>CP125975.1:438865102-441825102 GCA_030063025.1 Avena longiglumis | reverse complement strand
AAGTTACATGTTTAGACTCATCCATGCAATGCCCGTCCATCCATCCCTATGCCTACCGCACTCGAATCTTACTATTACCGTTACTGTTACTATTGCTCATGTTTCACTGTTGCTGTTGCTGTTGCTATTGCTTTGCTGTTGCTACTACAAACTGTTGCTACTGATAAACTTCTGTGAGCAAGAACTATTTCCAGGTGCAGCTGAACTGACAACTCAGTTGTTGAGGCTTGCAAGTATTCTTTGGCTCCCCTTGTGTCGAATCAATAAATTGGGTAATAGTACCCGCGAAGACTGTTGCGATCCCCTATACTTGTGGGTCATCAAGCAACAAAACAAAGTGCAAGTAAATAAAACAGCAAACAATTGCAGGAAGTGGCCCAATCCTTTCTTAGCAAAGGACAAGCAGGTGGAATACTAATGAGGACCAAACGTTCTCGAGGACACATGGGAATACTGTCAAGTGCTTTCGCTTCATATAGTTGAGTAGTCTTCTTTGGTTTTATAAGTGTTGTATGGGTAAACCCGTGCTAATGTACCGACCTTACTTGGACTAATACATACTTTTGATTAACCCCTTGCAAGCATCGCAACTACAGTAAAGCAATTAAGATATAAACCTAACCACAGCCTTAAACTCTGAGATCCTACGCTCCCTTGTGCAATGGTGTCCTAACGGGGGATCACGTTTTTGTCACTCCGGCAACCCCACAATTAGTATCCAAATACACAATGCATTCCCCTAGGCCCATAAATGGTGAAGTATCATGTAGTCTACATTCACATGACACCACTAGAAGAATAGCACCACAACTTAAATACTAAACCATTGAATAATACCTCAACACAAATACACTACTAACAACATGACTTCTCCCATGTCCTCAAGAACTAAACGAACTACTCACGAGGCATCAGATGGATCAAGATCAAAGATGATATGGTAATGGATAACAATCTGAACATAAACAATAATTCAATGGTTCCACTCACAAGCATCAACTACAATAGTAATCAACACCGGAAAAGTTTCCCCTAAGAACTATGCAAGATTCAACACAATTGTTATAGTGGGATGGAGTGTTGATGATGGTGCTGGTGGAGATGATGGTGTGGATGATTATGATGATCCCGATGAAGTCTAGCTTGATGATGGTGTTGATTGCGATAATCTCCCCTCTCCGGGAAGGAATTTCCCTGGCAGAAATATGTCTGCCGGAGAGCTCTTTCTCTCTTGGTGTTTTCCGCCCCGCAGAGGCGACGAAATCTTTCTGTAGTCGCTCCCCCATGTATTAGGGTTTCGAGGAGAAGATATAGGCAAGATGGCTGAGCTAGAGGTGGGCCAGGTGGGCCACACCCCCTGTAGGCGCGGCCTTGGGTGGCCCGCTCCTGGGGGGTGGGCCCCGTGTGGCCCAACTCTGCCTCCCCTTCTGGCATTCTTCGTCTTTTGGGAAAATAGGATTTTCCGTAGTTTTTCTGGTATTTTTTTGATCTTCACAAAATTGCATCAAAACACCTCTTTTTCCATCAGAATCCTGACTCCGGTAGTTCATCCTCCAAGAATCATCCAACATGCAAAAATAGATGAAAAGACATAAGTATCACCTCTTAATATGAAATATATCAATGAATAGAGGCAAATTATGATATATAATGGTGATGCAAATTGGACGTATCATCCTATACATGAGTTAGTATATGTCAAGCAACCCCTGGGTTTTGAGAATCCCAAGTTTCCGAACCATGTCTACAAACTTGATAAGGCGCTCTATGGCCTTAAACAAGCCTTAAGGAGCTTTTGTTAGACCGTGGATTCGAAGTTGCGCAAATCGATCACACTCTTTTTACTAAGAAGGTTAACACGGAGCTTTTTGTATGCCAACTATATGTAGACGATATCATTTTTGGCTCTACTAATCAAGCTTTTAATGATGAATTTTCAAAGCTTATGACTGACAGGTTTCAGATGTCTATGATGGGAGAATTAAGGTTCTTTCTTGGATTTGAGATCAAGCAATTTAGAGAGGGAACCTTTATTAATCAAGCAAAATATATCCAATACATGCTCAAGAGGTTCAAGATGACGGATCTAAATGGCGTTGCTACTCCAATGCAAACTAAATGTCATCTCGAGCTTAATCCAAAGGGTAAAGATGTGGAGCAAAAGGTATACCGAACCGATCGGCTCTCTCCTTTACCTCTACGCATCTATACCCGATATCATGTTGAGTGTAGGAGTGTGTGCAAGGTATCAAGCCGCTCCTAAACAAAGCCACTTAGTGGCGGTCAAGAGAATCTTCTGATATTTGGTTCATTCCCCAAATTTTGGTCTATGGTATCCCAAAGGCTCTAGTTTCTCTCTATGTGGATATACTGATTCAGATTGGGATGGTGACAAGGATGATCGAAAATCAACTTCTGGTGCATGTCAATTATTGGGTAGGTCTCTAGTGCGTTGGTCTTCGAAGAAACAAAATTGTATATCTCTCTCAACCGCTAAAGCTGAATATATGGTTGTAAGTGCTTATACGCAATTATTATGGATGAGGCAAACTTTAAAGGAATATGGTGTCAATTGTGACAAAGTGCCGCTTTTATGCGATAATGAAAGTGCTATTAAAATTGCTTACAATCCGGTGCAGGATACAAGGACAAAAAATATTGAGATTCACAATCATTTTATTTGGGATCATGTTGCTCGTGGTGATATTGCCCTATCTTTTGTGAGAACGAAGAACCAACTTGTTGATATTTTCACGAAGCCACTTGATGAAGCAAGGTTTTGTTATTTGAGGAATGAGCTAAATATCATAGATTCAAGGAGCTTGGCTTGACTACCCTTGCATAATCACTTGCACTTCCTCATGTATTTGGTTTAGATATAGGCATAGACATAGGGGTAGTGTGGTCCTAATTGATTGGGCTAAACCTTCCTCCATAATGCCAAAATCAAGAAAAATCATTTCCCTTAATATCATTTTATGATATGTGGGTCATCGCTGAGCATTGGTTTTGAACTCAAGATACATCTTCGCGGTGTCATGCCATGCACTCCAACATGGTGGCTTCAACCAACGCCCTCTTCCTTGAGAAGAGTTGGTTTCTATTGGATTTTTTGGATTCTATTGCATATCTTGTGTTCTTATGGAAAACAAACCCAATCTTGGATTTTAGTTGATTTGTTCTTTCAAGTTTGGGTGTGTAGTACCATCTCAGTTTGGTGAACTAAACCCAAGCCTTTTTCTCATCTTGAGCCATTTATTCTTACACAAGTCCCATGTATCTTTACGAGGGTTTTGTTTGGAGTGCTATAGCCTGAATCTGTGTTTATAGAAAATTCAGAGAGGGGCCAGATTATCCGCCCCTAGTGAGGGCCGGATAATCCGCCCTGGGCGGTTCTGACCTTTAAGGACTAGGGATCGGGGGAGGGCTCAAACAGAGCAGCCCGTCCTCCCCCACCCCATGTCCTGCACCCAGTCGCCACCGGAGCCTCTGCCCCTCCCTGGAGTCGATTCGACCGCCGAATTCTCTGGGCTCTCCCCGGATCTTCTTCCTAGTGCCTCCGGGTATCTTCTCCTCCGAGCTCTTCCTCCAATGAATTAGGGTAACTCCTTCATTCATCTCTTGTGTGTGGAAGTTGTTGTTCTTGGTGGAAACTCATTGTATAATGTCCTATGTAATTCCTTTGCATGTTAGATTCCATAGTCTTGCAACCCTAGGGCCCGATCTATGTTGCTGTGGTGAAACAGAAAAATTTCATAGGGGGCGGATCTGGCATGGCCGGATAATCCGGCTTGGAGGTTCACTGCCTGTTTCAGTTTTGTTTTAGGTTCTCCTATTGTGCATCATTGGACCGTGGGTTGTTTTTCTACTGTATCTACCATTCCTATTGGACTTGTGTGTATGCTTATCCCCATGCTACCTATATATTGCTTCTCACAGGTGGTTCTAGTGCTCCCAAGACCTACAAGTGTCGTCCTCATGCCCGTTATCTCAGGAAGAACAAAGACGGTGTGATTTTTGATGAGGTTGAAATCAGAAGGAGGCAAGGAGAGGCTGAACGGATGGCCGAGTCAACTAGAAAAGCCAAGAGGACCACCCAGCACAAAGGCAAGGGCAAGAAAGCCCGTGCCAACTACAAGGCTATGGATAGCATCGAGTACTATGCCATTCTCCACCGTGATTTGTATAATGAGGCTGAAAGTGATGGCCCTCCGGAGGATAGTATGTTTTGGTGCTCACACTACAGTACATTCATGATGATGTTTATGCTTCTCTCAAGATCCGCCCCATGCATCCTCTGAATTTAACAAAGGCTCAATCCAAGTCAAGACTTCATGAGGCTTTGGATGTGACTAGTAGAATGGGGCTGCACCATCTCATGACTTTGCAATGCAGCTATGACTCATCGATTGTGAAGAAATTCTTTTCCACACTTCATATTTTCGGAGATGAGCTTCGCACCATGAAGTGGATGACCGGGAACACTATGATTTAGTCAGATTTCCACACATTTGGTCAGGTCCTTGTCTACGCATTCCATGGTCATGACACATCTTCTGGCCACCGCATCATTTATCCTATCAAGCCTAGCAAGGATACTGCTCTTGCTCCATGCTTGACTCCAGATGGTGTTGCTGGTACTTTCGTTGGTCTATCTTTCCTTATATGCACCTCTTGTTGGTTTGTTTCGTGACAACAATGCTCCGAGTGGGGGCAATAATGATAAGATTAGAGGCCACCTAGTGCCCCCGCTTGCCTTCTCCCATGAATGTGCCGCCAATACCGAGTCATCTACGGGGTACAAGTTGGATATCATGGATTACATCTACCATGAGATGACAGATGCAATGTTCAACAGGCTCTCCATCCCTTTTGCTCCCTATATTATGATGCTTATCAAGCATATGCTGCCAGATGAGGACTTCGGTAGCAATTTGGATGGAGTTCACAAGTCCAAGAAGATCTACAACAAGGCACAGAAGACCTCCCACCCTTCCACAGCTCCCGAGTCTTTCATGCGTGATGCACGGGCTAGTGGACGTAGGCCCGCCATGCCCCTTATGGCCCATGAGGTCAAGCAGCTCAACTGGTTTCAAATGGACATTCTTTGTATGGGGGTCGACACTCACAAGGGCCAGTATGAGGCCTACCGGTAGTGTCATGAGATGGACCACACCCAGCAGCTGATTCTCCACCATGTGTCTGGGGCATCTGGCCATCCTCCTCCTACTACTGCTCCGGAACCATATGCTCAGTGGAACACTTCAGGGATCAACTATGGAGAGCTCGATTGTCACCTATTTCCTGCTCCTACTAGGGAGCCAGGTGCAGCTCGGAGCAGCTCGCGGGCCCATGGGCGAGGAGTCACTGACGGGTGGGTCCGTAGTCCATGGCTGTGTCTAGAGGCAGCATCAGTGGTGGTGCAGGGCGGCGTGGTGGTGCCTGCTAGGCGGCGGGGGTTCGAGGCGACACGGGCGTGAAGAGCTAGGGAGGCGGAGAGGGGGCATCAGAACGGGGTAATAAGAGAAGGGGTGGCGGAGAGGGGATAGCGACGGGGCTGCAGGCTGGCGACATCGCTGGGCGGTGGCTTGCCCTAGCTCGGGGTCGGGGAAGACAGACAACGAGAGGATCAGTCCTCGTACGTAACCTCTCTCTCTATCGGTGGAAGTAATGGGCCAACCTAAAATAACAAATAGAGCCCAATTCATCCATCTGTTAATTAAAAAAAAACTAATCATGGGTCAAACGAGCTGGACCAAGCTGAGCTGGGCTCGGCCCGAGCTCGCTGCGGTCCACTAACGCTGGCTCGGCTCGGTCCAGTGGCAACAGCGGGCCGAGCCTAGCTCGGCGCGAGCCCAAACTCGGGCCGAGCCCAAAGGCCCGAGTTTGGTGTCCAGGCATAGTGGCGGTCAAGCTGGGGGAGGAGGGGCCAAAGCGGCAGCGCCGGCAATAACGGAGGAGGAGCTGTAGGCCGCCATCCTCGCCTCCTAGCTGGAGGAGGAGAAGAGGTGGGACGACACCGTCTAGGCGCTGCACGAGTCCTGGATGGCCGCGCAGGGCTAGACGCCCCCCTCCTCCGCTCCAGCGCCCGCCTCTCCTCTCGGCCGAGGGCAGCGTGCCCTCCGCAGATCTTCATTGACCTCGCCGTCGTGGAGTTGGTGGCGCAGTCGCAGGACCAGGGCGCCGGCTGGCCAGCAGCAACGGCCACCGTCTCGCCTCCTTTCCACCCCAAGGCACCCCATAAATTGGTTTTTTTCTATATATTTTGTGACTGGGGACCCAGGACCAGACCTAAATATGTAATATGTTTAATTATTTTTGCCCTCTTTTTTTTTTGCACTTTTTTTTAACGGGTGAGTGGCCATTGGAGGATGGCATGTCCTCCACCCCGCAAACCGATCTATTCAGACTAAACCGATGTCCAAAATACGGAGACCCATTTGGGATGGCCTGAGTCGCCTGACACCAGAGCGCACTATCAAAGACTCGTCCCGTGCTAGTCGCGCGCGGACGCGAGTAGACGACGATCCTTGCGTGCACACACGCGCGCGCGCATCCACAAGACGGTCATTCACTCGTGCACGTAGCGCCTGAAGATTCTTCACTCGTGCAGGTACTAGTACGTAAGTCTTCTTCACCTGTACCGAACTGAATTAGGATTCAAGACCGTTGTCGTGTCAAAAATGAAGACCGTTCTGGCCACATAACAACCCGCCGATCAGTGGCGCGCGCGCGTGACAAAGTCAATGTGACCATCTTTCCGCGCATAAGCGCTCCGGCCGCACGATCGATGACGACGACGGCGGCGCAGGTCGTGTTGGGGAGTCGTCGTACTTCCGTGGTCCAGCAGCTTGCCTCCCGAAGAAGGGGCATCCTGCAACTCCCTGGTCGCTACCGGCCAGCGCCGGCCAGCCATCGCCGTCCCTAGACGGGAGACGACGATGGCCCCGTCATAACGGGGATGGAAAAGGATGCTCGCGCGACCGAGCTGGGACGAGACAAACTAGGAGCAAACAAGACGACGCGCGCAGCCACATCCGTCAATCTGCGAGTGATTCTTGCGCGCGGTGCAGAATCGCGAGACGGGACAGATCGACTGCTGCTAGCTTTCTTGACTCGATCCGTGCGCAGACGATGCCCGGTCACCCCGCGCGCTCGACTGCTCTGCTTTGGTCGTCTACCACGTCCGGTCGACGTGACCAAGCCTAGCCACCACCGCACCAAGATCATGCATCGTGCTTGTTCCTCCTTCCCCTTCTTCATGCTCTCGCAGCCACAATGCCACTCGTGTCATGTCACCCGTGACGTCACTAGGACGGCACGAAGATGTGTAGAACGAAGATAGAGAGGAATCGGCAGAATATGTCGTGTGTATTATTGACCTTATGGAAGAGTATATATAGCGTACAAGAATTATCTTGAAGTGCAAGATAAGACACGAGATCTATCTCGATCCAAGATTACCTAAACTGTACGTATATCTAACACCCCGCATTTGTAGCAGGAGCGTCGTGAACAACATAGAACGATGTGGACGACCAGGATGGAGATAAGCCGAAGTAGACCCAGAAGGCTGACACCCTCCCTCTCCCCTCCCCCGTTGTCGTAGCCGGAGCGTCGTGGATGCTTGGACTGTAGAGAAAGTTGATGAGTGCCCAGGCGAGGTGGTAGCCCTTGTGTCGATGTCGATAGAGCCAAGAGCATGAGGCGGTGTCGAGGTCAGGGTAGCCGTTGAGAGGGGACGCCATGGTCGATGTCGTGGTCGGGGATGCCGGTGTTGAGGTAGCCGCACGTGAAGCCGCGTGCGCGAAGAAGGTGTCGTGGTGATGATGACAGAGACGCGTCGAGAGAATTCGTCGAGGATGTCGATGCGGTCCGAGCCGTCGAGAACAAGGTGCGCCCATAGTTTTGCCAGAACTAGGCACATGTCGATAATGAATGCATATATCGGTTTTGCCAGAACCAAGTATGCAAATAAGAACTCGTCGGTGACGCGGTCAAGACAGTCGTAGAGGCAGGCCCGGGGACGCATCGGAGATGAAGGCACGCGGCGGTGTTGCCAACACCGAGCATACGTAGAGCGGGACCAATACGGTTGTCGTGCCATGTCAGTGATAGACTAGAAGAGGAGCTCTCCATGACGGTTGCGAGGCGCATAGCGGCGAAGAAAGGGAGGTGCCGATGAAGTATACATGATGGTGGAGTCGGTGGCGTTGCCATGGTGGTGGCAGTGATGTCGGCGTTAAAATTGTAGTGGACAAAACCAACGGTGACCTGGGGGTGGCCTTGCAGGTTACAGGGGAGGAGCGGCGGCGGTACACGAAGTTAGCGATGAAGAATCCGACGTGACGAATACCATTAGCGGACGTAGGAGGCCCGCACCGTGGGAGGTGGTGCAGAGATAGCCTGGAGCGTTGATGCACGGGGACGGCGATATAGACTGTGTGCAACGATGCTATGATCCGATGGAACGACATAGCTGCATGATGTGAGTCGATGCAGCTGTTAGAGTATATATCTGTATATTGTAGTTTTCCCATATGTTAGGGGGCTTCCTACATATTTGCGTCTGTACATGTACTATATATTGTGGCCTTTGGCCCCCTGGTAATACAACAATCATATTGCCCTAACATGGTATCAGAGCGAAAATTGGTCCTCTAGTTTCCCGGCCGACGTTGCTTGTCCGTCGTTGCCGCTTGTCCGGCCGCCGTCCTCCGGCCGCTCCTCTTTTCTCCTCGTCACAGTCGCCACCTCGCCCCGGTCTTTGTTGCTGGTTCCCGATCTGGCTGCTGATCGATCTCCCGATTGCGCACGACCGGCATCGTCACGCCGGCCTCCTCCGGTCGTCCGTTGATCGGCCCGTCCGCCCTCCGCCCTCCTTCGGTCGTGCTCCTTCCCGCCTCTGTCGCCCATCTGTGGCTGCTGGTCCCGCCCGTCCGCCTCCCTGTTGGCCCGCTCGCCCGCTCGATTCGTCCCCGCCAGGTCCCCGCTCTGCTCCCCGCCAGGTCCTGCTCGATATGCTTGATTACAGCTCCGCCCGCCGCCAGGACCGCCGGGAATCGCCGGGAATCACCGGGAAAAGGCCGCCGGCTTCCTTGCGGTCTCCAGTACCGCCGATACTCTCTACACCTCCCCGCACCTACTATGGCAGGTCTGGCCACAATGTCTCTAGCTACTGGACGAGGGATCCCAGCTTACGTCAGCGGTACCATACTCGTCGGCAGGCTAGTTCTTCAGGATCTTCTGCTATTGCGCTATCTGATCAGTACATTATCCGTGGTCTTCGTGGTCTGCTCGCTGCTACAGGCTCTTCCTCGACGGGTACTGCTGGTTCTGTGCCTAGCTCTTCTGGCACCGCACGACCACCACCTTCTACACAGTCAGGTACATCATCCCCGTGGTATCTGGATTCTGGAGCTTCTTTTCATATGACTTCTGCGTCTTCTATTCTTTCTGCTCTTCGCTCTCTTGTTTCTCTTGTCCGTGTTATCACGGCTGATGGTACCTCTCTTTCTGTTTCCAGTCGAGGCACCCTTTCTACTTCTTCTTTCTCTGTTCCTGATGTTTCTCACGTTCCTAGTCTTAAGATGAACCTGTTTTCTGCTAGTCAGCTTACTGATTCTGGTTGTCGCGTCATTCTTGACGCTGATTCTTGTGCTGTTCTGGACCGTCGTACACAGGCCCTGGTTGGAGCTGGCCCTCGCAGCCATGAGTCCCCGGGGTTCTATTTATCAGTATTTTGCAGCCATGGTTCGTACTCAGTATTCCACGCCTATTCGTGTGTTTCGTGCTGATTCTGCAGGAGAGTATATCTCCCAGCACCTGCGTGGTGTTCTTGCTGAGCAGGGCACCCTCGCTCAGTTCTCGTGTCCCGGCGCCCATGCTCAAAATGGTGTCGCCGAGCGTAAGCATCGTCATATTCTTGAGACTACCCGTGCTATGATGATTGCTTCCTCTCTTCCGCCGCATTTCTGGGCTGAGGCTGTCGCTACGTCGACTTACCTCATTAACATTCAGACCTCTGCTGCCCTTCAAGGTGGCATTCCTCTCGAGCGTCTTTCTGGTATCTCTCCAGACTAGACTCTCCGTTTATTTGGTTGCGTTTGCTATGTCCTTCTCCCTCCCCGCGAACGCACCAAACTAACCGCTCAGTCTGCTGAGTGTGTTTTTCTTGGATACAGTGATGAGCATAAGGGTTATTGATGTTGGGACCCTGTCGGTCGTCGGATGCGCATCTCTCGTGACGTCACGTTTGATGAGACGCATCCCTTCCATCCTCGCCCCACCTCTGGTACTTACCAAGTTGATGATCTCTCTTTTCTTCTCTTTCCGGATGCACCTCCTATTGTCTCTTCTCCTTCCCCTCCTAGTTCTGATGCGCCCACCTTGCCTTCGGCGCCATCCTCTCCTCCGTCTAGTTCCCCTAGTACTCCTCGTTCTTCGGCTTCGGATTCTTCCGATGCTGTTCCTTCTTCCTCCTCTTCTGATGAGTCGTCTTCCTTCGATGATCTTCCCTCTTCATGGCCTGTTCATCAGCGTCGTGCTCCAGACCGTTACTCTCCTAGTCAGTATGGTCTCGCTGTCGCCTCCGAGCTAACTTCGTATCGGGATGTCGAGCGTCATCCTGAATGGCAGCTTGCCATGGCTGAGGAGATCGTTGCGCTTGAGCGCACTGGCACCTGGGATCTTGTTTCTCCCCTTCTTTTGTTCGTCCCATCACGTGTAAGTGGGTCTATAAAATTAAGACCAGCTCTGATGGATCTCTTGAGCGCTATAAAGCGCGTCTTGTGGCTCGTGGCTTTCAGCAGGAGCACGGCCGTGACTATGATGAGACTTTTGCCCCTGTGGCTCATATGACCACTGTGCGTACTCTTCTTGATGTTGCTTCTGTTCGACGCTGGTCTCTGTCCCAGCTTGATGTCCAGAATGCTTTTCTTAATGGCGAGTTGAGTGATGAGGTTTACATGCAGCCTCCTCCTGGGTATTCTGTTTCCGATGGGATGGTTTGTCGTCTTCGACGTTCTCTCTATGGCCTGAAACAGGCCCCTCGTGCCTGGTTTGAGCGCTTTGCCTCTGTGGTGACTGCTGCTGATTTCTCTCCTAGTTTTCATGATCCAGCACTTTCCGTTCACACTTCTCCTCGTGGACGCACTCTTCTTCTTCTCTATGTTGATGATATGATCATTACTGGTGATGATCCTGAGTATATTGCCTTTGTCAAGGCTCGTCTTCGAGATCAGTTTCTTATGACTGATCTTGGTCCTCTTCGCTATTTTCTTGCGATTGAGGTTTCTTCCACTTCTGATGGCTTTTCTATCTCTCAGGAAAATTAAATTCAGAATCTTCTTTCTCGTGCTGCTCTTGGGGATGATCGCACGGTTGATACTCCTATGGAGCTTAATGTTAAGCTTCGTCCTACTGATGGTGATCCTCTTCCTGATCCCACCCGTTATCGCCATCTTGTTGGGAGTCTTGTTTATCTTGCTGTCACTCGTCCAAATGTTTCTTATCCTTTTCATATTCTGAGTGAGTTTGTCTCAGCTCCCACCACCGTTCACTATAGTCATCTCCTCCGTGTTCTTCGTTATCTTTGTGGCATGATTACTCGTCGCCTCTTCTTTTCTAGTTCCAGCTCTCTCCAGCTCCAGTGCTACTCGGATGCTACGTGGGCGAGTGATCTTACGGCGTTCACTTTCTGCTTACTGTGTGTTCCTTGGTGGTTCGCTTGTTGCTTGGAAGACGAAGAAACAGGTAGCGGTTTCCCGTTCAAAATTTGAGGCTGAGTTGCGGGCTATGGCTTTGTTGATTGCTGAGGTGACCTGGTTACGGTGGTTGCTTGCAGATTTTGGGGCTTCTGTTACGACACCCACTCCCCTTTTTTCTGACAGTACAGGTGCTATCAGTATTGCACGTGATCCGGTCAAGTATGAGCTGACCAAGCATATTGGTGTTGATGATTTTTATACACATGCTCAGGTGCATGATAAGGTTGTTGCGGTTCATTATGTGCCTTCCGATTTGCAGTTGGCGGATTTCTTTACAAAGACACAAACTCGAGCACAGCATGACTTCTTACTCTCCAAACTCAGTGTTGTGGATCCACCACGAGTTTGCGGGGGGTGTTAGAGTATATATCTGTATATTGTAGTTTCCCCATATGTTAGGGGGCTTCCTGCATATTTGCGCTTGTACATGTACTATATATTGTGGCTGAAAGGATACAGATGTCGCCTAGAGGGGGGGTGAATAGGCGATTAAAACTTCTCCTAGAGTGGCTCAACAAAGGCGGAATAAAACTAGTGTTTACTTTGTTAAGCACAACCTAGAACAACTAAGGTTCACCTATGTGCACCAACAACTTATGCTAAGCAATACAAGCAACAAAGTGATAGCAAGATATATATTACTTCAGCACGAAGGCTATCACAATGTAAAGTGCATAAGTAAAGAGCTCGGGTATAGAGATAACCGAGGCACGCGGGGACACCGAAATTTTACCGAGTTCCTCCCAACATGGAGTACGTCTCGTTTGGAGAGAGGGTGGTATCAAACCACCAACTCCACAAAAGGCCTCCCTTATTCTCCGGTGAATCTCACCCCAATGGGATCGATCCACGCTTCCACTATCGGTGCACTTGTCGTGGCAACCGGAACCTCTCACAAGGTTGGGGCACTTCTCCACAACTTAATTGGAGGCTCCCAACAAATGCCACAAAAGGCCACAATGCCACCAAGGCCACAAACCGTCTAGGGTTCCAAGAACCCAAGAGGGACAAGCTCCAATGAGCAACTCAAATCAAATCCTCCGAGGAGAACTCAAACCAATGCACCAAATGCAAATGGCAAGAACACCAAAAAGATGCTCAAATACCTCACTCTCAAGTTCCAACAAAGCTACTAAAGCTATTGGGGGAACAAGAGAGGAGGAATCAAAGAGAGACACAAAATTCCCCAAAATCTAGATCCCCAAAGATGCACTCACAAAGAGATGAATCGGTTAGGTCAAAACGTGGGTCTAGATCTCCTCTCTCTTCCACTCAAATATAGGCAAGAATCATCGGAGGGAAAAGATTAGGCAAGCTTCAAGATCTAGAGAAAGTGTGGCAAAGTTTAGCCTAATAGATAAGAGAGGAGTTAACTGAACTAAACACGAGCAAAGCCTTAAATAGAGGCTCCAAAAATTTAGCCTTCTGGACATACCGGTAATACCGCTCAACTCATACCAGCGATAGAGAACGAATAGAAAATCGGAGCAGAGCGAATCACATAGAAGAAAGGAGATGTACGTGAGGTGGGGCCTGGCATGCACGCCTTGAGCAAGGGCAGCCTCATGCAAGCCGGCCCGATGGCGTCGTCAGGGGTCCAAAGAGGGCAAGAAGCATAGCAGCGGCATGCGCAAGACATGCGATGCCAGCAAGATGGCCAACAGCGCAAAGCGCAGGGAGGCGAGGCCGCAGCGCTGCATGCGGCGAGCGGCGGGGATGCTTGTGGCGCAAGTCAATGGGGCAGCGGTGGTTGCAGACGCGAAAAGCTAGTCGAGCTGAATCTGGATGTGGATCTAAAACAGGACAAATAAACTGGACCGGCCGGTACTACCGGCGCACCCGGGCGGTACTACCGGGCCGGCTGGTAGTACCGGATTTAGGTACCTAGCGAGACAAAAAAGAGGGCGCTTTTAGACCTGGGCGGTACTACCGCTCGGCCCAAAAAACAGACTCACAGGCAAATATTCAAACGACAATAACTTTTGACTGGAAGCTCCGATTGACCCGATTTCAATTGCGTTGGATAGAGGACGACAAGGGCTTCCTAATAAAAGGTGGAAATATTGATTATCATCAAGTGAGAAAGTATCAAATAGAATAATGTGATATACCTCACTTGGTGAGAAACC
The DNA here is from genome assembly GCA_030063025.1 of Avena longiglumis. Taxonomy (NCBI): domain Eukaryota; kingdom Viridiplantae; phylum Streptophyta; class Magnoliopsida; order Poales; family Poaceae; genus Avena; species Avena longiglumis. The sequence continues at coordinate 441,811,205 of CP125975.1, read as the reverse complement.
GAAAAGCCGCATAAATCAAAATCGCAACAAGATATATATGGGAGATCCATTTTTGATGAACAAGAGCTTGTTATGGAGATTACCACAAGCTCTATATCCTCACATGGATAAGACCAAATAACAACCAAATACGATGATGCAAGTATGCAAAGGTTTGAGCTCTCTCCGAACGATGTGACCGAATTACTCATATGAGAGCCCCTCTTGATAGTACGGTTATCTATCCCAAACCCGGTCTCACACACATAATGTGAGACCGGCAAAAGGGAAAACCTATCAAGATTATACCTTTGCCTTGAGCATTCCACTTGAGCTCGATGTAGACGATCTTGCCCTTCTCAATATGGAACGCCTTTCTTAATTCCTCATCATCGACCTCGCATATTGAGCTTGCCCAACATATCTTCTTTGCATTTCATCTACCTTGAAGCCAACACATGCTCCAAGCGATGCCAATGGACAAATCCTACAAGTATAACTTAATACACACATTAGTCCATAAAGATTGTCATTAATTACCAAAACCACACATGGGGGCCCAACATGTTATTTCAGTGGTGTCAACACCCGGATTTTTTCAATCCTAGATGCCTGTTATGCCATACATCGCAATCCCAGGATTACCATTTTTGCGAGACATAACAGAATTGGATACCATAGTACATCATCCATTACAAACGATACATAAGTTCTTACACAAATAGGGATCTCATGATCTAGTTCTTAATACAACATCAAGCAGCGGAATACATAATAATAACGGTAGCATAGGCGAAGCTCCATCTTCGGGGTCATAGGCAATGCTGACGATGGGAGATGATCCTAGTTGTCGTAACCTTCCTGGGGACCATCTTCCAGGTACTCCTCTTCATAGTATGGCCATGGGAATAGTCAGGGACAAAGCCATGAGTACTCTTTAAGTACTCGCAAGCTAATACTAACAGGTAAAGGGTTTTTTGGATAATATGACACTAGGATCTAGGGTTGTTTTGCAAAAGCCAGATTTATCTCTACTAAGTTCCAAAGCTAGTCACAACTTTATAACTCCTAGGTGGGATCTTGTAACTCAGGTCACAACTCTGTTGTGGTCAAGTCAAAGTCTCAATTCATTTCACAAGTCATTTTGAAAAGTCTGACGGGGGAACAATATGGCCACTCCAACTGTCCATAACCGCGGACGCGGCTATTCGAATAGTTTGACACTCTGCAGAGATTGTACACTTTCACCACAACATTCGATACATCCGTCAGGAACAAATCCTGAATTCACCATACTCAGTATGCGGATAATCAATCCTAAACTTTCAATTACACGCCCTAGTATAAGCACCTCTCCTGTGAGTTTGGCCTCCCAACCATGACCAACTGTCATCTTGGGTACTGCACAGGTGGACAATCTTCACAAGGTAGCCTCATCTCAGACCTTGCCCGTGAGGGAACTAATACTAAGGTATATAAGTTTCTAGTCAAGCCCTACCCAAATCTTCAGGTATTGTGCTTGTACGATAAAATTGGAATGGTATCGCATCCAGACAACCATCAGTTTTAAAAAGGGCTGAGGCTCATGCCTCAACATTTTCATCACCAAAATCATCAACTGTTCGGAAACACATGTCCAAAACATTTCAATAGAATGATCCATCATTCCAAGGTTTTCATAACCATTTTTCCACCAAGTAAACCCATCTAAAGTTGATAAAGTTTTATGCTTAGCACTAGCATCTACAGGTGGGGGTAGTACTAATGAGGGGTGGTAAACTAGTGGAGTTTCAACTAAGTACAACATTATATCTTAGGATGATATCAAGGTTTCTTAGGCCAAATTTGATGCTCTTTATGCAACCTTCAGAATCTTTCTAGTATCTACAAGTCACTTAAGTCAACTCTAAGTTAAAGCTTTGATAAAGAAAAAAAGTAAGAAGCTTGCAAATAAAACTAGGATTGGTTTATCAAGTGGGTATGATCACATATGCTTAAGGCATATAGTAGGCATAGTAACAAGCAAGTATTTGCTTGCACAATATCGGTATAAGCTTGCTAAATTGCAAGTGTTAGCTTGCATAGGTCAACTTGATTAGTAAGGCTTGCTAAATTGCAAGTGTTAACTTGCACATTCACTAGTAGTATTAGGCTTGCCTTGTGCAGAGCAGTGGTTGAAGTTCTCCTCGGCTTCTTCTTCGTAGTATCCTCCTTCCTCCTCGTATCCTTGGTCGGTACTAGCGTCTATGAATAAATACGAGGTACACAATCACCAAACAATACTTAACTACTTGCAATCATCACACACAAGGGTCCTATAGATGATCTAGCATCATCTCTAACATTACAAGGTTAAGGCTTGATTTAATTCCTTTTATTTTTAGAAAAGTAATTTCTACTCATTGAAAAACTACTTAAGATTTATATTCTCCAAACCAAACATGGGATCATGTTGACACATGTCATCACCACATATTGTAGTCCAAGGGAATGTGATTTAAAGTGGTGTCACAATTTAATAAGGTTTTACCCTTTTATTTTAATTAATTAAAGTGGCTAGAAATGCTTATGTAGCATTCTTTTATTACTTGAACATTATTCCTGCAAGTAAACCTATATATTTTTATATATTCTAAAAGGTATGGTTAAATGTGATTTTTGAGAGTTGGAATCAACTCAAGATCTATTATGGTTTAAATTTGAAAAATGTTTGAATGCAGAAAAGCTTCTGCCTTGTTATTTTTACCATGGGTGATCTATAGATCCAAATGACTTGAATCCAACGGGCTTGGATTCAGCATTCACAGACCTTTCCAACAAAATTGGTTTTATTCAAATTGGTGCACTGAATCGACCTGGATTGATTTTTAAAAATGGGTACAGAAGTGTGTTTGAATTAAAATAGAAAAGATTTAATTCAAATCAACTGGCGGTCAGGGAAAAGTTAACGGCCTACTAAGCGCAGTGCTCCCTGGCTACTTAAGTGGGTGTCCCACTTGTCGGTGACAGGGTGGCGAAGCGGTATGGGGCAACGTGGGTCGTTCGATCTGATTCTAATCCAACGGCTGGGACTCATCGTCGACGCGAGAGAACGCCGACGAGAACAAAACCTAGCGCGGCCAGTGGGGGTGCTGGGGACTCTCCGGGGTGCTGGCGAGGGTCGGCGAGGCGGGCTAACGACGAAGTCGACGACGGTGAACTCAGGGGTGGTCGCGGCAGCTCTTGGGGTGGACGAAATCGATGGCTCCCTTCTTCTCCAGAGGCGGCGGGCTCTGGTGAAATTCCGATGGGTGGTGCTCGCCTTGCTCTGAGAACGGTGTGGCACGATCAGTGAGGAGAGGGGAGTGAGATGGTGTGAAGAAATCAAGCGGGGGTGGCCTCTATTTATAGTCGAGCGAGGGGACCGACGGGGCGCACGGTGAGCTCGTCGGGGGAGGTGTTACAGGCGGCTACTGGTATGGGCGACGGTAGGGGACGATGTGGTGTCTCCTGGCGATGCTCAACGACATGGTTTCGAGGCATGGGGCGGTGCGGCTTGGTCTGGAACATGCAACGCTCTGCGCGGCAGAGGCGGCGTCTTCGACGGCAAGCGGTGGCTGTGCGTCACGGGGAGGCGAACGGGGATGTATGGTGGTATCCTGGATCGGTGGTGATCGTGTGTGCATGCGGTGAGGGCGGCACGCGGCCTGTGGGCGCTGGTCGAGGGTGGCGCTCTGGCGGACACTCGGTATGGTCGCTGGCGAGGTTGGCATGGTCCGTACGTGTGGTCCAGGGCTTGGCAACGCTCGCGGCTGGGAAAGTGAGTGGCGATGGATGGTGGGCTTCCTCCCAGACATGCTGGCTAGGCTTCCTGCTGCTCCTAGCTTGTTGTTGACTATGGGGTGGCAAGGGTGTGCTCGGCTGTTCACCATTGATGGCAATGGCAAACTCACAGTGGTGCTAGTGGTTAGTTAATCTTCCTAGATGATCTACTGAGCTGGTTGTGAGCTAAATGGGGAACCAGTTAGGCAAGAATCACTGCTCACAATAGTGTTTGATGTTTGTTTGATTTGTGTCTGCGACCTGTTTGATGAAATGGCCGCATGGAATCAAGTTTTAAATTTTGAAAAAAAAATTGGTGGGTTTGCTTGATTGGTGCTGGTGAGTCTGCAGATGCTTGGGTTTTGAAAGTTGAGCTTGTTTGAGTGGTTTTTGAATAAGTGGGATCTTCCCATATGATAAATATTTAATTTTGAATTGTCAATTAAACTATGCATTTGAAAGTTTCTGGATGATCACAAAGTGGGCCTTGATACTTTGTTATGAGTACATTCAAGGGGTGCAAAGATTCAGAAAAGTTTCTGTTAAGTTCTGAAAGTTTGAGACAGCCAAAGTAGGCATGGGAGTTAAATTGGTCAAAATGACCATTCCCTTAATATATGTGTTTTGATTTACTTGTCTTTAGGAAAAGTGTGGGAAATGTTTTAGATGATGTTTATTTCATCTAAGAAACATTTTACAAGCAATGAAACAAACAAACAATGTGGTTCAAAAGAACTTCAAATTAAATGCATACACATATGCATGCCTTCATAATTTTAATTAGCAAAGTTTTTGTTAACCCTAATTTTGATGATTAGAAAATGGATGATCCAAGTTTAGTATTTTTGGGATGTTACAAACCTTCCCCCCTTGAACAAAATATCGTCCCGAGATTTGAAAAAAGGACGAAAAGATTACCTAGGATTTGAAGAGATCGGGAAACTCCGTCCTGATGTGATCTTCGCGTTCCCAGGTAGCTTCCTCTTCTATGTGGTTGCTCCACTGAATCTTGAGAAACTTGATGCTTTGGGTTCGGGTAGTTCGAAAAGCTTCTTCCAAAATGCGGATGGGTACTTCGGGATAGGTCAGGTCATCGTTGATCCCTATGGTCCGATGATCGATATTCTTGAACACTTCGGTCTTCTCGGGGACTTCGAGACACTTGCGAAGTAACGAGATATGGAACACATTGTGCTCGGCTGATATCTCTTCGGGTAGTTCCAATTGATACGATACTTCTCCTCGATGGTTCAGAATCTGGAAAGGTCCGATATATCTGGGGGCTAACTTTCCTTTGAGTTGGAAACGCTGCATTCCCTTCAATGGAGACACTTTCAGATAAACAAAATCTCCTATGTTTAAGGCGAGGTCTCGACGTCTCTTGTCGGCGTAACTCTTCTGTCGGGATTGGGCGGTCTTGAGGTGCTCACGAATCTTGTGAACCTTCTCTTCTGCTTCTCGTAGGATGTCGGGTCCAAAAATCTGACTCTCTCCTACTTCCGAACAGTTCAAAGGGGTGCGACACTTTCTTCCATACATGAATTCAAATGGGGCCATTTGCGAACTGGCTTGGTAACTATTGTTGTAGGAAAATTCTGCAAACGGCAGATAGTATTCCCACTTGGATCCATATTCTAACACACAGGCTCTCAGCATATCTTCGAGTATTTGATTTACTCGCTCTGTTTGTCCATCGGTCTGAGGGTGATACGCGGTACTGAAATCTAGGCGGGTTCCTAAACCTTCTTGAACTTTCTTCCAGAATCTCGAGGTAAACTAATTTCCTCGATCCGATACTATGTTCTTAGGGACTCCGTGCAAACTAACTATTCTAGCGATGTATAACTCGGCTAGTTTCGAACTCTGATATGTGGTTTTGACGGGCAAGAAATGGGCGACTTTGGACAATCTGTCCACTATGACCCAGATAGAGTCATTTCCCCTACTAGAAGTAGGTAGTCCAGTGATAAAGTCCATTCCTACAGAATCCCATTTCCCTTCCGGAATCTGCAAAGGTTGCAACAATCCAGCGGGTCTTTGATGTCCTGCCTTGACTCGCTGACATATATCACACTTGGCGAGATAGCTTCCGATTTCTCTCTTCATCTTATGCCACCAAAATTGCTCTTTTAAATCTTTATACATCTTAGTTCCTCCGGGATGGATAGAATAAAGAGTATCATGAGCCTCCTTCAATATAACTTCTTTCAACTCCGAATCTGCTAGTACACAAAGGCGTCCTTTGTACCACAACACTCCTTCTTCGTCCTCAGTGAATCCGGGTACTTTGCCTGTACCGATACGACGCTTGATTCCATCGATACTAGCATTTTCCTTCTGCGCCTCCTTAATCTGACTGATCAAAGTGGGCTGGAGTTCTATGCTAGCCAAAAATCCTTCACTTACTAATTCCATTCGAAAATCGTCTAGCTCCTTGTGCAAACTTGGTTGCTCCTTCAAAATCATGGAGTTCAAGCGGCACGGCAATCTGCTAAGGGCATCGGCTACCACGTTGGCTCTACCAGGGTGATAGTGAATGTCCAGGTCATAATCCTTGATTAGCTCAATCCATCTTCTCTGCCTCATATTCAGCTCCTCCTGAGTGAATATATACTTTAGGCTCTTATGATCCGAATAAATCTCACAACGGTTTCCCATCAGGTAATGTCTCCATGTCTTTAGGGCTAGAACTACGGCTGCGAGTTCGAGGTCATGGGTTGGGTAATTTTGCTCATGTTGCTTCAATTGTCGAGATAGATAGGATATAACTTTGCCTTCTTGCATTATCACACATCCGAGACCAATCTTGGATGCGTCACAATACACATCGAAGGGCTTCGTGATATCCGGCATGATCAAGATTGGGGCTGAAATCAATCTCCTTTTGAGTTCTTGAAAACTCGCTTCACATTTGTCGGTCCATTCAAACTTCTTGTCCTTCTTCAGCAATTGGGTCATGGGTCTGGCGATACTCGAGAATCCTTCTACGAATTTACGGTAGTATCCCGCCAATCCGAGGAAAGCACGAACTTGGGTTTGAGTGGCTGGGGCTTGCCAATCTTCTACATATTTCACTTTGGAAGGGTCAACGGCAATTCCTCCGGCTGATACAATGTGACCGAGGAATCCTACCTCATGTAACCAGAATTCACATTTGCTAAACTTTGCATACAGTTGATGCTCTCTAAGGGTTCCAAGAATGGTCCTTAGGTGTAGCTCATGTTCTTCTTCTGATTTGGAATAAATCAGAATTTCATCGATGAAAACAACAACAAACTTATCCAGGAAGTCCATAAAAATCTTATTCATGAGGTTCATGAAATAAGCGGGGGCATTGGTTAATCCGAAAGACATGACTGTATACTCATACAATCCATATCTGGTGGTAAAGGCAGTCTTTGGAATATCCTCTGCACGAATTTTGAGTTGATGATAACCAGTTCTAAGATCAATCTTAGAAAACACTTTGGCACCGGTCAACTGATCAAACAAATCTTCTATCTTGGGCAAGGGGTACTTGTTCTTGATGGTGACATCATTCAACTTCCGATAGTCCGTACACAAACGGTTACCTCCATCCTTCTTGTCCACAAACAAGACAGGTGATCTCCATGGTGACGCACTTGGTTGAATCAATCCAATTTCCAGCATGGAATCCAGTTGCTTCTTGAGTTCTGCTAGCTCCGACGGGTTCATACAATAGGGTCTCTGGGCTATGGGTCCAGTTCCGGGGATTAGTTCAATGATAAACTCGATATCCCGATCTGGGGGCATACCGGGCAAAACATCTGGAAATACATCGGGGTATTCATAGACTATCCGGACTTGGTCAATGGTAGGATGGGCTATACTCTTGTTGCATTTGAATTGGCGAGGTAAGGTTTCAGATATATGTTCGACTGATATTCCGGCTGTACTGGTCATGGAGATGGCTTTCTTGGCACAGTCAATCAATCCTTTATGTTTGGACATCCAATCCATTCCTAGTACTACTTCCAAACCTTTAGTTCCGAGTACTATCAGATTTGCATAAAAATCTATGCCATGGATTCGGATAGGGACGGCTTTGCAAATTTGCCTAGACTTGGTGGTTGATCCGGGAATTTGAACAATCATAACATGCTTCATTTTGGTTGGTTGAATTTTACTAGTGCATGCAAATTCTTCGGTGATAAATGAATGTGATGCACCAGAATCAAACAACACTCTTGCAAGTACTGAATTAACAGAAAACATACCCAAAGACGGCGTGGCGCTTCGAGCTTCTTCAAAGATGCATGAGAAAAAGACGGCCATTGCGGTTGAGTGAATTCCACAGGGCAAATCTTCTCCCTGGTGAACACGACCTTTCTTTGCTGGGGCATTGGCATTAGGGGTTGTAGCATTTTTCTTGTTGGGGCACTCGTTGGAATAGTGGCCTTTATTTCCACAGTCATAACAAGTCACTTGCGACTTGTCCTTGGCTGCGACAGGCACAGCATTGCTTCCAGTCCTCGGGGAAGTGTTGGTGTTGGCGGTAGCATTGTTGGTGTTGAACTTGGGTGGGGCATGGGTGAAATTTCTAGAGTTACCGGGGTTGTTGTGATTTCCTCCGGGTCTAGGGTTTCCACGGTTGGGATGGGTCGGGCGGTTCATCGGGATTCTGTTGGTTCTTGGGGAAAATCCTGGAGATGGGTTGGGGCGATACTTTGGGGTCTGATGGGTTCCTGGTTGGTGCATCATGCGACGCTTGCAGTTCTCATTGGCTTGGTTGATCTTTCCTTCCATCTGGATGGCAGAGTCGACAAGGGCTTCAATATCCGCAAAGGGGATATTGACTAACACCGTCTGCATCTCGTCATGCAGACCATTCAGGAACCTCTCCTTCTTCTTGGCTTCCGTGTCTATCTCGTCCGGGGCATACCTAGCTAATGACAAAAATTTGTCACGGTATTCCACTACAGTCATCCTTCCTTGCTTCAGCTCTCTGAACTCGTCTCTCATTCTCTTTATCAAACCTGGTGGCACATGGGTTCGGCTAAACTTGACCTTGAATTCCTCCCAGGTCATCATCTGGCCTCTGGTCATTGCACGAACACTGTTCCACCATGCCCTGGCATCTCCGGCTAGATAATGGGTGGCAAACAGAACTTTCTCGTTGGCTTCTACTCCAGTGACTTCTAAGTTATTTTCCATGGTTTGCAGCCAATCATCGGTGTCTAGGGGTTCTTCTGACTTAGTGAAAACAGGTGGGTTGGTATTCTGGAAATTCTTGAGCTTAGATCCATGGTTGTCCTGATTTCCGTGGCCTTGGTTGTTGTGGGCTAGCTGGGCTATCTGTTGCAGAGTGGCTAGGTTGGCTTGACGTTCCGCTCTTTCAGCTTCGCGGCCAGAAGTCAAAATTTGCAAGATCTGCAACATCGGGTCCGGGGCTGAACCACTTCCTCCACGTGGCATCTGAAGATTTAGATAGATCATGAGAAAAGAGGGAAATTTATAAGGTTTCGGGGACTTTGAAAAGTTTTAAAGGTTTGACTCAGATTTTTCTAGCAACTTACTTTTTCATTCATTCATTCATAGCACACAGTACAACACACACCACAACAAAGAAAAACATATGGTTTTAATAACCATTCTGAGAACTACGATACAGTGGGACCGAATACTACTCACTACGCTAGTGCTCAAGTGCTACTACTCCTCGGAGTCTGTGGCTTCATCATCTTCATCATCATCGATGAAGGCGAAATCATCCTCATCGGTGAAGAAGTCCATGGCCCGATCCTCCAGAAAATTGTCATCATCGCTGAGATAGGAGTAAGGGTATCCACGAAGATCCTCTCCGGCATTCTCCCTTTCCTCCAACTGCATGTCTCTCTCGTGGATGGTCTCCTCCAAAGATTAGATGCGGTGGCAAAGACGAGCAATAATGCGCTCCTTCTTGTCGAGCTGAAGGCGGCGAGACTTGCGATCCTTTGCTAGCATGGCGATGGTACGATCCTTCGTCTTGATGATGGAAGACTTGTGGTTGCAGTAGTCACGGCAGTTGTCCAACTCCTGCTGACGATCATACATCATGAAGCTAAGGTTGTCCAATTGAGTCTTCAGCTCGGGGTGGTATGGGGCTTCCAGTGGTTGTCCATTTGCATCACGCCTTGGGCAAAACTCAAAGCGAGTACCCTTGATCTGATTGATGCTCTGCCCACACAGACGGGAAAGAGCTTCCTGCATTGCTCTGGCAAGTCCATCGAGCCAGTTGTTTTCCCTCAAGGTGGACTGAATTCCCTCCGCAGTGGGAGGTTCAATTTTTCCTCGGAGACTTGCAACAATTAGCCACTGCAGATCTTCTCCTCCTTGATCATTGAGCTGAGCTCTGAAGAACTCGGGGTGCGGACGCTCCAGAAGTTCTGAAAGCTGGTCCAAATCCCTCTCAAAGATAAGGTCTCCTCCATTCCCAGTTGGTAAAACTTGCTATACTTCATGTCCATCTATAAGAATAGAGGATGAGTAGATTAGCAGGGTGATCAAGTGTGTCAAAATTTTATGTATTTTGCAAGAGTTTTTGAGGAACATGAATTTTTATGAGAGAACAAAAGGGATAAGAATGAGAATAAGTTTTTGTAAATATTTGTTTTCTTTGGTTTTGAAAATAAGTTTTTGATGCAACGTCCAGTCTAACTAGGGTCTCCTATGGTCAGGATGGCTCTGATACCAACTTGTCAACACCCGGATTTTTTCAATCCTAGATGCATGTTATGCCATACATCGCAATCCCAAGATTACCATTTTTGCGAGACATAACAGAATTGGATACCATAGTACATCATCCATTACAAACGATACATAAGTTCTTACACAAATAGGGATCTCATGATCCAGTTCTTAATACAACATCAAGCAGCGGAATACGTAATAATAATGGTAGCGTAGGCGAAGCTCCATCTTCGAGGTTGAAAGTACAAAGGAAGTCGCCTAGAGGGGGGGGTGAATAGGCTTTTAAAATAATTACGGTTTAGGCTCAAGTAAATGCGGAATAAAACTAACGTTTAATTTATTGATCACAAAACCTAGCCACTAAGTTCACCTAGGTGCACCAACAACCTATGCTAAGCAATACAAGCAACAAGGTGATAGCAAGGTATAAATACTTCAAGCACGATGGCTATCACAATGTAAAGTGCATAAGTAAAGGGTTCGGTTGAGACATAACCGATGGACGCGGAGACGAAGATTTGTTTCCCGAAGTTCACTTCCAAAGAAGCTACGTCTCTGTTGGAGAGGTGCGATGGCGCAATGCTCTCCGAACGCCACAAATGGCTCACCTCGAGGTTGAAGGGTTTCGCGGCATAGTAAATCAAAATTTTCTACGGAAGCGAATAGAGGGAAAGCCAAGATCTAATCTAGGAGATGCAATCAACGAGAGAGATTGGATTATATCTTCATACCCTTGAAGATTCACACAGCGAAACGTTCGTCGGAACGTGGGTGATGTAGTCGTACTCGCTTCTCCTCCTCGCGATCTGATCCGATCTAGCACCACAAGTGGCGGTGCCTCCGTGAGATGCACACGTGCAGCACCTCGACGTCTCCTCCTTCCTCGGACCAGCAAGTATGGTGGAGAGATAGATTGGATCTACAACACGACGGTGTGGTGTATATGGTGGAGAATTTCTGCAGCAGGGCTTCGCCTACAAACAGTCGGGAGGGAGAGAGTGTAGCATCCCATTTGTCTAACAATTGTAATGCTACTTGGTTTAGTAATATAATGGCTACTTCCAATATATAATTGTTGCATCATAATTATATCATGCTCATGTCATCATGCCACCTTGCATTTGAGCATCATATAAAACCCTTTTTGTTTTGGATCTTCTCTCATATGCATTGTCAATTGTATTTGCCTCTTGATATTGTATTTGGTTATTGATATATTGTTTAAATGCCCAAGTTGAGTTGGGGGCATATCTTTTATTCCACTCCACCACCCTTTCTTTCACCACCTTATAATTCCACCATTCCATTATCCATGAGCTTGTATTCTATTTTCTTTTGGAATTTTAATCTAGCTCATGGGAGATAGGATGGATCTACTTCTATAAATTCTTTTACTTGGCCTTACTCCACATTTTGGGAAATGCATAGGAATAATGCCATGCTTATTATTTTGTTTTCACAAGATTAAGACATGGCATTTAATACCCTTGCATGGGCCATGCAACCATCTCCATCTTTGGACCTCCTTTGTTTTTATTTGATCTTTTGAGTGAATTTCCCATCTATCTCTCTACCTCATTTAATGCTTGATCTTGTTGGGATCATGTCAAAACCCTACACCCATTCCCCATCCATGCAAGCCATGTGTGAGCATTTTCCCCTTTATCTCTAAAAACCCTAATCCCTCTCCCTACCCCTCTCTCCTCTTTTTTTTGACACCTCTTGTTTTGGTCATGTCTCAAACCATAGCTACCACCACACCTCTCTCTCTAATCCCCCTCCTTTCTCTAACCTAGTTAACACTAAACCTAGTCTTCCTCTAACCTAACCCTAGTTACACCATCTCCCCCTCTCACCTCACCTCTCCTCTCACCAACCCGAGCTACCCTACCCCATCCCTAGCAAAACCCTAACCGAGCCTCCCCTCTCTCTCTCCCTCTCTTCTCTCCCTGCCATGAGGGCCCCCTAGCCCGAGCCTCTCCTCCAACCCTAGCTCACCCGAGCCTACCTCCCCTCTCTCCTTCTCTCTGCCAGCAGCCCCACCCGAGCCAGTTACCTCCTCCACCGTCCCTGCCGTCCCCACCTGGCAGCCCCCATCACCACCTCACCCTGCTCCTGCCCCGAGCTCCAGCTCGATCACGTGCTCGAGGAGGAGGAAAAGGTGGCACCCGAGCCACCTTTTTCCTCTACCCACTCCCGCATGCCACCTCCCTCTCCCTCTCTACTTTATCTCCTTCCCAACCTCTCTGCCTCTCCCAGATCTCCCCAGACCGCCTCCTCCCCAGCCTACCCCTACCCTACCCCGTCGGCCTCGGTGTCAGCCCATCTCTGAGAACAAGGAGGCGGGCGTGCAGACGCGGGTGTTGGGGAGGACCACGGGTGTCAACTGCGTCGCCCTGCACACGGCAACGAGGAGGAGGAGGACCAGGGGCCCCAGGCCAACGCCGCTCCGACGAAAACCCTAGCTCCGGGGAGCGCCTGCGTCCTCGCCGCTCTAGTGCCTCCCAGCCCGATCCAACCGCACCGATCTCTCCGCGGTACGACCCTCTCCCTCCCTGACAACCTCCGCCTCGCTGTCGTCGTCTAGATCCGTCGTACTTTTCGTCAAACACGCTGCGCGCGCCGTCGGCCACTTCGTTGGCTTGCTCCCGCGTCGCGCAGAACCACATCTAGCCGCCCGCCGCTCCTCTGTCACATCCCGTAACCAGCCGCGGCTGCCGCCAGACGCGCGGCAGTTCGAACCCCGCGCCTGCGTCGATCGCACCGACCTGTCCGCGTTTGCGTGAAGAGGAAGACGATGCTGTTTTTTGCAAATAGCCCCTCCGTTATTTTTTCTGCTTAATCCGCGGTACGCAGAGCCCACCCGCCAGCCTCTCCGTGCGTTTTGCAGAACACCCCCTAGACTTTTTCATTCTTAACGCGCGCTCCCTCTCTGTGCCGCGTGGCACGCCCCCTCTCGCCTACTGACGTGCGGGTCCGCGTGTGCCGTGGCCCCACCTATCATTCAGAGGGACTAGGTTAGCTGCGGTGTAAAAAGCTTTTATCCGCGCGCTGTGTCCCAAATTCGACCCCCTAATCGGGTCAGTGTCTATGGCTAGAATCTGGCTGAGTAACAAAAGCTTTTCTGTAATTCTGTTTTAATTCAAATCTTTTCAAATTTAATTTAAATTCAAATTCAAATAAGTATTTAAATAACTTTTAAAATATAAATTCAAATAATACAAATAATATATGTTTTCAAATCATAAAAATGTGAGGAATTCAAATATGCTATCCAAAATATATTTTGAACACTTTAAATTTCAAGTTGAGTTAAATTACAACAAAATGCCCTTTTGCCTTAATTAATTAATAACTTTTGATTTATAACTCCAAATTTAACAAATGATATGTCTAAAATGACTAGCTCGACGAGACCTTTCTGTTAATGCATTCCTTGATCTGTTTTGCAGCATGCATCATATAAATATAATGTAAACAACAACTGATATGAGAATAAAATGTGACCAAAACTCAAATAAAAGGTTTTATTATTGTTTCTCACCTCACCCATGCCATGCTACTCCTTTGCCATGCCAATTGTGCATCATTCATCATGGCATGATTGTTTGCTTGTCGCATTTTATTCTTATACTTGTGCACTTTATTTATGTTGGCCCTTGTATGTTTGGTTCTTCTTCGAATAGACGCTGAGCAGGGGATATACCAAGAGACCCAGGAGCACTACCCAGATCCTTCTCTCGCTCAATCAGCCAGTCGCAGGCAAGCACTACCACATGCTTGCATACATATAGTACCTATTGCCTCTATCTTATTCTTGCATCATCGAGTCGCGATTGCATTAACTTGAATCCCAAGTATTGCATAGCCTTTACTTTTAAACTCCACCGTAGCTTGTTCCTCCATCCCATGAGCCATTACTACAGGAGTTGTTTGAGCCATGCGAGTCGTAGAACAACATGTGTAGGGTATGTGAGTGTCTGATGGATAACGAGGTACCTAAACAACTTAACCTGAGTAGTATGGGATAACTAATGAAAGTGGCACCGGTGAGCAATATCTGCTATTTGGTTTTTCATGCTCACTTGTGTCCCGTAGGACCCCGAGTACTTGATTCCTGTTCCTTGAATATTCGCGCTATCCACATCCGGGAGGCTTATGGGACCCCCCTGAGCCAGAGCTTGATTCATTCCTATTTCTTGGGGCCACAAACTAGTTTGAGGTTTTATTTACTATCCTGTACTTATGCCATGCTTTACTGCATTATTTAAATTGTGCGATGTCTTTTACTGCTTTAGGATCGGGACACGATTTCGTGGTATCGACAAGCCAGTCACACTTCGGGTTCCCGATCGTTCTGACCGTCCACCCAAACCTTGAGTCCGTCTCGAGTCATTAACCGTTGCGGGTAGCTTAATGGGGTGGCCCCTCAAATATTCTCAATCTGTGATTGCTTTGTCGTGAAAGCCTCGTTGGGTTTTGATTTGGTTTTTCCGAGGTTGATCGAGTGTGTGTTGCTATTTGTGCACCCCTAGGTAAAACTTTCTGAAAGCCGTGTCCGCGGTTATGGACGACTTGGAGCACAGTTTCTCGATCATAGACAAGTATAACTAAAGTACCGCTTTTAATTTGACTAAGTAACTGACTAGTAAATAGTGCAACACTCATGGAATGGTTAATAAAACTGCCAACGGATGGGGGGGTGTTCGTCTGCTTCCTTGTTGGTAAGCGAGGAGGAGGATGGATCTGTTGATATTACTATTATAACTGTTGTCATTAATTCACGGACATTCGTCTATATTTGGTTAGGCGGATGGTTAGCGAGTATCTATAGAATTGTTAGGGTTTATCTTTTGCTGCAATTGCGTCACCCCAGGTCGTGTCCCCTTTAGAGGCATAAAGACTTGCTGAGTACCCCTAGGGTCTCACACGATAAATTATTTGATTCAGATGAACAGGTACACTCACGAGATGGATACTGGGTGGAGGAGACGGACGATGTGGGCAACAATCATTCGGTGTAGAGATTCCGGGAACGGGGATCCGTGAAATCTGTGGGCGGGATGTGTTTATTTATGGGGCATCTTATGCCGATTTGCTTCTTATCCGTACTCGAATCTTGTTTGCCGCTTCCGCCTGATACTCTGATGTTTGATGTATGAGGAGATATCCTAAACTATTATATCTATCTAGGACATTTGGATCTTGCCGTATGGCGTTGCAATATTTCTATTTCTTTTAGATGGAATGGCTCTGATGTACTGTTGTATGGTGGCTTGCATACATACTCATTTGTGTATGTAGTTGATCCCTTTGCCTGCCGATTACGCCGCCCGTTCTTGTCCCGATGTTTGGAAATGGTTGGGACGGCCGAAATGTCTACCTGTGAGTGGCATTTGGGCCCCACCATACTATTTCAACCATTTCCGTTCATCCAGGCTTGTAACTAGGAGCGTAATTTACCGAGGTAGTTACAATTGGTATTAGAGCCATCCCGCCCTTCAGGGTCTCAGCCAAATGGTCGTTGTCAGTCTAGCAAATATTTTTGGTAGCTATGTATACTAGGGAAAAACAAAACGCGAGAGTAGGACTGCTTCCATTTTTCTTCTTACCCACCCATCCACCCTTTTCTGGTAAGGAAGTGTAACATTTTCAATCCTCTTCTTAACAGTTCAATCTAGGATTCACGTGTTCTGGGTTTCCGTAGTACCATAGGGTGTGTGTGTGTGTGTGTGTGTGTGTGTGTGTAATTCCTTGTCTATCTGTTACATCCAAGTTGTTATCACAATCGGCCTTTTGATTATCAACTGTTGGTACGTTCCATACCGACAGGCTTTTGCAAACCGACGCGATCTATCTTATTCGTTGTATACCGCTGCGATCTGTCTTACCCTTTGTTATCCGACGTTATCTTGTTTGGGGTGTTCGTTTCCGTAGTTACCAATCTTTAGGTTCATCGTGAGAAGAAGGGGTTAGGATATGTGTTCTACTTATTCATGTGCGGAGTAATGATTTGAGTGCGGGATGGAGTCGCGACCATACCACTTCTTTTATCATTCGCTCTTGTATATTGAATTGGTAGAGTCACTAATCTTGACTCGTTAAGTGATTTTGTGCATCTACTGGTATTTTAATGCCGAAATTTGCGGAAATTTTTTCTTTGATATATCTGTGTACCACACTCCTTTTCAGTCGTGTGAGATATGCTTAATATCTTCTAGGTGCTTTGAACTTTGCTGATATTTTAATATCATCTTAGTAAATTGTATCATTTAATCTTGGTTAATTCCATCTTGGTACTATTTTGGATTATTATTATTCTCCATTATAGTACTGACTTGTGTTTTATATCAATCACAGGATGGCACCAGCACGCCGTTCTGATGAGGACATTCCACCTGAACTGGGGTCCGCGTTGTCAAACATCGCTAATGCCTTGGCAAGAATGCAAAGAACCGGCAGCGTTTTGAGAGAGTGTTCGGAGGAATGAGTTTGCTCGCTACCTCCACCTCCCAAGCGAGGAGACATCAAAAGCTTCAAGTTCAACCCACGCCAATTTGATGTTTCGATCAACCACTTGATCGATGATTGGTTGCTTGAGATGTCAAGGCTCGAGACCGCTGATGTTCTGAGCAAGAATGGGTAAAGTGTGCTACTCACCTTCCGAAGGAGATGCAGCTCTGGTGGGAGAATTACGAAGGCAAACCGCATTGGTTTTCAGCCTACTTGGGAACAGTTCCTGAGCGTTTAAAGAGCAAGATTCATCGAAATTGTCATGGAAAGGATGAAGGAAGTGTTTATCAACCTCAAGCGTGGAAATGACAATGTCAATACCTACATCAGAACTTCATGAACCTTTCTCGTTATGGTGGCGATGAGATCTCCGATGACAAGAAGAAGCAAAAGAGGTTCCCAAGGGCTCAATGCATCGATTAAATATGCAATCACACATGCAAGGCGGCATCTTTTACGGAACTTCAGCATCTGACTCTGCAGAAGAAGCAAGTAAGCAAGTGTTTGAGGAGTCAAAGAAACACAACCGTGAGGCAGCAAGCTCTTCAGCTATGTCAACTCCTTCTAAGCGTCGTGTCTGGGTTCCTAACACCCACCGTCGCTCCCGGCTCCACCAAGACCTGCAAGCTACGGCAAGGCCAAAACTTCCTCACTTCTGCTCCCTGGGGCTACAACAACCACTACCCAGGCGCTGGCGGAGTCCCAGCTACGTTGCTCCACGTCCACACGGTGCTTGTTTCACTTGCGGAGACACTGGCATCAATTGGAACCGTCCGATGAAAACAAAGCTCTTCCTCCACCACCTCCAAGATCTGCGGCAAGCTCTCCTTTGGTTCGTGCACCACCACCTCGGGCTCTCAACATCAACACCAAGCCCGGGTCTACTGTTGCTCGTGCCAACTGTGTCAACGCCGCTCAAGCTGAGCATACACCTGGAGTTGTGATGGGTATGCTTCCTGTTAACTCAGTCCCTGCACGAGTTTTGTTTGATTCTGGTGCATCGCATTCGTTTGTTTCTCACAAGTTTGCAACTGAAAATGAGTTAGCTATGGTTCCTCTCCTCAAGCGGTTAATGGTCCTTTCTCCTGGAGCAAACATGAGGGCTGCTCAAATCAGCCATGGAAATCAAATTGAGATTGGTGTCTCTTCGTTCTCGGCATCCTTAATTGTTCTGAGCAATTCTGACATTGATGTCATCTTGGGAATGGATTGGTTGACAGCAAATGCAGCTGTGATTGATTGTGCTGAACGCTCGGTTTCTCTGAAGATTCCTGAAGGCCATATAGTCTATTCTCCAAGTCTGACTCCTGCTATCCAGCTTTTCTCTTTGGCGGCTCTAAATGATGATGCTATGGAAGCTATTCAGAGTGTTCCGTGGTCGTGAGTTCCCGATGTCTTTCTGAAGAGTTGCTGTATGCCTCCGGATCGTGAGGTTGAGTTTGTAATTGAGATTGAACCGAACGGCTCCTATCTCCAAGCGGCCTTATAAAATGGGTCCTGGCTGAGTTGGTGAACTCAAACGACAGCTTGATGAACAAGAGAAGTTGGGTTTCATTCAACACGATTTCTTCTTGGGGTAGCCCAACAATCTTTGTGAAGAAGCGAGACAGATGATAGACTTTGTGTTGACTATCGGGCTCTCAATGCTAAAACCATCAAGAATAAATATCCCTTCCACGGATTAATGATCTCTTGATCACTAGTCGGAGCTGTGGTATTCTCTAAGCTGGACTTGAGAAGTGGTTATCACCAAATCAAAATTCGCAAGGAAGATGTTCCTAAAACAGCTTTCACCACCCGCTATGGCCTGTATGAGTACACGGTCATGTCCTTCGGTCTCACCAACGCACCTGCTACCTTCTCGAGGCTTATGAACTCGGTTTTCATGGAGTATCTTGATAAGTTCGTTGTGGTCTATCTGGATGACATCTTAGTCTATTCTAAGTCAAAGGAAGAACATGAAGAACACCTTCGGTGTGTCCTAAACAAGCTTCGTGAGAACCGCTTGTATGCAAAGTTCTCCAAGTGTGAGTTTTGGCTGCCTCAAGTGACCTATCTTGGTCACATCATATCTGCCAAGGGCATTGCAGTCAACCCGGAAACTATAAAGACAATTGTTGAATGGCTTCCTCCTGTTAATGTCAAAGAAGTGCGGAGTTTCCTTGGCTTGGCTAGTTATTGCCGTCGATTCGTTCAGAACTTTTCGAAGATAGCGAAGCCTCTTACCGATCTCCTCAAGAAGGGCAAGAAATACCTTTGGACTCCTGCATGTCAAGCAAGCTTTGAGACACTCAAAGAGAAGCTCACTTCCACGCCAGTCTTGGTTCCTCCGGACACATCTAAGCCTTTCCAGATATTCTGTGACGCATCTTTGCAAGGATTGGGTGCGGTCCTTATGCAAGAAAAACAAGTTGTTGCTTATGCCTCTCGACAGTTGAAGACGCATGAGATTAACTATCCTACACATGACCTCGAGATCGCAGCAGTTGTCTTTGCTTTGAAACTATGGAGGAACTACTTGCTTGGCAACCGTTGTGAAATCTTTTCTGATCACAAGAGTCTGAAGTATATCTTCACTCAGCCTGATCTCAACCTTCGGCAGAGGAGGTGGATTGAAGCAATCAATGATTTTGATTTGACCATCAACTACACTCCGGGCAAAGCTAATGTCATGGCCGATGCTCTCAGCCGCAAAGCTTATGTCAATAACCTCATGATGGAAGAACAACAACCTCTCTTGTGCGAGGAATTCCGTCAGCTCAACCTTGAAATTGTGGAACAAGGGCATCTCCTGAACCTTCTGTCTACTCCTCTCTTGGAAGAAAAGGTTCGCTCCATTCAGCTTGGTGATCCGCACACCAGAAAGATCATCTCAAAACTTCAGCTTCCGAAGTATGAGTCCTTCCACGTCGATAATCAAGGCACGCTTTTCTTTGAACACCGGATGTTTGTTCCGAACTACCCGGGTTTGAGAGAGCAAGTTCTCAAGGAGGCGCATGAATCTGTTCTTTCTATCCACCCTGGCAGCACAAAGATGTACATGGACTTGAAAACACAATATTGGTGGCCGGGATTGAAACGATATTGTGCCAAGTATGTCTCGGAGTGTGATGTCTGCCGCAGAGTGAAAGTTGTCCATCAGAAACCTTCCGGTCTTCTACAGCCATTGAAACCCCCGGAATGGAAATGGGAGAAAGTAGAGATGGACTTCATCACTGGTTTTCCAAGGTCGTAGAAGGGCAACAATGCAATCTTTGTTGTCATTGACAGGCTTTCTAAAGTGGCTCACTTCTTCCCCGTCAAGGAAACAATTTCTGGAATTCAGTTGGCTGAGCTCTATATCAACAGAATTGTCTCTCTGTATGGGGTTCCGCTTGAGATCGATTCTGCCCGTGGGAGCATCTTCGCTTCAAGTTCGGGAAGTTTCCAAAATGCTTTGGGAACAAATTGAACTTCAGCAGCTTACCACCCTCTCGATGCAGGACAAGTTGAAAGGATCAATCAGATTCTGGAGGATATGCTCCGTGCTTGCGTCATCTCTTTTGGCATGAAGTGGGAAGAATGTCTTCATTATGCTGAATTCTCTTACAACAACAGCTTCCAGAAAAGCCTAAAGATGGCACCATTTGAGGCTCTCTATGGCCGCAAATGCAGAACTCCGATTGGTTGGTCGGGTGCAGGAGAAAGAATATGGTTTGGCCCTGACATTGTAACTCAAGCGGAGGAGAAGGTGCACCTCATTCTTGAAAATCTGAAGATTGCTCAAAGTCGCCAGAAGAGCAATTATGACAGAAAGCGGACGGACATGGAGTATGTCCCTGGTGATCTTGTTTACCTTCGTGTCACTCCCATGAAAGGCACACACCGTTTTGGTATCAAAGGAAAGATGGCTCCTAGATACATCGGTCCTTTCAAAATTCGTGGAAGAAGAGGAGAAGTTGCTTATGCTCTTGAGCTCCCGGAAAAACTCAAGGTCCATGATGTCTTCCACATCTCTCAACTCAAGAAGTGCTTCAAGGATCCCGGCAGGACCGTGGATCATGAGCTAATCAATCTCCAAGAAGACCTGTCTTATCAAGAACACCCCACAAAAATCCTTGAGGTCGCAGAAAGAAGGACTCGCAACAAGTCCATCAAGTTCTGCAAGGTGCAGTGGTCGCACCATTCTGTTGATGAAGCCACTTGGGAGCGTGAAGATGAGCTCCGTGCCAACTATCCTACCCACTTTGAGTCTTCTTCTTCTTCCTAGAATCTCGGGGCGAGATTCCTGTTTAGTGGGGGAGAATTGTAGCATCCCATTTGTCTAACAATTGTAATGCTACTTGGTTTAGTAATATAATGGCTACTTCCAATATATAATTGTTGCATCATAATTATATCATGCTCATGTCATCATGCCACCTTGCATTTGAGCATCATATAAAACCCTTTTTGTTTTGGATCTTCTCTCATATGCATTGTCAATTGTATTTGCCTCTTGATATTGTATTTGGTTATTGATATATTGTTTAAATGCCCAAGTTGAGTTGGGGGCATATCTTTTATTCCACTCCACCACCCTTTCTTTCACCACCTTATAATTCCACCATTCCATTATCCATGAGCTTGTATTCTATTTTCTTTTGGAATTTTAATCTAGCTCATGGGAGATAGGATGGATCTACTTCTATAAATTCTTTTACTTGGCCTTACTCCACATTTTGGGAAATGCATAGGAATAATGCCATGCTTATTATTTTATTTTCACAAGATTAAGACATGGCATTTAATACCCTTGCATGGTCCATGCAACCATCTCCATCTTTTGACCTCCTTTGTTTTTATTTGATCTTTTGAGTGAATCTCCCATCTATCTCTCTACCTCATGTCATGCTTGATCTTGTTGGGATCATGTCAAAACCCTACACCCATTCCCCATCCATGCAAGCCATGTGTGAGCATTTTCCCCTTTATCTCTAAAAACCCTAATCCCTCTCCCTACCCCTCTCTCCTCTTTTTTTTGACACCTCTTGTTTTGGTCATGTCTCAAACCATAGTTACCACCACACCTCTCTCTCTAATCCCCCTCCTTTCTCTAACCTAGTTAACACTAAACCTAGTCTTCCTCTAACCTAACCCTAGTTACACCATCTCCCCCTCTCACCTCACCTCTCCTCTCACCAACCCGAGCTACCCTACCCCATCCCTAGCAAAACCCTAACCGAGCCTCCCCTCTCTCTCTCCCTCTCTTCTCTCCCTGCCATGAGGGCCCCCTAGCCCGAGCCTCTCCTCCAACCCTAGCTCACCCGAGCCTACCTCCCCTCTCTCCTTCTCTCTGCCAGTAGCCCCACCCGAGCCAGTTCCCTCCTCCATCGTCCCTGCCATCCCCACTTGGCAGCCCCCATCACCACCTCACCCTGCTCCTGCCCCGAGCTCCAGCTCGATCATGTGCTCGAGGAGGAGGAAAAGGTGGCACCCGAGCCACCTTTTTACTCTACCCACTCCCGCACGCCACCTCCCTCTCCCTCTCTACTTTATCTCCTTCCCAACCTCTCTGCCTCTCCCAGATCTCCCCAGACTGCCTCCTCCCTCCCCAGCTACCCCTACCCCCGTCTACCCCGGCCGCCGCTCTCGGTGTCGCCGTCCATCTACAGAACAAGGCGGGCGTGCAGACGCGGGTGTCGGGAGGACCACGGGTGTCAATCGTGCCACTGCACAGCGAGGAGGAGGACCGAGGCCCCAGCCGACGCCGCTCCGGCGAAACCCTAGCTCCGGGGCGCTGCGTCCTGCCGCTCGGTGCCTCCCACCGATCCAACCGCCGATCTCTCCGATGCGACCCTCTCCCTCGACAACCTCCCCGCCATTGCGTCGTCTAGATTTCGTGCTTTTTCGTCAAACACGCTGTTTGCCGTGCCGTTGGCTTGCTCGCGTCGCGAAACCACATCTAGCCGCCGCTCCTCATCACATCCGTAACTAGTCATGGCTACCACCAACAGCGCCGCGCCGCGACGCGAGTTCGAACCCACGCGTCTGCGTCGATCGCGCGCAAGACTGTCCGCGTTTGCGGGAAGAAGAACGACGGGCGCTGTTTTTTAAATAGCCCTCCGTTATTTTTTTCTGCTTAATCCGCGGTACGCAGAGCCCACCCGCCAGCCTCTCCGTACGTTTTGCAGAACACCCCCTAGACTTTTTCAATCTTAACCCGCTCTCTCTCGTGCGCGTGGCACGCCTCTCTCGGCGTGCGGGTCGCGTGTCTGTGGCCCCACTGTCATTCACAGGGGACTAGGTTAGGCGCGGTGTAAAAGCTTTTATCCATGTCATGTCCAGTCTGACCCCACTGGTCAGTGTCTATGGCTAGAATCTGGCTGAGTAACAAAAGCTTTTCTGTAATTCTGTTTTAATTCAAATCTTTTCAAATTTAATTTAAATTCAAATTCAAATCAGTATTTAAATAACTTTTAAAATATAAATTCAAATAATACAAATAATATATGTTTTCAAATCAGAAAAATGTGAGGAATTCAAATATGCTATCCAAAATATATTTTGAACACTTTAAATTTCAAGTTGAGTTAAATTACAACAAAATGCCCTTTTGCCTTAATTAATTAATAACTTTTGATTTATAACTCCAAATTTAACAAATGATATGTCTAAAATGACTAGCTCGACGAGACCTTTCTGTTTATGCATTCCTTGATCTGTTTTGCAGCATGCATCATATAAATATAATGTAAACAGCAACTAATATGAGAATAAAATGTGACCAAAACTCAAATAAAAGGTTTTATTATTGTTTCTCACCTCACCCATGCCATGCTACTCCTTTGCCATGCCAATTGTGCATCATTCATCATGACATGATTGTTTGCTTGTCGCATTTTATTCTTATGCTTGTGCACTTTATTTATGTTGGCCCTTGTATGTTTGGTTCTTCTTCGAATAGACGCTGAGCAGGGGATATACCAAGAGACCCAGGAGCACTACCCAGATCCTTCTCTCGCTTCAACTGAGCCTGTGCAAGCACTACCACATGCTTGCATACATATAGTACCTATTGCCTCTATCTTATTCTTGCATCATCGAGTCGCGATTGCATTAACTTGAATCCCAAGTATTGCATAGCCTTTACTTTTAAACTCCACCGTAGCTTGTTCCTCCATCCCATGAGCCATTACTACAGGAGTTGTTTGAGCCATGCGAGTCGTAGAACAACATGTGTAGGGTATGTGAGTGTCTGATGGATAACGAGATACCTAAACAACTTAACCTGAGTAGTATGGGATAACTAATGAAAGTGGCACGGTGAGCAATATCGCTATTTGGTTTTCATGCTCACTTGTGTCCCGTGGGACCCCGAGTACTTGATTCCTTGAATATTCGCTATCCACATCCGGAGGCTTATGGGACCCCCGAGCGAGCTTGATTCATTCCTATTTCTTGGGGCCACAAACTAGTTTGAGGTTTTATTTACTATCATGTACTTATGCCATGCTTTCTTGCATTATTTAAATTGTGCGATGTACCGACTTTGTCTTGTTAGGATCGGGACATGATTTCGTGGTATCGACAAGCCCAGTCACACTTTCGGGTTCCCGATCGTTTACCGTCCACCCAAACCTTGAGTCCGTCTCGAGTCACTAACTTCGTTGGGTAGCTTAATGGGGTGGCCCCTCAAATATTTCTGAATCCTGTGATTGCTTTGTCGTGAAAGCCTCGTTGGGTTTTGATTTGGTTTTCCGAGGTTGATCGAGTGTGTGTTGCTATTTGTGCACCCTCGTGGTAAAACTTCTGGCCGTGTCCGCGGTTATGGACGACTTGGAGCACAGTTTCTCGATCATAGACAAGTATAACTAAAGTACCGCTTTTCATTTGACTAAGTAACTGACTAGTAAATAGTGCAACACTCATGGAATGGTTAATAAAACTGCCAACGGATGGGGGGTATTCGTCCGCTTCCTCGTTGGTAAGCGAGGAGGAGGATGGATCTCTTGATATTACTGTTATAACTATTGTCATTAATTCACGGACATCCGTCTATCTTTGGTTAGGCGGATGGTTAGCGAGTATCTATAGAATTGTTAGGGTTTATCTTTTGCTGCAATTGCATCACCCCAGGTTGTGTCCCCTTTAGAGGCATAAAGACTTCTTTGAGTACCCTAGGGTCTCACACGATAAATTATTTGATTCAGATGAGCAGTACACTCACGAGATGGATCTTTGGGTGGAGGAGGCAGACGATGTGGGCAACGATCATTCGGTGTATAGATTCGAACGGGATCCGTGAGATCTGTGGGGATGTGTTTATTTATGGGGCATCTTATGCCGATTTGCTTCTTATCCGTACTCGGATCTTGTTTGCCGCTTCACGATACTCGATGTTTGATGTATGAGGAGATATCCTAAACTATTATATCTATCTAGGACATTTGGATCTTGCCGTATGGCGTTGCAATATTTCTATTTCTTTTCGATGGAATGGCTCGATGTCTGTTGTATGGTGGCTTGCATACATACTCATTTGTGTATGTAGTTGATCCTTCTTTCGATTACGCCGCCTGTTCTTGTCCCGATGTTTGGAAATGGTTGGGACGGCCGAAAGGTCTACTGTGAGTGGCATTTGGGCCCCGCACTATTTCAACCATTTCCGTTCATCCGGGCTTGTAACTAGGGCGTAATTTACAGGTAGTTACAGAGGAAGGGCAAAGGCAACTAGGGTTTGGAGGCAAGGTGTAGGGAGGCGCACCAGCCCTCTATATATAGAGGCGGACAGCCCTGCCCTCCTCCAAGCCTTGGGCGGCCAAGGGAGGGAGAAGTGGGGGCAAGGACTCTCCCCTTCTAGAAACCCTATCTCTAGTTTAAGTTTAAACGAGTTTAAACTCTATAGGATCGGCTGGGCCCTATGGGGCCTTGTGCCCCTGGCCCAATGCGGCCAGGACACTCCCTCATAGGCCCATGCCCCCTCCCGGAAGGTGGGGCCATGTTGGTCCCCTTCCAGAAGGTTCTAGAAGCTTCCGGTACAATACCGATTAACCCGGAACAATTCCGAACTCCAAAAACTGCACTGCCTTATATGAATCTTATTCTCCGGACCACCCCGGAACCTCTCGTGATGTCCCGGATCCCATCCGAGACTCCGAACAAAAACTCATAAACCAATTATCCAATCTATCCTAGCGTCGAGACACGTTAAGTGTGTGACCCTACGGGTTCGAGAATATGCAGACATGATCTTCTATCAATAATCAATAGCGGGGTCTGGGCACCCATGTTGACTCCCACACATTCATCGATGATCATATCGGATGAACCACGATGCCAGGATTCAATCAATCCCATATATATATTCCCTTCGTCTCGCGATATTTTACTTGCCCGAGATTCGATCGTCGGTACCATCATACCTAGTTAAATCTCGTTCACGTTAGTACTTTACTGCTCGTAATCCGATATCACTTTGTGATTAACTCCTTAACCACATGCTTGCAAGCGGTGTTGATATCGATTAAAGTGGGCCCAGTATATCTCTTCGACTTGGGAGGGACAAATTCCATCTCGATACATACAACCCAACCCAATGATACTTTCCGATCACCGAGAGACACCTTTATGATCACCCTCTCATAGGATGACGTTTGATGACCTCAAAGCTTTCTTCCGATACCAGGGAGTTGTATTATCTCATGGTCTAAGGAATACAATATTTGACATAGGAAAAGCTTCGCAAAGATGAACACGATGATACGATCTAATTTCTTCACTTAGTTTGGTCATCCATCATATCATTCTCCAATGATATGATCTCATTATCAATTGACAACTCATGTCTATGGTTAGGAAACCTTAACCATCATTGATCAATGAGCTAGTCCATAGAGGCGTACTAGGGACACGGTGTTGTTCACAAACCACACAAGTATTAAAGTTTCCGCTTAATACAATTCTAGCGTGGAATATAAACTTTATCATGAACAAGAATTATAATAATAACATCTTTATTATTGCCTCTAGTGCATAATTCCAACAGTCTCCCACTTGCACTAGAGTCAATAATCTAGTTTACATTTGGCAACAATCTCACACCCATGGCACTGAGGTGTTGATCATGTTTTACACGTGGAATAGGTTTAGTCAATGGATCTGCGACATTCAGATCTGTATGTACTTTGCTAATCTTCAGATCTCCATCTGCAATATAATCTCGGATTATATGAAACTTGCGGTTGATATGCTTGGTCTTTGGATGATATCTTGGTTCCTTAGCAAGTGCTATGGCGCTAGTGTTGTCACACAATATCTCCAGTGGGTCCAATGCACTTGGAACCACGCCAAGCTCAGTGATGAAGTTTCTGATCCAAACTCCTTCACTTGACGCTCTGCGGCAGCCATGTATTCCGCTTCCACTATAGATCCGCGATCACGCTTTGCTTGCGCTTCTCCGACTCACAGCTCCTCCATTCAAAATATAAACGTATCACAATCGAGATTTGGAATCATCCTTGTCGTGTCAAAACTAGCGTAGACGTAACCTTTACGACAATGTTCATCACCCCATAGACTAAGAACATTTCTTTAGTCCTATTTAGGTACTTTAGGATGTTCTTCACGGCTGTCCAGTGTTCCACTCCTGGATCACTTTGATATCTGCTCGTCAAACTAAGAGCATTGGACACATCCGGTCTAGTACACAGCATGGCATACATGATGGAACCTATGGCCGAGGCATAAGGCACCTTGCTCATAGCTTCCCAATCATTTACCGTAGCTGGACACTGAGCCTTGCTCAATATCTTACCTGACAACATAGGCACTGAACCTTTCTTTGCCTTATCCATTCTGAACCTTTTCAGAACTTTGTCTAGGTATGTACTCTGGCTTAAAGCTATCAGGCGTCTTTGTCTATCTCTATAGATTTTGAAGCCCAATATATAAGCAGCTTCACCTAGGTCTTTCATTGAAAAACATTTGTTCAAATAACTCTTCACATCGTTAAGCATGTTGATGTCATTTCCAATAATCAATATGTCATCCACATATAGTACCAGAAACGTCACCGAGCTCCCACTCACTTTCTTGTAGATGCAAGCTTCGTAGCAATTTGGAACAAATCCAAAGCTCTTGATCACTTGATCAAAACAAAGGTTCCAACTCCGAGATGCTTGCTTCAGTCCATAAATGGAACGCTGAAGTTTGCATACTTTATCAGCATCCTTAGGATCGACAAAACCTTCGGGTTGCATCATATACAACTCTTCATCAATGTTGCCATTGAGGAACGCAGTCTTGACATCCATCTGCCATATTTCATAATCATGAAACGCAGCAATTGCTAATAAAATCCGAATGGACTTAAACATCGCTATGGGAGAGAAAGTCTCATCGTAGTCAACACCTTGAACTTGTCGAAAACCTTTTGCGACAAGCCGTGCTTTATAGACGGTAACATTACCATCCGTCTGCTTTCTTCTTGAATATCCATTTGCACTCAACGGCCTTTCGGTCGCTAGGAGGGTCCACCAAAGTCCATACTTGGTTTTCGCTCATGGATCCCAATTGGTTCATGGCTTCCACCATTTCTCGAGTCTGGGCTCATCATCGCTTCCTCATAGTTCGTGGGTTCACTTTCTTCTACTAGCAAGACAGTCAAGACAGGTTGCCGTACCACTCGGGAGGGGCACGCGACCTTGTCGACTGCGACGTTCGATGCGACATCGTCCAAGCTTCATGATCCTTGTCATTAGCTTCCTCTATCGTTGGTGCGGACCTGGAACAATTTCAGGTCTTCGCTACTCTCCAATTCAAGAGAAGGTTCAATAACCTCGTCAGCTCTACTTTCCTCCCACTCACTTCTTTCGAGAGAAACTCCTTCTCAAGAAAGGAACCGTTCTTCGACAAACACTTTGCCTTCGGTTCGTGATAGAAGGTATACCCAATAGTTTCCTTAGGGTATCCTATGAAGACGCATTTCTCGCTTTGGGTTCGAGCTTGTCCGCATCAACTTCTTGGCGTAAGCTTCGCATCCCCAAACTTTAAGAAACGACAACTTAGGTTTAGCACCAAACCACAGTTCATACGGTGTCGTCTCAACGGATTTAGATGGGGCCCTATTTAAAGTGAATGCAGCGGTTTCTAATGCATAACCCCAAAATGATAACGACAAATCAAGAAGACATCATCGATCGGACCATATCTAATAAGGTTCGATTCGGCGTTCAGACACACCATTGCTTTGTGGTGTTCCGGGCGTGAGTTGTGAAACGATTCCACTTGCTTTAAGATGCGTGAGAAAATCATAACTCAAATATTCACCTCCACGATCGGATCGTAGAAACTTAATCTTTCTGTTATGATGGTTCTCCACTTCATTCTGAAATTCCTTGAACTTTTCAAATGTTTCAGATTTATGATTCATTAAATAGATATACCCATATCTACTTAAGTCATCGGTAAAAGTGAGGAAATAGCGATATCCACCGCGCGTCGAAACACTCATCGGTCCGCACACATCTGTATGTATGATTTCCAACAAGTCCGTTGCTCGCTCCATCATACCGGAGAACGGGGTTTTGATCATCTTGACCATGAGGCATGGTTCGCATGTGTCAAATGATTCAAAATCAAGAGACTCCAAAAGTCCATCAGAATGGAGTTTCTTCATGAGCTTTACTCCAATATGACCTGAGCAGCGATGCCACAAATAAGTAGTATTATCACTATCTACTTTGCATCTCTTAGCCTCAATGTTATGGATGTGTGTTTCATCCCTTTCGAGATTTAGAAGAAATAAACCATTCACAAGAGGTGCATGACCATAAAAGATGTTACTCATATAAATAGAACAACCATTATTCTCCGATTTAAATGAATAACCGTCTTGCAATAAACACGATCCAGAAATAATGTTCATGCTCAACGTAGGCACATAATAACATATATTAAGGTTTAAAACTAATCCCGAAGGTAAAACTAAGGAGAGCGTCGACGCCATCACATCAACTCTTGATCCGTTGCCAGCCAAGATCGTCACCTCATCCCTCATAATGCGTCTATTCCGTAGCTCCTGTTCGAGTTACAAATATTAGCAATCGAACGTATCAAATACCGTGCACTACAACGAGGGCTAGTAAGGAAAAACATCAATAACATGTATATCAAATATACCTTTGATGGTGCAGCCTTCTTGTCCTAAGTACTTGACGATGCGCTTCAAAGGACCCTTGTCCTTGCAATAGAAGCACTCAAGGTCGCTTAGGACAGACTTGAGCTTCTTCTTCAGCGAGCATTAAACTGCCGCCCTTCTTGAAGGGCTTCTTTTCTCCCTTACCTTTCTTAAAGGAGGGCTTGTTGACCATCAACACATGATTATCCTTCTTGTCCACCTCCAGACCTTCATCTTTGCGAAGATCGTGATCGAGCCAATCTCGATTATGAGTCACTATAAAACTTTTGTAAACTTTTGTAGGAGGGAGGGATTGGATTGCAATCTTGAGCTCCTCCGAATCTTTCCGTGGAATCGTGCTCAGCTTGCTGGATCTTTGTAGCGTGTCATCTTTATGCTCTCACTAACGAACTCCTTCCTCCATCTTGCGGTTAAAGAACTTCTGGAGATCTCATATCTCTTAGAATGGGCCTGAGTCTCAAACATGGTTTTCAGCTCCTCGAGAATCTCAAAGGGCCGGGATACTTTCAACTTTCAAAACGATTTTGAAGTTTCGTTCCATAGCAAACAACATGGTGCTCTTAATCACACCATAATCATATTTGCTTGACCGATAGACAACTTTCTCATCGGCGTAGCTTGCAGGGGGTCACCTAACGCTTTCCCAAGGACATAGTCCTTTTGTCCATGATGAATGATTCTTAGATTGCGGAACCAATTGGTGAAGTTAGACCCATTGTTTCTAAGCTTTTCCTTCTCAAAGAAAAAGCGTTGAAGTTGAAGTTGGACTTGGCCATGTGATCTATAGTATTTGCAAGTACAATTTAGACTATGTTCATGATAAATAGTTCAACTTAATCAAATTACTAGATGAACTCCCACTAAATTCAACATCCCTCAAGTTGTTTAGTGAACACGATCCAAATTCACCACACCTAATCCGATCATCACGAGAAGAGATGTGGTTTCAATGGTGGACAACAAAATGTCGATCATATCATTCATATGACTCATGCTTAACCTTTCGGTTCTTGTGTTCCGAGGCCATGTATTTACATGCTAGGCTCGTCAAGCTAGACCCAAGTATTTTCGCGTGTGCAAAACTGGCTTGCACCCGATGTGAGCGTAGAGTCTATAGCACCCGATCATCACGTGATGCTTGGACACGACGAACTTTTGCAACGGTGCATACTTGGGGAGAACACAGTTTTTATCTTGATCTTTAAGTGAGGAATCATCTTATAATGCTACCGTCGCGATCTAAGCATAATAAGATACATAAAAGGATAAAAATCACATGCATATAACTTTATGTGACATGGTATAGCCAATCTTCGCGCAATGATCTCCATCTTGTGCGTTCCGGCATGATCTCCATCACTCCACCATGATTGCCTCCACCACGAATAGCAACTACAACTATTGCTAACTACTTAGCGATAAAGTAAAGCTATTACATGGCGTATAAGAAGTTGACTTCAGGTCATACACAATTATAAAGACAACCATATGGCTCACGCCGTTGTGTACTCATCGACATGCAAGTCGTGAAACATTACAAAACATGATCCATCGATACAATATACACATCACATCTTGGGCCATACCATATCACGAAAACACTCCTGCAAAAACAAGTTAGACGCCTCTACTTTGTTGTTGCATGTTTTACGTGGCTTATGGGAGTAGATGCTAAGAACGATTCTTACCTACGGAAAGCCACAACGGTGATATTATGGTTGCCAAACTCGGTGTTAATCCCATGACAACTATAGTGAGAGAAACGACATCCACCGGCCGCATGTGTGGTACAAGCCACACGTCAAGTGCGAGCCGGTCTCGCGACGACGTCGCGTAAGGTTGGCTGGACCGCTTCAATCTCACTATCCCGTCATAAGAAGAACACAAACAAGAGTCTTGCAACAGAAAACATCAACGCCCACAACAACCATGTTGCGTTACTCGTGAAACACATATACGCATAGATCTAGCTCGATACCCTTTGAAGGGTTTCGCGGCATAGTAAATCAAAATTTTCTACGGAAGCGAACAGAGGGAAAGCCAAGATCTAATCTAGGAGATGCAATCAACGAGAGAGATTGGATTAGATCTTCATACCCTTGGATATTCGCACAGCGGAACGTTCGTCGGAACGTGGGTGATGTAGTCGTACTCGCTTCTCCTCCTCGCGATCCGATCCGATCTAGCACCACAAGTGGCGGTGCCTCCGAGAGATGCACACGTGCAGCACCTCGACGTCTCCTCCTTCCTCGGACCGGCAAGTATGTTGGATAGATAGATTGGATCTACAACACGACGGCGTGGTGTATATGGTGGAGAATTTCTGCAGCAGGGCTTCGCCTACAAGCGATCGGGAGGGAGAGAGGAAGGCGGCAGGGCAACTAGGGTTTGGAGGCAAGGTGTAGGGGAGGGCGCACCAGCCTCTATATATATAGAG
Organism: Avena longiglumis; assembly: GCA_030063025.1. Taxonomy (NCBI): domain Eukaryota; kingdom Viridiplantae; phylum Streptophyta; class Magnoliopsida; order Poales; family Poaceae; genus Avena; species Avena longiglumis. Next base: position 441,778,623 of record CP125975.1, on the reverse strand, counting down.
GCGGCCCTTGCCCCTCCTCCAAGCCTTGGGCGGCGGCCAGGGAGGGAGAAGTGGGGGCAAGGACTCTCCCTTCTAGAAACCCTATCTCTAGTTTAAACGAGTTTAAACTCTATAGGATCGGTGGGCCCTATGGGGCCTTGTGCCCTGGCCCAATGCGGCCAGGACACTCCCTCATAGGCCCATGCCCCTCCGGAAGGTGGGGCCACATTGGTCCCCTTCCGAAGGTTCTAGAAGCTTCCGTACAATACCGATTAACCGGAACAATTTGAACTCCAAAAACTGCCGCCTTATATGAATCTTATTCTCGGACCACTCCGGAACCTCTCGTGATGTCCCGGATCCCATCCGAGACTCGAACAAAAACTCATAAACCAATTATCCAATCTATCCTAGCGTCGAGACACGTTAAGTGTGTGACCTGCGGGTTCGAGAATATGCGTACATGATCTTCTATCAATAATCAGCGGGTGCAGGCACCCATATTGACTCACACATTCATCGATGATCATTTCGGATGAACACGATGCCATGATTCAATCAATCCCATATATATATTCCCTTCGTCTCGCGATATTTTACTTGCCCGAGATTCGATCGATGCATAGTCATACCTAGTTCAATCTCGTTCACGTTAGTACTTTACTCGTTCCGTAATCCGATATCACTTTGTGATTAACTCCTTAACCACATGCTTGCAAGCGGTGTTGATATCGATTACCGAGTGGGCCCGAAGTATATCTCTCCGACTTGGGAGGGACAAATTCCATCTCGATACATACAACCCAACAGATACTTTCCGATCACCTGAGAGACACCTTTATGATCACCCTCTCATAGGATGACGTTTGATGACCTCAAAGATTTCTTCCGATATCAGGTAGTTGTATTATCTCATGGTCTAAGGAATACAATATTTGACATAGGAAAAGCTCCGCAAAGATGAACACGATGATACGATCTAATTGCTTCACTTAGTTTGGGTATGTCCATCATATCATTCTCCAATGATATGATCTCATTGTCAATTGACAACTCATGTCTATGGTTAGGAAACCTTAACCATCATTGATCAATGAGCTAGTCCATAGAGGCGTACTAGGGACACAGTGTTGTTCACAAACCACAGAAGTATTAAAGTTTCCGCTTAATACAATTCTAGCATGGAATATAAACTTTATCATGAAGAAGAATTATAATAATAACATCTTTATTATTGCCTCTAGGGCATAATTCCAACAGAGGTGTGGTGGCTCGATGCTCACCAAACGCCACACAAGGCCTCACCCCGGATGCGGAAGCACGCAACTCACCGACGCCACAAAAGGCTCACCCTATTCTCCCAAGTGCGCACCACAAAAGGCGGGCACTTGCTCCACTATGGGACGCTTGAGGGCGGTCACCGAACCCGTACAAGATTGGGGCTAACTCCACAACTCAATTGGAGGCTCCCAACAACAAAGCCACAACAGGCCAACAATGCCACAAAAGGCCAACAACGCCACAAAAGGCTACAAGACCACAAAAGGTCAACAATCCAACCACACAACCGTCTAGGGTTCCAAGGAACCCAAGAGAAACAAGCTCTCAAGCTTGAACTCGCCGAATCTCCGAGGAGAACTCAAACATATGCACCAAATGCAAGGGCAAGTCCTTCTCTCCCAAATTCCAACAAAGCTACAAAAGCTATTGGGGGAATAAGGGAGGAAGAACACAAGAGGAGAACACAAAACTCTCCAAGATCTAGATCCCAAATATTCCTTCACAAAGAAGGGATTTGACTTGGGGGGATTGTAGATCTAGATCTCCTCTCTCAAATCCCTCAAAAAGATGCAAGAATCATAGGAGGGGGAAGGGAGAGGGAAAGCTTCTTCAAGGTTGAAAATGGAGGAGAGAGATAAAGCCAAGAACCAAGAAGAAAATCTTGTGCAACCGAAGGGGAAGAGGATCCCCTTTTAAAGGGCTCCCAGATCTGCCCGTTATGGGCATTCGCGACACCTGGCCGGAACTTCCGGTGGGAGGCCGGAAATTCCGGTGGCACCCAGCCAACGGTCGAAAACTACGGAGCAAGAAACTGAAAACACGAATCATGGCCGGAACTTCCAGCCCTGGGGCGGAAGTTCCGCTCAAGAACTTTTGCCAGGACAAGTTCCGATCAAGTTCCGGCCAAGTTCCGGCAAATAGACATATTCAATACAGAAGGTTTCTGAACGTGAGCGGAACAAGACCCGGAACTTCCACCGGAACTTTCGGCAAAATGCCTAGCGGAACTTCCGTGGGAAGCCGAACTTCGTCGTGAAATTCGAACCAGAAAACCAGAAACGCAATAAATTTTGCATCCGAACTCCAAACGGGATGAAACCAATTTTGTTGGAAAGATAACGACAAAATATTGGGTATCACCTTGGGAGAAAATATCATAAATATATATGTGAAGTATCTGTAGGGGTTCGTAGCATGGAAAACAAAAATTTTCTATCGCATACAAACAAACAATCCAAGATCTATCTACTAGATTGTAGCAACGAGTCGATGGAATAACTTACCCTTGAAGATTCCAAAGTGTTTAACGAGAGCGGATTCTCGTGGGTGATGTAGTCGTACTCTTCCCGATCTCAAGATCGTGTAGACGATCCTTCCGGCGCTGCGTTAAAGCGCTTCATGATCGGTCACGCTCGGTACTCGATGATGACCTTCCTCTCCCTTGTTCCAAAGCAGCGGAGGTTGTAGCACTCTCCTCGATTCCGAAAGACAACGTGATGGTACCTAAGTAGAGGGAGATCTCAGGCTTCGCCTTAAGCGAGCGGTATGGTGGAGTATGAGAGAGAGCTATTAGTGGTCTAGAGATTAGACACACCAATTAGAAGGCTCTAAACCGAAGGCTAGGGCAATTATAAGCTCTAAACCAAAACGGCTCTAAACCGGAGATTAGAGGATAGGAACTTGTGTGTCTAGAGGAGGAGGCACGCCTCATTTTATAGGTGGGGGCGGCCAAGGGAAGTCCCTCCCCAAGTCGGCCTTGGTTGGCGCGCCGGCTTGGAGGGACTCCTCCCCCAAGTCGGTTCCAACCACCTCTTGCTTGTTTCCCACAGTTTCCTGTTTTAGCCGTTTGACTTTCAAACTGGCCGTTTGACTTTTCTGTTTGGGATTCAATTTAATCCTTTATTTGGAACAGCAATAACACTTAGTACATGATGCAATCATTCCAATATGCAATGACACATTCATGTACCCTCCCCCCAGTCTTGGGACAATCCAGAACCTTCTAGAACATTCCATGAAAACAGAATCATTCCCGAACTCAAACGGACTTTCCTTATATGAATATTATTCTCGGACCATTCGGATCACCTCGTGATATCCCGGATCCCATCCGAGACTCGAACAACATTCGGTCTCTTTCTCATAATACCATAACTACTCAAACAACGTCGAATCCTTAAGTGTGTCTCCTACGGTTCGTGAATTATGCGGACATGACCGAGACACTTCTCCGAACAATAACCAATAGAGGAATCGAAATTCATATGGCTCCCACAAATTTCTCGATTACTTTGCGATCGAATGAACCACTTACATACGATACCAATTTCCCTTTGTCTCACGATAGTTTACTTATCCGAGGTTATGATCGTGGTATCTCCGCATACCTAGTTCAACCTCGTTACGATAAGTACTCTTTTATCGTTCCCGTGATATGTGATCCCTTGTGAGCGGTCACATGCTTGCAAGCTAATTGGATGACATTCCACCGAGAGGGCCCAGAGTATATCTATCCGTCATATGGATGGACAAATCCCCTCTTGATCCATGTGTTTCAACCAATACTTTCCGAACACTCAATGCCACCTTTATAGCCACCCGATTCGGTGTGGTGTTTGATGTCATCAAAGCATCCATCCGGTAAAGGTGATATGCATGATCTCATGGTCGAAGGAATTAGGTTACTATGTATCAGAAAGCATATAGCAATTGAACTATTTAAATGACTTGATCTTTATGCTACGCTTATCTATAGGAGTATGTCCATCACATCATTCTCCTAATGATATGATCCTGTTGTTAATAACATCTCTATGTTCATGATCAGGAAACCATGATCATATATTAACCAACAAGCTAGTTTAACAAGAGGCTTTTACTAGGGACTCTTATTTTAGTTTACAAATCACACAAGTATTAATGTTTCCGGTTAATACAATTATAGCATGGTATGTAAACATTTATCATAAGTGTGAAGATATGATAATAACCACTTTATTATTGCCTCTTGGGCATATCTCCAACAGTATCCCCCAAGGTGTGGAGCCGGAAAACTCGCAAGATCAAAAACCGCAATAAGATATGCAAGTGAAATCCTTAGATGATGAACTAGAGCTTGTTATGATGATGACCACAAGCTCTAGATCCTCTCATGGACAAGAACCAACTAACAACCAAGAAAGATGATGCTATGAATGCAAAGGTTTGAGCTCTCTCCGAACGATGCAAACGAGACATCCGCTTGAGAGCCCCTCTTGATAGAACGGCTATCTATCCTAAACCCGGTCTCCCAACTAACAACACGAGACCGGCAAAAGAGAAGCCCTATCAACATACCTTTGCCTTGAGCGTCCCACTTGAACTTGATGTAGACCGTCTTGTTCTTCTATAGTGGGAACACCTTTCTTGTTTGCTCTTGCTCGCTCTTGCTTGATGAAGACTTGCAAAATTCTCCCCCATATTCCATGGGGAAACCTCTTCTTTGAACTTGTCTTCATCATTCCATGAGCACGAGGATGGCAAGCTTCAAGCATGAGATCTTCTAGAGATGGCGCATCTTGAGCTCGTCCTTCTTCATCCTTACTTGAGGTTGATCCATCTTGATGCAACTCTTTGCACATGACTTGATCGACCTTCAAGCTCCTTCTTTCTTCATGATTCCAATGGGCACAAAGCCCTTGGACATTTCTTCATCTTCCAACCTTGAGACCAACACATGGCCCAAGCGATGCCAATGGACAAACCTACAAGTGAAACTCAATTTACACATTAGTCTATAGATATTGTCATTAATTACCAAAACCACACATGGGGGCATACATGCCCTTTCAGGGGTCACAGGCAATGCTGACGATGGGAGATGATCCTAGTTGTCGTAACCTTCCTGGGGTCCATCTTCCAGGTACTCATCTTCATAGTCTGGCCATGGGAATAGCCAGGGACAAATCCATGAGTACTCTTTAAGTACCCGCAATCTAATACTAACAGGTAAAGGGGTTTTTGGATAATAGGACACTAGTCTCTAGGGTTGTTTTGCAAAAGCCAGATTTATCTCTACTAAGTTCCAAAGCTAGTCACAACTTTATAACTCCTAGGTGGGATCTTGTAACTCAGGTCACAACTCTGTTGTGGTCAAGTCAAAGTCTCAATTCATTTCACAAGTCATTTTGAAAAGTCGGAGAACGATGGCCACTCAATCGTCCATAATCATGACGCTATTCGAATAGTTTGACACTCTGCAGAGATTGTACACTTTCACCACAACATTCGATACATCCGTCAGGAACAAATCCTGAATTCACCATACTCAGTATGCGGATAATCAATCCTAACCTTTCAATTACACGCCCTAGTATAAGCACCTCTCCTGTGAGTTTGGCCTCCCAACCATGACCAACTGTCATCTTGGGTACTGCACAGGTGGACAATCTTCACAAGGTAGCCTCAGCTCAGACCTTGGCCGTGAGGGAACTAATACTAAGGTATATAAGTTTCAAGTCAAGCCCTACCCAAATCTTCGGGTATTGTGCTTGTACGATAAAATTGGAATGGTATCGCATCCAGACAACCATCAATTTTAAAAAGGGCTAAGGCTCATGCCTCAACATTTTCATCACCAAAATCATCAAGTGTTCGGAAACACATGTCCAAAACATTTCAATAGAATGATCCATCATTCCAAGGTTTTCATAACCATTTTTCCACCAAGTAAACCCATCTAAAGTTGATCAATTTTTATGCTTAGCACTAGCATCTACAGGTGGGGGTAGTACTAATGAGGGGTGGTAAACTAGTGGAGTTTCAACTAAGTACAACATTATATCTTAGGATGATATCAAGGTTTCTAACTTAGGTCAAATTTGATGCTCTTTATGCAACCTTCAGAATCTTTCTAGTATCTACAAGTCACTTAAGTCAACTCTAAGTTAAAGCTTTGATAAAGAAAAAAAAGTAAGAAGCTTGCAAATAAAACTAGGATTGGTTTATCAAGTGGGTATGATCACATATGCTTAAGGCATATAGTAGGCATAGTAACAAGCAAGTATTTGCTTGCACAATATCGGTATAAGCTTGCTAAATTGCAAGTGTTAGCTTGCATAGGTCAACTTGATTAGTAAGGCTTGATAAATTGCAAGTGTTAACTTGCACATTCACTAGTAGTATTAGGCTTGCCTTGTGCAGAGCAGTGGTTGAAGTTCTCCTCGCCTTCTTCTTCGTAGTATCCTCCTTCCTCCTCGTATCCTTGGTCGGTACTAGCGTCTATGAATAAATACGAGGTACACAATCACCAAACAATACTTAACTACTTGCAATCATCACACACAAGGGTCCTATAGATGATCTAGCATCATCTCTAACATTACAAGGTTAAGGCTTGATTTAATTCCTTTTATTTTTAGAAAAGTAATTTCTACTCATTGAAAAACTACTTAAGATTTAATATTCTCCAAACCAAACATGGGATTATGTTGACACATGTCATCACCACATATTGTAGTCCAAGAGAATGTGATTTAAAGTGGTGTCACAATTTAATAAGGTTTTACCCTTTTATTTTAATTAATTAAAGTGGCTAGAAATGCTTATGTAGCATTCTTTTATTACTTGAACATTATTCCTGCAAGTAAACCTATATATTTTTATATATTCTGAAAGGTATGGTTAAATGTGATTTTTGAGAGTTGGAATCAACTCAAGAGCTATTATGGTTTAAATTTGAAAAATGTTTGAATGCAGAAAAGCTTCTGCCTTGTTATTTTTACCATGGGTGATCTATAGATCCAAATGACTTGAATCCAACGGGATTGGATTCAGCATTCACAGACCTTTCCAACAAAATTGGTTTTATTCAAATTGGTGCACTAAATAGACCTGGATTGATTTTTAAAAATGGGTACAGAAGTGTGTTTGAATTAAAATAGAAAAGATTTAATTCAAATCACTGGGCTGCGCGGGAAAAGTTAACGGGCCGGCCTACTAAGCGCAGTGCTCCCGCGGGCTGCTTAAGTGGGTGTCCCCACTTGTCAGTGACACGGGGCTGGGCGAAGCGGTATGGGGCAACGTGGGTCGTTCGATCTGATTCTAATCCAACGGCTGGGAGTCATCGTCGACGCGAGACAACGCCGGTGAGAACGAAACCTAGCGCGGCCAGTGGGGGGTGCTGGGGACTCACCGGGGTGTTGGCGAGGGTCGGCGAGGCGGGCGAACGACGAAGTCGACGACGGCGAACTCAGGGGTGGTCGCGGCAGCTCTTGGGGTGGACGAAATCGATGGATCCCTTCTTCTCCAGAGGCGGCGGGCTCCGGTGAAATTCCGACGGGTGGTGCTCGCCTTGCTCTAAGAACGGTGTGGCACGATCAGTGAGGAGAGGGGAGTGAGATGGTGTGAAGAAATCGAGCGGGGGTGGCCTCTATTTATAGTCGAGCGAGGGACCGGCAGGCGCCGCAGTGAGCTCGTCGGGGGCGGTGTTACAGGCGGCTACTGGTATGGGCGATGGTAGGGGACGATGTGGTGTCTCCTGGCGATGCTCAACGACATGGTTTCGAGGCATGGGGCGGTGCGGCTTGGTCTGGAACATGCGACGCTCTGCGCGGCAGAGGCGGCGTCTTCGACGGCAAGCGGTGGTTGTGCATCACGGGGCGGCGAACGGGGATGTCTGGTGGTATCCTGGGTCGGTGGTGATCGTGTGTGCACGCGGTGAGGGCGGCACGCGGTCTGTGGGCGCTGGTCGAGGGTGGCGCTCTGGCGCACGCTCGGTATGGTCGCTGGCGAGGTTGGCATGGTCCGTACGTGTGGTCCAGGGCTTGGCAACGCTCGCGGCTGGGACAGTGAGTGGCGATGGATGGTGGGCTGCCTCTCAGACATGCTGGCTAGGCTTCCTGTTGCTCCTAACTTGTTGTCGACTATGGGGTGGCAAGGGTGTGCTCGGTTGTTCACCATTGATGCAATGGCAAACTCAAAGTGGTGCTAGTGGTTAGTTAATCTTCCTAGATGATCTACTGAGCTGGTTGTGAGCTAAATGGGGAACCAGTTAGGCAAGAATCACTGCTCACAATAGTGTTTGATGTTTGTTTGATTTGTGTCTGCGACCTGTTTGATGAAATGGCCGCATGGAATCAAGTTTTAAATTTTGAAAAAAAAATTGGTGGGTTTGCTTGATTGGTGCTGGTGAGTCTGCAGATGCTTGGGTTTTGAAAGTTGAGCTTGTTTGAGTGGTTTTTGAATAAGTGGGATCTTCCCATATGATAAATATTTAATTTTGAATTGTCAATTAAACTATGCATTTGAAAGTTTCTGGATGATCACAAAGTGGGCCTTGATACTTTGTTATGAGTACATTCAAGGGGTGCAAAGATTCAGAAAAGTTTCTGTTAAGTTCTGAAAGTTTGAGACAGCCAAAGTAGGCATGGGAGTTAAATTGGTCAAAATGACCATTCCCTTAATATATGTGTTTTGATTTACTTGTCTTTAGGAAAAGTGTGGGAAATGTTTTAGATGATGTTTATTTCATCTAAGAAACATTTTACAAGCAATGAAACAAACAAACAATGTGGTTCAAAAGAATTTCAAATTAAATGCATACACATATGCATGCCTTCATAATTTTAATTAGCAAAGTTTTTGTTAACCCTAATTTTGATGATTAAAAAATGGATAATCCAAGTTTAGTATTTTTGGGATGTTAAAAGTGGCATTTGGCCCCCTGGTAATACAACAAGCATATTGCCCTAACAGCAACAACTAGAGGCCACCGGTGCGTACACAGCGCGTTGGCAGCTACTAGGCGAGGACCAAGGCGCGGTGCTGCGGCCCGAAGGGACGACGCATCCGTAGCCCAGAGCTCGACCGATGGTAGGCGCTTGCTCGGGGACGTGCTTGATGTAACGGGCGTGTGATCGGTTGATTAGACCCACGGTGCGCTGTACGCGCCATGACATAGACAACGTGTAGATCGGAGTCGATGGCGACGTTGACGACAAAGACGGACCGGCGATGAAGACCATGCTGACAGGAATAGCCTGTTGCGGCGCATGTAGGGGCGCCCCATGTGGCGCGTACGACCATGTCACGCGGTTTGATGAAGATGGCCGACGAAGGTAGATGTTGTTGTCGGAGTAGAGGCGAGGCGATGACGACGACGGTGAGCGACTCAATCCGATCTATAATCGATAAACCAAAAAAAGACGGCCAAGCGACCGGTGGAGAGAAAAACTAATCTAGAGATTGGAAAAGAAGACTCACCAAGACAACCAATCACGGATCAGCGGACGAGCCCTGCTGCGGATCGTGTGGCTGAAGCGTGCGGCGGTGGCTAAACGATAAAGAGGGATTGATGGAATATATTGTGTATATTATTGACTTATGGGCGAGTATATATAGGTGTACATGGATCATCTTTAGATCTATCTTGATCCTAGATTATGATGTTCATGCCTTAAGGTTATAAATCAACTGTATTACTATACTTTTCTTATGGAAGGGATAAGAGCATCTCCACTAACCCAGGGCGAAATTTGGTCCGTTTTTTGGTCGGACTGAACTTGTTTTCGGCCTGGGTACGCCCATTCTCCCATCCGCGTGCCCAGGCCGAGTTCCCAAGTTCGACTAAAATTCATCAAATTTAGGCGATTTTCATTAAGTTTGGCGAAATATAGGCGGATTACATCAAATTTAAACGAAACTAGTACATAAATAAACTTAAAAAGGCCGCCGCTGGTGCCTTCGCCGTCCTACATGCCGAAGTTGCCGTAGAACGACGTGTAGCTGGGGTCGGCTCGGCCGTCATCCTCGCCGCCGCCGTCGTCGTCGCTTGGCGGCTGGTTCTAGCGGGAGCTGCCCTGGCCAGGGTCGCCGTATCTCCATGGATGGTAGGACGGGCTTGCGTCCTCGTCGTCGTTGTCCAGGATGTAGAGCGGGGCGCCTTGGTAGGCGAGCTCATGCCCCGAACGCCGCGGCGTGCCTGCTCCTCGGCCTGCCGCAGCCGAGGATGCTGATGTTCGCCTTCTCGATCCCTCCTGGACCATTCCAGATGTTCGGCGAGAGGCTCGACCAGCGTCGGCGTCGGGCGGCGCCAGCGGGCGGCTCCAGCGCCATCTTCAAGCGGCGTCTCGGCGCCGAGCCTTCGTCTTGGCGGCGTAAGCGCGGGGCTGTTGGCGGCGTGGCGCGAGCGGCTCGCCGATGAAGATACCGCGCGTGTCCGCGGCGGTAGCGGCGAGCGACTTCGCTTCACGGCGTCGGGTTGCGCGGAGTGTTCCGCGGTTGATGTGGTCAAAGACGGCGGCGTCGCCACAGTGCGCTTCCACCAACGCCGGCGCCCCCGAAGTTTTTTGCGGCGGGGACTCGTTCGACGGCCCTCGTGGCGGCGAGCTCTGTGGCGCCGCTCCTCGGAAGTTCGCCCGATGAGACGAGGTCGTCGGCGTTCACCGCTTCGGCGGGGTTGTCCATGCCGGCGATGTACTCTTGTACATCGTACGACGGCTCCTCCGGCCCCGGCGGGATTGGGATGCCGCCGGCGCTTAGCGTCCATCCCGGAGGCATCCGCGTGTCCGGCGGCGCCATGTACCCCGCCTCGTACAGCATGCGCGCCTCCCAAGTTTGGAGGGTGCGCCGTTCGCCGTTCGCCGTCGGCCGGTAGCGCTCGCCCATGGTGAGAGAAGGAGGAAAGGTGAGAGCTTGCCAGAGTTGGGCTTGTGGGTGGGGGGAGCTGTGAGAGAGTGAAGATCTCCGGCGAGGAGTACGGCTTATAAAGGCCGAGGGGCGGCGAGGGCGGGAGGGGTGTAGCGGCGAGGGCGGGAAAAGTGGAAACGGCGGGAAGTTAGCGACCGCCGGTCCGTCATGAGGCCGAGGCGACGCGATGTGTGACGCAGCGTGGCGTGGACGCGACGGGCAGTTATTGCCCGACGGACGCCGCGTGGTTCCGAGGATGACGACGACTCGGCGGGTCCACGCGCCGTTTTGATTTTTTTCCCCGATACCCCTGAGTCCGGCGTTTCCAGGGTGTATTCGCACGCCTGGTAGGCGGACCAAAATGGCAATCCGCCAAAACAGGTCATTAGATGCAGCTGGGCCAGTTTTCGGCGTCCGAAATTCGGCCTTCTGGGTAGGCGAGTGGAGATCCTCTAAGCCCGATTTCCATTAATAGAAATCAAATCTACATAGTCTCCACCTTACAGAGCAACCATCCCCAAGTAAGCGAAAAAGCAGGTCATCTTGGTTCAGCAGAGAAGGAGCTACAAAAGAAATTCTAGATAATCTGTAGCGTTCGACCCCATGCCTAGTTCACAATGAAAATTCAGCACAATTACAGTGCAGAAAAACTAGCACAAGCTGCACAAACAGATAATTAGCATATCAAGCTTAGTTACGGTCGTGGCATTTATCAGACACAAGGAAGAAACAGAAACAGTTAGCAACGGATCACGATGCCTTCCAGGAAACAAGCACCGTGGGAAGGATCCCTGGTCAGAACAACACCAAGGCGGCTAAAACGGTGCCCACGGTGCCGCCTCTACCACCACCACCACCACAAACAGTAACTACTATTACAAGGATTCAAGGAACAGAACCCAAACAGACTCAACATCATGGAGGCTGACCCAAACACACTTGCGCGCGGTAGATGTGCAACAACATGTACGGTCCGCACGGGTAGCCAGTCGGACCGGAGTTCAGAGCCACAAGCATCCAGCACCAGTTTCTGCAGGTCCTTCCTCACCAGGGAGTCTTGTCACCTGGACCCGCAAGGATGATCTGCAAAATAAACCATGAAGAAGGAAGATCATGAGACTGGTGGTATCGAACCGAGAGCTAGCATTTTACGTCGCTGGTGGGTATGCACATCCCAGCTGAGACACGTACATTGCAATCTATGGCGAACCGCCGCGCCAGCATGATTGCTGTGTTCCGCTCTCTCGCTGTTTCAAAGGCGAGAGCTAGGCTGAGGTCACTCCGGGGCCGCCAAAACATTGCCTGTGAGGCTGCTTCGCCACCACCTCGAACACCACATAACTGAAAAATAACAAGGAATGCTGTCAGACAGCTGCTATAATAAGGAGTGCTGTTATTTGTTTGCAGATACTGCCTAACCCAGAACGAGAAGCGATGTTGCTGCACCCTACCTGCATCGACGAGGAATAGAATTCTTTGGCGACCACCGTCTTTCCTTTAGAAAGTCTCATACGCAACCTCCCGACATTGAGAACATGGACAGACTCTTTCGGCTGATCATCTCCATTCAACTGGAGCACAACAACCTGCAATGAGAAGCAAAAAAAATTGAAACTTAAGAAACAATAGTTCAAGATGAACGCTTGATGTTGCTGATATTAAAATACAAGACCCTCCAGAGACTATATTTTGTGACTTCAGATATGGATAGGTGCTTTTGAGATTTTAATTTCATACTAACAGCACCGGGTGGCACCGCCACAGGCAATGCTAGGCCGGACAACTTTAAACTGGTTGTTATATTGCCAAACTGGTTGTGCAAATACAGACTCCTTATTTGGTACAAGTAAAAACCATAAAGATATCTGCAAACTGAAAACCTTAAATTGCATATAGTTGAATAAATATAACAAACTGGGAAAGGATAGTATGGTCATACATTGAACTCAGTTTCAGGTTTTCTTACGAGTGTCTCTACGTATTCCACCAATCCAGCATCTGCGAAGAATACCAAGCTTATGTTAGCCACGTAAGAAACAAGAGATGCAGATACTTTTGCCTGACAGATGTGTTCAATTGAACAAACCAGGGTCTACTAGCCCAGTTGTCTTCGCTGTTGCAGTTTCACCCCCAAAACTGATTTCAGCTTGCACGTACCGCCCGACATCATGTGGCTCTGGAGCATATACTAATCTTGTAGCACCTGCAGCAGTTCCACAACAACAATTAAAATGGTTGGCCGATATAGGAAACCAAAAACAAGGTGACCAAAACATAACATCATAATTCACCAGGCAATGAGTACCCAGTTTCCTTCTCGATAGCTTATGGTACCAAAAGAAGAAAACGAAAAGAGCAAACTTATAAATTCTTGAGGAACTATTAAACAGAAAATATTCTGAAAAATAATAATGTCAGAGATGCTTCTAGACTTTGCAATGACAGTGCATAGTGCATCTAAAGACAGAGAGAGAGAAACTACACCTGAAATAATCTCTTTGTTGCTTTCTTTTGGATGTATCCGGAACCACTGAACTGAAATATTTGAAAAATCCATGGGAGCACCGCTCTGAGAAACTATGCGTAGTATTGAACCTAAGCATTGGAGACCCTCCAAATCGAACACAGGAATGACGTTTCCTTTTAGTCTTTTGTGCAGTTCCAACTGGTAAGAAAACCAATGAAATCAGTAATATAATATGCCTTTGTATTCTGCTATACTGTACACAAGTTCTCTACCGACTGGAAGTATCTCAGATGAAGAAAACTTGGAATATGAGAGTTTGAGACTGCTAGACACATGCATAACAGAGCAAGCTTGATGCCCAGGCCACTGTTGAGACACACAACAATCATTTTTCTGTGACTAGTACAAGTAGTACCATTTCACCAAATAACAGAAATAATGTATGTGTGTCATATTCGACATTACAATTTGAGTGAAGTAATACATTTATACTCAATAATTTTCACTGAGTTACTTACAGCTTGTATGATTTAAGAACATGAACATGCTTTGAAACTGTACTAAAGTTCTGAGAGGCCCGCATCGGTAACACATACCTCTTTCAAAAGATTGATACAATCTGCGGACTTATCAGTGAATGTCTTACGTAAAGTTTTGATTTCATTTTCCAGATCCATTGCCTGGAGAAGTAATAATGTGAAATAGAAATCACAGGCTCCAGTTCATGTATAAGGCTGTGAATAATTATAATCAACCCTACCTTGCTAGGGCAATGCAGCATTTTTATTCTCCGGGCCACTCTAACTTCTTTCTTTAGTTCCTCCAAATCCTTCCAAACAGCAAATAAAAGTCACACCTCGGATGATATTGATGAATTGGAGACAAAGTAAAAGAACAGTTAAACCAACAAACTTCACTGCATGAACTAGCTTGTAGCCTTGCACTAACTAGTATGTAAAAAACAAATGAAGGTGAGAAGCTTTTAGGTAAAATAATATCTACGTACTTGCTTCCCAGTTGTTTCGGACATCTTTTCATGCTCCTGAAGTGCTTCTTGAACTCTTTGCACTGCAGACCTAGCACTCTCTACCTCCGCATGAGCATTAACTCTTTCTTCCTCAACAATTCTCTTGGCGTCTTCAGAAGCCTATGTGCAAGATAAAAGAAACTTCAAAAGTATAACCAAATGACAATGTGCAAAGGTGTAGAGATGAGCTCAACCGGTAGGAAAACGGGAGCATTTCTAATTGGAATCTCCTTTTCAAATCTGTTTAAGGAAAATCTGATCCTGCTTCAGATAGTTAGTTCTCTATGCCACATGAGTTGATTGCATGCTGTGACCACACAGATCCACAGCATATGCCATACATTAGTGCATATTTTCTCGCTCTAGAGTAATCAAGTCGTATGGACATAAGCTTTCTCATACATTCTACTATAAGACAAAGCAAACATTACTCTAATATAGATAGGTACTGAATGCCCAGCTAAAATAGTATGTTTCTTTGGTACTGAATTCCTAAACTTTTTTTGATTAATGGGCATACTCCCTAGCTGGACAGCAACTTTTCTATGTTATCAATCAACTTCCAAAATTACAAAACTTTATTACTCCCTCTGTTCCAATATACTCCGCGCCTAAGTTTTTATGGATTTTTTATAATAGTCTGCGCATTGCCCCACTCGGTCCGTTCTCAGCGTCTCTTTCCTATTCTATCCGCCCTTTTCTAGTTGGGCCAAGAAAACAAAACGTCACACCATGACCATGCATCGAACAGAAATAAGGGACAAAACAGTAAAGAAAGAAGGAAAACAACACTCCACTTCCTTTCCTAGGTATACGCGTCCAGCCTCATGCGCAGACTAAAGTGGAACAGAGGGAGTAGTTCATAACGACGAGTTTTCGTAAGAGCTTTGGTCCTATAGACTTCGCGACTTAACCAATAAACTGCACCCATGTGCGTATCTTCTCTAGTAACATAACTAACAACGAAGAAAGCAAATGAGCATGCAAGTTGGCCGCAAATTATAATAGTACAACTACAAAATAAATGATTTATGCTACTAAGAACTATGGAATAAGTAAACAGATTCTGATTCCTGAACATTATCTACCCTTATGTTTAATGCTACTGCAAAGTGCAAACAAATAAATCAGAACATACCAGCTTTAATGATTTTGCTAATTCTGTGACCTCCGTTTTTTGTTGAAGTAACTCGGCTTCTCTTTTGGAGAGCTGAACTGCAAGAATCTCCACCTGGGAAATAGCATTACTCTAATCAAATGTGAGCATTAGAAAGGAGTGCTACCTCAGCAGGTAAATGCTAAGAGAAAGGATAAAACAGCTCTTAGAGGTAGATTAGGCTATTGCAGTATTCTTTTCTACGGATGTATGCTACTAGACATGAATACATGTCAAAACAAAAGATCAACCTAGAAGAAAAATGCCTGAAGTATAGGACATGAAGAAACCAACCATAGAAATAGACTCCTCAATTTCTTCCTTAGTTTTGCCCGTAACCCGACCTCTTAGTGACTCCAATACACTCTTGAGATTCTTCAGGAGAATGTCTCGCTCCATCAAAGCCACTTGCCTGCACTTAACCTGAAGGTTTGACCAAGTCAAAAATAACATAAACACATAAGCTGAACTGATTTACATGGAGGCAATCATGCACCAAGTGTAAAAGATCTGAACCTCTTTAGACAACAAAGTGGCAGTGCTGAGTCCCTTCTCAAACTTCATTGCAAGCTCACGGACTGAGAGGCGCTGGCGACGATCAAGCAGATCTGCAGTCTCCTTGGCAACAGCCTCCTTAAGAGCTGGCACTTCTGGGCCATCAGCCAGCTTGATCACTATGCCGTTTGAACTATTCTTGTAGGTAGGGAATTTATTTCTTATGATATTTGCTGGACGCAATGGCCCTGGCCGTATGTCCACATTTTTTGTCTTGCGACCATAATCAAGAGTTGCTGCCCAAGTCATCTATAAAATACAAATATCCTGCAATTTCCACACAAACTTTTTAATCGTTGCACGATTCAACACATTTACTGCATTAAACATCTGAGAATTGTTCCTGCTAAAAAAAAGCATGCACAAAACAGTGGAACAATGTCTCAGAGCTAAAGTTGT
Organism: Avena longiglumis; assembly: GCA_030063025.1. NCBI lineage: Eukaryota > Viridiplantae > Streptophyta > Magnoliopsida > Poales > Poaceae > Avena > Avena longiglumis. The sequence continues at coordinate 441,762,093 of CP125975.1, read as the reverse complement.
GAAATGGATTCCAAGATGCAAAGGTGGAAACAGCTGGATAAGCAACACAAATATGACCTAAATATTCTTCAGAACCTATAGCTTTGCGTGAAGCGACTGATAAACATAAGGCGGTCTTAATCTTTCAAAGGGACTTATAGCCAAGAAAAATAAAGGTGGGGAAACAACAAAAAATCAAAACACATGAAAAGATATATGACCAAGAGATTAGACCCTCACAAAGAACAAATGGTTGATTATACACCAGGAAAAAATTGGGGGCACAAATAATTGGAGCTTGGAGGTGGTTGGCAAGATTATGTGGCGTCATTCATGAACCTCCCATCAGTACCATACCGAGGAGCCAGGACAGACTCCTCCACAGAAAATTTGCACTAGGAACAAAATTAAGATCAAAGCGTAACGAGCTGCTTTTCACAACACTTTCTTGAATTCCACACAGGACCAGTTGAGAGGACGGCGAGAACGCAACTTTATCATCGAATAAGGCAGAGCATTTCCGCTTTACAGTTGGAGTGGTCCACCATTGTTGGTTAGACTAATGGAAAGGTGCAGAGGAGACTCAAAGAGGCAGCACGGCATCTGAGTCCTGTTAATTAACCGTGAAGATATAGCATCTAAAAAAGCCCTGAAGATCGGAATTTTTTCACGAGACAAGTCACAAGTGACCGAAATGGCAAAACTAAAGCTACGTGGTTATATTGCCACCTCATTTACTCCACATATAGAAAGTCGAACAGAAAATGAGGAAAAAGTTTTGTTAATTGGAGAAAAATGAAGCCAGTAAAAGTTATTCAAATAGAAAAAAAAATACAGCATGTAGGAGTAGGAATGTACTACTAGTATGGCAGAGTAATACTACGTATTGTACTAAGTTAACTTGGACCTAAAGATAAGACCATACTTTAGACCAAAATAAATTAAAATATTGCGGGAGCTGAGCTTACTCCAAATCAATGGAGTATTGCAAGCTCTGCACGGTCCCAGCATCATTATCATGAGTATAAAGAATTGAACTACAGCTGTATTACTCCATTGATTCAGAGTCTACACGGAACCCCATTTTCTTTTCTCGGTTCGAGTACTAACCGCTCAACTGCTCCACGGAAATTAAGGCCAGTCCACGGTTCGTTCCTACTCGAATCCTGCCACGGATTGGACAGCATCTAGCTGTCCAGAATAGTGCGAGAAGAGAAAAGAACTCTAGCACTAAATTTTACTGTACTGCTCGGGGAAGCTAGTCAGGAAAGAAGATACTCGAGAACAGCGGCGCAAATTTTCAACAAGAAGAAAGGACGAGAAAACCCACAGAGGAACTGGGTGGCAAGAAAAAACTGACCCCGCAATGCGCGTCGGCGAGGCTTGGACGCGAGAGACCTCCTCCGCGCGAACCGGCCGCGGCGTAACCGCCGATTCGCGGCGCAATGGGGGCTGCTCCGGCGAGGGGATTTGGGGATCTTGTGAGTAGTGGTTTGCGCTGAGGCCTGAGGGGAAGGAAGGAAGGAGGTAGTTTTCTGCGCGGGGTTTGCGCTGCTGCTGCTGCTACTGCTCTCTCTCTCCCACTGATATGGCTTCTTTTTCTTTTTCTTTTCTAGGCAGCGGGTGGCAGCTTTGAATGGCTTCTCACTCTTTGCTAGGTCCACACGGCGGACGTGCATCTTCTTTTTCTTTTCTCTCGTCCCGCTTCAAGGACCAGTGCGATCATGGGAACCAGAAGAGCAAATTGTTTTTTTTAGGACATATTCTCGCCTAATTTGGTGGAGTACGTGGTTTTGTTTTCCACATGGATAACGATCCCCACGTACTACGTCCTTGTATTATTTGGGCAGATTTTATAGTACCTTTTACTACTACTAGTGGAAGGACTAGTATAAATTGATCGGACGGTTAATAACCATGGGCAATTTAGACAACTCCGTGAAAAGTTTTTTCCCGACCTGACAATAGAGATTAGGCCCAGGTGTCGTCCATAGCCCATACCGATATTGTCATCGTTCTAAAACCTAACGCCGCCGCTCGCACCGCTTCCACCTCGACGTCCCGCCGGCATCTCCTCACAACCGCCTCCAGACTACGCAATGCGTGCAGTCTTCGAGGCGCCGGTTCCTACCATGCCGTGCTACACGAACGTCGCCGCCGCCCCTACTCATCTGACTGCTCCTCCAACTCATTCCTCCGCCATGGACGCCAACGTCGCCTCCGCCATGCTGCTTCTATCATCTAATGTAGGTGACGAAGCCAAGTTAAAGAGAACTGAAGCATTCCGTGTAAAATTGACAGTAGTACTGAATCACCTCATTACTGTTCGATACCAAGAATCAAGTCAATGATCGGTAACAAATACAACAAGCTATATGCAATAAAAAATCGAGGCATTGTTCTAAGCCTATAAACTAGTAATCACAGTGTGCAACGATAATTCATTCCAACACCGCAACACAACAGATTGATTCATTGTGTCCACCGCTGTGGACGCATGCATGGTGCTATGGTCCTCCAACGTTTGCACTGTCCTCCTCATACTAGGCAACCTTGGAAATATCATCGTCGCTCTGCGTAGACACGCGGCTGCTCTCCTCCGCCGTTGTATAAATTGTGCTATGATCACGGCGGCGTGGGAGAGCATAGGCGGCCAAGCCGGACAAATAGTTACGATCAGGATGATTTTTTTTCAACTAACCATTGCGTGAGATCTGTTGGGCCGCTTTTTTATCGCGTTGGTGGTTTACCGAATTTGCCCTTAAAGTTGTAGTAGTATGATCGTACTAGTCACGTTTTTAGCACTAGTATAAATTGATATAGACCTTTAGATTTACGAAAATGGATGGCTATTATCCATTTGAGGGTGACCGGTCTTGACTTGCTAACGCTCCATGATGAGTTCAAAACGGAGCGGTCGTGACAGCACACAAAGTTGTAGTATGATGCAGAAATGTATCTTTTCAGAAACATCCTCCCAGGGCCTCCTTTGGATTGTTCAAGTTATGTACTAGGATGTTTTTTAGAATTGTAATATTCATAAACTTTTTCCCTATAATTACATCCATACTCTAGTTTGTATAGATACACTTCGCCTTAACTTTGTAGGAGTAGGAATTTTACAATCCATGTTAACATTCTTTTTACGGTTAGGTGGTGTTCCATGCAAATCACAACTTTATAGGTTTCTTGTATTTTGTCAAGTGCCAACTCTAGAAGGTAACCCAAGTCGTTGAGCGTGACCCTCGATCTGTACTTGCAATCCTATCAACTAAAACATACAAAATGCCACCATCTCGAATCTATTGGCTGATGGATTGTGGATGCTATATGTGACTAGGATTATAAACCATAGGATTTTACTTTGCAAGTTATTCTAAGAAATTCCCTTGATCCAAATTCATGGAAAAAATTCTATGACAAACATGGCGTGCACCTAATTCTTTTGCAGAGTTCATGTGCTTTCCTTCTGCTGCCACCAATCAACTTCCATCAGGCATGCACATGTTTTCAATTCTTGCAGAATTCAAACATGGCATGACATTCGAATGCCTTTTTTCATATTCATGCGTTTTCTAATGCTTGTGAATGAAGAGAGCACAAACGATGCTTTAGCCTCCAGGTGCTGCTACATAGATATAGCTTATTGTTAAATAAATAAATATCATGCTTAATTACTATGTGTAGCTTTAGATACCGGCGCGGTCTAAGTGACATTTTGACGCGAATACCAATTTCTATATCAGTATTCCGGTTTAAAATGGAAATATGCTTACATATTTTTGTGAATATTCCATGATTGACCTAGTACTATGCCATTAATTCTTTCTATTGATGATTCGTCTAGTACATATAATTTCCTCGTTGCAACGGTTGGTGATTATTCTTTTATCCATGATTATAAAGAAAATGTTCTACTAGCAAATATTCCAAAGATGCTTTGCATTAAGGATTAAACTTTTGTTTTTTTCATAAAAAAAAGTAACAAAACTTTGTGTAATAGAGAAACAACAAGTGCTTGTAGGACCCAAAGCCCTATCTGATATATTTTTGATAAGGTGCATTATCACTTCCATGGAAGAGCGATGTTTTCCATTCTCCGGTTGTTTCGTCAATCTTAAATTTTCGTAACTCTATTCGCAAAAAAATATCATAACACTAGTTTAGTGTACCTTGTGAGTGTATGTATGTATATATGGGTGTGAAGTGTGATGGTATGTGTATGATTTAAAGACTGTGTGTACCTCTGCTGTGTTTCTAAGTGAACCGCCCATTTCACGGAGTAGACATATGTTTCACGGTTTTTTGACTAGTTGTTGATCCGATTGATATATGTATTTGTTGAGATTATTCTTATTTACATTCAAAATTAAATATTATCAATGCAGTGGCGTTTAAATTTTGTAGCAAGCTACGAGTATACTCCCTCCGTTTCAAAATATAAAATATTCTAGGTTTGTGAAGAAAATGAATCTAGACTTGTTATAGTACTTATATAGATTTACTCAACTTTAGGATGAATCTACATACTAAAATAAGTCTAGATTTATTTCATTCACAAACCCAAAACGTCTTATATTTTAAAACGGAGAGAGTATTTACCTAGGCAGTGAAAACTTTTGTGCCAATAAAATACCGTCATTTGTTGGTGGGTCAAATGGGTTTGGGACGTGAAGTTTCACTACTGATCTTTGCGCAAAGCAAAAGGTCCGACCAAATTACTGTATCCCTCCGCATCCGTTGCCCCCTCCGTGTCTCGCGTGTGCTCTCCTCACACAACGTCGCAGCGGACCGTCACCCCCGCAGAAGATCCTGGAACGCAAATCAAGGAGCAAGCAAAAGCGAGAGACCGTGGGGTCAAGACAGCTGAGAGGCCGGTGCCGCAAATCCCGGAGCTGCCGGGCCCTCGAGCTGCAGGCTCTCCCGACCGCGCGCTTCCGATCGGACGGCCGAGCGCTCGGTCCGCAAGCGGCGACGACCGCGGATCGCTCCGCTGGGTGGCGCGCGCGAGAGCTGGTACCAACCGTCAGGACTTTTTTCCATACACCCCTTTGATGTCTGTTTTATTTCAATTATGTCCCCAGAGAGAGGATTAACTAGACGACACCAAACCACGCGGCGGCGAGTGTCGACTGTCTTTTTATCCAAACCAGAAGCTTAACGACGCATTGAAGCGGCGTCGCTGTCGGGGATGGACTGGATTGGTGGTTGGTTAGTTGCGTGCCCTGCCGCGGCTGCGCGTGTACAGTACAGTAGCCTGGAGTACTAGCTAGAGTGCATTCAGACGAAACTCACTAACTAATCAAAATTTCAGAATGAATCCGCCCCTTCACGTTCTCTGTCGGGTTGGTTACGTTGGTCGACGCATGGAGCTGTCTCGACGTGCTCGCCCATGCTACTAACGGGATTACGGGCGCACAGTAACACAGTTTCCGTGATGTTGAAGGTGCATGTGGCAGTCACATCACATCACAACACATGCACGGAAAATGGAAGAGGGTTTTAGCAACAAGTTCCAACACCAACTAACAGGCTAACAGGCTAACGACACTGGCTGATCAACTACCGATCGTAGCTAGGACGATAAAGGTTCCTCAGTGCGTGTGTTAGCTAGTCTTAACACACACAAGAAGCCGTCCTCCGAGATGAAATTAACAAAACGTCCGTGCGACCCATGCATGCATGCATGCATGCAGTGCTCGCCATCATGGCTGGTGCGTGGTGCAGTGCAGATGGTATCTTCAGGAGAAAGCCACAATTATACTACGTGCCGCGGCGCCAGTGCCCTGGCTCCTAAAGCAGCAGCTAGCGGTAGTTGGCTTTGGCTATGCTATTACTCGGCAGTCGGCAAACACCATATCGGTGATTAATTTTTCTCGCCGTTTCTGGATTGTCTCTTTAGAGTGGACACAATCATTCCGACCGGCTAGCTTAGCTGCCACCCGCCCAGACGGGCGTACATCGACATCATACCTAATACTAAGACGCACCGGATCGAGCACGCACCCAATCTGGCAATCGCAACATTTCCCCTGGAATCTCATTTGAGTATTTCAGAACAAACATCAGAATACTTCTTCCGTTTTTATATATAGGATATTTTGGTTATTTTCTAAAATACACGTACCTAGACACATGTGTTTCAGAAAAAGGATAAAACGTCCAGCTGAAAGACATCCCGCATCACTCTCTCAGTCGACATAGGGAACCCTAACCGCCGACGCAAGCCTCCTTCCACTTCGTCTCTATCAAAACAGTATGGGAAGCATAACCCTAACATTGAGCCGCTAGTGTGATTATATAGCATAAGAGTTTACATATGGTTACAACACATACTATACGGTATACAATAGCGAATCACAGGAGACCTATACATGTGCAAATACTATGTTTAACACTCTCCCTCAATCATAACTTATCTAAGTTAAGATTGCGTCTAAAGGCTACTAGCTGCCTTGTAGATAGTGACTTTGTAAATCCGTCAGCCACATGGTCTCCTGAAGGTACAAACCGTATATCCAAAATCTTATTAGCAATTCTTTCACAAACGAAGTGATAATCCACTTTTGTATGCTTTGTCCTAGCATGGAACACTGGATTGGCGGAAAGATATGTAGTTCTTATATTATCACACCATAAACATGCAGCTCTAGATTGTGGAACTCCCAACTCGGCAAGCAAAGTCTATACCCTAGACTACCACCCCAGAATAAAAACCCTAACCCTAGATCTAGACCCAAACCCTAGACCTACTGAAAGGATACGAATGTCGCCTAGAGGGGGGTGAATAGGCGATTAAAACTTTTCCTAGAGTGGCTCAACAAAGGCGAAATAAAACTAGTGTTTACTTTGTAAAGCACAACCTAGAAACAACTAAGGTTTACCTATGTGCACCAACAACTTATGCTAAGCAATACAAGCAACAAAGTGAAAGCAAGATATATATTACTTCAAGCACGAAGGCTATCACAATGTAAAGTGTATAAGTAAAGAGCTCGGGTATAGAGATAACCGAGACACGCGGGGACACCGATATTTTACCGAGTTCCTCCCAACATGGAGTACGTCTCGTTTGGAGAGGGGGTGGTATCAAACCACCAACGCCACAAAAGGCCTCCCTTATTCTCCGGTGAATCTCACCCCAATGGGATCGATCCACGCTTCCACTATCGGTGCACTTGTCGGTGGCAACCGGAACCTCTCACAAGGTTGGGGCACAACTCCACAACTTAATTGGAGGCTCCCAACAAATGCCACAAAAGGCCACAATGCCACCAAGGCCACAAAACCGTCTAGGGTTCCAAGAACCCAAGAGGGATAAGCTCCAATGAGCAATTCAAACCAAATCCTCCAAAATGAACTCAAACCGATGCACCAAATGCAAATGGCAAGAACACCACAAAGATGCTCAAATCCCTCACTCTCAAGTTCCAACAAAGCTACTAAAGCTATTGGGGAACAAGAGAGGAGGAATCAAAGAGAGACACAAAATCCTAAATCCCCAAAGATGCACGCACAAAGAGATGAATCGGTTAGGTCAAAACGTGGGGCTAGATCTCCTCTCTCTTCCACTCAAAAATGGGCAAGAATCATCGGAGGGAAAAGATTAGGCAAGCTTCAAGACCTAGAGCAAGTGTGGAAAAGTTTAGCCTAATAGATAAGAGAGGAGTTGTCTAAACTGAAAACGGACAAAGCCTTAAATAAGAGCCCCAAAAATCTAGCCGTTTGGACTATTTTTCTGTCTGGACCGGTAGTACCGGTTTTCACCGGTAGTACCGCACCAGAAAAAAAGGCACACAGCGAACGAGCTAGCTAGCAGATCGATTGAGAGACAAAGGGCTAGTGGTCAACGCATGCAGCACACATGATCGAGGCCAAGCATGCGCGCGCGCTGGAACCAAGGCATGTGCGGGGCCAGCGAGCGAAGCGGCAAAAGAACGCCAGCAGCCAAGGAAGGCAAGAAGCGACGAGCAAAGAAGGCAAAGATGCATCTGACCGGCACCAAGTAGCGCAGAATGGCGCGGCAAACAGAGCATGCGCAGCGCACGCGAGCAAGCATCTGGGCCCAGCGGGATGATGCGACGGCAGCAGATGCGCAAACGGAGCGGGGCAAGCGCGAGCGGAGCCGGTCAACGCAGCGCGCGGATCGGCAATGAGGCGGCGCTGGAGCAAGAAGCTAACGCGCGAGCGCGCCGGTCAACGCTAGGCAAAGAAGCGACGCGATGCGTGGATCTGGGAGCTGGAGATTTACGGCAAATAAAGCTGGGCCGGTAGTACCCGCCCGGGTGGGCGGTACTACCGGGCGGTCCGGTAGGACCGGAAATTGGTACCGGGCCAGAACTAAATGGGCTACGCGCGTCAGACACGAGCGGTACTGGCTGCGGTAGTACCGCTCGGCCCAGTTTTTTCTTTTTTCTTTTTTAATTAAACGGCAAATATTCAAACGGTCATAAATTTTAAACGGTAGCTTCGATTGACCCGATTTCAATTGTGTTGGATAGAGGACGACAAGGGCTTCCTAATAAAAGGTGGAAATATTGATTATCACCAAGTGGGAGTGTATCAATTAATATAATGTGAGATACCTCACTTGGTGAGAAACCGAAAAGCCGCATAAATCAAAATCGCAACAAGATACATATGGGAGATCCGATTTTGATGAACAAGAGCTTGTTATGGAGATTACCACAAGCTCTATATCCTCACATGGATAAGACCAAATAACAACCAAATGCGATGATGCAAGTATACAAAGGTTTGAGCTCTCTCCGAACGATGTGACCGAATTACTCGTACGAGAGCCCCTCTTGATAGTACGGTTATCTATCCTAAACCCGGTCTCCTACACACAACAAGAGACCGGCAAAAGGGAAAACCTATCAAGATTATACATTTTCCTTGAGCATTCCACTTGAGCTCGATGTAGACGGTCTTGCCCTTCTCAAGATGGAATGCCTTTCTTAATTTCTCATCATCGACCTCGCATATTGAGCTTGCACAACATATCTTCTTTGCATTTCATCAACCTTGAAGCCAACACATGATCCAAGCGATGCCAATGGACAAATCCTACAAGTATAACTTAATATACACATTAGTCCATAAACATTGTCATTAATTACCAAAACCACACATGGGGGCCCAACATGTTCTTTCAATCTCCCCCATTTTGGTAATTGATGACAATCCCTTTAAGAGGGTTTATATAAGGAATATTAATGAATAAAATGGTAATACCAATATCAAATACTACAAAAGTATGTGATATTGGTACCACCGCCATATATAGAGCAAACTCCCCCACAATCTATGCATGTGTGATGAACTTGAATTTCATTGCATATATTGCCAATCATTATCATTGGTGGAGTTTCCTCTATATATACCACATGCTAAGCAACAACAAAGATGCAAGAGCATGAGAGGCAAATGCACAAGAACAAACTCAATGCATAGCCCATCTTCCCTTAAACCCTCTAAAACTTCTCCCCCATTGGCATCGATTGCCGAAATGGGTGACAAGTTCTAGAAGGCAAATATAGTAATAATTCCTCCAAAGGTGTGCCTTCGCACATATCCAATGATGAATACTTGGGAGGGAGTAGAACTATATCGAGGATCCGAAGATTGCTAAAATAAAGTCAAATGATGCAAGCGATTTACAAGGTCCGACAAACCAATTGAAAACAACAAATGAGTTCAAATGGAAACTACAAGAGTGTTTTAAATAACAAATAGAGAAGCTCCCCAAGATTAGTGCACAATTTAAAATAAATGCATTGGAATACATGATGCACAAATATGGAATCCTTGCTCCCCCATAAGCATTTAAAACACAACAAATGTGAAAGAATGCAAATGAGCATTATTAAATGAATTAGATGAGCTCCCCAAAAATAATGCACCAATTATGATAATTATATTCGGAAACAAGGTGCATAATCATGGAATCCTCACTCATCCAAATTCATTTAACAATACAAGGCATGAGATAACAAGTAAGAGTGCCCGAAGATGCAAACAAGAGGAACAAGCACTCATAGGCAAATAAATTTGGAAGCCACCGAAAAATCAAAAAGGAATAAAAGGTGGTATCCAAGGAGTAAGATTCAACTAAAATTATCTTCTCATATGTGCATATGTCTCTAAGTGGAAAACATCACAAAGACATATGCCAACAAAGACATATGCACACATAAATAAGATATACAAGAAATCACATGAAAGGCAAAAATGAAGTCATAACATATATCAATAAGATTTTAGCTTCAAAGCATGGCCAAAGGCTCACATATATCTTATTGTACATTAATGAGCTTCAAATACCAATACACTACATATATTACAACTATCACCAAGGGAAAAGAAGAAAGTTGGAATATATGGAGAAAGGCAACAAGTATCATAAGATAAAATAGACTAGCAAAAATCTCACTATTGCATATGAGAGAAGTTGATGAAATGATAGGCAGCAAAATTGTTAGATTGACATATTTGGGATTGGAGGATCATATGCATGATTTTTTATAGTCCCAACTATATGTACTCATCTCAACTTATACACATTTACAATAGAGGGTTCTATTAAAACCAAGGCTAGAACTACAACAATTACAAATACATGAATTCATGCTAGAAGGCAACCGACAAACGGTTGGAATCAAGATATGTGAGCATGAGAAAGATATACTTGTTACCGAGATATGATTGGTAGGATGTAGAGGATATGAATTCGTTGATCATCCTATAGCTTGCCTCAAATTTTCTTCTAAGCATCACTTCTTCAAAATTGAGAGACAAGCGTCCAATATATCTCCAATGTACCTAAAACACATTTAAGTACAAAATGGTCCCGAAACTTATTGGGTCCAAAGTAGTTAGAGAAACTACAATACATAAGAGAGACTCCACATAATTATGTGCACATTGATATGAAATTGAATTTCATGCACAACTTAGCCGATGGGAATTGGTGGAGTTTCCCCTAAATATTGGATCAAAGAAAGCAAACATGCCTTAATATAAACATATAGTAAATATGCATGCATAAAGCTTTCAAGAACCAAAAAAGGAGATACAATTTGAACAAAAACACCAAGTAAACCGAGATGGCACACACAAGAGTGTGAAAAAGACAAGCGGTGTCCAAATTGTATCAAAGAACCAATTCAATACATGAATGATCACAAGTTCAACAAATGAACTAGGCTAAGGCCAAAAGAGCAAAAATAGATAGAAATAAAAATGCTCAAGGATTTATCTCATTCTAAAATGGTCAAATCAAGAAGCAAGGAATTAGACAAAACCAACTCCCAAAAGGAGAAATGTTCCAACAAGAAACAAAACTCCCCAAACTTCTCATGATGGCACAAAATACCAAAACGAAAAGATTGAGGTTCCAAGCACATAAAACCCGATATGGACCAAACAAAGAAGCATACATATGAGTGTTCTAAATAATATAGGTGAGCTCCCCCATAGATAGTGCATTATATAGGATTTTCCTTTTAAATGCAAAATGCACACAACTGGGATCATCACTAGTACCTACAATAAGTAAAACACAAGAGGATATCAATAAAATAAGAAGATCCACAAGAAGCAAGGAAGGCTTGGGAGACAACACAAAACATTTTCTTGGCCAAAGATAGGATAAAATTAAGCAAGGGCCAAAGTGAATATGATCAATAAATTCTACCATAAGTTGGGTGCTCATTATCCAAGGACAAGAAATATTGGGAATAATTTTCCCAAGGTAGCTTGCATGGATATCCAAGATCATAGTCACAACAAGAAGCATATAACTAAATATAAGAATTGAGCATGATACTTCAAACAAGATTCTTGGTAGCTTCCAATAGTCACACAATCACTAGTGATTAGAGTAACTTGAAGCAAATGGTTTCCATGCGAATATAAATATCTAAATATGAGGAAACACATACCAAGAACCATTCTCATATACAAGATCCAACATAAGATCAATAAAGCCATTCAATCAAATTGGAACTTGTATGAGCAAATGTGTCACATAGGTGCTAGATAATTATCAATATCAATTCTAAGTGACACAACCTCGAATATTCACAATTTCTAGGATTGTAATATGCACTAAGCATATGACTCCCCCATAATGTGATACTACCATAAAACCAACACGAGGGAAAAGGATACAAATAGAGATAATTAGTGGACATTATAAAATTAAATTTCTCATGAGAATTATACCACATAGAGACTAGACAATAATCCAATATAAATAATAGGTGGTAATCCTCATGTACACACATTTTTAGGATTGTGGAATGCCTAAGCATAACACTCCCCCAAAATGGGATAGTCCATTAATCTCTCACAAGAGCCAAAGAGATACCAAATATAAACAAGTAAGGCTACAATACAAGAAACACACATACATGGTGTGCCACCTAATCATACACAAATATGTTTGATACCTCAAGATAATCAGGTGGAAAACACAACATGTACAAAAGCATGGAAGATACAAAACCAACACATGCACAAGGGGCGAGTAACTTTCAATGAAATGAGTTAAGCATATGTTACCGCAAGGAGGAACATTGGAAATATAATAGGAGCAATATAATCCACATGACTTGGCTTGACAAAAATAATAATGAAGATCCCTTAATTCTTCATGATGTAGCCAAGACACCAATGCCCTCCAACAAACACCTATTGATCAAGTTTTGGCTTGTTGGTCCCCAACCAAGTTGGTTCCTAAGAGGTTAGTCACAATAGGCTTGGCAACCCAAATGGATCTTTTCTTGACACCACATTGGGTACCAACAAATTTGGCAAACACATTGCCAACCTCATCCTTACAAAGAGAATAAACATCATCAATAATGATAGGGTTGTATGAGGAGATACCAATAGTGCATGAGGAAGAAATATGCCCCTTCTCACGGCATAAGTAGCAAGTTCTACTCTTGGCATCTTTCTTCTTAGGTGAATCCATAACTCGAGGAAGAGCTCGAGTAGTCCTCTTAGGAAGAGGCCCATTAATGACTTGAGGTGGAGCTTGAGGCCGCTTCCCTTGTTGCTTCACACTAGGAGACTTCTTCTTCAATGGGCAAGATCTAACATGATGCCCTTCTTCCTTGCACTTGAAGCAAACAATGTTGGCCGGATTCTTGACTTGATGTTGGCCATTCTTCTTGTTGTCCTTGTGCTTCAACATGACAGTGGACTTGTTCTTGACATTGGAGTTGAATCCAAGCCCACTCTTGTCATTGGGGGATTTTTGCACACTCAAGATTTTGTTGAGTGCGGCCTTCCCTTGATGACCCTTTTTCAAGTCATTCTTCAAAGAAGTGACTTGAGCCTTGAGCTCTTTGATTTCCTCTACATGGTTAGTTTCAATACAGGTGCTAGAGGAAGTAGATGCTACATTGTTAGAGCAACAAGGCATGGAATGTAATTCATCACGAGATATAGCATGGTTGTGAGAGGATGAGTTACAAGGACTAGCACATGGCAATATAACATTTGGAGTAGATATAGTGCTAATGTCCACATGAGGCCCACTAGATGTTACCTTTGACATGATGGCCTCATGAGCCAACTTTAGCCTACCATGGGAGACTAGGAGATCCTCATGCGAGCTTGAGAGCTTAACATGGTTTTCTTCCAATTTCCCATAGTTGCTAGTTAGCAAAGCAAGTTGAGCCTTTAGCTCAACATTCTCCTTCAAAATAGATGCTTCACAAGAAATAGAGTTAGTAGCACAAGCATCATTACTATTAGCAAGAGGTGAGGGCAACTTGTCAAGATCTTTTGAATATGAGGCTTTAAGTTGCTCATGTGACTCGGTGAGTTTGATGAGCTCACCATTTATGACCCTAGAGCCATTTTTGAGGTGCTCAAAATCCTCAACAAGTTTAGCATAAGCAACTTCAAGTTCATCATTTTTAATCTTGAAGGAGTTAGCCACCGCAAGTTCTCTATCATGGTATTCCTTTACTCTAGATAATTCTAGTGTAAAAGTCTCCTCAAGAGATTCTTTGGTGGTTTGTTCTTCTTCAAGGGAGTCCTTTACTTGAGCAAGTTCATTAGCATATTCACACTCAAGTGCAAACTTTTCATCAATTATGTTTTCTTGCTCCTCAATAAGATCATTGCCTTCTATAGCATAATTCAAGATTTCAAGAAGGTTGGAGGAAGCAAGTTTATTTTTGTAGAGAGCACTATAGACAACCTCTCCCATTTTCTTAATAGAGGTAATATCATACTTACCTCTATAATCATCATTATCATTCTCAACCTCATCATCATCATCATGAGATACAATGGGATTCAAAGAGGTTACCTTTGTTCCCTTAGCCATAAGGCACATGTGAGAACCGGAGGAAGGTGATGATGAGATTGCACTTGAAGCTCTCTTCAGACCTTGTCTTGGCCCATAGAATCTTCATTTTCCTCTACATGGTTAGCAACACAAGCACTAGAGGAAATAGAAGCATTTTTATCATGGCAACAAGACAACATGAGCATATCATCATGAGATTTGTTCAAGTCATTTCTACATGATATGCAAGGACTATTAACACAAGCATGTAAGGAGTTTGTAGTGCTAGAAGTGTTAAAGTCCAAAGATAGATCATTGCAACTCGATAGGGATGAGGGATTACAAATAGTAAGCACACTATCCAAATTGCAATTTCTATCACCACTCACCATATCATTACCTTGTGAAAAGTCACATGTTGGTGAAGTGGTAGAGGATGAGAACTCATCTCGACCGGAAGTGGAAGCAACACAATCATCCTCAATAATGTTGGACACAACATATTTATCTTCAAGTTTTGTCCATAACTCATGAGCGCTCTAAAAAGGAATGATTGAAGAGGTAACTACATAGCTCAAAGCATTAACAAGCACATTAGAAGCTTGAGCATCGAGATATAAGTTTTTCTCATCCTCACAAGATAGATTTTTGAAATCCATAGGAGGAGAAAAACCTATATCTACAATACGCTCCAAATTTGGGTCCATGTCCCTAAAATGAATGAGAATGCGATTTTTCCATATATCATAATTTGTGCCATCGAATGTGAGCATGTCATTGTGCACTAATCCTCTAGCCGACATCTTTAATCTCAAGGCGGTGAAGCCTAAAATGAGAGACCGGGCTCTGATACCAATTGAAAGGATACGGATGTCGCCTAGAGGGGGGTGAATAGGCGATTAAAACTTTTCCTAGAGTGGATCAACAAAGGCGGAATAAAACTAGTGTTTACTTTGTAAAGCACAACATAGAAACAAATAAGGTTTACCTATGTGCACCAACAACTTATGCTAAGCAATACAAGCAACAAAGTGAAATCAAGATATATATTACTTCAAGCACGAAGGCTATCACAATGTAAAGTGCATAAGTAAAGAGCTCGGGTATAGAGATAACCGAGGCACGCGGGGACACCGATATTTACCGAGTTCCTCCCAACATGGAGTACGTCTCGTTTGGAGAGGGGGTGGTATCAAACCACCAACGCCACAAAAGGCCTCCCTTATTCTCCAGTGAATCTCACCCCAATGGGATCGATCCACGCTTCCACTATCGGTGCACTTTTCGGTGGCAACCGGAACCTCTCACAAGGTTGGGGCACAACTCCACAACATAATTGGAGGCTCCCAACAAATGCCACAAAAGGCCACAATGCCACCAAGGCCACAAAACCGTCTAGGGTTCCAAGAACCCAAGAGGGAGAAGCTCCAATGAGCAATTCAAACCAAATCCTCCAAAGAGAACACAAACCGACGCACCAAATGCAAATGGCAAGAACACCACAAAGATGCTCAAATCCCTCACTCTCAAGTTCCAACAAATCTACTAAAGCTATTGGGGGAACAAGAGAGGAGGAATCAAAGAGAGACACAAAATCCCCCAAAATCTAGATCCCCAAAAATGCACTTACAAAGAGATGAATCGGTTAGGTCAAAACGTGGGGCTAGATCTCCTCTCTCTTCCACTCAAAAATGGGCAAGAATCATCGGAGGGAAAAGATTAGGCAAGCTTCAAGATCTAGAGCAAGTGTGGACAAAGTTTAGCCTAATAGATAAGAGAGGAGTTGTCTAAACTGAAAACGGACAAAGCCTTAAATAGGAGCCCCAAAAATCTAGCCGTTTGGACTATTTTTCTGTCTGGACCGGTAGTACCGGTTTTCACCTGTAGTACCGCACCAGATAAAAAAGGCACACAGCGAACGAGCTAGCTAGCAGATCGATTGAGAGACAAAGGGCTAGTGGTCAACGCATGCAGCACACATGCTCGGGGCCAAGCATGCGCGCGCGCTGGAACCAAGGCATGTGCGGGGCCAGCGCAGGCCAGCAAGCAGCAAGGCCACAGCAACGCGCGCGTGCCAGCGCGGGCAGGCAGCAAGCGCACGAGCAGCAAGGCAGCATGCAGCGCGCCAGCCAGCTAGGTAGAGCGCGCAGAAGTGCGCGGCAGCAGAGCTTAAAGCGCACGAGCAAGCATCCGCCCGAAGCGGGATGATGCGGGCGCAGCATAAGCGAGCGGGCAAGCGTGAGCGGAGCCGGTCAACATAGCGCGCGGCGGATCGCTGGCAAGCAGCGGGCCAGCGGCGCGCAGGTCAACGCGGCAGGCTAGCGGCACGCGATGCATGGATGGGGCTGGTGGAGATTTCTGGGCAAATAAACTGGGCCGGCCGGTAGTACCGGCCAACCCGGGCGGTACTACCGGGCCGGTCCGGTAGGACCGGAAATTGGTACCAGGCCAGACCGAAGTGGGCTACGCGCGTCAGACCCAGTTTTTCTTTTTTTCTTTTTTAATGAAAACGACAAATATTCAAACGGTCATAACTTTTAAACGGTAGCTCCGATTGACCCGATTTCAATTGCGTTGGATAGAGGACGACAAGGGCTTCCTAATAAAAGGTGGAAATATTGATTATCACCAAGTGGGAGTGTATCAATTAATATAATGTGAGATACCTCACTTGGTGAGAAACCGAAAAGCCGCATAAATCAAAATCGCAACAAGATACATATGGGGGATCCGATTTTGATGAACAAGAGCTTGTTATGGAGATTGCCACAAGCTCTATATCCTCACATGGATAAGACCAAATAACAACCAAATGCGATGATGCAAGTATGCAAAGGTTTGAGCTCTCTCCGAACGATGTTACCGAATTACTCGTACGAGAGCCCCTCTTGATAGTACGGTTATCTATCCTAAACCCGGTCTCCTACACACAACAAGAGACCGGCAAAAGGGAAAACCTATCAAGATTATACCTTTGCCTTGAGCATTCCACTTGAGCTCGATGTAGACGGTCTTGCCCTTCTCAAGATGGAATGCCTTTCTTAATTCCTCATCATCGACCTCGCATATTGAGCTTGCACAACATATCTTCTTTGCATTTCATCAACCTTGAAGCCAACACATGCTCCAAGCGATGCCAATGGACAAATCCTACAAGTATAACTTAATATACACATTAGTCCATAAAGATTGTCATTAATTACCAAAACCACACATGGGGGCCCAACATGTTCTTTCACCTACCCTTCCCAAACTCTAACCTGAACCCACCCCCCGCCGCCGCCGCACTCCACACTCCATCCTGCCACCAGCGCCACACACACACACAACCGACCCATGCACACCACCTGCATGAACGCCTGGCCCCCACCGACCCGGTCACGCCGTGAACCACCCTGATCCCTCCTCTCTCTCTCTCTCTCTCTCTCTCTCTCTCTCTCTCTCTCTCACGCAAGCCGACCCCACCCTGTGCCGCCAACCACCCCCAACCTTCATCTTTGTTCCTGAGCCCGCAATCCCCACCGCCTCCCTCGATTGCTAGCGGCGCCGCCCGAGCCCGTCGCTCCACCATCCCCTCGCCATCTCCTCCCTGGGTCGCCGCCCATCCTCCTCACCCCTCTCCGGGCGTCCTCTGCAAGCCGCCCTCGAGGGACCCTGCCATCGCGCGCCTTCCTCCCCGTTCCGAAGCTCTGGCGCAATTCTTGTGTGCTACTTTGAGTACCAATCCTCCCAAAGCCAAGGACCAATCATATGTGGAGGCATCATCACCGTGCTTGCCAATGCCCTGGGCATCGACCTAGGTGAGTTGCAACCGGTGCTAGGTGAGTGACGTGTTGGTTTCTCTAATTAAAGGCTTGTGGAATTCTCACTAGGAGAGGTGGTGTTTATTACCTACATATTGCTAGAGCTGGGCGTCTCTACTCCGCTCCTCTGCCTAATGGTCTTTTCTCTATCGAGGAGGGACGTGTGCTTTATGACTTGAAGATTGAGACCCACCAACCCGAGGAGGAGATTTCGGAAGAGGATGAGTACCAAGAGGAGGAGCAAGAAGTCCCTTATCAAAAGGAGCAGCCACCGAACCTGTTCGCTACATATCAAGATTTCCAAGAACTTGGAGGGGCTGTGGAGGGGATGCATAATCTCGCCCTGAACCTCCGAGAAACAACAAGTAACTTATCAACTCAATTTGCGGACTAGAGTTACAACTTTTCCCCCCAAATCAATGATTTAAAGGGCTTGCAAAAGAAGTTTTTCCTAAGCTTGGGGAGGATTGATGATGCTCGACGTGGCACCTCGTTGGGAACCCCAAGCGTAGGGTGTGAAGAGCAAGCAACAAGTTTTTCCTCAGTTGAGACCGAGGTTATCGAAACAGAAGGAGGAAGGAAATGTCACACAGGTGTTGCAAGCAACGCGGAGACCTGCACAACACAAACTCAAGACTTTGCCCCAACGAATCAGTGAGGTTGTCAAGCTTACCGGTTTGTTGTAACAAAGGATTAAACGTATGGTGTGGAAGGTAATGGTTTGTAGCAAGTAAATAAGTAACAGTGGCGGATGTATCAATGGTAAAGATCAGACCGGGGTCCATAGTTCACTAGAGGTGCTCTCCTTAGATAAACAACATGGCATGAAGGGTAAACAAATTACAACAGGGCAATTGACAGGAACTGAGCAAGGAATAACAATGCAATTACTAGTTAAAAAGATTCTATGATATTCAATTGGGAAATACAACAAGATACATAGATCGCCATCCAACTTCATCTATGACTAGAAGTCCACCTTCAGGTTATCATCCGAATGTAACACCCTCGCCTGATAAGGCTGAGTTCATGTGTATAGTGCCAATCCCTGGATCGGTTCACTGGCACACACAGTACAAAATGATACCAAATATAACTGTGCATCATAAATACAATGAATATGATCCAGAATTTACATTATTCATTCAAGTACACGGCGGAAAACGAATACAAGGTAGATCTCCATCCTTCAAATGTGCCACAGGCGAACAAATGTTGAGTGGAGTCTCACGACCTATGAACGATCACTCAGATACGATATAACCTGCAACATGAAACGTTGCAGCCACGAATGGTCAATACATTGAATGTATGGCAAGTAGGCTAAAGTGGTTAACAACAGATCTATCAACTACATGCTTATTTGGCCAAGTGGAGTTCAGGCTCATTTGCATAAAGCAACAGTTTTATCCTAACATTTGTAACAAACTAGTTTTCTAATACGATAAATAGGACACTCTGGTTCACTCCCAGGTGCTCCTACCCAATTATGTTCACCCAACAAGTTTTAAGTAATTAAGAAATAAGGATGAGTGAGAAATATCATAGCAACAGTATCAGGTCGCTTAAATTGTCCATAACCGGGGACACGACTAATCGATTAGTTTATACACCCTGCAGGGGTTAGTACACTTTACCCATGTGACTTGGTCAGCCCAGCTCATACCACCACTCTCATATTGGGTGATGATAGGGAGAAGTCCAAGAAGGAACCGTTCGGGAAGTAGCTCCCAAATCCCGACGCGCACCGGTCCAACCTACACTATCTACATCTCTGGATACGCGGGTTTGAGTTACCACAACCTACTGAGTTCAACCAACAGCCCATTTCATTATTGGCACATGGTTGCACACGAAAGCTTCCAAACAAAGAAACCAATCATTTCTCAGTGTCCTGGGCGGCATTCCTCACCAAAAATACACTCGATGACCCAATCAATGCCATTCCGCCCAGGTGGTTCATTAAAACATATTGGTTTGTCAATTAGCAAAACATAAGCCTTTCAAAACATATAACTTTTCATGATGTGATTCCCCTCCTCGTCTAAATAGCATAGCTAAGCAATCTACCAATACGATGGCTCATAAACAAGGAATACTAGGGAATAATATGGGATATAGCATAGCATATACACATCAATTCCAACAGATGCAATTCTACAAAAGCATCTACAATGCATAGGAAAACAATAGGACATTTATGACCAAGATAGCACCACTTGCCTTTGTTGTAGATGTAGTCGATTAAATAATCCTCACAATCCTCATATATATAATGGTTGCACTCGTCATAACCACAATACTTGCAATCATAGTAGTTGCAATCACAGTAGTTGCACTCCTCGCAATCTAACGTTTGAAGAAAACACAACAAACACCATTCAAAACATTGCAAACATATAACAGTGCATCATTACAAGAAAACAATGATGAACAGATGCATGCATGACGATTTAATGAGTCACAATGGTTGCATTTAGTGTTCTGAACATAATTAGATTACATGATGCACGTGGAAAGTCATTTAATGCACTAAAGCCTTTATTACTAAAGTTGTATCGATTTAATATGGTGTATACCACTTTAATTGAACTAAATATGTTTATGTCGTATTAAATTGTGAACTAGATGCTACTGAATAGATAATGCAATTTAGAGACAGTGGCAATTTGAATCACCTAAAAGGAGTTATAGATATTTTCCTATGGTTAAAACACTATTTGAATGGGTTTAAATATTTCTGTATGAATTTCTGTTTTAACAGTACCAAATAATTTGTCATGCAATTTCTCTGTATAGATATTGTCAATACAAAACCTTAGCACTTGGATTCACCCTAATCCGAGTTATAGATCTTTTTGTATGATTTAAATAGTGTTTAATGGTTTTAAATGATTCATATAGTTTCTGTTGTCTAAAAATCAAACTAAAATTATATCTGTAATCTCCACGGAATTTTAATTTTAGGGACATATTATTTGTAATTTTCTGAATAGTATTTATTTTCTTATGAATTTATTACTCTAAATAGGCCAGTAAACTATTTAAATCTTCACGGAAAAACCTTACAGTCAAAGGCTGAACTAATTGCATAATGATGATCTACATGGAACCAGCTTTCCATCGGTATATCATTTATATTTTTGTAACAAGCAATTAATTTTTAATGAATTTAATGATTTATAAAGCCATTAAAACTAATTAAATTGCTATGGGTTAAATAATCCGCAAAGTCTAGATCCAACAAGATATTATTAAATTACATTAAAGTAGCTTCAATTTGATATATTATTCATATTTTTCGGAGTTACAGATAATTTCTTATGAATTTATTAACCTAAAAGACCATTAAAACTAATTAAATTACTGCAGTAACCACATACAGTAAATTTTGGATCTATTCTGATAAGATGATTCTACGTAAAATTATCTTCAATTTGATATATTATACGCAATTTTTGGACGTGGTATGAATTTCTAATGAATTTTACAAGTTAGATCTATAATATGCAATTTTAAATTCGAATGGAATATTTGAGAATATTCCGTGATTGACAAAGTTGACTTTGCATGCTGACTGGGACTAGATGTTGACCTTACATTGACGTGGCGTTGATGAGGAAGATGACCGGGATGACGACATGGCACGCACCGGTTTGATTGGATCTCGACCGTCTGGATAGGATCCGGTGGCTAGAAGAAGAGATTGACCCGATTTCGGCTCAGAATAGACAAGAAATAGATCTATGTTAGAGAGACAAATCCGTAGGTCAAATCTAAAAACTCAGAACATGAAAGTTATGGGGAATCATTATTCCTACCTTCTCACCAAACGAATTTGGATTTGAAGAAACGAGCGTGAGTAGATCTTGGATTTACACCGTAAGATCTGAAATATTGCGATACGAAATTCTCCGGATGTGGTGGATGAAAAGAGGTGAGGTTTGTCGGGATTGAAATATTTCGACGATTCCTACAACTTTCGTTTTTTGACCGAAGGCAAACGACGAAGTCTAGATGGGTTAAAAAGCGAAATAAGATTCGGGCATATGTAGATTCGAGATTTCGAGAAGAAAAACTCTTACAGCTATGGCTCCACGAGTTTATATGGAGGTTTGAGACAGTGTAGAGATAGGCCTTGGAGTAGGGAACAAGTAGAAACAAACGGAAGTCGATTCGGAGTTGTAGATAAAAAGTTATAGCAGTTTGAGTAGAGATAGGTCTAACAAACACCGATTTGCACGCTTTTTAAAGCAATCTGGGCAGTCAACGTATGTGCCTGCATGGGCACCGGTCGGCTGGGCCGATCCAGTCCTTGCTAGGCCGCCGGCTGGCTCGGCCGGCCCATTTGGTTTTTTTACTTGTTTCCTTCATATCTTTTGCATACGAACTCCAAATGACATGATTCTTGTTTCTAAATTTTTCTAAAATTAAATAGATCATTATAGGATCAAATTTTTAATCTTTTTACTAGTTTGGAAGTAGTGGATTTATAAATCCTTGTATATTCCATTTTATTTATATCTTTATGTGTTTGTATTTGTTCCATAACTTTTTCATACTAGCTCCAAATGAGCTCAATTTTGTTTCTAAAATTTTGTAATATTAATTGGATCTTTTTAGGCTATAATTATCAATAATTTATGCCTTATCAACAATGGGTTTAATAAGTCAATTTAATTACTCTTAGGAACATTTGGGCGAATCAACTATAGGATTTAGATACCAGGATTTGGATTCAGTTTGTGAGAACTTTACATGGATGTAATGAAATGCTTATGAATGCTTTATGATTTTCATTTTGAAATCTTGCACACCAATTCTACAATCCATAATCAATCCATGCCCTTTTGCCTATATGGCTACTTAGGTCATAACAAAAGAATATAAGATTTTGAATTCAAGGTTGAGAGGATTTTCTATTCAAAAAGTTTCTTCTCTTTGAGAATTTTCAACATAGTCAAACAATCAATCAAACTTATTTATTTATTTCACATTCCAAAATTAGGAGATGCGTTGGTGATGACGATGGTGATGATCCTCTCCAAATTCCCCGTCCCGGCAGGGTGCCAGAATGGAGTTTCCGGATTCAAATCTTGGTTTCTCGTGGCGGCAGCGGAGCGGAACTCTTTCTGTAAAACTATCGACCCCTCCTCCCGTGTTTCTAGGTCAGAAGGCAACTTATAGACGCGGAGGGAGGCCGAGAAGCTGCCTGGGGTGGCCAAACCTCCCCCAGGCCCACTCGGGCCCACTAACCCCGCGCCTGGGGTGGGTCGGGCCCCCCTAGGCCTCCCCTTTGTCTCCCTTCTGGCTTCATGGATCTTCTGGTGGGAAATAATTTTTGGCATATTTTCCGGGATTTTTCCTGATAGTTGATTTTCTGCACAAAAACAAGACACCAAGGTAATTATGCTGAAAACAGCGTCAGTCCGTGTTAGTTGTATCCAAATCACACAAGTATAGGGGAAAAACAATAGCAAAGTCTTCGAGAAAGTAGATACGCTTTGAACGTATCAACTCCCCCAAGCTTAGCTTATTGCCTGTCCTCAAGCAATTCAGTTGAAAACTGAGTGCGATAAATGAACTTTCACGAACACTTTGCTTCCTATGATGTAAATATTCTCAGCACAAGAGTAGATGCTTAGACAATTCGTAATAAAGAGTATGCAACTAAGTCTACTCAATAGTCATTGAAAGCTATGAAGAGAAACCAACTCAATAATAATAAGTAGCATGAAACATAAACATAAGCAACATTGCAATGCTCCTAATAATGTATGATAGAGTGGTATCTTGCTTGCCTTTGTTTGAAGAGCACAATATAAATGTCAAGGCACCTCTGAAGTTCATATGCAGACTAGAAGTAAAGATATCAGAGATACAAGCATCAAAGTCATGACATAATTAACCAAGTTTTGGAACAAACACAAGAATGACAACTATGCTCTCAAGAAGGTGCTCATAGAATAAGTGGTGACTCAACAAAGTTGTGAAAATGGTTTTGTGAAGGTTTGAAAGGATTCCCAATGCTGAAAGGAAGGTATTCGTTAGCTTTGAGCTCTCATTGACCCTATCATAGGCATCTTCATGTTGTTAAGGTGAAATAACGTCCACTCTGAATCATATGCTTGACATACCATAGACTGGAAATCCCAAGTCCCTTGAGTACGTGGGTCGCTCCGTATGCTACTCAACTTTGGTCACCTGAAAGTTCTTGTCATTGTAAATACATGCATATCATCGAGTACCGCCAACAGGGTACCCCTTGCACATGGTACAGGAGCTTTCCCATAACCAAAATGACAAGGCAAGCAGACAATGAGCATCTCAACAATCTTTTTATTTACCATATGCATAGATTTTTATTGAGGATGCTTCATAGATGCTCATTATAGTGATGCTGCAAGTTTCCACCATGATTAGGCATGGCTTAGGCTAGCGGCCCAGACGTTTCTCTAACACAATGTATAAACTCCATGAACTAACAACTTCCCCTTTTATTTCACATCGTCAACATCCGTAAACAAAAGAGCGAAGTATCAACTGGATAGAATTATCCAAAATGTGTTGAAAGCGTTCCCTGTGACAGCACGATTCTGCTGACTCGAAGTATATAATAAGCAAGCATATAACTTTCATGGAGTAGTCACAATGGTTCTAGATTATTAAGCGCAAGGAATAAAGTGTGCCATCAAGTTCGTGAGAGCTTTACTAACTAACTTTCTCAAAACAGACAAACATTTTATTTTGGAAGAAAACACGGCATATTGAATATGCGCTGAAGTAGCAAATGATGCTAATAGGTAGATATGGTGGACACAGCTGGCAATATTGGTTTTGGGGAGTTGGAAGCACAGGTAGAGCACATACTTAGTGCAAGTGAAGGCTAGCAATAGAGAGGGAGAGACAAATGAGAGAGCAATAACTGTCATAATCGTGATTGCAACAAAACAGGACTAATTATGGCATGAAAGTGATACAAGAACTCTGAGGCAAAATAAATCGTCGAGGCTTACTAACTATTGATTAGTCATATGCATGCGTGAGCATGTGCCAAGTCTATTCACATGAACAGTCAGAGGAGGTGTCACATCCCAAGATTTTCCAAATCTTGTAATGTGAAAATAAATGAATAAAATAAAAAAAATTTGTTTGATTTTCAGAACCAGAAGAAACTTTTTGAATTCAATTGGCACTTCAAACCCATTTGAATTAAATAAAACCTAAAGGGATTTAAAAAGATAAACATTTAATAAAAGGAAAAATAAAAAAAAACATTTGGAAATACTATTTTGAAACTCTTAAATGAAAAGTTTTGTTTTCAAATGAAATAGAAGTTTCAAAGATAAAGAATATTTTATAAAACCAAATTAAACCTTGGCCAAACATTTGAACTAAATTTTTTTTGTTTTGGATAAAAATAGCAAAGGTTTATTTAAATAAATTAATAAGGATTTAATATCCAACTTTATTTAAATAAAAGGTTTTACCATTTTAATTAAAACATCAAAACTTATTAAATTATTTTAAATAAGTTTTCTAAGTATATTATTTTCTTAATTAAAACCTACTGAAGTGTTTTGGTTTTATTTTAGATTTCAAAATAAATATTTTAATAAAACAAATCCTATTTGATTTAATAATGAAAGTCTATTATATTTAATTAATAATGGACTCTAAATAAAATGTTATTTGTTTTAAAACAAGTTTCCAAGTATTCTATATTTCCCAAATAAAACCTACTGATTTGGTTTTGAAAACATTTAGGTTTCAAATAAAGATTTTATTAATAAAATCAAACTCTATTTGATTTAATAACTAAGGCCCATTTTATTTAATTATTAATGGACCCTAAAATAAAAGGTTATTTTGTTTTAAACAAGTTTTCCAAATATTCTTTATTTCCAAATAAAAACTTCTGTTTGGTTTTGAAAGTATTTGGATTTCAAATGAAGATTCTATTAAATAAACCAAACCCTATTTTATTAATAAACCATGGACCATTTTACTTAATTAATAAATGGAACCTAAAAAGATTTAAATTATTAATTTGAATTTGGATTTTGGTTCATGTTACTGATCAGAACTAATTTCAATATTACAAAGTTTGGGTGTTGTTTGAATTGATTTGAACCATGTTTGTTTGATAGAAATTTCAAAACAGAAATTGAAATTGGAAAAAGAAAAAGGTTTTCAGACAGAAAAAAATAGAGCAAACGACCCAGCCCAGCTAAAAGCCCAACTCAGCCCAGCAACCCACCTCCTTCCCCAGCGAAACGTTATTTTTCTCACTCAGTCTCGCACCCGCTAAGCAGCTGACTGGTGGACCCAACCCCCTTTCCTTCTCTATCGCTGACAAGACGACCCTACTCTCTTGTTCATCTTTCCCACCCGCACGACCTCTTCTTCCCCCTCACCGGCCGTTGCAGACTTTGATTTCGCGGCTTAATTCGCCTTAATGCTGCGAGTAAAACCTACAGTGATCACACACCTTAAAGCGCTCGCCCCTCCTCTCTGTTTCCCCCCTGTCACCCCGCAGTAGCACGCCCCCAGGTCGCCTCAATTTCTCCCCGAGCATCCTCTGCTCCGACGAGGTTCTCGACCGATTCCGGCGAGAACGAATCGCCCCACTACCCCTTGACCACCCTAGCAACTTCCCCACTCCTTGACACATCTCCCAGCACCCTCCGTTCAACCGCGGGCGCCCCTGAGCATCGGCAACGACAACCTCCAGTACCGTCGCCGTCTGGCTCTTCTCCGACGACGCCCACAGGTTGTATCCGACCGCCCCTCCTCTTCTCTTTCATGCACGCGTCACCTCCTCGACCTTGCGCAGCTAACCTTTCCTTCTGCTTGCCTCGGCGTGATCTGTAGCGTCGTCCTCGACCTCGACCGCGCGCGTCCGTCGCTAGAACCAACTCCGGCGAAGAATCCTGCCCGTCCCCGTGCGCCCCTCCACCAACCAAGAGCACGTTGAGTATCAGCGATGCATTGCGAACCTGGTGAGCATCCTCCCCTCTTCCTCGCTTCCTGTATCGCCGGCGCCGCCACGAAACAGAGTCGCCGCCGCCAGCGCCGCTGTCAAATGGTCAAGTCAATATGGTTCACATGATCTAGATCTGACGGATGATATTAGAATAAGAGCGAAGGGGTATCAAGCGATCTGTGCCGCACGTTTTCAGATCCAACGCACCCCAGTAGCCGATCCAAGCGAACCGTTATTGTCCAATCAGAAGCAGCCACGTGTACAGGATTTGATTTAAAACAGAATTTTGATCTGATTAGAATACAAATTTGTAATTGCTGTAACTTTCAAACCACACGTCCAAATTTTGCAAATTTTATGTCGTTGGATTCAGGAGAACAAACCCTAGCCAACCATGCCCTTAGTTTAGCAAATAGTATCTGTTAGCTTGGTTGAATTTGCAGAGACATTTGTATGCTTGTTAAGGGTGTAAAAATTGTTTAAAATTGATTTTAGGGTTAAAACTTTGGAAAATTGGTTTGTTATGACCTTACTGACCCTAGGAACCAACCCTTGGTGTTAAAAATGATTTTGGTAAAATTTAGGTTGGAGTATTTGACTTAGCCAATTTCTAGCCAAATAAAATTATTGATTTTATTATGAAAATGTTTATGGAAAGAAAACATTGAGAAAATAGTTTGGACCAAACCTACTGACCCAAAAAACACCAAGTTTTGCAATAGCAACTCATTTGGTGAAAAACTTAAAAGTTTTGTTTTGATAAAAACATTTTTCACCACATAAAAAGATGAATGGATTTTAAAATAGTTTTGAGATAAAACCCTTTTGCAATTGACTTTGCCACTTTGGTAAATGGCCAATTTGGATCTTACAAAGTTTAGAAGCCTAGTGGAGACCATCCTTGCAATAGAACCAACCTTTGCATGCTTATGCATGACTTAGATTCCATTACTTTGTGTGTGAAAAATTGTTTGTTTGACTTTGGTTTGGAATGTGAATTGAATTTTTGTTTGCTTGATTGACTTGTAGTGAAGTGTGAGAATAGAAAGATCAAGGAGTGAACCACCATTCTCTACCAAAAAGGCAAGTGATGCTTCATACTTTTTGTCCCATTACTTTCACTATGCATTAGTGATTTTGCTAAGTAAAACTTGCATGGATTTTGCTAAGTATGAACCTTGCTATAGGAAAACCTAGTAGATGAATCCTTAGTAGGATTTTCCTAAGTTAAAGATTCCTATTACTACCAAGCTTAGCCTAGCTAATAGAAAACATGGGTGGAAAATATTTTCACACTATGGAAAAATCTCTAAGTCTAAGGACTTATGTTTTTGTTTAATAAAACAACTAAGTTAATGAATCACCTGGGTGGAATGGAAGGATTGGTTTATGTTGAGTGGTTACACAAGGCCATGACTTGGCTTGTGTATATCACTTGTGGTATGCCACCCAGGAACAAAGAGATTTGAGATGTCAAATGTTGAGAAGCTTCAAGTGCAACCACTTGGCAATATGGGCTCTGCCATGATCATATAGGTTGCAATAACTTAGCCATATGGACAGTGGGTGGTAGTGTTTGATAGGTTGGAACGCGTCCATTTTGGTCTAAGGGAAGGCTTCTGAAAGATCTTGTCTTGGGAAACCAAGTCTTGTGGGGAAAGTGCACCACCTGTGCAGAGTGTAAAATCTAAGTACTTAGCCATGTCCCTGGTGAAGTACAATTTGAGCATCAAGACATGGAAGCAATCAAGAATCTCATCATTCAAATTTCTAAGTTAAAATCTTGTGGTTTGAACAAGGGTTGTTTGAAATCTTCAATCTTTGATTGAGAGATGCCTTGTAAAGGATCTTCAATCTTGGATTGAGAGCAATGATTTTTATCAAATCAAAAACTTAGTATTTTCAAATGATTAAGGAAAAATCTATTTTGAGCAATGCAAGCCTCAACTCCACTTAGCCAAATGCATATAGATGATATACTCCACTATACTATTATAGTATCACTTGCCAATACAATTCAAATGTATTGACCCTTTGTGGCTGTAACTTGTATGTTGCAGGTTTGATTGTTTTTAGTGAAGATTGATTGATTAGGATTACAAAGTCTACAACCAACATCTGCCTATGGCACTTTGAAGATGAAGGACCCATGACTATAGTTATTCCGCTGCAATGTAATGTAATAGCCAAATGAGCTATGTAAGATGTAGTAAAATTATGTTATTCCTGGTTATAAAGTTATATTATGACCTTTGTTTCTTGATATTACATCTTAACTGTGGATGCTAGCTATTGATCCAGGGACTAGCATTGTAAAACACAGGAGGAATCTACCTTATCAGGTTGAGACCTCTACAGGAGGATACCATAATATCATACCGAAGTATGAATAAAACAATGCAAGCAAACATTCATATGACATGCTACAAACTATTAGCAAGATGGAGATAATCATAGACAAGAAAGAACTACTGAGCATCCATAATGACATACACCTTACACAAACATGCTAAGCATGCTCATAATGATGAGTATATGTACAAAAATGAAACAAACAGAGTTCATTACCAGCCTCTTACCACACCTCAAGTTGTCTTAATCTTCATTATTGCCCTTCACTTGTGTGACTTGAATAATTAACATGAAAACAAATACCACCGAGGACGGCTGAACCCTACAAAGAACTCACAAAACCAAAGACGAACAACAAATATTTTTGGTGTTTTCGATTTTTTAGAAACAACCAAACAAAGAAAAACCAAACAGAAACAAAGCAAAATCTTTTTCGGTTTTTTATTTTAAGTCAAACCAAAGCAAAGAAACAAACTAAGAGAAACAAAGAAAATATTTTTGGTATTTTTGGGTTTTTGATAAAGAATCAACAAGAACCAAAAATAAAGCAAAACAAATGGATATACAAAGAACCGACCGAACATGATATATAGATGGGTGTGATGTCGGTGCGCCTCCCCCCAAGCTTAGGCTTTTGGCCTAAGTGGGGATCAATCCCATGGTGCCCAAGTAGATGCACCTCCGTAGTATGTCGAGGAAACTCCCTCGTCCTGGTACGAGCTCGAGGCCTCCCCTGTGTAATGTACAGCAGGGTCATATGCGGGTGCTCCCCCCTAATAGTGCCCGTGGAAGTTGAGAAAGCGCAGCTTGTCATCCATCTCCACCTTTGTGCGTGACCAAGGTCCCTAAAATATACTGAACAAAGTGGTTTGGGGTAGAGGGATATCTCTCTCTCTTCCCTATCAGTAAACAACATTCTATAAACCAAGTTCTCAAGAGTAGACCTAGAGGTGACAAAGTGGCGCGCCTTCATGGCAGCAAGATCAAGTCTCTGAGGAGCCAAAACTGTATCATGGGGATCAACAGCAATGTCCAAGGCAGCAGCAATACGAGTAGCAATAATTCCCCCATAAATGGGTCCCCTAGCAGCTAAACAAGGAGCAATGAGGGAACCAAGATTATACTTATCCTCGCTGTAGAGCACAACAGCTAAGAAGGCCAATTGATAGTTGGATATATTGCTAGTGTTCTCCCTACCAAGAACACTGGTGGTAAGATAGTAGGTGAAGTACCTGATGGCTAGAAGTTGAATGTTCTTTATCTTCCCTCGTTGAGCTCTGCGGTCACATCATTAGTTATTCCTCGGTATAGTTCCAACAAATCAGCGGGGAGAGCTGTAATATTATTTGATGACCCATTTGTACCAAGTACCAGGGCCTTGCAAAATTTCTTCAAACGCCTAGAATGAGCCCTGCTATAAAGTCTGAAAGACATAGAAGGATTGAACAAACTATTGGTGAAGGAGAAACTCTCCACAAATGTTTTCGTAAGTGAAGCATATTGTGCACTCTCATCCTGCATGAAACTTGTTAGACCAGCCCTCTCAATCAAATCCATGAAATCATTAAGAATCCCAGCAGCTCGCAAGAAAGTTTGACAAGGAAAGTTGGAGGGGTGAGCATCCCCTTCATCTCCCTCATCACCAAACCGTGGAGTGATGAGATCCTCATTGTATGAGGGTATGGAGCTGGTAGATGACCTTGGGAGCCTTGCCCTTCTAGGTGCATCACTCTAAAAAATGTCACCAAAGGTGTGATGGTCCATGACTTCCCTTTGCTTAAATTTTAAACAACCATCAAACCAAGTGATTTCTAAGTTGATAAATGATGAACAACTACTATAGGAACTTGCTAGAGGACTACACATGCATCAAAACAAAGTATCTAAGCATAGAACAAGCATGCAAGCTCAAACAACCTGTCACCTACAGTAGCAAAATACTCAAGATACAATCTACCAATCAAAAATCTAATTGGACAAGTAGAGGAGGCACATACGAAGGACCAAACCCTCCAAAAACCAGCACTTGAGATGGGCTAAACAAGGAGATCGAAAATCGCGAGCAAGAACAGCAAGAACTCGAGCTTGAGCAAGTTTTCTGGTGTTTTTAGAGAGAGAGAGAGAAAGAAGGTGGCTTTGAGGAGGTAGCCTGGAGGAGCCCAGGTGGGCCAGACCCCCCCCCCTAGGCGCCACCAGTAGGTAGGTCGTGCCTACCATGGGTGTGGGGCCTAGGGGTGGCCCCCTGGGTCATATCAGGTGCCACTCTGCCCCTTTTTTGAGGAAAAATTTATTTTGAATTTTCTGGGAGTTTCGGGAAACTTTATTTTTGGCCAATTTTCAGGGTATGAAAATCGATTTTCTCACAGAAACAGTTTTTTTTCAGAAGAAGCAAAAGCAAACCAAAAGCCAAACTACATGAGCTCTAAGAAACTCAAACAAGCCAACAACTAGAAAAACTAAAGCTAAAGCAAAGACTAGGAAGGAGAAAGGGAAAAACGAAAGCAAGTATAACCATAGTGGAAACATTATTTTGTTCATTAAAATCATTTTGTTAACAAGGTTGATCAAGTCTTGTTACCAAAACAATCTTATATGAAACAAAACTTTGCATTCCACAAGGTGATTATGTTACCTCGTACTTGATAGCAATGGTCCCAATCATAATAGTTTCAAAAATTTCTTGTGGAATGGGACAATATATTTATCCAACCTTGATGCCTTCAATATTTTCAATAGAATTCAGGCAATAGCTTCTAACAACTTTCTTGGGGAAGTAAACAGTGGTCTCTTTGTCATTAATATTGAATGTTACTTTTCCTTGATTGCAATTTATGACAGCACCTGCAGTATTAAGAAAAGGTCTCCCAAGAATAATAGGCATATTATCATCTTCAGGCATTTCAAGCACAACAAAATCAGTTAAGACCATCCAATTATGAGCAACTTGAACAGGAACATCCTCACATATACCAATAGGAACAGTAGTTGACTTATCAGCCATTTGCAAAGATATATCAGTTGGTATCAACTTTTCTAGCTGCAGTCTCTTATAGAGAGAAAAGGCATAACACTAACTCCAGCTCCCAAATCACATAAAGCAGTTCTAACATAATTATTCTTAATGGAGCAAGGAATAGTAGGTATACCTGGATCACCAAGTTTCTTTGGAACCTTACCATTGAAGGAGTAATTAGCAAGTAGAGTAGAAATATCCTCATTAGGAATCTTCCTTTTATTAGAGACAATATCCTTCATATACTTTGAATAAGGAGGCAACTTAATAGCATCAGTCAAAGGAATTTGCAGAAATAAAGGCTTCATCCACTCACAAAACTTGTTGTAGTGTTCTTCCTCCTTTGACTTGTGTTTCTTACCTGGAAAAGGCATATGTTTCTACACCCAAGGTTCTCTCTCTTTACCATGTTTATTAGCAATAAAATCTTCCTATGTGTATCTAGTGTTCTTAGTGTGTTTCTCAGGTTCTTCCAAACCTTCCTCCTTATCAGGAAACTCATCAATATTACCACTCTCAGTTTTAGCATCAGAGACAGATATACTATTAGGATCTACAGCAGGTTCAAGTGGTTCCTCCACTTTCTTATGTTTCTTTTTCTTCCTCTTACGAGGGATACCACTAGCCTCACCTTGTTGGGAATCCTCCTCTATTCTTTTAGGGTGTCCTTCAGGGTATAAAGGATCTTGAGTAGCTGCACCACTCCTAGTTCTAATTCCATAAGCATGTTTATTTCCTGAAGCATTAACTAGCATATCCTTTTGTACTTTAGCAAGTTGATCAAGTTGAGTTTGAACCATTTGAAAGTTTTTACAAAGCATTTTAATATCATTAGAAGTTCTTTCCACAATCTATTTTAACTCATGGATAACTCTAGGGTTTTCCAATAAATGATTCTGAACTTGTTTATTAAAATTACCTTGTTTAACACTAAATGTGTCAAGTTCCTCTAAGCATTGATCAGGAGGCTGACCATAAGGAATATCACCTTCATTAAATTGGAGAGAGTGTACCTCAATAGTAGATGAGTGGGGAATTGGCTTACATAATTCTTCTATAGGAGGTAGATTCTTCACATCTTCAGCTCTAATACCTTTCTCCTTTAGACACTTTTTAGCTTCCTTCATCACTTCATCATTTAATGCAATAACTCCCCTCTTCTTTGTTGCTGGTGTTGGAACTGGTTCAGGAACAACTGGTTCAGGAGTAACTAGTTCAGGAGTAATAGGCTCAGGTGTATTCAGCTCAGTTGAAGTCCAATCATCATAATTCTTGCTTGTCTTGTTCATTAATTCTTCAGCATCTGTAGGAGTCCTTTTCCTAAAAACACAATCAACAAAGCTATCTAGGTAGGTCCTAGAATCATCAGTTAGTCCATTATAATAAATATCAAGAAGCTCATTCTGAGGTAATGGACATCCATGATATGCATGAATCAAGGAACATAATCTTTTCCATGACTCAGGCAATTTCTCTTCTTTTCTCCCTGTTTAAAATCAAAAAGTTTCTGCAAAGCAGCATGTCTAGCACTAGGAGGAAAATATTTATGGAAGAAAGAAGCAATCAAGCAATTAGGGCTATCAATGGAACCAGGAGGTAATCTATTAAACCAAGCCCTAGCTTCTCCTTTTAGTGAAAAAGGGAAGATCTTAGCAACAAAGTACTTGCGCATTTTAAAATCATCAGAGAACAAAGCACTCATAGTAGAAAGCTCATTCATATGAGCCGCAGCACTCTCATTTTCAGTACCACAAAAAGGTTCTTTCTCAACAATATCTACATAAGTTAAATCAAGAGAGAAATCATAATCTTTATCTTTAATATCTATGGGAGAGGTGGCAAACTTAGGATCATAAGGCTTCTTGGGCATAATAGTACGTCTAGAAAGGAGACTCTTAATAGCACTAGCACCATGTGTGTTTCGACACTCTTCAACAAATTCAGCAGTGAGCTCAATGTAACCATCATTAATATCGAAACTCTCACTAGACTCAGGTGAGCTAACAGGTGTAACAGTGTCTTCACTAGGAGTTTTGGTATTTCCTAGACTAGCCATAGTAGCATCTAGAAAAGGACCTAATGAACCACTCGCATCAAGCATAGTAGAAGTAACATCATGAGCATGAAAAGCAGTTACAGATTCAGCAGTAGTAGCAGTGTGTAGCATGAGCATGTGGTGGTGGTGTGACAAGCTTACTTATAACAGACGGTGAATCAAGAACAACAAAGGTGTTTAGGACTGTACCTCTTCTTGTAGTGTATGGTAAAATAGGGAACTTTCCATCACGAGACTTCCCCATGATGAAAGGGGTAGCAGTGAACAGTAATAGATCTAAGTGAACTTACAAATAGAGCTATGCTCCCCGGCAATGGCGCCAGAAAATGGTCTTGATGACCCACAAGTGTAGGGGATCGCAACAGTCTTCGCGGGTAGTATTTCCCAGTTTATTGATTCGACACAAGGGGAGCCAAAGAATACTTGCAAGCCTTAACAACTGAGTTGTCAGTTCAGCTGCACCTGAAAATAGTTTTTGCTCACAGAAGTTTATCAGTAGCAACATTTTGTAGTAGCAACAGCAAAGCAACAGTAACAGTGAGAGCAACAGTGAACCAGGAGCAATAGTAATAGTAATGGTAACAGTAGGATTCGAGTGCGGTAGGCATAGGGATGGATGGATGGTGTAATGCCCCGGAAAATATTCCGAAATAAAATTGCGTGTTATTTTCTATTTTGCATCATCCTGACATCATGCATACTTTTGCTCTAAAATATTTTTACCAAAAGCCTATTTTGTTTTCTAATTAGTCCCCTCTTTTAATTTCAAATCGAAAACCCCGGTCTTTTCTAGATCTTTTATTTATCTAAAAAACTATTTACAAAAATCTTTTACAACTAAAATAAATAAATAAAAGTATTTTCGGGGAGGCAGCCCAGCCGTTTAGGCCAGGCCACCTACTACCCGGCAGGCTCGGCCCAAACCTAACCCTAATCCCCTAGACCACCTAACCCTAACCAACCCAATCCCCAGCATGCCACTCCCTACCGCCGCCACCCCTGGGGGACACACACCACGCACACACACACACACATTCTGTCACGTACACGAACACACGCACACAACTCAATGCACACACACTTGTACACAACACGAAACCCGCACACGCACACCACGCCCCTGGCCCCACCCCATGTGCCCCTCGCTCGATTCCCCCCTCGCCTGATACCCCTCCTCCTCCCGCAACTCCCCTCACCAAGCCATGCCGCCAGAATCCGGTTGCCTGTAAATCCGTCGCCGCCTCCTCCCTTCTTCTACACACATGAGCAAGCCCCGGTGCGACCACCAACCTCGCCATGGCCGTCGGCCCCGCCTCGACGCCACATTCCTCTTCCCTCCTCCCTGGCGCTCCGGGTCTCCCTCTCCCCGACGCCGGCGCCCCTGGCGTCCCGACTCGCCCGACCTTCCCCTCCCCTGCAGCGCGTCTTCTCCGTCAGGAGCCGGGCCCAGTCGCCGGGATGCATCCCCTGTCCTCGAGCGACTCCCTCTCCTCTATCGCGGAGCTCTGCGAGCCCTACCGTCATGCGCGCCTCGCCCAGTTCCGCCTCACCCTGCTGTCGTTCAAGCTCAAGCCGCCGTCGTTGAGTCCTCTCTGACCGCTTCGCCGTCGAGGCTGCCCCGCCAGCGGTGACGTCACCTCCCCCGTTCTCGAGAGCGTCACCGACTGTGTCGCCCCTCTCCTATGTCCTGTAACTCGCGTCCGTGTCCGCCAATCCCATCACTCCTATCAAGCTCGTCATTCGGGAGGCTCCTTGCTTGCTTTGCTTTGGCCCTGTCCAAGTGCTTGCCTCGCATGTGCTCCTGGGGTTTGGAAATTTCGGTTCAGTTGTTGGTACAGGCAGCTACAGATCCTTGTGGATGTGATGTATGCGTTAAGTGATTCTTCCGTGTGACCCAAGGCTGTTGTGGTAATGTTTTGTCGACAAGAACTTCTACTGGATCCAGACCCGAAGGCTGCGAGTCCTTCTTCACGGATCTGATGATGCCGAACACCAAGTCCTTCTTCCGAAGACCGTGGAAGCCAAGCCCCCGGGTTCAAAGGCGCCAAGACTGATCCTGTCGAGACTGAACCCGAACGCTCGGCGAACCCCAAGATCGCCAAAACCCAAGTGTGATCTCTTTTCCAAGACCAATACTTTTATAATATATAATATATACTTGTTGCATATTAAATTGGTCATGCATGCATACATGTTTGTGGGAGTTTAGGGCTATTTGGAAGATTCACCTCATAATTAAATATGGAGCCCATATGCGGACGAATCTAGTCTAATATTGGCTCCATTTAATATTGTGTAGCGAACTGATGCCATGATTTATCTTGTTAAACAACATTTAAATTGCGGGGTAGATAAACAACTCGAACCATAACATTTATTTGTCGGGATCCTGATTTCGCTTAATATTGCCAAGTAGGACCGCATATTGCCATGTCATGCATCATATCATAAACATGCCGGATCTTTCGCCTAGTATTAAATATTGCACCGGTTGTTCTTTCTAGTGTTTGCATCTTCACCGGATAGGACGACGAGTTGATGCGAGATGCGACCAGCCTCCAGTTTCCTGAATTTGTCTCACAGGCGAGCATTCTCCCCCTTCTACCTATTTTGCATTTATAGTCTTTACTTCTTTCAATTGATCTATTGCTATCCCTATTGTCGATGCTTTAGTACTGTCCCTTTATTTACCTGCTCCACTTTATCGTCTTGGTTATCCTATAGCCTTGTTTGATTATCTAGTCTTGTCCTTGCGAGCGTAGGCATGCTTAGCACCGCTCTCATACAGGTGGAACATGATACCCGGATATGGTTGGTGATAAGATAATTAATCTGATGTTGTTGGTTATGGCTTCACCTAATGATAAGGCCCCGGCAGGGACCACCTTTGGGAACTGCTTGAGCCGACCTAGGACCCGTTCGTTCTACGATACCAGTTCTGAGTTGATCGCGCTAACCAAACGTGGGGGCCTCTGGGGTCCCACCCTCAACTACCGGCGCTATTCGTATATCCAGAGGGTTACAAAATTGGTTTTCCATTTGGTGCATACGCATAATATGTCCTCAGACATGGGTGAGTTGATATGTCTTCGGACTTGATGTT
The DNA here is from genome assembly GCA_030063025.1 of Avena longiglumis. NCBI lineage: Eukaryota > Viridiplantae > Streptophyta > Magnoliopsida > Poales > Poaceae > Avena > Avena longiglumis. The sequence continues at coordinate 441,724,490 of CP125975.1, read as the reverse complement.
TTGATGGACTACCATGGCTTGCATTGCATAAAATCGGGATATCGTGCCGGAGGTGGGATGGAGCTCTACAAGTTATCTTCCGATCATCGCCCGGCCGTAGACTCAAACGCTGTGCCACCTAGAGAATCAGCTGTATCTCTTGTGTGGGTAAAACACAGTAGGTGATGCCTCTGGATATGCGCGTAGTTATGAGACAGTTCTTGTTGTGAGATTCGGAAGGCACGCGTTATATGTTGCCTGAAGGGGTGAGCATGCGTTTGATGATGGTGCACCCTGCAGGTAAATCTTTTCGAAGCCGTGTGTCCACGGTTATGGGCGCCTCGAGTACAAAGGTCATGATCATAGACAACGCCATTAATGTTTTATCTTTAATAATATGATTAGTAATTAGCCTTATCAACTAAACACCTGCTTAACTAAAATTGCCACCGTGTGTGTTCCGCAAGAGGACTTCCTCGACTGGTCTTCGAGGGGGTAAATCTTTGGATGGGTTATGTTTGGTGTTATATATAGTTATCGTATAGTGTTCTCTTATCTCGCTCTAATAGCCGAAGTTGTAGCGTGTCTCTATAAGTTAGATAGTGCAAGCTTTGCTGCCGCTGAGCCCACCATACCTATGTAGGCGAGGACCGCCGAATTCTAGTCTCGCCGTGTACTGGCCTCAGTACTGACCGCTCTCTTTCTGTTTTCCTTCGCCCTTTGTCAGCACCCTTTTGACTTGACAGGTATGTGACTGACGACGTTAGCAAGGTTACCCTTCCGGCTTGGCCTGGGCAGGGTTATGGACACCGCTTGGTTATTCTTCAGGACTCTTAGTCCCATTTGGATCTTGTCCGTACTCGGATACTATTTGGCTTTCTTTATGATTTGTATCATTTGTATTCTTGACTCGTTGAGTCATTGTTGTATATATATAAGTTCTTGTGGACTCTGTTGTAAACTACTGTGATGTAACTACTTGTATTCAAATCCCACCCACACGAAAGTGTCTGGTGGGCGTCTTTGAATCGCTTCTATGCGGGTTTTGGCGGGAAATGCTGAGATCTGCATAGACCCGATTCGGCGGCGTTACAAGTGGTATCAGAGCAAAGGTTTACGATACCCCACTGGTACAACCTGTAGGTTAACCTTGCCAATGGCCGATGTCTAGTGTCAAAACTATTTTGCTATAAACGCGTTGGACAGATCTGATTAGCTCTGTTTTACTCCTTACCTCTATTCTTTCTCCTCTTACCTTTGCGAGTTTGAATATGATCTCTTACCTTCTTCAAGTCTAGGATTCTCGTGGATGGGTTTTCTATCGTACCTTTAGGGTTCCACTTCCTTCCTTTTGCAACGGTGGCGCTACATCTAGTTTCCGCTCTACCTGAGCTTTCTTCATAAGTTTCCGGTGTTGTATATTCTAATATGACGATTTAACCCTATCTAGATCTTTCTCTTAAGCTTTCCAAATACCGTTTTTCAAGATCTTTAATTTGAATTCCCAGAGTTTGGTTGCACGATTCCCTAATTCATGTACAGAGTAATGCTTTGAGTGCGGGATGGAGTAGCTACCATACCACTACTCTTATCATTAGCTCTTGGGCATTGAACAGGTGGATTAATGTGACTAATACTCTTTCCTTGGAAGTTAGGGATGACCTTGTGATCCCTTTATTCGCCTTTGTCTCTCTGGAGTGCTCTCCCTAAGAACATGAACAACAACCCTTGTTGGTGGTGACGATGATCTCAAGACGGAGCAAGAATTCTTGTTAGTGGTGTCGCGACCATCACCCTGGTGCAGGAAGATCCAATCATCAACCCCTCACCCCCGGTGTCTTTGCTAGGATCTCGGGACGAGATCCCTTATTAGTGGTGTCGAGTTGTAATGCCCCGAAAAATATTCCGAAATAAAATTGCGTGTTATTTTCTATTTTGCGTCATCCTGACATCATGCATACTTTTGCTCTAAATATTTTTACCAAAAGCCTATTTTGTTTTCTAATTAGTCCCCTCTTTTAATTTCAAATCGAAAACCCCGGTCTTTTCTAGATCTTTTATTTATCTAAAAAACTATTTACAAAAATCTTTTACAACTAAAATAAATAAATAAAAGTATTTTCGGGGAGGCAGCCCAGCCGTTTAGGCCAGGCCACCTACTACCCGGCAGGCCCGGCCCAAACCTAACCCTAATCCCCTAGACCACATAACCCTAACCAACCCAATCCCCAGCATGCCACTCCCTACCGCCGCCACCCCTGGTGGACACACACCACACACACACACATTCTGTCACGTACACGCACACAACTCAACGCACACACACTTGTACACAACACGAAACCCGCACACGCACACCACGCCCCTGGCCCCACCCCACGTGCCCTTCGCTCGATTCCCCTACTTTGATACTCCTCCTCCTCCCCTCACCAAGCTGGCCGGCTGCAGAATCCGCCGTTGCCTGCCAGAAATCCGTCGCCGCCCTCCTCCCCTTCTTCTGTTTCTTCTACACCGCAAGCAAGCCCCGGTGCGGCCACCAACCTCGCCATGGCCGCCGGCCCCGCATCGACGCCACCATCCTCTTCCCTCCTCCCTGGCGCTCCGGGTCTCCCTCTCCCCGACGCCGGCGCCCCTGGCGTCCCGACTCGCCCGACCTTCCCCTCCCCTGCAGCGCGTACTCTCCATCAGGATCCGGGCCTAGTCGCCGGGCCGCATCCCCTGTCCTCGAGCGACTCCCTCTCCTCTGCCGCGGAGCTCTGCGAGCCCTACCGTCATGCGCGCCTCGCCCAGTTCCGCCTCACCCTGCTGTCGTTCAAGCTCGAGCCCCCGTCGTTGAGTCCTCTCTGACCGCGTCGCCGTCGAGGCTGCCGCTCCAGCGATGACGTCGCCTCCCCCGTTCTCGAGAGCGTCACCGACTGTGTCGCCCCTCTCCTATGTCCTGTAACTCGCGGCCGTGTCCGCCAATCCCATCACTCCTATCAAGCTCGTCATTCGGGAGGCTCCTTGCTTGCTTTGCTTTGGCCCTGTCCAAGTGCTTGCCTCGCATGTGCTCCTGGGGTTTGGCAATTTCGGTCGAGTTGTTGGTACAGGCAGCTACAGATCCTTGTGGATGTGATGTATGCGTTAAGTGATTCTTCCGTGTGACCCAAGGCTGTTGTGGTAATGTTTTGTCGACAAGAACTTCTACTGGATCCAGACCCGAAGGCCGCGAGTCCTTCTTCACGGATCTGATGATGCCGAACACCAAGTCCTTCTTCCGAAGACCGTGGAAGCCAATCCCCCGGGTTCAAAGGCGCCAAGACCGATCCTGTCGAGACTGAACCCGAACCCTCGGCGAACCCCAAGATCGCCAAAACCCAAGTGTGATCTCTTTTCCAAGACCAATACTTTTATAATATATAATATATACTTGTTGCATATTAAATTGGTCATGCATACATGTTTGTGGGAGTTTAGGGCTATTTGGAAGATTCACCTCATAATTAAATATGGAGCCCATATGCGGACGAATCTAGTCTAATATTGGCTCCATTTAATATTGTGTAGCGAACCGATGCCATGATTTATCTTGTTAAACAACATTTAAATTGCGGGGTAGATAAACAACTCGAACCATAACATTTATTTGTCGGGATCCTGATTCCGCTTAATATTGCCAAGTAGGACCACATATTGCCATGTCATGCATCATATCATAAACATGCCGGATCTTCCGCCTAGTATTAAATATTGCACCGGTTGTTCTTTCTAGTGTTTGCATCTTCACCGGATAGGACGACGAGTTGATGCGAGATGCGACTAGCATCCAGTTTCCCGAATTTGTCTCACAGGCGAGCATTCTCCCCCTTCTACCTATTTTGCATTTATAGTCTTTACTTCTTTCAATTGATCTATTGCTATCCCTATTGTCGATGCTTTAGTACTGTCCCTTTATTTACCTGCTCCACTTTATCGTCTTGGTTATCTTATAGCCTTGTTTGATTAGCTAGTCTTGTCCTTGCGAGTCGTAGGCATGCTTAGCACCGCTCTCATACAGGTGGAACATGATACCCGGATATGGTTGGTGATAAGATAATTAATCTGATGTTGTTGGTTATGGCTTCACCTAATGATAAGGCCCCGGCAGGGACCACCTTTGGGAACTGCTTGAGCCGACCTAGGACCCGTTCGTTCTACGATACCAGTTCTGAGTTGATCGCGCTAACGAAACGTGGGGGCCTCTGGGGTCCCCCCCTCAACTACCGGCGCTATTCGTATATCCAGAGGGTTGCAAAATTGGTTTTCCATTTGGTGCATACGCATAATATGTCCTCGTACATGGGTGAGTTGATATGTCTTCGGACTTGATGTTTTGATGGACTGCCATGGCTTGCATTGCATAAAATCGGGATATCGTGCCGGAGGTGGGATGGAGCTCTACAAGTTATCTTCCGATCATCGCCCGGCCGTAGACTCAAACGCTGTGCCACCTGGAGAATCAGCTGTATCTCTTGTGTGGGTAAAACACAGTAGGTGATGCCTCTGGATATGCGCGTAGTTATGGGACAGTTCTTATTGTGAGATTCGGAAGGCACGTGTTATATGTTGCCTGAAGGGGTGAGCATGCGTTTCAGTACAGTAGTGCACCCCTGCAGGGTAAATCTTTTCGAGAAGCCGTGTGTCCACGGTTATGGGCGCCTCAGGAGTACAGTGTCATGATCATAGACAACGCCATTAATGTTTTATCTTTAATAATATGATTAGTAATTAGCCTTATCAACTAAACACCTGCTTAACTAAAATTGCCACCATGTGTGTTCCGCAAGAGGACTTCCTCGACTGGTCTTCGAGGGGGGAAATCTTTGGATGGGTTATGTTTGGTGTTATATATAGTTATCGTATAGTGTTCTCATATCTCGCTCTAATAGCCGAAGTTGTAGCGTGTCTCTATAAGTTAGATAGTGCAAGCTTTGCTGCCGCTGAGCCCACCATACCTATGTAGGCGAGGACCGCCGAATTCTAGTCTCGCCGTGTACTGGCCTCAGTACTGACCACTCTCTTTATGTTTTCCTTCGCCCTTTGTCGGCACCCTTTTGGCTTGATAGGTATGTGACTGACGACGTTAGCAAGGTTACCCTTCCGGCTTGGCCTGGGCAGGGTTATGGACACCGCTTGGTTATTCTTCAGGACTCTTAGTCCCATTTGGATCTTGTCCGTACTCGGATACTATTTGGCTTTCTTTATGATTTGTATCATTTGTATTCTTGACTCGTTGAGTCGTTGTTGTATATATAAGTTCTTGTGGACTGTGTTGTAAACTACTGTGATGTAACTACTTATATTCAAATCCCACCCACACGAAAGTGTCTGGTGGGCGTCTTTGAATCGCTTCTATGCGGGTTTTGGCGGGAAATGCTGAGATCTGCATAGACCCAATTCGGGGGCGTTACAGACGGGCGTTGCATAGACGAGTCTAAACATATAACTTCAAGAAATAGGGCATTGCGCATAAATAATAATAAGCATCCAAGTACTAAACAATCCTAGGCATATACTCCAAATATAGTCATACGTGCTCTCAGTGAGAACTTGCACAACATCTTCTGTCCAGCCAGCCCGTGGCAGCGGGGCCTCTAGGGAACTACTGGCAATTAAGGTGCTCCTTTTAATAGAGCACCGGAGCAAAGCATTAACACTCCGTGAACACATGTGAACCGCGCACCACAGCCATCCCCTCCGGTTGTCCCAATTATTGTCACTTTGGGGCCTTTGGATCCGGACAATGATATGTGTACACAACTTGCAGATAAGATCATAAAAATACTATCATAATGATTCAATAATAAGTTCAGATCTGAGATCATAGCACTCAGGCCCTAGTGATAAGCATTAAGAACAACAAGTTGCAACAAAGTCAAATAGCACTAATATTGATACTAGGCACTATGCCCCTAACAGATCTTATTCGATTACATGATAGAACTCATCCAATCCCTACCATCCCCAAGCCTGCAGTGGGGGATTACTCACTCATGGATGAGGGAAACATCGGTGGTTGATGGAGATGCGTTGGTGATGACGATGGCGATGATCCTCTCCAAATTCCCTGTCCTGGCAGGGTGCTAGAACAGAGTTTCTGGATCCGAATCTTGGTTTTTCGTGGCGGCGGCGGAGCGGAACTCTTTCTGGAAAACTATCGACCCCCCCCCGTGTTTTTAGGTCAGAAGGCAACTTATAGACGCGGAGGAAGGTCGAGAAGCCGCCTGGGGTGGCCAAACCTCCCCCAGGCGCGGGGTCAGTGGGCCTGCCCTTGGGGTGGGTCTGGGCCCCCTAGGCCTCCCCTCTGTGTCCCCTTCTGGCTCCGTGGATCTTCTGGTGAGAAATAGTTTTTGGCATATTTTCCGAGATTTTTCCTGATAGTTGATTTTCTGCACAAAAACAAGACACCAAGGTAATTCTGCTGAAAACAACGTCAGTCCGTGTTAGTTGTATCCAAATCACACACGTATAGGGGAAAAACAATAGCAAAGTGTTCGAGAAAGTAGATACGTTCTAGACGTATCAATGGACCCATAGTCCAAGGTGGAACTACTCACGCATCATACTGGAGAGAAGGCCTCTAGGATGATCTCCCCTCTGGCAGGGTGCCGGGAAGAACTTCAGATCCCTCCCGATCTAGGGACGATGGTGGCGGCGGATACAGACGGTTTCGTGGATATTTGATCGGGTGCTTAGGGTTTCTGCGTCAGGGGCTTCTTATAGGCGAAGGGGGAGGCCGAGAAGGCGGCCAGGGTATCCAAACCCTAGTCAGGCGCGGGGCTAGGCCCACCCGCACCTGGGGTGGGTCTGGCCCCCCTGGCTAGCCCCTCTGGCTCCCCTCTAGACTTCTTTTTCCCCACAGAAAGTAATTGACTTTAACGTTTGTCCCGTCCAATTCCAAGAATATTTCTTTGCTAACTTTTCTGAAACCAAAAACAACAGAAAACAGGCATCTAGCACTGTTGCAACTAGGGCTAGGCGTTCGGTTAGACCGAACCGATCGGTTCGGTTGTTCGGGTTTCCAATAAATTCGGTTTTGACAAAATATGGACCGATCGGTCATTCCAAAATCAGCTAACCGAGAAGTTCGGTGTGCCAAAAAGTCGGTTCAGTCTCGGTTAAAACCGAACTGACTGATAGATCACGTGAACGAAACAAAAAATCCCTTCTGGAATTGATTTGTAAACAAATAGGATGCACGCACAAGAAGTAAGATTCTACAAGTAAAAATCTGATCCTACGAGGAAGAACATCACGTGAACCCTCATATTATCAAGAATATCAGATCACAGAATTATGATGCAATCAAAAGCAAGGCTGTAGGCCCTCGCCACCGCTGGCCGCCTTGGCATAGAGAAGCGTCTTCAGTAGGCCCCTGCCACCGCCTGCCCGTCGCCCGTCGGGATGGAGTGGAGCGCTAGTTGCAGTCCATTGCCACCGCCTCTCACCTAGGTGAGGAAAAGGACCCAGGGATGCAGGCCACTGCCGCCCGCTGATTGAGGAGAAGGTGTGCCAGCTGTAGCCTGTAGGCCTCCGCCAGAGTCGCCGCGGGGTTGGAGAAAAGTAGAGGCGGCGCAGATTGCACTAGGATGGGGAATCGGGAGTGGAGGCATATAGGTGGAGGTGCTATTTTTTTAGACAATCGTGGAGGTGCTGGATTGCTTGGCCCTTGGGGTTTGCCTACTCGATTTATTATGTGGAGGTATTGTATAGGACTGTGGGCTGGATTACCTAGCTTTTATAGGTCATAAACGCAAATCGGTTATATCGGTTGCTTCGGGTAAATAAGTGCCAGCATCGAACTTCCCTAGATAATTTCGTTTGTTGAAAAATGATGACCGAAGTGGTGATTGTATTTTTTGGTTCCGGTTTATTCGGGTTCGGTCTAGGTTATTTCGGTCTGATAGTTCAGTCCTCGATTTTTATTCCCACCCCTAGTTGCAACTTGTTAATAGGTTAGTACCAGAAAACATGTAAAAAGCACCTCAAAGTGTAGACAAGTAAAGCAAAGTAGATACTAAACAAGCATGGAGCATAAAAAATTATAGATACATTTCCAACGTATCAGCATCCCCAAGCTTAACTCCTGCTCGTCCTCGAGTAGGTAAGTGATAAACAGAATAATTTTTGAGGTGACATGCACCCTCACAATAAAGATCCAACCATTTGCAAGCATTGAAAGCTGGGATCAAAGAACTCTAAACATGTGCATGAAAGATTGAGTCCTAACAATAGGACATAGTAACTATGCATGCAACATGAGAAGCTACAAACAAAGATTATGAATAACATGCATTGAAAAAAAATTGTTTGTTTCACATGCAGAAAACCATAGCATAGTGGTAATCAGCTTGTCCCTCATAGAGTATCAAATAGATGCATAGGACACCTGCAAAGTTCACAAGGGTGACTAGAAACAAGTAGCACAAGAACAAGTAATATCACAATATGCATCAATTAATTAGCTTTGGAACTCTGCACACGGAATGACAACTATGCTCTCTTAATGGTGCCTAAAGGTAGAAGGTGGAGATTCAATAATGGTGGAAGAAAGGCCTTTTTGTAAAGGAAACAGGGATTACAAGGTTCAAAAGGAGCTTCCAAAAATTATGGTACTTGTTAGCTTTCAGCCCTCATTGCCCCTATCATAAGCATCTTGAAGTGGTTAAGGTTAAAGTGGCAAAGCTGGAGTATATGCTTGACGAAGTATAAGTTGGGAATCTCAAGTCCCTTGAATACGAGGGCCACACCTCATGCATACTCAACTTTGGGTCCAGGTAAGTTCTTGTCACTGTAAGTATTTGCATATCATTGAGAACCACCAACGGGGTACCCCTTGCACATGGTACAGGAGCTTTCCCATAACCAAAATGACAAGACAAGCAGACAATGAGCATCTCAGCAATCTTTTTATTTACCATATGCATAGCTTTTTATTGAGGATGCTTCATAGATAGCTCATTATGGTGATGCTGCAAGTTTCCACCATGATTTGGCATGGCTTAGGCTAGCGGCCCAGGAGTTTCTCTAACACAGAATACAAACTCCATGGACTTACAAGTTCCCTCTTTATTTCACACCGGTGACATCCATGGACAAAAGATCATGATATCAACTGAGTACAAAGTACAAGTGCAATGTTGAAAACGTTCCCCGTGACAACACGGTTCTGCTAATTCCAACTTATAAGTGCAAGCATATACACCAAAGTTGTCACAATGGTTCAAGTTTATTAGGGGCAAAGAATAAAGTGTGCCATCAAGTTCGTGAGGACTTTAATCACTAAGTTTTCACATAACAAAATAGTTTTTAATTGGAAGATAAATGAAAACAAGAATATACTTGGAATGGTGTAACATGCCATGCATAGGAGTTTATAGTGGACACTTTGGAATAACTTGGTTTCTTTGGAGTTGGAGGCATGAGTAGAACTTACTCATACAAGTGGAGTCTAGCAAAATACTGGGAGCAACCAACTAAGAGAGCAATAATGGCCACAATCATGCAGTGCAACAAAGCATACTAATCAAAGCAAAGAGTGGTACTACAAGTCAAGGACTAAATGATCATAGAGGCTAATGGTGACTTGTCATAGTCATAACATGGTGTGAGCACGTGCCAAGTCAACCCAAGCAAATCATCAAAGGAGAATACCATAATACTATGCTTTTGCATGCTAAAACAACGCATAATTTCTTCAAGGCACACTAAGCAATCCCAGTTGTTTGGAACAAGACATGCTACATCAATAATCACTAAGCATAATACTAAAACAATACCTAGCATGTCATGCTAAAGTCTAAGTCACAGTCAATGCAAGCTCCTCTTGCACTTCAAGCAAGAACTTACTACTCCTTTCCAACACCAAGCAAACTTATTTGCAAAACAACACAGCGAGAATGGGGGTCCAAAACACTTTATTCAAGCAAACTAAACAATCTAAGCAAAGCAAACAAAAACTAAGACGCTCCAAGAACAACACAACTATGCATCAAACGATAAAAACGAAGTGTCTAAATAGACATGAGCTTTTTATTGATAAAGAAGGGGATTCCTTGGGCATCCCCAAGCTTTGATGCTTGTACATCTTGGATATTTATTGGTGTGACACCATGGTGGCATCCCCAAGCTTGAGCTTTTGTCCATTCTTCATCTCATTGCATCATCCTCTCTCTACACCTGAAATTTTTCCTTCATACAAAACTTCATACAATCTTCATTAGCAACATTAGTGTATTCAAAAGATATTATACCACCCGCAAAGCTTTGGAACAGCAAGTATTTTCACTAAAAATACAAGCTACTGAAGTAACTCATTCAAAAAGCTCAATTCACCTAAAGATAACTCAAAAAGGAATCAATAAGAAGCAAATACAAATAATGGCAGAAATCTGTCAAAACAGACCAGCAGGTAGAAACTGATTTTTTCGAACATCTTATGTTGCTGAAATCAAAAAGTGTAGAACTAACTAAAGTTATCTAACATACTGGGGGATTTATTCGTAAATTTTTGGCTCAATACGAGTTACAGAGACTCCTCACGAATGTTTTTGGTGGAGGACAGAAATCTGTTTCGGGACAGCAACTCCCCAAATCTTACTTCCCTCTCATTAGAGGTCATTCTTGGCACAAAAAGCAAACAAAAAGGATAATGATAGGTCATTACTGAAGTGATAACTTCCAAGACTCAAGGAAACTCTTGGGTTATCTCCCAACAAGTACTTTTCTTTAACGCCTTTAAGTTAGGCACAAGAAGCAAGAAGAATCAAGTATTTTCAAATGAAGAACATCAAATCTTGCTTTCAAAGGAGGAGAAAAAAGCAACTTATCTCTCCTCATAGGTAAGTGTTCAATACCTTTTTGAATGGAAAATGATATTTAATGGTGCCTTCTTTCATATCAATGATGGCACCAACTGTTCTAAGAAAATGTCTTCCCAAAGTAATAGGACAAGAAGCATTGTATTCAACATCCAAAACATAGAAATCAACAGGGACATAAACATTGTTAACCATAATGAGAACATCATTAATACTCGCCATGAGCTTCTTCTTAGCATTATCATTGAGTGGGACATCCAAATAACAATCTTCCAAAGGTGGAAAATCAAGCATTTCATAAATCTTCCTAGGTATAATAGAGACACTAGAACCAAGATCACATGAAGCTTTGAGATCAAAGTCATTCACTTGCATATTAATAATGGGTTCCCAACTATCTTCTACTTTCCTAGGAATAGAAGCTTTGTGTTTTAGCTTCTCTTCCTTAATTTTCACAAGAGCATCTGTAATGTGTTTGGTGAAAGCAACATGCATATCACTAGCATTAGGACTTCTAGAAACCTTTTGCAAGAACATAATCACTTCAAAAATATTGCAACCATCAATATCAAAGTCAAACTTGGCATCACTAGTAGTAGGATCAATAGGCTTAGGCATAGTAGGAGTAGGAATAGGGACTACTTGTGGTTTAGCTTAATAATATCCCCATCTACATCCTTATACTTTTGCATCTCACAAAGTTCAGCAAAGCTATTAACATGGGCAGCAGGATCATCAGAGCCAGCACCAGGAAATTGCTCTCTCGTCACAAGATTCAACAAAGCAGGCTTAATTTCATAAAAGGTAGCATCAAGAGCAGGTGGAGCAATAGGAGTGCTTAGGAAATCATTGTTGTTGGTGCTAGTGAAGTCACACAACTTGGTGTTCTCAGTAGAGTTCATTTTGGCAAAGGTGGGCAAGCCAAAAACAGCAGCAACAGCTTGAGCAGGAACTAATTTTTTTGTGTTTTTGAATTAAGCAAGAAAACCAAACTGGACTAATTTTTTGGGATTTTTTGGAAAGAGACAAACAAAACCAAACAAAATAAAAACAAAGTAAAGAGAAAGGAAGTGAAGGACTCCCCTAGTGAAGACGTCCTTGGCCTCCCTGGCAACGGCGCCAGAAAAGCCTTGATGATGCTCGACGTGGCACCTCGCTGGGAACCCCAAGCGTAGGGTCTGAAGAGCAAGCAACAAGTTTTCCCTCAGTTGAGACCGAGGTTATTGAACCCGAAGGAGGAAGGAAATGTCACACAGGTGTTGCAAGCAACGCGGAGACCTGCACAACACAAACTCAAGACTTTGCCCCAACGAATCTGTAAGGTTGCCAAGCTCACCGGTTTGTTGTAACAAAGGATAAACGTATGGTGTGGAAGGTAATGGTTTGTAGCAAGTAAACAAGTAATAGTGGAGGATGTATCAATGGTAAAGATTGGACCGGGGTCCATAGTTCACTAGAGGTGCTCTCCTTAGATAAACAACATGGCATGAAGGGTAAACAAATTACAAGAGGCAATTGGCGAGAACTGAGCAAGGCATAACAATGCAATTACTAGTCAGAAAGATCCTATGATATTCGATTGGGCAATACAACAAGATACATAGACCGCCATCCAATTGCATCTATGACTAGAATTCCACCTTCACGTTATCATCCGAACCCCCTCCAGTATTAAGTTGCAAGCAATAGACAACTGCTTTAAGCAAAGTGTGAAAGGAAAACAGTCCACATGTTCCATGAACAAGAGACCGTTGTTTTCTCCCTAGTGGAAACAACACATCTACAACCGAAGAGATTTCTGTCACTTCCCTTGGAAACTAGAGACATGAACCCACTATCGAGCATAAATAGCCCCTCTTGGAGTCACTAGGAACTACTTGGCCAAGATAGCTACTAACAACAGAGAGAATTCAAGATCACAAACAACACAGACATGATAGAATCATAAAGACAAAACCATTAATCAAACCAACATAATAATCTCAATATCCATCAGATCCCCGCAAACACAACATGCATGATTACAAATAGATTAGATCTTGATCATGAACGGAGCTCACAAGATCTATACATGAAAGCACAAAGGAGGAGATACAACCATCTAGCTACTACATGGACCCATAGTCCAAGGTGGAACTACTCACGCATCATACCGAAGAGAAGGCCTCCGGGATGATCTCCCCTCCGGCAGGGTGCCGGGAAGAACTTCAGATCCCCCCCAATCTAGGGATGATGGTGGCGGAGGCTACAGACGGTTTCATGGATATTTGATCAGGTGCTTAGGGTTTCTGCATTGGGGGCTTCTTATAGACGAAGGGGGAGGCCGAGGAGGCGGCCAGGGTAGCCAAACCCTTGCCACGCGCATGGCTGGGCCCACCCGCGCCTGGGGTGGGTCTAGCCCCCTTGGCTGGCCCCTCCGGATCTCCTTTGGACTTATTGTTCCCCACGGAAAGTAATTGAATTTAACCTTTGTCCCGTCCAATTCCAAGAATATTTCTTTACTAACTTTTCCGAAACCAAAAACAACAGAAAACATGCAGCTGGCACTGTTGCAACTTGTTAATAGGTTAGTACCAGAAAACATGTAAAAAGCACCTCAAAGTGTAGACAAGTAAAGAAAAGTAGATACTAAATAAGCATGGATCATCAAAAATTATAGATACGTTTCCAACCTATCAAGGATTTATATCTATTTTTATTTGGCATTCATTTGCTTTATTTTATTTTCAAGGTTATGCTTTTATTTGAGTTTATAAGCACTCGTGTTGGTTCCCCAACAGTGTATCTTTAGTTATTTTATTTTCTAGATTTTCACGCCGATCTTTTCCACCAATTTTCTATTATTTAAAATTCCCTTCTCAAAAACCACAAAAAGATTTCTCCGTTTATCTTTATTTTCCCTCTTTCTTTTCTTTTCGCCTCGAGGTTTTCATGTATTTGAAGGAGAGTGACCGACTTCGAGTTTCCAAGAAACAAATCAAAAGGGAAGAGAGAAGTGGAACCAAACATGAGAGGTATGCCTTATGACTCCCCACTTTTAAAGTTTGAGAAACTGATACGTCATAAACGTATCTATAATTTTTATGTTCCATGCTTATTTTGTATCAACTTTGCTATGTTTTGTCTACAATTTGAGGTATTTTTATACACTTTCTGGAACTAACCTATTGACAAGATGCCACAGTGCCAGTTGCTTGTTTTCTACTATTTTTGGTTTCAGAAAGCTAAAAAATAAATATTCTCGGAATTGGACGGGATAAAAGCCAAAGTTCATATTTTCCCTGAATGATACGGAAAATCGAAGACGAGACGGAGGAGGACACCAGGGTGGCCACACCCTAGGTGAGCACGGGGCCCACCCTGGCTGCGCTCACAGGGGGTGTGGGCCCCCTAGCCCTCCATCGACCTTGCCTCCTTTGCCTATAAGAAGCCCCTGAATCAGAAACCCTAAGTCGTCGACCAGAAAGCCATGAAAAGTTTCGCAGTGCTGCCGCCATCGAAGGGGAGATTTGGGGGACAGAAAGTCTCTGTTCCGGCTCCCTACCGGGATGGTAATTCCCCCGAAGCCATCTCCATCGATCTCCACCACCATCTTCATCACCGTTGTTGATTCCCATGACGAGGAGGGAGTAGTTCTTCCTTGAGGCTAAGGGCTCTACCGGTAGCTATGTGTTCATCTCTCTGTATGCATGATCTTGTGGTCATGAGCTTTGTAATCAAGTAGATCTACTCTGTTACTCAAGTGCTTCAATAGATCTCTGCTCTCCCCATGTGTGTAAAAGTGACAGCGTACACGCCATGGTGGCACTTAGGCTAGAGTCTACATAAATACTCATCGTGCTTTAATAGATCTATGATTTTCCCCACGTGTGTGAAAGTGACAGCGTGCACACCGTGTGTGGCACTTAAGATAGGTTACATATATATTTATCATGAGTATATTTTGAGTTGGTTGTCTCTATGAAATTGTCGTGTTTGTTGGAACCATCTAGCGCTCAAGGTGACAGTGTGGGGTTATCTAGATTGGGGAAGGTGGACTTTGAGGAGTGCTGTTATAGCCCTACCATGGATTGGAGTATCCAACCGGAGAGTAGTTCAGGGTAGTATCATTAAGAGAAGATATTTATATGAGAGAGTGTTCACTAGTGAAAGTACGATCCCTGGGCCTTGTTTCTAAACATTGAAACACCATTCACAACTAGATCTGTTACATGTTTGGTTGCTTTCAGTCTCTTCCACCCCGTCAGAAGCTCTTTTCTAGCACCGTTACCACTTATAATCATCCATACCACTTGTATTTCACTATCTCTTCGCCAAACTATTGCACCTATACACCTGACAAGTGTATTGGGTGTGTTGGGGACACGAGAGACTTCTTGTATCTTGATTGCAGGGTTGCTTGAGAGGGAATGCCTTTGACCACTTCCTCCCTGAGTTCGATAAACCTTGGGTGATCCACTTAAGGGAAACTTGCTGCTGTTCTACAAACCTCTGCACTTAGAGGCCCAACAAATGCCTACAAGAATAGAAGTGCGTAGACATCAAGCTATTTTTTGGCGCTGTTGCTGGGGAGTAAAGGTAAAAATCACTCACACACCTTACCCCATGGAAACAGTAAGCCAAAAAGCTCTTTCCTGGCGCCCGTTGTCGGGGAGGTAAGGTAAAAGGTACTCACATCATCCGGTGTGAGTGCTCGAAGTTATTTCCATTAGATTCTGCCGTTTTGTCTTTTTGTTTCTTGTTTTCACTAGTTAGGCTTAATGGAAAACAACAACAAAATTAGAGAGCTCTATAGTATCTATCTTGAGTTAGGACATGAAGTGTTTCAAGAGAAAATTAAAAAACCTATGGAGCTTTATTTGCATGTTAATAGCAATGTTATTGTATGAATTCTTTGGACACCATTATTGCTAATGCTATGGAAAAATTTAAGCTTGGGGAAGCTTATTTTTATGAAAATGATCTTTTTAGTCCCCCAGCTTTGGAAGATAGCTATTCTATTGCTTATGATGACACCAAACCTCCAATATATGATGATTACAATGATGAGTATGATATTTTCAGTCCACCTACTATTGAGGAGAAAATTAATTGTGATTACAATATGCCTCCTATATTTGATGATTATGGTGATGAGAATAATAATGATAGCTATTTTGTTGAATTTTCTCCCACTACAATTAATAAGGATGACTATGCTTATGTGGAGAGTAATAATAATTTTATGCATGTGGCTCATGATAAGAATGTTTATGTGATAGTTATATTGTTAATTTTATTAATGTTGCTACAGAAATTTATTATGAGAGAGGGAAACATGGTCTTATGCATCTCAAAAATATTAAGTTTCCCCTCTTTATGTTGAAAATTTTGAAGTTGCACTTGTTTTGCTTTCCTATGCTTGTTGCTTTGTGCTTTCATGACTTGTTTCTTTACAATATTCCTATGCATAGGAAGTGGTTTAGATTTAAATGTGTTTTGAATTTTCTTCTTGATGCTCTCTTTTACTTCAATTCATATTTCTTATGTGAGCATCTTCTCAAACTATTAAGCCTAACTTAAATACATTGAAGAGAAGTACTTATTGGGAGATAACCCAAAAGTTTTCTTGAGTCTTGGAAGTTATTACCTCTGTAATGACCTCTCCTTATCCTTTTTGTTTGCTTTTTGTGCCAAGAATAACCTCTAATGAGAGGGAAGTAAGATTTAGGGAGTTGCTATCCCAAAACAGATTTTTGTGCTCCAGCATAAAAATTCATGAGGAATCTCTGTAAGTCTAATTGAGCTGATATTTTCTAAAAAACAAACCCAGTATTTTAGATAACTTTCGTTAGTTTAACACTTTTTTATTTGATCAACAGAAGGTCTTCAAAAAAATCGGTTTCTACCTGCTGGTCTGTTTTGACAGATTTCTGCCATTATTTGCATTTGCCTCTTTATCGATTTATTTTTGGGTTCTCTTTGGTAAATTGAACTTTTTGGGGGAATTTATACAGCAGCTTGTGTTTTAATGGAAGTTTTATTTGTGTTGAAACTAAACCCAAGGGCTTATTATCTTGAATACACTAATGTTGCTAATGAAAAATTGTGTGAAGGAAAAAATTTCAGGTGTAAGGGAAGAATGATGTAATGAGATGAATAATGGACAAAAGCTCAAGATTGGGGATGACACTCCGTGTCACCCCAAGAAAATATTCAAGAGGTACAAACGTTAAAGCTTGGGGATGCCCAAGGCATCCCCTTCTTCATCGATAAAAATCTCAGGTCTTTCTAGACACTTCGTTTTATTGTTTCATGCACTATTGTGTTGTTCTTGGAGCATCTTTGTTTTTTTAGTTTTCGTCTGCTTAGTTTGCTTGAGTAAGTTGGTTGATTATAGCACACTTCTTTTGGAGAGAGACACACCCTGTTTTCACTGCCTAGAACACTCTAGTTTTCACTCTTATTGTTTTGTGAGTGTTCTCTTTTCCTAGCACTGTGTTTAGCCTAGTTTTCTTATGCTTTCAGCTTAGAACTTTTTATTTATTCTTTGTGGATTTGTGAGACAAGCTCACTAATCTTTATTGATATTATGTTTATGAGTTGTTTCAAGTTAGTTGATTGGTGTTGGAAAAGAGTAGAAAGCATGGAGCTTGCTTTGATTGTGACTTAGACTTTATCATGCCATGCTAGATGTTGTTTGATCTTATGCTTAGTGATTATTGTTGTAGCATGACTTGTTCCAAACAATTAGGATTGCTTAATGTGCCTTGAAGGAATCATGCGTTGTTTTAACATACAAAAGCATAGTATTGTGGTATTCTCCTTTGATGCTTTGTTTGGGTTGACTTGGCACATGCTCACACCGTGTTATGACTATAACAAGTCACCATAGCCTATATGATCATTTAGTTTTTGACTTGTGATACCACTTTATGCTTTGACTGATAGTGTTTTTTCACTCTGCATGATTATGGCCATTATTACTCTCTTAGTTGGTCGCTCCCAGTCTTTTGCTAGCCTCCACTTGTATTGAGTATGCTCTACTCATGCATCCAACTCCCAAGAAACCAAGTTATTCCAAAGTGTCCACTATAAATTCCTATGCATGGTGTGTTACACCATTCCAAGTATATTCTTGTTTTCATCTATCTTCCAATTAAAAAGTATTTTTTATGTGGAAACTTAGTGATTAAAGCTCTCGTGAACTTGATGGCACACTTTATTTTTCTTTCCCCTAATAAACTTGAACCATTATGCCATCTATGTTGTATATGCTTGCACTTATACGTTGGAATTAGCAGAACCGTCTTGTCACGGGGAACACTTTCAACATTGCACTTGTACTTCGTACATAGTTGATATCATGCTCATTTGTCTATGGATGTCGTCAGTGTGAAATAAAAGGGGAGCTTGTAAGTCCTTGGAGTTATGTATGTGTGTTAGAGAAACGCTTGGGCCGCTAGCCTAAGCCATGCCTAATCATGGTGGAAACTTGCAACATCACCATAGTGAGCAATCTATGAAGCATTCTTCTTATAAAAAAGAGACATATTGAAAAGAGGAAAGAGAGAAAAAAAGCACCATTTTCCCATGGTAAATAAGAAGATTGTTGATATGCTCATTGTATACTCTTGTCATTTTGATTATGGGATAGCTCCTGTATCATGTGCAAGGGGTGCCCCGTTGGCGGTTCTCTATGATACACATGTACTTACTTTGACAAGAACTTGCAGGTGACTAAATTTGAGTAGCGTGAGGACCGACCCTTGTATTCAAGGGACATGAGATTGCCAACTTATACTTTGTCAAGCATATACTCCATAGTTTGTTCACTTTAACCTTAATAACTTCAAGATGCTTATGATAGAGGCAATGAGAGCTGAAAGCTAACAAGTACCATAATTATTGGAAGCACTTTATGAAACTTGAAATCCCTGCTTCCTTTTATGAAGGGCTTTTCTTCCACTATTATATTGAGTCTCCACCTTCAATCCTTATGCACCAATTAAGAGATCATAGTTGCCATTCTTAGTTCTATGTGCATTGTCCCAAAACTTATTGATTGATTCATATTGTTGATATTGCTTATTCTTGAACTATTTGTATCTAGTCACCCTTATGAACTTTGAAGGTGTCATATGCATTTATGTTTTGCTACTCCATGACGGACAAGCTGAATGCCACTATGCTATGTTTTCTGTATGTGAAACAAAGAAACATTTTTCAATACATGTTATTCATGATCTTTGTTTGTAACCTTTTATGTTGCATGCATAGTTACTTTGTCTTACTATTAGAACTCCATCTTTCATGTTCATGTTTAGAGTTCTTTGATCCTAGCTATCAATGCTTGCAAATGGTTTTATCTTGATTGTGATGGCGCATGTCACCTCAAAAATTATTCTTTTTATCACTTACCTACTTGAGGACGAGCAGGAGTTAAGCTTGGGGATGCTTGATACGTCGTGAACGTATCTATAATTTTTTATGTTACATGCTTGTTTTGTATCAATTTTGCTATGTTTTGTCTACACTTTGAGGTATTTTTATACACTTTCTGGAGCTAACCTATTGACAAGATGCCACAGTGCCAGTTTCCTATTTTCTGCTGTTTTTGGTTTCAGAAAGCTAAAAATGAATATTCTCGGAATTGGACGGGACAAAAGCCAAAGTTCATATTTTCCCTGAATGACACGAAAAATCAAAGAGGAGATTCGAGGGATAGAAAGTTTCTGTTCCGGCACCCTACTGGGACAGGGAATTGCCCCCGGATCCATCTCCATCGATCTCCACCACCATCTTCATCATCATTGCTGATTCCCATGATGAGGAGGGAGTAGTTCTTCCTCGAGGCTAAGGGCTCTACCAGTAGCTATGTTTTCATCTCTCTCTCTATGCATGATCTTGTGGTCATGAGCTTTGTAATCAAGTAGA
The DNA here is from genome assembly GCA_030063025.1 of Avena longiglumis. Taxonomy (NCBI): domain Eukaryota; kingdom Viridiplantae; phylum Streptophyta; class Magnoliopsida; order Poales; family Poaceae; genus Avena; species Avena longiglumis. Next base: position 441,704,757 of record CP125975.1, on the reverse strand, counting down.
TCTACTCGGTTACTCAAGTGCTTAAATAGATCTCTGCCCTCCCTATGTGTGTGAAACTGACAGCGTGCACGCCATGGTGGCACTTAGGATAGAGTCTACATAAATACTCACCGTGCTTTAATAGATCTATGCTTTTCCCCACGTGTGTGAAAGTGACAGCATGCACACCATGTGTGACACTTAAGCTAGGTTACATATATATATTTATCATGAGTATATTTTGAGTTGGTTGTCTCTATGAAATTGTGGTGTTTGTTGGAACCATCTAGCGCTCAAGGTGATAGTGTGGGGTTATCTGATACGTTGGAAACATATCTATAATTTTTGATGCTACATGCTTGTTTAGTATCTACTTTGCTTTACTTGTCCACACTTTGAGGTGCTTTTTACATGTTTTCTGGTACTAACCTACTAACAAGTTGCAACAGTGCCAGGTGCCTATTTTCTGCTGTTTTTGGTCTCAGAATTGGATGGGACAAACATAAAAGTCAATTACTTTCCGTGGGGAACAAGAAGTCCAGAGGAGAGCCGGAGGGGCCAGACAGGGTGGCCAGACCCACCCCAGGCGCGGGTGGGCCCCACCCCGTGCCTGGCTAGGGTTTGGCGCCCTTGGCCGCCGCCTCGGCCTCCCCCTTTGCTTATAAGAAGCCCCCGATGCAGAAACCCTAAGCACCCGATCAAATCTCCACGAAACCGTTTGTAGCCGCCGCCACCATCGTCCCTAGATTGGGGGGATCTGAAGTTCTTCCTGGCACCCTGCCGGAGGGGAGATCATCCCGGAGGCCTTCTCTCCGGTATGATGCGTGAGTAGTTCCACCTTGGACTATGGGTCCATGTAGTATCTAGATGGTTGTATATCCTCCTTTGTGCTTTCATGTATAGATCTTGTGAGCTTCATTCACGATCAATATCTAATATATTTCTAATCATGCATGTTGTGTTTGCGGGGATCCGATGGATATTGAGATTATTATGTTGGTTTGATTAATGGTTTTTTCTTTATGATTCTATCATGTCTGTGTTGTTTGTCATCTTGCATGCTCCCCATTGTTAATAGCTATCTTGGCCAAGTAGTTGCTAGTGACTCCAAGAAGGGGTATTTATGCTCGATAGTGGGTTCATGCCTCTAGTTTCTAAGGGAAGTGACAGAAATCTCTTCGGTTGTAGATGTGCTATTGCCACTAGGGAGAAAAAAACAGTATCATGTTCATGGAACATGTGGACTATTTACCTTACACACTTTGCTTAAATCAGTTGTATGTTGCTTGCAACTTAATACTGGAGGGGGTTCGGATGATAACCTGAAGGTGGACTTCTAGTCATAGATGCAGTTGGATGGCAGTCTATGTATCTTGTTGTATTGCCCAATCGAATCTCATAGGATCTTTCTGACTAGTAATTGCATTGTTATGACTTGCTCAGTTCCTGTCAATTGCCCTGCTGTAATTTGTTTACCCTTCATGCCATCTTGTTTATCTAAGGAGAGCACCTCTAGTGAACTATGGACCCCGGTCCAATCTTTACCATTGATACATCTTCCGTTGTTACTTGTTTACTTGTTGCAAACCACCATTACCTTCCACACCATACGTTTAATCCTTTATTATAGCAAATCGGTGAGCTTGAAAACTTCACAGATTTGTTGGGGCAAAGTCTTGAGTTTGTGTTGTGCAGGTCTTCGCGTTGCTTGCAACACCTGTGTGACGTTTCCTTCCTCCTACTGGTTCGATAACCTCGATTTCTTACTGAGGGAAAACTTGTTGCTGTGCTGCTTCACACCTTGCTCTTGGGGTTCCCAACTCAGCGCTCCTACATCAACTCAGCGTTGCATCAAGCTTTTCTAGCGCCGTTGCCGGCGAGGCTAAGGATGTCTTCACAAGAGGAGTCCTTCAGTTCCTTTCTCTTTACTTTGTTTTTAGTTTGCTTTGTTTCTTTAGCTTGGTTTTGTTTGCCTCTTGATATGCCCTATTTGCATCACCATTCTATATCATAATTTACCTCTATTCATTGATATTTGTCTTATTATGAGGTATTACTTATGGCTTTTCATCTGTTTATGCATGTTGGATGATTCCTAGAGGATGGACTGCCAGAGTCTGGATTCTGATGGAAAAGAAGGTATTTCGGTGCAATTTCGCGAAGATCAGAAAAATACCAGAAAAATATGGAAACATATTATTTTACCACAAGACCAAGGAATCCAGAAGGAGGGACGAAGTGGGGCCTCAGGGGGCCCACACACCCCCTAGGCGCGGGCCCACCTGACCCCGCGCCTAGGGCAGGTGTGGCCCACCTGCCCGGCATCTGACTCCGCCCCTTCGCCTATATGTTACCTACGAAACGCTAATACCAAGGGAGCGACCACAGATAGATTTCCGCCGCCTCTGGGGGCGGAAAACACCAAGAGATAAAGATCTCTCCGACAGACATATTTTTGCCGGGGGAATTCTGCCGGGAGAAACCCTAAGTCGTCGACCAGAAAGCCACGAAAAGTTCCACAACAGTGCCGCCATCAAAGGGGAGATTTGAGGGATAGAAAGTTTCTGTTCCGGCACCCTACTGGGACAGGGAATTGCCCCCGGATCCATCTCCATCGATCTCCACCACCGTCTTCATCATCATTGCTGATTCCCATGATGAGGAGGGAGTAGTTCTTCCTCGAGGCTAAGGGCTCTACCAGTAGCTATGTGTTCATCTCTCTCTCTATGCATGATCTTGTGGTCATGAGCTTTGTAATCAAGTAGATCTACTCGTTTACTCAAGTGCTTAAATAGATCTCTGCCCTCCCCATGTGTGTGAAACTGACAGCGTGCACGCCATGGTGGCACTTAGGCTAGAGTCTACATAAATACTCACCGTGCTTTAATAGATCTATGCTTTTCTCCACGTGTGTGAAAGTGACAGCATGCACACCATGTGTGGCACTTAAGCTAGGTTACATATATATTTATCATGAGTATATTTTGAGTTGGTTGTCTCTATGAAATTGTGGTGTTTGTTGGAACCATCTAGCGCTCAAGGTGACAATGTGGGGTTATCTGATACGTTGGAAACGTATCTATAATTTTTGATGCTCCATGCTTGTTTAGTATCTACTTTCCTTTACTTTTCCACACTTTGAGGTGCTTTTTACATGTTTTCTGGTACTAACCTACTAACAAGTTACAATAGTGCCAGATGCCTGTTTTCTGCTGTTTTTGGTTTCAGAAAAGTTAGTAAAGAAATATTCTCGAAATTGGATGGGACAAACATAAAAGTCAATTACTTTCCATGGGGAACAAGAAGTCCAGAGGAGAGCCGGAGGGGCCGGACAGGGTGGCCATACCCACCCGGCGCATGGCTAGGGTTTGGCGCCCCTGGCCGCTGCCTCGGCCTCCCCCTTCGCCTATAATAAGCCCCCGATGCAGAAACCCTAAGCACCCGATCAAATCTCCACGAAACCGTCTATAGCCGCCGCCACCATCGTCCCTAGATCGGGGGGATCTGAAGTTCTTCCTGGCACCCTGCCGGAGGGGAGATCATCCCGGAGGCCTTCTCTCCGGTATGATGCGTGAGTAGTTCCACCTTGGACTATGGGTCCATGTAGTAGCTAGATGGTTGTTTCTCCTCCTTTGTTATTTCATGTATAGATCTTGTGAGCTTCGTTCATGATCAAGATCTAATCTATTTCTAATCATGCATGTTGTGTTTGCGGGGATCCAATGGATATTGAGATTATTATGTTGGTTTGATTAATGGTTTTTTCTTTATGATTCTATCATGTCTGTGTTGTTTGTGATCTTGCATGCTCTCCATTGTTAGTAGCTATCTTGGCCAAGTAGTTGCTAGTGACTCTAAGAGGGGGTATTTATGCTCGATAGTGGGTTCATGCCTCTAGTTTCTAAGGGAAGTGACAGAAATCTCTTCGGTTGTAGATGTGCTATTACCACTAGGGAGAAAACAACAGCCTCTTGTTCATGGAACATGTGGACTGTTTACCTTACACACTTTGCTTAAATCAGTTGTCTATTGCTTGCAACTTAATACTGGAGGGGGTTCGGATGATAACCTGAAGGTGGACTTCTAGTCATAGATGCAGTTGGATGGCAGTCTATGTATCTTGTTGTATTGCCCAATCGAATCTCATAGGATCTTTCTGACTTGTAATTGCATTGTTATGACTTGCTCAGTTCCTGTCAATTGCCCTGCTGTAATTTGTTTACCCTTCATGCCATGTTGTGTATCTAAGGAGAGCACCTCTAGTGAACTATGGACCCCGGTCCAATCTTTACCATTGATACATCTTCCATTGTTACTTGTTTACTTGCTGAAAACCACAGTTACCTTCCACACCATACGTTTAATCCTTTGTTACAGCAAATCAGTGAGCTTGACAACCTCACAGATTTGTTGGGGCAAAGTCTTGAGTTTGTGTTGTGCAGGTCTTCGTGTTGCTTGCAATACCTGTGTGACGTTTCCTTCCTCCTACTGGTTCGATAACCTCGATTTCTTCGAGGAAAACTTGTCATTGCTTCACACCTTGCTCTTGGGGTTCCCAACTCAGCGCTCCTACATCAACTCAGCGCTGCATCAAGCTTTTCTAGCGCCTTTGCCGGGGAGGCTAAGGACGTCTTCACAAGGGGAGTCCTTCACCTCCTTTCTCTTTACTTTTTTTTAGTTTGCTTTGTTTCTTTAGATTGGTTTTGTTTGCCTCTTGATATGCCCAATTTGCATCACCATTCTATATCATAATTTACCTCTATTCATTGATATTTGTCTTATTATGAGGTATTACTTATGGCTTTTCATCTGTTTATGCATGTTGGATGATTCCTGGAGGATGGACTGCCGGAGTCTGGATTCTGATGGAAAAGAAGGCGTTTCGGTGCAATTTTGCGAAGATCAGAAAAATACCAGAAAAATATGGAAACATATTATTTTACCACAAGACGAAGGAAGCCAGAAGGAGGGACGAAGTGGGGCCTCAGGGGGGCCACACACCCCCTAGGCGCGGGCCCACCTAACCCCGCGCCTAGGGCAGGTGTGGCCCACCTGACCGGCCTCGGACTCCGCCCCTTCGCCTATATCTTCCCTACGAAACCCTAATACCAGGGGAGCGACCACGGATAGATTTCCGCTGCCTCTGGGGGCGGAAAACACCAAGAGAGAAAGATCTCTCCGACAGACAGATTTCTGCCGGGGGAATTCTGCCGGGAGAAACCCTAAGTCGTCGACCAGAAAGCCACGAAAAGTTCCACAACAGTGCCGCCATCGATGGGGAGATTCGAGGGACAGAAAGTCTCTGTTCCGGCACCCTGCTGGGACGGGGAATTTCCCCCGGATCCATCTCCATCGATCTCCACCACCGTCTTCATCATCATTGCTGATTCCCATGATGAGGAGGGAGTAGTTTTCCTCGAGGCTAAGGGCTCTACCAGTAGCTATGTGTTCATATCTCTCTCTATGCATGATCTTGTGGTCATGAGATTTGTAATCAAGTAGATCTACTCGGTTACTCAAGTGCTTCAATAGATATCTGCTCTCCCCATGTGTGTGAAACTGACAGCGTGCGCGCCATGGTGGCACTTAGGCTGGAGTCTACATAAATACTCACCGTGCTTTAATAGATCTATGCTTTTCCCCACGTGTGTGAAAGTGACAGCATGCACACCATGTGTGGCACTTAAGCTAGGTTACATATATTTAGCATGAGTATATTTTGAGTTGGTTGTCTCTATGATGGTGTTTGTTGGAACCATCTAGCGCTCAAGGTGACAGTGTGGGGTTATCTGATACGTTGGAAACATATCTATAATTTTTGATGCTCCATGCTTGTTTAGTATCTACTTTGCTTTACTTGTCCACACTTTGAGGTGATTTTTACATGTTTTCTAGTACTAACCTACTAACAAGTTATGTGATTGCGGATGCCGTTTCTTCTGTTTTTGGTTTCAGAAAAGTTAGTAAAGAAATATTCTCGGAATTGGATGGGACAAACATAAAAGTCAATTACTTTCCGTGGGGAACAAGAAGTCCACAGGAGAGCCGGTGGGGCCGGACAGGGTGGCCAGACCCACCCCAGGCGCGGGTGGGCCCCACCCCGCGCCTAGCTAGGGTTTGGCACCCCTGGCCGCCGCCTCGGCCTCCCCCTTCGCCTATAAGAAGCCCCCGTTGCAGAAAACCTAAGTACCCGATCAAATCTCCACGAAACCGTCTGTAGCCGCCGCCACCATCGTCCCTAGATCAGGGGGATCTGAAGTTCTTCCTGGCACCCTGCCAGAGGGGAGATCATCCCGGAGGCCTTCTCTCCGGTATGATGCGTGAGTAGTTACACCTTGGACTATGGGTCCATGTAACATCCCTAAATTCATATTCCAAAACTCATTCATATCATCCTTGCATTCATCATCATTAGGGCTTTTCTCAAAATCATTTCAAAAACAGGAGCAATTGTGGCTCATTATTTTATGTATGAAAACCCTAGCCTTTGTGCTACATACTATTGGGAAAGATGTTGTTATTCATTCAGAATGTTTTGAATTCAAACTTAAGTGGTCTCAAAAGCTTGAGCAAAATATCAAAGCAAAATATGAATTAAAACAAATTCTATGCCTATTATCACACATCTCATAAAGGCATAGTTTTAATTTATTTTCGAAAGACCCAAGTGTTCTGAAGTGTTCAGATGTGTTTGACACTCATTTAAGCACAATTTTTATTTTACAAAAGTTCTGTAAAGCTTTGGATTCAAACAGATTTGAATTTGGGTTTAAAAACCATTTCTGGAAATTCAATCAGAAAAAGAAAAGGAATTAAGAGGAAAAAATAGCCAAACCAGCCAATCTGGCCGACCCAGCCCAACACGGCCCAGCTAGCCCAGCAGCTCCCACCCCCGCGAACCGTTTTCTTTACCCACCCCCGCACCCACCGAGCGACTGACAGGAAGGACCCGCTCCCACTCCCCTCACTCGCTGACAACCGCGGCCCACTCGAGTGTCGTCGTCTCCACCCGCACGACCAGTTCATCCCTAAATCAGCGCGGCCGTTTCCTGTTTGATTGCACAGCTTAAATTTGCGTTAAAGCACGAGTAATTCTCGCTCACGACCAGGCTACTTAAACCCCCTCTGCCCCCTCTCTCTTCTCCCCCAACTCCCAAGCCCAGAGTGCCCCCAGGCTGCACGCATTGCTCTCTGCAAACCCGCCGTCTCCGACGAGCTGTAGCCACAATTCCGGCCACCTCCGACCACCCCTCTGCCTCTGCTTCACACGAGCATACTCCGCTTGACCTCACGCATCTCCTAGTACCTCTGGTTCGCCTGCGCGTGACCCAGAACATCGGCTACACAAACGTCTGACCGCCACCGCCTCCAGCTTCAACTCCGACGAGCTCCAGTGGTAAGTACAGACCGCCCCGAACCTTGTCTTTCACGCACGCGTCTTCGCCGTGGTATTCTGCATCTGACCACATCCTCCGTTTGCCTCCTAGTGATCTGCAACGTCGCCTTCAACCTCGAACGGAACCACCTGTCGCCAGACTCAACTCCGACGAGGAATTGTCGCCGTGTCAGCACGCCCCTTCGCAAACCGACGCTACCTTGAGCTTCAACAGCCTTGTGCGAATCTGGTATGACCCTTCTCCCTCTCGCGGACGACACTGGCAGCTAAGCGCCGCCGTGAAGCGCCCGCCGCTCACGCTGACGCCCGCCAGACATGGTCGCTTGCTCGCGCGCCGTTGGATCTTGATCCAAGCGTTAGGATAGATTCATTAAACGGCGAAGGGGTACGTGATCTGGAACGTGCGATCTGTTTAGATCCTACGGCTACAGAGCTCGATCCGGTGCGAACCGGTACGCGCCAGTCACAACACAACGTGTGGCTAGGAACAGATCTAAAAACAGATTTTAAATCATAATTTGATCCAAATTTCAAATGCTTATAACTTTTGAATGCCACGTTGGAATTTTGCAAAATTTATACCGTTGGATTCAGTGAATCAAGGCCTTTCTGTTTATGCAAAGTTTTTAACAAATAGTAGCCATTAAAATGACTTTATTTGTAGAAACATGTTTAAGACTATTTTTGAGTGTGGATTTAGATTAGTAATTTGTTTTAGGGATAAATAAGGATAGTTGGCAAACTTGTGACTTGTTAAGTTTCTGTAAACATGCACATGCTTGGTAGAGTTTTCAAAATCACCACTTAGTAAATTCTTGCATGCATGCTTTCATATTATTTTTGATTGTATATAATTGTGTGTAATTCTATGCTATAATTTTTGTGTAGATTTTTCTAGTGATTGTGATTGTGAAGAGTGCTACTCTCCCCACTACCAAGGCAAGTGATATTTTCATGAATATTTCTATCCTATGTTTTGTACTAGCATTAGATATTTTGCTAAGTCTTGCATGCTATTTTTGCCTAGTGCTAAGTTGGGAAATCCTAAGTAGTGTAGAATTGTAGAATTTCTAGGGAATTTCCCTAAGTTAAGTTATCCTACCATGCTTAGCCTAGCTATATAGCAAACAAGGGTTGGTGAAAATCTATACTTACTATGATGAAAATATTTCTAAGTCATGAGACTTATACTTTCCTAATAAAACCACTAAGTCAAATGAACCTCCTAGGTGGAATGGAAGGAATGGGTTATGCTGAGTGGTTACACAAGGACATGGACTTGGGTTGTGTATCTCACTTGTGGTATGCCACCCAGGCACAAAGGGATTTGGAGGCCAAGTGTTGAGAAAGCTTACAGTGCAACCACTTGGCAATATGGGCTCTGCCATGATCATATAGGTTGCTAGAACTTAGTCATTTGGACAGTTGGTGGTAGTTGGGATGATAGGTTGGAGCGCGTCCATTTGACTAAGGAAAAGCTTCTGAAGGGTCCTGTCTTGGGAAACCAAGTCTGGTGGGGAAAGTGCACAACCTCTGCAGATGGAAAACCTAAGTACTTAGCCTAGTCCAAGGCAATGGACAACTTGAGCATCAAGACATGGAAGCTACAAGAATCTCACCACTCCAACTTCTAAGTAAAATTTGTGGGTGAAGAAGGGTGAAGGACCTCAATGTCTATTGGTGGTTTCTTGGGAAGATTTTGATAAAGAAAAACTTAGTGTTTTCAACTAATAGGGAAAAACCTATTTTCAAGCAAAGCAAGCCAAGCTACAGTTAGCCAAAATGCATATAGTAATATAGTCCACTTAAAATTTACTAAGGTATCACTTGCCAATACTATTCCAAAGTATTGACCCTCTGTGGCTGTAACTTGTGATGTTGCAGGTTACTCCGATGATGAGTAGGAGTCATGAGTCTACACTCAACATGCTTGCCTGTGGCACATGAAGATGAGGACTTGTGTTTATTTACTTATTCCTTAAACTCTTGTTTTAGGCCTTTGGACCTGAGTTGTAAAAGACTATGTTTATCTCTGGAATGAATGTAATAAACGACCTTTGTACCTGTGTACTTCATCTTAAACTGTGGATGCTAGCATTGATCCAGGGACTAGCATTGCAATCACAGGGATCCTTTCCTTTACAAAGGAGGGGTCTAACAGATGGTATCGAACCATGTTGCCTATAGGATTATGACCCTAGGATTGGAAAACCACTAAAGAAAAGTTTTCAACTACTTCTACACTTGTCTATTCTTCTCGTAAAACTTTTCTAATCTTTTCATTCCCAACTCCATTTGTAGATGAACTCCATCAAAGAAGCCGTGAAGAAAGGACCACTCATGACCATGACCTTGGAGTGTGGGCCAGGTTTCCCAATATTCTCAAGGACCTCATGATGGCAATGGAAGCACATGGTGCAGCTGTGTACAAGGGCTTTCCAGTGATGCATGAAGGAGTGGAGTATTGGTGGGTGCAACTTCACTTGTACAAAAACAAGGAAGACAACCACAAAGAAAGGGGATTCTGCATGTACACCAACACTGTAATGCACACCACATTCTTTGAGTCAGCCAGAGATGCAGCTTGGAGGACTATAAAAGAACTAAGTGCTAGAGTCAAGTGCAGGATGCTCAACCTCCAAAAAGACTTAGAAAAAGAGAAGGAACTTACCCAAGAGTTGGAAGCCACCAACCAAGAATTAAGGGGAGATATAATAGACTTAGTAATGGAATCATGTGAACAAGATAGGTGGATTGCCTCTAGGAACATTGTGATAGCCACCAGATCCAGTGAGATAGGATTGTGAGCACACTTCGTTAGTTGGACCACCATCTATCACATTATTTTCCAAAATGATACCTTAAATAAGTTTGGACCTTGATTGATGTAATGGACTCATGTATGCATGACTTGTGTGATGTTGTGTACCATGGATATGTATGAATTGTTTGTCTTGTTTTATCTTAAATTTTGTTGTTATAACTTTTTAAATCTTATAAATAGATGCCTATTACCATCAGCACCGTTGAGGAGTTACAAGTTACCCGTTTTGGTCCCCGTAAAGTTGAGCTTACCACCTTGCTCGATCTCCCTCTTCCCACCATCACGGTGTACCCACTCACCAAGTTCGAGAGGAAGGACCTCTGGGGCTTCAAGGTAAACCAGCCCGGACGCCAGATAGAGCCCACTACAGAGGCCATCGTCTTCAAGCTGATGCACGACGACAGGGAGAGAGGCATGGAGGTAGTCATGCAGGACCTGATAGGACGTCTGTTAGGCCGTCACTCCCGACAGGTTAGGGGCACTCACTTCCACGTCTTTGGAAGACGTGATGTTGATGGAGAGTCCATCGACTTTGAGGACGACTCGAGAGACGCGGCAGAGCCGATACGTCTCTATCTCCAGGACTTAGAGTCTCTCCTCAGGCACGTGGACACGGACAGGACGAACGTCATGCTCAGCAATGACGCGAGCTCCAGTGCAGCGAGAAGGACAAGCTTTTCGCATGACAGGATGAGATGATCAAGGAAATGGAGACGAAGTTCGAGGCCCGGACCGCAAGTTCAAGAGTCGGAGAAAGCAGCGTCCAGGATAGGAACAAGAAGATCCGGGACATGACCGAGGAACTGAAGTCCAAGGATTTTGAGCTAGAGCAGCAGCAGATGGTTATTGAGAGGCTTCGCTCCCAGAAGAGGACTCTCAAGGCCAAGGTCGATTCCTTGACCACTACGATTGAGGAGAACAAGACCGCGATGGAGAACGCAGGTCTTACCTTCGTCGAGGAGGAGATTGATGCTGATGAGTAGACTTGACTACTCGTTTATCTTTCGTATTCGTACTTGTTATTTGTGAACTTATTATTGGACCATCCGACATGTGGATGGCTTGCCACTTGTGTGTTTTATTTCGAGAACTTTGTTGTTGAGCTTATATCCTTGAGTTACGTGCTATGTGTTTGCTTGTGATGTATTGTGCATAAAACATCTATGGGTATCTCATTCTTATCTATTTGAACAAACCACAGATGCCTCCCCGTCGCGCAAACCCCAACCCCAATAACATCACCCCGGAAATGCAACAAATGATGAATGCGCAAACACAGCTTATGCAGATGATGACAACGTTCATCCAAAACCAGAATAACAACAACAACAACCCCAATAATAACAACAACAACCCCAACAACAACAACAACAACCCTCCGGGTTTTGATATGCTCACCAGATTTTTGCGTTTGAGGCCAACAAAGTTTTCGGGGACGACTGATCCCATGGTGGCCAATGATTGGCTACGTTCTGTGAACAAAGATTTAGTGACCGTGGGCTGCACGGATGCTGAAAAAGTCAGGTTCGCAGCACATCTGTTGGAAGGACCAGCCGCCACATGGTGGGACAACTTCCAAATCACCACTCCTATTGATGAGGTGACTTGGGCTATCTTTGAAGATGGCTTTCGCACTGCTCATATCTCATCAGGAATGATGAGTCTGAAAAAGAAGGAGTTTCACAACTTGAAGCAGCGCCACTGCAGCGTGGCTGAATACATAGAAGAGTTCAACAATCTGGCACGCTATGCACCGGATGAGGTTGACACAGATGCCAAAAGAAAGGAAAAGTTTCTGGAAGGCTTGAATGATGAGCTGAACCTACAGTTTTCTGTGGCATATGTTCCAACTTACCAGTCTTTGTGTGACAAGGCTGCTATTTTGGAGAGTAAAATGAAACAAGTCGAGAGTAGGAAGAGGAAACACTCCGACAAGCACAGCTCGGGATTATCTCACAAATGATCTCACTATGATGACAGTGGCAGCTCAGGATCCCATAAGTATGGGAAATTCAACAAGCACCACAACCACAACCATCATGACAACAAGCATCATCGCAGTCATGACAATGATAAGTACAAGAACCACAAGAGTGGACATAAGAGCCACCACAGTGGGAATGGTAGTGGAAGTGAAAGTCAGCATGTTAAAAAGGACATCAGTCAGGTTGAGTGCTTCAAATGCAAGAAACTGGGGCATTATGCTAATGAGTGCCCTGAGAAGAAAGTTGAAGGACCTAACAAGCCCAATCCTTTTCAGAAAGGACATGTTAACCACATCAATGTGGAGGAGGTCTATGAGGAGCCTAATGCCGTTGCTAGTAAGTTCAGACTCAATTCCATTCCAGCATTTGTACTCTTTAACACTGGTGCATCTCATTCATTCATATCAAAAGCATTTGTTGATAGAAATGGGTTTGCATATGAAAACATTGGTTGTCCAATAAAAGTTAGTTCTCCGGGTGGAGACATGATAGTAAGTCTTGGATGTCGAGATCTTGTCATAGAGTTTGGAAAGCATAAGTTTCCAGTGAGCCTGATAATCCTAGATTCCCAAGGATTAGACGTAATTTTGGGAATGGATTGGATGGCTAAGTATGAAGGAGTATTAGATTGTGCTAATCGTACTGTTGCACTCACAACCCCAGAAGGGAAAAATAATAAAATTCAGGTCAAACTTTGAATCCAAAGGAAGTAAGCTGAATTCTCTTAAGGGGGTTAGCATGGATGGTGTGCCAATTGTGTGTGAGTATCCGGATGTATTTCCGGAAGAATTACCAGGAATGCCACCAGATAGAGATGTGGAGTTTCTGATAGATTTGGTACCAGGTTCTGGACCAATAGAAAAAAGACCGTACAAAATGTCAGTTGATGAACTGAAGGAACTCAAGAAGCAACTAGGGGAACAGTTGCAGAAAGGATTTATTCAACCAAGTTCTTCATCTTGGGGAGCCTCAGTTTTGTTCGTGGAGAAGAAAGATATAAGTCAAAGGTTATGCATAGATTACCGTTCTCTCAACGAGGTAACTATCAAGAACAAATATCCTTTGCCTAGAATTAATGACTTGTTTGATCAGCTAGAGGGAGCATGTGTGTTCTCAAAGATTGATCTTCGGTCAGGCTATTTTCAACTCAAGATAAGAGAGCAAGACATACCTAAGACAGCATTCACCACAAGATATGGATTGTATGAGTACACTGTAATGCCCTTTGGTTTAACCAACGCTCCAGCGTACTTCATGAATATGATGAACAAGGTGTTCATGGAATTCCTAGACAAGTTTGTTGTCGTTTTCATCGATGACATCTTAGTTTACTCCAAGAGCAAGGAAGAACATGAAAGACACTTACGCTTGATACTTGAAAAATTAAGAGAGCATAAACTTTATGCCAAATTCAGCAAGTGTGAGTTTTGGTTAGAGGAAGTTAGTTTTCTTGGTCATGTTATGACAAAAGATGGTGAGGCAGTTGATCCTGCTAAAGTTTCAGCTGTGACCGAATGGGAATCTCCTAAGAACGTAAAAGAAGTTCGCAGTTTCCTTGGTTTAGCAGGTTACTACAGAAGGTTCATTGAGAATTTCTCAAAGGTTGCTAAGCCAATGACTGAATTGTTAAAGAAGGACAAGAAATTTGCATGGTCTGAAGGATGTGAAGTCAGTTTCCAAGAATTAAAGAAGAGACTTGTAACAGCACCAGTTCTATGTATGCCAGATTTGGAAAAAGATTTCCAAGTATATTGTGATGCGTCTCATCAAGGTTTGGGTGCCGTACTTATGCAAGATGGTAAAGTTGTGGCCTATGCCTCGAGACAACTCAAAACTCATGAAGTAAACTATCCTACTCATGATTTGGAGTTAGCCTCTGTCGTCCATGCACTCAAAACATGGAGACATTACCTTTTGGGAAAGCGATGTGAAGTGTTCACCGATCATAAGAGTTTGAAGTATATCTTCACCCAGAAGGAAATCAACATGAGACAAAGGAGATGGCTAGAACTTATCAAGGATTACGACTTGAGTTTGCAATACCACCCCGGTAAAGCAAATGTAGTAGCAGATGCTCTAAGTCGTAAGGCATTCGTAAATGGCCTTACCAATGGTGAATTGCCAGATGACTTGTGTAAGCAATTCAAAGAACTCAGATTGGAGATTGTGCCAGAAGGACATCTTATGACTTTGGATGTTCAACCCACTCTGTTGGATAAGATTAAAGAAGCCCAAAAGACGGATAAAGAAATCGAAGAGATTAAGGAAAGGATTAGTCAAGGGAAAGCTAAAAGTTTCCATATAGACAAACAAGGTGCTTTATGGCACGGGAAACGTATTTGTGTTCCACAAGACCCGGAGTTGCGGAAACTGATTCTACAAGAAGCTCACAACTCTCCGTATTCTATTCACCCGGGAAACACCAAGAAGTACATGGATATGAAAGAAAGATTTTGGTGGAACAATCTCAAAAGAGATATTGCCGAACACATTGCTTTGTGTGATGTGTGTAGTAGAGTAAAAGCGGAGCATCAGAAACCAGCAGGTTTGCTTCAACCACTGCCTATTCCTGAATGGAAGTGGGAAAATATAGGTATGGATTTCATTACCGGATTACCAAGGACCCGGTCAGGGTATGATTCCATATGGGTAGTAGTGGATCGCCTAACTAAAGTGGCTCATTTTATACCCATGAAGACGAATTATACGAGTGCCAAGTTAGCCAAAATCTACATGAACAGAATTGTGTGCCTTCACGGTGTGCCTAAGAGTATTGTGTCTGATAGGGGAACACAGTTTACTTCTCACTTTTGGAGACAACTTCATGAATCTTTGGGAACGAGGTTGGAATTCAGCACTGCTTTTCATCCTCAAACTGATGGACAAACAGAAAGGACTAATCAGATTCTTGAAGACATGTTGAGAGCATGTGCCCTAGACTATGGAGCAAGTTGGGATGAAAGTTTGCCTTACGCAGAGTTCTCTTACAATAACAGTTACCAATCTAGCATTGGGATGGCACCATTTGAGTTCCTCTATGGAAGAAAATGTACCACCCCATTACTATGGAATGGTGTGGGAGAAAGAAGTTTATTTGGACCTGATCTTATCAAAGGCCAAGAGAAGGTCAAATTGGTTAAGGACAGGTTGAAGATAGCAGTCCGGCGGAAAAGCTACAGCGGATTCTAAGCGTGAGAAGTCACCTCTGAAGTTGGGGATAGAGCTTATCTTAGAGTGTCACCGCTTCGTGGAGTGAAAAGATTTGGAGTCAAAGGAAAGTTGGCACCAAGATATGTTGGGCCATTTAAGATTCTAAGTCGCAAGGGAGAAGTTGCATATGAAGTTGAATTGCCAGAGTCTCTGTCAGCTGTCCATAATGTGTTTCATGAGTCGACTTAAGAAATGTCACCCGAGATGGAAGAATCATCTTTGAAGGATACCATACCCTTGGAAGAAGTCCAACTAGAAAGTTATCTCACCTATGAGGAAAAGCACATCAAGATTCTTGAGGCTGAGAAAGAGTCACAAGGACAAAACTATCAAATTCGCAAAGTGCAATGGAATCATCATTCAAGAGGAAGCAACATGGGAAAGAGAAGATGATCTTCGGAAAGACCACCCTCACCTATTTGCTAGCCAATCCGAATCTCGAGGGAGAGATTCATCTTAAGGGGGTTAGATTTGTAACATCCCTAAATTCATATTCCAAAACTCATTCATATCATCCTTGCATTCATCATCATTAGGGCTTTTCTCAAAATCATTTCGAAAAGCAGAGCAATTGTGGCTCATTATTTTATGTATGAAAACCCTAGCCTTTGTGCTACATACTATTGGGAAAGATGTTGTTATTCATTCAGAATGTTTTGAATTCAAACTTAAGTGGTCTCAAAAGCTTGAGAAAAATATCAAAGCAAAATATGAATTAAAACAAATTCTATGCCTATTATCACACATCTCATAAAGGCATAGTTTTAATTTATTTTCGAAAGACCCAAGTGTTCTGAAGTGTTCAGATGTGTTTGACACTCATTTAAGCACAAGTTTTATTTTACAAAAGTTCTGTAAAGCTTTGGATTCAAACAGATTTGAATTTGGGTTTAAAAAACCATTTAAAATTCAATCGAGAAAAGAAAAGGAATTAAGAGGAAAAAAATTAGCCAAACCAATCTGGCCGACCAATAACACGCTAGCCCAAACATCTCCCACCCTGAACCGTTTTCTTTACCCACCCCCGCACCCACCGAGCGACTGACAGGAAGGACCCGCTCCCACTCCCCTCACTCGCTGACAACCGCGGCCCACTCGAGTGTCGTCGTCTCCACCCGCATGACCAGTTCATCCCCAAATCAGCGCGGCCGTTTCCTGTTTGATTGCGCAGCTTAAATTCACGTTAAAGCACGAGTAATTCTCGCTCACGACCATGCTACTTGAACCCCCTCTGCCCCCTCTCTCTTCTCCCCCAACTCCCAAGCCCAGAGCGCCCCCAGGTTGCACGCATTGCTCTCTGCAAACCCTCTCTTGCCTCAATCTAAGGACTTGTCAGGTACCCAAGACCCCAAGTATAGGGAGTGTGAGCGATGATTGATCTGCAGGTTGGTGTAACACCCTCAGAATCGACCCTATGTAAGTTTCAGCGATTCCCGCCAAACCCGCATAGAAACGATTCAAAGGTGCCCACCAGGCACTTTCGTGCAGGTGGAAAACGAAGTAATAACATTACACAATAGTCCTCGATGGGACCCACAGAACAGATATTTATATACAACACGACTCCATGAGTCAAGAATACGAATATCTGAACAAAGATCCAAATCACCTTGAAAAGCGAGAGCGTCTAGCTACGGACAAGATGCAAATGGGGCTAAGAGCCACGAAGAATAACCAATGGCGTCCATAACCCTGCCCAAGCG
The DNA here is from genome assembly GCA_030063025.1 of Avena longiglumis. Classification (NCBI taxonomy): domain Eukaryota; kingdom Viridiplantae; phylum Streptophyta; class Magnoliopsida; order Poales; family Poaceae; genus Avena; species Avena longiglumis. The sequence goes on along the minus strand of CP125975.1, from coordinate 441,687,660 downwards.
GAAGGGTAACCACCTAACGTCGATCTCAAAACCTGCTTAAACAAAAGGGTGCCGACAAAGGGCAAAGGAAAAGAGAGAGCGGTCGATCGAGGCCGAAGACGCGAGGCTAGAATTGGCGGTCCTCGCCTACATAGGTATGGTGGTCGGCGGCAGCGGCAAGATGCACTAAACAACCTATAGAGACTCGATACAATGGCGGCAATCGAGAGGGTAAGAGAGACCTAATCGGAACCAACATGAATCTAACACCAAACAAACCCATCCCGTATTTCCCTCGAGACCAAACGAGGAAGTCAACTGAGGAACTCACACCGTTGGCAGTTTTATTTATTCAGTTATCGTTGCAGCAATTACTAGTCAGGTATAGATAGTCATCCTGATAAAATAAGCAGTGGGTACTTTTATTTAACCATTCCATTGTAGTTGCGACACTTACTAGTCAAGTACAATTAGCATGAGATATCCCAAAACCCAGCAGTTGTTGGTACTTTTATTTAGCCATTCCGTTGTAGTTGCAATACTTACTTGTCAGATACAATGGTCGCAAGCGACAACCCAAACAAGCAATTGTTGGCAGTTTTATTTAGCCATTCCATTATAGTGAAACTGATTACTAGTCATTATAAAGTCAAATTTATAGCACTACTTTAGTTATAGTTGTCTATGATCGAGATATTGTGCTCCAAGTCGTCCATAACCGCGGACACGGCTTTCAGAAAGTTTTACCTGCAGGGTGCACAAATAGCAACACACTCGATCAACCTCGGAAAAACCAAATCAAAACCCAACGAGGCTTTCACGACAAAGCAATCACAGATTCAGAAATATTTGAGGCCACCCCATTGAGTACACCAAGCGAAGTTAGTGACTCGAGACGGACCCAAGGTTTGGGTGGACGGTAAGCATCGGGAACCCAAAAGCGGGCTTGTCGATCAGCGAAATCGTGCCCGATCCTAAGCGTATAGGCGCTCCTCGCACAATCGTAAATAAAGCAGTAAAGCATGGCATAAGTACAGGATAGTAAATAAAACCTCAAACTAGTTTGTGGCCCCAAGAAATAAGAATGAATCAAGCTCTGGCTCAGGGGGGTCCCATAATCCTCCCGGATGTGGATAGCGCGAAAATTCAAGGAACAGGTATCAAGTACTCGGGGTCCTACGGGACACAAGTGGACGGTTAACAACCAAATAACATCTATTGACCACCTGTGCCTCTGCTTACCTACTTCAATTTTAGTTGTTAAACAGTAATTAAAGTAAACGATAATGAAAGCCATGATCATCTCCAACATCAAATAGGCGGCAATACTCCAACAACTGTGGTACTGGAAGACACGCAACAGCACTTGAGCAAGCGACTACGACGCGCAAGTCCAACTATCTACCAAACAACAGGTAATAGGATGTGTCTAAGGCAATATAAGGCTGCAAGGGATATCACGGGTACGAAAACTAGAGCAACGGAACAAAGATAGCAATAGATCAACAGGAGGGAATAAATACTATAAAAGTAAGATCGGTAGAAAGGGGGGAGATGCTCGCCTGAAAACATTGCCGAAGATTCATCCGAAGATCGGGGCGAAGCTCACATCAACTCAACGGCATTATCCGCGAAGAAGCAAAACACTAGAAGAAACACCGGATGCACTATTTAATACTACGGCAAAGATCGGGCATGATGCGTGTATGATGTATGACATGGCAAAGGGACGATGCAATTAGGCAAGATTAAGCGGAACCGGGGGTCCCGACAATTAATTAAACGGCTCAAGTTATTTATCTACCCCGCAAATTAAATGTTGTAAAAACAGGGCAAGATAAGTTACCGGTTCTCTACACAAATTTAAATGAGACTGATATACGACTAGATGTGCCCGCATATGGATCCCATATTTAATTAGAGGTGAATCGGCATAAGGCCCCCAAACCACACACAAATATGCATGCGAGATGAATGATTTAATGCAACAAGTTTATATCATTTATAAAATAGGGGCTCGGAGAAAGGTCACACATTAGGGTCGAAGATCTTGGTTTCGGGGGGGTTCGGGGTCCGACAGGGTTCAGGGTTCGACGGGATCGGTCTCGGACAACAGAAGTAGATCTTGTCGCATCCGCGGTGGTCGGGCCATGTTGTCGGTCTTGTCGTCTCACGCGGAGATCTTGGCGTTCCGGGAGGAAGTACTTGGTCTGGCGTCGGGGGCACAACGGACTCGCCCTGGTCGGTGCCGATCTTGTCGTCGATGGCGGACTTGAGTGGGTCGGTGCAGGGTCTTCGGATCTGGGGAGTAGATCTTGTCGCACGAGCGTCAATGCTTCCGGGAAGAAGAACTTGTCGCATCCGGGGAGATCTTGATTCGGCTTCGGTCGCAGTGTTCGAAAGCATATCTTGGTGTAGGGACGGTCCTTGTCGGCGATTCTTAGGGTTCGACACTTCTTCGGGGTCAATCTTCGGCAACAGGGGTCTTCGGTTCTTCGGCACCCCCGATGCATCCGTGAAGGAGGTCTTGATGTTCTGTGTCGACGACCTTCGGGCCCGGCTTTTCCCAATGTCGATCTTGAATGGATCGAGCACCGATGGCCTTGTGTGGTTTGTCGGGTCCGTGTAGGAGATCTCATATCAGCTGGGCGGCTCAGGAGTGTAGACCGAGGAGGGTCCCTAGCGACGCGCAGGCGAGGAAGGTCGATGGCGGTTTGGCGGACACGTGGCGGCCAGCGGGGAAGAGGGACGATGACCCGGCGGGCGTCGAGCCCGAGGCAGGGCGGCGGCGGTTGCTCGAGGTGGCCAGCGAAACGGGCTGGGCATCGGGCTCTGAGATGGCCGCCAGGCACGGAAGGACCGATAGCGGAGGGCTGGCGGCGCTGAGCCTTGCGAGGCGGCCTGGCTCGGGGAAGCGGCAGGAGGAGGAGCTCATGGCGGGGCGGCTCGTACACTGGCGAGAAGCGGGCGGCAGGCAGCGGTTGGTGGTCGGGCTCAGAGGCGGAGGCGCCGGCGGGCTTGAAGGCGGCCGGGGTGCTGCCGGAGGAGGCGGCCGCCGGGAGCCGAGAGCGGCGGTTGCTTGTAGAGGGCGGCGAAGGACGCGAAGGCGGCCTAGACGCCGTGAGGCGGGCAGGCGAAACGGAGAAAAGTGAGCGGCGAGCTCGGTGGCGGGCAGCGGAGGACGACGGAGGTCCGGAGGAGCTCCGAGGCGAGAGCAGGGAGGAAGCCGGGAGGAGACGAGGCCGTGGGGCGAGCGGCGTCAGCGGAGGCGGGCGACGGGAGGAGGCCGGAGGAGGAGGCCACTGGCGCTGGGAGGACGTCGGAGAGAGGTAGGAGAAGGTGGGGGAGGGAGAGAGGTTGGGGACAGGCGGGTCGGGGTGGGCCAGGGGGTGCGTCGGTGGGGGTGGGGCCAGAGAGAGTGGGAGTAGGGTGGGGAGTGACCAGGGGGTGGGGCAATGCACAAAAACAACGCGATTTTCTAGTAGTGGTTTTGCGGGATGCCACAGTTGGTAACCCCAGTGACAGAAGGGGTAGTACGACTATATGTGAGGGATTTACTTGGGATTAACGGTGACATCACTATGCATACCATTAGTTGTCTTTCTTCTAGGGATGAGACTAGTAGGTTATTGCTATAAGAGGTTGCGGAGGCGATAACAATTATGGATACACTGCCCACATATAATTATCTTGCTCTAACAATTACATGCATACTTTATTATTATATTTTATTCCCATCAGATGTTTTGCACAGCTACTGGTGAAACCGAAGGCCCTAGGCCCTCTCTCTCCATCATCATCAACATCAACAAAAATATTGCAAACTATTGGTCCGGTGAAAACACAAAAGTTCTATAACTCTCGAAGGTCCGTTAAAGTAACTTCACTTTGCTTTTGCTTCCCAAGGATTCGATAAACCTAGTTCTACTAGGGAAAAAGAACTATACTACATCCATAATCTGGATCAAAGGTATCACTGATCATAAACATGTTGCTCATAGCCATAGCATTGTTCATAGCCACCTTTGGTATTATCCTACGTCCACCATTGTGACCTCCACGGAATCCTCCACCGCATCCATGAGCGGCATTGGGTGACAGATCGCCCCTAATTGGGTTTTGATCTTCCGACGGGCCTCATAGGAAGCGAGTGTAGAGATCGCTCCGATGAATTTTTCCGCCATGGTCAAGGCGGTGATTGCAGCAATTAAGCCATTGTACCTCTCCTCGTTCAAGCCTGACAGCACATACGATATCGCATCCTCATTGTCCAGAGGTTTCCCCATCGTTGCCATCTCATCCGCCAGATGCTTGATCTGGTTGAAGAACACTACAACGGTCTTGTTCTATTTCTTGCATTGGTTGAGCGTCGTGCGAAGCTGCCCCACACGCGCCTTGGACTGCGAGGAGAACATCTCGAACTGCTGCCCAAATAGGCGACACGCTCTTCTTCGCAACCACCTAGGTCGATTTCCACGACATGTTTCTTACGGATACCCAACCACGGTTTGATACTGGGAGATCCATCGTGCATACTCAGGGTTCGGGACTTTTATATCATTAACATCCTTGTCCTTGACCTTCAATTCCTTCTCAGGCGCGGACATAGATCCATCCAGGAACCCCTCCAGTTGAGCTCCACGGATGTCCGGCAGGACTTGTGCCTCCCCCAGGAGGAAGTTGTCTCTGATGAGCTTCTCAAAGATTGAGGTAGTGAGCTCCCCGCTGCCAGTCATCGATGAAGAGGAGGAGCTTCCGAACAACATGGATGTGGTGGATTGCGGCGGCGACGGCTACAATATCACAGTGACAACAGAGGCTTTAGGGTTTTAGATGTGTTTCAGAAGTCAAGGCTCTGATATCATATCAAAATAGTATGGGAAGCGTAACCCTAACATTGGGCCGCTGGTGTGATTATATAGCACAAGAGTTTGCATACGGTTACAACATATGTTATACAATACCGAATCAGAGGAGACCTATACATGTACAAATACTATGTTTAACAGTCTCTCCCGTAGCCATTGTCAGAGGAGTTCGTGTGATGACGAAGAACTATGGTAGGAACACCCCCTTTTCTTTTTCCTGCATACGGCATCTTGTTCTAATCCACATCTCCGTGATGCTTTTCTTCCATGAGAGGAAACATCTTATCAAGATCTCTGACATTCCATGGAAAGCCACGTTCTTTCCACCAGTCGTCCAAGTGCCCATTCGGCTGACGCGAGCATGGCTGGCACTCGGGCGCCAGTTCGGTTGGCCTGGCGTTGGGGCGATGATCTGGATGTCGTTGCGCTGAATCTAGGGGTCTCAGTGGTGCCTTCGATGTCATTGATGGAAGAGGGACATTGGTGGCTCCAAGGACAACTTGATATTGTAAAGAGGGGTAATCGAAAGTTGAGGACACATGATAACCATCACTCGGTAGCCAAATCCATGGTATGTGTAGGAGGTTGTCTCATGTGGAAACAATATCAAGCTTACTGGCGTCATTTGGTGATTCTATGGAGTCGATAGAGACATGTACTTCTGGTGGCCTAGTTCATGCTCCGGTCGATTCGTTTCTAATGACACTCTGAGTAGATAGTTGAGACGAACATCTCTATGATTGTTTTGACCTATTGTTGCCGCTTTGATATGTTGGTTGTCTCGAGGCGAGGAAATCAATAATTTGTGTGGGGAATCATTTGTGGTGCGTTTGATGAAGCTGGGATCATTAGAGGCCTTGGCGAAAATGAAGCTAGGATCATCAAAAGGCCTTGGCGGTGGTGAAGCCCTTGCGGGCCCGCCTATGTGGACAATGGAGGTTTGGATGCTTGTTCCACCCTCCGTATCTAGCCATCGGGCATGTGGTGTCTTTGAGTGACAAGGTTGATGACACATGTGTTAGCACCAAACTTTGAGGCCCTCTTTTCTAAAATTCTTTGTATTACTCGTCGGTTTAGAGGTGGGTACACTGGATATAGTTAGGGGTTTGCTTGCGGATCGATGGGAGCCTTTGGAGGACATAATCGTGAAGGTGGGGAATTCTTTGAGCAAAAATTCATATAATTGGTTATCATTAAAAAATTCATAATTGTTTTATTTGTCATTAAAAAATCCATATGTTTTTCTATATAATTAGTTAAACCTAACGAAATTTGATCTTGACCAAGCCAAAGTAATATGAAACAGAGAAAATAAATTGATAGAGCTTGTTGGTTTGCCTAGTCGGACCGGGAAGTTACATGCTTTGGGAATCATTAGCTTGTTATTTTATTGTAACGGTTTTCACACGGTTTTCCGTTAACTAACTAGACAGTTTTTTTTATTAAAAGATTAGGGCAAAATTTTGCCCCGTTTCAAAAAAATAGATAAATTAAACATTACATTACCCTACCGGTTCAAAAATGTTGAAGGCGTTGACGGTCTATTTACACCATCGCCATGACGCATGAGTGCTCACTGAGGAGCTTGAGAAACGAAGATTATTCTCCATGGTTTGTTCTTCACACCGGGGACCGATCGATCATACATTATTCTGGAGTGCACTTGATCCAAGTACACAGGCTTTGCAAGAATCACCTGTTAGAGCATCTCTAGTGGCTTGTCCAAACGAACGTCTAAATGAAATATAGACGATGTGAGGTGAAAAACGCTCTCTATAGGCTCGTCTAAAGTGACGTCTAAATTTAGACGAGCATCCATTTCTGCTACCCATCGTCCACATTTGGACGACCAAGCCACGACGTCCAAAGCACAACTGCCGCTCGCGACCCTTCCTTCCCGCGTCCCTGGTCGCATCCCGGGCGGACAAGCCCCTGCTCCCGGGCGGAGCCCCTCCTCTTTTCCCCTGTAGAATAGGTCAGAGAAAGTGAGAGAAATTGGACGGGATTGATGGGGATTTCGACCATGGGACCCTGGCAGGCGACGGATCTGGTCGTCGGTGCTCCGTTTTGGTCCGATTTGTAGGCAGCGAGGTGGGGAATCGAAGGCACCATTTTGTCCCGATTTTGAGGCAGTGAGGTGGTGAATCGGATTCCTAGGCAGAGAGTAGGGGAGGCGGGCGGTGGGCTTAGCACCGAGGGGGCGGGGCGGGGCTCGGTGGCCTAGCACCGCCAGCAGGAGGATCTCTGACGGCATCGGTTGATGGAGAAGAAGGGCTCTTGCTGAATTTTGTAGTGCAGGCGGAACTCGCTACTGAATTTTGTAGTGCACTTCTGAACTTCTGCTGAATTTTGTAGTTTTCCTTTGGTAGTGCACGTAATTCTGCTTCGTTGGTGGTGCACAGCTGAAACTAAGTTTTGATGGTAGTTAAAATATATTGTTAAATATAGAAAAGAGAATATAGACATTCTAGTTATAGGCGATTCATTTGGAAAGCGAGAACGTCTAAAAAGAATCTTTATACACGGTCATCTATATGGAGAAGAAAATAGTACGACAGATGCACCGTTTGATTTGCAGACATTGGATAAATGCATCCTTAATTTCGACCTCAGCAGCCTTTAGAGGTGACATGTGTTGGAATTTGGTGAGTATTGGGCTGTTGGTCCATTAGACAAATTCTGAAATTCTCTTTGGTCTACTTGTGCATGGCAGCATATGGCTGTGCTAGTGGTGCTAAAGTTTAGTCTCATATTGCAGTTGAAGGGGAGTTGGACCACCTTATATAGTAGAGTATTGCACCACTCACTAAGGTGTGACAAGAAAAGAAGCCCTCGCGCACTCCTCTTCCGACACCGCCCGCCTCGCCTCGCCACACCTCGTCACGACGCGCGCGTCGCGGGTTGCGGAAATCTCGCCGAGCCGAGCTTTATTTTGCTGGTTAGGAAAAACTAATTATGAGTCATTAATGGACGCGTTAATTACAACCGTTTCCATTTTTTATGGACGTGGACTGTTACCGACTCGAACGTGGGCTGAGCCCACGATCTCCCTAACCTGCACTATATAAGCGTCTGCGCTAAACCTAACCGGTGAATAAATCCACACACGCGCCTATTCTCTAGAACCTTGTGCCGCTGCTTTCGTCTTTCCCATCCTGGTTTGCGGCGTGCACCGTAGATCGGGACAGCAGGCCTCCGAAACCCCGCCTCTCGTGAACCTGTACGGGTGAGGGGGCGATCAGGTTTTTGGGAAGCGCTCAAGCGCGACTACTGGCAACCACGTCGTCAAGCGACGAGTTTCGAACAACGACTTCTTCCCGGACGTCAGCGACCTCTTCGGCAACCTCAACATGGGCGATAACTCTGCTGCTGCTACCGCTGCGGCTACTGCCGCAACTGCATCGTATGTGTTTTCAATCTCTCTCTTTCGGATTTTGCTAGAGTTTCTAGGTCTAGCATATGGCGTAGATGTGATAGGTTTATCTTGTATAGATGTAATCTGTTCATCTACTTTGTTAACCTGCATGGTTGGTTTTAATACCGTCTGTATGATCATGCTTTATCAGTTTATTATTCGGATTAAATCATATGGATTATTGCTTATATTTCCAACAATCCAAAAACCTGAATATAGGCAACTGAATTTCACTGGTGTAGCCGGGGCTACTAGCCCGCCTCCTTTTGATGGCATGCACTATAAGAGATGACGCAAGAGAGCGGTTCTCTGGTTTGAAAACCTGAACTGCTATAGCGCCACTCTTGGCAAGCCTGAAGGAGATCTTTCTGCTGAGCAGGAAGCGACCTTTAAGAAATCCGATACTATGTTTATGGCGGCTTTGTTAAGTGTTCTTGGGGACAACATTGTTGACCCGTATATGTCATTTGATAATGGCAAGGACGCGTGGGAAGCGCTCGAGGCCAAGTTTGGGGTCTCGGAGGCTGGCACTGAGTTGTATGTCATGGAGAAATTCTATGACTACAAGATGACTGATGAGCGCTCCATCGTTGAGCAGGCTCATGAGATACAATCACTTCCCAAAGAACTTGAGCAGTTCAAGTGTTCCTTACCGGACAAATTTGTGGCTGGTGGCATTATTGCCAAGCTTCCTCCCTCGTGGAGGAACTTTGCTACTTCTCTGAAACATAAGACATAAGAGTTTTCCATTACGGATCTCATTGGTTCTCTTCATGTGGAAGAGAAGGCGAGAGCAAAGGACAAAACTACTCGAGGATTTGAGGGAGGTTCTACTGCCAATTTGGTGCAGAAGAAAAACTTCCAATCCCACAAGTTCAAGAATAAGAACAAAATTAAAGGAAAGGGAAGTTTGATGGAAAGAACATGGCCACGCACTCAACCAACTTCAATAAGAAAAATGATAAGAGGAAAGTATCTTGCCACGTGGTGATCCCGATTATTGGGCTCCTAGTCATTCCTAATCGCTTTGTAGCGTCAACATGGGAACAGCGGCAAGGCCGCTAATATTGTTATGAAGGATGCTGGGTACGGTATTTTACCTACTATCCTTTCAGTATGTCAGACACGGGTGCTAATACACATGTATGTTCTAATATTTCCATGTTTTCCTCTTATCAGGTATCAAAGACCTCTTCGTCTTTGATGGGAGGCGGCTCACGTGTACATTCATGGTGTTAGTACGATGCGTAAATCTGAAGTTTACGGGAAGACCGTCTACCAAGAATGTGCAACACGTTCCCTCCATCAATAAGAATCTCGTCAGCGGATCGCTTTTATGTCGAGATGGCTTTAAGTTGGTTTTTGAGTCCAATAAAGTTGTAATTTCTAAGTATGTACAATTTGTTGAAAAGGGTTATGAGTGCGGAGGTCTGTTCCGCTTGTCTTTGTCAGACTCATGTACTAAAGTTATTAATCATGTTTGCAATGATAATGAGTCCAATGTTTGGCATTCACGACTCTGTCATATTAACTTTGGTTGCATGACGCGGCTAGCCAATATGAGTTTAATTCTGAAATTTACCACTATCAAAGGTTCTAAGTGCCAAGTTTGTGTGCAAGCAAAGCAACCCCGCAAGTCTCATACGGCTGCGGAACATAGAAACTTAGCACCGCTAGAACTTATACATTCAGATCTTTGTGAGATGAATGGTGTGTTGACAGAAGGTGGAAAAAGATACTTTATGACGTTGATTGATGACTCCACTAGATACTGCTATGTTTATCTCCTGAAATCTAAAGATGAAGCTTTGAACTACTTCAAAATCTATAAATCTGAGGCAGAAAACCAACTTGATCTTAAAATCAAGCGGCTAAGGTCGGATCGTGGTGGAGAGTACTTTTCAAATGAATTTGATTTATTCTATGGGGAACATGATATTATACATGAGAGGACGCCTCGCTACTCACCTCAGTCAAATGGGGTGGCCGAAAGAAAGAACCACACTCTAACTGATTTGGTTAACGTCATGTTAGATACATCAGGTCTTTCCAAGGAATGGGGGGTAGGTGCTAATGATCGCGTGTCATGTCCTAAACCGTGTTCCTGTAAAGGATAAAACCATGACTACATTTGAGGAATGGGAAAAGAAAAGGCTTAAACTCTCTTACTTACAAACTTGAGGTTGTTTAGCGAAAGTCAATATTCCAATACCCAAGAAGCGAAAGCTTGGACAAAAAACCGTTGATTGTGTTTTTCTGGGATATGCTTTTCATAGCAATGGCTATAGATTTTTTATAGTAAAATCTGAGGTATCCGACATGCATGTTGGTACAATTATGGAGTCTAATGATGCTACTTTCTTTGAGGATATCTTTCCTATAAAAGGTATGTCTAGCTCATCAAATCAGGGGATGACCAGTTCATCTAGTCAGGAATTTTCTATAATTCTTCCCGAACCCACTATGCCGATAGAACACTCTGGTGATCCCGTGGAGGATGACAATGAAGCTCCCAAAAGGAGCAAGATACAAAGGACTGCAAAGTCATTTGACGATGATTTCATTGTGTACCTTGTGGATGATACTCCCACTTCTATTTCAGAAGCCTATGCATCTCAAGATGCTGACTACTAGAAGGAAGCTGTCCGAAGCGAGATGGACTCCATCTTAGCTAATGGTACTTGGGAAATCACTTATCGTCCTTATGGGTGCAAACCTGTAGGATGTAAGTGGGTGTTCAAGAAAAAGCTTAGACCTGATGGTACTATTGAAAAGTACAAGACACGTCTTGTGGATAAGGGTTATACCCAAAAGGAAGGTGAAGACTTCTTCGATACATACTCACCTGTAGCCAGATTGACCACTATTCGAGTACTACTTTCCTTGGCTGCCTCACATGGTCTTCTCGTTCATCAAATGGATGTTAAGACAACTTTTCTAAATGGAGAGCTAGATGAGGAAATTTATATGGAGCAGCCTGACGGATTTGTAGTAGATGGTCAAGAACGAAAGGTGTGTAAGTTAGTGAAATCTTTGTATGGTCTTAAGCAAGCTCCTAAACAGTGGCACGAGAAGTTTGAAAGAACTTTAACTGCTGAAGGCTTTGTTGTAAATGAATTTGACAAATGTGTGTACTATCTCCATGGTGGGGGAGAGGGAGTTATTATGTGTCTCTACGTTGATGACATATTGATATTCGGGACCAACCTCGCTGTTATCGAGGAGGTCAAAGAGTTCCTATCTCGCTGCTTTGAGATGAAGGACTTGGGAGTGGCTGATGTAATATTAAACATCAAGCTACTAAAGTATGACAATGGTGGGATTCCACTGCTTCAGTCTCACTATGTGGAAAAGATATTGACTCGCTTCGGGTATAGCGACTGCAATTCTTCTCCAACGCCTTATGATCCGAGTGTGCTACTTCAAAAGAATCGAAGGACTGCTAAAGATCAATTGAGATATTCTCAAATTATTGGCTCGCTCATGTATTTAGCGGTGCTACTAGACTGACATCTCCTTTGTCAGTAAGCAAACCGAGTCGATTGTGTCAAATCTGGAGATGATCATTGGCATGCTCTTGAAAGAGTTTTGCGCTATTTGAAAGGCATCATGAGTTATGGTATTCACTATACTGGGTATCCATGGGTACTTGAGGGTTATAGTGATTCAAACTGGATATCTGATGCTGATGAGATTAAGACCACAAGTGGTTATTTGTTTACACTTGGTGGTGGCACTGTTTCTTGGAAGTCTTGCAAACAGACCATATTAACGAGGTCAACAATGGAAGCAGAACTCACAACATTAGACACATCCACTATTGAAGCAGAGTGGCTTCGTGAGCTCTTGATAGACTTACCTGTGGTTGAAAAACCAATACCCGCCATCCCGATGAACTGTGATAATCAAACTGTGATCGTCAAAGTAAACAGTTCTAATGACAATATGAAGTCATCAAGACATGTGAAGAGGAGATTGAAATCTGTCAGGAAACTGAGAAACTCCGGAGTTATTGCGTTGGATTATATCCAAACATCTAAGAATCTGGCAGATCCCTTCACAAAGGGTTTATCACGTAATGTGATATATAATGCATCGAGGGAGATGGGTTTGAGACCCACGCTATGAGTTAATCCCAGTGGCAACCCACTCTATGTGATCGGAGATCCCGTGAATTAGAGATGGGAGACAAGCTGTTGGTCAGCTGAGAGGAGAGTATCCCCATATTATATTGCCATATCCATAAAGATGCAATACTCTCTTAATCTGTATGGCAGGTTGATATTTATCTTAATGTGTTTCAAGTGGCTTTTATAAGCGGAGATGTTGTCCTGCAGAACATCTCTTGAGGAACACACCTATATGAGTATGACTGTTAAACGTTACAGTCTGTGAGAGTTGGGTGCTGTATAATAAACTCATGAAAGGCCCTGGAGTATGACGCATAAGCTCCAAACCGCGGGGAAGCCGACGGTAACCCTGTACCGGTCTAGATTTTTTGTAAAACTAGCGCGCAGAAAACTTATAGTTCAAGGCATAGTCCACTATTCAAGTTGCTAGCTAGTGTAGCATGAAGTTTAACGTGAAAGTTCAACTTAACAGTCTCCATACACACTGGTATATAAAACAATGTTCCGTAATAAAAGTGATGTGATGTGTCAATGAGACTTTGTGGGGGATTGTTGGAATTTTGTGAGTAAGAATTGTGTGCCTTCACGGTGTGCCTAAGAGTATTGTGTCTGATAGGGGAACACAGTTTACTTCTCACTTTTGGAGACAACTTCATGAATCTTTGGGAACGAGGTTGGAATTCAGCACTGCTTTTCATCCTCAAACTGATGGACAAACAGAAAGGACTAATCAGATTCTTGAAGACATGTTGAGAGCATGTGCCCTAGACTATGGAGCAAGTTGGGATGAAAGTTTGCCTTACGCAGAGTTCTCTTACAATAACAGTTACCAATCTAGCATTGGGATGGCACCATTTGAGTTCCTCTATGGAAGAAAATGTACCACCCCATTACTATGGAATGGTGTGGGAGAAAGAAGTTTATTTGGACCTGATCTTATCAAAGACGCCGAAGAGAAGGTCAAATTGGTTAAGGATAGGTTGAAGATACCACAGTCCCGACAGAAAAGCTACTCGGATTCTAAGCGTAGAGAAGTCACCTACGAAGTTGGGGATAGAGCTTATCTTAGAGTGTCACCACTTCGTGGAGTGAAAAGATTTGGAGTCAAAGGAAAGTTGGCACCAAGATATGTTGGGCCATTTAAGATTCTAAGTCGCAAGGGAGAAGTTGCATATGAAGTTGAATTGCCAGAGTCTCTGTCAGCTGTCCATAATGTGTTTCATGTGAGTCAGCTTAAGAAATGTCACCCAGAGATGGAAGAATCATCTTTGAAGGATACCATACCCTTGGAAGAAGTCCAACTAGAAAGTGATCTCACCTATGAGGAAAAGCCATCAAGATTCTTGAGATCGCAGAAGAGTCACAAGGACAAAAACTATCAAATTCTGCAAAGTGCAATGGAATCATCATTCCGAAGAGGAAGCAACATGGGAAAGAGAAGATGATCTTCGGAAAGACCACCCTCACCTATTTGCTAGCCAATCCGAATCTCGAGGGAGAGATTCATCTTAAGGGGGTTAGATTTGTAACATCCCTAAATTCATATTCCAAAACTCATTCATATCATCCTTGCATTCATCATCATTAGGGCTTTTCTCAAAATCATTTCAGAAACAGGAGCAATTGTGGCTCATTATTTTATGTATGAAAACCCTAGCCTTTGTGCTACATACTATTGGGAAAGATGTTGTTATTCATTCAGAATGTTTTGAATTCAAACTTAAGTGGTCTCAAAAGCTTGAGAAAAATATCAAAGCAAAATATGAATTAAAACAAATTCTATGCCTATTATCACACATCTCATAAAGGCATAGTTTTAATTTATTTTCGAAAGACCCAAGTGTTCTGAAGTGTTCAGATGTGTTTGACACTCATTTAAGCACAAGTTTTATTTTACAAAAGTTCTGTAAAGCTTTGGATTCAAACAGATTTGAATTTGGGTTTAAAAAACCATTTCTGGAAATTCAATCAGAAAAAGAAAAGGAATTAAGAGGAAAAAAAATTAGCCAAACCAGCCAATCTGGCCGATCAGCCAACACGGCCCATTAGCCCAAAGATCTCCTACCCCGAACCGCTTTTCTTTACCCACCCCACTCCACCGAGCGATCGACAGAAGGACCCGATCCCACTCCCCTCACTCGCTGACAACCGCGGCCCACTCGAGTGTCGTCGTCTCCACCCGCACGACCAGTTCATCCCCAAATCAGCGGTGCTTCGTTTGATTCGCAGCTTAAATTCACGTTAAAGCACGAGTAATTCTCGCTCACGACCAAGCTACTTAAACCCCTCTGCCCTCTCTCTTCTCCCCAACTCCCAAGCCCAGGCGCCCCGTGTTGCACGCATTGCTCTCGCAAACCCTCTCTTGCCTCAATCTAAGGACTTGTCAGTACCCAAGACCCCAAGTATAGGGAGGCGATGATTGATCTGCAGGTTGGTGTAACACCCTAATCGACCCTATGTAAGTTTCAGATTCGCCAAAACCCGCAGAAACGATTCAAAGGTGCCCACCAGCACTTTCGTGCAGTGGAAAAGCGAAGTAATAACATTACACAATAGTCCTCGATGGGACCCATGAACAGATATTTATATACAACACGACTCCATGAGTCAATAATACAGATATCTAACAAAGATCCAAATCACCTTGAAAACGGTAGAGTCCAGCTACGGACAAGATGCAAATGGGGCTAAGAGCCACGAAGAATAACCAATGGCGTCCATAACCCCGCTGCCAAGCCGGAAGGGTAACCCGCTAACGACGCCGATCTCAAAACCTGCTTAAACAAAAGGGTGCCGACAAAGGGCAAAGGAAAAAGAGAGCGGTCAAGATCGAGGCGACACGGCGAGGCTAGAATTCGGCGGTCCTCGCCTACATAGGTATGGTGGGCTGAAGCGGCAGCGGCAGCATGCACTAAACAACCTATAGAGACTCGATACAACTGGCGGCGATCAGAGAGGGGTAAGAGAGACCTAATCGGAACCAACATGAATCTAACACCAAACAAACCCATCCTGGTATTTCCCCCTCGAGACCAAACGAGGAAGTCAACCGAGGAACTCACACCGTTGGCAGTTTTATTTATTCAGTTATCGTTGCAGCAATTACTAGTCAGGTATAGATAGTCATCCTGATAAAATAAGCAGTGGGTACTTTTATTTGACCATTCCATTGTAGTTGCGACACTTACTAGTCAAGTACAATTAGCATGAGATATCCCAACACCCAGCAGTTGTTGGTACTTTTATTTAGCCATTCCATTGTAGTTGCAATACTTACTAGTCAGATACAATGGTCGCAAGCGACAACCCAAACAAGCAATTGTTGGCAGTTTTATTTAGCCATTCCATTATAGTGAAACTGATTACTAGTCATTATAAATTCAAATTTATAGCACTACTTTAGTTAAAGTTGTCTATGATCAAGATACTGTGCTCCAAGTCGTCCATAACCGCGGACACGGCTTTCAGAAAGTTTTACCCTGCAGGGGTGCACAAATAGCAACACACACTCGATCAACCTCGGAAAAACCAAATCAAAACCCAACGAGGCTTTCACGACAAAGCAATCACAGGATTCAGAAATATTTCAGGGGGCCACCCCATTGAGTACACTCGCAACGAAGTTAGCTGACTCCGAGACGGACCCAAGGTTTGGGTGGACGGCTGTAAACGACTGGGAACCCAAAACTGGGCTTGTCGATACCGCGAAATCGTGTCCCGGTCCTAAACAGTACAGGTGCTCCTCGCACAATCGTAAATAAAGAAGTAAAGCATGGCATAAGTACAGGATAGTAAATAAAACCTCAAACTAGTTTGTGGCCCCAAGAAATAAGAATGAATCAAGCTCTGGCTCAGGGGGGTCCCATAATCCTCCCGGATATGGATAGCGCGAAAATTCAAGGAATAGGTATCAAGTACTCGGGGTCCTACGGGACACAAGTGGACGGTTAACAACCAAATAACATCTATTGCCCACCTGTGCCTCTGCTTACCTACTTCAATTTTAGTTGTTAAACAGTAATTAAAGTAAACGATAATGAAAGCCATGATCATCTCCAACATCAAACAGGCGGCAATACTCCAACAACTGTGGTACTGGAAGACACGCAACAACACTTGAGCAAGCGACTACGACGCGCAAGTCCAACTATCTACCAAACAACAGGTAATAGGATGTGTCCAAGGCAATATAAGGCTGCAAGGGATATCACGCATAAAACTAGAGCAACGCAACAGATAGCAATAGATCAACAGGAGGGAATAAATACTATAAAAGTAAGATCAGTAGAAAGGGGGGAGATGCTCGCCTGAAAACATTGCCGAAGATTCATCCGAAGATCAGGGTGAAGCTCACATCAACTCAACGGCATTATCCGCGAAGAAGCAAAACACTAGAAGAAACACCGGATGCACTATTTAATACTACGGCAAAGATCGGGCATGATGCGTGTATGATGTATGACATGGCAAAGGGACGATGCAATTAGGCAAGATTAAGCGGAACCGGGGGTCCCGACAATTAATTAAACGGTTCAAGTTATTTATCTACCCCGCAAATTAAATGTTGTAAAAACAGGGCAAGATAAGTTACCGGCCCGCATATGGATCCCATATTTAATTAGAGGTGAATCGGCATAAGGCCCCCAAACCACACACAAATATGCATGCGAGATGAATGATTTAATGCAACAAGTTTATATCATTTATAAAATAGGGGCTCGGAGAAAGGTCACACATTAGGGTCGAAGATCTTGGTTCGGGGTTCGGGTCCGACAGGTTCGTGGTTCAGGATCGGTCTCGACAATGTAGTAGATCTTGTCGCATCCGCGGTGGTCGGGCCATGTTGTCGGTCTTGTCGTCTCACGCGGAGATCTTGGCGTTCCGGGAGGAAGTACTTGGTCTGGCGTCGGGGGCACAACGGACTCGCCCTGGTCGGTGCCGATCTTGTCGTCGATGGCGGACTTGAGTGGGTCGGGTACCGGGGTCTTCGGATCTGGGGAGTAGATCTTGTCGCACGAGCGTCAATGCTTCCGGGAAGAAGAACTTGTCGCATCCGGGGAGATCTTGATTCGGCTTCGGTCGCAGTGTTCGAAAGCATATCTTGGTGTAGGGACGGTCCTTGTCGGCGATTCTTAGGGTTCGACACTTCTTCGGGGTCAATCTTGACAATGGGTCTTGGTTCTTGGCACCCCGATGCATCCGTGAAGGAGGTCTTGATGTTCTATGTCGACGACCTTCGCCCGCTTTTCCCAATGTCGATCTTGAATGGATCGAGCACCGATGGCCTTGTGGTTCGTCGGGTCCGTAGGAGATCTCATATCACCGGGCGGCTCAGAGTGTAGACCGAGGAGGGTCCCTAGCGACGCTGACGAGGAAGGTCGATGGCGGTTCGGCGACCGCGCCGGGCAGCCAGCTGGGAAGGGGACGATGACCCGGCGGGCCGAGGACGAGCCCGAGGCAGCGAGCGGCGGTTGCTCGAGGTGGCAGCGAGCACGGGCTGGGCATCGCCGCAGAGATGGCCGGCCAGGCGCACGGAAGGACCGACAATGAGGGCTCGGCGCTGAGCGCTGGCCGGCGAGGCGGCCTGCTCGGGAAGGGCGGCAGAGGAGGAGCTCATGGCGGGGGACGGCTCAGCACACGGCGAGAAGCGGGCGACGGGCGGTTGGTGGTCGGGCTCAAGGCAGGGAGGGGCGGCCGGGCTTGGAAGAGGCGCTGGGTGGTGCTGCGGAGGAGGCGGCCGGGACGGAGCCGAGGAAGCGGTTTCTTAGAGAGGGCGGGCGGAGGACTGAGAGGGCGGCCTGGACACCGTGAGGAGGCGGGGCGGGCAACGGAGAAGGAGTGAGGCGGCGAGCTCGGTGGCGAGGACGACGGAGGTCCCATGAGCTGGGCGAGGAGGGAGACGGGAGGAAGCTGGGAGGAGACTGGCGCCAAGCGGGAGCCGAGCGTCGTGGCGGGAGGCGGGCGACGGGAGGCGGCCGAGGGAGGAGGCCTGCCAAGGAGGACGCGTAGAGAGAGAGGAGAAGGTGGGGAGGGAGAGGTTGGGGACAGGGTCGGGTGGGGCTGGGGGCCGGTGGGGGTGGGGCTAGAGAGAGTGGGAGTAGGGTGGGGAGTGACCAGGGTGTGGTGGCAGCGGCCAGTAGGGGAGGAGGGTCTGCCCAGGTGGTGGGGCCGGGATGTAAGGGAGAGGGAGAGAGAGGGGGTAAGAAAGAGCTGTGTGAGCGCATGGGGGAGGGAAAAAGGGAGTGGGGCCAGAGGGTGTTGACCAGGGGGGATTGGTGAGGTGGCGGTGGTGTGATGAGGTGGAGGGAAAGGTGAGGTGGAGGCCACTGGTTGGTGGGTAGACTAGGTTTGGGTAGGGATAGGAATTAGACAGGCTGTTTTGCACTGGGGGTGGCCAACTGGGTCGGATCGGCCCGGTTCGGCTGCCCCCTAAAAATAATAATTAAATATTTTTATTCAATTAAGACCGGGCTTTTGCAAACCGTTGGCAGTCAAAACAAAACATATTCCGGAGACCCGGGTTTTGGGTTTTGAAATAAATTGCGGGGTATTTAGAAAACAAAATATGTTTTTTCGGAAATAATTTTGTGCAAACAAATGCAAGATGACATGACGATGCTCAAATGCAATGTGGCATGATGACATGAGCATGCGATCATGATGATGCAATGCACAAAAACAACGCGATTTTCTAGTAGTGGTTTTGCGGGATGCCACAGTTGGTAACCCCAGTGACAGAAGGGGTAGTACGACTATATGTGAGGGATTTACTTGGGATTAACGGTGACATCACTATGCATACCATTAGTTGTCTTTCTTCTAGGGATGAGACTAGTAGGTTATTGCTATAAGAGGTTGCGGAGGCGATAACAATTATGGATACACTGCCCACATATAATTATCTTGCTCTAACAATTACATGCATACTTTATTATTATATTTTATTCCCATCAGATGTTTTGCACAGCTACTGGTGAAACCGAAGGCCCTAGGCCCTCTCTCTCCATCATCATCAACATCAACAAAAAGATTGCAAACTATTGGTCCGGTGAAAACACAAAAGTTCTATAACTCTCGAAGGTCCGTTAAAGTAACTTCACTTTGCTTTTGCTTCCCAAGGATTCGATAAACCTAGTTCTACTAGGGAAAAAGAACTATACTACATCTATAATCTGGATCAAAGGTATCACTGATCATAACCATGTTGCTCATAGCCATAGCATTGTTCATAGCCACACGGGTCGGGTATTATCCCTGCGTCCACCAAAGATTGTGACCTCCACGGAATCCTCCACCGCATCCATGAGCAAAGCAGATTGGCGAGATCGCCCTAATTGGGTTTTGATCTTCCAGACGGGCCTCATAGGAGAGAAACTGAGTGTAGAGATCGCTCAGGCTGATGAATTTTTCCGCCATGGTCAAGGCGGTGATTGCAGCAATTAAGCCATTGTACCTCTCCTCGTTCAAGCCTGACAGCACATACGATATCGCATCCTCATTGTCCGTAGGTTTCCATCGTTGCCATCTCATCCGCCAGATGCTTGATCTGGTTGAAGAACACTACAACGGTCTTGTTCTATTTCTTGCATTGGTTGAGCGTCGTGCGAAGCTGCCCCACACGCGCCTTGGACTGCGAGGAGAACATCTCCAGAACCGCTGCCCAAATAGCTGACACGCTCTTCTTCGCAACCACCTAGGTCAGGATTTCCCACGACATGTTTCTTACCAGATACCCAACCACGGTTTGATATCGAGATCCATCGTGCATACTGTGGTTCGGACTTTTATATCATTAACATCCTTGTCCTTGACCTTCAATTCCTTCTCGGCGCGGACATAGATCCATCCAGAACCCTCCGCTGAGCTCCACGGATGTCCGGCAGACTTGTGCCTCCCAGAGGAAGTTGTCTCGATGAGCTTCTCAAAGATTGAGGTAGTGAGCTCCCCGCCGCCACCATCGATGAAGAGGAGGAGCTCCAACAACATGGATGTGGTGGATTGCGGCGGCTACAATATCACAAAGGACAACAGAGGCTTTAGGGTTTTAGATGTGTTTCAAGTCAAGGCTCGATATCATATCAAAATAGTATGGGAAGCGTAACCCTAACATTGGGCCGCTGGTGTGATTATATAGCACAAGAGTTTGCATACGGTTACAACATATGGTATACAATACCGAATCAGAGGAGACCTATACATGTACAAATACTATGTTTAACAGTCTCTCCCGTAGCCATTGTCAGAGGAGTTCGTGTGATGACGAAGAACTGTGGTAGGAACACCCCCTTTTCTTTTTTTCCTGCGCCCTGGCATCTTGTTCTAATCCACATCTCCGTGATGCTTTTCTTCCATGAGAGCAAACATCTTATCAAGATCTACGGCATTCCATGGAAAGCCACGTTCTTTCCACCACGTCAAGTGCCCATTCGGCCGACGCGAGCATGGTCGGTACTTCAGCGCCAGCTGGCGTTTGGGCGATGATCCGGATGTCGCTACGCTGAATCTAGGGGTCTCAGTGGTGCCTTCGATGTCATTGATGGAAGAGGGACATTGGTGGCTCCAAGGACAACTTGATATTGTAAAGAGGGGTAATCGAAAGTTGAGGACACATGATAACCATCACTCGGTAGCCAAATCCATGGTATGTGTAGGAGGTTGTCTCGCCGTGGAAACAATATCAAGCTTCTGTTGGCGTCATTTGGTGATTCTATGGAGTCGATAGAGACATGTACTTCTGGTGGCCTAGTTCATGCTCCTGGTCCGTATTCGTTTCTAATGACACTACTGATGAGATAGTGGAGGACTAACATTTCTATGATTGGTGTGACCTATTGTTGCCGCCTGATATGTTGGTTGTCTCTGAGGGCGAGGAAATCAATAATTTGTGGGGAATCATTTGTGGTGCGTTTGATGAAGCTGGGATCATTAGAGGCCTTGCCAAAATGAAGCTAGGATCATCAAAAGGCCTTGGCGGTGGTGACGAAGCCCTTGCCAGACGCCCGCCTATGTGGACAGTGGAGGTTTGGATGCTTGTTCCACCCTCCCGTATCTAGCCATCGGGCATGTGGTGTCTTTGAGTGACAAGGTTGATGACACATGTGTGTTAGCACCAAACTTTGAGGCCCTCTTTTCTAAAATTCTTTGTATTACTCGTCGTTTAGAGGTGGGTAATCGGATATAGTTAGGGTTTGCTTATGGATCGATGGGAGCCTTTGGAGGACATAATCGTGAAGGTGGGGAATTCTTTGAGCAAAAATTCATATAATTGGTTATCATTAAAAAATTCATAATTGTTTTATTTGTCATTAAAAAATCCATATGTTTTTCTATATAATTAGTTAAACCTAACGAAATTTGATCTTGACCAAGCCAAAGTAATATGAAACAGAGAAAATAAATTGATAGAGCTTGTTGGTTTGCCTAGTCGGACCGGGAAGTTACATGCTTTGGGAATCATTAGCTTGTTATTTTATTGTAACGGTTTTCACACGGTTTTCCGTTAACTAACTAGACAGTTTTTTTATTAAAAGATTAGGGCAAAATTTTGCCCCGTTTCAAAAAAATAGATAAATTAAACATTACATTACCCTACCGGTTCAAAAATGTTGAAGGCGTTGACGGTCTATTTACACCATCGCCATGACGCATGAGTGCTCACTGAGGAGCTTGAGAAACGAAGATTATTCTCCATGGTTTGTTCTTCACACCGGGGACCGATCGATCATACATTATTCTGGAGTGCACTTGATCCAAGTACACAGGCTTTGCAAGAATCACCTGTTAGAGCATCTCTAGTGGCTTGTCCAAACGAACGTCTAAATGAAATATAGACGATGTGAGGAGAAAACGCCTCTATAGGCTCGTCTAAAGTGACGCCTAAATTTAGACGAGCATCCATTTCGCTACCCATCGTCCACATTTGGACGACCAAGCCACGCCCAAAGCACAATCGCCGCGACCCTTCCTTCCCGGCCCCTGGTCGCATCCCGCGGACAAGCCCTGCTCCGGCGGAGCCCTCCTCTTCCCAGAGAATAGGTCAGAGAAAGTGAGAGAAATTGGACGGGATTGATGGGGATTTCGACCATGGGACCATGGCAGGCGACGGATCTGGTCGTCGGTGCTCCGTTTTGGTCCGATTTGTAGGCAGCGAGGTGGGGAATCGAAGGCACCATTTTGGCCCGATTTTGAGGCAGCGAGGTGGGGAATCGGATTCCTAGGCAGAGAGTAGGGGAGGCGGGGGCGGTGGGCTCAGCACCGAGGGGTAGGGGGCGGGGGGAGGTGGGCGGGCTCGGTGGCCTAGCACCGGCCAACGCGGGAGGATCTCTGGACGGCATCAGTTGATGGAGAAGAAGGGCTGCTACTGCTGAATTTTGTAGTGCACGGGCAGAACCTGCTACTGAATTTTGTAGTGCACTTCTGAACTTACTGCTGAATTTTGTAGTTTTCCTTTGGTAGTGCACGACTGAAGCTGCTGCTTCGTTGGTGGTGCACAGCTGAAACTAAGTTTTGATGGTAGTTAAAATATATTGTTAAATATAGAAAAGAGAATATAGACCTTCTAGTTATAGACGATTCACTGGAAAACTGAGAACGTCTAAAAAAGAATCTTTATACACGGTCATCTATATGGAGAAGAAACAGATAGTACGACAGATGCACCGTTAGATTTGCAGACATTGGATAAATGCATCCTTAATTTCGACCTCAGCAGCCTTTAGAGGTGACATGTGTTGGAATTTGGTGAGTATTGGGCTGTTGGTCCATTAGACAAATTCTGAAATTCTCTTTGGTCTACTTGTGCATGGCAGCATATGGCTGTGCTAGTGGTGCTAAAGTTTAGTCTCATATTGCAGTTGAAGGGAGTTGGACCACCTTATAGTAGAGTATTGCACCACTCACTAAGGTGTGACAAGAAAAGAAGCCCTCGCACTCCTCTTCCGACACCGCCTCGCCGCCATTACTCGTCACGACGCTGCGTCATGGGTTGGAAATCTCACGAGCCGAGCTTTATTTTGCTGGTTAGGAAAAACTAATTATGAGTCATTAATGGACGCGTTAATTACAACCGCTTCCATTTTTATGGACGTGATCGTTATCGACTAACGTGGTGAGCCCACGATCTCCCTAACCTGCACTATATAAGCGTCTGCGCTAAACCTAACCGTGAATAAATCCACACACGCCTATTCTCTAGAACCTTGTGCCGCTGCTTTTCCCATCCTGGTTTGCGGGCGGCACCGTAGATCGACAACAGGCCTCAAACCCCGCCTCGTGAACCTGTACGGTGAGGGGCGATCAGGTTTTGGGAAGCGCCAAGCGCGACCATCGGCAACCACGCCGTTCGACGACGAAGTTTCCAACGACGACTTCTTCCGGACGTCCGACCTCTTCGCAACCTCAACATGGGCGATAACTCATTGCTGCTACCGGGCCATCGCCAGAATCGCATCGTATGTGTTTTCAATCTCTCTCTTTCGGATTTTGCTAGAGTTTCTAGGTCTAGCATATGGCGTAAATGTGATAGGTTTATCTTGTATAGATGTAATCTGTTCATATACTTTGTTAACCTGCATGGTTGGTTTTAATACCGTCTGTATGATCATGCTTTATCAGTTTATTATTCGGATTAAATCATATGGATTATTGCTTATATTTCCAACAATCCAAAAACCTGAATATAGGCAACTGAATTTCCCTGGTGTAGCCGGGGCTACTAGCCCGCCTCCTTTTGATGGCATGCACTATAAGAGATGACGCAAGAGAGCGGTTCTCCGTTTGAAAACCTGAATCGCTATAGCGCCACTCTTGGCAAGCCTGAAGGAGATCTTTTCGCTGAAAGCAGAAGCGACCTTTAAGAAATCCGATACTATGTTTATGGCGGCTTTGTTAAGTGTTCTTGGGGACAACATTGTTGACCCGTATATGTCATTTGATAATGGCAAGGACGCGTGGGAAGCGCTCGAGGCCAAGTTTGGGGTCTCGGAGGCTGGCACTGAGATGTATGTCATGGAGAAATTCTATGACTACAAGATGACTGATGAGCGCTCCATCGTTGAGCAGGCTCATGAGATACAATCACTTCCCAAAGAACTTGAGCAGTTCAAGTGTTCCTTACCGGACAAATTTGTGGCTGGTGGCATTATTGCCAAGCTTCCTCCCTCGTGGAGGAACTTTTTTACTTCTCTGAAACATAAGACATAAGAGTTTTCCATTACGGATCTCATTGGTTCTCTTCATGTGGAAGAGAAGGCGAGAGCAAAGGACAAAACTACTCGAGGATTTGAGGGAGGTTCTACTGCCAATTTGGTGCAGAAGAAAAACTTCCAATCCCACAAGTTCAAGAATAAGAACAAAATTAAAGGAAAAGGGAAGTTTGATGGAAAGAACATGGCCACGCACTCAACCAACTTCAAGAAGAAAAATGATAAGAGGAAAGTATCTTGCCACGTCTGTGGTGATCCTGATTATTGGGCTCCTAGCTGTCCTAATCGCTTTGGCAAGCGTCAACATGGGAACAGCGGCAAGGCCGCTAATATTGTTATGAAGGATGCTGGGTACGGTATTTTACCTACTATCCTTTCAGTATGTCAGACACGGGTGCTAATACACATGTATGTTCTAATATTTCCATGTTTTCCTCTTATCAGGTATCAAAGACCTCTTTCGTGCTGATGGGAGACGGCTCACGTGCTTCTGTTCATGGTGTTGGTACGGTAAATCTGAAGTTTACTTCGGGGAAGACCGTGACAACAAGAATGTGCAACACGTTCCTCCATCAATAAGAATCTCGCCACGGATCGCTTTTATGTCGAGATGGCTTTAAGTTGGTTTTGAGTCCAATAAAGTTGTAATTTCTAAGTATGTACAATTTGTTGAAAAGGGTTATGAGTGCGGAGGTCCGTTCGCTTGTCTTTGTCGACTCATGTACTAAAGTTATTAATCATGTTTGCAATGATAATGAGTCCAATGTTTGGCATTCACGACTGTCATATTAACTTTGGTTGCATGACGCGCTAGCCAATATGAGTTTAATTCTGAAATTTACCACTATCAAAGGTTCTAAGTGCCAAGTTTGTGTGCAAGCAAAGCAACCCTCAAGTCTCATACAATGCATGAACATAGAAACTTAGCACCGCTAGAACTTATACATTCAGATCTTTGTGAGATGAATGGTGTGTTGACAGAAGGTGGAAAAAGATACTTTATGACGTTGATTGATGACTCCACTAGATACTGCTATGTTTATCTCCTGAAATCTAAAGATGAAGCTTTGAACTACTTCAAAATCTATAAATCTGAGGCAGAAAACCAACTTGATCTTAAAATCAAGCGGCTAAGGTCGGATCGTGGTGGAGAGTACTTTTCAAATGAATTTGATTTATTCTATGGGGAACATGATATTATACATGAGAGGACGCCTCGCTACTCACCTCGGTCAAATGGGGTGGCCGAAAGAAAGAACCACACTCTAACTGATTTGGTTAACGTCATGTTAGATACATCAGGTCTTTCCAAGGAATGGGGGGTAGGTGCTAATGATCGCGTGTCATGTCCTAAACCGTGTTCCTGTAAAGGATAAAACCATGACTACATTTGAGGAATGGGAAAAGAAAAGGCTTAAACTCTCTTACTTACAAACTTGAGGTTGTTTAGCGAAAGTCAATATTCCAATACCCAAGAAGCGAAAGCTTGGACAAAAAACCGTTGATTGTGTTTTTCTGGGATATGCTTTTCATAGCAATGGCTATAGATTTTTTATAGTAAAATCTGAGGTATCCGACATGCATGTTGGTACAATTATGGAGTCTAATGATGCTACTTTCTTTGAGGATATCTTTCCTATAAAAGGTATGTCTAGCTCATCAAATCAGGGGATGACCAGTTCATCTAGTCAGGAATTTTCTATAATTCCTGAACCCACTATGCCGATAGAACACTCTGGTGATCCCGTGGAGGATGACAATGAAGCTCCCAAAAGGAGCAAGATACAAAGGACTGCAAAGTCATTTGGCGATGATTTCATTGTGTACCTTGTGGATGATACTCCCACTTCTATTTCAGAAGCCTATGCATCTCAAGATGCTGACTACTAGAAGGAAGCTGTCCGAAGCGAGATGGACTCCATCTTAGCTAATGGTACTTGGGAAATCACTTATCGTCCTTATGGGTGCAAACCTGTAGGATGTAAGTGGGTGTTCAAGAAAAAGCTTAGACCTGATGGTACTATTGAAAAGTACAAGACACGTCTTGTGGCTAAGGGTTATACCCAAAAGGAAGGTGAAGACTTCTTCGATACATACTCACCTGTAGCCAGATTGACCACTATTCGAGTACTACTTTCCTTGGCTGCCTCACATGGTCTTCTCGTTCATCAAATGGATGTTAAGACAACTTTTCTAAATGGAGAGCTAGATGAGGAAATTTATATGGAGCAGCCTGACGGATTTGTAGTAGATGGTCAAGAACGAAAGGTGTGTAAGTTAGTGAAGTCTTTGTATGGTCTTAAGCAAGCTCCTAAACAGTGGCACGAGAAGTTTGAAAGAACTTTAACTGCTGAAGGCTTTGTTGTAAATGAATTTGACAAATGTGTGTACTATCTCCATGGTGGGGGAGAGGGAGTTATTATGTGTCTCTACGTTGATGACATATTGATATTCGGGACCAACCTCGCTGTTATCGAGGAGGTCAAAGAGTTCCTATCTCGCTTTGAGATGAAGGACTTGGGAGTGGCTGATGTAATATTAAACATCAAGCTACTAAAGTATGACAATGGTGGGATTCCACTGCTTCAGTCTCACTATGTGGAAAAGATATTGACTCGCTTCGGGTATAGCGACTGCAATTCTTCTCCAACGCCTTATGATCCGAAAGCTACTTCAAAAGAATCAAGGACTGCTAAAGATCAATTGAGATATTCTCAAATTATTGGCTCGCTCATGTATTTAGCCTGCTACTAGACTGACATCTCCTTTGCAGTAAGCAACCGAGTCGATTTGTGTCAAATCACGGAGATGATCATTGGCATGCTCTTGAAAGAGTTTTGCGCTATTTGAAAGGCACTGCGAGTTATGGTATTCACTATACCGGTATCCATGGGTACTTGAGGGTTATAGTGATTCAAACCGGATATCCGATGTCGATGAGATTAAGACCACAAGTGGTTATTTGTTTACACTTGGTGGTGGCACTCGCTCTGAAGTCTTGCAAATGCACCATCTTAACGAGGTCAACAATGGAAGCGAACTCACAACATTAGACACATCCACTATTGAAGCGAGTGGCTTCGTGAGCTCTTGATAGACTTACCCGTGGTTGAAAAACCAATACCGCCATCCCGATGAACTGTGATAATCAAACCGTGATCGCCAAAGTAAAATTCTAAGGACAATATGAAGTCATCAAGACATGTGAAGAGGAGATTGAAATCGTCGAAACCGAGAAACTCCGGAGTTATTGCTGGATTATATCCAAACATCTAAGAATCTGCGATCCCTTCACAAAGGGTTTATCACGTAATGTGATAGATAATGCATCGAGGGAGATGGGTTTGAGACCCACGCTATGTGTTAATCCCAGTGGCAACCCACTCTATGTGATCGGAGATCCCGTGAATTAGAGATGGGAGACAAGCTGTTGGTCAGCTGAGAGGAGAGTATCCCCATATTATATTGCCATATCCATAAAGATGCAATACTCTCTTAATCTGTATGGCAGGTTGATATTTATCTTAATGTGTTTCAAGTGGCTTTTATAAGCGGAGATGTTGTCCTGCAGAACATCTCTTGAGGAACACACCTATATGAGTATGACTGTTAAACGTTACAGTCTGTGAGAGTTGGGTGCTGTATAATAAACTCATGAAAGGCCCTGGAGTATGACGCATAAGCTCCAAACCGCGGGGAAGCCGACGGTAACCCTGTACCGGTCTAGATTTTTTGTAAAACTAGCGCGCAGAAAACTTATAGTTCAAGGCATAGTCCACTATTCAAGTTGCTAGCTAGTGTAGCATGAAGTTTAACGTGAAAGTTCAACTTAACAGTCTCCATACACTGGTATATAAAACAATGTTCCGTAATAAAAGTGATGTGATGTGTCAATGAGACTTTGTGGGGGATTGTTGGAATTTTGTGAGTAAGAATTGTGTGCCTTCACGGTGTGCCTAAGAGTATTGTGTCTGATAGGGGAACACAGTTTACTTCTCACTTTTGGAGACAACTTCATGAATCTTTGGGAACGAGGTTGGAATTCAGCACTGCTTTTCATCCTCAAACTGATGGACAAACAGAAAGGACTAATCAGATTCTTGAAGACATGTTGAGAGCATGTGCCCTAGACTATGGAGCAAGTTGGGATAAAAGTTTGCCTTACGCAGAGTTCTCTTACAATAACAGTTACCAATCTAGCATTGGGATGGCACCATTTGAGTTCCTCTATGGAAGAAAATGTACCACCCCATTACTATGGAATGGTGTGGGAGAAAGAAGTTTATTTGGACCTGATCTTATCAAAGACGCCGAAGAGAAGGTCAAATTGGTTAAGGATAGGTTGAAGATAGCACAGTCCCGACAGAAAAGCTACTCGGATTCTAAGCGTAGAGAAGTCACCTACGAAGTTGGGGATAGAGCTTATCTTAGAGTGTCACCACTTCGTGGAGTGAAAAGATTTGGAGTCAAAGGAAAGTTGGCACCAAGATATGTTGGGCCATTTAAGATTCTAAGTCGCAAGGGAGAAGTTGCATATGAAGTTGAATTGCCAGAGTCTCTGTCAGCTGTCCATAATGTGTTTCATGTGAGTCAGCTTAAGAAATGTCACCCAGAGATGGAAGAATCATCTTTGAAGGATACCATACCCTTGGAAGAAGTCCAACTAGAAAGTGATCTCACCTATGAGGAAAAGCCTGTCAAGATTCTTGAGACTGCAGAAAGAGTCACAAGGACAAAAACTATCAAATTCTGCAAAGTGCAATGGAATCATCATTCCAAAGAGGAAGCAACATGGGAAAGAGAAGATGATCTTCGGAAAGACCACCCTCACCTATTTGCTAGCCAATCCGAATCTCGAGGGAGAGATTCATCTTAAGGGGTTTAGATTTGTAACATCCCTAAATTCATATTCCAAAACTCATTCATATCATCCTTGCATTCATCATCATTAGGGCTTTTCTCAAAATCATTTCAGAAACAGGAGCAATTGTGGCTCATTATTTTATGTATGAAAACCCTAGCCTTTGTGCTACATACTATTGGGAAATATGCTGTTATTCATTCAGAATGTTTTGAATTCAAACTTAAGTGGTCTCAAAAGCTTGAGAAAAATATCAAAGCAAAATATGAATTAAAACAAATTCTATGCCTATTATCACACATCTCATAAAGGCATAGTTTTAATTTATTTTCGAAAGACCCAAGTGTTCTGAAGTGTTCAGATGTGTTTGACACTCATTTAAGCACAAGTTTTATTTTACAAAAGTTCTGTAAAGCTTTGGATTCAAACAGATTTGAATTTGGGTTTAAAAAACCATTTATGGAAATTCAATCAGAAAAAGAAAAGGAATTAAGAGGAAAAAAAATTAGCCAAACCAGCCAATCTGGCCGACCCAGCCCAACACGGCCCAGCTAGCCCAGCATCTCCCACCCCCGCGAACCGTTTTCTTTACCCACCCCCGCACCCACCGAGCGACTGACAGGAAGGACCCGATCCCACTCCCCTCACTCGCTGACAACCGCGGCCCACTCGAGTGTCGTCGTCTCCACCCGCACGACCAGTTCATCCCCAAATCAGCGCGGCCGTTTCCTGTTTGATTGCGCAGCTTAAATTCACGTTAAAGCACGAGTAATTCTCGCTCACGACCAGGCTACTTAAACCCCCTCTGCCCCCTCTCTCTTCTCCCCCAACTCCCAAGCCCAGAGCGCCCCCAGGTTGCACGCATTGCTCTCTTCAAACCATCTCTTGCCTAAATCTAAGGACTTGTCAGGTACCCAAGACCCCAAGTATAGGGAGTGTGAGCGATGATTGATCTGCAGGTTGGTGTAACACCCTCAGAATCGACCCTATGTAAGTTTCAGCGATTCCCGCCAAACCCGCATAGAAACGATTCAAAGGTGCCCACCAGGCACTTTCGTGCGGGTGGAAAACGAAGTAATAACATTACACAATAGTCCTCGATGGGACCCACAGAACAGATATATATATACAACACGACTCCATGAGTCAATAATACAGATATACAGAACAAAGATCCAAATCACCTTGAAAACGGTAGAGCGTCCAGCTACGGACAAGATGCAAATGGGGCTAAGAGCCCTGAAGAATAACCAATGGCGTCCATAACCCTGCCCAGGCCAAGCCGGAAGGGTAACCCTGCTAACGACGTCGATCTCAAAACCTGCTTAAACAAAAGGGGTGCCGACAAAGGGCAAAGGAAAAAGAGAGAGCGGTCAGTACTGAGGCCAGTACACGGCGAGGCTAGAATTCGGCGGTCCTCGCCTACATAGGTATGGTGGGCTGAAGCGGCAGCGGCAGCATGCACTAAACAACCTATAGAGACTCGATACAACTGGCGGCGATCAGAGAGGGGTAAGAGAGACCTAATCGGAACCAACATGAATCTAACACCAAACAAACCCATCCTGGTATTTCCCCCTCGAGACCAAACGAGGAAGTCAACCGAGGAACTCACACCGTTGGCAGTTTTATTTATTCAGTTATCGTTGCAGCAATTACTAGTCAGGTATAGATAGTCATCCTGATAAAATAAGCAGTGGGTACTTTTATTTAACCATTCCATTGTAGTTGCGACACTTACTAGTCAAGTACAATTAGCATGAGATATCCCAAAACCCAGCAGTTGTTGGTACTTTTATTTAGCCATTCCATTGTAGTTGCAATACTTACTAGTCAGATACAATGGTCGCAAGCGACAACCCAAACAAGCAATTGTTGGCAGTTTTATTTAGCCATTCCATTATAGTGAAACTGATTACTAGTCATTATAAATTCAAATTTATAGCACTACTTTAGTTATAGTTGTCTATGATCGAGATACTGTGCTCCAAGTCGTCCATAACCGCGGACACGGCTTTCAGAAAGTTTTACCCTGCAGGGGTGCACAAATAGCAACACACACTCGATCAACCTCGGAAAAACCAAATCAAAACCCAACGAGGCTTTCACGACAAAGCAATCACAGGATTCAGAAATATTTCAGGGGGCCACCCCATTGAGTACACTCGCAACGAAGTTAGCTGACTCCGAGACGGACCCAAGGTTTGGGTGGACGGCTGTAAACGACTGGGAACCCAAAACTGGGCTTGTCGATACCGCGAAATCGTGTCCCGATCCTAAACAGTACAGGTGCTCCTCGCACAATCGTAAATAAAGCAGTAAAGCATGGCATAAGTACAGGATAGTAAATAAAACCTCAAACTAGTTTGTGGCCCCAAGAAATAAGAATGAATCAAGCTCTGGCTCAGGGGGGTCCCATAATCCTCCCGGATGTGGATAGCGCGAAAATTCAAGGAATAGGTATCAAGTACTCGGGGTCCTACGGGACACAAGTGGACGGTTAACAACCAAATAACATCTATTGCCCACCTGTGCCTCTGCTTACCTACTTCAATTTTAGTTGTTAAACAGTAATTAAAGTAAACGATAATGAAAGCCATGATCATCTCCAACATCAAACAGGCGGCAATACTCCAACAACTGTGGTACTGGAAGACACGCAACAACACTTGAGCAAGCTACTACGACGCGCAAGTCCAACTATCTACCAAACAACAGGTAATAGGATGTGTCCAAGGCAATATAAGGCTGCAAGGGATATCACGGGTACGAAAACTAGAGCAACGCAACACAGATAGCAATAGATCAACAGGAGGGAATAAATACTATAAAAGTAAGATCAGTAGAAAGGGGGGAGATGCTCGCCTGAAAACATTGCCGAAGATTCATCCGAAGATCAGGGTGAAGCTCACATCAACTCAACGGCATTATCCGCGAAGAAGCAAAACACTAGAAGAAACACCGGATGCACTATTTAATACTACGGCAAAGATCGGGCATGATGCGTGTATGATGTATGACATGGCAAAGGGACGATGCAATTAGGCAAGATTAAGCGGAACCGGGGGTCCCAACAATTAATTAAACGGTTCAAGTTATTTATCTACCCCGCAAATTAAATGTTGTAAAAACAGGGCAAGATAAGTTACCGGTTCGCTACACAAATTTAAATGAGACCGATATACGACTAGATGTGCCCGCATATGGATCCCGTATTTAATTAGAGGTGAATCGGCATAAGGCCCCCAAACCACACACAAATATGCATGCGAGATGAATGATTTAATGCAACAAGTTTATATCATTTATAAAATAGGGGCTCGGAGAAAGGTCACACATTAGGGTCGAAGATCTTGGTTCGGGGGGGTTCGGGGTCCGACAGGGTTCAGGGTTCGACGGGATCGGTCTCGGACAACAGAAGTAGATCTTGTCGCATCCGCGGTGGTCGGGCCATGTTGTCGGTCTTGTCGTCTCACGCGAAGATCTTGGCATTCTGGGAGGAAGTACTTGGTCTGGCGTCGGGGGCACAACGGACTCGCCCTGGTCGGTGCCGATCTTGTCGTCGATGGCGGACTTGAGTGGGTCGGGTACCGGGGTCTTCGGATCTGGGGAGTAGATCTTGTCGCACGAGCGCCAATGCTTCCGGGAAGAAGAACTTGTCGCATCCGGGGAGATCTTGATTCGGCTTCGGTCGCAGTGTTCGAAAGCATATCTTGGTGTAGGGAC
Organism: Avena longiglumis; assembly: GCA_030063025.1. Classification (NCBI taxonomy): domain Eukaryota; kingdom Viridiplantae; phylum Streptophyta; class Magnoliopsida; order Poales; family Poaceae; genus Avena; species Avena longiglumis. Next base: position 441,654,478 of record CP125975.1, on the reverse strand, counting down.
GGTCCTTGTCGGCGATTCTTCGGGTTCGACACTTCTTCGGGGTCAATCTTCGGCAACAGGGGTCTTCGGTTCTTCGGCACCCCCGATGCATCCGTGAAGGAGGTCTTGATGTTCTATGTCGACGACCTTCGGGCCCGGCTTTTCCCAATGTCGATCTTGAATGGATCGAGCACCGATGGCCTTGTGTGGTTCGTCGGGTCCGTGTAGGAGATCTCATATCAGCTGGGCGGCTCAGGAGTGTAGACCGAGGAGGGTCCCTAGCGACGCACAGGCGAGGAAGGTCGATGGCGGTTTGGCAGCGACTCCGGCGCTGGCAGCCAGCGCGCGGGGGAAGAGGGGGACGATGACCCGGCAGAGGCGTCGAGGACGAGCCCGAGGCAGGGGCGAGCGGCGGTTGCTCGAGGTGGCCAGGCGAGCACGGGCTGGGCATCGGGCTGCAGAGATGGCCGGCCAGGGCGCACGGAAGGGACCGACAGCGGAGGGCCTGGCGGCGCTCGAGCGCGGGGCCGGCGAGGCGGCCTGGCTCGGGGGAAGGGCGGCAGGAGGAGGAGCTCGCGGCGGGGACGGCTCGTAGGCACACGGCGAGAAGCGGGCGACGGGCCGGCGGTTGGTGGTCGGGCTCGCGCGGGGCAGAGGAGGGCGCGGCCGGCCGGGCTTGCGGAAGAGGCGGCCGGGGTGGTGCTGCCGGAGGGAGGCGGCGCGCCGGGACGGAGCCGAGGGGAAGCGGCGGTTTCTTGTAGAGGGCGGCGGGGCGGAGGACCGCAGAGGGCGGCGGCCTGGACGCCGGTGAGGAGGCGGGGCCGCGGGGCAGAACGGAGAAGGAGTGAGGCGGCGAGCTCGGTGGCGGACGGCGAGGAGGACGACGGAGGTCCGGAGGAGCTCCGGGCGAGGGAGGGGAGACGGGGAGGAAGCGTCGGGGAGGAGACTGGGCAAGGCCTTGCGGGGAGCAGCGGGCGCCGTGGCCGGAGGCGGGCGACGGAGGCGCGGCCGGAGGAGGAGGCCTGGCGCTGGGAGGACGCGGCTTGGGAGAGAGGTAGGAGAAGGTGGGGGAGGGAGAGAGGTTGGGGACAGGCGGGTCGGGGTGGGCCAGGGGGTGCGTCGGTGGGGGTGGGGCTAGAGAGAGTGGGAGTAGGGTGGGGAGTGACCAGGGGGTGGGGCTGGGGCTGGCAGGTGGGCCAGGCGCGGGGTGGGGAGGGTCGGCCCAGGTGGTGGGGCCGGGGTGTAAGGGAGAGGGAGAGAGAGGGGTAAGAAAGAGCTGTGTGAGCGCATGGGGGAGGGAAAAAGGGAGTGGGGCCAGAGGGTGTTGACCAAGGGGGGATTGGTGAGGTGGCGGTGGTGTGATGAGGTGGAGGGAAAGGTGAGGTGGAGGCCACTGGTTGGTGGGTAGACTAGGTTTGGGTAGGGATAGGAATTAGACAGGCTGTTTTGCACTGGGGGTGGCCAACTGGGTCGGATCGGCCCGGTTCGGCTGCCCCCTAAAAATAATAATTAAATATTTTTATTCAATTAAGACCGGGCTTTTGCAAACCGTTGGCAGTCAAAACAAAACATATTCCGGAGACCCGGGTTTTGGGTTTTGAAATAAATTGCGGGGTATTTAGAAAACAAAATATGTTTTTTCGGAAATAATTTTGTGCAAACAAATGCAAGATGACATGACGATGCTCAAATGCAATGTGGCATGATGACATGAGCATGCGATCATGATGATGCAATGCACAAAAACAACGCGATTTTCTAGTAGTGGTTTTGCGGGATGCCACAGTTGGTAACCCCAGTGACAGAAGGGGTAGTACGACTATATGTGAGGGATTTACTTGGGATTAACGGTGACATCACTATGCATACCATTAGTTGTCTTTCTTCTAGGGATGAGACTAGTAGGTTATTGCTATAAGAGGTTGCGGAGGCGATAACAATTATGGATACACTGCCCACATATAATTATCTTGCTCTAACAATTACATGCATACTTTATTATTATATTTTATTCCCATCAGATGTTTTGCACAGCTACTGGTGAAACCGAAGGCCCTAGGCCCTCTCTCTCCATCATCATCAACATCAACAAAAAGATTGCAAACTATTGGTCCGGTGAAAACACAAAAGTTCTATAACTCTCGAAGGTCCGTTAAAGTAACTTCACTTTGCTTTTGCTTCCCAAGGATTCATAAACCTAGTTCTACTAGGGAAAAAGAACTATACTACATCCATAATCTGGATCAAAGGTATCACTGATCATAACCATGTTGCTCATAGCCATAGCATTGTTCATAGCCACACTGGTCGGGGTATTATCCCCTGCGTCCACCAGCATTGTGACCTCCACGGAATCCTCCACCGCATCCATGAGCAGCAGCATTGGCTGACAGATCGCCCCTAATTGGGTTTTGATCTTCCAGACGGGCCTCATAGGAGAGAAACTGAGTGTAGAGATCGCTCAGGCTGATGAATTTTTCCGCCATGGTCAAGGCGGTGATTGCAGCAATTAAGCCATTGTACCTCTCCTCGTTCAAGCCTGACAGCACATACGATATCGCATCCTCATTGTCCAGAGGTTTCCCCATCGTTGCCATCTCATCCGCCAGATGCTTGATCTGGTTGAAGAACACTACAACGGTCTTGTTCTATTTCTTGCATTGGTTGAGCGTCGTGCGAAGCTGCCCCACACGCGCCTTGGACTGCGAGGAGAACATCTCCAGAACCGCTGCCCAAATAGCTGACACGCTCTTCTTCGCAACCACCTAGGTCAGGATTTCCCACGACATGTTTCTTACCAGATACCCAACCACGGTTTGATACTGGGAGATCCATCGTGCATACTCAGGGTTCGGGACTTTTATATCATTAACATCCTTGTCCTTGACCTTCAATTCCTTCTCAGGCGCGGACATAGATCCATCCAGGAACCCCTCCAGTTGAGCTCCACGGATGTCCGGCAGGACTTGTGCCTCCCCCAGGAGGAAGTTGTCTCTGATGAGCTTCTCAAAGATTGAGGTAGTGAGCTCCCCGCTGCCAGTCATCGATGAAGAGGAGGAGCTTCCGAACAACATGGATGTGGTGGATTGCGGCGGCGACGGCTACAATATCACAGTGACAACAGAGGCTTTAGGGTTTTAGATGTGTTTCAGAAGTCAAGGCTCTGATATCATATCAAAATAGTATGGGAAGCGTAACCCTAACATTGGGCCGCTGGTGTGATTATATAGCACAAGAGTTTGCATACGGTTACAACATATGGTATACAATACCGAATCAGAGGAGACCTATACATGTACAAATACTATGTTTAACAGTCTCTCCCGTAGCCATTGTCAGAGGAGTTCGTGTGATGACGAAGAACTGTGGTAGGAACACCCCCTTTTCTTTTTTTCCTGCGCCCTGGCATCTTGTTCTAATCCACATCTCTCCAGGATGCTTTTCTTCCATGAGAGCAAACATCTTATCAAGATCTACGGCATTCCATGGAAAGCCACGTTCTTTCCACCAATCGTCCAAGTGCCCATTCGGCTGACGCGAGCATGGCTGGCACTCGGGCGCCAGTTCGGTTGGCCTGGCGTTTGGGCGATGATCTGGATGTCGTTGCGCTGAATCTAGGGGGTCTCAGAGTGGTGCCTTCGATGTCATTGATGGAAGAGGGACATTGGTGGCTCCAAGGACAACTTGATATTGTAAAGAGGGGTAATCGAAAGTTGAGGACACATGATAACCATCACTCGGTAGCCAAATCCATGGTATGTGTAGGAGGTTGTCTCGCCGTGGAAACAATATCAAGCTTCTGTTGGCGTCATTTGGTGATTCTATGGAGTCGATAGAGACATGTACTTCTGGTGGCCTAGTTCATGCTCCTGGTCAGTATTCGTTTCTAATGACACTACTGAGTAGATAGTTGAGGACGAACATCTCTATGATTGTTTTGACCTATTGTTGCCGCCTGATATGTTGGTTGTCTCTGAGGGCGAGGAAATCAATAATTTGTGTGGGGAATCATTTGTGGTGCGTTTGATGAAGCTGGGATCATTAGAGGCCTTGGCGCCGAAAATGAAGCTAGGATCATCAAAAGGCCTTGGCGGTGGTGACGAAGCCCTTGCCAGACGCCCGCCTATGTGGACAGTGGAGGTTTGGATGCTTGTTCCACCCTCCCGTATCTAGCCATCGGGCATGTGGTGTCTTTGAGTGACAAGGTTGATGACACATGTGTGTTAGCACCAAACTTCGAGGCCCTCTTTTCTAAAATTCTTTGTATTACTCGTCGGTTTAGAGGTGGGTACACTGGATATAGTTAGGGGTTTGCTTGCGGATCGATGGGAGCCTTTGGAGGACATAATCGTGAAGGTGGGGAATTCTTTGAGCAAAAATTCATAATTGTTTTATTTGTCATTAAAAAATCCATATGTTTTTCTATATAATTAGTTAAACCTAACGAAATTTGATCTTGACCAAGCCAAAGTAATATGAAACAGAGAAAATAAATTGATAGAGCTTGTTGGTTTGCCTAGTCCGACCGGGAAGTTACATGCTTTGGGAATCATTAGCTTGTTATTTTATTGTAACGGTTTTCACACGGTTTTCCGTTAACTAACTAGACAGTTTTTTTTATTAAAAGATTAGGGCAAAATTTTGCCCCGTTTCAAAAAAATAGATAAATTAAACATTACATTACCCTACCGGTTCAAAAATGTTGAAGGCGTTGACGGTCTATTTACACCATCGCCATGACGCATGAGTGCTCACTGAGGAGCTTGAGAAACGAAGATTATTCTCCATGGTTTGTTCTTCACACCGGGGACCGATCGATCATACATTATTCTGGAGTGCACTTGATCCAAGTACACAGGCTTTGCAAGAATCACCTGTTAGAGCATCTCTAGTGGCTTGTCCAAACGAACGTCTAAATGAAATATAGACGATGTGAGGTGAAAAACGCTCTCTATAGGCTCGTCTAAAGTGACGTCTAAATTTAGACGAGCATCCATTTCTGCTACCCATCGTCCACATTTGGACGACCAAGCCACGACGTCCAAAGCACAACCGCTGCCATGACCCTTCCTTCCTTCCGTCCTCAGTCGCATCCCGGGCGGACAAGCCCCTGCTCCCGGGCGGAGCCCCTCCTCTTTTCCCCTGTAGAATAGGTCAGAGAAAGTGAGAGAAATTGGACGGGATTGATGGGGATTTCGACCATGGGACCCTGGCAGGCGACGGATCTGGTCGTCGGTGCTCCGTTTTGGTCCGATTTGTAGGCAGCGAGGTGGGGAATCGAAGGCACCATTTTGTCCCGATTTTGAGGCAGTGAGGTGGTGAATCGGATTCCTAGGCAGAGAGTAGGGGAGGCGGGGCGGTGGGCTTAGCACTGAGGGGTAGGGGGCGGGGGGGGGGCAGGCTCGGTGGCCTAGCACCGGCCAACGCGGGAGGATCTCTGGACGGCATCAGTTGATGGAGAAGAAGGGCTGCTACTGCTGAATTTTGTAGTGCAGGCAGAACTGCTACTGAATTTTGTAGTGCACTTGAACTTACTGCTGAATTTTGTAGTTTTCCTTTGGTAGTGCACGACTGAAGCTGCTGCTTCGTTGGTGGTGCACAGCTGAAACTAAGTTTTGATGGTAGTTAAAATATATTGTTAAATATAGAAAAGAGAATATAGACCTTCTAGTTATAGACGATTCACTGGAAAACTGAGAACGTCTAAAAAAGAATCTTTATACACGGTCATCTATATGGAGAAGAAACAGATAGTACGACAGATGCACCGTTAGATTTGCAGACATTGGATAAATGCATCCTTAATTTCGACCTCAGCAGCCTTTAGAGGTGACATGTGTTGGAATTTGGTGAGTATTGGGCTGTTGGTCCATTAGACAAATTCTGAAATTCTCTTTGGTCTACTTGTGCATGGCAGCATATGGCTGTGCTAGTGGTGCTAAAGTTTAGTCTCATATTGCAGTTGAAGGGGAGTTGGACCACCTTATATAGTAGAGTATTGCACCACTCACTAAGGTGTGACAAGAAAAGAAGCCCTCGCGCACTCCTCTTCCGACACCGCCCGCCTCGCCTCGCCACACACCGCCACGTCGCTGGTTATGGAAATCTCGCCGAGCCGAGCTTTATTTTGCTGGTTAGGAAAAACTAATTATGAGTCATTAATGGACGCGTTAATTACAACCGTTTCCATTTTTTATGGACGTGGACCACGATCTCCCTAACCTGCACTATATAAGCGTCTGCGCTAAACCTAACCGGTGAATAAATCCACACACGCGCCTATTCTCTAGAACCTTGTGCCGCTGCTTTCGTCTTTCCCATCCTGGTTTGCGGCGTGCACCGTAGATCGGGACAGCAGGCCTCCGAAACCCCGCCTCTCGTGAACCTGTACGGGTGAGGGGGCGATCAGGTTTTTGGGAAGCGCTCAAGCGCGACTACTGGCAACCACGACGTCGTCCGACGACGAGTTTCCGAACGACGACTTCTTCCCGGACGTCAGCGACCTCTTCGGCAACCTCAACATGGGCGATAACTCTGCTGCTGCTACCGCTGCGGCTACTGCCGCAACTGCATCGTATGTGTTTTCAATCTCTCTCTTTCGGATTTTGCTAGAGTTTCTAGGTCTAGCATATGGCGTAGATGTGATAGGTTTATCTTGTATAGATGTAATCTGTTCATCTACTTTGTTAACCTGCATGGTTGGTTTTAATACCGTCTGTATGATCATGCTTTATCAGTTTATTATTCGGATTAAATCATATGGATTATTGCTTATATTTCCAACAATCCAAAAACCTGAATATAGGCAACTGAATTTCCCTGGTGTAGCCGGGGCTACTAGCCCGCCTCCTTTTGATGGCATGCACTATAAGAGATGACGCAAGAGAGCGGTTCTCTGGTTTGAAAACCTGAACTGCTATAGCGCCACTCTTGGCAAGCCTGAAGGAGATCTTTCTGCTGAGCAGGAAGCGACCTTTAAGAAATCCGATACTATGTTTATGGCGGCTTTGTTAAGTGTTCTTGGGGACAACATTGTTGACCCGTATATGTCATTTGATAATGGCAAGGACGCGTGGGAAGCGCTCGAGGCCAAGTTTGGGGTCTCGGAGGCTGGCACTGAGTTGTATGTCATGGAGAAATTCTATGACTACAAGATGACTGATGAGCGCTCCATCGTTGAGCAGGCTCATGAGATACAATCACTTCCCAAAGAACTTGAGCAGTTCAAGTGTTCCTTACCGGACAAATTTGTGGCTGGTGGCATTATTGCCAAGCTTCCTCCCTCGTGGAGGAACTTTGCTACTTCTCTGAAACATAAGACATAAGAGTTTTCCATTACGGATCTCATTGGTTCTCTTCATGTGGAAGAGAAGGCGAGAGCAAAGGACAAAACTACTCGAGGATTTGAGGGAGGTTCTACTGCCAATTTGGTGCAGAAGAAAAACTTCCAATCCCACAAGTTCAAGAATAAGAACAAAATTAAAGGAAAAGGGAAGTTTGATGGAAAGAACATGGCCACGCACTCAACCAACTTCAAGAAGAAAAATGATAAGAGGAAAGTATCTTGCCACGTCTGTGGTGATCCTGATTATTGGGCTCCTAGATGTCCTAATCGCTTTGGCAAGCGTCAACATGGGAACAGCGGCAAGGCCGCTAATATTGTTATGAAGGATGCTGGGTGCGGTATTTTACCTACTATCCTTTCAGTATGTCAGACACGGGTGCTAATACACATGTATGTTCTAATATTTCCATGTTTTCCTCTTATCAGGTATCAAAGACCTCTTTCGTGCTGATGGGAGACGGCTCACGTGCTTCTGTTCATGGTGTTGGTACGGTAAATCTGAAGTTTACTTCGGGGAAGACCGTACAGCTGAAGAATGTGCAACACGTTCCCTCCATCAATAAGAATCTCGTCAGCGGATCGCTTTTATGTCGAGATGGCTTTAAGTTGGTTTTTGAGTCCAATAAAGTTGTAATTTCTAAGTATGTACAATTTGTTGAAAAGGGTTATGAGTGCGGAGGTCTGTTCCGCTTGTCTTTGTCAGACTCATGTACTAAAGTTATTAATCATGTTTGCAATGATAATGAGTCCAATGTTTGGCATTCACGACTCTGTCATATTAACTTTGGTTGCATGACGCGGCTAGCCAATATGAGTTTAATTCTGAAATTTACCACTATCAAAGGTTCTAAGTGCCAAGTTTGTGTGCAAGCAAAGCAACCCCGCAAGTCTCATACGGCTGCGAAACATAGAAACTTAGCACCGCTAGAACTTATACATTCAGATCTTTGTGAGATGAATGGTGTGTTGACAGAAGGTGGAAAAAGATACTTTATGATGTTGATTGATGACTCCACTAGATACTGCTATGTTTATCTCCTGAAATCTAAAGATGAAGCTTTGAACTACTTCAAAATCTATAAATCTGAGGCAGAAAACCAACTTGATCTTAAAATCAAGCGGCTAAGGTCGGATCGTGGTGGAGAGTACTTTTCAAATGAATTTGATTTATTCTATGGGGAACATGATATTATACATGAGAGGACGCCTCGCTACTCACCTCAGTCAAATGGGGTGGCCGAAAGAAAGAACCACACTCTAACTGATTTGGTTAACGTCATGTTAGATACATCAGGTCTTTCCAAGGAATGGGGGGTAGGTGCTAATGATCGCGTGTCATGTCCTAAACCGTGTTCCTGTAAAGGATAAAACCATGACTACATTTGAGGAATGGGAAAAGAAAAGGCTTAAACTCTCTTACTTACAAACTTGAGGTTGTTTAGCGAAAGTCAATATTCCAATACCCAAGAAGCGAAAGCTTGGACAAAAAACCGTTGATTGTGTTTTTCTGGGATATGCTTTTCATAGAAATGGCTATAGATTTTTTATAGTAAAATCTGAGGTATCCGACATGCATGTTGGTACAATTATGGAGTCTAATGATGCTACTTTCTTTTAGGATATCTTTCCTATAAAAGGTATGTCTAGCTCATCAAATCAGGGGATGACCAGTTCATCTAGTCAGGAATTTTCTATAATTCCTGAACCCACTATGCCGATAGAACACTCTGGTGATCCCGTGGAGGATGACAATGAAGCTCCCAAAAGGAGCAAGATACAAAGGACTGCAAAGTCATTTGGCGATGATTTCATTGTGTACCTTGTGGATGATACTCCCACTTCTATTTCAGAAGCCTATGCATCTCAAGATGCTGACTACTAGAAGGAAGGCTGTCCGAAGCGAGATGGACTCCATCTTAGCTAATGGTACTTGGGAAATCACTTATCGTCCTTATGGGTGCAAACACTGGGATGTAAGTGGGTGTTTAAGAAAAAGCTTAGACTGATGGTACTATTGAAAAGTACAAGACACGTCTTGTGGCTAAGGGTTATACCCAAAAGGAAGGTGAAGACTTCTTCGATACATACTCACCTGTAGCCAGATTGACCACTATTCGAGTACTACTTTCCTTGGCTGCCTCACATGGTCTTCTCGTTCATCAAATGGATGTTAAGACAACTTTTCTAAATGGAGAGCTAGATGAGGAAATTTATATGGAGCAGCCTGACGGATTTGTAGTAGATGGTCAAGAACGAAAGGTGTGTAAGTTAGTGAAGTCTTTGTATGGTCTTAAGCAAGCTCCTAAACAGTGGCACGAGAAGTTTGAAAGAACTTTAACTGCTGAAGGCTTTGTTGTAAATGGATTTGACAAATGTGTGTACTATCTCCATGGTGGGGGAGAGGGAGTTATTATGTGTCTCTACGTTGATGACATATTGATATTCGGGACCAACCTCGCTGTTATCGAGGAGGTCAAAGAGTTCCTATCTCGCTGCTTTGAGATGAAGGACTTGGGAGTGGCTGATGTAATATTAAACATCAAGCTACTAAAGTATGACAATGATGGGATTCCACTGCTTCAGTCTCACTATGTGGAAAAGATATTGACTCGCTTCGGGTATAGCGACTGCAATTCTTCTCCAACGCCTTATGATCCGAGTGTGCTACTTCAAAAGAATTGAAGGACTGCTAAAGATCAATTGAGATATTCTCAAATTATTGGCTCGCTCATGTATTTAGCCAGTGCTACTAGACCTGACATCTCCTTTGCTGTAAGCAAACTGAGTCGATTTGTGTCAAATCCTGGAGATGATCATTGGCATGCTCTTGAAAGAGTTTTGCGCTATTTGAAAGGCACTGCGAGTTATGGTATTCACTATACTGGGTATCCATGGGTACTTGAGGGTTATAGTGATTCAAACTGGATATCTGATCTTGATGAGATTAAGACCACAAGTGGTTATTTGTTTACACTTGGTGGTGGCACCGTTCTGGAAGTCTTGCAAGCAGACCATCTTAACGAGGTCAACAATGGAAGCGAACTCACAACATTAGACGCATCCACTATTGAAGCGAGTGGCCGTGAGCTCTTGATAGACTTACGTGGTTGAAAAACCAATACCGCCATCCCGATGAACTGTGATAATCAAAGCGTGATTGTCAAAGTAAGCAGTTCTAAGGACAATATGAAGTCATCAAGACATGTGAAGAGGAGATTGAAATCTGTCGAAACCGAGAAACTCCGAGTTATTGCGTTGGATTATATCCAAACATCTAAGAATCTGGCGATCCCTTCACAAAGGGTTTATCACGTAATGTGATAGATAATGCATCGAGGAGATGGGTTTGAGACCCACGCTATGAGTTAATCGGTGGCAACCCACTCTATGTGATCGGAGATCCGTGAATTAGAGATGGGAGACAAGCTGTTGGTCACCGAGAGGAGAGTATCCCATATTATATTGCCATATCCATAAAGATGCAATACTCTCTTAATCTGTGGCGGTTGATATTTATCTTAATGTGTTTCAAGTGGCTTTTATAAGCGGAGATGTTGTCTGCAGAACATCTCTTGAGGAACACACCTATATGAGTATATTGTTAAGCGTTACGATCTGTGAGAGTTGGGTGATGTATAATAAACTCATGAAAGGCCCTGGAGTATGACGCATAAGCTCCAAACCGCGGGGAAGCCGACGGTAACCCTGTACCGGTCTAGATTTTTTGTAAAACTAGCCTTGAAAACTTATAGTTCAAGGCATAGTCCACTATTCAAGTTGCTAGCTAGTGTAGCATGAAGTTTAACGTGAAAGTTCAACAACAGTCTCCATACACCTTTGGTATATAAAACAATGTTCCGTAATAAAAGTGATGTGATGTGTCAATGAGACTTTGTGGGGGATTGTTGGAATTTTGTGAGTAAGAATTGTGTGCCTTCACGGTGTGCCTAAGAGTATTGTGTCTGATAGGGGAACACAGTTTACTTCTCACTTTTGGAGACAACTTCATGAATCTTTGGGAGCGAGGTTGGAATTCAGCACTTTTCATCCTCAAACCGATGGACAAACGAAAGGACTAATCAGATTCTTGAAGACATGTTGAGAGCATGTGCCCTAGACTATGGAGCAAGTTGGGATGAAAGTTTGCCTTACGTGAGTTCTCTTACAATAGATTACCAATCTAGCATTGGGATGGCACCATTTGAGTTCCTCTATGGAAGAAAATGTACCACCCCATTACTATGGAATGGTGTGGGAGAAAGAAGTTTATTTGGACCTGATCTTATCAAAGACGCCGAAGAGAAGGTCAAATTGGTTAAGGATAGGTTGAAGATACCACAGTCCCGACAGAAAAGCTACTCGGATTCTAAGCGTAGAGAAGTCACCTACGAAGTTGGGGATAGAGCTTATCTTAGAGTGTCACCACTTCGTGGAGTGAAAAGATTTGGAGTCAAAGGAAAGTTGGCACCAAGATATGTTGGGCCATTTAAGATTCTAAGTCGCAAGGGAGAAGTTGCATATGAAGTTGAATTGCGAGTCTCATCGTACTGTCCATAATGTGTTTCATGTGAGTCGACAAGAAATGTCACCCAGAGATGGAAGAATCATCTTTGAAGGATACCATACCCTTGGAAGAAGTCCAACTAGAAAGTGATCTCACCTATGAGGAAAAGCCTGTCAAGATTCTTGAGACTGCAGAAAGAGTCACAAGGACAAAAACTATCAAATTCTGCAAAGTGCAATGGAATCATCATTCCAAAGAGGAAGCAACATGGGAAAGAGAAGATGATCTTCGGAAAGACCACCCTCAACTATTTGCTAGCCAATCCGAATCTCGAGGGAGAGATTCATCTTAAGGGGTTTAGATTTGTAACATCCCTAAATTCATATTCCAAAACTCATTCATATCATCCTTGCATTCATCATCATTAGGGCTTTTCTCAAAATCATTTCAGAAACAGGAGCAATTGTGGCTCATTATTTTATGTATGAAAACCCTAGCCTTTGTGCTACATACTATTGGGAAAGATCTTTGTTATTCATTCAGAATGTTTTGAATTCAAACTTAAGTGGTCTCAAAAGCTTGAGAAAAATATCAAAGCAAAATATGAATTAAAACAAATTATATGCCTATTATCACACATCTCATAAAGGCATAGTTTTAATTTATTTTCGAAAGACCCAAGTGTTCTGAAGTGTTCAGATGTGTTTGACACTCATTTAAGCACAAGTTTTATTTTACAAAAGTTCTGTAAAGCTTTGGATTCAAACAGATTTGAATTTGGGTTTAAAAAACCATTTATGGAAATTCAATCAGAAAAAGAAAAGGAATTAAGAGGGAAAAAAATTAGCCAAAACCAATCTGCCAACCCATTACACGGCCATTAGCCCACATCTCCCACCCCATGAACCGTTTTCTTTACCCACCCCGCACCCACCGGCGGTAGACAGAAGGACCCGATCCCACTCCCCTCACTCGCTGACAACCGCGGCCCACTCGAGTGTCGTCGTCTCCACCCGCACGACCAGTTCATCCCCAAATCAGCGCGGCCGTTTCCTGTTTGATTGCGCAGCTTAAATTCACGTTAAAGCATGAGTAATTCTCGCTCACGACCAGGCTACTTAAACCCCCTCTGTCCCCTCTCTCTTCTCCCCCAACTCCCAACCCCAGAGCGCCCCCAGGCTGCACGCATTGCTCTCAGCAAACCCTCTCTTGCCTCAATCTAAGGACTTGTCAGGTACCCAAGACCCCAAGTATAGGGAGTGTGAGCGATGATTGATCTGCAGGTTGGTGTAACACCCTCAGAATCGACCCTATGCAAGTTTCAGCGATTCCCGCCAAACCCGCATAGAAACGATTCAAAGGTGCCCACCAGGCACTTTCGTGCGGGTGGAAAACGAAGTAATAACATTACACAACAGTCCTCGATGGGACCCACAGAACAGATATATATACAACACGACTCCATGAGTCAAGAATACGGATATCTGAACAAAGATCCAAATCACCTTGAAAGCGGTAGGCGTCCAGCACGGACAAGATGTAAATGGGTCTAAGAGCCACGAAGAATAACCAATGGCGTCCATAACCCTTGGGCCAAGCGGAAGGGTAACCACCTAACGACGTCGATCTCAAAACCTGCTTAAACAAAAGGGTGCCGACAAAGGGCAAAGGAAAAGAGAGGCGGTCGATCTTGAGGCGATTGCAGCGAGGCTAGAATTGGCGGTCCTCGCCTACATAGGTATGGTGAGGTGAAGGCGTGACGTATGCACTAAACAACCTATAGAGACTCGATACAACTGGCGGCAATCAGAGAGGGGTAAGAGAGACCTAATCGGAACCAACATGAATCTAACACCAAACAAACCCATCCTGGTATTTCCCCCTCGAGACCAAACGAGGAAGTCAACTGAGGAACTCACACCGTTGGCAGTTTTATTTATTCAGTTATCGTTGCAGCAATTACTAGTCAGGTATAGATAGTCATCCTGATAAAATAAGCAGTGGGTACTTTTATTTAACCATTCCATTGTAGTTGCGACACTTACTAGTCAAGTACAATTAGCATGAGATATCCCAAAACCCAGCAGTTGTTGGTACTTTTATTTAGCCATTCCGTTGTAGTTGCAATACTTACTAGTCAGATACAATGGTCGCAAGCGACAACCCAAACAAGCAATTGTTGGCAGTTTTATTTAGCCATTCCATTATAGTGAAATTGATTACTAGTCATTATAAATTCAAATTTATAGCACTACTTTAGTTATAGTTGTCTATGATCGAGATACTGTGCTCCAAGTCGTCCATAACCGCGGACACGGCTTTCAGAAAGTTTTACCTGCGGGGTGCACAAATAACAACACACTCGATCAACCTCGGAAAAACCAAATCAAAACCCAGCGAGGCTTTCACGACAAAGCAATCACAGGATTCAGAAATATTTCAGGGGCCACCCCATTGAGTACACTACTTAGCGAAGTTAGCTGACTCGAGACGGACCCAAGGTTTGGGTGGACGGTACAGAACGGGAACCCAAAACTGGGCTTGTCGATACAGCGAAAACGTGTCACGATCCTAAACAGTACAGGTGCTCCTCGCACAATCGTAAATACAGTAGTAAAGCATGGCATAAGTACAGGATAGTAAATAAAACCTCAAACTAGTTTGTGGCCCCAAGAAATAAGAATGAATCAAGCTCTAGCTCGGGGGTCCCATAATCCTCCCGGATGTGGATAGCGAAAATTCAAGGAATAGGTATCAAGTACTCGGGTCCTCACAGGACACAAGTGGACGATTAACAACCAAATAACATCTATTGCCCACCTGCCTCTGCTTACCTACTTCAATTTTAGTTGTTAAACAGTAATTAAAGTAAGCGATAATGAAAGCCATGATCATCTCCAACATCAAACAGTGACAATACTCCAACAAGCGTAGTCTTGGAAGACACGCAACAACACTTGAGCAAGCTACTCTGACGCATAAGTCCAACTATCTACCAAACAACAGGTAATAGGATGTGTCCAAGGCAATATAAGGCTGCAAGGGATATCACGGTACGAAAACTAGAGCAACGCAACAGATAGCAATAGATCAACAGGAGGGAATAAATACTATAAAAGTAAGATCGAGAAAGGGGAGATGCTGAAAACATTGCTGAAGATTCATCCGAAGATCAGGGTGAAGCTCACATCAACTCAACGACATTATCCGCGAAGAAGCAAAACACTAGAAGAAACACCGGATGCACTATTTAATACTACGGCAAAGATCGGGCATGATGCGTGTATGATGTATGACATGGCAAAGGGACGATGCAATTAGGCAAGATTAAGCGGAACCGGGGGTCCCGACAATTAATTAAACGGTTCAAGTTATTTATCTACCCCGCAAATTAAATGTTGTAAAAACAGGGCAAGATAAGTTACCGGTTCGCTACACAAATTTAAATGAGACCGATATACGACTAGATGTGCCCGCATATGGATCCCATATTTAATTAGAGGTGAATCGGCATAAGGCCCCCAAACCACACACAAATATGCATGCGAGATGAATGATTTAATGCAACAAGTTTATATCATTTATAAAATAGGGGCTCGGAGAAAGGTCACACATTAGGGTCGAAGATCTTGGTTCGGGGGGGTTCGGGGTCCGACAGGGTTCAGGGTTCGACGGGATCGGTCTCGGACAACAGAAGTAGATCTTGTCGCATCCGCGGTGGTCGGGCCATGTTGTCGGTCTTGTCGTCTCACGCGGAGATCTTGGCATTCTGGGAGGAAGTACTTGGTCTGGCGTCGGGGGCACAACGGACTCGCCCTGGTCGGTGCCGATCTTGTCGTCGATGGCGGACTTGAGTGGGTCGGGTACCGGGGTCTTCGGATCTGGGGAGTAGATCTTGTCGCACGAGCGTCAATGCTTCCGGGAAGAAGAACTTGTCGCATCCGGGGAGATCTTGATTCGGCTTCGGTCGCAGTGTTCGAAAGCATATCTTGGTGTAGGGACGGTCCTTGGCGGCGATTCTTCGGGTTCGACACTTCTTCGGGGTCAATCTTCGGCAACAGGGGTCTTCGGTTCTTCGGCACCCCCGATGCATCCGTGAAGGAGGTCTTGATGTTCTATGTCGACGACCTTCGGGCCCGGGTTTTCCCAATGTCGATCTTGAATGGATCGAGCACCGATGGCCTTGTGTGGTTCGTCGGGTCCGTGTAGGAGATCTCATATCAGCTGGGCGGCTCAGGAGTGTAGACCGAGGAGGGTCCCTAGCGGCGCACAGCGGAAGGTCGATGGCGGTTTAGCGGCGACTCCGGCCCGGCAGCCTTGAGGGAAGAGGGGACGATGACCAGCAGGCGTCGGGGCGAGCCCGAAGGCGGCGGCGGTTGCTCGAGGTGGCGAGCACGGGCTGGGCATCGGGCTGCAGAGATGGCCGGCCAGGGCGCACGGAAGGGACCGACAGCGGAGGGCTGGCGCTCAGCTTGCCGGGCGAGGCGGCCTGCTGGGAAGGCGGCAGGAGGAGGAGCTCGCGGCGGGGCGACTCGCGAGCACACGACGAAGCGGGCGGCAGGCGGCGGTTGGTGGTCGAACTCGCCGGGGCAGAGGAGGGCGGCCGGGCTTCGGGAAGAAAGCGGCAGGGGTGGTCTTGCCGAGGGAGGCGGGCGGAGGGGAAGCGGCGGTTTCTTGTAGAGGGCGGCGGGGCGGAGGACCGCAGAGGGCGGCGGCCTGGACACCGGTGAGGAGGCGGGGCCGCGGGGCAGAACGGAGAAGGGGTGAGGCGGCAAGCTCGGTGGCGGACGGCGAGGAGGACGACGGAGGTCGGGAGCTCAGGCGAGGAGGAGGGAGGAAGCCGGGAGGAGACGGCGCCTTGGCCGAGGAGCGGCCGCGGCCGGAGGCGGGGCGACGGGGAGGCGCGGCCGGAGGGGAGGAGGCCCTGGCGGCGCGGGGAGGACGCGTCGGGGAGAGAGGTAGGAGAAGGTGGGGGAGGGAGAGAGGTTGGGGACAGGCGGGTCGGGGTGGGCCAGGGGGTGCGTCGGTGGGGGTGGGGCTAGAGAGAGTGGGAGTAGGGTGGGGAGTGACCAGGGGGTGGCGGAGGTGGGCAGGCCTGCAGGTGGGAGGGTCGGCCAGGTGGTGGGGCAGGGTGTAAGGGAGAGAGAGGGTAAGAAGAGGCTGTGTGGCGCATGGGGAGGGAAAAGGAGTGGGGCGGAGGGTGTTGACCAAGGGGATTGGTGAGGTGGCGGTGGTGTGATGAGGTGGAGGAAAGGTGAGGTGGAGGCCCTTTGGTTGGTGGGTAGACTAGGTTTGGGTAGGGATAGGAATTAGGCAGGCTGTTTTGCCTTTGGGGGTGGCCGACTGGGTCGGATCGGCCCGGTTGGCTGCCCCCTAAAAAAATAATTAAATATTTTATTCAATTAAAACCGGGCTTTTGCAAACCGTTGGCAGTCAAAACAAAACATTCCGGAGACCCGGGTTTTGGGTTTTGAAATAAATTGCGGGGTATTTAGAAAACAAAATATGTTTTTCGGAAATAATTTTGTGCAAACAAATGCAAGATGACATGACGATGCTCAAATGCAATGTGGCATGATGACATGAGCATGCGATCATGATGATGCAATGCACAAAAACAACGCGATTTTCTAGTAGTGGTTTTGCGGGATGCCACAGTTGGTAACCCCAGTGACAGAAGGGGTAGTACGACTATATGTGAGGGATTTACTTGGGATTAACGGTGACATCACTATGCATACCATTAGTTGTCTTTCTTCTAGGGATGAGACTAGTAGGTTATTGCTATAAGAGGTTGCGGAGGCGATAACAATTATGGATACACTGCCCACATATAATTATCTTGCTCTAACAATTACATGCATACTTTATTATTATATTTTATTCCCATCAGATGTTTTGCACAGCTACTGGTGAAACCGAAGGCCCTAGGCCCTCTCTCTCCATCATCATCAACATCAACAAAAAGATTGCAAACTATTGGTCCGGTGAAAACACAAAAGTTCTATAACTCTCGAAGGTCCGTTAAAGTAACTTCACTTTGCTTTTGCTTCCCAAGGATTCGATAAACCTAGTTCTACTAGGGAAAAAGAACTATACTACATCCATAATCTGGATCAAAGGTATCACTGATCATAACCATGTTGCTCATAGCCATAGCATTGTTCATAGCCACACTGGTCGGGGTATTATCCCCTGCGTCCACCAGCATTGTGACCTCCACGGAATCCTCCACCGCATCCATGAGCAGCAGCATTGGCTGACAGATCGCCCCTAATTGGGTTTTGATCTTCCAGACGGGCCTCATAGGAGAGAAACTGAGTGTAGAGATCGCTCAGGCTGATGAATTTTTCCGCCATGGTCAAGGCGGTGATTGCAGCAATTAAGCCATTGTACCTCTCCTCGTTCAAGCCTGACAGCACATACGATATCGCATCCTCATTGTCCAGAGGTTTCCCCATCGTTGCCATCTCATCCGCCAGATGCTTGATCTGGTTGAAGAACACTACAACGGTCTTGTTCTATTTCTTGCATTGGTTGAGCGTCGTGCGAAGCTGCCCCACACGCGCCTTGGACTGCGAGGAGAACATCTCCAGAACCGCTGCCCAAATAGCTGACACGCTCTTCTTCGCAACCACCTAGGTCAGGATTTCCCACGACATGTTTCTTACCAGATACCCAACCACGGTTTGATACTGGGAGATCCATCGTGCATACTCAGGGTTCGGGACTTTTATATCATTAACATCCTTGTCCTTGACCTTCAATTCCTTCTCAGGCGCGGACATAGATCCATCCAGGAACCCCTCCAGTTGAGCTCCACGGATGTCCGGCAGGACTTGTGCCTCCCCCAGGAGGAAGTTGTCTCTGATGAGCTTCTCAAAGATTGAGGTAGTGAGCTCCCCGCTGCCAGTCATCGATGAAGAGGAGGAGCTTCCGAACAACATGGATGTGGTGGATTGCGGCGGCGACGGCTACAATATCACAGTGACAACAGAGGCTTTAGGGTTTTAGATGTGTTTCAGAAGTCAAGGCTCTGATATCATATCAAAATAGTATGGGAAGCGTAACCCTAACATTGGGCCGCTGGTGTGATTATATAGCACAAGAGTTTGCATACGGTTACAACATATGGTATACAATACCGAATCAGAGGAGACCTATACATGTACAAATACTATGTTTAACAGTCTCTCCCGTAGCCATTGTCAGAGGAGTTCGTGTGATGACGAAGAAGTGGTAGGAACACCCCTTTCTTTTTTCCTGCACGGCATCTTGTTCTAATCCACATCTCTCGGATGCTTTTCTTCCATGAGAGCAAACATCTTATCAAGATCTCTGACATTCCATGGAAAGCCACGTTCTTTCCACCAATCGTCCAAGTGCCCATTCGTTGACGCGAGCATGGTTGGCTTTCGCCAGTGATTGGCTGGCGTTTGGGCGATGATCTGGATGTCGTTGCGCTGAATCTAGGGGGTCTCAGAGTGGTGCCTTCGATGTCATTGATGGAAGAGGGACATTGGTGGCTCCAAGGACAACTTGATATTGTAAAGAGGGGTAATCGAAAGTTGAGGACACATGATAACCATCACTCGGTAGCCAAATCCATGGTATGTGTAGGAGGTTGTCTCGCCGTGGAAACAATATCAAGCTTCTGTTGGCGTCATTTGGTGATTCTATGGAGTCGATAGAGACATGTACTTCTGGTGGCCTAGTTCATGCTCCTGGTCAGTATTCGTTTCTAATGACACTACTGAGTAGATAGTTGAGGACGAACATCTCTATGATTGTTTTGACCTATTGTTGCCGCCTGATATGTTGGTTGTCTCTGAGGGCGAGGAAATCAATAATTTGTGTGGGGAATCATTTGTGGTGCGTTTGATGAAGCTGGGATCATTAGAGGCCTTGGCGCCGAAAATGAAGCTAGGATCATCAAAAGGCCTTGGCGGTGGTGACGAAGCCCTTGCCAGACGCCCGCCTATGTGGACAGTGGAGGTTTGGATGCTTGTTCCACCCTCCCGTATCTAGCCATCGGGCATGTGGTGTCTTTGAGTGACAAGGTTGATGACACATGTGTGTTAGCACCAAACTTCGAGGCCCTCTTTTCTAAAATTCTTTGTATTACTCGTCGGTTTAGAGGTGGGTACACTGGATATAGTTAGGGGTTTGCTTGCGGATCGATGGGAGCCTTTGGAGGACATAATCGTGAAGGTGGGGAATTCTTTGAGCAAAAATTCATATAATTGGTTATCATTAAAAAATTCATAATTGTTTTATTTGTCATTAAAAAATCCATATGTTTTTCTATATAATTAGTTAAACCTAACGAAATTTGATCTTGACCAAGCCAAAATAATATGAAACAGAGAAAATAAATTGATAGAGCTTGTTGGTTTGCCTAGTCGGGCCGGGAAGTTACATGCTTTGGGAATCATTAGCTTGTTATTTTATTGTAACGGTTTTCACACGGTTTTCCGTTAACTAACTAGACAGTTTTTTTTATTAAAAGATTAGGGCAAAATTTTGCCCCGTTTCAAAAAAAATAGATAAATTAAACATTACATTACCCTACCGGTTCAAAAATGTTGAAGGCGTCGACGGTCTATTTACACCATCGCCATGACGCATGAGTGCTCACTGAGGAGCTTGAGAAACGAAGATTATTCTCCATGGTCTGTTCTTCACACCGGGGACCAATCGATCATACATTATTCCGGAGTGCACTTAATCCAAGTACGCAGGCTTTGCAAGAATCACCTGTTAGAGCATCTCTAGTGGCTTGTCCAAACGAACGTCTAAATGAAATATAGACGATGTGAGGTGAAAAACGCTCTCTATAGGCTCGTCTAAAGTGACGTCTAAATTTAGACGAGCATCCATTTCTGCTACCCATCGTCCACATTTGGACGACCAAGCCACGACGTCCAAAGCACAACTGCCGCTCGCGACCCTTCCTTCCCGCGTCCCTGGTCGCATCCCGGGCGGACAAGCCCCTGCTCCCGGGCGGAGCCCCTCCTCTTTTCCCCTGTAGAATAGGTCAGAGAAAGTGAGAGAAATTGGACGGGATTGATGGGGATTTCGACCATGGGACCATGGCAGGCGACGGATCTGGTCGTCGGTGCTCCGTTTTGGTCCGATTTGTAGGCAGCGAGGTGGGGAATCGAAGGCACCATTTTGTCCCGATTTTGAGGCAGTGAGGTGGGGAATCGGATTCCTAGGCAGAGAGTAGGGGAGGCGGGGCGGTGGGCTTAGCACCGAGGGGTAGGGGGCGGGGGGGCAGGCTCGGTGGCCTAGCACCGGCCAACGCGGGAGGATCTCTGGACGGCATCAGTTGATGGAGAAGAAGGGCTGCTACTGCTGAATTTTGTAGTGCACGGGCAGAACCTGCTACTGAATTTTGTAGTGCACTTCTGAACTTACTGCTGAATTTTGTAGTTTTCCTTTGGTAGTGCACGACTGAAGCTGCTGCTTCGTTGGTGGTGCACAGCTGAAACTGAGTTTTGATGGTAGTTAAAATATATTGTTAAATATAGAAAAGAGAATATAGACCTTCTAGTTATAGACGATTCACTGGAAAACTGAGAACGTCTAAAAAAGAATCTTTATACACGGTCATCTATATGGAGAAGAAACAGATAGTACGACAGATGCACCGTTAGATTTGCAGACATTGGATAAATGCATCCTTAATTTCGACCTCAGCAGCCTTTAGAGGTGACATGTGTTGGAATTTGGTGAGTATTGGGCTGTTGGTCCATTAGACAAATTCTGAAATTCTCTTTGGTCTACTTGTGCATGGCAGCATATGGCTGTGCTAGTGGTGCTAAAGTTTAGTCTCATATTGCAGTTGAAGGGGAGTTGGACCACCTTATATAGTAGAGTATTGCACCACTCACTAAGGTGTGACAAGAAAAGAAGCTCTCGCGCACTCCTCTTCTGACACCGCCCGCCTCGCCTCGCCACACCTCGTCACGCAGCGTCGGGTTCTGAAATCTCACGAGCCGAGCTTTATTTTGTTGGTTAGGAAAAACTAATTATAAGTCATTAATGGACGCGTTAATTACAACCGTTTCCATTTTTTATGGACGTGGACTGTTACCGACTCGAACGTGGGCTGAGCCCACGATCTCCCTAAAATACACTATATAAGCGTCTGCGCTAAACCTAACCGGTGAATAAATCCACACACGCGCCTATTCTCTAGAACCTTGCGCCGCTGCTTTCGTCTTTCCCATCCTGGTTTGCGGCGTGCACCGTAGATCGGGACAGCAGGCATCCGAAACCCCGCCTCTCGTGAACCTGTACGGGTGAGGGGGCGATCAGGTTTTCGGGAAGCGCTCAAGCGCGACTACTGGCAACCACGACGTCGTCCGACGACGAGTTTCCGAACGACGACTTCTTCCCGGACGTCAGCGACCTCTTCGGCAACCTCAACATGGGCGATAACTTTGCTGCTGCTACCGCTGCGGCTACTGCCGCAACTGCATCGTATTTGTTTCCAATCTCTCTCTTTCGGATTTTGCTAGAGTTTCTAGGTCTAGCATATGGCGTAGATGTGATAGGTTTATCTTGTATAGATGTAATCTGTTCATCTACTTTGTTAATCTGCATGGTTGGTTTTAATACCGTCTGTATGATCATGCTTTATCAGTTTATTATTCGGATTAAATCATATGGATTATTGCTTATATTTCCAACAATCCAAAAACCTGAATATAGGCACCTGAATTTCACTGGTGTAGCCGGGGCTACTAGGCCGCCTCCTTTTGATGGCATGCACTATAAGATATGACGCA
The DNA here is from genome assembly GCA_030063025.1 of Avena longiglumis. Lineage (NCBI taxonomy): Eukaryota > Viridiplantae > Streptophyta > Magnoliopsida > Poales > Poaceae > Avena > Avena longiglumis. The sequence goes on along the minus strand of CP125975.1, from coordinate 441,631,854 downwards.
AGAGAGCGGTTCTCTGGTTTGAAAACCAGAACTGCTATAGCGCCACTCTTGACAAGCCTGAAGGAGATCTCTCTGCTGAGCAGGAAGCGACCTTTAAGAAATCCGATACTATGTTTATGGCGGCTTTGTTAAGTGTTCTTGGGGACAACATTGTTGACCCGTATATGTCATTTGATAATGGCAAGGACGCGTTGGAAGCGCTCGAGGCCAAGTTTGGGGTCTCGGAGGCTGGCACTGAGTTGTATGTCATGGAGAAATTCTATGACTACAAGATGACTGATGAGCGCTCCATCATTGAGCAGGCTCATGAGATACAATCACTTCCCAAAGAACTTGAGCAGTTCAAGTGTTCCTTACCGGACAAATTTGTGGCTGGTGGCATTATTGCCAAGTTTCCTCCCTCGTGGAGGAACTTTGCTACTTCTCTGAAACATAAGACATAAGAGTTTTCTGTTACGGATCTCATTGGTTCTCTTCATGTGGAAGAGAAGGCGAGAGCAAAGGACAAAACTACTCGAGGATTTGAGGGAGGTTCTACTGTCAATTTGGTGCAGAAGAAAAACTTCCAATCCCACAAGTTCAAGAATAAGAACAAAATTAAAGGAAAAGGGAAGTTTGATGGAAAGAACATGGCCACGCACTCAACCAACTTCAAGAAGAAAAATGATAAGAGGAAAGTCTCTTGCCACGTCTGTGGTGATCCTGATTATTGGGCTCCTAGCTGTCCTAATCGCTTTGGCAAGCGTCAACATGGGAACAGCGGCAAGGCCGCTAATATTGTTATGAAGGATGCTGGGTACGGTATTTTACCTACTATCCTTTCAGTATGTTAGACACGGGTGCTAATACACATGTATGTTCTAATATTTCCATGTTTTCCTCTTATCAGGTATCAAAGACCTCTTTCGTCCTGATGGGAGACGGCTCACGTGTTTCTGTTCATGGTGTTGGTACGGTAAATCTGAAGTTTACTTCGGGGAAGACCGTACAGCTGAAGAATGTGCAACACGTTCCCTCCATCAATAAGAATCTCGTCAGCGGATCGCTTTTATGTCGAGATGGCTTTAAGTTGGTTTTTGAGTCCAATAAAGTTGTAATTTCTAAGTATGTACAATTTGTTGAAAAGGGTTATGAGTGCGGAGGTGTTCGCTTGTCTTTGTCGACTCATGTACTAAAGTTATTAATCATGTTTGCAATGATAATGAGTCCAATGTTTGGCATTCACGACTGTCATATTAACTTTGGTTGCATGACGGCTAGCCAATATGAGTTTAATTCTGAAATTTACCACTATCAAAGGTTCTAAGTGCCAAGTTTGTGTGCAAGCAAAGCAACCCATAAGTCTCATACCGGAACATAGAAACTTAGCCGCTAGAACTTATACATTCAGATCTTTGTGAGATGAATGGTGTGTTGACAGAAGGTGGAAAAAGATACTTTATGACGTTGATTGATGACTCCACTAGATACTTCTATGTTTATCTCCTGAAATCTAAAGATGAAGCTTTGAACTACTTCAAAATCTATAAATCTGAGGCAGAAAACCAACTTGATCTTAAAATCAAGCGGCTAAGGTCGGATCGTGGTGGAAGTACTTTTCAAATGAATTTGATTTATTCTATGGGAACATGATATTATACATGAGAGGGCCTCGCTACTCACCTCAGTCAAATGGGGTGGCCGAAAGAAAGAACCACACTCTAACTGATTTGGTTAACGTCATGTTAGATACATCAGGTCTTTCCAAGGAATGGGGGGTAGGTGCTAATGATCGCGTGTCATGTCCTAAACCGTGTTCCTGTAAAGGATAAAACCATGACTACATTTGAGGAATGGGAAAAGAAAAGGCTTAAACTCTCTTACTTACAAACTTGAGGTTGTTTAGCGAAAGTCAATATTCCAATACCCAAGAAGCGAAAGCTTGGACAAAAAACCGTTGATTGTGTTTTTCTGGGATATGCTTTTCATAGCAATGGCTATAGATTTTTTATAGTAAAATCTGAGGTATCCGACATGCATGTTGGTACAATTATGGAGTCTAATGATGCTACTTTCTTTGAGGATATCTTTCCTATAAAAGGTATGTCTAGCTCATCAAATCAGGGGATGACCAGTTCATCTAGTCAGGAATTTTCTATAATTCCTGAACCCACTATGCCGATAGAACACTCTGGTGATCCCGTGGAGGATGACAATGAAGCTCCCAAAAGGAGCAAGATACAAAGGACTGCAAAGTCATTTGACGATGATTTCATTGTGTACCTTGTGGATGATACTCCCACTTCTATTTCAGAAGCCTATGCATCTCAAGATGCTGACTACTAGAAGGAAGCTGTCCGAAGCGAGATGGACTCCATCTTAGCTAATGGTACTTGGGAAATCACTTATCGTCCTTATGGGTGCAAACCTGTAGGATGTAAGTGGGTGTTCAAGAAAAAGCTTAGACCTGATGGTACTATTGAAAAGTACAAGACACGTCTTGTGGCTAAGGGTTATACCCAAAAGGAAGGTGAAGACTTCTTCGATACATACTCACCTGTAGCCAGATTGACCACTATTCGAGTACTACTTTCCTTGGCTGCCTCACATGGTCTTCTCGTTCATCAAATGGATGTTAAGACAACTTTTCTAAATGGAGAGCTAGATGAGGAAATTTATATGGAGCAGCCTGACGGATTTGTAGTAGATGGTTAAGAACGAAAGGTGTGTAAGTTAGTGAAGTCTTTGTATGGTCTTAAGCAAGCTCCTAAACAGTGGCACGAGAAGTTTGAAAGAACTTTAACTGCTGAAGGCTTTGTTGTAAATGAATTTGAAAAATGTGTGTACTATCTCCATGGTGGGGGAGAGGGAGTTATTATGTGTATCTACGTTGATGACATATTGATATTCGGGACCAACCTCGCTGTTATCGAGGAGGTCAAAGAGTTCCTATCTCGCTGCTTTGAGATGAAGGACTTGGGAGTGGCTGATGTAATATTAAACATCAAGCTACTAAAGTATGACAATGGTGGGATTCCACTGCTTCAGTCTCACTATGTGGAAAAGATATTGACTCGCTTCGGGTATAGCGACTGCAATTCTTCTCCAACGCCTTATGATCCGAGTGTGCTACTTCAAAAGAATCGAAGGACTGCTAAAGATCAATTGAGATATTCTCAAATTATTGGCTCGCTCATGTATTTAGCCAGTGCTACTAGACCTGACATCTCCTTTGCTGTAAGCAAACTGAGTCGATTTGTGTCAAATCCTGGAGATGATCATTGGCATGCTCTTGAAAGAGTTTTGCGCTATTTGAAAGGCACTGCGAGTTATGGTATTCACTATACTGGGTATCCATGGGTACTTGAGGGTTATAGTGATTCAAACTGGATATCTGATGCTGATGAGATTAAGACCACAAGTGGTTATTTGTTTACACTTGGTGGTGGCACTGCTTCCTGGAAGTCTTGCAAACAGACCATCTTAACGAGGTCAACAATGGAAGCAGAACTCACAACATTAGACACATCCACTATTGAAGCAGAGTGGCTTCGTGAGCTCTTGATAGACTTACCTGTGGTTGAAAAACCAATACCCGCCATCCCGATGAACTGTGATAATCAAACTGTGATCGTCAAAGTAAACAGTTCTAAGGACAATATGAAGTCATCAAGACATGTGAAGAGGAGATTGAAATCTGTCAGGAAACTGAGAAACTCCGGAGTTATTGCGTTGGATTATATCCAAACATCTAAGAATCTGGCAGATCCCTTCACAAAGGGTTTATCACGTAATGTGATAGATAATGCATCGAGGGAGATGGGTTTGAGACCCACGCTATGAGTTAATCCCAGTGGCAACCCACTCTATGTGATCGGAGATCCCGTGAATTAGAGATGGGAGACAAGCTGTTGGTCAGCTGAGAGGAGAGTATCCCCATATTATATTGCCATCTCCATAAAGATGCAATACTCTCTTAATCTGTATGGCAGGTTGATATTTATCTTAATGTGTTTCAAGTGGCTTTTATAAACGGAGATGTTGTCCTGCAGAACATCTCTTAAGGAACACACCTATATGAGTATGACTGTTAAACGTTACAGTCTGTGAGAGTTGGGTGCTGTATAATAAACTCATGAAAGGCCCTGGAGTATGACGCATAAGCTCCAAACCGCGGGGAAGCCGACGGTAACCCTGTATCGGTCTAGATTTTTTGTAAAACTAGCGCGCAGAAAACTTATAGTTCAAGGCATAGTCCACTATTCAAGTTGCTAGCTAGTGTAGCATGAAGTTTAACGTGAAAGTTCAACTTAACAGTCTCCATACACACTGGTATATAAAACAATGTTCCGTAATAAAAGTGATGTGATGTGTCAATAAGACTTTGTGGGGGATTGTTGGAATTTTGTGAGTATTGGACTGTTGGCCCATTAGACAAATTCTGAAATTCTCTTTGGCCCACTTGTGCATGGCAGCATATGGCTGTGCTAGTGGTGCTAAAGTTTAGTCCCACATTGCTAGTTGAAGGGGGGTTGGATCACCTTATATAGTAGAGTGTTGCACCACTCACTAAGGTGTGACAAGGAGAGAAGCCCTCGCGCACTCCTCCTCCGACGCCGCTCGCCTCGCCTTGCCACACCTCGTCACGACGCGCGCGCGTCGCGGGTTGCGGGAATCTCGCCTAGCCGAGCTTTATTTTGCTGGTTGGGAAAAACTTATTATGAGTCATTAACGGACGCGTTAATTATAACCGTTTTCAGTTTTTTTGGACGTGAACTGTTACCGACTCGGGCGTGGGCTGAGCCCACGATCTCCCTAATCTGCACTATATAAGCGTCTGCGCTAAACCTAATCGGTGAATAAATTCACACACGCTCCTATCCTCCAGAACCTTGCGCCTCCGCTTTCGTCTTCCCCATCCCGGCTTGCGGCGTGCACCGTAGATCGGGACAGTAGGCTCCGGAATCCCGCCTCTCGTGAACCTGTACGGGTGAGGGGCGATCAGGTTTTTGGGAAGAGCTCAAGCGCGACTACTAGCAACCACGACATCGTCCGACGACGAGTTTCCGAACAATAAATTCTTCCCGAACGTCAGCGACCTCTTCGGCAACCTCAACATGGGCGACAGCTCTGCTGCTGCTACCGCCGCGGCTACTGCCGCAACTGCATTGTATGTGTTTCCAATCTCTCTCTTTCGGATTTTGCTAGAGTTTCTATGTCTAGCATATGGCGTAGATGTGATAGGTTTATCTTGTATAGATGTAATCTGTTTATCTACTTTGTTGATCTGCATGGTTGGTTTTAATACCGTCTGTATAATCATGTTTTATCAGTTTATTATTTGGATTAAATCATATCCATATTGCTTATATTTCCAACAACATGTACATCCTTAGCTTGTAGCTTAGCCCCACAGGCCGGTCACACACTTCTCCGTGTACTGTCGCCATCGCCACCTCTCGATTACTTATACCATGCACGTGGCTGTAGTGCTCTAGCGTCTGAACATATTCAAGGATAAGTCGGCCAGTGCTGCAGCCGCGTTTATAGCAATGTAACGCAATAGAGGCGAGAGGATGATAAGAGTGAATTTTTATACTTATGCATTTATGACACTAATTATTCTATGTTCAAAAACTTAGTAAAAATTTGATCGCATATCTATTACCATGTTCAAAAACGTTAAACTCTTATTTTATGATGCATATCTATTATGCAAGGTGCGAGGTAACGATTGAACCTCGAAATTGTCAAGGTGCGAGCTAACAATTGAATATATCCCCTTGCGTTTCAGATAAGTTTCCGCAGTATGTATTACTCGGTGGTTCCGTCGACCTGAATCTCGGTAGATCGCACCAGCAGGCAGCAGCTACGGCAATAATAATCCTTCAAGACATTTGATCGCATGCGATTGATGGCCGTGTTATTTATCACACGGTAGCTAGCAGGTTTTAAGTTATGCAAATGCAGCGGATTAAATCGCCGGTCGATCGGCCCTCCGGGCATTTATCAGGTACATGCATGCACGCAGCTATGCACTAGTAGTTGATACGCCCGGCTGCTAATTCATTCATCCATCTAACACAGATCGTTGAAATGTCAGTGGGAGATGGATATTTCGTCATTATACAGTGTTCACAAGTTGGTAACACATGAGCGTGCGCTTTAGGTTTGCAGCTGCAGGCACGCGGCCGACCGAGTAGCAAGGCTTACCGTACTGATCAAATGCTGGCAACAAACGATGCAAGATGAAGCTACCATCTTGATCTGAAGCGCTGAAGCCTATGGAGGGTGGACGGGTGGTGATTCAGGCACAATGAGTGTTGCGTCAGGAGTTGGAGCACATCTAGTTTTATGGATTATTTAAATTTAGAAATGCTTAGCTGGAACGTGAGGGGCTTGAATAACAAAGCCAGGAGAGATGCAGTAAGAGACACTATTAGAAGAAAAAGGACATATAGTTTCGGTTTGTAAGGACCTTTAGTTCCGATTTTATATCCGGTACTGCAAAATCGAGACTAAAGGCCCCTATCTCTAGTCTCGGTTTATTACAACCTGGGACTAGAGGTCATCTCATGGCCATTTATATAGCGGGGGACGAAGGACCTTTAGTCCGGTCCTGGACTAAATATTTTTTTTCAATTTTTTTTAATTTTTTCTAAACTTTTGAATTGTTTGACTCATAATCCTCTCATTTGAAACATTTTTAGCACTACGTATATTTAATCTTAGGTCAAATTACATTTGTAGTCAAACTTTCCGGTCGGTCACCCATCCTAGCGCTACTCCACCCTCAGCACGCTTAACTTCTTTGTTCCATCAAGATGTTCTTACACGAAGGCCATTTATACCTTGTTGTCAACACTACTATATCAATCCTATTAGCCCATATCAATATGCCATACATTTTTATTTTTTAAAATTACAAACAACTATTTTAATAAATAACAAAAAATAAGTAATAATAATATTTTAATCCAATAAAAGTAAAAAACTAAATAAAATAATATTTTATTCATTTTTTGCCATTTATTCATTTAATATGGCATGAATAATATCTTTAAATTTGTAAATCTAAATTCGACAAATAATATATCCATAATTATCAGAAAAATGTGAGAAATCCAAATATGGAATAAATAAATTTTTAAATAACTTTTTTCCTTTTCGATTTTTAAAAATCTAAAAAAACGAAAACGGCCTAAGGCTGTTGAAATCGAACTCACAAGTTTTTTCCGCACATTTTGATAGGTTGTACAATTTTTTTTGATATCGTACGCAAAAATTATAGCCATTTTAAGTTTTCCTGCGCTTTGCACCCTTTTGGGACTAAAGGGTGTTTGCCGTGCGAACCCTTTAGTCCGGGCAGATTATCCGGGACTAAAGGTCCAAAATGACCCGGGACTAGAGTTTCATCGGGCTCCTAGTCACCGAAAACGGTACGAACCGGAACTAGTGCTCATACTAGTCCCGGTCCGTAACAAATCGGGACTAGTGTTAGACTCTTGACCGAACCGAAGACCATTTTTCTACTAGTGAGAGTTCATCGCTGCACTTAGAGTTAGCATAGTCTGCTTGCAGGAGACTAAGGTGGATGTAATGGATGATTTTTTTTGTTATGCAATGTGTTGGACCATCGTTTGATGGTTATGTTTTCTTGCCGACGGATGGCACAAGGGGAGGCATGCTCCTGGCCTAGGATAGCTCGGTGGTTGAGATAACACGAATTAGTTTTGACAGCCACACAATAACTGGAGAAGTCAAGTCACGAGACAATAACACCTGGTGGTTGGTTTACAGGCCACAATCCACGGAGGAGAAAATCAACTTCCTAAATGAACTAGCGGAGCGTCGGGCTCTTTGCCTAGATCCATGGGAAATTGCGGGAGACTTTAACATGATTCTTACTGCTGTGGAGAAGAATAAGGCATTTGAAAGAATATGTTGGGCCCCCATGTGTGGTTTTGGTAATTAATGATAATCTTTATGGACTAATGTGTGTATTAAGTTATACTTGTAGGATTTGTCCATTGGCATCGCTTGGAGCATGTGTTGGCTTCAAGGTCGATGAAATGCAAAGAAGATATGTTGGGCAAGCTCAATATGCGAGGTCGATGATGAGGAATTAAGAAAGGCGTTCCATCTTGAGAAGGGCAAGATCATCTACATCGAGCTCAAGTGGAATGTTCAAGGCAAAGGTATAATCTTGATAGGCTTTCCCTTTTGCCGGTCTCTTGTTGTGTATAGGAGACCGGGTTTAGGATAGATAACCGTACTATCAAGAGGGGCTCTCGTATGAGTAATTCGGTCACATTGTTCGGAGAGAGTTCAAACCTTTGCATACTTGCATCAGTGCATTTGGTTGTTATTTGGTCTTATCCATGTGAGGACATAGAGCTTGTGGTAATCTCCATTACAAGCTCTTGTTCATCAAAATCGGGTCTCCCATATGTATCTTGTTGCGATTTTGATTTATACGGCTTTTCGGTTTCTCACTGTAAATTCCTCGGTGAATTACGCTCCTAGATACAAGCCTGGATGAGCGGAAATGGTTGAAATAGTACGGTGGGGCCAAATGCCGCTCACAGGTAGACCTTTCGGCCGTCCCAACCATTTCCAATCATCGGGACAAGTACGGGCGGCGTAATCGGCAGGCGAAGGGATCAACTACATACACAAATGAGTATGTATGCAAGCCACCATACAATAGTACATCAGAGCCATTCCATCTAAAAAGAAAGGAAATATAGCAACGTCATACGGCAAGATTCAAATGTCCTAGATAGATATAATAGTTTAGGATATCTCCTCATACATCACACATCAGAGTATCAGGCGGAAAAGGCAAACAAGATCCGAGTACGGATAAGAAGCAAATCGGCATAAGATGCCCCATAATTAAACACATCCCGCCCACAGATCTCACGGATCCCCGTTCCCGGAATCTCTACACCGAACGATCGTTGCCCACATCATCCGGCTCCTCCACCCAGTATCCATCTTGTGAGTGTACCTGTTCATCTGAACCAAATAATTTATCGTGTGAGACCCTAGGGGTACTCAGCAAGTCTTTATGCCTCTAAAGGGAACACAACCTGGGGTGACGCAATTGCAGCACAAGATAAACCCTAACAGTTCTATAGATACTCGCTAACCATCCGCCTAACCAAATATAGACGGATGTCCGTGAATTAATGACAACAGTTATAACAGTAATATGCACAGATCCATCCTCCTCCTCGCTTACCAACGAGGAAGCGGACGAACAACCCCCATCCGTTGGTAATTTTATTAACCATTCCATGAGTGTTGCACTAATTACTAGTCAGTTACTTAGTCAAATTAAAGGGGTACTTTAGTTATGCTTGTCTATGATCGAGAAACTGCTCCAAGTCGTCCATAACCGCGACACGGCTTTGAAAGTTTTACCTGCAGGGTGCACAAATAGCAACACACACTCGATCAACCTCGGAAAAACCAAATCGAAACCCAACGAGGCCTTCACGACAAAGCAATCACGAGATTCAGAAATATTTGAGGCCACCCATTAAGTATACCCGCAACAAAGTTAGTGACTTGAGACGGACTCAAGGTTTGTGGGCCGGTCAGAAACGATCGGGAACCCGAAAGTGTGACTAGGCTTGTCGATACCGCAACGGGTCACAAATCCTAACACAGTGCTCCTCGCACAATCGTAAATAAAGCAAGTAGCATGGCATAAGTCAGGATAGTAAATAAAACCTCAAACTAGTTTGTGGCCCCAAGAAATAAGATGAATCAAGCTCGCTCGGGGTCCCATAAGCCTCCGGATGTGGATAGCGAATAATCAAGGAACAGGAATCAAGTACTCGGGGTCCTACGGGACACAAGTGAGCAGGAAAAACCAAATAGCAGATATTGCTCACCGGTGCCACTTTCATTAGTTATCCCATTACTACTCAGGTTAAGTTGTTTAGGTACCTCATTATCCATCAGACTCTCACATACCCTACACATGCTGTTCTACGACTCGCATGGCTCAAACAACTCCTGTAGTAATTGCTCATGGGAGGGAGGAACAAGCTTGGTGGGGTTTAAAAGTAAAGGCTATGCAATTCTTGGGATTCAGTTTAATGCAATCGCGACTCAATGATGCAAGAATAAGATAGAGGCAATAGGTACTGTATGTATGCAAGCATGTGGTAGTGCTTGCCTGGCAGCTCAGTTGAAGCGAGAGACGGATCTGGGTAGTGCTCATGGGTTCCTTGATATATCCCCTGCTCAGTGTCTATTCGAAGAAGAACCAAACAAACAAGGGCCAACATAAATACAGTGCACAAGCATATGAATAAAATGCGACAAGCAAACAATCATGCCATGATGAATGATGCATAAGTTGCATGGCAATAATGTATCATGGCATGGGTGAGGTGTAGAATACCAGAAATAAACATTTTATTGGGTTTTTGGCCACATTTTATACTCATATTAGTTGCTGTATACATTATATTTATATGATGCATGCTGCAAAACAGAACATGGAATGCATAAACAGAAAGGTCTCGTCGAGCTGATCATTTTAGACATATCATTTGTTAAATTTGGAGTTATAAATCAAAAGTTATTAATTAATTAAGGTGAAGGGCAATTTTATTGTAATTTAATTCAACTTGAAATTTAAAGTGTTCAAATAATATTTTGAATGGAATATTTGAAATCCTCACATTTTTCTGATTTGAAAACATATATTATTTGTATTATTTGGAATTATGAATTTTATTTTATTTTAAAGTCAAAATTAGTCAAATTAAGTCAAAGTCAAAGGGTTGACTATTTTAAATCAATTCTGAAAATATTTGATTAAAGATTTGAATTCACATTCAAAAACAAAACATTTTTCATATTAAGTTTGAATTCAAATTCCAAACCATTTGAAAGTTATGAATTAATTCATATTTAAACAGATTGAAATTTGAATTTGAATTGAATTAATTTGAAAAGAAAAGAATTCAAAACAGATACAGGAAAATACTTTTTGCACTCAGGCAATTCTAGCCACTATCATTGATAGGTGGGGTCAGTCGCTGACTGGGCATAGGACAGGTGGGTTGAGGACCGCGGGTTGAGGATGGAATAACGTGGGTGCCTTTTTACAAAAACCCTGAAGAGAGGGACTGCGGGTTGAGTGGACAAAAAGTCTAGGGGCCTTTTAGAAAACCTCCCGGAGGTTGTCTGACGAAACTGAATTCGATTTTGCAAAATCTGCTAGCTGAACTCGATTTTAGGATGAAGTTAGCGAGTAAACGGTTAGGAATTTCGTGCCTACGCAAAAACCAAAGTTGTAGAGGACACAGAGACCTACAATTTTGTTTAGGCTAGATTTACAGAGGAGGGCTACAGAGACCGGTAAACTGTGATGGACAGAGGGGAAGCTAAAATCAGAACTTCGATTCAGCAAAGGCTGATCCAATCTTGCGATGAAGATGCCGACTAAACTGCTAGGAATTTCTCGATGCCGCAAACAAAGTTAAAGAGGATACATATGCCTACAATTTTCATGTTTAGGTTTTCTCCAGCGGAGGACTCTACGAGCCGGGAATCAACGAAGAACAGAGGCCGGCCTGAGGACAAAAAGGACAGGACTTGCTGACAGAACACCGGGTTTTCCCTGAACTTGCGAAGACAAAGGCGATGTATACAAATCGAATTTAAAGATGATGTCAACACGAAAAACGTAGAGGATACACAGGCCTACAAGTTTCATGTTGGAAGTTTTGACGGAGGCGCACTGAATCGCGAGGGGAAAGGTCGGGAACAGGAGCGCGTGAGTGCCTGCGGAAGTCGCTGCGGTGAGAATGTCTGTTGTCCGCGGGCGGGGATTGCTAGCTAGGAAGGCTGCGGGCGACGGATCTCGAAGGACAGGGAAAACAGGGGAGGCGAGGCTCACCGGGGGAAGTGTTCGACGAGGCGTCGGTGACGATCGTGGCAGGGTGACGGGGCAGCGACGGTGAACACCGGTGCGCGGGGAAGGCGCTAGAACGAACGGCGTTGAGGTTCAGCAGGGACACGACCTGCTCCTCCTTGCTCCAGGTACAGCCCAGCAGGGTCCTCGCGTTGCTCCGAGTTGCCTCCGACGGCGATGGTGATCGCTAGGGCCTGGCCGTGGCCATGGCGGCGGCTAGGGAAGAGGAGGACAAGGTCGAGAGGGTGCGTTCTAGGTCTGCCGAGAAAGTAGCTAGGGCTGATAAGATAGGGTCGGGCGAGGGGATATCTCACGTGCTCTCGTGCGTGCTGACGAGGAAAACGGCGCAGGACGGCCACCTGCTCTGCTCCATCACAAGCCGAGAGAGGGGAGAGCGACGGCAGGACGACGGTGAACAGGAGGGGAGCGAAGGGGTACCAGGCCGCTGGTGGCAAACTATGGGCCGGCCCAAGAGGGAGGGAGAGGGATCGGGCCAGGGCTGCTGCTCTCTCTCTTAAGCCTATTTGTTTATTAATTGTTTGTTTGTTTTTCTTCTATTACAATTTCAAACCAGCTTCTAATTTCAAATTCTTTTGAACTTTTTCCCAGAGGATTTTGAACAGTGGGTTTGACCATGAGGAGAGGCAAAAGAGAACAAGATACATAAGGAGAGAGAATGCCCGCATACATATTCATTTTGGGCATTTTACTAGAATTGGGATTTAGGGTTTAGAAAATGGAACAAAAACATTTGAAGAAAAAATAATGGACCCTAACAATGGCCCTTGATTGTATAAAACAAAATAGGGATACAAAGGGGGAGGGAGATGAGATGAGAGTTGATCCACTCAAGAATTCAGATAAAATCCAAAGGACTTAATTGTGGTGATACTTGCATGGCCCATGCAAAATAATTAATGCCATGTTTATTCTTGTGAAAACAATAATATTTACATGGCATTATTCTTATGCATTCCCAAAAATGGAATTAAGCCAAGCAAAATAATTTATAGAAGTAGATCCATCCTATCTCCCATGGGCTGGATTAAATACCAAAAGAAATTCAAATGCAAGCTCATGGATAATGGAATGGTGGAATTATAAGGTGGTGAAAGAAAAGTGGTGGAGTGGAATAAAAGATATGCCCCCAACTCAACTTGGGCATTTAAACAATATATCAACAACCAAATACAATATCAAGAGGCAAATACAATTAATGATGCATATGAGAGGAGATCCAAAATGAAAAGGGTTTTATATGATGCTCAAATGCAAGGTGGCATGATGGCATGAGCATGATATAATGATGATGCAACAATTATATATATGAAGTAGCCATTATATTACTAAACCAAGTAGCATTACAGTTGTTAGACAAATGGGATGCTACAACTCTCCCCCACTAAACAGGAATCTCGCCCCGAGATTCTAGGAAGAAGAAGACACAAAGAGGGTAGGATAGTTGGCACGGAGTTCATCTTCACACTCCCAAGTGGCTTCGTCAACAGAATGGTGCGACCACTGCACCTTGCAGAACTTGATGGACTTGTTGCGAGTCCTTCTTTCTACGGTCTCAAGGATTTTTGTGGGGTGTTCTTGATAAGACAGATCTTCTTGAAGATTGATTAGCTCATGATCCACGGTCCTGCCGGGATCTTTGAAGCACTTCTTGAGTTGAGAGATGTGGAAAACATCATGGACTTTGAGTTTTTCCGGGAGCTCAAGAGCATAAGCAACTTCTCCTCTTCTTCCACGAATTTTGAAAGGACCGATGTATCTAGGAGCCAGCTTTCCTTTGATACCAAAACGGTGCGTGCCTTTCATGGGAGTTACACGAAGGTAAACGAGATCACCAGGAACATACACCATGTCTGTGTGCTTCCTGTCATAATTGCTCTTCTGGCGACTTTGAGCAATCTTCAGATTTTCAAGAATGATATGCACCTTCTCCTCCGCTTGAGTTACAATGTCAGGTCCAAACCAAATTCTTTCTCCTGCACCCGACCAACCAATCGGAGTTATGCACTTGCGGCCATAGAGAGCTTCAAATGGTGCCATCTTCAGACTTTTCTGGAAGCTGTTGTTGTAAGAGAATTCAGCATAAGGGAGACATTCCTCCCACTTCATGCCAAAAGAGATGACGCAAGCACGAAGCATATCCTCCAGAATCTGATTGATCCTTTCAACTTGTCCTTGCGACTGAGGGTGGTAAGCTGTGTTGAAGTTCAACTTTGTTCCCAAAGCATTTTGGAAACTTTCCCAGAACTTGGAAGTGAAGATGCTCCCACGGTCTGAACTGATCTCAAGCGGAACCCCATATAGAGAGACAATTCTGTTGATATAGAGCTCAGCCAACTGAATTCCAGAAATTGTTTCCTTGACGGGGAAGAAATGAGCCACTTTAGAGAGCCTGTCGATGACAACAAAGATTGCATTGTTGCCCTTCTGCGACCTTGGAAAACCAGTGATGAAGTCAATCTCTACTTTCTCCCATTTCCATTCCGGGGGTTTCAATGGTTGTAGAAGACCGAAAGGTTTCTGATGGACAGCTTTCACTCTGCGGCAGACATCACACTCCGAGACATACTTGGCACAATATCGTTTCAAACCCGGCCACCAATATTGTGTTTTCAAATCCATGTACATCTTTGTGCTGCCAGGGTGGATAGATAGAACAGAATCGTACGCCTCCTTGAGAACTTGCTCTCTCAAACCCGGGTAGTTTGGAACAAACATCCGGTGTTCAAAGAAAAGCGTGCCTTGATCATCGACGTGGAAGGACTCATACTTCAGAAGCTGAAGTTTGGAGATGATCTTTTTGGTGTGCGGATCACCAAGCTGACGAGAGCGAATCTTTTCTTCCAAGAGAGGAGTAGCCAGAAGGTTCAGGAGATACCCTTGTTCCACAATTTCCAGGTTGAGTTGACGGAATTCCTCGCACAAGAGAGGCTGTTGTTCTTCCATCATGAGGTTGTTGACATAAGCTTTGCGGCTGAGAGCATCGGCCATGACATTAGCCTTGCCCGGAGTGTAGTTGATGGTCAAATCAAAATCATTGATTGCTTCAATCCATCTCCTCTGCCGAAGGTTGAGATCAGGCTGAGTGAAGATATACTTCAAACTCTTATGGTCAGAAAAGATCTCATAACGGTTGCCAAGCAAGTAGTGCCTCCATAGCTTCAAAGCAAAGACAACTACTGCGAGCTCGAGGTCATGTGTAGGATAGTTGATCTCATGCGTCTTCAACTGTCGAGAGGCATAAGCAACCACTTGTTTTTCTTGCATAAGGACCGCACCCAATCCTTGCAAAGAGGCGTCACAGAATATCTGGAAAGGCTTAGATGTATCCGGAGGAACCAAGACTGGCGTGGAAGTGAGCTTCTCTTTGAGTGTCTCAAAGCTTGCTTGACATGCAGGAGTCAAAAGGTATTTATTGCCTTTCTTGAGGAGATCGGTAAGAGGCTTCTATCTTGAGAAGTTACAACGGCACGGCAATAACTAGCCAAACCAAGTAAACTCCGCACTTCTTTGACATTAACAGGAGGAAGCCATTCAACAATTGTCTTCACGGTTTCTGGGTTGACTGCAATGCCCTTGGCAGAGATAACGTGACCAAGATAGGTTACTTGAGGCAACCAAAACTCACACTTTGAGAACTTTGCATACAAGCGGTTCTCACGAAGCTTGTTTAGGACACACCGAAGGTGTTCTTCATGCTCTTCCTTTGACTTGGAATAGACTAGGATGTCATCCAGATAGACCACAACGAACTTATCGAGATACTCCATGAAAACCGAGTTCATAAGCCTCGAGAAGGTAGCAGGTGCGTTGGTGAGACCGAAAGACATGACCGTGTACTCATACAGGCCATAGCGGGTGGTGAAAGCTGTTTTAGGAACATCTTCCTTGCGAATCTTGATTTGATGATAACCACTTCTCAAGTCCAGCTTAGAGAATACCACAGCTCCAGCTAGCTGATCGAAGAGATCATTAATCCGCGGAAGGGGATATTTGTTCTTGATGGTTTTAGCATTGAGAGCTCGATAGTCAACACAAAGACTATCAGTCCTGTCCCGCTTCTTCACAAAGATTGTTGGGCTATCCCAAGAAGAAGTACTGTGTTGAATGAAACCCAACTTCTCTTGTTCATCAAGTTGTCGTTTGAGTTCAGCCAACTCAGCAGGACCCATTTTATAAGGCCGCTTGGAGATAGGAGCCGTTCCAGGTTCAAGCTCAATTACAAACTCAACCTCACGATCCGGAGGCATACCCGGCAACTCTTCAGGAAAAACATCTGGGAACTCACAGACCACCGGTACACTCTGAATAGCTTCCATAGCATCATCATTCAGAGCCGCCAAAGAGAAAAGCTGGATAGCAGGAGTCAGACTTGGAGAATAGACTATATGGCCTTCAGGAATCTTCAGAGAAACCGAGCGTTCAGCACAATCAATCACAGCTGCATTTGCTGTCAACCAATCCATGCCCAAGATGACATCAATGTCAGAATTGCCCAGAAGAATTAAGGACGCCGAGAACGAAGAGCCACCAATCTCAATTTGATTGCCATGGCTGATATGAGCAGCCCTCATGTTTGAACCAGGAGATAGTACCACCGACGACGCGTGATAAAGGAACCCTATCCGGATCTGCTCTTGTGCAAACTTATGCGAAACAAAAGAATGCGATGCACCAGAATCAAACAAAACTCGTGCAGGGACTGAGTTAACGGGAAGCATACCCATCACAACTCCAGGTGTATGCTCAGCTTGAACGGCGTTGACACAGTTGGCACGAGCAACAGTAGAACTGGGCTTGGTGTTGATGTTGAGAGCCCGAGGTGGTGGTGCACGAACCAAAGGAGAGCTTGCCGCAGATCTTGGAGGTGGTGGCGGAAGAGCTTTGTTTTTCAACGGACAGTTCCAGTTTAGATGCCCAGAGTCTCCACACGTGAAACAAGCACCAGGTGGACGTGGAGCAACGTAGCTGGGACTCGCCAGCGCTCCAGGTAGTGGTGGTTGTAGCCCACGGAGCAAGGTGAGGAAGTTTGGTGGCCTTGCCGCGTAGCTTGCAGGTCTTGGTGGAACCGGGAGCGACGGTGGGGTGTTAGGAACCCAGACACGCCGCTTAGAAGGAGCTGACATAGCTGAAGAGCTTGGTGCATCACGGTTGTGTTTCTTTGACTCCTCAAACACTTGCCTACTTGCTTCCTCCTGCAGAGTTGTATGCTGAAGTTCCAGAAAAGATGTTGGCCTTGCATGTGTGATTGCATATTTGATCGATGCATTGAGCCCTTGCCGTAACCTCTTTTGCTTCTTCTTGTCATTGGAGATCTCATCGCCACCATAACGAGAAAGATTCATGAAGTTCCTGATGTAGGTATTGACATTATCATTTCCCTGCTTGAGGTTGAGAAACACTTCCTTCATCCTTTCCATGAAAATTTCTGACAGATACTGCTCTTTGAATGCTCCAGTGAACCGTTCCCAAGTAGGCTGAAAACCAATGCAGTTTGCCTTCAGGTAATTCTCCCACCAGAGAGCTGCATCTCCCTTCAGAAGGTGAGTAGCACACTTTACCCATTCTTGCTCAGGAACATCAGCAGTCTCGAGTAGCCTTGACATCTCACGCAACCAATCATCAGCATCAAGTGGTTGATCAGAAACATCAAATTGGCGAGGGTTGAACTTCAGGAAGCTTTTGATGTCTCCTCGCTTGGGAGGTGGAGGTAGTGGAGCAAACTCATTCCTCCTGACACTTTCCTCAAAGCGCTGCTGGTTCCACATTCTTTGCCAAGGCATTGGCGATGTATGACAACGCGGAACCCAGTTCAGGTGGTATGTCCTCATCAGAACGGCGTGGTGGAGCCATCCTGTGATTGATATAAAACACAAGTCAGTACTATAATGGAGAATAATAATAATCCAAAATAGTACCAAAATGGAATTAACCAAGATTAAAGGATACAATTTACTAAGATGATATTAAAATATCAACAAAGTTCAAAGCACCTAGAAGATATTAAGCATATCGCACACGACTGAAAAGGAGTGTGGTACACAAATATATCAAAAAAAAATTCCACAAATTTCGGCATTAAAATACCAATAGATGCGCAAAATTACTTAACGAATCAAGATTAGTGACTCTACCAATTCAATATACAAAAGCGAATGATAGGAGTAGTGGTATGGTCGCGACTCCATCCCGCACTCAAATCATTACTCCGCACATGAACAAGTAGAACACATATCCCAACCCCTTCTTCTCACAACGAACCTAAAGATTAGTAACTACAGAAACGAACACCCCAAACAAGATAACGTCGGATAACAAAGAGTAAGACAGATCGCGACGGTATACAACGAATCAGATAGATCGCGTCGGTTTGCAAAAGCCTGTCGATATGGAATGTACCAACAGTTGATAACCAAAGGCCGATTGAGATAACAACTTGGATGCAACAGATAGACAAGGAATTACACACACACACACACACACACACACACAACCTATGGTACTACGGAAACCCAGAACACGTGAATTCTAGTTTGAACTTTAAGAAGAGGATTGAAAACGTTACACTTCCTTACCAGAAAAGGGTGGGTGGGTGGGTAAGAAGAAAAATGGAAGCAGTCCTACTCTCACGTTTTGTTTTTCCCTAGTATACATAACTACCAAAATATTTGCTAGACTGACAACGACCGTTTGGCTGAGACCCTGAAGGGCGGGATGGCTCTGATACCAATTGTAACTACTTCGGTGAATTACGCTCCTAGATACAAGCCTGGATGAGCGAAAATGGTTGAAATAGTACGGTGGGGCCAAATGCCGCTCACAGGTAGACCTTTCGGCCGTCCCAACCATTTCCAATTATCGGGACAAGTACGGGCGGCGTAATCGGCAGGCGAATGGATCAACTACATACACAAATGAGTATGTATGCAAGCCACCATACAATAGTACATCAGAGCCATTCCATCTAAAAAGAAAGGAAATATAGCAACGCCATACGGCAAGATTCAAATGTCCTAGATAGATATAATAGTTTAGGATATCTCCTCATACATCACACATCAGAGTATCAGGCGGAAGCGGCAAACAAGATCCGAGTACGGATAAGAAGCAAATCGGCATAAGATGCCCCATAATTAAGCACATCCCGCCCACAGATCTCACGGATCCCCGTTCCCGGAATCTATACACCGAACGATCGTTGCCCACATCATCCGGGTCCTCCACCCAGTATCCATCTTGTGAGTGTACCTGTTCATCTGAACCAAATAATTTATCGTGTGAGACCCTAGGGGTACTCAGCAAGTCTTTATGCCTCTAAAGGGAACACAACCTGGGGTGACGCAATTGCAGCACAAGATAAACCCTAACAGTTCTATAGATACTCGCTAACCATCCGCCTAACCAAAGATAGACGGATGTCCGTGAATTAATGACAACAGTTATAACAGTAATATCCACAGATCCATCCTCCTCCTCGCTTACCAACGAGGAAGCGGACGAACAACCCCCCATCCGTTGGCAATTTTATTAACCATTCCATGAGTGTTGCACTAATTACTAGTCAGTTACTTAGTCAAATTAAAGGGGTACTTTAGTTATGCTTGTCTATGATCGAGAAACTGTGCTCCAAGTCGTCCATAACCGCGGACACGGCTTTCAGAAAGTTTTACCCTGCAGGGGTGCACAAATAGCAACACACACTCGATCAACCTCGGAAAAACCAAATCGAAACCCAATGAGGCCTTCACGACAAAGCAATCACAGGATTCAGAAATATTTCAGGGGGCCACCCCATTAAGTATACCCGCAACGAAGTTAGCTGACTTCGAGATGGACTCAAGGTTTGTGGGGCCGGCTGTAAACGACTGGGAACCCGAAAGTGTGACTGGGCTTGTCGATACCGTGAAAATGGGTCACAAATCCTAAACAGTACAGGTGCTCCTCGCACAATCGTAAATAAAGCAGTAGCATGGCATAAGTACAGGATAGTAAATAAAACCTCAAACTAGTTTGTGGCCCCAAGAAATAAGACTGAATCAAGCTCTGGCTCAGGGGGGTCCCATAAGCCTCCCGGATGTGGATAGCGCGAATAATCAAGGAACAGGAATCAAGTTCTCGGGGTCCTACGGGACACAAGTGAGCAGGAAAAACCAAATAGCAGATATTGCTCACCGGTGCCACTTTCATTAGTTATCCCATTACTACTCAGGTTAAGTTGTTTAGGTACCTCATTATCCATCAGACTCTCACATACCCTACACATGCTGTTCTACGACTCGCATGGCTCAAACAACTCCTGTAGTAATGGCTCATGGGAGGGAGGAACAAGCTTGGTGGGGTTTAAAAGTAAAGGCTATGCAATACTTGGGATTCAGATTAATGCAATCGCGACTCAATGATGCAAGAATAAGATAGAGGCAATAGGTATTGTATGTATGCAAGCATGTGGTAGTGCTTGCCTGGCAGCTCAGTTGAAGCGAGAGACGGATCTGGGTAGTGCTCCTGGGTTCCTTGATATATCCCCTGCTCAGTGTCTATTCGAAGAAGAACCAAACAAACAAGGGCGAACATAAATACAATGCACAAGCATATGAATAAAATGCGACAAGCAAACAATCATGCCATGATGAATGATGCATAAGTTGCATGGCAATAATGTAGCATGGCATGGGTGAGGTGTAGAATACCAGAAATAAACATTTTATTGGGTTTTTGGCCACATTTTATACTCATATTAGTTGCTGTATACATTATATTTATATGATGCATGCTGCAAAACAGAACATGGAATGCATAAACAGAAAGGTCTCGTCGAGCTGATCATTTTAGACATATCATTTGTTAAATTTGGAGTTATAAATCAAAAGTTATTAATTAATTAAGGTGAAGGGCAATTTTATTGTAATTTAATTCAACTTGAAATTTAAAGTGTTCAAATAGTATTTTGAATGGCATATTTGAAATCCTCACATTTTTCTGATTTGAAAACATATATTATTTGTATTATTTGGAATTATGAATTTAATTTTATTTTAAAGTCAAAATTAGTCAAATTAAGTCAAAGTAAAAGGGTTGACTATTTTAAATCAATTCTGAAAATATTTGATTAAAGATTTGAATTCACATTCAAAAACAAAACATTTTTCATATTAAGTTTGAATTCAAATTCCAAACCATTTGAAAGTTATGAATTAATTCATATTTAAACAGATTGAAATTTGAATTTGAATTGAATTAATTTGAAAAGAAAAGAATTCAAAACAGATACACGAAAATACTTTTTGCACTCAGGCAATTCTAGCCACTATCATAGACAGGTGGGGTCAGTCGCTGACTGGGCATAGGACAGGTGGGTTGAGGACCGCGGGTTGAGGATGGAATAACGTGGGTGCCTTTTTACAAAAACCCTGAAGAGAGGGACTGCGGGTTGAGTGGACAAAAAATCTAGGGGCCTTTTAGAAAACCTCCCGGAGGTTGTCTGACGAAACTGAATTCGATTTTGCAAAATCTGCTAGCTGAACTCGATTTTAGGATGAAGTTAGCGAGTAAACGGTTAGAAATTTCGTGCCTACGCAAAAACCAAAGTTGTAGAGGACATAGAGACCTACAATTTTTGTTTAGGCTAGATTTACAGAGGAGGGCTACAGAGACCGGTAAACTGTGATGGACAGAGGGGGAACTGCAGTCAAAACTGTAACTCAGATTCGCGAAAACAGGCTAGCTGATCCAATCTTGCGATGAAGATGCCGACTAAACTGCTAGGAATTTCTCGATGCCGCAAACAAAGTTAAAGAGGATACATATGCCTACAATTTTCATGTTTAGGTTTTCTCCAGCGGAGGACTCTACGAGCCGGGAATCAACGAAGAACAGAGGCCGACCTGAGGACAAAAAGGACAGGACTTGCTGACAGAACACCGGGTTTTTCCCTAAACTTGCGAAGACAAAGGCGATGTATACAAATCGAATTTAAATATGATGTCAACACGAAAAACGTAGAGGATACACAGGCCTACAAGTTTCATGTTGGAAGTTTTGACGGAGGCGCACTGAATCGCGAGGGGAAAGGTCGGGAACAGAGCGGCGTGAGTGCTCGCGAAGTCATTGCGGTGAGAATGTCTGCTGTCATGGATTGCTAGCTAGGAAGGCTGCGGGCGACGGATCTCGAGGGACAGGGAAAACAGGGGAGGCGAGGCTCACCGGGGGAAGTGTTCGACGAGGCGTCGGTGACGATCGTGGCAGGGTGACGGGGCAACGACGGTGAACACCGGTGCGCGGGGAAGGCGCTAGCACGAACGGCGTTGAGGTTCAGCAGGGACACGACCTGCTCCTCCTTGCTGTGCAGCCAATGAGGTCCTCGCGTTGCTCCGAGTTGCCTCCGACGGCGATGGCGATCGCTAGGGCCTGGCCGTGGCCATGGCGGCGGCGGCTAGGGAAGAGGAGGACAAGGTCGAGAGGGTGCGTTCTAGGTCTGCCGAGAAAGTAGCTAGGGCTGATAAGATAGGGTCGGGCGAGGGTATAGCTCACGTGCTCTCGTGCGTGCTGACGAGGAAAACGGCGCAGGACGGCCACCTGCTCTGCTCCGTCACAAGCCGAGAGAGGGGAGAGCGACGGCAGGACGACGGTGAACAGGAGGGGAGCGAAGGGGTACCAGGCCGCTGGTGGCAAACTACGGGCCGGCCCAAGAGGGAGGGAGAGGGATCGGGCCAGGGCTGCTGCTCTCTCTCTTAAGCCTATTTGTTTATTAATTGTTTGTTTGTTTTTCTTCTATTACAATTTCAAACCAGCTTCTAATTTCAAATTCTTTTGAACTTTTTCCCAGAGGATTTTGAACAGAGGGTTTGACCATGAGGAGAGGCAAAAGAGAACAAGATACATAAGGAGAGAGAATGCCCACATACATATTCATTTTGGGCATTTTACTAGAATTGGGATTTAGGGTTTAGAAAATGGAACAAAAACATTTGAAGAAAAAATAATGGACCCTAACAATGGTCCTTGATTGTATAAAACAAAATAGGGATACAAAGGGGGAGGGAGATGAGATGAGAGTTGATCCACTCAAGAATTCAGATAAAATCCAAAGGACTTAATTGTGGTGATACTTGCATGGCCCATGCAAAATAATTAATGCCATGTTTATTCTTGTGAAAACAATAATATTTACATGGCATTATTCTTATGCATTCCCAAAAATGGAATTAAGCCAAGCAAAAGAATTTATAGAAGTAGATCCATCCTATCTCCCATGGGCTGGATTAAATACCAAAAGAAATTCAAATGCAAGCTCATGGATAATGGAATGGTGGAATTATAAGGTGGTGAAAGAAAAGTGGTGGAGTGGAATAAAAGATATGCCCCCAACTCAACTTGGGCATTTAAACAATATATCAACAACCAAATACAATATCAAGAGGCAAATACAATTAATGATGCATATGAGAGGAGATCCAAAATGAAAAGGGTTTTATATGATGCTCAAATGCAAGGTGGCATGATGGCATGAGCATGATATAATGATGATGCAACAATTATATATATGAAGTAGCCATTATATTACTAAACCAAGTAGCATTACAGTTGTTAGACAAATGGGATGCTACGCTCACCAAGTGAGGTATCTCACATTATATTAATTGATACACTCCCACTTGGTGATAATCAATATTTCCAATTTTTATTGGAATGCCCTTGTTGTCCTCTATCCAACGCAATTGGAATCGGGTCAATCGGAGTCTCCAATCAAAAGTTATGACCGTTTGCTTATTTGCCAATTTGATTCTAATAAAGAAAAAGAAATAAAACGGTTTTTACTGGGCTGTCCGGTACTACCGGGCCTAGTACCGGACACCCTAGTTTCGGCCCGCTCGCTCTTAGTGCTGACCGGTAGTCCTGCCAGGTACTACCGGCCCATGCTATGATCACCGCGGCTTGAGTACCGGCCGCCACCGCCCATTTCCTCTCCAGCTCTGTCTGCGTGTTTTGCTCCCGCTCCCGCTCGCCAAAATTCCGCCATACCGACTGCCGGCTCCTTGGCTCGCTCGCTTGGCCCCGCCGCTCGCTGCAGTGGCCCCATCGCACGCAAGCCGCCGCTGCCGCTGCCAGCCGCCATCGCTGCCCCACCGCTCGCGTTCTGCCGCCGCGCCAGATCTCGCATGCCTCGCGTTGACCGAGCGCCGCTCCACTTGGCGCATGCCATACCCTTGTGGCCACATGCTGCCGCCGCCGCTGCCGCGCCGCTTCGACGTCTTTGTCTGCTTTCGATTCTTTCGGATTGGCCCGTTTTGGTTTGTTCGGTCCGGTAGTACCGGTCGGATCCGGTACTACCGGTCCGTCCAGGAAATTCGCCCCAACGGGCAGATTTCGTCCGTTCCTTTAAATACCTTTTGCCCGTTTTTCATTTTGACTAGCTTCTTTCCCCTCCTTCTTCAAGCTTTTCTCTATTACTTTTGACACATCTCTTGCTTGATTTCTTCCTCCCCATCCAATGATTCTTGCACACATTTGAGAGGAATATTGAGGGGATCTAGATCTACGTTTTGACCAAACCAAAACATTTCTTTGTGAGTGTATCTTTGGGGATCTAGATTTTGGGGGATTTTGTGTCTCTCTTTGATTCCTCCTCCCCTTGCTCCCCCAATAGCTTTAGTAGCTTTGTTGGAACTTGAGAGTGAGGGATTTGAGCACCTTTGTGGTGTTCTTGCCATTTGCATTTGGTGCATCGGTTTGAGTTCTCCTCGGAGGATTTGGTTTGAGTTGCTCATTGGAGCTTGTCCCTCTTGGGTTCTTGGAACCCTAGACGGTTTAGTGGCCTTGGTGGCATTGTGGCCTTTTGTGGCATTTGTTGGGAGCCTCCAATTAAGTTGTGGAGAAGTGCCCCAACCTTGTGAGAGGTTCCGGTTGCCACCGACAAGTGCACCGATAGTGGAAGCGTGGATCGATTCCATTGGGGTGAGATTCACCGGAGAATAAGGGAGGCCTTTTGTGGTGTTGGTGGTTTGATACCACCCCTCTCCAAGCAGGCGTACTCCATGTTGGGAGGAACTCGGTAAAATATCGGTGTCCCCGCGTGCCTCGGTTATCTCTATACCCGTGCTCTTTACTTATGCACTTTACATTGTGATAGCCTTCGTGCTTGAAGTAATATATATCTTGCTATCACTTTGTTGCTTGTATTGCTTAGCATAAGTTGTTGGTGCACATAGGTAAACCTTAGTTGTTTCTAGGTTGTGCTTTGCAAAGTAAACACTAGTTTTATTCCGCCTTTGTTGAGCCACTCTAGGAAAAGTTTTAATCGCCTATTCACCCCCCTCTAGGCGACATCCGTATCCTTTCAATTGGTATCAGAGCCCGGTCTCTCATTTTAGGGTTAACCGCCTTGAGAGTAAAGATGTCGGCTAGGGGATTAGTGCACAAGGACATGCTCACATTCGATGGCACAAATTATGATGTTTGGAAAATTCGCATGCTTAATTTATTTCGGGAAATTCACCCAATTATCGATGGCTATCTATATGTGGGTTTCTCTTCTCCTTTGGATACCCAAAACGAATCTTTAGAGGAGAAGTTGAACTCTCATATAGATGCTCTAGCTACTAAAATTCTTTTGCATGTTATAAGCAATGTAGTTCTTTCGTCTATCATGCCTTATTCAAGCGCTCGTGAAATATGGACCAAGCTTCAAGATAAATATAGCAAGTCCAACATTATTGAGGATGATTGTGTTGCCTCCACTTCCGGTCGAGATGAGTTCTCATCGTCTACCACTTCACCAACATGTGACTTTTCACAAGGTAATGATATGGTGAGTGGTGATAGAAATTGCAATATGGATAGCGTGTTCACTATTTGTAATCCCTCATATCTATCTAGTTGCAATGATATATCTTTGGACCTTAACACTTCTAGCACTCAAAATTCCTCACATGCTTGTGTTAATAGTCCTTGCATATCATGTAGAAATGACTTGAACAAATCTCATGATGATATGCTCATGTTGTCTTGTTGCCATGATAAACATGCTTCTATTTCCCCTAGTGCTTGTGTTGCTAACCATGTAGAGGAAAATGAAGATTCTATGGGCCAAGACAAGGTCTTGAAGAGAGCTACAAGTGCAATATCAACATCACCTTCCTCCGGTTCTCACATGTGCCTTATGGCTAAGGGAACAAAGGTAACCTCTTTGAATCCCATTGTATCTCATGATGATGATGATGAGGTTGATAATGACAATGATGATTATAGAGGTAAGTGTGATATTACCTCTATTAAGAAAATAGGAGAGGTTGTCTATAGTGCTCTCTACAAAAATAAAATTGCTTCCTGCAACCTTCTTGAAATCTTGAATTATGCTATAGAAGGAAATGATCTTATTGAGGAGCAAGAAAACATAATTGATGAAAAGTTTGCACTTGAGCCTGAATATGCTAATGAACTTGCTCAAGTAAAGGACTCCCTTGAAGAAGAACAAACCACCAAAGAATCTCTTGAGGAGACTTTTACTCTAGAATTATCTAGAGCAAAGGAATACCATGATAGAGAACTTGCGGTGGCTAACTCCTTCAAGATTAAAAATGATGAACTTGAACTTGCTTATGCTAAACTTGTTGAGGATTTTAAGCACCTCGAAAATGGCTCTCGGGTCGTTAAGAGGGAGCTCATCAAACTCACCGAG
Source organism: Avena longiglumis (assembly GCA_030063025.1). Lineage (NCBI taxonomy): Eukaryota > Viridiplantae > Streptophyta > Magnoliopsida > Poales > Poaceae > Avena > Avena longiglumis. The sequence goes on along the minus strand of CP125975.1, from coordinate 441,605,242 downwards.
TCACATGAGCAACTTAAAGCCTCATATTCAAAAGAGCTTGCCAAGTTGCCCTCACCTCTTGCAAATAGTGATGATGCTTGTGCTACTAACTCTATTTCTTGTGAAGCATCTATTTTGAAGGAGAATGTTGAGCTAAAGGCTCAACTTGCTTTGCTAACTAGCAACTATGGGAAATTAGAAGAAAGTCATGTTAAGCTCTCGAGCTCGCATGAGGATCTTCTAGTCTCTCATGGTAGGCTAAAGTTAGCTCATGAGGCCATCGTGTCAAAGGTAACATCTAGTGGGCCTCATGTGGACATTAGCACTACATATACTCCAAATGTTATATTGCCATGTGCTAGTCCTTGTAGTTCATCCTCTCATAACCATGATATATCTCGTGATGAATTACATTCCGTGCCTTGTTGCTCTAACAATGTAGCATCTACTTCCTCTAGTGTTTTTGTTGAAACTAACCATGTAGAGGAAATCAAAAGGCTCAAGGCTCAAGTCACTTCTTTGAAGAATGACTTGAAAAAGGGTCATGAAGGGAAGGCCGCACTCAACAAAATCTTGAGTGTGCAAAAATCCCCCAATGACAAGAGTGGGCTTGGATTCAACTCAAATGTCAAGAACAAGTCCACTATCAAGTTGAAGCACAAGGATAACAAGAAGAATGGCCTAGATCAAGTCAAGAATCCGGCCAACATTGTTTGCTTCAAGTGCAAGGAAGAAGGTCATCATGTCAAACATTTCCCATTAAAGAAGAAGTCCCTTGGCAAGAAGCAACAAGGGAAGTGGCATCAAGCTGTACATATTGTTAGAGATGGGCCTCCTCCCAAGAAGACTCAAGCTCTTCCTCAAGTTGTTTCTTCATCCAAAAAGAAAGATGGCAAGAGTAGAACTTGCTACATATGCCGCGAGAAGGGGCACATTTCTTCCTCATGCACTATTTGTATCTCCTCATCCCATCCTATCTTGATTGATGATGCTTATTCACTTCGTAAGGATGAGGTTGGCAATGTGTTTGCCAAATTTGTTGGTGCTCAATGTGGTGTCAAGAAAAGAACCATTTGGGTTGCCAAGCCTATTGTGACTAACTTCTTAGGACCCAACTTGGTTGGGGACCAACAAGCCAAAACTTGATCGATAGGTGTGTATTGGAGGACATTGGAGACTTGGCTACATCATGAAGAATTAAGGGATCTTCATTATTATTTTTGTCAAACCAAGTCACGTGGATTATATTGCTCCTATTATATTTCCAATGTTCCTCCTTGAGGTAACATATGCCTAACTCATTTCATTGAAAGTTACTCGCCCCCTTATGCGTGTGTTGGTTTTGTATCTTCCGTGCTTTTGTACATGTTGTGTTTCCACTTAATTATCTTGAGGTATCAAGCATATTTGTGTATGATTAGGTGGCACACCATGTATGTGTGTTTCTTGTATTGGAGCCTTAATTGATTATATTTGATATATTATTTGGCTCTTATGAGAGATTAATGGATTATCCCATTTTGGGGGAGTGTTATGCTTGGGCATTCCACAATCCTAAAATTGTGTGTACATGAGGAATACCACGTAGTGTTTATATTGGATTATTGCCAAGTCTCTATGTGGTACAAGTCTCATGAGGAATTTAAGTTTATAATGTCCATTAATTATCTCTATTTGTATCCTTTTGCCTCGCATTGGTTTTATGGTAGTATCACATTATGGGAGAGTCATATGCTTAGTGCATATTACAATCCTAGAAAATGTGAATATTCGAGGTTGTGTCACTTAGAATTGATATTGATAATTATCTAGCGCTTATGTGACACATTTGCTCATACAAGTTCCAATTTGCTTGAATGTTGTTGTTGATCATATTTTGGATCTTGTATATGAGAGTGTTTCTTGGTATGTGTTTCATCATATTTAGATATATATATCCCCATGGAAACCATTTGCTTCAAGTTACTCTAATCACTGGTGATTGTGTGACTATTGGAAACTACCAAGAATCTTGTTCGAAGTATCATGCTTAATTCTTATATTTTTTTATATGCTTCTTGTTGTATCTATGATCTTGGATATCCATGCTAGCTACCTTGGGAAAATTATTCCCAATATTTCTTGTCCTTGGACAATGAGTACTCAATTTATGGTAGAATTTATTGATCATATTCACTTTGGCCCTTGCTTAATATTATCCTATCTTTGGCCAAGAAAATGTTTTGTGTTATCTCCCAAGCCTTCCTTGCTTATTGTGGATCTTCTTATTTTATTGATATCCTCTTGTGTTTTACTTATTGTAGGTGCAAGTGATGATCCCATTTGTGTGCATTTTGAATTTAAAAGGAAAATCCTACATAATGCACTATCTATGGGGGAGCTCTCCTATATTATTTAGAACACTCATATTTATGCTTCATTGTTTGATCCATATCGGGTTTTATGTGCTTGGAAGCTCAATCCTTTCGTTTTGGTATTTTGTGCCATCATGAGAAGTTTGGGGAGTTTGGTTTCTTGTTGGAACCTGGCTTTTTGTTGGGAGTTGGTTTTGTCTCATTCCTTGTTTCATGATTTGACCATTCTAGAATGAGATAAATCCTTGAGCATTTTTATTTCTATCTATCTTTTGCTCCTTTTGGTTTTAGCCTAGTTCATTTGTTGAACTTGTGATCTTTCATGTGTTGAATTGGTTCTTTGATACAATTTGGACATCGTTTGTCATGTCACACTCTTGTGTGTGCAATCTCGATTTACTTGGTGTTTTGTTCAAATTGTATTTCCTTTTGGTTCTTGAAAGCTTTATGCATGCATATTTACTATATGATTATATTATGGCATGCTTGCTTTCTTTGATCCAATATATAGGGGAAACTCCACCAATTCCCATCGACTAAGTTGTGCATGAAATTCAATTTCATATCAATGTGCACATAATTATGTGGAGTCTCTCCTATGTATTGTAGTTTCTCTAACTACTTTGGACCCAATAAGTTTGGGGACCATTTTGTACTTAATTGTGTTTTAGGTACATTGGAGATATATTGGATGCTTGTCTTTCAATTTTGAAGAAGTGGTGCATACATGAAAAGTTGAGTCAAGCTATAGGATGATCAACGAATTCATATACTCTACATCCTACCAATTATATCTCGGTAACAAGTATCTCTTTCTCATGCTCATATATCTTGATTCCAACCGTTTGTCGGTTGCCTTCTAGCATGAATTAATGTATTTGTAATTGTTGTAGTTCTAGCCATGGTTTTAAGAGGACTCTATATTGTATATGTGTTTAAGTTGAGATGAGTGCATATAATAGGGACTATACAAAATCATGCATATGATCCTCCAATCCCAAATATGTCACTCTAGCAAATTTTTTGCCTATCATTTCATCAACTTCTCTCATGTGCAATAGTGAGATTTTTGCTAGTCTATTTCATCTTATGATACTTGTTGCCTTTCTCCATATATTCCAACTTTCTCCTTTTTCCCTTGGTGATAGTTGTAATATATGTAGTGTTTTGGTGTTTGAAGTTCATCAATGTACAATAAGATATATTTGAGCCTTTGGCCGTGATTTGAAGCAAAAAACTTAATGGTATATGTTATGAATTCATTTTTGCTTCCATGTGCTTCTTGTATATCTTCTTTATGTGTGCATATTTCTTTGTTGGCATATTTCTTTCTGATGTTTTCAACTTAGAGACATATACACATATGAGAAGATAATTTTAGTTGATCTTTAATCCTTGGAAACCACCTTTCTATTCCATTTGATTCTTCGGTGGCTTCCAAATTTAATTGCCTATGAGTGTGTGTTCCTCTGGTTTACATCTTTGGGCACTCATATTTGTTCCCTCATGCCTTGTATTGCTAAATGAGCTTGGATGAGTGAGGATTCCATGATTATGCACCTTGACCCCAAATACAATTATCATAATTGGTGCATTATCTTTGGGGAGCTCATCTAATTCATTTAATAATGCTCATTTGTATTCTTTCACATTTGTTGTGTTTTAAAATGCTTATGGGGGAGCGAGGATTCCATATTTGTGCATTATGTATTCCAATGCATTTATTTTGAATTGTGCACAAATCTTGGGGAGCTTCTCTATTTGTTATTTAAAACACTCTTTTGTTCATATCATAATATCTTGTAGTTTTCATTTGGACTCATTTGTTGTTTTCAAATTGGTTTGTCGGACCTTGTAGTTGCTTACATCATTTGACTTTATTTTGGCAACCTTCGGGTCCTCGATATAGTTCTACTCCCTCCCAAGTATTCATCATTAGATATGTGCGAAAGCACACCTTTTGAGGAATTATTACTATATTTGCCTTCTTGAACTTGTCACCCATTTCGGCAATCGATGCCAATGGGGGAGAAGTTTTAGAGGGTTTAAGGGAAGTTGGTTTATGCATTGAGTTTGAAAGAGCATTTGCTATCCCTAGTGATTTTGGTGTTTGATAACAACACACATATCGGACTAATGTTTTGCTAAGTGTGTCACAGGTACATTAAAAAGATCTGCGAACGTTCAAAAACTGTCTGCCTGGAGCGGTACAGTTTGTCAAAAGCTTCTTCCTGCTCCGGTACTAAAATGCGGTAGTATCGCATTTTAGTACCGCTCGGGGCAGAGACTTTTTGCACGTTGCAAAAAGCTTCTGCCTTCTCCGGTACTAAAATGCGGTAGTATCGCATTTTAGTACCGCTCAGGGCAGAGACTTTTTGTACGTTGCAAAAAGCCTCTGTCTGCGCCGGTAGCAAAATGCGGTAGTACCGCATTTTACTACCTGGCGTGACAGAGAGTTTTTCTTCGTTTGAAAGCTGCTGTTTTCTCTATGTCCGGTAGTACCGGTTGCCACAAGCGGTACTATCGCTTTCCGGTAGCAGCAACAGTAGTACCGCTGGGGGAAGGACTTGATGCAGTTTGAAAGAAAGGTGGTCCGGTACCAGGTCCGGTAGTACCGGAGTTCTCCGGTAGTATCGCTTGAACTTCCGGTACTACCGCTGCAATAAATGCATCAACGGTCAGATTTTGTGGAGGGGTATAAATACCCCTCCACCTACCTTGGGATAGGTTGCTCAGTGCATTAAAGTCAAAGAACGCCATTGGAGTCCATTGGAGCCACCCAAATCCTCAAGATCTTCTCATCCCACCACCCAAAGTCCTTGATCTTTGGAGAATCGAAGGAGGAGTCCTCGATCTACTACTTCACCAAAAGAGATCTTCATTTCCCCCTCATTTCATTGAGGGCCCCCCTTTGCTCTAGTTTTTTGTTGGAAACCCTAGTTCTTGTTTTTGTTCTTACAAGCTTGTCTTTGATTGCTTTGACAGCTTGCTTGTATTTGGGAGCCTCCGATTAAGTTGTGGATGTGTGCCCCAAACTTGTAACGGTGCCGGCTTCCACCTTGAAGGTTGCCGATATAGTGGAAGGCGAATCGATCCCGTTGGGGTGAGATTCATTGGAGAACAAGGGAGGCCTCTCGTGGCGTTGGTGGTTTGAAACCACCCCCTCTCCAAACGTAGACGTACTTCCCCTCAAAAGGAAGGAACTACGGGAAACAAATCCTTGTGCCTCCGCGTCCACTTTTCGGTTACTTCTATCCTTTACCGCACCTTACGTACTTGTTACTACTTTGTGTTGTGGTAGCCCTTGCATAAGTGTCATATAGGTAAATTCACCATAGTTGCATTATCTAGAGAATTTACCTTATTGTCAAACCTTAATTTGAAAAAAAAGAAAATTTGAAGTAGCACCTATTCACCCCCCACGCCCTCTAGGTGCCCATACGATTCTTTCAATTGGTATCAGAGCCTCAGCTCTTTATTTGGGCTTTACCGCCTAAGAGAATATGGGTAGCCGCGAAGGGGATGGTGATGGTGAGACGACCACGGTGACCATGGAAGATCTCAAAAACTTGGAAACAAGATTAAGCTCTTCCTTGGTCAACGAAGTCAAGAAGATGCTTGAGCAACTTCTTAAAGACAAAGAAGGCTCACCACCCCCATCTCCTCAAGAGGATCAACCATCCATTTTACCTAAGGGGAATACGTCAGTATCCCCCGAGGGTGCATTGGTAGGGGGTAAACCAGACAACGCTAATTCCTCCACACACAATAATGGTGGGAAGGGTGAGCACCGTGATGTAACACCCTCAGAATCGGACCTATGCAAGTTTGAGCAAAATTCGCCAAACCCGCATAGAAACGATTCAAAGGTGCCCACCAGGCACTTTCGTGCGGGTGGAAAACGAAGTAATAACATTACACAACAGTCCTCGATGGGACCCACAGAACAGATATATATAACAGCGACTCAAAGAGTCAAGAATACAGATATAATATACAAAGATCCAAATCACCTTGAAACCGAGAAAAGGCGTCCACATACGGACAAGAAGCAAATGGGGCTAAGAGCCACGAAGAATAACCAATGGCGTCCATAACCCTGCCTGTGCCAAGCCGGAAGGGTAACCCCTAACGGCGTCGTTCTCAAAACCTTAAACAAAAGGTGCCGACAAAGGGCAAAGGAAAAAGAAGGAGCGTCGATCGAGGCCAAGACACGGCGAGGCTAGACTTGGCGGTCCTCGCCTACATAGGTATGGTGGATCGAGCGGCGAGATGCACTAAACAACCTATAGAGACTCGATACACTGGCGTCAAACAGGAGGGGTAAGAAGGACCTATTCGGAACCAACCTGATTCTATCGTCAAACAAACCCATCCTGGCGTTTCCCCCTCGAGACCAAGCGAGGAAGTCAACCGAGGAACTCACCACGTTGGCGCTTTATTTATTCGATTCTAGTTATGCACTTTACTAGTCAGGTTTAGATAATCGTCCTGATAAAGTAAACAGTGGGCACTTTTAGTTAACCATTCCGTTATAGTTGCGGCAATTACTAATCAAATACAGATAGCATGATATAATCCCAAAACCCAGCAGTTGTTGGTACTTTTAATCAGCCAATTCCGTTGTAGTTGCCATACTTACTAGTCAGGTACAATGGTCGCAAGCGACAATCCAAACAAGCAATTGTGGGCAGTATTATTAGCCATTCCGTTATAGTGAAGCTGATTACTAGTCATTATAAGTCAAATTTATAGCAATAAACTTTAGTTATGTTTGTCTATGATCGAGATACTATGCTCCAAGTCGTCCATATCCGCGGACACGGCTTTCAGAAAGTTTTACCCGGCCGGGGTGCACCAATAGCAACACACGCTCGATCAACCTCGGAAAAACCAAATCAAAACCCAACGAGGCTTTCACGATCGAACAATCACAGATTCAGAAATATTTCAGGGGCCACCCATTGAGTAGATCCATAGCGGAGTAAGCAAGCTCGAGACGGACTCAAGGTTTGCCAATGGTCAAACGATCGGGAACCCGAAAGTGTGGTTGGGCTTGTCGATACCGCGAAAACATTCCGCTTACCTAAATGAAGATGTGCTCCTCGCACAATTTAAATACTGAAAGTAGCATGGCATAAGTACAGGATCGTAAATAAAACCTCAAACTAGTTTGTGGCCCCAAGAAATAAGATCGAATCAAGCTCGCTCGGGGGTCCCATATACCTCCCGGATGTGGATAGCGATAAAACAAGGAACGGTATCAAGTACTCGGGTCTTACGACACAAGTGGGCTCGAAACCAAATATTTTCTATCACCCACCGATGCCTCTGCTTATTTCAATTTTAGTTGTTAAACAGAAATTAAAGTGACGATAAGTAAAACTAGAATCATCTCCAACATCAACATGCGGCAATACATCAGCAACTGTGGCATATGACGACACACATCCGCACTTGAGCAAGCAACTACGACGCGCAAGTCCAACTATCTACCAAACAACAGGTAATAGGGTGTGTCCAAGGCAATATAGGGCTGCACGGTATATCACAGGTACGGAAAACTAAAGCATCGCAACACGGATAGCAATAGATCAACAGGATGGAATAAAGACTATAAAAGTAAGATAGGTAGAAAGAGGGAGATGCTCGCCTGAAAACATTGTCGAAGGTTCAACCGAAGATCGGGACGAAGCTCACATCAACTCAACGGCCTTATCCGCGAAGAAGCAAAACACTAGAAGAAACACCGGATGCAATATTTAATACGACGGCAGAAGATCGGCATGATGCATGGCATGGCAAGGTGCGATGCAATTAGGTCATATTAAGCGGAACCGGGGTCCCGACAATTAATCAAGTGGTTCAAGTTGTTTACCCACCCCGCAATTTAAATATTGTTTAAGCAAGGCAAGATAAGATACCGGTTCGCTACACCAGTTTAAATGAGGCCAATATAAGGCTAGATTTGCCCGCATATGGGCCCCATATGTAATTATTAGGTGAATCGGCATAAGGCCCCCAAACCACAGATATGCATGCAAGATGACAATTTAATATGCAACAAGTTGTTATTATGTTATAAAATAGGGTTCCGGGAAAAGGGTTCACACATTAGGGTTCTCGACGATCTTGGGGGTTCCGGGGTTCGGGGTCGATCTCAGGGTCCAGGGTTCGGCGGGTCCGATCTCGGGGTTCAGGGTTCGACGAACTTGACGGGATCGTTCTCGGACATCGAGGTTAGATCTTGGCGTTCCGGGAAGCCAGACTTGGTTCGGCGTCGGGGCGCAGATCTTGTCGCATGTGGTCTTCGGGTTCGGGGTCTCGATCTCATGCCGATGATCTTGGCATCCGTGTCCGGGATTCTTGTCGACGGTCATGGCGTCGGGATGAAGAATCTGGCGTCTGGGCGCTGGCGTTCGGATCGGTCTTGTGGATCGAGCCTCGGTTCCGTGGAGGAGATGTCTTTAGGGTCGTGCCATCGAACATGATTCCGGAAGAAGATCTTGGCGACATGCTTCCATGATGCGTTCTTTTCGACGGGTGAAGTACTCGGCGTCTCGAGGAGTACTTGTCATCCATGTGGAAGATCATGGCGTTCGCGATGGAGTTCCCGTGCCGGGCTCGAGTTCGATCTTGGTCCGTGGCGGTGGGAATCGCCGATACATCGTCACGCGTCGGTCTTGGCATACGTGGCAAACTTGGTGGCACATGGTGTGTCAGTCCACGACACGAGCTTGCGTAGCAGCGGCGATAAACTGGGCAGGGACACGCAGACACGCACAAGGAAACACAGCACCTCGTTTGCGCGGAGAAGGTCGATGGCGACCTGAAGCGTGGAGGTTGGCGGAGAGGAACTGTGCGCCATGCGAGGCCGTGAGCACTGGGGCGAGCTCCTACTAGAGGCGCAAGGTCCGGGCGGCCCGGGAGGTGGGACAGGTGGAGGCCGGGCCGACGCGGCTCGGCGAGCGCCAGCGGCGATCAGAACGGCGGCGGCCGGGCCGGAGAAGATAGGGGAGGCGGCGACGAAGGGACCGGAGGCGGCGCAGCGCGGGCAGGAGGGCGCGCGAGGACGAGGCTCGGCGAGGCGCCGCCGAGGGAAGAGGGCGAGCGGGAAGAGGAGCAGACGGAGGAGGCGGCGCCGGGCGCCAGAGCGAGGAGGAGCTGGCGCGCAGACGCTTGAGGAGGCAGCGCGACGGCGCAGAGGGCAACGGCGTGCGGGTCAGCGGCGAGGCGCCCGACGGGAAGCGAGGCTCGGGCGAGCAACTCGGGACCAGTGATGGGCTGCGGCGATGGGGCGTGGGGGGCTAGCGCGCGGGCTCGGGGGGGGCTCACGGCGCCGGGAGGAGGGCAGAGCGGCCAGGGGGAGAGAGGGGGTGCGTGCGAGGGTGGGCCAGAGAGAGCTGGGGAGAAGAGGAACAGGGAAAGAGGGACCGGGGTGGGGCACGCGGGTGAGGGAGAGGGAGGGGTGAGGTGTCGCGACGGGATAGGTGGGAGTGATGTGGCCAAGGGGGTGGGGTAGAATATCTGGTAGGTTTAGGATTAGAGGGCAGGTGTAGGTGGACCGTTTTAGTTTTCTGGGGCGGTCGTTCGGTCGGTTCGGACCGTTCGACTGCCCCACCAAAAATAATTATAATTTTTATTTAATTTAATTGGGCCGTTTGCAACCCAATAGCAACAAAACAAAATATTCCGGCGACCCGGATTTGATGTTTGAATCCAGAGGGGGCGTTTTAGAAAACAAACGGGTGTTGCGAAAATAGTTTTGGCAAACAATGCATGATGATGACGATGCAATGCACAAATTCAACGCGATTTTCTAGTAGTGGTTTTGCGGGATGCCACACGTGACTCATGGTACTCTCCCGACCCTCCAATCCCTCACCCTCATGTATACAATAGAGGTGACCCACCTAAGCTTGAAGAATCCGCTACTTTTTCTCAATGGCAATCACTAATGAGAACTCATATCCGTAGCTCTTGCATTGAACTATGGAACATCATCGAGCATGGACTCTTTATTGGGGATCCAAACAACTTGACAAGAAGAGAGATTGTTAATAGTCAACTCAATGCCACTTCTATGCATATGATTCAACAAGGTTTGGGGACAAAGTATTATCCACACATTGAGCACTTTAGCATTACGAAGGAAGCTTGGGATGCTCTCACTGTGTTGTTTGTTGGCAATGAGAGTATGAGGAGGAATCGATATGATTCTCTAAGCAATGAAGCCAAAGGCTTCTACATGAAAGAAGGTGAAGATCATGAAGACATGTACCGAAGGCTCAAGACCACCGCCACTGCCTTTAGAAATGTGGGTGCCTCACATGTGGATGATGCATGGATAAAAAGGAAGTATGTGAGTGCACTCATGCCTTTTGAGCCCACTGACTTGAAGAGTCTACAAGGAAGACACAACTACCATCTCATGACCTCAAATGAAGTTATGCAAGAGATGGCTGCTTTCAAGGTTGCCGCCAAGAATGCAAAAGATTCCCATGCTCGTGCCCTTGGTATGAGTAATGTTGTCAATGTTGCTTTGAAGGCCAAAGTTGTGGACCATGGGGATGAAGATGATAGTGATGAAGGGCTTTCCATGGACCATCCCGATGAAGTGAAGATTGCTCATGGTCAATATATGGCTTTCTATGCAAAGAACTTCTGGAAGAACCCTGCCAAGGCCAAGATGGAAATGGAACGGAGAAGCAATCCAAATGGGAAAAGATAGAATACCACAAGATTGAGAACTTGCTTCAATTGTGGTGACCGCTACCACTCTGTGGCTAGTTGCCCCTATGAGAAGAGAGAAGATCATGGTGGAAAGCTTGTGTTGAAGAAGACTCTCAAGGGACCGTATAAGAAACCTTTCATCAAAAGGAATCCCATCAACAAGAAGTCGGGATAAATTGTCTTGATCACTCATGAAGAGTACTCCTCCGACAATGAAGATGATGAAGATGACGAAGAGGAAACTTTTCATGGTGTGGCTGCTCTTGCCACCACATCTACTCCGACATTCTCACTCTTCGATTCTCCAAATGAGAACTCCTCCACCAAGAACGCCACTTGCCTTATGGCAAGAGGAACGGAGGTATCTTCATCATCCCGCTCTACTCACTTAGATAATGATGAAATTGATGATGAGATGTCTCTTGATGTTAAAAAGGAATTAATTGCCTTTGATGAGTTTATGACTAACCTAGAAGGTGATGCTAAGCTACATTTTGGAAACATCTTAGATCAACTATCACATACTCAAGAGCTTCTATATGTAAGATGTAAACTTGGGCATGAACATATGATTGAGCTAGATGCCCTAAACAATGCTCTAGAAGAAGAACAAGAAACTAGGTTGTCACTTGAATTAAAACTTGAAGGGCTTGATGAGGCCAATGACATTATTGTTAACAAACTCATCAAAGAGCGTGATAATGCTATTGCTAAATATAAAAGAGCTAAAAAGGACAAGGTTGAGTTTGGTGTGGTTCATGAAAAACTTGCTGAGGACTTTAGCTTGCTTAACAAGGCCCACAAAGCCTTGGAGAGTGAACTCTTGTCACTCACAAAGTCCCATGAAACGCTTCAAACTCAATTGGCCAATATCCCTTCACCTAGTAACTTCATTCCATCTAGTAGCACAACTATCCTTGAATAGAATGCTAGGTTGAAGGGGAGCTTGCTAAGGCCACATTTCCACAAGGCAACAAGTCTATTGATGATCTTTTGAGCAAGCAAAGGCGTAGTGGTGATAAAGGGGGCATTCGTTTTGTCTCCAAAACAAAGAATAAGAACAACAAGAAGAAGAAGGACAAGCCCACACAAGAGACCAACAAGACCATTGTGGAGAGTAAGACCACAATTGGTAAAACTATGTCTCATGATGATTTTGTGAGAAGTGCTAACCCTCACTATGTTCTAATGCTTGATTATTATGGTGATGTGTATGCACAATATGTTGGCCCTTATGATGGTTATATTGCTTGGTCTATTTGGGTTCCCAAGAACCTTGTTGCTAACAAAATAGGACCCATTGAAAAATGGGTACCTAAAAACTAGCTTGATCTTTTGTAGACTTATGCTTCCGGAGGGTCAAAATGGGTGATCGATAGTGGTTACACAAGTCATATGACCGGAAGCTCGTCTATTATCAAGGACTTGGTGTCAAATGAAGATCAAATCACCGTCACATATGCCGACAAGTCAAAGTCTAAGGTAATGGGTTTCGGCAAGGTAGTGGTGGCTCACGACATTACACTCGTGAACGTCATGCTTGTTGAAACCCTTGGTTATAATTTACTTTTTGTCCGTGCTCTTGGAAAGATGGGCTTTGCCGTCTTTATTGATGATGATATTGTGGTCCTCATGTGGAGCAAGTCTCTCAAGGTCGCTTTCGTTGGGTACGTCAAAAATGACTTGTATGTGGTGGACTTTTCGGGGCAAGCCACTGCAGGTCCGATGTGCTTATACGGAAAGGCCGATGTGGGTTGGCTATGGCACCGCCGACTAGCCCATGTCAATATGAGAACTTTGCAAAGTCTCCATAAAGAAGGCCATATTGTTGGACTAAAAGAAAATGTTTCCTTTGCCAAAGATCGTGTCTGCAGGGCATGTGTTCTAGGGAAGATGCATGACGCTCCACACAAGCCAACAAACTAAATCAAGTCTAACAAGATCTTGGAACTCCTTCATGTGGATCTATTTGGTCCTCCATCTCATGCAAGTATTGGAGGGAAGAAATATTGCTTGGTGATTGTTGACGACTTTTCAAGATACTCTTGGGTTTATTTCTTCAAGTTGAAGAGTGAAACTCAAAAGACTTTTATCGACTTCATCAACTTGGTTCAACGGCAACACAATGTTCCCGTATTGATTATAAGAAGTGACAACGGCACCGAGTTCAAGAACTACACCTTGAATGATTTCCTTAGTGATGAGGGGATTAAACATCAATATTCCGCTGCATACACCCCTCAAAAAAATGGTGTGGCCGAAAGGAAGAACCGGACTCTTATTGAGATGGCTAGGACAATGTTGGCAGAGTTTAAATCTCCATACAACTTCTGGGCCGAAGCCGTCTCCACCGCTTGCCATGCTTCAAACCGGCTCTACCTTCGCAAGAAAATCAACAAGACTCCATATGAGATACTTACCGGTAACAAGCCCAACATATCTTATTTCTGGGTGTTCGGTTGTAAGTGCTTCTACCTCATCAAAGGTGTTCGTTTGTCTAAATTCGAGTCTAAAGCATTAGAGGGTATTTTTGTTGGCTATGGTCTCGAGTCTCACACTTATAGAATCTATGAAAAGCTCTCCGGAGCCGTCATAGAATCTTGTAGTGTGACCTTAGAAGAATATGATGGTCCCCAAGGGGGGCGTGTTGATGCTTGTGATGCAGATGATGAAATGCCTCAGGATGCCATAGGAAGAATGGGTGTGGGTTAAATCTGCCCCGTTGAGGAACCCCTTATGGCGGATCGAGAAGAACTATGCTCCACTCGAGTGGAGCCCTCATCTTCACAACCTCAACATGCTCCATCTACCGAAGAGGACATTGACTCAAGCCAAAGACAAGAAGTGGACCCTCAACATAGTGATCAATGTGTGAACTCTAGTCAAAGGGAGCTTGGTCCATTTGATGGGGTGTCAAGTGGTGCCAAGTCAATTTGTCAAGGTAGATCCATCCAAGCTATTTTGAGACGTGCTCAAATTGATGCTAGAAGAGCACTTGATCAAGACCAAGGTCAATCCTTGCCTCCCAATATAGAGGATGACTCCAATGATGATCAAGGTCAAGTTGATGGTCAAGACGAGGATCAAAATGATGAAGAGGGTCCCCCAAGGAACAATGAAGAGATCCACGCTCGTCGCGAATCTAGAAAGGAAAGAATGTTGGAAATAAGAGACCACACCCTCCAAGATGTTGTTGGAGATCTAAGGAAAGGAATTTCCACAAGAGAACAATTGAAGAGGTTCAGTGAATATCAAGCTCACATTTCCATGATTGAACCAAAGAAAGTGTGGGAAGCTCTCGAAGATTCGGATTGGTTAGAAGCTATGCACAAAGAGCTCAACAACTTTGAGAGAAACAAAGTGTGGAAGTTAGTTGAGAAGCCAAAGGATTGCCGCAATGTTATTGGAACAAAGTGGATATTCAAGAACAAACAAGATGAGCATGGGATTATTGTAAGGAACAAGGCTAGATTGGTTGCACAAGGTTATTCCCAAATTGAAGGCATTGATTATGGAGAGACTTATGCACCCGTGGCTCGCCTTGAGTCCATATGTATCCTTCTTGCTTATGCGGCACATCATAACTTTAAGTTGCAACAAATGGATGTAGAAAGTGAATTCCTTTATGGTCCTTTAAATGAATTGGTATATGTTAAGCAACCCCCGGGATTTGAGGACCCCAACTTCCCAAACCATGTCTACAAACTTGATAAGGCGCTCTATGGGCTCAAGCAAGCCCCACGCACGTGGTATGAGCACCTTAGAGAGTTATTGTTTGACCGTGGCTTTGAGGTTGGGAAAATCGATCCCACTCTTTTTACTAAGAGGGTCAATGGGGAGCTTTTTGTATGCCAAATATATGTTGATGATATTATCTTTGGCTCATCTAACAAAGCTTTTAATGATGAATTCTCGAAGCTTATGACTAGTAGGTTCCGGATGTCCTTGATGGGGGAGTTGAAAGTATTTCTTGGCTTTGAGATCAAGCAAGTTAGAGGGGGAACATTCTTCAATCAAGCCAAGTATACTCAAGATATGCTCAAGAGATTCAAAATTCAAGATTTAAATGGAGCTCCAACTCCCATGGCTACAAAGACTCATCTAGAACAAAATCCAAATGGTAAAGATGTGGATCAAAAGGTATACCGGTCTATGATTGGTTCTTTGCTTTACCTTTGTGCATCTAGACCCGATATTGTGTTGAGTGTAGGTGTGTGTGCAAGATATCAAGCGGCTCCTAAGGAAAGCCATTTAATGGCGGTCAAGAGAATCTTTCGATATTTAGTTCATACCCCATTTTATGGTTTTGGTACCCTCAAGGCTCAACATTCGCTCTTTGTGGATACACGGATTCGGATTGGCGGGAGACAAGGATGATAGAAAATCAACATCTGGGGCTTGCTAATTCCTTGGTAGGTCCTTGGTATGTTGGTCTTCTAAGAAGCAAAATTGTATATCTCTCTCCATCGCCGAAGCCGAGTATGTTGTTGCCGCTAGTGCTTGCACCCAATTGCTATGGATGAGGCAAACTTTAAAGGAATACGGTGTCCATTGTGAGAAAGTGCCTCTTCTATGTGACAATGAAAGTGCCATCAAGATTGCGTACAACCTAGTGGATCACACAAGAACAAAGCATATTGAGATTCGACATCACTTCATTAGAGATCATGTTGCTAGAGGTGATATTGATCTATCCTATGTATCAACCAAAGATCAACTTGCCGATATCTTCACGAAGCCACTTGATTAAGCAAGGTTTTGCTACTTGAGGAATGAACTAAATATCGTAGATTCTAGGAGTTTGACTTGATTATCTTGCACTCTCACCTAATACTCGACCCAAGTTTGGTTTAGGTGTAGGCATGGACATAGGGGGAGTGCGGTCCTAATTGATTGGACTATCCCTCCCCCCATTATGCGCAAAGTAAACAAAATCATTCCTCTTAATATCATTTTGTGATATGTGAGCTTAATGATGAGTTTCGGTAATGGACCCAAGATATATCTTCGTGGTGCCAAGCCGAGTATACTCAAATATGGTGGCCTAGGCCACCGCCCCCTCTCAATCGAGAGGTTGATGTGCTTACTCGTGTTTGTCACTTTTTAAGTTGGTTCTTACTCATGTTTGTCATCCTCTAGTTGGTGTTGTTCTTTTGGTCATGCACTCATATTTGGCTCTCCATATGTTTTTAGTAATTTTTCTTTGAGTGCATTAGCCCATATCCTCGCGTGACTCTCTAAACCCATGCCACTCTTATCCCCCAACAAAACCCATATACTCTGCACAAGAACCTTCCATTTTATGTATATTGGCTCTCTGTCCTGATGGTAACGGTACTACCGGATCTAATATGCGGTACTACCGCCTAATGGTACTACCGGAAGTTACTCACGGTACTACCACCCATGGTTGTGTTTCCAGGTTCCTGCCTGAAAACTTCCCAGGTGCGGTACTACCGGCTTGTACCTCCGGTACTACCGCTTAGCGGTACTACCGCCCATGGAACCGGTACTACCGCTTGTGCGTGTCGGTTAAGACTGGATATGGGGGAGAGGCACCCCTCAGTGCCTCATTCATCCCCTGTCTCCACTCCTCACCAGCGCCACCACCAGTGCAAGACAACGCCGGAGGAAGCCCGCCCTTCCCTCCCTCTCCCGGATCCACACCGGATTCGTCCTCCCTGCAGGCTCCTCTCTCTTCCCCATCGTCATGGACACCGGTACTACCGCCCTCCTCATCTTCTTCCTTGTTTTCTCCATTGAATCTAGGGTAACTTCGATTCTTGGTTAAAACTCGCATTCTTGAGGTTGTATCGTGTGCTATTTACCCGATCTATCACTTGGTCCGATGGAAATCGTGTTTTACAACAAATTTATTGCCCGTACTTGGATCTCTAGTCCAGATCTGCACTATAGTCGCGGGCCGGTAGTACCGGGAATCTTTTTCCAGATTACCGCTTATGACTACCGCAGTGTCCCAGACTACCGCCAAGATCTTGGCAGAATTTTTTAAAAAAACACCAAGCTCCATCCTCTGTGTTGTCTCAGGTTCTTGTGCCCTTACCCCTATGCTATCTCCCTCGTTCTTTCACAGGTGCAGGGGGTTCCCGGGGATCACGCAAGCGCTCCAAAGCTCACTATGAGATAGAGGATTTTGAGTCAGAATCCGAGACTGAGTCAGAAGAGGAGGTCATGCCACAACCTAGTGCCCGTATGAAACTGCAAACAACTCGCGGTTGTCGGGGTGGGGGGGGGGGTCAAGCAAAGTGCTGGTCGTGGTAAAGCTCCTCCACCTCCTCCTCCTTCAGGTCCTCGCAAGAGTCAAAGTTCTGGGCCATCTGGGCCCAAGATGTTGTCTGATATATCTCATACAGAATTTCATGCTCTGTGGGTGGTTAGTCCATATGGGGCAGGTCGCTCTCATGCTCGAGAAAACAGCCTCTTCTATACGGATTTTCAAGAGCAGGTGTTCCATGAGATTCTCATGAAAGATGATAAAATTGTGGTTCCTCAGAAATGGATCCAGACGAATCATGTGAGGAAGCATCTGGACTACTTTGGTGAGGCCATTGACATTTGCACCAACATTGGCTTGCTTCCCATTATGGAGTTCCGGTGCAACTATGATCCTATGCTCATTGCTCAGTTCTATGCAACCGTTCACTTTGCCAAGAATGATACTCGGACTCTCACCTGGATGACCGAGGGTGTTGTCAAGGATGCAACATTGGCTGAGTTTGGGGCTATCCTTGGGTACGAAGACCATGGCAAGGACATTCCCGTTGGTTTTCGGTGCCACGCCAATGATCGTCCCATGAAGAAAGATGTGCTCGCCCCACTGTACATCCGAGGGCGCGGAATCCCTGTAAAGATCAAAGGGCTCCTCCCTACATATGACATATTGCATCGCATTTTTCGTGAGACCGTCGCCCCTCGTGCTGGGAATGTTGATGAGATACATGCTTTCATGGTGGATATTATGATGGCCACCTATCACCACCGTGACTCTGGCCTACCTATGGATGTGATGGATGTTATTTGGAATGAGATGGTCTGCGCCACTTTTCAGAGGAGGGTGCCTCCTTTTGCTCCATACATCATGGCTCTCATCATTACCAAGTGCCCTGTGATTGCCCGTGACTTGCCTAATCTTCTTCTTGCCACTCACTGCCACAAGAATCTGCTGATCAAGACCCATCTCAAACCACGCAATGCGGATGGTCAGATTGTTGATGAGGATGGGAACCCGGTTGAGGAGGACTCAGGTGATGTTGTTGATGTACCGCAGGATGCTGCTTTTGTGGTCTCTCGTCGCAAGACTGCTCAGCCATCTTGGTCCAAGAGGTTTGAGGCCAAACTCAAGAAGATTTTCTGCTTTCAAGTGGACAATCAGAAACGCATGTACGAGGCCCATGTCTATGCCAATAAGGCATGTGCTCGTCAGAAGGAAATGATGGAGGCTCAAGGCTTGACTAATTCCAAGGGCTCCGAGAACAACATTACCCCAGAAGACCAATGGATCTCCAAGCACAGCAACTGGGACGATGATGTCACCTCCTCGTTCCGTGCCCCTCCACCTCAAGATGATGCATGGGACGACTTTGTTGATGATGATGATGAGTGATCTCCGGGGTGTTAATGTTGCTCTTGTCCCTTTTTGGCGTCTTAATGCCAAAGGGGGAGAAGTTGCACATTAGGTATGCGGGATTTGCGAGGGAAAGTCACAAGCTCGTTCTTGCCGTTGATTTTATTCTGAAATTTATTTGGTTGCCTCTTATTATGTTGACTTACTATGTGTGAACTAACTATTTGTGCTATGTATGATAAGACTATGTGGTTATCATATGGATCCATCTTGTGTGTAAAATGGCTATTCTTGTTTGGATCCATCTTGTGTGTAATATGGTCATCACATGTTACTTAGCAAAGGTATGTCCTCTATGTGCGACTTCTACTCCAGGTAGCTTGTTAGAATGTATGGGGCTTGTTTCTACATATCTAGGGGGAGCCCCATCTACATCTTGTCATCACTAGATTTCCCTGCAAAATGTGTGTTGTCATCAAACACCAAAAAGGGGGAGATTGAAAGAGCATTTGCTATCCCTAGTGATTTTGGTGTTTGATAACAACACACATATCAGACTAATGTTTTGCTAAGTGTGTCACAGGTACATTAAAAAGATCTGCGAACGTTCAAAAACTGTCTGCCTGGAGCGGTACCTACCGCTTTTATCTGGGACTGCATGAAGCTTTTACGCTTGTCAAAAGCTTCGCCGACCGGTACTAAAATGCGGTAGTACCGCATTTTAGTACCGCTCGGGGCAGAGACTTTTTGCACGTTGCAAAAAGCTTCTGCCTTCTCCGGTACTAAAATGCGGTAGTACCGCATTTTAGTACCGCTCAGGGCAGCGACTTTTTGTACGTTGCAAAAAGCCTCTGTCTGCACCGGTAGCAAAATGCGGTAGTACCGCATTTTACTACCTGGCATGACAGAGAGTTTTTCTTTGTTTGAAAGCTGTTGTTTTCTCTATGTCTGGTAGTACCGGTTGCCACAGGTGGTACTACCGCTTTCCGGTAGCAGCAACAGTAGTACCGCTGGGGGAAGGACTTGATGCCGTTTGAAAGAAAGGTGGTCCGGTACCAGGTCTGGTAGTACCGGAGTTCTCCGGTAGTACCGCTTGAACTTCCGGTACTACCGCTGCAATAAATGCACCAACGGTCAGATTTTGTGGAGGGGTATAAATACCCCTCCACCTACCTTGGGACAGGTTGCTCAGTGCATTAAAGTCAAAGAACACCATTGGAGTCCATTGGAGCCACCCAAATCCTCAAGATCTTCTCATCCCACCACCCAAAGTCCTTGATCTTTGGGGAATCGAAGGAGGAGTCCCCGATCTACTACTTCACCAAAAGAGATCTTCATTTCTCCCTCATTTCATTGAGGGCCCCCCTTTGCTCTAGTGTTTTGTTGGAAACCCTAGTTCTTGTTTTTGTTCTTACAAGCTTGTCTTTGATTGCTTTGACAGCTTTCTTGTATTTGGGAGCCTCTGATTAAGTTGTGGATGTGTGCCCCAAACTTGTAACGGTGCCGGCTTCCACCTTGAAGGTTGCCGATATAGTGGAAGGTGAATCGATCCCGTTGGGGTGAGATTCATCGGAGAACAAGGGAGGCCTCTCGTGGCGTTGGTGGTTTGAAACCACCCCCTCTCCAAACGTAGACGTACTTCCCCTCAAAAGGAAGGAACTACGGGAAACAAATCCTTGTGCCTTCGCGTCCACTTTTCGGTTACTTCTATCCTTTACCACACCTTACGTACTTGTTACTACTTTGTGTTGTGGTAGCCCTTGCATAAGTGTCATATAGGTAAATTCACCATAGTTGCATTATCTAGAGAGTTTACCTTATTGTCAAACCTTAATTTGAAAAAGAAGAAAATTTGAAGTAGCACATATTCACCCCCTCTAGGTTCCCATACGATCCTTTCAGAGTTTGTTCTTGTGCATGTGCCTCTCATGCTCTTGCATCTTTGTTGTTGCTTAGCATGTGGTATATATAGAGGAAACTCCACCAATGATAATGATTGGCAATATATGCAATGAAATTCAAGTTCATCACACATGCATAGATTGTGGGGGAGTTTGCTCTATATATGGTGGTGGTACCAATATCACATACTTTTGTAGTATTTGATATTGGTATTACCGTTTTATTCATTAATATTCCTTATATATACCCTCTTAAAGGGATTGTCATCAATTACCAAAATGGGGGAGATTGAAAGAACATGTTGGGCCCCCATGTGTGGTTTTGGTAATTAATGACAATCTTTATGGACTAATGTGTGTATTAAGTTATACTTGTAGGATTTGTCCATTGGCATCGCTTGGAGCATGTGTTGGCTTAAAGGTCGATGAAATGCAAAGAAGATATGTTGGGCAAGCTCAATATGCGAGGTCGATTGATGAGGAATTAAGAAAGGCGTTCCATCTTGAGAAGGGCAAGATTGTCTACATCGAGCTCAAGTGGAATGCTCAAGGCAAAGGTATAATCTTGATAGGTTTTCCCTTTTGCCGGTCTCGTGTTGTGTATAGGAGACCGGGTTTAGGATAGATAACCGTACTATCAAGAGGGGCTCTCGTATGAGTAATTCGGTCACATCGTTCGGAGAGAGCTCAAACCTTTGCATACTTGCATCATTGCATTTGGTTGTTATTTGGTCTTATCCATGTGAGGACATAGAGCTTGTGGTAATCTCCATTACAAGCTCTTGTTCATCAAAATCGGATCTCCCATATGTATCTTGTTGCGATTTTGATTTATGCGGCTTTTCGGTTTCTCACCAAGTGAGGTATCTCACATTATATTAATTGATACACTCTCACTTGGTGATAATCAATATTTCCAATTTTTATTGGAATGCCCGTGTTGTCCTCTATCCAACGCAATTGGAATCGGGTCAATCGGAGTCTCCAATCAAAAGTTATGACCGTTTGTTTATTTGCCAGTTTGATTCTAATAAAGAAAAAGAAATAAAACGGTTTTTACTGGGTTGTCCGGTACTACCGGGCCTAGTACCAGACACCCCAGTTTTGGCCCGCTCGCTCTCAGTGCTGACCGGTAGTCCTGCCAGGTACTACCGGCCCATGCGGTACTACCGCCCCGGGCGGCCGGTAGTACCGGGCCGTCAGCGCCTGGCCCATTTCCTCTCCAGCTCTGTCTGCGTGTTTCGCTCCCGCTCGCCAAAATTCCGCCGCTGACCTCGCCCGCCTGGCTTGCTGCTTGGCCGCCCGCCTGCAGTGGCCCCACCACGCGCAAGCCGCTTGCCCTCTCGCCGAGCCTCGCCATCGCAAGGCCGCCCCCACCGCGCTGCGCCAGATCTCGCATGCCTCGCATTGACCGAAGGCCGCTTATGCCAAGATGCCGCATCATTGTGGGCTCGCACCGCTGCGCCAAGACGCTGAAAGACTTCAAGACGCTGTCTGCGGCTGCTCGATTTGCTTGGATTGGCCCGTTTTGGTTTGTTCGGTCCGGTAGTACCGGTCAGATCCGGTACTACCGGTCCGTCCAGGAAATTCGCCCCAACGGGCAGATTTCGTTCGTTCCTTTAAATACCTTTTGCCCATTTTTCATTTTGACTAGCTTCTTTCCCCTCCTTCTTCAAGCTTTTGTCTATTACTTTTGACACATCTCTTGCTTGATTTCTTCCTCCCCATCCAATGATTCTTGCACACATTTGAGAGGAAGATTGAGGGGATCTAGATCTACGTTTTGACCAAACCAAAACATTTCTTTGTGAGTGTATCTTTGGGGATCTAGATTTTGGGGGATTTTGTGTCTCTCTTTGATTCCTCCTCCCTTGCTCCCCCAATAGCTTTAGCAGCTTTGTTGGAACTTGAGAGTGAGGGATTTGAGCACCTTTGTGGTGTTCTTGCCATTTGCATTTGGTGCATCGGTTTGAGTTCTCCTCTGAGGATTTGGTTTGAGTTGCTCATCGGAGCTTGTCCCTCTTGGGTTCTTGGAACCCTAGACAGTTTAGTGGCCTTGGTGGCATTGTGGCCTTTTGTGGTATTTGTTGGGAGCCTCCAATTAAGTTGTGGATAAGTACCCCAACCTTGTGAGAGGTTCCGGTTGCCACCGACAAGTGCACCGATAGTGGAAGCGTGGATCGATCCCATTGGGGTGAGATTCACCGGAGAATAAGGGAGGCCTTTTGTGGCGTTGGTGGTTTGATACCACCCCCTCTCCAAACGAGACGTACTCCATGTTGGGAGGAACTCGGTAAAATATCGGTGTCCCCGCGTGCCTCGGTTATCTCTATACCCGAGCTCTTTACTTATGCACTTTACATTGTGATAGCCTTCGTGCTTGAAGTAATATATATCTTGCTATCACTTTGTTGCTTGTATTGCTTAGCATAAGTTGTTGGTGCACATAGGTAAACCTTAGTTGTTTCTAGGTTGTACTTTACAAAGTAAACACTAGTTTTATTCCGCCTTTGTTGAGCCACTCTAGGAAAAGTTTTAATCGCCTATTCACCCCCTCTCTAGGCGACATCCGTATCCTTTCAGCATTTCACAATGGGGTGTATCTTAGCACTTTTTCATAGGAGCAACTAAAACTTAAGAAACAGCTATGACAATAGAGTGTTTCTTAGTTGGTGTTTCTTAGGAGAGTTGCATTTAATAATTTTAGTCTCATGCATGAGTATGATTGGATTAGCCAATTTTTTTGCCTATGATAGCATGCAAGGGTTGTATCTTAGCTAAGATACAACAACCCTCTCTCTCTTTAATAAATGACATGCCACATAAGCAAAGTACCTAGGATATCACGCTAAGAGACACCCATTGTGAAAGGCCTAATGATAATATCAACCGCGCTATGATGTCACGATTTTGGAGCTTTGTGCAACAACATGAGCTGAAAGACACGTATCTACATGGGAGGCTATATACGTGGTCAAATGAAAGAGAGGTCCCTACCTAAACAAGGATCGATAAAGTTTTAGCTTCGGTGGAGTGGGATCTGGTACACCCGGATGCGGTGCTACAAGTCTTATCCTTTTCCATCTCGGATCACGCACCCATCCACCTAGCCTTAAACGCTGCTTTCCACCCTAAGAGGAGGTTTAAGTTTGAGACGTTCTGGCTAAAATTAGGAGTTGACGACGCAATCAAGAAAGCATGGAAATGTAATGAAGCCACTGTGGATCCTTTTCGGAGATTGGACGCTCTGTTCAGGAATGCAGCCGAGTATCTCCAAGCATGGGGACAGAGGAGAGTTGGTAATGTAAAGCTACAAACGCAATTGCAAATACAGTTATATTCAGATTGGAGGCGCCGCAAGATGCAAGACGACTTACATCAGGAGAAATTTGGTTGCGCAAAACTTTAAAGCTAACGGTTTTGGTCCTGGCATCTCTTGAGCGTACGATCGTGAGGCAAAGATCGAGGATAAGATGGCTGAAAGATGGAGACGCGAACACAAAGTATTTTCACACCATTGCAAATGGGAGGCGTACGGGGAATTTCATTCCAGCAATCAAAGTGGGCGATGAAATCATAACGGATCAATGCCGAAAAGTAGAAGTGTTCACCGAGGCTTTTACAAATCTCATAGAAACAATTCACAATCGAGAGCATGGCATTGAGCTGAACGCTCTACACCTACCATCATACGAGCTCCAAAGTATGAAAGGAGTGTTCACGGTCTAGTCGAGTGTAGCTTGCGGATGGATTAACATTCTTTACTATAGTTAAGTGTGAACAGTACAGAACTGACGCGGTAAATCAAGTTTCCTTTGTTCTTTCTTACACGGAGGCTGGCCTGCAATTCAGGTCAGTTCATTCCCCATTTCAGAAAAAAGGTCATTTCATTCCCATTTGGCCCTTTCGATTGTTGGTCTCCGAACAAGCTGGTAAAGGAGGCTTAGGACACCCATAATGTTATGCCAAAAGTAGTTCCAAATCTTTTAGAACTAGTTCTTACCATTGCAGGGGTAGTTCCAAATTTCAAAAAAAGAGAAGCGGAGCAAGCTCTTGCTCGGTTCCATTTTCCTGCCAGGGAATAAACTATTGCTTATTGGTGTGTCGTACGCTGTGAGAAGAAAGAGAAGTTCGGGGCCATGGTCAAGAAAAGAGAAAGATTTTTAAAGGGCTTTTAGTATGCTGTGGGCCATGATCCTAAAATCTTTGGGAACCTCTACATTGTGAGAAAAATGGGAATTTAGCATCGATGCCATATTTCGTTACATGGCATATTTGGTTTGGCAACGCTGTGGGTGCCCTTACACAGCCCAGAACCAAAACTCGGCCACCCGGGCCTAGCGAAACAGCACCGATGATGACCCAAAAAGAAATGGGAAAATGGAAGGAGGCCGTGGCGCCGTGCATCCAGTGCGGTGTCCCCTCTTCCCTACCTCGTCCGCATCCGCTTCCGTCGTGCGCTGCCCGTGCGGCGTGACATCCCATCGAAATCCGGATTGGATTGGATTTGGATTTCTCCCATTCGCACTCACCCTCGAAATCCCGACCGCGATCTCCTCCCCGCTCAGCCCGCCCCTCCCCGTCTCTATCCACCGTCTCCCTCGCGTACGCAGACGGATGGATATACGCGCCCGAGATTTATTACCACTATACTATAGGTTTCGCTAAACATGCAGCGCCGCAATTGCTAAAAGAAACCGCGCCGCCCGCCGAACAAGATTAAAAAAAGGGGCGCCGCCCTCCCTGTTGTTTTCTAGTAATTTCTTCACCTCTCCATCGACTTCGAATTGCAAGATCAAACACAAGATGTTTAGATAGCGAGCTACGACCCCGTAGTAATTTCGGTAGGAATCGATCTTAAAGAAAAAAGGAAGGGGAGAAGGATCTTTTCTTTTTTGACTGATCGGCGGTCCGGTCGCCGGCCTCGGGCTCCGATGGCGGCGGCGGCGCCGCCGTCGATGGACTACTGGCGCGGGTTCTTCAGCGGGGCGCGCGCTAGCATCTTCGATACCATCGACGCCGCTATCCGGGTCGCCGCCGCCGACAGCCCCGACAGCCTCCGCGCGGAGCGGGACGCCATCGCGCACCGCCTCTTCACCGTGCTCCCGCCGGCCGAGGAACCTGAGGCTGCGATGGTGGCGGTCACGGGACCGCCGCCTACGCTCCCCGAGGGCAGTGTCCCCAGCCTCTGCAGCTCCGACGGCGCCGCCGTCGCCCATCGCCGCGACATCGACGACCCCGTCGCAGTGGAGGTCTTCCGCGTCAAGGCCGCCCTCTCCGGCTACCAACAAATGGTTCTCTCGCCTTCCTATACTACCACGGCACCTGACATACATTTGCTGTTGGTCTTACAGAAATAGTACTGTACTAGTACTGACTGTATTTGCTTGCGTCTGCTTTTCTTGCAGTCGGAGGAGGAACTGCTCGAGCTGCTCCGGAAGCTGCAGCAGTTGAAATTCACGGTGGACACCATCAAGGTAATCTCAGATGAACATGTTTTTTTGCAGGTGCTTGATTACTTCCTTCGATAGCTTCTGCTGTTAACATGTAAGAACTCAACTGGTCATAGGTTACTGAGATTGGGAAGGCCGTGAAACAGCTACAGAATCATGGCTCCAAGCAAATTCGGCAACTTGTAGGATCGCTCATTGAGTAAGTTTCTGTTATTCTTCTCTCGTGTAAATTTTCCTAATCTTCTAGTAGTATTAACATCTTCGGGGTTATGCTTGAGCCGCATTGCAGAGGTTGGCAGTCTACAGTTACTGAGTGGATGAGCAATGAAGCTGCCATTGTAGGTGAGGAACGCATGTTGGACGCTCGCTCTTTTAGAACTCAAATCCATTTAACGTCTACTGTCTGTGAGGAGGTGCCCTAACATGATATTGCTGGAACGATTCACAGATCATACTCCGCAATCGATGGATGCTTCTTGCCTTGAGCAGGAAGAAGGAGGGCTACCTTCCCCTCCCATGGACGAGGATGCTCTTTTCGCCACGATGTGTAGTTCCATGCAGCTATCTGAGGTACCGACCATTTGGACATCAATTTGTTCTTCCCCAAGAAAGCCATCTGTTTAGCGTTGTTGGAATTTCATACGGTTCTGTATGCGATCTGACAAAACTCCGTCTTTGCTTCCTCTTGGAAACTTGGTTTGGTTTCGAAGTTCTTCGATGAAATGGATGACGATGGAAGTGAGTAAATGCACTTCCTCGATTCCACGCTGTCATTGAATTCTTTTATGGATTGTGTATCAACATAGTTGCTGCCCTGTAACTTTGTCTGCAGACCTTAGAACCGATGCCAAGGAGTGTGAACAACAGCATCCCACAAACCAAGAGTCTATCAAGAACCAGCCTCCTGTGGACCAGCAGTATGATCCAGTAGAGAACTGGAGGCTTGATGAGTCTGCGGTGAGGCAGTCACGACTGCGTGGACCTTCCGGCTGGCAAACAGGTCAGCAAACCGTCATGGAGGCACAAGAGAAGCCTTCAAATGCAGCATTTGGGCCAGGCAGACCACATAGGTTGCATTCTGAATCTGAGCTGATGTGTTCTGAAAAGAGGCCTAAGCAGCTGCATGATATCTCAGCGGCTCAAACTCAAAGAAGATCAAAACCAACTATGCGTAATGTAAGCATACTGTGCTGCTAAACAGCTATATATATGTAGATATTTTTTATATGATGTGCATTGTGTTTGTCCTAAACATTTCACTGGTTATAGCAACCGTCGACAAGTCAGCATGATCAAAGCTCATTCCGGGAGAAGCTAGACCTTGCAAAGAACGCCAAGCTGAAAGTTACCAAGAGAAAGCTTCAAGAAGGTTACCAAGAATGCAAAAATGGTACGTATGTCTTGTGTTCTAAATCTTTGGAGCACAATGAAATTTTATGGCATATTGGCCTTATAACGACAGTAATTCTACACAAATGCAGCAAAGCAGCAGCGAACGATACAGATGGTGGTTCCGCAAGACCTGCCAAAGCAAGGTAACCGAGGCTTACAACCCAACGGCAAGGTAAGGAACAATGGCACGGGTAACATCCGGAATCGGCTGGGCGTTCGTCGCTGATCCCATATCAAGCTTCACTGAGTATGGATGTCCACATCTTCCATTCCACTCAAGGTGCACCAACTATGGGTGTTATCTGGCACATTTATGTGCCCAGCGCCGTACATGACAACAATAATGCTTCTTCCAAACCGAACTTCACATCACCAGACGGGCAGGGATGCATTATTGTCGCGCACCCTAACAGCCTCGGGACATACTCGTGGCTGGGTAAACTGCTTGTTGAACTTGTAGAGGCAGTTAGGAGTACATGATATAGTCGGACATGTTCAATACCAGCTGTGGTACCTGAGATATGCTACTACCACATTGCTGTTTCTCTGGTCTTGATCACTTGATGCAGATGTTGTTCTTTGTGGAGAAGTGGAGATGGTCTCTGTTTTCTGTAAAGAGACAACGCCCTCCTTTCCTAGCTGAAAGGCGTTTGGCCCTTGCCCCTTGGGGCTTTTGACTGTCATGGCACCAAGGCAAGGCAGTACAATACAAATGCATGTTTGGGAGCGATGTTTGGGTTCTTCTCTCTGAATGTGCAGTTCCATTCAAAGGTCCAAATCGGTGGGGACACTTCGTCCTTGTCAGTTTGACTGCTTCCTGAATGTGCAGTTCCATTCAAAGGCCATGATTCACAGATTTAGCCAAGGTCAGTAGGCCACCATGGCACCACGTGACGTGAAACGTGCTCTGCCGGAAGTGAATTTTAACATGGCTACTCTTGATCCCCATTATACTTACCGGTCCTTAAGTTACATATTTTTTCTAACCTTAAGTTACATAAATTCCGGGGAAAACGAGTTTCTTCGTACTGTCCATTTGAATTTTTGTCATTTTTGTCTAAGCTACATAGTTCTGATTTTCAGTATGAAGTTTGGCACTGCACATGCCTACGTGCAAGTATTTTTTTTTTTCAAATTTACTACTATTGTATTCAAATAGGTACCCCTGTTCCTTCATAGTCACTATGTATGGCAATGCTAGTGGTACCTGGTGGCACTTGGCCCACGCCATGGCACCTGCGTTACACGTAGCAGTGAGACACGCGATCATCCTGTCTCCCTGTCCTCGCGTATACTTCGTTTCACAAGCGCAAGTACAATAAGATCAATAAGATCCAGTCAACAGATTATAAGGCGTAAACTAGTAAGAGAAGATGACTGAACTCTTAGTTAAGAGCCTGCTGCAGCACGTGCTTTTAGGCAGTACTCCTTCTGTTTAGAATTATAGGTCCTACGCGTATATCTATGTTGTTAATTTAACCAACAAAATATAACTTATATATCATAAAAGTTATATCATTAAAAAATATAGCCTTTATTTTCTAATGATATAACTTTTATGCTATATTATTTATATTTTGTTATTCAAATTAATAACTTGGTTATTCGCGCGGGACTTGTAATCCCAAACGGAGAGAGTATGTGAGAGTGTAAAGTGGGACATACATTAATAAAGTAGTATATTTTTATCTCTAGCTATTGTACATATTGGCTATTAGATTGACTCTAGATGACATGGACATGGCTTATAGCCAGTAGTTGGCTATACTATTGTCTTTGCTCTAATATAAGATGTTTTACTTTGTAAAAAAAATGTATCTAGATTGTTTTTAATGTGTAGATTCACTTTGAACCTATATATAAAAAAGTCTAAATACATTTCTTTTAAAAAAATAAAATATCTTATATTATAAAATGGAGGGAGTAAAAGCCTAACGGAAAACTTTTTGTTCAAGTGGGTGCACATTGAACAACCGCAAGCTTCTGAACAAAATCATGTACTAGCCACATGTTATGTCGTGAGATAATATGTTCGCAAAACAACCCCAGTCCCATAGTCTACACGTTCCGTTAAATGTGCAATTGTGTTAAACTTTGCCTAAATTACTGGCCAAAAGGATTACTTGTGGTACATTTCAGTATGATTTTTATTATGTATAGCTATTTTTAAACAACGCAAAATAATTGGGGAGTGATTTTCAGCTCTGGAGATCAATCTATTTATAATTTATATTATTTTTAAGCTTTTTTTACTGTTGTTGATTACTAGACCAGTTGAATTTCGCAAAAGAATCACGTGGTCTTTTTTTTGGAAATGGATATATAAAGGATAAAAAAGTTCATAGAAAAATCTGGTGCGTATTTCTACCCGCAAAAAGAAACTGAGCAACTAGAATACTAGCATAATTAGGTTGTGAGGAAGGGCATTTTTTAAACTTAACTCGCTACTCCAACGGCGCCCCTAGGACAGCCACTGCACTCAACGTAGTCCTCCGTTTATCCGTGGCAGGCTATTTTTTTATATTTTTGCTATTTCAAGCACATAAATAGTTCTAACTAAATAAAAGCATAGTTGATGGTCTTCCAACAATGTACCATGGTGAATGCTTTGCAATTTATGGGCAATCTTGAAGTGATTCAAAACTTGCAATACCATGTCTCCCATGCCAATATCACTGACTTGTCCCTTCTTCACCGTGTCTCGTGAAGCATATAACTTTGTGCACTAGCGCCTTTTTGCGAGAGAGTTTTCATTGCGATCATTCTCAAAAGGATGGTTATCCAAGTGCTTGTGCTCATAAAAGTAGTTGAAAATCTTCTTCCAAAATGTTCCGCACTTTTTCCCCGCACCACAAATTGGATCTTGTCCAATTTTTATCCAAGCCTCGCAAAGCACCACGTCCTCGAGGTCAGTGTATGCTCCTATTCATTTGGACCCTCCAGATTGGGCCTCAACAACACGAGTGAGCTCATCCTCGAACAATGGCTCCTCGTCAATGGAGACTCGGTCTTGTTGAGTCTCATTGTGGTCGTCGGTCTCGTTGATCATGTCGGCCACGGTCTCGTCCCTTTCTTCTAAAAAGGAATGCAAGATATGCAGCCTGGTCAAACGCGTTCATAGAGAATTGAATGAAAAAATGTATAGGAAAGACATACCAGTTTGGGCGATAAATCGGGCGGCTCCGACATTTGAGAAAATTGGTTGCGGGGAACGGGGACGGCCTCGGGTGCCAAGCTAATTGGGGGCTTCCTTGCCCCTCTCCCTGATGAGGTTGTCTTGGGGGCGGCGTTTAGGTCGATGGAAGCTGTCGGCATGGCCGGGAAAGACTCGTCGAGCTCTGGTGACGTGTCCCCCGAGCCGGAGAACCGAGATGACATTGTTTGCTGCCCTTGACGTGGGGTCTTGTTTGCAGATGAGCCTAAGCTCATGTAACATCCCAAATTTTTGTATTAAGATATTACTAGAAGCATGCATCATATCATTTGCATCATAGCATCACACAACTAAAGTTGCATCAAAACCCTATCACCAAAACCCTATTCATAATTTTTCCATATGAACAAAGAAGGGGGTTTTCTAAGCCTAGCCTTCCAAACTCTATGCAAAAGGGTTATATTGTGGTCCTATGTTAACCACCTCCTTTTTACAAAAATTTAGAAACCAATTTCACTAAATTTGGAGCTAATGTGCAAAAGCTATTAAAGAAAATGTAAATCAGAAAATATTAAAAGAACAAAAAAAGCTAACCTAACCTAATTGGGCCGGCCCGCACAGGTTGCACCCTTTTGCCGCGCGCGCGCCGCTAAGCCTAGCAGGGCCGCATCCTTTCCCCCATTTCAGCCCACATGCCATGCTCACGACGTCGGGTCCCATCGTCATATTCCCAGCCGAGTGGGATAACGACAATGCCGTCGCGACGCGTCGATCCTCCCGACCGAATCAGAGCTGACCACGGCCCCCGCGCCCCGCTTATTTAAACCCAGCGCCCCGCCGCCTCAAAACCCTAAACCAAAATCGATCTACCACCACCGGGCTGCCTTGTTTTCGACCTCGTCGGAACAGCCTCCGTCGGAGCTTCGAATGTTGTGGTTGGTGACCTTGCAGATCGCCCTTGCCCCCATTTTCCCTCTAGATCGCCTCCCCACGAAGCACTGACTCACCTTGCACTCTTTTCTTCCTCTTTCGCGCAGCACATTGCCGGTAATTCCTCGCCGACTTCCACCGGAGCTCGCGGGGATCGGCGGAGCTCTGCCGTTGGACGGGGAAGTGAAGATCGACACCGAGCACACGGGCGTGAACGCGAGGACCTGCTGATCGTCGTCGACCACCTCACCGCTTCGGGAACCCACTAGGACGCCGCCGAGCTTCACCATCTGACCGTGACACCATCGCTCGCTGTCATTGTCGAGTCAACGCTGCCGCCAGGAAAGCAGCCCCGACACCGTCCGTTAGATCTGCTATCGACGACATATATTAGATCATTTAAACGGAAGGGTACCGGCCACTTAGATCCTGCCGCGTGGCAAGTGCCACATCAGCACGCGTATTCAGCGCTCCACCAGCGCATCCAATCAGATCTCGACACGTGGCGGAGTTTGACTAGATTAGATATGTGTTATTTTTAAATAGACAGAAAATATTATAAACTTGCGAAATTCATAATAAATAGAGTACTTGTCCAAAAATTACAAATAATATGTCGTTGGATTGATAAAATTATGTAGAACAAAGATCTGAAATAAAATCGCAAGTTTACTGCAGTAGTGTTTTTGTAGGATTTAATCACTAGATTGGGATATTTAATTCATAGAAAAATAATTATAACTCCGTTTTAGTTAATTCTTGTTGCGTTGGCTTTGTTATTACGATGCATACTGTTTAAAATTATAAAACCTTGCTTATAAGCTTTAGATATGTTTCGTGGTAGATTTGAAGATTGGATCTCCTTATGAGCATATAAAATAAAGTAATAATCTAAATTACCTAAAATCTATGGAAATTAATACTAACAACATCCCCACCACAATATCACCCCTAAATAGTATCTGGTCGAATTGGAACTCATTCTTGCATATTACCATGTTGCGTGCATGCATATTACTTTTGTGTCATTGTTTTGTGCACCGTGTGATTAGATCTAGGCTTATGTTTTCGTTAGATTGTTCGGAGTGCGCCAAGGAGTATTGTTGTGTAGATTGCTGCTCGGATCAAGGCAAGTTACACCACTTGTTCATAATATCATCCCAGTTTTGACTAGGCATGTTTTGATCTTCGAATTTTGTAGAATGTATGTGTAGGATGTTCTAGTAGAATTTTTCTTAGTAATGTTTTTGCAAGTACGATGATTTTATAGTAAGCCATGAGTAGCACTATACTTAGGAATTTTTCCCTCCTAATAGGTTACCCCAGTTTTTGATGAGTACTTGCTATACTATATATATATAAAGTACCGTTGGGGGGTTTGAAAGACAAGAAATTTTCTAAGTATAAAGGCTCTCTTGAGTAATCTTTTCTTTTCAAATCCACTTTAAAATAAAAACTAAGTTTTCTTCTGGGCAGAATGGTTGTCGGGTCAATGAGCGGAAATTGGTGGAGGACGGCCACCCAGGAATCAAAGAAGTCTGCCATGTTTCAGAATTCAGAAGCTTCCAATGCAACCACAATACATATGGGCTCTGTCTTGGCCTAGTACTTAGTGGGAAACCTCACCTGGGTACCAACATTTGGAGGTTCTTGGCACAGTTGGATACAGAAGGTAGAGGGGCTACTAAGGGGAAAGCCTCGTCATGGTCTTGTTTGTAAAAGGACTTGATCGTGGATTGTGGGTAAAGTGCACAAACTCTCGAGAGTATTGCAATCTGATCGATCAGCCGAGTTCACAGAAAAGAACACTTGAGCATCTGAAGGACGGAGCCTTTGAAGGATCTTCCTCTCTCTTTCTCTTTCAAAAACTTAAAGTTTACTAAAACCCCATGGCGTGAGTCATATCGCCAATGAGTGGGATTTTGGGAAATTGGTGAGTAATATCCAAGTGTTAGGTTGTTTGGGCACTTGGTGAGTAATATCCTCGTGTGCCATTCGACCCTATATTACTTAAGCAAATGTTTACAAAGTAGGAAAAACTCTCTCTCTTTTCTCCTTACTTAGAGAAAACTAGCTTTGTGCAAATGAACTCCACAGCCTAAACTAGCCTTGCATGTATGGTTAGTCTTTTCCACCTTGGTGTAATTTGCCAATACATTCAAAGTATTGACCCAACTTGTTGGCTGCATGTTTTATGTGCAGAATCCAAAGATTGAAAGGTGCGTAGGGATCACGAGTCTACACTCAACAATCCCGGGGCATTGATGGACTCAAGTTATTTATGTTTTCGTTGTAATTTGAGCTAGCTATATGCTAAGCAATTTTGTAATAATTTCATACTCTGGATTACCCGTGTAATAAATTACATTGTGTTTTACATGATATTCATCAACTGTGAGTGCTAGCTATTGATCCAGGGACTAGCATGTAAATCACAGGGACCAAGGATCTTTATTGATCCGACGTCACAACAAATGGTATCAGAGCACAAAGTTTCCTGTAGGACGTGACCCCTAGGATTGAAAACCACCTCTAACTTTGTGTGCCTTTACTCTCTTTTTATTCTAAGTTATTTATGCACTTCTAGTACCTGCTTTTCTATTTAAGTATCTAATCTTTGTTCTTCTAACTTAAAGATGACGATCTTCTTCTACGACACCGTCGTGGACATTGAGCCCCTTCGCATTGGAGGATGCTTCATGGACCTCCTCACGTGTTTGGGACTTCCCCTGCCAACAATCCAGGGAAGCCCAATGAAGAAACTCCACAAGGACGACTGATGGAGAGTCAAGGTTAACCCACCAGGACGAGATGGAGGCGAGCGCCCGACGGAGGACATAGCAATCCACACCATCAGTGACTCTAAGGAGAAGACACTTAGCATCAGCTTGCAGTAGCTCATTGGTCGCCTGTGTGGGCGCCATCAAGAAGATCTTCAAGGTCAATACGATGCACTTTTTGGAAGGCGTGATGAGGAAGGAGTTCCCATGGAGTTGAACTTTGAGGAAAGGACTTCGACCAAGCGCCGAAGGGCGCAATATCAAGACTTGGAGTGCCACATTCATGACCTTGAAGAGGGTAGCTCCCTCGAGATGCTAAGGAATGATGATTTGTGCGCTCTCATCAAGGAGAAGGAATAAATAATCAAGCGGCAGGAGGAGGCGATGAAGGCTCAAGAGGTAAAGTTCAAGGACCAAGATAAGAAGTTCACTAACCACAAGAAGAGGGTGATATAAAAGAACAAGAAGATTAGGGATCTCAAGAAGGAAATCGAGGAAAATTATGTGCAGACCGAGGGCCTTTGCAAGATAATCAATGACGTGCGTGCTTCCAAGAGGGGCTTGGAAAAGCAACTTGAGGTCGTTAAGAGGTCAAGCCTAGTGGTGGAGCTACAGGACGAGAAGGAGGGACTTCAGGAGCAGCTAGAAGCCACTACCAAGAAACTGCAAGAAGAGATAAAGGACCTCCATGAGAAGCTTGAAGCCGCCACAAAGGAGATGGAGTTGTACAAGTCAACTCTAGAGAAGGAAGGTTACTTGTTCGAGGACGAGGAAGTGGAATGCATGGAAGAGTAGAGTAGTTAGTTGGACCACCCTTATTTTTTACAAGTTAAATGTTATTCGCGATTGTAATAAATGCCAATACATGTTTGGTTTAGTTAAACTTGGATGTTCATGTGTTATACTTTGTGCCACTCGTGTTCTTGTGTGTTTCCATAAGGGTAGGAGTTTATTACTATAGTCCATCTATATATCACTTAACTTGTTGCCCAAACCCACAGGTGCCGCCAAGACATACGAACGGACCCCCCAGAGATTGAACAACTTTTGGCCTCTTAGAACCAGTTGATCCAACTGCTCACTCAGAATATGCAAAACAACAACAACGCGCCACCTCTGCCACCCCCACCACCACCTCAACAGGATCGCTTGACTCGGTTTTTGAGGTTGAACCCTCCTACCTTCTCTAGCAACGTTGACCAATTGTTGCGGATGAATGGCTCCGCACAATCAACAAGAAGCTAGACACCGTCCAAGCTGATGGAGCTGATAGGGTGTGTTATGCCGCGCACCAACTCGAAGGACCTGCTGCAGAATGGTGGGATAACTACCAAGTCACCCACCCGGATATTGATGCTATCACTTGGAATCAGTTCGAGATAGCTTTCCGCACTCACCATGTGGCTGCCGTTGCCATGACTCTGAAAAGGCGCGAGTTTCACGACTTACACCAGCTGCACCATTCTGTCACTGAGTATGAGGAGATTTTCAACAAGCTCGACCATTATGCACCCGATGATGTTTCCACTGATGCCAAGAGGCAGGAGGAGTTCTTAAGAGGGCTCAATGATGAGATATCTATTTAGCTTGTGGCTCAGAAGTTTGACAACTTTCAGGAGCTCTTGGACAAGGCTATTGTAGTTGAATCCAAGAGGAAGAGCATAGAAAACCGCAAGAGAAAGTCTAACCCGCACAAGCACTCTGCTCCGTACCAGAAGCCGCACACTTCATCACCACCACCCCATAACGGTAATGGCCACAACCATAATGGTCATCACCATGGCAGTCACAAACATAATGGTCATAAGCACCGCAATGGAAATGGCAGCAATAAGAAGGATCTCGGTGAGGTGACATGCTTCAAGTGCAACAATACAGGGCACTATACAACTACTTGCCCTGAGAAGATTAAGAATGGAAATGGCAATGGACACAACCATGGTAATGGAAATGGGAAGAAGCCAAATCCGTTTTTCAAAGCCATGGTGAACCATGTCTCCATGGGGGATGCTTTTGATGCACGGGACTCCGTGATTGGTAAGTTCAAGCTCAATTCCATTCCCGCAGTTGTTCTTTTCGATACTGGTGCATCGGATTCATTCATATCAAGGGTATTTGTGGATAGAGGCAAGATACCTACGGAGACTATAAGTTCTCCCCTAAGGGTAAGTTCTCCTAGAGGAGAAATAGTGGCGAACTCTTGTTGCCGAGGGTTAGAACTAAGGATCGGGACACGCATCTTTCCCACAAGTCTAGTAGTTCTGGAGTCACAAGGATTAGACATAATTTTGGGCATGAATTGGATGACCGAAAATGAAGGAGTCATAGATTGTGCCAAAAGGACTGTCATGCTCACAACACCGGCAGGGAAAAGGATCTGCACCAAGTCAAATTTTGCACTTAAGGAAATTATGGTGAATACCCTGAAGGGGGTTAGCTTGGAGGATGTACCTATTGTGAAGGAGTGTCACATCCCAAAATTTTCCAAATTTTGAAATGTGAAAAATAAATAAACAAAATAAATTATTGTTGAAATTCAGGGTGAAAAGAAACTTTTTGTTTCTAAAAGGAAACATTAAACCCTTCTTGAACAAATTTGAATAAAAGGGAATTCAACAAATTTCAATCAAGTGAAATGCATTCATCAATGAATGTATCTTGAAATTTAAACTTGGGAAAATAAACCAAAACCCTAAAACCCTAATGGAAGAAAATCATTTCCAAGATCTCTCTATGACTATGGATTTGATCCATATAAAAATTTGTGAACAAACATTTATAAATGATAAACAAAAATATTATAAAACCATAGGAATTGGTTTCACTTAATTTGGAATCATGGTTAAAAACTTATGAATTTAATAAGTTAAAAGGAATTAATTTCCAAATCTAATAAAGCTCCTAACTAAAATCCATGCCAAATCTAGAGAAAATAAATCCTCAGGGGATTTAAAAAGATAAACAAATATTAAATAAAGTTATACAAATTGGAAACACCAATTTTGGATCTTTAAATAAAAAGATATGGATTTTATAAGATAAAGATAGAAAAAGGAATATTTAAAAGCCAAATTAAATCTTGGCCAAACAAATGAAATGAAGGATTATTGATTAATAAAAGGATTAAAGGATTATTTAAATAAAATCATAAGGATTGATTAATATCCAATTTTATTTAAATAAAGACAAATTCCCAATTTAAATGAACATTAAATCATATTAAAATATTTTAAATAATAATTCAAAGTGAATTATTTGCACTAATGAATAAATAAAACCTACTAAAAAAGGTTTGGTAAAAATTAGAATTCAAATAGAGTTTGAAAACATATTTAAATCTTATTTAAAATAAAGACAAATGTCAACTTTAAATAAATAATAGACCCTAAAAGAATAAAAGAAATATTCCAAAATGGACATTAGAATATATTAATAAACAGTATTAAGAATATACTCAAATTTTGGAAACTTTTGAAATAAAAATAGTGTTTGAAACATTTGAACAAAAATCAAAACAAATAAATATAAAAGGAAAAAGAAAAAGATTCATGATAAAAAAGGAAACAAACCCATCCCAGAAACAAGGCCCAGTCCAGCCCAACTCGCAACCCACCTGTCTCCCCCTCTCCGAACCGTTTTTCTCACTCGCGTCCGCACCCGCACGGTCACTGAACAGAAGACCCCACCGAACCCCCACTCACCTCGCTGACGCCAGGCCCCACTGCCCCATCATCATCTCTTCCACCCGCGACGATCGTTCCCCCCTTGCACCTCACCGTTTCTGCCGCGATTCAATTCTCGTAAATTCTAGTAAATGGTGACGTTAATCCCTCTAGAGATCTCGCCATCTTAAGCGCCTCTCCCTCCTCTCTCTTTCCCCTCAATCCCCCACACCTCTCGGCCACCAGGCTGCAAGAATCGCAAGCCCAAGCACCCACTGCTCCGACGAGCTCACCGGCCGATTCCGGCGACGTCGACCCTCCCCTTGCCTCCCAGTACCAACGAGCCTGCTCCCCATCTTATTGCGCATCTCCGAGTACCAACCACTCTCTCACGCGCGCTCCTAAATGTCGGCAAGGACAACCTCTAAACGCCGCCGTCGTCTGCCACTTCTCCGGCGAAGCCCCCTGGTAAAACCTGACCTCCCCTTCCTCTATCTTTGATGCTCCTGTGCACGTGACACTCCTGCTCATCTAACGGTGCCCTCCGCTTGTCTTAGCATGCCTTCAATACTCGCCTCCGACGACGAACAGACGACCCCGACGCCGCCGCGAACTCTGACGAGCAATTTCCGGTGACTCCGTGCGCCCCTCGACGAACAACGACCACCTCGAGCTTCTTGAAAGGATCGTAACCTAGAGGGGGGGTGAATTGGTGCTACTTCAAATTTTCTTCTTTTTCAAATTAGGGTTTGACAAGAAAGGTAAATTCTCTAGATTATGCAACTATGGTGAATTTACCTATATGTCAACCATGCACAAACTATCACAACACTAAGCAAGAACAAGTAAGTAAAGTGCGGTAAAGGATAGAAGTAACCAAAGGAGTGGACGCGGAGACACAAGGATTTGTTCCTTCCTTTTGAGGGGAAGTACGTCTATGTTTGGATAGGGGGTGGTTTCAAACCACCAACGCCACGAGAGGCCTCCCTTGTTCTCCGATGAATCTCACCCCAACGGGCTCGATCCACCTTCCACTATATCGGCAACCTTCGAGGTGGAAGCCGGCACCTTTACAACAAGTTCGGGGCACACATCCACAACTTAATTGGAGGCTCCCAAATACAATCAAGATGTCAAGACAAATCAAAGACAAGCTTGTAAGAACCAAATCAAAGTTAGGGTTTCCAATGAAACACTAGAGCTTGGGGGCCCTCAAGTGAATGAGGGTAAAATGAAGATCTCTCTTGGTGAAGATGTAGATCAAGGCCTCCTCCTTCGATTCTCCGAAGATCAATGACTTTGGATGGTTGGATGAAGAGATCTTGTAGATTTGGTGGCTCTAATGGAGTTGGTGTTCTTGAGCAGCTCGAGCAGCTGGAGGAAGAAGATAATGGTCCCTTTTTATAGGCAGCCCCCCTCCACGAACCATTTTCTGACCGTTGTAGAAAAGTCAGATCGGAGACTCCGGTCTGTAGACCGGAGACTTCGGTCTACACCGGAGATTCTGGCCAATCTCCGGACCAGCCTCCGGACCGCCCATCTGAATGACCCAGACCATCGATGATCCTGCAAGACTGGAGACTCCGGTCTTCCAACACCAGAGACTCCGGACTGAGCAAGAACCAGAGACTCTGGAGTATCCTCCGGTGCAGGCTCTGGACCCCTAGTCATTATGTCCCAGCCCAGATCCTAAAGACACCACCGGAGATAGATCCGAAAACTCCGGACCACACCGGAGACTCCGGTCTGGGAAGACCGGAGACTCCGGTCTGGAGTTTCCAGAAATGTGTCACACGAGTATGGACTTTTCCCAAGTGTGAGGGTGCTTTTCACTTATCAAAATACAAACTTGTGGATAGTGACAAACTGTAAAATGATCTACTTGTTGTTACCGACCACCAAAAGTGATTATGACAATAAATGCCCTTTCAATCTCCCCCTTTTTGGTGTTCGATGACAACAAGTGATTTTGCATGGAATAGAATATATATGGGGCTCCCCCTGACTATGTGCAATAACATAATTAAGTAAATCATGCTA
This sequence comes from Avena longiglumis, assembly GCA_030063025.1. Lineage (NCBI taxonomy): Eukaryota > Viridiplantae > Streptophyta > Magnoliopsida > Poales > Poaceae > Avena > Avena longiglumis. Next base: position 441,565,279 of record CP125975.1, on the reverse strand, counting down.
GGTAGATAGTATCAAGGATAACATGCATAAATCTCACATGAGTTACAATAGATAGTGCACACACGCACATAGTCACACACATGAACAGCAAATAACACACATAAAATTCAAGTTCGCAAGTTCGAATATGGTAAATAAAAGCATATAGTAGAAAATCCAAACCCCCAAACCCATGCAAAACAATGAGAATGTCTTCTCCCCCTTTGGCATCTAAACGCCGAAAAAGGGAAAAGACCTAAACTAGCGCCCCAACAGTTCAGTAGTCATCGTCATCCTCGTCATCCTCGGCATCCTCATCCTGGTCATCACCATCCTCATCATAGTCATCATCATCGTCTTCAGGGATAGCAGGCCCTTTGCCGTGAGGGCGAGAAGAGGAGGTACCCTGGTACCCAAAACCGGAGGTGACATTAGCAAAGGTTTTCCAATCCACCAGACTATCCTGTTGGGCATTCCATGCCCCAAATGAGAGTGTGTGATCAGACTCTATGGACTGCTGAGCCCCATGCTCATCATTGTATTCATCCTCACCTTCCTCATTATCCTCAGCACCCTGTTCCTTGATCTCCTTGAGGAGCTTCTCAATGCGACGGTTGCTTTGGTAGGATGCATGCTGCTGCTTACGGATGTCAACATTCATGCAACAAAGGGTCCTCTCCCAAAAACTGGCTTTCTTGACCCGCTCATGCACATAGTCTCGAGTCATAGTAGGCATAGGGGCATTGGAGGCATTCTTCCTCCAAACTCTAGGTGGGGAGGGAGCTCTCTCAGTCTCAATATCCTCATCATCATCCCCATAGCGACGCCTCGGAGCAGGCCCCATATGCCCCTTCTGCTGCAGTGAGACCAACATGTGCTCAGTGAGGTGTGATGGTATGCCAAGTGGAGAATCATGCTCCTAGGAGTTGATGAGCCTCATAACCAAGGGTGCATATGGAGGAGATTTCTTGTAAAGAATAGCATGGAACATCTCCTCTAAGATAAAATCCATCACATCAATAGGTGCAGCATCTGCCTCTGGTCCAGCATTGTAAATCCGGTGAGTGTGGTATAGAAGGTTGACAAGGCCACCCCTGATCACATCATCATTCCCAGCACTAGGTGCAATGGTATGACGGAAAATTCTCAGCATAAGGTTGTAGAGAGTCTTGAGTCCCTTGGACCCTCCCACAACACCCTCGTCATATAGAGGCGCCAGCTTCAACTTGTTCTCACCCAGAGCTGCAGAGTGCATACGCAGCCCAACAGGAGTGGATACTCCATGAAATGTCGCAAAAATGACATTGGCAAAGTCGTGCAATGTAGCTGTGCAGCGAGTAGTACCAGACATCCAAACCATAGTCATGTCTTGATCAGATCCAAACACAACTGTGGCATAGAACTGCTGTACAAGGTAGATATTGTAGTCTTCACGCAGCTCCATCAAGTTATACAGACCCAACTTCTCACAGATCCACAAGGCATCATTGAAGTAGGGGCTGAGGCGCATCTGCTCAACACTCATGAACTTCTGAGGGCATACAGGTGATTTGGTGAGCACACTATACACATCCTTCATGAATACATCTTGTTCTTTCCTCCAAAGAGTGGGATCGATTTTCCCAGCTTTGAGAATTCATCATTAAAAGCTTTGTTAGATGAGCCAAAGATAATATCATCAACAAATATTTGGCATACAAAAATCTCCCCATTGACTTTCTTAGTAAAAAGAGTGGGATCGATTTTCCCAACCTCAAATCCACGGTCAAACAATAACTCTCTAAGCTGCTCATACCACGTGCGTGGGGCTTGCTTGAGCCCATAGAACGCCTTATCAAGTTTGTAGACATGGTTTGGGAAGTTGGGGTCCTCAAATCCCGGGGGTTGCTTAACATATACCACTTTGTTCCAATAACATTGCGGCAATCCTTTGGCTTCTCTACTAACTTCCATACTTTGTTTCTCTCAAAGTTTTTGAGAACTTTGTGCATAGCTTCTAACCAATCCGAATCTTCAAGAGCTTCCCACACTTCCTTTGGTTCAATAATAGAGATGTGTGCTTGGTGTTCACTGAACCTCTTCAATTGTGCTCTTGTGGAAATACCTTTCCTTAGGTCACCAACTACATTTTGAAGAGAGAGGTCTCTTAATTCCAACATTCTTTCCTTTCTTGCTTCGCGACGAGCGTGGATCTCCGTGTTGTTTCTTGGGGGAACCTCTTCATCATTTTGATCCTCGTCTTGACAATCAACTTGACCTTGATCATCATTGGAATCATTCTCTTCATTTAGAGGCACATATTGACCTTGGTATTGATCAAGTGCCCTTCTAGCATCAATCTAAGCTTGTTTCAACGCAGTTTGTACGGATCTTCCTTGATCAATTGCCTTGGCACCACTTGACACCCTGGCGAATGAATCAAGCTCCTCTTGACTAGAGTTGTCACTATGATCAACATGTTGAGGGTCCACATCTTGTCTTTGGCTTGAGTCATTGTCCTCCACGGTGGATGGATCTTGTTGATGTTGTGAAGATGAGGGCCCCACTTGAGTGGAGCATAGTTCTTCTCGATCCGCCATAAGGGGTTCCTCAACCGGGCGGATATACCCCACACCCATTCTTCCTATGGCTTCCTGAGGCATTTCATCATCTGCATCACAAGCATCACCACGCCCCCCTTGGGGACCATCATATTCTTCAAAGGTCACACTACAAGATTCTATGACGGCTCCGGAGAGCTTATCATAGATTCTACAAGTGTGAGATTCGAGACCATAGCCAACAAAAATACCCTCTAATGCTTTAGACTCGAATTTGGACAAACGAAAACCCTTTATGAGATAGAAAACTTACAACCGAACACCCGGAAGTAAGATATGTTGGGCTTGTTACCGGTAAGTATTTCATATGGAGTCTTGTTGATTTCTTTGCGGAGGTAGAGCCGGTTTGAAGCATGGCAAGCGGTGGAGATGGCTTCGGCCCAAAAGTTGTATGGAGATTTAAACTCCGCCAACATGGTCCTAGACATCTCAATAAGAGTCCGGTTCTTCCTTTCGGCCACACCATTTTGTTGAGGGGTGTATGCAGCGGAATATTGATGTTTAATCCCCTCATCACTAAGGAAATCATTCAAGGTGTAGTTCTTGAACTCGGTGCCGTTGTCGCTTCTTATAATCAACACGGGAACATTGTATTGTCGTTGAACCAAGTCGATAAAGGTCTTTTGAGTCTCACTCTTCAACTTGAAGAAATAAACCCAAGAGTATCTTGAAAAGTCATCAACAATCACCAAGCAATATTTCTTCCCACCAAGACTTGCATGAGATGGAGGACCAAAGAGGTCCACATGGAGGAGCTCCAAGATCTTGGTGGACTTGATGTGGTTCTTAGGCTTGTGAGGAGCATCATGCATCTTCCCTAGAACACATGCCCCGCAAACACGATCTTTGGCAAAGGAAACATTTTCTTTTAGTCCAACAATATGGCCCTCCTTGTGGAGACTTTGCAAAGTTCTCATATTGACATGGGTTAGTCGGCGATCCAATAACCAACCCACATCGGCCTTTCCGAATAAGCACATCGCACTTGTAGTGGCTTGCCCCGAAAAGTCCACCACATACAAGTCATGTTCGACGTACCCAACGAAAGCGACCTTGAGAGACTTGATCCACATGAGGACCACAATATCATCATCAACAAAGACGACAAAACCCATCTTTCGAAGAGCACGGACTGAAAGTAAATTGTATCCAAGGGTCTCAACAAGCATGACGTTCACGAGTGTAAAGTCGTGAGCAACCACAACCTTGCCGAAACCCATTACCTTAGAGTTTGACTTGTCGGCATATGTCACGGTGATTTGATCATCATTTGTCTTTAAGTCCTTGACAATAGACGAGCTTCCGGTCATATGACTTGTGCAACCACTATCAAGCACCCACTTTGACCCTCCGGAAGCATATGTCTACAAAAGATCAAGCTAATTTTTAGGTACCCATTTTTCAATGGGTCCTCTTTTGTTAGCAACAAGGGTCTTGGGAACCCAAATAGACCAAGCAATATAACCATCATATGGGCCAACATATTGTGCATACACATCACCATAATGATCACGCATTAGAACATAGTGAGGGTTAGCACTTCCCACAAAGTCATCATGAGACATAGTTTTACCACTTGTGGCCTTACTATCCACAATGGCCTTGTTAGTCTCTTGTGTGGGCTTGGCCTTCTTCTTCTTGTTGTTCTTATTCTTCTTAGTATTGGAGACAAAACCAATGCCCCCTTTATCACCACTAGGCCTTTGCTTGCTCAAAAGATCATCAATGGACTTGTTGCCTTGTGGAAATGTGGCCTTAGCAAGCTCCCCCTTCAACCTAGCATTCTCTTCAAGAATAGTTGTACTACTAGATGGAATGAAGTTACTAGGAGAAGGAATATTGGCCAATTGAGTTTGAAGCGTTTTATGGGACTTTGTGAGAGACAAGAGTTCAATCTCCAAAGCCTTGTGGGCCTTGTTAAGCAAGCTAAAGTCCTCGGCAAGTTTTTCATGAACCACACCAAACTCAACCTTGTCCTTTTTAGCCCTTTTGTATTTAGCAATAGCATGATCACGCTCTTTGATGAGTTTGTTAACAATAATGTTGTTTGCCTCATCAAGCCCTTCAAGTTTTAATTCAAGAGACAACCTAGTCTCTTGTTCTTATTCTAGAGCATTGTTTAAAGCCTCTAGCTCAATCATGTGTTCATGCCCAAGTTTACATCTTACATCTAGAAGATCTTGTGTGTGGGAAAGTTGATCTAGGATGTTACCAAAATATATCTTAGCATACCCTTGTAGCTTAGTCATAAACTCATCAAAAGCAATTAATTCCTTTTTAACATCTAGAGACATCTTATCATCAGTTTCATCATTAGCTAAGGGAGTGGAGTGAGATGATGAGGATACCTCTGTTCCTCTTGCCATAATGCAAGTGACGTTCTTGATAGGAGAATCGAAGAGTGAGAATGTCGGAGTGGAAGTAGTGGCTAGAGCTGCCACACCATTAGAATTTTCCTCTTCCTCATCTTGATCATCTTCATTGTCGGAGGAGTATCCTTCATGAGTGATCAAGACAATTTCTCCCGACTTCTTGTTGATGGGATTCTTCTTGATGAAGGGTTTCTTGTAAGGTGCTTTGAGATTCTTCTTCAACACAAGCTTACCCCCATGATCTTCTCTCTTCTCATAGGGACAACTTGCCACAAAGTGATAGCGGTCACCACAATTGAAGCAAGTTCTCAATCTATTAGTATTTTCTCTTTTCCCATTTGGGTTGCTTCTTTGTTGCATTTCCATCTTGGCCTTGGCGGGGTTCTTCCAAAAGTTCTTTGCATAGAAGGCCATATATAGACTATGAGCAAACTTGACTTCATCGGGGTGGTCCATTGAGAGGCCTTCATCACTATCATCTTCATCCCCATGGTCCACAACTTTGGCCTTCAAAGCAACATTCACAACATTGCTCATACCAAGGGCAAAGTCACGAGCATCTTTGGCGGCAACTTTGAAGGCAGCCATCTCTTGCATAACTTCATTTGAGGTCATGAGATGGTAGTTGTGTCTTGCTTGTAGGCTCTTCAAGTTGGTGGGCTCAAAGGGCATGAGTGCACTCACATATTTCCTTTTTATCCATGCATCATCCACATGTGAGGCACCCACATTTCTAAAAGCGGTGGCGGTGGTCTTGAGCCTTCGGTACATGTGAAGGAAATATGCCCTGAGAGGCAATAATAAAGTGTTTATTATGTGTATTCCAAGTATATGATAAATGTTTATTTTGCATGCTATAATTGTATTAACACGGAAACATTAATACATGTGTGTTCAGTAAACAAACAAAAAGTTCCTAGTTAAGCCTCTCTCATAAACTAGCTCGTTGATTAACAAGATGATCAAGGTTTCCTGATCATGGACATTGGATGTTGTTAATAACGGGATCACAACATTAGTGTAATGGTGTGATGAACAGTCATCCGAAGTATAGCATTACGATCAAAGTCATTGAGTTTATATTTCTATAACAACTTACGAAGTGATCCTAATCCTTAGACCATGAGATCATGTCAATCACTAACACCGGAAGAGTTTCTTGATAACATCAAACGTCACACCGTAACTGGGTGATTATAAAGATGGATTCAGAACTAATAAAGTGTTATGTTGAGGCTCATGGATCGAGAGTGGAATGTGTTCATCCCGATGACAGATAGATATACTCTGGTCCCTCTTGGTGATATCACATTGATTATCTTGCAAGCAAGTGATTTGATCACTAGAATGTTATATCACGGGAACAAGAAAAGAGTGCATGTCAGTAACGAGATTAAACTAGGTATGGAGATACCGATGATCGAATCTTAGACATGTAATATATCGTGAAACAAAGGGATTAAGATACCAGCGTAAAAGGTTCCGACGATCACAAGAAAGTCATCGTTGAATGTGTGGTAGTCAGTATGAGTCTCCAGATCCCGCTTCTGATTATTGATCCGAGAGGGGTCTCGATCATGTCCGCATTATTCACGAACCGTAGGGTGACACCTATATGTCAACCATGCACAAACTATTCTCTAGATTAGGGTCAACCGCATAGGGTGACACCTATATGTCAACCTATATGTCAACCGTAGGGTCTCGACAAGAAAGGTAAATTCTCTAGATTATGCAACTATGGTGAATTTACCTATATGTCAACCATGCACAAACTATCACAACACTAAGCAAGAACAAGTAAGTAAAGTGCGGTAAATGATAGAAGTAACCAAAGGAGTGGACGTGGAGACACAAGGATTTGTTTCCCGTAGTTCCTTCGTTTTGAGGGGAAGTACGTCTACGTTTGGAGAGGGGGTGGTTTCAAACCACCAACGCCACGAGAGGCCTCCCTTGTTCTCCGACGAATATCACCCCAACGGGCTCGATCCACCTTCCACTATATCGGCAACCTTCGAGGTGGAAGCCGGCACTCCGGAGACTCAAGTCTACACCGGAGATTCTGGCCAATCTCCGGACCAGCCTCCGGACCGCCCATCGGAATGACCCAGACCATCCATGATGCTGCAAGACCGGAGACTCCGGTCTTCCAACACCGAAGACTCCGGACTGAGCAAGAACCGAAGACTCCAGAGTATCCTCCGGTGCAGGCTCCGGACCCCTAGTCAGTATGTACCAGCCCAGATCCTGAAGACACCACCGGAGACAGATCCGGAAACTTCGGACCACACGGAGACTCCGGTCTTGGAAGACCGGAGACTCCGGTCTGGAGTTTCCAGAAATGTGTCACACGAGTATGGACTTTTCCCAAGTGTGAGGGTGCTTTTCACTTATCAAAATACAAACCTATGGACAGTGACAAATTGTAAAATGATCTACTTGTTGTTACCGAACACCAAAAGTGATTATGAAAATAAATGCCCTTTCACTTAACCTCATCACAGCGAGTCTGGTAATGCCCTTCGCTACCCTACTCGCTTCCTATAAACGCCGAGACGTTGCTGACAGAGCGTCGCCGCCGCGCGCTGCCGTCGAGCGCCGCCAGTTCCTGGTCATAGCGTTGTAGCCTTAGATCATGATCGTCTGGTTGAGATTAGATTTTAACTGAAGGGGTATGATTTGATCTGTTCCGCATGATCCTCTTTTAATCCAATGCACCACACTGCTCGATCCACACGAACCGGTACACGCCAGTAAGAAACAGCCACATGGCCAGTGATTTGTTTTCAAAACAGAAATTTATCTATTAGATGATAGGATTTGTAAAATTAATAACTTTAAATCTACACGTCCAAATTTTGAAAGTTTTATATCAATGGAATCAGCAAAACGAATACTTTGCAACCATGCCCTTTGTTTAGTGTTTTGCTTCTGGAAAATTAGTTGTTTTGCAGAAACATGTGTAGGCATGTTTTGAGTATAAAATTTATTCTAAAAATGTTTTTAGGGTAAAATCTTTTGTAAATGGATTTTTTTGAACCTACTGACCATAAGAACCAACTTCTAGATTTAAAAGAATATTTTGTGACACTAGGGAATAAATCTTTGAATAAAAGCATTTCTAGTTGAATAAAAATGTTGAATATGTTTTAAAAATGCTTTTTGAGTAAAACCTTTTGCAAATGGTTGATTTATACTCCCTGACCCTAAACACCAAGTTTTAAGATTTAAAAATATATTTGATGAACCCTAGTAAATTATTACTTTGTTAAAGGCATTTCTAGCAAATAAAAATATTGTTTTGATTTAAAAATGGAATTTAGGTGAAACCTTTTGAAAATAGATTAATATTAAACCCTTTAACCATAAACACTAACATTTGTGTTTAAAGAATATTTTTGGCTAAAACTACAAAATATTACTTTGATTTAAATCACTTCTAGCAAAACAAAATGATTTAAATGGCCCATTTTCACTAACTTGGTTTCAAATGATTTTTCCACATTTATAAATAAACTTTAGGTGTTTTAAAATGTTTATAGACTATTAGAAACCAATTTTCCAAATAAAACAATCTTTTGCATGCTTGCATGCATTGCTTTGTTTTTATCATTTTATGTGGTGAATTGTTTGAATGTTAGTTTGAATATGTGCTTGCTCGATTGAATTGTAGTGAAATTTGAAGAGTGTGATTATTGCAAGATCAAGGAGTGAACCAAAATTCTCTACTAAAAAGGCAAGGGACACTATCATCCATGTCCTACTATTTTCATTACACTTAGTAGAATTTTTGTAGTATGCATGATAGGGCTATATATTACTATGCTATGCTAAGTCCTATTAGGAAATCCTTTATATCTTCCTTAGTGAAAACATCATAGTTGTAGTATGCTTAGCCCTACTATAGACTTGGGATGGAATACATGATATGATTATATGAAGTGTTGGAAAAATATATGTTTTATATAATAAAACAAGTACTCAATAAACCACCTGGGTGGAATGTGGATACTCAATTGTGGATAAGGTGGCAAAAAAGGGACCCATGTTTATATGGATATCTTTTTGTATGTGCACTAGAATAAAACTACACAGGGACTTAGAGATTGAACATGTTTCTCTACACTGGCTTCCGTGTACATCCACATGCTAAATGGGCTCTGGCTTAGTCAATTACATAGTGGAAGACCCTTGCATTGGCACCTACTCAGGTTAACTGGATTCATGTATTGGAAATATATCCTTACATTAGTGCCTGGTAGACATGCTAGCATTATGTATTGGGAGGACTTCTATGGAAAGACTTTGTCACACTCTCGATCTGCGGGTACTCCATTTGGTGTGTACTTATCCAGCGACCACGGGTGGCGTCAAGACGAGATTGTGTCATGTGGGTAAAGTGTACAACTTTTGTATAAGATCAAATTCTAAGTACTTAGCCGTGTCCCCGGTTATGAACAACTCTGAGCAACTAAGGCCTGTAGCTATGGAAGATCTCGACATTCCAATTTCTCAAAGTAAAACTTGATGGTGTCAACAAGGTATTAAAAGCACTTGGAGTTTGCCAAGAAGTTCAGAAAGATTGTTAAAAGATCAAAACTATTTTTGAAAAGATAGGATAAAACTATATTGCTTTCTGCAAAGGAGCCTAACCGTACTTTGCCAAATATGCATGTATTGATAGGTTCCAACTTATTTCCACATAGTCGTGAAACTTGCCAATACAATTCAAATGTATTGACCCTTGTGGCTGTAACTTATTATGTTGTAGGTTTGTTTGATGTTAGTGAAGTGTGTTAAATAGGATTACAAGTCTACAACCAACATGATTGCCTGTGGCACTTTGAAGACTGAAGGACTCCATGCTATATAGTTATTTCTGCTGCATTGTAATGAGATAGCCAAATGATTTATGTAAGATGTAATGAATTATTTTATTCCTGGTTATAAAGTTGTATTATGATCTTTGTTTCTTGATATTACATCTTAACTTGTGGATGCTAGATATTGATCCAGGGACTAGCATTGTAAACACAGGGATCTCTACCTTATCAGGTTGGGACCTTTACAAGGAGTATCCAGACGTCTTCCCGAAAGAATTACTAGGGATGCGTCCCGACTGTGATATTGAGTTTCTTATTGACTTGATGTCAGGCATAGGACCGATAGACAAGTGACCATACAAGATGGATGTGGACAAGTTGAAGGAACTCAAAAAACAACTTAGGGAGCAATTGGACAAGGGATTCATTCAACCAAGCGCGTCATCTTGGGGAGCACCTGTCTTATTTGTGGAAAAGAAGGATAAAACCAAGAGACTAGTTATGGATTACCGCTCGTTGAATGAAGTGACAATCAAGAACAAGTACCCTCTACCCAACATCAATGACCTGTTTGATCAGTTAAAGGGAGCTAGTGTGTTCTCAAAGATCGATCTACGATCATGTTACTTTTAGCTAAAGATTCGAGAACAGGATGTGCCCCAAACAGCTTTCACCACAAGATATGGGTTATATCAGTACACTGTAATGTCATTTGGTCTGACTAATGCCCCGGCATATTTCATGACTATGATGAACAAGGTGTTTATGGAGTATTTGGATAAGTTTATCGTGGTATTTATTGATGACATACTTATATACTCCAAAGATGAGAAGGAACATGAGAGGCATCTGCGCCTAATTATGGAAAAGCTAAGAGAACACAAGTTGTATGCCAAGTTGTGGCATCCCGCTAAAACCACTACTAGAAAATCGCTTGGTATTTTGTTTTGTGCATCATCATGACATCATCATGCATATTATTTTTACTTGAAACTATGTTGCGAAAGACTATTGTTTCTGAAACTAGCCCTCCTTCTATTTAAAATTAAACCCCCGGATGTTTACGGATATTTTGTTTGTCTAAAAATAATTACAAAATCATTTACTAAAATTAAAATAAACAATATTTCTTTTAAAATAAAACTGTTTTGATCGGGGGAGGCAGCCCGGCCCGAAAAGCCAGGCCGCCTACCACCCCAATCGGCCCAACCCAATCTCACCAAACCCTAATCTACTCCTACCCAATCCTAGTCTACCCAAACCCCCTCCACCTCACCCCACCCAATCCTCTCTCGCCACCTCACCCTCATCCCTCCTCCCCACCACTCAACCGCTGCCACCTCAACCCACTCCCTCTCCCACACATGCCACACACGCACCACCCTGCCCACACACACAACACACACAGACCCACGCACACAAACCCACCCCACCCGCCTGACCCCACTCTCCCTGGGCCCCATCCCGTACTCACGCAGCACGCACACACCACACCCCCACCAACTCTGGGCCTGGCCCCACCCCAAGCCCCACATGGCTACTCCCCTAGTTCCTCCCCACCGCACCCCCGACCCCGCGTCCCCGCACGCCTCTCTCGCTCTCTGAACCCCCCACCAACCGCGCCATCGTGCGCCCACCGCGAGCGCGCGCCGCTGCGAGCTTCTCTCCGCCTCCTTCCTCGCACCCTCCCTGCCCCCGCTCGCGTCTTCCCCTCCCTCTTCCTGCTGCGGGCAAGCGCCGCCTCGCCGGTCACCATCCTCGCCGCCGCCAGCGCCTCTTCGCGGCCGGCCGTCGGGCCCGTCCTTGCCTGCCCCGGCGCCCTCTCTCTCCTGATCCACCGACCCCATCGCCCCGCCTCCAGCCCGCGGCCGCCGGAGCCGCCCCGTGACCCTCTCCACCGCGCCATCCCCGGCGAGCCCCTCCTCGCCCGAGCTCCTCGCCGAGCCCGCTGGCCCTGCAGCCGGCCGCCGAGCTCCTTGCCGGCGCCGGTGGCCCCCTCTCCCTCTTCGCGTCCCCCGCGAGCAGGAGCCGCCATGTCGCCATCGAAGCCACCACGCACCTCCCTCCTACCCCTGGCGCCACCCGAGCTTGCCCGCCAGCGATTGTCGCCGCGGCCGCGCGCTCGGCCTCCCTCTGCCCGACGCCGGCCCTTCCCCGAGCTCCGCCCGCGTGCGTCCCAGAGCCGAGCCGACCTTCCCCTCCCGGCCGTGTCGCCCTCTCCTGTGTCCTGCACCTCATGGCCGTGGACGCCAAGCCCGTCTCTGATGTCAAGCTCGTCTCCTTGTGTTTGGTGAAGTCCCGTCGAGGTGGTGGGGAACATGTTGAGTAGCTGGCACCCGCAGCTACAGATCCCTGCTAATGTGATGTATACATTAAGTGCTTCCTCCGCATGAACCAAGACCATCGGTAAAGGACCTGTACTGAGAACCTCGACTCCCCCGTGGGCACCTACGTCAAGCTCTCCTTCACGGACCCGTTGGCGAACCCCGAAGACCGATCCCGTACCCGGCGCCACGCCAAGTGCTCCTTCCCGGACCCGAAGACCATCGGTCAAGATCACCACCGACAAAAGACAGACGACAAGACTCCAACCGAAGATCGGATGTGATGGTGTCGGAACGACAAGTTCTACTTCACGGGCGCCGAGCGTCAAGATCGCCTTCACGGGAAACCGCAAGACATCCTTCCCGGGATTTGAAGACCGAACCCTTGGCCCGCCAAGATCTCCTCCTCGGAACGCCATGATCTCCTTCACAGATCCGAAGACCCTAAATCCCGGAGTCCGAACCTCGTTTCCCGTCGAACCGATTCCCGTCGAACCCTGAACCCCCGGAACCCAAGATCTGCCGAACCCAGATGTGTGACCCTAAGCCCCTATTTTATAAATGATATATCTTGTTGCATATTAAATTGTTCATGCATGCATATTTTTCATGTGGTTTGGGGGCCTTATGCCGATTCACCATATAATTAAATATGGGGCCCATATGCGGGCAAATCTAGTCGTATATTGGTCCCATTTAAATTGGTGTAGCGAACCGGTAACTTATCTTGCCCTGTTATTACAACATTTAAATTGCGGGGTATCTAAACAACTAGAACCATATATTTAATTGTCGGGACCCCCGGTTCTGCTTAATATTGCCTAATTGCATCGCATCTTGCCATGTCATACACCATACATGCATCATGCTCGATCTTCTACCGTAATAATAAATAGTGTATCCGGTGTTTCCTCTAGTGCTTTGCTTCTTCGCGGATAAGGCCGTTGAGTTGATGCGAGTGTCGGCCCGATCTTCGGTTGAACCTTCGGCAATGTTTTCAGGCGAGCACCTCCTCCTTTCTACCTATCTTACTTTTATAGTATTTATTCCCTCCTGTTGATCTATTGCTATCTGTGTTGCGATGCTCTAGTTTCCGTACCCGAGATATCCCTTGCAGCCATATATTGCCTTGGACACATCCTATTACCTGTTGTTTGGTAAATAGTTGGACTTGCGCGTCGTAGTCGCTTGCTCAAGTGCTGTTGTGTGTCGCCAAGTACCACAGTTGTTGGAGTATGGCCGCAGGTTTAATGTTGGATATGATCATGACTCTAATTATCGTTTAATTCAATTATCGTTTAATAACTAAAATTGAAGTAGGTAAATGCAGAGGCACCGGTGGGTGATAGATAATAATTGGTTTACGACCGCTCACTGGTGTCCCGTAGGACTCCGAGTTCTTGACACCTGTTCCGAGATCGAGCGCGCTAACCACATGTGGGATGTATGGGCACCCCATCGATTTAGTACCTGATTTCAAAGTACTGTACTGGGGGCCACAACTAGTTTGATGTTTTATTTACTATCCTGTACCTATGCCATGATTTACTGCTTTATTTACGATTGTGCGTGGAGCACACTGTACTGTTTAGGATCGGGACACGTTTTCAGACGACAAGCCCGATCATCTTTCGGTTCCCGGTCATTTACAGTCCACCCAAACCACGAGTCCGTCTCAAGACCGGCCGACTTCGTTGCGGTAGACTTAGTGGGGTGGCCCCGTGCTTGCTTTGGGTGCAGGAAGCGTCATGACTTAGGCCCCGCCGACATACCGATGGGTGTATGTTAATTGATCTGGCAAAAAGGGTCGAAGTGCGTGTGGATACTTTGGTGCACCCCTGCAGGGTTAAATCTTTTCGAGAAGCCGTGTCCGCGGTTATGGACGACTTGGAGCACAGTGCTTGATCATAGACAAATATAACTAAAGTTTACCGTTATAAATTGACTTGTATCCGATCTGACTAGTAATCAGCTTCACTGTAACGGGATGGCTAAATAAAAGTACCAACAACTGCTGGGTTTTGGGGTTATCTCATGCTAATTGTATCTGACTAGTAAGTGTTGCAACTACAACGGAATGCTTAACTAAAAGTGCCCACTGCTTATTCTATCAGGATGACTATCTATACCTGACTAGTAATTGCTGCAACGATAACTGAATAAATAAAACTGCCAACTGTGTGAGTTCCTCGGTTGACTTCCTCGTTTGGTATCGAGGGGAAACACCAGGATGGGTTTGATTGATGGTAGCATCAGGTTGGTTCCGAATAGGTCTTTCTTATCCCTCTCTGATAGCCGACAGTTATATCGAGTCTCTATAGGTTGTTTAGTGCATGCTGCCGCTTGATCCACCACACCTATGTAGGCGGCTTGCAATTCTAGCCTCGCTGTCTTGGCCTCAAGATCGACCGCTCTCTCTTTTTCCTTTGCCCTTTGTCGGCACCCCTTTTGTTTAAGCGGTTTTGAGATCGACGTCGTTAGCGTGGTTACCCTTCCGCTTGGCTCAGGGGGTTATGGATGCCATTGGTTATTCTTGAGCTCTTAGCCCCATTTGCATCTTGTCCGTTGCTGGACGCTCTATCGTTTTCAAGGTGATTTGGATCTTTGTTCTGTATATCTGTATTCTTGACTCATGGAGTCGTGTTGTATATATATCTGTTCTGTGGGTCCCATCGAGGGCTGTTGTGTAATGTTATTACTTCGTTTCCACCCGCACGCAAGTGCCTGGTGGGCACCTTTGAATCGTTTCTATGCGGGTTTGGCGGGAAGCGCTGAAACTTGCATAGGGCCGATTCTAAGGGTGTTATAGAGTGGTATCAGAGCTCAGCAGTTGCGATACCCCACAAGTCCAGCCTGTAGGATAACCTAGCTAACGGCTGAAGTAGAGTGTCAAAACTATTTTCGAAAAATTGGTTGGATAGTTCTGATTAGGTCTGATTTTACTCCTTACCCCTCTGCTATTCTCCTCTTACCTCTGCGCGTTTTGAATCCGCTCTCTTCTCTTTCTTCGAGTCCAGGATTTCTCGTGGTTGGGTTCCACCATACCTTCAGGGTTTCGCTTCCTCCTTTGGTAACGGTGTTGCTACATCTGGTCCTCATGCTATCCGAGGAATCCTTCGTCTGGTGGACTTCTCTTTGTTCCTTCTTGTGCCTTCCGGTGTTTTCCGACGCGACGACTTCATCTACGCCAGATCCGATGCAGAGTCTGTATCGCTCCTGTGTTTCTGAACCTCGATTGTCGAGATCTTCAGTCTAATTCCGAGAATGGTTGCACGCTTTTCTACTGATTTTGCAGAGTAATAGTTTGGGTGCGTGATGGATTGGCCCCCATGCCGACTACTCACTCTATTCGCTTGTGTACATTGAAGTGGATGAGAATGCATCGGCTATCTCTTTCTATCGGAGATAGAGGTGGCTTTATTTGTGGATACCTCTACCTTCGCCCTTTGTTCCCGGAGTGTTCCCTTGACGATCACGGACATCGACCTCTTGTTAGTGGTGTCGCGAGGATCTACACGATGTGAGAAGATTCAGGTCGCCGCCCTTCTTCCCGGTACCATGAGGCGGATCTCGAGGGCGAGATCCATTGTTAGTGGTGTCGAATTGTGGCATCCCGCAAAAACCTCTACTAGAAAATCGCTTGGTATTTTGTTTTGTGCATCATCATGACATCATCATGAATATTATTTTTACTTGAAACTATGTTGCGAAAGACTATTGTTTCTGAAACTAGCCCTCCTTCTATTTCAAATTAAACCCCCGGATGTTTCCGGATATTTTGTTTGTCTAAAACTAATTACAAAATCATTTACTAAAATTAAAATAAACAATATTTCTGTTAAAATAAAACTGTTTTGATCGGGGGAGGCAGCCCGGCCCGTGCCGCCTACCACCCCAATCGGCCCAACCCAATCTCACCAAACCCTAATCTACTCCTACCCAATCCTAGTCTACCCAAACCCCCTCCACCTCACCCCACCCAATCCTCTCTCGCCACCTCACCCTCATCCCTCCTCCCCACCACTCAACCGCTGCCACCTCAACCCACTCCCTCTCCCACACATGCCACACACGCACCACCCTGCCCACACACACACAACACACACAGACCCACGCACACATACCCACCCCACCCGCCTGACCCCACTCTCCCTGGGCCCCACCCCGTACTCACACAGCACGCACACACCACACCCCCACCAACTCCGGGCCTGGCCCCACCCCAAGCCCCACCTGGCCGCTCCCCTGGTTCCTCCCCACCGCACCGACCACGTCCCCGCCGCGCCTCTCGCTCTGAACCCCCACCAACCGCGCCATCGTGCGCCCACAGCAGCGAGCTTCTCCGCCTCCTTCCTCGCACCCTCACCCCTCGCGTCTTCCCCTCCTCTTCTGCTGCGGGCAAGCGCCTCGCCGGTCACCATCCTCGCCAGCGCCTCGCCTCGAGCTCGCCCTCTCCTCTTCGCGGGCCGTCGGGCCGTCCTCGCTGCCCGGCGCCCTCTCTCTCTGATCCACCGACCCGTCGCCCGCCTCAGCCAGCGGCCTGAGCCGCCCGTGACCTCTCCACGCGCCATCCCGGCGAGCCCGCCCGCCTCGCGAGATCCTCCGCCCAGCCCATGGTGCCCTCTGCGCAGCCGGCCGAGCTCCTTGCCGCGGTGGCCCCTCTCCTCTTCGCGTCATGAGCAGGAGCCGCCATTTCGCCATCGAAGCCACCGCGCACCTCCGTCCTACCCCTGGCGCCACCCGAGCTTGCCCGCCAGCGACCGTTGCCGCGGCCGCGCGCTCGACCTCCCTCTGCCTGACGCCGGCCCTTCCCCGAGCTCCGCCCGCGTGCGTCCCCGAGCCGAGCCGACCTTCCCCTCCCGGCCATGTCGCCCTCTCCTGTGTCCTGCACCTCATGGCCGTGGACGCCAAGCCCGTCTCTGATGTCAAGCTCGTCTCCTTGTGTTTGGTGAAGTCACGTCGAGGTGGTGGGGAACATGTTGAGTAGCTGGCACCCGCAGCTACAGATCCCTGCTAATGTGATGTATACGTTAAGTGCTTCCTCCGCATGAACCAAGACCATCGGTAAAGGACCTGTACTGAGAACCTCGACTCCCCCGTGGGCACCTACGTCAAGCTCTCCTTCACGGACCCGTTGGCGAACCCCGAAGACCGATCCCGTACCCGGCGCCACGCCAAGTGCTCCTTCCCGGACCCGAAGACCATCGGTCAAGATCACCACCGACAAAAGACGGACGACAAGACTCCAACCGAAGATCGGATGTGATGGTGTCGGAACGACAAGTTCTACTTCACGGGCGCCGAGCGTCAAGATCGCCTTCACGGGAAACCGCAAGACATCCTTCCCGGGATTTGAAGACCGAACCCTCGGCCCACCAAGATCTCCTCCTCGGAACGCCATGATCTCCTTCACAGATCCGAATACCCTAAATCCCGGAGTCCGACCTCGTTTCCCGTCGAACCGATTCCCGTCGAACCCTGTCGAACCCTGAACCCCCGGAACCCAAGATCTGCCGAACCCAAATGTGTGACCCTAAGCCCCTATTTTATAAATGATATATCTTGTTGCATATTAAATTGTTCATGCATGCATATTTGTCATGTGGTTTGGGGGCCTTATGCCGATTCACCATATAATTAAATATGGGGCCCATATGCGGGCAAATCTAGTCGTATATTGGTCCCATTTAAATTGGTGTAGCGAACCGGTAACTTATCTTGCCCTGTTATTACAACATTTAAATTGCGGGGTATCTAAACAACTAGAACCATATATTTAATTGTCGGGACCCCCGGTTCCGCTTAATATTGCCTAATTGCATCGCATCTTGCCATGTCATACACCATACATGCATCATGCTCGATCTTCTGCCGTAGTAATAAATAGTGTATCCGGTGTTTCCTCTAGTGCTTTGCTTCTTCGCGGATAAGGCCGTTGAGTTGATGCGAGTGTCGGCCCGATCTTCGGTTGAACCTTCGGCAATGTTTTCAGGCGAGCACCTCCCCCTTTCTACCTATCTTACTTTTATAGTATTTATTCCCTCCTGTTGATCTATTGCTATATGTGTTGCGATGCTCTAGTTTCCGTACCTGAGATATCCCTTGCAGCCATATATTGCCTTGGACACATCCTATTACCTGTTGTTTGGTAGATAGTTGGACTTGCGCGTCGTAGTCGCTTGCTCAAGTGCTGTTGTGTGTCGCCAAGTACCACAGTTGTTGGAGTATGGCCGCAGGTTTAATGTTGGAGATGATCATGACTCTAATTATCGTTTAATTCAATTATCGTTTAATAACTAAAATTGAAGTAGGTAAATGCAGAGGCACCGGTGGGTGATAGATAATAATTGGTTTCCGACTCCTTTGGTGTCGTGGGACCCGAGTTCTTGACACCTGTTAGAGATCGAGCGCTAACCACATGTGGGATGTATGGGCACCCCATCGATTTAGTACTGATTTCAAAGTCTTTGTCTTTGGGGCCACAACTAGTTTGAGGTTTTATTTACTATCCTGTACCTATGCCATGCTTTATCGCTTTATTTACGATTGTGCGAGGAGCACCTTTGTCTTTGTTAGGATCGGGACACGTTTTTAGACGACAAGCCCGATCATCTTTTCGGGTTCCAGTCATTTACACCGTCCACCCAAACCGAGTCCGTCTCAAGACCGCCGACTTTGCTATGGTAGACTTAGTGGGGTGGCCCCGCTTGCTTTGGGTGCTGGAAGCGTCATGACTTAGGCCCGACATACCGATGGGTGTATGTTAATTGATCGGCAAAAGGGTCAAGTGCGTGTGGATACTTTGGTGCACCCTGCGGTTAAATCTTTTAGAAGCCGTGTCGCGGTTATGGACGACTTGGAGCACGGTGCTTGATCATAGACAAATATAACTAAAGTTTACCGTTATAAATTGACTTGTATCCGATCGACTAGTAATCGCTTCCTTTATGGGATGGCTAAATAAAAGTACCAACAACCGCTGGGTTTTGGGGTTATCTCATGCTAATTATCTCGACTAGTAAATTGCAACTACAACGGAATGGTTAACTAAAAGTGCCCACTGCTTATTCTATCAGGATGACTATCTATACCTGACTAGTAATTGCTGCAACGATAACTGAATAAATAAAACTGCCAACTGTGTGAGTTCCTCGGTTGACTTCCTCGTTTGGTATCGAGGGGAAACACCAAGATGGGTTTGATTGATGGTAGCATTAGGTTGGTTCCGAATAGGTCTTTCTTATCCCTCTCTAATAGCCGACAGTTATATCGAGTCTCTATAGGTTGTTTAGTGCATCATTGCCGCTTGATCCACCACACCTATAGGCGAGGACCGAATTCTAGCCTCGCTGTCTTGGCCTCAATACTGACCGCTCTCTTTTTCCTTTGCCCTTTGTCGGCACCCCTTTTGTTTAAGCAGGTTTTGAGATCGACGTCGTTAGCAGGGTTACCCTTCCGGCTTGGCCTGGGTAGGGTTATGGACGCCATTGGTTATTCATCAGGGCTCTTAGCCCCATTTGCATCTTGTCCGTAGCTGGACGCTCTATCGTTTTCAAGGTGATTTGGATTTTTGTTCTGTATATCTGTATTCTTGACTCATGGAGTCCTGTTGTATATATATATCTGTTCTGTGGGTCCCATCGAGGGCTGTTGTGTAATGTTATTACTTCGTTTCCACCCGCACGCAAGTGCCTGGTGGGCACCTTTGAATCGTTTCTATGCGGGTTTGGCGGGAAGCGCTGAAACTTGCATAGGGCCGATTCTGAGGGTGTTACACAAGTTCAGAAAATGCGAGTTCTAGTTAAATAAAGTGGGTTTCATTGGTCATGTTGTGTCGGCAAAAGGAGTTGCCGTAGACCCTAGTAAGGTAGCTTTTATGACCAAATGGGAGTCGCCTAAGAATGTGGGAGATATTAGGAGTTTCTTGGGCCTCGCAGGATATTACCAGAGGTTCACTGAAAACTTTTCCAAGATAGCAAAACCTATGACAGAACTGTTGAAGAAGGAAAAGAAATTCCTATGGACCGAGGCATGTGAAGCAAGTTTTCAGGAGTTGAAGAAACGCCTTGTAACAGCACCAGTTGTGTGTCTGCCTGATATCCAAAAGGATTCCAAGTCTATTGTGACGCTTCTCGGCAAGGACTTGGAAGTGTACTGATGCAAGATGGGAAGGTAGTATCTTATGCCTCTCGGAAGCTTAAGAACCATGAACACAACTACCCCACACATGATTTGGAACTTGTTTCTGTGGTACATGTACTCAAGGTATGGAGACACTACCTCATGGGTAAACATTGTGATGTGTTCATGAATCATAAGAGTTTGAAGTACATCTTCACCCAAAAGGAGTTAAATACGAGGCAAAGGAAATGTCTTGAACTCATTAAGGATTATGACCTGGATTTGCAGTACCACCCCAGAAAGGATAATGTAGTAGCCTACTCCTTAAGTAGTAAGGTATATGTGAATGTACTTACCATGGGGGAACTCCCAAAGGATTTATGCAAGCAATTTAAAGATCTCAGGCTGGAAATAGTTCTGAAAGGACACTTAGCAGCTATGGAAATAGTGCCTACGCTTCAAGACAGAATCAAAGAATCCCAGAAGGGAGACAAAGAGTTGGAGGAAATAAGAGCCAAAATAAGTGAAGGGAAAGCAAAAGGTTTTAATCTAGATGAACAAGGAACCCTTTGGTATGAGAAGCGTTTGTGCGTTCCCAATTATCCTGATACCAGGAAGTTAATTTTTCAAGAGGCTCATGATTCACCATACTCAATTCATCCAGGTAACATAAAGATGTATATGGATGTGAAGGATAGATTCTGGTGGAACAATTTGAAAAGGGAAATTGCCAAGTATATTTCCCTATGTGACGTGTGCAATAGAGTTAAGGCCGGGCATTATAAACCGGTAGGATTGCTGCAATCGCTACATATACCCGACTGGAAGTGGGACAAGGTAGGCATGGACTTTATCACGGCATTACCGCGAACTCATTCGGGATATGATTCTATCTGGGTAGTGGTGGACCACTTTACCAAAGTGGCTCACTTTATCCACGTAAAAACCACATATACGAGTGCTAAGCTCACCAAGATATATATATATATATATATATATGTCAAGGATTATAAGTCTGCATGGTGTTCCCAAAGGAATTGTGTCTGATAGAGGCACCCAGTTCACCTTGAAGTTTTGGCGACAACTACATGAGTCTCTCGGAACCAGACTAGAGTTCAGTACTGCTTTTCACCCACAAACAGATGGCCAGACAAAAAGGGTTAATCAGATTCTGGATGATATGTTGAGAGCTTGCGCACTAGACTATGGGTCTAGTTGGGATGAAAACTTGTCGTATGCGGAGTTATCATATAACAACAGTTACCAAACAAGTATCAAGATGGCTCCGTTTGAAGTTCTATATGGCACGAAATGTAGGACTCCGCTGTTATGGAGTGGAGTTGGAGAGCGTAGTTTATTTGGACCTGAGTTTATCAAGGATGCCGAGGAAAAGGTACGACAGATTCAAGATAGGCTAAAAATAGCCCAATCCCGACAAAAGAGCTATGCTTACTCCAAGCGCAGGGATGTGACTTATAAAATAGGGGACCATGTGTAGGGGTTCGTAGCATGTAAAACAAAAAAATTATACCGCATGAACACACACAAGCCAAGATCTATCTACTATATTTTAGTAACGAGTCGATTAGAGTACTCACCCTCGAAGATTCCAAAGCGGTTAACGAGAGAAGATTCTCGTGGGTGATGTAATCGTACACTTGCCGATCTCAAGATCACGTAGACGATCCTTCCGGCACTGTGTTCCGGCAGCGCTTACACATGCAGCAGAGGTTATAGTTCTCTCCTCGCGATTCCAGTAGCACGACGTCATGGTGTCGGAAGTAGAGGGAAAATCCCACAGGGCTTCGCCTAAGCCAGAGCGGGTTATGGTGGAGTATTAGGGTTTCCCTAGCAATCTAGGGTTTAGAAGCCGGAGAGGAGGAGGTTGAGCCGGTGGCGACTAGGGTGGCGGCGATGGAACATGGCGGCGACACGAGCTTGGGTGGTGGTGGTGTTGTATGGTGGGGCAGCCCCCTCCCCTCTATATATGAGAGGGAGGGGCAGCTAGGGATACGGGAGTTTGAATCCTTCTCCAACTCCCTCTCTTTCTAGGATTGTAGTGGAGGGAGAGAAGGATTCTCTTCTTCCTCCACTAGGAAACATTGTCCCAGTTTGACTTTTCAAACCTGCCTTTTGACTTTCAATTTTGGAGTTCGTATTAACTCTTTATTTGCACTGCCCTTTGACCTAGGACACGATGCAACCATTCCACTTATTCATGAAACATTCATGCACCCTTCCCCTTCCAGTCCGGTGAACCTTCTAGGCCCTTCTAGATCATTCCGGTGAAAATACCGGAATCATTCCCAAACTCCGAAATTGGACTTTCCTTATATGAATATTATTCTCTGGACCATTTTGGATCTCATCGTGATATCCTAGATCCCATCCGAGACTCCGAACAACATTCGGTCTCCCTACTTACATTCCATGTCTACTAAACAACATCGAATCCTTAAGTGTGTCTCCCTACGGTTCATGAATTATGCAGACATGACCGTGACTCTTCTCCGATAAATAACCAATAGAGGAATCTGGAAATTCATATAGTTCCCACATATTTCTAAGATTACTTTGCAATCGAATGAACCATTTACATATGTTACCAATTTCCCTTTGTCTCGCGATATTTTACTTATCCGAGGTCTGATCGTCGGTATCACTATATACCCAGTTCAAATCGTTACCGATAAGTACTCTTTTATTGTTCCCGTGATATGTGATCCCTTGTGAGCCAGTCACATGCTTGCAAGCTAATTGGATGACATTCCAACAAGAGGGCCCATAATATATCTATCCGTCATATGGATGGATAAATCCCACTCTTGATCCATGTGCCTCAACACACACTTTCCGAATACTCAATTCCATCTTTATAGCCACCCAGTTACGGTGTGGTGTTTGATGTCATCAAAGTATCCATCCAGTGATAGTGATTAGCATGATCTCATGGTCGAAGGAATTAGGTTACTAGGTAACAGAAAGCTTATAGCAAATGAACTAATGAAATGACTTGATATTTATGCTACGCTTATATATAGGAATATGTCCATCACACCATTCTCCTAATGATATGATCTTGTAATTAATAACATCTCAATGTTCATGATCAGGAAACCACGATCATCTATCAACCAACAAGCTAGTATTATAAAGAGGCTTTACTAGGGTCTCTAATTAGTTTACAAATCACACAAGTATTAATGTTTCCGGTTAATACTATTATAGCATGAATGTAAACATTTACCATAAACACAAATATATAATAATAACTACTTTTATTATTGCCTCTAGGGCATATTTCCAACATTCTCCCACTTGCACTAGAGTCAACTAATCTAGATTACATGGTAATATACCGAATACCCATGGCGGTTTGGTGCTGGTCATGTTTTGCCCCCAGGAGAGGTTTAGTCAATGGATCCGCCACATTTAGATATGTGCGTACTTTCAAAATCTTCATGTCACCATCTTGGACATGCTCTCGAATAGCGTGAAAATGCATCTTGATATGATTCAACTTCTTGTGTGACCTTTGGTTCTTGCGCATTGGCTATGGCGCCCATGTTATCACAGTAGATAGACATTGGGTCCAGCGAACTAGGAACCACACCAAGCTCTGTAATGAACTCTTTCATCCATATCGCCTCTTGTGAAGCCTCCGAATCAGCTATGTATTCTGATTCAGTTGAAGATCTCGCCACAACGCTTTGCTTTGCACTCCTCCAGCTCACTGCTACACCATTCAAAGTAAATACGTGTCTAGATTGAGATTTAGAATCATCTGGATCGGTGTTCCAACTAGCATCGGTGTAACCATTAAGAACGAGTTGTTCATCACCTCCATAAGAAAGAACCATATCCTTAGTTCTTCTGAAGTATTTAAGGATGTTTTTGACTGTTGTCCAATGACCACTCCTGGATCACTTTGATATCTGCTAGTTAAACTAACGGCATATGCAATGTCGGGTCTAATACATAGCATGGCATATATGATAGATATTATGGTTGAGGCATAGGGAGTCTTACTCATCCTTTCTCTATCTTCTGCCATATCTGGACTATGAGTTTTACTCAAGGTCATATTGGGAAACATGGGCAAGAACCCTTTCTTGCTATCTTCCATTCCAAACCTCTTTAGAACTTTGTCCAAATATGTACTCTGTGACAACGATATTAGGCGTCTCTATCTATCTCTATAATTTTTTTCCTAATATGTAAGCTGCTTCGCCAAGATTCTTCATTGAAAAACTATTATTCAAATAATCTTTGACACTATTAAGAAGGTCTACATCATCCCCAATCAACAATATGTCATCCACATATAGTACTAGGAATTCTACAGAGCTCCCACTCACTTTCTTGTAAATACAAGCTTCTCGATAAGTTTGTATAAAACCAAAACTTTTGATCACCTTATCAAAACCTTAATTCCAACTTCAGGATGCTTGCTTCAATCCATAAATGGACCATTGAAGTTTACATACCTTGTTAGCATATTTAGGATCGACAAAACCTTTGGGTTGAACCATATATAACTCTTCATTGATGTCTCCATTGAGGAATGCCGTTTTGACATCCATCTGCCATATCTCATAATCATAATATGCAACGATTTCTAACAAAATCCTCACAGACTTTAGCTTCGCTACCGGCGAGAAAGTCTCATCGTAGTCAACTCCTTGAATTTGTCGAAATCCTTTTGCGACAAGTCGAGCTTTATAGACAGTAACATTACCATCAGCATTTGTTTTCTTCTTGAAAATCCATTTGTTCCTGACAGCCTTCCGGCCATCCGGTAAGTCCACCAAAGTCCATACGTGGTTTTCGTACATGGATCCAATCTCGGATTTCATGGCTTCTTGCCATTCATTGGAATCTGGGCTCATCATTGCTTCCTCATATGTCGCAGGGTCGTCGGTGTTGTCCACCAACATGACACTCATAACGGGATCATACCAATCGGAAGTGGTACGAGTTCTCGTTGACCTGCGAGGATTCGTAGTAACTTCGACCGAAGTTTCATGATCAACATCATTAGCTTCCTCTCTGATTGGTGTAGGCGTCACAGGAACTTCTTCCGGTGCTGCGCTACTCTCAAAACCGAGAGAAGGTTCGACAACCTCGTCGAGTTCTACTTTCCTTCCAGTCACTTCTTTCGAGAGAAACTCCTTCTCTAGAAAGGATGCATTCTTGGCAACGACGATTTTTCCCTCGGAT
Source organism: Avena longiglumis (assembly GCA_030063025.1). Classification (NCBI taxonomy): domain Eukaryota; kingdom Viridiplantae; phylum Streptophyta; class Magnoliopsida; order Poales; family Poaceae; genus Avena; species Avena longiglumis. The sequence continues at coordinate 441,539,840 of CP125975.1, read as the reverse complement.
CTATGATAGAAGGTATACCCAATAGTTTCCTTCGGGTATCTTAGGAAGACGCATTTTTCCTCTTTGGGTTCAAGCTTGTCGGGCTGTAACTTCCTTACATAAGCTTCGCAACCCCAAACTTTAAGAAACGACAATTTAGGTTTCTTCCCAAACCATAATTCATATGGTGTCGTTTCAACAGATTTTGATGGTGCCCTATTTAAAGTGAATGCGGATGTTTATAATGCATAACCCCAAAATGATAGCGGTAAATCTGTAAGTGACATCATAGAACGAACCATATCTAAGAGAGTTCGATTACGACCTTCGGACACACCATTATGTTGTGGTGTTCCCGACGGTGTCAATTGTGAAAGTATTCCGCATTTCTTCAAATGCTCGCCAAACTCGTAACTTAGATATTCACCTCCACAATCAGATCGTAGAAATTTAATCTTCTTGTTATGTTGATTCTCTACTTCACTTTGAAATTCCTTAAACTTCTCGAAAGCTTTGGACTTATGTTTCATGAAATAGATATACCCATATCTACTGAAGTAATCCGTGAAAGTAAGAACATAACGATAACCACCGCGCGATGCTACACTCATTGGGCCACACACATCGGTATGTATGATTTCCAATAAGTCCGTAGCTCGCTCCATCATACCGGAAAATGGAGTCTTAGTCATTTTATCCATCAGACATGCTTCACATATTTCAAGTGATTCGAAATCAAGTGATTCAAGAAGTCCATCGGAATGGAGTTTCTTGATACGCTTCACTCCAATGTGACCAAGATGACAGTGCCACATATAGGTCGAGTTATCGCTTAATTTCAAACGTTTAGCTTCAATGTTATTAACATGTGTATTACTACAATCAAGATTCAACAATAATAGACCATCTATCAAAGGTGCATGTGCATAAAACATATTACTCATATAAATCGAACAACCATTATTATCGGACTTAAACAAGTAACTGTCTCGCAATAAACATGATCCAGATATAAAATTCATGCTCAACACAGGCACCAAATAACAATTATTTAAGTATAAAACTAATCCCGGTGGTAGATGAAGAGGTAGAGTGCCGACCGCGATCACATCAACCTTTTATCCATTTCCAAAGCGCATCGTCACCGTGTTCTTCGCTAGTTTCCGTCTATTCTGCAGCACCTGTTTCGAGTTACAAATATGAGCAACTGAACCAGTATCAAATACCCAGGCACTACTACGACTACTAGTGAGATACACATCTCAAGAACATGTATATCGGATATACCTTTCTTCTTGATGTTGCTGTTCTTCAGACCTGCCAAGTACTTAGGGAAATTCCGCTTCCAGTGACCTTCTCCCTTGCAGTAAAATCACTCAGTATCAGTCTTAGGCCCAGCCTTGGTCTTCTTTGCCGGCGCGGTAACTTTCTTACCGCCCTTCTTAAAGTTTCCTTTTTTCTTGGACTTGCCTTGACTTTTGAATTTGGTTGTCTTATTGACCATCAATACTTGGTGCTCTTTCTTGATCTCTGCTTCCGCAAATTTCAACATGGAGAAGAGTTCGGGTAACGACTTTTCCAAGTTTTGCATGTTGTAGTTCATCACAAAGTTCTTATAACTTGGTGGTAGTGATTGGAGGACATGGTGAATCGCCAAAGCATTAGGGATCACTATACCCATGCTTTGAAGCTTACTTGTGTGCCCAGGCATCTTAAGAACATGCTCACTGATGGAGCTGTCCTCTTCCATCTTGTAGTTAAAGAATTTTTCAGAAGCCTCATAACTCTCAACTTCTGCGTGAGCCTCAAATATCATTTTGAGTTCACGGACAATATCATGTGGGTCAAAGTTCTCAAACCTTTTCTGAAGCTCCGATTCCAAACCATACAAGATAGCACACTGAACTATGGAGTACTGATTCTTCCGAGTGAGGAAAACATTTTTCACCTCATCGGTAGTGTCAGCTGCAGGTGGGTCACCCAGCGGTGCATCCAGAACATATGTCAAATTACCAGCATTGAGGAAAATCCTCAAGTTGCGAAACCAATCCGCGAAGTTGCTTCCATTGTTTTTCAACCTTTCTTTCTCTAGGAACACATTAAAATTGATGGTAGGGGCCTCCATTGATCTACAACATATTTGCAATAGTTTAGACTAAGTTTATGACAAATTGAGTTCTAATTAATAGTTAAATTAATCTAGGTGAACTCCCACTCAAAACAACATCCCTCACATTGTTTTAGTGATCACACAAACCAAATCTACCACATCAAAACCAATCATCACGAGAGATGTTGTAGCTTCAAAGGCGAACAATCAACATGTTCATCATATCTACTATATGACTCATGCTTTACCTTTCGGTGATCCGTGTTCCGAGACCATGTCTGTACATGCTAGGCTCGTCAAGATCAAACCTTAGCTTCCGCATGAGCAAATATGGCTTGCTCCCGTTGTATACACTCGCAGAATCTAACACACCTAATCATCACGTGGTGCTTCGAAACAACGAGCTTTGGCAACGGTGCCTACTAAGGACGAACACTTTATAACTTGATATTTTGTGAGAGGGATCATCTTATAATGCTACGTTATGAACTAAGCAATACAAGATGCATAAAAGGATTAACATCACATGCAATTCAAAATATGTGATATGATATGGCCTTTCTTCTTGTGCTTCGGATCTCCATCTTCAAGCACGAACATGGTCTCCATCATCACCGGCGTGGCGTCAAGGTCAATGGCACCGCTCCATGGTTGTCATCCTCCAGCATCAACTATTACAACTATTTTGAATAATAGACACGCAGGTCTTAACGAAATTAAAAGACAACCATAAGGCTCCTGCCGGTTGCTAACTTACAATAAGGAACATTGCATACATCACATATAATCACAATCATGGCCATATCACATCACAGCACACCCCTGCAAAACAAAGTTAGACGCCTCTAATTTTCTTTACATATTTTACGTGGTTTGGGGCTTTCAATAAGTACCGTTCTAACTTACGAACAAGAACCACAATGTTGATGCTTGAACTATCAAGTGCCCGTTGTAAATTGAATCTATACTATGATGGGAGAGACAGATACCCGCAAAGCCACTTATGCAATACAAGTTGCATGTTGAGCGTGGAGCAAGCCTCATGAGCGATGTCATGTAAGGTCAGCTCGGGCCACTTCATCCCATCATACCGCAAGATGCAAAGTACACAAAAAGCAATTGATAATAAAAGCACCACCGCCCATAATGACCATTGTGTTCTACTCGTGCAACAGATCTACATATAGACACGACTCTGATACCACTATAGGGGTTCATAGCATGGAAAACAAAAAAAATCTACCGCATGAACACACACAAGCCAAGATCTATCTACTAGATTGTAGCAATGAATCGATTAGAGTACTCACCCACAAAGATTCCAAAGCGGTTAACGAGAGAAGATTCTCGTGGGTGATGTAGCCGTACACTTGCCGATCTCAAGATTGCGTAGACGGTCCTTCCTATGCGTTAAGCGGCGCTTCATGATCGGTCACATCGTTCGATTTCGATGACGACCTTCCTATCCCTTGTTCCAACAGGCAGCGGAGGTTGTATTTCTCTCCACGCTATTCCGGTATGTCACATCCCAAGATTTTCCAAATCTTGTAATGTGAAAAATAAAATAAACAAAATAAATTATTGTTGAATTTTAAGGTGAAAAGAAACTTTTGTTTCTAAATGGAAACTTAAAATCCCATCTTGAACAAACTTTGATTAAAGTTTTGAATTCAACAAAATCCAAATCAAGAGAAATGCATTCCTCTTAAAATGCATCTGGAAATTCAAACACTTGGAAAATAAATCCAAACCCTAAATCCTAATGGAATAAAAACCATTTCCAAGTATCTCCAAGCCTATGGATTTGATCCATATAAGATATTGTCAACAAACATTTACAAATGACCAAGAAAGACAAATAGAAATATTATAAGACCATAGAAATTGGTTTCACTTAATTTGGAGCCATAGATAAAATCTTATGAATTTCAATAAGATAAGGAAAAATAATTTCCAAAACTAATAGAGCAACCACCTATAAATCCATACCAATTGGTGAGAAAATAATCTTAAAAGGATTTAAAAGGATAAACAAATAATAAACAAGATTTTAAAAATTGGAATCACCAAGTTTGGATCTCTAAATAAAAAGATTTGGGTTTTATAAGGTAAAGAAAGAAATATTAATTAAAGAATATTTAAAGACCAAATCAAATCATGGCCAAATCCATAAGCAAATGGAATGAATTTAGTCCAAATTCAAATAAAATAAAAGGATAAAGACATTCCAAAATAAAATAAAATGGCATTAACCATTCTATCCCTATTTTAATAAAGACAAATCTCTAATAAGAATAATTATATAATTCATGAGAAATTAGTATTTTGGAATTTACCCAAGAGAAATAAAAGTTGTTTAAGTCAACATAATTAAGATTAAAGAAATCTTCCAAATAAACTATAAGGAGATTAAAACTATATTTAAATTCCATTGGAATTAAAACAAATATCCAATTCAAATGATTTGAGAATCTCATTAAATACTTCCAAATAATTCAAAATGAGTTATTTTGACACCCTATTAAGTAAGTAAAACTTACTGAAAGGCTTTGGGAAATCAAATGGTGTCTAGAAATAATATTAAATCTTATATGATTTAAAACTAGAACCTATTCTGAATAATTAAAAGACCCCCCAAAGAATAATATTTTATTCCAATTTTGACTTCAAAATGTGCTACTAATCAATATTTAAATCTACAAAAATTTTGACAAAAGATTGAATTCAAATGAATGTTTGAATTGACCAAACAAAATAAAAACAGAATAAAGGAAAAGAAAAATAAAAACAAACAGAACAAAAAAAATGTGAAAAGGAAGCAGCCCAGCTCGGCAGCCCAGTCAAGGCCCAGCAAGCCCACTCCTCACCCCACCCGAGCGAACCGTTATTCACTCGCAAACGAACCCGCAGCGACGCTGACAGAACGACCCCACCCCCACTCTCTCTCACTCGCAGACAGCCAGGCCCCATGCCCACGTCAGCATCTTCTCCCCCGCGACGACCCCTTCTTCCCCCAAACCTCGCCGTTCCTGCCGATTAATTCCTAGCTTGAATTCGCCTTAATGCCGCATTAATCCCTCGCCGTGACCACGCAGTAATAAACGCCAGGCTCCCCTCTCCCTTCTCCCCCAGACCACACCCCACAGGAGCCACCGGGCTGCACAAATTTCTCCTCCGAACCTCACTGTCTCCGACGGATTTCCCGGCCGATTCCGGCCAGTTCCCTCCGCCCCTTGCCTCCTCGAGCACACAGACGTGAGCCCCATCTCCTGGCGAACCGCTCAGAGGCATTAGCTCGCTCGCGCGCGCCCCAGAGCCTCGACAACGACGACACCAAGCGCCGCCACCGTCTACTTCCTTCTCTGGCGACTCCTCTGGTAAGAACCTGACCGCCCCTCTCCTTATCCTTCACGCACGCATCATCGCCATGACCTTGCGCATCTAACCGTGCTTCCCGTTTGCTCCCTCGTGACCCGTAGCGCCGCCCTCGACGATGACAGAGCGTGGCCGTCGTCAGACGCAACTTCGATGAGCGATTATTAGCAACCCTGTGCGCCCCTTCGTCAACCGCGAGCAGGTTGAGCACCCCCACGTCACTACGATCACTGTGAGCCATCTCTCTTCCCTTCTCGCTTCCTGGATCATCAGCTCCGCCGCTAGTAGAGCGTCGCCGCCGCGCGCTGCCGTTGAGCGCCGCCAGTTAGTGGCAAGTCGTTGATAGCCGTTAGATGCAGATCCAAAGGACAGGATAGAAACTAGACGAAGAGGTAAGTAGCAACCTAGGCCGCACGATCTGTTTAGATCCAATGCCTCACGTTGTTGATCCGGCCGAAGCGGTACCGACGAATAGAAATGCGCCGCGTGTCACAAAGTTAGATTTAAAAACATGATTTGATCTATTTGTGATTCAATTTTGTAAAATCTATAAATTTAAATCTACACGTCCAAATTTTACAAACTTTATATCAATGGATTCAGAAAAACAAGCCCTAGCCAACCATGCCATTTGTTTAGTAAAAAGCTTCTGTTAAATTGATTGTTTTTGAAGAAACTTGTGTATGCATGATTAGGATATAAATTTTTTTCCAAAATGTTTTTGAGGATAAAATCTTTGGAAAAATGGTGTGTTTTGAACCTACTGACCATAGGAAACAAATTGTGGTTTGAAAAATGTATTTGGTGAAGCAAAATAATAAATCTTTGATTTAAACCATTTCTAGTCAAATAAAAATATGGTTTATTTATTAAAAATGGTTTAGGAAGAAAACCTATGGGAAAATGTTTTGTTTTAAACTCTCTGACCCCAAACACCAAGTTTTATGATTTGAAAATGTATTTGGTCAACCCTATAAAGATTATTACCTTCCTAAAAGCATTTTCAACCACATGAAATAATGATTGGGTTTAAAAATGGTTTAGAGATAGAATATTTTTACAAATGGTTTTGCCACTTTATAAAATGACCATTAGGTGTTTTCAAATGTTTATGAACCATTAGAAACCACTTTTCAAATAAAACAATGCTTGCATGTATTGCTTTGTTTTATCATTTTATGTGATGAATTGCTTGAATGGTAGATTTAAATATTGTTTGCTTGATTGAATTGTAGTGATTTGAAGTGAGTGAACATTGCAAAGATCAAGGAGTGAACTTATACTCTCTACCAAAAAGGCAAGTGATGCTTCATACTTTTTGTCCCATTATTTTCACTATGCATTAGTGATATTTCTAAGTAAGACTTGCATGGAATTTTTGCTAAGTATAAACCATGCTATGGGAAATCCTAGTAGATGAAACCTTAGTAAAATTTTCCTAAGTTAAGATTCCTACTACTATCATGCTTATCTTAGCTAATAGAAAACAAGGGTGGAATATATATTCATACTATGGAAAAATTTCTAAGTCTAAGGACTTGTGTTTTGTTTAATAAAACAACTAAGTGAATGAATCACCTGGGTGGAATGGAAGGAATGGTTTGTGTTGAGTGGTCATGCAAGTCCAGTATGCTGGGGAAAACTTTGGCATCACCAAGTCCAGTATGCTGGGGAAAACTTGGTGTCTCACTTGTGGATGGCCACCCAGGAACAAAGAGATTTGAGATGTCAAATGTTGAGAAGCTTCAAGTGCAGCCACTTGGCATTATGGGCTCTGCCTGGATCATATAGGTTGCAATAACTTAGCCAAATGGACAGTTGGTGGTAGGGGTTTGATAGGTTGGAACACGTCCATTCTGGTCTAAGGGAAGGATTCTGAAAGATCTTGTCTTGGTGAAACCAAGTCTTGTGGGGAAAGTGCACCACCTCTGCAGAGTATAAAATCTAAGTACTTAGCCATGTCCCTGGCAAAGGACAATTTGAGCATCAAGACATGGAAGCTATCAAGAATCTCATCATCCAAATTTCTAAGTTAAAAGCTTGTGGTTGAACAAGGGTTTAAGGTTCACCAATTTCTATTGGTGGTTCCTTGGGTGATATTTTTGTCAAGCAAAAACTTAGTGTTTTCAAATGATAAGGAAAATCTATTATTGAGCAAAGCAAGCCTAAGCTCCACTTAGACAAATGCATATAGATGATAGACTCCACTATACCACCATAGTATCACTTGCCAATACAATTCAAATGTATTGACCCTTGTGGCTGTAACTTGTTATGTTGCAGGTTTGATTGATATTAGTGAATTTAAATGATTAGGATTACAAGTCTACAACAAACATGTCTGCCTGTGGCACTTTGAATATGAAGGACCCCATTCTATTGTTATATTCTGCTGCATTGTAATGAGATAGCCAAAGGAGCTATGTAAGATGTAATAAATTAACTTATTCCTGGTTATAAAGTTGTATTATGACCTTTGTTTCTTGATATTACATCTTAACTGTGGATGCTAGCTATTGATCCAGGGACTAGCATTGTAAACACAGGGATATCTACCTTATTAAAGGTTGGGAACCTTACAGATGGTATCAGAGCATTGTGTTTCCTGTAGGATCTGTAAACCTCGGATTGGACAAAACCCCTTAGAAAAATAGGAGTTGTATTTGTTCCAAAACTTATTTACAAACAATCTTGTAAACTCTTTCCTCAACCATTTTGGTTTTGATTCTACATCTCTTCTATTTCAAACTTGATGGATAAAGCCTACCCCATGTCCAAGGACTTCACCATGTGCTAAGGACATCTTCAACTCTAATGACTTCAACATCTTCAACTCTAATGACTTCAACATCTTCAACATTTTCACCATGGACATCAACTTGGATATCACTAAGGACTACAAGTGAGACAAGAAATATTACTCAAGACTTGAAGACTAAGGAAATACAACTTAGAAGGAACCATCATCACCTTGAAGTTTTGAGACCAAGATGCAAGAAATTCTCTAAGGATACAAAGATCTTGTTCAAGAAGAACCAACCAAGAAGGATGGAAAGAATCTCAAGTGAACCATATAGATGGACCACCATATTTAGTTTAAGTCAAACCCACCAACTTATGTGGTGTAACAAAAAAAAATTGGTTGCCTAAAAATGTGCTTGAAACTTGTTGTTTGAGTGGAATGTTGGTTGTGATTGCTTGCACATTGCTTGTGTAAATTGTGATGTGTGTGATTAGAATTATTCCCTTAGAAATATTTTGCCTATTCTAACCCCAATCCAACCCAAATAGATGACTTCTCCAAGGGACTCCAACATCAAGGATGGTGACAACAACAACAACAACCAAGAGGTCAACATGAGAGACCAACTGCTTGCAAGACAAACCCAGTTGAACCAAGTGACAACTCAGTTTTTAGCCAACAACAATGAGTTAGACCCAACCATGCAAAAGGTTTTGGAAACTCAATCCCAATTGTTGCAAGGAATGCCTACTCAAATGATCAACATGGGAGAAAACTCTTCCCAAGGAGCTTATGACAACAAGGATGACAAAGATGTTATTCTAGAAGGAACCCAAGCTTGCAATATTTGTGGAGACAAGGATCACACTTCCAAGGAGCATGAAGACCAATGCCCCAACTGCGAAGAGAAACATCCAGCTAACCAATGCCCCACCTCCCAAGCTACTTGTTACCTGTGTGAAGGAAACAATCATGTCCCTATCCAATGCCCCATCTATTCCATAGTTGAACAAAGGAAACAAGGTGGAATGCAACAACTGATTGCAGACTACCATGAGAGAGCCAAGTCTACCAAGAAGGATGAAGACAAAGGAAAATCTCAGCTTGTACCTCCCAGCAACATGACTCAATTTAAAGGACCAAAGAGGAGACATATGTATTATCCAAAGAGTAATAAAAGGGCAAGGAGACCAGTAGACATTCCTACCTTTGAGATAACATATGAAGAACATGAATTAGAAGCACTCCTAGCTTTGGAGAAACCCAAGAAAAAGAAGGACAAAAGCCATGTGCAATGTGGTCATTGCAAAGAAATGGGACACTATGCCAGTGAATGTCCAGAGAAGCAGAAATATAAGGAGATTAGCCAAGTGTGGTGCAACAACTGCAAAGATCTAGGCCATTATGTAGCAACTTGCCCACAGAAGATACGTGATGAACTCAATCTTATCACCTGTTACAATTGTGGTAACCAAGGACATTATGCAAGAAACTGTCCAAAAAAGATGAAGCACAAGATAAACAAGCCTATGAAAGATCTCAGCCTTGTCACATGTTTCAAGTGTGGAAACAAAGGACATTATGCAGATGTTTGTCCAGAGAGATTTCAACAAGACCCCAAGAAAACCAAGATGTAATCTAGTTGGAAAAATTCTATGGGTGGTAGTACCCTAGATGCTTTTGAGCCAACTTGTAACCCCTAGCCTCCCCAAATCTCGGGACGAGATTTATTTTAAGGGTGGTAGCCTGTCACATCCCAAGATTTTCCAAATCTTGTAATGTGAAAATAAAATAAACAAAATAAATTATTGTTGAATTTTAGGGTGAAAAGAAACTTTTGTTTCTAAATGGAAACTTAAAATCCCATCTTGAACAAACTTTGATTAAAGTTTTGAATTCAACAAAATCCAAATCAAGAGAAATGCATTCCTCTTAAAATGCATCTGGAAATTCAAACACTTGGAAAATAAATCCAAACCCTAAATCCTAATGGAATAAAAACCATTTCCAAGTATCTCCAAGCCTATGGATTTGATCCATATAATATCTTGTCAACAAACATTTACAAATTACCAAGAAAGACAAATAGAAATATTATAAGACCATAGAAATTGGTTTCACTTAATTTGGAGCCATAGATAAAATCTTATGAATTTCAATAAGATAAGGAAAAATAATTTCCAAAACTAATAAAGCAACCACCTAGAAATCCATACCAATTGGTGAAAAAATAATCTTAAAAGGATTTAAAAGGATAAGCAAATAATAAAAAAGATTTTAAAAATTGGAATCACCAAGTTTGGATCTCTAAATAAAAAGATTTGGGTTTTATAAGATAAAGAAAGAAATATTAATTAAAGAATATTTAAAGACCAAATCAAATGTTGGCCAAATCCATAAGCAAATGGAGTGAATATAATCCAAATCCAAATAAAATAAAAGGATAAAGACTTTCCAAAATAAAATAAAATGGCATTAACCATTCTATCCCTATTTTAATAAAGATAAATCTTTAATAAGAATAATTATATAATTCATGATAAATTAGTATTTTGGAATTTACCCAAGATAAATAAAAGTTGTTTAAGTCAACATAATTAAGATTAAAGAAATCTTCCAAATAAACTTTAAGGAGATTAAAACTATATTTAAATTCCATTGGAATTAAAACAAATATCCAATTCAAATGATTTGAGAATCTCATTAAATACTTCCAAATAATTCAAAATGAGATATTTTGACACCCTATTAAGTAAATAAAACTTACTGAAAGGTTTTGGGAAATCAAATGGTGTCTAGAAATAATATTAAATCTTATATGATTTAAAACTAGAACCTATTCTGAATAATTAAAAGACCCCAAAAAGAATAATATTTTATTCCAATTTTGACTTCCGAATTTTCTACTAATCAATATTTAAATCTACACAAATTTTGACAAAAGATTTAATTCAAATGAATGTTTGAATTGACCAAACAAAATCAAAACAGAATAAAGGAAAAGAAAAAGAAAAACAAACAGAACAAAAAAATGTGAAAAGGAAGCAGCCCAGCTCGGCAGCCGAGTCAAGGCCCAGCAAGCCCACTGCTCACCCCACCCGAGTGAACCGTTATTCACTCATAAACGAACCCGCATCGACGCTGACAGAACGACCCCACCCCCACTCTCTCTCACTCGCAGACAGCCAGGCCCCACGCCCACGTCAGCATCTTCTCCCCCGCGACGACCCCTTCTTCCCCCAAACCTCGCCGTTCCTGCCGATTAATTCCTAGCTTGGATTCGCCTTAATGCCGCGTTAATCCCTCGCCGTGACCACGCAGTAATAAACGCCAGGCTCCCCTCTCCCTTCTCCCCCACACCACACCCCACAGGAGCCACCGGGCTGCACGAATTTCTCCTCCGAACCTCACTGTCTCCGACGGCTTTCCCGGCCGATTCCGGCCAGTTCCCTCCGCCCCTTGCCTCCTCGAGCACACAGACGTGAGCCCCATCTCCTGGCAAACCTCCCAGAGGCATTAGCTCGCTCGCGCACGCCCCAGAGCCTCGACAACGACGACACCAAGCGCCGCTACCGTCTGCTTCCTTCTCCGGCGACTCCGCTGGTAAGAACCTGACCGCCCCTCTCCTTATCCTTCACGCACGCATCATCACCATGACCTTGCGCATCTAACCATGCTTCCCGTTTGCTCCCCCCGTGACCCGTAGCGCCGCCTTCGACGACGACAGAGCGTGGCCTTCGTCAGACGCAACTCCGACGAGCGATTATCAGCAACCCTGTGCGCCCCTTCGTCAACCGCGAGCAGGTTGAGCATCCCCACGTCACTGCGATCACTGTGAGCCATCTCTCTTCCCTTCTCGCTTCCTGCATCGCCAGCTCCGCCGCTAGCAGAGCGTCGCCGCCGCGCGCTGCCGCTGAACGCCGCCAGTTAGTGGCAAGTCGTTGATAGCCGTTAGATGCAGATCCAAAGGACAGGATAGAAACTAGACGAAGAGGTAAGTAGCAACCTAGGCCGCATGATCTATTTAGATCCAACGCCTCACGTTGTTGATCCGGCCGAAGCGGTACCGACGAATAGAAATGCGCCGCGTGTCACAGAGTCAGATTTAAAAACAGGATTTGATCTATTTGTGATTCAATTTTGTAAAATCTATAACTTTAAATCTACACGTCCAAATTTTACAAACTTTATATCAATGGATTCAGAAAAACAATCCCTAGCCAACCATGCCATTTGTTTAGTAAAAAGCTTCTGTTAAATTGATTGTTTTTGCAGAACTTGTGTATGCATGATTAGGATATAATTTTTTTTCCAAAATGTTTTTGAGGATAAAATCTTTGGAAAAATGGTGTGTTTTGAACCTACTGACCATAGGAAACAAATTGTGGTTTCAAAAATGTATTTGGTGAAGCAAAATAATAAATCTTTGATTTAAACCATTTCTAGTCAAATAAAAATATGGTTTATTTATTAAAAATGGTTTAGGAAGAAAACCTATGGGAAAATGTTTTGTTTTAAACTCTCTGACCCCAAACACCAAGTTTTATGATTTTAAAATGTATTTGGTCAACCCTATAAAGATTATTACCTTCCTAAAAGCATTTTCAACCACATGAAATAATGATTGGGTTTAAAAATGATTTAGAGATAGAATATTTTTACAAATGGTTTTGCCACTTTATAAAATGACCGTTAGGTGTTTTCAAATGTTTATGAACCATTAGAAACCACTTTTAAAACAAAACAATGCTTGCATGTATTGCTTTGTTTTATCATTTTATGTGATGAATTGCTTGAATGGTAGATTTAAATATTGTTTGCTTGATTGAATTGTAGTGATTTGAAGTGAGTGAACATTGCAAAGATCAAGGAGTGAACTTATACTCTCTACCAAAAAGGCAAGTGATGCTTCATACTTTTTGTCCCATTATTTTCACTATGCATTAGTGATATTTCTAAGTAAGACTTGCATGGAATTTTTGCTAAGTATAAACCATGCTATGGGAAATCCTAGTAGATGAAACCTTAGTAAAATTTTCCTAAGTTAAGATTCCTACTACTATCATGCTTAGCTTAGCTAATAGAAAACAAGGGTGGAATATATATTCATACTATGGAAAAATTTCTAAGTCTAAGGACTTGTGTTTTGTTTAATAAAACAACTAAGTGAATGAATCACCTGGGTGGAATGGAAGGAATGGTTTGTGTTGAGTGGTCATGCAAGTCCAGTATGCTGGGGAAAACTTGGGCATCACCAAGTCCAGTATGCTGGGGAAAACTTGGTGTCTCACTTGTGGATGGCCACCCAGGAACAAAGAGATTTGAGATGTCAAATGTTGAGAAGCTTCAAGTGCAGCCACTTGGCATTATGGGCTCTGCCTGGATCATATAGGTTGCAATAACTTAGCCAAATAGACAGTTGGTGGTAGGGGTTTGATAGGTTGGAACACGTCCATTCTGGTCTAAGGGAAGGATTCTGAAAGATCTTGTCTTGGTGAAACCAAGTCTTGTGGGGAAAGTGCACCACCTCTGCAGAGTGTAAAATCTAAGTACTTAGACATGTCCCTGGCAAAGGACAATTTGAGCATCAAGACATGGAAGCTATCAAGAATCTCATCATCCAAATTTCTAAGTTAAAAGCTTGTGGTTGAACAAGGGTTTAAGGTTCACCAATTTCTATTGGTGGTTCCTTGGGTGATATTTTTGTCAAACAAAAACTTAGTGTTTTCAAATGATAAGGAAAATCTATTATTGAGCAAAGCAAGCCTAAGCTCCACTTAGCCAAATGCATATAGATGATAGACTCCACTATACCACCATAGTATCACTTGCCAATACAATTCAAATGTATTGACCCTTGTGGCTGTAACTTGTTATGTTGCATGTTTGATTGATATTAGTGAAGTTAAATGATTAGGATTACAAGTCTACAACCAACATGTCTACCTGTGGCACTTTGAAGATGAAGGACCCCATTCTATTGTTATATTCTGTTGCATTGTAATGAGATAGCCAAACGAGATATGTAAGATGTAATAAATTAACTTATTCCTGGTTATAAAGTTGTATTATGACCTTTGTTTCTTGATATTACATATTAACTGTGGATGCTAGCTATTGATCCAGGGACTAGCATTGTAAACACAGGGATCTCTACCTTATTAAAGGTTGGGAACCTTACATGGTAGCACACCGATGTGGTGTCAGAAGTAGAGGGAAGATCCCGTAGGGCTTTGATACGTCCAAAACGTATTTAATTTCCCAAACACTTTTGATATTGTTTCTCCTCTAAACTCGTGTGATTTGGATACAACTAACATGGACTGATGTTGTTTTCAGCATAATTACCTTGGTGTCTAGTTTTTGTGCAGAAAATCAACTATCAGGAAAAATCCCGGAAAATATGGCAAAAATCCTATTTCACCAGAAGGCTCACGGAGCCAGAACACGAGACGGAGAAGGGGCCTGAGGGGCCCACACCCCCCTGCTGCGCGGGCCAGGCCTGGCCGTGCCTGGAGGGGGTGTGGCCACCTCAGGCACCCCCTCGACCTCCCTCTTCGCCTATAAGTTACCTTCTGACCTAAAAACTCAGGGGGTGGGGTTCGATCTTTTTCCAGAAAGAGTTTCGCTGTGCCCCCACCACCAGAAACCGCGATTCGGAACCAGAAACTCCGTTCTAGCACCCTGCCGGGATGGGGAATTTGGAGGGGATCATCGCCATCATCATCACCGACGCCTCTCCATCAACCATCCATGTTTCCCCCATCCATGAGTGAGTAATCCCCTGTTGTAGGCTATGGGGATGGTAGGGATTGGATGAGTTCTATCACGTAATCGATTAAGATTGTTAGGGCATGGTGCCTATTATCTCTATTAGTGCTATTTGACTTTGTTGCAACTTGTTGTGCTTAATAATTGTCACTAGGGCCCGAGTGCCATGATCTCAGATCTGGACTTATTATTGATTCATGATGATAGTATTGTTTGTGATCTTATCTGCAAGTTGTGTACACATATCATTGTCCGGATCCAAAGGCCCCGAACTGACAGAAATTGGGACTGCGTGATGGGATGGCTGTGATGTGAGGATCACATGTGTTCACGGAGTGTTAATGCTTTTCTCCGGTTCTCTATTAAAAGGAGTACCTTAATTGCCAGTAGATTCCCTTGAGGCCCCACTGCAACGGGCTGGCAGGACAAAAGATGTTGTGCAAGTTCTCATTTCGAGCATATATGGAGCACATGCCTATGATTGTTTAGTACTTGGATGCTTTATCTTATTTATCTGCAATTGCCCTAGATCTTGAAGTTACATGTTTAGTCTCGTCCATGCAACGCCCATCCATCCATCCCTATGCCTACCGCACTCATATCCTACTTTTTTCTACTATTGTTACTACTGCCTTTGTTTTACTGTTGTTATTACTTTGTTATTGCTACTACAAAATTGTTACTACTGATAAACTACTGTGAGCAAGACTATTTCTAGGTGCAGCTGAACTGACAACTCAGTTGTTAAGGCTTATAAGTATTCTTTGGCTCCCCTTGTGTCAAATCAATAAATTGGGTAATACTACCCTCGAAGACTGTTGCGATCCCCTATACTTGTGGGTCATCAAGACTATTTTCTGGTGCCATTGCCGGGGAGCATAGCTTTATTTGTAAGTTCACTTGGATCTATTATTGTTCACTGCTACTCCTTTCATCATGGGGAAGCCTCGTGATGGAAAGTTCCCTATTTTACAATCCACTACAAGAAGAGGTACGGTCCTAAACACCTCTGCTGCTCTTTTGATTCACCGTCTGTTATAAGTAAGCTTGTTACACCACCACCACATAATCATGCCACACACACTACTACTACTGCTGAATCTGAAATTGCTTCTGATACTCATGATGTTACTTCTACTGTGCTTGATGCGAGTGGTTCATTAGGTCATTTCCTAGATGCTACTATTGCTAGAACTATTTTGGGAAACACTAAAACTCCTAGTGAAGACACTATTACACCTGTTAGCTCACCTGAGTCTAGAGAGATATGATATTAGTGATGGTTACATTGAAATGACTGATGAATTTATTGAAGAGTACCAAAACACACATGGTGCTAGTGCTATTAGGAGTCTCCTTGAGAGACGTACCATTATTCCTAAATTGTCTTCTAATGCTAAGTTTGCCACTTCTCCCATAGATATTAAAGATAAAGATTATGATTTCTCTCTTGATTTATTCTATATAGACATTGTTGAGAAAGAACCTTTTTGTGGGACTGAAAATGAAAGTACTATAGCTCATATGAATGAGCTTTCCACTATGAGTGCCATATTCTCTGATGATTTTAAGATGCGCAAGTACTTTGTTACAAAGATCTTCCCTTTTTCACTAAAAGGAGAAGCTAAAGCTTGGTTTAATAGATTACCTCCTAGATCCATTGATAGCCCTGATTGCTTGATTGCTTCTTTCTTTCAGAAATATTTTCCTCCCAGTGCTAGACATGCTGCCTTGTAGAAACTTTTTGATTTTAAACAGGGAGAAGAATAGAAATTGCCTGAGTCATGGAAAAGGTTCTGTGCCTTGATTCATTCACATCCTGGATGTCCATTACCTAGAGCTTCTTGATATTTATTACAATGGAATAACTAATGATTCTAGGACATACCTAGATAGTTTTGCTGATTGTGTTTTCAGGAGAAGAACTCCTACAGATGCTGAAGAATTAATGGCTAAAATAAGCAAGAATTATGATGATTGGACTTCAACTGAGCTAAATACACCTGAGCCTACTACTCCTGAACCAGTTGAGCCTGAACCAGTTCCAACACCAACACCAAAGAAGAGGGGAGTGATTGCATTAAATGATGAAGTGATAAAAGAAGGTAAGAAATGTCTTAAGGAGAAAGGTATTAGAGCTGAAGATGTGAAGAATCTACCTACTATAGAAGAATTATGTAAGCCAATTCCCCACTTATCCACTATTGAGGTACACTCTCTCCACTTTAATAAAGGTGATATTCCCTATGGTAAACCTCTTGATCAATGCTTAGAGTAACTTGACACTTTTATTGTTCAGCAAGGTAATTTTAATAAACAAGTTCAGAATCATTTATTGGAAAACTCTAGAGCTATTAATGAGTTGAAAGATATTGTGGAAAGAACTGCTAATGATGTTAAAATGCTTTGTAAACACTTTCAAATGGTTCAAATTCAAATTGATCAACTTGCTAAGGTACAAAAAGATATGCTAGTTAATGCCTCAGGAGATAAACATGCTTATGGCATTAGAACTAGGAGTGGTATAGCTACTCAAGATCCTTTATATCCTGAAGGACAGCCTAAAATAATTGAGCAGGATTCTCAATAAGTTGAAAATAGTGGTAGTCCTCATAAGAGAAAGAAAAAGAAACACAAAATAGTTTAGGAACCACCTGAACCTGCTGTAGATCCTAATAGTATATCTATCTCTGATGCTGAAACTGAAAGTGGTATTGATAAAAATGATGCTCCTGATAAGGAGGAAGTTGAGGAAGAACCTGAGAAGCACACTAAGAACACTCGGTACACTAAGGAAGACTTTATTGCTAATAAACATGGTAGTGAAAGAGAACCTTGGGTGCAGAAATCTATGCCTTTTCCCAATAAGAAACACAAGTCAAAGGAGGAAGAACACTATAACAAGTTTTTGCAAATCCCTTTGACTGATGTTATTAAGTTGCCTCCTTATTCAAAGTATATGAAGGATATTGTCTCTAATAAAAGGAAGATTCCTAATGAGGAAATTTCTACTTTGCTTGCTAATTATTCCTTCAATGGTAAGGTTCCAAAGAAACTTGGTGATCCAGGTATACCAACTATTCCTTTCTCTATTAAAAATAATTATGTTAGAACTGTTTTATGTGATTTGGGAGCTAGAGTTAGTATTATGCCTTTTTCTCTCTACAAGAGACTCCAGCTAGAAAAGTTGATACCAACTGATATATCTTTGCAAATGGCTGATAAGTCTACTACTATTCCTGTTGGTGTATGTGAGGATGTTACTGTTCAAGTAGCACATAATTGCTTGGTTTTAACTGATTTTGCTGTGCTTGAGATGCCTGAAGATGATAATATGTCTATTATTCTTGGGAGACCTTTTCTTAATACTACAGGTGCTATCATCAATTGTAATCAAGCAAAAGTAACTTTTAATATTAATGACAAAGAGCATACTATCTATTTCCCCAAGAAGATTGATAAGAGCTATTGCCTGAATTCCATTGAAAATATTGAGAGCATCAAAGTAAGAGAAATATATTGTCCCATTCCACAAGAAATTTTTGAAACTATTATTGATTGGGACTATTGCTATCAAGTTTAAGGTAACATATTCACTTTGTGGAATGCAAAGTTTTGTTTCATATAAGATTTTTTTGGTAACAAGACTTGACCAGCCTTGTTAACAAAGGGATTTTAATGAACAAAGCAATATTTTCACAGTGGTTATACTTGCTCACTTTTATTTTTCTCCTTCCTAGTCTTTGCTCTTTCTCTTGTTAGTTTTAGTTTTGCTAGTTGTTTGCTTGTTAGAGTGTCTTAGAACTTCTGTAGTTTTGTTTTTGGTTTGCCTTTTTCTTCTTCTAAAAAAAACTTTTTTTGCGAGAAAATCAATTTTCATAACCTAAAAATTGGCCAAAAATAAAGTTTCCCAAAAAATCCCAGAAAATTCATATTAATGTTTTCCTCGAAAAAGGGGCAGATGGGCACTGAATATCCTGGGGACCCACTGTGCCAGCACACCCCACAGTGGCGCTGCCCAGGCGAGCCTGGCCTGGGTGGGGCCCACCTATAGCCCTCCAAGTTCTCTCCTTCCAGCCACTTCTTTCTCTCTCCCGAAAAATACCGGAAAACTTTCTCAAGATCGAGTTCCTGCTGTTGTTGCTCCCGATTTTTGATCTCCTTGCTCATCCCATCTTTGCTGCTGATTTTTGGAGGGATTACTCCTTGGTATGTGCCTCCTCCGCTTGTCCAATTAGATTTGTGATTGATAGATTATATCTTGATTATTTTTCTGCTATAGGTGTCAGGTTATGTGAGCTTTCATGCTTGTTCTATGCTTAGAGATTTCATTTTGATGCATGTTTAGCCCTCTAGCAAGTTCCTATAGTATTTCCTCATCATTTATCAACTTGGAAATTACTTGGTTTTATTTTTGTCTAAAAATTTCAGAAAAGAAGATGAGTGCATACCAACTAAATCAATATGATTTGATGGTACCTGAGCCAATGAAGGTCCATCGTGAGGAAGAAGTCTTCCCTTCCATATACCCATGCCCTGAATTTATGAGAGCTGCGGGGATGTTCCAGGACTTTCAAACTATGATTACTAATGCAGGGTTGGAACACTTTGTTGAAGAGGAACCACATCAATACGTTAAGCTAACCATGGCTGTGGTGCAGGACTTCCAGTTTATTTGGTCCTTGCCTAATCCCATGGTCCATTATAAAATTTACAATATAGCTGTCGACTTGCCTTTTGCTAATTTTTGCGCAGCTATTAGAGTGCCACATTGGGGATCTTGTGAGAAGATCAGATAGAGGCCTAATCCACTTATGAATTTATGTGCTGAAATTTTCCAAGGTTGCGACTTCTCAAAGGAAAGTGGTAAAATTCGGAACATTCAGTTCCCATCCATTATATATTTTGCCTATTTCATTACCAAGTGTGTTCTTGCTAGAAAGACTGCTAGAAAGTTATCTTCATTTGATCTAGCTTTTATCTCAGCTGCTTTGAATAGGGATAGATCTTATAAACTGGGTGCTTTGATAGCTTACCGTCTTACCACCAACCAAGAGAAGGGTGGAATTTATGGAGGTCTCATTGCGTCTCGTTTATTAGCCTTTCATCGTTTAGAGCCTCACCATTCAGATTATCGGTTCCCCACAGAGAGACTTGATATCAATTCCATGGTCCAGCATAATTTTGTTTCTTCTTGGTCTACTGTGAGAGATTTACCGTATGAGATATCCTTTGTCAAGCGTGGTTGGAGAGGAGATAGGACAGAGAAAGTAGTCTATTTGCCTGCACCTGCTTTGTTTAATTTTGATAACAGGCAAGGATGGTCGCTCACGGAGGAAGAGTTTGACACATATGTGGCAGAGCTCTCGTAGCAAGAGGATAATGTTGGGGAGGATGCCGAAGATGATTCGGTTCATCCCTCCAACATGGGGGAGTCTTCATACCAGCAGCCCTCCTATGATTGGAGCACGTCTTCTTCTTCATCTCGAGGGCCGGATTATGATCATTCTTTTGATGACCCACCAGCTTGGGGTTACTACCCGCGCTATTGAGCCGCACTTAGGCCAAAAGCCTAATCTTGGGGGAGGTACACCGACATCACACTCATCTATATATCATATTTCGTCGGTTTGTTGTATATCCATGTTTCGCTTTCTTTTTGGTTCTTGTTTCTGCTTTCTCAAAACACAAAAAGACCAAAAATATTTTTGTTGTTTCTCTCGGTTTGTTTCTTTGCTTTTTAGCTTTGGTTTCCCTTAAAGAAAAATCCAAAAAGATTTTGCTTTGTTTGTTTTTGCTTTGTGTGCTTGCTTTAAAAAAATCGAAAATACCAAAAAAAAATTGTTGTTCTTATTTGGTTTTGTGAAGTTCTTTGCAGGGTTCAGTAGTCCTCAGTGGAGTTTGGTTTCATGTTATTATTGAAGCCACACAAGTGAAGGGCAATAATGAAGATTAAGACAACTTGAGGTGTGGTAAGAGGCTAGTAACGAACTCTATTTGTTTTCATTTTTGTACATATACTCATCATTGTGGGCATGATTAGTCTGTTCGTGTAAGGTGTATGTTATTTATGGATGCTTAGTAGTTCTTGATTTCTTGTGATTAGCTCCAACTTGCTAATAGTTTGTAGCATGTCATATGAATGTTTGCTTGCATTGTTCTATTCATAACTTGGTATGATATTGTGGTATCCTCCTCTGAATGTTTCATTTGAATCGACTTGGCACATGCTCACTCATGCATATGACTGAACAATAGTCAGTAAGCCTCGATGATTTATTTTACCTCAGAGTTCTTGTATCACTTTCATGCCATAATTAGTCCTGTTTTGTTGCAAGCATGATTATGACAGTTATTGCTCTCTCGTTTGTCGCTCCCTCTCTATTGCTAGCCTTCACCTGCACTGAGTATGAGATCTACTTGTGCATCCAACTCCCCCAAACCAATATTGCCAATAATGTCCACCATACCTACCTATTAGCATAATTGCTATTCCCTGCATATTCATTATGCTTCGTTTTCTTCCAAATAAAATTTTTGCTTATTTTGAGAAAATTAGTTAGTAAAGCTCTCACGAACTTGATGGCACACTTTATTTCTTGCACTTAATAAACCTGAACCATTGTGACTGTCCATGAAAGTTATATGCTTGCAAATTATAGGCTGGGAGTTAGCAGAACCGTGCTGCCATGGGGAATGCTTTCAACATTGCACATGTACTTTGTACCCAGTTGATATCATGCTCTTTTGTTTATGGATGTCGTCGGTGTGAAATAAAAGGGGATATTGTAAGTTCATGGAGTTATATATATGTGTTAGATAAATTCCTGGGCCGCTAGCCTAAGCCATGACTAATCATGGTGGAAACTTGCAGCATAACCATAATGAACAATCTGTGAAGCATCCTCTTTTTTTACCATAAATACTAGGAGAGGCTCCTACTATGGTACTATATTAAATAAATATATTTACGAAGTTATGATACATGTAGCACCATACAAGGTTTAAGCAAGCCTTACAACAAACTACCCTTACAATATGTCTATAAACTAGTCCATAATGTGTTCCAGGTTTTGGTTAACGCTGAACCTAAGCAGTTGTAAATCCTGTTTCACCCTAGCTTTCCAAGCTCCAATAGAAGGCTCTACCCCTTCAAAAATCAAATTGTTTCTCTCTTTCCAGATTCCCCAGGCTGCTATAACAAATAACTCAAAAATATTTGCTCCTGAAATCTGATCTTGCGTGGTTTAGTAAAGTGAATCTGCAAGTGTCATTTAACCAGCAAATATTCAGTCTTGCCCAGCATTGGCCACTGGAGGGGCGGAAGAAAAATAAATGCTCCAGTGTTTCCTCTTTGTTTAAGTTGCAAAGAGAGCAATTGTGATTATTTCCTTGACCAACATTAAAATGTCTCCTACAAATCATATTCATAGTGTTGAGTCTATCTGACAGTAATAACCAAGAGAACACCTTCAATTTTGGCCATAGTTTGGATTTCCAAATCCAGGAGAATTGCTCTGGTGGATTGACCAACCTAAAACAGAATTTATAAAACTTTCTTGAAGAGTACTTGTCACTCCAAATAAATTTCCATTTGTCCATAGATTGTACTTGTAATTCAAGCTCATTTATATGATTCTGTAGCAGTTGCAAATCATGCCAAGCTTCAATCGAAATAGGACAGTAGAATAATTCAGTAATCTCTTGAGCTGCACAGAAATCTTGTACAAAAATATCCTCATTGATTGCATAGGAAAAAGCCTCTGAAATTTTTCTTGACAAATAATATTATTCCACTCATCCTTCCAGAATAGAACAATATTACCTTGACCCACACAGCATGAAGCCACCCCTCTGAAAAATTGGTGACAATTTCATAACAGCTTTCCACCAGAAGGACCTAATACTATTAGTTGTATGTGGAATAACCCCTTGGTAATATCAATCCCAAACTAGCTTCACCCAAGGAATATTTTTTTGTTGTAGAATTTGTCCAGAAACTTGAGTAGTAAAGCTTGGTTCTGAAGCTTCATATTTAAAACTCCAAGGCCACCTTTATTTTTGGGTTTACAAACCAAGTCCCAAGCTGCAAGTGACACACATTTCTGACCTTGTTCAGTATTTTTACTCCACAAACATCTTCTTATGATTTTATTAACACGCTCAATGATTTTAAGATGAATTTCAATAGTGCACATTGCATAAGTAGCAACCGATGTCAGAATAGTATTGACATAAGTAAGTTTTCCAGCATGTGACATTAGAAGGGTGCAAGTAGTCATCTTTCTTTCTATTCTGTCCACCAAAGGCAAAAAAATAGTCACATATGGCTTTGTTGTCCCCATTGGGAGTCCAAGGTAGGTGAAAGGCATAGAGGCAACAGAACAGCCAAAAGTGGAGGCCAATTATTGAGCTCTGTTATCTGAGATATTGATAGGGATCAAGTTAGATTTCTGAAAATTTATTTTCAAACCAGTAGATATAGCATAATCCATCAGAATGGATTTTAGGTGGGCCACCTCATCTTGATTAGCTTGAAGAACTAGAATAGTATCATCAACATATTGAATAATTGGAAAATTACCACCACATGGAATTGGTAAAGATAATCTCCCTGCCAAAAGCTCACTATTTATAACCACTTGAAGAAGTTCAGATGCAACCACAAATAGTAAAGGTGACAGAGGGTCACCCTGCCTAACTCCCCTCTTACAATGAAAGGATTTTCCCGGGACACCATTCAACAGCATAGAAGAGTGTCCAAAAGATAAGATACATCTGATCCATTTTAACCAACCTTCATCAAAGCCCATGTGTTTGAGAATGTCAATGATAGTATCATGCTCAATCATATCAAATGCTTTTTCAAAATATAGTTTGAGGACAATAATTTCTTTTTTTGATGCTTCACATTGATGCAGATACTCAAAATCCCAAGCGAAACAGTCTTGTATTGTTCTTCGTCTAATAAAGCCATATTGATTCTCACTTAACAACTCAAAAATCTTTTGCTGAAATCTGTCAGCTAGTAGCTTAGTGATCAGCTTTAAACAAGAATTCAGCAAAGAGATAGGTCTAAAGTCATTAACATTTGATGGAGATTGCTTTTTGGGTACTAGAGTTATCAAAGAACTATTGATATTGTGTAGAGAAATATTTCCTTCAGCAAATGCTTGACATAAGTTATAGAATTCAGGAGCAATAATATCCCAACATGTTTTGAGAAAACAACCATTGAACCCATCAGGGCCAGGACTTTTATCAATAGGAATTTTCTTCACAACATTGTCAATTTCCTCTTTAGATAAAGGAGAAGATAAGGATTGTAAGTCTGTATTTGCTGCAAATAAAGTTGACAGATCAAAACACATGTTATGATGCTCAGTAACTTCCAGTCTCAATTTATAAGCTTCAAACAGTAAGTTTGCTTTTCCATCATGATCCTCTATAATAATACCATCTGATGTAGACATAGTGGCAATTGCATTCTTCCTGTGTCTCTCTGTAGCCATTCTATGAAAAAAAAATTGAGTTCTCATCACCAAATTTAATCCATCTTTCAGTACACCTCTTCTTCCAATACTGTTGCTTATAAGAAAGTAACCTTGAAATATGAGTCTTGAAGATACTTCTAAAATTCCATTCTGGCCTTGAAAGCTGTCTAATTTGTTCTAAATCATCTACTTGCTAAAGTACCTTTTGGCAATTATCAATGAGCAAAGATAACTTAGAAATTGACCTACTCCAGATTTTCAGAGCCCTTCTTGTGTTTTTAAGTTTATAATTCAAAATAAATGCAGGATTGCTACTTCTTACAGGAATTTGCCAAGCTACAATAACTGTCTCCTTGAAACCAGGATGATGTATCCAGAAGTTCTCAAATCTAAATAATTTACTTCTAGGGATGGAAGATTGAATTGATATGAGACATGGCACATGATCAGACACTGGTCTAGAAAGAGCTTTAACTGAGGTATTGGGATAGCAAGAAGTCCAATTGTTGGAAGTAAAAAACCAATCCAGCCTTTCCAATAATGGTTCTGTCTGCATTACTCCATGTGAAAGAGGAACCCTGTAAAGGCAAATCAACCAAATTCTATGCTCTAATCACATCATTAAAAAGTAGCATGTCCTCAATATTCCCACCAACTCTATTTCTGTCATTCTGGGATCTATAAAAGTTATAATCTCCAATAAGCAGCCAGTTGTCTAAGTTTCTTATATTTAGATTATAAAGCAGTCAAAAAACTCTTGTCTAACCTCACCAGTACATGGCCCATAAATGTTTGACAATAACCAACTATTATTGGATTGTGTTGAATAAAATTTTATGGTGATGGCCCAATATAAAGTCTCAACCAGTTCCCCCTTAAATACTGCACTATTCCAGACAACCAACAAACCCCCAGAATTTCCCTCTGAGGGAAAAAAGACAAATTTATCAAATCTTCGAGGACAGAATTTCCTAATATAGGAATGATCAAACACCTCACGTTTTGTTTCTTATAAACATATAATAGCACACCCAGATGAATCAATATGTGAACGCAGAGCATTATGCTTGCTCTCAGAATTAATCCCTCTTACATTCCAACACAAAATATGCCACTGTCTTAAGGTAAAGTTCATGTCTGCATAAATAAAGCACAACACAACAGTTTAACACAAGACCAACTGAACAAGGTAAAGAAAAGTTCCAAGAATAAATAAACTAAGAGAGATTTATTTATTGGACTCTGAAATGAATTAAGCTTCAGCTTCACCATCTTGTTCCAGCTTGTCCTCCTGAAGATCCTTTGGTGGGATGCCATAAATGGTTGTTCCAATCTTCTGCAGCACAGAGATAGGAGTGGTTGGTGGCACATGTGAGGTTGGATTGATGACTTCAGAGTTTTCTGAATCTTCAGTACTGCCATGGGCCCTAGCCATAGAAGGAACCACTCTAGACTTCACCTTAGACTTCCTTTTCCTAGAATCAGATGGCATATCCACTTTAAATCCATTATAAATGTTGTTTCTTGGACTCCTGCGAACTGCAGCAGAGAGTAATGGTGTCTTTGCTTTCCTTTTTCCTTTTACCACACTCTTGTTGAACTGAATAACCTCACCCAAAAACTCAGGATCAGACTTAGGTGCATCCATCAGTATAGAAGATTCATAGCTTGGAGTATCCTCAAAACAAAGCTTCATAGCAACTCTTCTATTCTGACTATGCACCTCAACATCCTTATCATAAACCACAGAATCAGAGGCTGAAAAAAGAGTCTTAACCAAATTAGCCGGTGGGATGACTGGCCCAAGCAAAGATGACGCCCCGAAGAACAAGTTTGGTTGCTGCCAATTGATCAGCACAGCTCTTGCAATTAGAAAAGTAGTAGGGAATTCATCTAAATCCTCAGCAGAAACACTATCATTTAGCCTCTGTGCTCTAGATGCACCTTGTGCAGAGGATTCAGCCACATCATCATCACCAGTGATAATATGCAGAGTTGCACTTGAGCTAGCACTAGTAACAGAAAGCATATCATTCCAAGCAGATAAGGGGCTGTCAGTCAGACTGTTGAAAGGAGGGTGCACACCAGCAGAAAAGATGACACCCTGATCCCTCAGTATCTCTTGATAATTAACCTGACCCCTACTAGGCATGGTGATCCTAGGCACAGTAGTGGCTCTGATGACACCTCCGCTCCCTTCATTACCAGCATGACCTCTTGCACCATTACCTCCAGCACCTCCTCCTCCATTCCCTCTATTACCTCCATTACCTTGAGCAAAAATCCCATTCTGCTAAAGCCAAGTCTGTAGATGTTGCTGAAAACGTTGTTCAGTAGACATATGAGGACCATAAAACGGATGAGGGTCACCATTTGCAGGAGGCTAATCTTCAGTGTCAGCAGAGAGCTCATGAATATGTGCATTCCATTCATCACTACGCAGAATATAAACTGGAACTGTCGATGCACGACGATGCCCACCCATTTGCCGCATCACCAGACTCTTAGGCACAATAGCATCATTCACAATCCAGACTTTAGCTAAGATACAAGCATGATTTTCTCCACTATTATTGAACCATATCTATAACTTTCCAAACAAACTAACTGCTTTTTCAATCCAATACTTAGTTTGATAATCTAATGGAAAATTCAGAAACATGATCCACTTTTCCTGCCCTAAAGAAGTTGTCCTCATGTTTAGACCTTCATCATGCTTAACAAAAGTAACTCTAATCCAATCTATGGTATAATATCTTCCCACAACTGAATCTCTAGCAAAAGCACTTGCAAAACTGAACAAACCTAGCCCAATAGGGTAATTTCCATATGGCTAACCTGAAAACCTTGACGATCCAGTCGGCGACGAAGTTCTCGACGGGCATGGTAACGCTGCTGAATTGGCACCAGAACATTAGTTTCTGCAATGGCATAATTGTCATGACTAAGGGGTGCCTCTGCGCTGACAGCAAGATCACTCCTCACACGACGATTAGGAGGGCCATGATCAATGGAAAAACCATTGGGCACAAAGGCAAGAGGGTTGCAGTGGTAGTTTGCCATGGAAGGGATGCGCAAGAGCAGCGGAGTAGCAGATGCAGAAACAATAGCCGAAGTCGAGATATGCAAACTAATAAGCTGTCGCTTGTTGGCCGGAATATGTTCCTTAAAAATCTTACCTTCCAAGCTTTCTGGCCGTGTTGTTTAACAACTTTGCACCCTGTAATCGAGTGTCCATATCTCCAACAGAATTGGCAACGGGGCGCAGAAAAACAGGTCAGGGAGGAATGTCCAGATATCAGACACCTAGGGCAAACCAAATTCGAGTCCTTTCTAATCCAGACTTATTTCATATCACCAGAAAACCCCGTAGGAGTTCTAACAACTAGGCCATAAATATTTCTATCCTTCTGAACAGCCTCACAACCGGCATTAACTTTGTTACGAGGTTTAAACTTAACCGATCTAATAAAGCAATCCTTTTTTAAATGACCGAGTTGTAAACAACCCAAGCATCGGAACTGATTCATGCATTGCTTTGTAGGATGGTCTAAGGAAATACAACGAGTACAGGTAGACTTGAAAAGTTGTACGTACTAGATAATACCAGACTGAGTATAATTTGCCTGAATGAGATATTCAATATGCTTTATCCAAAAAACCTCATGAGAAAAGAATGTTTTATTAAAGCCTTGAACATACTTCAACGGTAAAATATTTGAAAAATCATGAGAATCCGGATCATCCAAAGAAATAGGGCAGGAGGAACTGAGAGCAAAATTGAAATCCCCAATCTTTATATGATCATGTAAGATATGATTCAATGGATCCTTATGAGAAGATCGCAGAGCATTTAAATCTGCATTAATCACCATAGACACATTAGGATTTCCAGAATGATTCCCTTTAATCTTAGCTGGTATATTCCTGAGATTAAAAGGAGTTGATCTTGCACGAGAATTATTCACATGATCCCATTGATCCGATGGATCAAGACGGCCTTTGGCAGAAATCCTTGGAGAAACGTTTTCATGGAACAATTGGAAATAACACTGAAAATCCTCGCATTTAAAGAAATCCAGTGCATGGATAAAGTGTCCCACACGATTTGAGGCCACCAAAAAACAAAAGCTTCTCTCATGAACCAGGCCACCATGAAAAACTCAACCGAGGCAGAATCTCCTTCATGATGAACCGAGGAGTGAAAACTTCTACATACCTGATGGGACACCCTAATATCTTGAGAGAAGTCCCAAGTGATCAGGGAATCCATAATGACCCAAGACTTGAGCACTTGAAGGGGATCTAGAGGTGGAGATCACCATTGTCGTCGGCCAGGAGGGTGTTGGTGGGAGAGGAGAGGGGAGGGGAGGAGAGGAGAGCCATAAGACACCTCAGATTATATGAAGCATCCTCAATAAAAACCTATGCAAATAGCAAATAAAAAGATCGCTGAGATACTCATTGTCTGCTTGCCTTGTCATTTTGATTATGGGATAGCTCTTGTATCATGTGCAAGGGGTACCCCATTGGCGGTTCTCTATGATACGCATGTATTTACTATGAAAAGAACTTGCCGGTAACTAAAGTTGAGTAGCATGATGAGCGTCCCTCATATTCAAGGGACATGAGATTTCATGTTTATGGTCTGTCAAGCATATAACTCATATTGGACCTCACTTTCAACTTAACCATCTAAAGATGCCTATGATAGGGGCAATGAGAGCTCAAAGCTAATGAGTACCATACTTTCAGCATTTGGAAGCCTTTCAAACCTTTCAAAACATATTCACTTCCTTGTTGAGTCACCACTTATTCTATGGGCACCTTCTTGAGAGCTGTAACACCCTCAGAATCGGACCTATGCAAGTTTTAGCAAAATTCGCCAAACCCGCATAGAAACGATTCAAAGGTGCCCACCAGGCACTTTCGTGCGGGTGGAAAGCAAAGTAATAACATTACACAACAGTCCTCGATGGGACCCACAGAACAGATATATAATGACTCAAAGAGTCAAGAATACAGATATAATATACAAAGATCCAAATCACCTTGAAAAGCGATAGAGCGTCCACTACGGACAAGATGCAAATGGGGCTAAGAGCCACGAAGAATAACCAATGGCGTCCATAACCCTGAGCCAAGCGGAAGGGTAACCCTTAACGGCGTCGATCTCAAAACCTGCTTAAACAAAAGGGGTGCCGAAAAGGGCAAAGGAAAAGAGGAGCGTCGATCGAGGCCGATTACAGCGAGGCTAGAATTCGGCGGTCCTCGCCTACATAGGTATGGTGGACTGAGCGGCAGCGGCAGCATGCACTAAACCACCTATAGAGACTCGATACAACTGGCGTAATCAGAGAGGGGTAAGAGTGACCTATCCGGATCCAACCTGAAGCTAACACCAAACAAACCCATCCTGGTGTTTCCCCCTCGAAACCAGACGAGGAAGTCAACCGAGGAACTCACGCGGTTGGCAGTTTTACTTATCCAGTTATAGTTGCGGCACTTTACTAGTCAGGTTTAGATAATCTTCCTGATAAAATAAGCAGTGGGCACTTTTAGTTAAGCATTCCGTTATAGTTGCAACAATTACTAATCAGGTACAGATAGCATGAGATAAACCCAAAACCCAGCAGTTGTAGGTACTTTTAATCAGCCATTCCGTTGTAGTTGCAATACTTACTAGTCAGGTACAATGGTCGCAAGCAACACTCCAAACAAGCAATTGTGGGCAGTATTATTTAGCCATTCCATTATAGTGTAGCTGATTACTAGTCATTATAAAGTCAAATTTATAGCAATAAGCTTTAGTTATGCTTGTCTATGATCGAGATACTGTGCTCCAAGTCGTCCATATCCGCGGACACGGCTTTCAGAAAGTTTTACCCGGCCGGGGTGCACCAATAGCAACACACGCTCGATCAACCTTGGAAAAACCAAATCAAAACCCAACGAGGCTTTCACGATTGAACAATCACAGGATTCAGAAATATTTCAGGGGGCCACCCCTTAAGTAGATTCCATAGCGGTAGCTGACTCGAGACGGCCTCAAGGTTTGTGGGGCGTGAACGATCGGGAACCCGAAAGTGTGGCTGGGCTTGTCGCTACCACGTAAACGGGTCACAATTCCTAAAGACAAGATGTGCTCCTCGCACAATTTAAATACGAAGTAGCATGGCATAAGTACAGGATCGTAAATAAAACCTCAAACTAGTTTGTGGCCCCAAGAAATAAGACTGAATCAAGCTCTGGCTCAGGGGGGTCCCATATACCTCCCGGATGTGGATAGCGCGATAAATCAAGGAACAGGTATCAAGTACTCGGGTTCTTACGGGACACAAGTGGGCGTTCGGAAACCAAATATTTTCTATCACCCACCGATGCCTCTGCTTATTCCAATTTTAGTTGTTAAACAGAAATTAAAGTGACGATAAGTAAAACTAGAATCATCTCCAACAACAACATGTGGCAATACATCAGCAACTGTGGCATATGACGACACACATCAGCACTTGAGCAAGCAACTACGACGCGCAAGTCCAACTATCTACCAAACAACATGTAATAGGGTGTGGCCAAGGCAATATAAGGCTGCAAGGGATATCACAGGTACGGAAACTAAAGCATCGCAACACAGATAGCAATAGATCAACAGGAGGGAATAAATACTATAAAAGTAAGATAGGTAGAAAGGGGGAGATGCTCGCCTGAAAACATTGCCGAAGGGTTCAACAGAAGTTCGGGGCGAAGCTCACATCAACTCAACGGCCTTATCCGCGAAGAACCAAAACACTAGCAGAAACACCGGATGCTATATTTAATAAAAATGGCAGAAGATCGGCATGATGCATGTATGATGGATGACATGGCAAAAGTGCAATGCAATTAGGCCAGATTAAGCGGAACCGGGGTCCCGACAATTAATTAGGTGGTTCAAGTTGTTTAGGACCCCCGCAATTTAAATGTTGTTTATCCAGGCAGAATATATCACCGGTTCGCTACACAAGTTTAAATGAGGCCAATATGAGACTAGATTTGCCCGCATATGGGCCCCATATTTAATTATCAGGTGAATCGGCATAAGGCCCCCAAACCACAGATGTGCATGCGAGATGAATGATTAAATATGCAGCAAGTTGTTATTATGTTATCAAATAGGGTTTCGGGAAGGGTCCACACATTAGGGGTCTCGACGATCTTGGGGTTCCGGGGTTCGGGGTCGGTCTCAGGGTCCAGGGTTCGACGGAACGGTCTCGACGGAAGCGTCCTCGGATATCGGGGTAGTTCTTGTCGCATTCGCGATGGTTGGCCATGTTGTCGGTCCTCTCGTTCGGGTGGAAGCACTTGTCGCATCGGGGACCCGGTGTCCGGGGTGAAGCACTTGTCGTTCCATGGCGATCTTGGCGTCGGTCCTTGGGCGTCTATGCGGAAAGGAGTTCTTGTCGGGGCCGCGCAGTTGATCTTGGTGTTTCCGGAAGATCTTGTCGACTCCTTGCGAAGGCTTTGGTGCTCTAGATCGGTCTTCAGGGTCCATGTAGTAGACCTCGTCCGTTCCATGTCGACGACCTTGGGGTCTCGGTGACTTGAGTTACGAGTAGGAGTCCTCGGCGTCCGTGAAGGAGTTCATGGCGCCCAAGATCGGTCTTGGTACCGAAGGAGAGCCTGGGGTGTCGAGGCTTCAGCTATCGATGGCGAACTTGGTCTTGGCAGCGCATGTACGGATGGCTTATCGGGGTACTAGTTCGTCTTGCAGCTCTTGTTCACCGGAAGGATTGTTTGCCGAGATTCCATCTTGCAGTACCATCAACACCACCGAAGAACCCCTGTTGACAACACCAGGAAGGCGCCCGTGCGTCTTGTCGCTGCACACGCACGGCAGCAGAGCGGGCCCGGGAAGGCCGAGAAAGCCTGCCGAGGAACGCAGACACGGGCAGCGGCGAGGCGGCTGGAGGCGGGGCGGCGACGGATGGTGGCGGCGGCGGGAAGCAGTCGCCGGCGGTTGGAGGAACGGGCGGCGGTGGGGCCCCCCAGGGGCTGCTGCAGGAGGGTCGAGACACGCAGCGGGGTGGAGGAGCCAGCGCCGCAGGCGGCGCTCAGGGGTCGCCGGCGGCCGGACGGTAGGGCAGCTCGCGACGCCAGAAGGAGCCGCGGGCGCGGCAGTCGGCGAGCAGCGGCGAGGTCGGGCAAACAGCTCGGCGCCAGTAAGGGAGCGACCGCAGGGACGGACGGCTGCGTCTTGATGGCGCAAGGCGGCGGCGAGGTTGGAGGAGCTGCGGTGGTAGCCGTGGCCTTGGGACTGGCGTGGAGGCAGCGGAGACAGCCGGGCGGCGGGCAGGCGGCGAGCGACGGAGAGAGGTCCGGCCAGCGGCGGAGAGGGGGCTGGCGAAGGGAGGATGCGAGCGCAGCGGCTCGGGCTCGGGTTGGGGAAACGCGTGGGGGAGGAGAGAAGGAAGGTGGGGTCAGGGTCGCGGGCCAGGGTGGGGCCCAGGTGGCAGGGACGCGGTCCAGGGGAGAGAGTGGCCAGGCAGGGCGTGCGTGGCGGGTGTGTGCTGGGGCCAGCTGGGTTTGGGTGAGAGAGAGGAGAGAGAGAGGGGGGTAGGTGGCAGGCCAGGATTGGTTAGGGGAGAGGGGGTAGCTGAGGTGGCGCATGGCTATTGGCCCGGGTGAGGTGGCCAGGGGTGTGGGTAGGATAGTGGGTAGCTTTAGGAATTTAGGAGGTGGACCGTTTTAATTTCTGGGGGTGGTCGTTCGGGTCGGGACGGCCCGTTCGACTGCCCCCGCTAAAATTAATATAATTTTTATTTGTTTTAAACGGGCCGTGTGCAAACCAATAGCGGCCAAAACAAAATATTCCGGGGACCCGGTTTTGATGTTTGAATAGAGAGGGGCGTTTAGAAAACAACACGGGCTTTGCGAAATAGTTTTATGCAAACAATGCATGATGATGACGATGCAATGCACAAATTCAACGCGATTTTCTAGTAGTGGTTTTGCGGGATGCCACAAGAGCATAGTTGTCATCTTAGTGTAAGGTGCTTATCTCAAAACTTGGTTAATTATGTCATGACTTTGATGCTTGTATCTCTGATATCTTTACTTCTAGTCTTCACTTGAACTTCAGAGGTGCCTTGACATTTATTTTGTGCTCTTCAATCAAAGGCAAGCGAGATACCACTCTATCATACCTTCTTATGAGCATTGCAATGTTGCTTACATTTATGTTTCATGCTGCTTATTATTATTGAGTTGGAATCTCTTCATAGCTTGCAATGACTATTAAGTAGACTTAGTTGCATAATTCTTATTATGAATTGTCTAAGTATCTACTCCTGTGCTGAGAATATTTACATCATATGAAGCAAATGTGTTCGTGAAAGTTCTTTTATCGCACTTAGTTGTCAACTGAATTGCTTGAGGACAAGCAATAAGCTAAGCTTGGGGGAGTTGATACGTCCAAAATGTATCTACTTTCTTGCACACTTTTGCTATTATTTCACCTCTAAACTTGTGTGATTTGGATACAACTAACACGAACTAACGCTGTTTTCAGCAGAATTACCTTGGTGTCTAGTTTTTGTGTAGAAAATAAACTATCAGGAAAAATCCCGGAAAATATGCCTAAAATCCTATTTCACCAGAAGACTCACATAGCCAGAACCCGAGACGGGGTAGGGGCCTGAGGGGCCCACACCCCTGCCACTCGGGCCAGGCCTGGCCACGCCTGGAGTGGGTGTGTCCGCCTCAGGCACCCCCTCGACCTCCCTCTTCGCCTATAAGTTACCTTCAGACCTAAAAACTCAGGGGGGTTCAACGTTTTTCCAAAAAGAGTTTTGTTGTGCCGCCACCACCAGAAACCACGATTCAGAACCAGAAACTCCGTTCTGGCACCCTGCCGGGATGGGGAATTTGGAGGGATCATTGCCATCATCATCACCGATGCCTCTTCATCAACCATCCATATTTCCCCCATCCATGAGTGAGTAATCCCCTGCTGTAGGCTATGGGGATGATAGGGATTGGATGAGTTCTATCATGTAATCGAATAAGATTGTTAGGGCATGGTGCCTAGTATCTCTATTAGTGCTATTTGACTTTGTTGCAACTTGTTGTGCTTAATACTTGTCACTAGGGGCCGAGTGCCATGATCTCAGATCTGAACTTATTATTGATTCATGATGATAGTATTGTTTGTGATCTTATATGCAAGTTGTGTACACATATTATTGTCCGGATCCAAAGGCCCCGAAATGATAGAAATTGGGACAGCCAGAGGGGATGGCTGTGATAAGAGTATCACATGTGTTCACGGATTGTTAATGCTTTGCTATGGTTCTCTATTAAAAGGAGAACCTCAATTGCCAGTAGATTCCCTTGAGGACCTGCTGCAACGGGCTGGCAGGACAAAAGATGTTGTGCAAGTTCTCATTGCGAGCACGTATGACTATATGGAGCACATGCCTATGATTGTTTAGTACTTGGATGCTTTATCTTATTTATCTGCAATTGCCCTAGATCTTGAAGTTACATGTTTAGTCTCGTCCATGCAACGCCCGTCCATCCATCCCTATGCCTACCGCACTCATATCCTACTGTTTGCTACTATTGTTACTACTGCCTTTGTTTTACTGCTGCTGTTACTTTGCTATTGCTACTACAAAACTGTTGCTACTGATAAACTACTGTGAGCAAGACTATTTCCAGGTGCATCTGAATTGACAGCTCAGTTGTTAAGGATTATAAGTATTCTTTGGCTCCCCTTGTGTCGAATCAATATATTGGGTAATACTACCCTCGAAGACTATTGCGATCCCCTATACTTGTGGGTCATCCGTCTTCGCCTAAGCCGGAGCGGGTAATGGTGGAGTATTAGGATTTCCCCGATGATCTAGGGTTTAGAAGCCGGATAGGAGGAGGTGGAGCCAGCGGAGACTAGGGCGGCGGTGCTGTGGAGGCGGGCGGCGGCACGGCGACGGCGGTGGCGTGGGCTTGGGTGGTGGTGGTGTTGTGTGGAGGGGCAGCCCCTCCCCTCTATTTATGAGAGGGAGGGGCAGCTAGGGAGAGGGGAGTTTGAATCCTTCCCCAACTCCCTATCCTTCTAGGCTTGTAGTGGAGGGAGAGAAGGATTCTCTTCTTCCTCCACTAGGAAACATTGTCCCAGTTTGACTTTTCAAACCTGCCTTTTGACTTTCAATTTTGGAGTTCGTATTAACTCTTTATTTGCACCGCCCTTTGACCTAGGCCACGATGCAACCATTCCACTTAGTCATGACACATTCATGCACCCTTCCCCTTTCAGTCCAGTGAACCTTCTAGACCCTTCTAGATCATTCTGGTGAAAATACCGGAATCATTCCCGAAATCTGAAATTGGACTTTCCTTATATGAATCTTATTCTCCGGACTATTCCGGATATCCTCGTGATATCCCGGATCCCATCCGAGACTCCGAACAACATTCGGTCTATAACATACCACCCTGTTGTGTAATATAAATAAGGATATGTTTGAGCATTACATGCATGCATAACACTTTCACTTTGGTTTAATCAAGAAAGAACAAATAAAACCCTAAAACCCTAACTTCCCCCTCTATTTGAAAACCATTCAAAAGAGTTTTGTATTTGAAAAACTATCTACATGAATGGAACCCAAAGTGAATAAAAGGGTTCCACATTATTTTATATACTTCACAAAAGTTTCTGTAAATTGAAATTATTCAAAACAGGTTTGAATTCCAAATATAAAAAGAAACCAGAAAAACAGAAATAGAAAAAGGATTTCCTGGAAAAAAAAATCTAACCTAATCCTCTCTGGGCCGAGCCCATCTTTTCTCTCCTCTCTCGCTGCCGCCAAGGCCTGGCCACCAGGCCCAAGCCAGCCCATCCCGCGTGCCCCTTAACTTCGTCGTCGCAGACTGCGCAGTGTATCTGCCGTCCGGCGCCGCCGGCCGCCGCTACGGCCGTGCCAAGATGCGCGCCACCGCCCCCTAGCACCTATATGATCCTCCAGCGTCGCCCGGACGAGCCCTAGTCCCCTTTCCCCTCTTTTCCTTCTCCTCGCCAAAACCCTAGCTCTCAGGAGCTCACCGACGTCGCCGTCTCCGGCCACGCCGCGCCACGCTGAGACCACCGCTGGATGCGCCGTGCCGCCCTCGATCTCCCCATTGAAGCTCGCGTGCTGGGATGCTCTCCTCTCCCTGGAAACGAGCTCGAAGCGCCGTCGGACGCCGCCGTTGTCGACGTCTATCCGCCGCCGTCCGACCTCCCCAAGCTTTGCCACCACCCCTGCCGTGCTCGCGGTGAGTCTACGGTGCTAGCTCACCCCTCCGTTTGCCCCCTCCCCCTCTATGTTGTCTGCCCCGCGAGAGCCCGACGCCGTCGCCGCTGTTCGTCGTTGCGCCGCCGTCTCCGGTGACCAAGAAGAAGCGGCGCCGCCACTATTCTGCTCGCCTCGCTCCCCTTTGTCCAGCGCACCCGCTCCCGCAGCCCCGCATCGCCCCTAGCGCCGAGCCCGAGCCTCACCTAGGAGCAATGGCGTTGATGATGTCATCATGACATCATCATGATGTCATATTTCTTTTAATGTTTTCTATAATTATTTCTGTAAATAGAAAATATATGACGGGTGGGCCCTGCCTGTCAGGATTTTAATCATTTCTGTAAATGTTTTCTGAAAATAATAAAAGTCTGACATGTGGTCCCAAGTTGGAAATTATTTTTAAATATACCAAAAATGATTTAAAATGAATTAAAATTTTGGAAATTCATAACTAATTCATTTTAAATCAGAAAAATACAAATAATATACCAAAATGTTCACAAAAATGAAACCTATCTAACTAAGCTATAATCATACATTGTTAATCAACTTTGATAGAAAGTTTAATTAGAAGAACTAATTGAACCCCATAGGTGATTCCGATGATCCCCCTCTTCTAGGGTTTGGACTTTCGGAACCCCCTTTAAAGTGACCAAGCATGCTTTAGGGTTCAATTCAACACTATTTAACTTGTCATATCATCCATATTGTATGAGCATCACACATGCCATGTGTTGAGTGTTGCTTTCTCTTTTCCGGTGATTGGTTCTCGTGAATAGGAACCGAACCCGAAGCTGAAGTCAACGCCACCGAAGAGCAGTATCAGTCCAACAACGGACAAGGCAAGGGAAGCCCCACTCATACATATGAATCCTATGATTACAAAGTATTTCATTCTCGTCATATGCATTCGGTTCAAACAGTCTTTTATCAGTAGACAGAGTAATCCTATCTGATGCTTGTTATCCTTTATGAACTATATTACCTGATCCACCGCTCCTAGCATAACTAGGGTTTGGCTTATGAGCGTCGCTAGTGCCACAGTTCGGTCAAGCTTAGCCATGCTTAGTGGTCAAATGCTGATCATTCAAGTGATGCACCAGAGATGCGAATGAATCTAGTATGGTAGGATGTGATGATGTGGTCAGATATGGATGATAAACATGCTAAGGCTTGTATGGGAGGCCACATGGGTTGTGGTTTTTGTAGTCCCATACTTGCCACCCCTAGGACCTGATGTTCTTGCCTCTTGAACCAAGACGAGCGTACAACCACACGGGGGCCTGGAAACCCCCTCGACCAACTAACTTGCCTAGTAGATTCCATGAGTCACATAGTTTGGGCTTTCCATTCGACATACGCATCTTGGTCGTTCTTGAATGGAGGTGAAGGAGGTGCATTCATACAAGTAGGTAAGCGTGGCAGGGAATGGGAGATGCCTGGCATCCATAATCTTAAACCCTGTTCATATCGCTAGGGACCGACTTCGGGACTCGACCCGTACGGCGGCATCTCCTTAGTGCGTGACTCATGGTCTCAGCGAAAGCAAGATAAAGGTCGTGGTCAACCACTCTCTTTCGGCCTTCCAAGGAAGAGGGCTAATATATTGGCATTAAGAATCGGTTGGTACGTGTGGGTAAAGTTGTGCACCCCTGCAGGGTTATTAATCTTTTCGAAAAGCCATGTCCACGGTTATGTACGACTTGGGAATGGACGTGAAGATCATAGAGAAATATAACCGAATGTTAAAACTTGTCAACTAAAGAGAGATCCGGAATACTTCCTCGGGGTTGTTAAGGGGGTAGTCCGGGAAGAGTGGTTCAGTTGATGATGATGCTTGGTTGATATCAAAGATGAATTAAGAGCTAGAGTTGAAGTCTTCTTATCCCCTTTTGAAAATGATCTAACTAGACGAGTTTCTTCTCCCTCTTGTTTTTAAAACAAAGGATGGCTTTATGCAAAATAACTCCACGAGCCATAAGTCTTGCAGAATACACCCTGTACTCAGCCTTGATTCGTTGATGTTTTCTACAGATGATGCTACCCCAACTGAAGGTGGTTTCTACGTCGAAGTCGACGAGTAGTCGGGGTTCCCGGGCAGCAGCCTAGGATCTATGGAAGGGTCGCTACTTCTGTTAAGGCCTCTTAGGCCCTTTGCTAAGTTTGTTGTTTAGAACAACTTGTTTTCTTCCGTTGTTTGATGTAATGATGGGTCTGTGACCCCTGGCTTGTATGACTGGTTTGTAACTCTCTTAAGAGTTTACTTTATTAATGTATGGTTTCTATGTTCTGTAATGTTACCGATCTTTCCCTGCGCGTTTTGGAATTTAGGTTAGGCTTATATCAGATGAGGATCTGGTATTTGTCTAGCCCTGATCTCGGGTCGTGACAGATTTTGGTATCAGAGCAGGACTGCCTATAGGAAACCCTTCTACCTGGTCGATATTGAGTCTAGAGTTTGAGAAAACTATTTGAAAGCTAAAAACTATTTGCAAAACTCTGAATAGGACTCTTTTTACTCCTTATCCAAGATTGTTCTATTGCTGAGTTATCTTACCTTGTTTGCTTTGCAAAGTTTTCACTTCTCGTCTATCATTTCAAATTTCTAGGACATATGGGTTTGGGTTGTTTTCTCTTAAATACTCCGTACTTGGTTGCAAGGCTCAGAGTTTCCAAGATATATATGTGCAACTGAAGCATTGTTTTTCAACTTTGCTAAAGATGCTTCTAATCTGGCTCTCAATTCTTTTGTGACTTGTTGGTATCATATCATGCTTGCATTCCATTGTTATGGTTTGTATCTAAGTTGGTAGCGTATACGTTTCGTATGATTGTTCTACTGCCATACTTAATGCATTGATATAGTTTTCATCCACATGTTCACCTTTACCATGATCCTTTGATATGGTTTTGCCATCCTTTGTTGTACCCTTTTTGGTGAATCCATTCTCATGGTTTCTGTTTTCTCCTCAGGATGTCGACTGGTACTCGTGGATCTGTTGGCCGTCGAGGAAACAACGATGCTGATCAGGAACTTCCGCCACCTCCCACAATGGCCGAGGTTCTCAACAACATTGAGACCAACCGTCTGCGGAATGAACGCCTTATGGAGCGTGTGGTGCAGAACACTGAACGTCGTCCTGACGACTGTGTCACACATGGAGATTTCATCCGCTATTTTCCTCCAATCTTCACCCACTCCAAGGAACCCCTTGAAGCTGATGATTGGATCCGCACCATAGAGCGCAAGTTCAGTGCTCTTCGTGTCCGTCCTGCTGACCGTGTCAACTTCGCCACCTATCAACTGGAAGGTGAGGCTGGTGTTTGGTTGGAAGGTTTTCAGAATCTGCAAGCTCAGGGACATGTTGTTACCTGGGAGGAGTTTGTTGCAGCATTTCGTGCCTCATATATCCCTAAGCCCGTCATGGATCTCAAAAGGAGGGAGTTTCTGGATCTGACTCAGGGGCGCAAGGATATTGAAACCTATGGGCGTGAGTTTACTCGCCTGGCTCGCTATGCAACCAGGGATGTGACCAATGATGAAGATAAGCAAGATTTGTTCCGTAAGGGACTTAACCCTGCACTTCGCTATGAGTTGATGCGCTTCAAATTCCAGTCTTTCCAGGACCTGCACAATCAGGCTCTTACTCTGGAGCATGGAAGGAAGGATATGGAAGTTTCTCAGAAGCGTGAAGAAGGAAATTCTCGTGCTTGTTCCTCTGATAACAAGAAGCGTCGTGTCTTTGTTCCATACAGTGTTTTTCCTCGTGCTCCTTATGCACCCAAGTATTCTGGCAATAATTCTCGTTAGCCACAATCAAATACTGGTGGATCAAACTATCATCCTCCTGCTGGTTCTCACACTGGGGTTACCTGTTACTCCTGTGGTCAGCCTGGTCACTACTCAAGGGAGTGTTCTCAAAGGGCTGTCGGACGCAATGATCAGCAGGCAAAGAAGAATGATAAATCTCAAGGTGCTTGACGTGGTCGTCTGACCCATGTCACTGTTGAGGAAGCTCAGGAAGATCCACGCGTCATTCTGGGTACGCTCCGTGTCAATTCAATTCTCGCAACAGTCTTGTTTGATTCTGGAGCATCGCATACATTCATGTCAAATTTGTTTGCTCAAGAGCATGGGATAAATTTTGAACCCCTGTCCACCCCTTTGACCATCCATTCCCCGGGTTCTAGCTGGTTCACCACTATGGTTAGTCATGGGAATGAGATTGACATATCCTACCAGAAGTTCCCCACTTCTTTCGTTGCACTCAAGTCATGTGACATTGATGTCATTCTGGGCATGGACTGGTTAACCAAGTATCAAGCTATCATTGAATGTGCACTCAGAATAGTTTCTGTAACCTCTCCTGCTGGCATAACTGTCAAGTATTGGACTGATGGTTCAAAGTCTTCGTCAGCAGTTCTTAAACCTTTCTCGGAGTTGTATGCCATGGATGTTATACCTACTCTCGAGGTCCAAGATGTCCTAGTGGTCTGTGATTTCCCGGATGTCTTTCATGAAGAGTTGCCTGGCATGCCACCTGATCGAAGTGTGGAGTTTGTCATAGAGCTAGTTCCTGGAACTGCTCCTATTTCCAAAAGACCTTACCGGATGCCTCCTCATGAGTTGGTTGAGTTGAAGAAGCAACTCGAAGAGTTAGAGGGTCTAGGATACATCCAACCTAGCACATCCTCTTGGGGTTGCCCTACCATTTTTGTCAAGAAGCGGGATACAAATATTCCAAGATTGGTGGTTGATTATCGTCCACTCAACGCGGTGACAATCAAGAATAAGTACCCACTTCCCCGGATAAATGACCTCTTTGATCAACTAAGTGGTGCCACTGTCTTCTCCAAGATGGACTTAAGATCAGGGTATCATCAAATCAAAATCAGAAAGGAAGATATCCCAAAGACAGCATTCACAACTCGTTACGGTCTTTACGAGTATACAGTGATGTCCTTCGGGTTAACCAATGCCCCTGCCACATTTATGAGGCTCATTAACTCCGTCTTCATGGAGTATCTCGAAAAGTTCGTCGTGGTATACATTGATGATATTCTAATCTACTCCAAGACCGAAGAAGAGCATGCCGAACATCTACGTTTGGTACTGACTAAACTTCGTGAACATCGTCTCTACGCCAAGTTTTCCAAATGTGAGTTCTGGTTACAAGAGCTCGTCTTCCTTGGTCATGTTGTGTCTGCAAGTGGTGTTGCTGCCATACCGGACCATTCTGGAATGGAAGTCACCTACTTCAGTCAAGGAAGTCCGAAGTTTTCTTGGAATGGCTGGATATTACTACCGCTTTATTGAGAACTTCTCCAAGATAGCCAAGCCTATGACTGATCTTCTTAAGAAAGATAAGAAGTTTGAATGGTCAGAAAAGGAAGAAGAAAGTTTCCAAGCTTTGAAAACTAAGCTAACCACCGCTCATGTGCTTGTTCTTCCGGATACAAGCAAGGACTTCGTCATCTATTCCGATGCTTCTCTTCAAGGGCTAGGCTATGTGTTGATGCAAGATGGTCATGTAGTGGCCTATGCTTCTCGGCAGTTGAAGCCACATGAGAACAATTATCCAACCCATGATCCCGAGCTCACTGCTGTTGTTCATGCTCTTAAACAATGGCGACATTATCTCATCGGTAACCGTTGTTAACTTTACTCGGATCATCAAAGCCTAAAGTATCTCTTTACCCAGCCAGATCTGAATCTCAGGCAAAGACGATGGTTGGAACTCATCAAAGATTATGATTTGGGTCTCAACTATCAAACCGGCAAAGCCAATGTCGTTGCTGATGCGCTAAGTCGGAAGTCTTATTGCAACAATCTGATGATTTCACAAGCCCAACATGCTCTCTACGAGGAAATCAAGCATCTTAACCTTGAAGTAGTTCCTTGTGGATTCCTTGCTAACCTTGAAATAAAATCTTCTCTAGAGGACCAAATCAAGGAAGCTCAAAAGCAAGATGATGAAGTTACCAAGATCAAAGAACGTGTTGCAAGCGGTGAAGCTAAATGTTTCTCCGTCAATGATCAAGGTATTCTATACTTCAGTAACCGGTTAGTGGTTCCAAACAGTCGGAAAATCAAAGATCTAATCCTTTTGGAAGCTCATGAATCCCCTCTGTCTATCCATCCTGGTGGTACCAAGATGTACCGAGATCTCCATCAAAGATTCAGGTGGAGTGGAATGAAACCAGAAATCGCTCGCTTTGTTGCAGAGTGCGACGTTTGCCGTCGTGTAAAGGCTGAACACCAAAGGCCTGCTGGACTTCTACAACCGTTGAAAATTCCTGAGTGGAAATGGGATGAAATTGGTATGGATTTTATCACTGGACTCCCAAGGACACAAGCAGGAAATGATGCCATATGGGTAATAGTTGATCGGTTATCTAAAGTCGCTCATTTCCTTCCAGTTCGTGAAACTATCCGTGCTAGTCAATTGGCTGACCTATACATCTGTCGGATCGTCGTCCTCCATGGTGTACCCAAGAATATCATCTCTAATCGTGGAAGTTTGTTTACTTCCAAATTATGGCAAAGTTTGCAAGAAGCAATGGGAACTCATGTCTCCTTCAGCGCAGCCTATCATCCTAAAACCGATGGTCAAACTGAAAGAGTGAACCAAATTCTTGAAGACATGCTCAGAGCGTGTGTCATATCCTTTGGAAAGAACTGGGAGAAATGTCTTCCTTTTGCGGAGTTCTCTTATAACAACAGTTTTCAATCCAGTTTGGGCATGGCACCTTTCCAATTCTTGTATGGGAGAACATGTCGAACACCTCTGAACTGGACAGAAACCAACGAAAGACAATTCTTTGGTCCGGACATGATCCAATAAGCAGAAGATCAAGTTCGCATAATTCGAGAGCGTCTGAAGGCCGCTCAATCTCGTCAGAAGACTAACTATGATCGTCATCATCTTGATGTTCATAATGAAGTGGGTGATCAAGTTTACCTCCGGGTCACTCCTCTAAAGGGTGTCCATCGATTCAGTATCAAAGGCAAATTGGCTCCTCGCTACGTTGGTCCTTTTCGCATTCTCTCCAAGAGGGGTGAGCTTGCCTACCAATTGGATCTACCTTCAAATTTTCGAGAGGTACATGATGTTTTACATGTGTCTCAACTCAAGCGCTGCTTCAAAGATCCCATTCGTGGTGTGGACCATGAAACTTTGGATCTCCAAGATGATCTAACCTATCGAGAATACCCTGTTTGTATTCTTGATGAAACCGAGCACAAGACTCGTCGTCAAACCATCAAGTTCCTGAAAGTTCAATGGTCTCATCCTCTGAGTCAGAAGCAACCTGGGAACGAGAAGATCGTCTTTGATCTGAGTACCCTGCCTTCTTTTCTAAAACCTAGGAATCTCGGGTCGAGATTCTTGTAAGTGGGGTAGAGTTGTAACATACCACCTTGTTGTGTAATATAAATAAGGATATGTTTGAGAATTGCATGCATGCATAACACTTTCACTTTGGTTTAATCAAGAAAGAACAAATAAAACCCTAAAACCCTAACTTCCCCCTCTATTTGAAAGACATTCAAATGAGTTTTGTATTTGAAAAACTATCTACATGAATGGAACCCAAAGTGAATAAAAGGGTTCCACATTATTTTATATACTTCACAAAAGTTTCTGTAAATTGAAATTATTCAAAACAGCTTTGAATTCCAAATATAAAAAGAAACCAGAAAAACAGAAATATAAGAAGGATTTCCTGGAAAAAAATCTAACCTAATCCTCTCTGGGCCGAGCCCATATGTCCTCTCCTCTCTCCCTGCCGCTAGCAGTGCCAGCAGCCAGCCCACCCGGGGCCCAAGCCAGCCCATCCCGGCCCATGTACCCCTTCGCCCCTGTCCCTCGTCGTCTACCTGCAGACAAGCAGGTAGCTGCCTGTCGCCGGCGCTGCCGTCCGCCGCTGCGGCCGTGCCAAGATGCGCGCCACTGCCCCCTAGCACATATATGATCATCCAGCGCCTCCCGGACGAGCCCTAGTCCCCTTTCTCCTCTTTTCCTTCTCCTCGCCAGAACCCTAGCTCTCAGAAGTTCACCGACGTCGCCGTCTCCGGCCACCCCGCGCCACGCTAAGACCACTGCTAGATGTGTCGTGCCGCCCTCGATCTTC
The DNA here is from genome assembly GCA_030063025.1 of Avena longiglumis. Classification (NCBI taxonomy): domain Eukaryota; kingdom Viridiplantae; phylum Streptophyta; class Magnoliopsida; order Poales; family Poaceae; genus Avena; species Avena longiglumis. The sequence continues at coordinate 441,494,918 of CP125975.1, read as the reverse complement.
CCCTTGAAGCTCGCGTGCTGGGACGCTATCCTCTCCCTAGAATCGAGCTCGAAGCGCCGTCGGACGCCGCCGTTGTCGTCGTCGATCTGCCGCCGTCCGACCTCCCCAAGCTTCGCCACCACCCCTGCCGTGCCGGCGGTGAGCCTACGGTCCTAGCACACCCCTCCGTTTGCCCCTCCCCCTCTTGTTGTCTTCCCCGCGAGAGCCCGACGGCGCCGCTGTTGTTCGTCGTTGCACCGCCGTCTCCGGTGACTAAGAAGAAGCGGTGCCCCCACTATTCTGCTCGCCTCGCTCCCCTCTGTCCATCGCACCCGCTCCCGCAACCCCGCATCGCCCCTAGCGCCGAGCCCGAGCCTCACCTAGGAGCAATGGCGTTGATGATGTCAGCATGACATCATCATGATGTCATATTTCTTTTTATTTCTTTTAATGTTTTCTGTAATTATTTCTGTAAATAGAAAATACATGACAGGTGGGCCCTACCTGTCAGGATTTTAATCCTTTCTGTAAATGTTTTCTGAAAATAGTAAAAGTCTGACATGTGGGCCCAAGTTGGAAATTATTTTTAAATATTCCAAAAATGATTTAAAATGAAATAAAATTTGGGAAATTCATAACTAATTCATTTTAAATCAGAAAAATACAAATAATATACCAAAATGTTCAGAAAAATGAAACCTATCTAACTAAGATATAATCATACATTGTTAATCAGCTTTGATAGCAAGTTTAATTAGAAGAACTAATTGAACCCCACAGGTGATTCCGATGATCCTCCTGTTCTAGGGTTTGGACTTTCGGAACCCCCTTTAAAGTGACCAAGCATGCTTTAGGGTTCATTTCAACACTATTTAACTTGTCATATCATCCATATTGTATGAGCATCACACATGCCATGTGTTGAGTGTTGCTTTCTCTTTTCCGGTGATTGGTTCTCGTGAATAGGAACTGAACCCGAAGCTGAAGTCAACGCCACCGAAGAGAAGTATCAGTCCAACAACGGAAAAGGCAAGCGAAGCCCCACTCATACATATGAATCCTATGATTACAAAGTATTTCATTCTCGTCATATGCATTCAGTTCAAACAGTCTTTTATCAGTAGACAGAGTAATCCTATCTGATTCTTGTTATCCTTTATGAACTATATTACCTGATCCACCGCTCCTAGCATAACTAGGGTTTGGCTTATGAGCGTCGCTAGTGCCACAATTCGGTCAAGCTTAGCCATGCTTAGTGGTCAAATGCTGATCATTCAAGTGATGCACTAGAGATGCGAATGAATCTAGTATGGTAGGATGTGATGATGTGGTCAGATATGAATGATAAACATGCTAAGGCTTGTATGGGAGGCCACGTGGGTTGTATTTTTTGTAGTCCCATACTTGCCACCCCTAGGACCTGATGGTCTTGCCTCTTGAACCAAGACGAGCGTATAACCACACGAGGGCCTGGAAACCCCCTCGACCAACTAACTTGCCTAGTAGATTCCATGAGTCACATAGTTCGGGCTTTCCATTCGACATACGCATCTTGGTCGTTCTTGAATGGAGGTGAAGGAGGTGCATTCATATAGGTAGGTAAGCGTGGCAGGGAATGGGAGATGCCCGACATCCATAATCTCAAACCCTGTTCACATCGCTAGGGACCGACTTTGGGACTCGACCCGTTACAGCGGCATCTCCTTAGTGCGTGACTCATGGTCTCAGCGAAAGCAAGGTAAAGGTCGAGGTCAACCACTCTCTGCCGGCCTTCCAAGGAAGAGGGCTAATATATTGGCATTAAGAATCGGTTGGTACGTGTGGGTAAAGTTGTGCACCCCTGCAGGGTTATTAATCTTTTCGAAAAATCGTGTCCACGGTTATGGACAACTTGGAAACGGACATGAAGATCATAGAGAACTATAACCGAATGTTAAAACTTGTCAACTAAAGTGAGATCCGGAATACTTCCTCTGGGTTGTTGAGGGGGTAGTCCGGGAAGAGTGGTTCAGGTGATGATGATGCTTGGTGGATATCAAAGATGAATTAAGAGCTAGAGTTGAAGTCTTCTTATCCCCTTTTGAAAATGATCTGCTAGACGAGTTTCTTCTCCCTCTTGTTTTGAAAACAAAAGATGGCTTTATGCAAAATAACTACACTAGCCATAAGTCTTGCGGAATACACCCTGTACTCAGCCTTGCTTCGTTGATGTTTTCTACAGATGATGCTACCCCAACTGAAGGTGGTTTCTACGTTGAAGTCAACGAGTAGTCGGGGTTCCCGGGAAGCAGCCTAGGATCTATGGAAGGGTCGCTACTTCTATTAAGGCATCTTAGCCCTTTAATAAGTTTGTTGTTTAGAACAACTTGTTTGCTTCCGTTGTTTGATATAATGATGGGTCTGTGACCCCTGGCTTGTATGACTGGTTTGTAACTCTCTTAAGAGTTTACTTTATTAATGTATGGTTTGTATGTTCTGTAATGTTACCGATCTTTCCCTGAACATTTCGGAATTTAGGTTAGGCTTATATCAGATGAGGATCTGGTATTTGTCTAGCCCTACGGTTCGTGAATTATGCAGACATGACCACGACTCTTCTCCGAGCAATAACCAATAGAGGAATCTGGAAATTCATATGGTTCCCACATATTTGTACGATTACTTTGTGATCGAATGAACTATTTACATACGATACCAGTTTCCCTTGGCTCGCGATATTTTACTTATCAGGGGTCTGATCGTCGGTATCACTATATACCTAGTTCAACCTCGTTATCGATAAGTACTCTTTTCTCGTTCCCGTGATATGTGATCCCTTGTGAGCCAGTCACATGCTTGCAAGCTAATCAGATGACATTCCACCGAGAGGGTCCAGAATATATCTATCCGTCATATGGATGGACAAATCCCACTCTTGATCCATGTGCCTCAACACACACTTTCCAAACACTCAATGCCATCTTTATAGCCACCCAGTTACGGTGTGGTGTTTGATGTCATCAAAGTATCCATCCGGTGATAGTGATTAGCATGATCTCATGGTCGAAGGAATTAGGTTACTATGTAACAGAAAGCTTATAGCAAATGAACTAATGAAATGACTTGATCTTTATGCTACGTTTATCTATAGGAGTATGTCCATCACACCATTCTCCTAATGATATGATCTTGTTGTTAATAACATCTCAATGTTCATGATCAGGAAACCACGATCATCTATCAACCAACAAGCTAGTATTATAAAGAGGCTTTACTAGGGACTCTAATTAGTTTACAAATCACACAAGTATTAATGTTTCTGGTTAATAATATTATAGCATGAATGTAAACATTTATCATAAACACAAAGATATAATAATAATAACTACTTTTATTATTGCCTCTAGGGCATATATCCAACACCATGCATACCTCCGAGTTTCACCACTAAGAGGAGTTAAGAGGTTTGGGATCAAGGGTAAGTTAGCCCCACGATTCATAGGGCCGTATAAGGTTCTGGCTCGTAGAGGAGAAGATGCTTATCAGTTGGAGTTATCGGAAGGACTAACAGTTCATGATGTGTTTCATGTGTCGCAACTAAATAAGTGTCACCCGGAAATGGCCAAAACACCGGTGAGAGATATAGTTCCTCTTGATGAGGTTTAGTTGGAAACCGATCTTACTTATGAGGAAAATCCCATCAAAATACTGGAAATAGCCGAGAGGTTTACCCGTACCAAGACTGTCAGATTCTGCAAAGTCCAATGGAATCACCATTCCGAGGAAGAAGCCATGTGGGAACGTGAAGAAGATTTGAAGATGGAACACCCACACCTATTTGCTATCCAACCTGAATCTCGGGGACAAGATTCATCTCAAGGGGGATAGGTTTGTAACATCCCAAATTTTTGTATTAAGATGTTACTAGAAGCATGCATCATATCATTTGTATCATAGCATCACACAACTAAAGTTGCATCAAAACCCTATCACCAAAACCCTATTTATAATTTTTCCATATGAACAAAGAAGGGGGTTTACTAAGCCTAGCCTTCCAAAATCTATGCAAAAGGGTTATATTGTGGTCCTATGTTAACCACTTCCTTTTTACAAAAATTTAGAAACCAATTTCACTAAATTTGGAGCTAATGTGCAAAATCTATTAAAGAAAATGTAAATTAGAAAATACTAAAAGAACAAAAAAAGCTAAGCTAACCTAATTGGTCTGGCCCGCACAGGCTGCACCCTTCTGCCCCACGCGCGCCGCTAAGCCTAGCTGGGTCGCATCCTTTCCCCCAGCGCGCAGTCCGCCAGCAGCCTGCCAGCACCGCGCTCACTGACCGTCGGGTCCCACTCATCGTCTTCCCCGCAGAGCTCGGGAGGGATAACAACGACACCGCCACGACGCATCGATCCTCCCGGCTGAATAGGAGCTGACCGTGGCCCCTACGCCCCGCCTATTTAAACCTAGCGCCCCACCGCCTCAAGAACCTAAACCAAACTCAACCTATCGCCACCGGGTCACCTCGTTTTTTACCTTGTCGGAACAGCCGCCACCGGAGCTTCGGAGGTTGTGGTTCGTGACCTTGCAGATCGCCCTTGCCCCCTTTTTCCCTCTTTTTCCCTCTAGATCGCCTCCCCACGAAGCACTGACTCACCTCGCACTCTTTTCTTCCTCTTTCGCGCAGCACATCGCCAGGAATTCCTCACCGATGTTCCGCCGGAGCTCGCGGGGATCGGCGGAGCTCTGCCGTTAGACGGGGAAGCGAAGATCGACACTGACCACACGGGCGTGACCGCGAGGACCTGCTGATCATCGTCAACCACCTCACCGCCTCGGGAACCCACTAGGACGCCACCGAGCTTCACCATCTGACCATGCCGCCACCGCTCGCTGTTGTCGTCGAGTCAACGCCGTCGCCAGGTAAGCAGCCCCGACACCGTCCGTTAGATCTGCTATCAACGACATAGATTAGATCAAGGGTACCGACCACTTAGATTCTTCCGCGTGGCAAGTGCCGCGTCAGCGCGCGTAGTCAGCATTCCACCCGCTCATCCAATCAGATCTCGACACGTGGCGGAGTTTGACTAGATTAGATCTGTGTTATTTTTAAATAGGCAGAAAATATTATAAACTTGCGAAATTCATAATAAATAGAGTACTTGTCCAAAAATTACAAATAATATGTCGTTGGATTGATAAAATTATGTAGAACATAGATCTGAAATAAAATCGCAAGTTTACTGCAATAGATTTTTTGTAGGATTTAATCACTATATTGGAGTATTTAATTCATAGAAAATAATTATAACTCCATTTTAGTTGATTCTTGTTGCGTTGACTTTGTTATTATAATGCTTACTGTCTAAAATTATAAAACCTTGCTTAGAAGCTTTAGATCTGTTTCTTGGAAGATTTGAAGATTGGATCTCCTTATGAGCATATAAAATAAAGTAATAATCCAAATTACCTAAAATATGTGGGAAATTAATACTAACAACATCCCCAATACAATATCACCCCTAAATAGTATCTTGGTCGAATTGGAACTCATTCTTGCATATTACCATATTGCATGCATGCATATTACTTTTGTGTCATTGTTTTGTGAACCGTGTGATTAGATCTATGCTTATGTTTTCGTTAGATTGTTTGGAGTGTGCAGACGAGTATTGTTGTGTAGATTGCTGCTTGGATCAAGGCAAGTTACACCACTTGTTCATAATATTATCCCAGTTTTGACTATGCATGTTTTGATCTTAGAATTTTGTAGAATGAATGTGTAGGATGTTCTAGTCGAATTTTCCTTAGTATTGTTTTTGCAAGTACGGTTTTTTTGTAGTAAGCCATCAGTAGCACTATACTTAGAAAATTTTCCCTCCTAATAGGTTACCCCAGTTTTTGCTAAGTACTTGCTATGCTATATATATAAAGTACCGTTGGGGGTTCGGAAGACAAGAAATTTTCTAAGTATAAAGGCTCTCTTGAGCAATCTTTTCTTCTCAAATCCACTTCAAAATAAAAACTAAGTTTTCTTCTGGGCGTAATGGTTGTCCGGTCAAGGAGTGGAAATTGGTGGAGGACGGCCGCCCAGGAATCAAAGAAGACTTCCATGTTTTAGAATTCGGAAGCTTCCAGTGCAATCACAATAGATATGGGCTCTATCTTGGCCTAGTACTTAGTGGGAAATCTCACCTGGGTACCAAAATTTGGAGGTTCTTGGCACGGTTGGATCCATAAGGTAGATGGGCTACTAAGGGAAAGTCTCGCCATGGTCTTGTTTATAAAAGGACTTGATCGTGGATTGTGGGTAAAGTTCACAAACTCTCAAGAGTATTGAAATCTGATCGATCGGCCGAGTTCACGGAAAATAACACTTGAGCATCTGAAGGACGGAGGATCTGAAGGATCTTCCTCTCTCTCTCTCTCTCTCTCTCTCTCTCTCTCTCTCTCTCTCTCTCTCTCTCTCTCTCTCTTTCTCTTTCAAAAACTTAAAGTTTTCTAAAACCCCATGGCGTGAGTCATATCGCCAATGGGTAGGATTTTGGGAACTTGGTGAGTAATATCCAAGTGTTAAGTTGTTTGGACACTTGGTGAGTAATATCCTCATGTGTCATTAGACCCTATATTACTTAAGCAAATGTTTATAAAGTAGGAAAAACTCTCTCTCTCTCTCTCTCTCTCTCTCTCTCTCTCTCTCTCTTTTCTCCATACTTAGAGAAAACTATCTTTGTGCAAATGAACTCCACAACATAAACTAGCCTTGCATGTAGAGTTAGTATTTTCCATCTTGGTGTAATTTGCCAATACATTTAAATTATTGACCCAACTTATTGGCTGCATGTTTTATGTGCAGAATGCGAAGATTTAAAGGTGCGTAGGGATCGCGAGTCTACACTCAACAAGACTGGGGCGTTGATGGACTCAAGTTATTTATGTTTCCGCTATAATTTGAGCTAGCTATATGCTAAGCAAGTTTGTAGTAATTTCATACTGTGGATTACCCGTGTAATAAATGACATTGCGTTTTACATTATATTCATCAACTGTGAGTGCTACCTATTGATCCAGAGACTAGCATGTAAATCAAAGAGACCAAGGATCTATCCGAGGTCACAACAGCTCATCGCGGTTGCTAGGGCTCCTTTCAACGCCTAATTCTTGCAGCATAAGCACATCGTGGGTGTCGGCTTGGGAGGCTATTGCTTGGGCTTGAATGGCACGATCTTGAATGGCTCGATGTTTTAGCTTTTATGAAATATCTAGGAAAAAAACCTCTACACTAAAAGGGGGTCTAAATATATTCGGTTCACAAAAGATAAAATATCTTATATTTTAAAACAGAGAAAGTACGTATGAATATCAACAGATAACAACGTTGGGAGGGGAGGGGGTTATCGCAAGATTTTCGGTGTCCACGCGCAAGAGTTACCTAAATAAGTTAGGGTTATGATCTCATGATTTCGATCTCGATCTAAGGGACTAGGATGAATGGATGCACGAATACATAAAAGCACTCATGTACCGCATGTGTCGTCTCTAATTTACATAGGATGCTCTTGAGGTTTAGGACAATCTACAAAGGCCAAAGCCAAGGGCCAATTCAACACAGGTCTATTGTCATGACATCAATTTTAGCGACCAGAGCACCGATCAAAGTCTTGCGCTCATGGTGGTGACATTTCGGAAACCATGCAATGTGCCCATTCACTATGGATGAACAACCAAACAAAAACTTGCGTGCGCGTGTGCGTGCATGCATGCATGTGTGTATAGGGGGTCATCATAATCGAAGTGATCACCACAAAATGAGTCTTCTAAGCAAAAGTCGTTCATGGTGTATTTCCATTTGATTGTGTCTTAGAACTACGAGGGAGAACTACATAGTTGATGTTTTCACAAGCAAGGGGAACCGCCAGAGTGATCTAAGTTAATTTCCATTGTCGATATTGATCATGGATTAACTCATTGACTTTATTTGGTGTCTTGCACATGCAAGTTTTCCCCCTAGGCAAATAGTGGGTGCGGATGTTTGGTTACATGGCCCGCAGTTTCTACCACAAGCCTAATGCACCCATTGTGTGTTTGGCAATGGCCGATATGATAATATTTTCTAAAGAGTGGCGAGGTTAACAAGCAACATCAATAATACCCGATAAATAGAAGGCACCATAATTAAGCAGAACGATACTAAAAGCAACTAAGAACAGTACCATACGACACACACACACAGATCAAACAGTTTATTAGTGGCAACTAACAAGGATATTAGAAGCAACTGAACCCACTCACTCCTCTGCCTCTTCAACGATCCTCCTGATACCCGCAAAAAAACTATCCTCCTGATGGCCTCGTTGTGCTAAGGGAAGCTCTTCACCACCTCACATCAAGAGTAGTCAAAGATGACCACTATGTAGTCCTTCACGCTAAGCTTCTTGAAGAAGAGGAAGTAGCCTATCTTTAGCTTATGAGCAATGGAAAATTCTATCCAGCCCTGATCAAGGATGTCTTTGTCATTGACATTCTTGAGCTTGATGTCCCAGTTCCATCCAGTGGTGGTATCGAGGGTAATCTTCCTTGGCACAAACTCCAAATATGGCTTGAAGGCATCTAGGACAGGAAGCAACCCATTCCTAGGTGCCATCAACTCCTTGCAAAAGTGGGAAGAAGACACCTCCTCATGGAAGTGACCAACTTTAGGCAGCCTTCCTCTTTCCCTCTTGTTGGATCCCTCTTCTAGGAACCTCCACAAGTACGCCTAGCTACAGAGCCTGCAAAAAAACAGTGGTTAGCAATGCAACACAAGAGCATTAGAATATTACACACTCATTTGATAGATATGGTGTTATTGGAACCAGAGGAGACACAATAACAAATGTGGCCGTACATAGCTTCATGTTCAATAACACGAGGCTTGTGACTATAATGTGTGACATTTTCATCATTGGATCCTAAAAACAGAATGAAATGGCAAAGTATATTGGTAGTGGTGTGCCAGGTTTAGGTTTCTACCACATTGAAATGCCTGAAAATGTGGTGAATCTTATTGCCTCCACCAAAAACTATGGGATTGTTCTTGTAGAAGAAGGTTCTCTGAATGAAAAAAAGTTAGCTAAAGAATTTTCCAAGATTTACAAGACTAATTGGCCTTGGAAGATTAGGTAAGTAGGTTCCAAGAACACCTTTCTGGTCAAGTTTCCTCCTCATATTGTTATGGAACAGGTGATTGGTTACCCCAAGTTTGGTGTCTCAAAACCAGGAGTGTGAGTGAAAGTGGAAGCCTATAATGATGACCCAGATGGTGTGAGAGGAATACTTTGGACCAAGCCATATCCACTTGTGGTATCTTAGAATATGTAGATTGGTTGAGTATCTTCAAGAACAATGCTAATGAAGTAAGGGTCATTATAAAATGCAAGGATCCTTCAAAACTTCCTCCTGGTAGACTCTTTAATTTCCAGGACCAACTCTTCCATTTGGGTTTTGTCTTGGACACCTCTATTCCAATGGTTGATGAGGGAGAGGACATTTTGGATGATGATCAGAGTAGACAAAATAGAGGGAATGAAGAGGATGCGGCTGGACAAAGTGGATGAAATATCCATGTGGACTTACCTGGTAATGGAGCTTCTTATCAAGCAAGTGGTGGAGCTCCTGCTAGGAATGGAGGCCAAATTTCCAGTAGATTTAGGATGGCTGCAGATTCTCCAAATGATTCTAGTGCTGTTTTTCAGTTGCTAGTTCAAAGAGGCTTAGTGGATGTTGAGGGGAATTTATCTGTGATAAATTTCATGTGGTTCCTAGGGCTAAGGTAGAAGCACAGAAATTTTGGATAAATGGAGATGCTGAGTAGTTGGACGTGTCCTAGAGAATGACTGGTGAGGCTTCACAGTGTGTGGCTGGAAAGATTGATGGTCTCCCTGATGACATAATGCCCAATTTCAAAGATTTGGTGGTGACAGAAAGAGATGATTCATTCCTCAAACAGAAAGGTGCAAAAAAACAAAAGCAATGGGGCCCTATGCAGCCAACTAGGCAGAGTGCTAGGGTGGACAGGTCCAAGAATATCTTAGAGAAAGCCATGGATTTGAAATTTTTTAGAAATTTAGAGGTTCCTAAAAGCAAGAAAGGTATAATGTCTACCAATCCTTTTACTGCTCTTTCTACTACTGATATAGACATTCTCTATGATAATATAGGAGTGTATATTTATGTTGATAGCTCTTCTAGCACTAGTTTTAATTTGCATAGTTCTCCCCTTCATCCTAGTTCTTCATCTGACATTAGAAGCGCAAATGAAGAACCAGAAGGGTGGATAGAAGTTATACATAAATCTCGGGGCAAGCACCCTAGGAAGAAGAGAATGTGATTAGTGTTTTCTAGAATAGTAGGAGTATTAGTGCTCCAGGTAGACAGAAGTATATAGCTGATAATATTACTCCTCTTAAAGTAGACTCTATTGGTTTTCAAGAAACTAAGAACGATAGTTTTTATAATTCTTTCTTGAAAAATCTCCTTGGAAATAGAAAATTTGCATGGAACTTCCTACCTTCTTAGGGGACTTCAGGGGGCATTTTAGTTGGTGTAAATTTAGATATTTTTATGTTATTTCCTAGGATATTAGATCCTTTTATGTTAGTGTTATCCTTAAGAATAAGATTACTGAATTTACCTGTAGGATTACTACTGTTTATGGATCAGCATATGAAGAGAAAAGGCAGGACTTTATCTCTGAATTGCATGATCGTTTTTTGAACTGGGATGGACCAGCTATGATAGGAGGAGATTTTAATCTTGTTAGATCTCCTGATGATAAATCTTCTAGGAATGTAGATTACAAGTGGGTTGATAAATTTAATGCGTGGGTGGATCTCTGGGCCCATATGGAAATCGGTATATCTGGTAGATCATATACTTGGGGGAATAACCAGGCAGATCTTATTATGTGTAAACTAGATAGAATTTTTTGTACTATAGGTTTTGATAAAAACTTCCCTTTAGCTAGTGCTAGATCTCTTACTAGAACTAGGAGTGATCACACCCCTATAGTTTGGGATTCAGGGGAATAGGTCCTGCTGAAACCTTCTAGGTTTAAATTTGAAAAATGGTGCCTGAGTAGAGCTGATTTTAAGGATATTGTCAGCAAAGCCTGGTCCCTCAAAGTAAATCGTGATGATCCCTAGATGTTTGGCAGAGTAAAGTCAGATATTTTAGAAAAATAGCTAAAGGTTGGAATGCTAATATAGAGGCTGCCATTAGAAAACATAAAAGAGAGATGATGGAGGAGTATGATATTTTGGATATTAAGTCTGAAACTCAACCTCTTTTAGATGATGAGAGAAGTAGATTAGACTTTATTTATTCAGAACTTCATAAGTACTAGATTTAGAGGAGACTAAAGCCATACAAAGGTCTAGAGATAGGAATGTTATGGAGGGGGATAGAAACACTACATACTTCCATGCAGTTGCTAACCAACCTAGGAGGAAAAAGTTGATCAATGTCTTGGATGGACCTGAGGGTCCTGTTACAAAAATTAAAGACATGATCAAAGTAGCCACTGATTATTATAAGGATTTGTTTGACTGGGAACCTAGACCTAATATTCAGTTAAAACATGATTTTTTATCTGAGGAGGAAAAAGTTAGTGATACTGAGAATCTGGGTTTGGGATCTGTTTTTACTGAAGAAGAGGTTAGGTTATCTGTCTTTAATTCCTATGTTGATGGGGCCCCAGACCCTGATGGTCTTTCTTTCCTGTTTTATCAGTCGTTTTGGGATATTATTAAAAATGATCTTCTTGTCATGTTCAATGTCTGGCATGAAGATCATCTGAACCTCTTTAGACTTAACTTTGTGATGATCACTTTGATCCCTAAAGAAAATGATGCTAGAACCATGAAGAAGTTTAGAACCATTAGTCTTTTAAATTGCTCTTTCAAGCTTTTTGCAAAAGTTTTGACTAATAGACTAGCTACTGACATAGGGAGGTTAATTTCTCCAAATCAACCTGCTTTTATTAGAGGTAGGTTTATTCTAGAAAGTGTAGTTACGGCTCATCAGGTCATTCATGAAGTTCACATAAGTAAAAATAAAGGTCGAGTCCTGAAAATAGATTATGAAAAAACATATGATAGAGTAAATTTAGATTTTTTGTTTGAGATCCTAGAGCTTAGAGGTTTCTGCCCAACCTTTATTAGATTAATCAAGAAAATTACCGTTGGGGGTTCCATGGCGGTTAAAGTAAATGACTTTGAGAGTGATTTTTTCTGTCTAGGAAAGGCCTTAGACATGGTGACCCTATTGCTCCTCTTCTTTTTAATCTAATGATTGGTGTGTTCTCTAGGATGTTAATTAAAGGGTCTGATTGTGGAGCAATTAGGGGGCTCTGTCCTAACTTCATTCCAGGGGGATTGTTTGTCTGCAATATTCAGATGATACTCTCCTCTTCCTGGAACCGGATGAATCTGTAGCTATTAATTTGAAGTGGATTCTTACCTGTTTTGAGAAAATTTCTGGGATGATAATTAACTACCAAAAGAATGAACTTATTCCCATTAATATGGATGAAGCAGATACTAGTCCTTTCTTAGATATCTTTAAATGCATTATGGGTAGCTTCCCTGTTAAATATTAAGGCATTCCCTTGCATTTTGAGGAACTTAAGAGAGAGGATTTGTGACCTCTAATAGAAAATATTTGAGTAGAATTACTTGGTGGAGAGGGAAACTCCTTTCATATGCAACAAAAAAGTTCTAAATCAGGCTTGCTTATCTAGTATACCTATATACCTCTTATCCTTTTTTAAATTTCCTAAAAGGGCTTTGAAACTTTTAGATTCCCACTTAGCTAACTTCTGCTAGAATGATGAAGAAGGTAACCATATGTTGCACTTAGCCAATTGGCCTTCTGTTTGTATGAAGAAATATTTTGGTGATTTGGGTATTCCAAACCTCCAGGGTCTGAATTTGTGTTTACTTGGTTCCTGGGTGAAAAGATACATCCAGGGGGAAGGAGCATTATTGAAAGGGCATTTATTGTCATAATCACTTTTGGTGTTCGGTAACAACAAGTAGATCATTTTACAGTTTGTCACTGTCCACAGGTTTGTATTTTGATAAGTGAAAAGCACCCTCACACTTGGGAAAAGTCCATACTCGTGTGACACATTTCTGGAAACTCCAGACCGGAGTCTTCGGTCTTCCAAGACCTGAGTCTCCGGTGTGGTCCGGAGTTTCTGGATCTGTCTCCGATGGTGTCTTCAGGATCTGGGCTAGGACATACTGACTAGGGGTCCAGAGCCTGCATTGGAGGATACTCCGTAGTATCCGGTTCTTGCTCAGTCCGGAGTCTCCGGTGTTGGAAGACCGGAGTCTCCGGTCTTGCAGGATCATGGATGGTCTGGGTCATTCAGATGGGCGGTCTGGAGGCTGGTCCGAAGATTGGCCGGAATCTCCGGTGTAGACCGGAGTCTCCGGTCTGAGCCGAGTCTCGATCGACTTTTCTACAACGTCGAAAAGCGGTTCGTGGAGGGGGCTGCCTATAAAAAGGGACCCTTATCTTCTTCCTCCAGCTGCTCGAGCTGCTCAAGAACACCAACTCCATTAGAGCCACCAAATCTACAAGATCTCTTCATCCAACCATCCAAAGTCATTGATCTTTGGAGAATCGAAGGAGGAGGCCTTGATCTACATCTTCACCAAGAGAGATCTTCATTTTCCCCTCATTCACTTGAGGGCCCCCAAGCTCTAGTGTTTCATTGGAAACCCTAACTTTCATTTGGTTCTTACAAGGTTGTCTTTGATTTGTCTTGACGGCTTTCTTGTATTTGGGAGCCTCCAATTATGTTGTGGATGTGTGCCCCGAACTTGTTGTAAAGGTGTCGGCTTCCACCTCGAAGGTTGCCGATATAGTGGAAGGTGGATCGAGCCCGTTGGGGTGAGATTCATCGGAGAACAAGGGAGGCCTCTCGTGGCGTTGGTGGTTTGAAACCACCCCCTCTCCAAACGTAGACGTACTTCCCCTCAAAAGGAAGGAACTACGGGAAAGAAATCCTTATGTCTCCGCGTCCACTCCTTTGGTTACTTCTATCCTTTACCGCACTTTACTTACTTGTTCTTGATTAGTGTTGTGATAGTTTGTGCATGGTTGACATATAGGTAAATTCACTATAGTTGCATAATATAGAGAATTTACCTTTCTTGTCAAACCCTAATTTGAAAAAGAAGAAAATTTGAAGTAGAACCTATTCACCCCCCCCCCTCTAGGTGCCCATACGATCCTTTCAATTGGTATTAGAGCCTCAGCTCTTTATTTGGGCTTTACCGCCTAAGAGAATATGGGTAGCCATGATGGGGAAGGTGATGGTGAGCCTACTACGGTGACCATGGAAGATCTCAAAAACTTGGAATCAAGATTGATCTCTTCCTTGGTCAACGAAGTCAAGAAGATGCTTGAACAACTTCTTAAAGACAAAGATGGCTCATCATCCCCCTCTCCTCAAGAGGATCCTCCATCCATTTTACCTAAAGGGAATACTCCGGTATCCCCCAAGGATAGAATGGTTAGGGGTAAACAAGACAACACTAATTCTTCCACACAAAATGATGATGGGAAGGGTGAGCACCATGATTCATGGTACTCTCCCGACCCTCCAATCCCTCACCCTCATGTATACAATAGAGGTGATCCACCTAAGCTTGAAGAATCTTCTACTTTTGCTTAATGGCAATCACTAATGAGAACTCATATGCGCAGCTCTTGCATTGAACTATGGAACATAATCGAGCATGGACTCTTTATTGGGGATCCAGACAACTTGACAAGAAGAGAGGTTGTCAATACTCAACTCAATGCCACTGCCTTGCATATGATTCAACAAGGTTTAGGTACAAAGAATTATCCACACATTGAGCACTTTAACATTGCCAAGGAAGCTTGGGATGCCCTCACGGTATTGTTTGTTGGAAATGAGAGTATGAGGAGGAACCAGTATGATGCTCTAAGCAATGAAGCCGAAGGCTTCTACATGAAGGAAGGTGAAGATCACGAAGACATGTACCGAAGGCTCAAGACCACCGCCACCGCTTTTAGAAATGTGGGTGCCTCACATGTGGATGATGCATGGATAAAAAGGAAATATGTGAGTGCACTCATGCCCTTTGAGCCCACCGACTTGAAGAGCCTACAAGGAAGACACAACTACCATCTCATGACCTCAAATGAAGTTATGCAAGAGATGGATGCCTTCAAAGTTGCCGCCAAGAATGCCAAAGATGCTCGTGCCCGTGCCCTTGGTATGAGCAATGTTGTGAATGTTGCTTTGAAAGCCAAAGTTGTGGACCATGGGGATGAAGATGATAGTGATGAAGGCCTCTCCATGGACCACCCAGATGAATTCAAGATTGCTCATAGTCAATATATGGCCTTCTATGCAAAGAACTTTTGGAAGAACCCCGCCAAGGCCAAGATGGAAATGCAACGAAGAAGCAACCCAAATGGGAAAAGAGAAAATACTACTAGATTGAGAACTTGCTTCAATTATGGTGACCGCTATCACTTTGTGGCAAGTTGACCCTATGAGAAGAGAGAAGATCATGGGGGTAAGCTTGTGTTGAAGAAGACTCTCAAAGCACCTTAGAAGAAACCCTTCATCAAGAAGAATCCCATCAAAAAGAAGTCGGGAGAAATTGTCTTGATCACTCATGAAGAATACTCCTCCGACAATGAAGATGATGAAGATGAGGAAGAGGAAACCTCTAATGGTGTGGCGGCTCTAGCCACTACTTCCACTCCGACATTCTCACTCTTCGATTCTCCAAATGAGAATTCTCCTATCAAGAATGTCACTTGCCTTATGGCAAGAGGAGCGGAGGTATCCTCATCATCTCACTCCACTCCCTTAGCTAATGATGAAACTGATGATGAGAGGTCTCTAGATGTTAAAAAGGAATTAATTGCTTTTGATGAGTTTATGACTAAAATACAAGGGGATGCTAAGATACATTTTGGTAACATCCTAGATCAACTTTCCCACACACAAGAGCTTCTAGATGTAAGATGTAAACTTGGGCATGAACACATGATTGAGCTAGAGGATTTAAACAATTCTCTAGAAGAAGAACAAGAGACTAGGTTGTCTCTTGAATTAAAACTTGAAGGGCTTAATGAGGCAAACAACATTATTGTTAACAAACTCATCAAAGAGCGTGATCATGCTATTGCTAAATATAAAAGGGCTAAAAAGGGCAAGATTGAGTTTGGTGTGGTTCATGAAAAACTTGGTGAGGACTTTAGCTTGCTTAACAAGGCCCACAAGGCTTTGGAGAGTGAACTCTTGTCTCTCACAAAGTCCCATGAAACGCTTCAATCTCAATTGGACAATATTCATTCGCCTAGTAACTTCATTCCATCTAGTAGTACAACTATTCTTGAAGAGAATGCTAGGTTGAAGGGGGAGCTTGTGTAACACCCTCAGAATCGGACCTATGCAAGTTTCAGCGATTCCCGCCACACCCGCATAGAAACGATTCAAAGGTGCCCACCAGGCACTTTCGTGCGGGTGGAAAACGAAGTAATAACATTACACAACAGTCCTCGATGGGACCCACAGAACATATATATATACAACACGACTCCAAGAGTCAAGAATACAGATATAATATACAAAGATCCAAATCTCCTTGAAATGATAGAGCGTCCGACTACGGACAAGATGCAAATGGGGCTAAGAGCCCTGAAGAATAACCAATGGCGTCCATAACCCTGCCCAGGCCAAGCCGGAAGGGTAACCCTGCTAACGACGTCGATCTCAAAACCTGCTTAAACAAAGGGTGCGAAAAGGTCAAAGGAAAAAGAGGCGTCAAGATCGAGGCGATTGCAGCGAGGCTAGAATTCGGCGGTCCTCGCCTACAAAGGTATGGTGGACTGAAGCGGCAGCGGCAGCATGCACTAACCAACCTATAGAGACTCGGTATAACTGGCGGCTATCAGAGAGGGGTAAGAAAGACCTATTCGGAGCCAACCTGATGCTATCACCAAACAAAACCCATCCTGGTGTTTCCCCCTCGAGACCAAACAAGGAAGTCAACCGAGGAACTCACACAGTTGGCAGTTTTATTTATTCAGTTATCGTTGCAGCAATTACTAGTCACGTATAGATAATCATCCTGATAAAATAAGCAGTGGGCACTTTTAGTTAACCATTCCGTTATAGTTGCAACAATTACTAAACAGATACAATTAGCATGAGATAACCCAAAACCCAGCAGTTGTTGGTACTTTTATTTATCCATTCCGTTGTAGTTGCAATACTTACTAGTCAGATACAATGGTCGCAAGCGACACCCACACAAGCAACTGTTGGCAGTTTTATTTAGCCATTCCATTATAGTGAAGCTGATTACTAGTCATTATAAAGTCAAATTTATAGCACTACTTTAGTTATAGTTGCCTATGATCGAGATACTGTGCTCCAAGTCGTCCATAACCGCGGACACGGCTTTCAGAAAGTTTTACCCGGCCGGGGTGCACCAATAGCAACACACACTCGATCAGCCTCAGAAAAACCAAATCAAAACCCAACGAGGCCTTCACGACAAAGCAATCACAGGATTCAGAAATATTTCAGGGGGCCACCCCTTAAAGTAGACCATAGCAACCGCCGGCTCGAGGAGGACTCAAGGTTGTGGGGACGGTGAACGATTTGGGAACCCAAAAGCTGGGCTTGTCGACACCGCGGAATCGTGCCACGATCCTAAGCGACAGATGTGCTCCTCGCAATCGTAAATAAAGCATTAAAGCATGGCATAGGTACAGGATAGTAAATAAAACCTCAAACTAGTTTGTGGCCCCATGAAATAAGAATGAATCAAGCTCTGGCTCAGGGGGGGCCCATAATCCTACCGGATGTGGAAAGCGCGATAAATCAAGGACAGTATCAAGCACTCGGGGTCCTACGGACACAAGTGGGTGTTAAGAACCAAATAACATCTATTGCCCACCTGTGCCTCTGCTTACCTACTTCAATTTTAGTTGTTAAACAGGAATTAAAGTGAACGATAAGTAAAGCCATGATCATCTCCAACAACAAACATGCGGCAATACACCAACAACTGTGGCACTTGACGACACGCAACAGCACTTGAGCAAGCGACTAGGACGCGCAAGTCCATCTATCTACCAAACAACAGGTAATAGGATGTGTCCAAGGCAATATAAGGCTGCGAGGGATATCACGGGTACGAAAAACTAGAGCATCGCAACACAGATAGAAATAGATCAACCGGAGGGAATAAATACTATAAAAGTAAGATAGGTAGAAAGGGGGAGATGCTCGACTGAAAACATTGTTGAAGGTTCAACCGAAGATCGGGTCGACACTCGCATCAACTCAACGGCCTTATCCGCGAAGAAGCAAAACGCTAGAAGAAACACCGGATGCAATATTTAATACTACGGCAAAAGATCGGCATGATGCATGTATGATGCGTGACATGGCAGAGGTGCAATGCAATTAGGCAAGATTAAGCGGAACCGGGGTCCCGACAATTAAATATATGGTTCTAGTTGTTTAGATACCCCGCATTTTAAATGTTGTTTAACAAGGCAGAATATATCACTGGTTCGCTACACAAATTTAAATGAGGCCAATATGAGACTAGATTTGCCCGCATATGGCCCCATATTTAATTAGAGGTGAATCGGCATAAGGCCCCCAAACCACATGACAATATGCATGCAAGTATGACAATTCAATATGCATCAATTTGTTATTACATTTATAAAATAGGGCTCGAGAAAAGGGGGTCACACATTAGAGGGTCTCGACGAACTTGGGGTTCCGGGGTTCGGGGTTCGGTCTCAGGGTACGGATCTGGGGTTCGGACTTCGGGGTTCGACGGGTGTCTTGGCGTCCCATGGAGGCGAGCTTGGCGTTAGGCGGTAGATCTTGTCGGATCCGCGGGGTCGGTCTTGGCATTCGAGCGGAAGTCTTGATGGTCCTCGGGTTCGCAAAGATCTTGTCGCACGGTGTCCGGGTAGGCGAACTTGGCGTATCCTGGGAGATCTTGATTCAGCTTCGGTCGAAGTGTTCGGAAGCAGATCTTGGTGTAGGGACGGTCCTTGTCGGCGATTCTTCGGGTTCGGGGTCCGGGTGCGGCGAGATCGGCCTTCGGGGTCTCGGACGCCGGTATCGTTCTTCGTGGGTTTCGGCGAACTTGGCATCTCGAGGTCGGTTTTCGGGCCCGGCGCCGTGGTTTCTCTTGTACATCGAATCCTCGTACTGGCTATACTGAACATCAGCAACCTCCCTTCACAGGCTATTCCTTGAACAGCAGTACCCCATCGGCGTTCATGTAACTCCAGAGGCCACGCACGGAGGGAACAGGTGCCCCAGGGTCCACGCTGCAGGTCATGCGCGGCCGGGCGACGCGTCGAGGACGGCGGCGGCCATGCCCTGCTCGGGGTCAACGGAGGGCGGCGACTGGGCGATGAGGGCGCGGCCAAGGCCGGCCAGGCGCAAGCGAGGAGGGACTCCGGGCGGCGGCAGCTTGCGAGGATGGGAGGACCCAGCGGAGGAACTCGGCAGGCGGTGGCGCGGCGATAGCGGTTGGAGGCCGGAACAGGAGGAAGGCGGTGGCATTGGCGGTAGCGGCGGGCGAGCTCTGGCGGCCGAGCGGCAGCGGCCGGGCGCAGCTAGGGGCTCGGTCCGGAGAAGGCGAGGAGGCGGCGGCGGGCCAGGCCCACGGGCGGCGCCAGAGGGAAGGAAGCGGCGGCTCTGTGAGGATGGCTGAGGAGGAGGCGTCATGGCCGGAGGAAGAGGGTAGGCAGCAGGCGGGGAGAAGACCGGCAGCGGGCTCGGCTAGCGGCGGGCGTCCGGAGGTGGGAGCGAGCGAGGGGGACGGGAGGTGGAGGCGCGCGGGCCGGAGGCGGAGGTGGGGAGAGGACCAAGGGAGGCGGTGGCTCCGGTGCGGGAAGGAGGGAGGAGGGGGACGCTGAGAGAGAGGAGGATGGGGACGGCGGGGTCGGGGTGGGGCCGGGGCGTGGGGCCCAGGGTGGGAGTTGAGGGAGCTGGTTGGTGGGCCTGGGCGGTTGGTGTGGGGCGGTCAGGGGGTCGGTTTAGTGGGGTGGGGCTGGCGTGCGTCGCGTGTGTGTGTGGTGGTGTCGACCGGGGTGGGTGGTGTGTGTTGTGGAGGCAGGGGTGTGGGGGGAAGAGAGATGGGGCCAGCTGAGGTGATGGGCTGGGGTTGGGTAAGGGAGAGGGGTGGAGTGAGGTGGCGGAAGATTATTGGGTGGGGTGAGGTGGCTGGAGGGGTGGGTAGACTAGGGATTTTGGGTGGACCGTTTTCGCACTGGGGGTGGCCGACTGGGTCGGTTCGGCCCGGTTTGGCTTCCCCCACTAAAAATAATTAATGGTTTTTTATATTTCAAACATGGCTTTTGCAAACCGCTGGCAGACAAAATAAAATAATCCGGAGACCCGGATTTTGCGTTTGAATAAAGATGGGGCGTTTAGAAAACAAGAACAGGTTTTTCCGAAATAGTTTTATGCAAGCAAAAGCAAGATGATGACGATGCTCAAATGCAATGTGGCATGATGACATGAGCATGCGGTCATGATGATGCAATGCACAAAATCAACGCGATTTTCTATTAGTGGTTTTGCGGGATGCCACAGCTTGCTAAGGCCACATTTCCACAAGTCAACAAGTCCATTGATGATCTTTTGAGCAAGCAAAGGCCTAGTGGTGATAAAGGGGCATTGGTTTTGTCTCAAATACTAAGAAGAACAACAACAAGAAGAAGAAGAAGGCCAAGCCCACACAAGAGACTAACAAGGCCATTATGGATAGTAAGGCCACAAGTGGTAAAACTATGTCTCATGATGACTTTGTGGGAAGTGCTAACCCTCACTATGTTCTAATGCGTGATCATTATGGTGATGTGTATGCACAATATGTTGGCCCATATGATGGTTATATTGCTTGGTCTATTTGGGTTCCCAAGACCCTTGTTGCTAACAAAAGAGGACCCATTGAAAAATGGGTACCTAAAAATTAGCTTGATCTTTTGTAGACATATGCTTCTGGAGGGTCAAAGTGGGTGCTTGATAGTGGTTGCACAAGTCATATGACCGGAAGATCGTCTATTGTTAAGGACTTAAAGCCAAATGATGATCAAATCACTGTGACATATGCCGACAAGTCAAAGTCTAAGGTAATGGGTTTCATCAAGGTTGTGGTTGATCACGACATTACACTTGTGAACGCCATGCTTGTTGAGACCCTTGGATACAATTTACTTTCAGTCCGTGCTCTTGGAAAGATGGGTTTTGCCGTCTTTGTTGATGATGATATTATGGTCCTCATGTGGAGCAAGTCTCTCAAGGTCGCTTTTGTTGGGTATGTTGAACATGACTTGTATGTGGTGGACTTTTCGGGGCAAGCCACTACAAGTGCGATGTGATTATTCGGAAAGGCTGATGTGGGTTGGTTATGGCATCGCTGACTAGCCCATGTCAATATGAGAACTTTGCAAAGTCTCCACAAGGAAGGCCATATTGTTGGACTAAAAGAAAATGTTTCCTTTGCCAAAGATCGTGTTTGCGGGGCATGTGTTCTAGGGAAGATGCATGATGCTCCTCACAAGCCTAAGAACCGCATCAAGTCCACCAAGATCTTGGAGCTCCTCCATGTGGACCTCTTTGGTCCTCCATCTCATGCAAGTCTTGGTGGGAAGAAATATTGCTTGGTGATTGTTGATGACTTTTCAAGATACTCTTGGGTTTATTTCTTCAAGTTGAAGAGTGAGACTCAAAAGACCTTTATCGACTTCATCAACTTGGTTCAACGGCAATACAATGTTCCTGTGTTGATTATAAGAAGCGACAACGGCACCGAGTTCAAGAACTACACCTTGAATGATTTCCTTAGTGATAAGGGGATTAAACATCAATATTCCGCTGCATACACCCCTCAACAAAATGGTGTGGCCGAAAGGAAGAACCGGACTCTTATTGAGATGGCTAGGACCATGTTGGCGGAGTTTAAGTCTCCATACAACTTTTGGGCCGAAGCCATCTCCACCGCTTGCCATGCTTCAAACCGGCTCTACCACCGCAAAGAAATCAACAAGACTCCATATGAAATACTTACCGGTAACAAGCCCAACATATCTTACTTCCGGGTGTTTGGTTGTAAGTTTTTCTATCTCATAAAGGGTGTTCGTTTGTCCAAATTCGAGTCTAAAGCATTAGAGGGTATTTTTTTTGGCTATGGTCTCGAATCTCACACTTTTAGAATCTATGATAAGCTCTCTGGAGCCGTCATAGAATCTTGTAGTGTGACCTTCGAAGAATATGATGGTCCCCAAGGGGGGCGTGTTGATGCTTGTGATGCAGATGATGAAATGCCTCAGGAAGCCATAGGAAGAATGGGTGTGGGATATATCCGCCCCGTTGAGGAACCCCTTATGGCAGATCGAGAAGAACTATGCTCCACTCAAGTGGAGCCCTCATCTTCACAACATCAGTAAGCTCCATCCATCGTGGAGGACAATGACTCAAGCCAAAGACAAGATGTGGACCCTCAACATGTTGATCATAGTGACAACTCTAGTCAAGGGGAGCTTGATTCATTCACCAGGGTGTCAAGTGGTGCCAAGGCAATTGCTCATGTAAGATCCGTACAAACTGCGTTGAAACAAGCTTAGATTGATGCTAGAAGGGCACTTGATCAATACCAAGGTCAATATGTGCCTCTAAATGAAGAGAATGATTCCAATGATGATCAAGGTCAAGTTGATGGTCAAGACGAGGATCAAAATGATGAAGAGGTTCCCCAAAGAAACAACACGGAGATCCACGCTCGTCACGAAGCTAGAAAGGAAAGAATGTTGGAATTAAGAGACCTCTCTCTTCAAAATGTTGTTGGTGACCTAAGGAAAGGTATTTCCACAAGAGCACAATTGAAGAGGTTCAGTGAACACCAAGCACACATCTCCATGATTGAACCAAAGAAAGTGTGGGAAGCTCTTGAAGATTAGGATTGGTTAGAAGGTATGCACAAAGAGCTCAACAACTTTGAGAGAAACAAAGTATGGAAGTTAGTAGAGAAGCCAAAGGATTGCCGCAATGTTATTGGAACAAAGTGGATATTCAAGAACAAGAAAGATGAGCATGGAATTATAGTAAGGAATAAGGCTAGATTGGTTGCACAAGGGTTCTCTCAAATTGAAGGGATTGACTATGGAGAGACTTATGCACCCGTGGCTCGCCTTGAGTCCATTCGTATCCTTCTTTCTTATGCGGCACATCATAACTTCAAGTTGCAATAAATGGATGTAGAAAGTGCATTTGGCCCACTAAATGAATTGGTATATGTTAAGCAACCCCCGGGATTTGAGGACCCCAACTTCCCAAACCATGTCTACAAACTTGATAAGGCACTCTATGGGCTCAAGCAAGCCCCATGAACGTGGTATGAGCACCTTAGAGAGTTATTGTTTGACCGCGGATTTGAGGTTGGGAAAATCGATCCCACTCTTTTTGCTAAGAAAGTGAATGGGGTGATTTTTCTATGCCAAATATATGTTGATGATATTATCTTTGGCTCATCTAACAAAGCTTTTAATGATGAATTCTCAAAGCTAATTACTAGTAGGTTCCGGATGTCTTTGATGGGGGAGTTGAAAGTATTTCTTGGTTTTGAGATCAAGCAAGTTAGAGGAGGGACATTCTTCAATCAAGCCAAGTATACTCAAGATATTCTCAAGAGATTCAATATGCAAGATTTAAATGGAGCTCCTACTCCCATGGCTACAAAGACTCATCTAGAACAAAATCCAAATGGTAAAGATGTGGATCAAAAGGTATACCGGTCCATGATTGGTTCTTTGCTTTACCTTTGTGCATCTAGACCTGATATTGTGTTGAGTGTAGGTGTGTGTGCAAGATATCAAGCGGCTCCTAAAGAAAGCCATTTGATGGTAGTCAAGAGAATCTTTCGATATTTAGTTCATACCCCATTTTATGGTCTTTGGTATCCTTGAGGCTCAACATTTGCTCTTTGTGGATACACGGATTCGGATTGGGCGGGTGACAAGGATGATAGAAAATCAACATCCGGAGCTTGCCAATTCCTTGGAAGGTCTTTAGTATGTTGGTCTTCCAAGAAGCAAAATTGTATATCTGTCTCCACCGCCGAAGCCGAGTATGTGGCAGCTGCTAGTGCTTGCACCCAATTGCTATGGATGAGGAAAACTTTAAAGGAATACGGTGTCCATTGTGACAAAGTGCCTCTTCTATGTGACAATGAAAGTGCGATCAAGATTGCCTACAACCCGGTGGATCACACAAGGACAAAGCATATTGAGATTCGCCATCACTTCATTAGAGATCATGTTGCTCGAGGTGATATTGATCTATCATATGTGTCAACCAAAGATCAACTTGCCAATATCTTCACGAAACCACTTGATAAAGCAAGGTTTTGCTATTTGAGGAATGAACTAAATGTCGTAGATTCAAGGAGCTTGACTTGATTTTCTTGCATTCTCACCTATGTTTCGACCCATATTTGGTTTAGGTGTAGGCGTGGATATAGGGGGAGTGCGGTCCTAATTGATTGGACTATCCCTCCCCCCATTATGCCCAAAGAAATCAAATTCATTCCTCTTAATAGCATATTGTGATATGTGAGCTTAATGATGAGTTTCGGTAATGGACCCAAGATATATCTTCGTGGTGCCAAGCTGAGTATACTCAAATATGGTGGCCTAGGCCACTGCCCTCTCACATTAGAGAGGTTGGTACTTACTCATGTTTGTCATTTGCTTAATTCTAGTCTCTTGGAGCTTTTCTAAATGCTTTTGTGAATTCCTATGGCTCTTGATTGGTTCTTCACAGTTTGATGTCTCAACCCAAGCCCTTTCTCTATCTTAAAACTGTCTATCTGTGGCATCCCGCAAAACCACTACTAGAAAATCGCGTTGAAATTTTGCGCAATGCACCATCATACACATATTTGTTCAAAACTATTTTACTAAAAACCCTATTTTGTTTTATATATATTAATCCCCGTCCTTTTATTTCAAATTAAATCCCGAACGCTTCCGGAGGTTTTGTTTGACAAAATTAGTTACAACAGTTATTAAATAAAAACCTAATTTATTTTAGCGGGGCATGAGCAGGCCGACACGACCGACGACCACCCCCGTTTTCCTAATCGGTGCACCCCAAACCTGCCCCTCTAAATTCCTAAGCCTACCAACTAATCTACCCAGCCCCCTCTCCACCTCACCCCCTCCAATCCCTTGCCACCTCATCTCCTCCCTCCTCGGCCTCTCACGCCGCCACGTCACCTCACCCCTCCTCTCTCTCCTCTCTCCCTCCCACCAACTCAACACACGCGCCCCACCTCCCACACAGCCACTCCCCTCCCTCACCACCTCCCCACCGCGTGGCCCTCCCTGTCCAGCCCCGCTACCCTTGCCACGCCCCCCACGACTCCCTTGCCCCCCCGCCCCGCTCCGCTCCCGGCGCCAAATCCCGAGCCCTCCTCGCCGCTGTCGTCGGCCGCTCTCCACCGCGCGCGCCATCAGCCGCCTCCAGGCCCTCCGCTCTGCGCCGCCGCTCCCCCCGTTCGCCTTCCCCTCGAGCTCCCTCTCCCCAACCTCGCCCGCCCTTGGCCGGCCTTGCTGCTCACCAACCCCCCCGCCTCCTCTCCCACCGCGTCCTGCCTCCCCTCCGGCCCCCTCCTCCTTCCTCGCCCGGGTCCCCCGCCGCGCGAGCCGCCCACCCTCGCCTCCGCGGCCCCCTTTCCGCCACCGTCCGCCGCTCCCTCGCCGAACCCCGTCCGCCCCGACGCCAACCACGCCAATGACCGATGACCGCCCGAGCCACCCGCCTCCACGCCGCCCGCCTGCCCACCCATGAACGCCGTCACCCAGTCGCCGCCTCCGCCAGCCTCGTCGCCACCTCATTGCCGCCCAAGCCCGCCGACCCGCCCCTTCTGCGCGACCGAGCCGAGCCACCGCTCCGCCTGCTCCACCCTTCCGCCGCGGCGTCGCGACCCTCTCGTCGCCCAGCGCCGCCTCCCGAGACTGCGGCCTCAGCTCCCTCCCGCTCGAGTACCTCGCCGCGGCGCCGCCCTGCCTCAGCTCCCTCCGGCCCGGCTGTCCCCGTCCCGCCTCGTTCCCTCCGGCCCGCTGCTCAGGCCGCCTCCCCGACGTCGCCGCGCGGCCTCAGCCTCTGCTCGCCCGGCCCTCCTCTGCAGAGCTTCGGCCGCCCCAGATCGGCCCCGCGCGTGCCTCTGCCCGCGGCCGCTGCCTTGCCGCAACGTTGCCGCGTGAGGTTGTGAGGTGAACCGTAGAAGCCCCGGAAATCCTGCAGGGACACTCGGATGCTCGACAAGAACTCCTACGAGGATTGATGACCGGATGCGAGAATCCATGTTGTTGCCGATGCCTCGGGGAAGATATCGATTGACGTTCAAGACATCAACGCCCGAAGGTCACGGATGCCGATCCAAGTGTCAACTTCGATGAACCATCGGCACCGGAACTACAAGACCTTCACGGAAACCGAACCCGTCGTCACGACATGATCTTCCTCGGAACCACCGAGTTCTCCATCCTGGCACCCGAAGACGCGGTACCCCAAGAGCGCCTCCCCCGATTCGAAGGCCATTGCCCCGAGGACGCCAAAACCCGAGTGCGCCGACATGGATCCGGTGACGCCAACACGCCAAGATCTACCACATGAAGACCGTACCGAACCGGTGACACTCGATGGACCTCCGGCAAGATCATCGACATGGAACGACAAGACCCCGCTGGCTGCTGCCGCGCCTTGGACACCAAGATCTACGGACGCCGAGACCCCCGAACCCGAAGGCCGATCCCGTACCCGGTGCCGCGTCAAGATCGCCTTCTCGGACCCCGTTGACGCCAAGTTCCTCGCCGTAGAGCAACAAGGCCTCCGACAAGACAAGGAACGTCAAGATCTTCACCCGACACCGAGACCCCGACGCGACAAGTGCTTCGTCCCGAACGCCATGACCGACAACACGCCCCGAGAACCCAGATGCGCCAAGACCTACCCCTAAGTCCGAGAACGTTTCCGTCGACCCTGAACCCCGAGACCAACCCCGAACCCCGGATCCCCAAGATCGTCGAGACCCCTAATGTGTGAACCCCTTCCCGCAAACCCTATTTTATAACATAATAACAACTTGTCGCATATTGATTTGTCATACTCGCATGCATCTTATCATGTGGTTTGGGGGCCTTATGCCGATTCACCTAATAATTAAATATGGGGCCCATATGCGGGCAAATCTAGCCTTATATTGGCCTCATTTAAACATGTGTAGCGAACCGGTTCCATCTGTTGTCTTGCTAAACAACATTTAATTGCGGGGGCTCTAAACAACTTGAACCATCTAACTAGTTGTCGGGACCCTGGTTCCGCTTAATACGACCTAACTGCATCGCCCTTCTGTCATGTCATACATCATGCATGCATCATGCCGATCTTCTGCCGATCTTAAATATTGCATCCGGTGTTTCTTCTAGTGTTTTGCTTCTTCGCGGATAAGGCCGATGAGTTGATGTGAGCTTCGCCCCGACCCTCGGTTTAAACCTTCGACAATGTTTTCAGGCGAGCATCTCTCCCCTTTCTACCTATCTTACTTTTATAGTCTTTATTCCCTCCTGTTGATCTATTGCTATCTGTGTTGCGATGCTTTAGTTTTCCGTACCTGTGATATACCGTGCAGCCCTATATTGCCTTGGACACACCCTATTACCTGTTGTTTGGTAGATAGTTGGACTTGCGCGCCGTAGTCGCTTGCTTAAGTGCTGTTGCGTGTCGTCATATGCCACAGTTGCTGATGTATTGCCGCATGTTGATGTTGGAGATGATTCTAGTTTTACTTATCGTCACTTTAATTTCTGTTCAACAACTAAAATTGAAATAAGCAGAGGCATCCGTGGGTGATAGATAATATTTGGTTTCCGAACGCCCACTTGTGTCCCGTAAGACCCCGAGTACTTGATTCCTGTTCCTTGATTTATCGCGCTATCCACATCCGGGAGGTATATGGGACCCCCCTGAGCCAGAGCTTGATTCATTCTTATTTCTTGGGGCCACAAACTAGTTTGAGGTGTTTTTACTATCCTGTACTTATGCCATGCTACTTTCTGTATTTAATTTGTGCGAGGAGCACACTGTACTGTTTAGGATCGGGACACGATTCCGCGGTGTCGACAAGCCCAGCCACACTTTCGGGTTCCCAGTCGTTCACAGCCGTATACCCAAACCTTGAGCCCGTCTCGGAGTCAGCTGGCTTCGTTGCGGGATCTACTTAAGGGGTGGCCCCCTGAAATATTTCTGAATCTTGTGATTGTTCAGTCGTGAAAGCCTCGTTGGGTTTTGATTTGGTTTTTCCGAGGCTGATCGAGCGTGTGTTGCTATTGGTGCACCCCGGCCGGGTAAAACTTTCTGAAAGCCGTGTCCGCGGATATGGACGACTTGGAGCACATTTTCTTGATCATAGACAAGCATAACTAAAGTTTATTGCTATAAATTTGACTTATAATGACTAGTAATTAGCTTCACTATAATGGAATGGCTAATTAATACTGCCCACAATTGCTTGTTTGGTTGTCGCTCGCGACAATTGTATCTGACTAGTAAGTATTGCAACTACAACGAAATGGCTGAATAAAAGTACCAACAATTGCTGGGTTTTGGGTTTATATCATGCTATCTGTATCTGATTAGTAATTGCTGCAACTACAACGGAATGGTTAACTAAAAGTGCCCACTGCTTATTTTATCAGGATAATTATCTAAACCTGACTAGTAATTGCTGCAACGATACTAAATGAATAAAACTGCCAACTGTGTGAGTTCCTCGGTTGACTTCCTCGTTTGGTCTCGAGGGGGAAACGCCAGGATGGGTTTGTTTGGTGGTAGCGTCAGGTTGGATTCGAATAGGTCTTTCTTATCCCTCTCTGATCACCGCCAGTTGTATCGAGTCTCTATAGGTTGTTTAGTGCATGCTGCCGCTGCCGCTTCAGTCCACCATACCTATGTAGGCGAGGACCGCCGAATTCTAGCCTCGCCGTAATCTTGGCGCTCCTTCTTTGTTTTCTGTTTTGCCCTTTGTCGGCACCCCTTTGTTAAGCAGGTTTTGAGATCGACGCCGTTAGCGTGGTTACCCTTCCGCTTGGCCTGGGGTTATGGACGCCATTGGTTATTCTTCGTGGCTCTTAGCCCCATTTGCTTCTTGTCCGTAGTCGGACGCTCTACCATTTTCAAGGTGATTTGGATCTTGTACATTATATTCAGTATTCTTGACTCTTTGAGTCATGTTATATATCTGTTCTGTGGGTCCCATCGAGGACTGTTGTGTAATGTTATTACTTCGTTTTCCACCCGCACGAAAGTGCCTGGTGGGCACCTTGAATCGTTTCTATGCGGGTTTGGCGAATTTTGCTCAAACTTGCATAGGTCCGATTCTGACGGTGTTACAGAGTGGTATCAGAGCTCAGTTGCGATACCCCACAAGTCCAAATTTCAGGATGACCTAGCTAACGGCCGAAGTAGAGTGTCAAAACTATTTTGCAAAATCGGTTGGATAGTTCTGGTTAGGTCTGACTTTACTCCTTACCCCTCTGCTGTTCCCCTCTTACCCCTACGTGTTTTGAATCCGCTCTCGTCTCGTTCTTCGAGTCCAGGAATTCTCGTGGTTGGGTTTCCGTCGTACCTTTAGGGTTTCGCTTCCTTCTTCGATAACGGTGTTGCGACATCTGGTCTCCATGCTATCCGAGGAATCCGTCTACTGCGGTATCATTCTTTGTTCCTTGTTTGTGCTTTCCGGTGTTTTTCCGACGCGACGACATCATCTACGCCAGATCCGATGCAGAGTCCGCATCACTCCTTTGTTCCGAAACTCGCTTGTCGAGATCTTCAGTCTGAATCCGAGAGTTGGTTGCATAATTCGCCTATTTCGTGTGCAGAGTAATGGTTTGGGTGCGCGATGGACTGATCACCATCCGACTACTCTTATCATTCGCTCTTGTACATCGAATCGGTGGGTCCAGCAGTTTTACTCCGTTCCTCGGAAGTTAGGGGTGGCTTTATTGTTGATACCTCTACCGTCGACCTGTTGTACCCGGAGTGTTCTTTCGACGATCACGGACAACGACCTCTTGTTAGTGGTGTCGCGAGAATCTACACGAAGTGAGAAGATGCAGATCGCCGACCTTCCTTCCGGTACCATGAGGCGGATCTCGAGGGCGAGATCCATTGTTAGTGGTGTCGAATTGTGGCATCCCGCAAAACCACTACTAGAAAATCGCGTTGAAATTTTGCGCAATGCACCATCATACACATATTTGTTCAAAACTATTTTACTGAAAACCCTATTTTGTTTTATATATATTAATCCCCGTCCTTTTATTTCAAATTAAATCCCGAACGCTTCCGGAGGTTTTGTTTGACAAAATTAGTTACAACAGTTATTAAATAAAAACCTAATTTATTTTAGCGGGGGCAGTCGAACGGGCCGACTCGACCCGAACGACCACCCCCCGTTTTCCTAATCGGTCCACCCCAAACCTGCCCCTCTAAATTCCTAAGCCTACCAACTAATCTACCCAGCCCCCTCTCCACCTCACCCCCTCCAATCCCTGCTTGCCACCTCATCTCCTTCCTCTCCCTCAGCCTCTCACGCCACGCCACCCTCACCCCTCCTCTCTCTCCTCCCACCAACTCAACACACGCGCCCCACCTCCCACACCTGGCCACTCCCCACCTCCCCCACCACCTCCCCACAGGCTCTCAAGCCCGCTACCACACTGGTCGCCCACGCCCCCACGCACAGCTCCCCTGACCCCGCACCGTGCCCCCATCGCTCCCTGCCCCGGTCAACCGCTCCGCTCCCACCGTGGCGACCAACGCCCCCAGCCTCCTCTCCGCTGGCGCTGTCGGCCGCTCTCCACCATGCGCCATCAGCCGCCTCCAGCCCTCCGCTCTGCCTCCCCGTTCGCCTTCCCTCGAGCTCCTCCCCAACTCGCCTGCCCCACAGCCCTGCTCAGACCAACCACCCCGCTCCTCTCCCACTGCGTCCTGCCTCCCTCCGGCCCCTCCTCCTTCCTCGCCCATGAGCCGCCTCCGCCTCCGCCCCTTTCCGCCACTGCTTCCTCGCCTCCTGCCCGGGCGCCAACCACGCCAGCGACCGACGACCGCCCCGAGCCACCCGCCTCCGGCCCGCCTGTCCACCTCATGAGAACCTGCCGTCGAAGTCGCCCGCTCCGGCCAGCCTCGTCGCCACCTCGCCGCCCAAGCCCGCCGACCTCGCCTCACTGCCGAGCCACGAGCCACCGCCTCTGCTCCACCTTCCTGCGGCGTCGCGACCGCTGTCTCGCCAAGCGCCGCCTCCCGAGACTCGGCTCCTCCTCCCGCCGAGTACCTCGCCTCCCTCCGCCCGGCTGTCCCCGCCTCGTCCCTCCGGCCATTGCTCGGCCGCCTCCTCGACGCCGCTGGCCGGCCTCCTCGCCACGCCCTCTGCAGAAGCCGCCCCAGATCGCCTCACAGGCCGCCTGCCGCTGCCTTGCCGCAACGTTGCCGCGTGAGGTTGTGAGGTGAACCGTAGAAGCCCCGGAAATCCTGCAGGGACACTCGGATGCTCGACAAGAACTCCTACGAGGATTGATGACCGGATGCGAGAATCCATGTTGTTGCCGATGCCTCGGGGAAGATATCGATTGACGTTCAAGACATCAACGCCCGAAGGTCACGGATGCCGATCCAAGTGTCAACTTCGATGAACCATCGGCACCGGAACTACAAGACCTTCACGGAAACCGAACCCGTCGTCACGACATGATCTTCCTCGGAACCACCGAGTTCTCCATCCTGGCACCCGAAGACGCGGTACCCCAAGAGCGCCTCCCCCGATTCGAAGGCCATTGCCCCGAGGACGCCAAAACCCGAGTGCGCCGACATGGATCCGGTGACGCCAACACGCCAAGATCTACCACATGAAGACCGTACCGAACCGGTGACACTCGACGGACCTCCGGCAAGATCATCGACATGGAACGACAAGACCCATTGCTGCCGCCGCTTGGACACCAAGATCTACGGACGCCGAGACCCCCGAACCCGAAGGCCGATCCCGTACCCGGTGCCGCGTCAAGATCGCCTTCTCGGACCCCGTTGACGCCAAGTTCCTCGCCGTAGAGCAACAAGGCCTCCGACAAGACAAGGAACGTCAAGATCTTCACCCGACACCGAGACCCCGACGCGACAAGTGCTTCGTCCCGAACGCCATGACCGACAACACGCCCCGAGAACCCGGATGCGCCAAGACCTACCCCTAAGTCCGAGAACGTTTCCGTCGACCAACCCCGAGACCAACCCGAACCCCGGATCCCCAAGATCGCCGAGACCCCTAATGTGAACCCTTCCGCAAACCCTATTTTATAACATAATAACAACTTGTCGATATTGATTTGTCATACTGCATGCATCTTATCATGTGGTTTGGGGCCTTATGCCGATTCACCTAATAATTAAATATGGGGCCCATATGGGCAAATCTAGCCTTATATTGGCCTCATTTAAACATGTGTAGCGAACCGTTCCATCTGTTGTCTTGCTAAACAACATTTAATTGCGGGGCTCTAAACAACTTGAACCATCTAACTAGTTGTCGGGACCACGGTTCCGCTTAATAATCAGCATCGCCTTCCATCATGTCATACATCATGCATGCATCATGCCGATCTTCTGCCGATCTTAAATATTGCATCCGGTGTTTCTTCTAGTGTTTTGCTTCTTCGCGGATAAGGCCGATGAGTTGATGTGAGCTTCGCCCCGACCCTCGGTTTAAACCTTCGACAATGTTTTCAGGCGAGCATCTCTCCCCTTTCTACCTATCTTACTTTTATAGTCTTTATTCCCTCCTGTTGATCTATTGCTCTCTGTGTTGCGATGCTTTAGTTTTCCGTACCTGTGATATACCGTGCAGCCCTATATTGCCTTGGACACACCCTATTACCTGTTGTTTGGTAGATAGTTGGACTTGCGCGCCGTAGTCGCTTGCTTAAGTGCTGTTGCGTGTCGTCATATGCCACAGTTGCTGATGTATTGCCGCATGTTGATGTTGGAGATGATTCTAGTTTTACTTATCGTCACTTTAATTTCTGTTCAACAACTAAAATTGAAATAAGCAGAGGCATCGGTGGGTGATAGATAATATTTGGTTTCCGAACGCCCACTTGTGTCCCGTAAGACCCCGAGTACTTGATTCCTGTTCCTTGATTTATCGCGCTATCCACATCCGGGAGGTATATGGGACCCCGAGCGAGCTTGATTCATTCTTATTTCTTGGGGCCACAAACTAGTTTGAGGTGTTTTTACTATCCTGTACTTATGCCATGCTACTTTCGTATTTAATTTGTGCGAGGAGCACACTGCATCTTTAGGATCGGGACACGATTCGCGGTGTCGACAAGCCACACTTTCGGGTTCCCAGTGCTCACAACAGTATACCCAAACCTTGAGCCCGTCTCGAGTCACCGCTTCGCTATGGATCTACTTAAGGTGGCCTAAATATTTCTGAATCTTGTGATTGTTCGTGAAAGCCTCGTTGGGTTTTGATTTGGTTTTTCCGAGGTTGATCGAGCGTGTGTTGCTATTGGTGCACCCCGGCCGGGTAAAACTTTCTGAAAGCCGTGTCCGCGGATATGGACGACTTGGAGCACAGTTTCTTGATCATAGACAAGCATAACTAAAGTTTATTGCTATAAATTTGACTTATAATGACTAGTAATTAGCTTCACTATAATGGAATGGCTAATTAATACTGCCCACAATTGCTTGTTTGGTTGTCGCTCGCGACAATTGTATCTGACTAGTAAGTATTGCAACTACAACGAAATGGCTGAATAAAAGTACCAACAATTGCTGGGTTTTGGGTTTATATCATGCTATCTGTATCTGATTAGTAATTGCTGCAACTACAACGGAATGGTTAACTAAAAGTGCCCACTGCTTATTTTATCAGGACAATTATCTAAACCTGACTAGTAATTGCTGCAACGATACTAAATGAATAAAACTGCCAACTGTGTGAGTTCCTCGGTTGACTTCCTCGTTTGGTCTCGAGGGGGAAACGCCAGGATGGGTTTGTTTGGTGGTAGCGTCAGGTTGGATTCGAATAGGTCTTTCTTATCCCTCTCTGATCACCGCCAGTTGTATCGAGTCTCTATAGGTTGTTTAGTGCATGCTGCGCCGCCGCCCACCATACCTATGTAGGCGAGGACCGCAATTCTAGCCTCGCTGTCTTGGCCTCAAGATCGACGCTCCTTCTTTGTTTTCTGCTTTGCCCTTTGTCGGCACCCCTTTGTTAGCAGGTTTTGAGATCGACGTTAGCGAGGTTACCCTTCCGCTTGGCTCAGGGGTTATGGACGCCATTGGTTATTCTTGTGGCTCTTAGCCCCATTTGCTTCTTGTCCGTAGTCGGACGCTCTACCATTTTCAAGGTGATTTGGATCTTGTACATTATATCTGTATTCTTGACTCTTTGAGTCGCTGTTATATATCTGTTCTGTGGGTCCCATCGAGGACTGTTGTGTAATGTTATTACTTCGTTTTCCACCCGCACGAAAGTGCCTGGTGGGCACCCTTGAATCGTTTCTATGCGGGTTTGGCGAATTTTGCTCAAACTTGCATAGGTCCGATTCTGAGGGTGTTACACTATCTCTCATATATGTCCCCAAAACACCCATCCTGGAACTTTTGCTCGAGGAGGACCGGAGTCTCCGGTGTACATACACCGGAGTCTCTGGTGTAGGCCGGAGTCTCCGGTCAAGACGGTTTCTGCCACTTAAAGTAGGGGGCGGGGTGAACTGGTACAACAGTTCCTCATTCTTCACCTCGTCCCCTACCTCCAAACCCGTCGCCTCCTCTTCCAAAACTCCTCCTCGGAGGTCAAGAAGCCCCCGAGATCCGCCGTGCCACCGGCCAATCTTCCCCTCTCCTCCATTGGGTCATTCCCACCGGAGGAATTGATCCCATGGACAGATCTGGTACCTCTCCTCTACTTTTTCTCCTAGGGTTCATCTCTAGATGTGTTTTTGAGGATTGATGCTGATTTGTCCATTGGAATCACTTGTTTGTGTGCACTCTAGTACATTAGCCTTGTTGCATTGCCCGATCTACTAGATTCACCCCCACCAGCATCTCTCCATCTCATGCCCGAGCCTAAGTCCGGAGACTCTGGTCCAGGCCGGAGACTCCGGTCCCCAGGACCGGAGACTCCGGTCTGAGCCGGAGACTCCGGTATGAGGTGCGGAGACTCCGGTGTTGGGTGAATCAAAATAGTCTAGAAATGCATCAAAGCTCTTGTACTGCATAATTGGGACAAATATACTCATATCCATGCTATCTCCCTCACTGCTGTTCACAGGTGATGGTTCTAGTCGTCCTCGTCGTACCAAGGCCAAGTCCCAAAGGGGCAATCCTCGCTATGATGAAGCTCGGGGTCAATTTATCGTGCCTCCGTCCAACCGGAAACAGCTGGCACGTGATGCAGCTTACTTGAAGAGGGCTCAGGAGAGGGCTGAACGAGAGGACCGTGCCAAGAAGGACAAATATGACAACCTTCAGACCTTGGCCAAAATGTCTAAAGAGGAGTACCATGAGCTGAGAAAGACAGATTTCTATACGCTGCCTCGCACTAGTGATGACCCTCGTTTCTGGAGGAAAGAACATGATGTATTCATGAAGGATGTGTTTGGTGTGCTCACCAAATCACATGTCTACCCTCAGAAGTTCATGAGTGTTGAGAAGATGCGCCTCAGCCCCTAATTCAATAATGCCTTGTGGATCTGTGAGAAGCTGGGTCTGTATAACTTGATGGAGCTGCGTGAAGACTATAATATCTACCTTGTACAGCAGTTCTATGCCACAGTTGTGTTTGGATCTGATCAAGACATGACTATGGTTTGGATGTCTGGTACTACTTGTTGCATAGCTACATTCCATGACTTTGCCAACGTAATTTTTGAGACATTTCATGGAGTATCCACTCCTGTTGGGCTGCGTATGCACTCTGTGGCTCTGGGTGAGAACAAGTTGAAGCTGGCGCCTCTATATGACGAGGGTGTTGTGGGAGGGTCCAAGGGACTCAAGACTCTCTACAACCTTATGCTGAGAATTTTCCGTCATACCATTTCACCTAGTGCTGGGAATGATGATGCGATCAGGGGTGGACTTGTCAACCTTCTATAACACACTCACCGGATTTACAATGTTGGACCAGAGGCAGATGCTGCACCTATTGATGTGATGGATTTTATCTTCGAGGAGATGTTCCATTCTATTATTTACAAGAAATCTCCTCCATATGCACCCTTGGTTATGAGGCTCATCAACTCCCAGGAGCATGATTCTCCACTTGGCATACCATCACACCTCACTGAGCACATGTTGGTCTCACTGCAGCAGAAGGGGCGTATGGGGCCTGCTCCGAGGCGTCGCTATGGGGATGATGATGAGGATATTGATACTGAGAGAGCTCCCTCCCCACCTAGAGTTTGGAGGAAGAATGCCTCCAATGCCCCTATGCCTACTATGACTCGAGACTATGTGCATGAGCGGGTCAAGAAAGCCAGTTTTTGGGAGAGGACCCTTTGTTGCATGAATGTTGACATCCGTAAGCAGCATCATGCATCCTACCAAAGCAACCGTCGCATTGAGAAGATCCTCAAGGAGATCAAGGAACAGGGTGCTGAGGATAATGAGGAAGGTGAGGATGAATACAATGATGAGCATGGGGCTCAGCAGTCCACAGAGTCTGATCACACACTCTCATTTGGGGCATGGAATGCCCAACAGGATAGTCTGGTGGATTGGAAAAACTTTGCTGATGTCACCTCTGGTTTTGGGTACCAGGGTACCTCCTCTTCTCGCCCTCACGGCAAAGGGCATGCTATCCCTGAAGACGATGATGATGACTATGATGAGGATGGTGATGACCAGGATGAGGATGTCGAGGATGACGAGGATGACGATGACTATTGAGATGTTGGGGCGCTAGTTTAGGTCTTTTCCCTTTTTCGGCGTTTCGATGCCAAAGGGGGAGAAGACATTCTCATCGTTTTGCATGGGTTTGGGGCTTTGGATTTGCTACTATCTGCTTTTATTTGCCGTATTCGAACTTGCGAACTTGAACTTTATGTGTGTTATTTGTTGTTCATGTGTGTGACTATGTGCGTGTGTGCAGTATCTATTGTAACTCGTGTGTGATTTATGCGTGTTATCCTTGATACTATCTACCTTGCATGATTTACTTAATTATCTTATTGCACATAGTCAGGGGGAGCCCCATATATATTCTATTCCATGCAAAATCACTTGTTGTCATCGAACACCAAAAAGGGGGAGATTGAAAGGGCAGTTATTGTCATAATCACTTTTGGTGTTCGATAACAACAAGTAGATCATTTTACAGTTTGTCACCGTCCACAGGTTTGTATTTTGATAAATGAAAAGCACCCTCACACTTGGGAAAAGTCCATACTCGTGTGACACATTTCTGGAAAATCCAGACCGGAGTCTCCGGTCTTCCAAGACTGGAGTCTCCGGTGTGGTCCGGAGTTTCCGGATCTGTCTCCAATGGTGTCTTCAGGATCTGGGCTGGGACATACTGACTAGGGGTCCGGAGCCTGCACCGGAGGATACTCTGGAGTCTTCGGTTCTTGCTCAGTCCGGAGTCTCTGGTGTTGGAAGACCGGAGTCTCCGGTCTTGCAGGATCATGGATGGTCTGGGTCATTCCGATGGGCGGTCCGGAGGCTGGTCCGGAGATTGGCCGGAATCTCCGGTGTAGACTTGAGTCTCCGGTCTACAGATCGGAGTCTCCAGTCTGAATTTTCTACAACGGTCAGAAAATGGTTCGTGGAGGGGGCTGCCTATAAAAAGGGACCCTTATCTTCTTCCTTCAACTGCTCGAGCTGCTCAAGAACACCAACTCCATTAGAGCCACCAAATCTACAATATCTCTTCATCCAACCATCCAAAGTCATTGATCTTTGGAGAATCGAAGGAGGAGGCCTTGATCTACATCTTCACCAAGAGAGATCTTCATTTTCCCCTCATTCACTTGAGGGCCCCCAAGCTCTAGTGTTTCATTGGAAACCCTAACTTTGATTTGGTTCTTACAAGCTTGTCTTTGATTTGTCTTGACAGCTTGCTTGTATTTGGGAGCCTCCAATTAAGTTGTGGATGTGTGCCCCGAACTTGTTGTAAAGGTGTCGGCTTCCACCTCGAAGGTTGCCGATATAGTGGAAGGTGGATCGAGCCCGTTGGGGTGAGATTCATCGGAGAACAAGGGAGGCATCTCGTGGCGTTGGTGGTTTGAAACCACCCCCTATCCAAACGTATACGTACTTCCCCTCAAAACGAAGGAACTACGGGAAACAAATCCTTGGGTCTCCGCGTCCACTCCTTTGGTTACTTCTATCCTTTACCGCACTTTACTTACTTGTTCTTGCTTAGTGTTGTGATAGTTTGTCCATGGTTGACATATAGGTAAATTCACCATAGTTGCATAATCTAGAGAATTTACCTTTCTTGTCAAACCCTAATTTGAAAAAGAAGAAAATTTGAAGTAGCACCTATTCACCCCCCCCCCCTCTAGGTGCCCATACGATCCTTTCAATTATGGAAAAAGTGATAGATGCTAAGTATAAGACTAAATCCCCAAATATCCTTTGTTTCCATGATATCCATCCTTCCACTTTCTGGAAAGGGATTATGTGGGCCTCTAGGGCAGTAAACATAGGGTATAAATGGCATGTAGGGAATGGCAAGTCCATCAGATGGGAAGATATTTGGTTTGGAAACTCTACTTTAGCTACCCAATTTTGGGAGATTTATTTGGTTTCTAACCAACAAACTAAAACAAAAGTTGCGTTGTGGGATGGAACACAACTTAAATGTGATTTTGGGAGAACTTTTAATGAAATTATGATGGTTCAATGGCATGAACTTTTAGGGATTTCCCAATCCATAATCTTCTCTGATGAAGATGATCAACTAATCTGGTAGCATGAATCTGAAGGGTACTACTCCTCTAGATCCATGTATTCCCTGGTTAATTTTAGGGGTGTAACCTAGATCTATCTTCGTGTTGTTTGGAAGTTGCACATTCCTCCTAGAGTTTAGATTTTTCTCTGGATCTTATCTCAGAATAAGATTCTGACTAGGGATAATCTTAGAGCTAGGGGGATTCCAAAACCTTTAGAATGTAATCTCTATAAGGAAATAGAATCTGCCCATCACTTATTTTTTGAATGTGTAGTTTCTAGAATGTTGTGGACATATGTCCAGGATATCTTTGGTATTCTTATTGTAGATTTTGAATCTCTTGCTTCGAAGTGGCTTGATAATAAGAAACATTTACATTTAAATGGTGTGTCTTCTGCTATTCTTTGGAGCATTTGTAATAATAGGAATAACATTATATTTAACAAGACATCTTGGATTAATATGAAACAGGTATGGCGCCTAGTTCTCTCCTTCCTGAAACTATGGAAGATGTTGTTCAAGGACTTGGAGGGAGTCAAGATCGCCCTCTTCATGGAAAAGATGATCTACAGACTGAAAAATCCTCTAGCGCTCCTGGCGAACTAAGATGCTCTAGTTTCGAGTGGATCTCCACTTGGAAAACTACAGCATCATCAACCTATGGAGGACGTGGATCGCTGGAGTATCTCCAAGCCCACCCTGAGGAGGAGGATACAATCCATGTGGTGTACTAGACTGCTACATTTTTCACCTCGCCTGTGTCCTGTCTATAATGATCTGTTTTAAACTTGTAATTCGTCATGGAGTAGTTCCTCTCTTCCCCCAGTTGGATTGAGTTTTTGTAGCAGGCTATAGCGGTAGAGCTGCCTAGATGTTTTCATTTCAGTTAGTGAAAGGACAAATAGCCCTTATCTAGTATTTTGGTTAACTATGACATCGAAGCTAGAGAGCGGACTAATGTTTCTACTAGGTTCTCTATAGGTGATAGTCCGCAGTTGATGATGAAAGGCGATGTGTGACCCCCATTCATTTCTATATGAAGAGCCGGTGTTTTTATTCCTTATTCTCTCTTATTTACTTTTGAGTCAAATAGGAAACACCGCACTATTAAGAGGGGTGATCTCGATGTGCTCTTTGGGGATGTCCTACACCAAATATACATCACATAATCCACAGACACACACCCATTTGAGGAGAGAAATAAAAATCGCCATGAAAATGGGCCTAAGAGGATTACTGCGAAACCAGGAGGAGTTTCGGCGCCGCCGGTGCTTTCCCCGGAATTTCCGGTCGCCGCCGGAAATTATCGGTGAGCGCCGAAACAGCTCACTGCATCTTCTTTCAGTGGATCACCAATATTTCCAGTCGTTGCCGGAACTTCCGGCATGGAGTCCGGTCCGCCGGGGCTATCGCTGAAATTTTTGGCGTACGAACCGGTCCGACCGGACTTATTGCCGGTTCCGTCGCAGGAACCCCCAAACGGCTCTTTTTCTCCCCATACTATATATACCCCTTTCTTCTCCACTGCGAGGTCAGGCATTTCAGTTAACATTCATTTCTTGAATCTCTCTCTCCATTGTTGAAACATAAAAGCTTGAGGATCTCCCATTCTGCCCAACCAAATCCAAATCCCTTTGGTAGAAAGGAAGAGGAGGTCCCGATCTATGTTTCCACCAAGCCAAAGTTCATTCCCCCTTGAGTTCATCGAGTTAGCTTGTTAATATTGGGTTTGTGGGAAACCCTAGGCGGCTAGGGTCGTCCGGAGGCATTCGGCTTGTGATTTGCTCCGTGGTAAGTTTGTGAGGGTTTGAAGACTACCTTAAAGTCTACCACGAGTAAGTGAGCTATTCCTTCGTGTCATAGGCTCGGAGAAGAAGGTGAGCCTTTGTGGCATTGAGAAATCCTTCGTGGAACCTCACACCTCTCCAACATGACGTATCCCCCTTCCCAAAGGTGGTGAACATGGGAATACATCTTCGTCTTCGCGTGCTTCGGTTATTCCTTAACCAATCTCTTACTTGTGTTGTTTACCTTGTGATAGCCTTCGATCTTGAAGTATCTTGTATCATCATCTAGGTTTCCTCACCTGGTTTGCATTTAGGCTTACTTATATTCCACAAAGCCTAAAACTTGCAAAAGATTACAAAGAATTTTGTAGAAACCTATTCACCCCCCCCCCCTAGGTTAACCATCTTACACTTTCAATTGGTATCAGAGCCAAGGGCTATTTTAAGGGCTTTACCTCCTAAGATAAAAGATGGTTTTTTCCGATGATGAGGAGGAAAATACTTATTCGGTCAAGGAACTTCGTGAAATATTAGCCAAGAGTGCCCTTGAAAAGTCCAAGGCTGATTCCAATCTCCTTGTTCGAATAAGTTACGTAGAAGGACAACTTAAGGCCATTGGCGATGGGGATTTTCTTGGTAACCCATTGGTAGTACCTCAAGGGAGACCAATGGACACCGGAAAAGGATAAGGATGTCGAGTCCTCTCATGAGAGCGACTCATCAAAAACCTCCACGCCCCCAAATCAATTCCCTTATGTTTATCCTAGGCAAAAGAATATCATGCCTCACATTAATGGTTCGAGTCCCACACCTCATTATGATGGAACTCGTTTTTATCATTGGAAATCTTCTATGGAATCTCATCTTCGTAGCTGTAGCGTTGAGCTTTGGGAGATTGTGTGCACCAGCTTCCACCCATAAGATCCCAACAACATCACTCCGGGAGAGTACTACAACCGTCAATTAAATGCAACGGTTTGTGACAAGATAAGTAGTGTCATCCATCACACTCTCCATGATCAAGTCAGTGATATCCCCACCGCAAATGATCTTTGGGATAGGATTGTCATTCTCCAAGAGGGAACGTCTCTTATCCAAAAGTCCAAGTATGAAGCTGCCAAGTCAGAGATGAACATGTTCATGAACCATGATGGTGAGTCCATCGCAGAAGCTTACAAGAGACTTGTCGCTCTCCATATGATGATGGGTTCAATTTGAATGATGAGATCATCAAGTCCAAGATTGGATCTATGATCGCGGTCACCGATAAGAAGCTTGCCTTGAACTTGCAACTCCTTGATAGAGGTAATCAGTTCTCTCCCGATGATCAAGTCTCTTATATGGTTGCCACGGACAACTTGGCGAATGAAGGACAAAAGATCAAGGAGATCAACCGTGCTATTGGGTCTTCTCACTCTCTAGCACTAAAGTCCAAGCATGTGCAAGAGGATGTTGCAAGTGAATAAGAAAGCAATTTTGATGGATTCTAAGATATGCTCTCTCAACTTTCTCTCTTCACCAAGAACATGAAGTTCCGAAGAAGGAGGAATTCAACGGGATCAAGTGAGAAGAAGAGGACATGCTACAATTGTGATGAATCAAGCCACTTTTCCAATAAATGTCCATATGAGAAGAGGCTTGACAAAACCAAGTATGAAGAGGGTACGAGGCCAAGATTGAAGCCAACCAAATCAATGAAAGATACAAGAGGAACAATAGGCGTGATGGCAAAAGCTTCCTAGATCAAGAAGACATATCCGATAAGGAGGAAGAGGATGAAGGTTGTTGGAGTGGCCGGTTTGGCCTTTGCCGAACCCGGGTCTCTCTTCACCTACGACTACACCAAGGACTACACCGACGACTCTCCTACTCCCAAGGTCATGCCACTTGTCTCATGGCAAGGGGCTCCGAGGACAAGTCCGGCGTGGAGTGTGAAGATGAGGAGAAGTTGATGGATGTGACCGGTTTGGCCTATGACGAACCCAGGTCACCTCTCACCTATGACTACACCAAGGACTACACCGAGAGTTCTACTATTCCCAAGATCACTGGCTCTTGTCTTATGGCAAGGAGCTCTAAGGTAATCTCATCCATCTCTATCTAGCGTCTTGGATGACCTTGAGAGTAACCATGATAGTGATAATGAAGAATTTGGTGAAGAATATATACAATTTATGTATACCATCATGAAGTCTCTTCCTTGCATTGCTTGTGCTAGAGTCAAGCAATTAATGGAACTTGTCAACTCACGTGATGAGACTGTTGATAGTTTGGAAATTGATGATGAGAAACGAAGATTCAATCTTCTTGAGAAAGAGCTATGTGAGGAAAAGAACACCACTTTATCTCTTAAACAACAAATTGAGACCTTTGAACTTGATAAGGCAAAATACATGGACACTATTGATAGGGCTAACTCCTTGTCACAAGAGCTTGATGCTTCAAAGAAGGAGCTTGAGATTGCTCATTCTTCTCTTACCAAGGACCTCGATCACCTTGAAAAGGCTAGTTTGCTTGTAAAGTGTGAGCTCATAAAACTTGGGGAGAATCATGACCAACTTCGAGTAACCTATGAGAAGGCTCTTGTCACATTGAAGGATCCAATTGTTGTTGAGAATGATTCTTGTTCCTCTAACTCTAACTTTGATCAAACTCTCCTCATTGAGGAGAATAAGAAGTTGAAAGAGCAGCTCAAGAAAAAGCGCCATGCACCTACTTCCAAGGGAAAGGTTCTTGATGAGATTCTATCTCGTCAAAGGACGAGGGTTTCCAAGGAAGGGATTGGCTTTGACACAAATGACAACAGAATACTATTCCACCAAATAAGATAAACTTTGTGAAAGAAGGGGACAAGGTGATTGACCAAGTCAACAAGAATGTTGTGAACGGGGGAAGCCATAAGGGGCAACCCCAATCATAAATATGCAGGAAAATCTAATCCATCCTATGTGCTATGTAAGAGCACTCAAGGATATGTATATGCCAAATATGTTGGCCCTCGCAATGGTTATGCTTATAGGTGGTACTCAATTTGGGTACCAAAGGATCTTGTTGCTAATGCTAGGGGACCCATTACTCAATGGGTTCCTAAATCAAAAAATTGATTTTGTAGGGGCATGCCTCTGATGGATCAAAATGGGTGTTTGATAGTGGATGCACCAATCATATGACCGGAGGTAGAAGTGGACTTGACCAATTCATTCACGACGTCAACTCAACGTCAAGCATCACTTTTGGTGATAACTCAAAAGGAAAGGTACTTGGTTATGGCAAGTTGGTCGTCTCCAAGGCTTTGTCCCTAGAGATCGTCTTGCTTATTGAAAACCTTGGATATAACTTACTTTCTATTAAACATCTTGCGGATGTTGGTTATGATTCCTATTTCTCGAAAACTTTTGTGGAAGTCTTTAGGAGTGATGATCTCACTTTTGTCCTTGTTGTACATGTAGAAGACGACCTTGGTCGACCTCTCGGAAGAGAGCAAATCCCTTCCCACATGTCTAATGGCCAAAGCTGACAAGGGATGGATTTGGCATCATCGCCTAGGCCATGTCAACATGAGAAATCTCAATATACTCCTAAAGGGTGAGCATATTGTCGGACTAACTGGTGTCTCCTTTGAGAAACATCGTGTGTTTAGTGCTTGCATTTTAGGAAATCAAATTGGGAAGCATCATCCTTCCGTAACCAAGGTGGCCACGTCAAGACCCTTGGAGCTTCTCCACTTGGATCTCTTCGGGCCATCAACTTATGACTCTCTTGGTGGAAGAAAATATGGTCTTG
This sequence comes from Avena longiglumis, assembly GCA_030063025.1. NCBI lineage: Eukaryota > Viridiplantae > Streptophyta > Magnoliopsida > Poales > Poaceae > Avena > Avena longiglumis. The sequence continues at coordinate 441,450,285 of CP125975.1, read as the reverse complement.
TCACTGTTGATGATTACTCAAGGTATACTTGGGTATTTCTCCTCAAGTAAAAGGATGAGACCTACAAGGAATTCATGATCTTATCCAAGCAAGCTCAACGCACTCATGAAGTGGAGATCAAGACCATTAGAACCGACAATGGCACCGAGTTCAAGAACTACACCATGCAAGAGTTCATTGAAGATGAGGGGATCAAGCATGAATTCTCGGCTCCCTATACCCCTCAACAAAATGGTGTTGTTGAAAGGAAGAACCAGACAATTATTGAGATGGCAAGAACAATGTTGAGTGAATTCAAGTCACCCCAAAACTTTTGGGGAGAAGCCATTGCCACCGCGGTTCACTACACGAACCGGCTCTTCCTCCAAGATCCCTTTGACATGACTCCCTACGAGATTCTCACAAGTAAGAATCCCAATGTCAACTACTTCCATGTCTTTGGGTGCAAGTGCCTAGTCAAGGACAAGAAAGAAAAGCTTGGTAAATTCGAATCTAGGACTATAGAGGGTATATTTGTTGCTTATGCGGAAAACTCTCATGCCTATAGATACAACAACAAAACCAATGGTTGTGTTGAAGTATCTTGTGACGTGCAATTTTTGGAGAATAATGGACCCCATGAGGGGCAAGTTGTTTCACATGATGTAGGTGATGGTGATTCCTCTCAAGTCATAAAGTTGATGGGTATTGGGCATATTTTGCCCACCGAGTCTCACATTCATGTTCAACAAGATGATGGGGGAGAATCAAGCTCAACTCAAGAAGAGCCAAGATCTACCCAAGTTGAGCCATCAAATGCACCACAAGATCAACATCTCACTCAAGATGCCATGCAAATCGAAGAACAAGAACCAAGCCCTCAACCCGTTGAGCGAGACCAAGTAGAAGATCAAACTCCTCCATCCCAAGGTCAGTCTCAAGATGGTGTCAATGATCAAGGTCCCTCAAAAGATGAATTTGTTGATCATAAAGGCACGATTAGGAAGATCAAGGCCGCCTCCATTGCAAGTGGACTCCAAGTCAATAATATCCTTGGAAGCATATCAAGAGGGATCGAGACTCATACCAAGAATAAGAACCTCATAACCTTTTGTGGTCATCATGCTTTTGTGTCCAACTTTGAGCCTCTCAAGGTTCATGAGGCTTTGGAGGATCTGGATTGGGTCATTGGCATGCAAGAACTCAAGTGATTCACCCGCAATGAAGTTTGGTCTCTACTGTAGAGGCCTAAAGATCATCGCATCAATGTCATTGGGACCAAGTGGGTGTTCAAGAACAAGCAAGATGAAAATGGAACCGTCACAAGAAAAAAAAAGCAAGGTTAGGTGGCGCAAGGGTATGCCCAAATAGAAGGTATTGACTATGAGGACACCTTTGCGCCCGTTGCTCATCTTGAATCTATTCGTCTATTGCTTGCTTATGCATCTGTTCATAACTTCAAGCTTTATAAAATGGATGTGAAAAGTGCATTTCTTAATGGTCCCTTGAAAGAGGTTGCATATGTAGCTCAACCCTCGGGTTCCGAAAACAGACGCTATCCCAACCATGTGTATCTACTCCATAAGGCTCTCTACGGACTAAAGCAAGCTCCTCGTGCTTGGTATGAGCACCTTAGGTATTTCCTACTCATGGACGAGTTTAGCGTGGGTAAGGTCGATTCCACCCTTTTCACCAAACGGGTTAAAGTGGGTGGCTTATTCATTGTTCAAATTTATGTTGATGATATTATCTTTGGTGGAGCTAACAAATCTCATAACAAAGCTTTTGTCGAGTAGATGACTATGAAATTTAGGATGTCCATGATGGGGGAGTTGAAGTTCTTTCTAGTCTTCATTATAAAGAAACTTCATCAAGGCACTTTCATCTCCCAAGAAAAGTACATTAAGGACATGCTCAATAAGTTCGAGATGGCCAAGGATGGGAACTATGTACCAAGATCTATCTACTAGATACAAACAACGGGCGGATGTATATCCGTAGAAACATACCCTTGATGACCGACAAAGCTTAACGAGTTAAACTCGTGGTTGATGTAGATGATCTCTTGCCGATCTCAAGATCGAGAGGAAGTCCTAGCGCCGCAAAACAGCAGCGCATCCGTGCTCGCACACACGTACAAGACACCGAGCAACCTCCGCCTCCTCGCTCCAGCGATGCAGCGGAAGCACAACCCTTTCTTGCCGAATAGCCACCGGGAACATGTATCTCGCTAGTCCGATACCATGGGGGATAAATTCTAGAGGGGGAGAGAGATCCTTCACGAGGAGGTGTGTGTGAGAGATAGGAGAGGGGGTGCCTTTTATAGGAGGAGGGGGCACCCAAGGGGTTGGCCGCCGGCCATGGGGGCTGCCCCCTCCCCTCCTTCATTCATGTGGGTGGACACTCCACTCATAAAAATCTCTTCAATTCCCTCCACTCAAAACCCCACTCAAAATTTCTATTAAATTTCCACCAAATTTAATGCAAACTCTCATTAAATAAAACTCCTTTTATTTAGTCAGAATTTTATCAATTACTTTAATGACAAAAATTCACATATAACCCCTTGCTAGTATTTCATTTCACATGCAAAAACACTTTCTGCAATTTCACCCAAAAACCTGTTTCGGTATCTAGTGAAATAAATTCATGCGCTTGTTATTCTTTCCGGCATGAAACTTTGGCTCCAATTGGATGTCAGTGTCCCTTAAGTGTGTGTAACACCCTCGCCTGATAAGGCTGAGTTCATGTGTATAGTGCCAATCCCTGGATCGGTTCACTGGCACACACACAGTACAAAATGATACCAAATATAACTGTGCATCATAAATACAACGAATATGATCCAGAATTTACATTATTTATTCAAGTACACAGCAGAAAACAAATACAAGGTAGATCTCCATCCTCCAAATGTGCCACAGGCGAACAATTGTTGAGTGGAGTCTCGCGACCTATGAACGATCACTCAGATACGATATAACCTGCAACATGAAATGTTGCAGCCATGAATGGTCAATACATTGAATGTATGGCAAGTAGGCTAAAGTGGTTAACAACATATCTATGAACTACATGCTTATTTGGCCAAGTGGAGTTCAGGCTCATTTGCATAAAGCAACAGTTTTATCCTAACATTTATAACAAGTAGTTTTCCAATACGATAAATAGGACACTCTGGTTCACTCCCAGGTGCTCCTACCCAATTATGTTCACCCAACAAGTTTTAAGTAGTTAAGAAATAAGGATGAGTGAGAAATATCATAGAATCGGTATCAGGTCGCTCAAATTGTCCATAACCGGGGACACGGTTAAGCACTTAGTTTATACACCCTGCAGGGGTTAGTACACTTTACCCATGTGACTTGGCCAGCCCAGCTCGTACCACCACTCTCATATTGGGTGATGATAGGGAGAAGTCCAAGAAGGAACCGTTTGGAAGTAGCTCCCCAATCCCGACGCGCACCGGTCCAACCTACACTATCTACATCTCTGGATACGCGGGTTCGAGTTACCACAACCTACTGAGTTCAACCAACCGCCCATTTCATTATTGGCACATGGTTGCACACGAAAGCTTCCAAACAAAGAAACCAATCATTCCTCAGTGTCCTGGGTGTCTTTTCGCAATGATACCACCAAAAATTATCAACCCCATCACACCCAGGAGATTCATTGATTAAGTAGTTTTAGTTTTCGCAAAACCAACACATTTAGAAACAACTTCAGTGATGTAACCCAGCCCTCGTTCATCATAGCATGGCTAAGTACATCTACCAACTATGGCTCATAAACAAGGAATGCTAGGGAATAATATGGGATATAGCATAGCATATACACATCAATTCCTACATATGCAATTCTACAAAAACATCTATAATGCATAGGAAAACAATAGGACATTTATGACCAAGATAGCACCACTTACCTTTGTTGTAGATGTAGTTGATTAGATAATCCTCACAATCCTCATAGATATAATGGTTGCACTCGTCATAACCACAATACTTGCAATCATAGTAGTTGCAATCACACACTTTGCACTCCTCGCAATCTATCGATCAAACAATTGCATACAACATAAACAATAGCACATAGAGATCAAACAAATGCAACAAATGTATGCATGACAATTTAATAAGTCACAATGGTTGTAACTTTAGTTCTCTAAACAATATTGAAGTATATGATGCATGCAAGAGGCCAATTAATGCAATGGAGTACTTGTTATTAATAATTACTTGCCAATATAGGGTTTTTAATAGTTCTGTTGTAACGCTTGTTCTAACTGTCGAATTAAATTTGTTTCTTGGGTTTACTGGATAGAGAACGTTAATACGAACCAGTAGGCGTTAGATTCACCTTAATCGGAGTTATAGATCTTTTGGTATGATTTAAATAGTGTTTAATGGGTTTTAAATTATTCATATAGTTTCTGTTGTCTAAAAATCAAACTAAAATTATATCTGTAATCTCCACGGAATTGTGATCTCAGGGACATATTATTTGTAATTTTCTGAATAGTATTTATTTTATTATGAATTTATTACTCTAAATAAGCCATTAAACCATTTATTTAATAACTGCAAAATCTTATAGTATTTGCCTAAACCATTTTCATATTAATGATCTACATGGAACTAGCTTTCCATCGGTATATTATTTATATTTTTGTGATATGCAAATAATTTACTATGAATTTAATGATTTATAAAGCCATTAAAACTAATTAAATTGCTACGGGTTAAATAATATGCAAAGGCTAGATCCAACCAGATATTGTTAAAGTACATTACAGTAGCTTCAATTTGATATATTATTCATATTTTTCGGAGTTACAGATAATTTCTTATGAATTTATTAACCTAAAAGACCATGAAAACTAATTAAATTACTGCAGTAATCACGTACAGTAAAAGTTGGATCTATTCTGATAAGATGATTCTACGTAAAATTATCTTCAATTTGATATATTATACGCAATTTTTGGACGTGGTATGAATTTCTAATGAATTTTACAAGTTAGATCTATAATGTGCAATTTTAAATCAGAACGGAATATTCCAGGGAATATTCCGCTGACTGGACAGGTTGACTTTGCATGCTGACTGGGACTAGATGTTGACCTTATGTTGACGTGGCGTTGATAAGGAAGATGATCGGGATGACGACATGGCACGCACCGGTTTGATTGGATCTCGACCGTCTGGATAGGATCCGGTGGCTAGAAGAAGAGATTGACCCAATTTTGGCTCAGAATAGACAAGAAACACATATGTGTTAGAGAGACAAATCCGTAGGTCAAATTAAAAAACTCAGAACATGAAAGTTGTGGGGAATCATTATTCCTACCTTCTCAAAGGAATTTGGATTTGAAGAAACGAGCGCGAGTACATCTTAGATTTACACCGTAAGATCTGAAATATTACGATACAAATTCTCCGGCTGTGGTGGATGAAAAGAGGCGAGGTTTGTCGGAATTGAAAGATTTTGATGATTCCTATAACATTTGTTTTTTGACCGAAGGCAAACGACGAAGTCTAGATGGGTTAAAAAGCGAAATAAGATTCGGACATGTGTAGATTCGGGATTTCGAGGAAAGAAACTCGTACAGCTGTGGCTCCACGAGTTTGTATGGAGGTTTAGGATGGTTTAGAGATATTCTTAGAGTAGGGAACAAGTAGAAACAGACAGAAGTCGATTCGGAGTTGTAGATAAAAAGTTATAGCAGTTTGAGTAGAGATAGGTTAGAGAAAAACTGATTCGCACGGATTTTAAAGCACTCCACCGATCGATCATGTACGTGTCCAGCCGGCTGGCTCGGTCCGGTCGGACCGGGTGGGCCGGCCCGTTTAGGTTTTTTTTTCTTTTTCTTTTTCTATTTACTTGTTTCCCTCATATCTTTTGCATACGAACTCCAAATGACATGATTCTTGTTACTAAATTTTTTTAAAATCGAATAGATCATTATAGGATCAAATTTTTAATCTTTTTACTAGTTTGGAAGTAGTGGATTTACAAATCCTTGTATACTTCATTTTATTTATATCTTTATATGTTTGTATTTATTTCATAACTTTTTCATACTAGCTCCAAATGAGCTCAATTTTGTTTCTAAAATTTTGTAGTATTAATTGGATCTCTTTAGGCTATAATTATCAATAATTTATGCCTTAGCAACAGTGGGTTTTAATAAGTCAATTTAATTACCCTTAGGAACATTTGGGCGAATCAACTATAGGATTTAGATACCAGGATTTGAATTCAGTTTGTGAGAACTTTGCATGGATGTAATGAAATGCTTATAAATGCTTCATGATTTTAATTTTGAAATCTTGCACACCAATTCTACAATCCATAATCAATCCATGCCCTTTTGCCTATATGGCTACATAGGTCATAACAAAAGAATATAAAATTTTGAATTCAAGGTTGAGAGGATTTTCTATTCAAAAAGTTTCTTCTCTTTGAGAATTTTCAACATAGTCAAACAATCAATCAAACTTATTTATTTATTCCACATTCCAAAAATTAGGAGAATTTTGGGATGTGACAGACTACCACCCTTAAAAGAAATCTCGTCCCGAGATTTGGGAAGGCTAGAAAGAAAGAAAGGTTTGAGATCCGTTAGGGTGCTACCGCCCTTAAAATAAAATTGACTAGGTCATTTCCCGAGGATTCACTTAGCTCAGATTAGTTCTCCTTTAGACTTTTATTGGCACAATGTCTCTAGCATATTCTAAACATCATGATTGATAGTTTCCAAGAAAGCACTTCTTAAACTAGCAAAACTCTCATGGTGGGCAAATAGGGAACATTTACTTCACGGTGCCCATAATTCACGGTTGGGATTCATTCTTACCGTACATTCCTATGCTTAGCAATGGATGCTTTTAGAAGGGTGTAACAATATACCATTCTAGGGTTTAGGCTCAACGTCGACTCTCTGCTAAGGTAGAAAAGGGCACTCAAGATTCGCAAAGCCAATAGTACAAGAGCGAATAATAAGAGTAGTAGGAATGGTGATCAATCCATCCTGCACCCAAATTATTACCCTGTATGAGGATAGGTGAATCACGTTTTTCTATCACTCGGGCATTCTCACTTGCCTTGAAGAATGTTTCCATGGGCACGAACTAATGCTCTATGTATACTCCCATGTATTCAATCAACAAGGCTACTACTAAAACTAAACTATCGATACTTCAACTTTCAGGTTGTGTAATCTACTACATGACATCATTTCAACACTTCATACTCCCATATCTCTTTTTTTCCATTAGGTGAAGCATTCTCCTTCCTAAATGCATTGTGTTGTCAAACCTTCCACTTAACACATAATTATATCTCCAAGGGTTCAAGATAGGGAAGAATAGATTCTATAGGAAAGAAACGACTAAGAAAATAATCCTACCCATAACTATATGAAGCAATCAATGTCACAAACAAGGAAACAGTCATAAGAAATCAACACACAAGCAAGCACTTGTATAACAATAATACAGAGGTCTAAACTTAGTAGTATATAACCACAAAATAGTTTGAAAGCATTGGGAACAATACTAGAGTAAAATAGAGCAACATATAGGCAACAAACAAAATATGTCAAAACGGTACAGCAGGTTTCACGAATTTTTCTAACCGACCTAAACTCGTCAGGAATTTTAGCAAATTTTTGTGAATGTACTATAGGTAATTACGCTCCAGATCCTATTTTTTTATATTTTTCTAGGTTACCAATAAAATATAAAAAATTGCGCGGTACAGCAGGTCAGGCAGAAAACTGCAGCAGTAATCTCACGAATTTCAATCAATTCGCACCAATAAAATAATTTTAAAACCACACGAAAACTCTAGCAACTTTAGACTTTCAAAACAGCGGATCCTAAACAAGGTATCACACGATATGGTTCAGTATAAACAAGCAAGCAACTTATATTGTTATACCACATAAGTTGGTAAGAACAATATGCTAACACGATAGCGATGATCTCCTATAGAGATTAAATATGGTGGCCCATCTACTCAAACTTGGTGAGATATTCATATGTATCATCTTATTTGTTATTTTACTTATCTAACTCTCATATAGGTATCAAAAGAATGGACAACTATAAATGTTTGAATAGGAAGAGGTTCTAGAAAAGGTAGACAAGGAATATAAGAATTCTAATAAGTACAAAATAAGATAGTTCTCCTAATAGAGGTCTTCTATTGCTAATCCATTCCTAAGGTCACGATCCTATAGTCAACACACAGCTCTGATACCATCTTGTAACACCCTCGCCTGATAAGGCTGAGTTCATGTGTATAGTGCCAATCCCTGGATCGGTTCACTGGCACACACACAGTACAAAATGATACCAAATATAACTGTGCATCATAAATACAACGAATATGATCCAGAATTTACATTATGTATTCAAGTACACAGCGGAAAACAAATACAAGGTAGATATCCATCCTCCAAATGTGCCACAGGCGAACAATTGTTGAGTGGAGTCTCGCGACCTATGAACGATCACTCAGATACAATATAACCTGCAACATGAAACGTTGCAGCCACGAATGGTCAATACATTGAATGTATGGCAAGTAGGCTAAAGTGGTTAACAACAGATCTATCAACTACATGCTTATTTGGCCAAGTGGAGTTCAGGCTCATTTGCATAAAGCAACAGTTTTATCCTAACATTTATAACAAGTAGTTTTCCAATACGATAAATAGGACACTCTGGTTCACTCCCAGGTGCTCCTACCCAATTATGTTCACCCAACAAGTTTTAAGTAGTTAAGAAATAAGGATGAGTGAGAAATATCAGTATTAGGTCGCTCAAATTGTCCATAACCGGGGACACGGCTAAGCACTTAGTTTATACACCCTGCAGGGATTGGTACACTTTACCCATGTGACTTGGCCAGCCCAGCTCGTACCACCACTCTCATATTGGGTGATGATAGGGAGAAGTCCAAGAAGGAACCGTTCGGGAAGTAGCTCCCCAATCCCGACGCGCACCGGTCCAACCTACACTATCTACATCTCTGGATACGCGGGTTCGAGTTATCACAACCTACTGAGTTCAACAACCGCCCATTTCATTATTGGCACATGGTTGCACACGAAAGCTTCCAAACAAAGAAACCAATCATTCCTCAGTGTCCTGGGTGACTTTCCGCAATGATACCACCAAAAATTATCAATCCCATCACACCCAGGAGATTCATTGATTAAGTTGTTTTAGTTTTCGCAAAACCAACACATTTAGAAACAACTTCAGTGATGTAACGCAACCCTCGTTTATCATAGCATGGCTAAGCACATCTACCAACGGTGGATCATAAACAAGGAATGCTAGGGAATAATATGGGATATAGCATAGCATATACACATCAATTCCTACATATGCAATTCTACAAAAACATCTATAATGCATAGGAAAACAATAGAACATTTATGACCAAGATAGCACCACTTGCCTTTGTTGTAGATGTAGTTGATTAGATAATCCTCACAATCCTCATAGATATAATGGTTGCACTCGTCATAACCACAATACTTGCAATCATAGTAGTTGCAATCACACACGTTGTACTCCTCGCAATCTATCGATCAAACAATTGCATACAACATAAACAATAGCACATAGAGATCAAACAAATGCAACAAATACATGCATGACAATTTAATAAGTCACAATGGTTGTAACTTTAGTTCTCTAAACAATATTGAAGTATATGATGCATGCAAGAGGCCAATTAATGCAATGGAGTACTTGTTATTAATAATTACTTGCCAATATAGGGTTTTTAATAGTTCTGTTGTAACGCCTGTTCTAACTGTCGAATTAAATTTGTTTCTTGGGTTTACTGGATAGAGGACGTTAATACGAACCAGTAGGCGTTGGATTCACCTTAATCGGAGTTATAGATCTTTTTATATGATTTAAATAGTGTTTAATGGGTTTTAAATTATTCATATAGTTTCTGTTGTCTAAAAATCAAACTAAAATTATATCTGTAATCTCCACGGAATTGTGATTTCAGGGACATATTATTTGTAATTTTCTGAATAGTATTTATTTTCTTATGAATTTATTACTCTAAATAAGCCATTAAACCATTTATTTAATAACTGCAAAACATTACAATATTTGCCTGAAACATTTTCATATTAATGATCTACATGGAACCAGCTTTCCATCGGTATATTATTTATATTTTTGTGATACGCAAATAATTTACTATGAATTTTATGATTTATAAAGCCATTAAAACTAATTAAATTGCTACGGGTTAAATAATCTGCAAAGGCTAGATCCAACCAGATATTGTTAAAGTACATTACAATAGCTTCAATTTGATATATTATTCATATTTTTCGGAGTTACAGATAATTTGTTATGAATTTATTAACCTAAAAGACCATGAAAACTAATTAAATTACTGCAGTAACCACGTACAGTAAAAGTTGGATCTATTCTGATAAGATGATTCTACGTAAAATTATCTTCAATTTGATATATTATACGCAATTTTTGGACGTGGTATGAATTTCTAATAAAATTTATAAGTTAGATCTATAATGTGCAATTTTAAATCCGAACGAAATATTTCAGGGAATATTCCGCTGACTGGACAGGTTGACTTTGCATGCTGACTGGGACTAGATGTTGACCTTACGTTGACGTGGCGTTGATGAGGAAGATGACCGGGATGACGACATGGCATGCACCGGTTTGATTAGATCTCGACCGTCTGGATAGGATCCGGTGGCTAGAAGAAGAGATTGACCCGATTTTGGCTCAGAATAGACAAGAAACAGATCTGTGTTAGAGAGACAAATCCGTAGGTCAAATTAAAAAACTCAGAACATGAAAGTTATGGGGAATCATTATTCCTACCTTCTCAAAGGAATTTGGATTTGAAGAAACGAGCGCGAGTACATCTTAGATTTACACCGTAAGATCTGAAATATTGCGATACAAAATTCTCCGGCTGTGGTGGATGAAAAGAGGTGAGGTTTGTCGGGATTGAAAGATTTCGACGATTCCTACAACTTTCGTTTTTTGACCGAAGGCAAACGACGAAGTCTAGATGGGTTAAAAAGCGAAATAAGATTCGGGCATGTGTAGATTCGGGATTTCGAGGAAAGAAACTCATACAGCTGTGGCTCCACGAGTTTATATGGAGGTTTAGGATGGTTTAGAGATAGGCCTTGGAGTAGGGAACAAGTGGAAACAAACGGAAGTCGATTCAGAGTTGTAGATAAAAAGTTATAGCAGTTTGAGTAGAGATAGGTTAGAGAAAAACTGATTCGCACGGATTTTAAAGCACTCCACCGATCGATCATGTACGTGTCCAGCCGGCTAGCTCGGTCCGGTCGGACCGGGTGGGCCGGCCCGTTTAGGTTTTTTTTCTTTTTCTATTTACTTGTTTCCCTCATATCTTTTGCATACGAACTTCAAATGACATGATTCTTGTTTCTAAATTTTTCTAAAATCGAATAGATCATTATAGGATCAAATTTGTAATCTTTTTACTAGTTTGGAAGTAGTGTATTTACAAATCCTTGTATATTTCATTTTATTTATATATTTATGTATTTGTATTTATTTCATAACTTTTTTATACTATCTCCAAATGAGCTCAATTTTGTTTCTAAAATTGTGTAGTATTAATTGGATCTCTTTAGGCTATAATTATCAATAATTTATGCCTTAGAAACAGTGGGTTTTAATAAGTCAATTTAATTACCCTTAGAAACATTTGGGCGAATCAACTATAGGATTTAGATACCAGGATTTGGATTCAGTCTGTGAGAACTTTGCATGGATGTAATGAAATGCTTATGAATGCTTCATGATTTTAATTTTGAAATATTGCACACCAATTCTAAAATCCGTAATCAATCCATGCCCTTTTGCCTATATGGCTACTTAGGTCATAACAAAAGAATATAAAATTTTGAATTCAAGGTTGAGAGGATTTTCTATTCAAAAAGTTTCTTCTCTTTGAGAATTTTCAACATAGTCAAACAATCAATCAAACTTATTTATTTATTCCACATTCGAAAAATTAGGAGAATTTTGGGATGTGACAGTGTGCCACCCTATGGTTCGCGAATAATGCGTACATGATCGAGACCCTTCTCCGATCAATAATCAGAAGCGGAACCTGGAGATCCATACTGACTCCCACACATTCAACGATGACTTTCCTGTGATCGTCGGAACCTTTTATGCTAGTATCTTAATCCCTTTGTTTCACGATATATTACATGTCCGAGATTCGATCATCGGTATCTCCATACCTAGTTTGATCTCGTTACCGACATGCACTCTTTTCTCGTTCTCGTGATATAACATTCTAGTGATCAAATCACTTGCTTGCAAGCTAACCAATGTGATATCACCGAGAGGGCCCAGAGTATATCTATATGTCATCGGGATGAACAAATTCCCCTCTCGATCCATGAGCCTCAACATAACACTTTAGTAGCTCTGAAGCCATCTTATAATCACCCAGTTACGGTGTGACATTTGATGTCATCAAGAAACTCTTCCGGTTTTAGTGATTGACATGATCTCATGGTCTAAGGATTAGGATAACTTCGTAAGTTGTTATAGCAATATAAACTCAATGACTTTGATCGTAATGTTATACTTCGGATGAATGTTCATCACATCATTACACTAATGTTGCGACCTCGCTATTAACAACATCCAATGTCTATGATCAGGAAACTTTGATCATATTGTTAAGCAACGAGCTAGTTTATGAGAGAGGCATAACTAGGAACTTTCTGTTTGTTTATTAAACACACATGTATTAACGTTTCCGTATTAATACAATTATAGAATGCAAAATAAACATCTATCATATACTTGGAATACACATAATAAACACTTTATTATTGCCTCTCAGGGCATATTCCCTTCACTACCCCAGTGAGCCTAGACATGCACCTCCTAGTTTGTTAGGCATGTACTACTATTATATGGTCCTTGCTAGGTTCTTTCGCTATAATCTTGAGCAAGGCTGGTGATGCGGTTGATGTTCGTGGTCTCCACAAAAACCTGTTGTACTAATGTGACCCTCGTCGCCTGCGGAAGATCAATGGTTGTGACTTTATCTTTTGTGAGATTGCGGTCGGTCGAGAAGCGCATGACTTCCAACTATTTTCAGTATATTCAGCGCTTGATTAAGGCCACTGTCACTGCTACTGCTCTCCCTAAAGGTCCACGTGAAGACATGGAGATCATCACCTTACCTCTTCGGGGCTCTCATGTAGATCTCTCTCATATGATGTCGTCTGAGCGTCATACCAAGATTGACCATGATCCTCACCTTGTTTGCTCGCACTCCCATTGGGATCTTCCCCATGCTCTTCCCCGCAAGAAATGGCTTGCTCGTTTCTTCAATAGCCTTTGGGATATGTGTCAGTCTTCTTATGATGTTGGCATGTTGCCCATCGCAGCTTGGAGCTCAGTCAAGAGAATAGGAGGCAGACAATGCTTTCTTGGCAGAACATGGTCGCCTAGTGCCAGACTTGGGCAATGCTTTGGCTCATGTCCCCTATGTCAACTTTGAGAAGCCACCGATGTATGAAGACATGTTTCGGGGCTTTGATACATCTATGTTCCTTGGGTTTGCCACTTCCAGTTCCTCTCAGCGTCGGGATACTCATACAAGGAATGACGATGAGGATGAGGACGAGGACGACGAAGAGGCTGAGGATGAAGAAGACGCAGAGGAGGAGGAAGAAGCCGATGATGATGACGATGAGGATAACTTTGTCGGCTAGATCGTTTTCTCTACTCCTTTCTTCCTTTTTGGTCTCGATGCAAAAGAGGGGGAGAGAGTAGAGTCGCTTCTATTATGTTTGCCTCATGCACAAGCCCTCCTTTGTTAGTTTACCTCTTATGGGCTTGTGCTCCTATTTGCTTTATCAAACTCTTGTGTGTGTCTGGACAAGTTTGAAGTTCTTTTATTGTACTTGGATTTCCCATGATTATATGCTTGCTATTGTGTTCTAGATATCCTTGTATCTAATCGTATCATAATATCTTTATATGACTCTAGATTGGTTTGTCATCTTTAACCAAAAAGGGGGAGATTGAAAGGGCAAATAGCCCTTATCTAGTATTTTGGTTAACTATGACATCGAAGCTAGAGAGCAGACTAATGTTTCTACTAGATTCTCTACAGGTGATAGTCCGCATTTGATGATGAAAGGCGATGTGTGCCCCCCCCCCCCCCATTCATTTCTATATGAAGAGCCAGTGTTTTTATTCCTTATTCTCTCTTATTTACTTTTGAGTCAAATACGAAACACCGCACTATTAAGAGGGGTGATCTCGATGCACTCTTTGGGGATGTCCTACACCAAATATACATCACATAATCCATAGCCACACACACCCATTCGAGGAGAGAAATAAAAATTGCCATGAAAAATGGGCCTAAGAGGATTACTGAAAACCGGCAGGAGTTTCGGCATCGCCGGTGCTGTCGCCGAAACTTCCGATCGCCGCCGGAAATTCTCGGTGAGCGCCGAAACATCTCACTACATTTGCTTTTGGTGGCTCGCCGAGATTTCCGGTCATCGCCGGAACTTCCGGCGTGGAGTCTGGTTCGCCGGGGCTGTCACCGGAATTTTTGGCGTACGAACCGGTCCGACCGGACTTATTGCCGGTTCCGGCGCAGGAACCCCCAAACGGCTCTTTTTCTCCCCATGTTAGCTGAGGCATTTCAGGTAACATTCATTTCTTGAAGCTCTCTCTCTCCATTGTTGAAAAACAAAATCTTGAGGATCTCCCATTCTACCCAACCAAATCCAAATCCCTTTGGTAGAAAGGAAGAGGAGGCCCCGATCTACGTTTCCACCAAGCCAAAGTTCATTCCCCCTTGAGTTCATCGAGTAGCTTGTTACTCTTGGGTTTGTGGAAAACCCTAGGCGACTAGGGTCGCCCGGAGGCATTCGGCTTGTGATTTTCTCCGTGGAAAGTTTGTGAGGGTTTGGAGACTACCTTAAAGTCTACCACGAGTTAGTGAGATATTCGTTCGTGGGATAGGCTCGGAGAAGAAGGTGATCCTTTGTGGCGTTGAGGAATCCTTCGTGGAACCTCACACCTCTCCAACATGACGTAGCCTCCTTCCCAAAGGTGGTGAACACAGGAATACATCTTCGTCTCCGCGTGCTTCGGTTATTCCTTAACCAATCTCTTACTGTGTTGTTTACCTTGTGATAGCCTTCGATCTTGAAGTATCTTGTATCATCATCTAGGTTGCCTCACCTAGTTTGCATTTAGGCTCACTTATATTCCGCAAAGCCTAAAACTTGCAAAAGATTATAAAGAATTCTGTAGAAACCTATTCAACCCCCCCCCCCCTCTAGGCTAACCATCTTACACTTTCAGTTAGGAGTTTCGGCTCTTTCTCCTGGTATTTTGTTTTTGTTTTTGGATCTTGGAACTTGATGGTTTCATTTGCATTAGTGAAATGGGGGACAGAGTCCCTTTTGATCTAAAAAAACAGAATGAACATAAGTAACATAGTGCTTCATAGAAAGAAATACACACAGTACACTGAAATGATTCCACGGTACCAACATAAATGCACAAGCAGTGTACTCATAGATAGGAAAAGGTACTATAGGATCATCACATGCACTACACTGTGTCATATTTTAATCATTGGCACATCCAAGAAAACTGTGAAATCAAAAGCTAGGGGCTCGTAGTAACAAATCACATCAAATCAATGAGATGAGATGATCCGGCATTTACCAAGGAACATGCAAAACTTATGTGGTTAAAAACAACCTTGGATAAATGCAGATCATCCCATGAACGCAGATAGTGTAATAATTTAATCATTGGCCAATGTAAATTTTCCATGGACACGGATAATCATTGACATAGCCAAAAAAACAATGAATATTTAGGAGCCTCGTACTTACTTGCACACACAAATCGGAAAGATCTCCTAGCAAACCAATGAGCATGCACAATATTTCTTTTTGTACAAAGCACTAGGTTCGACATCACCATTCCTTTAACAGATAGTGCAGCAATTTTAATCATTTTCCATTGCACTAGAGGGCATCCCTACAACTTATGCATGTTGAAATGGCATCCCTACAACTTACTACATATGGCATTGGACAGATAATCATATGCAGTGACCAAAATAAACACATTGTGCCCCATGTAAGAAATTTGTGTGAAAAGACAAATCTTAATTGGCATGCAACCACCTGGAGCTCTTTCACACACACATCATGTGTAATCATCGGCCATATAAAAAAATCAAACCCTAAACAGTAATTTTTCCCAAATCCGAAGCACTAACCCTAATGAATGAATATGTTCTATGTCTAGACAATAATGAGTTAAACAATTAACTAAATCAGACCCAAAATTGAACAATTCCACACGAGTGGGAATATTACACGAAGTAGACAAACAAAAGCATAACATCGTCCCTATGATCACCGTTAGAGGTACAG
Organism: Avena longiglumis; assembly: GCA_030063025.1. NCBI lineage: Eukaryota > Viridiplantae > Streptophyta > Magnoliopsida > Poales > Poaceae > Avena > Avena longiglumis. The sequence continues at coordinate 441,433,796 of CP125975.1, read as the reverse complement.
ATCTCAACCACATTTCATCTTTAACCCCTGTATTACGGATAGGAGTAGGCCTTACCGTCATCGACGAGTCACATAAGGTCTGGCTTGCGATGTCAGTGACGAAGGTCTTTCTCACGGACAGGCGTGGTCACGGTCGAGGTCGAGGTAACAAAGATAGAAGGAGCAGTCGAGGTCGCGACATAGTCGGCATATGAACCGCCAACAAGATTGAAAGTGAGAAGATAATGAGCAATGAGAGATTTATGGCGCATGTTTCCGAGAGGGAAATTGTGTCTCTCGCTTATTCCCCTCCCCTCACACACGTGCGACATTAGTGACAAAGGTCTTGCTCATGGACATGCACGATCGAGGTCAAGGCAACGGAGATGGAAGGAGCAGTTGAGGTCACGTCATAGCCGGCATATGAACCGCCAACAAGATTAAGGAGAGTTGGATGAGAGAGAATGAGGAGCGGAGGATTTATGGCACATGTTTCCAAGGGAGACGGTGTCTCTCGCTTCTTCTCCTCCCACGCGTGCAGCCGAAGCCACAATTCGATTTGGGTGTTCCATGCGGACGTATCTCTACTATGCTTCCAGAGATCATTGACCTAGCTCTAATAGAGATGGCAATGGGTACCCACCCACCGGATAAAAACCCATTAGATATACGGGTATAGAACAAACAATTACCCATGTGTATGTAAATGGAAAAAATTCCATACCCATGGGTATAGTGGGTATGGGTATGGGATCATAGAACTCGTACCCACGTATCCAACTAGCCATCCAAAATTAGGTAATATTCTAATGTACTTGATGCTAGCTAGGTCATCTCGTGCTTTCAAGTTTCATGATCGTTCCGATCGCTTCACCCCCGCCATGTGATTGTCGTAGTCCATATCTTTTTATATGATCACATCATAATTCTAGAGCAATCAATATCGATCTCGTATTTCTCCTACCATCGCAACTTCATAAACGCCAAGGTTGCCATCACCAAACTACTAAAGGCGCTGATCTAGGCTTGTCTGTTGTTTATAATTTATCATTGTTTATAATGTTTACTATTTTTCTGGATTTTGTGTTATAGTGACGGGTATTTTTATCCGGGGTACCCATTTACCCTTTCGGGTGACGGGTATGGGAAAAACTTATGTACCCCATTTACCATTTCGGGTGACGTGTATGGGAAAAAATATACACGTTGACAGGTATGGATACGGGTGATGGGTAAGGGCATCTCCACCAGGCTGATCCAAATGGTCTGTTTTTGTCGGTTTGGGTCGGCATGCGGTCATTTTTGGGTCATGGTCCGGCCTGTCCGGACAACCATGCCCAGTGGCCCGACCCATCGGTCCGTCTCCCCCTGCCGTCACAGCTTGACACCCTTGGCGATGGGACGTTAATGGCGACACGATGTCGCCTATCAGCGCCGACGGCTTCCCGTGTGGCTGCTGTTTCCCGCCATCGAAGATTTCCGTTTCACATGCGCGCCTCGCCTCCCGCGGGCAGAAAACTTACTGCGTCTTCTTGGGCGTTTCCCGCCTTCGCCGTGGTCTATAAAAGACGACCGCCAATGCGACGGAGACAACAAGCCCAAGTAAGAGCAAACCAGCAACCAAAAAAGCGCCAGCCAACATCAGCCATGCCTTGCCGCAAGATTGCCAACTGGACCAAGATCCAGGAGATGTGCTGCACCCGCTTCCTGGAGATGGAGATCGACCTCCAGGCCACGTTTTTGTCCCAGCGCACCGAGGCGCAGGTGGTGGCCTGCGAGGAGGAAGTACGTGTGGCCTAGGCGGCGGTGGAGCAGGTGGTCGAGGCGGTTGCAAAGGTGGCCGCCCAATGGTCGGTGCGCAATATTCACCATGTCGTCTGCAAGGAGACGATGGAGGCGGTGGCCAAGGAGGCCGCATCAGCGACCCTCCGCGAGATCCGCCACAAGGCGGCCATGACCATGCTAGAGGCGGTGGCCAAGGAGGACGCCAAGGTCGTTGTCTGCGACCTACACCACGTCGTTGCCACGTGCAGGGAGGTGGAAGCGACGGAGCACGCCGCCAACACGGCGGTGGAGGAGGCGTGCGTGGCTACGATTGTCGAGTTGGCGGACGGGCTCTCCTCGACGGGGACAAGACGAAGGTGGAGGGGGACGACGAGGAGGAGGGGGAGGAGGTGGATAAGCCGTAGGAGGAGGGAGAGGAGGCGATCACCGTCCCCCCTGTAGATCGCGCAGGCACTAGGCTTCGTCTCCAATGGGGCTCCGGCGGGGGTGACCCCGGCTGAGGCAGAAGTCGCGCGTCGGGCGGAGGCCTTGGCAGCGACGGCAACTAAAGAGCTCGCCGACTAGGAGGCGAGGGACCAATGGGACACCGAGATGGATAAGGCCCTAGTGAACCGAGCGGTGGTGGATCACAGGAAGGAGGCAGGCAAGACGGCGGCTCGCGTCCATGTCTGTGACCGTTAACACGAATGCCTCCAGCAGCGGGCCATCTGGTCCATTAGGGCGGTGATCGCCAGGGCCAGCGGCAACGGCAATGGTGGCCACAGCAACGGCGGCGAGTAGTCGTAGGGACGGACTCCTCCGGTAGTAGTCCCTTTTTATATTTTGTTTAAATGTGTCTTTTTTATAATTGGCATGGCCTAATCTAATGAAAAAAGTTGAAATAGTAATGATTCATTTATATATGGGCTCAGACCGGCCTACTGGAGGACACCCGCACGGTCCGTATTGCGTCTGGACCGATGCAACTGTTGCCCAAATTTGGTGCATGAATGGGTCGAGTCAGACGCGTCTGACTGGATAAGTCGTGCCGCTGCGATGCCGCGCACATCCCGTGCATCTGTGCTCAAACTCGGACGAATTGGGTCGACCAGATAAAGATGCCCTAAGATTAGAAGAGACGAGCAAGGACAAGGATATGTGGTGGCTCCACATGTACCATGCCGGGTACCTTTCTAAGGCCAACTCCAACGGCCCCGCTTTTCAAACATCAATTTCGTTCAATTTGGTCCGGTTGCGGAGGAGGACAGGTCGTCCGGGCTCCGCCTAGTTGCGGTGGCATGTGCCCCCAACGGCCACTCCGTGAAAAAAAACATGCAAAAAAGAGGTTGGAAATAATTAAATAATATTACATAACATAGGTCCTCCACCTGTAGCATGCGGAGTACCTTCCTAAGGCCAACTCCAACGGCCCCTACATTTCGAACATCGATTTCGTCCAATTCGATCCGTTTGTGGGGGTGGAGGACAGGTCGTCTAGGCTCAGCCCGGTTGTGGTGGCATGTGCTCCCAACGGCCACTCCTCGCAAAAAAACATGCAGAAAAAAAGAGGTCAAAAATAATTAAACAATATTACATAACATAGGTCCTGGTCCGGGATCCCGGTCACAAAATATCCATAAAAAAAAAGAAAATGCCCTAATATTATGGGGTGCCTTGGCGTGGAATCGGCGGGCGTTGCTGCTGGCCGGCTGGCGCCCTCGTCTTGCGGTTACACGCCACCTACTCCCTGTCCTCGTCGATATCGTCGGCGAGGTCGATGAAGACCCGAGGCGGTGGCCACGCGCCATTCTGGGCTGGAGCGGGAGGCGGTGCCGAGAGCACGGGCGGCGCGGGGGGCATCTGGGCCCGGGCGGCCACCCAGGACTCGTGTAGGGCCTAGGTGGTGTCGTCCCGCCGCTTCTCCTTCTCTAGCTGCGACGCGAGGATGGCGACCTGGAGCTCCTCCTTCGTCATCGGCCGGGGCTATGGCTCCGGCCCCTCCTCCTACTTGACCGCCACCAGCCAGGCTGTGGCTCTGGATCCTCCTCTGTCATTGGCCAAGGCCACACCTCAGACACGACGACATTGACGCCCGGGTAGCGCGACCATTCCCGGATGCCGGGTTGCGGCGATGGGAAATGGAGGCCGCTGTTGTCGTCCTCCACGCCGGAGTCCTCCTCGTTGGACCCCTCCTAGTAGTCGTCATCGGCAAGGTTCTCAAGGTAGGCCTCGAGTCGCGCCGCGTGCTCCACCTTGAATCACCGGTCCCAGACCGAGGAGTCGATGGCGTAGGCCTGATCCCGCCGAGAACTGGCGGCAGGAATGCCCGCCGCCGGCAGATCTCGTAGCGGCGTGCAAGTCCCAAGCCTAGGATGGTTGGTAGGCATGAGGGCGCCGTTGAGGTGCCACCCTGCCAACAGGTGCACGTCCGGCCACGGGCAGGGCATGCCTGCCTCGGCAAGCGTGCGCAGCCTCAAGGCTGACGTACACGTGACAGTGGGTCGTGGAAGAACGAGGAGCTGTGTCAGGGCAGCGACCTAGACACGGAATGGCGGACGACCGCTGCTGACGGAGTTGGCCTCACGGTCGTTTCGGCCTCACCGGAACCAGCCCTACCATCTCCCCTTCATCATCGCGGCCGGTGTTGGAAGGGCTTGTCGTTGTGGAGGGAGTGGCCGCTAGGGTTTTGGGGACGACGATGCGGTCCTATTAAAAAGTACACTGTCCCTCCCTCTAGAACACCTCTAGGTAGGACATGTCGAAGCCTCGGATGAACACGCGTCCGTCCCACCGCATTCCGGCTCCAGCTGTCGGACCATGGACTTGTCTGGAAGGACAAGATGGGAGGCGCGGGTCTGTTCAGGGGGGGGGGGCTTAGAGCTCGACTGTCGTAGCCCAGAGAGGCATGCATCACGATTTTGACTCCCAAGGGGCTAGTCAGGCCGTGTGGGCTCCGAATCACGCAAGTGCCCAACCAAGATTACACGTCTGGATCTATGCCCCAAATGAAGCCCATTCTGCTAGGTAATGCATACATGCAACCAAACAATCACAAAAACACACTCCCCGCCATGTACAAAGCATAAGGAAAAAAATCAAGAAAATAACATCACAGTAAACTAAGTAGCCCCTAGCCATCAGATTCAGTTCTACCAACATTGGTCATGAAGAAACAAAAAAAAATATGCTAAAATCTGAAACCAATAGGATCACACTTACAATTCAAATAAATTAAGGCGAAAGGAAACATAGGGAGTCATAGTAAAATTATTCTTATGCCAAAGAAACATGTAAGCAATCTATATATACAGACAAGTTTTTTGATATCTTATCTCAACTCCCGAATTAATTACTTTCATGTCTATACGCGAAGTACCAATACACCAAGAAATGTAGAACTTCCTGGATCTACACATGCAAATCACCAGAATTCTGTGCATCCATACTGCTCAGTGAAATGCGGATACTACAAAACAAGGCACGTGCACAAATCCTTGCAATAAACATCACTGTAGAATATTACACGACATATTACTACAATGGAGCAGCATTACAAACTATTACTGGATGGCTGGCAGGTCATTGCATAACAGGTAAGGGGCACACATTGTCCTGGTTAACCCACATGAAATAGATGAAACTAACTCCCGTCTCAAATTAGATGTCTCAGATCAGTCTAGATTCATATCTAGACAGGTTTTAGTGTCTAGATACATGCGAATCTAGACAATTCTTAGAGGGAAGTACTAAATAACACACAAAACATACTCCCTCCGTCCGTAAATAAGTGTACTTCTAGCCTTGTCCTAAGTCAAATTTTACTACGTTTGACTAACTTTTTAGAACAACGTACCACATTTATGATACTAAATTGATATCGTTAGATTTATTTTTAAATCTAGTTTTATAATATGTCAATTTAATATAATATATGCTCTTATATTTCTCTATAAAGTTGGTCAAATTTGATTATGTTTGACTTAGGCAAAAGCTAGATGTACACTTATTTGCGGACGGAGGGAGTATGGCAATCCCCTATCAAGTAAGGTTAACCAATCATATATATGTATACAAAACCGAATTCAGGAAACAGGCACTCAGAGAAACATATTCCTACATATGTGTACATGACTTCAGTTGCTAAAGCCAGTGCAACTAAGAAATATAGAGCCTAAACAGGATAAAGTGGTTCTTTAATAGTCAAATGAAGTCATCTCGGAAAATATAACTCACACTAATTTAACAAGGCACACAAGATCATCATCTTGAGTAAGTATTTCAGCTGAAAATTTGATGTAATTTGCCACTAAGTTATTATATTCCTGCAAGCCATTATATGGCGTCATGACACTAACAAATTGCACACAGATATTTTAGAAACAGAAGTATAAAAAACTATTATGGTTGCAGATGCACAAATGTGGGTACTAGAACAAATCCCTGCAAAGGCATCACTACTCAGATAAAAGAACACGATGTATCTAACAGCAGTTTTAGCATTTGACCAGCAAAGACAGAAACATGAAACTCACTGTGACAAAAGGAAACTGAATTAAGTTAAAATGAAAGATATAATTGTGTGGAGTAGTGGGTATACGCTGGGGAATTACATATACCTACCACTGGCCATTGAAAGATAAATTGCATACACAAAGACAATCACTAATCAAGAAACCAGCAATCGATGCTAAATCACAAATGAGACTAGAGGATAAAACAGTACACAGGATATAGATTATAAAACACACAAATACTGGATGGATTTGAACCGATCAAGCCACTGCAACTCAGATAGTGTCAATAATCTAAGCCAGATAACAGTGGTTCCTGAATCAGCATAACATGATGACATCCCAGATACGCTACAAGCAGTACTAATATAATCTCTTCAACACAAGTAAATTCTTAAAATTGGGAATCTGGAAACACTTGGTAAGCTTGCAGAAACATCGAAATATCAGACAACTTAGATCCTTCTCCAAGCTGCAGCATCCGGTGCCCTTCTCGTGCCCTGCTTAGAACCCAAGCTTGGTGCGGCGCCAGTGCCTGCGCTTCGCGTTGTACCTGCACAGAAACAGAGAATCGGGAGCAGATAAGGTGGTTGTCTCACATTCACAGGGATTCATACGGGCTAAGACAAAGCGAGTATATCGGAGATCGTGGCGGCGAACGTACCTGATGGTGTTGTCGGTTCGCATGCGGATCCAGTAGGGGATGGGGCGGTTCTGGCGCTGCTTCTTGGCCAGCTTCTGCTTGATCCTGAAGGTCTTGTGCGACGGCTACACGAGATGAGAAGCAACGGAACAAGCGTCTAATGAGAGGATATCCGAGACAGAAGAATGGTAGAGGGAGGAATCAAAGACGAGGAGAAAGAGAGAGACTGGGTGCGAGTGAAAGAAGATGCATACCATCGTGGCGGCTGCAACGTCGGCGGCGGCGGCGGCGCGAGGAAACCCTTGGATCGGAGGAAAAGGAAAATGGAGGCCGTGAGGGCTTATATAGCTGAGAGCAGTACCATATGGGCCTAATGGGCTCAGTTTCATTCTTAGAATTACGGGATTACTACTGCAAACTGGGCCCGTCTTCCGTTACATAATGGGGCTTTCCTGGCTCATAGTTTTATATCTCCACTTCGCACAGTTTTTGCCGCTTCCTGGGCTTCTTGCTGTTGACTTATGCATGATTATCCTTGGTGTATTTTCCTCCGAGCTGCCGGATCACGTTTCCTTTTTTTTTAGCCGCTGGATCACGTCTCTTGTGTCTACTTGTTACACCTTCGGCTACCCTAGACTTTTGCTACTGTAATGTCTTCGGAGTTTCCACTTTTCCCTCTTCTTAGGGTCTCTTTTCTTGTGGCGCTCTGGCGATGGTCGAGTCCCCGTACCCCTGCCCTATCGCCGACCTTTGCAACCAATCTGACTGAGCTGCCTCGTGTAGCTTCTAGATCGCGACGTGGATCATCGGGTGCGGCGTTCGGGAGTTCAAAGTTAGGGTTTGTTTGACCTTGGGTTTGGCAATGGAACTTAGTGGATCTAGCCCGGGTGTGAAGGATGGCGATCTGGATGAGATGATGCGGAAGCTGGGCATTAAGGAGAATGATCTGGACGATGTGGTCTTTGAAGATCAGGCACCGTTGCCGACAGATGCGACCCGGTGGTTGGCCATTGCTAGGGTTTGTACTGATCGTGAATACAGTTATTTTTGGTTTTACAAAAACATGCGTAATGCTTGGGACCTTGCCCAGGAAGTCAAATTCAGATCCTTGGATAACGACATGTATACGCTGAAGTTTTCGTGCTTGGGAGATTGTGACAAGGTGATGGAGGGAGGCCCATGGACTTTTCGAGGGAACCCGGTGATCATCGCCCCCTATAGGGCTGGAATTCGAGCCGAGCCGAGCCAACTCGGCTCGACTCGCTAAAGCTCGTTCAACTAACGAGTTAGATCGACTCGGCTCGTTTACAGAACGAGCTCATATTTGAAACTCGGCTCGACTCGGTAAACTCACGAGTAGCTCGCGAGCAGCTTGTTATAAGTTATTAATATGAGCACATACAAGAAAAACTAGTAATTATTCTACTAATTTGAAACTAGAACAATAATTATACTTCCATAATAGCACGAAGGAAGATCAATAAAAAATATAGTAACTCTATGCCATTACAACTTTAAGGAACATTCATAGTATGACACTTATCTATGAAAATTTTCAAACTCTATATTTGAAAGAGTTTAATGAGCTAAATGAGTAGCTCATTTAGCTTGGGTGAACAAACAAGCTCATATCAAAAACTTGGCTCGACTCGTTAGACACCGAGTTCGAGCCGAGTCGAGCTATATCACGACTTACTCATTTAGCTCGCGAGTTTCGAGTTATAATTCCAGCCCTAGCCCCCTATGATGGATTCACTAAACCCTCGGATGTATCTCTGTTCAAATTCAAAATCTGGATTCAGATCCATGATTTACATGATGGTTTTAAACATATGATTGGTGCGTTGGCGACCAAGGTGGGCGAGTTCGTTGCAATGGAACCTGCTGAAGGTGATTTTGCTGGGAATTTCTTCTGTGTTAGAGTCTGGCTTGATGTACGAAAGCCGCTAAAAATCATGTCTCCCTGATCAAGGAAAAAATAAGACAAATCTATTTAGTTAAATATGAGAGATTGTCTGACTGTCCGTGGGATGATTGGCCATCTTAGCACTGAGCATGGCGATGGAGTTCATCCACCATCGACTTTGGTATTTCAGAATCTATGCGCAAGTTGGGCTATTCGTCCTGCAGGCCGTGGACGGGGTAGAGGTGGTTTTGGACCTGGTCGTGGCCGTGGTCAAGGTGCTAGACAGTATGATTATGAGGACGAAGATGAGACACCTGGAGTGGTCGGTGAGGGCACTGACGTTGACATGGAAACTGATCCATCAAGGAAGAGGGTTACTGGAGGTGGTGAGTTGACCATTAATGGAAAGGAGCTAGTGCTAGAAGGTGATGGTAAACATCAAGTCGGGGGTCTAGTGAACCAATTTCAGTCTGGGGTAGGTGTCATGCTCTCAAGTCCCCCTCTTAAGAGGGACCAAAAACGTCACAGAACTACGGAGGTAGAGAACAAAAACAAACCAGATATCCTAAGATCGATGGGCTCCAATTTGGAGCGCCGCCAGGGACAATGAATTGCCTCGGTTTGAACTGTCGGGGTGCGGGGAATAAACCGACAGTTCGTGATGTGGTTGGTCTTGCTAGATCAATCAAGGCTGACTTAATTTTCCTCCGTGAGACTAGACAAAATGCGGATAAAATAAAAAGGTTACATGGAAGGCTGGGTTTGAAGGGCTTTGCGGGACTGGATAGTGAAGAAAGGAGTGGAGGTTTAGCTCTATATTAGAGTGAGCTAATTCATGTAGATGTGCAAGAGGTAACAAAAAGATATATCGACATTTTTGTCAGAATTTCCCCTAGTGAGCTGCTTTGGCGTCTAACGTGTGTTTATGCGAAGCCGAGGATGGAGGATAGGCACCTAATGTGGTCAAAGCTGCAAACACTTAAATCACAGTCGGACCTACCATGGTGTGTGATGGGGGATTTTAATGAAGCAATGTGGTCTTTTGAACATCAATCAGCTACACCAAGGAATGAGAATCCGATGCTTGCATTCCGTGATACTCTGGAGGTATGCGAATTGGTCGACTTGGGATTTTCTGGTCATGATTTTACGTAAGATAACAGGCGAAGTGGTATGGCAAACGTCCAAGTTCGACTAGACAGGGCAATAGCTGATAATAATTGGAGGAACATGTTTTTTGAGTATAGAGTTCTGCATAGAGCTACCACTTGTTCCGATCATTGCTTGGTACTGCTGGAATGTAAAAAGGAAGCAACATTAGGGCCGCGACCCACTCAACGCCGATATGAAATCATGTGGGAGCGAGACCCAAGTCTGCCGAAGAGAGTGGCCAACGCATGAGTTGATGCTGGACCAAAGGTGTCGATGGGCGACATTAATAACGGTCTGGACTCGGTAATGTTGAAACTTCACATATGGGCAAAAGATAAATTTGGTTCAGTCACGCGGGAAATTGAATTATCTCGCTCAAAACTAGAAGAGCTAATAAGGATGAATGCTGGTCGGCAAGAAATAAGAGTTATCCAAGATAAAATTAATGAACTACTTATAGAGAAGAGATGACGTGGATGCAGCATTCTAGGCTGAAATGGCTAAAAGAGGGTGATCAAAACACGGAGTTTTCCATAGCAAAGCTGTCTGGAGGACAAGGAAAAAAACATTAAAAAACTTAAATATAGTAATGGAGTGTGGCATGCTGAGCTGTTTGCTATGGGAAGCTTGGCAACGAAGCACTTTCAAAAATTATTTGAGGCCGATCCTAGCATTAATCAGGATACTTTGGTGGCGCTGTTTGAGCCTTTGGTTTCTCTAGAGGATAATGAGAGACTGTGTGATGTATTCACTAACAAGGAAATCTCCGATGCACTCTTCCAAATTGGGCCGTTAAAAGCCTCGGACGGTGATGGCTTTAGAGATCGTTTTTTTTTATCGGAATTGGGGTTTTTGAAGGAGGAAATTATAGGAGTTAACATTTCTTCAATACAGGAGTGATGGACCCGGGAATTTATGATACAGTCATTGTAATAATTGCAAAGGTGGATGAGCCGGAAACACTGTCCCAATGTCGGCCAATAAGTCTGTGTAATGTTATCTATAAAATTATTTCTAAGTGCCTGGTCAATAGACTTTGTCCTTTGCTAGGAGGTATAATTTCAGAGGCCCAAAGTGCATTTGTTCTAGGGCGATTAATAACGGATAATGCTATCCTTGCGTTTGAGTGTATGCATCATATACAGCAAGAGAAAGATCCGGAAAAGAGCTTTTGTGCATATAAGCTTGACCTTTCAAAGACATATGATCGGATGGATTGGAATTTCTTGAAGCAAATGATGACTAAACTTGGCTTATCTCATCAATGGGTGAAATGGATTATGGCACGTGTCACCTCGGTGAGATACACACTTAAACTTAATGGAGCCGTGTTTGAATCGTTTGCACCGTCGCGTGGTCTTCGGCAAGGTGATCCTTTATCCCCGTTTTTATTCCTCTTTGTAGCTGATGGCTTATCTACATTGTTAAAGAAAGGAGTGGATGAGTACAAAATTCAGCCGGTAAAGGTTTGTTGGCGTTCTCCAGGAATTTCACACCTCCTGTTTGCCGATGATACGATCCTATTATTTAAAGCTGATGCTACCCAGGCACAACATATAAAGAACACAATTGAGAAGTTTGAAGTCACCATGGCACAGTTCATGAACCGTGAGAAGTGTTCAGTTTTATTCGGTGATGCATGTCCAGCGGAAGTAAAAAAGGATGTGAAAAAAATACTCCAAGTTTAAGCAAATGCATTTGAGAAAAAGTACCTCGGTTTACCTACCCCAGATGGTCGTATACATAAGGGAAGATTTCAGAATCTACAAGAGAAATTACTGAAAAGGCTACCGGTGTGGGGGATGGCCTCCAATCCGAGGGTGCAAAGTAAATATTAATTACGGCGGTGGCGCAGGAAATTCTAACATATATTATGGGTGTTTTTAAATTGCCAATGTCAGTTTGTGATGATCTTACTCGCATGGTGAGAAATTATTGGTGGGGATCACATGATGGAAAGCGCAAAACACACTTGAAAAATTGGGAGGATATCACATGTTCTAAGAGACATGGAGGCTTGGGGTTCAAAGATTTTAGGATCTTTAACCAAGCGCTACTCGATAGACAGGCTTGGAGACTATTAGTGTTTTCTGAGAGTTTGGTCGCAAGGGTGCTCAAGGCCAAATACTATCTGAATGGCCAACTTTAGGACACTGTGTTTTCGGCAAATGCTTCAGCTCCTTGGCAAGGAATACAACACGGTCTAGAACTGCTGAAAAAGAGCCTTATTTGGAGAACCGGTAGCGGTGAGAATATACGCATCTGGCGTGATCCGTGAATTCCATGGCCCTTCTCTTACCGGCATCTGTGTAGCCAAAATAGATGCAGGTTACGGAGGGTATCTTATCTTATCTCGTCGGATGGAACTTGGGATGAAGCCAAATTGCGGCGTTATTTCATGCAAATTGATGTGGTGAATATCATGAAAATCAAGCTACATTGTGGAAAGCAGGAGGATATTTTGGCATGAGAATCAACACGTACTCGCGTCTTCTCCGTCAAGTCGGCATATTAGCTGGGTCTTGAGGAAATACGCCGGCCTTATCAAGGCGCCGCGAGCAGGGCGCCGGATGGCCGCCGTGTCATTTGGGACCAACTTTGGGGATATCCTGCCCCTCTAAAGGTACGCATATTTGGCTAGAAATTGGCTACAAAGTCCTTACTTACATGGGAAAATAAATGGAGAAGAAACATGGAAATAACTAATGTTTGCACAATTTATGAATTGGAATGTGAGAACACATACCACACTTTCTGCAAATGCCCAAGAGCTCGCGCACTATGGGAGGAGATGCAGACCGTGTGGAATTTGCGATCCATGGCGACGGTGGACGGAGCTAACGATGAATGGGTGATGCACCTCCTCGAGGGCCAGTCGGAGATTATTCACATGCAGATATTGATGACACTATGGCGAATCTGGCATGTGCGGAATGAAGTCATACGTGATAAACCTCAGCCACCAGTGGAGAGCTCCAGGATCTTCCTCTGCGCATATGTTGATTCTTTGGTGACAGTTAAATATTGTCCCAATGTTGATGATCTCAAGGGAAGCAACCAGCGGCCGGGGAACTTGTGGCCTCGGCGACTGGCCGGGTGATGCTGAAGAAGAAGGAGATCAGAGCCTCTATGTGGGACAGACCGACACTTGGATCAATCAAGCTAAATGTCGATGGCTCGTTTCAAACATCGACGGGTGATGGTGGTACGGGTATAGTGTTGTGCGATGAGAAGGGAAAACCAATTGTTTCGGCATGCAGGTACCTACAGCAGTGTGCATCACCATTGGAGGCAGAGCTTTTGGCATGTCGTGAAGGCGCTGGAATGGGTGGAATGGTACGAAACTGGTCGGATAAACCATGTCTGGTGGAGCTAGACTCAAAAGAGGCGGTCAACATGATTATTTCAATGGAGACTGCAGATCAAGCCATGCTATGTTAGTGTCTGAAATTAGAAGCCTTTTATGTCAAGGAGGAGGATTTAATTTAATTGTAATAGGTAGAAATAAAAATCATGTTAGTCACCATCTAGCTAACCTTGGCAGACTTAAACATCGTAATGTAACTCGGCTTGGGTCTGTGCCGGAGGATGTGTCCTCGCGGTGTGCACGGGAGCTCTCTCATGATGCTTAATATATTGTCCAATTCGTAAAAAAAAATGTCTTTGGAGTTCCCTGGACTCTTCATCTGCCCACCTAGCTTTGACGCATTATCTCTCGGCGGCCGTCATGATACATAGGGAGGCTGTTTTGGGCGGTGGCGTGCCACGAATGATGTCGTCGTGATTTAACTCATGCCATGGCCAATGGGATGGTGGCCTGGTGAATGTTGTCGTCGTGATTTAACTCATGCATGGCCAATGAGATGGTGGCGTGGTGGACGAGCTGGGATTGTTGGTTAGGGCATTATAGCGAAAGCTTTGCACCACCTTGCTTTGTGACATTGATGACAGCGTCGTTGGGCGTCGTTCCCTCCTTGGAGGCGTCGCTCGAAGCCCCTATTTTGTCGACTCTCTACTCTTGCTTGTTTTGCTGGTCCAGCGTTTGTTTCGTGTTTAGCAATGTGGATGCAAGTGCAGATTTTTTGTTGTTGTTGTTGACCAGGTTTGGTGGCTCCTACGTGCAACTCAAAGGCTGACTTTATCGTCAGTGCCAGTTCAAAAAAAAAATATCGTCAGTACCAAGCTTCTTAGTTTATGTTTAGATTAACTTTGCTTGTTTCCCCGCATCTTTTATGATCTTGTAGTTGTCCTTTGTTCTTCTACCCAAGATGATGTTGTAACTCTCATGGCCGGTTTTGGTATTATTAATTTATATAAACTGGGCTCTCGAAGTCATCGGCAAAAAATAACTATCTACAGGTCAAATCGGTTGGTTTTACAAGCTTTGCTCCATCGTCTAACCATTATACAGCACACATTGGCCCACAGTTGCTGACTTGCTTGGGCGATATAGCCTGTCAATATCGATACACGAATCCAGCAAACAGCGTCCCTCTGTAAAAACCTACCGTAAATTCTAAATAAATTGCCAACAGCAACAAAAACGAAAAAGGTGATGAACCGAGAATGCAATGAAACCTTGCAGTTCTGTGCACTGTCAAAACACAATGCAACCCAACCACACACCCTAAGGGCGTGTTCGCTAACCCAACAGCTTCTCAAAATCCTCAAATGCCAGCTTCCAACTCCATCGCTAGCTTCTCGAAATCCCTAGGAGGAGCTGGAAATGTTCGGTACAGCTTCTTTTTTCTAGTTGGGCTGGAAGCCTAGAAGGACGAGATTTGGCCCAGGTACAAAAGAAGAATCACAGCCCAATCCGGCCAGTTCCAAAGAAATAAAAGAGACCTGGTGGCTCAGGTTGTGCTTCTGCTTGGAGGGGGTCGGGGCATACGGGCGGCCGGAGAATCTGCAGGGACGGCGGCGGCGTGGTCGCGGAAGGCCAGCAGCGTCGGAGTGGCGGCGGCGTGGTCGCGGAAGGCCAGCAGCGTCAGAGTGGCGGTGGCGGCGTGGTCGCGGAAGGCCGGCAGGCGCTTGGAAATTGCTTGGGTTCTATCGGGAGGAGGTTGGGGATACGATGGAATAGGGGGAGAGAGAGAGACACACGCTTGGGGAAATACTCGATTTGGTAGTCAATTGGCGGTGGCATATCAGCGTAAATAGAGCCAAATCCAGCTTTTCCAACTTCCCGGATGACCAAAAACCGAGCTCCACGTTTTGTACACGATTTTAGGCCATCTCCACGAAGCTAGCTTCTAGGATTTAGCGTGTTCGGTACAGCTTCTCGTGGAGATATGGGGAAGCTGGAGGGTGGAGGGTTGCCGAACACACTCTAAATTGCTTCACACAACAACGCCAAAGTAATCTGCCTAATCGAATGCACTCAACATGAGACCAAATGTTGCATCGATATTCCAAATCTACTAATGTCGCAATTTCAACCAAGATATGAAGCACCAAAGAAGCCATCATTATCAGTTTTAATGGCTCACGATGAGGGGAGGACATCAAATTCAGAGGTTATTCTTTTGCCAAAATACAGAGGCCTACAATCCAGCATCTCGAATCAGATAATGCTATTCTGACAATCCCGAGTTACTCTTCCAGCCGTCCCAGTATGTCATGCTCTCCGAAAAGAAGGTACCTGAAGTCCGAAATAACCAAGTTAGACCACAAGCACCAACTGAGCTTGGTTACGAACTGTATGTGCATAATGAAATTGCATGCAGTTAGATGCGGGATTGACGTGTAAAATATGACAAAAAAACAAAGCAAGGATTCAGTTCTGTTCGTATACAATTTTTGTTTAGTGACAGTGTAGCTCAGAATCTTCTTAGCGCCATGGAAAAGTATTACCAGTACAAACTTGATGGATCCTATATTCCTATGTTATTTGTTCGTATATAGAAGACGTGGGTATCTATTTATACAACTAAGAATAGCGTATGCACTGAATTGGTA
This sequence comes from Avena longiglumis, assembly GCA_030063025.1. Lineage (NCBI taxonomy): Eukaryota > Viridiplantae > Streptophyta > Magnoliopsida > Poales > Poaceae > Avena > Avena longiglumis. The sequence goes on along the minus strand of CP125975.1, from coordinate 441,417,883 downwards.
AGTTGCACAGCTATGATTAACCATGGTCCATGGACCCTTAGTGTAAGGTACTATCCTTTATTTGAAGGATTAAGGATTTAAGACCGAAGTTTAAACAGGCAACCAGCTAAACAACAAATACCAAATTCATATGATAGGCAAGTTTGACATACTCTTTCTCAGCAAGCTTCACTTCCGTTCCTCCATACTCAGGTAGTAGAACGGTATCACCTTCCTTGAGAGATACAGGGACCAGCTTGCCATCCCTATCACGCCCACCAGGACCAACGGCTATGACTTTCGCAGAATTCAACTGGATTTAAGCAAAGGATATATTAGACCACAAATACACATAAGAAAACTACAGACCTAGTATGCAGTTATGAGCCATAGTTTCAGGGTTCAAATAATTGAAGACTAAACCAGGAAACAATGACTCCGTATAATGACTCTCAAATTTGTCCTATCTATATATGGACAACTTCAGCTTTCATTGGTCATCACTCATCACAAATCAGCAACATTTGCTTGACTCCATGCAGATTACACAATCACAAGACTGCATAGGCCTGTAAATGGGACCCATCCACAACACCGTGGAATATGTCCAAGTAAAGCGGCGCCCATGATGAAGGAGGTTTTTCTATGAGATTAAGAGGGACGTGCTTGCCCCACTACCAAGGCCAACTATCCCGCATCCAAATGAAGAGCATTCACTTCCTCAAGAGGGAAAATTATTGGCCGAGTCATCTCTCTCACACGATGTGGGTCAACACAAGATGATACGAGCTCAGGTCAGTCATACAGTTAACTTGCTTTCGTGGATTTTTGTGGCAGGCTACATAAGAATTACGGGTTTAAGTAGGACTGTTTCAGCAGACAAACCAAGGTAGAGACCATACTGGACAAACAGGTTGATACAATCATGGAGCATGGGTCATCAAAAAGAGCAAGACAGATGATACAGGCCTGTATATAATGAATTAGATGAGACAAAATACCATCCTCCGTTCAGACATATCCATCAAGCAATGCTTATAGCAGGCAAAGAAAATAGAAGCTACACGAAGTAACTCGACGACACATTCTTAATGTTCAAAAAGTTATTGCCATAGACTATGCATGGACAGTTGGCTTGAGAACACTACCGCTCTTGCCTCTTTGTACTAACCTCGAAGGGCCAGGCCAGTCCATGTTACTGGGACATTATTTCTACTTTCCAGTTCTGAATGAACCGATTCACATTGTGATTTCACATCATTTCCCAGTAATAATATTGGGGCACAAGCTCATGCTACTCCCTCAGTTCCAAATTAATTTGGAAGAGTAGTAGGCAAGAAATTCAGGCAACTAATTAGATTTTTTAAATTAAAAAGGTCCAGTTACAGGGCTGAAATCTACATGGCAGAAAGCCAAAACTACTATCTTATATAAACAAAATGTAGGACACACAAATGACCAAATCTTAACCAAATTAATAGTCCATGACACCACCACGCCACACAATCTGATAGATCAATTAAATATATAACCTTTCTTCAGAAACAAACACAAATTCCTCAGCACTAATTACACGGTTCAATTCGATCACACTTCTACAACCCTGTAAATCGCCCCCAAAAAAAAAAAACTGCCTCACAGGTAAGCAATCGATAGTTCCAATGCCATCAGCAGCAGAACCCAATCAGATAGCTTTGATCTACGGGTAATCAAAGCACAGAGCTCTAATCTACTGGTGATCAAACAAATTATCCTCAATCTGGCTCCTCACCCCCTCCCCAGCCCGCCATCCTAGCCACTTCTCACGGATCTAAAACACGAGCGCATCCGTGCACATAACTTGGGGGCAATAATTGAAGGGAGAAGAAAAGAGATCTCTCCGAACCTGCTTGGTGGTCTCCGGGAGGAGGATTCCGGCGGCGGTCTTGTTGGGCTGCACCAGTTTCTCCACCAGCACCCTGTTCAGGGACGGAATCAGCCGCTTCGCCATTGCCGCTCTTCTCTTCTTCTTGAGGTGGGAGGGATGGTCTCTCTGCTTTTGCTACAGCTGGCCGCTGCGGGGTTTAGGGTTTTATGGTTGGAAATTGGAAAATGGAGCGCAGTCCACCGAGAATTTACACTTCTACCCCGGAAGCATGCGCAGAGATCGAATCGTGGTCCCGTAGGGGTGTGAATGTGATAGGCAGGTGTTTCTCGTGAAGTCTAGAAGGTTCTTGTGGTATTCTGATGTCATCCCACCCTGGATTGGGCTGACGATTGATTAGCGGGCCGGATCGGGTCCAGATTACAGAAGTTGTTTCTCTACTTTCTCTTATGGTCTTTTTTCTAGGACTAGGATACATCTTTGAAGGTGTACTAAACATATAGAAGAACTGTCGGTGGCAGGTGGCAGGATACAATACCGCAGAGCGGTAAATTTACGCTGCCTACTCTCCGTCCATCCACAACAGGGGCATCGGCTCCGGAAAGCCAAACACATATGATCAAAACAACCTAGCTAGGTGCCATTGCGCGAAACCAGCCTTGATCCTCGTATGTATGGTCTCCACTGCCGGTTTTACCTTGTTGAAGACTACATCGTTGCGATGTCTCCAAATGGACCAGAGACCAAGATGATTGATGTCCAGAGATCACGCTTGTGGGCTACCGAGCACGGCCTCGATGTCCACCACTACAACAGGTCTATGTCTGCCATCAACATCCATTTGAGTCGGCCCCACCTCTGCAACGACCATGCCCACACCTCTCGGCCCACCACGCAACCAAGAAGCAAGTGTTGGATGCTCTCTGGAGCCTGGTCGCACAGGGGGCACCTAGCTAGCCGCTGTAGACTCCGACGCTCTAGCCAGTCCGCTGTCCAACAACGGTTCCTAGAGGCCAACCAGGCAAAGAACTTGCAGCTGCTCGAGCCCGGGAGCGCCAAATATGAGTCACGACCAGCGCAAGGGTGGTACCGGCGAAGAAAGCCCTATAAGACGAATTTGCCGAGTAGCACCTGTAACACCCTCAGAATCGATCCTATGCAAGTTTCAGCGAAACCCGCCAAACCTGCATAGAAACGATTCAAAGGTGCCCACCAGGCACTTTCGTGTGGGTGGAAAACGAAGTAATAACATTACACAACAGTCCTCGATGGGACCCACAGAACAGATATATATATATATACAACATTGACTCAATGAGTCAAGAATACAGATATACGGTACAAAGATCCAAATCACCTTGAAAATGATAGGGCGTCCGACTACAGACAAGAAGCAAATGGGGCTAAGAGCCCTGAAGAATAACCAATGGCGTCCATAACCCCTTGAGCCAAGCCTAAGGGTAACCTCGCTAACGACGCCGATCTCAAAACCGCTTAAACAAAAAGGGTGCCGACAAAGGGCAAAGGAAAAAGAAGGAGCGTCGATCGAGTCCAAGACACGGCGAGACTAGAATTGGCGGTCCTCGCCTACAGGTATGGTGGATCAAGCGGCAGCAGATGCACTAAACCACCTATAGAGACTCGATACAACCGCGGCTATCGAGAGGGTAAGAAAGACCTATTCGGATCCAACTCGATGCTACCATCAAACAAACCCATCCTGGTGTTTCCCTCGATACCAAACGAGGAAGTCAACCGAGGAACTCACACGTTGGCGCTTTATTTATTCGCTTATCGTTGCAGAATTACTAGTCGATGTAGATAATCATCACGATGAAATAAGCAAGGCACTTTTAGTTAACCATTCCGTGATAGTTGCAACACTTACTAGTCGATACAATTAGCATGAGATAACCCCAAAACCCAGCAGCTTGTTGGTACTTTTATTTAGCCATTCCGTTGTAGTGAAGCGATTACTAGTCATATCGGATACAAGTCAATTTATAACAAGAACTTTAGTTATAGTTGTCTATGATCAAGCACGTGCTCCAAGTCGTCCATAACCGCGGACACGGCTTCTCGAAAAGATTTAACCTGCAGGGTGCACCAAAGTATCCACAAGCACTTGACCCTTTTGCCGATCGCTTAACATACACCCATCGGTATGTCGGGGCCTAAGTCATGACGTTCTGCACCAAAGCAAGCACGGGGCCACCCACTAAGTACACCCGCAACAAAGTCGGCCGGTCTCAAGGACGGACTTAGGGTTTGACGATGGTCAGAAACGATAGCAAATCCCAAAATCGACCGCTGACATCTGAAAACACTCCGCTTCCTAAATAAAGACAACAGGCTCCTCACACAATCGTAAATAAAGCAAGAAAGCATGGCATAAGTACAGGATAGTAAATAAAACCTCAAACTAGTTTGTGTCCCCAAGACAATACTTTGAAATCGTACTAATCAATGGGGCCCATATCTCCCACCGTGGTTAGCGCGCCGATCTCTAACAGTGTCAAGAACTCGGGTCCCACGGACACAAGTGGGCTCGGAAACCAACATTATCTATCACCCACCGATGCCTCTGCTTACTTACTTCAATTTTAGTTGTTAAACAGTAATTAAAGTGAACGAAAAGTAAAGCCATGATCATCTCCAACATAAACATATGGCAGTCTTCCAACAACTGGGGTACTTGACGACACGCAACAACACTTGAGCAAGCGACTACGACGCGCAAGTCCAACTATCTACCAAACAGCAGGTAATAGGATGTGTCCAAGGCAATATAGGGCTGCAAGGGATATCACGGGTGCGGAACTAGAGCATCGCAACACAGATAGCAATAGATCAACAGGAGGGAATAAATACTATAAAGTAAGATAGGTAGAAAGGGGGAGATGCTCGCCTGAAAACATTGTCGAAGGTTCAACCGAAGATCGGGGCGAGGCTCACACCAACTCAACAGCCTTATCCGCGAAGAAGCAAAACACTAGAAGAAACACCGGATGCACTATTTAATACTACGGCAAAATATCGGGCATGATGCATGTATGATGCATGACATGGCAAAGGTGCGATGCAATTAGGCCATATTAAGCGGAACCGGGGTTCCGACAATTAATTAAACGGTTCAAGTTATTTATCTACCCCGCAAATTAAATGTTGCATTAGCAAGACAAAAGATGGCACCGGTTCGCTACACAATTTAAATGAGGCCAATATAAGGCTAGATTTGCCCGCATATGGGCCCCATATGTAATTATATGGTGAATCGGCATAAGGCTCCCAAACCACAAATATGCATGCGAGTATGACAATTTAATATGCAACAGGTTTTATGTTTAGCATTTATAAAAATAGGGGTTCGGATAAGGGTCACACATTAGGGGGTCGCGACGAACTTGAGGTTCCGGGGTTCGGGGTCGGTCTCAGGGTCCAGGGTTCGACGGGATCGTTCTCGGACTCCGGGGTTTAGGGTCTTCAGATCGGGGAAGTAGACCTTGTCGTATCCGGGAAGCAGGACTTGGGTTGGTGCCGAGGCGCATCGGACTTTCCCCTGGTTGGTGTCGATCTTGTCGTCGCGAAGACCTTGTCGGGTCCGCGCCATCGAGTCGGTCTTGGCATCCAGGATGAAGTACTTGTCGTTCTCGTGACGATCTTGGCGGTCATCGGGTCCGGACTTCGCCTCCGGGAACGGGTCTTTAGGGTCTCGACGAACTGGGCCTTTCCGGCATCTCCGAGTCGTGGATCTTGGCATCCGGGTCCTCGGTCATCGGATTCGGGGGATCTTGGTGTCCCGGTAGCAGATCTTGTCGATGGTTCTTCTGGCTATCTTCGGGTTTGCCGGTGCCGATCTTGTATTGGACTCGGGCGTTTGGAGAACATCGCACAACACACAAAACACACGTGGGTGAGTGAGGTCGCTGGTGTGTTTGCGGTCGCTGGGTCCAGCCGCTCGGCCAAGGCCGCTGGGACGCCAGCGGCCGGAGCTGCTTGGCGACGGAGGGCGGCGGAACCTGAGGACGGAGGTGCAGAGGCGCGCGAGGGACGGCTCGGGAGGGCACCGGAGGAGGCCGGCGGGAAGGAGGCCGGGTGGAAGCGGCTCACCAGCGGCAGCCTCACGGAGAAGGAGAAGCGCGGGACGGAGGAGGGTCGGCGGAAGAGGCGCTGGCGTGGCGGCGGCGGCGAGGAGGGCGGGCGTAGCCGCTGCGACGGAGGCGGTGGGAGGACGCTTGGCCGGCAGGGCAGGCGCCGGCCGAGACGGGAGGTCGGGTTGGCGGCGAGAGGGAGGATGGCCGGTGGGGCAGAGGGCGCGGCCGGAGGAGGAGCAGAGGGCGGCGGGGAAGCGGAGGGTAGCGGGGCGCCGGCGGTGGCGCCATGGCCGGGGTGGGGCGAAGTCGCCCCGGATGCGGGGAGGCTGGGAAGCTCCAGCCAGGAGGCTCGGGAGGCGGAGGAGGCCGACGGGAGGAGAGGAGGTGGAGGCATCGGCGCCGGCGAGGACGCGCGACCCGGGAGAGGGTGGGAGAGAGGCGGCCGGCGACGGGCGGAGCAGACGGGCGCGCAGTGGAAGGAGGCAGTAGCCGGGAAGAGAGGCCATGGCGGGTGGTCGTCAGCGCGAGATGAGCGGAGGGTCAGACGCTAAGGAGGGGGAGAGGCGGCGGGTAGGTGGGGGAGGCGCGGCAAGGCTGGGCGGAGGAGAGAGAGCGCGTGGGAGGGGCAAAGGGGGTGGGGCTGGGGAGGGGCTGGAGGTGCGGGCGCGCGCGTGGGGCCAGGGAGGAGGGGCCCAGGTGGCAACGGGACAGGGTAGGTGCCGTTGTGTGCGTGCAGGCGTGTGTGCGTGTGAGTGCTGGGGCGGGGTGGGTCCGACGGGTGAGTGGAGGGGAGGTGGTGGTTGGTGATTGGGTGGGGAGAGAGCCAGGCTGAGGTGGCGAGAGGGGATTGGAGGGGGTGAGGTGGAGGAGGGGTGGGTAGAATAGGACTGGTAGTTTTAGGATTTAGAGGGGGCTGATTAGGTGGACCGTTTTTGTTCTGGGGGTGGTTGTCCGGGTAGAATCGGCCCGTTCGACTGCCCCCTAAAATAATATAACTTTTATTTAATTTGCAATAAACTTTTGTAAATAGTTTTTAGACAAACAAAATATCCGGAAGCATCCGGGGGTTTGATTTGAAATAGAAAGAGGGTTAGTTTCAGAAAACCATAGACTTTCGCAACATAGTTTCAAGTAAAATAATATGCATGATAATGACGATGCTCCAATGCAATGTGGCATGATGACATGAGCATGCGGTCATGATGATGCAATGCACAAAAACAACGCGATTTTCTAGTAGTGGTTTTGCGGGATGCCACAGCACCCATCACCCGTCCACCACCAGGTCAGGACGTCTTCACGCTCCGGGTTCAGCTGAATCCCGACAATAGTGTGCCACAAGAGGAAGAACTCCGGAACGACCTCAGCACCTAGGTCGATCCCACAGTCCAGTAGCCACGTCCCAATCAGACCCTCTTTGACCGATCACTCTCTGACCTTGCGCGGTGGGATCATGGCCAGCAAGTTCACGGCGGTCTCCTCAACCCTCCTACCATTGATCCATCGATCCTACCAGAACCGCGCCCTCTAACCATCCCCTAGCGTGTAATAGGTGGCCGCATGAAACAGTTGGTACGTCTGACGAGGTAGGCCCAGGTCAAATTTGGCCCAAGGTTTATCTAGATGCACTCTCTGCAGCCAGGACCAGCGGCATCGCAGGACAAAGTTCATGAGGCGTACGTGATGACTCCTTGATGGCGCCAAAGAACTTGACGCTTGACGTGGAGCCTGTTGGGAACCCCAAGAGCAAGGTGTGAAGCAGCACAACAGCAAGTCTTCCCTCAGTAAGAAACCGAGGTTATCGAACCAGTAGGAGGAAGGAAACGTCTCAAAGGTGTTGCAAGCAATATGGAAACATGCACAATACAAACTCAAGACTTTGCCTCAACGAATCAGTGAGGTTGTCAAGCTCACCGGTTTGCTATAACAAAGGATTAAACGTATGGTGTGGAAGGTAATGGTTTGCAGCAAGTAAACAGGTAACAGTGAAAGATGTATCAATGGTAAAGATTGGACCAGGGTCCATAATTTACTAGAGATGCTCTCCTTAGATAAACAACATGGCATGAAGGGTAAACAAATTACAGCAGGGCAATTGACAGGAACTGAGCAAGGCATAATAATGCAATACCAGACAAAAAGATTCTATGAGATTAGATTGGGCAATACAACAATATACATAAACCGCCATCCAACTGCATCTATGACTAGAAGTCCGCCTTTAGGTTATCATCCGAACCCCCTCCAGTATTAAGTTGCAAGCAACAGACAACTGCTTTAAGCAAAGTGTGTAAGGTAAACAATCCACTTGTTCCATAAACAAGAGACCGTTGTTTTCTCCCTAGTAGCAACAACACATCTACAACCGAAGATATTTTGTCACTTCCCTTGGAAACTAGAGGCATGAACCCACTATCGAGCATAAATACCCCCTCTTGGAGTCACTAGAAACTACTCGGCCAAGATAGATACTAACAATGGAGAGCATGCAAGATCACAAACAACACAGACATGATAGTATCAAATAGACAAAACCATTAATCAATCTGACATAGTAGTCTCAATATCCATCGGATCCCCGCAAACACAACATGCATGATTACAAATAGATTAGATCTTGATCATGAACGGAGCTCACAAGATCTATACATGAAAGAACAAGAAGGAGATACAACCATCTAGCTACTACATGGACCCGTAGTCCAAGGTGGAACTACTCACGCTTCATACCGGAGAGAAGGCCTCCGGAATGATTTCCCCTTCGGTATGGTGCCGGGAAGAACTTCAGATCCCCCGATCTAGGGACGATAGTGGCGGCGGCTACAGAAGGTTTCGTGGAATTTTGATCGGATACTTAGGGTTTCTGCATCAGGGGGGTTCTTATAGGCGAAGAGGCGAGGCCGGGAGGCGGTCAGGGGGGTCCACACCCTACCCAGGCGCGGGGCAGGGCCCACCCAGGGGTGGTTTGGCCGCCCTGTCTTACGTCTCCATCTCATCCCCCACGGTAAAATATTGACTTTGGCTTTTGTCCCGTCAAATTCCGATAATATTGATTTTCTGCATTTCTAGAACGAAAAAATAGAAGAAAATAGGCAACTGGCACTATGGTAACTTGTTAATAGGTTAGTTCCAAAAAAGATATAAAAACACCTCAAAATGTAGACAAAGCAAAGAAAAGTAGATACTAAACAAGCATGGAGCATCAAAAATTATAGATACGTTCCGACGTATTAAGCATCCCCAAGCTTAACTCCTGCTTGTCCTCGAGTAGGTAAGTGATAAAAGAATATTTTTTTAGGTGACATGCACCATCAAAACCAAGATCAAACCATTTGTAAGCATTGAAATCTGGGATCAGAGAACTCTAAACATGTGCATGAAAGGTGGAGTTCTAGCAATAGGACATAGTAACTATGCATGCAACATGAAAGGCTACAAACAAAGATCATGAATAACATGCATTGAAAAACGTTTGTTTGTTTCACATACAGAAAACATAGCATAGTGGTATTCATCTTGTCCCTCATGGAGTAGCAAATAGATGCATAGGACACCTTCAAAATTCACAAGGGTGACTATAAACAAGTAGCACATGAACAAGTAATATCACAATATGCATCAATCAATAAGTTTTGGAACACTGCACATAGGATGACAACTATGATCTCTTAATGGTGCCTAAAAGTAGAAGGTGGAGACTCAAATAATGGTGGAATAAAGGCCTTTCATAAAGGAAGCAAGGATTTCAAGTTTCAAAAAGAGCTTACAAAAATTATGGTACTTCTTAGCTTTCAACCCTCATTGCCCCTATCATAAGCATCTTGAAGTGATTAAGGTTAAAGTGAACAGAGATGGAGTATATGCTTGACAAAGTATAAGTTGACAATCTCAAGTCCCTTGAATACGAGAGCCACACCTCATGCTACTCAACTTCAGTCACGTATAAGTTCTTGTCACTGTAAGTGTATGCATATCATAGAGAACCGCCAACGGGGTACCCCTTGCACATGGTACATGAGTTATCCCATAACGAAAATGACAAGGCAAGTAGACAATGAGCATCTCAGCGATCTTTTTATTTACTATATGCATATCTTTTTATTGAGGATGCTTCATAGATAGCTCACTATGGTGACGCTGCAAGTTTCCACCATGATTAGGCATGGCGTAGGCTAGCAGCCCAGGCGTTTCTCTAACACAAAATACAAACTCCATGGACTTACAAGTTCCCTCTTTATTTCACACTGGCGACATCCATAGACAAAAGAGCATGATATCAACTGAGTACAAAGTACAAGTGCAATGTTGAAAATGTTCCCCGTGACAGCACGATTCTGCTAATTCCAACGTATAAGTGCAAGCATATACAACATAGATGACACAATGTTTCAAGTTTATTAGGGGCAAAGAAAGTTTGTGAGGGATTTAATCACTAAGTTTTCACATAACAAAATAGTTTTTAATTGGAAGATAGCTGAAAACAAGAATATACTTGGAATGGTGTAACACACCATGCTAGGAATTTATCGTGGACACTTTGTAAAACTTGGTTTCTTGGGAGTTGGAAGCATGAGTAGATCTTACTCATACAAGTGGAGGCTAGCAAAATACTGGGAACAACCAACTAGGAGAGCATAATGGCCATAATTATGCAGAGCAACAAAACATTACTAATCAAAGCATAGAGTGGTACTACAAGTCAAGGAATAAATGATCATAGAGGCTATGGTGACTTGTTCATAGTCATAACATGGTGTGAGCATGTGCAAAGTCAACCCAAGCAAAGCATCAATGGAGAATACCACAATACTATGCTTTTGCATGCTAAAACAACGCATAATTTCTTCAAGGCACACTAAGCAATCCCAATTGTTTGGAACAAGACATGCTATAGCAATAATCACTAAGCATAAGGTCAAAACAACACCTAGCATGTCATGCTAAAGTCTAAGCCATAGTCAATGCAAGCTCCTCTTGCACTTATCAAGCAAGAACTTCCTACTCCTTTCCAACACCAAGCAACTTATTTGCAAACAACACAGCGAGAACGGGGTCCAAACTACTTTATTCAATCAAACTAAACAAATAAGCAAACCAAACGAAAAATAAGACGCTCCAAGAACAATACAACTGTGCATGAAACAATAAAAATGAAGTGTCTAGATAGACCTGAGCTTTTTATTAATGAAGAAGGGGATGCCTTGGGCATCCCCAAGCTTTGACGCTTGTACATCTTGGATATTTCTTGGGATGACACCGGGGTGGCATCCCGAAGCTTGAGCTTTTGTCCATTATTCATATCATTGCATCATTCTCTCTACACCTAAAATTTTTCCTTCATACAAAACTTCACACAATCTTCATTAGCAACATTAGTTTATTCAAAAGATATTAGAACTCTGGAAAAGCTTTGGAACAGCAGGACTTTTCACTAAAAACACATGATACTATAGAAAATTCTTCAAAAAGCTCAATTCACCTAAAGAGAACTAAAAAATGAATCAATAAGAAGCAAATGCAAATAATGGCAGAAATCTGTCAAAACAGACTAGAAGGTAGAAACCTATTTTTTTCAAACATCTTCTGTTGCTCAAATAAAAAAAGTGTTGAACTAACAAAAGTTATCTAACATACTGGGGGATTTATTCGTAAATTTTCAGCTCAATCCAAGTTACAGAGACTCCTCACGATTTTTTTGGCGGAGGACCGAAATCTGTTTCGGAACAGCAACTCCCCAAATCTTACTTCCCTTTCATTAGAGGTCATTCTTGGCACAAAAAGCAAACAAAAAGGATAAGGAGAGGTCATTACAGAAGTAATAACTTCCAAGACTCAAGGAAACTCTTGTGTTATCTCCCAACAAGTACTTTTCTTTAACGCCTTTAAGTTAGGCACAAGAAGCAAGAAGAATCAAGTGTTTTCAAATGAGGAAGCATTAACATCAAACCTTGCTTTCAAAGTAGGAGCAAAAAGCAACTTTCCTCTCCTCATAGGGAAGTGTTCAATACCTTTCTTGAATGGAAAATGATATTTAATGGTGCCTTCTTTCATATCAATGATGGCACCAACTGTTCTAAGAAAGGGTCTTCCCAAAGTAATAGGACACGAAGCATTGTATTCAACATCCAAAACATAGAAATCCACAGGGACATAAGCTTTGTTAACCATAATGAGAACATCATTAATACTCCCCATGAGTTTCTTCTTAGCATTCTCATTAAGTGGGACATCCAAATAACAATCTTCTAAAGGTGGCAAATCAAGCATTTCATAAATCTTCCTAGGCATAATAGAGACGCTAGAACCAAGATCACATGAAGCTTTGTGATCGAAGTCATTCACTTGCATATTAATAATGGGTTCCCAACTATCTTCTACTTTCCTAGGAATAGAAGCTTTGTGTTTTAGCTTCTCTTCCTTAATCTTAACAAGAGCATCTGTAATGTGTTTGGTGAAAGCAACATGCATATCACTAGCATCAGGACTTCTAGCAAGCTTTTGTAGGAACATAATCACTTCAGAAATATTGCAACCATCAATATCAAAATCAAACTTAGCATCACTAGTAGTAGGCTCAATAGGCTTAGGCATAGTAGGAGGAGGAGCAGGAACTACTTGTGGTTTAGTGGTGATGGTGCACACACTATTGTTTCTATCAATTTTAGCTTCCCTTTCGCACTTAGCATGAAGTTGATATAATAGTATAACATTTTCATCAATAGTAACTTGTATGGCATAAGCAGTAGCAAAGGTATTTTCCATAGTTCAGGTTTAGCGGCCATTTTATTTATCAAGGAGGACTGTGCTTCAGACAAAGAGGAAATATTCTTCTCAACAGTTAAAAGTTTTCCCTCCACAGTTTTGTTGAAAGCATTTTATTTACTAATAAAGTCTTTGAGCATGAATTCAAGTTCAGATGGGGCACCTCTAGCATTGTTGTAGGAGTTTCCATATGAATATCCATTATTAGGAGGATAAGGCCTATAATTGTTGTTGCTACCAAAATTATTCCTATAGGCATTGTTGTTGAAATTATTGTTTCTAATGAAGTTCACATCAACTTGCTCTTCTTGAGCAACCAAAGAGGCTAAGGGAACACTATTAGGATCTAGAGGAGATTTCCCATTAACAAGCATAGCCATAATAACATCAATCTTATCACTCAAAGAGGGGGTTTCCTCAATAGAATTTACCTTTTTACCATGTGGAGCTCTCTCAGTGTGCCATTTAGAGTAGTTAACCATCATATTATCAAGGAGTCTAGTTGCAGCACCCAAAGTGATGCTCATAAAAGTACCTCCGGTAGCTGAATCCAACAGGTTTCTTGAGGAAAAGTTCAAACCTGCAAAAAGTCTGAATAATCATCCAAGCAATGAGTCCATGAGTGGGACAATTCTTAACCAAAGATTTCATTCTTTCCTAGGCTTGAGCAACATGTTCATTATCAAGTTGTTTAAATTTCATAATGTCACTTCTCATAGATATAATCTTAGCAGGAGGGTAGTACTTTCCAATAAAAGCATCTTTGCACTTAGTCCAAGAATCGATACTATTTTAGACAAAGATAGCAACCATTCTTTAGCTTTTCCTCTCAAGGAGAAAGGAAACAGCTTGAGCTTAATAATATCTCCATCTACATCCTTATACTTTTGCATCTCACAAAGTTTAACAAATTTATTGAGATGGGCAGCAGCATCAGAACTAGCACCAGAAAATTGCTCTCTCATCACAAGATTCAACAAAGCAGGCTTAATTTCATAAAAGGTAGCATCGGGAGCATGTGGAGCAATAGGTATGCTAAGGAAATCATTGTTGTTGGTGCTAGTGAAGTCACATAACTTGGTGTTCTCAGCAGAGTTCATTTTGGCAAAGGTGGGCAAGCCAAAAATAGCAGCATCAGCTAGAGCAGGAACTAATTTTTTTGTGTTTTTGAATAAAGCAAGCAAACCAAACTAGACTAAATTTTTTGGGTTTTTTGAAAAGAGGCAAACAAAACCAAGCAAAAGAAACTAAGCAAACTAAAAACAAAGTAAAGAGAAAGGAAGTGGAGGACTCCCCTTTTGAAGACGTCCTTAGCCTCCCCGGCAACGGCGCTAGAATGCTTTGACAGGGAGGAAGAAGATTGAAGGCTCGATTATCCCTGACAACGGCGCCAGAAAGCTTGATGACTCCTTGACAGCGCTAGAGAACTTGGCGCTTGACGTGGAGCCTGTTGGGAACCCCAAGAGAAAGCTGTGAAGCAGCACATCAGCAAGTCTTCCCTTAGTAAGAAACCGAGGTTATCGAACCAGTGGGAGGAAGGAAACATATCAAAGGTGTTGCAAGCAACGTGGAAACCGGTTTGATGTAACAAAGGATTAAACGTATGGTGTGGAAGGTAATGGTTTGCAACAAGTAAATAGGTAATAGTGGAAGATGTATCAATGGTAAAGATTGGACAGGGGTCAATAGTTCACTAGAGGTGCTCTCCTTAGATAAACAACATGGCATGAAGGGTAAACAAATTACAGCAGGGCAATTGACAGGAACTGAGCAAGGCATAATAATGCAATACCAGACAAAAAGATCCTATGGGATTCGATTGGGCAATACAAGAATATACATAGACCACCATCCAACTGCATCTATGATTAGAAGTCAACCTTCAGGTTATCATCCGAACCCCCTCCAGTATTAAGTTGCAAGCAACAGACAACTGCTTTAAGCAAAGTGTGTAAGGTAAAAAATCCACTTGTTACATGAACAAGAGACCGTTGTTTTGTCCCTAGTAGCAACAACACATCTACAACCAAAGAGATTTCTGTCACTTCCCTTGGAAACTAGAGGCATGAACCCACTATCGAGCATAAATACCCCCTCTTGGAGTCACTAGCAACTACTCGGCCAAGATAGCTAGTAACAACGGAGATCATGCAAGATCACAAACAACACAGACATGATAGTATCAAATAGACAAAACCATTAATCAATCTGACATAGTAATCTCAATATCCATCGGATCCCCGCAAACACAACATGCATGATTACAAATAGATTAGATCTTGATCATGAACGGAGCTCACAAGATCTATACATGAAAGCACAAGGAGGAGATACAACCATCTAGCTACTACATGGACCTATAGTCCAAGGTGGAACTACTCACGCTTCATACCGGAGAGAAGGCCTTCGGGATGATTTCCTCTCCGGGAGGGTGCTGGGAAGAACTTTAGATCCCCCCGATCTAGGGACAATGGTGGCGGCGGCTATAGAAGGTTTCATGGAATTTTGATCTGGTACTTAGGGTTTCTGCATCGGGGGCTTCTTATAGGCGAAGAGGCGAGGCCGGGAGGCGGTCAGGGGGGCCCACACCCTACCCAGGCGCGGGTCAGGGCCCACTCGCGCCTAGGGGGTTAATGACCCACAAGTATAGGGGATCGCAACAGTCTTCGCGGGTAGTATTACCCGGTTTATTGATTCGACACAAGGGGAGCCAAATAATACTTGCAAGCCTTAACAACTGAGTTATCAATTCAGCTGCACCTGGAAATAGTTCTTGCTCACAGAAGTTTATCAGTAGCAATAGTTTGATAGTAGCAACAGCAACAGCAAAACAGGAGCAATAGTAACAGTAACAGTAACAATGTGATTTGAGTGCGGTAGGCATAGGTATGGATGGACGGGCGTTGCATGGACGAGTCTAAACATGTAACTTCAAGATCTGGCATTGCAGATAAATAACAACAAGCATCCAAGTACTAAACAATCCTAGGCATGTGCTCCATATATAGTCATACGTGCTCGCAATGAGAACTTACACAACATCTTCTGTCCATCCAGTCCGTGGCAGCGGGGCCTCTAGGAAACTACTGGCAATTAAGGTGCTCCTTTTAATAGAGCACCGAAGCAAAGCATTAACACTCCATGAACACATGTGATCCTCACACCACAGCCATCCCCTCCGGTTGTCCCAATTATTGTCACTTCGGGGCCTTTGGATCCGGACAATGATATGTGTACACAACTTGCAGATAAGATCACAAACAATACTATCAAAATGATTCAATAATAAGTTCAGATCTGAGATCATGGAACTCGAGCCCTAGTGAAAGCATACGGATGTCGCCTAGAGGGGGGGGTGAATAGGCGATTAAAACTTTTCCTAGAGTGGCTCAACAAAGGCGGAATAAAACTAGTGTTTACTTTGTTAAGCACAACCTAGAACAACTAAGGTTCACCTATGTGCACCAACAACTTATGCTAAGCAATACAAGCAACAAAGTGATAGCAAGATATATATTAATTCAAGCACGAAGGCTATCACAATGTAAAGTGCATAAGTAAAGAGCTCGGGTATAGAGATAACCTAGGCACGCGGGGACACCGATATTTTACCGAGTTCCTCCCAACATGGAGTACGTCTCGTTTGGAGAGGGGGTGGTATCAAACCACCAACGCCACAAAAGGCCTCCCTTATTCTCCGGTGAATCTCACCCCAACGGGATCAATCCACGCTTCCACTATCGGTGCACTTGTCGGTGGCAACCGGAACCTCTCACAAGGTTGGGGCACTTCTCCACAACTTAATTGGAGGCTCCCAACAAACGCCACAAAAGGCCTCAACAAATGCCACCAAGGCCACAATGCCACCAAAGGCCACAAAACCGTCTAGGGTTCCAAGAACCCAAGAGGACAAGCTCCAATGAGCAACTCAAACCAAATCCTCCGAGGAGAACTCAAACCGATGCACCAAATGCAAATGGCAAGAACACCACAAAGATGCTCAAATCCCTCACTATCAAGTTCCAACAAAGCTACTAAAGCTATCGGGGGAATAAGAGAGGAGGAATCCAAGAGAGACACAAAATCCCCCAAAATCTAGATCCCCAAAGATACACTCACAAAGATATGAATCAGTTAGATCAAAACGCGGATCTAGATCTCCTCTCTCTTCCACTCAAATATGGGCAAGGATCATCGGAGGGAAAAGATTAGGCAAGCATCAAGATCTAGAGCAAGTGTGGACAAAGCTTAGCCTAATAGATAAGATATAAGCAATCTAAACTGAAAACGCGCAAGGGGCTTAAATAATGGCTCAGAAAAACCAGCCATTTGGCCATATTTTCAGAACGCACCGGTAGTACCGGTTTTAACCGGTAGTACCGCACCTAAACATAAATGCACACAGCGAGCGAGCTAGGAAGAAAATCGATTGAGGGGCAAATAGCCAAAGGTCAACGCGGGCAGCACATGATTGGGGCCAAGCATGCGCGTGCGCTGGAACCTAGGCAAGTGCGGGGCCAGCGCTGGGCAGTTAGCAGCAGCAAAACGCGGCAGTGCCCGGGGCTAGGGATGGCAATGGGTACCCGATACCCGATAACCCGATGGGGCCCGCTCTAAATGGGGAGGGTCTGGTAAAGAAATATACCCATGGGTCTAATTATTGGTAAAATCTCACACCCATCGGGTCTGGCGGGTGCGGGTATGGAGGTGCCAGACCCAAACCCTCATACCCGCATACCCGGTATGACAAGAGGGCCCCACTTGTACATGTGCGGAGAGGAAACCCTAAGCCCCCACTCGGCCACTCCCCCCACTCATCTATCCCCAGTTTTCCCCCTCCCGACCCCGAGCCGCCACAACGACTCCACATCGCGCCCCCTCTCGCATCTCGCTCCGGTGCCCCCTCCCGCATCTCGATCTGGCTCTTCCCCTCCCGCATCTATCTCCCTCCATCGCTCTGCCACCGGAAAGCCTCCCTCCCTGCACCGCCGGCTCTCCCTTGCATAGTCGTCGGCCCTCCACCGTTCCTGCATCTCGCTTCCTCCACTGCTCTACCGCCGGCAAGCCTCCCTCCATGCGTCGTTAGCTCTCCTTTGCACAGTTGCCGACCCACCGCGTGCCATGGAAGGCGCTCCTATCAAGGGGAGAGAGGGAAGTTACGCCGAGGTCACACCGACGCTGCCCCTACCGGGATACTTGTTGTCGTTTTTTCGCGGGTCACGGGTACCAATCGGGTCTTGTATACCCGTCGGGTGGCGGGTCTGGTAGGGATCTGTACCCGACAGTGTAATTGGGGCGGGTGGTGGGTGTGGGGAAACGGGGCGGGTGCGGGTATGGGGGGCCTGGACCCGGACCCGAACCCGGCGGGTGCCATCTCTACCCGGGGCTGCTGGCGCGTGAGCGAGCGACAAGGGCCAGGTGGGGCCAGCATGCAAATCGGAAGCGAGGCTAGCGGTCAATGGCGGGCAACAGCGCAATGAAGCAGAGCGCTGTGACATCAGCATGCGCACGCCAGACAATGGGGGCCACAAAGAAGCGGGCCAGCTGGTGTCGGTGGCTGCAAGCGCGCAAGATGAGGAGGGTCAACGCGCGCGGCCAGACAGTGATGCGGCGAGGAGATGGCTGCATTGGCGGGAATGCTTAGGCGCACTGGCCGCCGGTAGTACTACCACCAAGCAGTACTACCGGGCCAGGTAGGGAAACAACTACCGGATGAGGCAGTGGGCTGGCTATGTGCTGCCAGGCGTGAGTGGTACTGGCCCGCGGTAGTACCGGTCGGCCCAGACATAATTCTTTTCTTTTTCTTTTTCAAACCGAATAGTTAAATATTCAAACGGTCATAACTTTTGATTGGTGACTCCGATTGACCTGATTCCAATTGCGTTGGATAGAGAACGACAAGAGAATCCCAATAAGAAGTGTAAATATTGGTTATCACCAAGTGAGAATGTATCAAGTAGAATAATGTGAGATTCCTCACTTGGCGAGACACCGGAAAACCGCCAAGATCAAAATCGCAACAAGATATAAACGGAAGGTCCGATTTTGATGAACAAGAGCTTGTTATGGAGATTACCACAAGCTCTATATCCTCACATGGATAAGACCAAATAACAACCAAATATGATGATGCAAATATGCAAAGGTTTGATCTCTCTCCGAACAAAGTGACCGAATTACTCATTCGAGAGCCCCTCTTGATAGTACGGTTATCTATCCTAAACCCGGTCTCCCACACAAAACATGAGACCAGCAAAAGGGAAAACCTATCAAGATTATACCTTTGCCTTGAGCATTCCACTTGAGCTCAATGTGGACGGACTTGACCTTCTCAAGATGGAACGCCTTTCTTGATTCCTCATCATCGATCCATGATCACCGAGGATGGCAAGCATCAAACATGAGATCTTCTATAGATGGCGCATTTTGAGATTGCACAACATATCGTCTTCTCATTTCATCGACCTTGAAGCCAACACATGCTCCAAGCGATGCCGATGGACCATTCCTACAAGTACAACTCAATACACACATTAGTCCATGAAGATTGTCATTACTTACCAAAACCACACATGGGGGCCCAACATGTTCTTTCACCTAGTGACAAGCATTAAGCACAACAAGTTGCAACAAAGTCAAATAGCACTAATAGAGATACTAGGCACTATGCCCTAACAGTCTTATTCGATTACATGATAGAACTCATCCAATCCCTACCATCCCCAAGCCTACAGCGGGGGATTACTCACTCATGGATGAGGGAAACATCGATGGTTGATGGAGAGGCGTTGGTGATGACGATGGCGATGATCCTCTCCAAATTCCCCGTCCCGGCAGGGTGCCAGAACGGAGTTTCTGGATCCGAATCTTGGTTTCTGATGGTGGCGGCGGAACGGAACTCTTCTCTGGAAAACGTCGAACCCCCTGGGTTTTTAGGTCAAGGGGAAACTTATAGGCGCAGAGGGAGCCCGAGGGGGTGCCTAGGGTGGCCTCACCCCCTAGGCGCGGGGCAGGGCCCACCCCCGCCTGGCAGGGGTGTGAGCCCCCCAGGCCTCCACTCCGTTTCGTCTTCTGGCCCCGTGGATGTTCTGGTGAAATATAATTTTTGGCATATTTTCCGGGATTTTTCCTGATAGTTGATTTTCTGCACACCAAGGTAATTCTGCTGAAAACAACGTCAGTCCGTGTTAGTTGTATCCAAATCACACAAGTTTAGATAAGAAACAATAGCAAAAGTGTTCAGGAAAGTAGATACGTTTTGGACGTATCAACTTCCCCCAAGCTTATCTTATTGCTTGTCCTCAAGCAATTCAGTTGAAAACTGAGTGCGATAAAAGAACTCTCACGAACATATTTGACTCATATGATGTATATATTCTCAGCACAGGAGTAGATACTTAAACCATTCATAATCAAAAGTATGCAACTAAGTCTACTCAAAAGTCATTGAAAGCTATGAAGAGAAACCAACTCAATAATAATAAGTAGCATGGAACATAAACATAAGCAACATTGCAATGCTCATAATAAGGTATGATAGAGTGGTATCTCGCTTGCCTTTGTTTGTAGAGCACAATATAAATGCCAAGGCCCCTCTGAAGTTCAAGTGAAGACTAGAAGTAAAGATATTAGAGATACAAGCATCAAAGTCATGACATAAATAACCAAGTTTTGAGACAAACACAAGAATGACAACTATGCTCTCAAGAAGGTGCTCATAGAACGAATGGTGACTCAACGTGGAAGTGAAAACGGTTTTGAAAAGTTTGAAAGGCTTCCTAATGCTGAAAGGAAGGCACTCATTAGCTTTGAGCTCTCATTGCCCCTATCATAGGCATCTTCATGTGGTTAAGGTGAAAGTGAGGTCCAATCTGATTTATATGCTTGACAGACCATAAACTGGAAATCCCAAGTTCCTTGAGTACGAGGGCCGCTCCGCATGCTACTCAACTTTGGTTACCTACAAGTTCTTGTCATTGTACATACATGCATATCATAGAGAACCGCCAACGGGATACCCCTTGCACATGATACAGGAGCTATCCCGTAATCAAAATGACAAGGCAGGCAGACAATGAGCATCTCAGCGATCTTTTTATTTACTATGTGCATAGCTTTTTATTGAGGATGCTTCACATAATTCTCATTATGGTGATGCTGCAAGTTTCCACCATGATTAGGCATGGCTTAGGCTAGCGACCCAGGCGTTTCTCTAACACATATATATATACTCCATGAACTCACAAGCTCCCCTTTTATTTCACATCGTCGACATCCGCAAACAAAAGAGAAAAGTATCAATTGGATAGGATACCAAAAAGTGTTGAAAGCGTTCCCCGTGACAGCACGGTTCTGCTAACTCCCAGCATATAATTTGCAAGCATATAACTTTCATGGACAAGCCACAATGGTTCAGGATTATTAAGCGCAAGGAATAAAGTGTGCCATCAAGTTCGTGAGAGCTTTACTAACTAACTTTCTCAAAATAGACAAACATTTTATTTGGAAGAAAACAAGGCATATAGAATATGCACTGAAATAGCAAATGATGCTAATAGGTAGGTATGGTGGACACAGTTGGCAATATTGGTTTTGGGAAGTTGGAAGCACAGGTAGAGCTCATACTCAGTGCAAGTGAAGGCTAGCAATAGAGAGGGAGCGACAAACGAGAGAGCAATAAATGTCATAATCATGCTTGCAACAAAACAGGACTAATTATGTCATGAAAGTGATACTAGAACTCCGAGGCAAAATAAATCATCGAGGCTTACTGACTATTGTTTAGTCATATGCATGCGTGAGCATGTGCCAAGTTGATTCACATGAAACTTCCAGAGGAGGATACCACGATATCATACAAAAATATGAATAAAACAATGCAAGCAAACATTCATATGACATGCTACAAACTATTAGCAAGCTGGAGCTAATCATAGACAAGCAAGAACTACTAAGCATCCATCAGTAACATACGCCTTATAATGAACAGACTAAGCATGCTCACAATGATGAGTATATGTACAAAAATGAAAAACAAATAGAGTTTGTCACCAGCCTCTTACCACACCTCGAGTTGTCTTAATCTTCATTATTTCCCTTAACTTGTGTGACTTGAATAATAACATGAAACCAAAATCCACTGAGGACGGCTGAACCCCGCAAAGAACTCACAAAACCAAAGAACAACAAATATTTTTGGTGTTTTAGATTTTTTTTAAAACAAGCCAACAAAGCAAAAACAAGCAAAGCAAAAACAAACTAAGCAAAGCAAAAGAAAAGCAAAGACTAGGAAGGAGAAAAGTAAAAGAAAGCAAGTATAACCACAATGAAAGCATTATTTTGTTCATTAAAATCCTTTTGTTAACAAGGTTGATCAAGTCTTGTTACCAAAACAATCTTATATGAAACAAAACTTTGCATTCCACAAGGTGATTATGTTACCTCATACTTGATAGCAATGGTCCCAATCATAATAGTTTCAAAATTTTCTTGTGGAATGGGACAATATATTTCTCCAGCCTTGATGCTCTCAATATTTTCAATGGAATTCGGGAAATAGCTTTTAGCAACCTTCTTGGGGAAATAGACATCATGCTCTTTGTCATTAATATTGAATGTTGCTTTTTCCTTAATTGCAATTAATAACAGCACCTGCAGTATTAAGAAAAGGTCTCCCAAGAATAATAGACATATTATCATCTTTAGGCATTTCAAGCACAACAAAATCAGTCAAAACCAAGCAATTATGAGCTACTTGAACAGGAACATCCTCACATATACCAACAGGAATAGTGGTTGACTTGTTAGCCATTTGCAAAGATATATCAGTTGGTATCAACTTTTCTAGCTGGAGTCTCTTGTAGAGAGAAAAAGGCATAACACTAACTCCGGCTCCCAAATCACATAAAGCAGTTCTAACATAATTATTCTTAATAGAGCAAGGAATAGTTGGTATACCTGGATCACCAAGTTTCTTTGGAACCTTACCATTGAAGGAGTAATTAGCCAGCAAAGTAGAAATATCCTTATTAGGAATCTTCCTTTTATTAGAGACAATATCCTTCATATACTTTGAATAAGGAGGCAACTTAATAGCATCAGTCAAAGGAATTTGCAAAAATAAGGGTTTCATCCACTCACAAAACTTGTTGTAGTGTTCTTCCTCCTTTGACTTGTGTTTCTTACCTGGAAAAGGCATAGGTTTCTGTACCCAAGGTTCTCTCTCTTTACCATGTTTATTAGCAATAAAATCTTCCTTTGTGTACCTAGTGTTCTTAATGTGCTTCTCAGGTTCTTCCTCAACTTCCTCCTTATCAGGAGTATCATTTTTATCATTACCACTCTCAGTTTCAGCATTAGAGACAGATATACTATTAGGATCTACAGCAGGTTCAAGTGGTTCCTCAACTACTTTATGTTTCTTTTTCTTTCTCTTACGAGGACTACCACTACTCTCACCTTGTTGAGAATCCCGCTCAATTCTTTTAGGGTGTCCTTCAGGATATAAAGGATCTTGAGTAGCTATACCACTCCTAGTTCTAATTCCATAAGCATGTTTATCTCCCGAGGCATTAACTAGCATATCCTTTTATACCTTAGCAAGTTGATCAAGTTGGGTTTGAACCATTTAAAAGTGTTTACAAATCATTCTAATATCATTAGAAGTTCTTTCTACAATATCTTTCAACTCATTGATATCTCTAGAGTTTTCCAATAAATGATTATGAACTTGTTTATTAAAATTACTTTGTTTAACAATAAAAATTTCAAGTTCCTCTAAGCATTGATCATGAGGCTTACCATAAGGAATATCACCTTCATCAAAGTGTTGGAGAGAATGTACCTCAATAGTAGATGTGTGGGGAATTGGCTTACATAATTCTTCTATAGGAGGTAGATTCTTCACATCTTCAACTCTAATACCTTTCTCCTTTAGACATTTCTTAGCTTCTTTCATCACTTCATCATTTAATGCAATAACTCCCCTCTTCTTTGGTGTTGGTGTTGGAACTGGTTCATGCACAATTGGTTCAGGAGTAATAGGCTCAGGTGTATTCAGCTCAGTTGAAGTCCAATCATCATAATTCTTGCTTATTTTAGCCATTAATTCTTCAACATCTGTAGGAGTTCTTTTCCTGAAAACACAATCAGCAAAGCTATCTAGGTATGTTCTAGAATCATCAGTTAGTCCATTGTAATAAATAACAAGAAGCTTATTCTTAGGCAATGGACATCCAGGATGTGCATGAATCAAGGCATAGAACCTTGTCCATGACTCATGCAATTTCTCTTCTTCTCCCTGTTTAAAATCAAAAAGTCTCTGCAAAGTAGCACGTCTAGCACTCGGAGGAAAATATTTCTGGAAGAAAAAATCAATCAAGCAATCAGGGCTATCAATGGAACCAGGAGGTAATATATTAAACCAAGCCCTAGCTTCTCCTTTTAGCGAAAAAGGGAAAATCTTTGTAACAAAATACTTGCGCATCTTAAAATCATCAGAGAACGAAGCACTCATAGTAGAAAGCTCATTCATATGAGCCACAACACTCTCATTTTTAGTCCCACAGAAAGTTTCTTTCTCAACAATGTCTAAATAAGATAAATCAAAAGAGAAATCATAGTCTTTATCTTTAATATCTGTGGGAGAGGTAGCAAACTTAGGATCAGAGGACAACTTAGGAATAATGGTGTGTCTAGCAAGGAGACTCTTAATAGCACTAGTACCATGTGTTTCGGCACTCTTCAACAAATTCATCAGTGGACTCAATGTAACCATCATTAATATCATAACTCTCACTAGACTCAGGCGAGCTAACAGGTGTAATAGTGTATTCACTAGGAGTTTCAGTGTTTCCTAGACTAGCCATATTAGCATCTAGAAAAGTACCTAATGAACCACTCGCATCAAGCACAGTAGAAGTAACATCATGAGCATCAAAAGTAGTTTCAGATTTAGCAGTAGTAGCAGTGCGTGTAGCATGAGTATGTGGTGGTGGTGTAACAAGCTTACTTATAACAGACGGTGAATCAAGAGCAACAGAGGTGTTTAGGACTGTACCTCTTCTTGTAGTGGATGGTAAAATAGGGAACTTTCCATCACGATACTTACCCATGATGAAAGGAGTAGCAGTGAACAATAATAGATCCAAGTGAACTTACAAATAAAGCTATGATCACCGGCAACGGCGCCAAAAAATAGTCTTGATGACCCACAAGTATAGGGGATCACAACAGTCTTCGCAGGTAGTATTACCCAATTTATTGATTCGACACAAGGGGAGCCAAAGAATACTTGCAAGCCTTAACAACTGAGTTATCAATTCAGCTGCACCTGAAAATAGTTCTTGCTCATAGAAGTTTATCAGTAGCAATAGTTTGATAGTAGCAACAGCAAAGCAACAACAACAAAACAGGAGCAACAGTAACAGTAACAGTGGGACTCGAGTGCGGTAGGCATAGGGATGGATGGACGGGCGTTGCATGGACGAGTCTAAACATGTAACTTCAAGATCTAGGGCATTGCAAATAAATAATAACAAACATCCAAGTACTAAACAATCCTAGGCATGTGCTCCGTATATAGTCATACGTGCTCGCAATGAGAACTTACACAACATCTTCTGTCCAGCCAGTCCGTGGCAGCGGGGCCTCTAGGAAACTACTGAAAATTAAGGTGCTCCTTTTAATAGAGCACCGAAGCAAAGCCTTAACACTCCGTGAACACATGTGATCCTCACACCACAACCATCCCCTCCGGTTGTCCCAATTATTGTCACTTCGAGGCCTTTGGATCCGGACAATGATATGTGTACACAACTTGCAGATAAGATCACACACAATACTATCATAATGATTCAATAATAAGTTCAGATATGAGATCATGGTACTCGGGCCCTAGTGACAAGCATTAAGCACAACAAGCTGCAACAAAGTCAAATAGCACTAATAGAGATACTAGGCACTATGCCCTAACAATCTTATTTGATTACATGATAGAACTCATCCAATCCCTACCATCCCCAAGCCTACAGCAGGGGATTACTCACTCATGGATGAGGGAAACATCGATGGTTGATGGAGAGGCGTTGGTGATGACGATGATCCTCTCCAAATTCCCCGTCCCGGCAGGGTGCCAGAACGGAGTTTCTGGATCCGAATCTTGGTTTCTGATGGTGGCGGAGGAGTGAAACTCTTCTCTGGAAAACGTCGACCCCCTGGGTTTTTAGGTCAAGGGGCAACTTATAGGCATAGAGGGAGCCCAAGGGGGTGCCTGGGGTGGCCGCACCCCTAAGCGCGGGGCAGGGACCACCCAGGCCTGGCAGGGGTGTGGCCCCCCTAGGCCTCCACTCTGTTTCGTCTTATTGCCCCGTGGGTCTTCTGGTGAAATATAATTTTTGGCATATTTTCTGGGATTTTTCCCAATAGTTGATTTTCTCCACAAAAACTAGATTCCAAGGTAATTCTGCTGAAAACAGCGTCAGTCCGTGTTAGTTGTATCCAAATCACACAAGTTTAGAGGAGAAATAATAGCAAAAGTGTTTGGGAAAGTAGATACGTTTTGGACGTATCAGGGGTTTGGCCGCCCTGGCTTGCGTCTCCGTCTCATCTTCTGGATTCGTGTCCCCATGGTAAAATATTAACTTTGGCTTTTGTCCCGTCCAATTCCGAGAATATTGATTTTCTGCCTTTCTGGAACCAAAAACAGAAGAAACAGGCAACTGACACTGTGGCAACTTTTTTATAGGTTAGTTCCAGAAAAAATATAAAAACACCTCAAAGTGTAGATAAAACAAAGCAAAGTAGATACTAAACAAGCATGGAGCATAAAAAATTATAGATACGTTTCCGACGTATCAGTAGGTTAGAAATCCCTAGCCCCCCGTGCATCTTAGGGGAGAACACCTTCTCCCACGCGACCAGGCAGTGGCGTCCATTGGCCTCCCTCCTGCCCCTCCAAAGGAAAGCGCTAAGCACCTTCCGGAAGGCCAACAAAGTCTCCGGCAGAACATCCAAAGACAGCAGCGCGTGTATTGGGATGGCCGCTAACGTCGTAGACACAAGGGTGGTACGACCCCCTTGGCCCATGAGGCTCGCACACCATGGCTGCATCCCATTGCCAGCATTATCCACTATCTATTGGAGCTGGGCCGAAGTCGGTTTATGTAGATCCAGTGGGAGGCCCAATTACTTGCAAGGGAAACTCCCAGCCGTGCAACCTAGGATGTTGCATGCCAACTCCACCTGCTGAGGAGAGCACCGGCTGGGGTGAATGGAGCACTTTGCTAGGCTTGTGCGAAGCCTGGTATCCCTCCCGAAGTCTGCTACAATCGCCACACAAGTGCGGAGATCCAGAGGCGTGGGTCTAACAAAGGTGATGACGTCGTACGTATACATGGAAGTGCAGTGGCGAAATTCCCTGTTCACCAACCCTAAGAGGAGGCCCTCGCCGGATGCCTTCTCGAACAACAGATGTAACACATCCATGACCACATCGAAAAGTAGGGGGACAACGGGTCCCCTTATCAAAGTCTCCTCCGATTGTAGGTCACCGATCCAGCCACCCCATTCACCAGCACCCGTGTGGAGGCTGCACTCAGGAGCCCGCATATCATCGAAATCCACTTGTTGCCAAACCCAAGCTTGGCTAGCACCTCCAGTAGGAATACCTAGTCCACGATGTGCAAAATCTTTGGTGATGTCCAACTTAAGCATGACGGTATCCGACCTAAGTCGGTGCAACTCCCTCGTCGTGCTCTGAACCAACTGGAAGTTCTCATGAATGCAATGTCCCCTTATGAAGGCACTCTGATGGGAACCTACCAGCTGAGGCATCTTGAGCGCAAAACGGACCGAGATCACCTTGGCCAACAACCTAGCCACACTATGAATCAGGCTGATTGGGCGGTAGTCCTTGACTTCCACCGCGTCAGCACTCTTTGGTAGAAGAACAATGAGGGTCTTGTTATGTGGAACGGAGATTGTCGAGGGTTTCTCTTATGGTCTGTCCACTAAGAAAAAAGACCCCAAAGAAAATAAGAAAACAAATACAACTCTTCCTATAAAAAATCAGTTCACTGTCATGATTAATCTAGAAAAAACCTTGAAAATTAGGGTTTCTACTTCTGCTGCAATTCCATCTCCAGCACCAAAGTCCTATCTTGGACACTATGGATTCATCATGTGTGAGGGCCCGAGGTTTAATTCAACTCAAAAGGAGCACGACAAACCGTAATTGGTGACCCAACACAAAAGTTGAAAGGAACCACAAAACCCTTTTGTCCAAGAGTAAGAACTTCAAGTGCATGTATCAGGGCAAACCGTCTCACAACAAGTGAAACCCAAACTCCAAGACACATGCCATGGACTTCATATATCGTAAAACACGGTGAAGGCATGCTTCACAACACAAACTCTAAATAAATGATTATGGATATATATTTAAATTCTCTTAAATGAGAACATAGATTAAAATGATTATGGATATCTTACCACTATATAGTGTATGAATAACTTTGAACTTTGACAGTTAGATCATGACTGGCAAATTCCAACGTTGCTAACCATTAGATCTTTTATCAATTCTAGCATCTATAAGATTCTATTAATAGTCTTTATCATCATGGACGCTACGCACAACCTCAAAATACACTTCTCAATAATTCTAGAATCTTCTCCGTCATTTCTCTAGAGCATGTCGAGTATTGGGTAGCTAATAGTTTGATTTCTACATGATATAAAGTACAATAACCAAATATACACCCAATACTTAATGGACGTGGCTCGATATTATAATTATTTTAAGCTTCACCTATTATAATTTTATATAAAAAATAATATATCATACTTTTATTATCTGATTCTCACATACAAGACACATGCAACTTACTAGTATATTTAAATTCTCTTGCATAAAAACATAAATTAATTAATACAATCGGGCTAAGCCATCTTCAAAATACAATAGCGGAACCGACAAACAAACACCAAGATGGCAGCCCCGCCATCTTACAAACCACAACCCAATTTAAAAAGCTGACCAGGTGAAACAAGCAACTAGGCATAGCCCACGGATCCGGAATCAGAGTAATCGCCTAGACTAGGCTCACCTGCAAAAAATTGTTGGGGTTTGGAATTCCAATGAATACTTACACATTTAAATGAATGTAAATAACAGTAATTCATGGATATAAAAGTCTGTTCTACGAGAGATGTTGCAGTTGACGTAGGCTCAAAATCCAACTCTGAAGCCCGCGGAACAGCACGTCCTCTTCCTGTTCGAGTGACATCTCGAAATAGTCAATGATGTTCCTGCCAAGGTCCACAAAGAAGAGCCCAAGCTCCCCTGGACTGGCGACGCCGGCAGCCGAACCACCCCGTCGCTTGGAAGTTGATGCGGAGAACGCAGACTCGGAAGACCTCCACCTCCCAACTGCACAGAACACCACGCATCGTCTCCTCCCCTCGCCTCCTTGGCCGCTCGGAAGAGATAGAAGAACGCAGAAGCATCCCTGCATCGTTTGGTGGCTGCAAGTATCCACTTTATCAAAGGAGCTTTGGGAAAATCCTGCTCCGGCCGCCGCCCACCATAGACGCCAGCAGAAGACCCAAAATCCCCCAATCCTGGTGCTGCTTGCACTCCTCGAAACAGGCTTTCACCTAGCTTTATAAATAAAAAACAAGTGAAATCGTTGCTGGACTAGACAACACAATGTCCAAAGACAGAGACACAATACGATACACGATGCTGGGGCAGTAGCACACACACGCCTGAACTAAAACAAGGAAAAAACAAAAAGAAAAGGAGACGGAGACGGATCGACTAGACGAGGAAGACCGCAACCGCTGCGCCCTCCGAAGAATGCCCACCACGCTCCTAGCCCCGACTTGTCAAGCACCAAGCAGCATCCTCAAGAGGGAAAGCGACCGCTGCAGCCCAGACCAAAGACTAGCCCTAGGGTTTCCCCCGACACACAGAGGGGAATGGATGAAGGAAAGTCACGACGCCCTCTAGGAAGGAAGATGCCACCCGCGGCGACACCGCGTCGGTGTCGGTCGAGCCGACAAGGATTTCTCCTGAGGGCCCTATCCTACCCCCGGTCGAGCCGAAGCATAGGAGACCCGCGAGACCGAGGCCTCGCCACCACCAAAACTTGCCGCCCACGAGCATGCGCCACTCCGGTTTCGACTTCGTAATCATTGTCTCACCGAGCAAGCCGTCGCGAGGTCTGTAACACCGCAACACAGGTAGAAATGAAATGGGGCCCACAGGACCACAGCCACGCGGGAGGGAACTTCCTCCACCGCCGGAGGAGGTAATCGACCGGACGCGGCCGCAGACAAACCAGTCCTCCATAGGCCCGGCTAGGCACAGCAGGCCCGTAAAGCCTCCGCGGAGGCAAACCAGTCCCATGTCGGTCCGACCGGGCCCCGGCGGGCCCAAAAAGTCCACCACCGCGCTGCAACAGGCCGACTGAGGACACCGAGGATCCCATCCATCCTAACCCGCTAAGATCTGCAGCACAACCAAAGCAAAGCCGTCCGGCCCGCCTAACCCAGATCCGGGCCCATGTGTTGGAGATATGCCCTAGATGCAATAATAAATATAGTTATTATTATATCTTTGTGTTTATGATAAATGTTTACATTCATGCTATAACAGTATTAACCATAAACATTAATACTTGTGTGATTTGTAAACTAAATAAGAGCCCCTAGTAAAGCCTCTTTATAATACTAGCTTGTTGATTAATAGATGATCATGGTTTCTTGATCATGAACATTTGAGATGTTGTTAATAACAAGGTCATATCATTAGGAGAATGATATGATGGACATACTCCTATAGATAAGCGTAGCATAAAGATCAAGTCATTTTAATAGTTCAATTGCTATAAGATTTCTGATACATAGTAACCTAATTCCGTCGACCATGAGATCATGCTTATCACCATCACCGGAAGGATGCTTTGATGATATCAAACACCACACCGTAACTGAGTGGCTATAAAGATGGCATTGAGTGTTCGGAAAGTATGGGTTGAGACACATGGATCAAGAGTGGGATTTGTCCATCCATATGACTGATAGATATACTGTGGGCCCTCTCGGTGGAATGTCATCCAATTAGCTTGCAAGCATGTGACTGGCTCACAAGGGATCACATACCACGGGAACGAGAAAAGAGTACTTATCAGCAACGAGGTTGAACTAGGTATGCAGAGATACCGACGATCAAGACCTCGGATAAGTAAACTATCGTGAGACAAAGGGAAATTGGTATCGTATGTAAGTGGTTCATTCGATTGCAAAGTAATCGTAGAAATATGTGGGAGCCATATGAATTTCTAGATTCCTCTATTGGTTATTGATCGGAGAAGTGTCTCGATCATGTCCGCATAATTCACGAACCGTAGGGAGACACACTTAAGGATTCGATGTTGTTGAGTAGTTATGGAATGATGAGAAAGAGACCGAATGTTGTTCGGAGTCTCAGATGGGATCCGGGATATCACGAGGAGATCCAGAATGGTCCGGAGAATAAGATTCATATAAGGAAAGTCCTGTTTCGGAGTTGGGGAATGATTCCGGTGTTTTCATCGGGATTGTTCTAGAAGGGTCCGGAAGGTCCGACACTCCAGAGGGGAAGGGTACATGAATGTGTCATGACAATATGGAATGGTTGCATCATGTACTAGGTCAATTGGCTAGGCAAAATAAAGGGAGAAATCAAATCCTAGTTTAAAAGTCAAACGACAAGTTTGCTTGGTGGAGGGAGAGTAGGAAACCTACTTGGGGAGGAGTTCCTCTTCCTCCACCCGCCGGCCAAGGAGGACGAATTGGGGGAGGACTCCCTCCTCCCAAGCCGCGCCCTCCCACCTATATAAGGAGGGGTAGGGCTGCCCCTCTTCCCTACACCCAACTCACCCAAAACCCTAGCCCTAGCCGCCGACCTCCTCCAAGTCGTCGCCGGCCTCCTCCAAGTCGCCGCCGCCTCCTAGGGTTCCTCCAACCCGCCGAGTTGGGGCTTCCCCAAGCCCTAGCCGCCGGCCAAGCTCCCCCTTGGTGCCTCTAAACCCTAGATCACCAAGGCCTCTCTCATAGTCCACCATACTCGCTATGGCTTAAGGCGAAGCCCTGCGAGATCTCCCCTCTACTTCCGATACCACGCCATCGTGCTGCCGGAATCGCGAGGAGAGTGCTACAACCTCCACTACCTGCTGGAACAAGGGAGAGGAAGGTCTTCATCGAAAGTCAACGAGCGATGTGGAACTGCCGAAGCCAAACGCCAGCGGAAGGATCGTCTACGCGATCTTGAGATCGGCAATAGTACGACTACATCACTCACGAGAATCTGCTCTCGTTAACCTCTTTGGAATCTTCGAGGGTGAGTTCCTCTATCGACTCGTTGCTACAATCTAGTAGATAGATCTTGGCTTGTTTGTTTGCATGCGGTAGAATTTTTTTGTTTTCCATGCTACGAACCCCTACAGTGGTATCAGAGCCGTGTCTATATGTAGATCTGTTGCACGAATAGAAGACAATGGTCATTGTGGGCGGTGGTGGTTTTATTATCAATTGATTTTTGTGTACTTTGCATCTTGCGGTATGATGGGATGAAGCGGCCCGGGCTAACCTTACATGACATCGTTCATGAGACTTGCTCCACGCTCAACATGCAACTTGTATTGCATAAGTGGCTTTGCGGGTGCCTGTCTCTCCCATCATAGTATAGATCTAATTTACAACGGGCACTTGATAGTTCAAGCATCAACGTTGTGGTTCTTGTTCGTAAGTTAGAGCGACACTTATTGAAAGCCCCAAACCACGTAAATATGCAAAGAAAATTAGAGGCGTCTAACTTTGTTTTGCAGGGGTGTGCTGTGATATGATATGTCCATGATTGTGATTATATTTGATGTATGCAATGTTCCTTATTGTAAGTTTGCAACCGGCAGGAACCATATGGTTGTCTTTAAATTCTGTTAAGACCCGCGTGTCTATTAAAAGTAGTTGTAATAGTTGAAGCTGGTGGATGATAACCATGAAACGACGCCATTGACCTTGACGCTATACCGGTGATGATGGAGATCATGTTCGTGCTTGAAGATGGAGATCGGAAGCACAAGAAGAAAGGCCATATCATATCACATATTATGAATTGCATGTGATGTTAATCCTTCATGCATCTTGTATTGCTTAGTTAACGACGGTAGCATTATAAGATGATCCCTCAAGCACACAAATTTCAAGTTTTAAAGTGTTCATCCTTAGTAAGCACCGTTGCTAAAGCTCATTGTTTCGAAGCACCACGTGATGATCGGGTGTGTTAGATTCTGCGAGTATATACAACGTGAGCAAGCTAGATTTGCTCATGTGAAATCTAAGGTTTGATCTTGACGAGCCTAGCATGTACAAACATGGTCTCGTAACACAGATCACCAAAAGGTAAAGCATGAGTCATATAGTAGATATGATGAACATGTTGATTGTTCGCCATTGAAGCTACATCAACTCTCGTGATGATCAGTTTTGATGTGGTGGATTTGGTTCATGTGATCACTAAAACAATGTGAGGGATATTGTTTTGAGTGGGAGTTCACCTAAACTAATTTAACTATTAACTAGAACTCAATTTGTCATAAACTTAGTCTAAACTATTGCAAATATGTTGTAGATCAATGGCGGCCCCTACCATCAATTTTAATGCGTTCCTAGAGAAAGAAAAGTTGAAAAACAATGGAAGCAACTTCGCAGATTGGTTCCGCAATTTGAGGATTGTCCTCAATGCTGGTAATTTGACCTATGTCTTTGGATGCATTGGGTGACCCTGCGGTGATGCTACCAATGAAGTAAAGAATGTTTACCTCACTCGGAAGAATCACTACTTCACAGTTCAGTGTGCTATCTTGTATGGTTTGGAATCGGAGCTTCAGAAAAGGTTTGAGAACCATGACCCACATGATATTGTCCATGAACTCAAAATGATATTTGAGGCACACGCGGCAGTTGAGAGTTATGAGGCTTTTGAAAAGTTCTTTAACTGTAAGATGGAAGAGGGAAGCTCCGTTAGTGAGCATGTGCTTAAGATGTCTGGGCACGCAAACAAACTCCAAAGCTTGGTATAGTGATTCCTAATGCTTTAGGGGTTTACCGTGTCCTCCAATCACTGCCACCAAGTTACAAGAACTTTGTGATGAACTACAATATGCAAAACATGAACAAGACGTTGCCAGAACTCTTCTCCATGTTGAAATCTGCAGAAGTGGAGATCAATAAAGAGCATCAAGTATTGTTGGTCAATAAGACCACCAAATTCAAGAAAGGCAAGTCTAAGCAAAAGGGAAACTTCAAGAAGGGCGGTAAGAAAGTTGCCGCACCGACGAAGAAGACCAAGGCTGGGACTAAGCCTGATACTGAGTGCTTTTACTACAAGGGAGATGGTCACTGGAAGCGGAATTTCCCAAAGTACTTGGCGGATTTGAAGAACGGCAACATCAAGAAGAAAGGTATATCCGATATACATGTTATTGATGTGTATCTCACTAGTACTCGTAGTAGTGCCTGGGTATTTGATACTGGTTCGGTTGCTCATATTTGTAACTCGAAACAGGTGCTGCAGAATAAACGGAAGCTAGCGAAGAACAAGGTGACGATGTGCGTTGGAAACAGCCGCATTCACTTTAAATAGGGCACCATCTAAATCCGTTGAAACGACACCGTATGAATTATGGTTTGGGAAGAAACCTAAATTGTCGTTCCTTAAAGTTTGGGGTTGCGAAGCCTATGTAAAGAAGTTACAGCCGACAAACTTGAACCCAAAGCGGAGAAATGCGTCTTCATAGGATACCTGAAGGAAACTATTGGGTATACCTTCTATCATAGATCCGAGGGCAAAATCTTCGTTGCTAAGAATGGATCCTTTCTAGAGAAGGAATTTCTCTCGAAAGAAGTGACTGGAAGGAAAGTAGAACTCGACGAGGTTGTTGAACCTTCTCTCGAACTTGCGAGTAGCGCAGCACCGGAAGTAGTTCCAGTGGCGCCTACACCAATAAGATAGGAAGCTAATGATGATGATCATGGAAACTTCAGTTGAAGTTGCTACGGAACCTCGCAGGTCAACGAGAACTCGTACCACTCCTGATTGGTATGATCCCGTTATGAGTGTCATGTTGGTGGACAACACCGATGACCCTGCGACATATGAGGAAGCGATGATGAGCCCAGATTCCAATAAATGGCAAGACGCCATGAAATGCGAAATTGGATCCATGTACGAAAACCAAGTATGGAATTTGGTAGACTTACCGGATGGCCGTAAGGCTGTCGAGAACAAATGGATTTTCAAGAAGAAAACAGATGCTAATGGTAATGTTACTGTCTATAAAGCTCGACTTGTCGCACAAGGGTTTCGACAAATTCAAGGAGTTGACTATGATGAGACTTTCTCACCAGTAGCGAAGCTAAAGTCTGTGAGGATTATGTTAGCAATCGCTGCATATTATGATATGAGATATGGCAGATGGATGTCAAAACAGCGTTCCTCAATGGAGACATTGATGAAGAGTTGCATATGATGCAACCCAAAGGTTCTGTCGATCCTAAAGATGCTAACAAGGTGTGCAAACTTCAACGGTCCATATATGGATTGAAGCACGCATCCCGAAGTTGGAATCAACGTTTTGATAAGGTAATCAAAAGCTTTGGTTTTGTACAAACTTATGGAGAAGCTTGTATTTACAAGAAAGTGAGTGGGAGCTCTGTAGCATTCTTAATACTATATGTAGATGACATATTGTTGATTGAGAATGATGTAGACCTTTTTAATAGTGTCAAAGAATATTTGAATAATAGTTTTTCAATGAAAGATCTTGGCGAAGCAGCTTACATATTAGGCATAAAGATTTATAAAGATAGATCGAGACGCCTAATCTCATTGTCACGAAGTACATATTTGGACAAAGTTCTAAAGA
Source organism: Avena longiglumis (assembly GCA_030063025.1). Classification (NCBI taxonomy): domain Eukaryota; kingdom Viridiplantae; phylum Streptophyta; class Magnoliopsida; order Poales; family Poaceae; genus Avena; species Avena longiglumis. Next base: position 441,382,214 of record CP125975.1, on the reverse strand, counting down.
GGTTTGGAATGGAAGATAGCAAGAAAGGGTTCTTGCCCATGTTGCCCAATACGACCTTGAGTAAAACTCAAAGTCCAGCAACGGCGGAAGATAGAGAAAGGATGAGTAAGACTCCCTATGCCTCAGCCATATGATCTCTAATGTATGCCATGCTATGTACTAGACCCGACATTGCATATGCTGTTAGTTTGACTAGCAGATATCAAAGTGATCCACGAGCGGATCATTGGACAACGGTCAAAAACATCCTTAAGTACTTGAGAAGAACTAAGGATATGGTTCTTTCTTATGGAGGTGATGAACAACTCGTTGTTAATGGTTACACCGATGCTAGTTGGAACACCGATCCGGATGATTCTAAATCTCAATCTGGATATGTATTTACTTTGAATGGTGCAACAGTTAGTTGGAGGAGTGCAAAGCAAAGCGTTGTGGCGAGATCTTCAACTGAATCAGAATACATAGCTGCTTCGGAGGCTTCACAAGAAGCGATATGGATGAAGGAGTTCATTACAGATCTCGGTGTGGTTCCAAGTGCGCTGGACCCAATGTCTATCTACTGTGATAACATGGGCGCCATAGCCAATGCGCAAGAACCAAGGTCACACAAGAAGCTGAAGCACATCAAGCTACGTTTTCACGCTATTCGAGAACATGTCCAAGATGGTGACATAAAGATTTGCAAAGTACACACATATCTGAATGTGGCGGATCCGTTGACTAAACCTCTCCCGAGGGCAAAACATGACCAACACCAAACTGCCATGGGTGTTCGGTATATTACCATGTAATCTAGATTAGTTGACTCTAGTGCAAGTGGGAGACTGTTGGAGATATGCCCTAGAGGCAATAATAAATATAGTTATTATTATATCTTTGTGTTTATGATAAATGTTTACATTCATGCTATAAATATTAACTGAAACATTAATACTTGTGTGATTTGTAAACTAAATAAGAGTCCCTAGTAAAGCCTCTTTATAATACTAGCTTGTTGATTAATAGATGATCATGGTTTCTTGATCATGAACATTTGAGATGTTGTTAATAATAAGGTCATATCATTAGGATAATGATATGATGGACATACTCCTATAGATAAGCGTAGCATAAAGATCAAGTCATTTTAATAGTTCAATTGCTATAAGCTTTCTGATACATAGTAACCTAATTCCTTCGACCATGAGATCATGCTTATCACCATCACCGGAAGGATGCTTTGATGACATCAAACACCACAACGTAACTGGGTGGCTATAAAGATGGCATTGAGTGTTCGGAAAGTATGGGTTGAGACACATGGATCAAGAGTGGGATTTGTCCATCCATATGACAGATAGATATACTCTGGGCCCTCTCGGTGGAATGTCATCCAATTAGCTTTCAAGCATGTGACCGGATCACAAGGGATCACATACCACGGGAACGAGAAAAGATTACTTATCAGCAACGAGGTTGAACTAGGTATGCAGAGATACCGACGATCAAGACCTCGGATAAGTAAACTATCGTGAGACAAAGGGAAATTGGTATCGTATGTAAGTGGTTCATTCGATCGCAAAGTAATCGTAGAAATATGTGGGATCCATATGAATTTCCAGATTCCTCTATTGGTTATTGATCGGAGAAGTGTCTCGATCATGTCCGCATAATTCGCGAACCATAGGGAGACACACTTAAGGATTCGATGTTGTTGTGTAGTTATGGAATGATGAGAAAGAGACCGAATGTTGTTCGGAGTCTCGGATGGGATCCGGGATATCACGAGGAGATCCAGAATGGTCCGGAGAATAAGATTCATATAAGGAAAGTCCTGTTTCGGAGTTGGGGAATGATTCTGGTGTTTTTATCGGGATTGTTCTAGAAGGGTCCGGAAGGTCCGACTCTCCAGAGGGGAAGGGTACATGAATGTGTCATGACAATATGGAATGGTTGTATCACGTACTAGGTCAATTGGCTGGGCAAAATAAAGGGAGAAATCAAATCCTAGTTTGAAAGTCAAACGCCAATTTGAAAAAGTCAAACGACAAGTTTGTTTGGTGGAGGGAGAGTAGGAAACCTACTTGCGGAGGAGTTTCTCTCCCTCCACCCGCCGACCAAGGAGGCCGACTTGGGGGAGGACTCCCTCCCTCCCAAGCCGCGCCCTCCCACCTATATAAGGAGGGGCAGAGCTGCCCCTCTTCCCTACACCCAACCCACCCAAAACCCTAGCCCTAGCCGCCGGCCTCCTCCAAGTCGCCGCCTCCTCCTAGGGTTCCTCCAACCCGCCGAGTTAGGGCTTCCCCAAGCCCTAGCCGCCGGCCAAGCACCCCCTTGGTGCCTCTAAACCCTAGATCACCAAGGCCTCTCTCATAGTCCACCATACTCGCTCTGGCTTAAGGAGAAGCCCTGCAAGATCTCCCCTCTATTTCCGGTACCACGCCGTCGTGCTGCCGGAATTGCGAGGAGAGTGCTACAACCTCCGCTGCCTGCTGGAACAAGGGAGAGGAAGGTCTTCATCGAGTACCCAACGTGTGACCGACTACGGAAGCGCTGCCGGAACGCAGCACCGGAAGGATCGTCTACGCAATCTTGAGATCGGCAAGAGTACGACTACATCACCCACAAGAATCTGCTCTTGTTAACCGCTTTGGAATCTTCGAGGGTGAGTTCCTCTATCGACTCGTTGCTACAATCTAGTAGATAGATCTTGGCTTGTTTGTTTGCATGCGGTAGAATTTTTTTGTTTTCCATGCTACGAACCCCTACACCATGGCCTCGCCCGCCCCGAGCTCTGCCTACCGTGGATGCGCCGCGCTGCCCCGTCCCCCAAGTCTGCATCGCCGCGCTGGCTCACCCCCGACGGATGCGTCGCGTTGCTTGCACTCACCGAGGGGAAGATCTGAGGCAGCCTAAGGCCACCTCCCTGCCAACTCTGGAACTGTGGGGGATGCCGCCACTCTTCCACTTCCCCTCGCCGCCTCGGCTGGCCAGAAGACGAATCACAACCACGCTTCTCGAGCTCCAACACTGACCATCGCTCTTATTCTTGGGGACTCCAACCTCAGCAGTCCCTCCATGAATCTCCCACCTTAGGAGTTCGAAGGAGATCATCAAGGAAGGCCGAGCGGCGGCACCGAGCGGAAGAGTCACATTGGCATCTCGCCATACGTCATGGAGGCACACACAACTACTCCTACACCTACAACTACAGCGAGAGCCAGCAGACCTACTCTACACAGGGAAACCTGGCCACCAACTCCAACTCCCCTTCGACCGGCTTGGCCGACAGAGGACAAGAGGAGCAGCGCCAGGCGCTCTCCGGCGACTCTCAAGGGGTGGGAGTGGATAAGGGTAGTTGATGACACGCAAAGGAAGATCAGCAGTGATCAACATTTCCTTCCGCCATTTGATATACTATGCAAGGAGTGAGCGAGTCAAATCAATTCATGTACTGTTATTTGCGTTTGCATTGTTTTCTTCCCATTTGTACTTCACATGACATGTTTGTATGTGTTTATGCCCAAGAAAATTTGATACAATAGGTAGCGATGTGCTGCACGGTATCAACAATTTGACTGCGAAAGTGGAGCACCTAAACTAGACGAATAGGAAATGACAGAGCAAAAATATAAAAAATAAAAAGAGCGGCAAAAAGCAAACATGTGTGTTCGCGTCTGAATGGTGGGCGCCATTGGGTGCTCACGCGAGCAAGGGGAGAACACCCGGTCCGTTCGTGTCTTCGGTGCACCCCAAACGAACCAAAACGGGTACCTTTCGTGTCTGTTTTGTTTCGTCCCATCGGAGTTGTCCTTAGACGAGACAGGAAAAACGCAGGCCAATCTATATCCACCGGTATAGCGTTCTTACGCTGGAGGCCGGTAAACCTGTCCGTCATCTCCTCTACCGCCCCGGTTTGGACATCGACCAGATACACGTTGCGGTTGTTGTTGTCAACTAGGAGCAATGTGCCACTTTTGTCCCCAAAGCAAAACGCATTCCGCTCTGCCAATCGACTTGTGCTTGGGTTGTTGTATCTGGGTGACTCGCGTGAGGAGCCAGCTGCCATCCGCAGTTTCTTGCCGGGTCCAGATTTCTAGGCTGAGATCTTTAGTGTGCAGGCGAACTAAGATGAGCTTCCCGTCAGCACCGATGGTGAGTTTTGGTACACCATAAGGGCTGTAGATGAAGTGCTGCGTGACCGGGACGGGAAGCTCTGCCAGGGAGACATGGGCGGTCTCAGCATTCACGTCCAGGACGTACAGGTCTAAAAGGTTCCAACAGAGCCAATGAGCCGTGCCCCGTCGCACCACGGCATTCTTCTGAATCAGCTGCATACAACCTTTGTGTTTCAGTCGGTACAGGCAGCTGCCAGGCGCGCTCCACCTCGGTTGATCAGACGAGAACATGTAGATATGGTAGTGCTCTCCGTTCTGTCTGGTGCCTATGATTAGCACTTTGAATAAGGCGCAGAAACCCGGCAATGGCCGTTGTTGGTGGCCGTTAACGTTGGAGCAAAAGTCGGACCCTGTTAGGATGGCAAAGCCATCCAGATTGACGTAGCCATTGTGTGGCTTGTACAGCAACGGGCCGGGGGGAGCACCTCGCACGTGCCAACGAATAGGTTACACACGGCAAGGTGGATAAATTTGGAGTATGACGATAAGTTGTGGGCTATGGGGACGAAGCGCACGAGGAGGAGACCGCCATGGGAAGCAAGTGGCGCCACACGGTAGAAGAGGCTGTCGGCTATGGGGATCAAGGCGGCGAGGGAGCGGCGGCCAAGACCGAGCACCGATCGCGGTCCTGGGACAAAGGTTTGGGAGGCAACAGGGAGCCCCATGATTTCTCGAGGAATATGCCAGTCATTAGCAAAGAACCCGATGAGGCAGGACGGATGGCGTGAGTTCTCCGGCCAGCGGCGGCGCAGGAAGGAGGCAGAGTCGGCTACGAGGCGCCTCCACAGCTTGCACGTCGCCGCGGCGCATCGGAAGAGTGAAGCCTCGTCAGCCAAACGTGGAAGGATCTCGAGGACCATGTCGTCTGGGAGAGTGGCCGCCCTCGCTTCCATCTTCACCTGCAGGGCGAGACGTGATCGACATAGAACGGTTGAGTTTATGTTGATCGATCGGGGCGTATATATTAAACGTACATATACGATTGCATCTTTGCCTTTCCCGTTCTCTTGTCCAAATCCGGTTCCGACTCATCGTTAGCTTACGACTTGTACTGTATTATTATCCCGAAAAGTACTCTATTTGTTTACCGATGTGGTATGCTATGCATGATGACAAACCTGCCGGGAGGATTTCTACTTGTGAGGGGTCCACTTATAACCCGATCCCTATGTGCCCTCATTCCAACGAATTCTTAAAAAAAACGAATTCCTTGTGTCAAATTTTCACTTGGCAACCACAAACGTGCTTGGCTAAATCACATGGAATACATTAGACACAACCGTCGGGTTTTGGCCGTTCCTCTGCAAATAAACCGGTTAATTTTTTTTTTCAATTTTTAAATAAATGAGACAAAATTGTTCGTTGTGTTTTAAAAAACTAGACACAAATGTGTAGTGTCCACGGTCATCATCGGGTAACACATAACTCCAAAAGATGATTCCAAATGCGTACGCCAACATAAATATCTAAATATTCAAACAAAAAAAATCTATTTAGAACACTCGGCATATATAGAAAACAAACATAATAATTTCTAAAATCCATGAATTATACTCCCTCTGTTTCAAATTACTCCGCACGCACGCTTATCTAGATGGGCTAGTATTCGCTTATTTTTTGTTCAAAAAATTCCCGAGATTTTTGAAATAGCTAGTACACATTTCATACTATCAGTTCAAAAATTCTAGGATTTTTTTGGATAAAAAATAATAGAGTACTAGCTCACCTAGATAAGAGTGTGCGCGGAGTAATTTGAAACAGAGGGAGTACTACAGAATACCAGTTTCAAAAATGTGTACATTATCGTAGAATCTTTTGCTTTCAGCAACCTCAGTTGAATATCATCAACAAAACAAATTTACAATCTTTCATCAAACTCATTTGACAATTGCATTCCTACATACACATACCCCCGCATTCTCCATATACACATTTATGTCCTTGTACGCGGGGCAGTAGCCTAGTGGTTGGATCGTAGTTGGCGCATCCCAGCAACCGGAGTTTGATCCATGTCAGGGACGAATTTTCGGAATTCTCACGCCGACCCGCTTCTACTATATAAAAAGTGTCTAGTTCCTCCTAGCACTGTTTCATTTTTTTTACTTCCCATGTAGCTATGCCGCTTCAAAATGTCAATCCTCTCCCAAGTCTACAGGAAAACTCATCCATAAATATTGGTACAAGAAACTAAAGTTAAAGCTCCATACTACAGGAAAACTCATCCTATGGGGGTATTGAATTTAAGCAGCAGCAGATTCTCTTGAACCCCCCACCCCACCCCACACACACACATCCATAAAAATATCTTTGGACCAATCTATATGGGCAAAATAGTATAAGTACCCTATCAGCATAGCATATAAATATTATGCTTAACACTTAGCAGCAACACATTACTGGAGATAATGCTATAGTGCATAGCATGAAAATCTTACTTCAACAAAGTTTAAACCATAGATAGACAAGCATAAATCATTACTATACCACAAATAAAAAGGTTTCTTTTGGTAAGATTTTCAAGTTATGTATGTAGATTACCATGTCATTACTACAAAAAGAACTCCATAACGGGTTGCTCTAGGTATCTCTCGAGTCTCGACTATCTAAGTTTTTTTTCAACTAGGCTTTCACCCCTTTCCATTCATATTAAACGGAAATAACAAGGTCATAGTCTAAAGTTATTATAGTCCAGAAGAAAGGGGGTAGGGAATATGAACGCTCGCCATAGAGACGTCACCATAGGGCAAAAACCTAATACCACTACTAGACACAAACATATAGTTCGACAGTCCATCAAAAGGAAAGCATAAAAACTAAGGAGGTCTAGGAAGAAGCCATCCAGAAGCGTGAAACTCCACTTCAGAACCTCATGGACCAGCGATCATCAAGAGAGTCTACGCCCTGGAGTTGGATCTTGCATAAACCCTCGACGCAACTTGCATAAGCTTGGATGCTCCCTGAGTCAGTATCTCGATGTCGTTCTCTTTCTGTAAACCCGCCTAGTACAGAAGTAAAGAAACAATAAAAAAAGGAAATTTCACTGGGTGGGTGGAGCCTGTGATTCTCAAAAGTAACTTTGTTACGAGTAAGCCAAATTGCCCAACAAAAGGAAGCAATTAAAACCACATAAATTTTCTCTTAATGGGGAAGAAAAGAGTGAAACCAAGCCATAGCCTGCCAAAAATTATTAGGAACAACATTTGTCCCCATAGTCACACCTAGAACCCCCCAAACAACCCTAGCAACAAAGCAGGTGAAGAAGAGGTGATCATTTGTTTCCACTTGGTTACAGAAAGAACAAAAAGGGGAGCCATACCACTTTCTTTGGTGCATATTATGTCTAGTCAGGAGAGCATTTCAACATAATTGCCACATAAAAATCTTGATTTTAAGAGGAAGCTTAGCTTTCCAAATCCATTTGTTACTAGAGCCAGTAAGGTTCCTTTCCAGCCACAGGTATTCAAATTTAGTTGTGAAGATCCCATTTGTGTTCAAGGACCAGTAAACATTATCATTCTCTAAGGAAAAGGACAAGGATCTAATAGAATCTTGATGATGCTCGACGTGGCACCTCGTTGGTAACCCCAAGCGTAGGGTGTGAAGAGCAAGCAGCAAGTTTTCCCTCAGTTGAGACCGAGGTTATCAAACCAGAAGGAGGAAGGAAACGTCACACAGGTGTTGCAAGCAATGCGGAGACCTGCACAACACAAACTCAAGACTTTGCCCCAATGAATTAGTGAGGTTGTCAAGCTCACCGGTCTATAACAAAGGATTAAACATATGGTGTGGAAGGTAATGGTTTGCAGCAAGTAATAAGTAACAGTGGAAGATATATCAATGGTAAAGATTGGACCGGGGTCCATAGTTCACTAGAGGTGCTCTCTTTAGATAAACAACATGGCATGAAGGGTAAACAAATTACAATGAGGCAATTGGCAGAATCGAGCAAGGCATAACAATGCAATTACTAGTCAGAAAGATCCTATGAGATTTGATTGGGAAATACAACAAGATACATAGACCGACACCCAACTGCATCTATGACTAGAAGTCCACCTTCAGGTTATCATCCAAACCCCCTCCAGTATTAAGTTGCAAGCAACAGACAACTGCTTTAAGCAAAGTGTGTAAGGTAAACAGTCCATATGTTCCATGAACAAGAGACCGTTGTTTCTCCCTAGTAGCAACAACACATCTACAACCGAAGAGATTATTGTCACTTTCCTTGGAAACTAGAGGCATGAACCCACTATCGAGCATAAATACCCCCTCTTGGAGTCACTAGCGACTACTTGACCAAGATAGCTACTAACAACGGAGAGCATGCAAGATCACAAACAACATAGACATGATAGAATCATAAAGACAAAGCCATTAATCAAACCAACATAATAATCTCAATATCCATCGGATCCCCGCAAACACAACATGCATGATTACAAATAGATTAGATCTTGATCATGAACGGAGCTCACAAGATCTATACATGAAAGAACAAAGGAGGAGATACAACCATCTAGCTTCTACATGGACCCATAGTCCAAGGTGGAACTACTCACGCATCATACTGGAGAGAAGGCCTCCGGGATGATCTCCCCTCCGGTAGGGTGCCGGGAAGAACTTCAGATCCCCCGATCTAGGGACGATGGTGGCGGCGGCTATAGACGGTTTCGTGGAGATTTGATCGGGTCCTTAGGATTTCTGCATCGGGGGCTTCTTATAGGCGAAGGGGGAGGCCGAAGAGGTGATCAGGGGGGCCAAACCCTAGCCAGGCGCGGGCCCACCCCTGGCCGCGCCTGGGGGGTGGGGTGGGGGGGGGGGTTCTGGCTGCCCTGGCCCGCTTCCTCGTCTCTCCTCTGGACTTCTTGTTCCCCACGGAAAGTAATTGACTTTGACGTTTGTCCCGTCCAATTCCGAAAATATTTCTTTACTAATTTTTCTGAAACCAAAAACAGCAGAAAACAGGCATCTAGCACTGTTGCAACTTGTTAGTAGGTTAGTACTAGAAAACATGTAAAAAGCACCTCAAAGTGTAGACAAGCAAAGCAAAGTAGATACTAAACAAGCATGGAACATAAAAAAATATAGATACGTTTCTGATGTATCAACATCCCCAAGCTTAACTCCTGCTCGTCCTCGAGTAGGTAAGTGATAAAAGAATAATTTTTGAGGTGACATGCACCCTCACAATAAATATCCAACCATTTGGAAGCATTTGCAAGTATAAGTTGGCAATCTCAAGTCCCTTGAATACAAGGGCCACACCTCATGCATACTCAACTTTGGGTCCAGGTAAGTTCTTGTCATTGTAAGTATTTGCATATCATTGAGAACCGCCAACGGGGTACCCCTTGCACATGGTACATGAGCTTTCCCATAACCAAAATGACAAGGCAAGCAGACAATGAGAATCTCAGCAATCTTTTTATTTACCATATGCATAGCTTTTTATTTAGGATGCTTCATAGGAGCTCATTATGGTGATGCTGCAAGTTTCCACCATGATTAGGCATGGCTTAGGCTAGCGGCCCAGGCGTTTCTCTAACACAGGATACAAACTCTATGGACTTATAAGTTCCCTCTTTATTTCACACTGGTGACATCCATAGACAAAAGAACATGATATCAACTGAGTACAAAGTACAAGTGCAATGTTGAAAACGTTCCCCGTGACAGCATAGTTCTGCTAATTCCAACTTATAAGTGCAAGCATATACAACAAATTTGTCACAATGGTTCAATTTTATTAGGGGCAAAGAATATAAAGTGTGCCATCAAGTTCGTGAGGGCTTTAATCACTAATTTTTCACATAACAAAATAGTTTTTAATTGGAAGATAGTTGAAAACAAGAATATACTTGGAATGGTGTAACACACCATGCATAGGAGTTTATAGTGGACACTTTGTAATAACTTGGTTTATTGGGATTTGTAAGCATGGGTAGAGCTTACTCATACAAGTGGAGGATAGCAAAAGACTAGGAGCAACCAACTAAGAGAGCATAATGGCCATAATCATGCAGTGCAACAAAGCGTACTAATCAAAGCAAAAAGTGGTACCACAAGTCAAGGACTAAATGATCATAGAGGCTAATGGTGACTTGTCATAGTCATAACATGGTGTGAGCATGTGCCAAGTCAACCCAAGCAAAGCATCAAAGGAGAGTACCACAATACTATGCTTTTGCATGCTAAAACAACACATAATTTCTTCAAGGCACACTAAGCAATCCCAATTGTTTGGAACAAGACATGCTACAACAATAATCACTAAGCATAAGGTCAAAACAACACCTAGCATGTCATGCTAAAGTCTAAGTCACAGTCAATGCAAGCTCCTCTTGTACTTCAAGCAAGAACTTACTACTCATTTCCAACACCAAGCAACTTATTTGCAAAACAACACAGCGAGAACAGGGGTCCAAACTACTCAAGAAAAATAAACAAACTAAGCAAAGAAAACGAAAACTAATATTCTCCAAGAACAACACAACTGTGCATGAAACAATAAAAACGAAGTGTCTAGACAGACCTGAGCTTTCTATTGATGAAGAAGGGGATGCCTTGGGCATCCCCAAGCTTTGACGCTTGTAACTCTTGTATTTTTTTTTGGGGTGACACCATGGTGGCATCCCCAAGCTTGAGCTTTTGTCCATTCTTCATCTCATTGCATCATTCTCTCTCTACACCTGAAATTTTTCTTCCATACAAAACTTCACACAATCTTCATTAGCAACATTAGGGTATTCAAAAGATATTATACCTCTGGCAAAGCTTTGGAACAACAAGGCTTTTCACTAAAAACACAAGCTACTATAGTAACTCCTTCAAAAATCTCAATTCACCTAAAGAGAACTCAAAAAGGAATTAATAAGAAGCAAATGCAAATAATGGCAGAAATCTATCAAAACAGACCAGCAGGTAGCAACCGATTTTTTTCGAACATCTTCTGTTGCTCAAATCAAAAAGTGTTGAACTAACGAAAGTTATCTAACATATTGGGGGATTTATTTGTACATTTTGAGCTCAAACCGAGTTATAGAGACTACTCACGATTTTTTTTGGTGGAGGACAGAAATCTGTTTCGGGACAGCAACTCCCCAAATCTTACTTCCCTCTCATTAGAGGTCATTCTTGGCACAAAAGCAAACAAAAAGGATAAGGAGAGGTCATTACTGAAGTAATAACTTCCAAGACTCAAGGAAACTCTTGGGTTATCTCCCAACAAGTACTTTTCTTTAACACCTTTAAGTTCGGCACAAGAAGCAAGAAGAATCAAGTATTTTCAAATGAAGAAGCATTACCCCTCTTGTTCTTTCCTTTCTTACCTTTCTTATTCTCTTTAGGGAAAATATGATTGCTTACCGGAGGAGCAAAATGCCTTTTCCCACATCAATTACTGCCCCAAGGTGTTTCAGTAGAGATCTTCTAAGTGTGATCTGTCCTTTGCCTACACATTCAATAACAAGATAATCAGTAGATACCATTTTCCCTGAGATTTTTGTAAACACACCTTCAGCTATTCCAATGGGTAATATAGTGGCATTGTTGGTAAGAGAGATTTCCTCTCCTCCTTCAGTAAGCCCCTTGTAAGACCCCACCTTTATAAGGTAAAGGATCCCTGTGATTGCAATGCTAGTCCCTGGATCAATTGCTAGCATCCACAGTTTAAGATGAAGTACACAGATACAAAGGTCTTTATTACATCGTCATTCCAGAGATAACATAGTATTTTAAAACTCCATATCCATAGGCTAGTACAAGAGTTCATAACATAAGTAAATAAAGTAAAGTCTTCATCTTCATGTGCCACAGGCAAGCATGTTGAGTGTAGACTCATAACCCTAATCCTCCTTAGAGTAACCTGCAACATCATAAGTTACATCCACAGTGGGTCAATACATTGGAATAGTATTGGCAAGTGATACCATAGTAGAATAGTAGTTTCTAGCTTCTATATGAATTTGGCTAAGTGTATCTTAGGCTTGCTTTGCTCAAAATAGGTTTTTCCTATCAGTTGAAATCTCTAAGTTTTTGTTTGTCAAAACTCCCAAGGAACCACCAATAAACATTGGTGAACCTTCACCCTTTTTGAACTGCAAGTTTTTAACTTAGAAATTGGGAGGAGGAGATCCTTGATAGCTTCAATGTCTTGATGCTAAAATTGTCCGTTGCCGAGGACACGACTAAGTACTTAGATTTTTCCTTCTCGAGAGGTGGTGCACTTTCCCCACAAGACTCAACATGCATCGAGACAAGATGTTTCAGAAGCCTTCCCTTAGACCAAATGGACACGCTCCATCCTATCACCCCTACCACCTTCTGTCCATCTCGCTAAGTTATTGCAACCTATATGATCCAGGCAGAGCCCATATTGCCATGTGGCTGCACTAGAAGCTTCTTTAACATTTGGCATCTCAAATCTCTTTGTTCCTGGGTGGAATTAAACAAGTGAGATACATAGGGTATGCCATGAAAATGGGGCCATGGTAACCACTCAACAAAAATCCATCCAAGCAATTACCATTCCACCCAGGTGTTTCATTCACTTAGTTGTTTTATTAAAAAAACATAAGTCAAAAGACTTAGTAAAATTTCCATAGCATGTGTATATAAAACCACCCTTGTTTGCTACTATCTAGGCTAAGCATGATATCACCAGGTATCTTAACTTAGAGTATAATTCTACCAAGGCTACATCTACTAGGATTTCCCATAGCATGTCATATAGATACTTAGTAAAAATTCCATGCAAGCCCTATACAAAATATCACTAGTGCATAGTCAAAATAATGGGAAAAATACATGAAGCACCACTTGCCTTGGGAGTTGGGGGAGTAGCAACAATCCTCACAATCACAATCACCACTAGCACCAAAATCTACACATAAAATGATAACACCAAATTTACATTCAAATAATCAAGCAAAAAATATATGAATGCATGCAAGTGTCATGTGATGATTTTTCTAAGCTAAACAAGACAAGTCAAAATAGTACTGAACACCAAACCAACATTTATAGACTAAATAAACTTAATTTGCCCTTAAAAACATTTTCTAAACAATTTATATACTCAAAATAAGCCTAAAAATGTCTTTGCATATAAACCCATTTTTACAGAAGCAAAACTCAAAACTAAGCCCACAGTAGTGTAGGATTTCTTTTTGTGAACCCAATGATATATTATTTGCAAAATTTGGCCAAACAGAAAGTAAGTTAGGAATTTTACAAGTTTGAAACCAAATCTGGTTTTTAAATTGAAAATCAAGACACGCGGCAGCTCCTGATTGGACAGTACCTCTTCGGGTGGATCGCGCTTCCGCGCCATTGGATCTAATCAGATCCAACGCACCAGATCGATTCCTATCCCTTCGCACCTAATCTAATTTACACCGCCAGATCTAAGATCTACGGCTCATATCCTTGCGCACCCCTTCGCTAGTTATTCTAATCGCGACCACTGGATCTAGATCCAGCGGATCTCGTTGCTCTGACCACACGCGGGTGGCGAAAATGGCCACCATGGTGGCTACGCGTCGGACGGCGAGGTTCCGCCGAGGCTAGAGGGTACGGGAGAGAGTGTGGGTGCTTACTGGGATCGCAGAGACGCGGTGATGCTCGACGTATTCATGGACGGGACGGGGGCGCACGGGCACGGAGTTGGTTCCTCATCAGAGTTGGCGTCGGCGTCTGGCTCTCTCGGGAGTGGTTGTTGACGACGCTACAAGGCACGGTAAGACGATCTAGAGGTGGCGTTAGACGCGCATGGTCATGGCGAGCACACATGCATCAACCAGAGAGGAAAAGAGGGCTAGGATTTACCAGAGTGGTTCGGGACAGCGGTGGAGTGAGCTCGAATGTGGATAGCCTAGCGGCACTCAGAGGGTGGCGAGTGAGGGGAAAGGAGCGGAGTAGGGAAGGGGTTAAGTAGAGGGGTTTGGGCATGGGATTACTGCAGGATTTAATCGCGAATTGATTCGCGAATCACTCGGCCAGAAACGGGCGGCGACGGCGTCGCTGCGGCGTTGATTGGGGAAGATGATGACGTGGCTGTGGGGTCCGCGCGTCAGTGTCTGTGGGTAGGCTTGCGCGCGTGAGAGAGAGGGGAGGAGGAGGTGGCCGGGTGGGCTTCGCGGGCTTCCTTTGCTGTTGGGATGAAACGGTGGCGCCGGCCTGTTTCCTTTTCTTTTTTCTTTTTCTTTTTCCAATTCGATTTTCAGGAAAGCAATTCAATTCAAATTCAAATGAGTTTGAATTCTAATCACTTTTGGATTTTTGCAGTGAAACCTTTGCACTTAATTGAGTATAAAACCTTTCTGTATGGTCAAATTCACTTTGACACCTGGAAAAATAAAATAAACCATGCCTTAATTGATATACACATATATTAGGCATATAAATGGTTTGTTTTGAATTTTGTTTTGAAATTCTTTGTGCAATCTTTGCATCCATTTTAAAACATTACTAATCCATCCAAAGCATTCTCATACTTTGAAAATGAAAATAAAGCTAAAAATAAAACCATTTCCTTATTTGCATGAAATAATAGGCATAACATGGTTTTTCTTATTTGAAATTTTATTTGGAAAGGCCAATGCTATGAATGCATGAATGATATGCAAACTTTTAACAAACCATGATTTTTGGGATGTTACAAATCTAACCCCCTTAATATGAATCTCGCCCTCGAGATTCGGATTGGCTAGCAAATAGGTTAGGGTGATCTTTCCGAAGGTCATCTTCTCTTTCCCAAGTTGCTTCCTCTTTGGAATGATGACTCCATTGAACTTTGAAAAACTTGATAGTCTTAGTACGAGTGACTCTTTCTGCAGTCTCAAGAATCTTGATAGGTTTCTCTTCATAAGTGAGATCACTTTCCAACTAAACCTCTTCCAAGGGTATAGTATCCTTCAAAGAAGTTTCTTCCATCTCTGGATGACATTTCTTTAACTGACTTACATGAAACACTTTGTGAACGACAGACAATGATTCAGGTAATTCAATCTCATCAGCCACTTCTCCTTTGCGACTTAAGACTTTGAATGGTCCAATATATCTTGGCGCCAATTTTCCTTTGATTCCAAATCTCTTCACTCCACGAAGTGGTGAGACTCTAAGATAGGCTCTATCACCTACGTCATAGGTGACTTCTCTATGCTTTGGGTCTGCGTAGCTCTTCTGTCGGGACTGTGCTATCTTCAATCTGTCCTTTACCAATTTGACTTTCTCTTCAGCCTCTTTGATTAACTCTGGCCCGAACAAATTTCTTTCTCCTACACCACTCCATAGAAATTGTGTAGTACACTTCTTTCCATAGAGAAATTCAAACGGTGCCATCCCAATACTGTCTTGATAGCTGTAGTTGTAAGATAATTCTTTGTAAGGTAGACTTTCATCTCAACTAGCACCATAGACTAGGGCGCAGGCCCTCAACATATCCTCCGGAATCTGATTGGTCCTTTCGGTCTGTCCATCAGTTTGAGGGTGAAAAGTAGTGCTGAATTCTAATCTCGTTCCCAATGACTCATGCAGTTGTCGCCAAAAATGCGAAGTGAATTGGGTTCCTCTATCATACACAATACTATTGGGTACTCCATGTAGACACACGATCCTATTCATATAAATATTGGCTAACTTAGAACTTGTATAGGTTGTCTTCACTGGTATTAAATGAGCAACTTTGGTTAGGCGATCTACTACGACCCAAATAGAATCATATCCTGATCTAGTCCGTGGCAGTCCGGTGATGAAATCCATGCCAATCTTGTCCCACTTCCAATCAGGAATAGGTAGAGGTTGTAACAATCCTGCTAGTTTCAGATGTTCTACTTTCACTCTACTACACACATCACACAAAGCAATATGTTTCGCGATGTCCTTCTTGAGATTATTCCACAAAATCTTTCCTTCACATCCATGTACATTTTGGTGTTACCCGGATGAATGGAATATGGAGAGTTGTGTGATTCTTGCAAAATCAGTTTCCGAAGCTCCGGATCTTGCAGAATGCAAATACGTTTTCCATACCATAAAGTACCCTATTCGTCTTCGTGGAATCCTTTAGCTTTCCCTTTGATATTTTTTCCCTTAATCTCTTAAATTTCCTTGTCCAACTTTTGGGCTTCCCTGATTTTGTCCATCAAGGTGGGTTGAACATCCAATGATAGGAGATGTCCCTCAGGCACTATCTCCAATCTGAGATATTTGAATTGGGCACACAGATCATATGGCAATTCTCCCCTAGTGAGGCCATTCACATAAACTTTACGGCTTAAAGCATCGCATCCAACACAACATTTTTTTTTGGGGTGGTATTGCAAACTCAAGTCATAGTCCTTGATGAGTTCTAGCCATCTTCTTTGTCTCATGTTGATTTCTTTCTGAGTGAAGATATACTTCAAACTTTTGTGATATGTGAACACTTCACATCGTTTTCCCAAAAGATAATGTCTCCATGTTTTGAGTGCATGGACAACAGAGGCTAACTCTAATTCATGAGTAGGATAATTCACTTCATGAGTTTTGAGTTGTCTCGAGACATAAGCCACAACTTTCCCTTCTTGCATAAAAACTCCACCTAATCCTTGGTGAGATGCATCACAATATACTTGGAAATCTTTTTCTAAATCCAGCAGACACAAGACTGGTGCTGTCACTAGTCTCTTCTTCAATTCTTGGAAACTGAGTTCACATCTTTTTGCCCAGTCAAACTTCTTGTCTTTCTTAAGTAACTCCGTCATCGGCTTAGCTACCTTTGAGAAATTCTCAATGAATCTTCTATAGTATCCTGCCAAGCCGAGGAAACTACGAACTTCTTTCACTGACTTAGGAGATTCCCACTTAGTCAGCACTAACGCTTTTGCGGGATCGATAGATACACCATCTCCTAACACAATATGTCCGAGAAATCCCACTTCATTTAACCAGAATTCACACTTGCTAAATTTGGCATACAGCTTATGTTCCCTGAGCTTCTCAAGTATTAAGCACAAATGTTCTTCATGCTCTTCTTTGCTCTTGGAGTAGATCAAAATGTCGTCGATGAATACGACAACAAACTTCTCGAGAAACTCCATGAACACTTTGTTCATCATGTTCATGAAATAGGCTGGTGCATTTGTCAAACCAAATGGCATCACGGTGTACTCATACAAACCATACCTAGTGGTGAAAGCAGTCTTTGGTATGTCTTGCTCCCTAATCTTTAGCTGAAAGTAGCCTGATCGGAGATCAATCTGAGAACACCCGGGCTCCTTCTAGATGATCAAACAAATCATTGATTCTAGGCAAAGGATACTTGTTCTTGATAGTTACCTCATTAAGTGAACGGTAATCTATGCATAACCTTTGACTTCTATCTTTCTTCTCAACAAACAGAACTGGTGCACCCCAAGATGAAGAACTTGGTTGAATAAATCCTTTCTGCAACTGTTCTCCAAGTTGTTTCTTGAGTTCTTTCAACTCATCAACTAACATCTTATAGGGTCTCTTTGCTATTGGTCCTGATCCTGGCAGTAAGTCAATCAGAAACTCTACATCTATATTTGGTGGCATTCCAGGCAATTCCTCCGGAAACACATCCAGATATTCCCTCACAATTAGCACACTGTCTATGCTAACCCCCTTAAGAGAATTTAGCTTACTCCCCTTAGATTCAAAGTTGGACTTGAACCTAATCCGTTTCTTATCCGGGATAGTGAGTGTGAAAGTACGATTGGCACAATCTAGTACTCCTTCATACTTAGTCATCCAATCCATTCCCAAAATAACATCCAATCCTTGGGCATCTAGGATTATCAAACTAACGGGAAACTTATACTTCCCAAATTCTATCACTAGACCATGACATCCAAGGCTCACTATCATCTCTCCACCGGGAGAGCTTACTTTTATAGGACACCCGATATTTTCAGTTGGAAATCCATTTTTATCAACAAATGCTCTTGATATGAATGAATGCGATGCGCCAGTATAAAAAATAACAAGTGCTGGAAAATAATTGAGCTTGAACTTACCAGCCACAACATCAGACTCCTCATAAATATCTTCCACACTGATGTGGTTCACTTGTCCCTTCTGGAAAGGGTTGCACTTGTTGGTTCCTTCAACTTTCTTTTCTGGGCACTCATTTGCATAGTGCCCCATCTTCTTACACGTGAAACACTCAACCTGACTGATACCTCTCTTTGCAGGCTGACTTCCATTTCCACTTCCAGTGTGGTGGCTCTTGTGTCCACTCTTGTGGTTCTTATACTTGTCATTGTCATGGCTGTGATGATGTTTGTTATCATGATGACGGTTGTGGTTGTGGTGGCTATTGTACTTCCCATGTTTGTGGAATCTAGAACTCCCACTATCATCATGATGGGAACGCTTGTGAGACGATCCCAAGCTGTGCTTATCAAATCTATGCTTCCTCTTCCTGCCCTCAACCTGTTTCATCTTGTTTTCCAAGATGGTAGCCTTGTCACAAAGTGATTGATAGGTTGGGACATAGGCAACATACAGCTGCAGGTTCAACTCATCATTAAGTCCCTCGAGGAACTTCTCTTTCCTCTTAGCATCAGTATCAACTTCATCCGGTGCATAGCGCGCCAGATTGTTGAACTCCTCAATGTACTCTGCCACACTGCGGTGATGCTGCTTCAGATTGTGGAACTCCTTCTTCAAGTTCATCACTCCGGATGAGATGTGAGAAGTATGGAAACCATCCTCAAAAATAGCCCAAGTCACATCCTCAAGGGGAGTGGTGATCTGAAAGTTATCCCACCAGGTTGCTGCCGGTCCTTCGAGCAGATGTGCTACAAACCTGACTTTTTCCTCGTCGGTGCAGCCAACAGTCACTAAGTCCTTGTTCACCGAACGTAACCAGTCATTGGCTACCATTGGATCAGTGGTTCCCGAGAACTTTGCAGGCCTCAGTCTCAAAAATCTGGTGAGCATGTCAAATGCTGGAGGTTATTCTGATTGTTGTTGTTTTTTGTTGTTGTTGTTGTTGTTGTTTTGCATGAACTGTGTCATCATCTGCATTAGTTGAGCTTGAGTTGTCATCAACTGTTGCATCTCGGGAGTGACGTTGTTGTTGTTTGGGTTGGGGTTGGCACGACGGGGAGGCATCTGTGGTTTTCAATAAGGATAAGAATGAGATACCCATAGATGCTCATCATGCACAATACATCACATGGAAACAATCACAATAACCAAGCTCAAAATAACATAGAGTTTGAACGACATAAACAACAGGTTTTGAAAATGCAAACACACAATAGCAAGCCATCCACATGTTGGATGGTCATTGCGACTCAATAATCAAAGTATGATAGATAAATTATAGTCGAGTAGTCTATACTCCTCCTCCATGTCGACCTCCACGTCAACAAGAGCAAGACCTGCATTATCCATGGCGGCCTTGTACTCATCTACATTGGTGGTCAAGGCTTTGATATTTGCGTGGAGAGCTCTCTTCTGTGAGCGCAGCCTCTCAATCACTCCCTGCTGATGCTCAAGCTCGAAGTCCTTGGCCTCTAACTCATCCTTCATCTCCCTGATCTTCTTGTTTCTGTCTTGGACTCTTTTCTCCTAATTCTTGAACTTCTTGTCCTGGCTCTCGAATCTGGCCTCCATCTCCTTGACAATCTCGTCTTGCTCTGCGAAGAGCTTGTCCTTCTCCCTCAACTAAACCTGGAGCTCGTCATTCCTAAGCATGACATTGGTCCTATCGGTGTCGAGGTGTCTAATAAGACCCTCTAGGTCCTGAAGGTATATACAAAATGGCTCAATCGTATCTCTAGTAGCGTCATCGTACTCTATTGCCTCACCCTGCTCGTCACGTCTCCCGAACGGATGAAAGTAGAGGCCTCTGAGCTTGGTGGAGTGCCTCCCAACCAGGCGTCCAAGTAACTCCTGCATGACTACATCTAAGCCCTTCTCCCTCATCATGCATCAACTTGAAGGTGATGTCCTCCGTGGGTGGCTCTATCTGGCGTCCCGGCTGTGTGACTCTAAATCCCCAAAGGTCCTTCCTCTCAAACTTGGTGAGCTGGAGTGTCATAATACTAGGAAGTGGGAGGTTGAGCACACTAGTGAGTTCCACGAGATGAGAACCGAAACGAGTTCCCTTGAACTCCTCGGCAGTGCTGATAACAATGCTAGGCATCTATTGTATAAGATAGAGAAAGGTTAGAATCAATACAAATAGAGAAAATCACAAGACATTATAACACAAGCACACTTTCAACAATAAAACATACAAGTCATGGCATACACAAATCCAATACAAACACTAAGGTTTAACATAACTTAGACAAAATTTTGCGAGAAAAACGACAAGTGTGGTGGTCCAACTAGCGGAGTTTATTACAATTCTCACTCATATGCTAAGTCTATGATATCCTCCCTTAGACGTTTTATGACGGTTTGTAAGTCTTGGGTATACTTCTTCTCCTCCTCGAGAACATTTTTAGAGTTGAGCATTCTACACTTGAGTCTTTCACCAAGCTCCTTGATAGCATTCCATGCTGCATTTCTTGCAGAGTCAAAGAATGTTGTATACATTTCTGAGTTGGTGCCCATGTAGAATCCTGTCTCTTTGTGGTTGTCTCCCTTGTTCTTGTACAAGTGAAGTTGCACCCACCAATATTCTTCTCCTTCATCCATTACTAGAAATCCTTTATACATGGCCTCACCATGCATTCCCAAGCTAGTTTTGAGTGCTTTGGGAAACTCCGTCTCACATTCTAAAGTCATGGTCATGAGTGGTCCCTTCTTGACGGCTTCGTTGATGGCGGCCATCTACAAATAGAGATGAGAAAGAAGATTAGGAAAGGTTTACGAGAGGAAAAAGACAAGTGTGGGAAGATTTGCATTTTTCCTTAGTGGTTTTCTTAGTATAATCCAACCTAGGGTCATAATCCTACAGGCAACACAGTGCTCTGATACCATCTGTAAGACCCCACCTTTATAAGGTAAAGGATCCCTGTGATTGCAATGCTAGTCCCTAGATCAATTGCTAGCATCCACAGTTTAAGATGAAGTACACATATACAAAGGTCTTTATTACATCGTCGTTCCAGAGATAACATAGTCTTTTACAACTCCATAGCCATAGGCTAGTACAAGAGTTCATAACATAAGTAAATAAAGTAAAGTCTTCATCTTCATGTGCCACATGCAAGCATGTTGAGTGTAGACTCATAACCCTAATCCTCATCAGAGTCACCTACAACATCATAAGTTACAACCACAGTGGGTCAATACATTGGAATAGTATTAGCAAGTGATACCTTAGTAGAATAGTAGTTTCTAGCTTATATATGAATTTGGCTAAGTGTAGCTTAGGCTTGCTTTGCTCAAAATAGGTTTTTCCTATAAGTTGAAATCACTAAGTTTTTGATTGTCAAAACTCCCAAGGAATCACCAATAAGCATTGGTGAACCTTTGCGGTGACCCAGCATACCACTGCATGATGTAGTATACTATAGTCGTGGACATAAAACCAATGAAACACCGTTCACTAGTATTACATCCCTCAGAATGGAACAACAGAAACACAACGGGTCCAATACATGGCTAAAGGTTACAACTCACTCTTTACACAAGATCCAGAGAACACTCTAGGTTAAGGAGAAAAAACTTCTTACAAAGAAGAATCAAAGATAAACAACGCAAGACTATTATACTATTAAGACTAGAATTTTAACTAAGGGATTGGCATTGCTGCTATTGCAATACACTACAGAATTAGGTTCTTTAGCTAGAGACTATATTCCTATTTAATCAGGAACTTCGTCTTTACTTGAGTTGATGTATATGTTAGCTTCCTTGGCTTTGTTTAAGAGCTTTAGCTTTGGATGATGAGTCCTAGAGCATAACTTGATGTAGATGTTGTCTATCCCGGCTTCAGAATCTAGCAAGGGTTAAGGAGATACTTTGAGTACGAGCGTACTCAGCAAATTCACTAGAAAAGGAGTGTTTGCTGCACTATAACTACAGCCACAGACCATAGGTCGTAGGTAATGTAAGTTTTTATAAAACATTTCTTCAAATGTTGCTTTTATTCTGAAAAACTATGTTCGTCAGCCTTCACGGGTTTACCAGAACTTTCATGGAGTTCCTTTCCCGCAGCGTTCGTAGCTCCTTCCCGGGACAGGGAGTAACAAGTTACAGTTCTTACACTCTGCAGAGGTGCGTTACTTTTCCCATGAGAGATCAACTCATTGTTGCACAACCAGGCAGCTTACCCGTCCACAATTCCAGGTTGTTGGTCCCAGTAGTTGGTCCAAGCCAATCACTTCCCTCTCCGCGACCTCATATGTCTGCACGATCCTTCAGGCTAGCTCATCTTCGTTAAGCCCCCTTTCGGGCAGGCTAAAACCCTGATGAGTTCACGAAGACTATATGACCTGGTGTTGCCCTGGCAAGTGCCATATTAAATGGTCCATCCAATAAACACCATCCATAGATAACATAGACACCAAAAGTGTGGGGCGTAAGGGTGCCCACCCATATGTTGGATCCGCACCAGGAATCACAACGTCACGTTAAGGTCGTCTTGCCTCCATACAAGAGGAAAAGGATATAACTGACTTCTCCGTCCCATTCCAAATCTCATGGTTAACGCGTAATATACGGCGCAAGAATCACTGGCGACATTGGTTGTTAAGTCCTAGATATTATGTTCCTTTACCACCGGAACTTTTATAGTATGGTAATAACTTATAATCACATTATTATGAAAATAGTGTTTTCAGACCTTTTTCAAATGCAAGTGATGTCCACATTGGATTTGTAAAATACTTTACAAAAATAACCAAAGGACATGAGCAAGTGTGAACTTGCCTTTTGTGATTGCAAGATTATGCACTCACAGTCTTCGAGTCAGTACAAGATCCAAAATCTGAAATCATCATCATTGGTCCGGTAAGGACTAATGTTTAAAGAAGCAATATGCTCTTATGCATAAGTAATGTTATGCACTTTATAAACGTGAATGCCGGGATAATGTTGTTCTAGGGTTTGGATTCCAGAAATGGTTACATCAGAATTTGTTGTCCCTTTTAGATAAGTTTCATACTTGTGCTTCTTATTAAGGCTTGTGAGTATGTGTGAAACAATCATATAATTACAATATCATAAAACAATAGGATACACACAGATGTGAGATGCTACTCAAGATTGCTTATATAAGAGTTATTGTTTGAAGTGGCAAAAAGAATAACATTTGAAGAAAAGATTTCTTTTATAAGGTCTACACAACCTTTGTAATTAGTTGAGTCTAGTTGATGTTATTTGTGTTTGCTTGAATAGTTTGGGCTTGAGATGTTTTATGACTTAACTAAATCAGACCAAAGTTAACTATAAAACATATAAAAATGTTTATAGTATCATATTTAAATTCTTATAGACTAAAGTTAACTTTAAAACATAGATAGTTTGAAAGTATAATGCTTATAATATTTGTACTTTGTGTAATTAGTAATGTTGCCTTAAGGCTACTTAAGGATGGTTATACTTTTCTTTGATGTGGTGGTTTTCTTGATTTTATTATGGAATAGTATCACTCACCCCTTTTTTGAATGAGTGGTTATGGTTTGTAAATCATGGAGTAATGTTACTTAATTGCTTATGAGTTCTTTTTAGTGTTTTATTATGTTAATAATCTTGTAGTTAAAGTAAAGGAAATAAGTTTTTATTTAGCTACAATTTATCCTTGATGATTTTATATTTGATAAGGATTTTCTTTAGAAAATATTATACACCTATGGTTGAGAAGGATTCAATAAAATTATAATTAAAATGTGTTAAACTATTTGGAGTTCATGTTATTAATGTTGAAGACTAATACTATTTATTAGACTCAATTGGCTAATTTAGATCTATTAGAAATTTTTATTTACCTTTCTATGAATTATCAATTAATAAATAAGTTTAAATTTGAGTTGTTAAAGTATTTGAATTTTTATTTAATTCAAAAGTGGAATATTAGATTTTTAACATGTAGATATTATTTTTGTGATCATTTTGGTATATTACATTTATTTTTGGGATTTATAAATAATAAGATATGATTTTGACAATATTTATTACTTTATAAATACTTAATAAATAATAAATATTTAATTAAGTGGAACAATAATGCATGGTTATAATTTTTAAATTATAATTCTTATTTTTCTATGATTTTTGGTATTCTATTTATATTTTTAATATTTACCATTATTTAAATATAAATTATTAATGTTTTATTATTTATAAGACCTTTATTAAATAATATTTATTTAAATAATCATCATAATAATATTGGATGATAGTTTTAAGTTGTAGATTTTATTTTTCTACAATTTTTCATATATTATACACATTTTTCTGAATATAAATCAAAAGTTATTAATTAAACAAGATTTAATCATTTATTTGATTTCTGGAATATTAATAATAGAGCTTATAACCTTTTATTTATTTCTTAAACAGAATTTAACTTTTTACACCGCACCCACACTTAGCCTAAGTCACTGACCAGTGGGCCTAGGTCCACTTCAGCACTCAGGTTAGTAAATGTATTTTGTTACCGACTCTGTCTCCACTCCCAATCAATGACATATGGGCCCAAGGCCATGTCATCAACCACGCGAGACAAAGACTGGTCAAACACGTTGACGTGGCCAAGGTGATCTCACCCTGACGTCACCTCGTCGGTGGCATGGCAGACAACGGCGAGGAGAGCAGTAGCGTGCGAGTGAGCGGGTGTGCATGGGCTTGTTCGAACCAGAGCAGCAAGGCGAGTAAGATAGTGGTGGCGCCGCTGGTTTTTGGTCATCGGAGGGAAAACATCGATGATCTTATGCGGCGGTGCTTGTGGGTGATTACGGTGGCATGGATCTAGGAAGCAAACAAGGCATCAACGCATGCTAGAAGACTCAGTGACTCACTAGGAACGCGATGGTGTGCTTGATTTGGCGAGGCGCGGTCGGAGACGACGGTGAGGTCAATGAACAGCGTCGGGAACCGAGGGTGCGATTGGGTCGATTCACGCCTCTTCCGCAGGTGCAAGTTGGGGCAATCGAACGAGAAGAGCACGGCGGCCTCCACCGTGGTCTTATCTGGCCGAGGCAAGCACGGAATCCCCGGCTCTGGCTCACCTCCGAGCTAGGGTTCTCAGCATGGTTGGGGAAACGAGGTAGAGAGGGTTTCAGAGGGGGAAAATGGGGATGAGGACGAGCAGGGACATCGCGGTGGCCTCCTTATCCTCTGCTGGCGACGACGGCGTTGATCTTGGCATAAGGACGACGACGGACGGCCTCGGCCTCGCCACCGAGCTGCTTCCAGCTGGAGGAAGAAGACGACATGCTGTTTTGTGGATAACCCCCTAGCGTTTCCTTCCTCTCAACCCGCAGTCCCTCTTTGGTCCCATCTGTCAGCCAGAGATGAGAATGAGCTGGGCTGGTTATTGGGCCTTTGTGGGCTGCACAAGGCAACATGTAAGCAGGTAGGAGTTGGGCCACAACCAGATCTTGTTTTTTATTTGTTTTCCATTTTTTATTTTCTGTTTTCCTTTTAAGATTTGTATATGATCTTTAATTTGAACTTTTCTTTATGGAATTAATTTGCTAGATAATTATAGTTATACTAAAATGTATTTAGTATCATTTGTGAACTTTTATTTTATAATGTTATGTTTCTTTACTTTCTTTATGTATATACTTTTCCTATTATTATTTGTAAGGCTTTTTAATATGCATTTAATTGAGCTAATATTCATAAACTTATTATAGGATGCATTATTATTAATTCATGAGATTTGATTCTCATTAACTCATAATATTTAGGAGATTTTATATGGTGATCTTTTATTTTTATTTGATAAATAGAGTTTCTAGGGAATCAATATGATTAATATCATTCCCATGAATTTAGGAAATAACAATGGATATATTTTATTATAATTAACATAGAGGTTAAGGTTTGAATTGTAAATGCTTGCTCAAGGTTTAGGTTTCTTATTCTACTTCTATTCTTTTGTTGATGTGAGTAAAGATCTAATAACTAATCATATTGGCTTTTGTTTGTGATATTTGATGACATCATCCTTTAAAATACAAAGTTATATTTAGGATGTTTCACAAAAAGGAATTTATAAAGATATTCCTAAGCACATATAATTATGATAATTATAATTGACAGAGATGTACTTATGTGATTTACTATAGGAAACTATTCCTAAAAAGTGATATAGACATAAGATGATGGATTAATAACCTGAAATGGATATTATGTTTGGTTTAAGATTTAGAGTTGGGTGATTTCCAAGAATGTATATCTTCTATAATTCACAATCCTGGGTTTCTAATTAAGGAATTCCTTACCTAGATATATTACTCTTCCTATCCATCATCATGATTAACATGATGAGCCTTACTTTACAGCAGCATTCTTCTTCACCTATTATTATTCTAAACTCATGGATGATTCCAATGAGTTTGATACTAATGCATTTCATAGTTTTCTCATATCCTTTCTTAAGTATACCCACTACTCTACTATTGATAATATTTAATCCAACAAGTAGTCCTTCCAAACTCCACTCACAATCTTCCTTAGTCATCCATCTACCTTTCTTTAAAGCTTACTATCCTTTAAGATGGATAACATTACTTCCATAACTCCATGCCATACTAGATTTAATTTAATCATACTATCCTACATTCCATTTACCCTAATACTCCTACTTTAACCTCACATTATCTTAATGTGACCTTTAATAACTACTCTAGGATAACTTACCTATGCTAGGGTTTCAATCATGTTCTACCCACCAATGTCACTTATACTAGATATAAGTATCTAATCTTGGTGAGCAAGTATGATCATTATAATCCTTTAATCATTTATAGCTTAGATTTCCAATTGGCTAATCAAGGCTTTAGCAATACAACCTTACAATTGTATTGGAGTTATTTTCTTAGTATCTTTAATTGGATTAAGGCTTTATTCACGGATTATTCCCACTTGGTCTAATGGAATTACTACTGGTAACTATCTTCATGGTTTATCCTTGTAATCTTCTTAACCACCATGTAATTAGATGATATAAATAATTCTTCTATTTATTTAGGAGTGATTTAGCTCCATCAATTATCCTATGGATTGGATTCTCTTCAATCATTCCCATCCTATAGATGATTTCTAAAACTAGCATCACTATTTACCTCTTTTTAGTTGTTTCTTTGTAGACACTTAATTGTAAACTGTGTTATGATCAAGAGTTTGATAGATTGAGAATGGGTGAATCAATAGTTGATTTCTCAACATTGATGAACAATAGATATTGAAATATAACTCAACAGAGATGGTAAGGATTGATATGGAAAGAACGATATATGGTGAATGATCTAAACTTAGTTTCTTTCCTACTCAATCTTACTTAAGAAGTAGGGTTAGGTATTACCATGCTACTTATGGTATGTGCAGATGAGATTAAGACATAGTTGTTAAATTCTTATTATTTATGTTATATCCTCAACCTGGTACTTATGAGTGATTATAATGAATACTATAATATGATCACCTAAGGATGAAATATAAATCATAATGTATCAGGGTTTAACTTTTATTATATTTGATCTACCCTTAGATCAAATCTCCCTTACACAAAATAAGGTGTTAGCAAAGGTCATTTTGAAACTTATCGCAGTCAACTTGATGATCTACTCCTTATTCCATCAAGTTAAGAGAAACTTCAATCACTTTGACAAGTTTGGTTCAAAAGTGCGAAAATTATTCAGATTTTCTATGCATGAATGCAATGCACACATCTGGGTTCAGCTTATTTCTAGGCTCTAATGCTGGGTTGTTTCAAACTTCACCCTTGTTGAACCACAAGTTTTTAACTTAGAAATTGGGATGAGGAGATCCTTGGTAGCTTCAATGTCTTGATGCTCAAATTGTCCGTTGCCGGGGACACGGCTAAGTACTTAGATTTTTCCTTCTTGAGAGGTGGTGCACTTTCCCCACAATATTCGACATGCATCGAGACAAGATCTTTTAGAAGTCTTCCCTTATACCAAATGGACACTGTAGGGGTCCCAACCTAATAAGGTTGATCCCTCCTGTGTTTTACAATGCTAGTCCCTGGATCAATAGCTAGCATCCATAGTTAAGATGTAATATCAAGAAACAAAGGTCATAATATAACTTTATAACCAGGAAAAAATAATTTTATTACATCAAACATAGCTCATATGGCTATTACATTACATTGCAGCGGAATAACTATGGTCAAGTGGTCCTTCATCTTCAAAGTGCCACAGGCAGATGTTGGTTGTAGACTTTGTAATCCTAAACAATCAATCTTCACTAAACAATCAACCTGCAATATACAAGTTACAGCCACAAAGGGTCAATACATTTGAATTGTATTGGCAAGTGATACTATAATAGTTTAGTGGAGTCTATCATCTATATGCATTTGGCTAAGTGGAGTTGAGGCTTGCATTGCTCAAAATAGTTTTTTCTTAACATTTTGAAAATACTAAGTTTTTGTTTTGACAAATTACTTCCCAAGGCATCTACCAATCAAAGATCAAGATCCTTTCCAAGGCATCCACCAATCAAAGACTGAAGTGCTTGGCAAAACCATTTTCTCAATCAAAGATTTCAAGATCCTTGTACCAAGCCATCTCTCCATCAATGATTGAAGAATTCAAACAACCCTTGTTCAAACCACAAGATTTTAATTTAGAAATTGGAATGATGAGATTCTTGATTGCTTCCATGTCTTGATGCTCAAATTGTCCTTTACCAGGGACATGGCTAAGTACTTAGATTTTACACTCTGCAGAGGTGGTGCACTTTACCCACAAGACTTGGTTTCCCAAGACAAAATCTTTCAAGCCTTCCCTTAGACCAAGATGGACGGCTCCAACCTATCAAACACTACCACCCACTGTCCATTTGGCTAAGTTCTTGCAACCTATATGATCATGGCAGAGCCCATATTTCCAAGTGGTTGCACTTGAAGCTTCTCAACATTTGACATCTCAAATCCCTTTGTTTCTGGTGGCCATCCACAAGTGAGATACACAAGGTCAACCATAAACATGGGCCTTGTGAACCACTCAACATAACCCAATCTTTCCATTCCACCCAGGTGATTCATTAACTTAGTTGTTTTATTAAACAAAACATAAGTCCTCAGACTTAGAATATTTTTCCATAGTGTGAATATATTTTCCACCCATTTTTTCTATTAGCTAGGCTAAGCTTGGTAGTATTAGGAAACTTAACTTAGGAAATCCTACTAAGGATTCATCTACTAGGTTTTCCTATAGCAAGATCTATACTTAGCAAAATCCATGCAAGTTTATTTAGCAAAATCACTAATGCATAGAAAAGTAATGGGATAGAAAGTATGAAGCATCACTTGCCTTTTTGGTAGGAAAGGGTGGTTCACTCCTTGATCTTGCTAGTCTCATACTTCACTACAAGTCAAACAAGCAAACACTAATTCAACTAGCATTCCAAACCAATAAATCAATCAAACAAATTCACACACACACGACAAAGGAAATCAATTCTTTCATGGGAGCATGCACAAGATAGTTTTATTTTGCAAAGGGGTTTCTAAACTTTGTAATATCCAAATTGGTCATTTACCAAAGTGGCAAAGTCATTAGCAAGAGGGTTTTGTCCAAATACTATTTTTAAATCCATTCATCATTTCATGTGGTGAAAAATGTTTTTATTAAGGCAAAAACTCTTAAGTTGTTCACCAAATGAGTTGCTATTGCAAAGCTTGGTGTTTTTGGGTCAGTAGGTTTGGTCCAAACTATTTCCTTAAAGTTTTCTTTCCATAAACATTTTTATAATAAAAACTATTCCTTTTATTTGGGTAGAAAATGACTAAGTCAAGTAATCTAACCTAAATTTTACAAAAATCATTTCTAACACCAAGGGTTGGTTCCTAGGGTCAGTAAGATCACAACAAACCATTTTGCAAAGGTTTTAATCCAAAAATCATTTTTAAACAATTTTTCTTATCTAAACAAGTACACAAATGTTTCTGCAAATTCAAACAAGCTAACAGATACTATTTGTCAAACTAAGGCCATGGTTGGCTAGGGCTTGTTCTCCTGATTTCATTGATATAAAATTTGCCAAATTTGGACGTGTGGATCAAAAGTTATAAGGGTTTGAAAATCCTATCTAAATCAGATTTCAAATCTGTTTTTAAACCAAATAGGTGACACGCGGCGCTGTTTCATTGGTCGATACCGGTTCGGCCGGATCGGGCGACGCTGACCGTTGGATCTAATTATCATCGCGCGGCTCAGATCGACGCATACCTCTTCGCTAACATTCTATCGTATCCGTCGGATCGGGATCGGATGGCTGTGGGTGATTGACCTTAGACGGGCGGCGCTGCGGCGGCTGCTGGCGGCGGAGCGACCATACGATGGCGGCGCCGGCGGTACAGGAGTCAAAGGAGGGTGGAGATGCTCACGGATTCGGCGCCGCGATGCTCAACGTGGTACTTGTCCGCCGTCGAAGGCGCTAGGGCACCGCGATTGCTCGCCGGAGTTGGTCTTGGCGGCGACCGCGGTCGAGGTCTATGACGGCTCTGTGGTTCACCAGGAGGCAAGATAAGATCGTGATCAGATGCAGGAGTCCATGGAGATGACGTGTGCGTGAACGTAAGGGGTCGGGGTGGTCTAGAATTACCGGAGGAGCTCAACGGAGGCGAGACAGACGGCGGCGCTCAGAATTTTTGTCGAAGACGGCTTCCTGGGGCGCCCGCGGTTGAACGAAGTGTACTAGGAGATGCTCCAAAGAGTGGGGAGGTTGCTAGGTTGCATAGGAAGGCACGAGGTGGAGTGTGTTGGCCGGAATCGGCGAGCAGTCGTCGGGAGCAGAGGAAGTCTGGGCAAAATTCTCCTACCGGGGCGTGTCGAGGAGGGGCGTCTGGGGGAAACGGAAGAGGGGAGGCTGGCGCTTAAGTGTGCTTGATCGCGGCGAGTTATGGTGGCCGTGTTAAGGCGTAATCAAGCCACGAGTCAATAGCCTGCAACGTTGGCGAAGGGAGGAAGAACGGGTCGTGGGAGTGGGGAAGGAGAACAGTGGAGTGGGGCCGTTGCGTCAGTGGGAAAAGAGACGAGGAGGAGGTCCACCTGCCAGTGAGATTGTGGGTTAGGTTTTCGGTGGAGAAAAACGGTTCGGGGGGAGGAACAGGTGGGCTAGGTGGGCTGCTGCTGGGTTAGTTGGGCCAGATTGGTGGGCTGTTCTATTTTTTTTCTGTCTAATTCTTTTTCTTTTTCTATTTCTATTTCCTGATTTGTTATTTCAAACAATTATTCAAGCATTCAAATAATTCAACAATTCAAACAATCATTAAACTTTGCATTGTGTTTTTGGTTCTGTTCATCAACATAATCCAACACTCCAAAATAAAATAATATTTTAAATCTTTTTAGGTTCCATTTATTAATTAAATAAAATGGACTATGGTTTATTAATAAAATAGGGTTTGGTTTAATTAATAAAATCCCCATTTGAAATCCAAATATTTTCAAAAACCAAATCAATAGGTTTTATTTGAAAATATAAGATACTTGAAATACTTGTTTAAAATAAAATAACATTTTATTATAGGGTCCATTAATAATTAAATAAAATGGGCCTTAGTTATTAATTCAAATAGGATTTATTTTATTGAGATATTTATTTTGAAATCTAAAATAAAGCCAAAACACTTTAGTAGGTTTTATTAGAGAGTATAAAATACTTGAAAAACCTATTTAAAATAATTTAATAAGTTTTGATGTTTTAATTAAAATGGTAAAACCTTTTATTTGAATAAAATTTGGATATTAATTCCTTATTAATTTATTTAAACAAATCTTTGCTAATTTTATCTAAATAAAATGTTTTAATTCATAAGCTTGGCCAAGGTTTTAATTTGGCTTTATAAAATAATCTTTGTTTATGAATTCACCTTTTCTTTTGAAAACTAAATCCTTTTATTTTAAAAGATCTAAAATAGTATTTTAAATATTTTTATTTTCCTTTAATAAAATTTTATCTTTTTAAATCTCTTTAGGATCTATTTGATTCAAATGGGTTTGAAGTTCCAATTGAATTCAAAAGTTTCTTACGGCTCGAAAATCAAACAAAGTTTTATTTTATTAACTTATTTTCACATTACAAGATTTGGAAAATCTTGGGATGTGACAGTTACCCTTAAAATAAATCTCGTCCGAGATTTGGGAGGCTAGGATTACAAGCAAGTTCAAACAACTAGGGTACTGCCACCCTTAAAAATTTTCAAACAAAAATTACATATTGGCCTTCCAGGATCCTGAAAACTTCTCTAAGCAAACTTTTGCATTGAGTCCTTTGTTTCCATACTTGACTCATGGGCCAAGGTTGAGATCCTTCATAGACTTGTTTAACTTGTTTTTCATCTTTTCTGGACAATTGCTTGCATAGTGGCCTAGTTCCTTGCATTTGAAACACATCACTTGGCTGATATCTTTCTTTTCCTTTGGTATCTTCTTTGGTATCATTATCTCTTGTTTGTTTCTTTGGTTCTTCTTCTTTTCTGGGCATTCATTGGCATAGTGCCCCATCTCTTTGCAATTGTAACATTGCAACTGGCTTATGTCTTTCTTCTTCTTTTTGGGTCTCTCCAAAGCTATGAGTTCTTCTAGTTCATGTTCTTCATAAGTGGGAGATCTTTCTCTCTTCTTGGGGCATTGATCTTCATGTTCCTTGGATGCATGATTCTTGTCTCTAAAATTATAGCTAGCTTGGGTTCCTTCTAGAATAACATCTTTGTCATCCTTGTTGTCATTAGCTCTTTGGGAAAAGTTTTCTCTCATGTTGATCATTTGAGTAACCAATCCTTGCAACAATTGGGATTGAAGTTTCAAAATCCTTTGTATGGCTGGGTCTAGTCCATTGTTGTTGGCTAAAAGCTGAGTTGTTTCTTGGCTCAACTGGTTTTGGGTTGCTATAATCTCTTTCATGCTGTCCACTTGGTTGTTGTTGTTGTCATCAACCTTGATGTTGGAGTTTCTTGGAGTAGTCATCTGTTTGGGTTGAAGGGAGATTAGAATAGGCAAGACATTTCTAAGGAGTCAATTCTAATCACACACATCACAATTCACTCAAGCAATGTGCATGCAATCACAAACCAAACAATTCATTCAAACAACAAGTTTCAAGCACATACTTAGGCAACAAAATATTTTTGTTACACCACATAAGTTGGTGTGTTTTGACTTAACTAAATTATGGTGGTCCATCTATATGGTTCACTTGTGATCTTTCCTTCCTTTATGATTCTTCTTGTATGAGATCATGGTTTCCTTGAGAAAAACTCCTTGGTCACAAACTTCAAAGTTGTGGATGGTTCCTTCTTATTTTGCATTCCCTCAGTCTCTAAATCTTGAGTAAGATTTTCCTTGTTTCACTTGTGGTCCTTAGTGATATCTAAGTTGGAAGTCCTTGGTGAAGATGCTGAAGATGTTGAAGTCATTAGAGTTGAAGAAGTTGAAGAAGTCCTTTGCACATGGTGTAGTCTTTGGCCATGGGTAGGTTTTTCCATCAAGTTTGAAACAGAAGAGATGTAGAGTTGAAACCAAAATGGTTAAGGAAAGAGGTTACAAGTGTTTTTTGTAAATATGTTTTGGATCAAAATATAACTCCTATTTTTCTAAGGGTTTTTGTCCAATCCTAGGGTTTACAAATCCTACAGGCAACACAATGCTCTGATACCATCTGTTGGGGTCCCAACCTAATAAGGTTGATCCCTCCTGTGTTTTACAATGCTAGTCCCTGGATCAATAGCTAGCATCCATAGTTAAGATGTAATATCAAGAAACAAAGGTCATAATATAACTTTATAACCAGGAAAACATAATTTTATTACATCAAACATAGCTCATATGGCTATTACATTACATTGCAGCGGAATAACTATGGTCAAGTGGTCCTTCATCTTCAAAGTGCCACAGGCAGATGTTGGTTGTAGACTTTGTAATCCTAAACAATCAATCTTCACTAAACAATCAACCTGCAATATACAAGTTACAGCCACAAAGTGTCAATACATTTGAATTGTATTGGCAAGTGATACTATAATAGTTTAGTGGAGTCTATCATCTATATGCATTTGGCTAAGTGGAGTTGAGGCTTGCATTGCTCAAAATAGATTTTTCTTAACATTTTGAAAATACTAAGTTTTGTTTTGACAAATTACTTCCCAAGGCATCTACCAATCAAAGACGAAGATCCTTTCCAAGGCATCCACCAATCAAAGACTGAAGTGCTTGGCAAAACCATTTTTCTCAATCAAAGATTTCAAGATCCTTGTACCAAGCCATCTCTCCATCAATGATTGAAGAATTCAAACAACCCTTGTTCAAACCACAAGATTTTAATTTAGAAATTGGAATGATGAGATTCTTGATTGCTTCCATGTCTTGATGCTCAAATTGTCCTTTACCAGGGACATGGCTAAGTACTTAGATTTTACACTCTGCAGAGGTGGTGCACTTTACCCACAAGACTTGGTTTCCCAAGACAAAATCTTTCAGAAGCCTTCCCTTAGACCAAGATGGACGCGTTCCAACCTATCAAACACTACCACCCACTGTCCATTTGGCTAAGTTCTTGCAACCTATATGATCATGGCAGAGCCCATATTGCCAAGTGGTTGCACTTGAAGCTTCTCAACATTTGACATCTCAAATCCCTTTGTTTCCTGGGTGGCCATCCACAAGTGAGATACACAAGGTCAACCATAAACATGGGCCTTGTGAACCACTCAACATAACCCAATCTTTCCATTCCACCCAGGTGATTCATTAACTTAGTTGTTTTATTAAACAAAACATAAGTCCTCAGACTTAGAATATTTTTCCATAGTGTGAATATATTTTCCACCCATGTTTTCTATTAGCTAGGCTAAGCTTGGTAGTATTAGGAAACTTAACTTAGGAAATCCTACTAAGGATTCATCTACTAGGTTTTCCTATAGCAAGATCTATACTTAGCAAAATCCATGCAAGTTTATTTAGCAAAATCACTAATGCATAGAAAAGTAATGGGATAGAAAGTATGAAGCATCACTTGCCTTTTTGGTAGGAAAGGGTGGTTCACTCCTTGATCTTGCTAGTCTCATACTTCACTACAAGTCAAACAAGCAAACACTAATTCAACTAGCATTCCAAACCAATAAATCAATCAAACAAATTCACACACACACGACAAAGGAAATCAATTCTTGCATGGGAGCATGCACAAGATAGTTTTATTTTGCAAAGGGGTTTCTATGGGGTTTCTAAACTTTGTAATATCCAAATTGGTCATTTACCAAAGTGGAAAAGTCATTAGCAAGAGGGTTTTGTCCAAATACTATTTTTAAATCCATTCATCATTTCATGTGGTGAAAAATGTTTTTATTAAGGCAAAAACTCTTAAGTTGTTTACCAAATGAGTTTCTATTGCAAAGCTTGGTGTTTTTGGGTCAGTAGGTTTGGTCCAAACTATTTCCTTAAAGTTTTCTTTCCATAAACATTTTTATAATAAAAACTATTCCTTTTATTTGGGTAGAAAATGACTAAGTCAAGTAATCTAACCTAAATTTTACAAAAATCATTTCTAACACCAAGGGTTGGTTCCTAGGGTCAGTAAGATCACAACAAACCATTTTGCAAAGGTTTTAATCCAAAAATCATTTTTAAACAATTTTTCTTATCTAAACAAGTACACAAATGTTTCTGCAAATTCAAACAAGCTAACAGATACTATTTGTCAAACTAAGGCCATGGTTGGCTAGGGCTTGTTCTCCTGACTTCATTGATATAAAATTTGCCAAATTTGGACGTGTGGATCAAAAGTTATAAGGGTTTGAAAATCCTATCTAAATCAGATTTCAAATCTGTTTTTAAACCAAATAGGTGACACGCTGTTTCATTGGTCGATACCGGTTCGGCGGATCGCGATCTTGACCGTTGATCTAATTATCATCGCGGCTCGATCGACGCATACCTCTTCGCTAACATTCTATCGTATCCGTCGGATCGGGATCGGATGGTCAGGTGATTGACCTTAGGCAGGCGGCTGCGGCTGCTGGCGGCGGCGAGCGACCATACGATAAGCGCCAGCGTACAGAGGCAAGGAGGTGTGGAGATGCTCACGGATTCGGCGCCGCTGATGCTCAACGTGGTACTTGTCCGTCGGCGAAGGCTTAGGCAGCCGCGATTGCTCGCCGGAGTTGGTATCTTGGCGGACGCGCGGTCGAGGTCTAAGACGGCTCGTGGTTCACCAGAGGCAAGATAAGATCGTGATCAGATGCAGGAGTCCATGGAGATGGCGTGCGTGAATGTAAGGGCGGGTGGTCTAGAATTACCGGAGGAGCTCAACGGAGGCGAAGACAGACGGCCGTAATTTTTGTCGAAGACGGCTTCGGGCGCCAGCGGTTGAGCAAGTGTACTAGGAGATGCTCAAAGAGTGGGGAGGTTGCTAGGTTGCATAGGAAGGCAGGAGGTGGAGTGTGTTGGCGGAATCGGCGAACGCAGTCGGAGACAGAGGAAGTCTGGGCAAAATTCTCCACTGGGGCGTGTCGAGGAGGGCGTCTGGGAAAGCGGAAGAGGGAGGCTGGCACTTAAGTGTGCTTGATCGCGCGAGTTATGGTGGCCGTGTTAAGGCGTAATCAAGCCACGAATCAATAGCACCTGAACGTTGGCGAAGGGAGGAAGAACGGTCGTGGGAGTGGGGAAGGAGAACTGGAGTGGGGCCAAGTCGGCTGGGAAAAGAGACGAGGAGGAGGTCCACCGCCGGTGAGTGTGGGTTAGGTTTTCGTGGAGAAAAAGCGGTTCGGGGAGGAACAGTGGGCTAGGTGGGCTCTTGCTGGGTTAGTTGGGCCAGATTGGTGGGGCATTCTATTTTTTTTTTCTCTAATTCTTTTCTTTTTCTATTTCTATTTCTGATTTGTTATTTCAAACAATTATTCAAGCATTCAAATAATTCAACAATTCAAACAATCATTAAACTTTGCATTGTGTTTTGGTTCTGTTCATCAACATAATCCAACACTCCAAAATAAAATAATATTTTAAATCTTTTAGGTTCCATTTATTAATTAAATAAAATGGACTATGGTTTATTAATAAAATAGGGTTTGGTTTAATTAATAAAATCCCATTTGAAATCCAAATATTTTCAAAAACCAAATCAATAGGTTTTATTTGAAAATATAAGATACTTGAAATACTTGTTTAAAATAAAATAACATTTTATTATAGGGTCCATTAATAATTAAATAAAATGGGCCTTAGTTATTAATTCAAATAGGATTTATTTTATTGAGATATTTATTTTGAAATCTAAAATAAAGCCAAAACACTTTAGTAGGTTTTATTAGAGAGTATAAAATACTTGAAAAACCTATTTAAAATAATTTAATAAGTTTTGATGTTTTAATTAAAATGGTAAAACCTTTTATTTGAATAAAATTTGGATATTAATTCCTTATTAATTTATTTAAACAAATCTTTGCTAATTTTATCTAAATAAAATGTTTTAATTCATAAGCTTGGCCAAGGTTTTAATTTGGCTTTATAAAATAATCTTTGTTTATGAATTCACCTTTTCTTTTGAAAACTAAATCCTTTTATTTTAAAAGATCTAAAATAGTATTTTAAATATTTTTATTTTCCTTTAATAAAAGTTTATCTTTTTAAATCTCTTTAGGATCTATTTGATTCAAATGGGTTTGAAGTTCCAATTGAATTCAAAAGTTTCTTCTGGCTCTGAAAATCAAACAAAGTTTTATTTTATTAACTTATTTTCACATTACAAGATTTGGAAAATCTTGGGATGTGACAGACACGCTCCATCCTATCACCCCCTACAACCTTCTATCCATCTGGCTAAGTTATTGCAACCTATATGATCCAGACAGAGCCCATATTGCCATGTGGCTGCACTAGAAGCTTCTTTAACATTTGGCATCTCATATCTCTTTGTTCCTGGGTGGCATTCCACAAGTGAGATACACAGGGTAGGCCATGAAAATGGGGCCCTGGTAACCACTCAACAAAAATCCATCCAAGCAATTACCATGCCACCCAGGTATTTCATTCACTTAGTTGTTTTATTAAAAAAACATAAGTCAAAAGACTTAGTAAAATTTCCATAGCATGTGTATATAAAACCACCCTTGTTTGCTACTAGCTAGGCTAATCATGATATCAACATGTTTATTAACTTAGAGTATAATTCAACCAAGGCTACATCTACTAGGATTTCCCATAGCATGGCATATAGATACCTAGTAAAAATTCCATGCAAGCCCTATAAAAAATATCACTAGTGCATAGTCAAAATAATGGGAAAAATACATGAAGCACCACTTTCCTTGGTAGTTGGGGGAGTAGCAACAATCCTCACAATCACAATCACCACTAGCACCAAAATATACACATAAAATGATAGCACCAAATTTACATTCAAATAATCAAGCAAAAAATATATGAATGCATGCAAGTGTCATGTGATGATTTTTCTAAGCTAAACAAGACAAGTCAAAACAATACTGAACACCAAACCAACATTTATAGACTAAATAAAGTTAATTTGTCCTTAAAACATTTCCTAAACAATTTATATACTCAAAATAAGCATATAAATGTCTCTGCATAAAAACCCATTTTTACAGAATCAAAACTCAAAACTAAGCCAACAGTAGTGTAGGATTTATTTTTGTGAATCCAATGATATAGTATTTGCAAAATTTGGCCAAATAGAAATTAAGTTATGAATTTTACAAGTTTGAAACCAAATCTCGTTTTTAAATTGAAAATCAAGCCACGCGGCAGCTCCTGATTGGACAGTACCGATTCGGGTGGACCGCTGTAGCATCCCAGTTGTCTAACACCTGTAATTCTACTGGATCTAGTAATAAAAGGGCCACTTCCTACATACAATTGTTGCATCATCATCATATCATGCTCATGTCATCATGCCACTTTGCATTTGAGCATCATACAAAACCCTTGAGCTTTGGTTCTTATCTCATATGCATTCATATTTGTAGTTGTCTCTTGATATTGTATTTGGTTCTTGATATATTGTTAAGTGCCCAAGTTGAGTTGGGGGCATATCTTTTATTGACTCCACCACCTTTTCATCACCACCTTATAATTCCACTATCCAACTAATATGAGCTTGGCATTTTATTTGTGGTTACCTCTAGCTCATGTGGGTTGGGTGGATTCCACTCATAATCTTATGCTTGGCCTTTTCCCACCTTTTGGGAATGCATGGAATAATGCCACATGATTTTATGTTGTTTTCACAATGTAAATACATGGCATTTATTGTTTGCATGGGCCATGCAAGTGCCACCTTTTACTTGACTTTTGAATGTTATTTTTGTTTTGCTTGCATGGATTCCCCTTTTCCTTGCTTGATCTTGTTTTGGCTAGTATAGTACCCCACCCAAACCCTCTACCTCTCTCTCCCCTTCTAGTTAGACCCTACCCTAATCACCTTTTCCCCTTCCATGCTTGCACATGTGATCTTGTGGGCATGCCCTAAGCTCCTCCCCCCCTCTCTAGCCCCTACCACCCTTGTGCTTGTTCATGTGATGCCATTTTTATGTGCTTACACATGGTCACACCTTTCCTCTCTTCTCACCTTCCCCTCGAACCCTAAACCGACCCCCCCCCTAATCTAAACCCTAAACCATGTACCACCACCCTCTAACCTAACCGATCCTCCCCATGCGTGCCCATCCACCCTACCCGAGCCTCCCAACCAACCCTAGCATCTAACCACCCGAGCTCCCTTTCCTCTCCCTCTCCCTAGCCCTTGCCACAGCCCGGGCCTGTCCCTTTACAGCCAAGACAGCGGCCACCTCCCCTTCTCTCTTACTCTGCCCCACCTGCAGCCCCTCTCTGTCCCTGTTTCTCTTCTCTCTCGATCACGTGCCGTGTCTCCCTTCCATCTCTCTTTCTACAAAAAGCCACGCCGTAGCAGCTTGCCCTCATCCTCTCCTCACCTGCCCTGGATCTCGATCTAGCCCCCCTTCTCCTCCTTCACCGGGCCATCCAGAACCCTAGAGACAGCTTTCGGTCGTCGTCGGCGAGCCATGGTTCACCGAAACCCTCGTCGCTAGAGGAGCACCACCCGTACAGGAGCTTGGCGTGGAGCCACCGCAGGCAGTTGGGAGCCGCAGGAGGAGCCAGAGCCGCCACGTTCTGCCCCCGTCGCTGAACCGAACACATCCGAGAGCGCCACACCGTCGCTCGCGCTCGCCGCCGTTCACCATCCCCTCGCCGTCGTCTCGGCGCTCTCCGGCACATCACCACCGTCACCAGCACCCCCTCGGTGAGCTGCCGCCCAGCCCTCCTCCCTCTAGCTCACGCCGCCTCTGCCTCGCTAGCCTCGCTCTGGCGCCAAGCTCTGGCGCGCCCGCGCTGGCAGTGAATAGCGATGAAACAGCCCGAGCGCACCCCTGTTCTTCACCTCGCCCCGTCTGCTACAGCCCTCCTCCGCAAAAATCCCCAACATGAAAATCATAGCCCTACCTTTCCTCTGCGTTTTTAGTTTTTACATCATCTCCTAAATCGCGTTGTATCCGTCGCCATCGTCCTCGAAAGTTTCTGAAAAACCCTCTTTTACCTGTCGTTGTTTTTCAGTTTTTGGCCTAGGGTCGGCCTCTGTTCGTCGTAGTTTCTCCACGCGTAGAGTCCTCCGTTCGCGAAACTCCAAACATCAAAGTTATAGCCTGGTGTTCCCTCTCCAACTTTGCTTTTTGTGTCTTGTGCAAAATCTCCACCGATTCCTCGCCATCTTCATCCAAAGTTCGAGCCAGCTAGCTGTTTCCGCGTGTAATCTTCAGTATCGTCAGTCTGCACCCCCGGACGCTTTTCTAAATAGGCCCCTAGGCTTCTCTGACTCCCAACCCGTGGCCCCTCTGTGTCCAGTCTTTTTGTAAAAAGGCACCCCGCTTTTCTAGATTCTCCACCCGCGGTACACCCCACCTTTGTCCCACGTGGCAGCCAGCCAAGACTCGGGTCCCACAATTGGTGTCTAGGGCTAGGTTAGCCTGAGTATTAAAATGTTTTCTGTTTTCAGAATTCAAATTCAAATTTTCAAAATCTGTTGAAACTAAATAAAATTCATAACTTATTCCTGGTTTGGAATTTGAATTCAAACCTTATATGAAAAATGTTTTGTTTTTGAATGTTAATTCAAATCCATATTCAAATATTTTCAGAATTAATTTATTTATCCAACCTTTGACTTTGACCCTATTTAATTATTTGACTTAAAATAAATTTAAATTCACAATTTCAAATAATACAAATAATATATGTTTTTGAATCAGAAAAATGTGAGGAATTCAAATATGCCATTCAAAATATTATTTGAACACTTTAAAGTCCAAGTTGGGTAAAATTACAACAAAATGCCACTTGAACTTAATAAATTAATAACTTTTGATCTATAACTCCGAATTTAACAAATGATATGTCTAAAATGATCAGCTCGACGAGACCTTTCTGTTTATGCTACCCATGACTTCAATTGTAGCATGCATCATATACATATAAAGTATACAGCAACTGATATGACAATAAAATGGGACCAAAACCCCATAAAAATGTTACTTCTTGTGTTCTACACCTCACCCATGCTATGCTACTTTATTGCCATGCAAATTGTGCATCATTCATCATGGCATGATTGTTTGCTTGTCGCATTTTATTCATATGCTTGCGCTCTTTATTTATGTTGGCCTTGTTTGTTTGGTTCTTCTCCGAATAGACACTGAGCAGGGGATATATCAAGAGAACCAGGAGCACTACCCAGATCCGTCTCTCGCTTCAACTGAGTTGCCAGGCAAGCACTACCACACGCTTGCATACATACAGTACCTATTGCCTCTATCTTATTCTTGCATCATTGAGTCGCGATTGCATTAAATTGAATCCCAAGTATTGCATAGCCTTTACTTTAAACCCCACCAAGCTTGTTCCTCCATCCCAT
The DNA here is from genome assembly GCA_030063025.1 of Avena longiglumis. Lineage (NCBI taxonomy): Eukaryota > Viridiplantae > Streptophyta > Magnoliopsida > Poales > Poaceae > Avena > Avena longiglumis. Next base: position 441,339,999 of record CP125975.1, on the reverse strand, counting down.
GAGCCATTACTACAGGAGTTGTTTGAGCCATGCGAGTCGTAGAACAGCATGTGTAGGGTATGTGAGAGTCTGATGGATAACGAGGTACCTAAACAACTTAACCTGAGTAGTAATGGGATAACTAATGAAAGTGGCATCGGTGAGCAACATCTGCTATTTGGTTTTCCTGCTCACTTGTGTCCCGTAAGACCCCGAGTACTTGATTCCTGTTCCTTGATTTATTCGCTTATCCACATCCGGAGGCTTATGGGACCCCCAGCCGTGAGCTTGATTCATTCTTATTTCTTGGGGCCACAAACTAGTTTGAGGTTTTATTTACTATCCTGTACTTATGCCATGCTACTTTTGTATTTACGATTGTGCGAGGAGCACCTGTCTTATTTAGGATCGTGTGGCACGATTCCGCAGTATCGACAAGCCCAGCCACACTTTGGGTTCCCGATCGTTCTGACCGTCCCCACAACCTTGAGTCCGTCTCGGGAGCCGGCCGTTCTATGGTCTACTTAAGGGTGCCCCTGAAATATTTCTGAATCCTGTGATTGCTTTGTCGTGAAGGCCTCGTTGGGTTTTGATTTGGTTTTTCCGAGGTTGATCGAGTGTGTGTTGCTATTTGTGCACCCCTGCAGGGTAAAACTTTCTGAAAGCCGTGTCCGCGGTTATGGACGACTTGGAGCACAGTTTCTCGATCATAGACAAGCATAACTAAAGTACCGCTTTAATCTGACTAAGTAATTGACTAGTAAATAGTGCAATATTCATGGAATGGTTAATAAAACTGCCAACGGATGGGGGTTGTTCGTCCGCTTCCTCGTTGGTAAGCGAGGAGGAGGATGGATCTGATGAAATTACTGTTATAACTGTTGTCATTAATTCACGGACATCCGTCTATCTTTGGTTAGGCGGATGGTTAGCGAGTATCTATAGAACTGCTAGGGTTTATCTTTGTTGCAATTGCGTCACCCAGTTGTGTCCCCTTTAGAGGCATTAAGACTTCCGAGTACCCTTAGGGTCTCACACGATAAATTATTGGTTCGGATGAAGCAGGTACCCTCGCGGACGGATCTTTGGGTGGAAGAGGCTGAGGATGTGGGCAACGAACGTTCGGTGTAGAGATTCAGGGAACGGGGATCCGTGAGATCTGTGGGCGGGATGTGCTTATTTCTATGGCATCTTATGCCGATTTGCTTCTTATCCGTACTCGGACCTTGTTTTGCCGCTTCCGCTTGTTACTCTGATGTGTGATGTATGAGGAATTATCCTAACATATTATATCTATCTAGGTCATTTGAATCTTGCCGTATGGCGTTGCTATATTTCCTTTCTTTCTAGATGGTGTGGCTCTGATGTACTCTTGTATGGTGGCTTGCATACATACTCATTTGTGTATGTAGTTGATCCCTTCGCCTGCCGATTACGCCGCCTGTACAGGTCCCGTTGAGTTGGAAGTGGTTGGGACGGCCGAAAGGTCTACCCTTGAGTGGCTTTTGGGGCCCCACCGTACTATTTCAACCACTACCGCTCATCCAGGCTTGTATCTAGGAGCGTAATTCACCGAGGTAGTTACAATTGGTATCAGAGCCATCCCGACCTTCAGGGTCTCAGCCAAACGGTCATTGTCAGTCTAGCAAATATTTTGGTAGTTATGTATACTAGGGAAAAACAAAACGCGAGAGTAGGACTGCTTCCACTTTTATCCTTACCCACCCACCCACCCTTTTCTGGTAAGGAAGTGCAACGTTTTCAATCCTCTTCTTAAAATTCAAAATAGGATTCACGTGTTCTGGGTTTCCGTAGTACCATAAGTTGTGTGTGTGTGTGGTGTGTAATCCCTTGTCTATCTGTTGCATCCAGTTGTTATCTAATCAGCCTTTGGTTATCAACTGTTGGTACATTCCATACCGACAGGCTTTTGCAAACCGACGCAATCTGTCTTCCTCTTTGTATCCGACGTTATCTTGTTTGGGGTGTTCGTTTCCGTAGTTACCAATACTTAGGTTCAATGTGAGAAGAAGGGGTTGGGATATGTGTTCCACTTATTCATGTGCGGAGTAATGATTTGAGTGCGGGATGGAGTCGCGACCATACCACTACTCTCATCATTCGCTTTTGTATATTGAATCGGTAGAGTCACTAATCTTGATTCGTTAAGTAATTTTGCGCATCTATTGGTATTTTAATGCCGAAATTTGTGGAAAATTTTTCTTTGATATATTTGTGTACCACACTCCTTTTCAGTCGTGTGCGATATGCTTAATATCTTTTAGGTGCTTTGAACTTTGTTGATATTTTAATATCATCTCAGTAAATTGTATCCTTTAATCTTGGTTAATTCCATCTTGGTACTATTTTGGATTATTATCATTCTCCATTATAGTACTGACTTGAGTTTTATATCAATGACAGGATGGCTCCACCACGCCGTTCTGATGAGGACATACCACCTGAACTGGGCTCCGCGCTGTCAAACATCGCTAATGCTTTGGCAGCAATGCAGCAGAACCAGCAGCGCTTTGAGGAGAGTGTTCGGAGGAACGAGTTTGCTCCACTCCCTCCACCTCCCAAGCGAGGAGACATCAAGAGCTTCCTGAAATTCAACCCTCGTCAGTTTGATGTTTCTGATCGACCACTGGACGCGGATGATTGGCTGCGTGAGATGTCAAGGTTGCTCGAGACTGCTGATGTTCCGGAGCAGGAGTGGGTCAAGTGTGCTACTCACCTTCTGAAGGGAGATGCAGCTCTCTGGTGGGATAATTACTTGAAGGCAAGCTGCACTGGGTTTCAGCCTACTTGGGAAAGGTTCACTGGAGCGTTCAAGGAGCAGTTTCTGTTAGAGATTGTAATGGAAAGGACGAAGGAAGCTTTTCTCAACCTGAAGCAAGGAAATGATAACGTCAACACCTACATCAGGAACTTCATGAATCTATCTCGTTATGGTGGCGATGAGGTATCTAATGACAAGAAGAAGCAGAAGAGGTTCAGGCAAGGGCTCAATGCATCGATCAAGTATGCAATCACACATGCAAGGCCGACATCTTTCCTGGAATTACAGCACACAACCCTGCAAGAGGAAGCAAGCAGGCAAGTATTTGAGGAGTCCAAGAAACACAACATGGATGCATCAAGCTCTTCAGTTATGGCAGCTCCTTCTAAGCGGCGTGTCTGGGTTCCTAACACCCCACCGTCGCTCCCGGCTCCACCAAGACCTGCAAGTTACGCGTCAAGGCCACCAAACTTCACCACTGCGGCTCCCAGGGGCTACAACCACCACTACCCCGAGGCGCTGGCGGAGTCCCACAGCTATGTTGCTCCACATCCACATGGTGCTTGTTTCACATGTGGAGATCATGGACATCCCAACTGGAACTGTCCGTTGAAAAACAAAGCTCTTCTTCCACCCCCGCCAAGATCTGCAGCAAGCTCTCCTATGGTTCGTGCACCACCACCTCGGGCTCTCAACATCAACACCAAGCCCGGGTCTGATGCTTCGTGCCAAGCGTGTCAACGCCGCTCAAGTGAGCATGCACCAGAGTTGTGATGGGTATGCTTCCGTTAACTCGGTCCTGCGAGTTTTGTTTGATTCTGGTGCATCGCATTCGTTTGTTTCTCACAAGTTTGCAAATGAGAATGTGTTAACTCTGGATCCTCTCCTTAAGAAGTTAATGGTCCTATCTCCGGGTTCAAACCTGAGGGCTGCTTATATCAGCCATGGCAATCAAATTGAGATTGGTGGCTCTTTGTTCTCGGCATCCTTAATTGTTCTGGGCAATTCTGACATTGATGTCATCTTGGGCATGGATTGGTTAACGGCAAATGCAGCTGTGATTGATTGTTTGAAACGCCGGTGTCTCTGAAGATTCCTGAAGGCCATATAGTCTTTTCTCCAAGTTTGACTCCTGCTGTCCAGCTCTTCTCTTTGGCGACTCTGAATGATGATGCTATGGAAGCTATTCAGAGTGTACCGATGGTCTGTGAGTTCCCAGATGTCTTTCCTGAGGAGTTGTCGGGTATGCCTCCGGATCGTGAGGTTGAGTTTGTCATTGAGCTTGAACCTGGAACGGCTCCTATCTCCAAGCGGCCTTATAAAATGGGTCCTTCTGAGTTGGCTGAACTCAAACGACAACTTGATGAACAAGAGAAGTTGGGTTTCATTCAACACAGTACTTCGTCTTGGGGTAGCCCAACAATCTTTGTGAAGAAGTGTGACAGGACCGATAGAATATGTGTTGACTACCGGGCTCTCAATGCTAAAACCATCAAGAACAAATATCCCCTCCCGCGGATTAATGATCTTTTCGATCAGCTAGCTGGAGCTGTGGTGTTCTCTAAGCTGGACTTGAGAAGTGGTTATCACCAAATCAAGATTCGCAAGGAAGATGTGCCCAAAACAGCTTTCACCACCCGCTATGGCCTGTATGAGTACACGGTCATGTCTTTCGGCCTCACCAACGCACCTGCTACCTTCTCGAGGCTGATGAACTCGGTTTTCATGGAGTACCTTGATAAGTTCGTTGTGGTCTATCTGGATGACATCCTGGTCTATTCTAAGTCCAAGGAAGAGCATGAAGAACACCTGCGGTGTGTCCTAAACAAGCTTCGTGAGAACCGCTTGTATGCAAAGTTCTCAAAGTGTGAGTTTTGGCTGCCTGAAGTAACCTATCTTGGTCATGTCATCTCTGCCAAGGGCATTGCAGTCAACCCGGAAACTGTGAAGACAATTGTTGAATGGCTTCCTCCTGTTAATGTCAAAGAAGTGCGGAGTTTTCTTGGTTTGGCTAGTTATTGCCGTCGCTTCGTTCAGAACTTCTCGAAGATAGCGAAGCCTCTTACCGATCTCCTAAAGAAAGGCAAGAAATACCTGTGGACTCCTGCGTGTCAAGAAAGTTTTGAGACACTCAAAGAGAAGCTCACTTCCACACCAGTCTTGGTTCCTCCGGATACATCTAAGCCTTTCCGGATATTACGACGCCTCTTTGCAAGGATTGGGTGCGGTCCTTATGCAAGAGAAACAGTGGTTGCTTATGCCTCTCGTCGATTGAAGACGCATGAGATCAACTATCCACACATGACCTCGAGCTCATGCAGCTTGTCTTTGCTTTGAAGCTATGGAGGCACTACTTTCTTGGTAACCGTTGTGAGATCTTTTCTGACCACAAGAGTTTGAAGTATATCTTCACTCAGCCTGATCTCAACCTTCGGCAGAGGAGATGGATTGAAGCAATCAATGACTTTGATGTGACCATCAACTACACTCCGGGCAAAGCTAATGTCATGGCCGATGCTCTTAGCCGCAAAGCTTATGTCAATAACCTCATGATGGAAGAACAACAGCCTCTCTTGTGCGAGGAATTCCGTCAGCTCAACCTGGAAATTGTGGAACAAGGGCATCTCCTGAACCTTCTGGCTACTCCTCTCTTGGAAGAAAATATTCGCTCTCGTCAGCTTGGTGATCCGCACACCAAAAAGATCATCTCTAAACTTGAGCTTCCGCAGAATGAGTCCTTCCACGTTGATGATCAAGGCACGCTTTTCTTTGAACACCGGATGTTTGTTCCGAACTACCCGGGTTTGAGAGAGCAAGTTCTCAAGGAGGCGCATGATTCGGTTCTTTCTATCCATCCTGGAAGAACAAAGATGTACATGGACTTGAAAACACAATATTGGTGGCCTGGTTTGAAATGGTATTGTGCCAAGTATGTCTCAGAATGTGATGTCTGCCGCAGAGTGAAAGCTGTCCATCAGAAACCTTTCGGTCTTCTACAACCATTGAAACCTCCGGAATGGAAATGGGAGAAAGTAGATATGGACTTCATCACTGGCTTTCCAAGGTCGCAGAAGGGCAACAATGCAATCTTTGTTGTCATCGACAGGCTTTCTAAAGTGGCTCATTTCTTCCCCGTCAAGGAAACAATTTCTGGAATTCAGTTGGTTGAGCTCTATATCAACAGAATTGTCTCTCTGTATGGGGTTCCGCTTGAGATCAGTTCAGACCGTGGAAGCATCTTCACGTCCAAGTTCTGGGAAAGTTTCCAAAATGCTTTGGGAACAAAGTTGAACTTCAGCACTGCTTACCACCCTCAGTCGCAAGGACAAGTCGAAAGGATCAATCAGATTCTGGAAGATATGCTTCGTGCTTGCGTCATCTCTTTTGGCATGAAATGGGAGGAATGTCTTCCTTATGCTGAATTCTCCTACAACAACAGCTTCCAGAAAAGTCTGAAGATGGCACCATTTGAGGCTCTCTATGGTCGCAAGTGCAGAACTCCGATTGGTTGGTCAGGTGCAGGAGAAAGAATCTGGTTTGGCCCTGACATTGTAACTCAAGCAGAGGAGAAGGTGCATATCATTCTTGAGAACCTGAAGATTGCTCAAAGTCGTCAGAAGAGCAATTATGACAGGAAGCACACGGACATGGTGTATGCCCCTGGTGATCTCGTCTACCTTCGTGTCACTCCCATGAGAGGAACACACCGCTTCGGTATCAAAGGAAAGCTGGCTCCTAGATACATCGGTCCTTTCAAGATTCGTGGTAGAAGAGGAGAAGTCGCTTATGCACTTGAGCTTCCGGAAAAACTCAAAGTCCATGATGTTTTCCACATCTCTCAGCTCAAGAAGTGCTTCAAAGATCCCGGCAGGACCGTGGATCATGAGCTAATCGATCTCCAAGAAGACCTGTCTTATCAAGAACACCCCACCAAAATCCTTGAGACCGCAGAAAGAAGGACTCGCAACAAGTCCATCAAGTTCTCCAAGGTGCAGTGGTCACACCATTCTGTGGATGAAGCCACTTGGGAGCGTGAAGATGAACTCCGTGCCAACTATCATACCCTCTTTGTGTCTTCTTCTTCTTCCTAGAATCTCGGGGCGAGATTCCTGTTTAGTGGGGGAGAGTTGTAGCATCCCAGTTGTCTAACACCTGTAATGCTACTGGATCTAGTAATAAAAGGGCCACTTCCTACATACAATTGTTGCATCATCATCATATCATGCTCATGTCATCATGCCACTTTGCATTTGAGCATCATACAAAACCCTTGAGCTTTGGTTCTTATATCATATGCATTCATATTTGTAGTTGTCTCTTGATATTGTATTTGGTTCTTGATATATTGTTAAGTGCCCAAGTTGAGTTGGGGGCATATCTTTTATTGACTCCACCACCTTTTCATCACCACCTTATAATTCCACTATCCAACTAATATGAGCTTGGCATTTTATTTGTGGTTACCTCTAGCTCATGTGGGTTGGGTGGATTCCTCATAATCTTATGCTTGGCCTTTTCCCACCTTTTGGGAATGCATGGAATAATGCCACATGATTTTATGTTGTTTTCACAATGTAAATACATGGCATTTATTGTTTGCATGGGCCATGCAAGTGCCACCTTTTACTTGACTTTTGAATGTTATTTTTGTTTTGCTTGCATGGATTCCCCTTTTCCTTGCTTGATCTTGTTTTGGCTAGTATAGTACCCCACCCAAACCCTCTACCTCTCTCTCCCCTTCTAGTTAGACCCTACCCTAATCACCTTTTCCCCTTCCATGCTTGCACATGTGATCTTGTGGGCATGCCCTAAGATCCTCCCCCTCTCTCTAGCCCCTACCACCCTTGTGCTTGTTCATGTGATGCCATTTTTATGTGCTTACACATGGTCACACCTTTCCTCTCTTCTCACCTTCCCCTCGAACCCTAAACCGCCCCCCCCCCCTAATCTAAACCCTAAACCATGTACCACCACCCTCTAACCTAACCGATCCTCCCCATGCGTGCCCATCCACCCTACCCGAGCCTCCCAACCAACCCTAGCATCTAACCACCCGAGCTCCCTTTTCTCTCCCTCTCCCTAGCCATGCCACAGCCCGGCCCTGTCCCTTTGCAGCCAAGACAGCGGCCACCTCCCCTTCTCTCTTACTCTGCCCCACCTGCAGCCCCTCTCTGTCCCTGTTTCTCTTCTCTCTCGATCACGTGCCGTGTCTCCCTTCCATCTCTCTTTCTACAAAAAGCCACGCCGTAACAGCTTGCCCTCATCCTCTCCTCACCAGCCCTGGATCTCGATCTAGCCCCCCCTTCTCCTCCTTCACCGGGCCATCCAGAACCCTAGAGCCAGCTTTCGGCCGTCGTCGGCGAACCATGGTTCACCGGAACCCTCGTCGCTAGAGGAGCACCACCCGTACAGGAGCTTGGCGTGGAGCCACCGCAGGCTGTTGGGAGCCGCAGGAGGAGCCAGAGCCGCCACGTTCTGCCCCCGTCGCTGAACCGAACACATCCGAGAGCGCCACACCGTCGCTCGCGCTCGCCGCCGTTCACCATCCCCTCGCCGTCGTCTCGGCGCTCTCCGGCACATCACCACCGTCACCAGCACCCCCTCGGTGAGCTGCCGCCCCGACCCTCCTCCCTCTAGCTCACGCCGCCTCTGCCTCGCTAGCCTCGCCCACTCTGGCCAAGCTCTGGCGCGCCTTGGCTTCTTGTGTGTGAGCAGAGCAGAGGAAACCGCCCAGCGCACCTGTTCTTCACCTCGCCCGTCACCCTGCCTCCTCATAAAATCCCCAACATGAAAATCATAGCCCTACCTTTCCTCTGCGTTTTTAGTTTTTACATCATCTCCTAAATCGCGTTGTATCCGTCGCCATCGTCCTCGAAAGTTTCTGAAAAACCCTCTTTTACCTGTCGTTGTTTTTCAGTTTTTGGCCTAGGGTCGGCCTCTGTTCGTCGTAGTTTCTCCACGCGTAGAGTCCTCCGTTGGCGAAACTCCAAACATCAAAGTTATAGCCTGGTGTTCCCTCTCCAACTTTGCCTTTTGTGTCTTGTGCAAAATCTCCACCGATTCCTCGCCATCTTCATCCAAAGTTCGAGCCAGCTAGCTGTTTCCGCGTGTAATCTTCAGTATCGTCAGTCTGCACCCCCGGACGCTTTTCTAAATAGGCCCTTAGGCTTCTCTGACTCCCAACCCGTGGCCCCTCTGTGTCCAGTCTTTTTGTAAAAAGGCACCCCGCTTTTCTAGATTCTCCACCCGCGGTACACCCCACCTTTGTCCCACGTGGCAGCCCAGTCAGCACCCTCGGGTCCCACCTGTCGGTGTCTAGGGCTAGGTTAGCCTGAGTATTAAAATGTTTTCTGTTTTCAGAATTCAAATTCAAATTTTCAAAATCTATTGAAACTAAATAAAATTCATAACTTATTCCTGGTTTGGAATTTGAATTCAAACCTTACATGAAAAATGTTTTGTTTTTGAATGTTAATTCAAATCCATATTCAAATATTTTCAGAATTAATTTATTTATCCAACCTTTGACTTTGACCCTATTTAATTATTTGACTTAAAATAAATTTAAATTCACAATTTCAAATAATACAAATAATATATGTTTTTGAATCAGAAAAATGTGAGGAATTCAAATATGCCATTCAAAATATTATTTGAACACTTTAAAGTCCAAGTTGGGTAAAATTACAACAAAATGCCACTTGAACTTAATAAATTAATAACTTTTGATCTATAACTCCGAATTTAACAAATGATATGTCTAAAATGATCAGCTCGACGAGACCTTTCTGTTTATGCTACCCATGACTTCAATTGCAGCATGCATCATATACATATAAAGTATACAGCAACTGATATGACAATAAAATGGGACCAAAACCCCATAAAAATGTTACTTCTTGTGTTCTACACCTCACCCATGCTATGCTACTTTATTGCCATGCAAATTGTGCATCATTCATCATGGCATGATTGTTTGCTTGTCGCATTTTATTCATATGCTTGCGCTCTTTATTTATGTTGGCCTTGTTTGTTTGGTTCTTCTCCGAATAGACCTTGGCGGGGATATATCAAGAGAACCAGGAGCACTACCCAGATCCGTCTCTCGCTTCAACTGAGTTGCCAGGCAAGCACTTCCACATGCTTGCATACATACAATACCTATTGCCTCTATCTTATTCTTGCATCATTGAGTCGCGATTGCATTAAATTGAATCCCAAGTATTGCATAGCCTTTACTTTAAACCCCACCAAGCTTGTTCCTCCATCCCATGAGCCAGTACTACAGGAGTTGTTTGAGCCATGCGAGTCGTAGAACAGCATGTGTAGGGTATGTGAGTGTCTGATGGATAACGAGGTACCTAAACAACTTAACCTGAGTAGTAATGGGATAACTAATGAAAGTGGCACTGGTGAGCAACATCTGATATTTGGTTTTTCCTGCTCACTTGTGTCCCGTAAGACCCCGAGTACTTGATTCCTGTTCCAAGATTTATTCGCTATCCACATCCGGAGGCTTATGGGACCCCCGAGCCGAGCTTGATTCATTCTTATTTCTTGGGGCCACAAACTAGTTTGAGGTTTTATTTACTATCCTGTACTTATGCCATGCTACTTTTGTATTTACGATTGTGCGAGGAGCACCTTTGTCTTTATTTAGGATCGTGGCACGATTCATGGTATCGACAAGCCCAGCCACACTTTCGGGTTCCCGATCGTTCTGAGTCCCCACAACCTTGAGTCCGTCTCGAGCCGGCCCGGCTTCGTTGGTCTACTTTAAGGGTGGCCCCTGAAATATTTCTGAATCTTGTGATTGCTTTGTCGTGAAGGCCTCGTTGGGTTTTGATTTGGTTTTTCCGAGGTTGATCGAGTGTGTGTTGCTATTTGTGCACCCCTGCAGGGTAAAACTTTCTGAAAGCCGTGTCCGCGGTTATGGACGACTTGGAGCACAGTTTCTCGATCATAGACAAGCATAACTAAAGTACCGCTTTAATCTGACTAAGTAATTGACTAGTAAATAGTGCAATATTCATGGAATGGTTAATAAAACTGCCAACGAATGGGGGGTTGTTCGTTCGCTTCCTCGTTGGTAAGCGAGGAGGATGATGGATCTGATGAAATTACTGTTATAACTGTTGTCATTAATTCACGGACATCCGTCTATCTTTGGTTAGGCGGATGGTTAGCGAGTATCTATAGAACTGCTAGGGTTTATCTTTGCTGCAATTGCGTCACCCCAGGTTGTGTCCCCTTTAGAGGCATTAAGACTTGCTGAGTACCCTTAGGGTCTCACACGATAAATTATTGGTTCAGATGAACAGGTACCCTCGCAGGACGGATACTGGGTGGAAGAGGCTGAGGATGTGGGCAACAAACGTTCGGTGTAGAGATTCAGGGAACGGGGATCCGTGAGATCTGTGGGCGGGATGTGCTTATTTCTATGGCATCTTATGCCGATTTGCTTCTTATCCGTACTCGGACCTTGTTTTGCCGCTTCCGCTTGTTACTCTGATGTGTGATGTATGAGGAATTATCCTAACATATTATATCTATCTAGGTCATTTGAATCTTGCCGTATGGCGTTGCTATATTTCCTTTCTTTCTAGATGGTGTGGCTCTGATGTACTCTTGTATGGTTGCTTGCATACATACTCATTTGTGTATGTAGTTGATCCCTTCGCCTGCCGATTACGCCGCCCGTACAGGTCCCGTTGAGTTGGAAGTGGTTGGGACGGCCCAAAGGTCTACCCGTGAGTGGCTTTTGGGGCCCCACCGTACTTTTTCAACCACTACCGCTCATCCAGGCTTGTATCTAGGAGCGTAATTCACCGAGGTAGTTACAACCGCGCAATGCACCAGATCGATTCCTACCCCTTCGCACATAATCTAATTTACACCGCCAGATCTAAGATCTACGGCTCATATCCTCGTGTACCCCTTCGCTAGTTGTTCTAATTGCGACCACTGAATCTAGATCCAGCGGATATTGTTGCTCTGACCAGACGCGGGAGGCGCAAATGGCCACCACGGCGGCTGCGCGTCAGACGGCGAGGTTCCGGCGAGGCTGGAGGGTACGGGAGAGAGTGTGGGTGCTTACTGGGATCGTAGAGACACGGTGATGCTCGACGTGTTCGTGGACGGGGCGGGGGCGCACGGGCACAGTGTTGATTCCTCGTCGGAGTTGGCGTCGGCATCGGGATCTCTCGGGTGTGGTTGTTGACGATGATACAAGGCATGGTAAGACGAGCCAGAGGTGGCGTTAGACGCACATGGTCATGGCGAGCACACGTGCATCAACCAGAGAGGAAAAGAGGGCTAGGTTTTACCATAATCATTCGCCGGAGTGGTTCGGGACAGCGGGGGCGCGAGCTTGAATGTGGATAGCCTAGCGGCGCTCAGAGGGTGGCGAGTGAGGGGAAAGGAGAGGAGTGGGGAGGGGGTTAAGTAGAGGGTTCTGGGCGCGGGATTACTGCGGGATTTAATCGCGAATTGATTCGCGAATCACTCGGCCAGAAACGGGCGGCGACGGCGTCGCTGCAGCGTTGATTGAGGAAGATGATGACGTGGCTATGGGGTCCGCACGTCAGTGTCTATGGGTAGGTGTCGTGGTATTGCCGACGAGTACGCCATGGAGGGGTCCTCACTGAAGGGTTTCGCAGCATAGTAAATCAAAAAAATTCTACGGATGCGAACAAGAAAGATAAGATCTAATCTAGGAGATGCAATTAACGAGATAGATAGATGAGATCTTCATACCCTTGAACAAATTGCATAGCGTAAACGTTCAACAGAACGTGGTTGGTGTAGTCGTACTCGCCATCTCCTCCCCGCGATCCGATCCTACGCCGCAAGTGGCGGCGCCTCCGAGAGATGCACACATATGGTGCCGCGACGTCTCCTCCTTCCTTAGTCCAGCAAGTGGGGTGGAGAGATAGATTGGATCTGTAGCACGACGGCGTGGTGCTATGGTGGAGATTTTCTGCGGTAGGGGTTCGCCTACGCGTTGTCGGGAGAGAGAGAGGTGGAGGGCAGCAGGACGGCGGCTAGGTTGGAGGAGTGGGGGGAGGGGTGCGCCCCTGCCCACCTTATATAGGGGGCTGGCCGGCCCCCTTGGCACCTCCTCCAAGCCCTAGGGCGGTGGCCCCAAGGGTTGGAGTGGGGGGCCCTCTTCCTTCTAGAAGGGTTCCCTAGGGTTTCCCCTAGGGTTTGGCCGGCTGGGCCTATGGGGCCTTGTGCCCCTGGCCCAAAGCGGATAGGGCACTCCCTCTTAGGCCCATGCAGCCCTCCGACAAGTGGGGCCACGTTGGTCCCACTCCGGAAGCTTCTAGAACCTTCTGTTACAATACCGAATACTCCGAAACGATTCCGAAATCCAAAAACTGCTTTGCGTTATATGAATCTTATTCTCCGCACCATTCCGGAACCTCTCGTGATGTCCTGGATCTCATCCGAGACTCCTAACAAAAACTCGTAAACCAATTATCCATTCTATCCTAGCGTCGATGCACGTTAAGTGTTTGACCCTACGGGTTCGAGAATATGCAGACATGATCTTTTATCAATAATCAACAACGGGATCTATAAACCCATATTGACTCCCAAATATTCATCGATGATCATATCGGATGAACCACGATGCCAGGATTCAATTAATCCCATATATGTATTCCCTTCGTCACGCGATATTTTACTTGCCCGAGATTCGATCGTTGGTATCAGCATACCTAGTTCAATCTCGTTCACGGCAAGTACTTTACTCGTTCCGTAATCCGATATCACTTTGTGATTAACTCCTTAACCACGTGCTTGCAAGCGGTGTTGATATCGATTACCGAGTGGGCCCGAAGTATATCTCTCCGACTCGGGAGGGACAAATCCGATCTCGATACATACAACCGAACAAGTACTTTCCGATCACCTGAGAGACACCTTTATGATCACCCTCACATAGGATGACGTTTGATGACCTCAAAGCTTTCTTCCGATACCAGGGAGTTGCATTATCTCATGGTCTAAGGAATACAATATTTGACATAGGAAAAAGCTTCGCAAAGATGAACACGATGACACAATATCTCCAGTGGGTCCAAGGCACTTGGAACCACACCAAGCTCAGTGATGAAGTTCCTGATCCAAACTCCTTCACTTGACGCTTCTGCAGCAGCCATGTATTCCACTTCTACTGTAGATCCCGCGATCACGCTTTGCTTGCAGCTTCTCCAGCTCATAGCTCCTCCATTCAAAATATAAATGTATCCTGTCTGAGATTTAGAATCATCCGGGTCGGTGTCGAAACTAGCGTCGATGTAACCTTTTACGATGAGCTGCTCATCACCTCCATAGACCAAGAACATTTCTTTAGTCCTATTTAAATACTTTAGGATGTTCTTTACGGCTGTCCAGTGTTCTACTCCTGGATCACTTTGGTATCTTCTCGTCAAACTAAGAGCATTGGACACATCCAGTCTAGTACACAGCATGGCATACATGATAGAACCTATGGCCGAGGCATATGGCACTTTGCTCATAGTTTCTCTATCGTTTACCGTAGCTGGACACTGAGCCTTGCTCACTATCTTACCTGACAACATGGGCAATGAACCTTTCTTTGCTTTATCCATTCTGAACCTTTTCAGAACTTTTTCTAGGTATGTACTTTGGCTTAAAGCTATTAGGCGTCTTTGTCTATCTTTATAGATTTTGATGCCTAATATATAAGCACCTTCTCCTAGGTATTTCATTGAAAAACATTTGTTCAAATAACTCTTCACATCGTTAAGCATATCAATGTCATTTCCAATAATCAATATGTCATCCACATATAGTACTAAAAATGTCACTGAGCTCCCACTCACTTTCTTGTAGATACAAGCTTCGTAGCAATTTGGAACAAATCCAAAGTTCTTGATCACTTGATCAAAACGAAGGTTCCAACTCCGAGATGCTTGCTTCAGTCCATAAATGGAACGCTGAAGTTTTCACACCTTATTAGCATCCTTAGGATCGACAAAACCTTCGGGCTGCATCATATACAACTCTTCATCAATGTTGCCATTGAGGAACTCAGTCTTGACATCCATCTGCCATATTTCATAATCATGAAATGCAGCAATTGCTAATAAAATCCGAATGGACTTAAACATCGCTATGGGAGATAAAGTCTCATCATAGTCAACACCTTGAACTTGCCGAAACCCTTTTGCGACAAGCCGTGCTTTATAGACAGTAACATTACCATCCTCGTCCATTTTCTTCTTGAAAATCCATTTGCACTCAACGGCCTTACAGTCGCTAGGAGGGTCCACCAAAGTCCATACTTGGTTTTCTCTCATGGATCCCAATTCGGATTTCATGGCCTCTAACCATTTTTCAGAGTATGGGCTCATCATTGCTTCCTCATAGTTCGCAGGTTCACTGTTGTCTACCAACAAGACGGTTAAGACAGGGTTGCCGTACCATTCATGAGTGGCACGTGACCTTGTCGACCTGCGAAGTTCAGTAGTAGTAGCATCGTTCGAAGTTTCATGATCCTCGTCATTAGCTTCCTCTCTTGTTGGTGCAGACGGCACTGGAACAATTTCAGGTGCTGCGCTACTCTCCAACTCGAGAGAAGGTTCAATAACCTCGTCTAGCTCTACCTTCCTCCCACTCACTTCTTTCAAGAGAAACTCCTTCTCAAGAAAGGATCCGTTCTTTGCAACAAACACTTTGCCTTCGGATCTGTGGTAGAAGGTATACCAAATCGTTTCCTTAGGGTATCCTATGAAGACACATTTCTCCGCTTTGGGTTCGAGCTTGTCCGGCATCAACTTCTTGACGTAAGCTTCGCATCCCCAAACTTTAAGAAACGATAACTTAGGTTTAGCACCAAACCATAGTTCATACGGTGTCGTCTCAACGGATTTAGATGGTGCCCTACTTAAAGTGAATGCAGCGGTTTCTAATGCATAACCCCAAAATGATAACGGCAAATCTGTAAGAGACATCATTGATCGCACCATATATAATAGAGTTCGATTCCGGCGTTCAGACACAACATTGCGCTGTGGTGTTCTAGGTGGCGTGAGTTGCGAAACGATTCCGCTTGCTTTAAGATGCGTGAGAAAATCATAACTCAAATATTCACCTCCACAATCGGATCGTAGAAATTTAATTTTCCTGTTACGATGGTTTTCCACTTTGTTCTGAAATTCTTTGAACTTTTCAAACGTTTCAGATTTATGTTTCATTAAATAGATATACCCATATCTACTTAAGTCATCAGTAAAAGTGAGAAAATAGCGATATCCACCGCGCGTCGAAATACTCATTGGTCCGCATACATCGGTATGTATGATTTCCAACAAGTCCGTTGCTCGCTCCATTATTCCGGAGAACGGGGTTTTGATGATCTTGCTCATGAGGCACGGCTCACACGCGTCAAATGATTCAAAATCAAGAGACTCCAAAAGTCCATCAGAATGGAGTTTCTTCATGCGTTTTACACCAATATGACCTAGATGGCAGTGCCACAAATAAGTTGAATTATCACTATCTACTTTGCATCTCTTAGCCTCAATGTTATGGATGTGCGTTTCATTGCTTTCGAGATTCAGAAGAAATAAACCATTCACAACATGTGCATGACCATAAAAGATGTTATTCATATAAATAGAACAACCATTATTCTTCGATTTAAATGAATAACCGTCTTGCAATAAACATGATCTAGATATAATGTTCATGCTCAACGCAGGCACATAATAACACTTATTAAGGTTTAAAACTAATCCCGAAGGTAAAACTAAGGAGAGCGTGTCGACGGCCATCACATCAACTCTTGATCCATTGCCAACGCGCATCGTCACCTCATCCCTTGCTAGCCGCCGTATATTCCTTAGCTCCTATTTAGAGTTACAAATATTAGCAACTGAACCAGTATCAAATACCCAGGCACTACAACGAGCGCTAGTAAGGTAAACATCAATAACATGTATATTAAATATACCTTTAATGGTGCCAGCCTTCTTGTCCTCTAAGTACTTCGGACAGTTGCGCTTCCAGTGACCCTTGTCCTTGCAATAGAAGCACTCAGTGTCCGGCTTAGGTCCAGACTTGATCTTCTTCTCAGCAGGGGCAACGCGCTTGCCGCTGCCTTTCTTGAAGGATTTCTTTGCACATTTACCTTTATTAAAGCTAGGGGTCTTGTTAACCATCAACACATGATTATCTTTCTTGATGTCCACCTCCGCAGCTTTCAGCTTAGCGAAGAGCTCAGTGATCGTATCAGTGGAACCAATTTGATTGTGAGTAACTACAAAACCTTTGTAGCTAGGAGGGAGTGATTGCAGGACTCTGTCAATCTTGAGCTCTTCTGGAATCTTGCAGTCCAGTTGCTCAAGACGTTGAGTGTAGCCCGACATCTTAATGGTGTGCTCACTAACGGAAATCCCTTCCTCCATCTTGTAGTTAAAGAACTTCTCAGAGATCTCATATCTCTCAGAACGGGCCTGAGTCTGAAACATGGTTTTTAGTTCCTCAAGTATCTCAAAGGGCCCGACGAACTCCTCAAAACGATTTTGAAGGTCCGATTCCATAGCAAACATGATGGTACTCTTAATCACTCCATAATCATCTTTGCGCGACTGAAAAACAGCTTTTTCATCAGCCAGCGCATCAATGGCAGGGGCGTCACCTAGCGCTTTCTCTCGTACATAGTCCTTTTGTCCGCCAGCGATAATGATTCTCAGATTGCGGAACCAGTTGGTGAAGTTAGACCCATTGTTCTTAAGCTTTTATTTCTCATCAAAAACGTTGAAGTTGAAGTTGGACTTAGCCATTTGATCTACAAAATTTGCAAATACAATTTAGACTATGTTCATGATAACTAGTTCAACTTAATCAAATTACTAGATGAACTCCCACTAAATTCAACATTCCTCAAGTTGTTTAGTGAACATGATCCAAATTCACCACACCTAATCCGATCTTCACGAGAAGAGATGTGGTTTCAATGGTGGACAACAAAGTGTCGATCATATCATTCATATGACTCATTCTTAACCTTTCGGTTCGTGTGTTCCGAGGCCATGTCTGTACATGCTAGGCTCGTCAAGTCAAACCCAAGTATTTCCGCGTGTGCAAAACTGGCTTGCATCCGTTGTATGTGAACGTAGAGTTTATAGCACCCGATCATCATGAGGTGCTTGAACACGACGAACTATCGCAACGGTGCATACATGGGGAGAACACAATTTTATCTTGATCTTTAAGTGAGGAATCATCTTATAATGCCACCGTCGCGATCTAAGCATAATAAGATACATAAAAGGATAAACATCACATGCATATAATTTTATGTGACATGGTATAGCCAATCTCCGCGCAATGATCTCCATCTTGTGAGCGCCAGCATGATCTCCATCACTCCACCATGATTGCCTCCACCACGAATAGCAACTACAACTATTGCTAACTACTTAGTGATAAAGTAAATCTATTACATGGCGTATAAGAAGTTGACACACAGGTCATACACAATTATAAAGACAACCATATGGCTCCTGCCGGTTGTGTACTCATCGACATGCATGTCGTGAAATATTACAGAAACATGATCATTGCATACAACATACACATCATGTCTTGGGCCATACCATATCACAAAACACTCCCTGCAAAAACAAGTTAGACGCCTCTACTTTGTTGTTGCATGTTTTACGTGGCTTATGGGAGTAACAAGTTGAGAACGATTCTTACCTACGGAAAGCCACACCAGTGATATTATGGTTGCTAACATCCGGTGTAAATCCCATGACTACTATAGTGAGAGAAACTGGCATCCACCAGCCACATGTGTGGAACAAGCCACACGTCAAGTGCGGAGCCGGTCTCGCGAACGAGGTCGCGTAAAGTTGGTCTGGACCGCTTCGATCTCACTATTCCGCGCCATAAGAAGTACACAACAAGAGGCTTGCAACAGAAAACATCAACGCCCGCAACATGCATTTTGCGTTCTACTTGTGAAACACATCTATGCATAGATCTAGCTCTGATACCACTGAAGGGTTTCGCAGCATAGTAAATCAAAAAAATTCTACGGATGCGAACAAGAAAGCCAAGATCTAATCTAGGAGATGCAATCAACGAGAGATATAGATGAGATCTTCATACCCTTGAAGAAATCGCACAACGGAAACATTCAACAGAACGTGGTTGGTGTAGTCGTACGCGCCGTCTCCTCCTCGCGATCCGATCCGATCCTACGCCGTAACTGGCGGCGCCTCCGAGAGATGCACACGTACGGTGCCGCGATGTATCCTCCTTCCTCGGTCCAGCAAGTGGGGTGGAGAGATATATTGGATCTGCAGCACGACGGCGTGGTGCTACGGTGGAGAGTTTCTGCGGCAGGGCTTCGCCTACGCGCAGTCGGGAGAGAGAGAGAGAGGTGGAGGGCAGCAGGACGGTGGCTAGGGTTGGAGGAGTGGGGGTGAGAGGTGCGCCCCTGCCCACCTTATATAGGTGGCTGGCCGGCCCCCTTGGCCCCTCCTCCAAGCCCTTGGGCAGCGGCCCCAAGGGTTGGAGTGGGGGGCAAGTTTCCCCTTCCTTCTAGAAGGGTTCCCTAGGGTTTCCCCTAGGGTTTGGCCGGCTGGGCATATGGGGCCTTGTGCCCCTGGCCCAAAGCGGCCAGGGCACTCCCTCTTAGGCCCACGCAGCCCTCCAACAAGTGGGGCCACGTTGGTCCCACTCCAGAAGCTTCTAGAACCTTCCGGTACAATACCAAATACTCCGAAACGATTCCGAAATTCAAAAAGTGCTTTCCTTTATATGAATCTTATTCTTCGGACCATTCTGGAACCTCTCGTGATGTCCTGGATCTCATCCGAGACTCCGAACAAAAACTCATAAACCAATTATCCATTCTATCCTAGCGTCGAGGCACGTTAAGTGTGTGACCCTACGGGTTCGAGAATATGCAGACATGATCTTTTATCAATAATCAACAGCGGGATCTGGAAACCCATATTGACTCCAACATATTCATCGATGATCATATCGGATGAACCACGATGCCAGGATTCAATTAATCCCATATATGTATTCCCTTCGTCACGCGATATTTACTTGCCCGAGATTCGATCGTTGGTATCGGCATACCTAGTTCAATCTCGTTCACGGCAAGTACTTTACTCGTTCCGTAATCCGATATCACTTTGTGATTAACTCCTTAACCACGTGCTTGCAAGCGGTGTTGATATCGATTACCGAGTGGGCCCGAAGTATATCTCTCCGACTCGGGAGGGACAAATTCCATCTCGATACATACAACCGAACAAGTACTTTCCGATCACCTGAGAGACACCTTTATGATCACCCTCACATAGGATGACGTTTGATGACCTCAAAGCTTTCTTCCGATACCAGGGAGTTGCATTATCTCATGGTCTAAGGAATACAATATTTGACATAGGAAAAAGCTTCGCCAAGATGAACACGATGACACGATCTAATTGCTCTACTTAATTTGGGTCTATCCATCATATCATTCTCCTAATGACATGATCTCATTATTAATCAACAACTCATGTTTATGGTTAGGAAACCTTAACCATCATTAATCAATGAGCTAGTCCATAGAGGCGTACTAGGGACACGGTGTTGTTCATAAACCACACAAGTATCAAAGTTTCTGCTTAATACAATTCTAGCATGGAATATAAACTTTATTATGAACAAGAATTATAACAATAACATCTTTATTATTTCCTCTTGGGCATAATTACAACACTCAGAATGCGTGTTTAGAGACGTGGGGGAAGGCGGACGGTTGACGGGTACGAGGTAACACAGCTTACCCAGGTTCAGATCCCACGACGGTGGCAGAAACCTACTCCTGCTATAAATCACTATAAGAGCAAGACGCCGAGTTACAGGGATTGGTTCGCTGTGCGAGGTTGTGTGAATCGATGCCCTAAAGGCTCCCATAGGCCCGACTTATATAGTCGCCAGGTCCTAGGGTTACAGGGAAAAGTCCTAGCCGGATAGGTTATAGAGTCCTACACTGTTTATTACTAGTCTTGTGTATCTTGCACTCCAAGCCTCCGGGTACGTCGGTGACTCCAACCGTAGCCTTCCTTTATCCGGCATGGGCCTCCCTTCTGGATCCATCTAATTGGGCCGCCCAGCAGGCCATAGGCCATGCTACCAACTACGGGCCACCTGGGTTAGCCGGATAAGAGACATGCTATAGGGATACCCATATAGCATATCCCCAACAGTAGCCCCCAGAGAACTCCGAGATGTTGCGCCGTCTTGCCTTCTCACGTGAAATGCTCCGTCCAGATGGATGTCGGCAAATTGTCAAGCAATATCTTGTAGTCCTCCCAAAGAACCCTGCAAAGCTTTCTCCGTCTTCAATTTATAAGTCGGATAAATATTGAATCTTCCATCGTACTCTTCCGTATTCGGATCGGGTCCGTCCATGTCGGAATCTTCCATGTGACGGCTCATCTTCCTATGTTAGCTAGGACGACGTAGTCTTAGGTCAGCGACGCCTCGTAACTCACACATGCAGAGAACACAATCATGTCCGATTTTCCCACGCAAGCAATACGAACCGTTGGCGGCGACGGTTGGAGACGTGGCGAAATTTCCGCGCACGTTCGCGAACACGTCGTCTACGCGGCAACCGTCCGATCAAGCTGCATGAATCTTGACGCTGAGGATGATAAATAATAACCGTGGGGAAATTTCCACTTTTTACCTCATTCTCCTCACATCATCTTCTTCCTCCAGTCACGTGTCTCCTCGAGCTCTCCGCGAGAACTCTCGAAAAAACCCTAGCTCCAATCTACACTAGTCGCACCCAATCCTCCCTCCATGGCTAGCAGCAGCACTTCTCCATCAATGGCGGCATCGAGCGAAGCCGGCGAGCTCCATCGTCGTGCCTCCAGAGGGCCTAGTCATTCACGCATCGGCGGTATCGAGACCACCGGCGGCGACCTTAATCTGGAAGCGCTGGAGCCGTTGGAGGAGGAACCAGACTCGCACAAGGGCGACTGGCGCGGCTCGCCGAGCGTGACATCCAAGATATGATCGCCGAGGGCTACCTCCCCGCGACGGAGGGGCTTGCCTGGCGGGCGCCGCCGGCCGACGAGGTGACACCTTCTCCCCAAGCCGGAGAAAAGGTGTACCTAAAATCTCAACTAGTACGCGGCGTCTCCCTGCCCATCTCCAACTTCTTCCTCTCCATCTTGAACCACTATAGGGTCCAGCCCCAGAACCTTTCCCACAATAGTATCTTAGTGCTTAGTAACTACGCGGCACTTTGCGAGGGATACCTAGGGATAAGGCCTAGGTTAGACCTTTTTGTGTACTTCTTCGCCGTCAAACGTGAAGCCGGACATAGCAAGGAAGAGCTTAGGAATTGTGGAACCATAAGCTTCAAGATTCGACCTAGCCGGCGGTTCCTCGACATCGTCGGCCACGAGTCCTGCAAGAATTGGCAACAAACGTACTTTTACGGCCCAGACATTCCTCTGTCTGGCCGACAAGTTACGTACCCGGACTTCGTTGATGGAGCCTCCGCTGAAGGCTCGTCATGGAGATCCCAAGCCTCTCTTCCCTCCGACCTTGACGCTTCTCAGGCCATAAGGCGTATCGAGTGGTTCGTAGAGACGGGTCTGACCGGCTTGGACCTAGCCATGTGTTGGTTCATCAGGCGAATCCAACCTCTGCAGCAGCGCGAAGCTCGTGCACGAGTGTAACACCCTCAGAATCGAACCTATGCAAGTTTTAGCGAAACCCGCCAAACCCGCATAGAAACGATTCAAAGGTGCCCACCAGGCACTTTCGTGCGGGTGTAAAACGAAGTAATAACATTACACAACAGTCCTCGATGGGACCCACATAACAGATATATATAACAGCGACTCCATGAGTCAAGAATACAGATATAATATACAAAGATCCAAATCACCTTGAAAACGATAGAGCGTCCAGCTACGGACAAGATGCAAATGGGGCTAAGAGCCCTGAAGAATAACCAATGGCGTCCATAACCCCTTGTGCCAAGCCGGAAGGGTAACCCTGCTAACGGCGTCGATCTCAAAACCTGCTTAAACAAAAGGGGTGCCGACAAAGGGCAAAGGAAAAAGAGGAGCGTCAGTACTGAGGCCAGTACACGGCGAGACTAGAGTTCGACGGTCCTCGCCTACATAGGTGTGGTGGACTGAGCGGCAGCGGCAGCATGCACTAAACAAACTATAGAGACTCGATACAACTGACGGTTATCAGAGAGGGATAAGAGTGACCTATTCGGAACCAACCTGATGCTACCATCAAACAAACCCATCCCGGTGTTTCCCCCTCGAGACCAAACGAGGAAGTCAACCGAGGAACTCACACAGTTGGCAGTTTTACTTATTCAGTTATCGTTGCAACAATTACTAGTCAGGTTTAGATAATCATCCTGATAAAGTAAGCAGTGGGCACTTATAGTTAACCATTCCGTTATAGTTACAACACTTACTAATCAGATACAGATAGCATGAGATAACCCAAAACCCAGCAGTTGTTGGTACTTTTATTTAGCCATTCCGTTGTAGTTGCAATACTTACTAGTCAGGTACATTGGTCGCAAGCGACAACTCAAACAAGCAATTGTGGGCAGTATTATTTAGCCATTCCATTATAGTGAAGCTGATTACTAGTCATTATAAAGTAAAATTTATAGCACTACTTTAGTTATGCTTGTCTATGGTCGAGATACTGTGCTCCAAGTCGTCCATAACCGCAGACACGGCTTTCAGAAAGTTTTACCCGGCCGGGGTGCACCAATAGCAACACACGCTCGATCAACCTCGGAAAAACTAAATCAAAACCCAACGAGGCCTTCACGACAAAGCAATCACAGGATTCAAAAATATTTCAGGGGGCCACCCCATTGAGTAGACCATAGCGAAGCCACCGACTCAGACGGACTCAAGGTTTGCGACAATGGTCAGAAACGACTAGGAACCCGAAGTGTGGCTGGGCTTGTCGATACCGCTGAAAACATTCCGCTTACCTAAATAGACGATGCAGTGCTCCTCGCACAATCGTAAATACAGTAGTAGCATGGCATAAGTACATGATAGTAAATAAAACCTCAAACTAGTTTGTGGCCCCAAGAAATAAGACTGAATCAAGCTCTGGCTCAGGGGGGTCCCATATACCTCCCGGATGTGGATAGCGCGATAAATCAAGGAACATGTATCAAGTACTCGGGGTCCTACGGGACACAAGTGGGCGTTCGGAAACCATATATTATCTATCACCCACCGATGCCTCTGCTTACTTCAATTTTAGTTGTTAAACAGGAATTAAAGTGAGCGATAAGTAAAACCATGATCATCTCCAATGTCAAACATGCGGCAAGGTTCCAACAACTGTGGAACTGGACGACATGCAACAACACTTGAGCAAGCGACTACGACGCGCAAGTCCAACTATCTACCAAACACAGGTATTAGGGTGTGTCCAAGGCAATATAAGGCTACAAGGAAAACACGGGTACGAAATCTAGAGCATCGCAACACAGATAGCAATAGATCAACAGGAAGGAATAAAGGCTATAAAGTAAGATAGGTAGAAAGGGGGAGATGCTCGCCTGAAAACATTGTCGAAGGTTCATCCGAAGATCGGGTCGACACTCGCATCAACTCAACGGCCTTATCCGCGAAGAATCAAAACACTAGAAGAAATACCGGATGCAATATTTAATACTACGGCAAAAGATCGGCATGCTTATGATATGATGCATGACATGGCAAAAGTGCGATGCAATTAGGTCATATTAAGTGGAACCGGGGTCCCGATATTTAATTAGGTGGTTCATGTTATTTAACTACCCCGCAACTTAAATGTTGTATTAACATGGCCAAAATATATCACCGGTTCGCTACATCAATTTAAATGAGGCCAATATGAGACTAGATTTGCCCGCATATGGGCCCCATATTTAATTATGAGGTGAATCGGCATAAGGCCCCCAAACCACACAACATGCATGCAAGAACAATTAATATGCGACAAGTTGTGTTATATTGTAAGATAGGGTTTTCGGGAAGGGGTTCGCACATTAGGGTTCGGCAGATCTTGGGGTTCCGGGGTTCGGGGTCGGTCTCAGGGTTCAGATCTGGGTTCGGTCTCGGCGGGAGCGTTCTCGGGTTACTGGGGTAGATCTTGTCGCATCCGGGTTCTCGGCGGACTCGGTGTCCGGAAAAGAGTACTTGGTTCGGTGTCGGGGGCGCATCGGATTCTTCCGGGTCGAGGTCGTTCTTGTCGTCACGAGGACCTTGTCGGGTCTGTGCATCAGATCGGTCTTGGCGTCCGGGAAGAAGAACTTAGCGTTCCTTTCGGTTCGGGTCTTGGCGTCCGAGGCAGTACTTGTCGTCCGTGAAGGAGAACTTGAGGGCCCAGCGTCTCGGTGTCCTCGGATCCGAGCGGAAGAACTTGTCGGGCCGGGTCCGGCCTTCGGGGTCCGGGAGGAAGAACTTGGCGTTCGTGTGGAAGGCCTTGAGGGTTCGGCTCCGAAGGTCTTGGACGCGTGTAGCGAATCATGGCTCTTCAAATCGATTTCGGAGCATCACCGTCTTCTAAACATCAATGGGGGGGGTACTCGGCGATCTTGGTTCGATGCCGTCCGGCTCGGTCTCGCCGGGATATTCGGGTTGCATGATGACGACCTTGTCGACCGTGATGAAGGAATTGGGGTATCGTGCCATCTTGTCATCTGTGTTCAGGGGTTCTCCGGGTGGAAGTAGATCTCGGTGGCATCACAAACTTCATTGACTTGCCGCATCAACAACACCATACCCAGGCGATCAGCAAGCAGCTGGTTGGAGGAGGCGGAAGGCAGCAGCGTGCCGGAGTCGTGAAACGCCCCTATAGCTCCAGATTGACGATGACGCTCCTCATGGCGGGCCGGGATCTAGAGCGGCTAGGGCTCGACGAGGTGCAGGGGGTGAGCCTGCAGGGAGCACCGGGGCAGCACTTGGCCTTGCATCGAGCTCTGCTATTATGGCATGCGAGGCGGCCAGACCCCTGGCAGAGGCGCAGCAGGAAGGCGAGCAGAGGACCCCTGGCGGCGGCGCATCAAGCTGTGGTCGGGGCCTCTGTCATGGGCCCACCAAGAGCGGAAAGAGGAGTAGGCGACGGGATTCCTGACAAGGATGGCGAGCTGCGACCGTGGTCGGCTGCCGACGCTGGCGCATGTGTGACAGGGCGCGTGCTCGCGTCGGTGTCCAGCAGCTTCCGGCAGCAGGGGTGGGGGATCCAGGAAGAGGAGCTGTGGACGAGCTCGGCGGCGACCGTGGTGCGAGGCCGAGGCAGGGGGGCCGGGGCGACGACGAACTTGGCGGCAGAGGAGGGGCGAGGTCGGCCGGCGGCGGTGCCTGGGAAGGAGGCGGGGCTCGGCTTGGGGGCGAGCGGCGGAGGCTTCGCCGGAGACGGGGTCGACGGGACGCGGGCCGAGCACGTGGGGCGGCGAGGCAGCGGGTGGCGACGCGGAGGCGGATGGGCGCGACGGGAGCGGAGGTGGGAGGCGAGGAGGAGGAGGAACCCGCAAGGCCGCAGAGGTCGGGCCGGCCATGGGAAGGGAGGAGGCGGGCGGCTCGGCGGCGTCAGTGAGGCGGAGGAAGAGGAGGCGAGGAGCCAGGAGGAGGCGTCGGCCGCTAGGGCGGCGAGGAGACAGCCAGCGGGTAGGCGGCGAGCTCGTCGCCGGAGCGAGCTCGACGGGGCGGGAGCCTTGTGGGAGAGGGAGCGGGAGAGGACGCGTGAGCGGGGAGGGAGAGGATGGAGAGGGGAGAGAGGAGCGGGAGGGACCGGTGGGACCGGGTGGGGTCAGACGCGGGGACGGGGTGGGGCCTGGCGTGGGTGGCTGTGTGGCCAGGGTGTGTTGCGTGCGTGTGTTGTGTTTGGTGTGTGGTGTGGGGTGTGGGGTGTGGGCTGTGTGGTGTGTGGGTGGTGGGGAGAGGGTTGGTCTAGGTGGCAGCATCTGGTTGGTTGGGGATAGGGAGAGGGTGAGGTGTCAGGTGGGGATTGGGTGGTATGAGGTGGCCGGAGGGGTGGGTAGATTAGGTTGGGTAGATGTAGGATTTTAGGTGGACCGTTTGTTTGGACTGGGGGTGGTCGTTCGGGTCGAATCGGCCCGTTCGACTGCCCCACTAAAAATAACTAAATATTTTATTTAATTTTAAATGCACCGTTTGCAAACCGATAGCAGACAAACAAAATAATCCGGAGACCCGGTTTGGATTTTGAATTAAAGACAGAGCGTTCAGGAAACAAAACCGGGCTTTTCAAAAATAGTTTTATGCGAACAGATGCAAGATGATGACGATGCTCAAATGCAATGTGGCATGATGACATGAGCATACGGTCATGATGATGCAATGCACAAAAACAACGCGATTTTCTAGTAGTGGTTTTGCGGGATGCCACAACGAGTATACCAGCGACAGAAGGGATAGTCTCCGCATCTTCGTGGACAACTTCTCGAGTGACTCTGTCAAGCTCCGCCTTAAGTACATCGTCAAGGTGAAGGATAAGAAGCGTGGCTTCACCATCACCTACGACATGTTCGTAGACAGCAAGTTCCCAAAGGTAGGTATTTATTTTCCGTGTATGATATATACTCTAGTTCTTCCATCTTGCAAATATCATCTTATCTAACACGGTGATTTCTCACTTAACAGCTTAGCGATCTAGAGGAAGGCAACCTGGCTGCCCAAATCTACGATCCAAATATGAAGTCACGGTCGTGTCCGACGATGACGTTCCGTTGGCGCGGAAGCGGAAGAGCTCCACCTCTGACGCTGCCGACGGAGGCACGAAGAAGAAGACGGAGGGTGGAGCCTCCAAAAATACTACCGCCGCCCTGGAGGCGGAGAAAAGAAAAGCCATCGGGATCCCTTTTGCTAAAGCACCCCCACTTGTGTAAGCTTCTTTTCTTCCGACATTGTCTATTTATTCGTCTTGATCCTGTACTTATGCATTTTGCACATTTCAGGAAGAAAGCCACGACCAGCCTCAGGAAGACCTCCAAAACATCGGGGGCTTCTCGGAATATCAAGGAAATGCTGCATCGTGACGCCTCTCCTGCCATCGCCCCTGCCACTCCTGTCGTCAAGCCCTCGTCTGCCCCGACAAGATCTCCGGCTAAGGGGGCATCAGGCCATTCCGCCATGGAAGTGGACTCTGGCGCCTCTACTGAGCTTGTTGTTGTCGGCGAGTAGGCGACGCAGGATAGTACTGCCCATCAAATGGCTGAAGCTCCGACTAAGGATGCCATTGGTGGCGGTGGAAGCTGGTACTTCTGCCGAAGGCGGCGCCCTTGCTCCCCAGAAACCTTTTGAGTTCCCAAAGATAGTCTACCCGACGCTTACGCCGAGTAGCACATCTGTGGTTCCTGGAGCAGCGCCGACATCTCCGACGTGCGGTCTTGAGGAGATCTTCCGACAAGCAGACATCTTGCAAGGAAATAGTATCTCCTTTGGCAAGCTGCTAGCCGAGAGTGCTACCAATCTCAAGATCATTGCACTAGTAAGTTTAATTTGCCTTTTTGCATTTCATATGAGTATCCCACTGTATCCCCCGAGGATGTAGATGGAAAACCATAAGCTTTTGCGTCTAGATGCTCTAAGAGTGACTAAGCTAGAACACTTCTCACTATATCCCCCAAGCATTTAGATGGAATAAAATGTTCGGACTATATGCTTTAAGAGTAGCATACGCAGTGTTTA
Source organism: Avena longiglumis (assembly GCA_030063025.1). Taxonomy (NCBI): domain Eukaryota; kingdom Viridiplantae; phylum Streptophyta; class Magnoliopsida; order Poales; family Poaceae; genus Avena; species Avena longiglumis. The sequence continues at coordinate 441,311,475 of CP125975.1, read as the reverse complement.
TAAATTTCAGCACTGTAGCCCCCAAGCTTCTAGTTGTAACTGAGTTAGTTCCGACTAGATGCTTAAAGAAAACTAAGCATATAGCTGAGTTAAAAAAATTATACTGTAACCCCCAAGCCTCTAATCGAAAACTTAACTAGTTCCGACTAGATGCTCAAAGAAAAGCTAAGCATGTTGCTAGGTTAAAAACTCTCGCTGTAGCCCCCGAGCATCTAGGTGGAGGATTTCCGGCTAGATGCTCCAAGCAGACTAAGCAACGTTTTAAGTTTTTCCTTTTTTCCACAAAACGATAATGCTCGGAGGGGCATGGCCAATGACAAGTACCATAAGATGCGTGCAGATCTTGAAGCCGAAAAGGGTAAAACTGTCATCTTGAAGGAACAGATCATCAAAAACAAGAGTCTGTTTTATTTTTGCGCATTCCGTCTTGACTTTGTGCCTACATTCTCCGAGTACTCACTGTGTACTTTGTTTTCTCTGACTTTGCAGAACATGTTGCCAAGGCCAAGGACATTGTCGAGCAGTCCAAGCACGTCCAGTAGTTGGACAGCGAGAACAAGATCCTTAAGGAGGAGAGGAAAGACATGCTGAAAATGCATGAGGATTCAATGAAATCCCTACAGGACTCCGCCACTGTGGAAATCAATCGCTTGAAGGAGGAGCTTGCGATTTTAAAAGATCAGAAGCAAGCTGCCGATGAGCAGAATCAACGCCACAGCGAGGCGTATAAGCTCCTCCAACAAGAGAAAGAATCCTTGGAGGACATCCTCTGGCAAGCTGAAGCCAACATCTTCAGTAAGTTTTCTCCGTCTTGGATTTCTGTAGTCCGGATACTTTGAATTGTTGAACTCATGCACTCCTTGTCAGAATTTTCAGCTCCTCTGGGTTTGACCCGTTCACCTCCTCCGGCCAAGGAATTCATGGTTCTTGCCGGCAACTTTATCAACACCGCCATCACGCAAGACAAGGAGATCGCCAAGCACCTCTAGATAAACATCAAGGCATCAGACTCTACAGTGAAGTACTCGGAGATTCTGCGCCGAGCCCCCGAGCGTATCACGAGCTGGAAAGCTTCTTGTGCACGGGCTGGTGCAAGGATGGCGCTGTCGATGGTGAAGGCACACTATGAAGATGCCGACATCTACACGGTGACCTCTGGCATTCCCTAAACAGACGATGATGGCAAAGAGATTAATCAGGAAGCCATCTTGTCATCGCTCGCGGGTTATGACACCAGAGTTGCCGAGTTGGTGAACATCGACGTCTTCGTGCCTATGAACACCATTGATGGCGGCAACCAAAGCTCCTCCGAGTCTCTTCACACCGCCGACTTCGAGGGTGGTTCTCCTGCTGGTGATGACGCTGCTTCCAAGTCGCCTGCGCCAAAGGAATGAAAGATAACTTTGTAATATTTGTTTCACCTTTGGTGCGTATGCGGGAAAACCTTATTGATGTAACTTAAGGCGGAAAACAATGTTGCATGTCCTGCTACTTAAGAATCAGTTTCCAGCATGTATATATATTTTTTAAGCAAGTGCTGGCTTATCCATTACTTTGGTTCTTATGCTTGACCTTTCGTGAGTCGGAAGACTCGTTGTCGGAACCATGCGCCCAGGTGGTGATGCCTAATGACACCATCAATAACCTAAGCACAAAATCGCCAACAATAAGTGCCAAAAGTCACTACTCCAGAATCCACATAAAAACTACAAAGAACATGTAGACCAGAAAACTTAAGCTAACGCCCTTGGGCGGAATTTTCACAAGTGCAATCGCAAAACTTGTGCATAGAGGTTTTACATGATCCAAAAATGAACACTAAAGGAGGTAAAAGACTCAGAAATATGAGTGAACCAGAGAGCTTTATTTCATTGATCATATAAGAGGTACACAATTAGATAAAAAAATACTAAGTGTAAAAAGGACGTAGCTTTGCTATGTTCCATGGCCGATCAAGCTCTGGGTAGTCATCATCCGGTTCACGTCGCTTAGGCTTATGATCCTCGTTGGGTCTATCCTTCAGTTCATGATTGTCAACGAGGTAGTAAGACCCATTGAGTAGCACCTTGCTTATGATGAACGGTCCTTCCCATGGCGGGGATAACTTGTGTGACTTCTTCTGCTTAAGTCAGAGCACCAAATCCCCCTATTTAAATGAGCGATGCCAGACGCGGCGACTATGGTAGCTGCGTAGCTTCTGCTGGTAGATGGCGTATCCTTGGCATGCCAAAACGTGCTCCTCCTCAAGAAGGTCCACATCTAGGCGTCTGGATTCTTCAGCATCATCTTCGTCGTAGGCGTCAACTCTTGGTGAATCGTGAAGGATGTCGGAAGGCAGGATGGCTTCTGCTCCATATACCATGAAGTAAGGGGTGTAGCCGGTGGATCTGTTGGGTGTAGTTCGTAAACTGCACAGCACAGATGGCAATTCTTCCGCCAGGCTCCAGCTGCTCTATGTAGCGGTGCCTCAAGACGTGGCTTGATTCCCTGCAGAATTAATCCATTGGATCGCTCAACCTGACCATTGGATTATGGGTGTGCCACAGATGCAAGGTCAAGTCGGATGCCTTTCTCCCAGCAATAAGCCTCCACTTCTCCGAGTGAAAAATTGCTGCCGTTGTCGGTGATAATGCTGTGTGGGAGACCAAATCTCACCACTAGATCCCGGACAAACCTGAGGGCAGTTGCCCCATCAAACTTTCTAATGGGTTTAGCTTCTATCCATTTAGTGCATTTGTCAACTTCTACAAGCAAATGCGTAAACCCACAAGGTGCCGTTTGTAACGGTACCACCATGTCTAGCCCCCAGACTACAAACGGCCAAGTTATTGGTATTGTTCGCAGTTCTTCAGCAGGAACATGTGGTTGTTGGGCATAGTACTGGCATCCCATGCATGTTTCAACCAGCTTGTCGGCATCCGCCTTTGCAGCCAGCCAGTAGAATCCTTGCCGGAAGGCTTTCGCGACCAACGATCGAGGAGCGGCGTGATGCCCGCAATCTCCGAGATGGATTTCGTGTAGGATTTCCATACCTTCTAGCAGGGAAATACACTTTAGGTATACACCAGTAGTGCTCCTTTTGTAGAGTTGCTCATTGATTATGGTATAACCCTTTGCTCGTCGTACTATTTGCCATCTTTTGACTTTGTCGCCGGGCAATGTTCCATGTTCGAGACATTCCATGAACGGTTTTGTCCAAGCCGGAGGGACCTTAGTCACCATGTTGGCAAAAGAGTCAGCTCTATCCGAGTTGTCGATGTCGGCTCCCTTCACAGATGGTGTGCGTAGATGCTCTAGGAAAACTCCTGGCGGAATTTGCTTGCGCCCTGATCCAAGCTTAGATAGCAGATCAGCCGCCTCGTTTTGCTCCCTAGGTACATACTTGACTTCGTAGTCCAAGAAGCTCTTGGCTATCTCGTCCACTTCGTCTCGATATGCCGCCATCATAGGGTTCCGCGCATTCCAGGTGCCAGCCACCTGCTAGGCAACCAAGTCGGAATCTCCACAGCAAACTATGCGCTTGATGCCAATATCCTTGGCTACACGTAGTACGTGAATGAGTGCTTCATACTCCGCCATGTTGTTTGTAGCCTCAAAGTGGATCTGAGAACGTAGTGTAGCTTGTCTCCTGCTGGTGACTTTAGCAATACACCAGCCCCCGAGCCGTTGAGCAGCTTTGATCCATCAAAGTGCATCACCCAGTATTCTGGTTCTGGCAACGGAGTAGCATCTGGCATCTCCGTCAAATCTACAACAAAATCCGCCAAGGCCTGTGATTTGATAGCGTCACGCCTTTTGTAGGTGATCTCGAAGGCGACAAGTTCAATGCCCCACTTCGCGACCCTTCCTGTAGCGTCGCAGTTGTTGATAATGTCGGACAGTGGAGTCTTGCTCACCACTGTGATTGGGCGCTCCTTAAAGTAATGCCTCAGCTTTCGTGAAGCAAGGAACTCCATAAGCTATCTTCTGGTAGTGCGGGTAACGTTGCTTGGACTCCGTCAAGACCTCGCTTACATAGTAAACTGGCTGTTGAACTCCGTGCTCATAGCCTGGTTCCTTCCGCTCTACCGAGACGACGATGCTGATTACCCGGTTGGTTGTCGCCATGTAGATTAACAGGGGCTCTCCAGGCTCGGGTGCTGCAAGGATGGGCGCTGAGGAAAGAATCTCCTTGAGCTGCTTCAATGTTGCATCTGCTTTGTCTGTCCATGTGAATTTGTCTGCCTTCTTCAGCAACTTGTACAGCGGCAGAGCCTTCTCTCCAAGTCGGCTGACGAACCGACTAACTACTGCAACGCAACCTGTTAGTCGTTGAATGTCCTTTAGGCATGTCAGATGGTTTATGTTTAAGATGGCCTAGATTTTCTTCGGGTTGACCTCGATTCCGCGTTGGGAAACGATGAAACCCAACAATTTGCCGGCTGGAACCCCGAAGACGCACTTCTTAGGGTTAAACATCATGTTGTATTTCCGGAGATTATCAAAGGTTTCTTTTAAGTCAGAGATTAAGTCATTTGATTTTTTTGTCATCATCGTGATATCGTCCACATAGGCGTGAACATTCCGACCAATTTGGTCGTGGAGGCATCATTACATTGTCCGCTGGTACGTAGCACCTGCGTATTTCAGCCCAAAGGGCATCGTAACATAGCAAAACATGTCGTATGGTGTAGTGAACGAAGTGGCCAATTGGTCCGACTTCCTCATCTTGATCTGGTGGTATCCTGAGTATGCATCAAGAAAACACAAAAGCTCCGAGCCAGCCGTCGAGTCAATGACTTGGTCAATGCGAGGCAAAGCAAACGGTCTTTCTGACATGCTTTGTTCAAGCCGGTGTAATCAACGCACATTCTTAATTCATTGGTTCCCTTTTTGGGGATAATACAGGATTGGCCACCCATCGGGCGTGAAGGACTTCTCGGATAAACCTAGCTTTAAGTAACCTTGTTATCTCTTTGCCAATGGCGCGTCTCTTCTCATCTCCGAAGCGTCGTAGAGGTTGTTTCACTAGTTTGCATTTTGGATCGATGTTTAAGATGTGCTCGGCAAGTTCCCTAGGTACACCTTTCATGTCGGCAGGTTGCCAGGAAAAGATGTCCCTATTCTCACGGAGGAACTCGACGAGCGCGCTTTCCTATTTGGGATCCAGGTTCGTCCCAATGGCGATGGTCTTGGAGGCATCGCCTACCACAAGTACCACCGGCTTAGTCTCTATGGCGGCCTTGAACGAAGGAGCGGAGTCGGAGATCTGCTTCTTTGACGCGGGCATCTCTGAGTCATCGACCTTGCTCTGGATCTCCTTGAATTCTTCAATGTAGAGGACAGCTTCTGCAACGGCTGCTTCATTAATCTCGCAGTCCCTTGCCTTGGTAAAGCTTCCGGATACGGTGATGACACCATTTGGTCCGGGTATCTTGAGTTTGTTGTAGACGAAGCATGGCTTGGCCATGAACGTGTGGAATATGTCGCGGCCAAATATGACGTGGTACACACTCTTGAAGGAGACCACCTCGAAGGTCATGCGCTCTTGGCGGTAATTGTTAACATCGCCAAAGGCAACCTGAAGTGTAATGCACCCAAGGGATCGAGCCTCCCGACCAGGGACTACGCCGTGGAAGATGGTGTTGGTCCGCCTTAGGTTTGCCTCCGTCAAGTTCAACTTCTGCAATGTATCTAGGTACATGATGTTGATGCTGCTTCCACTATCCACCATACACTTAGTGAACTCCACGCCGTCAATCAAAGGGTTGATGACCATGGCGTACTGGTTCTCCGTAGGTATAAGGTCTAGGTGGTCCGTCATGTCCCAAGTTATTGGAACCTCTGAGCAGCGCAGGTACTGGGGAACTAGGGGGAGAGTGGCCATCAGGATCCTCAGAGAGGTCTTCTATTGTCGGACGGTGGGGATGCCAAGGAAAGTGTGGTAGACTGGAGCCTTTTTCGCAAAGGGGTTCTTGCCCTTGTCGTCGCTCTTGGCGGCGTGCTTGGGGTCAACGTCTTCGTCCATGTCACTTGAATCCTTAGAATCCTCCTCCTTCTTTTTCCCCTTGCCCTTACCTCGCTGTCTGTTCTTCCGACTTTGCTTGTAGCCGGACTCCGGGTCTTCCTTAAGGTCGTTGACGAACTTGCAGTGTCGATTGGTATGGGTGGCTTTACCGTTGGCATCGAGGTGTACGAGGCACGGCATATCGCGCTACTCCTCGTAGGTTTGGGGAACGCGGAGCGGCACCGAGGTGGTTTCATTTCCTCGTTGCTGCCCACGACCAGCTCCTCTTCCTCGGCCACGTTGTCCGCCTTCGCCTCGTCCTGCAAAAGTCATAGCGATCATGTCGGTAGATTGCTTTTCTTCTGGAGCGGTTTTCCGCTTTGTACACCTGTTCCTCCGAGCTTGAGTTGGAACGGCTGTTGCCGGCAAGGAGCCGCGAGCATCGTCGTCAGCAGCTGACATGGTTATACCCCGCGGGTACACGATCTTTGCATACCTGGTCCAGCGCAAGGAAGGCCCACGACAAATATACGTCGTCCCATGAAGAATTTCCGGTGGTCAAGGCCCATGACGCCTTCGGATCCTTGGAGAGCAAGACTAGAGTAGATAGGAAATTCAAAGGGGTAAACCCTAAAACCTGTAACCGACTCGATCTGTGCCTGGGACCTGCCTAACTCTATATAAAGGCTAGGAAGGCATGACGAGGAGGGCACCTCATACTTTCGCATAGACACCTCCACGCCAGATTGCATCTGCGCACCCCTGTAACCTTCGGTTCCGCCGTAATCAAGAGTAGACAAGCAGGAGTAGGGTTTTCCCTCCAGGGGCCTGAACCTGGGTAAACCTCGTGTCCCCGTGTTGCTTGTTTGATAACCGTTCTACGATCTCCAGCATCCCCATCTTATCCAAAACCCAAGTCCATAACAATGGGCATTGACGAGATTAAACCTCGTCCATTGGCGCCGTCTGTGGGAACTAGGGACGCTGATTGTGCGATCGTGACGGTCCCAACCCGAGTGATCTACAACTCCGCGGCAACGGAGACTCATCTCCTCTTCGTCGCCTTCGACTTCACCGCCCACTAACCGGCCACCATGAAGGACTTCGAACCCGTTGGCGACGGGCTCGAGATCCTATTCGGGAGTTTCTGCTTCCAGGTGGGGCAGACCGGCACTCTCCGCCTCCCAGAGCGGGTGCCTCTACCATCGATCAGGCCCACTTCATGGACTCCACACCCTGTGCTACGCACCACATCGTCAACAGACGAGTCCTATGACAGCAGCAGCTACAACTCCGATCTGTGCGATCCGCCATCGGACGAAGGGACCTACGGTTCCGGATCCGAAAGCTGCGGCAGCAGCAGACCGATCTACGAGCGCTACCAGTGCGTCGCGGTCATCCAGGATCAAGAACACAATCCGCCACCCAACCCGCATGGTAGAAACGGTGGAAACAGAAGAAGCCAGTCCCCCCACCCAACGGGGAAAACAACAATTGGGTCATCCACCTCGACAAGGAGGGATGGGCTCAAGCACGCGAAGCCGTGGCAGGCAACAAGATCCTGCCCGCTGATGCCTCACGAGATCTACTGATGGCATACCACATGCTCCTCATCGAGGAGCACAAGAAGCAGATCAAGATGCAGGAAGTGCTGGACAAGCGCAAGCAGGAAGCTTCGGAGTCCAGTGCGCGGCGAGCTGTGCTCTCCGCCATGGGCATCAGCTCCAGCTCACACGGCAACAACAGGAACAAGCACCATTCTCGGATGGAGAACATGGACCCCAAAGAGCGCCGCGAGGTGACCCGAGCCCTCAACTCGTCCTTCATGGAGATGGATGCCGACGGTAACGTCATCCCAAAAACACCGTAAGCTGCGATCATGGCAGCCACCGTGTACCTCGTGTACCACCCACCTCCGGAGGGGGACCCGAAGAGGGCCATGCACAAGTACGCGCTTACCGGGCTCGGACTCGTTGGAGCTGCGCTCCATGGAGAATCTCCTGCGGATCCGAAAAAGAAGGCTGCGGTCAGATTTAACCACAGCCCCACACCCTCATCCGAGGATGAAGAGCATGACCTTCCTCGAAGGCATAAGATCTCACACCATCGCAGCCGTGACTACGACGCTCGAAACGAGCTAACACAACGCAAGATCGACAAGGCACGCGCCAAGCGCGTATGCTCGTCTGAATCCGAGATGGACGAAGACGAAGGAGAACTCTGTGGAGCTCGATGCTTCAGTAGATCTGTCCGACGGACAAATATGCCGTGAAACTTCAAACTCCCTTCGGACACTCCGAAATTCGACGGCACATAGGACCCCAAGGCGTGGCTCAGTGACCACTTGTCGTCCGTCAAGCTGCACGGCGGAAGCAGGGAAACCACCATGCAATGCCTTCAGCTGCAACTGACAGGCGCAACTCGGATCTGGCTAAGCAGCCTATCCTCAGGGTCCATCCAAAGATGGGAGGAGCTGGCGTACAGTTTCGTCCGAAACTTCAAAGGCACCAGCAAGAGGCCTGCCTCGATCGAAGAGTTGCGAGCCTGCACTCAACGAACGGGGGAATCCATTCGCTTGTACATACTGCGCTGGTCCAACACAAAGAACTCCGCGACACACATATCTGAAGAAAGGGCCATCGACGCCTTCAAGGACGGTGTCAAGCGCCAAGACTTCAAGGAAGAACTTGGGCGCGTCAAGCCCAAGACACTCGACCACCTCATGGACATCGCCAACAGGTGGGCTAACGGTGAGGACTCCGTCCACCGAGCGCACTTGGAGGAAGAGGACGACTACGGACGACGGCGAGAACGCCGTAGCAAGAGGAGACCGCACGTCTACGACGATCACGATGGACCCGACATGGTCGCGGCTGGCTACACCGACCGCCGCAGCGACGCCAACCGCAACAGCGGCGGATACCGCGGAGGTAATTTCCACGATGGAGGTTGACCAGCACAGTCGTGGCAGCGCCGCGGTCGCGACGACGGACCCTCAGCATACGAAAGACTGTCGGGTCCATGCACCATCCACTTCTACATCGACAAGCAGGATGGTAAGAAGAAGGCAAGCCACATGCTCAAGGACTGCCGCGAGTTCCAAAAACTCAGCGAAAGCATGGCTCAGATGAGGCAGCAAGCCCCAAACCCTGGATTCGGGAAAGCACCCGCACCAGGTGATATCGCACATGGAGATCCTCCACCGCCACCTGTAGGCGGCCCGAACCACCTAGTCGCACCCGCACAGAATAACGGTGGGCATGGGTATCCCCCGCCGAAAGGAGCGCTGATGATCCAAAAAGGGCGCCCAACGAATAGGGTGCAGAAGAAAATCACCCGTCAGATTAACCTGGCCGTGACAGCTCCACCCGCCATCCCTGAGTACCTCAGTGGATCGGAGTCCTGCATCACGTTCAGCCGTTCGGATCACCCTTGCCAGGTCCCTCGCCCAGGTCATGCTGCCCTGGTGCTTGAGGCGCAGATCGGAGGTTTCAAGATGAGCCGCGTCTTCATGGACGGTGGCAGCGGCATCAACCTGATGTTCGCAAGCACCCTAGTAGCAATGCAGATCCCGCTGTGCAGCCTAGAACAGTCACACACAACGTTCCATGGCATCGTTCCAGGAAAGGGCATATTCCCCCTAGGAAAGATATGGCTCGACGTCATCTTTGGCAAGCCGGATAACTTCCGATGCGAACGGCTCGAGTTCGAAGTGGTGGACTGGCCATCACAATACCACGCCATCCTCGGGCGTGTAGCATTCACAAGGTTCTTGGCAGTACCACACTACGCGTACCTGCTACTCAAGATGCCAGGACCCAGAGGCGTCATCACGGTCCATGGGAGCTTCGCCCGATCGGACCACTGTGACAGGGACTTCAACATAATCTCCCAGTCATTCGACATGCAAGAGGAGCTCGTAAGGCTCCGCGAGGTGACGGACAATGGGGCACCCCTAGTCGCATGGCAAAACGCACCTGATATGTCCTTCGACTCCACCGTCAACACAAAGAAGGTATAGGTCCACCCAACGGATGCCTCCAAGACGGCGCTGATCGCCAACGATCTTAGCCCCGCATAGGAAAGCGCGTTCGTCGAATTCCTCCGTGAGCGCTGGGAAATCTTCGCCTAGTGTCCTGTGGACATGCTAGGAGTTCCCAGGGAATTCGCCGAGCACGCACTCAACGTCTTTCCAGACACCAAGCCCGTCAAGCAGTCCATCCGGAGACTGTCCGAGCTCCGGGACGAAGCCATAGGGATTGAATTCAACAGACTACTCGCTGCAAACTTCATCAGGGAGATCAAGGAAAGCGAACGGCTTGCCAATACTGTGATGGTCCCCAAAAAGGACACGGACATCCTGCGGATGTGCGTGGACTTCATGTCGCTAAACAAACACTGCCCAAAGGACCACTTCCCACTCCCTCGGATCGACCAGATCATCGATTCGACTGCAGGATGCGAGAAGCTCTCCTTCCTCGACGCCTACTCAGGCTATAACCAGATTCGACTAAAAGTCGATGATCAGGAGAAAACGGCGTTCATCATGCCGTTCGGGGTGTTCTGCTACAACACAATGCCTTTCAGGCTAAAGAACGCATGTGACACGTACCAGTGGTGCATGCAGGCATGCTTAAAGGACCAGATCGGTCGCAACGTCCAAGTCTATGTCGACGACATAGTCATCAAAACCAGGGAGGCAAGAACGCTCATCGACGATATCCGCGAGACGTTCGATAATCTCGACCGCTATAGGATCAAGCTTAACCCTGAAAAGTGCGCCTTCGGCGTCCCATCGGGTTATCTGCTTGGTTACTTCATCTCCCAGCGAGGGATCGAGGCGAACCCGAAGAAAATACGGGCCATCATGGCCATGGAGAAGCCGAAAAACCTCAAAGGTGTCCATCAACTTGCAGGACGAATAGCGGCATTATGCAGATTCATCAGCCGCATGGGCGAGAAAGCACTGCCATTCTACCAGCTGCTGCGCAAGGCAGACAAATTCGAGTGGATGCTTGAGGCGGATGACGCATTCGAAGATCTAAAGCGGCTGCTTTCTACCTCGCCCGTCTTGGTCACGCCAAAGGAGCGCGAGCCCCTACTGCTGTACATAGCAGCTACACACCAGGTGGTGAGCATCGTACTGGTGGCCGAGCGACCCGAAGAGGGGAAGACCCATGGGGTCCAACGCCCAATCTACTACCTCAGCGAGGTATTGACGCCAACAAAGCAGAGGTACCCTCACTACCAAAAGCTCGCCTACGACGTGTTCATGACGGCTCGTTGGTTGAGCCACTACTTCCAAGAGCACCAGGTGATGGTCGTCAACGAGGCACCCCTGAAAAACATCCTGAACAACCCAGAGGCCATAGGACGTGTGGCCCTGTGGGGCATCGAGTTGTCACCTCTCGACATCATCTATGAGAAACGCCATGCGATCAAGTCTCAAGTCCTCCTGGACTTCCTTGTACACTGGATGGAGATGCAGCTGCCAGACACCCCAGACATGTCGCACTCATGGACGATGCATTTCGACGGCTCCAAGCGCGAAGCCAGAGTGGGAGCTGGAGTCATACTGACCTCCCCGCAGGGCGATAAGATGAAGTATGTCCTCCGGATGAAGTTTCAAGCTTCCAACAACGAAGCAGAATACGAAGCCCTCATCCACGGCATGAGGATGGCAAAGATGTGCGGCGCAACACGCCTGGTCAGCTACGGTGACTCCAACCTCGTCGTCCAACAGACGATGAATGAGTGCGACGCACACGCCGAAAACATGATCGCGTACCGCACACTCTACAACTCACTCGAGGGAGAATTCGACGGCTGCGAGCTTCGGCATGTCGGGAGAGAAAGCAACGAGGAGGCCAACAGACTTGCCAACATTGGCTCCACCTGTGCACGAGTACCACCAGGTGTGTTCCTCGAACAGATCTGCGTGCCATCCATCAAGCGAAAGTTCCCCAAGGGATCACCCGAAGAGGCAGAGCACTCGGCAGCTGCGCTACCCAACGGTCAGGAAGGACCCGAAAAGATGGACACAGAGGTCGCCGTGGTCAACCTGATGCAGGTCATGGCAGTCGAAGAAACTTGGACACGACCATACCTCCGGTCTTGATAGACAGAGAACTGCCTGATAGCCCGACGGATGCCCGGCGCATATCTCGTCGGTCCAAAGCCTTCACCATCATCAATGGCGAGCTTTACAAGCGCAGAATTTCGGGTGTACTACAAAGGTGCATCACCATCGGTGACGGAAAAACCATCCTCCAAGACATCATGCGGGCATCATGCGGGCAGCCGCTCCCTTGTCGCCAAAGCTCTACGAGCTGGATCCTACTGGCCAACGGCCACGAACGACGCCAAGGACATCATCCGAAGATGCAACGGGTGCCAAAGGTTCGCCGACAAACCGCACGCACCCGGGTCAGAGCTCAGGCCCATAGCTTTGGCCTGGCCTTTCACCCAATAGGGCCTTGACATGATCGGCAAACTGCCAAGGTCCTCGAAAGGGGGACACGTCTACCTCCTGGTCGCAGTCGACAAATTCACCAAGTGGATTGATGCCATGCTTGTGACTAACCAAAAGGGCAAAACCGCAGTCAAGTTCTTTGAATCCATTGTCTACAGGTTCGGCATGCCGCACAGCATCATCACCGACAATGGGTCAAACTTCATCTCTAAAGAATTCCAGGACTTCTGTGAAGACCTCGGAATCAACATCACATACGCCTCCGTGGCGCACCCGCAAACAAACGGGAAGGTCAAAAAGGCCAACGGCCTCGTCGGTGCTGGCATCAAGAAGCGCTTAATGAGCCCACTCGACCGACTCGCGGGTGCCTGGACACAAGAGCTACCTTTGGTCCTGTGGAGCCTGCGCACAACACCAAACAGCTTAACCGGCTACACGCCTTTTTTCATGGTGCACGGAGCCAAATCCGTGCTTCCAGTAGAGGTACGCCACAAGGCCCCACGGGTCGTCGCCTATAGCGAAGCCGAATCCACGGCTGCACTCGAAGACGCCGTCGATACACTCGACGAAGCACGAGACATAGCAGCAGCTCGATCAGCGGCGTACCAACAGAGTCTCCGCAACTACCACAGCCGACGGCTGCGCCCAAGGTCCTTCGTTGAAGGAGACCTAGTCTTGCGACTCAAGCAAGAACGGCCGAAGAAATTCAAGTCACCATGGGAAGGACCCTACATCGTCACTGAAGTCATCCTAGGTGGCGCCTATCGCCTCAAACACGTGGAGTCTAGAGTCGCATACTCCAATCCATGGAACGTCGCACAACTACGACGGTTCTACCCCTAGCTACCTCCCTCTTTTACTTTCAATAAGGCTATTCAGCCAAGGCTACTCAGCCGAACAATGTACCTCCTCCATTACGATATGAATAAAGCTAAGTGTCTCGCCCCAAAATTTTGTTTACTACTCACATTTTTACTCCATGCTACAAACGCACTCGGGGGCTCCCCCCACCTCACGACTTCGTCGACTGAGGATAACGCATGTACACCTGAGTAGCTGACCACGTCAGGCTAATGAAAATGGCATGCATACGAACAAAGCACTACGTGCTAAAACAACAACCAAACCTTTATAACAAAGGGCAAAACACGCCCAGTCAAATATATACAAATTTTACATCTATCTTTTTTACAGGTACTACCTATTCTGGAGAATAACCTGAGCATGTTGATCAAACAGATCTACGATCTGTTCTGCATACTACCTTACAGCCGAATAGTGCGGACGCATATCCCGCTCACCACCATCTGGCCGAAGAGGCGGCCCAGCCGCCACAACAGATAAATCTAAATCAGGACGATGCAAACGCACAAGGGAGAGCGCAGCCTTCACCCCTGCAACGAGCTGATGTCGCACCAATTCCTTGACATGATGCACATTCCGAAACTTCGGCAGCAGACCAGAGAGAGTCGACGGTGCATCATCCAGCGGAAACATCACATGCAGAACCAACGCGAGTGAAGACTTCACCTGACGAAGCACCCGCGATACCTGATGAACGCGATCCTGCACCGTCGCAAGGACCATGGCACGATCACGGTCCATCCAGAAGAACCCGCCGGCCTCCATGTCCTGCTGAGTCAAGCAGTTGATCCGAACAGCAACACGCTCCTTCTCCTCCCTTGGAGCAATGTTATCACCTACAATACTTGCAAAAAAGTAAGATGCAAGGCCAGTAGGCGCATCCGAAATAATGAGCAACAACTCGAAAAACTCACATTGAAGCTGTTCGGACAAGCGAAGCAACTCGGCCATCAAGTACTCTCCTCTGGCAGCACCTCGATCAGCCTTGGATTTCCAAACGTCAGCATTGCCACACACCCCAAGCAACTCTTTCTCGAGGCTACGGACACGGTCTCGAAGAAACAAAGCTGCGACGCATCATCCAGGGATGGCCACAGCTGCGCTGCAGGCGAAGTGTCAACGGGATCAGCACCCGAAGGACCCTAGATTAACAGAAAGACAAAGACATGAACAAGCAGTTGAAGGAGCACGAAACTCAGCACATTCATTAAGTGCAGCAAAAGCAGCTACGTGGCACAAGGATTGTTCATCAAAATATTTACAAAAAAAGAGGCTACAACTATCCTATAACTACAACGCCTACAAAGCTACACCCTGAGTAGCCTCGGAGCCGGATTGCCTCGCCTTGGCTGCCCCCTGCTGCCTTAGCGCATACTCGGCCAGCAGATCAATCAGCTTCGGCCCGTAACGCTTACAGCGAGTAGCATAGGTGGCGAAGGCTACCTCGGATCCATCAGCAGTCGTCGGCATCCGGGAAGTGACCTGGGGAAGGTCCAGCACCGCTCCGGCCGCCAAGGCCATTGCCAGCCCGACGGATGCGCCGATGCCCTTCTGCTTGCGCTTGTACGCTGCAGGTGCTTCGGCTGACAGCGCCTCCGCCAAGGCATCAACATCGTCGAGGGCCACGCCCTTGGGGATAAGCTCCTTATAGAAGCGCCCAAGGACCTATTTGGCCTTGGCAAGCGAGTTAACAATGGTACTGCAGCGGTCTTCGACCGCCGCAGTAGCATGATCCAGAGCGCTCCCATGCTCCAGAGCACCACGGTCAAATTTGATGCCCGCGGCATCTAAAGACAAGAAAGGAAGCAGAATGAATAAAAGAATAGGAAAAGAGAGACCAGGAAATCAAAAAGAAGAAGGTAGAGACACTCACCCGAAACAGCTTTGGCAGCCGCCATAAGCTTGTCGGCCTCCTCTTTCTCGCGTGAAGCCGTGGCAGTGGCGAGCTGCTCCTCGCGGTCCGTAGCCTCCTGCTGCAGGCGCTCCTTTGCCTCGGCCGTGTTGGTCAACTCTAGCTCGAGGTGCTCCTTTGCACCAATGGTGACCTCGGCCTTTTTCTCCGCTTGACCAAGGCTCTTTTTGAGAGCATCAATCTCACGAAGAGAGGCGTTGTGATTCTCTGCAACAGGCAATACAAATGTCAGATTGAAGGACACAATGCAAGAAAAAACAAAGACCAAAGCATAAAAATACCTTGAAGTTGTTTGAGGCTGGCCTCCAACGCTAGGTGCTGCTGCACCAGTTGGTTGGCACCTTGCACAAAAGGCTGCAAACAAGAACCACCAGTCAAAAGAATGGCTCGGGGGCTACACCCAAAAGAACGAGCAGAAGCAAGTCACACATACAAAAAATGCACGGGGGCACCCCCCGTGACTCGAAGGAAAAACAAACAACAAACTACCCTACAGATGCCCGGGCTCCCCCCGAGGTGGGAAGAAAAGAAATAATCAATCGATCATCCAAAAAGGCCCGGGGGCTCCCCTCGTGGCAAAAATCAGAATTACTTACGTGATTTGATGGCGCCTCCGAAGGTCCGCTTGCAGCCTTCTGAGGCGCAACCACCCGAACCTCCTGCGGAGAAGGGTCTGGAGTAGCGCCTTCAGAGGTGGCCACCGTCTGAGGAGAAGGAAGCACGACCTTCGACCCCCCATCATCTCCCGAGCACCATCACTAGAGGAGTCGTTGGAGGAGTGGCTACACAAGGACAAATTAGCTAAGCGCAAGGTAAACAGACAAGAAAACGCAAGGCAGGGCTAAGAAAACTTACGAGTCAAGCTCGCTCAAGTCAAAGATGGGAGGGGTCTTCCGGACCTTCTTCTCCTCTTTCTTCTCTTCCTTATTTTCTTCCTTCTTGCGCTTCGCTGGCGGGTGCAATGCCACAGCCCGCACGGGAACGGCAGGAATCAGAGAGGAAGAGCCCCCATGCCCATCACTGTGACGTTCAAGCCACAACGGGTTCCTAGGCGTCAGCGGAGTTGAAGCATCCGACGACTCGCTGGAGCTCCTCGTGCGCTTGCGAGTGTGATCCTCACTCGACTCGTTGGCTTATTCAGCCGGAGATCTCGCCGAAGGCACCTCGGACATGGAGTCCACCACCTCATTATCCAGAGCATTCGGGAATACTTCGGGCAATGGAGGCGACATACCCGGCACCTTGAACTCCTGCACAAAAGAAGCAAACTTGTCAGCAGACAAATAAATACAAGTAAAACGCAGAAGAAAATAGCACAACGCGCACGTCCCAGATCTACACCTGCGGAAACAGACGAGAAGCAGAGAACGGAGAAGTCAGCGACTTCCCCGGGATATCCTCTCCATCCTTGAACTTCAGCAGTGGGCGAAGGACCCCGTCGAGATCTCCCTTGGAGAATTCCTCAGCCAAAACCCTAGTCGGATCCCGACGACCAGCATAAAGGAACATCGGGTGCGCCCTAGCCTGGAGTGGATGCACCCGACGTTTAAGAAAAGTGCGGATGATATCCACACCATTCACCTCCTTCTCCGGAATCAGCTGGAGATACTCCACTCGACGATAGAGAGCCTCTATCTCCGATACCTCGCCATCCAAGATCTGGTTTTTCCAGGACCTCTTCGGCACGATCTTTTGGTAGGGGTCGAAAGGAACAAGACCAAAATCTTGTCCAGCCACCGTGGAGTCGCGGATGTAAAACCATCGCCTCTGCCAGTACTGGACAGATTCGGACATGGAAAAGAAGAAGTAAAGAAGATTGGATCAAAGGGAGATGATGCAACCCCCAATGGGATAAACACCATCAGAACCAAAGTGCGGATCGATACCGAGCCAGCACTCGCAGAAAGTAACAAAACAAGCAATGTGAAGAAGAGAGTTGGGGGAAAGATGATGCAGCTGGATGCCGTAAAGAAAAAGCAGTCCACGAAGGAAATTGTGGACTGGGAAGGAAAAGCCCCGAAGGACAAATGCGAGGAACATAACCCGAAACCCAGCGGGGGGCGGGGAATTACGTCGTTGCCAGGGAGTTTGACGGCCTCCCGATCCTACGGGATCAAGCCCCGCTCACGAAGCTTGCGGAGGTCACTCTCCCGCGTCTCCGATCATCGCCAGCCACCATCGGTGACACGGGTAGCGGTAGCACTCTTTTTGCCTCCAGCGGCGCTGGTACCAACCGCAAAAGAAGACTTCTTAGGCTTCCCCATTGTGGTGCGGTGGCGCCGGCGGCGAGAACATAGGATCGAAGAAGGAAATGTCCATTCCAGCATGCAGCAAGAAACTTTAGAGAACAATGGAGCAGTGAAACAAGAATGGCTGCGGTGAAAACAAACTAATTATTTCCCCAATGATTATAAGGACGAAGATGATGCATGATAACCGTCCATCGAGAAGACCTAACGCCAACGGCAGGATCTGACCATACACGTGTCAGCATCACAACGAACCATCGCTCACACACCGTCCACTACGCGTGGAAATCGAGGCGACGCCGTAATTATCTCCATGCCGTGCGTGACCGGTCAATTCAAGGTCAGAAGGTGGGACCCATGTTCATCCAGTCAAGTCATCTCTGGCGCAGCAGACGCATGAGGTCACCGATCGTCAGCACTGACGTCATCAAAAGCTATACTAGCAAGATTCACAATTCTTCGGCCACAAAGCTAAGAGTACTCACTCGAATCTACGATTCGACTAACTAATCGGGGGCTACTCCTATCAGGAGCACTGGTCGCGCACCCGAAAATAAACAAAATACTACAGCACTGAACTACTTCTTCGAGTCCTACGTCGAGTCTGCGACTCCACTACAGACTCGGGGGCTACTCCCATAGGGAGCATGGATTTAAGCATCCGAAAAATTTGTGTCCTACGGACCTGAAGCTGAACAACGGTTGAATTAAAGTCTCTGCTCGAGTCTATGACTCGAACAGACACTCGAGGGCTACTCCCATAGGGAGCACTGGTCGTGCACCCTATGAATTATTCGACTGCGATCCTTCGGATCAGCATGCAAAACTTTTAGGCAACTCTGCCCCATTTAAAGCTAAGTGAGAAACGTCCTCCTTGGCCACCCGAAACACCTCCGTGGTGATAAACATTCGGATGTTGTGTCTGCGACACAAAGATAAGACCTACAGATATCATCTGATGTCCTGGCAACGCACATGACTGCGCTCTGCTAGTAAAAATCCGTGCCAACAGGTGCGATGAAAAATCCCGACGGACGCGTTGGGTACATCATTTAAAT
The DNA here is from genome assembly GCA_030063025.1 of Avena longiglumis. Taxonomy (NCBI): domain Eukaryota; kingdom Viridiplantae; phylum Streptophyta; class Magnoliopsida; order Poales; family Poaceae; genus Avena; species Avena longiglumis. The sequence goes on along the minus strand of CP125975.1, from coordinate 441,292,934 downwards.
TCACTGGAATTCCACTCCTGTAAGTCCTCCGCGGCCTGAGTCGAATTACGTCATCATATGTTCCGGGTTCGAGTCGAGGGACTCGAACCTGAAGAAGATCGTGTTGTTTTGTCCTAAGACAGTTAACTGAACCTGATCCGTCGGGAGAGTCAGGCAAACGCATCAACAATCCCTACACATTCTCTTGAAAGACAGAGTTGCACCCAAAGGATTGAAGAGTCCTCAGCCGAATCTACGATTCGACTGAACACTCGGGGGCTACTGACATGGTTATACCCCGCGGGTACACGATCTCAGCATACCTGGTCCAGCCCAAGGAAGGCCCACGGCAAATATACGCCGGCCCATGAAGAATTTCGGGTGGTCAAGGCCCATGATGCCTTCGGATCCTTGGAGAGCAAGACTAGAGTAGATAGGAAATTCAAAGGGGTAAACCCTAAAACCTGTAACCGACTCGATCTGTGCCTGGGACCTGCCTAACTCTATATAAAGGCTAGGAAGGCAAGACGAGGAGGGCACCTCATACTTTCGCATAGACACCTCCACGCCAGATCGCATCTGCGCACCCCTGTAACCTTCGGTTCCGCCGTAATCAAGAGCAGTCAAGCAGGAGTAGGGTTTTCCCTCAGGGGGCCTGAACCTGGGTAAACCTCATGTCCCCGTGTTGCTTTTTTGCTAACCGTTTTGTGATCTCCAGCATCCCCATCTTCTCCAAAACCCAAGTCCATAACAATGGGCATTGCCGAGATTAAACCTCGTCAGCAGCTGCGAACTCACTAGCCAACTGAATCATCTGGTTCAAGTCCAGCTGGTGATTGTCCTGCAAGCACTACATCTTATGCCGGAGCAACGTGCCTCTTTCCAATCCGTTGATGAAGGCGGCCATGGCGGTCTGAGCGTGCACTCCTGCACAAGAATTCTTCATGTCCAGCCAGCGAGAGAGGTAGGCACGAGATGTCTCGCTTTCTCTTGCACGCTTCGCTATAGATCGCCAACAGTGCAGGGACGCTTGTATGTACCCTCAAAGTTCTTGGTGAACGCTTCTTGCATGTCCAACCAGTTGTAGATAGATTTCTCCGGCAAGTCGTCGATCCATTGACAGGCCGTGCCTGCCAACATTAACGGGAGGTACTTGACCGCGACGTTGGGGTTGCCACCAGCAATCTCCACCGCGTTGCCGTAGTCCTGCAACCATGTGGCTGGCATGGCGGTGCCGTCATAGGGCTTGATGGTCTTGTCAATCCGGAAACCTTTGGGGTAAGTTGCGGACCGTATTGCAGGTCCAAAGCAACGTGGTCCCAGGTATGGTCCTTCCCGGGCCTCGTGGATCTTAACGATCCGCGAACATGCATCGTATGGCTCCGGGTTCTTCTTCTTCTTGTCAACAGGGGACGGGCTGCATGAACAACGCGGGCCTCTTCCGCCATGGTGACTGCTTGGTGGTGATGGAGGCGGAGGTGGCGGTGGGTTAGCCTTCTTGCTGTTACCCTCCTGCGACTCCTCACGCCTGTCACGGTTGCTTGTCGGACGCGGAGGGTCATGGTGTGATCTGCTCCTGTGTCCTTGGTTGTGCTCTCCGTCATGACGGGTCTGCTCCCTGTTGTCACGGATGACTGTGCCACACTGCTTTGGTGGGGGCATATCTGTTCAATGGTGAGCCTTGTAATCGTTGCGATGTCGGGGAGATCGGGGCGGTGGCGACGGGCGGAGAGGTCAGGCCTTTTCTCCGTGGTCGGAGGATATGGGGATGGCATCCTTCCTATTGCGCGCGTCCCTCCGTCTTCGTTCTGATGAACCCGTCTGGGAACCGACATCAAGAGGAGATCTGTCCCTTGGCGGTTTGTACTGACTAGACCGGCAAAGCGTTGGATCGGACTCGAGCCTATGAGAGGTGGCCTTTTCCTGCTGCTTCACCGCCTTGGCCACTAGGTCATAGACCTGTTCCACTGCCTCGGGCGATCTATCCTGCTCCAGAAGGGTCTTGGCTACGGCGAGGTTAAGGAGTGGGGTGGGCATCACCTGCTTGCCTTCACTATCAATGTATGGCTTGGCTTGTGCGGGCTTCGAGGGGGGCCATCCTAGGTTGCGCCGTACAGCAGGATCGTTGATGACGCGAGCCGGAGCTTTCTTAGCCTTCTGCTGCTGCAGCAAAGTCTTGTACTCGGCCTCCATTGCTCTAGCTTTCTCTATAGATTTCTGCGCGTTGACTAGATCTCGATCTAGCTTGGCGCCTTGCTCCGCGATGGCCTGTGCTTCCTCCAGCAGCTGCTGGCGCTTCTCGTCAAGCTGGGTCACATTCCAGATATGAGAAACGGTCACTGGCTCAACGAGGAGATTGCCGTACATCACTCTATCAGCTGGAGTAACTTGGGCTGCTGCAAACATGGATGCTGGAGGCGGCACGTTTGCGGTGTTGTTTTTGCTCGGTCCGGTGCCGAGTTCCTGTGGCTGCTGCACTGGGTTAGGCGGAGGAGGCATGACCTTTGCGCGATCATCGTCAGCAGCAATAAGTGGCTCCTTCCCCTTGTCCAGCGCTGTAGGCGGAGCTCGTCCGGGTTGATCTTCTTCCATCGCCATCCCAATGGTGACGAACACCCCTCGAGATGCGATGGCGTTGTTAGCTTGCTCGTCGCGCGAGTACTCCTCCTCCATCTCCTGCATAGCGGAGTCTAGCTCTTCTAGACTGAAGTCTATCTCCTCATAATCTGCACTGAAGTCAGCATAAAGCGCGTCAATTACAGAGTCGGAGGGTGCCAGGACTTCCTTGATGACGGGCGGTGGAGGTTCAATGTCCTCGACGATGACTGGAGGTGGTGGTGCCGCTGCGGCGATGGCGGCCGGAGGCGGTGGTGGCTGAATCAGAGGTTCTCCGTCGATGAGTGCAAGTGCTTTCTGGGCTTCCGCGTCAGCCTCCACGTAGTTGTTGACGGTGCTCACCATATGTTCGAGGGTGAGGCGTCCTGTTGCCTGCTGCCGCCTTAAAGAGTGTCGGAGAAGCGTGCCACAGTATAGTCCTTCCGCGAAGTGATACAGAGCGTTATCATCGGGGTAGTGGGCCAGATCGTCTCGTATACGGATCCACCTGGCCAGGTAATCGCGAGGGTTTTCGCCTTCTCTCTGAACACAACGTGCCAGATCGAAGATGGTAACCACGCCGATGAATTTGGATCTCTGCTTTCCTGACGCACAGGCGAAGCCGGCGGATTTGCAGTGATCTTCCACCTTTATATCCTACACAGGGGCGGTGTGGGTGGGCGTTGAATTTTTTCGATCTTTGCCGGCAAACTCCAAAGAGAGATACGACATCGACCCTTCCGTGAAGGTATCCTGCCCGTAGGCGGTCCGTGCTGGCCTTGAATTTTTCCGATCTTTGCCGGCAAACTCCAAAGAGAGATCCGACATTGATCCTTCCGCGAACGTATCCTGCCCGTAGGCGGTCCGTGCGGGTCTTGATGCTCCTCCGACTCCCAGGGAACTAGTGCCCGAGTCGGTTTCGCCGATGAAGAGGTGGATGTCTCCGATAGGAACGATCGAACACCGCATAGGGTTCGTCTTCGCCGGGATCCAGAACTCGTCGGGAGGGACGATCAGAACATTGCTGGAGAAGAGAATGCGACCGATGGCTACGGTTTTGCCGATTCCCGCAAAGATCTTGGTCCTCGCCCGCTGAAGAGCCTGAAGCGCCTCATGCCCCACGGTGGGCGCCAACTGTCGTGGTATTGCCGACGAGTACGCCATGGAGGGGTCCTCACAGTGCGTGTTTAGAGACGTGGGGGAAGGCGGACGGTTGACGGGTACAAGGTAACATAGCTTACTCAGGTTCAGATCCCACGATGGTGGCGGAATTCTACTCCTGCTATAAATCACTATAAGGGCAATACGCCGAGTTATAGGGATTAGTTCGCTGTGCGAGGTTGTGTGAATCGAAGCCCTAAAGGCTCCCATAGGCCCGACTTATATAGTTGCCAGGTCCTAGGGTTACAGGGAAAAGTCCTAGCCGGACAGGTTACAGAGTCCTACACTGTCTATTACTAGTCTTGCGTATCTTGCACTCCAAGGCTTCGGGTACGTCGGTGACTCCAACCGTAGCCTTCCTTTATCCGGCATGGGCCTCCTGATAGGGCAAAGGTGTCCGATCTTTCGATGAGATGATGATAGTCGATTTGGTGGAGTTCGGGCTTAACGATCCGACTACACGTGCGAGCACGAGCGCCAATGCAATCGCTAGGCCAAACTCCTAGAGGTTACCGATCCTGCGGAAACACGATCAGCCTGACCAGCGAGGGTCTTAATTCCTACCTGAAATCGAGAACAAGTAAGAACCAATATTGCAATCAAGATATTGCGGATTAAGAGGAAAGCTTTATTGAAAAGGTGGGATCCTGAATAGGTGCGAAGTACAAGAGGCCTCTGTGACGCTCGAGCCTTGGCGAAGTTGCTACGATGGCTAACTTAATGTCTAAACAAAATCTGAGTCTAGGGTGATGGCTATGGGGAGTATTTAAGGAGGAAAAGGTGGGGTTTCGGCCAGCCATGGAAGTGGTGTCCAAATCCAACCCTAGAAGTCCTTTTCCCCTCAAATACGGACTCTAAAAAGTGGCTATTTAAAATCCTGCGAAAATTACATGGGCCTGGCCCAAAATAAAGGTGTCGCAGCACCATATTAAACTATGTATGAATTCGTGAAGTATTAATCTTGAATATTTCGTCCAAGCCTTCTTTCTTCATTATGGTGGCCTCAAAGTTCTGAAATCTCCATCCGTGGCCTTCTCTTGGATCATCACATGCTTGCTGCCATCTCCATGCATGGCCATGCTCCAATGCTTGTCCCTCTCATACATGCTTGGTCCATCATTCCTAAGATTAAGAAATACATCTGATTTAGGCAGCATCATATTCTCATGTATGTGAGGAAATTAGTTCCAAGAAACGAAAGTACCTGATAGTTAAGTTGTTTGGCACGAGATCTTGTGATGGGTCCTTGTATGTGTGTAACTGTAGGTATAACGGTTGTATCAATAGAAGGGATGTCCACATCATGGTCCCCTTCTTGAATTGAAGTCGTCCTCGACGCAATCTCATCTTCCTCACCAAAGTAAGGCTTCAAATCTGCAATGTTAAACGTAGGACTAACCGTACCAAAGTATGCAGGCAACTCAAGTTTATATGCATTATCATTTATTTTCTCTAACACCTTAAAGGGACCAGCAGCACGCGACATTAACTTAGACTTAGGTAAATCAGGAAAGCGATCCTTACGCAAATGTGACCAAACAAGATCTCCAACATCAAACACAACATGCTTTCTCCCTTTATCCCCAGCAAGTTTATACTTAGCATTCATGTGTTCAATGTTATATTTAGTAGTCTTATGCAAGTTTAATATCATTTCAGCGCGTTGTGTAGTATCCAAATTATTTTGCACCGAAGTAGGTAAAGGCAATAAATCAATAGGTGCACGAGGAACAAAACCATACACGATCTCAAACGGGCACATCTTTGTGGTAGAATGCAGCGAACGATTATAAGCAAATTCTATATGAGGTAAACACTCTTCCCACAATTTTAAGTTCTTCTTTAAAACAGCCCGCAACATAGTAGACAAAGTTCTATTTACTACTTCAGTTTGTCCATCAGTTTGGGGATGACATGTAGTACTAAACAGCAATTTAGTCCCCAACTTAGCCCATAAACATCTCCAAAAGTGGCTAAGAAATTTAGTATCACGATCAGAAACAATAGTATTTGGCACACCATGCAAACGAACAATTTCACGAAAGAACAAATCAGCAATATGTGCAGCATCATCCGTTTTATGACAAGTAATAAAGTGTGCTATCTTAGAAAACCGATCCACAACAACAAAAATAATATCCCTCCCCTTCTGTGTTCGTGGCAATCCCAAAACAAAGTCCATAGAAATATCCTCCCAAGGAACACTAGGAACAGGAAGAGGCATATATAAACCATGTGGATTAAGGCGAGACTTAGCTTTTTTGACAAGTAGTGCAGCGTGCCACAAATCTCTCAACATCTCGACGCATACGTGGCCAAAAGAAGTGTGCAGCAAGAACATCCTCCGTCTTCTTGACACAAAAGTGTCAAATCAATCCTCCTCCATGCGCCTCCTGTAACAATAAAAGACGAACAGAACTATCTGGAATGCATAGTTTGTTAGCACGGAACACAAATCCATCATTGAAGACGAACTTGTTCCAAGTTCTACCATCTCTACAATTCTGCAACACATCTTTAAATTCAGAATCATGCACATATTGTTCCTTAATAGTTTCCAATCCAAATATTTTGAAGTCAAGTTGAGATAACAAAGCATAACGGTGCGACAAAGCATCAACAATAATATTATCTTTACCCTTTTTGTGTTTGATAATATAAGGAAAAGACTCAATAAATTCAACCCACTTTGCATGACGACGATTCAACTTAGCTTGACTACGAATATGCTTCAAAGATTCATGATCAGAATGAATAACAAATTCTTTAGGCCATAGATAATGTTGCCAAGTTTCTAATGTCCGAACCAACGCATATAATTCTTTATCATAAGTAGAATAGTTCAGACTAGCCCCACTCAATTTCTCACTAAAATATGCAATAGGTTTTCCCTCTTGTAATAACACCCCTCCCAAACCAATTCCACTAGCATCACATTCAAGCTCAAAGCTCTTACTAAAATCAGGAAGTTGGTGTAAGGGAGCATGTGTTAGCTTATCTTTCAATATGACGAAGGCCTTTTGTTGTGCATCGCCCCAAACAAAGGGCACATCCTTCTTGGTAAGCTCATTCAGCGGCGCGGCAATTGATCGAAAGTCTTTGACAAAGCGCCTATAAAAACCAGCGAGGCCAAGAAAACTCCTCACTTGTGTGACCGTCTTGGGCTGCGGCCAATTCTCAATAGCTTCAATCTTGGCTGGATCCACTTCAATACCTTGTGATGTAACAACATAGCCAAGAAACGCAACTCGATTGGTGCAAAATGTGCACTTCTCAAGGTTACCAAACAAACGTGCATCATGTAAAGCATTGAAAACAACACGTAAATGGTCCAAATGATCCTCTAAAGATTTGCTATAAATCAGAATATCATCAAAGTAGACTACCACAAAATTTCCAATGAAAGCACGTAAAACTTCGTTCATTAATCTCATGAAAGTGCTAGGTGCATTAGTTAAACCAAACGGCATTACTAACCACTCATATAAATCGAACTTAGTTTTAAATGCTGTTTTCCATTCATCTCCTAATTTCATACGAATCTGGTGGTAACCACTACGCAAATCAACTTTAGAAAACATGGTAGAGCCACTCAATTCATCAAGCATGTCATCTAAACGTGGAATAGTATGACGATATCGAATAGTAATATTATTGATAGCTCTACAATCAGTACACATGCGCGAAGAACCATCTTTCTTAGGTACCAAAATAATAGGAACATCACAGGGGCTAAGGGACTCACGAATATGATCTCTGTCGAGTAGTTCCTGAATTTGGCGTTGTATCTCCTTTGTCTCCTCCGATTGGTTCTATATGGCGGCGTTGGGCAACGTAGCACCAGGAATTAGATCAATTTGGTGCTCAATTCCTCTAATAGGAGGTAGTCCGTGGCAGCTCAATGGAAAGACGTCCTCATATTCCTGCAAAAGGTTAGCAATAGCGGGTGGCAAAGAAGGAGGCATATCCTCAAATGAAAACAAAACCTCTTTGCAGACAATTGCATAACATTGAGTATTGTTTACATCTAGTTCAGCAATATCAATTTTATTTGCAAGCATACATGGACTCTTCAAACGAATTTCAGTAGCATGGGTAGAATCAGATTTAGTGTTCTTTGGTGGTACAAAATCTGCAGCAACAATCTGATTCTCACTTTTATTTTTCTCCTCAGTTTTAGCTCTACTAGCTCTAGCAAGATCATCTTTTAAAATCTGTTGGAGATATGCCCTAGAGGCAATAATAAATGTAGTTATTATTATATCTTTGTGTTTATGATAAATGTTTTCATTCATGCTATAATAGTATTAACAAGGAAACATTGATACTTGTGTGATTTGTAAACTTAATTTGAAGTCCCTAGTATAGCCTCTATACTTCACTAGCTTGTTGTTTGATTAATGATTGTGGTTTCCCTATCATGAACATTGAGATGTTATCAACAACAAGATCATATCGTTAGGAGAATGATATGGTGGATATACTCCTATAGATAAGCGTAGCATAAAGATCAAGTCATTTCAGTAGTTCAATTGCTATATGCTTTCTGATACATAGTAACCTAATTCCTTCGACCAAGAGATCATGCATATCACCTTTACCGGATGGATGCTTTGATGACATCAAACACCACACCGTAACTGGGTGGCTATAAAGGTGGCATTGAGTGTTCGGAAAGTATTGGTTGAGACACATGGATCAAGAGTGGGATTTGTCCATCCATATGACGGATAGATATACTCTGGGCCCTCTCGGTGGAATGTCATCCAATTAGCTTGCAAGCATGTGGAGCTCACAAGGGATCACATATCACGGGAACGAGAAAAGAGTACTTGTCGGTAACGAGGTTGAACTAGGTATGCAGAGATACCGACGATCATAACCTCGGACAAGTAAACTATCGTGAGACAAAGGGAAATTGGTATCGTATGTAAGTGGTTCATTCGATCGCAAAGTAATCGTAGAAATATGTGGGAGCCATATGAATTTCCAGATTCCTCTATTGGTTATTGTTCGGAGAAGTGTCTCGATCATGTCCGCATAATTCACGAATCGTAGGGAGACACACTTAAGGATTCGACGTTGTTTGAGTAGTTATGGTATTATGAGAAAGAGACCGAATGTTATTCGGAGTCTCGGATGGGATCCGGGATATCACGAGGTGATCCGGAATGGTCCGGAGAATAAGATTCATATAAGGAAAGTCCCGTTTCGGAGTTCGGGAATGATTCCGGTGTTTTCATCGGGAATGTTCTAGAAGGTTCCGGAATGTCCGGCACTCCGGGGGGGAAGGGGTACATGAATGTGTCATTACATATTGGAATGATTGCATCATGTACTAAGTGTTCTCGCTGTTCCAAATAAAGGATTAAATTGAATCCTAAAACTGAAAAGTCAAATGGCCAGTTTGAAAGTCAAACGGCTAAAACAGGAAACTGAGGGAAACAAGCAAGAGGAGGTTGAAACCGACTTGGGGGAGGAGTCCCTCCTCTCCAAGCCGGCGCGCCACCCAAGGCCGACTTGGGGAGGGACTCCCTCCCCTTGGCCGCCCCTCCCACCTATAAAAGGAGGGGCAGGGCCTCCTCCTCTAGACACACAAGTTCCTATCCTCTAATCTAAATCCTAGCCCTAGACTCCGGTTTAGAGCCGCTTTGGTTTAGAGCTTCTAATTGCACTAGCCTTCGGATTAGAGCCTTCTAATTGGTGTGTCTAAACCCTAGACCACTAATAGCTCTCTCTCATACTCCACCATACTCGCTCCCGGCGAAGCCTGCGGATCTCCCTCTACTTAGGTACCACGCATTGTCTTCCGGAATCGCGAGGAGAGTGCTACAACCTCCGCTTTCTGGAACAAGGGAGAGGAAGGTCTTCGTCGAATCGAACGTGTGACCGATCGCTGAGCGCTGCCGCAGCGTTGGAAGGATCGTCTACACGATCTTGAGATCGGGAAGAGTACGACTACATCACCCACGAGAATCCGCTCTCGTTAAACACTTTGGAATCTTCGAGGGTAAGTTATTCCATCGACTCGTTGCTACAATCTAGTAGATAGATCTTGGCTTGTTTGTTTGTATGCGTTAGAAAATTTTTGTTTTCCATGCTACGAATCCCTGATGGTATCGAGCCGTGTCTATATGTAGATCATTGCGAGTAGAACACAATGGTCATTGTGGGCGTTGATGCTTTTATTGTCGATTGCTTCTTGTGTACTTTGCTTCTTGCGGTATGTTGGGATGAAGCGGCCCGGGCTAACCTTACATGACATCATTCATGAGACTTGCTCCACGCTTGACATGCAACTTGTATTGCATAAGTGGCTTATGGTGCCTGTTTCTCCTAGCATAGTTAAGATCCAATTTACAACGGGTGATCAACAATGCTAGTATCAATGTTGTGGTTCTTGTTCGTAAGTTAGAACAACACTTATTGAAAGCCCCAAACCACGTAAAATATGCAAAGAAAGTAGAGGCGTCTAACTTTGTTTTGCAGGGGTGTCTGATGATGTGATATGGCCATGATTGTGATTATATTTGATGTATGCAATGTTCCTTATTGTAAGTTGGCAACCGGCAGGAGCCATATGGTTGTCTTTAATTTATGTTAAGACCCGCGTGTCTATTCAAAGTAGTTGTAATAGTTGAAGCCGGTGGACGACAACCATGGAGAAGCGTCATTGACCTTGATGCAATGCCGGTGATGATGGAGATCATATTCGTGTTTGAAGATGGAGATCGGAAGCACAAAGAAGAAAGGCCATATCGTATCACATATTATTGAATTGCATGTGATGTTAATCCTTTATGCATCTTGTATTGCTTAGTAGACGACGGTAGCATTATAAGATGATCCCTCATGCACATGAATTTCAAGTCATAAAGTGTTCACCCTTAGTTAGCACCGTTGCTAAAGCTTGTTGTTTCGAAGCACCACGTGATGATCGGGTGTGTTAGATTCTGCAAGTGTATACAACGTGAGCAAGCCATATTTGCTCATGCGGAAACTAAGGTTTGATCTTGACAAGCCTAGCATGTACAGACATGGTCTCGGAACACGGATCACCGAAAGGTAAAGCATGAATCATATAGTAGACATGATGAACATGACGATTGTTCGCCATTGAAACTATATCAACTCTCGTGATGATCGGTGTTGATGTAGTAGATTTGGTTCGTGTGATCACTAAAACAATGTGAGGGATGTTGTTTTGAGTGGGAGTTCACCTAGTTTAATTTCATTAATTAATTTGAACTCAATTTGTCATAAACTTAGTCTAAACTATTGCAAATATGTTGTAGATCAATGACAGCCCCTACCATCAATTTTAATGCGTTCCTAGAGAAAGAAAAGTTGAAAAACAATGGAAGCAACTTCGCGGATTGGTTCCGCAATTTGAGGATTGTCCTCACAGCTAGTAATTTGACCTATGTCTTTGGATGCACATTGGGTGACCCACTGCGGTGATGCTCCCGATGAAGTAAAGAATGTTTACCTCGCTCGGAAGAATCAAGACTCCATAGTTCAAAGGTGCTATCTTGTATGGTTTGGAATCGGAGCTTCGAAAAGGTTTGAAGAGTCGACCCATATGATATTGTCGAGGATCTCAAATTGATTTTTGAGACTCATGCAATTGAAAGCTATGAGGCTTCAAAAATTCTTTAAGCGCAAGATGGAAGAAGGCAGCTCCGTCGGTGAGCATGTGCTTAAGATGTCTGCACGCAAACAAACTTCAAATCTTGGGTATAGTGATTCCTAATGCTTTGGGGATTTACCGTGTCCTCCAATCACTACCACCAAGTTACAAGAACTTTGTGATGAACTACAACATGCGAGAACATGAACAAGACGTTACGTAACTCTTTGCCATGTTGAAATCTGCGAAGTGGAGATAAAGAAAGAGCACCAAGTGTTGTTGGTCAATAAGACCACCAAATTCAAGAAAGGCAAGTCTAAGCGAAGGGACACTTCAAGAAGGGTGGTAAGAAAGTTGCCACGGCGAAGAAGACCAAGGCTGGACCCAAGCCCGATCTTGAGTGCTTCTATTGCAAGGGAGAAGGTCACTGGAAGCGGAATTGCCCAAAGTACTTGGCGGATCTGAAGAACGGCAACATCAAGAAGAAAGGTATATCTGATATACATGTTATTGATGTGTATCTCACTAGTAATCGTAGTAGTGCCTGGGTATTTGATACTGGTTCGGTTGCTCATATTTGTAACTCGAAACAGGTGCTGCAGAATAAACGGAAGCTAGCGAAGAACGAGGTGACGATGCGCGTGGGAAACGGATCAAAGGTTGATGTGATCGCGGTCGGCACGCTACCCCTTCATCTACCATCGGGATTAGTTTTATACTTAAATAATTGTTATTTAGTGCCTGTGTTGAGCATGAACATTATATCGGGATCTTGTTTATTGCGAGACGGTTACTTGTTTAAGTCAGAGAATAATGGTTGTTCGATTTATATGAGTAATATGTTTTATGCACACGCACCTTTGATAGATGGTCTATTCTTATTGAATCTCGATAGTGGAAATACACATATCAACAACATTGAGGCTAAACGTTTGAAATCAAGCGATAATTCGACCTATATGTGGCACTGTCGTCTTGGTCACATTGGAGTGAAGCGTATGAAGAAACTCCATTCCGATGGAATTCTTGAATCACTTGATTTTGAATCACTTGAAAGATGCGAAGCATGTCTGATGGGTAAAATGACTAAGACTCCATTTTCTGGTATAATGGAGCGAGCTACGGACTTATTGGAAATCATACATACCGATGTGTGTGGTCCAATGAGTGTAGCATCGCGATGGTTATCGTTATGTTCTTACCTTCACGGATGACTTGAGTAGATATGGGTATATCTATTTCATGAAACATAACTCGAAACTTTCGAGAAGTTTAAGGAGTTTCAAAGTGAGGTAGAGAATCAATGTAACAAGAAGATTAAATTTCTACGTTACGATCGTGGAGGTGAATATCTAAGTTACGAGTTTGGCGAGCATTTGAAGAAATGCGGAATACTTTCTGATTGACACCGGGAACACCACAGCGTAATGGTGTGTCCGACGTCGTAATCGAACTCTCTTAGATATGGTTCGCTCTATGATGTCACTTATAGATTTACCGCTATCATTTTGGGGTTATGCATTAGAAACAATGCATTCACTTTAAATAGGGCACCGTATAAATCCGTTGAAACGACACCGTATGAATTATGGTTTGGGAAGAAACCTAGATTGTCGCTCCTTAAAGTTTGGGGATAAGCCTATGTAAAGAAGTTACAGCCGGACAAGCTTGAACCCAAAGCGGAAAAATGCGTCTTCATAGGATACCCGAAGGAAACTATTGGGTATACCTTCTATCATAGATCCGAAGGCAAAATCTTCGTTGCCAAGAATGGATCCTTTCTAGAGAAGGAATTTCTCTCGAAAGAGGTGACTGGAAGGAAAGTAGAACTCGACGAGGTTGTCGAACCTTCTCTCGAAATTGCGAGTAGCGCAGCACCGGAAGAAGTTCCTGTGGTGCCTGCACCAATAAGAGAGGAAGCTAATGATGGTGATCATGAAACTTCAGTTGAAGTTACTACAGAGCCTCGGAGGTCAACGAGAACTCATACCACTCCAGATTGGTATGATCCCGTTATGAGTGTCATGTTGGTGGACAACACCGATGACCCCGAGACATATGAGGAAGCGATGATGATCCCAGATTCCAATAAATGGCAAGAAGCCATGAAATCCGAGATTGGATCCATGTACGAAAACCAAGTATGGACTTTGGTGGACTTACCGGATGGCCGAAAGGCTGTCGAGAAAAAAATGGATTTTCAAGAAGAAAACAGATGCTGATGGTAATGTTACTGTCTATAAAGCTCGACTTGTCGCAAAAGGGTTTCGACAAATTCAAGGAGTTGACTACGATAAGACTTTCTCACCAGTAGCGAAGCTAAAGTCTGTGAGGATTATGTTAGCAATCGCTGCATATTATGATTATGAGATATGGCAGATGGATGTCAAAACAGCATTCCTCAATGGTGATATTGATGAAGAGTTGTATATGATGCAACCGAAAGGTTTTGTCGATCCTAAAGATGCTAACAAGGTATGCAAAATTCAACGGTCCATCTATGGATTGAAGCAAGCATCCCAAAGTTGGAATCAACGTTTTGATAAGGTGATCAAAAGTTTTGGTTTTATACAAACTTATGGAGAAGCTTGTATTTACAAGAAAGTGAGTGGGAGCTCTGTAGCATTCTTAATACTATATGTGGATGACATATTGTTGATTGGGAATGATGTAGACCTTCTTAAAAGTGTCAAGGAATATTTGAATAATAGTTTTTCAATGAAGGATCTTGGCGAAGCAGCTTACATATTAGACATAAAGATTTACAGAGATAGATCGAAACGCCAAATATCATTGTCACAGAGTACATATTTGGACAAAGTTCTAAAGAGGTTTGGAATGGAAGAAAGCAAGAAAGGGTTCTTGCCCATGTTGCCCAATACGACCTTGAGTAAAACTCAAAGTCCGACATCGGCAGAAGATAGAGAAAGGATGAGTAAGACTCCCTATGCCTCAGCCATAGGATCTCTAATGTATGCCATGCTATGTACTAGACCCGACATTGCATATCTTTGTTAGTTTAACTAGCAGATATCAAAGTGATCCGAGTGGATCATTGGACAATGATCAAAAACATCCTTAAGTACTTGAGAAGAACTAAGGATATGGTTCTTTCTTATGGAGGTGATGAACATTTCGTTGTTAATGGTTACACCGATGCTAGTTGGAACACCGATCCAGATGATTCTAAATCACAACTGGATACGTATTTATTTTGAATGGTGCAGCGATTAATGGAGGAGTGCAAAGCAAAGCGTTGTGGCGAGATCTTCAACCGAATCGGAATACATGGCTGCTTGAGGCTTCACAAGAAGCGATATGGATGAAAGAGTTCATTACAGAGCTGGGTGTGGTTCCTAGTGCTGGACCCAATGTCTATCTCTTGTGATAACATGGGCGCCATAGCCAATGCGCAAGAACCAAGGTCACACAAAAGTCAAGCATATCAAGCTGCGTTTTCACGCTATTCGAGAACATATCCGGGATGGGGATATAAAGATGTGCAAAGTACACACAAATCTGAATGTGGCGGATCCGTTGACTAAACCTCTCCAGGGCAAAACATGACCAACACCAAACTGCCATGGGTGTTCGGTATATTACCATGTAATCTAGATTAGATGACTCTAGTGCAAGTGGGAGACTGTTGGAGATATGCCCTAGAGGCAATAATAAATGTAGTTATTATTATATCTTTGTGTTTATGATAAATGTTTACATTCATGCTATAATAGTATTAACAAGGAAACATTGATACTTGTGTGATTTGTAAACTTAATTTGAAGTCCCTAGTATAGCCTCTATACTTCACTAGCTTGTTGGTTGATTAATGATTGTGGTTTCCCTATCATGAACAATGAGATGTTATCAACAACAAGATCATATCGTTAGGAGAATGATATGGTGGACATACTCCTATAGATAAGCGTAGCATAAAGATCAAGTCATTTCAATAGTTCAATTGCTATATGCTTTCTGATACATAGTAACCTAATTCCTTCGACCATGAGATCATGCATATCACCTTTCGGATGGATGCTTTGATGACATCAAACACCACACCGTAATCGGGTGGCTATAAAGGTGGCATTGAGTGTTCGGAAAGTATTGGTTGAGACACATGGATCAAGAGTGGGATTTGTCCATCCATATGACGGATAGATATACTCGGGCCCTCTCGGTGGAATGTCATCCAATTAGCTTGCAAGCATGTGGTGGCTCACAAGGGATCACATATCACGGGCGAGAAAAGAGTACTTGTCGATGTGAGGTTGAACTAGGTATGCAGAGATACCGACGATCATAACCTCGGATAAGTAAACTACCGTGAGACAAAGGGAAATTGGTATCGTATGTAAGTGGTTCATTCGATCGCAAAGTAATCGTATAAATATGTAGAGCCATATGAATTTCCAGATTCCTCTATTGGTTATTGTTCGGAGAAGTGTCTCGATCATGTCGCATAATTCACGAACCGTAGGGAGACACACTTAAGGATTCGACGTTGTTTGAGTAGTTATGGTATTATGAGAAAGAGACCGAATGTTGTTGAGTCTCGGATGGGATCAGGATATCACGAGGTGATCCGGAATGGTCCGGAGAATAAGATTCATATAAGGAAAGTCCGTTTCGGAGTTCGGGAATGATTAGGTGTTTTCATCGGGAATGTTCTAGAAGGTTCGTAATGTCCCACTGGGGAAGGGGTACATGAATGTGTCATTACATATTGGAATGATTGCATCATGTACTAAGTGTTCTCGCTGTTCCAAATAAAGGATTAAATTGAATCCTAAAACTAAAAAGTCAAATGGCCAGTTTGAAAGTCAAACGGCTAAAACAGGAAACTGAGGGAAACAAGCAAGAGGAGGTTGAAACCGACTTGGGGGAGGATTCCCTCCTCTCCAAGCCGGGGCCACCATAAGCGCACTTGGGAGGGACTCCCTCCCTTGGCCGCCCTCCCACCTATAAAAGGAGGCGGGGCCTCCTCCTCTAGACACACAAGTTCCTATCCTCTAATCTAAATCCTAGCCCTAGACTCGTTTAGAGCCGCTTTGGTTTAGAGCTTCTAATTGCACTAGCCTTGGATTAGAGCCTTCTAATTGGTGTGTCTAAACCCTAGACCACTAATCTCTCTCTCATACTCCACCATACTCGCTCGGCTTAATGCGAAGCCTCGGGATCTCCCTCTACTTCCGTACCACATTGTCTTCCAGGAATCGCGAGGAGAGTGCTACAACCTCCGCTGCCTGCTGGAACAAGGGAGAGGAAGGTCTTCGTCGAGTACCGAACATGTGACCGACTGCGGAAGCGCTGCCGGAACGCAGCGCCGGAAGGATCGTCTACACGATCTTGAGATCGGGAAGAGTACGACTACATCACCCACGAGAATCCGCTCTCGTTAAACACTTTGGAATCTTCGAGGGTAAGTTATTCCATCAACTCGTTGCTACAATCTAGTAGATAGATCTTGGCTTGTTTGTTTGTATGCGATAGAAAATTTTTGTTTTCCATGCTACGAATCCCTACAAAATCTGTTCGGGAGTCATAGGTTTTAGACCAATTTCCTTTCCATCATGCATAAGAGAATAGTGATTAGTTTTGCCATTATTAATAGATTCTCTATCAAATTGCCATGGTCTACCAAGTAACAAAGAACAAGCTTGCATAGGTACAACATCACAATCAACAAATCAGAATATGTACCAATAGTAAAATGCACGGGTACCGTTCTTGTTACCTTGATCTTGCGAGAACTCTCAAACCATTGGATGTAATATGAATGTGTGTGTTGTATTGTTGGAAGTGCAAGCTTCTCTACCATGTCAACACTAGCCAGATTGTTACAACTCCCTCCATCAATGATGATCCGGATAGCTCTTTCCTTGACAACACCACGTGTTTGGAACAGGTTGTGGCGTTGATCTTGCTCAGATTTGCTCAATTGCACACTCAACACACGTTGTGTAATCAAGCTCTTGTATTGATCAGCAGCTTCAGCTCCCATTACCTCTGTCTCTTCATCAGCATCAGAATTGTCTCCATCTCGAGCAGAAATAAGGGATAATGTATCTTCATCAAAGTCACTCGCTGAATCGTATTGACCATCATCCTGCACCATCATCACACGTTGTGTTGTGCACTGTCTCTCAATATAACCAAAACCCCAGCACTTGCGGCATTGTATATCCTTTGTCTTACCCGTGGAATCCATAGAAGATGCACTACGAGCAGGAGCATTGGATGACGGTGGAGGAGCAGCTGGAAATCTTGTGGTGGCCTTGGATGTGGTAGTAGCTGGTGGCGAATCACGAGAAGGAGGTGCTGATTGTCGGGATGTCCAAGTGGATGTGCGACCTGCAGAATTATTAGTCCTCCTCCATGGTGTTTGGCGATCCTGCACTTCACGTTCAGCTTTGCAAGAAAGATGAAACAAACGAGTGATAGAATTATATTCCTTATAATCTAAGATGTGCTGAATGTCCTTGTTTAATCCACCAAAGAAACGTGCAATCATTTGTTCAGTAGATTCAACAAGACCACACCGAACCATCCCCGTTTGCAATTCCTGATAATAATCTTCTACAGAATTTTTCCCTTGCTCTAAACGTGTCAGATTCTTTAGTAAATCACGTTGATAAGTGGTAGGTACAAAACGAACACGCATAGCAGTTTTTAAAGCAGTCCAAGTACTAGGAATAGTAGTAGGATTTAAACGACAATACTCAGACCACCAAAGGGAAGCAAATTTAGTAAATTCACATGTAGCAGCACTAACACGCATATTCTCAGGATATTTTAAGCATGCAAAACGTTGTTCTACTTCCATCTCCCATGTAAGATATGCATCAGGATTATATTTACCCTCAAAAGATGGAATATTTAATTTAAGATTTGTACATGATCATCATCACGTACCGGTAGTCGAGCGTTGCGGTAGTAATGTCGGGGATGGCCAGCAGGTACCTGTGGAGGTTGCTCAACCTCCTCATCAAACAGATCGTCATCGTCGGGGTCGTAGTAGTACCCGTCGTCTGTCCCCAATGTCGCCGCAGCCAAGGGCGGAAGTCCGAGGTCGCCACCGCATGTAGCCGCTGAGTGCGGCAGCCGAACCAGCAGTCCGACCCGTGATCGGAATGCGCCGTGCGCCAGGTGCGGGTGCGGGCAATCTATTCAAAATCTCCTTGAACTGAGCATCAAGCTTGGCGTTGAAGGATTTCTCGAGTCCATCGATCTTGTCCACGGCGTTGGTGAGCTTGGTGTCAAACTCCCCTAGGCGTGTATCCACGTCTTCAGCGCGACTGACCAAGAGCTCGGAGAAGTGGGCATGTAGTTCTTCATTCGTCATTGTGGCAGGGTTCCGCGAAGTATATGTCATGGTTAGTACTTTAAAAAGCACAGGTATATACTACGGAAATATGGTGGAAGTCACGCGTAATCCGTCAAGCAATATACGAAGCTCTTACAAGTTCTTACCAAACAACAGGAAAAGGCGATGTGCAACCGCGAGGATCAGTGGGTCCAGAGATTGAACCGAGCGATTACTGGGGGTCGAGACACCGCACATGGAGAATATCTGTGGAGCTCTGGGAAGGCTTAGCAAAGGGGTTAGCAATTATCAAAACAACAATGCAAAAGTTGAACGAATGCTCAACGACGGTACTGTGTTGGTCCTAGGCTAGACCGTGCTAGAGACGCGAGCCTAGATCACCAACGATGTCACGACGCGACACAACAAGCAATGTATGATGATATGGCACTTTGAAAAGCGAACCGAGAGGTGGAAAATCACTATGATGGCGAGTGTATAGAACTGATCTACGGGGTCTAAAAATAGGTTAGCCCTAAAAAAAATTCAAAATTTTTTATTTTGCTCCGGAAAACGCGCAGGCGCCAAAAAAATATCGCAATAACGGTCGATGGAGAAAAGTGATCCCCAGAGCCGAAAACTAGTATAGCCAGAATTTTTTTTGGAGGCGGTTCCAGACTTTTTTTTTGCTCTCCTTCTAGACTTACGACCGGACTCTGAGCTCGACACGGACTTTAGCTTAACACGGAAACAACAAAGAAGGAAAGTAAAAAGAAATAACTAGGAAACAATAACTCAACTCGGACTCGTGCCGCGGCAGGAAAACTGATCGGATCTGTGTCGCGGTAGGAAGGTTGTGGCGGAGTATTAGGGTTTATGGTGGCTGGGTGTATGGCGGCGGAATATGGTGGCGGGATATGGTGGTGGTGATCGGCGAGTGTGGCGGTGACTACTATGATCAGAACTCGAAACTCTAAGGGACGAGACACTAAGACCAGCAACTCGACGCGACGATGTAGACACAAATTCAACAATGCAAAAACTGAAAAGATAATGCGAGGCGTAGATTGGTTATGGGATGGATCTAAACTCTAACTGTGTTTTTGGCTTTTTCGTGGGTTATAGGTAAAAACATATCTAATCTACGAAAACAGTAAAATCTCACCGAGCAACTGAAATCTAATACCACTTGATAGGGCAAAGGTGTCCGATCTTTCGATGAGATGATGATAGTCGATTTGGTGGAGTTCGGGCTTGACGATCCGACTACACGTGCGAGCACGAGCGCCAATGCAATCGCTAGGCCAATCTCCTGGAGGTTACCGATCCTGCGGAAACACGATCAGCCTGACCAGCGAGGGTCTTAATTCCTACCTAAAATTGAGAACAAGTAAGAACCAATATTGCAATCAAGATATTGCGGATTAAGAGGAAAGCTTTATTGAAAAGGTGGGATCCTGAATAGGTGCGAAGTACAAGAGGCCTCTGCGACGCTCGAGCCTTGGCGAAGTTGCTATGATGGCTAACTTAATGTCTAAACAAAATCCGAGTCTAGGGTGACGGCTATGGGGAGTATTTACGGAGGAAAAGGTGGGGTTTCGTCCAGCCATGGAAGTGGTGGCCGAATCCAACCCTAGAAGTCCTTTTCCCCTCAAATACGAACTCTAAAAAGTGGCTATTTAAAATCCTGCGAAAATTACATGGGCCTGGCCCAAAATAAAGGTGTCGCAGCACCATATTAAACTATGGACGAATTCATGAAGTATTAATCTTGAATATTTCGTCCAAGCCTTCTTTCTTCATTATGGTGGCCTCAAAGTTCTGAAATCTCCATCCGTGGCCTTCTCTTGGATCATCACATGCTTGTTGCCATCTCCATGCATGGCCATGCTCCAATGCTTGTCCCTCTCATCCATGCTTGGTCCATCATTCCTAAGAGTAAGAAATACATCTGATTTAGGCAGCATCATATTCTCATGTATGTGAGGAATAGTTCTAAGAAACGAAAGTACCTGATAGTTAAGTTGTTTGGCACGAGATCTTGTGATGGGTCCTTATATGTGTGTAGATGTAGGTACAACGGTTGTATCAATAGAAGGGATGTCCACATCACCTCCCTTCTGGATCCATCTAACTGGGCCGCCCAGCAGGCCATAGGCCATGCTACCAACTGCGGACCACCTGGGTTAGCCGCATAAGAGACATGCTATAGGGATACCCATATAGCATATCCCCAATAGTAGGCTTGCACGCGCGTGAGAGAGAGAGGGGAGGGGGAGGTGGCCGGGTGGGCTTCGCGGGCTGCCTTTGCTGTTGGGCTGAAATGGTGGCGCCAGCCTGTTTCCTTTTCTTTTATCTTTTTCTTTTTCCAATTCGATTTTTAGGAAAGCAATTCAATTCAGATTCAAATGAGTTTGAATTATAATCAATTTTGGATTTTGCAGTGAAACCTTTGCACTTAATTGAGTATAAAACCTTTCTGTATGGTCAAATTCACTTTGACACCTGGAAAAATAAAATAAACCATGACTTAATTGATATACACATATATTAGGCATATAAATGGTTTTGTTTAGAATTTTGTTTTGAAATTTTGTGTGCAAGCTTTGCATCCATTTTAAAACATTACTAATCCATCCAAAGCATTCTCATACTTTGAAAATGAAAATAAAGCTAAAAATAAGACCTTTGCCCTATTTGCATGAAATAATAGGCATAACATGGTTTTTCTTATTTGAAATTTTATTTGGAAAGGCCAATGCTATGAATGCATGAATGATATGCAAACTTTTAACAAATCATGATTTTTGGGATGTTACACCCCCAAAGACTCAAGGAATCATAAATATCTTTATCCATGAGGCAAAATTCAGACATGATATCATAGCGAGCATCAAAAAGTGTAGTGTTTATTGAGACTTTGATTGTGGGAAACCACTTTGAAGGCTCGGAATTTATGGGAACGTAATCATGGTAAGCCCTCAGCATGTGATAGCAACTATTCATAGCAGCAATACCTGTCTCAAGAGTGTTCAACCTAGCAAAAATATTTGTGAAAGAGGAATCAGACTTGCCAGGTGTACCATAAATTATGATTAATTTCTTTATGGCATCAAAAGCTTCATCCTCAGTACAAGCAAGAAATCTTTCTCAGCCACAGCATCCAAAGAATATCTATAACAAAGAGCAATACCGCGGTAGAAACTATCAATAACCAAGCTAAGGCTCACCTCGGGCTCAGTTTCCCTCTGGAAAGCAGAGATTCTAGACCAAGATTCTTTAAAACTTACTTCACTTTTTTGCTTAAAAGTGGAGATTTCTACCATAGGGGAAATAAAGGTTGGTCCAAAACCATACATGGTAGAAACTACAGCAGGAACTAATTTTTTTATGTTTTTAAATAAAGCAAGCAAACCAAACTAGACTTTTTTTTGGGTTTTTTGAAAAGAGGCAAACAAAACCAAGCAAAAGAAACAAAGCAAACTAAAAACATAGTAAAGAGAAAGGAAGTGAAGGACTCCCCTAGTGAAGACGTCCTTAGCCTCCCCGGCAACGGCACCAGAAAAGCCTTGATGATGCTCGACGTGGCACCACGTTGGTAACCCCAAACGTAGGGCGTGAAGAGCAAGCATCAAGTTTTCCCTCAGATGAGACCGAGGTTATCGAACCAGAAGGAGGAAGGAAACGTCACACAGGTGTTTCAAGCAACACAGAAAACTGCACAACACAAACTCAAGACTTTGCCCCAACGAATCAGTGAGTTTGTCAAGCTCACCGGTTTGTTGTAACAAAGGATTAAACGTATGGTGTGGAAGGTAATGTTTTGCAGCAAGTAAACAAGTAACAGCGGAAGATGTATCAATGGTAAATATTGGACCGGGGTCCATAGTTCACTAGAGGTTCTCTCCTTAGATAAACAACATGGCATGAAGGGTAAACAAATTACATCAGGGCAATTGACAGGAACTAAGCAAGGCATAACAATGCAATTACTAGTCAAAAAGATCCTATGAGATTCGATTGGGCAATACAACAAGATACATAGACCACCATCCAACTGCATCTATGACTATAAGTCCACCTTCAGGTTATCATCCGAACCCCCTCCAGTATTAAGTTGCAAGCAACAGACAACTGCTTTAAGCAAAGTATGTAAGGTAAACAGTCCACATGTTCCATGAACAAGAGACCATTGTTTTCTCCCTAGTAGAAACAACACATCTACAACCGAAGAGATTATTGTCACTTCCCTTGGAAACTAGAGACATGAACCCACTATCGAGCATAGATACCCCCTCTTGGAGTCACTAGCAACTACTTGTCCAAGATAGCTACTAAAAACGGAGAGCATGCAAGATCACAAACAACACAGACATGATAGAATCATAAAGACAAAACCATTAATCAAACCAACATAATAATATCAATATCCATCGGATCCCCGCAAACATACATGCATGATTACTAATAGATTAGATCATGATCATGAACGGAGCACAAGATCTATACATGAAAGCACAAAGGAGGAGATACAACCATCTAGCTACTACATGGACCCATAGTCCAAGGTGGAACTACTCATGCATCATACCGGAGAGAAGGCCTCCAGGATGATCTCCCCTCCGGCAGGGTGCCGGGAAGAACTTCAGATCCCCCCAATCTAGAGACGATGGTGGCAGCGGCTACAGAAGGTTTCTTGGATATTTTATCGGGTCCTTAGGGTTTCTGCATCGCGGGCTTCTTATAGGAAAAGGGGGAGGCCAAGGAGGCGACCAGGGGGGGCAAACCCTAGCCAGGAGCAGGCCCACCCCTGGCCGTGCCTAGGGGGTCTGGCTGCCCTGGCCCGCTTCCTCGTCTCTCCTCTGGACTTCTTGTTCCCCATGGAAAGTAATTGAATTTGACGTTTGTCTCGTGCAATTTCGAGAATATTTCTTTACTAACTTTTCTGAAACCAAAAGCAGCAGAAAACAGGCATCTGTCACTGTTGCAACTTGTTAGTAGGTTAGTACCAAAAAACATGTAAAGAGCAGCTCAAAGTGTAGACAAGCAAAGCAAAGTAGATACTAAACAAGCATGGAGCATCAAAAATTATAGTTACGTTTCCGATGTATCACATCTCAAATGTGAATCCATTGAACAAGCATGTCACCTCTAAGGGTTCTCCTAAAAGGCACCCTAAAATCCATCTCATCACATTTCTTAATGGTAACACTTCGATCTTGGCAAATATCAAACTACCTAGGAAAACTCTCAGAAAAGGGTAAGTTCCCCCCAATAGGATCATTCCATAGACTAGTTAAATTTCCATTGCCCAGGGAAATCTTCTTTCCAGCTAAATAATTGCCCAAAGTCAGAAAACTTCTCCATAACAATTACAACATTATGTTTCTTGAGATATTTGGCCTGAACAATCTGTTGCCAAAGGCCATCTCCTTTTTCAAGTTTCCACCACCATTTACAAAGGATACTAATATTTTGCCTCCTCAAATCTTTAACCCCTAGGCCACCCTTCTTTTTAGATCTATAAATTCTCTTCCAAGCAACCATATAATAGCCCTTCTTTTGCTTTTTTACATGCAAAAAAATCTACATATATGCTTGTCCAACTTAGCAATGAATGTTTTAATCAACAGAAAA
The DNA here is from genome assembly GCA_030063025.1 of Avena longiglumis. Taxonomy (NCBI): domain Eukaryota; kingdom Viridiplantae; phylum Streptophyta; class Magnoliopsida; order Poales; family Poaceae; genus Avena; species Avena longiglumis. Next base: position 441,268,626 of record CP125975.1, on the reverse strand, counting down.
AGGCTGATAACATAAGAAGGCAAACTAGATAAGCAAGCATTAACCAAGGTCAATCTACCACCAGAAGAGGCAGCCCCTCCCACCCAAGCATCAAGCTTAACAACAAACTTAGCATCAATATAATCCAAATTAGATTTTTGAGAGCCCTAAAGGTGACAGGAACCCCTAGATATTTCATAGGCAATAACCCAACCTTACAACCAAACATATCAGAATAAAATTTAGCAATACCATTGTCCCCTCCAATCATAAAAACCTCACTTTTTTATAATTTATTTTCAACCCAGACATGAGTTCAAACACATAGAGCAGTAATTTCAAATTTAAAGCTTTATCAGGATCATGGGTTAAACATAAAACAGTATCATCAGCATACTACATAATAGCCACCCCTTTGTTAATAAGATCAAGAGACAGACCTAACAATAACCCATTTTTCTGGGCCTCAAGCACCATTTTAGTCAGACATTGAATAGCAGAATTGAACAAGAAAGGGGACAAAGGATCACCTTGCCTAACTCCTTTAGCACTCTGAAAATAGGGACCATTAGTATTATTGATCTTAATAGAAACAGTACCGTTATAGAGAATTTTCTTTAACATGTATCTCCAAAAGGAACCAAACCCCGTAGCCTCATGACATCCAACCAAAAAAAACCAATTTACCTTCTCAAAGGCTTTCTCAAAATCCAACTTAAGAATGATTCTCACATGCTTTTTGGATGAGTATGATGCATGATCTCATGAAGAGACATAATCCCATCAACAATGCTCATTTGCTTCATAAAAGTATTTTGGTTAACACTAATCAACTTGTCTAACGAAGGTTCCACCCTAATTGTTAGAACTTTGGTAATGAGCTTATAAAAGCATCTAAGAAGACAAATAGGTCTATATTAACTAATATTATTTGCATCGGAAATTTTTGGTAGAAGAGTTATAGTACCATAATTCAATCTCTAAACGTCAAGGTTACCAGCATGAAAAGCAGTAAAAAGCCTCATAATATCATACTTAACTATATCCCAACAATGTTGATAAAATTCAATTGGTATATTATTAGGATCAGGAGCTTTATTCTTAGCCATGGAAAATAAGGCATGCCTAATTTTTTCCTTAGAGAAATATTCAACCAGCTTGGCATTATCTTCCTCAGTAAGTTTTTCATGAGGCTCCCACATATCAAAATTAACAGGGAACAAGTTCCCAGGAGCAAGACCAAAAAGATCTTTATAATACTCAGTTGCATGCTTCAAAATGTTCTCAGTCCCCTCAATATTCACATCATCCTTGGAAATAGAGAGAATTCCTTTTCCTCACATTAGCCACTCTATGGAAATAACTAGTGTTTCGGTCACCCTCTAGGATCCACCTAGCATGAGCTTTATGATACCATTGAGATTCTTCCTCAGCATAGAGCTTCATTAACTCTACTAAAATGACAGTCTTCCTCAAACCAATATCATGAGGAAGCTCACATTATTCATCAAGAGTTTCAATGGAAGATAATTCCTCTTTAAGTTCCATCTTTCTTTTCTTATTATGCCCAAACAAATTAGACCCCAACCTTTGAAGTATTTTTTTAAATCTTTTCAATTTAATGTTAAGGACATCAATGGGATCAGGACAATTAATAGCTCTACTCCAAATATTATCAATAGAGGAAAGGAACTCCTCATTTTGTAACAGGATATATCAAATGTAAACTCTCTTTTAATATTAACCAAATTAGGACTAGCACTAGTATCTAGAAGTAAAGCATTATGATCAGAAATATCCCTCACCAACTTCCTAACTGAAACCAGGGGAAAAGGTCCTCCCAATCAGGAGACATTAGAACTCTATCAAGCTTTTTCCAAAGTAGGAGAAGCATGTTTATTGGACCAAGTATATTTACCTCCATGCATGAAAATTTCTCTCAGACCATGAGTATGAATAATAGAATTAAAAAGATCAGTGGAATGAGAGTTAATAAAAATGGTATTCTTCTCACCACTATGTCTCAACACATTAAAATCTCCCACCACAATATAAGGCATGAGATTCCCATGACAGAAGGAGACCAATTCAGTCAGGAAATCTTCCTTGTGTTCCTCATGAGCAGCTCCATAAACAACTATGAGCCCCCAATTGCACTTCTTAATTTTTTCCCAAAGGACAAAATGAAGCATATATCTGCCAATTTTAAAAGCATTAACATCAAGAGTTTCAGAGTTAATACCACACAAAATTCCCCTAGATTTCCCAATAGAAGGGGACCATTTCCAAAAAATACTTACTCCCAGGGTCAAGCTTTCTAAAAAAACTCATTTATAGTATTTTTTTCATAGTTTCTTGAATACCAATAAAATCAAAGGAGTAACCAACCATCATATCATTTAAAAAGAGGAAACACCTTTATTACCCACCCCCCCTAACATTGAAAAAGGCTCCTTCATATGAATCTTTGAGGTTTAGCTCTATTTCTGACATTCCTACCAAGATTCAAGGTAGAAATGTCACCATTTTCCAATTTTTTATTTTGACTTCTAGTCAAGGGTTTAGAAATCACAACACTAGGTTTCCTCTTAGCACTTCTCTTTTTTATACACTCAACCAGAGTAAAGGATGAATCATCAACATCAGAAGAATCAGCCCAAGTCATGGATAAAGGAGTATTCACACCAGTATTATTCTCAATATATAGCCTTTGTGGACATGTTTTTGGCTCATTTTTATCATGCAACCCCTTTCTAGCATGTTCTAATTCTCTAAGCACATGAATAGATGAGAAATCATTATCAGGAATTTTAATTCACATCATAGAGGTTCTAAGCATAAGTTCATTATCAGATAAGGCAGCAAAGGAATTACAATCTAAAGGGTTAGGATTTTGATAGTTATTACCTTCCAGATTCCTCTTCTTGGAAAAATTAGCCACTTTTTCCATCACATGCACATTTGCTTTAGCTTGGAGCCTCTGACTGAATCTCTCGGAATTTTCTTCATTGACAACTTCTACATCTTCCATGGGAGCAGAATCAGGAGATTGGACAAGATAAGAAGGAGCTTATCTTATTGGAGTTGATGAATCAGCAGTAATATCAGTGATAACATGAAGAGAGGGCCAATCATGTGCTGACAATGAGTTTTCCAAGACACCTTGAGAGTGAATGTGAGGAGGAATGGAACAAGGAACCAGCCATTTGTTAGAGCTATCAGACAAACCAGTAGAGAGGGAAGCTTCATGCTCTCTAGCCAAAGTTTCAGTAAGCAACTCATTCCCAACCATAGTACTATCATCCTCAGATTCATGTTCCTTATCCAGATTTGGCTCAACCATTTCCTGATTTCCATGTTGCCTAATCGAGTCAGTCTGACTACAGAAAGCATGTCCTTCAGATGCCTCATCAGTAGCAGTTGCAGTGAGACTCTGATCCACCCTATCTCTCTTTGGAGATGGTGCACTATTACCCCCAACAGGAAGTTTACTAGTCTGTCTAAGAGGACCAGCCACAACCACCTTGTCAATCTCAAAGAACAAGTCATAAAAGTTGTCTCCCAGGCATCCCTCAGCTTTTGTAGGTATAAGATCCACATCTCTACAGCCAATGAGAACCCTTACATATTCAGGCTTATGCAGAGTAGATGCATCCAGATCTAGAGAAACCCCCACCAGAGAACCAACAAAGAATACAATAGCTTCAGTCCTCTTATCTAAAGGAATGTTACTGACTCTCACCCAGGCTTTTTGTAGAACCGCTGAAAGGATCGTATGGGCACCTAGAGGGGGGGGGGTGAATAGGTGCTACTTCAAATTTTCTTCTTTTTCAAATTAGGGTTTGACAAGAAAGGTAAATTCTTTAGATTATGCAACTAAGATGAATTTACCTATATGTCAAACTAGCACCAACTAGCACAATACTAAGCAAGAACAAGTAAAGTAAAGTGTGGTAAAGGATATAAGTAACCAAAGTGGTGGACGCGGAGACACAAGGATTTGTTTCTCGTAGTTCCTTCCTTTTGAGGGGAAGTACGTCTACATTTGGAGAGAGGGTGGTTTCAAACCACCAACGCCACGAGAGGCCTCCCTTGTTCTCCGATGAACCTTACCCAAAGGGTTCGATTCACCTCTTCCACTATATCGGCAACCTTCGAGGTGGAAGACGGCACCTTTACAACGAGTTAGGGGCACACATCCACAACCTAATTGAGGCTCCCAAATACAAGCAAGCTGTCAAACAATCAAAGATAAGCTTGTAAGAACAAATCAAAAGCTAGGGTTTCCAAAGAAACACTAGAGCAAGGGGCCCTCAAATGAATGAGGGGGAAATGAAGTCTCTCTTGGTGAAGCTATAGATCAAGGCCTCCTCCTTCGATTCTCCAAAGATCAAGGACTTTGGATGGGTGAATGAAGAGATCTTGTGGATTTGGTGGCTCAAAATGTGCTACTGTTCTTGAACTGGACGATCAGGTTACAAGGTAGAAGAAGGGATCCTTTTATAGGGCCCCAGAAATTAGAGCCGTTGGAGCCACTTAACCCGGATAGTCCGGTCTGTATGAGCCGGACAGTCTGGTCCGACCGAACATTTCGGTGAGCGTCAGCCGGACACTCCGGCCGGGCCAAGTTTCTGGCCAGAGTCTGGCCAGTGTCCGAGTAGTGTCCGAGGGGCCTCTCTGAGTGTCCACACCTGGGGAGAAAATCTGGCGAAATTCCACGGCCGGACTCTCCGGCGGCTGTGGGCCGAAAACTCCGGATGGGCCATACAGTCCGGCGCACATCAGCTGGACAGTCCGGCCAGATACTAATTTTTGTCCCCTCTTTTTGTTCCTGTAAACCCTTTTTTACCATGTGTATAAACCACCCAAAATGAACCTGATATTTCCTAAAACATTCAACAATGCATTAAACTTATCCAAGTGTTGTCAACAAACATCAAAACAATATGAAAGGCATAAATGCCCTTTCAACCGCCTTGGCACCCACAGAAGCGGTCCAAGTAGACAGCCTGACAGTAGCATCAACAAATTTTAGTCTCATGGAAGAACCATAATACACTGCCCTTTCTACCTCACGAGGATTTGGGACACACATGATGTACTGATTAGGCCCAATCGGCCTTGCAGTGCACCTCCAACTGTCTCCAAAAACTATATTGAACTCCATCTCAAGTTCTCTAGCCGTAGCATTTCCTTCAATCACTGAAATAACCACACTGCTAGACCTTTCTTTGCTTTTCTTGGAAGTACTGGAATCAGGGATGAAAAATAAACCCATGCTAGGGGACTGGAACACACACATATGTGGTATACATTCCCATGGAAGCACAGCTTGGTAAATTTGACTAACATGTCCAAGTTTCTTACAACGCTCACATCTAGCAGTAGGACACAAAGTAGCAAGGTGACCTTTCACTTTACAGTTGGAGCAGATAGAGTCACTTACAACAACAGGAGATCCAGAGGAATTGTTTTTCCTAGAGGTATCAACCAGGGAGGTAGCCTCCTGGCGCCTTTGCTCAGATTCGTGAGCAGCGATTTCCCAGCGGTCTCCAGACTGCTGAGAACCCGATCCTCGAGGTCCAGAACTTGAAGAAGCTTGTGCATCTTCACGATTCCACACATGGCGCCCCCGGCCACGATTGGTGGCATAGTTCCCCCGGCCACCAAATCTGCCACCACCGTCACCCATTGAAGGAGAAGAAACAACTTGGGCAAAGGACCGCGAATCGCCCGCAACCTTTCCCTTCCACCAACCAAAGGATTCACCCCTCGCACAGTTTGAGTCACAGGAAGAAGATGACCAGAAGTGGTCGAACAGCGAATCCAGATCTGACCAGGAGGCGGAATAATCGGTGTCCTTTATATCCCGTGATCTAGGGTTTCCCGACCCCCCTTGAGAATCCACCGCATATCTCCGGTCCTCTCCCCCATGATCATGACACATGTTCTGAACTGGTCCGTCAAAGTAACAGAAAGGCTAACATAATCAAAAGGAGTCGTCACCTTAGCCATAGGACACGTTCCTAGAACACCATCCACAAGAGGATTTTCCAGAGAGCATGGAAATAGACAAAAAAATCAGAGTTGAGCATGTCAGTAGAAAGCACAAACATAGTTCAGCAATATGCAGGCGCGGTTAGTATAGTTGCTCCTGTGTTCCCTTGCAGATAGGCTAGTTCAAGATTTCTAAAAAAGGATAAAGAAGGATTCTCTATACTTGGAGTTGAAGACCGAAATATCTCAAAAATTGCCTATTTAATATCCATTAAGTGAAGTACAGTGAAAAAGATTTTGTAGACAAAATCAGATATAAGAGCACGTTCCTCAAGACGAAAAAAAAGAGGCAATAGCACTGGTGGTACAGCTACTTGTCCACCATGTGCAAATTAGTATACTAAGTTGTAATGTGTCCCAACTAGCACTTTTATTTTTACAAAAAAAAAACAAGTTTACCTGAAATCTAGAAAACTCTCTTAACTTCTTAGTTCCCGTTTCCTCTATCCGTTGTCCATGGCCTCTGTCACCTCCGCCATCGATGCTGCCCCATTGACCCCCACGCAGCTCCATTTTCCGCGCGCAACATGACAGTGGACACGGTTCATGGTCTTCTTCATCTCCTAGTCACGTGGGTGGCCTAGGCCAGGGCGGCTCTAGAAATTTGAGGCCCTGGTGCAAAATTCAAAAGGCCCGAAAACTAAAAACTTGTGCACGTCCCTATACAATATTAAAGGAGAAAACATGTGGCCATTTTTTTATATAACAATGAACTTATGGACATTTTTCTATAAAATATTAATTTTATATGGTGCTCAAAATAAACTTGAATCAAGGTAGTTGGAAGATATTTCTCTGTAAATTGGAGCAAACAACAAATGAACCTACATGCCACATGATCAAATTAAGTCAACATTATAAGTAGCTGATTAGCATCTTACTATCATCGTACCTCCAAGTTACATCTCTCTTGAAACAAAAATACCCAAACACCACACAAATTAACATCTTATTAGTATATACCTCACTCTCACTGAAAAAACTAGCATTACTCGTCGGACAGACGTAATAACCTGATTCAACTTCTTGGCACCTGAGGACAGCAGCGGTGCAGGTTTTTGGATGGAAGCGATGCACGTATCACGTATGCCTTCCGTGCAAGTGCAAGCAACAACCAAGACAATAGAAGTTGTACTCCTTCAGTTCACAGTTAGATCGTATTCTGGGTTTAGTTAAAGTCAAACTTTTTAAAGTTTGACCAAATATTTAGCAAAAAATAAATATCTACGATATAAAACTTATAGTATTAGAATCTTCGTAAGTTATATTTTTATAATATATGCATTTGGAATAATGAATGTTTATATATTTTTCTATATTTTTAGTCAAAGTTGATAAAGTTTGACTTTAAAAAATCCTAGAACGCGAAGTAATAAAAAACGGAGGGAGTAGTAACACGCATCCAGGGTTAGGAGGAGGAAGCCGATGCGTCCCCAGATAAGGGAACGGAACATCCAGTACGGCACACAGGCTCTTTGCCGTGTGGGAAAAAGACACGGCAAAGCCTCTCAGAACACGGCGAAGCCTTTGCTGTGTGTATGCACATGGCAAAAGCCACACGACAACGATAGCCACGGCAAAGGCCCTTTGCTGTGTGTCTTTGCGCCCGGAGCACGGCAGAGCCTTTGCCGTGTGTTTACTGCATCGACACGGCAAAGTAAAGTACTTGACGGTTTCGTCCTTCTGACGGAGCTGACACATCTTTTCCGTGTTCCTCTTTTGCCGTGTGTGATGACTCTTTACCGTGTATTCGTTCTTTGCCATGTGCCTTCTCTTTGATGTGTCCTCTTTCTTTGCCGTGTGCCTCAACCTTTGCCATGTTGATCATCGTTGCCATGTGCATTCTTGTTGCCGTGTGTGTGCTTTTTGCCGTGTGCCCATTAGGGGGATCACACGGCAACGTTCACTCCTTTGCCGTGTGTCTGCTGCGCACTGCACACGGCAAAGACACTGTGACATTGCCCAGCGGCGCACAGGTGGCTCACACGTGACCATTTGGCACTTTGCCGTGTGTATACACACGGCAAAGGAGCTGTCATTTTTCAAATTTTTCTGTTTCCAGTCATTTCCTGCAATTCAAAACATAATATATATATATATATGATCTACAGATCATCAACAATAATAATATACTCATGAAAAACAATAATTACTCACCAACAACAACAATATAATCATCACCAACACCAAAATACATCACCAACACTAGCAAACATCATCACCACGAAATCAAGAGATTTCACAAATATTACAAGTGTCAAATGCTAGTGTTTATTCTTGCCACAAGGTCATGCCACAAGTGTCAAATACTACCAAGTGCATAATCAACTAGTTATAAGACCTAAACTAGACAAATATTAAAAGATCATCACCGCCGAGTGCTCCACAAGCTCATGCTCCATCGTGAGATCCTACAAGTTCAAGACAAGTACATCAATATGACAAATAAAATCATTAATATGTACAAGTTTCTAGGCAAGTTGATGGAAATGGCAATTACATGGGATTTTGACAAGTCTCATGGCAAATTACATCAATATGACAAGTAAAATCATGAATATCTACAAGTCCCATGGCAAGGCTAAAATTTCTATAAGTCTCATGGCAAGGCTAAAATTCCTACAAGTGGCATAGCATTGCTAAAATTTTGACAATGGCATAGAATTATCTACAAGTGTCATGGAATTGCTAAATTTGCTATAAGTATCATGGCAAGGCTAAATTTCCTACAAGTGTCATGGAATTGCTAAATTTTCTATAAGTATCATGGCAAGGCTAAAATTTCTACAAGTGTCATAGCATGGCTAAAATATCTACAAATGTGATGGCATGGCTAAAATTGACAAGTATAAGAAAACAAACCTAGAGGACTCTGATTCAGCCTCCGGATGACCGACGGATTATTGACGGTGAAAGACGGCGCCGCCTGGTTGTTCGATCCACCCGCGGACCCACCAGGCGGCGGCATCGCATTGTCCATCTTTGGGATTGGAAATTGTGAGCATTAGACAATAAGACAAGAATCCGAGTGCGTCCCCTCATCCTCCTGACGGCGAACTGGCTCCTCCTCCTCGTCCTCTCCCTCCTGCTCCTGCTCCTGCTCCTACTCCTGCTCCTCGAAGACCGGAGGGGGACTAGGAGTCCTCGCACGCCTCCCACGCCCCCACCGCTGTGAAGTGCACGGTGGAGCACTAGAACTAGCACTAGCAGGCTGCTTCCCCTGGCATCTTTTGAACCACCAGTCGCTTTTTAGCTTTCTTATAACTCCCTTTCCCCCCGTCATCTTTCAATCACCTGCAAAACAGAGTGAAAAGAGTAGTTTATTAGTACACATCAGTGACACAATATTCCTAACAGTACAATAATACTCAAGTTTTAAACACACACTATATTCGTATCAGCAAAGACGAAAGAAGAGAAATACTTCCATGATCCATATAGCATGGGTATGAGACGCGGCAAGCCAAGGAAAGGATTCGGTCTCCACGGCAACGACTCCTCGAAAGGAATCGTTGTCGTGCATCGAGAATCCTTTCTTGGGCTTGCCACCGTCACATCCCCAAGCTATATGAATCTCGAAAATACTTGTCCTCTCTCGACTTTGGGGCTACGAGATGAAGCCTTCCTTGTGTTTTTCCAAAGACGAAAGGAAAGAAACCATTCCATGATTCATATAGCAATGTCTCCCATGCTATACGAATAGTGAAGTAATATCTTTCATTTAGACTTTCGGGCTATCTAATCTATTTCATTTAAGTCACGCTATCTAATCTATTTCATTTAAGTCACGCTAGCTAATCTATTCGTATCAGCAAAGACGAAAGAAGAGAAATACTTCCATGATCCATATAGCATGGGTATGAGACGTGTCAAGCCAAGGAAAGGATTCGATCTCCATGGCAATGACTCCTCGAAAGGAATCGTTGTCGTGGATCGAGAATCCTTTCCTGGGCTTGCCACCATCACATCCCCATGCTATATGAATCTCGAAAATACTTGTCCTGTCTCGACTTTGGGGCTACGAGTTCTTACAAATACAAATACAAAGAAAAAAATAAATTTTATTACATAGAATAGAGTTCTTACAAATACAAAGACAAAAAGAAAGAAATTTTATTACATAGCCCGGCGGGATTACATAGCAAACACTACTATAAAGATTATTACTACTACATGGATCAGAAGCCTGAGTCGGGATTATGAATTTGACGAGAGGTTTCGTCATCACTATCATTTTCCAGCCACCAATAATCATCCACGAAACCTAGAGGTGGTCCCTATGGATCGTTGACGTCAAGGCCTGCATGGAACGCCTCGAGCAAACTCACATCTTATTGGTTGTGAACCTCCTTAGCTTCATCTTGCGCAGTGTCTTCCTCCTCTGCTTCTTCTTGCTCATCGTCTATGACCATGTCACCATCGGCGGACAAGTCGTTAGTGAATTGCCCGGGGAGTCCTTCTTCCTGATAAAACTCGCCATCATTTGTTGAGGGGTCTAGGCGGCGGTAATCATCCTTGTTTGGCAAGAGCTGACCAACAAAACCAAGCAAGCTTTTGGACTACTTTTGAATCTTTAAAGGTCACTCTTTGGGTCAATCAAAAGACCAAGATGAGAGGATTTCACGACAAAGTCTGAAATTTGTTGTTTGAAATCCTTTATAGATTGTTCTCAATTTTGAGTACCTCAAGGACATGCATGCATGTGCCCTAGCACATGCATGAAAGTGTGGTGCTATGTTGGAACATACAAAAACTACTAGTCTCCGGGTGCTTGCATGTGTCCCCCCTCGCATGCATGCGCTCTAACCTAGAAGCGAAGGTTCTAGACCTGTATAAGGGGGAATCTCCCTGTTCCGGTGAAACCGGGTAATATAGTGCCCCAACTTGTGAACCAACATGGTTTTACATCATCCCATGACATAATCAAACACAAAACAAGAGAGAGCTACGCCGGGATACCCCCATCAGAAGAATGTCTAGGGGGTAGACGATTCGAGCCCTGCAGATCAGGGTTTCGCCGGAGGAAGACCACGAGAACGTCGAAATCAGATGAAAACTTGCATGTGTCCCTAGCATATGTGTGTTAGTGTGGTTCAAGGTTGGTATACGTGCTTGCATGTGTCCCCCTCGCATGCATGCGCTCTAACCTAGAAGCGAAGGTTCTGGACCTGTATAAGGGGGAATCTCCCTGTTCCGGTGAAACTGGGTAGGATAGTGCCCCAACTTGTGAACCAACATGGTTTTACATCATCCCATGACATAATCAAACACAAAACAAGAGAGAGCTACACCGGTCTACCCCCATCAGAAGAATGTCTAGGGGGTAGACGATCTGAGCCCCGCAGATTAGGGTTTCGCCGGAGAAAGACTGACATGGTTATACCCTACGGGTACGTAACTTCAGCATACCTAGTCCAGCCCAAAGAAGGCCCACGGCAGACATACGCTGGCCCATGAAGATTTTCGGGTGGCCAAGGCCCATGACGTCTTCAGATCCTTGGAGAGAAAGACTAGAGGAGATAGGAAATTCAAAGGGGTAAAACCCTAGAACTTGTAACCGACTAGGACTACGCCCGGGACCTGCCTAAGTCTATATAAAGGCCAGGAGGGCACGTCCTAGGGCAACTCGACTCATACTTTCGCACACGCATCCACGCCAGATCGAATATGCGCACCCTGTAACCTTCGGTTCCGCCGTAATCAAAGAGCAGACAAGCAGGAGTAGGGTTTTCCCTCCGGGGGCCTGAACCTGGGTAAATCTCGTGTCCCCTGGTTGCTTGTCTGTTAACCGTGCCACGATCTCCAGCATCCCCATCTTCTCCAAAACCCAAGTCCATAACAATGGGCATTGACGAGATGAAACCTTGTCAATTGGCGCCGTCTGTGGGAATTGGGGCTGCTGATTGTGTGGTCGTGATGGTTCCGACCCGATCGATCTACAACTCCGCAGCGACGGAGAATCACCTCCTCTTCGGCGCTTTCGACTTCACCGCCCACTCGCCGGATACCATGAAGAATTTCGAGCCTGTAGGCGACGGACTCAAAATCTTGTTCGGGAGCTTCTGCTTCCAGGTGGGACAAACTGGCACCCTCCGCCTCCCTGAGCAGGTGCCCGTGCCATCAATCAGGCCCGCTTCGTGGGCTCCACACCCCGTGCTACGCACGTCACCATCAACAGATGAGTTCTACAGCAGCAGCTGCTACAACTCCGATATGTGCGATCCACCTTCGGATGAAGGGACATACGGTTCCGGATCCGAAAGCTGCGGCAGCAGCCAACCAATCTGCAGGCGCTATCTGTGCACCGCAGTCATCCAAACTGACGAGGAAACGCCTAACCCGCCGCCCAACCCCAACCCGCAGGACAGAAACGGCGAAAATGGTGGAAACGGCGAAGACGGGGAAAACAGTGGCCACCTCATCCAACTTAGCAAAGAAGGATGGGTCGAAGCACGCCGCGCCGTCGCAGGCGAAATAGTCCTACCTCTGGACTCCCCACATGATCTGCTGAGGGCATACCACTACCTCCTCGTCGAGGAGCACAAGAAGCAAGTCAAGATGCAGGAGACGCTCGACAAACGCAAGCAGCCTCGAGTCCGGTCTTGCGACGAGCTGCGCTCTCCGCCATGGGGCTCGGCTCTAGCACAAACGGAAATCAGGGAAACAAGCACCGCTCTCGGGTGGAAAACATGGACCCCAAGGAGCGGCGTGACGTGACCCGAACTCTCCATACATCGTTCATGGATATGGACGCTGACGGCAACATCATCCCGAAGACGCCACAAGCTGCGATCATGGCAGCCACTGCGTATCTCGCGGCTCACCCACCTCCGGAGGGGGACCCGAAAAGGGCCATGCATAGGTCCGCACTCACCGGACTAGGACTAATTGGAGCTGCGCTCCACGAAGACGCTCCTGCGGAACCGAAGAAGAAAGCTCCGGCCAGGCGCGACCGGAGTCCCACCCCCTCATCCGAAGAGGAAGAGGAGCACGATCTTCCTCGAAGGAAGAAGAGCTCGCACCGCCATAAAAGCGACTACGACGCCAGAGACAAGCTTACACAGCGCAAGATCGATAAAGCACGCGCTAAACGCGCATGCTCGTCTGAATCTGAGATGGATGAAGACGAAGGAGAACTCTGCGGGGCTCGATGCTTCAGCAGATCCGTCCGACGAACATAGATGCCACGCAACTTCAAGCTTCCTTCGGATACTCCAGTTCAAGGGCACGCAAGATCCAAAGTCCTGGCTCGGTGACCATCATCATCCGTCAAGCTTCACGGAGGCAACAAAGAAACCGCCATGCAATGCCTTCACCGCAGCTAACGGTAGCGGGTCCGCAACAGCAGCCTATCATTAGGATCCATCCGGTTGGGAGGAGCTAAACACAGCTTCATCCGAAACTTCAAAGGCACCAGCAAGAGTCCCGCCTCAATTGAAGAATTGCGAGCCTGCACTCAGAGAACGGGTGAATCTATTCGCTCGTACATACTACGCTGGTCTACAACCAAGAACTCCGCAGCACACATCTCCGAAGAGCGGGCCATCGACGCCTTCAGGGACGGCGTCAAACGCCCAGACTTCAAGGAGAAACTTGGACGTGTAAAGCCCAAGACACTCGACCAGCTCATGGAAATCGCCATGTGATTGGGCGGCGAAGATTGCATCCAGCGGGCGCAATCAGATGAAGAGGACGACTACGGCCGAAGACGCGAACGCCGCAGCAAGAGGAGATCGCGCGTCTACGAGGACCGCGACGGACCCGACATGGTCGCAGCCGGCTACGCCGACCGCCGTAACGACAACAGCCGCAACAGCGGAGGATACCATAGCGGAAACTTCCGCGACAACGGACGACCAACGCAGTCGTGGCAACGCCGCGACCGCGACAACGGACCCTCAGCATTCGACAAACTTTCGGGTCCATGCACCATCCACTTCTACATCGACAAACAAGATGGCAAAAAGAAAGCTAGCCACATGCTCAAGGACTGCCGCGAGTTCCAGAAACTCAGCGAAGGCATGGTGCAGATGAGGCAACAAGCTCCAATCCCTACGTTCGGAAACGCACCTGCGCCAGGTGAAATAGCACACGGAGCTCCTCCACCGCCGCCCATTGGAGGCCCAAATCAACCGGTCGCACCAGCACAAAACAACGCCGGGGTCGCATACCCCCACCAAAAGGAGCACTCAATATGATACAGAAGGGACGCCCCACAAATAGGGTGTAGAAGAAAATCACGCGACAAATCAACTTGGCCGTGGCAACTCTGCCTGCAATCCCTGAGTACCTCAGCGGATCGGAGTCCTGCATCACATTCACTCGCGCGGATCACCCTTTCCAGATCCCTCGCCCAGGTCATGCTGCCAGTCTTTGAGGCGCAGATCGGAGGCTTCGAGATGAGTCGCGTCTTCATGGACGACGGCAGCGGCATCAACCTAATGTTCGCAAGCACTCTAGCAGCTATGCGGATCCCGCAATGCAGCCTGGAACAATCAGACACAACGTTCCACGGCATTGTCCCAGAAAAGGCATCTTCCCCCTGGGCAAAATAGGGCTCGACGTCATCTTCGGGAAGCCGGACAACTTTCGGCAGGAGCGCCTAGAATTCGAAGTGGTGGACTGGCCGTCGCAATACCATGCCATCCTGGGACGTGTAGCATTCGCAAGGTTCCTGGCCGTCCCACACTACGCATACCTACTACTCAAGATTCCAGCACCAAGGGGCGTCATCACAGTCCACGGGAGCTTCACCCGATCGGACCAATGCGACAGGGATTTCAACAAAATCTCCCAGTCCTTCGGCATGCAAGACGAGCTCGTAAGGCTCCGCGAGGTGACGGACAATGGGCTACTCCCAGTCACAAGGAAGAACGCACCCGACATGTCCTTCGACTCCACCGTCAACACCAAGAAAGTGCAGGTCCATCCGACGGACGCCTCCAAGACGGCGCTGATCGCCAACGACCTCAGCACCGCATAGGAAGGCGCGCTCGTCGAATTCCTCCGTGAGCACTGGGAAATCTTCGCCTGGTGTCATGCGGACATGCCAGGAGTTCCCAGGGAATTCGCCGAGCACGCACTCAATGTCTTCCAAGACACCAAGCCAGTCAAGCAGTCTATCCGAAGACTGTCGGAGCCACGAGCCGAAGCTATCGGCAAGGAGATCAACAGATTACTCGCATCAGACTTCATCCGGGAAATCAAAGAAAGCGAGTGGCTGGCAAATACGGTGATGGTCCCGAAGAAGGACACGGACATCCTGCGGATGTGCGTGGACTTCACGTCACTAAATAAACACTGCCCAAAGGACCACTTCCCTCTTCCTCGGATCGACCAGATCATCGATTCGACTGCAGGTTGTGAGAAGCTCTCCTTCCTCGACGCCTACTCAGGCTATAACCAGATTCGACTCAAGGTCGAAGATCAAGAGAAAACGGCGTTCATCACACCGTTCGGAGTATTCTGCTACAACACAATGCCCTTCGGGCTAAAGAACGCGGGTGCCACGTACCAGCGATGCATGCAGGCCTGCCTCAAGGACCAGATCGGTCGCAACGTCCAAGTCTATGTCGACGACATAGTCATAAAAACCAAGGAGGCAAGAACACTTATCGGCGATCTCCGCGAGACGTTCGACAACCTTGATCGCTACAGGATCAAGCTCAATCTAGAAAAGTGCGCCTTCGGCGTCCCCTCGGTCACCGCTCAGTACTTCATCTCTCAACGAGGGATCGAAGCGAACCCGAAGAAAATCAAAGCTATCATGACAATGGAGAAGCCGAAAAACCTCAAGGGCGTTCAGCAGCTCGCAGGGCGAGTAGCGGCACTAAGCAGGTTCATCAGCCGCATGGGCGAGAAGGCCCTACCATTTTACCAGCTGCTGCGCAAGGCAGACAAGTTCGAGTGGACACCAGAAGCCAACGACGCATTCGAAAGCCTCAAGCGGCTCCTCTCCACCTCGCTCGTTTTGGTCACGCCAAAAGAGCACGAGCCCCTGTTGCTGTACATAGCAGCCACACACCAGGTGGTCACCACAGTACTCGTGGTCGAACGACCCGAAGAAGGCAAGACCCACGGGGTACAACGCCCAATTTACTACCTCAGCGAGGTTCTCACTCCAACAAAACAACGGTACCCGCACTACCAGAAGCTGGCCTACGGCGTGTTCATGACGGCTCGACGACTGAGCCACTACTTCCAGGAGCATCAGGTGATGGTCGTCAACGAGGCACCCCTGAACAGCATCCTGAATAACCTAGAGGCCACAGGACGCGTGGCCCTGTGGGGCATTGAACTATCACCCCTGGACATAGTCTACGAGAAGCGACACGCAATCAAATCTCATGTCCTTCCAGACTTCCTGGTACACTGGATGGAGCTGCAGCTGCCTGACACCCCAGATATGTCACAGTCCTGGACAATGCATTTCGACGGCTCCAAGCGCGAAGCAGGAGCAGGGGCAGGAGTCATACTGACCTCCCCGCAAGGTGACAAAATGAAGTACGTTCTTCGGATGAAATTCAGAGCCTCCAACAACGAGGCCGAATACGAAGCCCTCATCCATGGCATGAAGATGGCAAAAATATGTGGCGCAACGCGCCTGGTCATCTACGGTGACTCCAACCTTGTCGTACAGCAGACGATGAATGAGTGCGACGCACACGTCGAAAACATGATCGCGTACCGCGCGCTATACAACGCACTCGAAGGAGAATTCGATGGCTGCAAACTTCGGCATGTTGGAAGAGAGAGCAACGAGGAGGCCGATAGACTCGCCAACATCGGCTCCACTTGTGCAAAGGTGCCACCAGGTGTGTTCCTCGAACAGATCTGCGTGCCATCCATCAAGCGAAAATTCCCCAAAGGATTGCCCGAAGAAGCAGAACACTCGGGGGCAACGCTACCCAAAGGTCATGAAGGACCCGAAAAGTTGGATACCGAAGTTGCCATGGTCAACCTGATGCAAGTCATGGCAGTTGAAGAAACTTGGACACGTCCATACCTCCAGTTCCTGACAAACGGAGAATTGCCTGACAGCCCGACGGATGCCCGACGCATATCTCGTCGATCGAAAGCCTTTACCATCATCAACGGCGAGCTGTACAAACGCAGCATTACGGGTGTATTGCACCGGTGCGTCACCATCAACGACGTCAAGGCCTTACTCCAAGATATCCATGAAGGCATCTGCGGCCACCACACAGGCAGTCGCTCCCTCGTCGCCAAAGCTCTGCGAGCAGGATTCTACTGGCCAACGGCCATGAGCGACGCGAAGGACATCGTCCGAAGATGCAACGGGTGCCAACGGTTCGCCGACAAACCGCACGCACCTGGGTCCGAACTTCGACCCATACCCATAGCCTGGCCTTTTGCCCAATGGGGCCTCGACATGATCGGCAAACTGCCAAAATCTTCGAAAGGAGGACACGTCTTCCTCCTGGTCGCAGTCGAAAAATTCACCAAGTGGATCGAGGCCATGCTAGTCACCAACCAGAAGGGAAAAACCGCCGTCAAGTTCTTCGAATCCATTGTCTACAGGTTTGGCGTACCGCACAACATCATCACCGACAACGGATCAAACTTCATCTCCATAGAATTCCAGGACTTCTGCGAAGGCCTCGGGATCAATATCACGTATGCCTCAGTGGCACACCCGCAAACAAACGGGCAAGTGGAAAAGGCCAACGGCCTAATCGGCGCTGGCATCAAGAAGCGCCTCATGAGCTCACTCGAGCACAAAGCTGGAAACTGGACGAAAGAGCTACCGTCTGTCCTGTGGAGCTTACGTACTATGCCAAACAGCTCCACCGGCTACACACCATTCTTCATGGTGCACGGAGCTGAGGCTGTGCTACCAGCCGAAGTACGCCACCAGGCTCCACGAGTCGTCGCTTACAGCGAAGCCGAGTCCACGGCTGCACTCGAAGACACCGTCGACACACTCGACGAAGCATGGGATATAGCAGCAGCTCGATCAGCGGTGTACCAGCAGAGTCTCCGCAACTATCACAGCCGCCGGCTGCGCCCAAGGTCCTTCGTCGAAGGAGACCTCATCTTGCGACTCAAGCAAGAGCGACCGAACAAACTCGATTCACCATGGGAAGGACCCTATGTCATCACCGAAGTCATCCCAGGTGGCGCCTATCGCCTCAAGCACGTGGATTCTGGAGTCGCATACTCCAACCCATGGAACATCTCGCACCTGCGACGATTCTACCAGTAGCAACCTACCCCCCTATTTTTACTTCCAATAAGGCTTTCAGCCAAGGCTACTCAGCCGAACCATGTACCTCCTCCATTACGATATAAATAAAGCTAAGTGTCTCGCCTCCAACCTTCGGTTGACCATTTTCTGCAACTTTACTACATGCTACATACGCACTTGGGGGCTCCCCCCACCTCACGATTTCATCGACTGAGGACCAAACGTGTACACTGGAGTGGCGACGTCGAGCAAACGAAAAGGACACGTACTCAATCAAAGCACTGCGTGCTCACAAACAAGCAAACCTTTACAACAAAGGGCACATAAACGCCCAGCTGCAATATACAAATTTTACATCTATCTGTTTATTTTCAGGTCCTACCTATTCTGAAGAATAACCTGAGCACGCTGCTCAAACAAATATACAGTTTGTTCGGCATACTGCCTTACAGCCGCGTAATGCGGACGCATGTTCCACTCGCCACCATCTGGTCGAGGAGGTGAACCAGTCGCCACAGCAGCCAAATCTACGTCAGGGCGGTGCACCCTCACAAGAGACAAGGCAGCCTTCACCCCTGCGACGAGCTGCTGCCGCACCAGCTCCTTGACATTGCTGGCACTCCGAAACTTCGTCAGAAGACCTGCAAGGGTCGTTGGCACGGCATCCAACGGAAACATGATGTGCAGCACCGAGGAAAGTGATGTCTGCACCTAGCGGAGCACCCGCGAAACCTGGTAGACACGATCCTGCACCGTCGCCAGAACCATGGCGCGATCACGATCCATCCAGAAGAAGCCGCTGGCCTCCATGTCCTGTTGAGTCAAGCAATTGACTCGAACAGCGATACGCTCCGTTTCTTCCCTCGGAGCAAGATTGGCACCTGCGACAACCGCACAAAACAAGAATAAGGCCAGCAGGCTCACCCGAAGAACTGAGCTACAGCCTGAAAGAAGGATCAACTTACATTGTAGCTGCTCGGACAGCCGACCCAGCTCCGCCATCAAATGCTCCTCTCTGGATGCACCACGGTCTGCCTTGGATTTCCAAACGTCGGCGCGACCGCGTAACCCAAGCAAATCTCTCTCCAAGCTACGCACGCGATCTCGAAGAAAAGCGAGCTGCGAGGAATCATCCAATGATGGTAGCAAGGGCCTTCCGGATGAAGTGTCAACTGGGTCAGCACCCGAAGGATCCTATAGCAGCAGAAAAAAAGAAGGCACACCGACATTCAGCCAAGGATAGAGCACAACTCGGAGGAATTCATTAAAATATATAAGGCCACTACATGGCATAAGGATGGTACTACAAAAGATATTTACAACAAAAGTAGACTACAAACTACCCTACGTCTACTATGCCTAAGGCGGAGGACACTGAGTCGCCTCAGAACCAGACTGCCTAGCTTTGGCCTCGCCGCAATGCATACTCAGACAGCAAGTCAATGAGCTTGGTCCCATATCGTCTGCAGCGAGCGGAGTAGGCGGCGAAGGCTACCTCGGATCCATCCGCAGCCGTAGGCATCCGAGAAGTAATCTGGGGCAGGTCCAGCTCCGCCCCAGCCGCCATGGCCATCGCCAGCCCGACGGACGCGTCGATGCCCTTCTGCTTGCGCTTATACGCTGCAGGCGCTTCGGCTGACAGAGCCTCTGCCAGGGCATCCACATCTTCAAGGGATGCGCCCTTCGGGAAGAGCTCCTGGTAGAAGCGACCAAGGACCTCTTTCGCCTTGGCAAGGGAGTTGACGACGGTGCTGCAGCGGTCTTCGACCGCTACAGTGGCATCATCTAGAGCACTCCCGTGCTCCAGAGCACCGCGGTCGAACTCGATGCCTGCGGCATCTGAGACAAAAAAGAAGAAAACATGAAGAAAGGCAACATAGAAGAAGATCCGTAGAAAAAGAAGCAAGTACAAAAGCTAACGCTCACCCGAAATAGCCTTGGCAGCAGCCATGAGCTTCTCCGCCACCCCTTTTTCACGAGCAGCCGCAACGGTGGCCAGCTGCTCCTCACGATCTGCGGCCTCCTGCTGCAGACGCTCTTTCGCTTCGGCTGCCTTCGTCAGCTCCAGCTCAAGGCGCTCTCTCGCACCAGCGGCAGCTTCGGCCTTCTGCTCCGATTGGCCAAGGCTCTTCTTCAGAGCGTCGACCTCACGGAGAGAGTCGTTATGCTCCTCTGCATTTACAACAAGCAAGTGTCAAAGAACAGGACCAGGATAAGCAAGAGAAGTACTACAAGGCAGACGAATACCTTGAAGCTGCCGCAGTTTCGCCTCCAGCGTCAGGCGTTCCTCCACCAGCCGCTTGGCCTCTTGGACAAAAGGCTGCAGCAAAAGGCAATAGTAGTAAGAACAGGACTTGGGGGCTACGCCCAACACAAAGAAGCATAAACAACATCAGCATACGAAGACACTCGGGGGCTCCCCCCGTAACATCAAGCAGAAAACTTACGTGCTCCGAAGGCGAACCCGCAGGCCCGCCTACGAAATTCTGAGGCGCAACCACCAGCCTCTCCTGCACAGGAGGAACTGGTGCAGCGTCACCAGAAGTCGCCACTGTCTGAGGAGGAGGCGACGCAATGTTCGACTCCCCCATCATCTCCCGCGCACCATCACTAGAGCCGTCGGAGGATTGCCTGCATACGAACAAATCAACACAAGTGCAAAAATAACAAGGGAACAAAGGACAACAGTAGCAACAAGAAAACTTACGAGCCCAACGCGCTCAGGTCGAAGATAGGAGAAGCCCTTCGGGCCCTCTTCTCCTCCTTCTTTTCTTCCTTCTTATCCTCCTTTTCTTCCTTCTTCCGCTTTGCTGGCGGGTGCGGAGCAACATCCCGCACAGGAATGGCACGAAGGGGAGAGGAAGAACCCCCATGAACATCATCATGACGCTCAAGGCCCAGAGGATTTCTGGGAGTCGGAGGAGTCGAGGCATCTGACGACTCGCTAGAGCTCCGTGATCGCTTGCGCGAATGGTCCTCACTCGATTCGTCGGCATCCTCCGCTGGGGATCACGATGACGGTAGCTCGGACACGGAATCCACCACTTCATTATCCGGGGCATTCGGATACCTTTCGGGCAACGGTGGTGCCATTCCCGGCACTTTGAAGCTCTGCAAAAGGAAAAAGGAACTTTGTTAGCAAACAAAGGAAAAAGTACACAGCTGACAAAAACAAAAGGGGAGCACTACGTGCGCAAATCTACACCTTCGGTACGACCAACGTCGAAGAAAAGGGAGGAGTCAGCGACTTCCCCGGGATTTCTTCGTCGGCCTTGAACTTCAACAGCGCGCGAAGAGCCTTGTCCAGTTACACCTCGGAGATTTTCTCACTCGCAACCCTCGTCGGATCACGGCGTCCAGAGTAAAGAAACATCGGATGCGCCCTCGCTTGGAGAGGCTGCACCCGACGCTCAAGAAACGTCCGGATGATGTCGACACCGTTCACCTCCTTCTCAGGAATCAGTTGGAGATCCTCCACCCGACGGTACAGGGCCTCTATCTCCGCCACCTCACCGTCTAAGATTTGTTTTTTCCAGGATCTTTTCTTCTCAATCAATTGGGAGGGGTCAAAAGGAACGAGACCAAAATCTTGCCCAGCGACGGAGTCACGGATGTAAAACCATTTCCTCCGCCAGATTAGACAGATTCGGACATGGAAAAGGAAAAGAATTGCACATTGGGACCGAGGAGATGATGAAACCCCAATGGGATACACACCATCCGAACAGATCGCCTCTTCACGGAATAAAGCTTCCGGAAGAGGCCAAAGTGCGGCTCAATGCCAAGCCAACACTCGCAAAGCGTGATAAAACACGCAATGTGGAGAAGGGAGTTGGGAGACAGATGATGGAGTTGAATCCCATAGAAAAAGAGCAGTCCACGAAGGAAGTAATGGACCGGAAAAGAAAACCCGCGAATCATGAAGGCAACAAACATAACCCGATACCCAGATGGGGGACGGGGGATTACCTCATTGCCGGGGAGTCTCACAGCCGTCGTGTCTTGCGGGATCAGGCTCCGCTCGCGCAGTTTGTGAAGATCGCTCTCCCGCGTTTCTGATCGCCGCCAGCCACCGTCGGTGACGCGAGCAGTGGTGGTGCCCTTCTTGCCTCCGGCGGCGCTGGTCCCAACCGCAGATGAGGATTTCTTTGTTTTCCCCAAGGCGCTAAGGCGGTGGTGGCGTTGCCAACGAAGAAAGACAAAGGAAATGTGGAGGTAACTCTCAGCGCGCAGCCAGAATAGCTCAAGAACGAGGAGGCAGTGAATAGATGAACTGCTGCGGTGAAAAACAAACCACGATTTCACCAGGGATTATAATGAAAAGACGCACGCTGTCCGTCCATCGAGAAGACCTAACGCCAACGGTAGATCTGGCCATACACGTGTCAGCACCAAAACGAACCGTCGTTACCACGCCGTCCACTACGTGCGGAAATCGAGGAGACGCCGTAATCATCTCCACGTCGCGCGTGACTGGTCAATTCAAAGTCAGCAAGTGGGACCCACGCTTCGTCCAGTCAAGTCATCTCTGGCGTAGCAGACGATTGAGGTCATCGATCGTAAGCACTGACGTCATGAAAAGCTATACTAGCACCACTTCGGCTCCACAGTTAAAAGTACTCACTCGAATCTATGATTCGACTAAATACTTGGGGGCTACTCCTATCAGGAGCGCTGGCCGCGCACCCGATAGACAAATAAGGACAAAATTACTTATCTGAGTCCTACGTCGAGTCTACGACTCCACTACGGACTCGGGGGCTACTCCCATAGGGAGGATGGATTTAAGTATCCGAAAATTTTCGAGTCCTGCGAACCTAATGATTGAAACAATGCTTGAACTGAAAGTCTCCGTTCGAGTCTACGACTCGAACAGACACTTGGGGGCTACTCCCATAGGGAGCGCTGGTCGCGCACCCTATGAAATCTTCGACTGCGATCTTCCGGATCCGCATGCAAAAACTTTTTTGGCAACTCTGCCTCAACAAAACGCTAAGTGAGCAACAATCTCCTTGGTCACCCGAAGCACCTCCGAGGTGATAAATGTTCGATGTCATGCGCGACAAAGATAAGACCTCTGAGATATCATCGATGGCGCAACGCACTGATCGCTGCTAGTATGAATCCGTACTGCAGGTGCGATGAAAAATCTGACGGACGCGTTGGGTACACCAATTAAAATCACTGGAATTCCACTCCTATAAGTCCTTCGCGGCCTGAGTTGAATTACGCCAGCATATGTTCCAGGCCCGGGTTAAGGGACCCGAACCTGAAGAAGATCGTGTTGTTTCGTCCTAAGATAGTTAACTGACCCTGATCCGTCGGGTGAGTCAGGCACACGCATCAACAATCCCTACACACATATACTATTAACATATAGCTGCTCCCGAAGGATGGAAGAGTCCTCAGCCGAATCTACGATTCGACTGATCACTCGGGGGCTACTGACATGGTTATACCCTACGGGTACGTAACTTCAGCATACCTAGTCCAACCCAAAGAAGGCCCATGGCAGACATACGCTGGCCCATGAAGATTTTCGGGTGGCCAAGGCCCATGGCGTTTTCGGATCCTTGGAGAGCAAGACTAGAGGAGATAGGAAATTCAAAGGGGTAAAACCCTAGAACTTGTAACCGACTAGGACTACGCCCGGGACCTGCCTAAGTCTATATAAAGGCCATGAGGGCACGTCCTAGGGCAACTCGACTCATACTTTCGCACACGCATCCACGCCAGATCGAATCTGCGCACCC
Organism: Avena longiglumis; assembly: GCA_030063025.1. NCBI lineage: Eukaryota > Viridiplantae > Streptophyta > Magnoliopsida > Poales > Poaceae > Avena > Avena longiglumis. The sequence continues at coordinate 441,244,629 of CP125975.1, read as the reverse complement.
TGTAACCTTCGGTTCCGCCGTAATCAAAGAGAAGACAAGCAGGAGTAGGGTTTTACCTCCGGGGGCCTGAACCTGGGTAAATCTCGTGTCCCCTGGTTGCTTGTCTATTAACCGTGCCACGATCTCCAGCATCCCCATCTTCTCCAAAACCCAAGTCCATAACAATGGGCATTGACGAGATGAAACCTCGTCAAAGACCACGAGAACGTCGGAATCAGATGAAAACTTGCATGTGTCCCTAGCATATGTGTGTGAGTGTGGTGCAAGGTTGGTATATGTGCTTGCATGTGTCCCCCTTGCATGCATGCGCTCTAACCTAGAAGCGAAGGTTCTGGACCTGTATAAGGGGGAATCTCCCTGTTCCGGTGAAACCGGGTAGTATAGTGCCCCAACTTGTGAACCAACATGGTTTTACATCATCCCATGACATAATCAAACACAAAACAAGAGAGAGCTCATCCGGGCTACCCCCATCAGAAGAATGTCTAGGGGGTAGACGATGTGAGCCCCGTAGATCAGGTTTTCGCTGGAGGAAGACCACGAGAACGTCGGAATGAGATGAAAAATTGCATGTGTCCCTAGCATATGTATGTGAGTGTGGTGCAAGGTTGGTATATGTGCTTGCATGTGTCCCCCTCGCATGCATGCGCTCTAACCTAGAAGAGAAGGTTCTGGACCTGTATAAAGGGGAATCTCCCCGTTCCGGTGAAACCGGGTAGGATAGTGCCCCAACTTGTGAACCAACATGGTTTTACATCATCCCATGACATAATCAAACACAAAACAAGAGAGAGCTACGCCGGGCTACCCCCATCAGAAGAATGTCTAGGGGGTAGACGATCTGAGCCCCGCAGATCAGGGTTTCGCCGGAGGAAGACCACGAGAACGTCTAAATCAGATGAAAACTTGCATGTGTCCCTAGCATATGTGTGTGAGTGTGGTGCATGGTTGGTATATGTTCTTGCATGTGTCCCCCTCGCATGCATGCGCTCTAACCTAGAAGCGAAGGTTCTGGACCTGTATAAGGGGGAATCTCCCTGTTCCGGTGAAACCGGGTAGGATAGTGCCCCAACTTGTGAACCAACATGGTTTTACATCATCCCATGACATAATCAAACACAAAACAAGAGAGAGCTACGCCGGGCTACCCCCATCAGAAGAATGTCTAGGGGGGTAGACGATCCGAGCCCCAAAGATCAGGGTTTCGCCGGAGGAAGACCACGAGAACGTCGGAATCAGATGAAAACTTGCATGTGTCCATAGCATATGTGTGTGAGTGTGGTGAAAGGTTGGTATATGTGCTTGCATGTGTCCCCCTCGCATGCATGCGCTCTAACCTAGAAGCGAAGGTTCTGGACCTGTATAAGGGGGAATCTCCCTGTTCCGGTGAAACCGGGTAGGATAGTGCCCCAACTTGTGAACTAACATGGTTTTACATCATCCCATGACATAATCAAACACAAAACAAGAGAGAGCTATGCCGGGCTACCCCCGTCAGAAGAATGTCTAGGGGGTAGACGATCTGAGCCCCGCAGATCAGGGCTTCGCCGGAGGAAGACCACGAGAATGTCGGAATCAAATGAAAACTTTCATGTGTCCCTAGCATATGTGTGTGAGTGTGGTGCAAGGTTGGTATATGTGCTTGCATGTGTCCCCCTCGCATGCATGCGCTCTAACCTAGAAGCGGAGGTTCTGGACCTGTATAAGGGGGAATCTCCCTGTTCCGGTGAAACCGGGTAGGATAGTGCCCAAACTTGTGAACCAACATGGTTTTACATCATCCCATGACATAATCAAACACAAAACAAGAGAGAGCTACGCCGGGCTACCCCCATCAGAAGAATTTCTAGGGGGGTAGATGATCCGAGCCCCACAGATCAGGGTTTCGCCGGAGGAAGACCACGAGAACGTCGGAATCAGATGAAAACTTGCATGTGTCCCTAGCATATGTGTGTGAGTTTGGTGCAAGGTTGGTATATGTGCTTGCATGTGTCCCCCTCGCATGCATGCGCTCTAACCTAGAAGCGAAGGTTCTGGACCTGTATAAGGGGGAATCGCCCCGTTCCAGTGAAACCGGGTAGGATAGTGCCCCAACTTGTGAACCAACATGGTTTTACATCATCACATGACATAATCAAACACAAAACAAGGGAGAGCTACGCCGGGCTACCCCCCGTCAGAAGAATGTCTAGGGGGTAGACGATCCGAGCCCCACAGATCAGGGTTTCGCCGGAGGAAGACCACGAGAACGTCGGAATCAGATGAAAACTTGCATGTGTTCCTAGCATATGTGTGTGAGTGTTGTGCAAGGTTGGTATATGTGCTTGCATGTGTCCCCCCTCGCATCCATGCGTTCTAACCTAGAAGCGAAGGTTCTGGACCTATATAAGGAGGAATCTTCCCCTTCCGGTGAAACCGGACCGTATAAGGGGGATGCATGTATATAGTGATCAAGACCACAATAACCTATGATCATATGTGTGTGCTCATGATCCTATAAAATAATATCACCTAACATATATGTAATAAAAGCATTGCTAATTAAATAAAAGAAAAAGGTGAAAAAAACGCTTTACCGTGTATGTAGAAGAATACACACGGCAAAGATTCTGCCATCAGCCCCTGCCGGCGGGTGACCCTGCGAGGTCACGGGGCCCAATTCTTTGCCGTGAATATATCTTTGCCGTGTGCCTTCAATGACTTTGACGTGACGATTTTCTTTGCCGTGTGTTCTCGTCTGTCTATTGCCGTGTTTATTTCTTTGTCGTGTTCTTTTTCTACAGTTTGCCGTGCACCTGTTCTTTGTCGTGTTTCTCTTGATTTACACACGGCAAAGATCTCATTTTTCCCTTAGTGATCGCACGCCCTTATATATGGACGGCCCTGCCTGGTGCATCAGCGGCGACGCGCTGGCCATGGCCGGGGCCTGCGTGTGTGTGGTCGCCGCCAAAGGCGAAGAGGCGGGTGCTCATTAAGATGGCGGCCGAGTCGGTGGCCATGAGATCGAGGCACGCACGCCTCAATGCTCGGCCTCTACCGCCGCCTGTGGCGTCGTCCGCAACCGCGACGCCCTCGTCACGCCATAGTTTGTATGCGGCCGGCGAGCTTGAGACGTCGTGCTGGCCCTGTTTCCCGTCCTGTTCGTTGCGCACGATCTCCACCCGCAGCGCCTCCGGTAACCGCGGCAGCGCCGCCCCCAGCGCCCGAGACAACTGCGTAACAGCCACCCGGCCCTCTGTCCGACACAACTGCTCCAACGCCGCTTTGTGAGTTTGGAGAAGACGAGATCCTCACGTGCAGCAGCAACTCCTCGCAGGGGTGAAAGTCTAGACTTGGCTGCTGGTGGGGAAAGGCCAAATTCACGTAAGTTCAAATGGTGGGAGATAAGGGGTGGTTGTTGAACAAGTGCGAGGCATGCTGGTTAATCGCTTGGATAACTGGTTGGATTGTGTCCTCCCTTTGAATCCTAGACTAGACATATTTGTATAGGTTTATATAAGGTTTTCTATATTTTTTTGTGTAAAATTCTACCGATTTATTAATAAACATCAATATTAATACAAAGAGGTTCAAAAGTAATAAAAATTACACATAAGCCCATGAACCATCTAGCGACGAGTACGGACACTAGTACGAGCTGAAGCCACACCGCCATCCTAACGAAGGCATGGTCGGCTGAAAAGATAGTTAATTATTTAGTACAAAATAGTCAAAAGAAAGTAACACAAAATATTAATCATGAAAAATACTATTTTTATGTATCATTATATGCCCATTTCTCGCAAATAAAAGTTCATATTACTTTCAATTGAAAAACATATAATTATAAAATGTATGTCAAACTTTCTCACATAGAGAACTAAATTTAATTTTCTGTTTGAGACTTATTATTGTGTTTAACTGCTAAAATTCTTTCCCATAGACTAATCATTTTGTAGATCTATATTACACCCTCCGACAACGGTATTTCTAGATTTTGTCCTAAGTCAAACTCTTTTTGACCAATTTTATAGAAAATAGACCAATATTTAGGACATGAATTATTATATTATGTAACTACCCCTCCGTCCTATAATATAATTATATTGGTTTAATTATATTTTATATTATGAGATAGATAGAGTAAAGAGGATCGAGTGATATTAATTTCGTGTTAATATTGCTGGTTTTTTTTTACGAAGTTGGTCAAACATAAGAAAATTTGACTTAGGATAAAACCTAAAATTATGTACTTATATGTTGATAGAGGGAGTATTTTCCTTTTTTGTTCTCAAGTCACCCTCTAAAAGGGCAATCAAGTTGGGCAGTTAAGGACGCAGATTGATTATTTAATATAGACAGTTGATAAAAACAGGTAGTGTTAATTAAATATATGGTTGATGATAAAATAATCATTACTCATTGTTTCCCGTCTCTCTTGCTAATTAAGAAAGTGACCAGAGGGTCACGGTACGAGTTAGTATTGTTTCTCGTCTCTCCTGTTAATTAAGAAAGGGACAAGGGTCACCGTATGAGTCATCAGTAGGCCAATGTAGCACTTGTGCAAGGAGTGCCCTCGCCCAGTTTGCGGGCTTCATGTATTACACCGCTTTCTTCGTCTTGGGCAGCCAGTTCAACACGGAAGGTCTGAAGACCCTTCTCTTTTCGTAAACCATTTATAACGCTTAAGCAATACTAAAACAGATACTTTTTATAACGCTTAAGCAATACTAAAACAGATACTTTTTATAACGCTTAAGCAATACTAAAACAGATACTTTGAGTCCTCGGGGCATGGTCCGGCTAAAACGGATATTGGGTCATGATTTCTATTTTGTTTGGGTGTTTCTGTTGCCTTCTTTTGACTCTAGGGCGATGCACTAGTAGAAAACAGGCCATCCGTTCGCGCCACGAACCGGGACTAATGCTGGCACGCGTTCCGTTTCGAGCGGGCACGGGGGCCGGAGGCATGCATCCCGTTTGGTAAGGGGTCATGCGTCCCGGTTTGTAACACAAACCGGGACTAAAATGGCGTCAGCGTGGCCACACACACACCTTTAGTCCCGGTTTGTGTTACAAACCGGGACGTATGCTCCCGCCCTCTGCCTCCACTCTGTTTTTTCTTGGTGGAAGGTGTGAGGGGTGTGCTAGTTTTTTTCCCCTATACATGCATTCAAGGTGTTTGATCAAATGTTTGAGTGAATGATTCCGTTCAATTTCTCATAGAACAAAAATATAGAAGGTGTCCGAGACGCACTTGAGCTTTCTCCTCTTTATTTTCCTCGATCGAGGTTAGCAATCTTATCTTTTCTCTGTCATTGATACAATGCATGTGTCGATGTGAATTGCTCATTTCACTATTTATGATGTCCTGTTTTTTGATAAACTTACTTATATGATGCAGATGAATGGTCAGGAATGGATGTACGGTAACCGGCGCGTAGCCGGGTATATGAAAGACGTAGATAAATTTATCGATGTGGCTACGGCAAACAAAGAGAATGGTTTTATACGTTGTCCATGTGTTCAATGTCGGAACAACAAGGAGTACTCTTCCTCGAAAATCATTCGCGGCCACCTGATTATGAAAGGTTTCATGCCCAACTATAATTGCTGGACCAAGCACGGGGAAAGAGGGGTTATGATGGAAGATGGTGAAGAAGAAGATGATGATAACAACTATCATCATATGTTTCCTGAATACAGTGATACTGCAATGGAAGACAATGGAGAGGAAGGAGGTGAAGAACGGGCATCAGATGAGCCGGCTGATGAACTTGGTAGGGTCATTTCTGATGCAAAGCGAGACTGTGAAACAGAAAATGAGAAGTTGAAGTTAGAGGGCATGTTAGAAGATCACAAGAAATTGTTGTACCCAAATTGTGAAGATGGCAGCACAAAGCTCGGTACCTGCTGGAATTGTTGCGATGGAAGGCGTATGGTCTAACTGACTCCTCATTTGAAAAGATGCTGAAAATAATGAAGCAAGTTTCCAAAACATAACGAACTTCCCGAGAGTACCTACGGTTTAAGAAGACTCTTTGTCCTCTAGGATTAGATGTGCAGAAGATACATGCATGCATTAATGACTGCATCCTCTACTGTCGTAAGGAGTATGAGAATTTAGATAAATGCCCGGTATGCAATGCATTGCGGTATAAAATCGAGCGAGATGACCACAGTGATGTTGAGGGAGAGCCCCTCCGGAAGAGGGTTCCTGCTAAGGTTATGTGGTATGCTCCTATAATACCAAGGTTGAAACGCATGTTCAGAAACAAAGAGCATGCCAGGTTGTTGCGATGGCACAAAGAAGACCGTAAGAAAGACGGGAAGTTGAGACACCCTGCTGATGGGTCACACTGGAGAAAAATCGAGAGAGACTTCCCAGACTTTGAAGGTGATGCAAGGAACTTATGGTTTGGTCTAAGTACGGATGGCGTGAATCTTTTTGGGGAGCAGAGCTGCAGTCACAGCACCTGGCCCGTGACTATGTATCTACAACCTGCCTCCTTGGTTGTGCATGAAGCGTAAGTTTATTATGATGTCAGTGCTCATCCAAGGCCCAAAGCAACCGGGCAACGACATTGATGTGTACCTTAGGCCATTAGTTGAAGAACTCTTACAGTTGTGGGGCAAACCAGGTGTACGTGCGTGAGATGAGAACAAACAGGAGCCATTTTATCTACGAGGGTTGCTATTCGTAACCATCAATGATTGGCCTGCTCTTAGTAACCTTTTAGGACAGACAAACAAGGGATATAAGGCATGCACACACTGTTTGGATAAGACTGAAGGTACATATTTGCATAAATGCAAGAAGGTTGTGTACCTGGCGAATCGACGATTTCTTCCGACCAATCATCCCGTAAGAAAGAAAGGCAAGCATTTCAAAGGTGAGGCAGATCACCGGAAGAAGCCTGAACTCCCTGCTGGTGATGATGTATTTGGTATGGTCAAGGACATAGAAGTAATCTTTGGAAAGGGTCCCAGCGGTCAATCAGTTCCGAACGACATCGCTACAGGACACGCACCCATGTGGAAGAAGAAATCTATATTTTGGGAGCTTTCATATTGGAAAGTCCTGCGTGTCCGCTCTTCAATCGACGTGATGCACGTGACGAAGAATCTTTGTGTGAACCTGCTAGGATATCTAGGCGTGTATGGGAAGACAAAAGATACACCAGAAGCACGGGAGGACCAACAAATTATGAAAGACCCAAAGAACATGCATACACAGAACAAGACGGATAAAGGGCGTCACTTAAGTCGTGCCAGCTATGCTCTTACCAAAGAAGAGAAGGAAATGTTTTTTAAAGTCCTTTACAGTATCAAGGTGTCGTCTGGCTTCTCATCTAATATAAAGGGGATAATAAATATGGCAGAGAAAAAGTTCCAAAACCTGAAGTCTCATGACTATCACGTGATTATGACGCAGTTGCTTCCGATTGCATTGAGGGGGCTTCTACCGGAAAATGTTCGAGTACCCATTGTGAAGATGTGTGCATTCCTCAATGCAATATCTCAGAAGGTAATTAATCCAGATATTCTGCCATGGTTATAGAAGGATGTGGCACAATGTCTTATTAGTTTTGAGTTGGTGTTCCCACCATCCTTCTTCAATATTATGACGCATCTCCTGGTTCACCTAGTGGAAGAGATTGCCATCTCGGTCCGGTATTTCTGCACAATATGTTCCCCTTTGAGAGGTTCATGGGAGTCTTAAAGAAATATGTTCATAACCGTGCTAGACCAGAAGGAAGCATCTCCAAGGGATATGGAACAGAGGAGGTCATTGAGTTTTGTGTTGACTTTATTCCTGACCTTAAGTCGATTGGTGTTTCTGACTCGCGGCATGAGGGAAGACTAAGTGGAAAAGGCACGCTGGGAAAGAAAGCAATGATATGTAGGGACGGGGATTCTTTCACTAAAGCACACTACACAGTTCTACATAATTCCACCTTGGCAGCTCCGTATATCGAGGAACACAAGAATATTGTATGCTTCAAAAACCCGGGGAAGCCTAAATCATGGATTACAGATGAACACATGAAGTATTTCGGTGGTTGGATGCGGACACATCTCTTGAATGACACCACTGTTGGAGATCAGCTATAGTGATTGGCCGCGTCACCATCTTCTACTGTATTGAATTTCCAAGGGTACAGAATAAATGGGAATACATTCTACACGATCGTCCAAGATAAAAAGAGCACCAAACAAAATAGTGGTGTCCGCTTTGATGCAATAGACGAGAATGGACAAAAGGACACATACTATGGTTACATAGAGGAGATATGGGAACTAGACTATGGAGTCTCTTTTAAGGTCCCTTTGTTTCGCTGCAAATGGGTCAACCTGAATGGGGAAGGGGTAAAGATAGACCAGTTGTACAGAATGACAACAGTGGATCTCAACAATCTTGGTTATATAGATGAACCATTCGTCCTAGCCAATGATGTGTCTCGGGTTTTCTATGTGAAGGACATGTCCTCTAGACCGGAAAAAAAGAAAAAAATATGCAAACGAATACATCATATGATGAGCCAAAGCGTCACATAGTTCTTTCAGGGAAAAGAAACATCGTGGGAATCGAGGACAAGACATACATGTCAGAAGATTATAATAAGTTTGATGAAATTCCACCCTTCATAGTGAAAACTGACCCAAGCATTCCGTTAAGTAAAGAAGATGCTCCATGGTTACGTCTGAAGCGATCATAAGGAAGGACATTTGCCAAGAAGTTCATGCTCATATTATGTAACTCTAGTTCATGTCTTTCGCGGTTTGTGGCTTCACCGAAGGATATCTTTCGCGGTTTGTGGCTTGACCGGGACTATATATAGGGGGGCCTTTAGTCCCGGTTTTGTAGTCTCAGTTTTTAATATTAATAAATGTCTTGAGTGTTACCATTAAGATCTGATCTCCAAACGCGTGTGGTCACATATTAGGGAGTGCCTCTATGACCAGTTTCTTGGAGATGCCGGAGGACTGGGATCTGGCGGCATCTCCTGAAACTGGTCGTAGTGGTGTCCCTGCTCTCGAAAACCATCTTGCAACTTGTAACTTCTCTAACTAGATCAATACACCTGGGAGCTAACTAATTTCACATATTAGGGAGTGCCTCTATGACCAGTTTCTCGGAGATGCGGAGGATCGATCGTGCATCTCCCGAACTGGCCCGTAGTAGTGTCCCTGCTCTAAAACCATCTTGCAGCTTGTAACTTCTCTAACTAGATCAATACGCCTCGCTAACTAATTTCACATATTAGGAGTGCCTCTATGACCGATTCTCGGATATGCCGAGCACCGGGCTCGTCGCATCTCCCCAATCGCCGTAGTGGTGTCCCTGCTCTCGAAAACCATCTTGGAGATGCCTCAAACTGGCTGGAGGACTGGACTCACAAGGATGCCTATTATAGTACAAGCAGCTCGGCATAGTGTCGACACTTACGAAATAATGTCGACACTCACCCCTATTATTAGTGTTGACTCGTGTTTTGTCCCGGTTGGTGTCTCCAACCGGGACTAAAGGTTCATCTTTAGTCCCGGTTGGTGACACCATTCGGGACAAGGTACACGCTGCACGACATAATGTCGACACTCACCCCTATCATTAGTGTTGCCTGGCCCAGCCTGCCGAAATCCCTCCAACCGGGACTAAAGATAAACCTTTAGTATATTGAAAATCCGAACAACGAAAATCCTTCGCGTGGTGTCATATTCTGTGACATAGTTGAAAGTAAAAATACCAGACTTGGTTTATTGATCATGTCTCGAAAAAACCTTCACAAAATGGCCTATCATGTTCGAGGTTTCATGGCTTTCGGTCCAAATGACCGATGTTATGTGCTGAATCACGGCATAGTTTGTGATGCTGTGCCCATATTATGCATGCATGTGGACATTGGTATGAAGAACAATGTTGCAGGAGGAATTTTTCCTTTTTGTCGCACGGAAAAGCCCTTTTCCATTTTCCGACCGCAAAAAACGGGTCGTTTTGTGAAGTAACCACCAAAATGCTGTTTCAGAATGCTACCGTCCCATTTTCCTAAAATACTAGACCACCTTACATGGACTATCTCCCAACCGGGACATCTCAAACCTTTTCGTCCATCCCGGGTAAAAAGGACAAATGTCTGCCGAATCGGTAGGAAGTGGGTCCGGTTTGTACTATAGGTACATGATCTATCGCCCGTGATTTTTTGAAAAAATCATTTTTAGACTCACAATATGTGGTTTCTTCAGAGATCCAATGCAAGTTCTAACGATGCTCGTCCCCTATCTTCATGCACGCCGGTTCGACCATAGTTAGAAATTCAGAAAATTCAAAACGGGCATAATAAATTCTAAAAAAATCCGAACAATGAAAATCCTTCGCATGGTGTCATATTATGTGACATAGTTTAAAGGAAAAATACCAGACTTGGTTTATTGATCATGTCTCGAAAAAACCTTCAGAAAATGACCTATCATGTTCGAGGTTTCATGGCTTTCGGTCCAAATGACCGATATTATGTGCTGAATCACGACATAGTTTGTGATGCTATGTCCATATTATGCATGCATGTGGACATTGGTATGTAGAACAATGTTGCAGGAGAAAGTTTTCCTTTTTGTCTCACGGAAAAGCCCTTTTTTCATTTTCCGAACGCAAAAAACGGGTCGTTTTGTGAAGTAACCACCAAAATGTTTTTTTAGAATGCTACCGTCCCATTTTCCTAAAATACTAGACCACCTTACATGGACTATATCCCAACCGGGACATCTCAAACCTTTTCTTCCATCCCGGGTAAAAAGGACAAATGTCTGCCGAATCGGTAGGAAGTGGGTCCGGTTTGTACTACAGGTACATGATCTATCGCCCGTGATTTTTTGAAAAAATCATTTTAGACTCGCAGTATGTGCTTTATTCAGAGATCCAATGCAAGTTTTAACGATGCTCGTCCCCTATCTTCATGCACGCCGGTTCGATCATAGTTAGAAATTCAAAAAATTCAAAACGGGAATAATAAATTCAAAAAAATCTGAACAATGAAAATCCTTTGCGTGGTGTCATATTATGTGACATAGTTGAAAGGAAAAATACGAGACTTGGTATATTGATCATGTCTCGAAAAAACCTTCACAAAATGACCTATCATGTTCGAGGTTTCATGGCTTTCGGTCCAAATGACCGATGTTATGTGCTGAATCATGGCATAGTTTGTGATGTTGTGCCCATATTATGCATGCATGTGGACATTGGTATGGAGAACAATGTTCTAGGAGGAAGTTTTCCTTTTAAGCCCTTTTCCATTTTCCGAGCGCAAAAAACAGTTCGCTTTGTGAAGTAACCACCAAAATGCTATTTCAGAATGCTACCATCCCATTTTCTTAAAATACTAGACCACCTTACATGAACTATCTCCCAACCGGGACATCTCAAACCTTTTCGTCCACCCCGGGTAAAAAGGACAAATGTCTGCCGAATCGGTAGGAAGTGGGTCCAGTTTGTACTACAGGTACATGATTTATCGCCCGTGATTTTTTGAAAAAATCATTTTTAGACTCGCAATATGTGGTTTCTTCAGAGATCCGATGCAAGTTCTAACGATGCTCGTCCCCTATATTCATGCACGCCGGTTCGACCATAGTTAGAAATTCAGAAAATTCAAAACGGGTATAATAAATTCAAAAAAATCCGAACAATGAAAATCATTCGCGTGGTGTCATATTATGTGAAATAGTTGAAAGGAAAAATATCAGACTTGGTATATTGATCATGTCTCGAAAAAACCTTCACAAGATGACCTATCATGTTCGAGGTTTCATGGCTTTTGGTCCAAATGACCGATGTTATGTTCTGAATCACGACATAGTTTGTCATGCTATGCCCATATTATGCATGCATGAGGAAATTGGTATGGAGAACAATGTTGCAGGAGGAAGTTTTCCTTTTTGTCGCACGGAAAAACGCTTTTCCATTTTCCAAGCGCAAAAAACGGGTCGTTTTGTGAAGTAACCACCAAAATGCTGTTTCAGAATGATACCGTCCCATTTTCCTAAAATACTAGACCACCTTACATGGACTATCTCCCAACCGGGACATCTCAAACCTTTTCGTCCATCCCGGGTAAAAAGGACAAATGTCTGCCGAATCGGTAGGAAGTGGGTCCGGTTTGTACTACAGGTACATGATCTATCGCCCGTGATTTTTTGAAAAAATCATTTTTAGACTCGCAATATGTGGTTTCTTCAAAGATCCGATGCAAGTTCTAAATGAACCATTTTTCTTCCCGCGATTTTTCTTCCCGCCATTTCTTCCCGCCATTTTTCTTCCCGCCATTTTTTCCCGGCATTTCTCCCGCCATTTCTTCCCGCCAGTTTTTCCCGCCAGTTCTTCCCTCAAGTTATCTTCCTGCCAGTTCTCACTATATATATATATATATGTCGGGTTGGCCTCCATTGTCATTGCACATCTCTAGACTCATATCTGCAACCTCATCACCCTTTCCCATGACTTCCACCGTAGCACTAACTCTCAGGGAGGAGGAGGCGCTTTGCGCCTCGAACTACCCCTGCCCGCCGGGCTACTATGTCCCCGTCGGCTGGATGCTGAGCGCCGGAGGCGTGCCGGTTCCTCCTGTCCCTCTAGGTGTGGCGCGTCGGATGGCCATCATGAACCACTTCTACTTCGAGCTCACGACGAAGCAGCGGAGGAATCCCAGATGGCATCCCGACTATTTCTCGACTTGGGAAGCCTTCTTCGTGGATCGGCATGAGAGGGCGCTCGTCAGGCACGAGGAGGACGGCCCACCTCCTCCGAACTTCAACGAGGCCGGTCGTCGGCTCTGGTGGCGCGATCGGACTCTCCAGAGCGTCATGGCCTACGACACGGTCGCCGACTCTAGCCCCCGCCTCCGCTACCCTCAAGTCCAGCCCACTCGTACTCAGCCTTCAAGGTTTAACTACGGCGACCCCGACGGCAATGACGGAAATGACGACTACGATGGCGTAGTATTACAGGTGTAGGCAGGAGCATGACTGAATCACTCCAACACTACAAAACAAGTTCGGCCGATTGTGGCTTAATCTGGCCATGTATCTTAATTTTCAGTTCTTCTATATAACTTTGTGTTAGTTGCGTTATGTACTTTACTTCCAGTTCTATCCTAATAAAATTTTCTTTCCGCCCATTATTTCCCGTCCTTTTTTCCGCCCATTATTTCCCGTCCTTTTTTCCGCCCATTAATATATAAAAAAATATAAGTTAATTCAAATCTAAATTAAAAATAGAAAATGGTTTTGAATTATTTATTCAAATCCAAACACTTTTTATGTTTAAAGTTTTTCTAAATTCCAAATTAATATTAAAAAAATATAAGTTAATTCATTTTTAATTATAAATGGTTCATATTTTAAATGGTTACATTAATTATTTTTTAAAACAGAAAATGATTTTGAATTATTTATTCAAATCCAAACACTTTTTATGTTTAAAGTTTTTCTAAATTCCAAATTAATATTAAAAAAAATAAGTTAATTCATTTTTAATTGTAATTGGTTCATATTTTAAATGGTTACATTAATTATTTTTTAAAACAGAAAATGGTTTTGAATTATTTATTCAAATCCAAACACTTTTTATGTTTAAAGTTTTTCTAAATTCCAAATTAATATTAAAAAGTATAAGTTAATTCATTTTTAATTGTAAATGGTTCATATTTTAAATGGTTACATTAATTATTTTTTTATACAGAAAATGGTTTGAATTATTTATTCAAATCCAAACACTTTTTATGTTTAAAGTTTTTCTAAATTCCAAATTAATATTCAAAAAATATAAGTTAATTCATTTTTAATTTTAAATGGTTACATTAATTATTTTTTAAAAACAGAAAATGGTTTTGAATTATTTATTCAAATGCAAACACTTTTTATGTTTAAAGTTTTTCTAAATTCCAAATTAATATTCAAAAAATATAAGTTAATTCATTTTTTATTTTAAATGGTTCATAGTTTAAATGGTTACATAATTATTTTTAAAAACAGAAAATGGTTTTGAATTAGTTATTCAAATTCAAACACTTTTTATGTTTAAAGTTTTTATAAATTCCAAAGTAATTATCATTTAAAAAACATTACAAATTTAAACCCTAAATAAAAAATAAGGCGGGAACAGAGAGAAAATTCCTGAAATTTTTTGAAAACAGGGTCATATGTCCCGGTTGGAGCCACCAACCAGGACTAAAGACCCCTGCGCGCGCCAACCCTTGGTCTGCTGAAAAACGTGGAGTATACGTCCCGGTTGGTGGCTCCAACCGGGACGTATAACCCTTTAGTCCAGGTTGGAACCACTAACCGGGACAAAAGAGGCTTCACTACTTAACCACGCGCCCCTTCTCCTTCTTCTCCGTTCATCTTCACTCACCCGCAACAGATCGCCCCCGCCGCAAGGACAAGCGCTTGGACGCCGTCAGGTTGCCCAACCGTCGCCCCGCTATCGGCCTCCACGCGCTGCCCCACCGTCGGACTCAACTCGCTGCCCCGTCGTCGCGCCTCCACGCGCTGCTTCTTCCTCGACCCCGACGAGATCCGCCGCGCTCCTCGCCGACGCTCCGAGCCTCGCCTTTCCTCACCGTCGTCCCCAATCGCTTCAGGGTGAGCCGCTGAACCTCCCTGACCCAGTATTTGCTTCCTGGCGTCGCGTGTAGCCGTTGATCGCCGTTCACCCGAGAGCTCTGCCGCAGATGCTCGCCGTCGTGCTTGCTCCGGCGACCATTAGCTAGCGGCGGTTTGAACACGGTTTGAACACCATTAGCTAGCGACCATTAGCTAGCGGCGGTTTGAACACCATTAGCTAGCGGCGGTTTGAACGCGCCGCCGAGAGCTCTAGGTTAGATAGGTTCCTCTCGCTCGCACGGTTTGAACAGACCCAACGGCGCTCCCTAGAATCGCCGGAAACATCGCCGGCGACCACCGCCTGCCGCTCTGGTCACGTCGTCGCGAGTGACGTGGCCACCACGTGGCCACGGGGTAGACCCAGCGTGGCCTGGGGCCCGCTCGCAATGACTGTGGGTATGTTTCTGTGTGGTACAGAAAGTTTTAGGGGTTAGGGTTTGATGCCGTCAGGGTGGCTGCCTATGTGGCACAGGGCCCATCTGTTAGTTGTTGTGCGTATAGTTTGCCTGGGTGTAAAAAATAATTCCAGACTTATTTATTTTCAGAAATTGTTTTAAATATTGAAAATTCAATAAATTTGAATCTGTAAGTCAGAAAAATACAAATAATATATCAAAATGTTCAGAAAAATGAAACCTAGCTATCTAAGCTATCATCATGCATTGTTCAACAACTTTGAAGACAAGTTTAATTAGAAGAACATAGTAACCCTCACAGGTGATTCCAGAGTTTCGCCGAGTTAGGGTTTTTACCCCTCGGAACCCCGATTAATTTGTCGAGCATGCTTTAGGATTTCAATTCAATGCAAATTAACTTGTCATATCATCATCCCTGCTTGAGCATACTTTAGGGTTTCAATTCAATACACGACGTCGTCGCAATCATCTGCATGCGTCGTCGTCGGCCGTCGTCGTGAGGCCTGATCCGGCGACCTCTACCTAGCGGCGCCGCCCTAGTTAGGTTCATGGTGACGCCCTGATTCGATTAGGCCTACCCGTGCGTCTCCTTTCGCCCCTAGCGCCGCTAGCCGCCGCTGTTTGGCCGTGCTCCGGCGAGGTCCACGTGGCTTGCTTGCTTGGCCAGATCCCACCAGTCAGCCCCTCTGGCTAGATCCAACCCCGGTGAGAAACGCCCTGACCCCCCCCCCCACTTTGCGTGTGGGGCTGCTGATGTGGCTCTAGCCCCACCAGTCAGTCTCTATGGGTAGGTTCAGTCGTGGTAACAAAAGCCCTGGCTTTTTTATGACGTCAGCCTGATGTAATTAATTGTTTTATAATTCCAAAAAATGATTAAATATTGTAAAATTCATATCTTATTATTTATAAGTCAGAAAAATACAAATAATATATCAAAATGTTCAGAAAAATGAGTTCTACCTTTTTAAGCTATAATCATGCGTTGCTAATCAACTTTAATGACAAGTTTAATTAGAGAACTAAATTAACCCCTCTCATGTGTTTCTGGAGTTTCCCGAGTTAGGGTTTCAACCCTCGGAACCCCGTTTAAATTGCCGAGCAAGTTTTAGGGTTTCATTTCAATGAAATTCAACTTGTCATATCATCATCCTTGTTTGAGAATTCCGCCATCCCTCCTCCCCGACCGCCACAACGCCTCCGTCTCCGTCCATCGCCACACGCTCCAGCCGCCCCTTCCCTTTTAGTGTGTATGTATATATTGTGTATGTATATATAGTGTGTATGTATATATTTTTATTATTGTGTATGTATATATTAGGGTTTCTCTGAATTAGGGTTTATCCGTTTTGACTTATCCGTTTTTCCACCTATGCAGAAAATATGGACCCACACGACAGAGACGAAGAAAAGGAAGAGTTGATCCAAGGTGTGATCCGCGGGGAAGAAAATTTAGATGTATCGACGTTTCTGAACAACTCCGGTGAGGGTGATCCTCTTTTTGCCGGAATAGACGACTTGTTTGAGGTTGAAGGTGTTGCCTTCCGCGAGGGAGAAGGCGATGCCTTGTGTAATCGAGAAGACGACCGCTCTAGCGAGGTGCATGTAATATAATTAATTCATTAATTAATCATCTGCTATCTATATAGAAATAGTAACGACGATCTTTCTTCTTTTAGCCCTCCGGATCGAAGAAATCTACTGAAAAGAGCAGCCGATGCCCAACCAAAAAGTTGGGAGACCATGAGAGGTTCAGGATCAAAGATGTCCCTGAAGACGGTAAACCGACGGCTCCCGAAGTTGTCGCAAACAAATTTGTGGCACAATGCAGAGTAATCGTTAGGGACTTAATCCCGATCACCATTCGAAATTGGAATAGGCCTGCTGATGCGGAAGAAGAGGGAACATGTTTATTTGTCCCTAACAACACCAAATATTTACTGTGGAAGAGGCTCATGGTTAATTTCAAACTACCGAAGATAGAGCTGGATCCAAATGCGGAGGATCTAGTTGAGGACACCTTAGAACATGGGAGAGCCATGGAGGCTAAGGTTAGGGAGTGGGCTTTGAAGAAGATGGTCCAGTGTTTCACCAACTGGAAGAAAAGATTGCACCTTGACTATGTCGTGAAAGAGAAGACTCCTGATTTCAAGAATATTCAGTTTGAGAAGATAAAACCATTCTGGGCTGAGTTTGTGGAATACAAGACATCAGAAAAAGCTAAGAAAATGTCTGCAACGAATAAGCTGAATGCTGCTAACAAGAAGTATCACCATACTATGGGGCAAGGTGGCTACAGGGCTGGCATTTCTAAGTAGAAGAAACTTGAGAATGAACTACGTGCTAAAAATATCACCCTAGAGACAGACGATTGGGTAGAACGTGCAAGGAATTGGTTTTACGGGCATGGGGGCACATTTGGACTCGGAAGGGAAGTGTATATATAACATACGACATAAAGAAGACCCCTTGCCAATCGAGAATATGAGAAAAGCAGTAAAGGCTGTTAAAGATGGGGACTTCACTCCCGATAGAGAGAATGATGAGCTCACACTCGCCCTTGGAAATAAGGAACATGATGAACGAACACGAGGCACAAGCGGCTCCAAACCATCGAGGACTGGGTTTCCCGAAGAGAGGAACAAATATCCTGATAGAAGCCGTCAGAGGAGAAAGGACAGGGCGGAAGTTGAAGAAGATATTCAGAAAGAGCGAATGCGTATAATTGAAGAACGAATAAAGCAACAACAAGATGAAATTAACGCACTTAAAGAGCAAAGTACTACCGGCCCATCTCAGCAGCACACTGCATTGGATGCTATCGGCCTATCGAATAATCAAAAAAGCAGTGTGGCTTCCACCGAGGTCCCGGGTGATGACAATGGCGATGACGATGGTGCACCGACGATGGCTCCTGTTGGCTACCCAGTGGATGATATCATAGAGATGACACACTGCGAGCTACATGTCAAAGTTGTGAACATATCAATGAAGGTGGCGGCCAGCTATGCCTTTCCAATTGGACCCACACCAACTTACCACTGTCGTCCGGTTCCAGAGGGCTACGCTATTGTCGGGGTGGATGAAATCATGCCCACCTTTGAAGTTTTGAAGCTTGACTACCCTGCAGGTGAAGGGGATGTGACTGAACTGGGAGACACAACAAACGTCACCATTCTATGGCCAAAGGAATGTATCGTGCTTCGAAATCACACACCAAGGCCATCTTCGCCGCCGCCTCACCCGTCTCTAGCGAGGTCGTCGCCGCCGCAGCAGCAGCCGTCTTCGTCGCCTCACCCGGCTCCGTCGCCTCACCAATCTCCGGCGCAGCCATCGCCGCGGGAGCCATCGCCGGCGCCTCAGGATAAAAAGTGTAAGCGTATAGCTACTCTGTGTCGTGGTAAGCAATCGCCGAAACGTAAACAAGAGCCTCTTCCAAAAGTACCAAAGGTTCCTCCCAAGAAGGCTTATGACTGTACTGAAGAGGAGACTGCGGTGATTGTTGATGCGGATACGACGGCGTTTTTCGCTAAGCTGAGGCGTCCGAAAGAGCCAGAGTTCCCCAACACCAAAGAAGAAAAAGCCAAAGTGTTGAAAATGCTAAAGACTCTTCATCAACCCGAGCCAAAGCTGTCATCAGACTATGATCGTTCTATTCTCAAGTCACATGCGACACAACAAGCCTCAAAGAGCAGTACTGATGCAAGCGAGAAATCTGTTGCCCAGCTCAGAGAACAAGCAAAACAGTCTTGCGCCCCTCTTAAGGTGATTTCCCAAACCAATGTGGGGTCGAGCAAATATGGGGCCGAAGAGCAGTATGTTCCAGAGGTAGTTACTGTCTGAGAAGCCGCTGCTCAAGGTATGAGTATTGCCCAGTACTTATCCCAGATAGAGTACTTCCCTGTGAGTGAAGTAGCATACAAATACCAGTACGGCATACCTCTCGTCAAACATGAGGAGGTAAATAATCTTCCAACAAAAATGCAAAGATTGCATAACTGGTACATGCATGCCACAAAGGCTGGGGCTAACTGGATAGTGCTGAAGGTTACAAAAAGCATTATGAGAAAGAAATAGATGACATGATATCCATTGAATTTGATGAACTATTTCAATTATGCAATCAAGACGCCTTGGATAAATCGATCATCAGTGCCTATTGTCTCTAAGTACTAATTATGTAATTAATTTAGTCTCTAGCTATCTCACCTTGTTTATTGCATGTATATAATCATACTGTAATATACAGAATGAAGATTTTCTAATGCAGCAGAGGACAAATCTATGACATTGGCTTCATTGACCCATATTGGGTTCATCAAGCTAATCTCAAAACAAGCCCCCAGGATACGGAGGATAATATAGTACACGCGTTAAGGTTTCAAGAAACCAAAAGGGAAATACTTTTTCCTTACAACTTTAAGTGAGTGTTATTGTCTTGTATACACTTTCTATTTCGCTTACTCGATGTTAAGTATATAATTGATTAGTTATGCATTCGCAGCTACCACTATATTTTGTTAATCATTCAACTTGACAAAGGGCGTGTACTAGTCATGGACTGGAAACATAAACCCCTTGAGCAGTGGAAGGACATGCAGATGTTTCTTCAGCGGTAATTCTAATCATTACGACACTATATTGGCAACGTTCATGAATTTTATGATATCAAGTAATTAATAACTTATTTTATTCGTTTTCTTCGCTGGGCAGCGCTTGGAAACGGTTCACCAACAAGGCTAGGGGTGTTTGGAAAGCGGAGCTTACATTTCAAGAACTAGATGTAAGCACCACTAGCTATATCCGCGCATCTCTTTGATTCTAGTTTTGATACAGTTATTATCATGCTTGATTATTATTTTGATTGAACTATGTTCTCGTAAAGTGCCTGACGCGGGGACCAGGTAACAATCTATGTGGATACTATGTTTGCGAGTTCATCCGGCAGACGTGCGATGAGAAGGGCAGAAATTTAGAGCAACTCCACGTACGTAAACAATTTCTATAGTTTTCAATTACAATCAAATTGTGTTTAGTTTCATTCATATAGTCTGACTCCTTTTTTAAATCAGATCGAACGTCTACGGGACGGTCTTATGCCAAAGGATCGCGTACGAGCAATTCAGGAGGAATTGGCGGGATTCTTGGATGCAGAAGTCCTAAACCCAAAAGGAGAATACTATTCGGCTGTGTATAGACAATAGGGATTGTACAAAGAGCAACGTTTGTAAACGGGTGCATGAACTCGATCCGTGTATCGAATATAATATTGTCATGATGATCTTGTGTAATATAATGGTTCCTTCATTGATGAGTACAAAACACTAAATAAACAATAAAATAACATAAATGAATTCTCTGTCGTGGCACAAAAAGTGGCCAAAATGCTGTCGCGGCAACAAAAGTTGCCAAAATAAATTCTCTGCCGCGGCAGAGAAATGTGTCAAATCTCTGCTGCGGCAGAAGCTTATTTGTCCCGGTTTGTATTACGAACCGGGACGGTTGCTCCTCCCCCCTCGCATGGAGCAGCGGCCACGTGTACGCTCTTTTGTCCCGGTTGGTGGGGCAACCGGGACTAAAGGTTCGGGCTTTAGTCCCGATTGCCCTAACCGGGACTAAAGCCCCTTTCCAGCCGGGACCAATGGGTCGTTCTGCACTAGCGATGGGAGTTGTGGTTGTTGTTGGAATTTGATGAGTTTTGGGCTGCCGGCTTATTAGACAAATTTTGAAATTTTCTTTGGTCCACTTGTGCATGGCAGCATATGGTTGTGCTAGTGGTGCTAAAGTTTAGTTTATATTGCTAGTGAAAAGGGAGTTGGACCACCATATATAGTAGAGTGTAGGATCACTCACTAAGATGTGACAAGGAGAGAAGCCCTCGTGCACTCCTCTTTCGACGTCGCCCGACTCGCCATGTCATGCCACGTCTCACGGAAATCTCGCCGAGTTAAGTTTTATTTTATTGTTTGGGGAATTAATTATGAGTCATTAACGGGCGTGTTAATTAATTACAGCCGTTTCCAGTTTTTATGGACCGCGCGCTGTTACCAACTCGGACGTGGGTTGTGTCCCACGATCTTCCTAACGCGCTAAACTTAATCGGTCATCAATCCACACACGCGCCTACCTCCAGAACCTTGCGCTGCACTTTGTCTTCCTCATCCCGGCTTGCAGCATGCACCGCAGATCGGGACAGTAGGCCTTCGAAACCCCGCCTCTCGAGAACCTGTATGGATGAGGGGCGATCAGGTTTTTGGGGAGCGCTCAAGCGCGACTACTGGTAACCACTACGTCATCCGACAATGAGTTCCCGAACGACGACTTTTTCCCGGACGTCAGCGACCTCTTTCACAACCTCAACATGAGCGACAGCTCTACTGCTGCTACCGCCACGACTACTGCCACGGCTGCAACCTCTACTACGGCTACTGCCGCAACTGCATCATATGTGATCTCAATCTCTCTCTTTCAGATTTTGCTAGATTTTCTAGTTCTACCGTTTGGCGTAGATGTGGTAGGTTTATCTTGTATAGATGTAATCTGTTTATCTATTTTGTTGATCTGCATGGTTGGTTTTACGACTGTTTGTATGATCATGCTTTATCATTTTATTATTCGAATTAAATCATACGAATTATTGCTTATATTTTCAACAGTTGTTTGATTGGTCGCACTCGATTTAGTTGTCTCATGATTAAAAGTTAACACTCACATGTAAACAAACTTTAACCGCAGTACGCCTTTATACTCCCGTCACTCTTCCTTTGAACTAAGATGGATATGGCGACACCGCGGCTAGCGAGGGAGGATGCACTCCGATTATCTCGTCATCGATGTGCTCGCTCTCCCCTCGCCGTCGACGTCGCCTGCTGAATTAACAGCTCGGAATGAACTGCTTGAGCGCATCTGGTTGTTTTACATGTGTTCTTGTGCTGCCTCTTCGACCATGGCTTCGAGGTCACCTTCGTCAACACCGAGGACCACACGCTCGTGCTCGCCTAGCTACCGCCAGAGGGCGGCGGAGCGCTGCAACGAAAACATGCAGGGGTCCTTTGAGGTCACTAAGAAACGCTGCATCCGTGTCACCGCCTTCTGCCGGTGGCCACAACATCCTCAACAATGTCTCCAAATTCCTCACCGCCACGGACCTCCTATCCCATGGGCGCCTCCGCCTCCTTCTAAGTAGTTTCTCTAGGATCATCACCACTAGCTAGGCATCTTCAGTTTAGTCTCCATACATAAACAATTTACAATATATAGAGAGCTACATATATATTTTTATACGTCCACGAATCGAATATTACAACTTGAGATTTGTGCGAAACGACGTGTTCAAGCCGTCTCTAAAAGGAAATTTCAAACGATTCACCATATACAACGAATCGAAAGAAACACTTCTAAAATTTTGTCAAACAAGAACACAAATCTAAGAAGATACAATAGATAAAACTCAATGTCGATTGTGTGAATGAGACCCCATCATCAACACGGATCTTTTTCGTGTAGAGATTATTTTAAATCAAAGCATCATATGCTAATTATAAGAGGTTGGGAAAGAAGCAGTCTAATGGAGGAGAGAGAAAGTTTATCAGGTGGAGGTTGCATCCGGCGAGCGCAGGAGCTTTGAGAACGGGCTTGGCTCCATCAAAACTGATGATTCGAGCATTTTCAGTGGGCCTGCCCGAAGTATTTTAAAGATCATGCAGGCCACCAACATTAATGCGGCAAGACATCCAATTAACCCAACTTCTTCTCCACGAGGCCTACCCGCCTAGCCCATCCTACCAAAGGTGTTCATAGTGTTGGGTGGACGGCGATGAGGACTTGGTGTGTAATGCAAGGGGTGTGATGCTTGTGTTTAGCATGTCAACGTGTTGACCATAGGCAGTAACTTTTAGTAGTAGTATTTGTTTTTTATCTCTTGTTTGTACCTCATGTTGTAATCCTGGATTCTATGTCCTCTTTGAAAATTATCATAATATACTCATAGGATAAAATACTACACGATAGAGATACATAATCTGTTTCAAAATAAAT
This sequence comes from Avena longiglumis, assembly GCA_030063025.1. NCBI lineage: Eukaryota > Viridiplantae > Streptophyta > Magnoliopsida > Poales > Poaceae > Avena > Avena longiglumis. Next base: position 441,221,539 of record CP125975.1, on the reverse strand, counting down.
TCTAAAAACTAGCAAATATTTAAGGTTTACAAACTCTTTCTTCTTATAGGACACAATCTTGTACCTTTCTGAAAGCAGCCGAAAACTGACCGATATACAACTACAACCTGTAAATATCATCAAGAGTTCTCCCGTAATTTTAGTTTGAGCAACAGTATAAAGACTACGACATGGTGTAGCCATTAGATTAATCAGTCAATATCGACAAGAGTACCAATACCAATATTTTAGGAAAAAGCAACCAGATAGCCTGGTTGACGTCATTGGTGAACCAAGAGCACAAATCAACATTTTCAAAAACCTAGTAGCGGGAAAAATATTGCGAGGATAATCATCCTCTTGGCAACCATGAGGAAAAAATATCCAAAATCATTATGACGAAGCAAGATTTGAAAGCCCATACTTATAGAACTTCAATCTTTCAACACCATCATTGACGTTGGAAAGAAGATCTCCTCATCGAACAAATGGCCAAAGATCACTTATTATAGACCATGCTATATCCATTGACGTAGATGTCAAAATAAATATGGCTACCAAAACACTAACCTAATAATCTTTTAAAACACTATTTTTTATTAAAAACTCCACCATAGATCGGGTTTCCGACCCCTTCCGACAGCCTCGCCAGCGTCGGGAAAACCGATCTATGGAGGAGGAGGAGTAGAGGCTAAGGCTAGGTCAAGAGGCGGCGGGCTGAGAGAGAAATTGCACAGAACGTTTGTGACTCAGAGACAAAAACTAGTTGCTTAGTTTTTCTTCCTCGTCCTATTTTTTTAGGGAAAGCCTAGTGACACTTTATTGATTATAGAGTAAAGTTGCATAGTTTAAGATAGCTGATGAGATGAACCCAGAGGGTCACCATCCCATATTACAACTTTATTGGAATCATATGCATGCTTAGCTAAGATGTGTGCCTTGGAAAATGCTGGAAATTCACGGAATCCATCGTACTCGCCTTTAAAAAGCATTCCGCCATAATTTCCGAATAAGAGCTACAAACTTCTAACTCCGCGTTTGATGACCCACAAGTATAGGGGATCGCAACAATCTTCACGGGTAGTATTACCCAATTTATTGATTCGACACAAGGGGAGCCAAAGAATACTTGCAAGCCTTAGCAACTGAGTTGTCAATTCAGCTACACCTGGAAATAGTCCTTGCTCAACGAAGTTTATTAGTAGCAACAGCAAAGCAACAACAACAGTGGAACAAGAGCAATAGTAACGGTAAACAGTAAGATTCGAGTGCGGTAGGCATAGGGATGGATGGGCGGCCGTTGCATGGACGAGTCTAAACATATAACTTCAAGATCTAGGGCATTGCAGATAAATAATAACAAGCATCTAAGTACTAAACAATCCTACGCATGTGCTCCAAATATAGTCATATGTGATCGCAATGAGAACTTGCACAACATCTTCTGTCCAGCCAGCCCGTGGCAGCGGGGCCTCTAGGGAACTACTGGCAATTAAGGTGCTCCTTTTAATAGAGCACGGGAGCAAAGCATTAACACTCCATGAACACATGTGATCCTCACACCACAGTCAACCCCTCCGGTTGTCCCAATCATTGTCACTTTGGGGCCTTTGGATCCGGACAATGATATGTGTACACAACTTGCAGATAATATCACAAACAATACTATCATAATGATTTAATAATAAGTTCAGATCTGAGATCATGGCACTCGGGCCCTAGTGACAAGCATTAAGCACAACAAGTTGCAACAAAGTCAAATAGCACTAATAGAGATGCTAGGCACTATGCCCTAACAATCATATTTGATTACATGATAAAACTCATCCAATCCCTACCATCCCCAAGCCTACAGCGGGGGATTACTCACTCATGGATGAGGGAAACATCGCTGGTTGATGGAGATCTGTTGGTGATGGAGATGATCCTCTCCAAATTCCCCGTCCCGGCAGGGTGCCAGACGGAGTTTCTGGATCCGAATCTTGGTTTCTTGTGGCGGCGGTGTCGTGGTGGTGGCACAGCAGATGCCATGGGTAGGCTAAAATATGGGGCCAATGGATATTAGTGGGATCTGGGGAGGGAAGATGTAGTGATTCCTACACTCAACTGACTAGTACACAGATCTTTATTTCTCCTCTATCAAGTTACAAGTGCTTCTTGAGCTGTATCAGAGAGAGACGAGGAAGAAAACTACTACGCGAACCCTTCAGTCTCAAATGAATCGATCACCCTCCCAGGAAGCCTTGTCCCTCCTTATAAAGGGGTCCCTTGATTCCTCCTAGGGCTGACATGGCAAGCATATTCTTGGAATATGCTTGTCCCAAAGTGGTAACTCGGCGGAGCTCTTTTTGTGTCTCCCTTCTATCGACGGCAAAGACCCAGAACCCCACATGTGAGCCTCGGGCTTGCCCACTTTCACCTCCGTGACGCCTGCCTGCCCCTCTGCGGCTATGTTCTTTGTCTTTAACGCTTGGCCCTGTGCAGATTCCTCCTAGCCAGTAGCTAGGGTTTGACTCTGGGATCATTCTCCTTCTCCTGCAAGCTTCCCATTACTTGGCCTTGTCTTGCATAACTCGGCTCGTCCTTCACCTGCGTATGAGCTGATCAATCTTATTTGGCCGACTTAGCTCACACGTCGGTCGAATAAGGTATTAATCACTCGATTCTGGCCAAGCCATGGCTTATTCGTCCGAGCCTTGCATAATTTGGCCGACTTAGCTTATAACTAGGCATATGGTAAGAAAGGTTCCTTACTTCTTTTCGCTATCTTGACCCTACCTGGGGTCATCCCCCCAACATTAGTCCTCAAAGCTGGTGCGGTCCTGCCGGAAACTTCGGCCGGGCCACATCAGTTTCCAGACACTCATTCCTTCTTATTTCGTGTCCGAGGTATTTCTTTGTTGACGCTCTTTTTCAGCTTTCCTTCTTTTGTTTATCCTCTCTTGCCGAGATATGAGCTGTGTTCCAAGTCATTCTCATTTTTCGGGGTATTTACTTGGCTTCTTGAGTAAGCCTCATCCTACGTGTACCAATCATCACTGTTGTCTATTTTTTTGTTCCGCTACAGTGTTTGCTGACATTCTACAGTGATTACTGCGCCCATCGCGTTAGTGCAGTGACGCTTCGATAAACGCAACGGTCAGATTGCCGGATCTCCTCTTGCACCATGTGGCCCTTGTTGTGGCTCCACTCTCCGTACGTGGATGGGTGATACACGCGTTTATGCAGTTACTGTGGCACAGCCATGATCCCACTACCACTCACCCTACGCGGTTATAAAGAGAGGAGTGGGGGTGGGTCGATTCACTTTTCCCCTCCCCACTACCTTCATCTTCCTCCCAGCGCCGCCGCAGCCGTTCGCGCTCCAGTAACCGCGCCACCGCAGTTCCTCCTCGACGTCCATGCCGCAGGTCTCCTGCTCTCGCGAACTCGCCGCCGCGTCCCCGCTTTTGTGTTTTCGCCGGTGTGCCTCTCCGCAGCGCTTCGCGGCACCGCCGCTAGGTTTATGCCCTAGGTTCTCTTCTCGTTTTCCTCAATTTCCCACGCCGGTTCTTTCTCTGCTCCGCCGCCGCGTCCTTCACCGTCGCGACGGGGCCCTGCACTTCTAGGCCTCTCCCCGCCGCCAGTTATTCTTCCGTCGACTCCTCCGACGAACCTATGTCTAGCTCCGCCAGCGGCGCCCTCGTCTGGGAAGAGGAGCTTATGGCGGGTCTAGAATGGGGCTCCTGGCAAGGTTCCATGGTCACTCGCCGAGAGGTCGAGTGGCTGCGCAAGACTCGTCGCATCCCCGCCGAGGTAAACTGTCGCCTACCCGGCAAAGAATCCTCACATGTACTAGGTGAGGGCGAGTTCGTAGTTTTCATGTCTCACTTTGCCCAAGGATTTGGCCTCCCTCTTAGTGATTTCGCTAGGAGCTTCTTAGATTACTTCAGCCTTCAGCCGCATCACCTGCCGGCTAATGTCGTAGCTTCTCTCTCGGCCTTTATCTCGGCTTCAGAGGGATACTTTGGCCTTTGGACTTCAGTAGACGTATGGTCTAAATTTTTCCAAATCCGAGCTAACGTAGTGCCGGATAAATCTCTTCAACCCTCCGAGAAATCTTTAACCCAATGTGGGTCCGCCTCCATTACACCTCAGAAAAACTCCGTGTTTCCCCGTGTTCCGGGTCTTGAGTCTTGTAAAAAATGGCATAGATAATTTTTCCATGTCAAGAACACCAGAGCAGAAGATAAGATTTGGCTCCCTGCTTTCTCGATCGGCCCTCCTTCAAAGAATAACTGGCTCTATAACCCGAAGAAATCCCATGCTCTTGCCGAGGCATTTGAGCTTCGGCTTAAGGAATTGACTCGTGCCGGGCTTCAGGGCGAATATCTGATGACTGCGTTTATCAGCAGCCGAATTTGCCCCTTCCAACTCCGTTCCCATAAGATTTGCTATATGAGCGGTCCCCTAGATCCCAACCGAGTTTCAATGGTTAAGCTTGATGACTACCAAATTTACAAACATGTCTGGGCTATCTTCAAGACTGAGATGCCCGAGGAATGGAAGTGGGGAATGAAGCCATTCTCCCGCGGGAATCCTCCGCCTCAGGTAAATTGGACATAAGTGGTTTCATCCGAGTTATTCTTTCATCATTCTTTCGCTAATTCTTGTTTGCTTTTCTCGCAGAGGTTTTCGGAGCAGACCATAGAATACGCTGAGGTTTTGGCTCTTCCCTGGACCACTGACCGCAATACCCCGGACAACGGAGAACCTGACCCGGAGGAGTTCATTCCTAAGCCAGAAGCTGCTCCTGTTCGCGCCCGGAGCAAGACCTCGGCCCGTGCTAATGAAGGTGATTCGGACGACATCCAAATTCTCGAGGTAGTTGCCGCGGTGCCTATCTCTTATGCATTTCCGGCTCCTTCTTTCCCAGCTAATCAGGCTGGCCAGGTGCACAAGGTCGAACCTCTCGCTTCCGAAGCTCATGTTGCTTCCAAGAAGCGTGCCGCCTCGACGAATCCTTCTGATGCTGCCCCTAGGAAGCGAACTAAGAAATCTTCCCATCACATACCTAGGCGTAAAACTATGCCTGGAGTTACTGGGTAAGTTTCCCTTTATATTCTCGTTCGTATTTCTTGTTTCTCTCTTTCTATCTTCGAATTAACTTTTACTTCTTTGCAGAGCTCCTCTTTCCGCCAAGCCTAGTGGTCCGAGTATGACATCTCATACTACTTGGCCGCCTTCACCATCTCCTCCGGAGGATGTCCGGGTTCCCAGTACTCCTTATAATGAATCTCCTCCAGAGCCAGCTAATGCATATCCTCGGCGAGACGAGCCCATCGCTCCCCCCGTTGTCTTTGATGATACCCCGATGCCGGATCAGCCGACTGATTCGGTTATTCCTGTCAAGGTTCCCGAAGTTACTTCCATTGATCCTTCGCCTTCTGCAGTTCTAGCTTCTGCGCCGACGTCTGCCGAGGTTACCACTAACTTGGCTCCTTTGGAGACTGTCATTCCTCCTGTTGTAAAGGATGTCGCCCCCAGTTTAGAGGTCGTTGCTCCTGCCGAAGTTCCCACCAAAAGCAAGAAAGTCATTGCCGCTAAACCCTTGCCATCTCAGAAGGGGCAATCAAGCTCCTCTTGGCCCAGCATTGCTGATATGCTTCGCAAGGGGGCTTCTACCGCTAAGCATGGTGTTGCCCTTGCCGCCAACACGCAACTAGTTCTCCACAAGAGTCCGGCGGCGACAGTTACGCAACAGGCCAGAGGTAAAGTGTTGACACGCACTGAGAGTGGGAATAGCCTCGGCTCGTTGGTGGAGTATGCCAACAATTCGAATGCTGCCGATCAACTTGAAGGCAATCCTAGTAGTCCACCATTCCAGCTCTCCAACATCAACAGCCGCTTGCATATGGCTGCTAAGATTATCCTTGAAAGTGACAAGATGAACGAGGTAAGCACCTCAATTTATACTTTGTCTATTATCCATATGTTATTATATACACACTAGTCCCCGAAGCTTGCAACCGAATGACTTGTTATTCGTTTGGAAGCTTTCCGTGTTCCAAATATAACCACTTGCCGAGTCTTGATCCGGATCTACTGCAGTTTTGAATATCCAGCGATCTAGATCCGAGTCAATTTTTGCTTGATTCGGATCTACTTTACTTTCGAATATCCAGCCATCTAGATCCCGAGTCGAGTTTTACTTGATTCAGATCTGTTTTAATTTCAAATATCCAGTCATCTAGATCTGAGTCAAGTTTTACTTGATTTGGATCTGTTTTACTTTCGAATATCCAGCCATCTAGATCCGAGTCAAGTTTTACTTAATTCGGATCTGTTTTACTTTCGAATATCCAGCCATCTAGATCCGAGTCAAGTTTTACTTGATTTGGATCTGTTTTACTTTTGAATATCCAGCCCTCTAGATCCATGTCAAGTTTTACTTGATTCGGATCTGCTTTAGTTTCGAATATCCAGCCCTCCAGATCCGTGTCAAATTTTACTTAATTCGGATCTGCTTTAGTTTTGAATATCCAGCCATCTAGATCCGAATCAAGTTTTACTTGATTTGGATCTGTTTTAGTTTCGAATATCCAGCCATCTAGATCTGAGTCCAGTTTTGCTTGATTCGGATCTTTTGTGGTTTTATTTGTGTAACTTGTTGTTATTTCAGGTTGCTCACGATCGGCGAACGGCCGAATTTCAAAGGTTACTCTTCGCGCACAAGAAGCTTTAATATAAATTCGAGCAAATGGTCCCTGTTGTGAAGAAAACTGGTAAACTACTCGGCTCTTAGTGTCTTCTATCTTTGTAGAAAATTCCATTTTTGTACTAATTTCTGATGCGTTGTTGTGCAGTTAATGTCAACAACCTGAATACCCGTCTTACAAAGAAAGTTGGCGCTCTTGAAGGTTAGTTACCCCTTTGCCCTTTTATTTATCCGCTTTTGTTCGAGGTAAACCTTGGGTGTCTTACAGTGTCCTGGCTTTGGTACAGCCAAGTTACAAACACTTGCAGTGTCGCATCAAGAATGCATATCTATGCCTGATATGATGCTGCATTTTTTAGAGCAAGCTGCCGCTCACTCGGCACAACTTAAGGAAAAGGATGACGAGATAGCCCGGCTCCGCGCCGAGGTCGAATCTCTTAAACTTTCCCAGAAGTCCGAGTTAGAGAAAGTTGATCAGGAGTTCTTTGAGGAGAAGAACCGACTAAGTCTATAGCTTCAGAAGGAAAAGGAACTTCTTGATGCTCCCGAGATAAAGAACCAGGCGATGACCAAAGAAATCACTGGTTTCGAGAAGAGTAGGGCGAACTGGGCCACGGATCTCCAGAAAATGATGCGATATATTCATCGTGAGTTTTCTGTTCTTGGCCGAGTTATTCTTTAGCTTGTAGCTTTTCTTGACTTAACGATGGTTTTGCTTACAGACCATTTTCCAGAAGCTAAATCCGTGAGTTCAAAAGTTTCCTTGCTGCTCGCGGCCGCCGAGGTGTTCCCATAGTGCCGAACCAAGAATATACCATTGAAGATTTCCTAATTGCCATTGCAGCTGCTATTCAACCAATGAAAGTCATGGGAAAAGATCTGGTGCAAGCAGCTATTCAGGCTTACCATGTGATCTGGACGAATGAGCCAAAGATTAAGAAAGTTGAAGTGCTCATGGCGAGGCTGATGGAGTCTTAAACTCGATTGAATCTTTGGCGAGAATCCGTCGGATGAGCCGGAGCGGACATGGCTCTTACTGCTGTCCTGTCATGGGACGAGGATATCTCCCTCGATACCTTGATGAACTTGCGCACTGGCTCTCCTTGGGTTGAAAATCCGGAGTATGTTGCCCGCCGCCAAGCCCGTTCCTATCAGCTTATCGAGTATGCCGATGTTCATCATTGGAATGAAGGGCCGAGCTTTCTCCCTGAGGATGTTGAAGATGATGTTGAGGTTGTGGATGAAGATGAATCTGATGGAGATTCGGGTGATGAGGGTGCCTCGGATGAAGATTCCGATAATGGTAATGGGTCCAGTGATAGCTCAGGAGGAAATGCCGAGGCTCGGTCCTCCTCCAAGGGAACCGAAGCTTCTCAAGCCCAAGGTGGAGTCTCTCATCAGATGAACCCTGCCCGAGATGTTCCTGTGACCTCCGTCGATGCCGAAGTAACCTCTGCAGAGGCTCGAGCAACCACTGAGGCCCCTGCTTCTAAGGTCGCCCCTTATAGCGAGGCCGAGGTAGCCTCGTCTGCGTCCGAGGCACCAACATAGGACACACCTGCTGCCTCTACTGTTCCTCCCATGGGTGATTCGGCAGCTGCCGATGCTTGAGCTTAAAAACTCTTATTCGTTCAAGTCCCTGGTATGCCGGATGTATGTTGTTCTTAAACAATTCTCCCATTTGGTATTATTTGATCCGTTTAACGTTGGCATCATATGCCATAGTAATATTGTTACTCTATCTAGTTGAATTTATGTGATCGGTATCTTTGTTTGCAAAATTTTAACTTCGTAAATCTGAATCATGTTTCCACATGTCTGATTCTCGTTTGGCATCCATCTTGTGTCTTTCATCTATTCTTTAGTCGCAAACTTTTGGCTTTACAATTTTGTCTCAAAGGCTATGAGTCCTTAAGTTCATATATCTTTTAGTCTGATAAACTTACTACTTTTCCGAGTTATCCATCGGTAAAATAATATAAGTAGGGTACTTTCCCCATTATATCTAGAATTGCTGATGTTAGTACTCGTGTGATTATGACAGTACAAATTGATGGTGGTCTCCCTCGAATTATTGCTCAGGTTTCCAAAGCAATTATTCATATTACATCTGTGAGTGATGATAGACTAGCCGGGGCAGCCCCTGAGTCGCTGCTTGGGCTAGCGAGGTTTCATATATAACCGAGTCGACAAACAGTACGGGGTAGTCCCCGAGTTACTGCTCGAGTTACCGAAGTTTCTCACATACCTAGAAATGATAAATAACGTGGGGTGGTTCCCTAATCATTGCTCGAGCTACCGAAGATTAGTACACAGTTAAAAATGGCAAACAACATGAGGCAGTCCCCGAGTTACTGCTCGAGCTGTCGAAGTTTTATACAAAAATGACAGATAACATGAAGCAGTCCCTGAGTTATTGCTCGAGCTGCAGAAGTTCCATACATAATTGAAAATGACAGATAACATGGGGCAGTCTCCGAGTTACTGTTGATACATGTCTGATACATCAATTTGATACATCATACTTCTGGATGCAATACACCTCCTCTAAGTGTAAAACGGATGAAGTAAAGCCACGTTCCACGGTCTTTTTGATTCATCTCCGGACTTGTTTGCCTTGTTCTTTTCTGGTGTTTGAGCGTCGATTAAGTAGTATGCATCATTGTGTAATGCTTTGCTCATGATAAATGGGCCTTCCCATGGGGGTGAGAGCTTATGCATGCCGGCTGTGCGTTGCACTAGCCGAAGAACTAGATCTCCTTCCTTAAAAACTCTTGGAATCACTTTCTTGTTATGATATCGTCTGAGGTCTTGCTGATAAATAGCTGATCTTGAGAGTGCAAACTCTCTTGCTTCTTCTAGCAAGTCCACATCATCTTGCCGTGATATCTCATTTACTTCGGCGCTTGTGTACTGGGCCACTCTTGGCGAATCATGCATTATGTCGGCTGGAAGTACAGCTTCTTCCCCATATACAAGAAAGAACAGGGTATACCCCTTCGATCTATTCGGGGTGGTCCTGAGGCTCCACATCACTGCTGGGAGTTCCTCAATCCAGCATCCTGCCGACCTCTGCAGCGGTTCAATCAGCCAAGGTTTTATCCCGGACAATACTAGTCCATTTGATCCTTCTACTTGCCCATTCGAGGCTGGGTGAGCCACCGAGGCAACATCTAGTCTTATGTGTTTCTCTTGGCAGAATCTAGCAAAGGATCCTTTAGCGAAGTTCGTGCCATTATCTATGATGATACTGTGTGGGTAACCATATCTCAAGATAATATCTTTGAGGAATTTCACTGTTGTGGGCCCGTCACATTTTCTTATTGGCTTCACTTCTATCCACTTTGTGAATTTGTCCACCATGACCAAAATGTGAGTCATTCCGCCGCGAGCCAGCTTAAATGGACCTACCATATCTAAACACCACACAGAGAAAGGCCAAGTGATTGGTATCGTTTTTAACTCAGATGAAGGTAGATGTATTTTGCTGGCATATCTCTGGCAGCCATTACACTTTGTTACCAATTCCTTTGCTTCCTTCAGCGCAGTTGGCCAATAAAATCCATGCCTAAATGATTTGTCCACTAGGGCTCTAGATGAGGCATGATGCCCACATTCTCCTTGATGTATATCCAAAAGGATTTCCTGCCCTTTTGCCGAGTCAACGCATCGTTGCAGTACATGTGTCACACTTCTCTTATAAATCTCATTATTTATAATTGTGTAGGCTTTTTCTCTTTTCACTATCTTCCTGGCCATAACCTCATCATCCGGCAAGATCTCGTCTTTGAGGAATGAGAATATGGGTTGTGCCCGTGTTGGCGCGACTTTTTCCGGGGAAATTATGTTGTCAATTTCCATTATTTTTGCTGACATAACATCTGTAGGATTTTCCCAATCCATCTGTGGCTCAGCCGAATCAATCCCCGAGTAGTTTGGGTCATGTTCTTTGTCAATTTCCATTGGGACACACCCATCTGTCTGACCTGCCAATATACGAATTGACTTGGATTCTGGTGAAGGTGTAATTGATAGTTTTCTTAGCTGTTCCAGGGCTATACCAGGCGGGATTGATTGTCTGGTTGATCCGAGCTTCGATAGTGTATCTGTTGCATCATTTTCTTCCTGAGGTATGTGATGGAATTCACATCCATCAAAATAACCACTGATTTTCTGCACATGAAACATATATAGGGCCATATTCGCATCTAGTGCGTCCCAATTTTCCGACACTTGCTGTACTACGAGGTCTGAATCCTCGTAACACAGAATCCGACGTATACCAATCTCTTTTGCCATTTTTAGGCCATGGACAAGCGCTTCATATTCGGCTACGTTGTTTGATGCAGCGAAATGTATCTGCAACACATATTTCAGCTGATCCTTTTTTGGTGAGGTGAGCACTATTCCTGCTCCTAGCCCATTTCTTAATTTGGACCCATCAAAGTGCATCGTCCAATAATTCGGATCTGGCAATATGGGCTCATACTGCACCTCGGCCCAGTCTACGAAAAAGTCGGCCACTGCCTGAGACTTAATTGCATCTCGCCTATCAAATTGCGGAGCATAAGGCGATAACTCAATTGCCCATTTTGCTATTCGGCCACTCGCATCTTTGTTGCTTAGTATCTCGGCTATTGGTGCTTCACAAATCACCTTTATTGGGTGCTCTTCAAAATAATGTTTGAGTTTCTTTGCCGACATGTATACTCCGTAAGACATTTTCTGGTAATGTGGGTAGTTTTGCTTGGAGGTCGATAATACCTCACTCAGGTAATATACCGGTCTTTGCACCGACTTGCCTTCTTCGTTTCGTTCCACGACAACTACTGCACTCAGCACCCTGTTGGTTGCTGCCACATAGAGTATCATGGGCTCTTTTGACAATGGGGAAGCCAAGATAGGCGTCGTAGCAAGCATCTTTTTAACTCATGAAAGGCGCTATCAGCCTAAGGTGTCCAGGTGAACTTGTCGGATTTTTTCATTAATTGATACAAAGGCAATGCCATTTCACCTAGCCGACTCACAAACCGACTCAGGGACGCAAGACACCCTGTAAACTTTTGTACATCATTCAGGCATCTCGGCAGTTCCATTTTTTCAACTGCCCGGATCTTCGTCGGATTTGCCTCTATACCTCGGCTGGATACGAGGAAACCGAGTAATTTTCCGGCCGGGACACCAAAGGTACATTTTTCTGAGTTAAGCTTCATTCGGAACCTTCTTAAGTTCTCGAATGTTTGCCGAATATCTTCTAGGAGTGTGTTGCTCTCTTTGGTTTTTATAACCACATAATCAACATATACTTGCACATTTTTTTCCAATTTGGTCGTGCAGACATTTTTGCATGCATCTTTGGTACGTGGCTCCTGCATTACGCAGGCCGAATGGAATGGTGCGATAGCAATAAGCCCCATACGGGGTGATAAACGCAGTCTTTATTTGATCAGTCGGGTTCAATGGTATCTGGTGGAAACCAGAATACACATCTATAAATGATAACAGCTCATAGCCCACGGTTGTATCAATGACTTGGTCTATCCTAGGTAAGGGAAAAGGATCTTTGGGACACACCTTGTTAAGGTTCGTGTAATCGATGCACATTCGCCAAATGATGGCTACATTTGGGTCGTCCTTTTTCTTTTCTACCAACACCGGATTTGATAGCCAATCCGGATGAAGTACTTCCATGATAAACCCGACTGCAAGGAGCCGAGCTATCTCATCCCATATTATCTTTATCCTATCTTCGGCGAAGCGGAGGAGATGTTGCTTCACCGGCCTTGCTCCTGGCCTTACGTGCAAAGAGTGCTCAGCCAACTCCCTCGGTACTCCTTGCAGGTATGTGTTTACCATGCAAAGATATCCCGATTCTCACGGAGGAAGTTGGTGAGCTCGCTTTCCTATTTATCGTCCAGGACGGCACCAATAGTGATGGTACGCTCTAGGAATTGATCATCGATCTGGATCTTTTTCGTCTCCTTAGTCAGCTAGAATGATACACTTCCATGTGGATTGGCAAGTGCCGGCATGTTAAGCTGTGCCGACTGATCCAAAGTTGCTACCTCCTGAATTCTTATTTTTCTCTTGCAATTACCAAAGACTCGGCTAGGTTTGATCCGGCTGAGGCACATTCCATTGATTTCCTATAATCTCCAGCTACTGTTATCACCCCCTGAGGTCCTGGCAACTTCATTTTCAAATAACTGATGTGACAGCTGCTCATAAATTTAGCCAATGCCGACCGTCCGAGTAAAGCATGATAGCAAATTTCCAGATCCACCACTTCAAACTCCAGATTCTCAGCTCTACAATTCTCTCTTGTGCCGAATAATACATCTACTCGGACTCTCCCAATGGGCTCGCACGGGAGCCCTAGCACTATCCCATGGAACGTTGTCCTTGTTGACTATAGCATATTCGGAGTTATTCCGAGTTTGTGCATTATGTCTTTGTACATGATATTGATGCTGCTCCCATTATCTATGAGCACTTTTGAGAACTTCACATTGATGCTAGGCCCGAAAAATGTCGGATCTAGTACTAAGGCATACGATCCTGGGTTCAGTATTATCTTTGGATGATCCCTTATGCTCCAGGTTATCTCCTGATCAGACCATGGCACATATCTCGGAACTGTTGGCATAACTGCATTCACCTCCATAAGTTGGCATTGTACGCTCTGTCTATCTTGTTGTTCTGTTGTGAATACACAGTATGATTGGTGATGCTCCCTGTAATCATTGCGTCCATTGTTCCCGAGGTTTCCCCTTCCATCTTGATTCTGATTTATCACTTGGTGCACTGTATCCCTCCGATCTGGATTCTCATACCTTGGAGGGGGTGGAGGTAGCATCAGTTGTTGCGCATTTCCCCCAGTTAGTTGTGGCTATTGCTGGTGATGTGCTTGATGCGGAGGTGCTTGTATGGCCGCCGGGTTTCCCATTGCACTCTTCATCCAGGCGCATTGGCGAGTGGTGTGATTGGGTTGCTTGGCCGGGTTAGGCGTGTGGAATTTACACGGCTGATCCAACATGGACTCAAACGTGTACTTCGGCCTTTCTTGCCATTGTTTCTTCTGTTCATGCGTCCACTACTTCTTCCCCTCGTTCCTTGGCGTCCACTGCTGAGGACCATTCTTCTGTCGTTGATTGTTCCCGTGACTCGGCTGATCCTGCACAACTGCTGCCACTTGATTTGAATTGTATCTGTAATCCGGCCTCTCATCCCTTCTTCTACCTCGGTAATCATTGCGTGGCGATGATCCGACACCATCTCGGGCATAATGATCCTGTTGCTCGTGATGCTCTGCCAACATTTGCTCTGGTTGAGTCGGATCACCTAAAGCATATGAATCTGCTACTCTGATCGTTTCCGCCAACGTGGTTGGCATATCTCTCTGCAACCTCTGCCACAATACACTTCCATATTTGCACCCCTGAGCGAACCAGGAAATTGCTTGAGATTCTATAACCCCCTCACATGAGTTTCTAAGGTTGCACCACCGAGTCAAGAACTCTCTATCAGTCTCACTCGGCTTCTGCTTGCACATCGCGAGCTGTTGTGGCTTGTTTGGCCTCTTATATGTACTGCTGAAATTACTGACAAACATTTCCTCAAAATCTAACCAACAATTGATACTTCCCGTTGGCAAATTATTCATCCAAACTCTAGCCGGCCCTTCCAACATCTGGGGTATGTATCTCACAGCCCATCTCAGATTTCCGCCGGCTATTTTTCGGCCGGCATAATCAATTAGCCAATCTTGTGGCTTCGTACTTCCATTGTATGTTTTCGTGCCTCTTGCTAACTGAAAGTTTGGCACGAGAGGTTCGCCCATAATCCGAGGTCCAAAACATGTCGGGCCAGGCGGACCCTATTCTTCCAACAGCTCGGACCGATACAGTTTGTCCAGCTTAAATCTTGCGTCAATTGATGGCAAGTTTATATAGATAATTCTCTCCTGTATTCCATAACGGTTTTGCCCACCATGCTATGCATTTTCCACCTCCAAGTAACCATCATTGTATCTGTCATTTTCCTGATTATACGGAGCTTGTCTTGCTTCTCGTTCTTGCTGAGGTTCATGCCTCGGCTGATTATCTTGCGGAGGGTACCTCCTTCCTTCCGCCGGGTTATTGTTCTCGGGGTTTCCCCTTCTGAGATTCTCGTGCTCTCTGTTTACACGGCCGGGGTTCTATCACTGCTATTACCTCGTCTTCCATTGCCTCTATTTTCATTGATCTTCCCGGCCACTGCCGGGTCATACGGGACAATTTGCTTGTTTCTCTTTCCAGATGTTACTGCTTTGTCTTTCCGTGCATTGTTTCCGGGTGAGGATGTCGCTGCGGCGGATAATGCGGAGGCAGCCCCTGCCGAATGAGCCATGCAAGAAGCTCCCGGCTTCGCCGGGTTAGCCCTAAGCATTTCTTCATTCTGCTGGTTCGCAATGCGTACCAGCTCATTTACTCTTTCTTGCTGCTTTTGCCGGGCTTCCCCGCTTAGTCCTTCCAATTCTAGGGCTGCTGCATTTTCCGCCCTGAGGTTCTTTGCCGGGGTACTATACCTCGGCAAACTTGGGCTAACCGAATCATCTGGTCGAGCTTCATGCTCTTTGTTGATATCATTCATGAGGTTCTTTCCTCTTAATCTCAGATCATCTACTTGGCCAGGGGGCGTATCTAGCTTGTTTGCCCTAGCATATTCTCGCAAGGTCCTGTTAAAGGACTCTTGCAGGGCCGACACCTTTTTTGCCTCCTCTAACATTTTCAGCCTAGTTTCTTCTAATTACGCATGTGCGTTTGCCGGGTCAACTATCGGTGCTACAGGTGTAGTCAAGTTATCTATAGATGCCTGGAGGATATTCTCCGGCCTCTCTAGAGGTGGCCACCTTACCCTTGCTGCTTTTGGAGTTACCTCCTGCACCTCGGCTGCCTTGGTCACTGGAGGATCTGCTGCGGTTGGCTTTGGAGTTGCTTGCTTCGTCGTTACCTGTCCTCCTGCCGTCGGGTCTTTGCTTGGTCCGGCGCCTTCTCCTGTTGTTGGTGCTAGAGCCGTCATCATCACCTCGATGCTGCATGTGGGGCGAACGCCACGCTGACCGCTGATAGCACTGAGGGGAGGATCTCCTACATCGATGACTCGGCGCGGATAGACGCAGGAGGTGTCGATGCCTACATAGATCCTATGAGCACCCATGTTGATGAAGATGCCGTTGCACGGGGGCACCCTCCTCCTAAAACTGCCAGCGTTGTAGCTGACATAGTCCCAGATATCAAATCTATGGACTAGGCCAGAAACAACCCGCTCGCTGGTGTGGATGAAGTTTTCTATCCGGATCTTGACTCCAGCTAGCACAGCTGCTGGCCCCACGGTGGGTGCCAACTATCGTGGTGGTGGCACGGCAGATGCCATGGGTAGGCTAAAGTATGGGGCCAATGGATAATAGTGAGATCTGGGGAGGGAAGATGTAGTGATTTCTACACTCAACTGACTAGTACATAGATCTTTATTTCTCCTCTATCAAGTTACAAGTGCTCCTTGAGCTGTATCAGAGAGAGAGGAGGAAGAAAACTACTACGTGAACCCTTCAGTCTTAAATGAATCGATCACCCTCCCAGGAAGCCTTGTCCCTCCTTATAAAGGGGTCCCTTAATTCCTCCTAGGGCTGACATGGCAAGCATATTCTTGTAATATTCTTGTCCCAAAGTGGTAACTCGGTGGAGATCTTTCTGTGTCTCCCTTCTATCGACGGCAAATACCCAGAACCCCACATGTGAGCCTCAGGCTTGCCCACTGTCACCTCCGTGACGCCTGTCTGCCCCTCTGCGGCTCTGCTCTTTGCCTTTAGCGCTTGGCCCTGTGTAGATTCCTCCTAGCCAGTAGCTAGGGTTTGACTCTAGGATCCTTCTCCTGCAAGGTTCCCGTTACTCGGCCCTCGTCTCGCATAACTCAGCTTGGCCTTCACCTGCGTATGAGCTGATCAATCTTATTCGGCCGACTTAGCTCACACGTCGGCCGAGTAAGGTATTAATCACTCGATTCTGGCCAAGCCATGGCTTATTCGGCCGAGCCTTGCATAATTCGGTCGACTTAGCTTATAACGGCATATGGTAAGAAAGGTTCCTTCCTTCTTTCCGCTATCTTGACCCTACCTAGGGTCATCCCTCCAACAGGCGGCGTAGCGGAACTCTTTCTGGAAAACTATCGAACCCCCCTTGGTTTTTAGGTCGAAAGGCAACTTATAGGCGCAGAGGGAGGCCGAGGGGTTCCTGGGGTGCCTGCACTCCCCCAGCGTGACCAGTGGTGGGCCCGCGCCTGGCATGGGTCTGGGCCCCCCAGGCCCCTTCTTCGTCTCGTCTTCTGGCTCTGTGGGTCTTCTGGTGAAATATAATTTTTGGCATATTTTCCGGGATTTTTCCTGATAGTTCATTTCTGCACAAAAACTAGACACCAAGGTAATTCTACTGAAAACAGCGTCAGTCTGTGTTAGTTGTATCCAAATCACACAAGTTTAGAGGAGAAACAATAGCAAAGTGTCCGAGAAAGTAGATACGTTTTGGACGTATCAACTCCCCCCAAGCTTAGCTTATTGCTTGTCCTCAAGCAATTCCGTTGAAAACTGAGTGTGATAAAAGAACTTTCATGAACACATTGCTTCATATGATGTATATATTCTCAGCACAGGAGTAGATGCTTAGACAATTCATAATAAAGAGCATGCAACTAAGTCTACCCAATAGTCATTGCAAGCTATGAAGAGAAACCAACTCAAATAATAATAAGTAGCATGGAACATAAACATAAGCAACATTGCAATGCTCATAATAAGGTATGATAGAGTGGTATCTCACTTGCCTTTGTATGAAGAGCACAATGTAAATGCCAAGGCACCTATGAAGTTCAAGTGAAGACTAGAGATAAAGATATCAGATATACAAGCATCAAAGTCATGACATAATTAACCAAGTTTTGAAACAAACACAAGAATGAAAATTATGCTCTCAAGAAGGTGCTCATAGAATAAGTAGTGACTCAACAAGGTGGTGAAAACGGTTTTGAAAGGTTTGAAAGGCTTCCCAATGCTGAAAGGAAGGTACTCATTAGCTTTGAGCTCTAATTGCCCCTATCATAGGCATCTTTATGTGGTTAAGGTGAAAGTGAGGTCTACTCTAAATCATATGCTTGACAGACCATAAACTAAAATCCCAAGTCCCTTGAGTACGAGGGCCGCTCCGCATGCTACTCAACTTTGGGTCCAGGCAAGTTCTTGTCATTGTGAGTATTTGCATATCATTGAGAACCGCCAACGGGGTACCCCTTGCACATGGTACAGGAGCTTTCCCAAAACCAAAATGACAAGGCAAGCAGACAATAAGCATCTCAACAATCTTTTTATTTACTATATGCATAGTTTTTTATTGAGGATGCTTCATAGATAGCTCACTATGGTGATGCTGCAAGTTTCCACCATGATTAGGCATGGCTTAGGCTAGCGGCCCAAACGTTTCTCTAACACAGAATACAAACTCCATGGACTCACAAGTCCCCCTTTCATTTCACATCGTCGACATCCGCAAACAAAATAGCAAAGTATCAACTAGATATAAATATATCTAAAAGGTGTTGAAAGCGTTCCCCATGACAACACGTTTCTACTGACTCCCAGCATATAATTGGCAAGCATATAACTTTCATGGAAAGGTCACAATGGTTCAGAATTATTAAGTGCACATAATAAAGTGTGCCATCAAGTTCGTGAGAGATTTACTAACTAACTTTCTCAAAACAGACAAACATTTTATTTTGGAAGAAAACACGACATATTGAATATGCGCTAAAATAGCAAAGGATGCTAATAGGTAGGTATGGTGGACACAGCTGGCATTATTGGTTTTGGGGAGTTAGAAGAACAAGTAGAGCTCATACTCAGTGCAAGTGAAGGCTAGCAATAGAAAGGGAGCGACAAACGAGAGAGCAATAATTGTCATAATCATGTTTGCAACAAAACATGACTAATTATGGCATGAAAGTGATACAAGAACTCTGAGGCAAGGCTTACTGACTATTGATTAGTCATATGCATGCGTGAGCATGTGCCAAGTCGATTCACATGAACAGTTAGAGGAGGATACCACAATATCATACCAAAGTATGAATAAAACAATGCAAGCAAACATTCATATGACATGCTACAAACTATTAGCAAGCTGGAGCTAATCATAGGCAAGCAAGAACTACTAAGCATCCATAATGACATACACCTTACACAATGATGAGTATATGTACAAGAATGAAACAAGTAGAGTTCGTTACCAGCCTCTTACCACTCCTCGAGTTGTCTTAATCTTCATTATTGCCCTTCACTTGTGTGACTTGAATAATTAACATGAAACCAAAATCCACTGAGGACGGCTGAACCCTGCAAAGAACTCACAAAACCAAAGAAGAAGAACAAATATTTTTGGTGTTTTCAATTTTTTAGAAACAAGCAAACAAAGAAAAACAAACCAAACAAGAAGCAAATAAAGCAAGGCAAACAAAGCAAAATATTTTTGGATTTTTATTTTAAGGCAAACCAAAGCAAAGAAACAAAGAAACAAACCAAGAGAAACAACGAAAATATTTTTGGTATTTTTGTGTTTTTGAGAAAGAAGCGGCAAGAACCAAAAAGAAAGCGAAACAATGGATATACAAAGAACCGACCGAACATGATATATATATATATATATATGTGAGTGTGATGTCGGTATACCTCCCCCTAAGCTTAGGCTTTTGGCCTAAGTGGGGCTCAATAGCGCGGCTAGTAACCCCATGCTGATGGGTCATCATAGGAATGATCATAGTCAGGTGCCTGCGACGAAGAAGAAGACACGCCCCAATCAAATGAGGGCTGCTGGTATGAAGACTCTCCCAAGTTGGAGGGCTGAACCGAATTGTCTTCGGCATCCTATTTAACATTCTCCTATTGCTGGGAGAGCTCCACCACATATGTGTCAACCTCCTCCTCCGTAAGCGACCATCCTTGCCTGCTATCAAAATTAAACAAAGCAGGTGCAGGCAAATAAACTATTTTCTCAGTCCTACCCTTTCTCCGACCTTGCTGGGCGAACGATAATTCATATGGTAAAATTCTCACATTAGCCCCCAAGGAAACAAAACCATGTTGAATCATGGATTCAATATCAAGCCTCTCTATGGGGAACCAATAATCTGAAAAGTGGGGCTCTAAACCATGGAAAGCTAGCAATCTAGAAGCAACGAGACCTCCGCAAATTTGTAACACCCTCAGAATCGGCCCTATGCAAGTTTTAGCAAAACTCGCCAAACCCGCATAGAAACGATTCGAAGGTGCCCACCAGGCACTTTCGTGCGGGTGGAAAACAAAGTAATAACATTACACAACAGTCCTCGATGGGACCCACAGAACAGATATATATACAATAGCGACTCAAAGAGTCAAGAATACAAAAATATGGTACAAAGATCCAAATCACCTTGAAAACGATGGGGCGTCCGACTACGGACAAGATGCAAATGGGGCTAAGAGCCCTGAAGAATAACCAATGGCGTCCATAACCCTGTGCCAAGCGGAAGGTTAACCTGCTAACGGGCCGATCTCAAAACCTGCTTAAACAAAGGTGCCGACAAAGGGCAAAGGAAAAGAAGGAGCGTCGATCGAGGCCAATCAGCGAGGCTAGAATTCGCGGTCCTCGCCTACATAGGTATGGTGGATCAAGCGGCAAAGATGCACTAAACAACCTATAGAGACTCGATACAACTGGCGGAGATCAGAGAGGGATAAGAGTGATCTAACCGGATCCAACCTGAAGCTATCACCAAACGAACCCATCCTGGTGTTTCCCCCTCGAGACCAAACGAGGAAGTCAACCGAGGAACTCACACAGTTGGCAGTTTTACTTATTCGGTTATAGTTGCGGCACTTTACTAGTCAGGTTTAGATAATCATCCTGATAAAAATAAGCAGTGGGCACTTTTAGTTAACCATTCCGTTATAGTGACAGCACTTACTAGTCAGATTCAATTAGCATGAGATAACCCAAAACCCAAAGCTTGTTAGTACTTTTACTTAGCCATTCCGTTGTAGTGGAGCGATTACTAGTCATATCGAAACAAGTCAATTTATAACGATAAACTTTAGTTATAGTTGTCTATGATCAAGCACTGTGCTCCAAGTCGTCCATAACCGCGGACACGGCTTCTAAAAGATTTAACCTGCAGGGTGCACCAAAGTATCCACGCACTTGACCCTTTTGCCGGATCGGTTAACATACACCCATCGGTATGTCGGTGGGCCTAAGTCACGACGTTCCTGCACCAAAGCAAGAAGGGGGCCCACCCACTAAGTACACCGCAACGAAGTCGGCGGTCTCGAGACGGACTTAGGGTTTGCGTCGATGGCTGTACAATGCCAGATCCCCAATCGGGGACGTCTGATAAAACACTCCGCTTCCTAAAGCGATGCAGGCTCCTCACACAATCGTAAAAAGCAGAAAGCATGGCATAGGTACAGGTTAGTAAACAAATCCTCAAACTAGTTGTGGCCCCCAGTACAATACTTTGAAATCAGGTAATAATCGTTGGGGGCCCATATCTCCCCACACCGTTGTGGCGCTCGATCTCGGACAGTGTCAAGAACTCGGGTCCTACGGGACACAAGTGGATCGGAAACCAAATCTTACCTATCACCCACCGATGCCTCTGATTAATTCAATTTTAGTTGTTAAACATGAATTAAAGTGAACAATAAGTAAACCATGATCATCTCCAACGTCAACATGCGGCAATCCTCCAACAATTGTGGTACTTGACGACAAGCAAAACACTTGAGCAAGCTACGACACATGGTCCAACTATCTACCAAACACAGGTAATAGGATGTGTCCAAGGCTATTTATGGCTGCAAGGGATATCACGGGTACGAAAACTAGAGCATCGCAACACAGATAGCAAAGATCAACAGGAGGGAATAAATACTAGAAAAGTAAGATAGGTAGAAAGGGGGAGATGCTCGCCTAAAAACATTGTTGAAGGGTTCATCCGAAGATCGGGGCGAAGCTCACATCAACTCAACGGCCCAATCCGCGAAGAAGCAAAACACTAGAAGGAACACCGGATGCAATATTTAGTACACGGCAGAAGATCGGCATGATGCATGCATGATGGATGACATGGCAAAGGTGCGATGCGATTAGGTCAATATTAAGCGGAACCGGGGTCCCGACAATTAATTAGGTGGTTCAAGTTGTTTAGCTACCCTGCATTTTAAATGTTGTATTAACATGGCAGAAGATAGCACCGGGTTCGCTACACCAATTTAAATGAGGCCGATATGAGACTAGATTTGCCCGCATATGGGCCCCATATTTAATTATTAGGTGAATCGGCATAAGGCCCCCAAACCCCATGATTATGCATGCAAGTTTGAAAATTCAATATGCAACAAGTTGATATGTTATAAAATAGGGTTCGAGGAAAAAGGGGGTCACACATCAGAGGGGGCTCGACGATCTTGGGTTCCGGGGTTCGGGGTCGGTCTCAGGGTTCGACGGATCTGGGGTTCGGGGTTCGGCGGAAGCGTTCTCGGATTCCGGGGTAGTAGATCTTGTCGCATCCGCGGCCTTCGGGTACGGGATCGGTCTCCGGGTTCGGGGGTCTCGGCGTTCCATGAAGGAGTACTTGGCCTGGCGTCGGGGCATCGGTACCGTCCTGGTTGCTGTCGTTCTTGTCGTTGCGAAGCTCTTGTCGGGTCTGCGCCATCGAGTCGATCTTGGCGTCAGGGGAATTCCCGATGTTCCGTGGAGAAGATCTTGGCGCTCTCGAGGTAGTCCCTGGCGTATCCGTGTCGACGTCCTTGGCATCCGGGTTTTCGGTTCCATGTAGGAGATCTCGTCGAGGGTCTTCGGGTTCCGAGGAGAAGCACTTGAGTGGCATAGCCCTCGGGTTATCGGGTCCGGGGATCTTCTGGTACCAAGGGTTCTCTCCGCTCCAGGGCTTCACGGCGCAGAAGAACTTGGTTTGGCCCTTGTTTGGTACTTTGTACGTCTTGCAAGGACGCGCGGGCGGCCAAGGCACACGGCGGACCGGCGGTGGGCGAGCGCCAGCGGGGAGAGACGGCGGGCGGCCTTGGCGGAGGGCGGGCCGAGCCGGCGGCGCGGAGGCAGGCGACCTCGGCGAGCTCAAGCGGCCGAGGTGAAGCGGCCTGCAGCGCGGGCGGTGGGCAGCAGCGTCTTGAGCTTCGCGGCGGTGGCGAGCAGGCAGCGGTGGGAGGCTTGAAGCGCGGCGTGCAGGGGAGGCGCTGGCGCGTGGCGGTCGCCGACGCAGCGCTTCAGGCGAGGCGAGTGTGAGGCGAGGCCAGCAGCGGCCGTCGCCTGGAGGGCAGCAGGGGCCCGAGTGGAGCTTCAGCTGGCGGTACGGGCGGGAGGCGTCATGGCGCCGCCTTGAGAGAGAGGAGGCGGCTGCAGTGGCAGGGGAGAAGGGAAGAAGTGGCGGGAGGAGCGGCGGGGTAGGTGGGAGGCAGGAGCGTCGGTGGTGGGAGAGAGAGAAGGAGAGAGAGGAGGGGCACTGGGGCAGGGTGGGACGGTCAGGGGTCCACGCGTGTGTGGGGGGCAGTTGAGAGGAGGTGAGTCTTTGGCAGGTGGGCAGGCGGTGGGGGTCCCAGGTTAGAGAGGGCAGGAGGGACTAGGTGAGAAAAGAGAGGAAAGGGGATCGCTTAGGTGGCGGTGGGTAGGTTTTGGGTGAGAGGAGGTGGCACGATTTGGTTGGAGGGTAGATTAGGATTGGGTGGAGATAGGATTTAGAGGGAGCTGTTTTAGTTTTTGTGTTTGTTTGGTTCTGTATAAAATAAAACAAAGCCACTTTACAAAATAGTTTTTAGGCAAATAAAATCTCCGATGCGATCGGGGTTTTGTGTTTGAAAATTAAGAGGGGTTTTTGTACAATTCGAAACTAGGCTTTTCAAATAATGCAGTCAAACAATGCATGATGATGACGATGCAATGCACAAAACAACGCGATTTTCTAGTAGTGGTTTTGCGGGATGCCACAATTCGACACCACTAACAATGGATCTCGCCCTCGAGATCCGCCTCATGGTACCGGAAGGAAGGTCGGCGATCTGCATCTTCTCGCTTCGTGTAGATCCTCGCGACACCACTAACAAGAGGTCGTTGTCCGTGATCGTCGAGAGAGCACTCCGGAACAAAAAGGTCGAAGGTAGAGGCATCAGCAAATTAAGCCACCTCTAGCTTCCGTGGAAGGAGTAAAATTGCATCGATCCACCATTCAATGTACATAAGCGAATGATAAGAGTAGTGGTATGGTCGCGACTCCATCCCGCACTCAAAGCATTACTATGTACACGAATAGACAGATTATGCACCCAACCCTCGGATTCAGACTGGAGATGTCGACAAGCGAGGTTCGGATCAAGGGAGTGATGCAGACTCTGCGTCGGATCTGGCGTAGATGATGTCGTCGCGTCGGAAAACACCGGAAGGCACAAACAAGGAACAAAGAATGGTAACACCGTAGAAGGATTCATTAGGCAGCTTGAACACCGGACGGTAGAACACCGTTATCAAAGAAGGGAGCGAAACCCTGAAGGTACGACGGAAACCCAACCACGAGAATTCCTGGACTCGAAGAAAGAGAAGAGAGCGGATTCAAAACACGTAGAGGTAAGAGAGGAACAGCAAAGGGGTAAGGAGTAAAATCAGACCTATTCAGAACTATCCAACCGATTTTTTAAAAATAGTTTTGACACTCTACTTCGGCCGTTAGCTAGGTTATCCTCTGTTTGGACTTGTGGGTATCGCAACCTGAGCTCGATACCACTCAGTAACACCCTCGAATCGGCCCTATGCAAGTTTTAGCAAAACTCGCCAAACCCGCATAGATACGATTCAAGGTGCCCAGCACTTTTCGCGGGTGGAAAACAAAGTAATAACATTACACAAATCCTCGATGGGACCCACAGAGCAGATATATATACAACAAATGACTCAAAGAGTCAAGAATACAAAAATACGGTACAAAGATCCAAATCACCTTGAAAAGCGATGGGCGTCGACTACGGACAAGATGCAAATGGGGCTAAGAGCCCTCAAGAATAACCAATGGCGCCCATAACCCCGCCGTGCCAAGCGGAAGGTTAACCACTAACGGCGTCGATCTCAAAACCTGCTTAAACAAAGGGGTGCCGACAAAGGGCAAAGGAAAAGAAGGAGCGTCGATCGAGGCCAAGACATGCAGCGAGGCTAGAATTCGGTCCTCGCCTACATAGGTATGGTGGTGAGCGGCGGCGATGCACTAAACAACCTATAGAGACTCGATACAACTGGCGGAGATCAGAGAGGGATAAGAGTGACCTAACCGGATCCAACCTGAAGCTATCACCAAACGAACCCATCCTGGTGTTTCCCCCTCGAGACCAAACGAGGAAGTCAACCGAGGAACTCACACAGTTGGCAGTTTTACTTATTCGGTTATAGTTGCGGCACTTTACTAGTCAGGTTTAGATAATCATCCTGATAAAAATAAGCAGTGGGCACTTTTAGTTAACCATTCCGTTATAGTGACAGCACTTACTAGTCAGATTCAATTAGCATGAGATAACCCAAAACCCAGCAGTTGTTAGTACTTTTACTTAGCCATTCCGTTGTAGTGGAGCTGATTACTAGTCATATCGGAAACAAGTCAATTTATAACAGTAAACTTTAGTTATAGTTGTCTATGATCAAGCACTGTGCTCCAAGTCGTCCATAACCGCGGACACGGCTTCTCGAAAAGATTTAACCCTGCAGGGGTGCACCAAAGTATCCACAGGCACTTCGACCCTTTTTGCTAGATCAGTTAACATACACCCATCGGTATGTCGGCGGGGCCTAAGTCACGACGTTCCCGCACAAAAGCAAGCACGGGGCCACCCCACTAAGTACACCCAACGAAGTCGGCGGTCTCGAGACGGACTTAGGGTTTTCGTCGATGGTATGTAAGCAACAAGATCCCCAATCGGGGCTGTCGACATAAAAAAACACTCCGCTTCCTAAACGATGCGTGCTCCTCACACAATCGTAAATAAAGCGGTAAAGCATGGCATAGGTACAGGATAGTAAACAAATCCTCAAACTAGTTGTGGCCCCAGACAATACTTTGAAATCGGTAATAATCGATGGGGCCCATATCTCCCACCGTGGTTAGCGCTCGATCTCGGAACAGGTGTCAAGAACTCGGGTCCTACGGGACACAAGTGGGCGGTCGGAAACCAAATCTTACCTATCACCCACCGATGCCTCTGATTAATTCAATTTTAGTTGTTAAACATGAATTAAAGTGAACAATAAGTAAACCATGATCATCTCCAACGTCAACATGCGGCAATCCTCCAACAATTGTGGTACTTGACGACAAGCAAAACACTTGAGCAAGCGACTACGACACGCGGGTCCAACTATCTACCAAACACAGGTAATAGGATGTGTCCAAGGCTATTTATGGCTGCAAGGGATATCACGGGTACGAAAACTAGAGCATCGCAACACAGATAGCAAAGATCAACAGGAGGGAATAAATACTAGAAAAGTAAGATAGGTAGAAAGGGGGAGATGCTCGCCTGAAAACATTGTTGAAGGGTTCATCCGAAGATCGGGGCGAAGCTCACATCAACTCAACGGCCCAATCCGCGAAGAAGCAAAACACTAGAAGGAACACCGGATGCAATATTTAGTACACGGCAGAAGATCGGCATGATGCATGCATGATGGATGACATGGCAAAGGTGCGATGCGATTAGGTCAATATTAAGCGGAACCGGGGTCCCGACAATTAATTAGGTGGTTCAAGTTGTTTAGCTACCCTGCATTTTAAATGTTGTATTAACATGGCAGAAGATAGCACCGGGTTCGCTACACCAATTTAAATGAGGCCGATATGAGACTAGATTTGCCCGCATATGGGCCCCATATTTAATTATTAGGTGAATCGGCATAAGGCCCCCAAACCCCATGATTATGCATGCAAGTTTGACAATTCAATATGCAACAAGTTGATATGTTATAAAATAGGGTTCGAGGAAAAAGGGGGTCACACATCAGAGGGGGCTCGACGATCTTGGGTTCCGGGGTTCGGGGTCGGTCTCAGGGTTCGACGGATCTGGGGTTCGGGGTTCGGTGAGCGTTCGGATTCCGGTAGTAGATCTTGTCGCATCCGCGGCCTTCGGGTACGGGATCGGTCTCCGGGTTCGGGGGTCTCGGCGTTCCATGAAGGAGTACTTGGCCTGGCGTCGGGGCATCGGTACCGTCCTGGTTGCTGTCGTTCTTGTCGTTGCGAAGCTCTTGTCGGGTCTGCGCCATCGAGTCGATCTTGGCGTCAGGGGAATTCCCGATGTTCCGTGGAGAAGATCTTGGCGCTCTCGAGGTAGTCCCTGGCGTATCCGTGTCGACGTCCTTGGCATCCGGGTTTTCGGTTCCATGTAGGAGATCTCGTCGAGGGTCTTGAGTTCGAGGAGAAGCACTTGAGTGGCATAGCCCTCGGGTTATCGGGTCCGGGGATCTTCTGGTGCCAAGGGTTCTCTCCGCTCCAGGGCTTCACGGCGCAGAAGAACTTGGTTTGGCCCTTGTTTGGTACTTTGTACGTCTTGCAAGGACGCGCGGGCGGCCAAGGCACACCGGGCGGTGGCGGCGAGCCCGGCAGGAGGGCGGCGGAGGGCGGCGCTACAGCGGAGGGCGGCGTGACGCTGGCGACCTCCGGCGCGAGCTCGGGCAGAGCCGGAGGTGGGCCTGCAGGCGCGAGCGCAGGCAGCAGCGCGTCTTGAGCTGTGGCGGGGTGGCAGACGAGGCAGCGGTGGGAGGAGGCTTGGGCGGCGGTGCAGAGGCGGCTGGCGCGGCGGGCGACGGGCGCGGCTCGAGCGGGAGCGAGGCGGAGGGGTGGCGGGCGGCAGGGCGGGCGGCCGTCATGCGGAGGGCAGCGACGGGGCCCGAGGTGAGCTTCAGCGGCGGGCGCGAATACTGTGGCGGAGCGTCCATGGCAAGCCGGGCGAGGAGAAGGGAAGGGGGCGGTGGCCGGGAGGAGCCAGTGGTAGGTGGGAGGCAGGAGCGTCGGTGGTGGGAGAGAAAGAGAAGGGAGAGAGAGGAGGGGGCACGCGGGGCCAGGGTGGGACCGGGTGCGGGGTCCACGCGTGTGGGGGGGCCGGTTGAGAGGCTGAGTGCTGGCAGGTGGGCCAGGCGGTGGGGGGGGTCCCACGGGTTAGAGAGAGGGGCAGGGAGGGACTAGGTGAGAAAAGAGAGGGGAAAAAAAGGGGGGATCGCTTAGGTGGCAGGTGGGTAGGTTTTGGGTGAGAGGGGGAGGTGGCACGATTTGGTTGGGGGGTAGATTAGGATTGGGTGGAGATAGGATTTAGAGGGAGCTGTTTTAGTTTTTGTGTTTGTTTGGTTCTGTATAAAATAAAACAAAGCCACTTTACAAAATAGTTTTTAGGCAAATAAAATCTCCGATGCGATCGGGGTTTTGTGTTTGAAAATTAAGAGGGGTTTTTGTACAATTCGAAACTAGGCTTTTCAAATAATGCAGTCAAACAATGCATGATGATGACGATGCAATGCACAAAACAACGCGATTTTCTAGTAGTGGTTTTGCGGGATGCCACAAAATTCCACCCTTCTCGTGGTTAGTGGTGAGACGGTGAGCTACCAGCGCACCCAGGCTATAAGATCTATTCCTATTCAGAGCAGCTGCGATAAAAGATAGATCAAAAGAAGACAACTTTCTAGCAATCTTTCTAGCAAGAACACACTTGGTAATGAAATAGGCAAAGTATCTAATAGCTGGTAACTAAATGTTCCGATTTTACCACTTTCCTTTGAGAAGTCGAAACCGTGGCAAATCTCAGCATATAAATCCATAAGTGACTTGGGCCTCTCCTTGATCTTCTCACAAGATCCCCACTGAGGTACTCTAATTGCTGGACAGAAATCAGCAAAAGGTAGGTCGACAGGTATATTATATATTTCATAATGGACCATGGGAGTAGATGTAGACCAAGTGAACCGGAAGTCCTGCACGAAAGCCATGGTTAGCTTAACATATTGAAATGGTTCACCTTCAGCAAAGTGTTCCAACCCCGCATTGGTAATCATAGTTTGGAAATCCTGGAGGATTCCCGCAGTTCTCAAAAAATCCTGGCATGGATATATGGAAGGAAAAACTGCCTCCTCACGATGAACCTTCATTGGCTCATGCACCATCAAGTCATATTGATTCAGTTGATGAGCACTCATCTTCCTTGCTGAAATTTTTAAACAACCATCAAACCAAGTGATTTCTAAGTTGATAAATGATGAGCAACTACTATAGAAACTTGCTAGAGGACTACACATGCATCAAATTAAAGTTTCTAAGCATAGAACAAGCATGCAAGCTCAAACAACCTGACACCTATAGTAGCAAAATACTCAAGATACAATCTACCAATCACAAATCTAATTAGACAAGTGGAGGAGGCATATACCAAGGAGCAAACCCTCCAAAAATCAGCACTTGAGATGGGTTGAACAAGGAGATTGAAAATCGCGAGCAAGAACAGCAAGAACTCAAGCTTGAGCAAGTTTTTTGGTGTTTTTGGGAGAGAGAAAGAAGGTGTCTTTGAGGAGGCAGCCTGGAGGGTCCCAGGTGGGTCAGACCCCTTCCCCCTAGGCGCCACCCTCTAGTAGGTCGCGCCTACCATGGGTTTGGTGGCCTAGAGTGGCCCCGTGGGTCACTTCAGGTGCCTTTATGCCCCCTTTTTTAGTGGCCCTGGGTCACTTCAGGTGCCTTTCTGCCCCTTTTTTCGAGGAAAAAATTATTTTGAATTTTCTGGGATTTTTCGGGAAACTTTATTTTTGGCCAATTTTCAGGGTATGAAAATTGATTTTCTCGCAGAAATAGTTTTTTCAGAAGAAGCAAAAGCAAACAAAAACCAAACTACAGCAGCTCTAAGACACTCTAACAAGCAAACAACTAACTAACAAGAGAAAAAGCAAAGACTAGGAAGGAGAAAGGTAAAAGAAAGCAAGAATAACCACCAAGTGATTATGTTACCAAAACAATCTTATATGAGACAAAACTTTGTATTCCACCAAGTGATTATGTTACCTCAAGCTTGATAGCAATAGTCCCAATCATAATAGTTTTGAAATTTTCTTGTGGAATGGGACAATATATTTCTCCAACCTTGATGATCTCAACATTTTCAATGGAATTCAGGCAATAGCTCTTAACAACCTTCTTGGGGAAATAGACAGTGTGCTCTTTGTCATTAATATTGAATGTTACTTTTCCTTGATTGCTATTGATGACAGCACCTGTAGTATTAAGAAAAGGTCTCCCAAGAATAATAGACATATTATCATCTTCAGGCATTTCAAGCACAACAAAGTCAGTTAAAACCATGCAATTATGAGCTACTTGAACAGGAACATCCTCACATATACCAACAAGAATAGTAGTTGACTTATCAGCCATTTGTAAAGATATATCAGTTGGTATCAACTTTTCTAGCTGGAGTCTCTTGTAGAGAGAAAAGGCATAACACTAACTCCAACTCCCAAATCACATAAAGCAGTTCTAACAAAATTGTTCTTAACAGAGCAAGGAATAGTTGGTATACCTGGATCACCAAGTTTCTTTGAACCTTACCATTGAAGGAGTAATTAGTAAGCAAAGTAGAAACCTCCTCATTAGGAATCTTCCTTTTATTAGAGACGATATCCTTCATATACTTTGAATAAGGAGGCCACTTAACAGCATCAGTCAAAGGAATTTGAAAGAATAAAGATTTCATCCACTCACAAAACTTGTTGTGTCGTGGTGGTGGCACGGCAGATGCCATGGGTAGGCTAAAGTATAGGGACAATGGATGCTAGAGGGATCCGGGGAGGGAAGATGTAGTTATCTCTACACTCAAACGGATAACATGCAGATCTTTATTTCTCTTCTTTGGGACTACAAGTGCTCCTCGAGCTGTTTGCAGGAAGAAGAGAGCTACTACACGAGCCTTATGGCGTAGAATGAATCGATCCCTTCTCAGGAGCCCGCTTCTCCCCTTATAAAGGGGTTCCTTGGTTCCTCCTAGGGCTGATGTGGCAAGCATATTCGAGGAATATGCTTGTCCCAATATGGTAACTCGGCGACCCTCTTTCCGTGTCCCCCTTCTAACAATGGCAATGTTCCAGAGAGCCCCACCTGCCGCCTCGGGCTCCATGACTGTCACCTCCATGACCCTCTTCTGCCCTTCTGCTGCTCTGCTCCTTGTCCTTTGTGCTTGGCTCTGTTCAGATTCTCCCTAGCTAGCGACTAGGGTTTGACCATAGGCACCTCCTTCTCCTGCAAGGTTCGTGTTACTCGGCCTTGTCTCGCATAACTCGGCTTGGCCTTCACCTGTGTTCAAGTTAGTCAGACTTACTCGGCCGACTTAACTCATATGTCGGCCGAATAAGGTATTTATTCTTCTGTAGCTGTCATGGCCTTGCTTAGCTCGGCCGACTCTTACATGACTCAGCCGATATAAACAGTAACTTGGCATATGACAAGGGAGACTCCTCTTGTCTTCCCCTGTCTTCACCCTATACAGGGTCACCTCCCCAACATGTTGTATTGTTCTTCCTCCTTTGACTTGTGTTTCTTACCTGGAAAAGGCATAGGTTTCTGCACCCAAGATTCTCTCTATTTACCATGTTTATTAGCAATAAAATCTTCCTTTGTGTACCTAGTGTTCTTAGTGTGCTTCTCAGGTTCTTCTTCAACTTCCTCATTATCGGGAGCATCATTTTTATCATTACCACTCTCAGTTTCAGCATCAGAGACAGATATACTATTAGGATCTACAGCAGGTTCAAGTGGTTCCTCAACTATCTTATGTATCTTTTTCTTTCTCTTACGAGGACTACCACTATCTACTTGTTGGGAATCTTGCTCAATTCTTTTAGGGTGTCCTTCAGGATATAAAGGATCTTGAGTAGCCATACCACTCCTAGTTCTAATTCCATAAGCATGTTTATCTCCTGAGGCATTAACTAGCATATCCTTATGTACCTTAGCAAGTTGATCAAGTTGGGTTTTAACCATTTGAAAGTGTTTACAAAGCATTTTAATATCATTAAAAGTTATTTCCACAATATCTTTCAACTCATTGATATCTCTAGAGTTTTCCAATAAATGATTCTGAACTTGTTTATTAGAATGACCTTGTTTAACAATAAAAATGTCAAGTTCCTCTAAGCATTGATCGGGAGGCTTACTATAGGGAATATCATCTTCATCAAAGTGTTGGAGAGAGTGTACCTCAATAGTAGATGAGTGGGGAATTGGCTTACATAATTCTTCTATAGGAGGTAGATTCTTCACATCTTCAGCTCTAATACCTTTCTCCTTTAGACACTTCTTAGCTTCCTTCATCACTTCATCATTTAATGCAGTAATTCCTCTCTTCTTTGGTGTTGGTGTTGGAATTGGTTCAGGAACATCTGGTTCAGGAGTAATAGGCTCATGTGTATTTAGCTCAGTTGAAGTACAATCATCATAATTCTTGCTTATCTTAGCCATTAATTCTTCAGCATCTGTAGGAGTTCTTTTCCTGAAAACACAATCAGCAAAGCTATCTAGGTATGTCCTAGAATCATCAGTTAGTCCATTATAATAAATATCAAGAAGTTCATTCTTAGGGATGTGCATGAATCAAGGCACATAACTTTGTCCATGACTCAGGTAATTTCTCTTCTTCTCCCTGTTTAAAATAAAAAGTCTCTGCAAAGCAGCATGTCTAGCACTAGGAGGAAAATATTTCTGAAAGAAAGAAGCAATCAAACAATCAGGGCTATCAATGAAACCAGGAGGTAATCTATTAAACCAAGCCCTAGCTTCTCCTTTTAGTGAAAAATGAAGATCTTAGCAACAAAGTACTTACGCATCTTAAAATCATTAGAGAATAAAGCACTCATAGTAGAAATCTCATTCATATGAGCCACATCACTCTCATTTTCAGTCCCACAGAAAGGTTCTTTCTCAATAATATCTAAATAAGATAAATCAAGAGAGAAATCATAATCTTTATCTTTAATATCTATGGGAGAAGTGGCAAACTTAGGATCAGAGGATAACTTAGGCATAATAGTACGTCTAGCAAGGAGACTCTTAATAGCACTAGTACCATGTGTGTTTCGGCACTCTTCGACAAAATCATCGGTGAACTCAGTGTAACCATCATTAATATCATAACTCTCACTAGAATCAGGTGATCTAACATGTGTAACAGTGTCTTCATTAGGAGTTTTGGTATTTCCTAGACTAGCCATAGTAGCATCTAGAAAAGGACCTAATGAACCACTCGCATCAAGCACAGTAGAAGTAACATCATGAGTATCAAAAGCAGTTTCAGACTCAGTAGTAGTAGCAGTGTGTGTAGCAAGAATATGTGGTGGTGGTGTAACAAGCTTACTTATAACAGACGGTGAATCAAGAGCGGCAGAGGTGTTTAGGACCGTACCTCTTCTTGTAGTGGATTGTAAAATAGGGAACTTTCCATCATCGCTTCCCCCCATGATGAAAGAAGCGTAGCGAAATAATAATAGATCCAAACTTACAAATAAAAAAAGCTATGCTCGAATAAAAAAAAAATATAGTTGATGACCCACAAGAGTGGGGGGATCTGGTCTCTCTTGGTAGTATTACCCATTTTATTGATTTGACAAGCCTACGGGGGGATACTGAATCATGGATGGATGACAAACATCGGTGGTTGATGGTTTGATGATATGATGGATGGATGATCCCCTCCATTCCTTCGGCCCGATCGCCAGGGGGGTTTCGGATCTCCGTTTCTTGGTTTTGGTGCGGGTGGCGTAGGAACTCTTTTTTTAAAACTCCCCCCCCCTTTGTTTGGTTTTATAAGGCATAGGGCGGGGTAGAGGAGCACCCCGAGGGTAGCCTACACCCCGGTGGTGGACCGCTGGCATGGGTGTGGGCCCTCTAGGCCCCTTCTCCATCTCGTCTTCTGGATCCGTGGATCTTCTGGTGAAATATAATTTTTGGCATATTTTCCAGGATTTTTCCTGATAGTTCATTTTCTGCACAAAAACTAGACACCAAGGTAATTCTGCTGAAAACAGCGTCAGTCCATGTTAGTTGTATCCAAATCACACAAGTTTAGAGGAGAAACAATAGCAAAGTGTTCGAGAAAGTAGATACGTTTTGGACGTATCAGCGTTACACGCTTGGATCAATTCCATGGAGTCAAACTCAATAAGAATTGATGAATAGCCAATTTGTTCCAGGAACTCTAAGCCTCGAAGAAGATCAATGGCCTCGGTAGTCGTGGCATTAACAACATAGTCCATTGGACGTGCCATACCATCCCTAGCTTTACCATGATGATCTCTCAACACAGCACCCACAACTCCTGTTCCATTCACATGAAATGATGCATCAATATTCAACATTTACATACCATTTGGCGGTTTCGACCATGCGATATTTTTGGGATTTGCATCTTGCTTCGCTGCACCGTAGTTAGATGTCATGCATTAATTGCAAAAGCTGAGATGCTTGGAGAAGCAACCACAACCCCATTAACCTTCTCTTTTCTTTTCCACCAAATATACCAACATCCCACAATTATTGATTCTTTTAAACCCAAATGATTTTGGGCAGGCGATATCTACTTGGAATTACATGAGAGAAAATTCAAAGCCATAGATCCGGATATGTACACTAACAAGGCATGATTAATAATATCCTTCAAACCCAAACTTTCCCATACCTCTTGTGCCCTAGAACATGTAAAGAGAAGATTGATATCCTCCACTCCAAGTTGGCATATTGGGCATTGAGGAGGCACTTTAATATGATGTGATGCCAAGATAGCCATCCCAGGCACAATCCCATGTAAATATCTCCACAAAAAAATTAATTTTGCGAGGAATCTCAAGTTTCCATAAGATCTTCCATTCATGATTCAAAGTCGACGAGCCCTATCCATTACTCCTTGTGGGTTTTGATTCATACTGATGTTGCCATTCAATATAATAAGCCGACTTAACCGAGAAGGTGTATGACTTTGTAATATGCTAGGCAAAGAAATCATCTAAGAGATGCTCACTCAGAGGAATTCTAAGAATACTTTCAGCAACCACTGGAAGAAAGATCGTCCTAATCAGATCCTCATCCCACGCATTAGCGTACGGGTTAATGATCTCTTCTACAATGTATAGAACAACCTGACCACATGATGATAGGACCTTTCAAGTCGGATAGGTAGGTATCCGGTGATCATCCTAGATGCTAACCTTCTCTCCTAATCCATATGTGTCCACATTTAAATGTTTGCAATCCAGCCACAATACTTTGCCAAGTAAAAGAGGACCATTTCTTAGGTCCTACTTTAAGTAGATTGCCATGTGGATAATATTTAGCTCTTAGGACCCGAGCGCAAAGAGACTCGGGATTAGGTAGCAATCTCCAACTCTGCTTTGCCAACATAGCTATATTGAAGAGTGTAAATCACGTAACCCCATACCTCCCATATGTTTGTGTAAACACATCCTTCACCAAGTAAATCAGTGCATTTTCTTCTCCTCCGAGTCACCCCACCAAAATCTAGACATAACATCATTTATGTGTTTACATAATTTCTTTGAAAACTTGAAAATCGCCATGGCAAAAACAGGGATAGATTGGATAATTGCCTTAAACAAGATTTCCTTTCTACCCATAGATAAGAATTTTCCTTCCACCCTTTGAGTCTTTCAATAATTCTCTCTAGGAAGTATAATAGATTCTGCCGTGCGATCAAGACCTACCATAGTAGGGAGCCCAAGATATTTGTCAGAAACAACATTGGTCATAGTATTAAGTTCTTGGAAAATCCTTCACCTCAACATCAACACACAGACTAAAGAAAATATTGCATTTAGCTTCACTAACTATCTATCCTGAGCTTGCACAATATTGCATCAATACTCGTCTGAATGAGGTTGCATTAATTAAGTTTGCCTCCATAAGTATCAAGGAATAATCGGCAGATAATAAATGAGACACTGATGGTGTATTTTTGCACACCTGAACACCTTTATTGCCACGAACCTCCTCTTCATGAGAAAGAGCACTAGATAACCCTTTGCACAAATTAGGAAAAGATATGGTGATATAGGGTCCCCCTGACGGAGTCCCCTACTAGGAGTAAAACCATTTGTTTTCTGATCATTAAACCAAACTTTATACTTTATCGAACGAACACAAGCCATCGGGAGTTGCACAAAGTCACCATGAAATCCAATATGAGCAAGCATCCGTTCAAGAAAAACCAACTCCATACAATCATAAGCTTTGTGCATATCAAGCTTGACAACACAATATCCTTCCTTCCCCTTCTTTTCATTTTTAATCATGTGCATACTTTCATAGGCCAAAAGAATGTTATCTGTAATCAATCTTCCCGGTACAAAGGCACTCTACACTTGGGAAATCACCTCATCCAAAATAACTTTGAGTCTAGCCACAATCATCTTGAAAATAACCTTGTATAAAACAATGCACAGAATAATCGGCCTATATTGTGTGATCTTCTCCGATGATTCCACTTTTGGGATTAAAACAATGACGGTGTTGTTCCATGAATCAGGAATCTCCTTTCTATTGATAGCTGTCAAGACTTCTTCTGTCAACACATCCCCAAAAATGTGCCAACACTTTTTAAAGAATAGTGCATGCAAACCATCAGAGCCAGGAGCTTTCATATCTCCAATAGAAAACAATGCATTTTTAACGTCTTCCCCATTATATGGTGGTTTCGGTAACTTGTCATTCATAGTAGAAGTAACACAAGGAGTAACCTTATATATCAAATTAGGGTCAAGTTCCTCCACTTCAGTACTAAACAGACCAGCGAAATAGTCAGAAATCATGGGATTAAGGTAAGGTGCACCTTCCTGCCAATTCCCATCTTCATCTTTAAGACGTTTTATCCTATTTATTTGGCGCCTGACCGTAGCAAATCTATGAGAAAATAATAATATTTCTATCACCGAATTGGAGCCAGTTAACTCTGCTCCTTTGCGATCAAAGTACTTCTTGGTCCAACAATTTTTTAGTCTCAGCTGCTAGCTCTTTATCACATGCAATGTTTCCTCATGTAATTCTCCCCGAGTTATTTCTTCTAACTCCCGTTTAGCATCCTTGATTTTTATCTAAGGTTTCTTCAGTTCCAAACGATTCCATTGATGAAGCCTATCATGAACCATAGCCAATCTTCCCGCTAATCCATTTGTTTGAACCTGGAAACTGGATGCCTCCCAGGCCCCTTCGACCAGATCTTTAAATTTGGCCTCCTTTAGCTAGCGGACCTCAAAGCGGAGGATAGAAGGGCCTCTCACTTCTTAGGCTGGTTTATCCCCAAAATCACAAGTATAGGTCGGTGATCCGACCTACTATAATCCAGATGTTGGAGAGTTGCATCGTCGAACTTCATCTGCCAAGCATCATTTACAATGCCTCTGTCAAGTCTTTCTCTAATTCCACCACTATGCCAGGTAAATTTATCACCTACATAAGCAAGATCAGATAGCCCAAAATCAGCAAGCACATCTTAGAAATCTTGCATATATTGCATGGGTCTAGGATTACCACCCTTATTTTCAAAAGGATACAAGATTTCATTCATATCGCCCATCAGAAGCCATGGTATAGTGTTTACTTCCTTCAGATCTCTAATACATTACCATGACAAGTGTTTATCGGCCCATCTCGGTTCTCCATAGAACCCCGTAAATCTCCAAATATTCTCCAGAGACCACAACTGATAAAAACATCAATGTAATTATCAGTCTTATGATGAAGTGACAAAACCACCTCCTTCTTCCACAAGAGCAAAATGCCACCCTTCGACCATCGCTCTTGACAACCTCCTTGTGATCAAACTTCAATCTCCTTCTAAGACATTCTGATGGCCACTCATCTAAATGTGTTTCCATCAAGAATAACACATCAGGGTCATTAAGCTTTTTGAACTTCGCAAGCGCCGTGACAGCCGTGGCTTCTTGGAGGCCACGACTATTCAGGCTT
Source organism: Avena longiglumis (assembly GCA_030063025.1). Classification (NCBI taxonomy): domain Eukaryota; kingdom Viridiplantae; phylum Streptophyta; class Magnoliopsida; order Poales; family Poaceae; genus Avena; species Avena longiglumis. The sequence goes on along the minus strand of CP125975.1, from coordinate 441,183,756 downwards.
AAGACCTTCATTACGGTCCATGTTCAGTTGGCCACACGAACCAAGTTAGTACCGATCAATACCAACAAGAACAAATGAACCTTTGACCTTTTGCCCAACCGAGCAAGCAGGCAGATCGCAGCTCCTCAACCCCTTCACAAAACCTCAGCCAACCTCAACAAAACCGAATCACCCAGATTGGATCTAGGGGAGGGAAAAAAATCAACCACATGACGTAGTCCAGGGAGAGGAGAAGAACCCTAAATGGGAGACAAAGCCAATCGGTGCCTAAACAGCACAGGAAGAGCATCTACCGCCGCTAGCGGCGGTCCTGACCTAGGTCGCTTCCAGCATCGCCATATGATTGCCCTTAGGCGAGAGAGAAAAACTTCTTCCTGTTAATACCAAAAGCAAGGTGTTTTTTTTAATCTGGAGGATGATAGACCCCACGGTTTCTTAAATAGAAGAGGTGGGACACCAGTACTTTGCCCCAAATTTATCTAAGGCTTAAGCCTGAAGGCCTACCCGTACGCTGATGGCACTCCTGATCTGTATGTTTACGGCCGCTTGATTCTAGCTGAAGTTAATCAGATACATACAATTTAAACTGGTTGGTTGGACTTTTTTTACTATCGATTATGATTTTTACATCTCTATCGTTGGTCCCATTAAACTTGTTCCCAGAAACATCCATTGGGTTTTATCTCTTCACGTGAAAAAAATAAAGAGCGTGGAGTAGTTCCATACTTCCATTCCCATTTGTCCTACCCATCCTCCTCTTCCTCACACCCGTCGCCTGTGTCGCTTCCACACCCCCAGCCATGGTCTCAAGGGTTTGCATCGGCGCCGTCTATGGCCTGGCCAGGCCTAGCCCTGCTTTTTCTCTGGTCATTCCCTCAGCCGAAGCTGCGACCACTTTCTCCCGTCTCACACTTTGCTGGTGGCGGTGCATCCGGCCACGCGGAAGCGACACGAAGTTGAGGGGGAATGACAGGGGAAGGCCATGGAATCCTCTCCTCTCTCCTCTACTGTCCTTTCCTTCGCCGCAATTGTGGGTGCCGCTTCTCTCTTCTGTTGACGTCGTGGCTCTCCTCCATCGACGTCAATGGTGGTAGACTGGTAGCACCCTTTTCACCCCCACCTTGGCCTCTGTAAGTGCTGCCCCAAACCCATTTCACACCCTTCGTTGCTTTCCTTCCTTCTCTTGCCTTCCATCAGACTCAGCTTTGGTTTCAGTTTGCTTACGTCTTCTGATCTTAGATCTGGTAGGTTTCTGCTCAAGTTTTATTTAGAACTCTGGAATAATTTAGTTGGTATGACAAGCTCCTATAGGAACTGAGTACTTAAGAGTTGATTAGTTGGTTTGTAGTGTCCAAAATTTCTATGATGTTTGTGCAGAATTTGAGACACAATGATCTATTTTTCCTCTTATAATCTTCAGTTACATGATGATTCAAATAAAATTATCTATCAGCTAATTGTGTTGTTACTGTAATGAGAATCAGTTTTGATATCATTACTAGACTGAAGTATTTCTTCCTGTAGGTGTTAATTTACTTCTCACTCTAGGTGATCATTTGTCAACCAATATGGAAGCTCATGTGTTCATCATGCTTTAGTAGGAAGTGTCTACAGGTTGCAGTTTCAGAAAGACGGAGGAACAACTACGAAAGTTTCATGTAAACCATGCAATTATTTTGGGTCTTAGTTATACAAAATTACACTGATGTTCCATCAATGAAAATTCACGCAGATGACATGCCAGGGAGCAATTAGAGCAAGCTTCCTACTTAATGGGCATTTTTTATGTTAATGGTGAGTTCTATTGTTTTTGATAAATCTTTGGCACTAGTAGTTATTTGAACTAGAAAGTTATTGTCCATTTATTTTGCACAGTATCTCATCCAGTTAAGTATCGGTGCTACTATGCAACAATAAGAGTTTAATCTGGAATCTTAATGGTGCCTTTGATACATTAGCTTGATGTACGACATCATGATACTTGGAAAAAAATATATGATGCCTATCTTTACAACCTGTGCAGCAAGCAATCAAAGCTTCTTATGTAGGAGAGGTAAGCCTCTTTCCTCGCACAGAGAGATGTTGAATCAGATCTGATGTAAGTATGGTCCATAAAACTAAATTAAACATATTACTTTTTCATGTTTACTGGAATTTTGATATATGATTTAGAGCTTCCGAATGCACCTTTCTGTCCTAAGGGAGGAGCATTATTAGTCGCATCTATCATTTTATTTTGCAGGGTGCTATAGACTAATAATGTGGTGATGTTATGTCTCAGTTAATTTTTATTAGCTAAATGATATTACAATATAAAGGTTTTCTTGACATCGTCACATAGGTATACTGAGGTCTCAAGAGACTGTAGCTATTGGTGAGTGACGCAAATTTGTTATTGGTATTTGCTCTTTGGTCTTTGCTATGTTCTGAGTTGTACATGTGGACCAGTGTTTTTTGTGCGGCAAATGTTGTATTTCAAACCTATTAACAAACTGCTCCTTACTTGTGAAACTTAAAATGGTTGTACTTTTGCTTTGAAGAAATTGCAACCTATTTAAAGTCTACTGCGCAGTTACGTATATCATGAGAAATAGTCTCTCCTGGTTATCTGAGTGAAGTGTTGTTGTCTTGAGCATGGAAATCCAAAAGAATGAGATACATCTGTTAGGACGTTTTTCAAACTAGAAGCTCTCATAAACATGGACACATGAACTATACGACATGGCCGGGCATTTTGTTTATGTCGCTATCTTATTTTTATTTCGCCTTCATATTGATACTGTCAAGCTTCACGCACTAGCCAACGCAACCAAAAGTCCGAACTGATGGAAAGGGCTAGTGCAATCCACTTATACACTTCAACACCCCCTCTCACGTGTGACGGAGAGAAGTCAGCACGTGCAACCGGAAGAGAGCGACGGCGCGCGAAACTCACGTATGACTCAAGAGGCCTATACATGGACATAGAGGGGTCAACAGCAATTTTAGGATAAATTGCGAAAGCCAGGACTCGAACTCGAGACCTTAGGCTCTGATACCATGTCAAGCTTCACGCACTAGCCAACGCAACCAAAAGTCCGAACTGATGGAAAGGGCTAGTGCAATCCACTTATACACTTCAACAGATACATCGTGTATATTACGTCTTGAATAGAGGCAATTGCATTTCACCATTAAAGAGAACATATGAGAAATATGGGTGTTTCGAATGGATATGATGTTTTGCTAAACATGTACTTCCTCTGTCCCAAAATAGTTATGTTTCAGATTTTTCAAAATTTGGATAAACCTATATACTAAATAGTGTCTAGATTTATCCAAATTTTGACAAATCTAAGACATCTATTTTGGGACGGAGAGAGTATATAATTTTAGATGTAATATGCCATCAGATGGAGCTAAGCCATCCCTTAAATGGAAAATGTACAAGAATTCACTTTTTCTAAATATAAGGTATAAAGCCATATTTCTTGCTGGTGTTTAGAACCTGTGGGAGAAGCTTAAGGATGGGACATGGAAAAATGAAGATATCAATTGGCTTCTTCAAATTGTTATAGCTATCTTACAGAATTAGGTTGTTTATTGTGTCAAGCTTCATACACCAGCCAACACAACCAAAAGTCCAAACTGATGAAAAGGGCTAGTGCAATCCACTTTATACACTTCAACACCCCCTCTCACGTGTGACGGAGAGAAGTCAGCACGTGTAACCGGAAAAGAGCGACGGCGCGCGAAACTCACGTGTGACTCAAGAGGCCTATACATGGACATATAGGGGTCAACAACAATTTTAGGATAAACTGCGAAAGCCAGGACTCGAACTCGAGACCTTAGGCTCTGATACCATGTCAAGCTTCATGCACTAGCCAACGCAACCAATAGTCCGAACTGATGGAAAGGGCTAGTGCAATCCACTTATACATTTTAACACCCTCTCTCACGTGTGACGGGGAGAAGTCAGCACGTGCAACCGGAAGAGAGCGACGGCGCGCGAAACTCACGTATGACTCAAGAGACCTATACGTGGACACAGAGGGGTCAACAGTAATTTTAGGATAAATTGCGAAAACCAGGACTCAAACTCGAAACCTTAGGCTCTGATACCATGTCAAGCTTTATACACCAGCCAACACAACCAAAATTCCGAACTGATGAAAAGGGCTAGTGCAATTCACTTTATACACTTCAACATATTGATAGTTGTGTACATGTTGTGTTGCTATCGTCGGTTTGTATCAATGGTTTGACGTGGATTATGGTGGTTCCCATTTCTTTGCACTTCAAGTAATTTAGTGACCATGTACATTGTTATCTCTCATGGTCATGAGCTTTTTCTTCACCAATCTTTTTCATCAAAATGAGCACAACAAAGTAGGATGCAAGCCTATGTTCAGGAAAATAAGGAGTTATGTTTGTGCTATTATTAGTCCTATTTATATTTTAAAGTAGACAATTTTCCAGTCACATGTTCCTTGCAATTTTAGTTGATGTGTAGTCTTGTGTTACCTGGTCCATTACTAGATACTCCGTCTTTGATTTCACTATGCTTTTGCATTGGAATTTCATTCACTAGCCATTTGTACTCTCTCCACTTGGGAGACTCACCAGCCTTGCTATCTTTGTTGATAAATAATAGCATGAATGTGTGTTATTAGACTATGTTTATGCCCCATAATTCTAAACGATGTTTTTAAATTTGTCTTGTTATTTTGGCTCAAGGAGTCATCGGTCCTCTTTTATTAGAGGATATAAAGGTATATGCATCCATTTATTCTCCATTGTCTGCCTAGCAACCTGGTAACTCATTTGGCCAACATAACATGGCCAGATAATTTCATATAGAATGGCTATGATACTGGTCCATAATTGTTTGCACTGCACTGAATTAAGGATATTTAGCAATGAATAATTATTGTTCAAACATGTATTGGTCATTCATTGATACACTATAGAGGTACATCAACAAAGCCACTATAAAAAAATAGTATTCATACTTTCATAGTGATAATTGCGTACTTTTTAGTGTTTCTTCCTCTAAAACGCATACATAGATGTGACACCAACACAAATAATAAAGATTTGATTGTAATTCAGTATAAGAACTAACACAGCTTCATACTGGATGCAGATTGGTTTAGTGATCACTAATATCATTCACCTCTTAGAGAGATTACCTCCTATTTGCTCCGATGGTTCCAAAATCCAAAGGTATGAGCATAAGAGTGCTTAGTAGTATATATATAAATAGACGCCGAGGGATCTAGCATTATAGGTACATGAAGTTACAGGTCTACCTCTTTTCCCTTTGATAAAATTATTAGGTGAATTATATGCAGTACCAACTTTGTCAAGAATCTTTACACTTCTATAATTTTGATTTGAGTATAAGCAGCAATATTTCTCACAAATACACTTTCTGTTTATCTTCATGATGAACATGTTTAACCTATCATCTCTACTCACTATTTACCTTCCATATCCATGATTGAAATTTTTCTAGACTCAAACCAGTAGTGTTATCCTTGGCTTCTTAGGTTTAATATATAAGAACATCTAAATCAGTTTATCGACACCTAATTTGCACCAAAGTTCTAATTATTTCTTAGAAACATGTTTTTACATGAAAATTGATGACGACAATGAACCAATGAAGATGATGCCACATGCTACAACAATGGTGTAATCGGCTGCTAGCTTTCTTCATCGCTACAACAACTATAACACCAATGGAAGGATACAAGCCCACAAGCCCACGGAGGAAATCCGACAGAGTTCACCTGTACCGGAGGACATCCATGACAACTCGAGCTCATTGTTATGCATAATTGGTTAGGATTATCAGATGACGCTTCAAGGTGTTGCAGTGCTGATGGTGTTCCTGGATCTCTTGACAGCTTTGGTATTGGGTTTTTTGCATGATGGGTGCCATATCAGATTAGGTGTTGTTGTTCCGATATTACTTATTTATTTTTTCCTACACAATCTAGATTCCATGCCCAAAGCAGCTATAATATATTCTGATATTGTAATGACAATTAAGCTTAATATGCCTTCATATTATTTATATGCCAGAATCTAGCACTTGACAAGTTGCATGTTTAACTTTAGTGTGCCTATATGAGCTTACGCACACCTTTCTTTCTTCCGTACTGAAGACAAAGGAATTCTACAAGAATTGGACAATCATTCTTGCTTTAAGTGTTTTCTCCTTAGTGGTCTTCTTGGTTTTGAAAATGTGTCCCTGTAGTGTATGTGTAGACTTTCATTTTTCTTTGCGTTGAACTTGTTTTGTACCTATTTGCTACTTGTGTGTTTGCACCTGACAGTCTATCTGATGAATTTATGGATTATATGGATGCCAATGTGGTACATTAGTAAATACCAACAAAGCACACATAATTTATATGATTGCATCTGATTCCATTGATACTATGTGCTATAGATAAAAATATATTATATATTTGTGTGGTTTAGCCGCTTTTTATAGTGTTCTATTCTCTATTGGTACGAAAACTAGAACTAGCACAACAACAGTTAGTTTGTTTGAATTATTTTGTACACAACAAGTCTGGTATGCCCAGTTGAGTGTCTTATCGTAACTCATATGATTAGACACTTACCAACAAGTACCATTGACCCAATTGGATGCCTTGTGACAAAGAAAGGAGAGGTGGAACACCTCACCCACATGGACACTCTTTCTTCTCCTATGCGGTGTTACTAAAATAGAATTTCTATTATACAAGTAAAACCACATAAGAAATCATATAAGCAAAACCACATAAGGAACCAAGTAGGAAACCATATAGAGCTATGGTAGACATAGATCATTAGGCATAAGCAACCACATAAGATGCCTATTATACAAATTATAACACTTACATTAACTCTAGTCTAAGCACAAATTTTTATCCCACCAAAAATATTATATTTTCCAATGGAGAGTAATGAAATTTACTTCGGTATATTGAACACTTCCGGTGATACGTACAATATCTAGATTTCCAAATCGGTCCACACACAATATCAAACACATAGATCCAGTCTAGCACAATAAGATATTGAAGAGAGTAACACATGGATCAGGGAATCAAGCCGGTCGAAGACACTGAAATTAATGAGTATAAACTAGAACATGTACACCAGCGACCTAATCTGGCCTTTCTAAACATGCTTAGAGTGTAGATCTAAAATATAATATCAGTAAAACAATTACGGTGAAGGCGGTAATGACGTGCATACCTTTGGGAGAAGGCATAACGGCCACAGTGGAGGCGGAGCAGAAACCGGCTTGACCGGCACTATCGGTGGCACCTCCGAACTTTGACCGCGTGTGTCAGCACAACACAAGGGCAAAGAAATTGCCGGGGAGGTCATTAGCAATTATAGCGCAGAAGGTCATCCGAAAGCTAGCTAACTTTCCGCATCGCCGATGTTTTTTCTAGGGACTAGAGTGACGAGGTTTGATCTCATCAATGCCCATTGTTATGGACTTGGGTTTTGGAGAAGATGGGGATGCTGGAGATCGTGGAACGGTTTAGAAAACAAGCAACACGGGGACACAAGGTTTACCTGTGTTCGAGGCCCCGGAGAAAATCCTACTCTGCTTGCGCTCTTGATTACTGGCGGAACCGAAGGTTCTGAGGGTCTGTGATGCAATCTGGCGTGGAGGTGTGTATGCGAAAGTATGAGAGAGAGATCTAGGTCGTGCCCTCCTAGCCTTTATATAGACTCAGGCAGGTCCCGGTCATAGACCTAGTCGATTACAAGTTCTAGGGTTTTACCCCTTTGAATTTCCTATCTACGCTAGTCTTGCTCTCCAAGGATCCGAAGGTGTCATGGGCCTTGGCCACCCGAAAATCTTCATGGGCCGGCGTACATCTGCCGTGGGCCTTCCTTGGGCTAGACCAGGTATGCTGAGATCACGTACCCGTAGGGTATAACCATGTCAGTAGCCCCCGAGTGATCAGTCGAATCGTAGATTCGGCTGAGGACTCTTCAATCCTTCGGGTGCAACTATGTATTAACAGTATGTGTGTAGGGATTGTTGATGCGTGTGTCTGACTCACCCGACGGATCAGGGTCAGTTAACTGTCTTAGGACGAAATAACACGATCTTCCTCAGATTCGAGTCCCTTAACTCGAACCCGGAACATATGCTGGCGTAATTCGACTCAGGCCGCGGAGGACTTACAGGAGTGGAATTCCAGTGATTTTAATGGATGTACCCAACGCGTTTGTCGGGATTTTTTATCGCGCCTGCTGGCATGGGTTTATACTAGCAGAGCGCAGTCGTGTGCGTTGCCAGGCCATCAGATGATATCTGTAGGTCTTATCTTTATGTCGCAGACACAACATCCGAATGTTTATCACCGCGGAGGTGTTTCGGGTGGCCAAGGAGAACGTTGCTCACTTAGCGTTTTGTTGGGGCAGAGTTGCCAAAAAAAATTTTGCATGCTAATCCGAAAGATCGCAGTCGAAGAATTCATAGGGTGCGCGGCCAGCGCTTCCTATGGGAGTAGCCCCCGAGTGTTTGTTCGAGTCGTAGACTCGAGCGGAGACTTTAATTCAGACATTGTTCAGTGTTAAGTCCGTTGGACACAAAAAAATTCGGATGCTTAAATCCATCCTCCCTATGGGAGTAGCCCCTGAGTGCGTAGTGGAGTCGTAGACTCGACGTAGGACTCAAAGAAATAGTTCATTTTTATTCATCTTTCGGGTGCGCGGCCAGCGCTCCTAATAGGAGTAGCCCCCGAGTATTTAGTCGAATCGTAGATTCGAGTGAGTACTCTTAGCTTTGAAGCCGAAGAAATTGTAGTTGTTGCTAGTATAGCTTTTGATGACATCAGTGCTGACGATCAATGACCTCAAGAGTCTGTTGCGCCAGAGATGACTTGACTGGACGAACGTGTGTCCCACTTGCTGACCTTCAATTGACCGGTTACGCGCGGCGTGGAGATAATTACGGCATCGCCTCGATTTCCGCGCGTAGTTGACGGCGTGGTAATGACGGTTCGTTGTGATGCTGACACGTGTATGGTCAGATCTGTCGTTGGCGTTAGGTCTTCTTGATGGACGGCTGTCGTGCATCGTCTTCGTCTTTATAATCATTGGGGAAAACTTCAGTTTGTTTTCACCGCGTCGATTCTTGCTTTCACTGCTTCCTTGTGTTCTGAGAGCTCTTGTTGCGCGCTGGAATATTCCTTCACATTTCCTTCTTCCATCCTGCACTCTCGCCGCCGGCGCCATCGTACCGCGATGGGGAAGCCGAGGAAGTCGTCGTCTGCGGTTGGCACCAGCGCCGCCGGAGGGAAGAAAAGTGCCGCTGCTACCCGTGTCACCAACGGTGGCTGGCGGCGATCGGATACGCGGGAGAGTGATCTCTGCAAGCTTCGCGAGCGGGGCCTGATCCCGCAGGATAGGGAGGCCGTTAAACTCCCAGGCAATGAGGTAATCCCCCGTCCCCCCGTTGGGTATCGGGTTATGTTTCTCGCCTTTGTCTTGCGCAGATTTTCCTTCCTAGTCCACGACTTCCTTCGTGGACTGCTTTTTCTATACGGTGTCCAATTTCACCATCTTTCCCCCAATTCTCTTCTTCACATTGCTTGTTTTATCACTTTCTACGAGTGCTGGCTCGGTATTGAGCCGCACTTTGGCCTCTTCCGGAAAATTTATTCCGTGAAGAGGCAATCTGGTTAGGATGGTGTTTATCCCATTGGGGGTTGCATCATCTCCCTCAGGCCCAATCTGCTTTTCTTTTCTTTTTCCATGTCCGAATCTGTCCAGTACTGGCGGAGGCGATGGTTTTATATCCGCGACTCCGTAGTGCCTGGGCAAGATTTTGGTCTTGTTCCTTTCGACCCCTCCCAGAAGATTGAGCTGAAAAGGTCTTGGAAAAACAAGATCTTGGATGGCGAGGTGGCGGAGATATAGGCTCTATATCGTCGGGTGGAGGATCTCCAGTTGATTCCGGAGAAGGAAGTGAATGGTGTTGATATCATCCGCACCTTCCTCGAGCGTCGGGTGCGACCACTCCGAGCTAGGTGCACCCAATGTTCCTTTATCTTGGCGGCATGATCCGACGAGGTTTGGTGAGAAAATCTCCTGAGGAGATCTTGCGGGGCCCTTCGCTTGCTGCTGAAGTTCAAGGCCGGAGAGCAAATTCCGGGGAAGTCGCTGACTCCTCCATTTTCTTCTTCGCTTCCTGTTCCACAGGTGTAGATCCGTGCGCGTAGCGCTATTTTTTGAATGCATTGTTTTGTATTTGTTTGCTGACAAATTGTTCTTAACTTGTGCAGAGCTTCAAAGTGCCGGGTATGTCGCCTCCATTACCCGAAGTATATCCCGATGCTCCGGACAATGATTTGGTGGATTCCATGTCCGAGCTGCCATCGGCGCGATCTCCGGCTGAAGATGCCAACGAGTCGAGCGAGGACCACACACGCAAACGATTGCGGAGCTCCAGCGAGTCTCCGGATGCCTCGACTCCTCCGACTCCTAGGAACCCTTCGTGTCTTGAGCGTCATAGTGACGGGCATGGAGGCTCTTCCTCTCCTATTCCTGCTATCCCGTGCGGGCTGTAGCGCCGCACCCGCCAGCGAAGCGGAAGAAGGAAGAAAAGAAGGAATAGAAGAAAGAGGAGAAGAGAGTCTGAAGGACCCCTCATCTTCAACTTTGAGCTCATTTGGACTCGTAAGTTTCCTCTGTCTGTTTTCTGTCTTTGTTGACTTTGTGCTTGTGCTAATTTGTCCTTGTGCAGGCACTCTTCCAACGATTCCTCCAGTGATGGTGCTCGAGAGATGATGGGGGAGTCGAAATTTGTGTCTCCTCCTCCTCAGACGGTGGCAACTTCTGAGGGCGCTGCTCTGAACCCTCTTCTGCGCGAGGTTCAGGTGGTTGCGCCTCAGAATTTTGCTAGCGGACCTTCGACGTCGCCATTGGATCATGTAAGTCTCCTGCCACGGGGGGAGCCCCCGAGCGTTTGTAAAAGAGTTTTCTTGTTTTTTTATTCGAGTCTCGGGGGGATCCCCCGAGCGTTTTCGTGTGTGTATCTTGCTTCTGTCCTTTTTTGGTGGGCGTAGCCCCCGAGTCCTATTTCTGACTGGTAGGTCTTCTTCCTGCAGCCTTTTGTGCAGGATGCCAAGCGACTGGTGCAGGAGCACTTGGTGCTGGAGGCCAGCCTCAAACAGCTTCAAGGTACTATTATGCCTTTGATGTTTGCTTCTTCGTATATTCTTGTCATGTTATCTGACACCTGTACTTTTTGGATGCAGAGGAGCATAACACCTCCCTGCTTGAGATCGATGCTCTCAAAAAGAGCCTTGGTCAAGCGGAGAAGAAGGCCGAGGTCGCCGTTGGTGCGAAGGAGCGCCTTGAGCTGGAGCTGGCTACTGCGGCCAAGGCTAAGGAGCGCCTGCAGCAGGAGGCCACGGACCGCGAGGAGCAGCTTGCCACTGCTGCGGCTGCGCGTGAAAGAGAAGTGGCTGATAAGCTCATGGCTCCTGCCAAGGCTGTTTCGGGTGAGTATCTTCTTTTGCCCCTTTTATTTTTCTTGTCTTTCTTCTGGGTGCTTTCTTCATTCCTTTTCTTTATTATCTCAGATGCCACATGCATCGAGTTTGACCGCAGCGCTCTGGAGCATGGGAGTGCTCTAGATGATGCTACTGCAGCGGTCGAAGATCGCTGCAGCACCGTCGTCGGCTCACTTGCCAAGGCCAAGGAGGTCCTTGGCCGCTTCTACAAGGAGCTTGTCCCCAAAGGCACGGCTCTTGATGACGTTGACGCTTTGGCGGAGGCGTTGTCGGTCAGCGCTGCGGCATAAGCCAGCAGAAGGGCATCGACGCGTCCGTCGGGCTGGCGATGGCTTTGGCGGCTGGAGCTACCCCAGATCACCTCCCGGATGCCGACGACTGCGGATGGATCCGAGGTAGCCTTCGCTACCTATTCTGCTCGCTGTAAGCGATATGGGACAAATGATTGATCATTGGCGATCGCGCTACTGGCGGCGGGAAGCCAAAGCGAGGCAATCCGGCTCCGAGGCGACTCAGGGCGCCGCGTCTTAGGCGCTGTAGTTGTAGGATAGTTTGTAATTTTCTTTTGCTGTAATTATGTTGAAGAAAACAAAATCCCTGTGCCACGTAGTGGCGTTTATCCACTTAATGAATTTTGCTGAGTTGTGTTCTTCGTTGTCTGAGTGTTTATGTCCTTTTCTTTTCTGCTGCTCTAGGTTCCTTCGGGTGCTGATCCCGTTGACACCTCGCCAGCAACACGGCAGCGGCCATCTTTGGATGATTCTTCACAACTTGCTTTTCTTCGAGACCGTGTTCGTAGTCTTGAGAGGGAGTTGCTTGGGGTGCGTGGTCACTCCGACGTTTGGAAGTCCAAAGCAGATCGTGGTGCAGCCAGAGAGGAGTACTTGATGGTGGAACTGCTTCGACTGTCTGAGCAGATTCAATGTAAGTTGTTCTTTGTTTCGAGCTGCTGCTCAGTTCTTTGGATGCACCTACTGACCTTGCGTCTTATTTTGTGCGAGTATCGCAGGTGCTAACCTTGCTCCGAAGGAGGAGAAAGAGCGCGTCGCTGTTCGGGTCAATTGCTTGACTCAACAAGACATGGAAACTAGCGGGTTCTTCTGGATGGATTGTGACCGTGCCATGGCCCTGGCGACGGTGCAGGATCGTGTGCACCAAGTTTCGCGGGTGCTTCGTCAGGTGCAGATGTCGCTTGCGTCAGTGCTGCATGTCATGTTTCCTTTGGATGCCGTGCCAACAAGTCTTGCTGGTCTTCTGTCAAAGTTTCGGAACGTCAATAATGTCAAGGAGTTGGTGCGGCAACAGCTCGTCGCAGGCGTAAAGGCTGCTTTGTCCCTTGTGAGGCTGCACCGCCCTGATGTGGATTTGTCTGCTGTAGCTGCTGGGCCACCCCTTCGGCCGGATGGTGATGAGTGGGATATGCGTCCGCATTATGCGGCTGTGAGGCAGTATGCCGAACAGATTGTAGATTTATTTGAGCAGCGTGCTCAAGTTATTCTTCAAAATAGGTAGTACCTGTAAAAGAGATAAATGTAAAATTTGTATGTATGTGTCTGGGCGCCTTGTGCCCCTTTGTTATAAAGATGCAATTGTTGTTTGAGCACGTAGTGCTTTGTTTGCGTACGTGTCCTTTTCGTTAGCCTGACGTGATCAGCTACTCAGGTATACACGTGTTATCCCCAGTCAATGAAATCGTGAGGTTGGGGGAGCCCCCGAGTGCGTTTTGCAGCATGTAGTAAAGGTGTAAATAGTAAAATGAAATTTTTGGGGCGAGACACTTAGCTTTATTTATATCGTAATGGAGGGAATACATTGTTCGGCCGAGTAGCCTTGGATGAATAGCCTTATTGAAAGTAAAGGGGTAGATAGCTAGGGGTAGAATCGTCGCAAGTGCGCGATGTTCCATGGATTGGAGTATGCGACTCCGGACTCCACGTGCTTGAGGCGATAGGCGCCACCTGGGATGACTTCGGTGATGATGTAGGGTCCTTCCCATGGCGACTCGAATTTCTTCGGTCGCTCTTGCTTGAGTCGCAAGAAGAGGTCTCCTTTGACGAAGGACCTTGGGCGTAGACGGCAGCTGTGATAGTTGCGGAGACTCTGCTGGTACACCGCTGATCGAGCTGCTGCTACGTCTCTTGCTTCGTCGAGTGTGTCGACGGCGTCTTCGAGTGCAGCCGTGGATTCGGCTTCGCTATAAGAGACGACCCGGGGGGCCAGGTGGCGTACTTCGGCTGGTAGCACGGCCTCGGCTCCGTGCACTATGAAGAACGACGTGTAGTCAGTGGAGCTGTTTGGCGTAGTCCGCAAGCTCCATAGGACGGATGGTAGCTCTTTCGTCCAGGCTCCGGCTTTTTGTTCGAGTGGGATCATGAGGCGCTTCTTGATTCCAGCGCCGATTAGGCCGTTGGCCTTTTCCACCTGCCCGTTCGTTTGCGGGTGTGCCACTGAGGCGTACGTGATGTTGATCCCGAGGCCTTCGCAGAAGTCCTGGAATTCCTTGGAGATAAAGTTCGATCCATTGTCGGTGATGATGTTGTGCGGTACGCCGAACCTGTAGACAATGGACTCAAAGAATTTTACGGCGGTCTTGCCCTTTTGGTTAGTGACCGGCATGGCCTCGATCCACTTGGTGAATTTGTCGACTGCGACTAGGAGGTAGACGTGCCCCCCTTTCGAAGACTTTGGCAGTTTGCCAATCATGTCGAGGCCCCATTGAGCAAAAGGCCAGGCTATAGGTATGGGCTTGAGCTCTGATCCGGGTGCGTGTTGTTTGTCGGCGAACCTTTGGCACCCCTTGCATCTTCAGACGATGTCCTTTGCATCGTTCATGGCCGTTGGCCAGTAGAATCCAGCTCGTAGAGCTTTGGCGACAAGGGAGCGGCTGCCTGCGTGATGGCCGCAGATGCCCTCGTGGATGTCTTGGAGGATGGTTTTCCCGTCACCGATGGTGACGTATCTTTGTAGTACACCCGTAATACTGCGCTTGTACAACTCGCCATTTATGATGGTGAAAGCTTTCGACCGGCGAGATATGCGTCGGGCATCTGTCGGGCTGTCAGGAAGTTCTCCGTTGATGAGGAACTGGAGGTATGGTCATGTCCATGTTTCTTTGACTTCCATCACCTGCATCAGTGTGGCATCCCGCAAAACCACTACTAGAAAATCGCGTTGTTTTTGGTGCATTGCATCATCATCATCGCATGGCTTGTCTCTGCGCATCATCATAACATCAGCATGCATCCATTCGTTAAAACCATTTTTGCTAAAAACCCTATTTTGGTTTTCTATATTACTCGCCCGTCTTTATTCAAGTCAATCCGGGTCTCCGGAATATTTCTTTTCGTCTGGCAATATTTTGCAAACGCCCGGTTTTAATTAAATAAATTATTTAGTTAATTAGTGGGGGCAGTCGAACGGGCCAACCCGACCCGAACGACCACCCCCGTATAACACAAACGGTCCACCCTGCCAGCCCTACCGAAATCCTAAAGCTACCCACTAGTCTACCCCCACCCCTTGGCCACATCACCCTGGCCACTCCCCTCGCGCCACCTCACCTTCCCTCACCCCTCCCACCACTCAGAACCGGCCACGTGGCCCAGCTCTCTCTCTCTCCCCACTCCCAGCAGTCCCACACCCAGCCCGCCCCCACATCGCCATGCTTGCCGCACGTACCCACAGCCTCCAAACCACTGTCCGCTGGGTCCCACCTTCGCCTGGCCCCACTCTCACACGCGGCCTTTTACCGCCTCCCTCCTGCGCCTCGTGCCGGGACCCACCACGTCACCCCGCCTCTCCCCAATCCCGATCCCCACCTGACCCCGTCGCTCCCTCCCCGCTTAGCCGACCGCCGCACCCTCCCTCCTCCGTCCACCGGCGCCGCCAAGCTTTCCCCCTCTCTTCGCCGCTTTCCTTCCCCGGCCTCACGCGCAGCCCCGTCCTCGAGCCCCCTAGCCGCGCGGCCTCGCCCCTCCGCATCTCCCCTCCCCACGCCGGCCAACCGCCCCGTCCGAGCCACCTCTGTCCTCCCAGGCCCCGCCGGCGCCCTCATCTTCCTCGCCGCCGGTCCCGCTCGCCCCCTCCCTCCCCGCGTCCCCGGCCGCCCATGAACATCCCTCCCCATCTTCCTCCCCGCGGTGCTCCTCTCCGGCACCGAGGCCGCCTCCTCTCGCCTCTGGCGTCGCCCGCCCATGTCGCCCGCCCGGCCCCGCCTGCCACGGTGAGCCCTCCGTCGCCAGGGCCGCAGCCAACCCGACCCCGCCTCCGGCCCCCTCGTCTCGTCCCGAACGCGTGCCGCCTGCAGCCGTCGCCGGTCGCCGCCTCCCCGGCCGTCTCTTCCTCGTCGGCCTCTCTCTGACAGCGCCGCCCACCACTCGCCCTCAACCGCCTACCCTGCCCGAGCCCGTCGTCCTTCAGCGCGGCCCCTCGCATCCCGCGTCGCGCCGCCTCTGACCGCCTGCGCCGTCTGCTTCTCGCGGGTCCATCGCCGTCTCTGCAGTGCATCGTCGGGGTCTCCTCCGGTTCTTTGCCGGGAGCCTCCTCGCCTCGTCGACCTGTTGAGTACCTCGGCCTCATTAGCCTCACCGAGCGTCCTACCGAGATCTTCGTCAACCTTGTCCTGGTCGTGAACCCTCGTGCAAGTGGATGCAGCCAATGGGAAGTTTTGGTTAGGAGGTATAAGATGGAGGCCACGAGAATGAATCAAGAACCTCCAAGATCTCACGGACGCCGAGACCCCGAACCGAAGATCGGTCCGTGCAGTGCGCCAAGAACTCCGAAAAACCCCGGCACCGGACAAGTTCGCCATCGGCCTCGAGCACGCCTACACGAAACGACAAGATCGGCACGACGACAAGACCGACCGCGTGGAACCAAGATCCCCGGCACGTTACGACGAGTACCCCCTGAGCGACAAGTACTTCATCCCGAACGCCATGACCGTCAACATGACCCGAAGACCGCGAATGCGACAAGAACGACACCGACGCAAAACGCCAAGTACTTCTTCCCGGAACGCAAGATCTACCCCGTTACCGAGAGCGAGAGAACGATCCCGCCGAGCCCGAACCGCCGAGCCCGAACCGTCGAACCCTGGACCCTATCGAACCCCGAACCCCGGAACCCCCAAGTTCGTCGAGGCCCCTTCATGTGTGAACCCTCTCCCGCAAACTCTATTTTATAATTGAAATACAACTTGTCGCATAATAATTGTTCATGCATGCATCCTATCATGTGGTTTGGGGGCCTTATGCCGATTCACCTAATAATTAAATATGGGGCCCATATGCGGGCAAATCTAGTCTCATATCGGCCTCATTTAAATTGTGTAGCGAACCCGGTGCTATCTTCTACCATGTTAAACAACATTTAAATTGCGGGGTATCTAAACAACATGCACCTATTAATTAATATTGTCGGGACCCCGGTTCCACTTAATATGACCTAATTGCATCGCACCTTGCCATGCCATGCATCATACATGCATCATGCCGATCTTCTGCCGTGGTATTAAATATTGCATCCGGTGTTTATTCTAGTGTTTTGCTTCTTCGCGGATAAGGCCGTTGAGTTGATGTGAGCTTCGCCCCGATCTTCGGTTGAACCTTCGGCAATGTTTTCAGGCGAGCATCTCCCCCTTTCTACCTATCTTACTTTTATAGTATTTATTCCCTCATGTTGATCTATTGTTATCTGTGTTGCGATGCTTTAGTTTCCGTACCCTTGATATACCGTGCAGCCCTATATTGCCTTGGACACATCCTATTACCCGTTGTTTGGTAGATAGTTGGACTTGCGCGTCGTGTGATCGCTTGCTCAGTCTTTGTTGCATGTCGTCAAGTGCCACAGTTGTTGGTGTATTGCCACATGTTTGATGTTGGAGATGATCTCGACTTTATTTATCGTTCACTTTAATTTCTGTTTAACAACTAAAATTGAAATAAGCAGAGGCATCGGTGGGTGATAGAAAATATTTGGTTTCGAACGCCCACTTGTGTCCGTAAGACCCGAGTACTTGATACTGTTCCTTGTTTTATCGCGCTATCCACATCCGGGAGGTATATGGGACCCCCGAGCGAGCTTGATTCATTCTTATTTCTTGGGGCCACAAACTAGTTTGAGGTGTTTTACTATCTGTACTTATGCCATGCTACTTACGTATTTAAATTGTGCGAGTCGCACCTTTGTCTTGTTAGGATCGGACCACGATTCCGCGGTGTCGACAAGCCCGGTTTTGGGTTCCCGGTCATTCCTGACCGTCTAGCCAAACCTTGAGGCCGCCTCGGAGCTTGCTTACCGTTGCGGATTCTACTTAAGGGTGGCCCCTGAAATATTCTGAATCCTGTGATTGTTCAGTCGTGAAAGCCTCGTTGGGTTTTGATTTGGTTTTTCCGAGGTTGATCGAGCGTGTGTTGCTATTGGTGCACCCCGGCCGGGTAAAACTTTCTGAAAGCCGTGTCCGCGGATATGGACGACTTGGAGCACAGTATCTCGATCATAGACAAGCATAACTAAAGTTTATTGCTATAAATTTGACTTTATAATGACTAGTAATCAGCTTCACTATAACGGAATGGCTAAATCATACTGCCCACAATTGCTTGTTTGGAGGGTCGCTTGCGACCATTGTACCTGACTAGTAAGTATGGCAACTACAACGGAATTGGCTGAATAAAAGTACCAACAACTGTTGGGTTTTGGGATTATCTCATGCTATCTGTATTTGATTAGTAATTGCCGCAACTATAACGGAATGGTCGACTAAGAGTGCCCACTGTTTACTTTATCAGGATGATTATCTAAACCTGACTAGTAATTGCTGCAACGATAACTGAATAAATAAAGCGCCAAGCGTGTGAGTTCCTCGGTTGACTTCCTCGTTTGGTCTCGGGGAAACACCGGGATGGGTTTGTTTGGTGTTAGCCGGGTTGGATCCGGATAGGTCATTCTTATCCCTCTCGATATCCGTCGGTTGTATCGAGTCTCTATAGGTTGTTTAGTGCATCTTTGCTGCGCCTCGATCCACCATACCTATGTAGGCGAGGACCGCAATTCTAGCCTCGCCGTGTCTTGGCCTCGATCTTGGCTCCTCTTTTTCCTTTGCCCTTTGTCGGCACCCTTTTGTTTAAGCAGGTTTTGAGATCGGCGCCGTTAGTAGGGTTACCCTTCCGGCTTTGGGCGGGGTTATGGGCGCCATTGGTTATTCTTCTTGGCTCTTAGCCCCATTTGCTTCTTGTCCGTAGTTGGACGCTCTACCGTTTTCAAGGTGATTTGGATCTTGTATATTATATCTGTATTCTTGACTCTTTGAGTCATTTATATATATCTGCTACGTGGGTCCCATCGAGGACTGTTGTGTAATGTTATTACTTCGTTTCCACCCGCACGAAAGTGCTGGTGGCACCTTTGAATCGTTTCTATGCGGTTTGGCGGGTTCGCTAAAACTTGCATAGGTCCGATTCGAGGGTGTTCTGAGTGGTATCGAGCTCGGCGGTTGATACCCCACAAGTCCAACTGTAGGATAACCTAGCTAACGGCAAGTAGAGTGTCAAAACTATTTTCCAAAATCGGTTGGATAGTTACGAATAGGTCTGATTTTACTCCTTACCCTCTGCTGTTCTCCTCTTACCTCTCGTGTTTTGAATCCGCTCTCTTCTCTCTCTTGAGTCCAGATTTCTCGTGGTTGGGTTTTCCGCATTCGTGGTTTCGCTATCGCCCTTTTGTAACGGAGGTGCTACGATCATCAATCTGCAACTTGTCTGTTGTGCCCTACATCCGATCTTTTGTTCTTGAGATCTTTATCCATCTGCGTTTCCTTGCTGGATATCAGTGTCGTTGAAAAACATATGAGAAGGACGAGCTTTGGTGAAGTTGGAGTCGACCTTGAGCATGTGTTGTTCATGCCAATGGAACCATCGCGAAACCTAATCAGTGTGTCTTTCATACGATTTCTGCTGGCATCATCCCTTTGTTTCGGATACCGCCTATGAAGACCTTCAGTCTAATTCCGAGAGTTGGATGCTTAATCCGCTTATTCGTGTGCAGAGTAATGGTTTGAGTGTGGGATGGAGTAGCTACCCTACCACTGCTCTTAGCATTCGCTCTTGTACGTCGAATCAGTGGATCCAGCAGTTTTACTCCGTCCATGGAAGTTAGAGGTGGCCTTATCGTTTGATACCTCTATCTTCGTCCTTTGGTTCTCCGGAGTGCGCTCTCGATGATCACGAACAACGGACCTCGTTGGTGGTGTCGCCGTTTCCCAAGATGAAGAAGGAACCATCGTTAGTGGTGTCGCGAGGATCTACACGAAGCGAGAAGATGCAGATCACCGACCTTCCTTCCGGTACCATGAGGCGGATCTCGAGGGCGAGATCCATTGTTAGTGGTGTCGAATTGTGGCATCCCGCAAAACCACTACTAGAAAATCGCGTTGTTTTTGGTGCATTGCATCATCATCATCGCATGGCTTGTCTCTGCGCATCATCATAACATCAGCATGCATCCATTCGTTAAAACCATTTTTGCTAAAAACCCTATTTTGGTTTTCTATATTACTCGCCCGTCTTTATTCAAGTCAATCCGGGTCTCCGGAATATTTCTTTTCGTCTGGCAATATTTTGCAAACGCCCGGTTTTAATTAAATAAATTATTTAGTTAATTAGTGGGGCGGTCGAGCAGGCCAACCACCAACGACCACCCCCGTATAACACAAACGGTCCACCCTGCCAGCCCTACCGAAATCCTAAAGCTACCCACTAGTCTACCCCCACCCCTTGGCCACATCACCCTGGCCACTCCCCTCGCGCCACCTCACCTTCCCTCACCCCTCCCACCACTCAGAACCGGCCACGTGGCCCAGCTCTCTCTCCTCTCTCTCCCCACTCCCAACCAGTCCCACACACCCAGCAACCGCCCTGCCCCCACATCGCCCTGTGCCGCACCGCACGTACCCACAGCCTCCAAACCACTGTCCGCTGGGTCCCACCTTCGCCTGGCCCCACTCTCTCACACGCGACGCACACACCCGCACTCCCTCCTGCCGCCTCGTGCCCCGCATCGGGACCCACCACGCGCGTCACCCCCGCCTCTCCCCAATCCCGATCCCCACCTGACCCCGTCGCTCCCTCCCCGCTTAGCCGACCGCCGCACCCTCCCTCCTCCGTCCACCGGCGCCGCCAAGCTTTCCTTCCCTTGGCCTCACGCTGCAGCCCCGGCCCTCGAGCCCCCAGCCGCTGCCTCGCCCATCTCCTCCCTCCGGCCAACCGCCCCGTCCGAGCCACCTCTGTCCTCCCAGGCCCCGCCGGCGCCCTCATCTTCCTCGCCGCCGGTCCCGCTCGCCCCCTCCTCCCTCACCGCGTCCCAGGCCGCCACCGCGAACATCCCCCTCCCCATCTTCCTCCCCGCGGTGCTCCTCTCCGGCACCGAGGCCGCCTCCTCCCCTCGCCTCTGGCCGTCCGCCGCCGCCGCGGTCGCGCCGCCCCGGCCCCAAGCCTGCCACGGTGAGCCCTCCGTCGCCAGGGCCGCAGCCAACCCGACCCGCCTCCGGCCCCTCGTCTCGCCCCGAGCAGCGTGCCGCTGCGAGTCGCGATCGCCGCCTCCCGGCGTCTCTTCCTCGTCGGCCTCTGTCTCTGAGCAGCCGCCGCCACCTCGCCAACCGCCTACCTGCCCGAGCCGTCGTCCTTCAGCCCCTCGCATCCAGCGTCGCGCCGCCTCGACCGCTGCGCCGCTTCGCGGGTCCATCGCCGCCTCTGCAGCATCGTCGGGGTCTCCTCCGGTTTGCCGAGGAGCCTCCTCGCCTCGTCGACTGTTGAGTACCTCGGCCTCATTAGCCTCACCGGGCCCCACCGAGATCTTCGTCAACCTTGTCCTGGTCGTGAACCCTCGTGCAAGTGGATGCAGCCAATGGGAAGTTTTGGTTAGGAGGTATAAGATGGAGGCCACAGAGAATGAATCAAGAACCTCCAAGATCTCGACGCCGAGACCCCGAACCAAGATCGGTCCCGTGCAGGCCGCGCCAAGAACTCCGAAAAACCCCGGCACCGGACAAGTTCGCCATCGGCCTCGAGCACGCCTACACGGAACGACAAGATCGGCACGACGACAAGACCGACCGCGTGGAACCAAGATCCCCGGCACGTTACGACGAGTACCCCCTGAGCGACAAGTACTTCATCCCGAACGCCATGACCGTCAACATGACCCGAAGACCGCGAATGCGACAAGAACGACACCGACGCAAAACGCCAAGTACTTCTTCCCGGAACGCAAGATCTGCCCCGTTACCGAGAGCGAGAGAACGATCCCGCCGAGCCCGAACCGCCGAGCCCGAACCGTCGAACCCTGGACCCTGTCGAACCCCGAACCCCGGAACCCCCAAGTTCGTCGAGGCCCCTTCATGTGTGAACCCTCTCCCGCAAACTCTATTTTATAATTGAAATACAACTTGTCGCATAATAATTGTTCATGCATGCATCCTATCATGTGGTTTGGGGGCCTTATGCCGATTCACCTAATAATTAAATATGGGGCCCATATGCGGGCAAATCTAGTCTCATATCGGCCTCATTTAAATTGTGTAGCGAACCCGGTGCTATCTTCTACCATGTTAAACAACATTTAAATTGCGGGGTATCTAAACAACATGCACCTATTAATTAATATTGTCGGGACCCCGGTTCCACTTAATATGACCTAATTGCATCGCACCTTGCCATGCCATGCATCATGCCGATCTTCTGCCGTGGTATTAAATATTGCATACGGTGTTTATTCTAGTGTTTTGCTTCTTCGCGGATAAGGCCGTTGAGTTGATGTGAGCTTCGCCCCGATCTTCGGTTGAACCTTCGGCAATGTTTTCAGGCGAGCATCTCCCCCTTTCTACCTATCTTACTTTTATAGTATTTATTCCCTCATGTTGATCTATTGCTATCTGTGTTGTGATGCTTTAGTTTCCGTACCCTTGATATACCGTGCAGCCCTATATTGCCTTGGACACATCCTATTACCCGTTGTTTGGTAGATAGTTGGACTTGCGCGTCGTAGTCGCTTGCTCAAGTGCTGTTGCGTGTCGTCAAGTGCCACAGTTGTTGGTGTATTGCCACATGTTTGATGTTGGAGATGATCTCGACTTTATTTATCGTTCACTTTAATTTCTGTTTAACAACTAAAATTGAAATAAGCAGAGGCATCGGTGGGTGATAGAAAATATTTGGTTTCCGAACGCCCACTTGTGTCCCGTAAGACCCCGAGTACTTGATACCTGTTCCTTGTTTTATCGCGCTATCCACATCCGGGAGGTATATGGGACCCCCCTGAGCCAGAGCTTGATTCATTCTTATTTCTTGGGGCCACAAACTAGTTTGAGGTGTTTTTACTATCCTGTACTTATGCCATGCTACTTTCTGTATTTAAATTGTGCGAGTCTTGCACCTTGTCTTGTTAGGATCGGACCACGATTCCGGTGTCGACAAGCCCAGTTTTGGGTTCCCGATCGTTCACACCGTCTAGCCAACCTTGAGGCCGCCTCGAGCTTGCTTACTCGCTATGGATTCTACTTAAGGTGGCCTGAAATATTTCTGAATCTGTGATTGTTCATCGTGAAAGCCTCGTTGGGTTTTGATTTGGTTTTTCCGAGGTTGATCGGCGTGTGTTGCTATTGGTGCACCGGCCGGGTAAAACTTTCAAAGCCGTGTCCATGGATATGGACGACTTGGAGCAGATCTCGATCATAGACAAGCATAACTAAAGTTTATTGCTATAAATTTGACTTTATAATGACTAGTAATCAGCTTCACTATAACGGAATGGCTAAATCATACTGCCCACAATTGCTTGTTTGGAGGGTCGCTTGCGACCATTGTACCTGACTAGTAAGTATGGCAACTACAACGAATTGAATAAAAGTACCAACAACTGTTGGGTTTTGGGATTATCTCATGCTATCTGTATTTGATTAGTAATTGCCGCAACTATAACGGAATGGTCGACTAAGAGTGCCCACTGTTTACTTTATCAGGATGATTATCTAAACCTGACTAGTAATTGCTGCAACGATAACTGAATAAATAAAACTGCCAACTGTGTGAGTTCCTCGGTTGACTTCCTCGTTTGGTCTCGAGGGGGAAACACCAGGATGGGTTTGTTTTGGTGTTAGCTTCAGGTTGGATCCGGATAGGTCATTCTTATCCCTCTCTGATATCCGTCAGTTGTATCGAGTCTCTATAGGTTGTTTAGTGCATGCTGCCGCTGCCGCCTCAGTCCACCATACCTATGTAGGCGAGGACCGCCGAATTCTAGCCTCGCCGTGTACTGGCCTCGATCTTGACGCCTCTTTTTCCTTTGCCCTTTGTCGGCACCCCTTTTGTTTAAGCAGGTTTTGAGATCGACGCCGTTAGTAGGGTTACCCTTCCGGCTTGGCCTGGGCAGGGTTATGGACGCCATTGGTTATTCTTCAGGGCTCTTAGCCCCATTTGCTTCTTGTCCGTAGTTGGACGCTCTACCGTTTTCAAGGTGATTTGGATCTTGTATATTATATCTGTATTCTTGACTCTTTGAGTCGCTGTTATATATATCTGTTCTGTGGGTCCCATCGAGGACTGTTGTGTAATGTTATTACTTCGTTTTCCACCCGCACGAAAGTGCCTGGTGGGCACCTTTGAATCGTTTCTATGCGGTTTGGCGGGTTTCGCTAAAACTTGCATAGGTCCGATTCTGAGGGTGTTACAGAGTGGTATCAGAGCTCAGCAGTTGCGATACCCCACAAGTCCAGCCTGTAGGATAACCTAGCTAACGGCCGAAGTAGAGTGTCAAAACTATTTTCCAAAATCAGATGTTGGCAAGTCTGTCGGCTTCCTCGTTGCTTTCTCTTCCGACGTGCCGGAGCTCGCAGCCATCGAATTCGCCTTCGAGTGCGTTGTAGAGTGCGCGGTACGCGATCATGTTTTCGGCGTGTGCGTCGCACTCGTTCATCGTCTGCTGGACGACGAGGTTGTTGTCACCGTAGATGACCAGGCGCGTTGCGCCGCAGATCTTTGCCATCCTCATGTCGTGGATGAGGGCTTCGTATTCGGCCTCGTTATTGGAAGCTCGGAATTTCATCCGGAGGAGGTACTTCTTCTGGTCGCCCTGCAGGGAGGTCAGTATGACCCCGGCTCCTGCTCCAGCTTCAAGCTTGGAGCCGTCGAAGTGCATTGTCCATGACTGTGACATGTCTAGGGTGTCTGGCAGCTGCAGCTCCATCCAATGTACAAGGAAGTCCAAGAGGACTTGAGATTTGATTGCGAGTCGCTTCTCGTAGACGATGTCCAGGGGTGACAGCTCAATGCCCCACAGGGCCACGCGTCCTGTGGCCTCTGGGTTGTTTAGGATGTTGTTCAGGGGTGCCTCGTTGACGACCATCACCTGGTGCTCCTGGAAGTAATGGCTTAGCCGTCGAGCCGTCATGAACACGTCGTAGGCGAGTTTCTGATAGTGAGGGTACCTCTTCTTTGTTGGCGTCAGTACCTCGCTGAGGTAGTAGATTGGGCGTTGGTGTTGGAGATATGCCCTAGAGGCAATAATAAATGTAGTTATTATTATATCTTTGTGTTTATGATAAATGTTTACATTCATGCTATAATAGTATTAACAAGGAAACATTAATACTTGTGTGATTTGTAAACTTAATTTGAAGTCCCTAGTATAGCCTCTATACTTCACTAGCTTGTTGGTTGATTAAATGATTGTGGTTTCCCTATCATGAACATTGAGATGTTATCAACAACAAGATCATATCGTTAGGAGAATGATATGGTGGACATACTCCTATTGATAAGCGTAGCATAAAGATCAAGTCATTTCAATAGTTCAATTGCTATATGCTTTCTGATACATAGTAACCTAATTCCTTCGACCATGATATCATGCATATCACCTTTACCGGATGGATGCTTTGATGACATCAAACACCACACTGTAACTGGGTGGCTATAAAGTTGGCATTGAGTGTTCGGAAAGTATTGGTTGAAACACATGGATCAAGAGTGGGATTTGTCCATCCATATGACGGATAGATATACTCTGGGCCCTCTCGGTGGAATGTCATCCAATTAGCTTGCAAGCATGTGACTGGGTCACAAGGGATCACATATCACGGAGCGAGAAAAGAGTACTTATCGATGTGAGGTTGAACTAGGTAGGCAGAGATACCGACGATCATAACCTCGGATAAGTAAACTATCGTGAGACAAAGGGAAATTGGTATCGTATGTAAGTGGTTCATTCGATCGCAAAGTAATCGTAGAAATATGTGGGAGCCATATGAATTTCCAGATTCCTCTATTGGTTATTGTTCGGAGAAGTGCGATCATGTCCGCATAATTCACGAACCGTAGGGAGACACACTTAAGGATTCGACGTTGTTTGAGTAGTTATGGTATTATGAGAAAGAGACCGAATGTTGTTGAGTCTCGGATGGGATCCGGATATCACGAGGTGATCCGGAATGGTCCGGAGAATAAGATTCATATAAGGAAAGTCCCGTTTGGAGTTAGGAATGATTAGGTGTTTTCATCGGGAATGTTCTAGAAGGGTCCGGATTGTCCGGCACTCTGGGGGGGAGGGTACATGAATGTGTCATTGAATGATTGCATCATGTACTAAGTGTTCTTGCTGTTCCAAAAACATGAAAGTCAAATTGCCAGTTTGAAAGTAAAACGGCTAAAACAGGAAACTGTGGAAAACAGGAAACTGTGGGAAATAGGAAACTGTGGGAAACAAGCAAGAGGAGGTTGAAACCAACTTGGAGGAGGAGTTCCTCTCCTCCAAGTCGGCTCCCAAGCCCTAGGCCGAGTTGGGAGAGGACTCCTCCCTCCTGGCGCCTAGCCCTCCACCTATAAAAGGAGGGGCAGGGCTCCTCCTTGAGACACACAAGTTTCCACCTCTAATCTCAGGTTTAGAGCCGTTTGGTTTAGAGCTTCTAATTGCTTTAGCCTGCGGTTTAGAGCCTTCTAATTGGTGTGTCTAATCTCTAGACCACTAATAGCCCTCTCTCATAATCCACCATACTCGCTCGGCTTAAGGCGAAGCTCATGATTTCCTCTACTTCCAGGTACCACGCCGTTGTCTTTGCGGAATCGCGAGAGAGTGCTACAACCTCCGCCTGCTAGAACAAGGGAGAGGAAGGTCTTCCGAGTACCGAGCGTGTGACCGATGCGGAAGCTAACGCAGCAGGAAGGATCGTCCACACGATCTTGAGATCGGAAGAGTACGACTACATCACCCACGAGAATCTGCTCTCGTTAAACACTTTGGAATCTTCGAGGGTAAATTATTCCATCGACTCGTTGCTACAATCTAGTAGATAGATCTTGGCTTGTTTGTTTGTATGCGATAGAAATTTTTTTTTCCATGCTACGAACCCCGATTGGTATCGAGCCGTGTCTATATGTAGATCATTGCCTGAGTAGAACACAATAGTCATTGTGTTGATGCTTTATTGTCGATTGCTTTTTGTACTTTGCATCTTGCGGTATGTTGGGATGAAGCGGCCGGGCTAACCTTACATGACATCGTTCATGAGACTTGCTCCACGCTTAACATGCAACTTGTATTGCATAAGTGGCTTTATGGGTGCTGTTTCTCCTAGCATAGTTAAGATCCAATTTACAACGGGTGATCAACAATGCTAGTATCAATGTTGTGGTTCTTGTTCGTAAGTTAGAACGACACTTATTGAAAGCCCCAAACCACGTAAAATATGCAAAGAAAGTAGAAGCGTCTAACTTTGTTTTGCGAGGTGTCTGATGATGTGATATGGCCATGATTGTGATTATATTTGATGTATGCAATGTTCCTTATTGTAAGTTGGCAACTGGTAGGAGCCATATGGTTGTCTTTAATTTATGTTAAGACCCGCGTGTCTATTCAAAGTAGTTGTAATAGTTGAAGCCGGTGGACGACAACCATGGTGAAGCGTCATTGACCTTGATGCAATGCCGGTGATGATGGAGATCATGTTCGTGCTTGAAGATGGAGATCGGAAGCACAAAGAAGAAAGGCCATATCATATCACATATTATGAATTGCATGTGATGTTAATCCTTTATGCATCTTGTATTGCTTAGTAGACGACGGTAGCATTATAAGATGATCCCTCATGCACATGAATTTCAAATCATAAAGTGTTCGCCCTTAGTTAGCACCGTTGCTAAAGCTTGTTGTTTCGAAGCACCACGTGATGATCGGGTGTGTTAGATTCTGCAAGTGTATACAACGTGAGCAAGCCAGATTTGCTCATGCAGAAACTAAGGTTTGATCTTGACGAGCCTAGCATGTACAGACATGGTCTCGGAACACGGATTACCAAAAGGTAAAGCATGAATCGTATAGTAGATATGATGAACATGACGATTGTTCGCCATTGAAACTATATCAACTCTCGTGATGATCGGTGTTGATGTGGTGGATTTGGTTCGTGTGATCACTAAAACAATGTGAGGGATGTTGTCTTGAGTGGGAGTTCACCTAGTTTAATTTCATTAATCAATTTGAACTCAATTTGTCATAAACTTAGTCTAAACTATTGCAAATATGTTGTAGATCAATGGAAGCCCCTACCATCAATTTTAATGCGTTCCTAGAGAAAGAAAAGATGAAAAACAATGGGAGCAACTTCGCGGATTGGTTCCGCAATTTGAGGATTGTCCTCACAGCTGGTAATTTGACCTATGTCTTTGGATGCACATTGGGTGACCCACTGCAGTTGATGCTTGATGAAGTAAAGAATGTTTACCTCGCTCGGAAGAATCGACTCCATAGTTCGATGTGCTATCTTGTATGGTTTAGAATCGAGCTTACGAAAAGGTTTGAAGAGTCGACCCATATGATATTGTCGAGGATCTCAAATTGATTTTGAGACTCATGCGGCAATAGAAAGCTATGAGGCTTCGAAAAGTTCTTTAACCGCAAGATGGAAGAGGGCAGCTCAAGTGAGCATGTGCTTAAGATGTCCAGGCACGCAAACAAACTTCAAAGCTTGGGTATAGTGATTCCTAATGCTTTGGGGATTTACCGCGTCCTCCATCACGCCACCAAGTTCTGAGAACTTTGTGATGAACTACAACATGCGAACATGAACAAAGAGTTGCGAGGCTTTGCTATGTTAAAGTCTGCAAGTGGAGATCAAGAAAGAGCACCAAGTGTTGATGGTCAATAAGACCACCAAACTCAAGAAAGGCAAGTCTAAGCAAAGGGACACTTCAAGAAGGGTGGTAAGAAAGTTACCACGCCAAAAGAAAACCAAGGCTGGACCAAAGCACAAACCGAGTGCTTTACTTGCAAGGGAGAAGGTCCTTTAAGCGGAATTGCCCAAAGTACTTGGCGGATCTGAAGAACGGCAACATCAAGAAGAAAGGTATATCGATATACATGTTATTGATGTGTATCTCACTAGTACTCGTAGTAGTGCACAGGTATTTGAATCTTGGTTCGGTTGCTCATATTTGTAACTCAAACAGTCTTTGCAGAATAAACGGAAGCTAGCGAAGAACGAGGTGACGATGCGGCGTGGGAAACGGATCAAAGGTTGATGTGATCGCGATTGCACGTTACCTCTTCATCTACCATCGGGATTAGTTTTATACTTAAATAATTGTTATTTAGTGCTGTCTTTGAGCATGAACATTATATCGGGATCTTGTTTATTGAGACGGTTACTTGTTTAAGTCGAGAATAATGGTTGTTCGATTTATATGAGTAATATGTTTTATGCACATGCACCTTTGATAGATGGTCTATTCTTATTGAATCTCGATGGTGGAAATACACATATCAACAATATTGAGGCTAAGCGTTTGAAATCAAGCGATAATTTGACCTATATGTGGCAATCGTCTTGGTCACATTGGAGTGAAGCGTATGAAGAAACTCCATTCGATGAACTTCTTGAATCACTTGATTTTGAATCACTTGAAAGATGCGAAGCATGTCGATGGGAAAATGACTAAGACTCCATTTTACGGTATGATGGAGCGAGCTACGGACTTATTGGAAATCATACATACCGATGTGTGGTCCAATGAGTGTAGCATCACGCGGTGGTTATCGTTATGTTCTTACCTTCACAGATGACTTGAGTAGATATGGGTATATCTATTTCATGAAACATAAGTCCGAAACTTTCGAGAAGTTTAAGGAGTTTCAAGGTGAGGTAGAGAATCAACGTAACAAGAAGATTAAATTTCTACGTTCTGATCGTGGAGGTGAATATCTAAGTTACGAGTTTGGCGAGCATTTAAAGAAGTGCGGAATACTTTCACAATTGACACCGCCGGGAACACCACAGCGTAATGGTGTGTCCGAACGTCGTAATCGAACTCTCTTAGATATGGTTCGTTCTATGATGTCACTTACAGATTTACCGCTATCATTTTGGGGTTATGCATTAGAAACAGCCGCATTCACTTTAAATAGGGCACCGTCTAAATCCGTTGAAACGACACCGTATGAATTATGGTTTGGGAAGAAACCTAAATTGTCGTTCCTTAAAGTTTGGGGATGTGAAGCCTATGTAAAGAAGTTACAGCCGGACAAGCTTGAACCCAAAGCGGAAAAATCGTCTTCATAGGATACCAAGGAAACTATTGGGTATACCTTCTATCATAGATCCGAAGGAAAAATCTTCGTTAAGAATGGATCCTTTCTAGAGAAGGAATTTCTCTCGAAAGAAGTGACTGGAAGGAAAGTAGAACTCGACGAGGTTGTCGAACCTTCTCTCGAATTGCGAGTAGCGCAGACCGGAAGAAGTTCTGTGGTGCTGCACCAATTAGAGAGGAAGCTAATGATGATGATCATGAAACTTGGTTGAAGTTGCTACAGAGCCTCGGAGGTCAACGAGAACTCGTACCACTCCAGTTGGTATGATCCGTTATGAGTGTCATGTTGGTGGACAACACCGATGACCCCGAGACATATGAGGAAGCGATGATGAGCCCAGATTCCAATAAATGGCAAGAAGCCATGAAATCCGAGATTGGATCCATGTACGAAAACCAAGTATGGACTTTGGTGGACTTACCGGATGCCGGAAGGCTGTCGAGAACAAATGGATTTTCAAGAAGAAAACAGATCTTGATGGTAATGTTATCTTTTATAAAGCTCGACTTGTCGCAAAAGGGTTTCGACAAATTCAAGGAGTTGACTACGATGAGACTTTCACCAAGAGCGAAGCTAAAGTCTGTGAGGATTATGTTAGCAATCGCTGCATATTACGATTATGAGATATGGCAGATGGATGTCAAAACAACATTCCTCAATGGAGATATTGATGAAGAGTTGTATATGATGCAACCCAAAGATTTTGTCGATCCTAAAGATGCTAACAAGGTATGCAAACTTCAAAGGTCCATCTATGGATTGAAGCAAGCATCCCGAAGTTGGAATCAACGTTTTGATAAAGTAATCAAAAGTTTTGGTTTTATACAAACTTATGGAGAAGCTTGTATTTTCAAGAAAGTGAGTGGGAGCTCTGTAGCATTCTTAATACTATATGTGGATGACATATTGTTGATTGGGAATGATGTAGACCTTCTTAATAGTGTCAAGGAATATTTGAATAATAGTTTTTCAATGAAGGATCTTGGCAAGCGACTTACATATTAGGCATAAAGATTTATAGAGATAGATCGAACGCCAAATATCATTGTCACAGTACATATTTGGACAAAGTTCTAAAGAGGTTTGGAATGGAAGAAAGCAAGAAAGGGTTCTTGCCCATGTTGCTAATCGACCTTGAGTAAAACTCAAAGTCCGACATCGGCGGAAGATAGAGAAAGGATGAGTAAGACTCCTATGCCTCAGCCATAGGATCTCTAATGTATGCCATGCTATGTACTAGACCCGACATTGCATATCTTTGTTAGTTTAACTAGCAGATATCAAAGTGATCCAGAGTGGATCATTGACGATCAAAAACATCCTTAAGTACTTGAGAAGAACTAAGGATATGGTTCTTTCTTATGGAGGTGATGAACAACTCGTTGTTAATGGTTACACCGATGCTAGTTGGAACACCGATACGGATGATTCTAAATCACAACTGGATACGTATTTATTTTGAATGGTGCAGATTAGTGGAGGAGTGCAAAGCAAAGCGTTGTGGAGATCTTCAACTGAATCGGAATACATGGTCGCTTCGGAGGCTTCACAAGAAGCGATATGGATGAAAGAGTTCATTACAGGTGGTGTGGTTCCAAGTCTACTGGACCCAATGTCTATCTACTGTGATAACAAGGGCGCCATAGCCAATGCGCAAGAACCAAGGTCACACAAGAAGCTGAAGCATATCAAGCTGCGTTTTCATGCTATTCGAGAACATATCCAGGATGGGGATATAAAGATTTGCAAAGTACACACAGATCTGAATGTGGCGGATCCGTTGACTAAACCTCTCTCGAGGGCAAAACATGACCAACACCAAACTGCCATGGGTGTTCGGTATATTACCATGTAATCTAGATTAGATGACTCTAGTGCAAGTGGGAGACTGTTGGAGATATGCCCTAGAGGAAATAATAAATTTAGTTATTATTATATCTTTGTGTTTATGATAAATGTTTACATTCATGCTATAATAGTATTAACAAGGAAACATTAATACTTGTGTGATTTGTAAACTTAATTTGAAGTCCCTAGTATAGCCTCTATACTTCACTAGCTTGTTGGTTGATTAAATGATTGTGGTTTCCCTATCATGAACATTGAGATGTTATCAACAACAAGATCATATCGTTAGGAGAATGATATGGTGGACATACTCCTATTGATAAGTGTAGCATAAAGATCAAGTCATTTCAATAGTTCAATTGCTATATGCTTTCTGATACATAGTAACCTAATTCCTTCGACCATGAGATCATGCATATCACCTTTACCGGATGGATGCTTTGATGACATCAAACACCACACCGAATCGGGTGGCTATAAAGGTGGCATTGAGTGTTCGGAAAGTATTGGTTGAAACACATGGATCAAGAGTGGGATTTGTCCATCCATATGACGGATAGATATACTCTGGGCCCTCTCGGTGGAATGTCATCCAATTAGCTTGCAAGCATGTGACTGGGTCACAAGGGATCACATATCACGGGAACGATAAAAGAGTACTTATCGGTAACGAGGTTGAACTAGGTATGTAGAGATACCGACGATCATAACCTCGGATAAGTAAACTATCGTGAGACAAAGGGAAATTGGTATCGTATGTAAATGGTTCATTCGATCGCAAAGTAATCGTATAAATATGTGGGAGCCATATGAATTTCCAGATTCCTCTATTGGTTATTGTTCGGAGAAGTGTCTCGATCATGTCCGCATAATTCACGAACCGTAGGGAGACACACTTAAGGATTCGACGTTGTTTGAGTAGTTATGGTATTATGAGAAAGAGACCGAATGTTGTTCGGAGTCTCGGATGGGATCCGGGATATCACGAGGTGATCCGGAATGGTCCGGAGAATAAGATTCATATAAGGAAAGTCCCGTTTCGGAGTTCGGGAATGATTCCGGTGTTTTCATCGGGAATGTTCTAGAAGGGTCCGGATTGTCCGGCACTCTGGGGGGGAGGGTACATGAATGTGTCATTGAATGATTGCATCATGTACTAAGTGTTCTTGCTGTTCCAAAAACATGAAAGTCAAATTGCCAATTTGAAAGTCAAATTGCCAATTTGAAAGTCAAATGGCTAAAACAGGAAACTGTGGGAAACAGGAAACTGTGGGAAACAAGCAAGAGGAGGTTGAAACCAACTTGGAGGAGGAGTTCCTCTCCTCCAAGTCGGCGCCCAAGCCCTAGGCCGAGTTGGGGAGGGACTCCCTCCCTCCCTGGCGCGCCTAGCCCCTCCACCTATAAAAGGAGGGGCGGGGCTCCTCCTTGAGACACACAAGTTTCCACCTCTAATCTCAGGTTTAGAGCCGTTTGGTTTAGAGCTTCTAATTGCTTTAGCCTGCGGTTTAGAGCCTTCTAATTGGTGTGTCTAATCTCTAGACCACTAATAGCCCTCTCTCATAATCCACCATACTCGCTCCGGCTTAAGGCGAAGCCCTGCGGGATTTCCCTACTTCTTAGGTACCACGCCAGTTGTCTTTGCGAATCGCGAGGAGAGTGCTACAACCTCCGTCACTTCTGGAACAAGGGAGAGGAAGGTCTTCGTCGAGTACCGAACGTGTGACCGACTGCGGAAGCGCTGCCGGAACGCAGCGCCGGAAGGATCGTCCACACGATCTTGAGATCGGGAAGAGTACGACTACATCACCCACGAGAATCCGCTCTCGTTAAACACTTTGGAATCTTCGAGGGTAAATTATTCCATCGACTCGTTGCTACAATCTAGTAGATAGATCTTGGCTTGTTTGTTTGTATGCGATAGAAAATTTTTGTTTTCCATGCTACGAACCCCTACAGTTGGACCCCGTGGGTCTTGCCTACTTTGGGTCGTTCAACCACTAGCACGGTGCTGACCACCTGGTGTGTGGCTGCTATGTACAACAGCAGAGGCTCGCGCTCCTTTGGCGTGACCAGGACGGGCGAGGTGGAGAGTAGCCGTTTGAGGCTTTCGAACGCATCGTCGGCTTCGGGCTCCACTAGAATTTATCTGCCTTGCGTAGCAGCTGGTAGAATGGCAGGGCCTTCTCGCCCATGCGGCTGATGAATCTGCTTAATGCCGCTATTCGTCCTGCGAGCTGCTGGACGCCCTTGAGGTTTTTCGGCTTCTCCATTGCCATGATGGCCCTGATTTTCTTCGGGTTCGCCTCAATCCCTCGCTGAGAGATGAAGTACCCAAGCAGCTGACCCGATGGGACGCCGAAGGCGCACTTTTCGGGGTTGATCTTGATCCTATAGCGATCGAGGCTGTCGAACGTCTCGCGGAGATCGTCGATGAGTGTTCTTGCCTCCCTGGTTTTAATGACTATGTCGTCGACATAGACTTGAACATTGCGACCGATCTGGTCCTTGAGGCATGCCTGCATGCATCGCTGGTACGTGGCACATGCGTTCTTTAGCCCGAAGGGCATTGTGTTGTAGCAGAATACTCCGAACGGTGTGATAAATGCCGTTTTCTCTTGATCTTTGACCTTGAGCCGAATCTGGTTATAGCTTGATTAGGCATCAAGGAAGGAGAGTTTCTCACATCCTGCGGTCGAATCGATGATCTGGTCGATCCGAGGAAGAGGGAAGTGGTCCTTTGGGCAGTGCCTGTTCAGCGACGTGAAGTCTACGCACATCCGCAGGATATCCGTGTCCTTCTTGGGGACCATCACTGTATTTGCGAGCCACTCGAACTTTGGCATGTCCGCAGGAAGTATCCAGCGGCGCTCACGGAGGAATTCAACGAGCGCCCTTTCCTATGCGGGGCTGAGGTCGTTGGCGATCAGCGCCGTCTTGGAGGCATCCGTCGGATGGACCTGCACCTTCGTTGTGTTGACGGTGGAGTCGAAGGACATGTCGGGTGCGTTTTGTCGTGCGACTGGGTGTGCCCCATTGTCCGTCACCTCGCGGAGTCTTATGAGTTCCTCCTGCATGCCGAATGATTGGGAGATTATGTTGAAGTCCCTGACGCATTGGTCCGATCGGGTGAAGCTCCCGTGGATTGTGATGACGCCCTTCGGCCCTGGCATCTTGAGTAGCAGGTATGCGTAGTGTGGGACAGCCAAGAACCTTGCGAATGCTACACGCCCGAGGATGGCGTGGTACTGTGATGGCCAGTCTACCACTTCGAATTCGAGCCGTTCTAGTAGAAAATTGTCCGGCTTGCCGAAGATGACGTCGAGCCATATTTTGCCCAGGGGGAATATGCCCTTTCCTAGGACAATGTCGTGGAACGTTGTATCTGACTGTTCCAGGCTGCACTGCGGGATTCGAATTGCTGCCAGAGTACTTGCGAACATCAGATTGATGCCACTGCCACCGTCCATGAAGACGCGACTCATCTCGAATCCTCCGATCTGCGCCTCCAGCACCAGGGCAGCATGACCTGGGCGAGGGATCTGGCAAGGTTGATCCGAACGACTGAATGTGATGCAGGACTCCGATCCGCTGAGGTACTCAGGGATGGCGGGTGGAGTTACCATAGCCAGGTTGATCTGTCGGGTGATTTTCTTCTGCACCCTATTCGTGGGTCGCCCCTTCTGGATCATTAGTGCTCCTTTTGGCGGGGGATACCCGTTCCCAGCGTTGTTCTGTGCTGGTGCGACTGGTTGGTTCGGGCCTCCTACAAGTGGCGGTGGAGGAGCTCCATGCGCTATCTCGCCCGACGCGGGTGCGTTTCCGAATCCAGGAAGTGGAGCTTTCAGCCTCATCTGAACCATGCTTTCGCTGAGTTTCTGGAACTCGCGATAGTCCTTGAGCATGTGGCTTGCCTTCTTCTTGCCATCCAGCTTGTCGATGTAGAAGTGGATGGTGCATGGACCCGAAAGTTTTTCGTATGCTGAGGGTCCGTTATCGCGGTCGCGGCGCTGCCACGACTGTGCTGGGTGTCCTCCATCACGGAAGTTTCCTCCGCTGTTGCGGTTGGCGTCGTTGCGGCGATCGGCGTAGCCGGCCGCGACCATGTCGGGTCCGTCGCGATCGTCATAGACGCGCGATCTTCTCTTGCTACGGCGCTCTCGCCGTCGGCCGTAGTCATCCTCTTCCTCCGATTGTGCTCGGTGGATGGAATCTTCGCCGTCAGCCCACCTGTTGGCAATGTCCATGAGGTGGTAGAGTGTCTTGTGCTTGACGCGCCCGAGTTCCTCCTTGAAGTCTTGGCGCTTGACGCCGTCCCTGAAGGCGTCGATGGACCTCTCTTCGGAGATGTGCGCTGCGGAGTTCTTGGTGTTGGACCAGCGTAGTATGTATGAGCGAATGGATTCGCCCGTTCATTGGGTGCAGGCTCGCAACTCGTCTATTGAGGCAGGCCTCTTGCTGGTGCCCTTGAAGTTTCGGATGAAGCTGTAAGCTAGCTCATCCCAGCTTCAGATGGACCCTGAAGATAGGCTTGCCGAGATCCGGTCTGCTGTCACCGCAAATGAAGGCATTGCATGGCGATCTCTTTGTTTTCACCGCGGTTGTGGATGATAAGTGGTCGTGAGCCAAGCCTTTGGGTCTTGAGTGCCGAACTTCGGAGTATCCGAGGAAGCTTGAAATTTCGCGGCATCCGTGTCCGCCGGATCGGATCTTGAAGCACCGGCTCCAGAGTTCTCCTTCGTCTTCGTCCATCTCAGATTCAGACGAGCATGCGCGCTTAGCTCGCGCTTTGTCGATTTTGCGCTGTGTGAGCGCGTCTCTGGCGTCGTAGTTGCGGTGATGGCGCGGGCTCTTCTTCCTTCGAGGAAGGTCATGTTCCTCTTCTTCGGATGAAGGAGTGGGGCTGCGGTCGAATATGACCGGAGCTTTCTTCTTCGGCTCCGTGGGAGCTTCCTGGTGGAGCGCGGCTCCGACGAGTCCGAGTCCGGTAAGTGCGGACTTGTGCATGGCTCTTTTCGGGTCCCCTTCCAGAGGTGGGTGGGCCGCGATGTACGCAGTGGCTGCCATGATCGCAGCCTACGGCGTTTTCGGGATGACGTTGCCATCGGCGTCCATCTCCATGAAGGATGTGTGGAGGGTTCGGGTCACCTCACGGCGCTCCTGGGGATCCATGTTCTCCATCCGAGAGCGGTGCTTGTTGCCTTGGTTGCCGTTGGCCGGGCGATGCCCATATGGAGAGCGCGACTCGTCGCGCGCTGGACTCTGAGGATGCTTGCTTGCGTTTGTCAAGCACCTCCTGCATCTTGACCTGCTTTTTGTGCTCCTCGATCAGGAGCAGGTGGTAGGCCATCAGCAGATCCCGGGAGGAGTCTGCAGGCAGGACTATGTTGCCCGCCACGGCGTTGCGGGCCTGGGCCCATCCTTCTTTGCTAAGGTGGATGACGTGGCCGTTGTTTTCCCCTTCAGGTGGGGGAGACTGGCTTCTTCTATTCCCGCCGTTTCGATCTGGTGGGTTAGGTGGTGGGTTGGGCGGCGGGTTGGGTGTTTTCTGATCCCCGTCAGCGTGTATGACTATGGCGCATTGGTAGCACTCGTAGATTGGCCCGCTGCTACCGCAACTTTCAGATCCGGAACCGTAGGTCCCTTCATCCGACGGAGGATCGCACAGATCGGAGTTGCAGCTGCTGCTGTCGTAGGAATCATCTGCTGATGATGTTGTGCGTATACGGTGTGTAGGGTCCAAGCGGGCCGATTGATGGTAGGGGCACCCGCCAGGAGGCGGAGAGTGCCGTTGCCCCACTGGGCGAAGCTCCCGAACAGGATTTCGAGTCCGTCGCCTACGGGCTCGAAGTCCTTCATGGTGGCCGGTGAGTGGGCGGTGAAGTCGAAGGCGCCGAAGAGGAGGTGACACTTCGTCGCCGTGGAGTTGTAGATCGATCGGGTTGGGACCGTCACGATTGCACAATCAGCGTCCCCGTTTCCCACAGACGACGCCAATTGACGAGGTTTGATCTCATCAATGTCCATTGTTATGGACTTGGGTTTTGGAGAAGATGGGGATGCTGGAGATCGTGGAACGGTTTAGCAAACAAGCAACACAGGGACACAAGGTTTACCTAGGTTCAGGCCCCCGAAGGGAAAACCCTACTCCTGCTTGTCTGCTCTTGATTACGGCGGAACCGAAGGTTCTGGTGCAGATGCAATCTGGCGTGGAGGTGTGTATGCGAAAGTATGAGAGAGAGATCTAGGTCGTGTCCTCCTAGCCTTTATATAGACTCAGGCAGGTCCCGGGCATAGACCTAGTCGGTTACAAGTTCTAGGGTTTTACCCCTTTGAATTTCCTATCTACACTAGTCTTGCTCTCCAAGGATCCGAAGGCGTCATGTGCCTTTGCCACCCGAAAATCTTCATAGGCCGGCGTACATCTGCCGTGGGCCTTCCTTGGGCT
Source organism: Avena longiglumis (assembly GCA_030063025.1). Lineage (NCBI taxonomy): Eukaryota > Viridiplantae > Streptophyta > Magnoliopsida > Poales > Poaceae > Avena > Avena longiglumis. The sequence continues at coordinate 441,145,299 of CP125975.1, read as the reverse complement.
GGACCAGGTATGCTGAGATCACGTACCCGTAGGAGATAACCATGTCATAGAGTTTTCCAAAGAAGGATGGCGGCTGTCGAGTGTACTAAGGCAGGAATGAGGTCCCAATGGTCCTTATTTATACAAGAAAGTTGGTAAGATTGAGTATGATGGGCTCCAACGGCCCAACTATCACACACAGTTTATTAAAAACAAAGTTAGAAGTACTCCCTAACTGACTCAAATTTATCTAGATTATATATATCTAACACTAAAACATGCCTAGATATATTTAAATTTATACCAATTCAAGTATATTAATTTAGATCGGAGAGAATATCAGATTTGTATCACGGTACTAGAGATATCATGATGTGTGCGATGATGCTAGCAACTTAAGGTACCAACACGATATGTGTTCATTGGAAGTAGTAGGTGCATAAGAGTATCTTCGGCATGTATCTTTTTTTGGGCACCACTTTTAAAGTTTTGGGGCATTAAAACTGTCGTTGCTGTTTCAGATGCCCAATAAAACGACACTCAGTCGACAACACTTTCAGATACTCTAGGGCACCACAAACATGTTTTCTTCACACATATGTAACACAAAAGATCAAATAGTTTGCAAGTAAATATGAAATAAATAGCTCATTATTATTATTACAACACAAACTAATAGTTTAAAAATTGTTACACAAATTGTTTAAAATAGCTCATCAAATACAACAAATAACAAATAATGAATAGTTCATCAAATACAACAACAATCACATACAACATGAAAATACTAGTGCCTTTGGTTGCCATTTCATGTCCACCACAACTCCTCGATGATATCGTTTTGAAGATCATCGTGCATGTCGGAGTGGTTGTGGCACTCGCTCTTTACTCCTTCGTTTATACCTTTCTTCAAGCACATATTGTGCAACAACCGCTCGTTGGCCGGCGGCCCTCGACGGCCTGGTTGAGGCGGACGGCTTGCAGAGAGCGGCCGTAGGAGGGCCAGCAGCGGTAGCATGCAGCAACCCATTAGCCCGGGACAACTAGTGGAGATCGACGGTGGCGGCCGCTTGGGACTAGCTCGGCAGGTCGCGAGGGTCTCCTGCGACCATGGGAGGTTGCGGCGGGGGCGTGAGTGAAGCACGACGAAGCAGTGACACATGATTTGGCGGCCGGCGGAAGTTTGGGAAACGACAAGAGGCGGCATCGATAGCGCGGATGAAGGTTTACGGCGCGCCTGCTCGTTTGCCGCAAATATGCAGCACAAGGCCGGGCTTTTTACTGTGTGTCAAAAAAAATTAGGACACCGACATCTGCTAGAGAGAGATTTTTTCCATACCGACACCGTAAAAATTTGTTTTGAGGAGAGTACAACAACCATTGGACATGCTCTAAAATCGTACCGCGATATGGCCAGGACATTGAAAAACCATGTTGAAACCTATCTTTATTTTATTTTTATTTTTGACACGGGTCTATAAGGAGATTGGGCTAGCGATCCAAATCTTTAGTTCATGCGTCCTGCGTCCAGATTGACAATTTTTCACTAGGAAATCTTCATTTTCGGATGCAGAACATGTATAATTAACATGTAACGGAGTGAGACAGGGGGAGTATTTTTTTTTTGGATGTATGGGCCAAGCAAGCAAGGAGCTAGTGGCAAAGAACAAGATGAGCGAGAGTAACATAAACACAAACAGTCAAAATCCACCAGCGCCAGGCTGCCAGCGTGCCGTCCCCTTCTCTACGCTACAGTGCGAGCTTCAGAAAGGGAAAAGAAAGGCTGCAAAAGAAAGCAGAAAAGATACAGAGCGGAGGAAGAGCAGAGAGAGAGAGAGCAACGGAAAGCAACCCAAGCGAGGGGAGGCTTTCCTTTTCCTCCCTCCCACTGCCCTCACATTCACACAGGGGCTTTCTCTCTTTAATCGCCTCGGTTCTTCCTTCCTCTTGGTTGATCCATCCGGGCATCCATCTGCCCTTGCGCTCCAGCTCGGTCCGTTCAAGAAAAGTGCGGATTCGGTTTCTTCTTCTTGGTATCTTCGGTAGGGAGCTGAATTCTCAGGTCCGTTTCTTTGTTCAGGCCTCTCTTTGTAGGCAGAGCTGGTCGCGTTGGATTCGGGGGTTTGTTTTCCCTGTTCTTGATTTGGGAAGGCCCCCGCTGGTTCGGTTGCTGTGAGAGCTTGGTATTCTGTCCTGCGAGGAGTTCGAGACAAAGTAATGAGTTCTTGGGTTTTTGAAGCCAAGCTGCTCCTTTGACCAGTCTTCGTCCTCCTGTTTCTTGAACAATCTCCGCCGACTTCCGCAATTTTTCGGGGGGTTCCTGAGCTCGAATCCCCCGGTTCTTGATCCGGTGGCGCCATGGGACTCTGCCATGGCAAGTCGGCCACGGCCACGGCCACGGAGCCGACGGTGGCGGAGAAGTCCCATGTAGCTAGCGGCGCGGCAACCCCTATAGCGGCCCGCGGCGGAGCCGCATCGCCAGCAGCCCCGGCGGCGAAGCCCGGCACACCGAAGCAGCCCAAGTTCCCGTTCTACATGCCGAGCCCGCTCCCGCCGTCGAGCTACAAGGGATCGCCAGCGAACTCAAGCGCGGCGTCCACGCCGGCGCGGGGCAGGTTCAAGCGGCCGTTCCCGCCCCCGTCGCCGGCCAAGCACATCCGTGCGCTGCTGGCGCGGCGCCACGGCTCGGTGAAGCCGAACGAGGCATCCATTCCCGAGGGCGGCGAGCTGGGAATGGCGCTGGACAAGAGCTTCGGCTTCTCCACGCACTTCTCCGCCAAGTACGAGCTCGGCAGGGAGGTAGGGCGCGGCCACTTCGGGTACACCTGCGCCGCCAAGGCCAAGAAGGGCGAGCTCAAGGGCGAGGAAGTCGCCGTCAAGGTCATCCCCAAGGCTAAGGTTCCCTTCTTAACTTGTTTGCTTTGCTTAGGTTTCGAATATTCTTTCCATTCTTGTTTGGCTAATGGAGACCCAAATCAGTTCCTGCATTGTTTAGACTTGGCGGAATTCGTCAATATTTTCAGTTCTGCAACTATTAGGAGATAGAGAATTCATGAAACAGGCGCATCACGTACTTTCATGAGCATTTGTTCATATATGGTATATTGCCTAAATTCTTAGGGGTGCTCATTGAATGTTTAGTTGGGGGGAGGGGCCATGTTGCTCCAGTGAAGCTCTCCATCTAGATGTGGATAGCTTGGTCACTGAGTTGGTCTCATGTGAATATGTGATCCAATTTGTGTAACTGACTCTCTCTGCAGTGCAGTTGGTGCTCATCTTTATCTCTTGTTCCATTGGTTGTTGACTAGAAAATATGATGGTAGATTTGTCACTATTAGTTGTGGACTTGTGGTGTAATTCTAGTCAGTACTATGCTAGTTATGGTGCAGACTAATTCTAATTCTTTAATGCTATAAAAAAATATTCAGCCATCGATCAAAACCGGTAATCAATTATGGGCCTTCCTATTATATTACGGAGAAATATTTAATACATATTCTGTAGTGGTTCAAGGTGCCTTGCCTTTCTAAGTCAATCATCATCATATTGTTTATTCAAGGGGGAATTGTCTGACAGATACTCATATTCCATGTCCATGTGTCTGTGTTAATCATCAATTTTAGGATGTCAGGAATGTTGGATTCTCCCAGAATGTATCTCGTATTTTCACAATTGTACACTTGTGTGGTCATGCAATCATGTTGTTGACCTGCTGTGATGCTTCTTTTTACAAATTTACCTCCAGTATATCATGAACAGTATATAAGAAAGTGAACTTCAAAAGATATTAATTTGTGTCTTTGTAATTAATATATTTTTATATCAGTACATAGTTTCACCACCCTTTTGCTTATTGTGGTGTAGTTTGTGTATTGCTAGCAATAATGCCAGCACGGGACCTCTTATTTTTCTGATGCCATATTGTTGTGACGTTATCTTGTGCTCTGCTGGACAATGTTAAGCTCTGGACAGTAGTTTCTTATAATTTGCCTTATTTCTTGTTTTATTTCTCTTTTCTTTTCATTTGACGGCACTTGCCCAAAATTGACAAAATTGTGCTGCATAGTTCTCTATCTCTTGTGGGGAAAACCAGGTCGGCATATTGTTATTACCTGTACTTGAGTATGTAATTGTCTAGTAAATTTTAGATGCTATCATGTTTTTAGATAAAGATGCTTATAAGGCTGCAGGTTGTTGTGAGAAATTTTCATATCCGATGTGAACATGGAGTTCTTTTGTACGAGTATATGACACTTTGTAACCGTCTTTATCTTATAATTGGATAGTCACATGAATTAATTATTACTGGAATTGGTTATTAAATCTGTACATGTTTGCTCTTATATGATTGTGAAAAGTTGGATTATCTGTTCAACGTTCCGCCATGAGCTGTTATATTGGTCCATTGAAATTGCAGTTTAAGTACATTAACACTCCAGCAACTTCTTTGGACAGATGACCACTGCCATTGCTATTGAAGATGTCAGGAGAGAAGTCAGAATATTGAGTTCTTTGACAGGCCACAACAACCTAGTGCAATTTTACGATTCTTGTGAGGACGAAGAGAATGTATATATAGTTATGGAGTAAGTTCACTTGTTCCATTCGCCAACTACCTTACTGTACTGATCTGCTGAAAATTATAATTAAGTATTCTAAAACAAAGTAATTAAGCATTTAAAAAAGTTATAAATCAAGTTTAGGTATTATTGTGCCAAACAAACACTATTAGCCTTAATACCTTCTGTATTATGTTAAGGAAACATAATGTTGTGTCCACATAGCATTGAGCAATATCCAAAAAAAGACGGAATATTATTTAAATAGTTCGGGGAGTTATTTCAATAGGAAAGAGATAAATATTAGAGTTAGAGATCGGATTAGTATCCTTTGAACTATTACCTGCTGACTTGCTGTCAACTAAAGCCTGACTATATAAGGGGCGCCACATCTATCAAATATCAATCAAGTGATAAGAGGATAGTTAAAAAAATCTACTATCTCCCTTGTTCCTAGTACTTAATCTGTGTTCTACTCCCCAATCCCTTACGGTGTGTCATCCGCCCATCTTCATGCTGGAAGTTACCTAGTTCGTTCCACATGATTTGTGGATTCTTGTATAGTTACCAAGGCTAAGTTTTGGTTAATTTTTGGCTGCTTACCAAACTGTCTGACAAACGTGGCATACCAGTGCTGTTTTTGCTTGACCATATTGTAGTGAATATTTTTTCGAAGAAAATCAAATGTGGCTAAAAAAAGAAACCACTGGTTGGCAAGCAAATGAAAATAAGGAAATGGAAACATGTGGTAGACAAAACTTGAATGTGGCAAAATTCTATGAATGAAACCAGTACTGCAGATTTGGCTAATTCTATGTAGGAAAAGCCTGGAAATCATACCTGGTAATCTAAGAGGAAATTCTAGTAAATTAGTATCAATCCTTATATGTAAGTTAAAATGTCAAAGTAAGCCACTGGAAATTGTAAAACTAAGGAGGCGCCCTCGTATAACGTCGAGGTCTATGCGTGCCTAATCAGCACAATCCACATTTAGGATGCCAGTTCTGCCTTTTTGGAATAAATTGTGACATTAGCATGTTTGGAGAATGGATTGTTCTACTGGTAAATGAGTGTTGCATCATGATAATGAACCGAGCTTGAAAAGTGTTTCTCTCGCCATTTAGTGAATTTTCCAGATATCCAGGTCAATGAATAGGCATATGTCCGTTATTTGAATAAGTTGCTTATTTTCCCGTGAAAATTAGCTTGGATATTAGCAGCACACACATATGTACATTGCTTGTTGAGATGCAAGCATTTATTCACAAGTTAGCTCTAAACATCCCGCTTAGTGGATGCGAACCATCTCTTTTCCGATTTAGACACTTTTGTAGATAGCACACATTTTAGATCTGTAAATTACAAACTTGCTCAACTTTAAATGATTTCCTTTTATGTTTTCTTATTATAATAGTGCTTTTGGGGATTGTAACATTGATTCTTGTGATTTTATTCGTCAATGATGTAAACAAACTCTTGAATCTTGATTGCTGTCAATATTTGTAATACTAATACAATTGTACATGTTCTTGAGAGTATTATACTATTGAGACAGCTTTTGTTGGATCTGACATAACTATGCATTTAGTACAAAAGAAGTTGTGCATCTCCAAAAGGGTGCTTCAATTTCTGAATACTTCCTGCATTTGATTATATTTGACTTATTCAAATTGTATTTTCCTGATTCAGGTTATGCAAAGGAGGTGAGCTGCTGGACAAGATTTTGGCAAGGTACTTGCAGGATATATCATTTCTAAGTCAGAATAATTTTGATAATTCCTTTCATTTACTCTAAGAGTATGTGGAAGATAACTGACTAGTTTTTCTTTGCAGAGGTGGAAAATATTCTGAAGAGGATGCAAAGGTTGTTATGCGCCAAATTTTAAGTGTTGCCTCATTTTGCCATCTTCAGGGTGTTGTTCACCGGGATCTGAAACCAGAGGTGAGGTCAAATCAAGAAATTCGTGATTAATGTTTAAAAATTCCCTTTCTTAACCCCATTTAAATTTTCTTCAGTTGTTCTATCCATACCCCTTGCATACCTGTGAGTTGTGACCATGTCCACACCAACCGACATAGCCAGTTAGCCACACATGAAAATGCATGCCCTTTTGGCCAATATTGCATTTTTTATGCCTCGTCGCGATTTAATTGCCCCATCCCTCAATATATGTTATGCATTTGCCTCTCGTGAGCTGAATTACCATGATTCCTGTGAGCCGAATGCAACTGCATGCTTTGTTTTCACTTGTCCTTATTGTTACTAATTTTGTGGATTATTAGCTCAAGTGCTATTGCTGTTGACTAAGAAAAAGTACCAAGAAACATGTTTTATGATTATTCTAATTTTTTGCTTACAAATTTTCTTCCATTCTGTAGAACTTCCTTTTCACCTCAAAGGATGAGAGCTCTGACTTGAAGGCCATAGACTTTGGTCTCTCTGATTTTGTAAAGCCAGGTTGCTCTTATAGGCTTTTCTTGATCCTTGTTCATCATTAATTTGTTATCTCATATATTTTACTAGTATCACATGTGACCATCAATCCATCATTATATTTTGCAGATGAAAGACTTAATGACATTGTTGGAAGTGCATATTATGTTGCTCCGGAAGTGCTCCATCGATCTTATGGCACCGAGGCGGATATGTGGAGCATCGGAGTAATTGCGTATATCTTGCTCTGCGGAAGCCGCCCTTTCTGGGCACGAACTGAATCAGGAATATTCCGTGCTGTTCTTAAAGCAGAACCTAATTTTGATGAAGCCCCATGGCCTACCCTCTCTGCTGAAGCAAAAGACTTTGTGAGAAGGCTGCTTAATAAGGATTACCGCAAGAGGATAACTGCTGCACAAGCCCTCTGTATGCATCACTTGTTTCTTGGTTTACTGTTGTCCAGCTTACATATGACACTGCATAATCACTCAATGACAATTACAGGTCATCCATGGATTCGTGGCACTGAAGAAGTGAAGATTCCCTTAGACATGATAATTTACAGGCTTATGAGGGCCTACATAAGCTCATCTTCTCTACGGAAATCTGCTTTGAGGGTAATTTTTTTTAGGGATGGTTTATATATTGGTTTGCACCTTGACGATCATTCTCTTTGTAGCCCCAGATTGATTGAAACATTTGCACTAGACATCCACTTCTATTTTTTTGAATAAATAGCGTCCATTATATTAATTATGTTCTTTTTGTCTTGGTGATAATTATTCACACGCATAATTTAGCGAATTTCAGTATGTATTTTTATCACTCTTTTCAGCTTCCCTCGCATAAATATGTATTGCTGGCTGTGTGTTTCCCTGAATGCCTGTGGACATGATTGTACTCTGCACATTCTCTTGACTGTCATACGTCACCTAGAGTTAAGCTGGACTCAAGGAGTAATATAGAACACGTTCTCACAAAGATCACATGTATACTTTGTGTGCCAATGCTCCATTTCCTTTGTGCATTTACATTGGAATACCATATTTTTTGCGACACTGGGACTTTAAGTTGAGTGAAAAGCTGGTTTTGCTAAGTGGCTGTTTGCACTGTTGCAGGCCCTTGCCAAGACGTTGACGACAGATCAACTATTCTACCTAAGAGAGCAGTTTGAATTGCTAGGGCCAAACAAGAGCGGATACATCACCTTGCAAAACTTGAAGACGGTTAGTTAACTTTTGCCATGTTCAGTCTAAATTACTACTCGGTGCTGTCATCAGTTACTAAAAGTACATGAAACTTGTAGGCTTTGACGAAGAACACCATGTATGTAATGAAGGATTCTAGGATTGTCGACTTTGTTAACACAGTAAGTATTTTTTTAATCTTCTTTTCAAACTTATTTATTGGAGGAGTGATGTAACAAGTCATACTTTTCTTCATGGCGCTAGATCTGCAATATTCAGTACAGAAAGCTGGATTTCGAGGAGTTCTGTGCTGCTTCCGTGAGTGTTTACCAGATGGAAAGTTTGGACACCTGGGAGCAGCATGCCCGTCAGGCGTACGAATTATTTGATAAGGAGGGCAACCGGCCAATTGTGATTGAAGAACTCGCATCAGTACGGTTTGATCCCTAGCAGTAATAGTTTGTTTGTGCTTAAAGAATGGGCATTGTTCATGATGCCTTGCCCTGTTTCTTTCTTTTCAGGAACTTGGACTCGGCCCTTCTGTTCCCCTTCACGTTGTTCTCCAAGACTGGGTCAGACATTCTGATGGAAAGCTCAGCTTCCTAGGATTCATGAAGCTACTGCACGGAGTTTCCTCGCGTGCTACGCCAAAAGCCTGATCTCTGGCTGGCATGAAAACCGGTACAAAGATTAACAGACTGTCCTGGTGACTGGTGTAGGAGCTACTTATAAAGGAAGAGCTCTCTTGTTTAGGCTTTACATTTTGCCTCCTCTTACTACCGCGCGCGTGGATTGTTGTTGTGCTCAACCTGTGTAGAGGAATGTACAGATTAGGTTAGGGGAATGGATGGGAGATTTCACGGGTAGCTCCTTTTGCCTAAAATACACATTGGCTCTGATGTATTGTGCTGCCCTGGTCACAGATTGTACTGTTGTATTCTTTGTTGTATTCATGATGCGAGAGTTATGTGCAGATCTGTCTGTAGTCATTTTAACCCCTTTGTTCGATCAACATAGTTGGTAGTTGGACTTATTCCTCATGGAAAGGAAAATCTGGGCATGTAATTTTTGCCACCATTATTTCTGGCGTGTTTGTTTGCCCACTTAAACTTTCTTGCACCCGGGCCGAAAGAAATAAGCCTGTTTGATGTCTTGGTCGCATTAGGATTTTGTACCGCATGAGTCTTAAAGCAGACTAAATGTTAGTCCGCTTGAAACGCCGAAATCGAGTGCTTTCATGGAGTCAGGCCCTGGGGATGCGTGGGGCGGAGTGGGAGACACTTCCTCACCACTCTCCCTTGTTGCCAACATCACCCTTTTCTCTTTCCTCTTGCCGTTGGCGGTTCGTCTAGCGCCGCTAAATCAAAGAGCACCGCCATGTCCGGAGATGGTGGTAGATCTAGAACAACAGATGCGCTTTCTTCTGTCACCGGGGCATCCACGTCTTCTTTCTCATCACATCCCGTGTTCCCGAGCTCCATCAATGACGGTAAGGCTTCAAATCTTTATGTTCTAGCACCGTAAATTTGTAGTATAGAGCGCAATTATAAACATAGCATTGACATGCACGCTATATTTTCACAGATTTGGCATAGTTTTAGGTCCATTTATTAGATTTTCTTCATTTCAGGTGTGCTATCATTGTTACGCTGGGAATTAGAAGATCTACATCTGCATTGGTTCGATCTATGGCTAGTCGCCTGATTTAGATAGATTCTAGATATAGGGTTTCTGTGTTGCAAAGATTGGGGATTTTGGGAGTGTTCATGTTAGGGTTTCAGGCCGATGATTAATTTACATTCTGTGTCCAAGATCTCAATGGGTTGCACGAAAGCATGCTCGTTATGATTGAACTTGGACACACAATAACAAATATAAGGCACGATTTTTTTAAGATGCTTAATTCTAGCCGATGATTAAATCTACACTAGCTTGTGACCGAGAGATGATTCTATACAACCTTGAATTTTAGCTGATGATTAAATCTACACTGTTCTTGGTTGTATAGATTCATCTCCCCGGTCTTCGTGTGAGCATCACATATGAGGCTACAACATAGTGTTATTGGATGAAACTACATGCATATTTAGTTTCCAGCCGCACATGTTCATGACGAATCATAGTACATGCTAATGGCAAAACTAATGCGATTGGAATCCGATGGTATGGACAACCGAATTGCTCGTGCTTATCCTTTGGTTTCTGATCGCACCGGCTCTGCGAATTTTGTGATGATTGTCTTGAAGCTACCAATGGGTGATATTGCTGTGTAAGTACTGAGCTAGATTTTGTTCTTGATTAGTTAGCAAACTTTGTCTTGTGCATCGCTCATGATTAAAATTTTGGTACGATGTAATGCTTAGGGGTTCTCTACAAGACCAATCTTTTGTGCAAACATATTTGTTTGTTCATTTGTGTTGGTCATGGGAAGAATCCCTTTGGCATTTGCGTCGTCATATATGAGGCAATTGTGTATGTGCTAAATTTGATGGAGCTCACTAGAATGTGATGTGCTCATAAGAATATGATGTGCTGAAATTGTGTATGTTTTTTGTCAGTTCTCCAAGCTGATGATGGGAGGTGCTATGTCCAGCCATGGTGAAGGATGCTCCAGGGATGCTGGCGAATGTAGCAACGCCAAAGGGAAGGCTTGCGAAGGTCAGCCACTCCTATGACCAAGTAGGTCCAACCTATTTTGCCAAGCCGATCATGACGCCTGGGTTGGACTTGCTGCCAATTCTAGGTGGCTTGAGAGCCCACATTGGCACTGTTCCGAGGATGATTATCCTCAAAACCAACACTGGTTGCAACTAGATGGTGAAGCCGAAGGATGTCAACGACAGGGTTTTCCTTGACCAAGGCTAGCCTAGCTTCGCGATTATCCACCAGATCAAGATAGGGTATTTTCTGACCTTCAAGTGCTGAAGGGCATGACTGAAGTGATCAAGAAGTGACCAGAGCATGATTCATCCCTTGCTATGATTGACGACTGACCTTCTTGTGATGATAGTCAGTGGCTTCTACTAGTTTGCCGTGAACTTGATCTTACTGTCTTTCTAGGTTTGAACTTGGTACAATCTTATGTCATGCTGCTATATATTGTATCCTGGTTAAATAGCTTTATCTGGTTTTATGCTTACTTGTGCACATATGGGTGGTAAACTCATCGCAAGATAAAGAAGTTATCACACCACATGATGAGTCCTTAATAAAAACACCGTTTCTTTACTCCCAGGTCAAATTTAGCCCACTAAACGACGATCCCAATTTCTACCTACCTCCTTGATAGTGACAATGCGGGCAACCAAATACCAAGGAGATTTTGGGCCATCGCCTGATCCGCGCGAGCAGTCCCCACGCATGCAACTTGTACCCATGGGAAAAAACCTACCGAGCAACCAAACACGCCCTTCGTTTCTCTATCCGCCGACCCTGGGAAGTTAGGATCTAGGGGCAGGTTCGATGGAAAATGATACTCCGGAGGATCCCGTGACTCCTGGCCTCTGCTTTCTCTGAGTGCCATGTTCCCCCGGCGAGAGAAAATGAGACGAATCCGTAGCCATAGAACCGCCACCATCCCAGCACGCGAGTGCACCGCTAATCTCCTCCCTCTCTCAGGTGTTCTTAACACAAACATAGAGAACACACAACCACGACTCAGAATCTCGGGCCACCGCTCTATGTCGCCGCGTCGCCGTTGTCCTGCCACTGTGCATGCCTCCTCCTCATCCGTTGTGCCCCCAAAGATCTATTTGCAGTAGCCACGGTCGGGCATGGAGCACCATAAGCCATCTGGCAGCCATGGCGCAACGGTGTCTCGGCCTTGTAGCATCGATGTTGGCGCTCTGTAATATCGGCGTCTCGGCCTTGTAGCATCAACGTCGATGATATGTAGCAACGACATCTCCATCATGTAGCATCGGCGTGTGTGCTATGTAGAAACGGCGTCTCGACCTTGTAGCATTGATGTTGGTGCTTTGTAGCAACGGCGTCTCAGCCATGTAGCATCGGCGTCCGCGTTGCAAGTTTGCAGTCAGAGTTTGACAGAAACTACGCATCACATGCTCATCTCATTGGAGCATTACAATCATGCTTGAGGTCGCTAAGCAAACTTTTCAGGGGCCTAAATTCTTTGAAGTGGTGTCATACGCTTTGTGGAAATTTGAAAGATCGGAAATGGTAAAATCTTTGATAGGAAAAACCCATCAATTCTAGTTGTCTTTTTTTTGAAAGGGAACGGACCGGAAGGTCCCAGAACTGGCATTAAAATATCAAAATTGATACAATGTTGCAGAAAGGACCTAAATAAAACAAATAACAACCATGTCCTTCCAATTTACACAAGGGACCCTAGAAAGAATCTCCAAAAGCCATTGAGTCCTTGCGCAAACTCCGACCTCGTCGGCGATGCTATTGCCACCATCGCCAGCTGCGTCCTCTCCATTGACAGGCAAGGTAGAAGGGCCTCCTGACGAGGTTTTATCTCGTCAATGTCCATTGTTATGAGCTTGGGTTTTGGAGAAGATGGGGATGCTGGAGATCGTAGAACGGTTAGCAAACAAGCAACAAGGGGACACGAGATTTACCCAGGTTCAGGCCCCCAGAGGGAAAACCCTACTCCTACTTGTTTGCTCTTGATTACGGCGAAACCGAAAAATACAGGGGTGCGCAGATGCAATCTGGCGTGGAGGTGTGTATGCGGTGGTATGCGAAGTTAGATCTGTAGATCTGTTGTGGTCTAGTATATTGCGTAGGGTAATTTGTCCTCCTCGTTGGACCCTCCTAGCCTTTATATATGGAGAGGCTAGGTCTCGGGTGCCAATACGATTTGGTTACAAGTTGTAATCAAACTCTAGTCTTGAGATTTCCTTGTCTTGCGCGCTTGGGGGCCCGTGTCCATATGGGCTTCATATCAGCCGAACCGTCATAGGCGTCATGAACCCTGGCAGGTCGTCGAGTGGGCCTTCTGTCGGGCTGGACCAGGTATGCTAACATCGTGTACCCGTAGGGTATAACCATGTCAGTAGCCCCCGAGTGTTCATTCGAATCGTAGATTTGGCTGAGGACTCTTCAATCCTTCGGGTGCAGCTATTTTTGTATGTTTAGAGAACGACTTGAGTATGTAGGGATTGTTGATGCGTGTGCCTGACTCTCCCGACAGATCAGGGTCAATTAACTATCTTAGGACAAAACAACACGATCTTCTTCAGATTCGAGTCCCTCGACTCGAACCCGGAACATATGCTGGCGTAATTCGACTCAGGCCGCGGAGGATTACAGGAGTGGAATTCCAGTAAATTTTAAACGATATACCCAACGCGTCCGTCGGGATTTTTCATCGCGCCTGTTGGCACGGATTCTCACTAGCAGAGCGCAGTCGTGTGTGTTGCCAGGTCATCAGATGATATCTGTAGGTCTTATCTTTGTGTCGCAGACATAGCATCCGAATGTTTATCACCGCGGAGGTGTTTCGGGTAGCCAAGGAGGATGTTGCTCACTTAGCGTTTAATTGGGACAGAGTTACCGAAAAGTTTTTGCATGCTGATCTGAAGGATCGCAGTCAAAGAATTCATAGGGCGCGCGACCAGCGCTCCCTATGGGAGTAGCCCCCGAGTGTCTGTTCGAGTCGCAGAAACTTATAGTCGTCGGTTGCGCAATACAGTGATCCGGAAGTTCTTCGGATGACCTTGCAGAGGCCCTGAATGCTTTCATTTTTTCGAATGCACGACCAGCGCTCCCTATGGGAGTAGCCCCCGAGTCCTCGGTTGAATCGTTGATTCGAGTGAGGAATTGAAGCGTGCCACTCGAAGATCTTCTATGTGCGTGATCGGCGCTCCAGTTTAGAGTAGTCCCCGAGTGTCTGGCGGAGTCGTAGACTCGGACAGAGACTCGAGTCTTGTATCTTGCGGTTGTAGTCGAAAATCTCGTGGGTGTACCGCTGACCCGGAAGTACATCGGGTGCGCGACCAGCGCTCCTGATAGGAGTAGCCCCCGAGTGTCTAGTCGAGTTGTAGACTCGAGTGGATACTCATGCGAGGAGAAACCACTGACCCGGAAGTGCTTCGAGTCAGCGTCTCACACATAAGAAGCCAGGAGTCAACGTAGCAGAGTGATGCGGCGTTTAGCCGGAAGGACTCGACATTGCGGATGAAGTCGACGCCGTTGCTTCTGTAGGGTGCGCGACCTATGTCGCGTCTTTGTAAGCTGCAGAAAACATGAAGAATTGTGAAGTACTTGTATCTTGTAAGAAATATTTGCCTGTCGGCTTGTATAGTAAGATTCTGGTGCCGATTGAGTCAGACACTTTTGCACTGTATGCTAGGCCTTTTCGTTAGCCTAATTACCCTTAGTATCAGTACCTTGTCGAGGCACTCGGAGTTCAAGGATTTGACGATCAGGCAGAATCAGCTACTCGGGCTGTCGCGTTCGAGGTGCTCGAGTGCGTGGAGCCGATGGCACATTAGATTACTCGAAGAGGGCGCAACCCCTGAGTGTTTCGAGTGCGATTAAAGTAATAAAAAGAATCAAATCTGAGTAGTGAACTTAGCTTCGTTGGTTTGTTGACGAGGTGAAACGGGTCGTGAGAGCCAACGCAACCGGAGGGTCATGGTCTCGAGAGCCGTTGTGACCGGCAGTCACAGGAGGCGATGCAACCTGCGGATCGCGGGCGTCGAAGTAGTGGTTCGTTGGAGCCGAAGGGCCCCGAGCCGCTGTAGCCGAAGACCACAGCGAGTCGCGCGACAGAGTCGAAAGATCCCTGGGTCGCTAGAGTTGAAGACCATAGCAGAAGCGAAGGGAGCCCCCGAGTCGCTGGAGCCGAAGATCGTATCGGGTCGCTGCAGTCGAAGACCGTAGCGGAACACCGCATTCGAAAGATTTCCGGGTCGCCGAAGCCGAAAACCGCAGCGGGTCGCACGGGGGAGTGGGCGCATCCCGGGTGTATAGCCAACATGGTGGAGTCAGCGTAGTAGTCGAGTAATCCAAATAGCGGCGCCGACGGACACATCCTTTGTACTGCGTGTGTCTTCTATTTTGTACTGATCTTTTGATTGCTTGTATCAATAAATCTTTTCCGATCAGACGAGATTTGTCCTGATGCATGTAAACTGACTCAGCATTATGCTTCTTTGACCAAGTAGAATACATGATTGCCTCGGAAGTTTTAAGAAATTAACGTGATCGAACTCAGCCAGAATAGCTAGCTTTAATTGCTTTGGTCTCCACGTAGAGCTCACTTTTTCCTCCATGGATTCCACACCCATCGATCGTGTGACCTTCGTGCGATCCGAACCAACCTTGTCAAGGCAGCTACGGTGATGTTGGCGCGTATACGCATATGTGTGCACGTCTTAGTTCACGAAGCCCAGGAATTAAATACTGGGCGCCGCCGAAAGGTTTGTAGATTGGATCAGCGTACCAAGGCGACGGAGATGTCCAGCCCAGCATCATGTGTACAACCGGGATTTCTTCATGGTTCTGACAGAATTCAAAGTAGATCCGCTCTTTAGAAGTCGACGAATCGTAGATCGCAGTAGATGTGACCGTCACGATCGCACAATCAGCGCCCCCGTTTTCCACAGACGGCGCCAATTGACGAGGTTTTATCTCGTCAATGTCCATTGTTATGAACATGGGTTTTGGAGAAGATGGGGATGCTGGAGATCGTGAAACGGTTAGCAAACAAGCAATAAGGGGACACGAGGTTTACCCAGGTTCAGGCCCCCGGAGGAAAAACCCTACTCCTGTTTGTCTGTTCTTAATTACGGCGAAACCGAAAAATACAGGGGTGCGCAGATACAATCTGGCATGGAGGTGTGTATGTGGTGGTATGCGAAGTTAGATCTGTAGATCTGTTGTGGTCTAGTCTATTGCGTAGGATAATCTGTCCTCCTCGTTGGACCCTCCTAGCCTTTATATATGGGGAGGCTAGGTGTCGGATGCCAATACGATTTGGTTACAAGTTGTAATCAAACTCTAGTCTTGAGCTTTCCTTGTCTTGCGCGCTTGGGAATCCGTGTCCATATGGGCTTCATATCTGTCGAACCGTCATAGGCGTTATGGACCCTGGCAGGTCGTCGAGTGGGCCTTCTGTCGGGCTGGACCAGGTATGCTAACATCGTGTACCCGTAGGGTATAACCATGTCACCTCCTTCCGGAGGTTAAAGATGGGGGCGTCGGTGTAGGGGTTCGTAGCATGGAAAATAAAAAAATTCTATCGCACTAACACAACAAGCCAAGATCTATCTACTAAATTATAGCAATGAGGCAATAGAGTACTAACCTCGAAGATCCAAAGCGGTTAACGAGATCAGATTCTCGTGGGTGATGTAGTCGTTCACTTGTCGATCTCAAGATCGCGTAGACGATCCTTCCGGCGCCGCGTTCCAGCAGCGCTTCCGCAGTCGGTCACATGTTTGGTACTCGATGAAGACCTTCTTCTCCCTTGTTCCAGCAGGCATCGGAGGTTGTAGTTCTCTCCTCGCGATTCCGGCAGCACGACGACGTGGTGTAGGAAGTAGAGGGAAGATCCCGCAGGGCTTCGCCTAAGTCGGAGCATGTTATGGTGGAGAAATAGGGTTTCTCTGACAATCTAGGGTTTAGAAGCCAGAGAGGAGGAGGTGGAGCCGACGGCGGCGCGGCGGCGGATTCTTGGAGGGGTGGTGCTTGTTGTGTTCTTGGGGGCACCCCTTCCCCTCTATTTATGAGAGGGAGGGGTAGCTTGGGAGAGGGGAGTTTGAATCCTACCCCAACTCCCTCTCCTACTAGGCGCGTGGTGGAGCGAGAGAAGTATTCTCTCCTTCCTTCACCAGGAAACATTGTCCCAATTTGACTTTTCAAACTTGCCTTTTGACTTTCAATATTGGAGTTTAATTTCTTTCTTTTAAACGCCCAGCCAAGTGACGTAGGCCATGATGCAATCATTCCACTTAGTCATGACACAGTCATGTACCCTTCCCCTTCCGGTCCGGTGAACCTTCTAGACCCTTCTAGATCATTCTAGTGAAAACACCGGAATCATTCCCGAACTCCGGAATTAGACTTTCCTTATATGAATCTTATTCTCCAGATCTCCTCATGATATCCCAGATCCCATCTGAGACTCCGAACAACATTTGATCTCCCTACTTACATTCCATATCTACTAAACAACATCGAATCCTTAAGTGTGTCTCCCTACGGTTCGTGAATTATGCAGACATGACCGAGACTCTTCTCCGATCAATAACAAATAGAGGAATCTGGAAATTCATATGGCTCCCACATATTTCTACGATTACTTTGCGATTGAATGAAACATTTACATACAATACCAATTTCCCTTTGTCTCGCGATATTTTACTTATCCAAGGTCTGATCGTCGGTATCTCTGCATACCTAGTTCAACCTCGTTACCGATAAGTACTCTTTACTCGTTCCTGTGATATGTGATCCCTTGTGATCCAGTCACATGCTTGCAAGCTAATTTGATGACATTCCACCGAGAGGGCCTAGAGTATATCTATCCGTCATATGGATGGAAAAATCCCACTCTTGATCCATGTGCCTTAACACATACTTTCCGAACACTCAATGCCACCTTTATAACCACCCAATTATGAAATGGTGTTTGATGTCATCAAAGCACCCTTCCGGTGATGGTGATTAGCATGATCTCATGGTCGAAGGAATTAGGTTACTATGTATCAGAAAGCTTATAGCAAACAAACTATTGAAATGACTTGATCTTTATGCTACGTTTATCTATAGGAGTATGTCCATCACACCATTCTTATAATGATATGACCTTGTTGTTAATAACATCTCAATGTTCATGATTAGGAAACCATGATCATATATTAACCAACAAGCTAGTTTAACAAGAGGCTTTACTAGGGACTCTTTTATGTTTACAAATCACACAGGTATTAATGTTTCCGGTTAATACAATTATAGCATGGTATGTAAAAATTTATCATAAGCATGAAGATATGATAATAACCACTTTATTATTGCCTCTTGGGCATATCTCCAACAGTCTCCCACTTGCACTAGAGACAATAATCTAGTTTCAAATCTTTGTGTATTCAACACCTATGGCTTTATAGTGTTGTATGTACACGATTGCTAGTGGTCAACTGATCTTCCGATCCGACACTTACAGGCCTGTAACACCCTCAGAATCGGACCTATGCAAGTTTTAGCAAAATTCGCCAAACCCGCATAGAAACGATTCAAAGGTGCCCACCAGGCACTTTCGTTCGGGTGGAAAACGAAGTAATAACATTACACAACAGTCCTCGATGGGACCCACAGAACAGATATATGTAACAGCGACTCAAAGAGTCAAGAATACAGATATAATATACAAAGATCCAAATCACCTTGAGAACGATATAGCGTCCGACTACGGACAAGAAGCAAATGGGGCTAAGAGCCCTGAAGAATAACCAATGGCGTCCATAACCTGCCTGGCCAAGCGGAAGGGTAACCCCGCTAACGGCCGATCTCAAAA
Source organism: Avena longiglumis (assembly GCA_030063025.1). Classification (NCBI taxonomy): domain Eukaryota; kingdom Viridiplantae; phylum Streptophyta; class Magnoliopsida; order Poales; family Poaceae; genus Avena; species Avena longiglumis. The sequence goes on along the minus strand of CP125975.1, from coordinate 441,126,648 downwards.
CCTGCTTAAACAAAGGGGTGCCGACAAAGGGCAAAGGAAAAGAAGGAGCGCCAAGATCTTGAGGCCAAGACACGGCGAGGCTAGAATTCGGTCCTCGCCTACATAGGTATAGTGGATCGAGCGGCAAAGATGCACTAAACAACCTATAGAGACTCGATACAACTGGCGGTTATCAGAGAGGGGTGAGAATGACCTATCCGGGTCCAACCTGAAGCTAACACCAAACCAACCCATCCTGGTGTTTCCCCCTCGAGACCAAACGAGGAAGTCAACCGAGGAACTCACACCGTTGGCAGTTTTACTTATTCAGTTATCGTTGCAGTAATTTACTAGTTAGGTTTAGATATTCATCCTGATAAAGTAAGCAGTAGGCACTTTTAATTAACCATTCCGTTATAGTTGTAACACTTACTAATCAGATATGAATAGCATGAGATAACCCTTAAACCCAGCAGTTGTTGGTACTTTTATTCAGCCATTCCGTTGTAGTTGCAATACTTACTAGTCAGGTACAATGGTCGCAAGCGACAATCCAAACAAGCAATTGTGGGCAGTATTATTTAGTCATTCCGTTATAGTGAAGCTGATTACTAGTCATTATAAAGTCAAATTTATAGCAATAAACTTTAGTTATGCTTGTCTATGGTCGAGATACTGTGCTCCAAGTCGTCCATATCCGCGGACACGGCTTTCAGAAAGTTTTACCCGCCGGGTGCACCAATAGCAACACACGCTCGATCAACCTCGGAAAACCAAATCAAAACCCAACGAGGCTTTCACGATGAACAATCACAGGATTCAGAAATATTTCAGGCCACCCTTAGGTAGATCCCGCAACGGCCACCGACTCGAGACGGGCTCAAGGTTTGGGTATACGGCAGGAACGATCGGGAACCCGAAAGTGTGGCTGGGCTTGTCGACACGCGGAATCGTGTCCCGATCCTAAAAGATAAAGGTGCTCCTCGCACAAATTAAATACGTAGTAGCATGGCATAAGTACAGATTGTAAATAAAACCTCAAACTAGTTTGTGGCCCCAAGAAATAAGATGAATCAAGATCCGCTGGGGTCCCATATACCTCCCGGATGTGGATAGCGCGATAAATCAAGGAACAGGTATCAAGTACTCGGGGTCTTACGGGACACAAGTGGGCGTTCGGAAACCAAATATTATCTATCACCCACCGATGCCTCTGCTTATTTCAATTTTAGTGGTTAAACAGGAATTTAAAGTGACGATAAGTAAAACTATGATCGGCTCCAACATCAACATGCGGCAATACATCAACAACTGTGGCATTGGACGACACGCAACAGCACTTGAGCAAGCGACTACGACGCGCAAGTCCAACTATCTACCAAACAACAGGTAATAGGGTGTGTCCAAGGCAATATAAGGCTGCAAGGGATATCACGGGTACGAAATCTAGAGCATCGCAACACAGATAGCAATAGATCAACAGGAGGGAATAAATACTATAAAAGTAAGATAGGTAGAAAGGGGGAGGTGCTCGCCTGACAACATTGTCGAAGGTTCCACCGAGGATCGGGGCGAAGCTCACATCAAATCAACGGCCTCATCCGCGAAGAAACAAAACACTAGAATAACACCGGATGCACTATTTAATACAACGGCAGAAGATCGGCATGATGCATGTATGATGCCTGACATGGCAAAGATGCGATGCATTTAGGTCATATTAAGCGGAACCGGGGTCCCGACAATTAATTAGGTGGTTCATGTTGTTTAGCTTCCCCGTAATTTAAGTGTTGCATAAGCAAGACAAAAGATGGCACCGGTTCGCTACACAAGTTTAAATGAGGCCAATATAAGGCTAGATTTGCCCGCATATGGGCCCCATATTAATTATGCAGTGAATCGGCATAAGGCCCCCAAATCAATGATATGCATGCGACAATTTAATATGCGACAAGTTTTATGTTTAGCGTTTATAAAATAGGGTTCGGATAAGGGTCACACATTGAGGGTCTCGACGGACTTGGGGTTCCGGTTCGAGGTCCGGTCTCGGGTTCGGATTCGACGGTCGTTCTCGGATTCATCGGGTAGATCTTGTCGATCCGGAAAAGCAGGACTTGGTTTGGTGCCGGGCGCATCGGGTTCGCTTTGGTCGGTGCCGTTCTTGTCGATTCGTGGAGACCGCCGGGTCCGCGGGTCGGTCGGACTTGGCGTTCCTTTCGGTTCGGTCTTGGCGTCGAGGCGAACTTGGCGTCCGACGGTTCGTTCGCGCGGATCGGTCTTCGGCTCCGATCATCGGACTCGTGGGGCAGATCATGAGGGGGCATCACCTTCGCCTCCGGGTTCCGGTTACGAGTGTCGTTGTCGATCTTGGATTAGCGTCGGTACCCTTTGAGTCACGCCTTGTTCATTCATTGACCACATCAGCCTCGAGCCGGTCTGATTGGTGAGCGCCCGCGCGAAGAACTTGTCAAGTTAAGGTCGAACTTGGTGGTCACTGGTCTTCGGATCCGGTGTGGTCGATTGGCGCTGATGCAAGGATGGCGTTCCTGCACTGGGAAAACGATTAGAGGGTCCAGGAGCTACACAGGGTGGCCAAGCGCTGAAGGAAAAACGGCCGGCGGCGGCACTCTGCAGAGGCACAAGGCGAGCATGGCGACGGCGCAGAGGGGCCGCGACGGTTGCAGACGGAAAACCCGGCGGGCGGGCGACGCGGGCGGCAGGCGAGGTAGCGCCGCGCGGGCGCCGTGTGCTGGGCGAGGCCGGGGCAGCGGGAAGGCCGGCGCAGCGAAGCTTGAGGGGGAGGAGCTCGCGGCGGAAGAGAGAGAGGGCGCCGGGGAGCGGAGAGGCGGAGGGATGAGGCGCGACGGCGCGGCCGGGGCCGGCACTGAAGGTGGCGGGCGCAGGCGAGCTTGGAGGCAGGAAGCCGGGGCGAGGCGCAGCGGATGCGGCCGGGGAAGGGAGCGGCAGCTCTGGCGCTGATGCAGCGCGGGCGGGCTGGAGGCGGCGGAGCTGGGGCGGAGGCGGGAGCTGGCGGCGCCGAGGGAAGAGGTGGTGGGGCGGGCGTGAGGCGGACGAGGGAGGGCGCGAGCGCGCTGGAGCAGCGGCAGCGGCGATGGGCGCATGGCGGCTGCCGGAGAGCGGGGGTGGAGCGACGGGGCGAGCAGAGAGAGAGGGCCGGAGGGAGCGATGGCGCTGGGGGAAGAGGACCGCGAGCGGGGAAGGGGGCGGCCGCGGGGAAGAAAGAGAAGGGAGAGAGAGAGTGCGGGGCACGCGGGCAGGGGTGGGTCCGGTGGGCGTGTCAAAGGGGTCCAGGTGGGGGGGCGCGTGTGAGTGTGGCGCGTCGTGTGGGGTGGGGCCAGCTGGGGTTGGTGGTGTGAGTGCTAGGCCACGTGGCAGCTAGGGAGTGGTGGAGGAGAGGGAGAGGGCGAGGTGGCGACTAGCCATTGGATGGGGTGATGTGGCCAGCGGTTTGGGTAGGTTCTCTGGGTAGCTGTAGGATTAAGGGCGGACCGATCTGTTTTGTACGGGGGTGGTCGTTCGGGTCGATTTGGCCCGTTCGACTGCCCCCACTAAAATAATTAATTAAATTATTTATATCAATCAGCGTTTTTGCAAACTGACAACGGACAAAACAAAATACTCCGGTGACCCGGGTTTGCGCGATAATTAAGGTGGGGCGTTTTAGAAAACAAAACGGGCTTTGCGAAATAGTTTTATGCAAACAATGCATGATGATGACGATGCAATGCACAAATTCAACGCGATTTTCTAGTAGTGGTTTTGCGGGATGCCACAATTCGACACCACTAACAATGGATCTCGCCCTCGAGATCCGCCTCATGGTACCGGAAGGAAGGCCGGCGGTCTGCGTCTTCTCGCTTCGTGTAGATCCTCGCGACACCACTAACAATGGTTCTTCCTCCATCTGGAAATCGGCGACACCACCAACAAAGGGTCGTTGTTCCTGATCGTCGAGAGAACACTCCGGAGAACAAAGGACGAAGGTAGAGGTATCAAACGATAAGGCCACCTCTAACTTCCATTAGAAGAGGGAAAAGTTACATTGATCCACCAGTTCGATGTACAGAGCGAACAGTAAGAGTCGGGTAGGGTGATCAGTCCATCCCGTACCCACACTATCAACGCTATACATGAGTAGGAGAATCAGGCAACGCAACTCTCGAGATTTAGACTGAAGATCTTCATAGGTGGTATCCGGAACAAAGGAATGTTGCCAGCAGAAATCGTATGAAAGACACAATGATTAGGTTTCGCGATGGTTCCATTGGCATGAACAACACATGCTCAAGGTCAACTCCAACTTCACCAATGCTCGTCCTTCTCATATGTTTTTCAACGACACAGATATCCAGCAAGGAACACATATGGATAAAGAGCTCAAGAACAAAAGATTGGAGGAAGGGTACAACAGACAAGTTGCCGATTGATGATCGTAGCACCTCCGTTACAAAAGGGAGAAAACGAAACCCTGAAGGTACGACGGAAACCCAACCACGAGAAATCCTGGACTCGAAGAGAGATAAGAGAGCAGATTCAAAACACGTAGAGATAAGAGAGGAATAGCAAAGGGTAAGGAGTAAATTCAGACCTAGTCAGAACTATCCAACCGATTTTGCAAAAATAGTTTTGACACTCTACTTCGGCCGTTAGCTAGGTTATCCTACAGGCTAGACTTGTGGGGTATCGCAACTGCTGGGCTCTGATACCACTCTGTAACACCCTCATAATCGGACCTATGCAAGTTTTAGCAAAATTCGCCAAACCCGCATAGAAACGATTCAAAGGTGCCCACCAGGCACTTTCGTGCGGGTGGAAAACGAAGTAATAACATTACACAACAGTCCTCGATGGGACCCACAGAACAGATATATGTAATAGCGACTCAAAGAGTCAAGAATACAGATATAATATACAAAGATCCAAATCACCTTGAGAACGATATAGCGTCCGACTACGGACAAGAAGCAAATGGGGCTAAGAGCCCTGAAGAATAACCAATGGCGTCCATAACCCTGCCCAGGCCAAGCCGGAAGGGTAACCCTGCTAACGGCGTCGATCTCAAAACCTGCTTAAACAAAGGGGGTGCCGACAAAGGGCAAAGGAAAAAGAAGGAGCGCCAAGATCGAGGCCAAGACACGGCGAGGCTAGAATCGGTCCTCGCCTACATAGGTATAGTGGATCGAGCGGCGGCAAAGATGCACTAAACAACCTATAGAGACTCGATACAACTGGCGGTTATCAGAGAGGGGTGAGAATGACCTATCCGGGTCCAACCTGAAGCTAACACCAAACCAACCCATCCTGGTGTTTCCCCCTCGAGACCAAACGAGGAATTCAACCGAGGAACTCACATCGTTGGCAGTTTTACTTATTCAGTTATCGTTGCAGTAATTTACTAGTTAGGTTTAGATATTCATCCTGATAAAGTAAGCAGTAGGCACTTTTAATTAACCATTCCGTTATAGTTGTAACACTTACTAATCAGATATGAATAGCATGAGATAACCCTTAAACCCAGCAGTTGTTGGTACTTTTATTCAGCCATTCCGTTGTAGTTGCAATACTTACTAGTCAGGTACAATGGTCGCAAGCGACAATCCAAACAAGCAATTGTGGGCAGTATTATTTAGTCATTCCGTTATAGTGAAGCTGATTACTAGTCATTATAAAGTCAAATTTATAGCAATAAACTTTAGTTATGCTTGTCTATGGTCGAGATACTGTGCTCCAAGTCGTCCATATCCGCGACACGGCTTTGAAAGTTTTACCCGCCGGGTGCACCAATAGCCACACACGCTCGATCAACCTCGGAAAAACCAAATCAAAACCCAACGAGGCTTTCACGACTGAACAATCACAGGATTCAGAAATATTTCAGGGGGCCACCCCTTAAGTAGATCCCGCAACGAAGCCAGCTGACTCCGAGACGGGCTCAAGGTTTGGGTATACGGCTGTGAACGACTGGGAACCCGAAAGTGTGGTTGGGCTTGTCGACACCGCGGAATCGTGTCCCGATCCTAACAAGATAAAGGTGCTCCTCGCACAAATTAAATACAGAAAGTAGCATGGCATAAGTACAGGATTGTAAATAAAACCTCAAACTAGTTTGTGGCCCCAAGAAATAAGACTGAATCAAGATCTGGCTCAGGGGGGTCCCATATACCTCCCGGATGTGGATAGCGCGATAAATCAAGGAACAGGTATCAAGTACTCGGGGTCTTACGGGACACAAGTGGGCGCTCGAAACCAAATATTATCTATCACCCACCGATGCCTCGCTTATTTCAATTTTAGTGGTTAAACAGAATTTAAAGTGACGATAAGTAAAACTATGATCGGCTCCAACATCAACATGCGGCAATACATCAACAATCGTGGCATTGGACGACGCAAAGCACTTGAGCAAGCGATCACGACGCCGCAAGTCCAACTATCTACCAAACAATGTAATAGGGTGTGTCCAAGGCAATATAGGGCTGCAAGGGATATCACGGGTACGAAATCTAGAGCATCGCAACACAGATAGCAATAGATCAACAGGAGGGAATAAATACTATAAAAGTAAGATAGGTAGAAAGGGGGAGGTGCTCGCCTGACAACATTGTCGAAGGTTCCACCGAGGATCGGGGCGAAGCTCACATCAAATCAACGGCCTCATCCGCGAAGAAACAAAACACTAGAATAACACCGGATGCACTATTTAATACAACGGCAGAAGATCGGCATGATGCATGTATGATGCCTGACATGGCAAAGATGCGATGCATTTAGGTCATATTAAGCGGAACCGGGGTCCCGACAATTAATTAGGTGGTTCATGTTGTTTAGCTTCCCCGTAATTTAAGTGTTGCATAAGCAAGACAAAAGATGGCACCGGTTCGCTACACAAGTTTAAATGAGGCCAATATAAGGCTAGATTTGCCCGCATATGGGCCCCATATTAATTATGCAGTGAATCGGCATAAGGCCCCCAAATCAATGATATGCATGCGACAATTTAATATGCGACAAGTTTTATGTTTAGCGTTTATAAAAATAGGGGTTCGGATAAGGGTCACACATTGAGGGGTCTCGACGGACTTGGGGTTCCGGGGTTCGAGGTCTGGTCTCGGGATTCAGGATTCGACGGGTCGTTCTCGGATTACTGGGGTAGATCTTGTCGCATCCGGAAAAGCAGGACTTGGTTTGGTGCCGGGGCGCATCGAGTTCGCTTTGGTCGGTGCCGTTCTTGTCGCATTCGTGGAGACCCTGTCGGGTCCGCGGGTCGGGTCGGACTTGGCGTTCCTTTCGGTTCGGGTCTTGGCGTCCGAGGCAGAACTTGGCGTCCGACGGGGTTCGCGCGCGGATCGCTTCGGGCCCGATCATCGGTCTCGGGTGGCAGATCATGAGGGGGCATCGCCTTCGCCTCCGGGTTCCGGTTACGAGTGTCGTTGTCGATCTTGGATTAGCGTCGGTACCCTTTGAGTCACGCCTTGTTCATTCATTGACCACATCAGCCTCGAGCCGGTCTGATTGGTGAGCGCCCGCGCGAAGAACTTGTCAAGTTAAGGTCGAACTTGGTGGTCACTGGTCTTCGGATCCGGTGTGGTCGATTGGCGCTGATGCAAGGATGGCGTTCCTGCACTGGGAAAACGATTAGAGGGTCCAGGAGCTATACAGGGTGGCCAAGCGCTGAAGGAAAACGGCCGGCGGCGGCACTCTGCAGAGGCACGAGGCGAGCATGGCGACGGCGCAGAGGGGCCGCGACGGTTGCAGACGGAAAAACCCGGGCGGCGCGGCGACGCGGGCGGGCGAGCGGCTGGCGCGCGGCGCCTGCAGGCGAGGCCGGGCAGCGGGAAAACCGCGCAGCAAGCTTGAGGGGAGGAGCTCACGGCGAAGAGAGAGGGCGCCGGGAGCAGCGAGGAGGGATGAGGCGCGACGGGCGCGGGCCGGGCAGGCGGCGGCGGGCAGCGAGCTTGGAGGCGGAGGCCGGGCGAGGCGCAGCGGATGCGCCGGGAAGGGAGCGGCAGCGCCTGGCGCCTGATGCGGCGCGCGGGCGGGCTGCGGAGGCGGCGGAGCCTGGGGCGGAGGCGGGAGCTGGCGGCGCCGCGAGGGAAGAGGTGGTGGGCGGGCGGCGTGAGTTTGACGAGGGAGGCGCGAGGCGCTGGCCGGGCGGCAGCGGCGCGATGGGCGCGGCTGCCGGAGAGCGGGGGTGGAGCGACGGGGCGAGCAGAGAGAGAGGGCCGGAGGGAGCGATGGCGCTGGGAAGAGGATCATGAGCGGGAAGGGCGGCCAGGGAAGAAAGAGAAGGGAGAGAGAGAGGGAGCACGCAGGCAGGTGGGTCCGTGGGTGGGCAGGCGTCTGGGTCCAGGGGGCTGAGTGGGGGGGCGCGCGCGTGTGAGTGTGGTGCGTCGTGTGGGGTGGGGCCAGCTGGGGTTGGTGGTGTGAGTGCTAGGCCACGTGGCAGCTAGGGAGTGGTGGAGGAGAGGGAGAGGGCGAGGTGGCGACTAGCCATTGGATGGGGTGATGTGGCCAGCGGTTTGGGTAGGTTCTCTGGGTAGCTGTAGGATTAAGGGCGGACCGATCTGTTTTGTACGGGGGTGGTCGTTCGGGTCGATTTGGCCCGTTCGACTGCCCCCACTAAAATAATTAATTAAATTATTTATATCAATCAGCGTTTTTGCAAACTGACAACGGACAAAACAAAATACTCCGGTGACCCGGGTTTGCGCGATAATTAAGGTGGGGTGTTTTAGAAAACAAAACGGGCTTTGCGAAATAGTTTTATGCAAACAATGCATGATGATGACGATGCAATGCACAAATTCAACGCGATTTTCTAGTAGTGGATTTGCGGGATGCCACAAGGCCCGTGTGTAATTGCATGTATTTGCGTCTCCACGCATCACTCATTCTGTAATGCGATGGCTTTGTATAAATTTGGTCCTTTGGTGAGACCTTTAGTTTCTTAGGGTTAAAACATATTGATAATATTGTCGTACAATATATTTTCATAGTACTATCCTGTTGTGAACCACACCTAGTTTGATAACAAACTACTTGACACAAATGCCCTCTTTTGCTGCTACAATAGCAGTCATATACTTAGCCTTTTGTTGTAGTATCTGTCATAATGTCTTAACTTTAGAACTCATCCAAATCCATTATGGACCTTACTTTACATCATATTGTGCCACCCTTAGTTTAGATTGAGATAAACTTAATTTGTACTTTGTGATAAAACTAGTATCAATGTAGTACTTATACAATGAACTAACCATCTATTTGTCACTTCTATAAAATAATATATTCTTAGTTCTTCTAAAAGATCATAATAATATCCTTACTATCATCCAATGATCATCTTATGAATAATTCTGGTATATTCTCATAATATTTAGAGCATAGGACATATTGATACGCCAGAAAAGTATCTATAATTTTTGATGTGCCATGCTTGTTCTGTATCAACCTTGTTATGTTTTGTCTACACTTTGAGGTGTTTTTATATCTTTTCTGGAACTAACCTGTTAACAAGTTGCCACAGTGCCAGTTGCCTGTTTTTGGTTCCAGAAAGGCAAAAAATCAATATTCTCGGAATTGGACGGGACAAAAGCCAAATTCATTATTTTTCCCAGAGCAACACGGAAACACGAAGCAGAGTCGGAGGGGGGGACACAGGGTGGATGCACCCCCTAGGTGCGGTCAAGCCCTGGAGGCGCCCACAGGGGGTATGGGCCCCCTGGACCCCCACCGACCTTGACTCCTGTGCCTATAAGAAGCCTCCGACCCAAAAACCCTAGATCATCCAAAAGAAATCCACGAAAACCTCTGTAGCGCCGCCGTGACCGAAGGGGAGATTCGGGGGATAGAAAGTCTCTGTTCCGGCACCCTGCCAGGACAGGGAAGTGCCCCCGGAGCCATCTCCATCGATCTCCACCACCATCTCCATCACCGTTGCTGATTCCCATGATGAGGAGGGAGTAGTTCTCTCTCGAGGCTAAGGGCTCTACCGATAGCTATGTGTTCATCTCTCTCTATGCATGATCTTGTTGTGGTCATGAGCTTTGTAATCAATTATATCTACCTTGATACTCAAGTGCTTCATTAGATCTCTGCTCTCCCCATGTGTGTGAAACTGACAGCGTGCACGCCATCGTGGCACTTAGGTTTGAGTCTACATAAATACTCTTTGTGCTTTAATAGATCTATGATTTTCCCCACGTGTGTGAAAGTGACAGCATGCATACCGTGTGTGGTACTTTGGCTAGATTGAATATTTGTTATGAGTTATATTTGGAGTTGGATGTCTCTATGAAATTGTGGTATTTGTTGGAACCATCTAGCGCTCAAGGTGACAGTGTGGGGTTATCTAGATTGGGGAAGGCGGACTTTGAGGAGTGTTGTTATAGCCCTACTGATGATTAGAGTGTCCAACCAGAGATTAGTTAAGAGTAGTATCATGAAGAGAGGATATTTATATGAGAGAGTGTTCACTAGTGAAAGTATGATCCCTAGGCCTTGTTTCTAAGCATTGAAACACCGTTTGATACAAGATATGTTGCATGTTTGCTCGCTTCCTTCAGTTTGCCTTTATTCTGTTCCTCCACGCCATCAGCTATTTTCTAACACCGTTATCCCACGTCAACAACAAGTCAGAAGCTCTTTTCTAGCACCGTTACCACTTGTATTTCACTATATCTTCGTCGAACTAGTGCACCTATACACCTAACAAGTGTATTGGGTGTGTTGGGGACACAAGAGACTTCTTGTATCTTGATTGAAGGGTTGCTTGAGAGGGAATACCTTTGACCACTTACTCCCTGAGTTTGATAAACCTTGGGTAATCCACTTAAGGCAAACTTGTTGCTGTTCTACAAACCTCTGCACTTGGAGGCCCAACAACTGTCTAGAAGAATAGAAGTGTGTAGACATCAAGCTCTTTTCTGGCGCCGTTGCCGGGGAGGTTTTGGGCTTTTACCTTTCCTCCACGTCAAGCTCCATCAAAGTCTTTTCTGGCGTTGTTGCCGGGGAGGTAAGGTAAAAGGTACTCACATCCTCCGGTGTGAGTGCTCGAAGTTATTTCCTTTAGATTCTGCAATTTTGTCTTTTTGTTTCTTGTTTTCACTAGTTAGGCTTAATGGAAAATATCAAAAAAATAGAGAGCTTTATAGCATTTATCTTGAGTTAGGACATGAAGTATTTGAAGAGAAAATTAGAAAACCTATGGAACTTTATTTGCATGCTAATAGCAATGTTATTAGTATGAATTTTTTGAACACCATTGTTACTAATGGTATGGAAACATCTAAGCTTGGGGAAGCTAGTTTTTATGAGAAAAATCTTTTTAGTTCCCAGCTTTAGGGAAGAAAATTTACTCTGATGATACTTTATCTCCCATATGTGGTAATTCTAATGATACTTGTGATATTTTAAATCCACATACTAAAAGTGTCCCTTTTAAAATACCTATTGAAATTGTTGAACGTGTTATGAATAACTGCTACTTTGGAGATGGAACTGTCCATCCTAGTGATCATTTACTCTTTATACATGAATTATGTGAGTTGCTCAAGTATGCAGGAATTTCAATGGACCAAGTTAAGAGGAACCTATTCCCTTTCTCACTTAGGGACAAAGCAAGGGAGTGGTATGAGCTACTAGATGATCCTCATCATTTGGAGTGGAAGGAACTTGAATCTCTCTTTTATTCTAAATTTTATCCTCCTCATGAAATTCATAAAGATAGGAATTATATTTATAATTTTCATCCTCATGAGGGAGAAAGTATTGCCCAAGATTGGGGGAGATTGAATTCACTAATGCTCAAATGTCCCATTCATGAGCTCCCCAGTAATGTTGTTATCAATAATTTTTATGCAAGGCTTTCAGGACATTACAAGGACTATCTGGATACCTGTTTAGAGGGATCCTTCACAAGCAAGGAGGTCAAGCTAAGTGGGATCTTCTTGAAACAATTGAAAGCAATACTGAAGATTGGGATAACGACAAAGGTAAAGAACCAGGTATAAACTATGAGTATGATTGCATTAAGTCTTTCGCTGAAACTGCTGATTTTCAAGAGCTTAGTGCTAAACATGGTCTTGATTCTCAAATTCTTCTTAGATACTATAGAGCCTTTGCTTCCCATATTAATGCTCCTAAAGAAAAATGGGACACGTATCATGAACCTTTTAAAGACACTTGCATGGAAAATGAAAATGTTATTAATGATTGCAATAAACATGCTCAAACTTCTGAAAGTACTATTTCTTATAAGCATGTTAATTTTTGTGGTATGCATAGACCTTGTGAGAAGAATCAAACAGAAGAAGAATATTGTATCACCCACTGGAATGAAAAAACTAGAAAGTGGTCTAAGGCTCTAGATGATCTTGGTAAAAAAGTTTGTGCCCTCTATCCTTTTATTTGTGAACTTTGCCTTGAAGTGGGTCATTTCAATTTTCAATGCTCAGGCCATAATAATCCTGCAAGTTTGTATTGTGATAACATGATCACTGATAATCAACATGATGAACTTACATTATTTTTTGGGTGTGAAGAGTTATCAAGAAAAACCTCTTTGATAGACATGAGTACTTTTGATATGAATAGCGTCCGACATGGTTGTCATCTTTATTGTGTTGAAAACTGCCACGCAAATACTTACATACAAAATCTTATAAAAGATGATATTTTGCCAAATTATGATAGGACTGATATGTGTTTTGATCTTATTAATGAAAAGGAGGATTCCTCCAGAGTTTCTTCTATTGTCTCTAACAATAAACCAGGGTATGTGGAGAAGCTTCCTTTCAAGCCTCTCCCTCCTAAAGAGGAGAAGAAGAAGAAGAACAAGAGGAGTAAAAGGAGAGAGGAAACGGTATCTTCCTCTAATCATGCTGCTCCTATCATAGTTTTTGCTGATGAGTCTGAACTAGATGATGTTCCTATGCCTGTTACATATAGTAGTGATCATGATTGGGAAAAGCACACCACTTTTGATATTGAAAATCTCTTTGGTACCAATTCTGAAAATGATGATATTAATAGTTGTTGTGCTATTAGTGCTATCCATGTTCCTTCCAATGATGATATGTTTACAAATGAACACACTTGGGAAGATAGCTATTCTGTTGCTTATGATGATACTATACCTCCGATATATGATGATTACAATGATGAATATGATATTTTCAGCCCACCTACTATTGAGGAGAAAATTGATTGTGATTACAATATGCCTCCTATATTTGATGATTATGGTGATGAGAATAATAGTGATAGCTATTTTTTTGAATTTGCTCCCACTACAATTAATAAGAATAGCTATTCTTATGTGGAGAGTAATAATCATTTTATGCATGTGGATCATGATAAGAATGTTTTATGTGATAGTTATATTGTTAATTTTATTCATGATGCTACTGAAAGTTATTATGAGAGAGGGAAACATGGTTTTATGCATCTCAATAATATTAAGTTTCCCCTCTTTATGTTGAAAGTCTTGAAGTTGCACTTGTTTTGCTTTCCTATGCTTGGTGCTTTGTGCTTTCATGACTTGTTTCTTACAAGATTCCTATGCATAGGAAGTGAGTTATACTTAAATGTGTTTTGAATTTGCTTTTTGATGCTTTCTTTTACTTCGATTCATATTTCTTTTGTGAGCATCTTCTCAAACTATCAAGCCTAACTTAAAGGCGTTAAAGAAAAGTACTTGTTGGGACATAACCCAAGAGTTTCCTTGAGTCTTCGAAGTTATTACTTCTGTAATGAACTCTCCTTATCCTTTTTGATTGCTTTTTGTACCAAGAATGACCTCTAATGAGAGGGAAGTAAGATTTGGGGAGTTGCTGTCCCGAAACAGATTTCTGTCCTCCACCATAAAAATTCGTGAGGAGTATCTATAACTCGTATTTAGATGAAAATTTACTAATAAATCCTACAATATGTTATCTAACTTTAGTTAGTTCAAAACTTTTTGATTTGAGCAACAGAAGATCTTCGAAAAAATCGGTTTCTACCTGCTGGTCTGTTTTGACAGATTTCTGCCATTATTTGCATTTGCTTCTTATTGATTCCTTTTTTAGTTCTCTTTAGGGGAATTAAGCTTTTTGACGGAGTTAATACAGTAGCATGTGTTTTTAGTGAAAATACTTGCTGTTCCAAAGCTTTACCTAAAGGTCTATTATCTTTTGAATACACTAATGTTGCTAATGAAGATTGTGTGAAGTTTTGTATGAAGGAAAATTTGCAGGTGTAGAGAAAGAATGATGTAATGAGATGAAGAATGGAAAAAAGATCAACCTTGGGGATGCCACCCCGTGTCACCCCAAGAAATATTCAAGAGGTACAAGCGTCAAAGCTTGGGGATGCCCAAGGCATTCCCTTCTTCATCAATAAAAATCTCAGGTATTTCTAGACACTTTGTTTTTATTGTTTCATGCATTGTTGTGTTGTTCTTGGAGCATCTTAGTTTCCATCTTTGGTTTTCGTTTGCTTAGTTTTCTTGAACAAAGTTGGTTGGTCACAACACACTTGTTTTGGAAAGAGACACACTCTTTTTTCATTGCCTAGAACACTCTAGTTTTCATTCTTATTGTTTTGTGAGTGTTCCCTTTTGCTAGCACTGTGTTTAGCCTTAGTTTTCTTGTGCTTTAATCTTAGAAATTTTTAGTTCTTCTTTGTGTATTTGTGAAACAAGCTCACTGATCTTTGTTGATTATTATCTTTGTGAGTTGTTTCAAATAAGTTGTTTGGTGTTGGAAAGAGTAGAAAGCTTCATGCTTAAGTGGTACAAAAGGGAGCTTTTTTTGGATGTGACTTAGACTTTATCATGCCATGCTAGGTGTTTCTTTGACCTTATGCTTAGTGATTATTTCTATAGCATGACTTGTTCCAAACAATTAGGATTGCTTAATGTGCCTTGAAAGAATCATGCATTGTTTTAGCATACAAAAGCATAGTATTGTGGTATTCTCCTTTGATGCTTTGTTTGGGTTGACTTGGCACATGTTCACACCATGTTATGACTCTAAAAAGTCACCATTAGCCTCTATGATCATTTAGTCCTTGACTTGTAGTACCACTCTATTCTTGGATTAGTAATGTTTTGTTGCTCTGCACGATTATGGCCATTATTGCTCTCTTAGTTGGTTGCTCCCAGTCTTTTGCTAGCCTCCACTTGTATGAGTAAGTTCTACTCATGCTTTCAACTCCCAAGAAACCAAGTTATTCCAAAGTGTCCACTATAAACTCCTATGCATGGTGTGTTACACCATTCCAAGTATATTCTTGTTTTCAGCTATCTTCCATTTAAAAACTATCTTGTTATATGAAAACTTAGTGATTAAAGCCCTCACAAACTTGATGGCACACTTTTTATTCTTTGCCCCTAATAAACTTGAACCATTGTGTCATCTATGTTGTATATGCTTGCACTAATACATTGTAATTAGCAGAATCGTGCTGTCACGAGGAACGTTTTCAACATTGCACTTGTACTTTGTACTCAGTTGATATCATGCTCTTTTGTCTATGGATGTCATCGGTGTGAAATAAAGAGGGAACTTGTACCATGTGCAAGGGGTACCCCGTTGGCGGTTCTCAATGATATGCAAATACTTACAATGACAAGAACTTACAGGTGACTGAAGTTGAGTAGCATGAGGTGTGGCCCTCGTATTCAAGGGACTTGAGATTGCCAACCTATACTTCGTAAAGCATATACTCCATCTTTGTTCACTTTAACCTTAATCACTTCAAGATGCTTATGATAGGGGCAATGAGAGCTGAAAGCTAACAAGTACCATAATTTTTGGAAGCTCTTTTTGAAACTTGAAGTCCCTGCTTCCTTTATAAAAGGCTTTTCTTCCACCATTATTGAGTCTCCACCTTCTACCTTTAGGCACCATTAAGAGAGCATAATTGTCATTCTGTGTGCAGTGTTCCAAAACTTATTGATTGATGCATATTGTGACATTACTTGTTCTTGTGCTACTTGTTTCTAGTCACTCTTGTGAACTTTGAAGGTGTCCTATGCATCTATTTTCTACTCTATGAGGGACAAGCTGAATGCCACTATGCCATGTTTTCTGTATGTGAAACAAACAAACGTTTTTCAATGCATGTTATTCATGATCTTTGTTTGTGGCCCTTCATGTTGCATGCATAGTTACTATGTCCTATTGTTAGAACTCCATCTTTCATGCACATGTTTAGAGTTCTTTGATCCCAGCTTTCAATGCTTGCAAATGGTTTGATCTTGGTTTTGATGGTGCATGTCACCTCAAAAATTATTATTTTTATCACTTACCTACTCGAGGACGAGCAGGAGTTAAGCTTGGGTATGCTTGATAAGTCAGAAACGTATCTATAATTTTTGATGCTCCATGTTTGTTTTGTTGAAGATATGCCCTAGAGGCAATAATAAAAGTGGTTATTATTATATCTTTGTGTTTATGATAAATGTTTACATTCATGCTATAACAGTATTAACTAGAAACATTAATACTTGTGTGATTTGTAAAATAAATTAGAGTCCCTGGTAAAGCCTCTTTATAATACTAGCTTGTTGGTTAATAGATGATCGTGGTTTCTCGATCATGAACATTGAGATGTTATTAATAACAAGATCATATCATTAGGAGAATGGTATGATGGACATATTCCTATAGATAAGCGTAGCATAAAGATCAAGTCATTTTAATAGTTTGTTTGATATAAGCTTTCTGATATATAGTAACCTAATTCCTTCGACCATGGGATCATGATAATCACCATCACCGGAACGATGCTTTGATGACATCAAACACCATGCCGTAACTAGGTGGCTATAAAGGTGGCATTGAGTGTTCGAAAAGTATGTGTTGAGGCACATGGATCAAGAGTGGGATTTGTCCATCCATATGATGGATAGATATACTCTGGGCCCTCTCGGTGAAATGTCATCCAATTAGCTTGCAAGCATGTGACTGGCTCACAAGGTATCACATATCACGGGAACGAGAAAAGAGTACTTATCGGTAACAAGGTTGAACTAGGTATGCAGAGATACCGATGATCAAAACCTCGGATAAGTAAACTATCGTGAGACAAAGGGAAATTGGTATCATATGTAAGTGGTTCATTCGATCGCAAAGTAATCGTAGAAATATGTGGGAGCCATATGAATTTCTAGATTCCTCTATTGGTTATTGATTGGAGAAGTGTCTCGGTCATGTCCGCATAATTCACGAACCGTAGGGAGACACACTTAAGGATTCGATGTTGTTTAGTAGATATGGAATGTTAGTAGGGATACCGAATGTTGTTCGGAGTCTTGCATGGGATCTGGGATATCACGAGGAGATCCAGAATTGTCCGGAGAATAAGATTCATATAAGGAAAGTCTGATTTCGGAGTTCGGGAAAAATTCCGATGTTTTCATCGGAGAGGTTCTCGAAGGTTCACCGGTCCGGAAGGGGAATGGTCCATGAATGTGTCATGGGTAAGTGGAATGATTAGATCATATCCTAGGTCACTTGGTGTGGACATTTGTGAGAGAGAATTGAAGCTCTAAATTGAAAGTCAAACAGGAGGTTTGAAAAGTCAAACTGGAACAATGGTTTCCTAGTGGAAGAAGGAAAGAGTCCTTCCAACTTGGGTTTGGAAGTGGATTCAAACTCTCCTCTCTCAAGGCTGCCCCCCTCTCATAAATAGAGGGGGAGGGCTGCCCCAAACACACAAGCCCTAGCCCTCCCACACTGCAGGCCGCCATTGCCGCCAAGACGCCGCCACGCCGCCGCCGCCTCCCTAGCCGCCTCGACACCTCCTCCTCCTCCGGTCTTCTAAACCCTAGATCACCGGAAACCCTAGATCCACCATAACTCGCCGCTTAGGCGAAGCCTGCGATCTTCCTCTACTCGACACCACGCCGTCAGGCCGGAATCGCGAGGATAACTACAACCTCCGCTCACCGGAACAAGGGATAGGAAGGTCTTCATCGAGTACCGAACGGTGACCGATCAGGAAGCGCTGCCGGAACGCAGCGCCGGAAGGATCGTCTACGCGATCTTGAGATCGACAAGTGTATGACTACATCACCCACGAGAATCTGCTCTCGTTAACCGCTTTGGAATCTTTGAGGGTGAGTGCTTCTGTCGACTCGTTGCTACAATCTAGTAGATAGATCTTGGCTTGTTTGTGTGCATGCGGTAGATTTTTTTTGTTTTCCATGCTACGAACCCCCACAGTGGTATCAGAGCCGTGTCTATATGTAGATCTATTGCACGAGTAGAACACAATGGTCATTGTGGGCGGTGGTGCTTTTATTATCAATTGCTTTTTGTGTACTTTGCATCTTGCGGTATGATGGGATAAAGCGGCACGGGCTAACCTTACATGACATCGTTCATGAGACTTGCTCCACGCTTAACATGCAACTTGTATTGCATAAGTGGCTTTGCGGGTGTCTGTCTCTCCCATCATAGTATAGATTCAATTTACAACGGGCACTTGATAGTTCAAGCATCAACATTGTGGTTCTTGTTCGTAAGTTAGAACGACACTTATTGAAAGCCCCAAACCACGTAAAACATGCAAAGAAAATTAGAGGCATCTAACTTTGTTTTGCAGGGGTGTGATGTGATGTGATATGGACATGATTTTGATTATATATGATGTATGCAATGTTCCTTATTGTAAGTTGGCAACCGGCAGGAGCCATATGGTTGTATTTTAAATTCCGTTAAGACCTGCGTGTCTATTCAAAGTAGTTGTAATAGTTGATGTTGGTGGACGACAACCATGAAGCGACGCCATTGACCTTGATGCCATACCGGTGATGATGGAGATCATGTTCGTGCTTAAAGATGGAGATCGGAAGCACAAGAAGAAAGGCCATATCATATCACATATTATGAATTGCATGTGATGTTAATCCTTTTATGCATATTGTATTGCTTAGTTCGCGACGGTAGTATTATAAGATGATCCCTCAAGAACAAAATTTCAAGTTTTAAAGTGTTCATCCTTAGTAAGCACCATTGCTAAAGCTCGTTGTTTCGAAGCACCACGTGATGATCGTGTGTGTTAGATTCTGCGAGTGTATACAACGTGAGCAAGCCAGATTTGCTCATGTGGAAGCTAAGGTTTGATCTTGACGAGCCTAGAATGTATAGACATGGTCTCGGAACACGGATCACCGAAAGGTAAAGCATGAGTCATATAGTAGATATGATGAACATGTTGATTGTTCGCTATTAAAGCATATCAACTCTCGTGATGATCCGTTTTTATGTGGTGGATTTGGTTCGTGTGATCACTAAAACAATGTGAGGGATATTGTTTTGAGTGGGAGTTCACCTAGATTAATTTAACTATTAATTAGAACTCAATTTGTCATAAACTTAGTCTAAACTATTGCAAATATGTTGTAGATCAATGGCGGCCCCTACCATCAATTTTAATGTGTTCCTAGAGAAATAAAAATTGAAAAAAATGGAAGAAAATTCGCGGATTGGTTCCGCAATTTGAAGATTGTCCTCAATGCTGGTAATTTGACCTATGTGTTGGATGCACCGCTGGGTAACCCGCCTGCAGCTGATGCTACCGATGAGGTAAAGAATGTTTTCCTCGCTCGGAAGAATCAGTACTCCATAGTTTAGTGTGCTATCTTGAATGTTTTGGAATCGGAGCTTCAGAAAAGGTTTGAGAACCATGACCCACATGATATTGTCCGTGAACTCAAAATGATATTTGAGGCTCACGCGGCAGTTGAGAGTTATGAGGCTTCTGAAAAGTTCTTTAACTGCAAGATGGAAGAGGGCAGCTCCGTTAGTGAGCACGTGCTTAAGATATCTGGGCACGCAAGCAAGCTTCAAAGCTTACGTATAGTGATTCCTAATGCTTTGGGGATTCACCGTGTCCTCCAATCACTACCACCAAGTTACAAGAACTTTGTGATGAACTACAATATGCAAAACATGGACAAGTCGTTGACCGAACTCTTCTCCATGTTAAAGTTTGCAGAAGTGGAGATCAAGAAAGAGCACCTAGTGTTGTTGGTCAATAAGACCACCAAATTCAAGAAGCAAGGCAAGTCTAAGAAAAAGGGAAACTTCAAGAAGGGCGGTAAGAAAGTTACCATGCCGACAAAGAAAACCAAGGTTGGCCCTACTGGGTGCTTTTACTGCAAGGGAGAGGGTCACTGAAAGCGGAATTGCCCTAAGTACTTGGCGGATTTGAAGAATGGCAACATCAAGAAGAAAGGTATATCCGATATACATGTTATTGATGTGTATCTCACTAGTGCTCGTAGTAGTGCCAGGGTATTTGATACTGGTTCGGTTGCTCATATTTGTAACTCGAAACAGGTGCTACAGAATAGATGGAAACTAGCGAAGAACGAGGTGATGATGCGCGTTGGAAATGGATCAAAGGTTGATGTGATCGCGGTCGGCACGCTACCTCTTCATCTACCATCGGGATTAGTTTTATACTTAAATAATTGTTATTTGGTGCCTGCGTTGACATGAACATTATATCCGGATCATGTTTATTGCAAGACAGTTACTTGTTTAAATCCAAGAATAATGGTTGTTCAATTTATATGAGTAATATGTTTTATTCACATGCACCTTTGATAGATGGTCTATTCTTATTGAATCTCGATTGTGGTAATACACACATTAATAACATTGAAGCTAAATGTTTGAAATTGAGTGATAACTCGACGTATATGTGGCACTGTCGTCTTGGTCATATTGGAGTGAAGCGTATGAAGAAACTCCATTCCGATGGACTTCTTGAATCACTTGATTTTGAATCACTTGAAATATGCGAAGCATGTCTGATGGGTAAAATGACTAAGACTCCATTTTTTGGTATGATGGAGCGAGCTACGGACTTATTGGCAAATCATACATACCGATGTGTGTGGTCTAATGAGTGTAGCATCATGTGGTGTTTATCGCTATGTTCTTACCTTCACGGATGACTTGAGTAGATATGGGTATATCTATTTCATGAAACATAAGTCCAAAACTTTCGAGAAGTTTAAGGAATTTCAAAATGAGGTAGAGAATCAACATAACAAGAAGATTAAATTTCTACGATCTGATCGTGGAGGTGAATATCTAAGTTACGAGTTTGGCGAGCATTTGAAGAAATGCGGAATACTTTCACAATTGACACCGCCGGGAACACCACAACGTAATGGTGTGTCTGAACGTCGTAATCGAACTCTCTTAGATATGGTTCGTTCTATGATGTCACTTACAGATTTACCGCTATCATTTTGGGGTTATGCATTAGAAACAGCCGCATTCACTTTAAATAGGGCACCATCTAAATCCGTTGAAATGACACCGTATGAATTATGGTTTGGGAAGAAACCTAAATTGTCGTTCCTTAAAGTTTGGGGTTGCGAAGCTTATGTAAAGAAGTTACAGCCCAACAAGCTTGAACCCAAAGAGGAAAAATGCGTCTTCATAGGATACCCAAAGGAAACTATTGGGTATACCTTCTATCATAGATCCGAGGGCAAAATCTTCGTTGCCAAGAATGGATCCTTTCTAGAGAAGGAGTTTCTCTCGAAAGAAGTGACTGGAAGGAAAGTAGAACTCGACGAGGTTGTTGAACCTTCTCTCGAACTTGCGAGTAGCGCAGCACCGGAAGTAGTTTCTGTGGCGCCTACACCAATAAGAGAGGAAGCTAATGATGTTGATCATGAAACTTCGGTTGAAGTAACTACAGAACCTCACAGGTCAACGAGAGTTCGTATCACTCCTGATTGGTATGATCCCTTTATGAGTGTCATGTTGGTGGACAACACCGATGACCCTGCGATGTCTGAGGAAGCGATGATGAGCCCAAATTCCAACAAATGGCAAGAAGCCATGAAATCCGAGATTGGATCCATGTACGAAAACCAAGTATGGACTTTGGTGGACTTACCGGATGGCCGGAAGGCTGTCAAGAACAAATGGATTTTCAAGAAGAAAACAGATGCTGATGGTAATGTTACTATCTATAAAGATCGACTTGTCGCAAAACGGTTTCGACAAATTCAAGGAGTTGAATACGATGAGACTTTCTCACCGGTAGCAAACCTAAAGTCTATGAGGATTTTGTTAGCAATCGCTGCATATTATGATTATGAGATATGGAAGATGGATGTCAAAACGGCATTCCTCAATGGAGACATTTATGAAGAGTTGTATATGGTACAACCCAAAGGTTTTGTCGATCCTAAAGATGCTAACAAGGTATGCAAACTTCAACGGTCCATTTATGGATTGAAGCAAGCATCCCGAAGTTGGAATCAACATTTTGATAAGGTGATCAAAAGCTTTGGTTTTATACAAACTTATGGAGAAGCTTGTATTTACAAGAAAGTGAGCGGGAGCTCTATAGCATTCTTAATACTATATGTAGATGACATATTGTTGATTGGGAATGATGTAGACCTTCTTAATAATGTCAAGGATTATTTGAATAATAGTTTTTCAATGAAAGATCTTGGCGAAGCAGCTTACATATTAGGCATAAAGATTTATACAGATAGATCGAGACGCCTAATATCATTGTCACAGAGTACATATTTGGACAAAGTTCTAAAGAGGTTTGGAATGGAAGATAGCAAGAAAGGGTTCTTGCCCATGTTGCCCAATACGACCTTGAGTAAAACTCAAAGTCCTACAACGGCAGAAGATGGAGAAAGGATCTCTTATGTATGCCATGCTATGTACTAGACCCGACATTGCATATGATATTAGTTTGACTAGCAGATATCAAAGTGATCCAGGAATAGATCATTGGACAGCGGTCAAAAACATCCTTAAGTACTTGAGAAGAACTAAGGATATGGTTCTTTCTTATGGAGGTGATTAACAACTCGTTGTTAACGGTTACACCGATGCTAGTTGGAACACCGATCCGGATGATTCTAAATCTCAATCTGGATACATATTTACTTTGAATGGTGCAGCAGTTAGCTGGAGGAGTGCAAAGCAAAGCGTTGTGGCAAGATCTTCAACTGAATCGGAATACATAGCTTCTTCGGAGGCTTCACAAGAAGCGATATGGATGAAGGAGTTCATTATAGATCTCGGTGTGGTTCCAAGTGCGCTGGACCCTATGTCTATCTATTGTGATAACATGGGCGCCATAGCCAATGCGCAAGAACCAAGGTCACACAAGAAGCTGAAGCATATCAAGCTATGTTTTCACGCTATTCGAGAGCATGTCCAAGATGGTGACATAAATATTTTCAAAGTACACACATATCTGAATGTGGCGGATCCATTGACTAAACCTCTCCCGGGGGCAAAACATGACCAGCACCAAACCGCCATGGGTGTTCGGTATATTACCATGTAATCTAGATTAGTTGACTCTAGTGCAAGTGGGAGACTGTTGGATATATGCCCTAGAGGCAATAATAAAAGTGGTTATTATTATATCTTTGTGTTTATTATAAATGTTTACATTCATGCTATAACAGTATTAATCGGAAACATTAATACTTGTGTGATTTGTAAACTAAATTAGAGTCCCTGGTAAAGCCTCTTTATAATACTAGCTTGTTGGTTAATAGATGATCGTGCTTTCTCGATCATGAACATTGAGATGTTATTAATAACAAGATCATATCATTAGGAGAATGGTATGATGGACATACTCCTATAGATAAGCGTAGCATAAAGATCAAGTCATTTTAATAGTTTGTTTGCTATAAGATTTCTGATATATAGTAACCTAATTCCTTCGACCATGAGATCATGATAATCACCATCACCGGAACGATGCTTTGATGACATCAAACACCATGCCGTAACTGGGTGGCTATAAAGGTGGCATTGAGTGTTCGAAAAGTATGTGTTGAGGCACATGGATCAAGAGTGGGATTTGTCCATCCATATGATGGATAGATATACTCCGGGCCCTCTCGGGGAAATGTCATCCAATTAGCTTGCAAGCATGTGACTGGCTCACAAGGGATCACATATCACGGGAACGAGAAAAGAGTACTTATCGGTAACAAGGTTGAACTAGGTATGCAGAGATACCGATGATCAAAACCTCGGATAAGTAAACTATCGTGAGACAAAGGGAAATTGGTATCATATGTAAGTGGTTCATTCGATAGCAAAGTAATCGTAGAAATATGTGGGAGCCATATGAATTTCTAGATTCCTCTATCGGTTATTGATCGGAGAAGTGTCTCGGTCATGTCCGCATAATTCACGAACCGTAGGGAGACACACTTAAGGATTCGACGTTGTTTAGTAGATATGGAATGTTAGTAGGGATACCGAATGTTGTTCGGAGTCTCGGATGGGATCTGGGATATCACGAGGAGATCCGGAATTGTCCAGAGAATAAGATTCATATAAGGAAAGTCTGATTTCGGAGTTCGGGAAAAATTCCGATGTTTTCATTGGAGAGGTTCTAGAAGGTTCTAGAAGGTTCACCAGTCCAGAAGGGGAATGGTCCATGAATGTGTCATGGGTAAGTGGAATGATTGGATCATATCCTAGGTCACTTGGTGTGGACATTTGTGAGAGAGAATTGAAGCTCTAAATTGAAAGTCAAACGGGAGGTTTGAAAAGTCAAACTAGAACAATGGTTTCCTAGTGGAAGAAGGAAAGAGTCCTTCCAACTTGGGTTTGGAAGTGGAGTCAAACTCCCCTCTCTCAAGTCCGCCCCCTCTCATAAATAGAGGGGGAGGGCTGCCCCAAACACACAAGCCCTAGCCCTCCCACACCTGCCACCGCCATTGCCACTGGCCACACACGCTGCCATTGCCGCCACCCTAGCCGCCGCTGACACCTCCTCCTGTTCCCGGTCTTCTAAACCCTAGATCACCGGGAAACCCTAGATCCACCATAACTCGCATCGGCTTAGGCGAAGCCCTGCGGGATCTTTCCTCTACTTCCGACACCACGCCGTCGTGTTGCCGGAATCGCGAGGGGAGAACTACAACCTACGCTGCGTGCTGGAAAAGGGAGACTAAGGTCTTCATCGAGTACCGAACGTGTGACCGACTGCGGAAGCGCTGTCGGAACGCAGCGCCGGAAGGATCGTCTACGCGATCTTGAGATCGGCAAGTGTACGACTACATCACCCACGAGAATCTCCTCTCGTTAACCGCTTTACAATCTTCGAGGGTGACTGCTTCTATCGACTTGTTGCTACAATCTAGTAGATAGATCTTGGCTTGTTTGTGTGCATGCGGTAGAAATTTTTTGTTTTCCATGCTACGAAGCCCTACATGTTTTTGAAGGGATTCGCGGCATAGTAAATCAAAATTTTCTACGGATGCGAACAGAGGGAAGCCAAGATCTAATCTAGGAGATGCAATCAACGAGAGAGATTGGATTAGATCTTCATACCCTTGAAGATTCGCACAGCGGAATGTTCGCCGAACGGGTGATGTAGTCGCATTTCGCCTCCTCGCGATCCGATCCGATCTAGCACCACAAGTGGCGGTGCCTCCGTGAGATGCACACGCAACACCTGACGCCTCCTCCTTCCTGACCAGCGAGTATGGTGGAGAGATAGATTGATCTACAACACGGCGTGGTGTATATGGTGGAGAATTTCTGCTGCAGGGCTTCGCCTACAAACAGTCGGGAGGGAGAGAGGAAGGTAGCAAGGCTGCTAGGGCTTGGAGGAAGGTGTGTGTGTGTGTGGGGGGGAGGGGCGCACCACCCCTCTATATATAGAGGGGGGGCGGCCAGCCCTTGCCCCTCCTCCAAGCCTATCTCTAGTTTAAACAATTTAAACTCTCCCTTATCTAGAAATCCTATCTCTAGTTTAAACGATTTAAACTCTCCCTTATCTAGAAATTCTATCCCGAGATTTAAACGAGTCAAATCTCTCTAGAATCGGCTGGGCCCTATGGGGCCTTGTGCCCCTGGCCCAAAGCGGCCAGGACACTCCCTCATAGGCCCATGCCCCCTCCCGGAAGGTGGGGCCACGTTGGTCCCCTTCCGGAAGGTTCTAGAAGCTTCCAAGCAATACCGATTAACCAACAATTCAACTCCAAAACTGCACCGCCTTATATGAATCTTATTCTCCTGACCATTCCGAACCTCTCGTGATATCCCGGATCCCATCCGAGACTCAACAAAAATTCATAAACCAATTATCCAATCTATCCTAGCGCCAAGACACGTTATGTGTGACCGCTGGTTCGAGAATATGCGCATATGATCTTCTATCAATAATCAACAGTGGGTCAGGCACCCATATTGACTCCCACACATTCATCGATGATCATATCGGATGAACCACGATGCCAGGATTCAATCAATCCCATATATATATTCCCTTCTCGCGATATTTTACTTGCCCGAGATTCGATCGTCTTGCATTGGCCATACCTAGTTCAATCTCGCTCACGAAGTACTTTACTCGTCCGTAATCCGATATCACTTTGTGATTAACTCCTTAACCACATGCTTGCAAGCGGTGTTGATATCGACACGAGTGGGCCCGAAGTATATCTCTCCGACTTGGGAGGGACAAATTCCATCTCGATACATACAACCCAACAGATACTTTTCGATCACCTGAGAGACACCTTTATGATCACCCTCTCATAGGATGACGTTTGATGACCTCAAAGCTTTCTTCCGGTACCAGGGAGTTGCATTATCTCATGGTCTAAGGAATACAATATTTGACATAGGAAAAGCTTCGCAAAGACGAACACGATGACACGATCTAATTGCTCTGCTTTGTTTGGGTCTATCCATCATATCATTCTCCAATGATATGATCTCATTATCAATTGACAACTCATGTCTATGGTTAGGAAACCTTAACCATCATTGATCAATGAGCTAGTCCATAGAGGCGTACTAGGGACACGGTGTTGTTTACAAACCACACAAGTATTAAAGTTTCCGCTTAATACAATTCTAGCATGGAACATAAACTTTATCATGAACAAGAATTATAATAATAACATCTTTATTATTGCCTCTAGGGCATAATTCCAACAGTCTCCCACTTGCACTAGAGTCAATAATCTAGTTTACATCTGGCAACAATCTCACACCCATGGCAATCGAGGTGTTGATCATGTTTTACACGTGGAAGAGGTTTAGTCAATGGATCTGCGACATTCGTGACACGTATGTACTTTGCTAATCTTCGATCTCCATCCGCTATATAATCTCGGATTATATGAAACTTGCGGTTGATATGCTTGGTCTTTGGATGATATCTTGGTTCCTTAGCGAGTGCTATGCGCCAAGTTGTCACACAATATCTCCAAAGGTCCAATGCACTTGAACCACGCCAAGCTCGGATGAAGTTTCGATCCAAACTCCTTCACTTGACGCTCGCAGAGCCATGTATTCCGCTTCCACCGTAGATCCCGCGATCACGCTTTGCTTGCAGCTTCTCCACTCACAGCCTCCGCTCAAAATATACACGATCCCGTCCGAGATTTAGAATCATCCTTGTCGGTGTCAAACTAGCGTCGACGTAACCTTTTATGACAAGTCGTTCATCACCCCATAGACTAAGAACATTTCTTTAGTTCTATTTAGGTACTTTAGGATGTTCTTCACGGCTGTCCAAAGGTTCCACTCGGATCACTTTGATATCTCGTCAAACTAAGAGCATTGGACACATCCGGTCTAGTACACAAAGATGGCATACATGATGGAACCTATGGCCGAGGCATAAGGCACTTTGCTCATAGCTTCCTTATCATTTACCGTAGCTGACCGAGCCTTTCTCAATATCTTACCCGACAACATAGGCACCGAACCTTTCTTTGCCTTATCCATTCAACCTTTTCCGAACTTTGTCTAGGTATGTACTCCGCTTAAAGCTATCAAAGGCCTTTGTCTATCTCTATAGATCTTGATGACCAATATATAAGCAGCTTCACCTAGGTCTTTCATTGAAAACACTTGTTCAAATAACTCTTCACATCGTTAAGCATGTTGATGTCATTTCCGATAATCAATATGTCATCCACATACGCATCGTAAACGCCACCGAGCTCCCACTCACTTTCTTGTAGATGCAAGCTTGAGAAATTTGGAACAAATCCAAAGCTCTTGATCACTTGATCAAAATGAAGGTTCCAACTCCGAGATGCTTGCTTCACCATAAATGGAACGCTGAAGTTTGCATACTTTATCAAGATCCTTAGGATCGACAAAACCTTCGGTTGCATCATATAAAACTCTTCATCAATGTTGCCATTGAGGAACGCAGTCTTGACATCCATCCGCCATATTTCATAATCATGAAACGCAACAATTGCTAATAAAATCCGAATGGACTTAAACATCGCTACGGAGAGAAAGTCTCATCGTAGTCAACACCTTGAACTTGTCGAAAACCTTTATGCGAAGCCGTGCTTTATAGATGGTAACATTACCATCCGCCGTGCTTTCTTCTTGAATATCCATTTGCACTCAACGGCCTTTCGGTTGCTAGGAGGATCCACCAAAGTCCATACTTGGTTTTCGCTCATGGATCCCAATGATTTCATGGCTTCCACCATTTCGTAGTCCGGCTCATCATCGCTTCCTCATAGTTCGTAGGTTCACCGCCTTCTACGAACAAGACAACAAGACAGGTTGCCGCACCACTCGGGAGGGGCACGCGACCTTGTCGACTCGGACGCTCAAGAGCAGAGATCGTCCAAGCTTCATGATCCTTATCATTAGCTTCCTCTATTGTTGGTGCAGCGGCATCGAACAATTTCAGGTCTTCGCTACTCTCCAATTCAAGAGAAGGTTAAATAACCTCGCTAGCTCTACTTTCCTCCCACTCACTTCTTTCGAGAGAAACTCCTTCTCAAGAAAGGAACCGCTTCGCATAAACACTTTGCCTTCGTTATGTGATAGAAGGTATACCCAATGGTTTCTTAGGGTATCCTATGAAGACGCATTCGCTTTGGGTTCGAGCTTGTCCGCATCAACTTCTTGACGAAGCTTCGCATCCCAAACTTTAAGAAACGACAACTTAGGTTTAGCACCAAACCATAGTTCATACGGTGTCGTCTCAACGGATTTAGATGGAGCCCTATTTAAAGTGAATGCAGCGGTTTCTAATGCATAACCCCAAAATGATAACCAAATCAAGAAGAGACATCATTGATCGCACCATATCCAATAGGGTTCGATTCCTGCGCTCGTACACACCATTGCGCTGTGGTGTTTCGGTGGCGTGAGTTGTGAAACGATTCCACTTGCTTTAAGATGCGTGAGAAAATCATAACTCAAATATTCACCTCCACGATCGGATCATAGAAACTTAATCTTTACGATGGTTCTCCACTTCATTCTGAAATTCTTTGAACTTTTCAAACGTTTCAGATTTATGTTTCATTAAATAGATATACCCATATCTACTTAAGTCATCGGTAAAAGTGAGAAAATAGCGATATCCACCAAGGTCGAAACACTCATCGGTCCGCATACATCGGTATGTATGATTTCCAACAAGTCCGTTGCTCGCTCCATCATACCGAGAACGGGTTTTGATCATCTTGCCCATGAGGCATGGTTCGCATGTGTCAAATGATTCAAAATCAAGAGACTCCAAAAGTCCATCGAATGGAGTTTCTTCATGCGCTTTACACCAATATGACCTAGACGACAGTGCCACAAATAAGTAGTATTATCACTATCTACTTTGCATCTCTTAGCCTCAATGTTATGGATGTGTGTTTCATCCCTTTCGAGATTTAGAAGAAATAAACCATTCACAAGAGGTGCATGACCATAAAAGATGTTACTCATATAAATAGAACAACCATTATTCTCCGATTTAAATGAATAACCGTCTTGCAATAAACATGATCCGAAAATAATGTTCATGCTCAACGCAGGCACATAATAACATTTATTAAGGTTTAAAACTAATCCCGAAGGTAAAAATAAGGTGAGCGTGCCGACGGCCATCACATCAACTCTTGATCCATTGCCAATGCGCATCGTCACCTCATCCCTCGCAAGCCGCCTATTCCGTAGCCCTGCTTTGAGTTACAAATATTAGCAACCAACCGGTATCAAATACCTGTGCACTACAACGAGGGCTAGTAAGGAAAACATCAATAACATGTATATCAAATATACCTTTGATGGTGCCAGCCTTCTTGTCCGCTAAGTACTTGGACGATTAACTTCCAAAGGACCCTGCCCTAGCAATAGAAGCACTCAAAGGTCCGCTTAGGACCGACAGATTCTTCTCAGCAGGGCATTATGCTGCCGCCTTCTTGAAGGGCTTATTTGCTCCCTTACCTTTCTTAAAGGAGGGCTTGACCATCAACACATGATTATCCTTCTTGATGTCCACTTCCGCAGCCTTCACTTTGAAGAGCTCGGTGATCGTATCGATGGAACCAACTGATTATGAGTCACTACAAAACTTTTGTAGCTGGGAGGAGTGATTGCGAACCTCACAATCTTGAGCTCCTCGAATCGTGCATTCCAGCTTGCTCAATGCGTGAGTGTAGCCCGACATCTTTATGGCGTGCTCACTAACGGAACTCCTTCCTCCATCTTGCGCTAAAGAAATTCTCGAGATCTCATATCTCTCGAACGGGCTTGAGTCCAAACATGGTTTTCACTCCTCGAGAATCTCAAAGGGCCCGGATAGGTTTCAAAACGATTTTGAAGCTCCGTTCCATAGCAAACAACATGGTGCTCTTAATCACACCATAATCATCTTTGCCGATCGATAGACAGCTTTCTCATCACCGGTAGCGTTAGGGGGTCACCTAACGCTTACCAAGGACATAGTCCTTTGTCCGCCGCATGAATGATTCTTAGATCATGAACCAATTGGTGAAGTTAGACCCATTGTTTCTAAGCTTTTCCTTCTCAGCAAAAACGTTGAAGTTGAAGTTGGATTTGGCCATGTGATCTACAGTATTTGCAAGTACAATTTAGACTATGTTCATGATAAATAGTTCAACTTAATCAAATTACTAGATGAACTCCCACTAAATTCATGTGGCATCCCGCAAAACCACTACTAGAAAATCGCGTTGAATTTGTGCATTGCATCGTCATCATCATGCATTGTTTGCATAAAACTGTTTTCGCAAAGCCCGATTTATTTTCCCAAACGCCCCTTCTTGATCAAATATCAAACCCCGGTCTCCGGATTATTTTTGTTTGAGTGCTATCGGTTTGCAAACGGTGTTAACAAAACAAATAAAATTTATATTATTTTTAGTGGGGCAGTCGAACGGGCCGAGTAGACCCGAACGACCACCCCTGTTTTTAAAACGGTCCACCCCAAACCAGTCCTCTAAATACTACAGCTACCCAGAAAACTACCCAACCCATCCCTCCACCTCACTCCCTCCAATCAAGTCCTTCGCTTTGGTGTTGTAATCCTGCGGCCACCAAGTTTTGCCACGCATGCCAAGACCGACGCGTGGAGATGTATCGAAGGATTCCCACCGTCACGGATCCGAAGATCGGAACTCTGAGCCCGGCGCCCTGGGAACTCCATCACGGAACGCCATGATCTTCCACATGGATGACAAGTACTCGTACTCGAACCCGAAGGCCACCAAGTGCTTCGTCATGGATCTGATGGCCGAGACCCCGAGCCCCGAGCCCCGGACGCCAATACCGACATGAGGCCCCGACAAGATCTGCTTCATGGATTCGAGACCGATTCCGTACCCGACGCCACACCAAGCAGTTCCCTCGGACGCCAAGACCCGAACCCTGTCGAATTCCTCGAAGCGTCCCGCCAAGATCGCCATCGACAATGGAACCAAGACCGGCTCCACGGAACCCCAAGGTCTACCGCCATCGGACAAGCTCGCCGCGGACCATTGAAGCATGGGCTCGATGGCCGAGGTCTCCCCCTGAACGCCATGATCGTCGACATGACCCCAAGACCGTCGCGATGACAAGAACGGCATCGGCCCGGAAGAATTCGACACGCCCTGACACCGAACCAAGACCTGCTTCCCGGACGCGACAAGAACTACCCCGATCCGAGACCCTAACCCCGGAGTCCGAGAACGATCCGTCGAACCCTGGACCCCGGACCCTGTCGAACCCCCGGAACCCCAAGACCGTCGAGCCCCTAATGTGTGACCCTTTTTCCGAGCCCATTTTATAAATGCTAAATATAAAACTTGTTGCATATTTAATTGTTCGTGCATGCATATTTGTCTGTGGTTTGGGGGCCTTCCGCCGATTCATCTAATAATTAAATATGGGGCCCATATGCGGGCAAATCTAACCTTATATTGGCCTCATTTAAATTGTGTAGCGAACCAGCACTATCCTCTGCCTTGTTCAAACAACATTTAAAATGCGGGGTATCTAAACAACTAGAACCATATATATAATTGTCGGGACCTCGGTTCCGCTTAATATGACCTAATTGCATCGCACCTTTGCCATGTCATGCATCATACATGCATCATGCCGATCTTCTGTCGTTGTATTAAATAGTGCATCCTGTTTCTCTAGTGATTTGGTTCTTCGCGTTAAGGCCGTTGAGTTGATGTGAGTCACCGATCTTCTGTTGAACCCTTCGACAATGTTTTCAGCAGCATCTCCCCTTTCTACCTATCTTGCTTTTATAGTATTTATTTCCTCCTGTTGATCTATTGCTATCCGTGTTATGCTGTTTC
The DNA here is from genome assembly GCA_030063025.1 of Avena longiglumis. Classification (NCBI taxonomy): domain Eukaryota; kingdom Viridiplantae; phylum Streptophyta; class Magnoliopsida; order Poales; family Poaceae; genus Avena; species Avena longiglumis. The sequence continues at coordinate 441,094,043 of CP125975.1, read as the reverse complement.
AGTTTTCGCATTCGTGATATCCAGCCTTATATTGCCTTGGACACATCCTATTACTGTTGTTTGGTAGATAGTTGGACTTATGCTCGTAGTTGCTTGCTCAAGCTTGATGTGTGTCATCATATGCCACAGCTTGATGTATTGTCACTGCTGATGTTGGAGATGATTCTAGTTTTACTTACTGCTCACTTTAATTTCGCTTAACAACTAAAATTGAAATAAGCGAGGCATCGGTGGGTGATAGAAAATATTTGGTTTCCGAACGCCCACTTGTGTCCCGTAAGACCCCGAGTACTTGATACTGTTCCTTGTTTTATCGCTATCCACATCCGGGAGGTATATGGGACCCCCGAGCGAGCTTGATTCATTTATTTCTTGGGGCCACAAACTAGTTTGAGGTTTTATTTACGATCCTGTATTTATGCCATGCTACTTTCTCGTATTTAAATTGTGCGACGGATAGCACACTGCATCGTTTAGGAAGGCGGAGTGATTACGGTATCGACACCCCGAGTTTTCGGGTTCCCGATCGCATGACCATTGGCGCTAACCTTGAGTCCGCCGTCTCAAGCTAGCTTACTGCTATGGATCTACTCAAAGGTGGCCTCAAATATTTCTGAATCTGTGATTGTTCAATGTGAAAGCCTCGCTGGGTTTTGATTTGGTTTTTCCGAGGTTGATCGAGCGTGTGTTGCTATTGGTGCACCCCGGCCGGGTAAAACTTTCTGAAAGCCGTGTCCGCGGATATGGACGACTTGGAGCACAGTATCTCGATCATAGACAAGCATAACTAAAGTTTATTGTTATAAATTTGACTTATAATGACTAGTAATCAGCTTCACTATAATGGAATGGCTAAATAATACTGCCCACAATTGCTTGTTTGGAGTGTCGCTTGCGACCACTGTACCTGACTAGTAAGTATTGCAACTACAACGGCATGGCTGAATAAAAGTACCAACAACTGCTGGGTTTTAAGGGTTCTCTCATGCTAATTGTATCTGACTAGTAAGTGTTGCCACTATCACGGAATGGTTAGCTAAAAGTGCCCACTGCTTACTTTATCAGGACGATTATCTAAACCTGACTAGTAAAGTGCCGCAACTATAACCGAATAAGTAAAACTGCCAACCGTGTGAGTTCCTCGGTTGACTTCCTCGTTTGGTCTCGAGGGGGAAACACCAGGATGGGTTTGTTTGGTGTTAGCTTCAGGTTGGATCCGAATAGGTCCTTCTTACCCCTCTCTGATTTACGCCAGTTGTATCGAGTCTCTATAGGTGGTTTAGTGCATGCTGCCACGCCGCCACCCACCATACCTATGTAGGCGAGGACCGCGAATTCTAGCCTCGCTGCACTGGCCTCGATCGACGCCTCTTTTTCCTTTGCCCTTTGTCGGCACCCCTTTGTTTAAGAAGGTTTTGAGATCGACGCCGTTAGCGTGGTTACCTTCCGCTTGGCTCAAGGTGGTTATGGATGCCATTGGTTATTCTTCGTGGCTCTTAGCCCCATTTGCATCTTGTCCGTAGCTGGACGCCTATCGCTTTCAAGGTGATTTGGATCTTTGTATACTCTATCTCGTATTCTTGACTCATTGAGTCATTTATATATATATATCTGCTCATGGGTCCCATCGAGGACCTGTGTAATGTTATTACGCTTTCCACCCGCACGAAAGTGCTCGGTGGCACCTTTGAATCGCTTTCTATGCGGGTTTGGCGAATTTTGCTCAAACTTGCATAGGTCCGATTCGAGGGTGTTACAGAGTGGTATCGTAGCTCAAAGCTATGATACCCACAAGTCCAAAATTGTAGGATAACCTAGCTAACGGCCGAAGTAGAGTGTCAAAACTATTTTTGAAAATCGGTTGGATAGTTCTGAATAGGTCTGATTTTACTCCTTACCCCCCTGCTGTTCTCCTCTTACCTCTACGTGTTTTGAATCCGCTCTCTTTTCTCTCTTCGAGTCCAGGATTTCTCGCGGTTGGGATTCCGTCGTACCTTCAGGGTTTCGCTTTCTTCCTTTTGTAATGGAGGTGCTACGATCAGCAATCTGCAACTTGTCTGTTGTAACCCTTCCTCCAATCTTTGTTCTTGAACTCCTTATCCATATGTGTTCCTTGTCGGATATCGTTGTCTGAAAACATATGAGAAGGACGAGCTTTGGTGAAGTTGGAGTCGACCTTGAGCATGTGATGTTCATGCCAATGGAACCATCGCGGAACCTAATCATTGTGTCTTTCATACGAATTCTGCTGGCATCATCCTTTTGTTCCGGATACCGCCTATGAAGATCTTCAGTCTGAATCTCGAGAGTCGAGTTGCCTGATTCTCCTACTCATGTATAGAGTTGATAGTTTGGGTACGGGATGGACTGATCACCCTACCCGACTCTTACCGTTCGCTCTGTACATCGAACTGGTGGATCGATGTAACTTTTCCTCTTCTAATGGAAGTTAGAGGTGGCCTTATCGTTTGATGCCTCTATCTTCGTCCTTTGTTTCTCCGGAGTGTTCTCTCGACGATCAGGAACAACGACCCTTTTCTGGTGGTGTCGCCGTTTTCCAGATGAAGAAGGGACCCTCGTTAGTGGTGTCGCGAGGATCTACACGAAGCGAGAAGACGCAGTTCGCCGACCTCCCTCCCGGTACCATGAGGCGGATCTCGAGGGCGAGATCCCTTGTTAGTGGTGTCGAATTGTGGCATCCCGCAAAACCACTACTAGAAAATCGCGTTGAATTTGTGCATTGCATCGTCATCATCATGCATTGTTTGCATAAAACTGTTTTCGCAAAGCCCGATTTATTTTCCCAAACGCCCCTTCTTGATCAAATATCAAACCCCGGTCTCCGGATTATTTTTGTTTGAGTGCTATCGGTTTGCAAACGGTGTTAACAAAACAAATAAAATTTATATTATTTTTAGTGGGGCAGTCGAACGGGACGAGTAGACCCGAACGACCACCCCTGTTTTTAAAACGGTCCACCCCAAACCAGCCCTCTAAATACTACAGCTACCCAGAAAACTACCCAACCCATCCCTCCACCTCACTCCCTCCAATCAAGTCCTTCGCTTTGGTGTTGTAATCCTGCGGCCACCAAGTTTTGCCACGCATGCCAAGACCGACGCGTGGAGATGTATCGAAGGATTCCCACCGTCACGGATCCAAAGATCGGAACTCTGAGCCCGGCGCCCTGGGAACTCCATCACGGAACGCCATGATCTTCCACATGGATGACAAGTACTCGTACTCGAACCCGAACGCCACCAAGTGCTTTGTCATGGATCTTATGGCCGAGACCCCGAGCCCCGAGCCCCGGACGCCAAGACCGACATGAGGCCCCGACAAGATCTGCTTCATGGATTCGAGACCGATTCCGTACCCGACGCCACACCAAGCAGTTCCTCGACGCCAAGACCAACCTCGCCGAATTCTCAAGCGTCCCGCCAAGATCGCCATCGACAATGGAACCAAGACCGGCTCCACGGAACCCCAAGGTCTACCGCCATCGGACAAGCTCGCCGCGTTCCATTGAAGCATGGGCTCGATGGCCGAGGTCTCCCCCTGAACGCCATGATCGTCGACATGACCCCAAGACCGTCGCGATGACAAGAACGGCATCGGCCCGGAAGAATTCGACACGCCCTGACACCGAACCAAGACCTGCTTCCCGGACGCGACAAGAACTACCCCGATCCGAGACCCTAACCCCGGAGTCCGAGAACGATCCGTCGAACCCTGGACCCCGGACCCTGTCGAACCCCCGGAACCCCAAGACCGTCGAGCCCCTAATGTGTGACCCTTTTTCCGAGCCCATTTTATAAATGCTAAATATAAAACTTGTTGCATATTTAATTGTTCATGCATGCATATTTGTCTGTGGTTTGGGGGCCTTCCGCCGATTCATCTAATAATTAAATATGGGGCCCATATGCGGGCAAATCTAACCTTATATTGGCCTCATTTAAATTGTGTAGCGAACCAGCACTATCCTCTGCCTTGTTCAAACAACATTTAAAATGCGGGGTATCTAAACAACTAGAACCATATATATAATTGTCGGGACCTCGGTTCCGCTTAATATGACCTAATTGCATCGCACCTTTGCCATGTCATGCATCATACATGCATCATGCCGATCTTCTGTCGTTGTATTAAATAGTGCATCCGGTGTTTCTCTAGTGATTTGGTTCTTCGCGGTTAAGGCCGTTGAGTTGATGTGAGCTTCGCCCCGATCTTCGGTTGAACCCTTCGACAATGTTTTCAGGCGAGCATCTCCCCCTTTCTACCTATCTTGCTTTTATAGTATTTATTTCCCTCCTGTTGATCTATTGCTATCTGTGTTATGCTGTTTCTAGTTTTCGCATTCGTGATATCCCTTGCAGCCTTATAGTGCCGGGGACACATCCTATTACCTGTTGTTTGGTAGATAGTTGGACTTGCGCGTCGTAGTTGCTTGCTCAAGTGCTGATGTGTGTCATCATATGCCAGCTTGTTGATGTATTGCCGCTGATGTTGGAGATGATTCTAGTTTTACTTACGCTCACTTTAATTTCTGTTTAACAACTAAAATTGAAATAAGCAGGCATCGGTGGGTGATAGAAAATATTTGGTTCCAACACCCACTTGTGTCCCGTAAGACCCGAGTACTTGATACTGTTCCTTGTTTTATCGCTATCCACATCCGGGAGGTATATGGGACCCCCGAGCGAGCTTGATTCAGTCTTATTTCTTGGGGCCACAAACTAGTTTGAGGTTTTATTTACGATCCTGTACTTATGCCATGCTACTTTCAGATTTAAATTGTGCGATGATAGCACATCGCATCGCTTAGGAAGGCGGAGTGATTACGCTGCATCGACACCCGAGTTTTCGGGTTCCGCCGCCATGTACCATTGGCGCTAACCTTGAGTCCGTCTCAAGCTAGCTTTCGCTGGGATCTACTCAAAGGTGGCCCCTCAAATATTTCAATCTGTGATTGTTCAGTCGTGAAAGCCTCGTTGGGTTTTGATTTGGTTTTTCCGAGGTTGATCGAGCGTGTGTTGCTATTGGTGCACCCCGGCCGGGTAAAACTTTCTGAAATTCGTGTCCGCGGATATGGACGACTTGGAGCACAGTATCTCGATCATAGACAAGCATAACTAAAGTTTATTGTTATAAATTTGACTTATAATGACTAGTAATCAGCTTCACTATAATGGAATGGCTAAATAATACTGCCCACAATTGCTTGTTTGGAGTATCGCTTGCGACCACTGTAACTGACTAGTAAGTATTGCAACTACAACGACATGGCTGAATAAAAGTACCAACAACTGCTGGGTTTTAAGGGTTCTCTCATGCTAATTGTATCTGACTAGTAAGTGTTGCCACTATCACGGAATGGTTAACTAAAAGTGCCCACTGCTTACTTTATCAGGACGATTATCTAAACCTGACTAGTAAAGTGCCGCAACTATAACCGAATAAGTAAAACTGCCAACCGTGTGAGTTCCTCGGTTGACTTCCTCGTTTGGTCTCGAGGGGGAAACGCCAGGATGGGTTTGTTTGGTGTTAGCTTCAGGTTGGATCCGAATAGGTCCTTCTTACCCCTCTCTGATTTACGCCAGTTGTATCGAGTCTCTATAGGTGGTTTAGTGCATGTCACGCCGCCACCCACCATACCTATGTAGGCGAGGACCACGATTCTAGCCTCGCTGTAATCGCCTCGATCGACGCCCTCTTTTCCTTTGCCCTTTGTCGGCACCCTTTTGTTTAAGCAGGTTTTGAGATCGACGCCATAGCGTGGTTACCCTTCCGGCTTGGCCCGGTGGTTATGGACGCCATTGGTTATTCTTCAGGGCTCTTAGCCCCATTTGCATCTTGTCCGTAGCTGGACGCTCTATCGTTTTCAAGGTGATTTGGATCTTTGTATACTCTATATGTATTCTTGACTCATTGAGTCGCTGTTATATATATCTGTTCTGTGGGTCCCATCGAGGACTGTTGTGTAATGTTATTACTTCGTTTTCCACCCGCACGAAAGTGCCTGGTGGGCACCTTTGAATCGTTTCTATGCGGGTTTGGCGAATTTTGCTCAAACTTGCATAGGTCCGATTCTGAGGGTGTTACAATTCAACATCCCTCAAGTTGTTTAGTGAACACGATCCAAATTCACCACACCTAATCCGATCATCACGAGAAGAGATGTGGTTTCAATGGTGGACAACAAAGTGTCGATCATATCATTCATATGACTCATGCTTAACCTTTCGGTTCTTGTGTTCTGAGGCCATGTATGTACATGCTAGGCTCGTCAAGTTAGACCCAAGTATTTCGGCAGTGCAAACTGGCTTGCACCGTTGTATGTGAGCGAGAGTCTATAGCACCCGATCATCACGTGATGCTTGGACACGACGAACTTCGCAACGGTGCATACTTGGGGAGAACACAGTTTTATCTTGATCTTTATGAGGAATCATCTTATAATGCTACCGTCGATCTAAGCATAATAAGATACATAAAGGGATAAACATCACATGCATATAACTTTATGTGACATGGTATAGCCAATCCTTGCGCAATGATCTCCATCTTGTGCTCCGCATGATCTCCATCACTCCACCATGATTGCCTCCACCACGAATAGCAACTACAACTATTGCTAACTACTTAGCGATAAAGTAAAGCTATTACATGGCGATAAGAAGTTGACTGCATGTCATACACAATTATAAAGACAACCATATGGCTTCTCGCCGGTTGTGTACTCATCGACATGCAAGTCGTGAAACATTACAAAACATGATCATCGCATACAATATACACATCACATCTTGGGCCATACCATATCACGTAAAACACTCCCCAAAAAACAAGTTAGACGCCTCTACTTTGTTGTTGCATGTTTTACGTGGCTTATGGGAGTAGATGCTAAGAACGATTCTTACCTACGGAAAGCCACAACGGTGATATTATGGTTGCCAAACTCCGGTGTTAATCCCATGACAACTATAGTGAGAGAAACTGACATCCACCAGCCGCATGTGTGGTACAAGCCACACGTCAAGTGCGGAGCCGGTCTCGCGAACGACGTCGCGTAAGGTTGGCCTGGACCGCTTCAATCTCACTATCCCGCGTCATAAGAAGAACACAAACAATAGGTTTGCAATAGAAAACATCAACGCCCGCAACAACCATGTTGCGTTCTACTCGTGAAACACATCTACGCATAGATCTAGCTCTGATACCACTGAAGGGATTCGCGGCATAGTAAATCAAAATTTTCTACGGATGCGAACAGAGGGAAGCCAAGATCTAATCTAGGAGATGCAATCAACGAGAGAGATTGGATTAGATCTTCATACCCTTGAAGATTCGCACAGCGGAACGCTCCGAACGTGGGTGATGTAGTCGCATTCGCTTCCTCCTCGCGATCCAATCCGATCTAGCACCACAAGTGGCGGTGCCTCCGTGAGATGCACACGCAAGACCTTGACGCCTCCTCCTTCCTCGGACCAGCGAGTATGGTGGAGAGATAGATTGGATCTACAACACGGCATGGTGTATATGGTGGAGAATTTCTGCTGCAGCAGGCTTCGCCACAAACAAATGGGAGGGAGAGGAAGGTAGCAAGGCTGCTAGGGCTTGGAGGAAGGTGTGTGTGTGTGGGGGAGGCGACCACCCTCTATATATAGAGGGGCCAGCCCTTGCCCCTCCTCCAAGCCTATCTCTAGTTTAAACAATTTAAACTCTCCCTTATCTAGAAATCCTATCTCTAGTTTAAACGATTTAAACTCTCCCTTATCTAGAAATTCTATCCCGAGATTTAAATGAGTCAAATCTCTCTAGAATCGGCTGGGCCCTATGGGGCCTTGTGCCCCTGGCCCAAAGCGACCAGTACACTCCCTCATAGGACCATGCCCCCTCCCGGAAGGTGGGGCCACGTTGGTCCCTTCCGAAGGTTCTAGAAGCTTCCGTACAATACCGATTAACCCGAACAATTCCGAACTCCAAAACTGCATCGCTTTATATGAATCTTATTCTCCGGACCATTCCGAACCTCTCGTGATATCCCGGATCCCATCCGAGACTCAACAAAAATTCATAAACCAATTATCCAATCTATCCTAGCGCCAAGACACGTTATGTGTGACCTCAAGGTTCGAGAATATGCGCATATGATCTTCTATCAATAATCAATGGGTCCGGCACCCATATTGACTCCCACACATTCATCGATGATCATATCGGATGAACCACGATGCCAGGATTCAATCAATCCCATATATATATTCCTCCGTCTCGCGATATTTTACTTGCCCGAGATTCGATCGCTTGCATCGTCATACCTAGTTCAATCTCGCTCACAGAAGTACTTTACTCGTTCCGTAATACGATATCACTTTGTGATTAACTCCTTAACCACATGCTTGCAAGCGGTGTTGATATCGACACGAGTGGGCCCGAAGTATATCTCTCCGACTTGGGAGGGACAAATTCCATCTCGATACATACAACCCAACAGATACTTTCCGATCACCTGAGAGACACCTTTATGATCACCCTTTCATAGGATGACGTTTGATGACCTCAAAGCTTTCTTCCGATACCAGGGAGTTGTATTATCTCATGGTCTAAGGAATACAATATTTGACATAGGAAAAGCTTCGCAAAGATGAACACGATGAAACGATCTAATTTCTTCGCTTAGTTTGGGTATGTCCATCATATCATTCTCCCAATGATATGATCTCATTATCAATTGACAACTCATGTCTATGGTTAGGAAACCTTAACCATCATTGATCAATGAGCTAGTTCATAGAGGCGTACTAGGGACACGGTGTTGTTTACAAACCACACAAGTATTAAAGTTTCCGCTTAATACAATTCTAGCATGGAACATAAACTTTATCATGAACAAGAATTATAATAATAACATCTTTATTATTGCCTCTAGGGCATAATTCCAACAGTTTTGTATCAACCTTGCTATGTTTTGTCTACACTTTGAGGTGTTTTTATATCTTTTCTGGAACTAACCTATTAACAAGTTGCCATGCGCCACTGCTTTTCTTACTTTTGGTTCTAGAAAGGCAGAAAATCAATATTCTCGGAATTGGACGGGACAAAAGCCAAAGTCATTATTTTTTCCGGAGCAACACGGAACCACGAAGCAGAGCCGGAGGGGGGCCACAGGGTGGCCGCACCCCCTAGGAGCGGGCAATCCCTGGAGGCGCCCACAGGGGTGTGGGCCCCCTGGACCCCCACCGACCTTGACTCCCGCGCCTATAAGAAGCCTATGACCCAAAAACCCTAGATCATCCAGAATAAATCCACGAAACCTCTGTAGCGCCGCCGCAACCGAATGGGAGATTTGGGGGACAGAAAGTCTTTGTTCCGGCACCCTGCTGGGACAGGGAAGTGCCTCCGGAGCCATCTCCATCGATCTCCACCACCATCTCCATCACCGTTGCTGATTCCCATGATGAGGAGGGAGTAGTTCTCTCTTAAGTCTAAGGTCTCTACCAGTAGCTATGTGTTCATCTCTCTCTGTATGCATGATCATGTTGTGGTCATGAGCTTTGTAATCAAGTAGATCTACCTTGCTACTCAAGTGCTTCATTAGATCTCTGCTCTCCCCATGTGTGTGAAAGTGACAGCATGCACGCCATGGTGGAACTTAGGTTTGAGTCTACGTAAATACTCTTTGTGCTTTAATAGATCTATGCTTTTCCCCACATGTGTGAAAGTGACAGCGTGTATACCGTGTGTGGAACTTTGGCTAGATTGAATATTTGTTATGAGTTATATTTGGAGTTGGATGTCTCTATGAAATTGTGGTATTTGTTGGAACCATCTAGCGCTTAAGGTGATAGTGTGGGGTTATCTAGATTGGGGAAGGCGGACTTTGATGAGTGTTGTTATAGCCCTATTGATGATTAGAGTGTCCAACCAAAGAGTATTTAAGAGTAGTATCATGAAGAGAGGATATTTATATGAGAGAGTGTTCACTAGTGAAAGTATGATCCCTAGGCCTTGTTTCTAAGCATTGACGCACCGTTTTCTACTAGATCTATTGCATGTTTGCTTGCTTCCTTCAGTTTGCCTTTCGTCTGTTCCTCCATGCCATCAGCTATTTTCTGACACCGTTACCCCACGTCAACAACAAGTCAGAAGCTCTTTTCTTGCACTGTTACCACTTGTATTTCACTATCTCTTCGCCGAACTAGTGCACCTATACACCTGACAAGTGTATTGGGTGTGTTGGGGACAGAAGAGACTTCTTGTATCTTGATTGCAGGGTTGCTTGAGAGGAAATACCTTTGACCACTTCCTCCCTGAGTTCGATAAACCTTGGGTAATCCACTTAAGGGAAACTTGCTGCTGTTCTACAAACCTCTGCACTTGGAGGCCCAACAACTGTCTACAAGAATAGAAGTGCGTAGACATCACATATCTGGATTTGTACATATCACAGTATGATTGACAAATACTCTTTGTGATTTTATTCATCAAGTATCAATCAATACTTGAATCTTTGTTTCACTTACCAAGTGTCGATACACTTGAATTTCGATTTAATCCTTTTTGTGTGGCAAGAACCTTTTGCGGTGACCCAGCATACCACTGCATGATGTAGTATACTATAGTCATAGACATAACACCGGTGAAACACTGTTCACTAGTATTACATCCCTTAGAGTGGTACAATAGAAACACAGCGGGTCCAAAACATGGCTGAAGTTACAACTTGACTCTTCTCATAAGATCCAGAGAATACTCTAGGTTAAAGAGAGAGAAAGTACTTCTTACAAAGAATAATCAAAGATAAACAACTCTAAAACCATTATACTATTAAGACTAGTATTTTAACTAATGGTCTGGCATTGATGCTATTGCAATACACTACAGAAATAGGTTCTTTGGCTAGAGATTATATTCCTATCTAATCAGTAACTTCGTCTTCACTTGAGTTGATGTATATGTTGACTTCCTTGTCTTTGTTGAAGAGATTTAGCTTTTGATGAAGATTCCTGGAGCATAACTGGATGTAGATGTCGTCTTAATGGATTCAGAATCTAGCAAGGGTTAAGAAGAAACGTTGAGTATGAGCGTACTCAGCAAGTTCACTAGAAAGGAGTGTTTGATGCACTATATCTACAGCCATATACCATAGGTCATAGGCAATGCATGTTTTCATAAATATTTCTTCAAAGGTTGCTTTTATTCTGAAAGCTATGTCCGTCAGCCTTCACGGGTTTACCAGAACTTTCATGGAGTTCCTTTCCCACCGCGTGTGCAGCTCCTTCCCAGAACAATGAGTAACAAGTTACAGTTCTTACACTCTGCAGAGGTGTGTCACTTTACCCATGAGAGACCTTAGCCTTGTTGCACAACCAAGTCATGACCTTGTCCATAATTCCTTGGTATGGGGCCCAGTCTAAGATCCAAGCCAATCACTACCCTCTCCGCGACCTCATATGTCTGCATGATCCTTCGGGGCCGGCTCACCTCCGTTAAGCCCCCTTTCAGGTAGGCTAAAACCCTAATGAGTTCACGAAGACTCTATGAACTGGTGATGCCCTGGCAAGCGCCATATTAAATGGACTATACCACTAAACACCATTCATAGATAATCTAGACACCAAAAGTGTGGGGCGTAAGGGTGCCCACCCATATGTTGGATTCACACAAGGAATCACAATGTCACGTTAAGTTCGTCTTGCCTCCATACGAGAGGAAAAGGATACAGCTTACTTCTTCGTCCCATTCCAAATCTCATGGTTAACGCGTGATATACGGCGCAAGAATCACTGGCGACATTGGTTGTTAAGTCCTAGATAATATGTTCCTTTACCACCGGAACTTTCATAGTAGGTTATTACCTCATGGTAAATAACCTATAATCATATTATTATGAAAATAGTGTTTTCCGATCTTTTTCAAATGCAGGTGATGACAACACTGGATTTGCAAAATACTTTATTGAAAATAATCAAAGGACATGAGCAAGTGTGAACTTGCCTTTTGTGATTGCAAGATTATGCACTCACGGTCTTCGAGACAATATAAGATCCAATATCTGAAATCAGCATCATTGGTCCGATAAGGACTAATGTTTAAAGAAGAAAAATACTTTTATTCATAAGTAATGTAATGCACTTTCGTAAACTCGAATCTCGGGGATAATGTTGATCTAGGGTTTGGAAACTTGAAATATTTTCTTTGGAATGTGTTCCCCTTTTAGATTAATTTTCACCTTGTGCTTCTTATTAAAGCTTGTGAAGGTGTGTGAACAACATGTATTTATACAACAATAAGGTACACAGATAAGAAATGCTACTCAAGATTGCTTATACTATAATTGTTTATCTTCAAATTTTACTTTACAAGTAATGTTACTTACAAAGAACTTAAGTGTTATTAATCCTAGGTATACAAGTAAAGTATAAAGTAATGTGATTACGATTAATTGTCATCAGTTGACTTAATTGGCAAAACGAATAACTTTTGAAGAAAAGATTTTTTTAAGGTTTAAACAATCCTGATAGTTTTTAGAATAGGATTAATAGAATGTGATTGATATTGTTTATGCTTGTTTGAATAGTCTGGACTTGAGATGCTTATAACTTAATTATAACAGACCAAGGTTAACTATAAAATACATAACAAAGTCTTTAGCATGGTATTTGAAGTATGTTAGACTAAAGTTAACTTTATAGAAATCGATGGATTTAAGGTGTAATGCTTATGATATTGTACTTTCTCATCTTATAATATTTCCTTAAAGTAGTTTAAGAATGGCATTACTTTTATTTGAGTAGTGGTTTCTTTACATTATAAATGTATAAAAGGATTTATCTCCTTATAAGGATGTGGTTATGGTTTGTGAATAGGTAAAAAATATTATTTACTACTTATAAATTATCTTTGGATTTAGTCCATTATAAAATTGTGAGTGAAACAATGATAAAAGGTTTGATTTGGTTGAAAGTATCATTCTTAAAGATTTTATATTTGATAAGGATCCTTTTAGAACTTAATTTACAATTTTGGTCAAATGATAATTCAATAAGATTATATTTTTAAAATGTGTAAAACCATTTTGTCTTCATATTAACAATATTAAAGACTAATACTATTTATTAGACCTCAATTGACTAATTTTAGAAATATTAGCAAATTTTATTTACTCTTATATGAATTATTAAGTAAGGAAATTAAATTTAAATTCAAGTTATTAAGGTATTAAGTTTTTTATTTACTTCAAAAGTGGAATGTTATATTTTTAACATGTAAATATTATTTTTGTGATCATTTTGTTATTTTATATTTATTTTTGTGATTTATAAATATTAAGATATGATTTTTACAAGATTTAATACTTTATAAATACTTAACAAATAATAGATACTTAATTAAGTAAAATAATAATATATGATTATAATATTAAGTTTTTATTTTTTTTTATTTTTCTAGGACTTTTTGTAATTATTCACATTTTTAACAATTACCATTATTAAAATATGAATTAACAAAGTTCTATTACTTATAAAATCTTTATTTAAATAATTAACACAATGATGTTGGATGATATAATTAAATTATAGATTTTACTTTACTAAACATTTTCATATATTACACATATTTTTCTGAATTATGAAATAAGAGTTATTGAATTTACAATGTTTAATCATTTTATAGAATTATTTTCATTTAGACTAATAATGTTTAACCTATTTCGTAAACAAGAAATTACTTTTCACACCGCACCCATATATACCCTACTCACAGACAGGTGGAGTATTGGCCACGTCAACATGCCACACAAGCAGTGGACCAGTCAAATGGTGGACTAGGTCAAGGTTGTCGTTGGCATGCCGTCGCTATGACGTCAGCACAACCACCACCGTCAATTGGTGGTCGCCGGTGACGATCTGCGGTGCCCTAGCAAGCGAAACTAGTCTAGTTCAATTCAGTGCGTTATGCTGAACCTTATAGTGGTGGCGCCGCTCGGAAATAGTCATCGGAGCCTCGGCTCCGACGAGCTCCGATGGTGGCCGACGGTGTCACAAGATGCGACATCGATTTACAACGAGATGTTGCGATTTAAAGGTACTGGAGGATTCATGAACTCACCAAGATGACGATAGAGAGGTCGAGGAGACTTGAGGAGGCATGACGACGGCGAATCGACGATAATGGCCACGGCGGCCGATGAAAAGGAACGCTCGATTTCACATGATTCACGGCGCGCTAGCTCCCATGCTTGGTCCTAGGTGAGTAAGGCCGCGACGGCGCGTCCAACGGTGGCTACAACAAGGTGAGGGGTGGTCGTACCTAACCGGAACGACGAACTCTAATGAACTAGGGTTTCAGGTGAGGAAGAGAGATGGGTCTAGAGAGCGAGATTAAAGATAAGATTGGTATGAGAGGATAGAGGAGGACGCGACGGTCTTATATACTCCTCTTAGGGTCGGCGGCGAGCATCACGGCGGTTGATTCTTGCTGACAACGGCGGACGGCATCGGCGGGGCGCACGTAGCTGCCTGTGTGCGTGAGGATGACAACGATGATAGTTTTGCAGAAAACCCCTGGCAATTCTTTCCTCTCAACTCGCGATCCCTCGCAACGTCCCACCTGTCAGTCATAGAGCAAGACGAGCTGGGCTGGTTGCTGGGCCAAAGTGGGTTGTATGTGGGCGACAAATCATTTTTTTCATATTTGTATTTTTCATTTGTTTTGGAATCTTTCTTTACAGAATTTATTTGCTAAATAATTGTAGCAATATTGGAATGTGTTTAGTATGATTTAGTGAACTTTTATTATATATTGTTATGTTTCTTTATTTTCTTCAGATGAACCCCTTTTTGATATTTTGGAAAGGCCTTTTTTATTAAGTTTCTTTCTATAATAAACCATGGATTTATTATATGATATTTCCTTATTTATTTATAAAACTTTGTTCTAGTTAATTTAGAGTTTGGAGGGAATTTTTTATATGGTGGTCCTTTATTATTATTTGATACATAAAGTTTTAGGAAATTAATATGATTAATATTATTCTCATGAATTTAGGAAATAGAAATGTAAATATTTTATTATAACTAACATAAGGGTTAGAGTTTGAATTATGAATGCTTACCCTAGGGTTTAGGGTACTTATTATACTTACATTCTTTTGTTGATATGAGTAAAGGTTAATGGCTACACATATTGTATTCATGTTTGTGATCTTTATTGATATCACCTTTTAAAATAGAAAGTTATTTTCTGGAAGGTCTTATGGAAAAGAATTGATAAAGATAATTCCTAATCACATACGATTATGATAATTGGAAATGACAAAGACATGCCTAAATGATTTACTATAGAAAAATATTCCTATAAAGCATTGTGAAAATAAAATGATTTATCCAATAGATGAGATGGATGTTAAGCTTAATTATAGATTTAGGGTTTAGTGTTTACCAAGAATTCCTATATTTCATAATTCACAATCCTAGGCTTCTAATTAAGGAATTCCTTTTCTAGATATACTACTTCTTCATATTCAGCATCATGTATTATCATGATGAGCTTTGCTTCACAAGAACATTCTTATCCACCTTTAATTCTTCTAAATCCATTTATAAATCCAATGAGCTTGACACTAAATCTCATAATCTTTACATATCCATACTTGGTTATATCAACTAATCTACTACTGATAACCTCTAATCCATTAAGTAATTACTTCTAACTCCATTCATACCCTTCCATATTCCTCCACCACTAATATTACTCCAGTAGGTGTATATATCCAACTACTCCCCTCAACAACTTACTATTCTTTACGAGGAATAACACCACTTCAATTACTCCATGCTACTCTAGCTTTAGCTTGGTCATACTATCTTATATCTACTTTTACTCTAGCATCTTATATTTCAGCTTCACCTTATATCATAGTGACTTATCATGGCTAACCTAGGGTAACATATCTATACTAGGTTTCAATCATGTTCTACCCACCAATGTCACTTATACATGATATAAGCATTCAATCTTGGTGGCTAAAGCATAATCATTATAATCCTTTAATCATTATTGTAATGACCTCGAATCGGTAAGGATCCTAAGTCCCTGTGATTAACATGCTAGTCCCTAGATCAATAGCTAGCACTCACAGTCGATGAAATATCATGTAAAACACAAAGTATTTATTACACTGAGAATCCATAGTATGAAATTATTACAAAATTTGCTTAGCATTATGCTAGCTCAAATAACAGCGGAAACATAAAAGCAGCATGAGTCCATCAACGCCTCAGGCTTGTCGAGTGTAGACCCGCGATCCCTACGCACCTTTCAATATTCGGATTCTGCACGTAAGACGTGCAGCCAACAAGTTGGGTCAATACTTTGAATGTATTGGAAAATTACACCAAGGAGAGAAAAGACTATCTCTACATGCAAGGCTGGTATAGGCTGTAGAGTTCATTTGCTCAAAGCTAGTTTTCTTAAGTAGAGAGAAAAGGAGAGGATTGTCCTACTTTGTAAACATTTGCTTAGATAAAATAGGGTCGAGTGGCACACGAGGATATTACGCACCAAGTGTCCAAACAACCAAACACTTGGATATTACGCACCAAGCGTCACTTGGATATTACACACCAAGTTCCCCAAATTCCCACCCATTAGCGATATTACGCACGTCATGGGGTTTTCAAAACTTTGTTTTAGAAAAGAGAGAGGAAGATCCTTCAGAGGCTCCATCCTTCAGATGCTCATTGTTGTTGTTACCGTGAACACGGCTGATCGATCAGATTTCAATACTCTCAAGAGTTTGTGCACTTCACCCACAATCCACGATCAAGTCCTTTTACAGAAAAGTCCATGGCGAGGCTTTCCCTTAGTAGCCCCTCTACCTTCCGGATCCAACAGTGCCAAGAACCTCCAAATGTTGGTACCCAGGTGAGGTTTCCCACTAAGTACTAGGCCAAGACAGAGCCCATAATGTATTGTGGTTGCACTGGAAGCTTCTGAATTCTGAAACATGGTAGACTTCTTTGATTCCTGGGCAGCCGTTCTCCACCAAAATCTCACTCGTTGACCCGACAACCATTCCGCCTAGAAGAAAACTTAGTTTTATTTTGAAGTGGATTTAAGAAGAAAGTTTGCTCTAGAGAGCCTTTATACTTAGAAAATTCTTTGTCTTTCGAACCCCCCAACGGTACTTTGTATATATATAGCATAGCAAGCAATACTTAGCAAAAATAGGGATACCTATTAGGATTGAAATCCTAAGTATAGAGCTACTCATGGCATACTACAAAATCATCGCACTTGCAAAATAATACTAAGGAAAAAATTCTACTAGAATATCCTACACATGCATACTATAGAATTTTGAAGATCACATGCATAGAATCAAAACTGGGACAAATTTATGAACAAGTGGTGTAACTTGCCTTGATCCGAGCAGCACTCTACACAATAGCACTCCTTAGCGCACTCCGAGCAATCTAACGAATCACAAACATAGATCCGATCACAACTTTTCTCAAAGCATATCACAAAGAATATCATGCATGCATGCAACATGGTATTTTATGCAAGGTTTGTTAAATTGATCAAGGTAGCAAGTTTGTGTTGTGATAGTGTAAGGGTGTCACTAGGATTGAATTTAGATCTAATGGAGTCACTAAAACAAATCCTAGGATTATAAGGAGATCAAACCATCTAATTAGCCCAAGTTAGATCTAATGATCTAAGAAAGCTTAATGATTTGGATCAGTAGGTATTATGGAAACAAGGGTATTGCAACAAGAATCAAATAAAATAGAATTTTCATTATTTTTCTATAGATTAAACTCTCCAATCTAATGATTAAAATCTACACCTAAAACATTACTGCAAACCTGCAATATTATTACAGATTTGGATTCTACATAAAATTAGGAATCCAACGGTATATTACAAGCTAAATTTGGACAAATATTTGATTTTATATGATTTTCGCAATTTTGAATTCCAAATCTGCAACAGATCTCAACTTCACTTAAAGGAGCTTGCCAAGTGGCAGCTTCTGACCGGCCCAGCTGGCAATGGGGGGGTGACGCGGCGCAGCGCGGTGTGGAGAAGCGGCGAGCTGACGTGGCAGCCACGCGGCAGCGTGCGATTGGCGCATACCCCTTCGGGTAAAAATCTAATCCAAGCCACAGATCGAAGATCGAACGGAGGAGGTGGGCGCGGCGACTTACTATTGCGACGACGGTGGCGGTGGGCGGCGGCGGTGTCGGTGGCGACGGCGGCGGCGCTCGGGTGCACTTCAAGGAAGAAGAAACTGCCGCTGGTGATCATCTCCTCCTCGCGGTCCCGTCTGTCGCCTCGATTTCGGCCCCCTCTTCCTCTAACGGTGGCGGTGGCAGCGTCTCTCCCGCAGCTCCGACGAGCAATTGGCGATGGCACGCTGCGGTAGACATTGGGCAAGGCAGGTGAGACGAAACAGTCGAGCGTAGGGGTCACCCCAGGGAGAAGAACAGGGAGAGGGGAGGCTCGACATCGACTCAACTCACCTGGTCGGCGGCGGCTTGTACCAGCGGAAATCAGGGAAGGCTTAGGGTTTCGCGAGCTTGGGAACGGTGGGGGTGGGTCGCGAGGCTGAGCATATATACACGGCCTGGGGGAGTCCTGGCTGGACACGGAGGGCAGGGGAGGTCGTGGTCGGCGCGGACTCTGTCCTCGTCGGAGAAGAAAGGATAAGGGCGACGGGTGGGGCCCGGGTGTCGGTGGTGGAGGGGAGAAGTGGGCCGACTTGCGCGGGTAGACTTGCTGCTGCGCGGGCGCTGGGGGCGGGGTGGACTGGCGAGCCGGCCCAGCTAGGTTAGCTGCTGGCCTTGCTGGCCCTTTTTTTTTGTTTAACATTTTTTACCTTTTTCTGATTTAGTAATCCTTTAATAACTTTTGCAAACTAAACCCAAACTTGATAAGAATTGTTTCTAAATTTTTATAAAATTAAGGTGGTCAACATAGGGCCATAGTTTGATGTTTTACAAGGTTTTTAGGAGGGTCATTACTTGACCTCTACAATAATGCTCACATAAGGCAACCACCATTTGGGTTTTCTAGGTTTAGGTGTTTAGGATTTTTATTTCAATTTTCAATTGTAGGATGCAATGATGCAAGGATGATGCATGACACTAATAACATCCTAAGACAAAATCTAGGATGTTACAAACCTACCCCCTTAAGAAGAATCTCGTCCTCGAGATTCGGGTTGGATAACAAATAGGTGTGGGTGTTCTGCCTTCAAGTCTTCTTCATGCTCCCACGTAGCTTCTTCCTCGGAGTGGTGGTTCCATTGTACCTTGCAGAACCTTATAGTCTTGGTGCGAGTAATCCTTTCAGCTCTTTCCAGTATTTTGATGGTTTTTTCCTCATAGGTAAGGTCATTCTCCAATTGAACCTCATCTAGGGGAACGGTGTCTCTTAGCGGTGTTTCAGCCATCTCCGGGTGACACTTCCTTAGTTGTGACACATGAAACACATCATGAACAGTCAGTCCTTCCGGTAACTCCAACTGATAGGCAACTTCTCCTCTACGGGCCAGAACCTTATATGGTCCTATGAATCGTGGGGCTAACTTGCCCTTGATTCCGAACCTCTTAACTCCACGTAGGGGTGAAACTCGGAGATACGCACGGTCCCCTATTTCGTATGCCACATCTCTGCGTTTGGAATCAGCGTAGATCTTCTGTCGGGATTGGGCTACCTTTAGCCTATCCTGAATCTGTCGTACCTTTTCTTCGGCATCCTTTATCAAGTCAGGTCCAAAAAGACTGCGTTCACCAACTCCATTCCATAGCAATGGAGTCCTACACTTCCTGCCATATAGAACTTCAAACGGAGCCATCTTGATACTTTTCTGGTAGCTGTTGTTGTATGAGAACTCAGCATATGGCAGGTTATCGTCCCAACTAGACCCATAGTCTAGTGCGCAAGATCTCAACATATCTTCCAAAATTTGATTCACCCTTTCTGTTTGGCCATCTGTTTGAGGGTGGAAGGCATTACTGAATTCTAGTCGTGTCCCAAGAGACTCATGTAGTTGTCGCCAAAACTTTGAAGTAAACTGGGTGTCTCGGTCTGACACAATTCCCTTGGGAACACCATGTAGGCTTACAATCCTTGACATGTATATCTTAGCAAGCTTAGCACTTGTATATGTGGTCTTTACGGGGATGAAGTAAGCCACCTTGGTAAAGTGGTCCACCACTACCCAGATAGAATCAAATCCAGAACGAGTCCGGGGTAATCCCGTGATGAAATCCATGCCTACCTTGTCCCACTTCCAGTCGGGTATAGGTAGTGGTTGAAGTAATCCTGCCGGTTTCTGATGCTCGGCTTTAACTCTGTTGCACACATCACACAGAAAAATATACTCTGCAATATCTCTCTTTAGGTTATTCCACCAGAATCTATCCTTCACATCCATGTACATCTTTGTGTTACTTGGATGAATTGAGTATGGCGAATCATGAGCTTCTTGTAAAATCATCTTCTTGATATCGGGGTCATTGGGAACGCACAAACGCTTCCCATACCAGAGGGTTCCTTGTTCGTCCAGACGAAATTCTTTAGTCTTTCCTTCACTTATCCTGACTCTTATTTCTTCCAACTCCTCATCCCCCTTTTGTGCTTCTTGGATCCTTTCTTGGAAGGTGGACACTATTTCCATAGTCGCTACGTGTTCTTTCGGGACTATCTCTAGCCTGATATCCCTGAATTGCTTGCATAAATCCTCTGGAAGTTCCCCTGCGGTAAGTCCATTCACATACACCTTACGACTTAAGGCATCAGCCACCACGTTTGCCTTTCCGGGGTGGTACCAGAATCAAGTCATAATCCTTAATTAGCTCAAGCCATCTTCGTTGTCTCATATTCAACTCCTTTTGGGTGAAGATGTACTTCAAACTTTTATGATCTGTGAACACATCACAATGTTTGCCCATGAGGTAGTGTCTCCATACCTTGAGTGCATGAACCACAGATGCAAGTTCCAAATCATGTGTGGGATAATTGCGTTCGTGGTTCTTAAGTTGTCGGGAGGCATAGGATACCACTTTCCCATCCTGCATCAATACACTTCCAAGTCCTTGTCGAGAAGCGTCACAATAGACTTGAAAATCCTTCTGGATATCAAAGCATACGTAATCGGTGCCGTTACATGCTTTCTTCAACTCTTGAAAACTTGCTTCACATGCCTCGGTCCATAGGAATTTCTTTTCCTTCTTTAATAGTTCCGTCATGGGTTTTGCTATCTTGGAAAAGTTTTCGATGAACCTCCGGTAATATCCTACGAGGCCCAAGAAACTTCTAATATCTCCCACATTCTTGGGTGACTCCCATTCCGTCACGGAAGCTACCTTGCTAGGATCTACGGCAACTCCTTTAGCTGACACAACATGACCAAGGAATCCCACTTCCTTTAGCCAGAACTCGCACTTGCTGAATTTGGCATACAACTTGTGTTCTCTTAGTTTCTCCATAATAAGGCGCAGATGTTTCTCATGTTCCTTCTCATCCTTAGAGTATATGAGTATATCATCTATGAATACCACGATAAACTTGTCCAAATATTCCATGAACACCTTGTTCATCATGGTCATGAAGTATGCTGGGGCATTGGTTAGACCAAAAGACATCACGGTGTACTCATACAATCCGTATCTTGTGGTGAATGTTGTTTTGGGCACATCCTGTTCTCGAATCTTCAGCTGAAAATAGCCCGATCGTAGATCGATCTTTGAGAACACACTGGCTCCTTTTAGCTGGTCAAACAGGTCGTTGATGTTGGGCAGAGGATACTTATTCTTAATCGTCACTTCGTTCAACGAGCGGTAGTCCACAACCAGCCTCTTGGTCTTATCCTTCTTTTCCACAAATAGGACGGGTGCTCCCCAAGATGACGCGATGGGTTGAATGAACCCCTTGTACAATTGTTCCCTAAGCTATTTCTTGAGTTCCTTTAACTCGTCAACATCCATCTTGTATGGTCTCTTAGCTATCGGCCCCGTGCCTGGCATCAAGTCAATGAGGAACTCGACATCACGGTCGGGTGGCATTCCTGGTAGTTCCTCCGGGAAGACATCTGGGTATTCCTTTAGAATAGGTACCTCCTCCAAGCTAACCCCCTTAAGAGAGTTCACCATGACTTCTTTAAGTGCGAAATTCGACTTGATACGAATCCTCTTCCCTTCCGGTGTTGTGAGCATGACAGTTCTCTTGGCACAATCTATGACTCCTTCATATTCGGTCATCCAATTCATGCCCAAGATTATGTCTAATCCTTGTGATTCTAGAACTACTAGACTGGTGGGAAAAATGTGTGTCCCAATCCTTAGTTCTAGTTCCCGGCCACCGGAGTTTGCCACTATTTCTCCCCCAGGAGAACTTACCCTTAGAGGAAAGTTTATAGTCTCCGTTGGTATCTTGCCTCTATCAAAAAATACCCTTGATATGAATGAATGCGATGCACCGGTATCAAAAAGAACAACTGCGGGAATAGAATTGAGTTTGAGCTTACCAATCACAGAGTCTGGCGCATCACAAGCATCCTCCATAGAAACATGATTCACCATGGCTTTGACAAACGGATTTGGCTTCTTCCCGTTTCCATTGCCATGGTTGTGTCCATTTCCATTCCCATTGCCATTGCCATTGCCATTCTTCCTCTCGGGGCAAGAGGTTGCATAGTGCCCTATCTTGTTGCACTTAAAGCATGTCACCTCACTGAGATCCTTTCCATTGTTGCCATTCCCATTGCGGTTCTTATGCCCATTGTGTTTGTGGCCACCATGGTTATGACCGTTATAGTTGTGGCCATTATTTTTATAAGGTGGTGGTGAGGAATTGCGCTGCTTCTGGTACGGAACAGAGTGTTTGTGAGGTTTAGATTTCCTCTTGCGGTTTTCTATGCTCTTCCTCTTTGATTCAACCACAATGGCTCTGTCCAGGAGTTCCTGAAAGTTGTCAAATTTCTGAGCCACAAGATGAATGGATATCTCATCATTGAGCCCTCTTAAGAACTCCTCCTGTCTCTTGGTATCAGTGGAAACATCATCGGGTGCATAACGGGCTAGCTTATTGAAAAGCTCCCCATACTCGGTGACAGAACGGTGCAGCTGGTGTAGGTCGCGAAACTCGCGCCTTTTCAGAGTCATGACACCAGCAGCCACATGATGAGTGCGAAAGGCTAACTCAAACTGTTCCCAAGTGATAGCATCAATATCCGGGTGGGTGACTTGGTAGTTATCCCACCATTCTGCAGGAGGTCCTTCAAGCTGGTGTGTGGCATAACGCACCCTGTCGGCTCCGACAGCTTGCACGGTGTCTAGCTTCTTGTTGATCGTACGCATCCAGTCATCAGCGATGATTGGTTCAGTGCTTCTAGTGAACGTAGGTGGGTTCAGCCTAAAAACCGAGTCAAGCGATCCTGTTGAGGAGGTGGCGGAGGTGGTGGTGGTGGCGGGTTTTTGTTGTTGTTTTGCATGTTCTGAGTGAGCAGTTGGATCAGCTGGTTCTGAGTGGCCAAAAGTTGTGCTATTTCTGGCGGGATTTCGGGGTTCGCACGTCTTGGCGGCATCTGTGGGGTTTAAGAGAATGGTTAAGAAATAGACAGAAAGACTAAGTAGTAAACTCCTACCCTTATGAAAACACACCAAGCACACAAGGCACACAAGACATAATAACACAGCTTAACACAGAAAATAACCAAGTTTAACTAAACCAGACTTGTCTTGGTATTTATTACATTTGCGAATAACGTTCTACTATAGAATTAAAGGTGGTCCAACTATTACACATCTTCCACACCTTCCTCTTCCTCGTCCTCGAACGAGTAGCCTTCCTGCTCTAGACTTGTCTTGTACAACTCCATCTCCTTTGTGGTGGCTTCAAGCTTCTCTTTGAGGTTCTTTATCTCATCCTGTAGCTTTTTTGGTAGTGGCTTCTAGCTGCTCCTGAAGTCCCTCCTTCTCGCTTTGTAGTTCCTCCACTAAACTTGACTTCTTCGCGGCTTCAAGTTGCTTTGCCAAGTCCCTCTTGGAAGCACGCACGTCATTGATTATCTTGCAAAGGCCTTCAGTTTGCACTTCATCTCCATCGATCTGTTGTTTGAGTTCCCTAATTCTCTTGTTTTTATTTATCACCCTCTTCTCTTGGTTAGCGAACTTATTCTCTTGGTCCTGGAATTTTATCTCTTGGAGCTTCATTGCCTCCTGTTGCTGCTTGATCATTTCTTCCTTCTCCTTGATGAGGGCGCATATCTCGTCGTTCTTCAACATCTCGAGGAAAGTACCCTTCTCAAGGTCATGGATGTGGCACTCCAAGTCTTGATATTGTGTTCTTCGGCGCTTGGTAGAAGTTCTTTCCTCAAAGGTTAACTCCGTGGGAATTCCTTCCTCATCTCGTCTTCCAAAGAGGCCGCCGCAGTGTCCTTGGAGAGCTTCATGATGACGTCCACATAGGCGACCAATGAGTTGCTGCAAGCTAATGCTAAGGGCCTTCTCCTTGGAATCACTAACAATGTGGATTGCTATGTCTTCCTCCGGGTTCTTGCCTCGCTCTTTTCCTGGCTGGATGACCTTGACTCCCCAACAGCCGTCCTTGTGGAGTTTCTTCATTGTGCTCCCCTGGATTGTTGGGAGAGGAAGGTCCAAATGTGTGAGTAGATCCATGAGGCATCCACCAAAGCGAAGGGGCTCGATGTCCGCGACGGTGTCGTAGAGGAAGCTTGTCATCTTTGAGTTAGAAGAATGAAGGTTAGATACTTAAACAAGTAGAGGAAAGCAGATACTAGAAGTGCGGAAAATAACTTAGTAGGAAAACAAGTAAGCCACTAAAGTTAGAGGTGGTTCCAATCCTAGGGTCACGTCCTACAGGCAACGATGTGCTCTGATACCATCTGTAATGACCTCGGATCGGTAAGGATCCTAAGTCCCTATGATTAACATGATAGTCCCTGGATCAATAGCTAGCACTCACAGTCGATGAACTATCATGTAAAACACAAAGTCTTTATTACACGGAGAATCCAGAGTATGAAATTATTACAAAATTTGCTTAGCATTATGCTAGCTCAAATAACAGCGGAAACATAAAAGCAGCATGAGTCCATCAACGCCTCAGGCTTGTCGAGTGTAGACCCGCGATCCCTATGCACCTTTCAATCTTCGGATTCTGCACATAAGACGTGCAGCCAACAAGTTGGGTCAATACTTTGAATGTATTGGCAAATTACACCAAGGAGAGAAAAGACTATCTCTACATGCAAGGCTGGTATAGGCTGTAGAGTTAATTTGCTCAAAGCTAGTTTTCTTAAGTAGAGAGAAAAGGAGAGGATTGTCCTACTTTGTAAACATTTGCTTAGATAAAATAGGTTCGAGTGGCACATGAGGATATTACGCACCAAGTGTCCAAACAACCAAACACTTGGATATTACGCACCAAGCGTCACTTGGATATTACACACCAAGTTCCCCAAATTCCCACCCATTAGCGATATTACGCACGCCATGGGGTTTTAAAAACTTTGTTTTAGAAAAGAGAGAGGAAGATCCTTCAGAGGCTCCATCCTTCAGATGCTCATTGTTGTTCTGTTACCGTGAACACGGCTGATCGATCAGATTGCAATACTCTCAAGAGTTTGTGCACTTCACCCACAATCCACGATCAAGTCCTTTTACAGACAATACCATGGCGAGGCTTTCCCTTAGTAGCCCCTCTACCTTCCGGATCCAACCGTGCCAAGAACCTCAAAATGTTGGTACCCAGGTGAGGTTTCCCACTAAGTACTAGGCCAAGACAGAGCCCATAATGTATTGTGGTTGCACTGGAAGCTTCTGAATTCTGAAACATGGCAGACTTCTTTGATTCCTGGGCGTCCGTCCTCCACCAAAATCTCACTCGTTGACCCGACAACCATTCCGCCCAGAAGAAAACTTAGTTTTATTTTGAAGTGGATTTAAGAAGAAAGTTTGCTCTAGAGAGCCTTTATACTTAGAAAATTCTTTGTCTTTCGAACCCCCAACGGTACTTTGTATATATATAGCATAGCAAGCAATACTTAGCAAAATCAGGGATACCTATTAGGATGGAAATCCTAAGTATAGAGCTACTCATGGCATACTACAAAATCATCGCACTTGCAAAATAATACTAAGGAAAAAATTCTACTAGAATATCCTACACATGCATACTACAGAATTTTGAAGATCACATGCATAGAATCAAAACTGGGACAAATTTATGAACAAGTGGTGTAACTTGCCTTGATCCGAGCAGCACTCTACACAATAGCACTCCTTAGCGCACTCCGAGCAATCTAACGAATCACAAACATAGATCTGATCACAACTTTGCTCAAAGCATATCACAAAGAATATCATGCATGCATGCAACATGGTATTTTATGCAAGGTTGTTTAAATTGATCAAGGTAGCAAGTTTGTGTTGTGATAGTGTAAGGGTGTCACTAGGATTGAATTTAGATCTAATGGAGTCACTAGAACAAATCCTAGGATTATAAGGAGATCAAACCATCTAATTAGCCCAAGTTAGATCTAATGATCCTAAGAAAGCTTAATGATTTGGATCAGTAGGTATTGTGGAAACAAGGGTATTGCAACAAGAATCAAATAAAATAGAATTTTAATTATTTTTCTATAGATTAAACTCTCCAATCTAATGATTAAAATCTACACCTAAAATATTACTGCAAACCTGCAATATTATTACAGATTTGGATTCTACATAAAATTAGGAATCCAACGGTATATTACAAGATAAATTTGGACAAATATTTGATTATATATGATTTTCGCAAGTTTGAATTCCAAATCTGCAACAGATCTCAACTTCACTTAAAGGAGCTTGCCAAGTGGCAGCTTCTGACCGGCCCAGCTGGCAATGGGGGGGTGACGCGGCGCAGCGCGGTGTGGTGAAGCAGCGAGCTGACATGGCAGCCACGCGGCGGCGTGCGATTGGCGCATACCCCTCCGGGTAAAAATCTAATCCAAGCCACATATCGAAGATCGAACGGAGGAGGTGGGCGTGGCGACTTACTATTGCGACGACGGTGGCGGTGGGCGGCGGCGGTGTCGGTGGCGACGACAGCGGCGCTCGGGTGCACTTCGAGGAAGAAGAAACTGCCGCTGGTGATCGTCTCCTCCTCGCGGTCCCGTCTGTCGCCTCGATTTCGGCCCCCTCTTCCTCTAACGGTGGCGGTGGCAGCGTCTCTCCCACAGCTCCGGCGAGCAATTGGCGATGGCACGCTGCGGTAAACATTGGGCAAGGCAGGTGAGACGAAACAGTCGAGCGTAGGGGTCACCCCAGGGAGAAGAACAGGGAGAGGGGAGGCTCGACATCAACTCAACTCACCTGGTCGGCGGCGGCTTGTACCAGCGGAAATCAAGGAAGGCTTAGGGTTTCGCGAGCTTGGGAACGGTGGGGGTGGGTCGCGAGGCTGAGCATATATACACGGCCTGGGGGAGTCCTGGCCGGACACGGAGGGCAGGGGAGGTCATGGTCGGCGCGGACTCTGTCCTCGTCGGAGAAGAAAGGAGAAGGGCGACGGGTGGGGCCCGGGTGTCGGTGGTGGAGGGGAGAAGTGGGCCTTGGCGGCAGACTTGCTGCGTGGTACTGGGGCGGGTGAGTGGCGAGCCATGCTAGGTTAGCTGGCCTTACTGGCCCTTTTTTTTGTTTAACTTTTTTTCCTTTTTCTGATTTAGTAATCCTTT
The DNA here is from genome assembly GCA_030063025.1 of Avena longiglumis. Taxonomy (NCBI): domain Eukaryota; kingdom Viridiplantae; phylum Streptophyta; class Magnoliopsida; order Poales; family Poaceae; genus Avena; species Avena longiglumis. Next base: position 441,066,283 of record CP125975.1, on the reverse strand, counting down.
AATAACTTTTGCAAACTAAAACCAAACTTGATAAGAATTGTTTCTAAATTTTTATAAAATTAAGGTGGTCAACATAGGGCCATAATTTGATGTTTTACAAGGTTTTTAGGAGGGTCATTACTTGACCTCTACAATAATGCTCACATAAGGCAACCACCATTTGGGTTTTCTAGGTTTAGGTGTTTAGGATTTTTATTTCAATTTTCAATTGTAGGATGCAATGATGCAAGGATGATGCATGACACTAATAACATCCTAAGACAAAATCTGGGATGTTACAATTATGGCTTAGGTTTCTAGTTGTCTAATCAAGGTCTTATCAATACAACATTAGAGTTGTATTAAAAATATCTTCTTAGTATCTCTATTGGATTAAGGGATGTTATTCATGGACTATGCTTGCTTAATCCAATAGGATTACTCCTTGGTATCTATCTTCAATGTTCATCCTTATAATCCTATTTGTTACCATATAATTATATCTTCCATATAACTCTTCTATCCATTTAGGAGTGAGTTAACTCCTTCAATTACCATATTGATTCTATTCTCTTCTAACACTCCCATCCTATAGATGATATCTAAAGCTAGCATAACTATTTACCTCTTCTTACTTCTTTCTTTAGAGGCCTTAAGTGAATGCTTTGATATGGACAAGAGTTGATAGATTAATAATTGATAAGTTATGAATTGGTGAATCAATAGTTGATTACTCAACCTTGATGAACAACAAATATGAGAATAAGATTCAATAGAAATGATAAGATTTGATATGGGAAGAAAGATATATGGTGAATGATCTTGACTTGGTTTCTTTCCCATTCAATCTCATTAAAGAGTTAAGGTTAAGTATGATACTTATGGTAGGAATAGATAAGAATAAGATAGGCCAGGATTAGTTATTACATTCTTGCCACTTGAATTATATTCATAGCTTGGTATTCATGAGTTATTGTAATGAATACTATGAGATAATCACTTAAGGATCAGGTATTAATCATTAAGCAATGTAATAGGGTTTAATTTTTTATTACATTTGATCTACCATTAGATCAAATCTCTTTTACCCAAAGATAAGGTTTTAGCAAAGGTCATATTGAAACTCATCATAGTCAACTTGATGATCTACTTCAATTCCATCAAGTTGAGAGAAGCTTCAATCGCTTTGACAAGGTTTGTTCAAAAGTGCGAAAATTATTCGGATTTTCTATGTATGAATGCAATGCACACATCTGGGTTCAGCTTATTTCTAAGCTCTAATGATGGGATGTTACACCTTTCTTGTCATTTCTATATTGAACTCATTCAATATCTCATCTATGTACGTTTGGCACAACCATATTAGCGTCTCAATCTATCTATATAGATATTGATGCCAAATATTCGGGTTTTGCCTAAGTCTTTCATCGAGACGAAATTCTTAACATGTGTTAATAAAAGATACACCATTTCCAATCAACAATATGTCTTCCACATAATGTATTAGAAATATGTCTTAGCGCTCCCACTTAATTTCTTGCAAATGCAAGCATCTTCATTGTCTTTGATGAATTTAAAATCTTTTAACAGTTTCATCATGGTGAAGATTCCAACTCCGTGATGCTCACTTCAACCATTGAAGTTTGCAAACTGTAGGGGATTCAATGGGTTCTTCAGAGCTCCAGCAGTATCAGAGGTCGTCGCAGCAGCAGAAGAAAACGAGGTCGCTGATGCCAGTTCTCGCGAGGCGGAGCCACCATCCAAAACTATCAGCTGCAGTGTGAATCCACCCATGGTCCTCGCCTCCTTGGCCAGCCAAGCGGGAGAAGTACACACCAGAGCCAACAGATGGGTGACGCCGGCGCGAGGATTTATTGAGAAGGAGGCAGACTGCTAGAGGAAATATCGTCGCCCTCTACCTCGGACGCCCATCGAAATCCTCCACCGACCTCTGCTCGACACCGTGCCACCATGCCAAAACAGGAGACCTCCAATCCCCTCTACAACCCACATCACTTCCTACTCCCGCTCCCCTCCCCTCGCCACCACGGCCGGTCGGAACGGGGGAGATGAGAAGAAGAAGGATGCATAACAGAGAGGAAAGACACACCATGGCACTTATTATGGAGATCCCCGGTCATGGCCAAGCTCGTCGTCTCCTCCGTCTATCGAAGCATGACACCGCCGCAGGCCAGATCCTGGATGCGCCAGTCCCGGCCAAGAAGCACCGACACCCTACTCCAATCTACCGGCATATAGCCACTACACATACCTAAACTACTGCCGCCGACGCCGCCCCTCCGCCATCTCTCAGCGGCGTTGCCGGCAAGAGAGGCTTTGGTTTGGCTCGGGGCCCTTCTAGTGCTTTCTAGAAACTGTAGCAGGGAGAGGTGGGGGAGAGAGGACGGGTCCGACTTCTCCATTCTAGTTGTCTTCAAACACGACCTTGAACTCATCAAGCATAGGGTTAAACCCACCCACCAAGCTGCTGCCTCTACTTAGAATTTTACCTTTCTACTAATCCTCTAGGTGTACATCCCCTTTTCATGTTTTGTAGCTCCATGTAAATAAACTTAAGTGTACCACACTATGGGACATTTTTTATCTATAAAATTATACAGTAGGGGCTTCCCCAACAGTTTGTAAAAAAACTCAGCAAAACCCTGCAACTCGATCAAAATCTATACCTAATAATAAAGAACACAACGTTTCTATCCACGATCTGTTTTGGACTATTTTTCCCTACTGTTTGCAACTAATACATCTGATGCCACCGCCAAGTCAAACGGTTCGCAAGGTTCCGACAAAAAGAGCAAACGTGACCCCGCGCTCAGCCCAGCCTCCGCCCTCTCTCTAGGCAGGCGTACTACTACGCACGGGCGCCTAGCCCCTGGACGCCACCCACACCACGGATAGCTCTCCACATCCATGCATCCTTGCCGAGTTACCCATCGTCGACCCGGACCAGCCCGTGCATAGGCTGAGCTCCAGGAGCAGCTCCGCTGGTGCATCCTCTAGGTCGTCGAGTGGGGTGTTCGGTGGAGGCTCTTGACTAGATCCCCCTAACCTCCGTGGCCCTGGTCCATGCTTCGCACTACTACCGCTGCCCTAGACGGGTCCTGGAATATCGAAGGACCTCCCCTATTCACCCAAGACGCCCCCGCCCCAGGAAGTCCAACTCCCATCCCCTGTATGCAGAATTCCTGGAAGAAGCTTAATGTTGCTCTTTGGGTTCTTGCGTTTGCAGATCGGTAGCACCGCATCCTAGTGGCGCGGTCTCCGGCGCCCGTTCAGTTCCGACACAATCATGGTCTCCAGCGCCCGCCCATACCCTACAAAATCCATCGACTATCCATGTTCGAGCTGTTGGTTGGATTCCTGGTTCGATCAGTGTTTTCTCTCTCGAGACAGGATTTCACCCAGCTTTATAAATAAAGCACACAGGTGAGACCGCTGCTGGGCCAGACAGCACAATGCCAGAGGTACAAACTGGAACAACAACAAGACCACGAGACCACTGATACATTGAAAACGTATCAATAATATTTGATGCTCCATGCTTGTTTTGTATCATTTGTCTTATGCTTTGTCTACACTTTGAGGTATTTTTCTACACTTTCTGGAACTAACCTATTGACAAGATGCCACAGTGCTAGTTGCCTGTTTTCTTATGTTTTTGGTTCCAGAAAAGGCAGAAAATCAATATTCTCGAAATTGGACGGGACAAAATCCAATCTTCCTATTTTTCCCGGAGCAACACGGAACCACAAAGCAGAGGTGGAGGAGGACACCAGGGTGGCCGCACCCTCCTAGGCGCGGGCCAGCCCTGGTGGCGCCCACAGGGGGTGTGGGCGCCCTGGCCCTCCATCGACCTTGCCTCCTTCGCCTATAAGAAGCCTTCGACCCAAAAACCCTAAATCATCTAGCGGAAATCCACAAAAACCTTCACGGCGCCGCCGCCACCGAAGGGGAGATTCGGGGAATAGAAAGTCTCTGTTCCGGCACCCTACCGGGATGAGGAAGTGCCCTCGGGGCCATCTCCATCGATCTCCACCACCATCTCCATCGTCGTTGTTGATCCCCATGATGAGGAGGGAGTAGTTCTTCCTCAAGGCTAAGGGCTCTACCGATAGCTATGTGTTCATCTCTCTCTCTATGCGTGATCATATTATGGTCATGAGCTTTGTAATCAAGTAGATCTACATTGCTACTCAAGTGCTTCAATAGATCTCTATCTCTCCCCACGTGTGTATAAGTGACATCGTGCATACCATGGTGGCACTTAGGCTAGAGTCTACATAAATACTCATCGTGCTTTAATAGATCTATGTTTTTCCCACGTGTGTGAAAGTGACAGCATGCACACCGTGTGTGGCACTTAAGCTAGGTTACATATATATATTTATCATGAGTATATTTGGAGTTGGATGTCTTTATGAAATTGTGGTGTTTGTTGGAACCATCTAGCGCTCAAGGTGACAGTGTGGGGTTATCTAGATTGGGGAAGGCCCCACTGACGAGGTTTAATCTCATCAATGCCCATTGTTATGGACTTGGGTTTTGGAGAAGATGGGGATGCTGGAGATCATGGAACAGTTAATGCAGCAAACAACGGGACACGAGATTTACCAGTTCAGCCCTGAGGGAAAAACCCTACTCCCTATGCGCTCTTGATTACGGAACCGAAGGTTCTGGTGCATGATTCGATCTGGCGTGGAGGTGCATGTGCGAAAGTATGAGTCGAGAGATCTAGGTCTATTGTGGGATGCCTCCTCGTTGGACCCTCCTACCCTTTATATATGGGGAGGATAGGTCTCAGGTACCGACATGAGTAGGTTACAAGTTAGATTCGAAGTCCAGTCTTCAGGTTTCCTTGTCTTGTACGCTTGGGACTCCGTGTCCATATGGGCTTCGTTCCAGCCGAACCGTCATAGGTGTCATGGACCAGGGCAAGTCGTCGAGTGGGCCTTCCGTCGGGCTGGACCAGGTAGGCTAACAACGGGTACCCGTAGGGTATAACCATGTCAGTAGCCCCCGAGTGTTCAGTCGAATCATAGATTCGGCTGAGGACTCTTCAATCTTTCGGGTGCATATGTTTAGTAGTAGAATCCCTGTAGTTTTCGAATGATGTACCCAACGCGTCTGTCGGGATTTTCCTCGCGCCTGTTTGCACGGATTTTCACTAGTAGAGCGCAGTCGTGTGCGTTGCCAGGCCATCAGATGGTATCTGTAGGTATTATCTTTGCGTTGCAGACGCAACATCAGAAATTTTATCACAACGGAGGTGTTTCGGGTGGCCAAGGAGAATGTTACTCACTTAGCGTTGGTTGGGGAAAAGTTGCCAAAAAGTTTTTACATTCTGATCCGAAGGATAGTAGTCTAAGAATTCATAGGGTGCGCGACCAGCGCTCCCTATGGGAGTATCCCCCGAGTGTCTGTTCGAGTCGTAGACTTGAGCAGAGACTTTAATTCGGCCGTTATTTGGCTTTAGGTCCGTAGGACACAAATTTTTCGGATGCTTGAATCCATCCTCCCTATGGGAGTAGCCCCCGAGTCCTTAGTGGAGTCGTAGACTCGACTTAGGACTCGAAGAATAAGTCATTGGCGTAGTACGCTATTCATGCTTCGGGTGCGCGGCCAGCGCTCCTGATAGGAGTAGCCCCCGAGTGTCTAGTTGAGTCGCAGACTCGAGTGGAGACTCATGCGAGGAGAAACCACTGACCCGGAAGTGCATCGAGTCAGTGTCTCATGCATAAGGAGCCAAGAATCGATGATGCAGTCAGAGTTGACGTGGCGGAGTCGTGCGGCGTTTAGCCGGAAGGACTTGACGTTGCGGATGAAATCGACGCAGTTGCTTCTGTCGGGTGAGCGGCCAGCGCCGCTTTTTCGTAGTATCAAGCGATGCAACCATCCGAGGAGGGACTCGACTCGGGTCTTGCGTGTATGGCGTAGCCAGTTGCTTTGTCGAGACTCCTGTTAGAGGACCCGATATAATAGCTCGACGCAGTCGACATCCATGTAAGCTGCAGAAAACATAAAAAGTTGTGAAGTACTTGTATCTTGCAAGAAATATTTGCCTGTCGGCTTGTATAGTAAAATTCTGGTGCCGATCGAGTCGACACTTTTGCACTGTATGCTAGGCCTTTTCGTTAGCCTGATTACCCTTAGTCTCAGTACCTTGCCGAGGCAATCGGAGTTTAAGGATTCGACGATCAGGCAGAATCAGCTACTCGGACTGTCGCGTTCGAGGTGCTCGAGTGCGTGGAGCCGATGGCACATTAGGTTACTCGAAGAGGGCGCAGCCCCCGAGTGTTTCGAGTGCGAGTTAAAAAAGAAATCAGCTCTAAGTAGAGGGAAACTTAGCTTTGTTGGTTGTATTTGTCGTGGACGGAATCGACGCGGTAGTGGGTCGCGCGCGGACGCGGTCGACGCGACGAACCACAGTCATAGCAGCGACGGGTTTCCGGAGTTGATGGTGGTAGCGATCTCCACATCCGAAGATTTTCGCAATCGAAGACCACGCTGCAGCCGAAAGCCGCGGCTGGTCACCGAAGCAGAGGGAGCCCCCGAGTCGTTGGAGCCGAAGATCGTAGCGGATTACCACAGCCGAAGATCACGTCAGCTCGCTGCATCCGAAGGATGCGTCGGATCACCGCAGACGAAGGTCACAACGGTCGTACGGCAGGGTCGGCACAACCCCCGAGTTGTAGAATCAACGTGGTTGACGGAGCCAATGGCGGACGTGTAGTCGAAGTCGCGAGTAGCGGACGTAGTCGATGTGGCGGATCGGAGTTGATGCGGCAACGCGGCGGCGAGTCGCGCGGTACGCGAAGTCAATGCCATAGGAAATCACGTGCAATCGAAGATTGCAGTGGAGTAGCCGCAGTCGAAAACTGAAGCGGGTGGCCGGAGCCGAAAACCGTGGCCGGTCACCGAAACCGATGGTAGCAGCGGACCAACGCGGTCGAAGACTCGGCAAGTCGCGCAAAGGAGTCGGCGCAACCCCCGGGTGTAGTTGAAGGTCGCGCGGCGTACGGAGTCTTCACACGGCAGACATAGTAGAGATAGCCGCCGGAGTTGATGTCGATGGACAGAGGGCCGATCCGGCAGGTCACGGTTGCCGGAGTCGAGGCGACGTTAGGTCGTTGGAGCTGATGGTGAAGATAAAGTAGTCGCGCCACATATATTTTTTTTTGATTGACTCGGATGTGCACATGAAGCTTGAACTGCTAGCTGAATCGTATTGGCTTGTAATTTCACACTGTTCCATCTTTGTCGGATCAGGCATGCATGAACATGTTTTCTTTGACATCATTCTACCTTGAATTGATGTGGACTAGCGGTGGACTCCTTTTTTTCATCGTCGCTGACTCTGCATGGACGGAAATCACTTGCCGTGCCGAACCGGATATTGTCTCCCGATTGCTGATTTTGGGATGGACTGTGCTTGCCACTTTGTTTTCTGACACGGTTGCAGCATGGCAATGATCGACCCGAATTAGGAAAAATCTCAAACCAATCTGTCGAGTTCTCTCTGCTTGCATTGAAACTTGTGCCTACACTGGTGCTGTGTTTATGCATACGGCGACGTGCACACACATCTGTAGATCCACGAGGTGGCTCTGATCGGGCTATGAAGTAGATGGAAAATTTATCGCCGCATGAAGCATTGCCATGCATGCTGATCGATCTAAACGTGAAGCTCGATTTCACGTGACGGGGCCAGGATCTGGAGAACCCGCACGTACTGTGTTGCCAGTTGCCGAGGGTTTGTTGATCACAATATCAGCTTGATGTAGATATGATGCCGAAGAGGTGGTGAGCCAGATGCGATCTGGCTGGCGGCGGCGAGGGATCCCGCCAGGATCTTGATTTCAGGCGCAACTTTTTTCATGGATGGGTCGTAGATCACTTCGGATAGGACCGTCACGATCGCACAATCAGCGTCCCCAATTCCCACAGACGGCGCCAATTGACGAGGTTTAATCTCATCAATGCCCATTGTTATGGACTTGGGTTTTCGAGAAGATGGGGATGCTGGAGATTGCGGAACGGTTAACAGACAAGCAACTAGGGGACACGAGATTTACCCAGGTTCAGGCCCCCGGAGGGAAAACCCTACTCCTGCTTGTCTGCTCTTGATTACGGCGGAACCGAAGGTTACAGGGTGCGCAGATTCGATCTGGCGTGGAGGTGCGTGTGCGAAAGTATGAGTCGAGAGATCTAGGTCTATTGTGGGATGCCTCCTCGTTGGACCCTCCTAGCCTTTATATATGGGGAGGCTAGGTCTCAGGTACCGACACGAGTAGGTTACAAGTTAGATTCGAACTCTAGTCTTCAGGTTTCCTTGTCTTGTGCGCTTGGGACTCCGTGTCCATATGGGCTTCGTTCCAGCCGAACCGGCATAGGCGTCATGGACCAAGGCAAGTCGTCGAGTGGGCCTTCCGTCGGGCTGGACCAGGTAGGCTAATATCGGGTACCCGTAGGGTATAACCATGTCACCCACAGTGGATTATAATGTCCAACCGGAGAGTAGTTAAGAGTAGTATCATGAAGAGAATATATTTATATGAGAGAGTGTTCACTGGTGAAAGTATGATCCTTAGGCCTTGTTTCTAAACATTGAAACACCATTTGCATCTAGATCTGTTGCATGTTTACTTGCTTTAGTCTTTACTTCACCGTTAAGCTATTTTCTGGCACCATTACCACTTGTATTTCACTATCTCTTCGCCGAACTAGTGCACCTATACACCTGATAAGTGTATTGGGTGCGTTGGGTACACAAGAGACTTCTTGTATCTTGATTGCATGATTGCTTGAGAGGGATACCTTTGACCACTTCCTCCCTGAGTTTGATAAACCTTGGGTAATCCACTTAAGGGAAACTTGTTGCTGTTCTACAAACCTCTGCACTTTGAGGCCCAACAACTGTCTACAAGAATAGAAGTGCGTAGACATCAAGCTATTTTCTAGCGCTGTTGCCGGGAGGTAAGGTACAAGGTACTCACATCCTCTTTGTGTGTGAGTGCTCGAAGTTATTTACTTTATATTTTTCAATTCTGTCCTTTTGTTTCTTTTTTTCACTAGTTAGGCTTAATGGAAAACAACAACAAAAACTGAGATCTTTATAGTATATATCTTGAGTTAGGACATGAAGTGTTTGAAAAGAAAATTAAAAAACCTATGGAACTTTATTTGCATGCTAATAGCAATGTTATTAGTATGAATTCTTTGGACACCATGATTGCTAATGCTATGGAAAAGTCTAAGCTTGGGAAAGTTAGTTTTTATGAAAATCGTCTTTTTAGTTCCCCCGCTTTGGAAGATAGCTATTCTATTGCTTATGATGATACCAAACCTCCAATATATGATGATTACAATGATTAATATGATATTTTCAGTCCACCTACTATTGAGGAGAAAATTAATTGTGACTACAATGTGCCTCTTATATTTGATGATTATGGTGATGAAAATAATAATGATAGCAATTTTGTTGAATTTGCTCCCACTACAATGAATAAGAATGGCTATGTTTATGTGGAAAGTAATAATCATTTTATGCATGTGGCTCATGATAAGAATGTTTTATGTGATAGATATATTGTTAATCTTATTCATGATGCTACTGAAAGTTATTATGAGAGAGGGAAACATGGTTTTATGTATCTCTACAATATTAAGTTTCCCCTCTTTCTGTTGAAATTTTTGAAGTTGCACTTATTTTGCTTTCCTATGCTTGTTGATTTGTGCTTTCATGACTTGTTTCTTTACAAGATTCCTATGTATATGAAGTGGGCTAGACTTAAATGTGTTTTGAATTTGCTTCTTGATGCTCTCTTTTACTTCAATTCATATTTTTTATGTGAGCATCTTCTCAAACTATCAAGCCTAACTTAAAGGCGTTAAAGAAAAGTACTTATTGGGAGATAACCCAAGAGTTTTCTTGAGTCTTGGAAGTTATTACTTAAGTAATGACCTCTCCTTATCCTTTTTGTTTGCTTTTTGTGCCAAGAATAACCTCTAATGAGAGAGAAGTAAGATTTGGGGAGTTGCTGTCCCTAAACAGATTTTTGTGCTCCATCATAAAAATTTGTGAGGAGTCTCTATAAGTGAATAAATCCCCAGTATGTTAGCTAACTTTCGTTAGTTCAACAATTTTTTATTTGAGCAACAGAAGCTCTTCGAAAAAATCGGTTTCTACCTGCTGGTATGGTATGACAGATTTCCACCATTATTTGCATTTGCTTCTTATTGATTCCTTTTTGGGTTCTTTTTAGGAAATTGAGCTTTTTGAGGGAATTGCTACAGTATCTTGTGTTTTTAGTGAAATTTTTTCTGTTCTAAAGCTAAACCCAAAGGTTTATTATCTTTTGAATGCACTAATGTTGCTAATGAAGATTGTGTGAAGTTTTGTATGAAGGAAAATTTTCAGGTGGAAAGAAAGAATGATGTAATGCGATGAAGAATGGACAAAAGCTCAAGATTGGGTATGCCACCCCGGTGTCACCCCAAGAAATATCCAAGAAATACAAGCGTCAAAGCTTGGGGATGCCCAAGGCATCCCCTTCTTCACTAATAAAAATCCTAGGTCTTTCTAGACACTTCGTTTTTACTGTTTCATGCATAGTTGTGTTGTTCTTGGAGCGTCTTAGTTTTTTTTCGGTTTTATTTTGCTTAGTTTGCTTGAGAAATTTGGTTGATTAGAACACACTTCTTTTGGAGAGAGACACATTCTGTTTTCATTGTTTAGAACACTCTAGTTTTCATTCTTATTGTTTTGTGACTATTCTCTTTTGCTAGCACTATGTTTATCCTTAGTTTTCTTGTGCTTTCAGCTTATAACTTTTTAGTTCTTCTTTGTGGATTTGTGAGACAAGCTCACTGATCTTTATTGATTATTATCTTTGTGAGTTGCTTCAAATAAGTCGATTGGTGTTGGAAAAGAGTAGAAAGCTTCATGCTTAAGTAGTACAAAAGGGAGATTGCTTTGACTGTGACTTAGACTTTAGCATGTCGTGCTAGATGTTGTTTTGACTTTATGCTTAGTGATTATTGTTGTAGCATGACTTGTTCCAAACAATTGGGATTGCTTAATGTGCCTTGAATGAATCATGCGTTGTTTTAGCATACAAAAGCATAGTATTATGGTATTCTCCTTTGATGCTTTGTTTGGGTTGACTTGGCACATGCTCACACCATGTTATGACTATGAACCAGTCACCTTAGCCTCTATGATCATCCTTGACTTGTAGTGCCACTTTATGCATTGATTAGTAATGTTTTGTCGCTCTGCATGATTATGGCCATTATTGCTCTCTTAGTTGGTTGCTCCCAGTCTTTTGTTATCCTCCACTTGTATGAGTAAGCTCTACTCATGCATCCAACTCCCAAGAAATCAAGTTATTCCAAAGGTTCCACTATAAATTCATATGCATGGTGTGTTACACCATTCCAAGTATATTCTTGTTCCATCTACGTTCCAATTAAAAAGTCTTTTTGTTATGTGAAAACTTAGTGATTAAAGCTCTCACAAACTTGATGGCACACCTTATATTTCTTGCTCCTAATAAACTTGAACCGTTGTGTCATCTATGTTGTATATGCTTGCACTTATACGTTGGAATTAGCAAAACCGTGTTGTCACGAGGAACGTTTTCAACATTGCACTTGTACTTTGTACACAGTTGATATCATGCTCTTTTGTGTATGGATGTCGCCGGTGTGAAATAAAAAGGGAGGTTGTTAGTCCATGGAGTTATGTATTTTGTGTTAGAGAAACGTCTGGGCCGCTAGCCTAAGCCATGCCTAATCATGGTGGAAACTTGCAGCATCACCATAATGAGAAATCTGTGAAGCATCCTCAATAAAAACCTATGCAAATAGCAAATAAAAAGGTCGTTGAGATGCTCATTGTCTGCTTGCCTTATCATTTTGGTTATGGTATAGCCCCTGTACCATGTGCAAGGGGTACCCCGTTGGCGGTTCTCTATGCTACACATGTACTTACTATGACAAGAACTTATAGGTGACTAAAGTTGAGTAGCATGAGGTGCGACCCTCGTATTCAAGGGACATGAGATTGCCAACTTATACTTTGTTAAGCATATACTCCATAGTTTGTTCACTTTAACCTTAATCACTTCAAGATGCTTATGATAGAGGCAATGAGGGCTGAAAGCTAACAGGTACCATAATTTTTGGAAGCTCTTTTTGAAACTTGAAATCCCTACTTCCCTTTGAAGGGTTTTTCTTCCACTATTATATTGAGTCTCCACCTTCTATCCTTAGGCACCAATTAAGAGAGCATAGTTGCCATTCTTAGTTCTATGTGCATTTTCCCAAAACATATTGATTGATTCATATTGTTGATATTGCTTGTTCTTGAACTATTTGTATCTAGTCACTCTTATGAACTTTGAAGGTGTCCTATGCATCTATTTGCTACTCCATGAGGGACGAGCTGAATGCCACTATGCTTTTCTGTATGTGAAACAAACAAACGTTTTTCAATGCATGTTATTCATGAATCTTTGTTTGTAACCTTTCATGTTGCATGCATAGTTACTTTGTCTTATTGTTAGAACTCCATCTTTCATGCTCATGTTTAGAGTTCTTTGATCCCAGCTTTCAATGCTTGCAAATGGTTTGATCTTGATTTTGATGGTGCATGTCACCTCAAAAATTATTATTTTTATCACTTACCTACTCAAGGATGAAAAGGAGTTAAGCTTGGGGATGCTTGATACGTTGAAAACGTATCTATAATTTTTGATGCTCCATGCTTGTTTTGTATCATTTGTCTTATGCTTTGTCTACACTTTGAGGTATTTTTATACACTTTATGGAACTAACCTATTGACAAGATGTCATAGTGTCAGTTGCCTGTTTTCTTCTGTTTTTGGTTCTAGGAAAGGGAGAAAATCAATATTTTTGGAATTGGACGGGATAAAAGCCAATCTTCCTATTTTTCCAGGAGCAACACGGAACCACGAAGCAGAGGTAGAGGAGGACACTAGGGTGGCCGCACCCCCTAGGCGCGGTCTAGCCCTGGTGGCACCCACAGGGGGTGTGGGCCCCCTGGACCTCCACCAACCTTGCCTCCTTTTCCTATAAGAAGCCTCCGACCCAAAAACCCTAAATCATCTAGCATAAATCCATGAAAACCTCCACAACGCCACCACCACCGAAGGGGAGATTCGGGGGACAGAATGTTTATGTTCTGGCACCCTGCCGGGATGGGGAAGTGCCCCTAGAGTCATATCCATAGATCTCCACCACCATCTCCATCGTCGTTGCTGATCCCCATGATGAGGAGGGAGTAGTTCTTCCTCAAGGCTAAGGGCTCTACCGGTAGCTATGTGTTCATCTCTCTCTCTCTATGTGCGATCATATTGTGGTCATGAGCTTTATAATCAAGTAGATATACCTTGCTACTCAAGTGCTTCAATAGATCTCTAGCTCTCCCCACGTGTGTGTAAGTGACAGCGTGCATACCGTGGTGGCACTTAGGCTAGAGTCTACATAAATACTCATCATGCTTTAATAGATCTATGTTTTTTCCCACGTGTGTGAAAGTTACAACGTGCACACCGTGTGTGGTACTTAAGCTAGGTTACATATATATATTTATCATGAGTATATTTGGAGTTGGATGTATTTATGAAATTGTGGTGTTTGTTGGAACCATCTAGCGCTCAAGGTGACAGTGTGGGGTTATCTAGATTGGGGAAGGCCCTACCATGGATTAGAGTGTCCAACCGGAGAGTAGTTAAGAGTAGTATCACGAAGAGAATATATTTATATGAGAGAGTGTTCACTGGTGAAAGTATGATCCCTAGGCCTTGTTTCTAAACATTGGAACATCGTTTGCATCTAGATCTGTTGCAGGTTTGCTTGCTTTAGTCTTTACCTCACCGTCAAGCTATTTTCTAGCACCGTTTCCACTTGTATTTCACTATATCTTTGTTGAACTAGTGCACCTATACACCTTACAAGTGTATTGGGTGTGTTGGGGACACAAGAGAATTCTTGTATCTTGATTGTAGGATTGCTTGAGAGGGATACCTTTGACCACTTCCTCCCTGAGTTCGATAAACCTTGGGTAATCCACTTAAGGGAAACTTGCTGCTGTTCTACAAACCTCTGCACTTGGAGGCCCAACAATTGTCTACAAGAATAGAAGTGCGTAGACATCAACCACAGCTGGGGCAAGCAGAACAAAAAGCCCAAAATAAAATACAAAAGGAAGGAAAAAGAAAATAAAGTCGGCATTGGTGGTGCGACAAGAACGAAGGTAACTCGCCACCGTTGCGCCCACCAGAGAATAACCACCACAGGACCGGCATTTCAAAGCGTCGCGTACCAAGCAGCACCTCCAAGAAGGGGAGTGACGACAACGACACTGCTGCCCGGATAGGTCCTAGCGTTTCCCCCGGTATGCCCCGGGAGGAGCGAGAGAGATACACCCGGCGCCCTTCAGGAAGGAGGGTGATACCCGCGGGCGTCACCGTGTCGGGGTCAACTAGACATGGATTTCTCCAGACCTCTCAACAGCCACCTCCCAGACCCCTTGAAATGCGCCACCAATCTCGCCGCCCACCTGCACGCGCCAACGCGGTCTTGAGGTCACCGCCGTCGTCACACCGTGAGCCATGGGGCGAGGCCAGTAAGACCGAGAGAGAGACCTTTGGCGAGGGCCGAGATGACATCAGCCCGTGGGAGGGAACTACCTCCACCGCTAGAAGAAGGTAGCCGACCGGATGTAGCAGCAAGACAAACCAGGCCCGCCAGGCCCGGTCGAGCCCGAGGAGGCCCGTGAAGTCTCGCCGCCCCACTGCAGCAAGGGCGCCACCATACACGCAAACCCAACACCAGGTCCCACTCCATCGTCCACCAGGAAACCGCCACCTCGGCAAGTCCCAGTCGTCAAGTAACAACTCCAACGCCACCAAACTCACCCGAGCTTGTCAGGCCTCCGTCGGTCTGAGGGTCACCAGCACAAGTTGCTTCCCGGAGCCGCGTCCGCCGAAGGGACACCTTGCAGACCACCTTCCGGGGCCGCCGCCCCGGCATCCACGGACTCGCACCCACAGGGTCAGGATCATTGCGTGACCTGCAAGGCGGGGGAGGAATGGTTGGCACAGGATGGTGGCAGCGGCACTGCCGCACAGAGGAGACCGACCTCTACCGCCGGTCGGTCCGACCGGGGCGCGGTAGCAGGGGCACATTGGGTTTCAGACCCGGCCGAGCCCAAAAAGGGCCCGTAAAGTCCCCGCCGCCACGCTGCTGCAGCGCAACCGCAACCACTGCCACCCTCCTATACGCCCCACCCGCCATCCGGAGGGAGGCAGCCCCGCGCGAGGCCCGCCTGAGACCCAGATCGGGCCCGAGTGGGCCCAGATCTAGGCTAGCCGGAGCTGCCCAAGGGAGAAACCCCACCATCCGCCACCCCGCCGACCCCTGCCAGCATCACCGCAC
The DNA here is from genome assembly GCA_030063025.1 of Avena longiglumis. Taxonomy (NCBI): domain Eukaryota; kingdom Viridiplantae; phylum Streptophyta; class Magnoliopsida; order Poales; family Poaceae; genus Avena; species Avena longiglumis. Next base: position 441,050,821 of record CP125975.1, on the reverse strand, counting down.
CGCCACCACCGCACTCGTGAAGCCGAGCACGCCGCCGCGCCATCGCCATGCTGTAGCGCCAAGGCCACCGCCACCACCCTGCAGGTAATGAACTGGGCAGGAGCTCCGGCACAGGCCCGTTGAGCCCAGGTCGAGCCCGGGCAGGCCCAGATCTGGGTCGAGCACGCGAGGCCAGCCCCTATCAAGGCCCCTGCCGTTGTTGCCTCCCTGTCGCAAGATTCCACCACCGCCGCTGCCCGAGACGGCGCCATTGAGCCATCGCGCCGGCCTATCGCCAAGCCAAGCCAGGGATCCACCAATCCGAGCGCCTACGGCCCGCGCCGCCCAAGGAAGGAACGCGCACCACCGCGCCGACGCCCTACACGTCGCCTCCAGAGAGGCGCCGCCGTCCTGCTTCCCGACGGGAGAACCAGGCTCCAGCCCAGCGGATGGACCCGCGACCACCCACCGCGCGGGAGGAAGAGAAGGCCTTGCCGCCGTAGGCGCCGACCAGGCTTCGCCCGGCCGCACCCTCTAGCAGCGGCGAGGGAGGAGGAGGGGAGCGGGTGTAACACCCTCAGAATCGGACCTATGCAAGTTTGAGCAAAATTCGCCAAACCCGCATAGAAACGATTCAAAGGTGCCCACCAGGCACTTTCGTGCGGGTGGAAAACGAAGTAATAACATTACACAACAGTCCTCGTTGGGACCCACAGAACAGATATATACAACAGCGACTCCATGAGTCAAGAATACAGATATAATATACAAGATCCAAATCACCTTGAAAACGGTAGAGCGTCCGACTACGGACAAGAAGCAAATGGGGCTAAGAGCCCTGAAGAATAACCAATGGCGTCCATAACCCTGCCCAGGCCAAGCCGGAAGGGTAACCCTGCTAACGACGTCGATCTCAAAACCTGCTTAAACAAAAGGGGTGCCGACAAAGGGCAAATGAAAAAGAAGGAGCGTCGATCTTGAGGCCAAGACACGAGGCTAGAATTCGCGGTCCTCGCTACATAGGTATGGTGGATCGAGCGGCGGCAAGATGCATCGAACAACCTATACACTCGATACAATGGCGGCAATCGAGAGGGTAAGATAGACCTATCCGATCCAACCTGAAGCTAACACCAAACAAACCCATCCCGTGTTTCTCGAGACCAAACGAGGAAGTCAACCGAGGAACTCACACCGTTGGCAGTTTTATTTATTCGGTTATCGTTGCAGCAATTACTAGTCAGATTTAGTTAATCGTCCTGATAAAGTAAGCAGTGGGCACTTTTAATTAACCATTCCGTTATAGTTGCGTCAATTACTAATCAGTTACAGGTAGCATGAGATAAACCCATAACCCAGCAGTTGTTGGTACATTTATTCAGCCATTTCGTTGTAGTTGCAGTACTTACTAGTCAGGTACAATGGTCGCAAGCGACACACAAAACAAGAAATTGTGGGTAGTATTATTTAGTCATTCCATTATAGTGGAGCTGATTACTAGTCATTATAAGTCAAATTTATAGCAATAAACTTTAGTTATGCTTGTCTATGATCAAGAAACTGTGCTCCAAGTCGTCCATATCCGCGGACACGGCTTTCAGAAAGTTTTACCCGGCCGGGGTGCACCAATAGCAACACACGCTCGATCAACCTCGGAAAAACCAAATCAAAACCCAACGAGGATTTCACGACTGAACAATCAGGATTCAGAAATATTTGGGGCCACCTTAAGTAGATCCATAACGAAGCCACCGACTCGAGACGGGCTCAAGGTTTGGGCAGGCAGTGTGAACGATCGGGAACCCGAAGTGTGGCTGGGCTTGTCGACACGCGGAATCGTGTCCCGATCCTAACAAGATGCAGGTGCTCCTCACAATTTAAATACGTAAAGTAGCATGGCATAAGTACAGGATCGTAAATAAAACCTCAAACTAGTTTGTGGCCCCAAGAAATAAGAATGAATCAAGCTCGCTGGGGGTCCCATATACCTCCGGATGTGGATAGCGATAAATCAAGGAACAGGTATCAAGTACTCGGGGTCTTACGGGACACAAGTGGGCGTTCGGAAACCAAATATTTTCTATCACCCACCGATGCCTCTGCTTATTTCAATTTTAGTTGTTAAACAGAATTTAAAGTGACGATAAGTAAAACTAGAATCATCTCCAACATCAACATGCGGCAATACATCAGCAACTGTGGCATATGACGACACACAACAGCACTTGAGCGAGCGACTACGACGCGCAAGTCCAACTATCTACCAAACAACAGGTAATAGGATGTGTCCAAGGCAATATAGGGCTGCACGGTATATCACAGGTACGGAAACTAAAGCATCGCAACACAGATAGCAATAGATCAACAGGAGGGAAGTAAATACTATAAAAGTAAGATAGGTAGAAAGGGGGGAGATGCTCGCCTGAAAACATTGTCGAAGGGTTCAACCGATGATCGGGGCGAAGCTCACATCAACTCAACGGCCTTATCCGCGAAGAAGCAAAACACTGGAAGAAACACCGGATGCACTATTTAATACAACGGCAGAAGATCGGCATGATGCATGTATGATGGATGACATGGCATAGGTGCGATGCGATTAGGTCATATTAAGCGGAACCGGGGTCCCGACAATTAATTGGGTGGTTCATGTTGTTTAGCTACCCCGCAATTTAAATGTTGTTTAGCAAGACAAAAGTTGGCACCGGTTCGCTACACAAGTTTAATGAGGCCAATATGAGGCTAGATTTGCCCGCATATGGGCCCCATATTTAATTATTAGGTGAATCGGCATAAGGCCCCCAAACCATAGATATGCATGCGAGATGAATGATTAAATAAGCAACAAGTTATTATGATGTTATAAAATAAGGTTTCGGAAAGGGTTCACACATTAGGGTTCTCGACGGTCTTGGGGTTCCGGGGTTCGGGGTCGGTCTCAGGGTTCGACGGATCGGCGAGGTTCGGATCTGGGGTTCGACGGGATCGTTCTCGGCCTCCGGGGTCGTTCTCGGTTACTGGGGTAGTTCTCGTCGCGTCCGGGAGGCAGGACTTGGGTCGGTGTCGATCGGGTTCTTCCGGTCGGCGCCGATCTTGTCGTCGGCGAACTTGAGTGGATCGGGTACCGGGTCTTGGATCCGGAAGTAGATCTTGTCGCCGGTCCGGAAGATGAACTTGGCGACTTCGCCGTCGATCTTGGCGTTCGGGTTTTCGACTTCGCATCCGGGAAAAGAGTTCTTGTCGAGCATGTGGTCTTGTCCGGATTCAAATTGCCGAGGACAAACTTGGGATTAGCACCAGATGTTCGGGTGGCTTCCTGGGTACCTGTTCTACTTGGAGCTCTTGTTCACCGAGAGGTTCCTAGGCAGCAATACCATCGCTGCCAACATGAATCAAACACCAACCAAAACCTCCTTCTTGTCTGACACTTGGAAGGAGCGTCCTTCAACACGCGGGCTGCGGAGCACACGACGCTGACAAAAACGGCACGCGCGCACTGGACGCGAGCACACCGACATGGACGGCCAGAGGCCGACCGCAGCGGTCCAACGAGGTGGCAGGGCCGACAGCGCCGGGGTCAAGGGGTGGGTCCGCAGGAGGAGGAGGCCGGCGACGAGCTCGGGGGAGGGCTCGCAGAGGGGGAAGCCGGGGAGGTTGAGGGCGCGACGGGGAGCGCCGGTGAGCGTCGGTTCGACGGCGGGGCTTGGTGTAGGGGTTCGTAGCATGGAAAACAAAAATTTTCTATCGCATACAAACAAACAAGCCAAGATCTATCTACTAGATTGTAGCAACGAGTCGATGGTATAACTTACCCTCGAAGATTCCAAAGCGTTTAACGAGAGCCGATTCGTGGGTGATGTAGTCGTACTCTTCCGATCTCAAGATCGTGTAGACGATCCTTCCAGCGCCCACGTTCGGCGCTCCATGATCGGTCACACGTTCGTACTCGACGAAGACCTTCCTCTCCTTGTTCCAGCAAGCGGATTTTGTAGCACTCTCCTCGCGATTCCTAAGCAGACAACGGCGTGGTACCTAAGTAGAGGGAGATCCTGCAGGCTTCGCCTTAAGCCAAGTAGTATGGTGGAGCTTATGAGAGAGGCTATTAGTGGTCTAGTAATTAGACACACCAATTAGAAGGCTCTAAACCAATTAGAAGGCTCTAAACCGCTGGCTAAAGCAATTAGAAGCTCTAAACCAAAACGGCTCTAAACCGGAGATCTAGAGTAGAAAGTTATGTGTCTATGGGAGGCCCCTGCCCTCCTTATATGGGAGGGGGTCCTTGGCCAGGCCCGGGAGGAGGAGTCCCTCCCCAACTCGCCTAGGGTTGGCGCCGCCTGGAGGAGTCCAACTCCTCCTCCAAGTTGGTTCCAACTCCTCTTGCTTGTTTCCACAGCTTGTTTTGGCAGTTTGACTTTCAAACTGGACATTTGACTTTTCTGTTTTAGGATTCAATTTAATCCTTTATTTGGGACAGCAAGAACACTTAGTACATGATGCAATCATTCAATGAGCAATGACACATTCATGTACCCTTCCCCCGAGTCTTGGGACAATCCGAACCTTCTAGAACATTCCGATGAAAACAGGAAACATTCCCGAACTCAAAGCGGGACTTTCCTTATATGAATCTTATTCTCCGGACCATTCCGGATCACCTCGTGATATCCCGGATCCCATCCGAGACTCCGAACAACATTCGGTCTCTTTCTCATAATACCATAACTACTCAAACAACGTCGAATCCTTAAGTGTGTCTCCCTACGGTTCGTGAATTATGCGGACATGATCGAGACACTTCTCCGAACAATAACCAATAGAGGAATCTGGAAATTCATATGGCTCCCACATATTTCTACGATTACTTTGCGATCGAATGAACCACTTACATACGATACCAATTTCCCTTTGTCTCACGATATGTTACTTATCCGAGGTTATGATCATCGGTATCTCTGCATACCTAGTTCAACCTCGCACGATAAGTGCTCTTTTCTCGTTCCCGTGATATGTGATCCCTTGTGACCAAGTCACATGCTTGCAAGCCAATTGGATGACATTCCACCGAGAGGGCCCAGAGTATATCTATCCGTCATGTGGATGGACAAATCCCACTCTTGATCCATGTGTTTCAACCAATACTTTCCGAACACTTAATGCCACCTTTATAGCCACCCGATTCACGGTGTGGTGTTTGATGTCATCAAAGCATCCATCCGTAAAGGTGATATGCATGATCTCATGGTCGAAGGAATTAGGTTACTATGTATCGTAAAGCATATAGCAATTGAACTATTGAAATGACTTGATCTTTATGCTACGCTTATCTATAGGAGTATGTCCATCACATCATTCTCCTAATGATATGATCCTGTTGTTAATAACATCTCTATGTTCATGATCAGAAACCATGATCATATATTAACCAACAAGCTAGTTTAACAAGAGGCTATACTAGGGACTCTTATTTTAGTTTACAAATCACACAAGTATTAATGTTTCCGGTTAATACAATTTTAGCATGGTATGTAAACATTTATCATAAGTGTGAAGATATGATAATAACCACTTTATTATTGCCTCTTGGGCATATCTCCAACAGTCTCCCACTTGCACCAGAGTCAATAATCTAGTTTCAAACCTTTGTGTATATAACACCTATGGCTTTCCGGTGTTGTATGTACACGATTGCTAGTGGTCAACTGATCTCCGGATCTGACACTTCCAGGTCCGAGTGTAATTGCATGTCTTTGCGTCTCTACGCATCACTCATTCTCTAATGAGATGGCTTTGTATAAATTTGGTCTTTCGGTGTGACCTTTAGCTCTTTGGGGTTAAAACATGTTGATAATATTGTCGCACAATATATCTTCATAGTATTATCCTTCTGTGAACTACACCTAGTTTGATAACAAACTACTTGACACAAATGCCCTGTTTTGCTGCTATAATAGCAGTCATATACTTGGCCTTTTGTTGTAGTATCTGTCACAATGTCTTAACTTTGGAACTCATCCAAATCCATTATGGAACTCACCTTCCATTATATTGTGCCACCCTTAGTTTAGATTGAGATAAACTTAATTTGTACTTTGTGACAAAGCTAGTATCAATGTAGTACTTTTACAATGAACTAACCATATATTTGTCACTTCTACAAATATTATACTCTTAGTTCTTCCAAAAGATCATAAGAATATCCTTACTATTGTCCAATGATCATCTTACGAATCATTCTGGTATATGCTCACAATATTTAGAGCATAGGACATATCTGGATTTGTACATATCACAGTATGATATAAATACTCTTTGTGATTTTATACATCAAGTATCAATCTATACTTGATTATTTGTTTCACTTTACCAAATGTCAATACACTTGAATATATCATCAACATTGAATTTATTCAATCCTTTACATCTTGACAAGAACCTCTCTTGTAGTTTCTATATTGAACTCATTCAATATCTTGTCTATGTACTTCTGGCACAACCATATTAGCGTCTATTGATGCCAAATATTTAGGTTTTGCCTAAGTCTTTCATCGGGATGAAATTCTTAATATGTGTTAATAAAAGATACATTATTTCCAATCAACAATATGTCTTCCACATAATGTATTAGAAACATGTCTTAGCGCTCCCACTTAATTTCTTGCAAATGCAAGCATCTTCATTATCTCTAATGAACTTTTAAACTCCTTTAACAGTTTCATCATAGTGAAGATTCCAACTCCGTGATGCTCACTTTAACCATTGAAGTTTGCATATGCTTTTAGCATCCTTTGAATTAACAAAACCCTATGGACCGTGTTATGCACATGTCCTAGGTAACGATTCTATTAGAAGAACTTGTTTTGTTTATTCAACTACCATATAACAAATTATATGTAGTGGTTGCTACATTAATCCGTCTAGACTAAATATCACTATGACAGATCAAATCTTGTCATAGTCAACCTTTGAACATTGTTGTGAACTATTTCCCAACATGTCGACTATTTCATAGATGTGAAACATCCATGTCTATTTCTTTATAGATCCAGACACAACTATAAGGTCTTACACCTTTCTCGAGGGTCCTTCAAGTTCAAAACTTGATTTCTCGTGTATGGAACTATCACGGATTTTATGGCTTCAAGCCATTTGACTGAGTCGGGGCCCATCATCGCTTCTTTGCATGTAGTTGGTTCATTATTCTCAAATAATGATTCAACCTCAAATCTTGGTATTTGATTGTTTATCCGACCTACTTGTTTCAATAGGAACTTGGATCTCCGTGACCACAACCTTTGAGGTACGTGAGCCATGAGCTTTGTTCGCCTCCAACACTTTTCGGTCTTAACTCTGCACATATAGCTAAGGTTCTTTCAACCTTATCAAAGTTCTATTGTCCTCCCACTTAACTTTTCACGAAAAATTCCTTCTTAAAGAAACTTGACGTTCTAAGCGACAAACACTTTTGTCTCCGGTGTTATGGAGAAATACTTAACAAAGACAGATTCATCCGACTTTGGTTGCAAACATCTTTCTTATGTATAGCATACCAATGTTTAAGAAAGGACTACTTGGGTTTTATCCCAAACCATAACCTTATATGGTGTCATTTCAACGGATTATGATGGAGCTCTTTTCAGTGGAAAAACGGTAATCTCTAAAGTTTTTAATCTTTAAAATATAATGGCAGTTTTATAAATTATACCTTTCATCTTACCATGTCAAACAAGGTTGAATTACATATCTCGAACGCTCCATACTCTTATGGTGTTTCGGGAAAATGCAAATCCATGGAACGATTCCTTAAATCTTAGGTATTATGCTAAACTCTGTAACTCAAATATCTTCCTTTATGATCTCTATCATAAACTGTTTATATTCTTGTTACAATGATTTTGCACTTCATCTTGAAAGTCTTTTGAACTTTTCAAATATTTCACACTTCATCCTTATTAAGTAAATATTCATATATTCACTCAAATTTTCGGAGAAAGCATATGAAGTTGAAATCCGTCGCTCTTGACTACACATAATGGACTTCGTACAACAATATGTACAAATTCCAATAAGCTAGTCATTCGTTCCCTTTTGGCCTATGAACGAAGTTTTAATTATCTCTAGGAAAGTTTCACAAGCGTCATTTGATTAAAATCAAAAGACTCCAAAATTTCATACATATGGAGTTTCTTCATGTTTTCTTTCCAATATAATTTAAACGGCGATGTCACTTCCTAAGTGATCTTTTCAATCAATTTGTCTTTCGACATTTTTAGCACTAGTTTTATGGATGTCATTTCTCCAACGAGATTTTGTGAATCATCCATCTTTTATGGATTACGGCAATTATTTGAACAACCCTTTTGTTCTCATAATACCTGATAAAACAAATCTTGAAGGCAAGCTTTGATATTTAACGAGCAACACAATAACCCTTTATTTGTTCTCGATGAACATCATCACATATTCTTTTGCTAGTTACTTAGGCCATTGTAGTTCATGAATTCTGTTGTTTCGTATGACGATTCATACCAACAAATTCAGTATTAAATACTTAAGAACCACATTGTTTAATAAGCAAAGAATATAGCCATAACATGTACATCATCTACATACTTAAACTGAACAATTCTAGTCTTTTCCTTTCTGCCATATATTTATGAGATTCTCTTTCAGTATTTCCTATTCTGTTTGAAAGAATCTATCAACATCAACAGTGGAGTCATACATATGACATATAGTCCAAAGCGTGTATAGTTAAATACCAATGTCTTTGGACTTGCACTTTGAAGTAGATCACCATCATCAAATGTTTGGTGTTCTTTCAAATTCCTTTCTTTAGTAATCTCTTGGTGTAGTAAACATTTTACCTACATCAAATATTCACACTTAACATGGAATCGTCCATGATCAAGCTACTTTTAGCTTATAACGATGAATTATGAGTATAATGTTGCTATCCAAAACCTTTTGGAGGATCAGACAACAAGTGTCTCCAACCTTTTGCAAATTCTCATCAAATATGAGAACATGACTTTTGCCATATTATACTCTATCATGTTGCAACTAAAACTTTGTTTTGAGATATCACAATATCTTCCACACATCATGGTTTCAAATAACTCTTTCAGATCCTAGATAACCTTGATATTAAGAGAATTCTTTGAATATCAAGAATCATGGAGACAAACATGACACTCATATACTAACTCTTGGAATTGTCACTCTTGATTTAATACCAATTATTAAACTTCATGGAGTAAGGAACTTCTTGAAAGTTTGCAATAGGACTTTTAAACTTTATATTAACACTTCAAAACAATACGATACCAGTTCGAAAGTAAATTAACCGTAATTATATAGTTCTATCATCTCAATTATAACTAAGCGATTCGTAAACGGATGCCAATGACTACAACAACTATGCAAATTCACTTTGATTTAGTTTATGATAAATTGAGTTCTAATTAATAATTAAATTAATCTAGGTGAACTCCCACTCAAAACAATATCCCTCACATTGTTTTAGTGATCACACGAACCAAATCCACCACATCAAAACCGATCATCACGAGAGTTGATATAGCTTCAATGGCGAACAATCGACATGTTCATCATATCTACTATATGACTCATGCTCTACCTTTCGGTAATCCGTGTTCCTGAGGCCATGTCTGTACATGCTAGGCTCGTCAAGATCAAACCTTAGTTTCTGCATGAGCAAATCTGGCTTGCTCACGTTGTATACACTTGCAGAATCTAGCACACCCGATCATCACGTGGTGTTTCGAAACAACAAGCTTTAGCAACGGTGCTAACTAAGGGTGAACACTTTATGATTTGAAATTCATGTGCATGAGGGATCATATTATAATGCTACCGTCGTCTACTAAGCAATACAAGATGCATAAAGGATTAACATCACATGCAATTCATAATATGTGATATGATATGGCCTTTCTTCTTTGTGCTTCCGATCTCCATCTTCCAGCACGAACATGATCTCCATCATCACCGGCATTGCATCAAGGTCAATGACGCTTCTCCATGGTTGTCGTCCACCGGCTTCAACTATTACAACTACTTTGAATAGACACGCGGGTCTTAACATAATTTAAAGACAACCATATGGCTCCTGTCGGTTGTCGACTTACAATAAGGAACATTGCATACATCAAATATAATCACAATCATGGCCATATCACATCACTACACACCCCTGCAAAACAAAGTTAGACGCTTCTACTTTCTTTGCATATTTTACGTGGTTTGGGGCTTTCAATAAGTGTCGTTCTAACTTACGAACAAGAACCACAACATTGATACTAGCATTGTTGATCACCCGTTGTAAATTGGATCTTAACTATGCTAGGAGAAACATGCACCATAAAGCCACTTATGCAATACAAGTTACATGTCAAGCGTGGAGCAAGTCTCATGAACGATGTCATGTAAGGTTAGCCCGGGCCGCTTCATCCCAACATACCGCAAGATACAAAGTACACAAGAAGCAATCGACAATAAAAGCATCAACGCCCACAATGACCATTGTGTTCTACTCGTCTGCAGATCTACATATAGACACGGCTCGATACCCTTTGTAGGGGTTCGTAGCATGGAAAACAAAAATTTTCTATCGCATACAAACAAACAAGCCAAGATCTATCTACTAGATTGTAGCAACGAGTCGATGGTATAACTTACCCTCAAGATTCCAAAGCGTTTAACGAGCGGATTCTCGTGGGTGATGTAGTCGTACTCTTCCGATCTCAAGATCGTAGACGATCCTTCCGGTATCACGTTCCTAAGCGCTCCATGATCGGTCACGTTGATTTCGAAGACCTTCCTCTCCCTTGTTCCAAAGGTGATGGATTTTGTAGCACTCTCCTCGCGATTCCTAAAGACAACGGCGTGGTACCGAAGTAGAGGGAGATCCATGAGGCTTCGCCTTAAGCCGGTGCAGTATGGTGGAGCTTATGAGAGAGGCTATTAGTGGTCTAGTAATTAGACACACCAATTATAAGGCTCTAAACCAATTAGAAGGCTCTAAACCGCAGCTAAAGCAATTAGAAGCTCTAAACCAAAGCGGCTCTAAACCGGAGATCTAGAGTAGAAAGTTATGTGTCTATGGGAGGAGCCCTGCCCCTCCTTATATGGGAGGGGGGTCCTTGGCGCGCCAGGGGAGGGAGGGAGTCCCTCCCCAACTCGGCCTAGGGCTGGCGCCGGCCTGGAGGAGTCCAACTCCTCCTCCGGGTTGGTTCCAACTCCTCTTGCTTGTTTCCACAGCTTGTTTTGGCGGTGTGACTTTCAAACTGGACATTTGACGTTTCTGTTTTAGGATTCAATTTAATCCTTTATTTGGGACAGCAAGAACACTTAGTACATGATGCAATCATTCAATGAGCAATGACACATTCATGTACCCTTCCCCCCCGGAGTGCCGGACAATCTGGAACCTTCTAGAACATTCCGATGAAAACACGGAAACATTCCCGAACTCCAAACGGGACTTTCCTTATATGAATCTTATTCTCCGGACCATTCCGGATCACCTCGTGATATCCGGATCCCATCCGAGACTCGAACAACATTCGGTCTCTTTCTCATAATACCATAACTACTCAAACAACGTCGAATCCTTAAGTGTGTCTCCCTACGGTTCGTGAATTATGCGGACATGATCGAGACACTTCTCCTAACAATAACCAATAGAGGAATCTGGAAATTCATATGGCTCCCACATATTTCTCGATTACTTTGCGTCGAATGAACCACTTACATACGATACCAATTTCCCTTTGTCTCACGATATGTTACTTATCCGAGGTTATGATCGTCGGTATCTCTGCATACCTAGTTCAACCTCGTTCGATAAGTGCTCTTTTCTCGTTCCGTGATATGTGATCCCTTGTGACCAAGTCACATGCTTGCAAGCCAATTGGATGACATTCCACCGAGAGGGCCCAGAGTATATCTATCCGTCATGTGGATGGACAAATCCACTCTTGATCCATGTGTTTCAACCAATACTTTCCGAACACTTAATGCCACCTTTATAGCCACCCGATTACGGTGTGGTGTTTGATGTCATCAAAGCATCCATCCGTAAAGGTGATATGCATGATCTCATGGTCGAAGGAATTAGGTTACTATGTATCAGAAAGCATATAGCAATTGAACTATTGAAATGACTTGATCTTTATGCTACGCTTATCTATAGGAGTATGTCCATCACATCATTCTCCTAATGATATGATCCTGTTGTTAATAACATCTCTATGTTCATGATCAGGAAACCATGATCATATATTAACCAACAAGCTAGTTTAACAAGAGGCTATACTAGGGACTCTTATTTTAGTTTACAAATCACACAAGTATTAATGTTTCCGGTTAATACAATTTTAGCATGGTATGTAAACATTTATCATAAGTGTGAAGATATGATAATAACCACTTTATTATTGTCTCTTGGGCATATCTCCAACACTTGGGCGGAGGGCGAGCCGGTGGAAGGCGGACTGGCGGTGGAGGGTAGCCGGTCACAAACGTCGGAGACGAGGCGGGCCGGCGGTGGGGGAAGACGTCTGGCGGCGACGACCGGAGAGGTGAGGGCGAGCTCGGGGGTGGCGGGGACGCGGGCTCCGGCCGGAGGGAAGCGGCGCAGGCGGGCCGTGGCTAGCGAGAGGCGGGGAGCTCGCGGGCTGGGGCCCGTCTGGGCGGCGGAGGAAGCGGAGCCAGCGAAGAAGCAGCGGCGCGGCCGGAGGCAGAACGTGGCGAGGGTGAGGCGGCGGAGCGAGCACGGGAGCCGGTGGAGGCGGGGCCGGGGATGCCGGAGTTGGTGGCGAAGGGCTCGGCGAGGCTCGCGGCTGAGCGGAGGCGGGACCGGGACGCGGAGGCGGTGGAGGGCATGGGCGCGATGGAGACGGGTTCGGGGACGGCGCGGCGGGCGAGGCGGGAGGGCGCGAGGTCGCCAAGGGGCAGCGGCAGTTGCTTCGGAGGGCGGGAGGGAGGAGGAGAGGCGGAAGGTGGCGGGAGGCGGGCGTCTTGTCGGTGGGGTGAGGCGCCATGGGAGAGAGCGTGGGGAGGGGAGAGAGAGAGAGAAGTGGGACCAGGGGTTGGTGGGGATCGGGTGTGGCGTGCGTGGCTGTGTGCTGTTGTGTGGGTGTGTGGCAGGGGGTTGAGTGAGGAGAGGCCAGGGGTGACGTGGAGGCACTGGATTGGTAGAGGGGGAGAGGGGAGCTGAGGTGGCAGCAGGTCATTGGGTGGGGTGAGGTGGAGGCTGGGTTGGGGTAGATTAGTTGGTAGGAATAGGATTTAGAGGCGGACCGTTTGTAAAAAAACCTGGGGTGGTCGTTCGGGTCATTCGGCCCGTTCGACTGCCCCACTAAAATAATTAAATGTTTTATTTAATTTAATTGGGCCGTTTGCAATCCGATAGCAACAAAACAAAATAATCCGGAGACCCGGGGTTTGCATTAGAACAAAGGTGGGGCGTTTTTGAAAACAAAACGGGCTTTGAGAAATAGTTTTAGCAAACAATGCATGATGATGACGATGCAATGCACAAATTCAACGCGATTTTCTAGTAGTGGTTTTGCGGGATGCCACAATTCGACACCACTAACAAGGGATCTCGCCCTCGAGATCCGCCTCATGGTACCGAAAGGAAAGGTCGGCGATCTGCATCTTCTCGCTTCGTGTAGATCCTCGCGACACCACTAACAAGAGGTCGTTGTCCGTGATCGTCGGGAGAACTCTCCGGAACAAAAAGGTCGAAGGTAGAGGTATCAACAATAAGCCACCTCTAGCTCCGATGGAAAGGGGGGAACCGATGCATTCTCATCCACTTCAATGTACAAAAGCGAATAGAAGGGGTAGTCGGCATGGGGGCCAATCCATCACGCACCCAAACTATTACTCCGCACAAATAGTAGAAGAGAGTGCAACCATTCTCGGAAAAAGACTGAAGATCTCGACAAGCGGGGTTCGGAAACAAAGGAGTGATGCAGACTCTGCATCGGATCTGGCGTAGATGATGTCGTCGCGTTGAAAAACACCGGAAGGCACAAACAAGGAACAAAGAATGATACCACAGACGAAGGATTCCTCGGATAGCATGAAGACCAGATGTAGCAACACCGTTATCGAAGAAGGAAGCGAAACCCTGAAGGTACGACGGAAACCCAACCACGAGAATTCCTGGACTCGAAGAGAGAGAAGAGAGCGGATTCAAAACACGCAGAGGTGAGAGGAGAACAGCAGAGGGATAAGGAGTAAAATCAGACCTAATCAGAACTATCCAACCGATTTTCTAAAATAGTTTTGACACTTTACTTCGGCCGTTAGCTAGGTTATCCTACAGGCTGGACTTGTGGGGTATCGCAACTGCTGAGCTCTGATACCACTCTGTAACACCCTCAGAATCGGACCTATGCAAGTTTGAGCAAAATTCGCCAAACCCGCATAGAAACGATTCAAAGGTGCCCACCAGGCACTTTCGTGCGGGTGGAAAACGAAGTAATAACATTACACAACAGTCCTCGATGGGACCCACAGAACAGATATATACAACAGCGACTCCATGAGTCAAGAATACAGATATAATATACAAGATCCAAATCACCTTGAAAACGGTAGAGCGTCCGACTACGGACAAGAAGCAAATGGGGCTAAGAGCCCTGAAGAATAACCAATGGCGTCCATAACCCTGAGGCCAAGCGGAAGGGTAACCCCGCTAACGACGCCGATCTCAAAACCTGCTTAAACAAAGGGGTGCCGACAAAGGGCAAAGGAAAAGAAGGAGCGTCGATCGAGGCGATTGCAGCGAGGCTAGAATTCGGCGGTCCTCGCCTACATAGGTATGGTGGACTGAGCGGCGGCGGCAGCATGCACTGAACAACCTATAGAGACTCGATACAACTGGCGGCAATCAGAGAGGGGTAAGATAGACCTATCCGGATCCAACCTGAAGCTAACACCAAACAAACCCATCCTGGTGTTTCCCCCTCGAGACCAAACGAGGAAGTCAACCGAGGAACTCACACCGTTGGCAGTTTTATTTATTCGGTTATCGTTGCAGCAATTACTAGTCAGATTTAGTTAATCGTCCTGATAAAGTAAGCAGTGGGCACTTTTAATTAACCATTCCGTTATAGTTGCGTCAATTACTAATCAGTTATAGGTAGCATGAGATAAACCCATAACCCAGCAGTTGTTGGTACTTTTATTCAGCCATTTCGTTGTAGTTGCAGTACTTACTAGTCAGGTACAATGGTCGCAAGCGACACACAAAACAAGCAATTGTGGGCAGTATTATTTAGTCATTCCATTATAGTGGAGCTGATTACTAGTCATTATAAGTCAAATTTATAGCAATAAACTTTAGTTATGCTTGTCTATGATCAAGAAACTGTGCTCCAAGTCGTCCATATCCATGGACACGGCTTTGAGAAAGTTTTACCGGGGTGCACCAATAGCAACACACGCCGATCAACCTCGGAAAAACCAAATCAAAACCCAACGAGGATTTCACGGTGAACAATCACAGATTCAGAAATATTTGGGGCCACCCTTAAGTAGATCCGCAATGAAGCGGTGACTCAAGACGGGCTCAAGGTTTGGGTAGACGGCAGTGAACATCGGGAACCCGAAAGTGTGGCTGGGCTTGTCGACACAGCGGAATCGTGTCCGATCCTAAACAGTACAGTGTGCTCCTCGCACAATTTAAATACAGAAAGTAGCATGGCATAAGTACAGGATCGTAAATAAAACCTCAAACTAGTTTGTGGCCCCAAGAAATAAGACTGAATCAAGCTCTGGCTTAGGGGGGTCCCATATACCTCCCGGATGTGGATAGCGCGATAAATCAAGGAACAGGTATCAAGTACTCGGGGTCTTACGGGACACAAGTGGGCGTTCGGAAACCAAATATTTTCTATCACCCACCGATGCCTCTGCTTATTTCAATTTTAGTTGTTAAACAGAATTTAAAGTGACGATAAGTAAAACTAGAATCATCTCCAACATCAACATGCGGCAATACATCAGCAACTATGGCATATGACGACACACAACAGCACTTGAGCGAGCGACTACGACGCGCAAGTCCAACTATCTACCAAACAACAGGTAATAGGATGTGTCCAAGGCAATATAGGGCTGCACGGTATATCACAGGTACGGAAACTAAAGCATCGCAACACAGATAGCAATAGATCAACAGGAGGAAGTAAATAATATAAAAGTAAGATAGGTAGAAAGGGAGATGCTGCTTTGAAAACATTGTCGAAGGTTCAACCGATGATCGGGGCGAAGCTCACATCAACTCAACGGCCTTATCCGCGAAGAAGCAAAACACTGGAAGAAACACCGGATGCACTATTTAATACAACGGCAGAAGATCGGCATGATGCATGTATGATGGATGACATGGCATAGGTGCGATGCGATTAGGTCATATTAAGCGGAACCGGGGTCCCGACAATTAATTGGGTGGTTCATGTTGTTTAGCTACCCCGCAATTTAAATGTTGTTTAGCAAGACAAAAGTTGGCACCGGTTCGCTACACAAGTTTAATGAGGCCAATATGAGGCTAGATTTGCCTGCATATGGGCCCCATATTTAATTATTAGGTGAATCGGCATAAGGCCCCCAAACCACAGATATGCATGCGAGATGAATGATTAAATAAGCAACAAGTTATTATGATGTTATAAAATAAGGTTTTGGAAAGGGTTCACACATTAGGGTTCTCGACGGTCTTGGGGTTCCGGGGTTCGGGGTCGGTCTCAGGGTTCGACGGATCGGCGAGGTTCGGATCTGGGGTTCGACGGGATCGTTCTCGGCCTCCGGGGTCGTTCTCGGTTACTGGGGTAGTTCTCGTCGCGTCCGGGAGGCAGGACTTGGGTCGGTGTCGGTCGCATCGGGTTCTTCCGGGTCGGCGCCGATCTTGTCGTCGAGGGCGAACTTGAGTGGATCGGGTACCGGGGTCTTCGGATCCGGGAAGTAGATCTTGTCGCACGGGTCCGGGAAGATGAACTTGGCGACTTCGCATCGTCGATCTTGGCGTTCGGGTTTTCGACTTCGCATCCGGGAAAAGAGTTCTTGTCGAGCATGTGGTCTTCGGGTCCAGGATTCAGCTGTGGAGGACAAACTTGGGATTAGCACCAGATGTTCGGGTGGCTTCCTGGGTACCTGTTCTACTTGGAGCTCTTGTTCACCGAGAGGTTCCTAGGCAGCAATACCATCGCTGCCAACATGAATCAAACACCAACCAAAACCTCCTTCTTGTCTGACACTTGGAAGGAGCGTCCTTCAACACGCGGGCTGCGGAGCACACGCCGACAAAACGGCAGCGCCAAGCGGACGCCAGCACACCGACATGGACGGCGAGGCCGCAATGTCCAACGAGGTGGCAGGGGCCGACGCCGGGTCAAGGGGTGGGTCCGCGGAGGGAGGCGGCGGCAGGCTCGGGGAGGGCTCAGAGGGGAAGCCGGGAGGTTGAGGGCGCGGGAGCGCCGGTGGCGTCGGTTCGACGGCGGGCTTGGGCGAGGCGAAAGGCCAAGGCGGTGGAGGGTAGCAGTCACGGACGCGTCGGAGCGGCGGGCAGCGGGGAAGACGTCTGGCGAGCCGGAGGCAGGGCGAGCTTCGGGGTGGCGGGCGGGCTCGGCCGAGGGAAGAGCGCGGGCGTGGCAGGCGGCGGGCGCTAGCGGCGGAGCTCGCGGCGCGGGGCCCATCTGAGGCGGCGGAAGCGGAGCCAAGGCGACAGCGATGGCCGGAGGCGAACAGTGGCGGCGGCGGAAGCGAGCACGGGAGCCGGTGGGCGCGGCTGAGGCGCGGAGTTGGTGGCGGCGGCTCGGCGAGCTGCTGGCGGCGGCGCGGAGCGAGGCGGGGACCGGGACGCGGAGGCGGTGGAGGGCATGGCGCGATGGAGACGGGTTCGGGCAGACGGCGGGCGGCGAGGCGCGAGGTCGGCGGGGCGAGGGCAGCGGCGGTTCATGAGGGCGGAGGCGAGGAGGAGGCGAAGGTGGCGGAGGAGGCGGCGTGCGCGTCGGTGGGGTGAGGGCGCTGCGGGGAGAGAGAGCGTGGGGAGGGGAGAGAGAGAAGTCGGACCGGGGGTTGGTGGGGAGCGGGTGTGGCGTGCGTGGCTGTGTGCTATTGTGTGGGTGTGTGGCAGGGGGTTGAGTGAGGAGAGGCCAGGGGTGACGTGGCGGCACTGGATTGGTAGAGGGGGAGAGGGGAGCTGAGGTGGCAGCAGGTCATTGGGTGGGGTGAGGTGGAGGCTGGGTTGGGGTAGATTAGTTGGTAGGAATAGGATTTAGAGGCGGACCGTTTGTAAAAATCTGGGGTGGTCGTTCGGGTCATTCGGCCCGTTCGACTGCCCCACTAAAATAATTAAATGTTTTATTTAATTTAATTGGGCCGTTTGCAACCCGATAGCAACAAAACAAAATAATCCGGAGACCCGGGGTTTGCATTAGAACAAAGGTGGGGCGTTTTTGAAAACAAAACGGGCTTTGCAAAATAGTTTTAGCAAACAATGCATGATGATGACGATGCAATGCACAAATTCAACGCGATTTTCTAGTAGTGGTTTTGCGGGATGCCACAGCGGGGAGGGCCCCGATGGCGGATAAGGCTAGGGTTCCTCCCTGTCGCCACGCGGGGGCGACGAGGGAGGAGGAGTCTGTTTGTTTCAGTCCAAAAAAATATTTCCAGTTGTTCCGAGCCATTAGTGTTTTCTCTAGCGGATATTGATTGGATTTATTGTAGTGCAGCTCCACTACAAGATCTACTCAGGTTATTACTTGCAGCAACTGGGATTTTGTTGAACCCTAATGCACCTGGCCGTGAGTTCCGTACATCTATGTGGAGATTGAGGATCGAAGAAAAAGTACCGGTGCCTACTATAATTTGGGAAAACAGCTTGCCGGCCTTTATAGAAGGATTTTTTTTATGGTCAGAAGGAAAATTTTAGTTAAAATGAACATTCAATGGTTTTTTCATCTGAACTTACTGTTGCCTAATCTAGCCTGCACTCCTTAGGTTCAGTTATCAGGTTATTAGGTATCTATACTATTTAAAAGATTGGGACGTTCATACAGACAATAAATTTTCCGTATGCCGTATATTTACGGTTTTACCCTCGACTTGACCATCGTATTACCCATCACTGCCACGCAAAGGGAAAAAAGGGTCAAGCGTTTTTTTCCGTCCTCCGCTCCTTACGACTATCGAGGGGCAGCCCCCGACCCCTGGCATCCGCTCCTCCCGATGAACAAGGGGCAGCAGCAGCCCCGCCACTGGCCTCCACTCCTCCCGTTCTGCACCGCAGCCTCCGCGGCAACTGTTGCTGCAGCGGGATTTTGTTGGGCCGACGCCCTCCGAGTCGCTAGCGTCGCCGGGGTAGGCGACGAGTCGGACCTTTCCCGGACCACGCGGCGGCGTCGAGGACGGAAGGAGGTGGCGTCTGGGTCGACTGCCTCGCCGGACCATGCGGTAGCGTCAAGGAACGGATGGGATGTGGCAGCCAAGGTGGACGGCGAGGCCGCCCCTCTGTCCCTTCTCCTCTCCCGCCGATGATAGGCCATCTTGGCAGCGATTGACATGAGAACGCAGCGAGGCCGTCCCAGCCCCTCCGCCCCTGCTCTTCCTCTTAGCGGTGGCGACTGACGGGATTGACGGGATCTGGCCGTAGGACGGCATCGGCGATGACCTCCGAGCGGAGCCGCCATGGCCGTGACCTCGCAGCCTAGCGGATTCCCTGCAGCTCCTGGCCGCCGAGACCGGAGCATGTGTGCGCGATATAGTGTGGCTAAGAGCATCTCCAGCAGGCGCGCTATTTTAGAGCGCTGGAAAAGTGGGATAGCGCGCGCTATCCTGTTTGCGCGCTGCATTTTAGCGCGACCTCCGCCGGATGCTCTAAAATGCAGCGCGCCGCTCGTCCGCGCCCCCACCAGGCGCTGCATTTTAGCGCGCGCAAACACAAATCCAACACTTGCACATATTCAACAAGATCAAACAAACACCAAAAAATGAACAATAAAATGTCTACATAATTTATTACAACAGTTTTGATAGATATAAAGTTTGATAGGACAGCACACTACATCAAAGACATAGTTTTACAACAATACAACAATGTAGACAATACAACAATGGCACTAGTGGCCTCCATACCATTTCCACCACTCCTCTATGAGATCATTTTGGAGTTCATCGTGTGCGTCATTGGACCGGATTGAATGATAAGAGGCCATGAACCGTGCAATCCTATGGTTGTGATCGTTGAACATGTACGGGCACACCCATCAAGTCGTAGTTGGCGGTTTGTTCTACATCTTTCCCATGGTCATTCTCTATAATCATGTTATGCATGATAACACAAGCATTCATGATATACCAAAGGCACTCTTGGTCCCAAAATCTAGCCGGTCCTCTCACAATAGCAAATTGGGCTTGCAAAATTCCAAATGCTCTCTCCACATCTTTCCTAGCTGCCGCTTGCGCTGCGTGAAAGTTGGTTTCTTTCTTACCTTTGGGCTTGTGGACCGGCTTCACAAATGTTTGCCACCTTGGGTAGATGCCATCGGCAAGATAGTAGCCATAGTTGTACTTACGGCCATTTGCTTCAAACTCCACTTGTGGACCTTCACACAACGCGATCCTTGTCATGAGAGGAGACCGTTGGATGACATTGATGTCATTGCAAGAGCCAGGCATACCAAAAAATTGTAGGGTTCGCAGCATAGAAAACAAAAAATTTCCTACGATGGGAACAACTATGTACCAAGATCTATCTACTAGATACAAACAACGGGCGGATGTATATCCGTAGAGAACATACCCTTGAAGACCGACAAAGCTTAACGAGTCCAAACTCGTGGTTGATGTAGACGATCTCTTGCCGATCTCAAGATCGAGAGGAAGTCCTAGCGCCGCAAAGCAAAGCATCCGTGCTCGCACACACGTTGAGGCACCGAGCAACCTCCGCCTCCTCGCTCCCGATGCAGCGGAAGCACAACTCTTTCTTGCCGAATAGCCACGGGAACATGTATCTCGCTAGTCCGAGACCATGGGGATAAATTCTAGAGGGAGAGAGATCCTTCACGAGGAGGTGTGTTGTGAGAGGAGGAGAGGGGCCTTTTATAGGGAGAGGGGGGCACCCAAGGGGCCATGCGCCCAGCCATGGGGCTGCCCCACCTCTTCCACATTCATGTGGGTGGAGCTCCCACTCAAAATGAAAAGCCTCCACTCCCATTAAAAAGCCTCCACTCAAAATCCACTCACATGCATTAAATTTCCACCAAATTTAATGCAAGCTCTCATTAAATAAAACTCTTTTATTTATTTATTCAGAATTTTGTTAATTACTTTAATTAACAAACATTCACATAAAACCCTTGCTAGTATTCTATTTCACATGCGTAACCGTTTGACAATTTCAACCAAGCAGTTTGGTGTCTAGTGAAATAAATTCCTGGCATGAAACTTTTGCTCCAAATGGATGTCGGTGTCTCTTAAGTGTGTCACCCTACGGTTCGCGAATAATGAGGACATGATCGAGACCCTCTCGGATCAATAATCGAGCGGGATCTGAGACCCATACCGACTCCACACATTCAACGATGACTTTCTTGTGATCGTCTAACCTTTTACGCTAGTATCTTAATCCTTTTGTTTCGCGATATATTACATGTCCGAGATTCGATCATCGGTATCTCCATACCTAGTTTGATCTCGCATCGACATGCACTCTTTTCGTTCCGTGATATAACATTCTAGTGATCAAATCACTTGCTTGCAAGCTAATCAATGTGATATCACCGAGAGGGCCCAGAGTATATCTATCCGTCATCGGGATGAACAAATTCCTCTCGATCCATGGGCCTCAACATAACACTTTAGTAGTTCGAACCCATCTTTATAATCACCACATTACGGTGTGACGTTTGATGTTATCAAGAAACTCTTCCAGTGTTAGTGATTGACATGATCTCATGGTCTAAGGATTAGGATCACTTCGTAAGTTGTTATAGCAATATAAACTCAATGACTTTGATCGTAATGCTATACTTGGATGAATGTTCATCACACCATTACACTAATGTTGTGACCTCGTTATTAACAACATCCAATGTCCATGATCGAAACCTATGATCATCTTGTTAATCAACGAGCTAGTTTATAAGAGAGGCATAACTAGGAACTTTCTATTTGTTTATTAAACACACATGTATTAACGTTTCCGTATTAATACAATTATAGCATGCAAAATAAACATTTATCATAAATAAGGAATACGATAATAACCACTTTATTATTGCCTCTGGGCATATTCCTTGATCTCCCACTTGCACTAGAGACAATAATCTAGTTTGAAAACTCTGTGTATTGAACACCTATGGCTTTCCGGTGTTCCATATACACAATTGCACGTGGTTAACCTAATCTACGGATCGGCGCTGTGTCCGTGTGTATTTGCATGTCTTTGCGTCTTCACGCATCACTCATTCTCAATGAGATGGCATTGTATAAATTTGGTCTTTCGGTGAGACCTTTAGTTCCTTGGGGTTAAAACACGTCGATACTATTGTCATACAATATATCTTTAGTGTTATCCTTCGAACCACACCTTAGTTTGATAACAAACTACTTGACACAAATTCCCTCCTTTCGCTACTATAGCAGTCATATACTTAGCCTTTTGTTGTAGTATTAGTCACAATGTATTAATTTTGGAACTCTTCCAAATCCATCATGGAATCTCCTTTCCATTACATTGTGCCACCCATAGTTTAAATTGAGATAAACTTAATTTGTATCTTGTGACAAAACTAGTATCAATGTAACGCTTTACAATGAACTATTTGTAATTGTTTGTCACCTTTACACAAATATATTCTTAGTTCTTCCAAAAGATCATAAGAATATCCTCACTATCGTCAATGATCATTTTATGATTCATTCGGTATATGCTCATAACACTTAGAGCATAGGACATATCTGGATGTGTACATATCATGGTATGATTGATCAAAACATTCTCGTGATTGCACTCATCAAGTGTCAAAGCACTTGAATCTTGTTTCACTTATCAAGTGTCGATACACTTGAATCTTGATTCAATTCCTTTCCATGCAACAAGAACTGCTTTCTTGTTGATTCTATATTGAACTCCTTCAATATCTCATATATGTACATTTGGCACAACCATATTGGCGTTACGATTACATCCACTATAGACATTCACGCTAAATATTCGGTTTTGCCTAAGTCTTTCATCGAAATGAAATTCTTAACCTTTGTCAATAAAAGATACATCATTTCTAATCAACAAGATGTCCTTCACATAATGTATTAGAAATATGTCTCAACTCCACTTAATTTCTTGCAAATGCAAGCATCTTCATCGTCTCGATGAAAACTCATTTTCATCATGGTGAAGATTCCAACTCATGATGCTTACTTCAACCATTGAAGTTTGCATGCCCTTTTAGCATCCTTTGAATTTAACAAAACCCTTTGGACCGTGTCATGTACACGTCCTAGGTAACCATTCTATTAGAAGAACTTTGTTTTATTTATTCATCTACCATATACCAAATTATATGTAGTGGTTGCTACTTTAATCCGTTCAGACTAAATATCGCTATGAAAGATCAAATCTTGTCATAGTCAACTCTTTGAACATTGTCATAAAATACTTTACGACATGTCGACTATTTCATAGATGTGAAACATCCATGTCTGTTTATTTATAGATCAAAATACGACCGATAGGTTTTTACACCTTTCCGGAGGGTCTTCCAAGTTCAAAACTTGATTTCTCGTGTATGGAACTATCACGGATTTTATGGCTTCAAGCCATTTGACGGAGTCAGGGCCCATCATCGCTTCTTTGTATGTATTCGGTTCATCATTATCAAACAATAATGATTTACTCTCAAATCTTAGCATTTGATTGTTTAACCGACCTACTTGGTTCAATAGGAAATTAGATCTCCGTGACCACAACCTTTGAGGCACATAAGCTATGAGCATTATGGCAGCCTCCAGAACCATTTCCGGCGCTGCGCAACTCAGCACATTTAGCTAAGGTTCGTTAACCTTATCAAAGTTCTATTGTCCTCCCACTTAACATTTATGAAAATTCCTTCTTCAAGAAACTTTACATTTCAAGCGACAAACCCTTTTGTCCTCGGTGTTATGGAGGAATAACCAATTGTTATTCGAAACAACCTACAAAGACATGCTCATCCGACTTTGGTTGTAAACATCTTACTTATGTTTAGTATACCAAAATTTAAGAAATGACAACTTGGGTTTTACCCCAAACCATAACTTCCATGGTGTCATTTCAACGGATCTAGATGGAGCTCTTGTTCAAATTAAAAGCGGTAGTCTCTAAAGCTTTAATCTTTTAAAACATAATGGCAGTTTTATAAATAACACCTTTGATCCAACCATGTCTCACAAGGTTTCATTACAAATCTCAAACACTCCATACTCCTATGGTGTTTTGGGAGATGTAAATCTAGGTGTTTTGCTAAACTTGCAACTCAAATAAATCCCTTTATGATAAAATCATAATTCATTTATTTTCTTGTTACACTTGTAACTCAAATAAATCCCTTTATGATCAAATCATAATTCATTTATTTTTCTTGTTACAATGATTTTTCACTTCATCTTGAAAGTCTTTGAAACATTTTCAAATATTTCATACTTGTTTCTCATTAAGTGAATATTCACTCAAATTTCCGGAGAAAGCATATGAAGTTGAAACCCATCGCTTACGACTACACATAATGGAATACATACATCGATATGTATAAATTCCAATATTTTAGTCGTTCGTTCTTCTTTGGCCTTTGAACGATGTTTTAATTATCACGTGGAAAGTCTCACAAGCGTCACTTGATCAAATCAAAGACTCCAAAAATCCATGAATATGGAGATTCTTCATGTTTTCTTTCAAATATAATTTAAACAGCGATGTCACTTCATAAGTGATCTTTCAATCATTTGTCTTGCAACATTTTAGCATTAGGATTTATGGATGTGATTTCTTCAACTAGATTTGTAAATCATCCATCTTATATGGAATACGGTAATTATTTGAAAAACCTTTGTTCTTATAATACCTGATTCAAATAACAATTATTAAAACAAATCTTGAAGTCAAGCTTTGATGTCAACGAGAAATACAAACAACGGTTTGTTTGTTTTCGATGAACATCATCACATATTCTCTTGCTAGTTACTTAGGCCATTGTGGTTCATGAATTGCGTCATTCCGTATGAAATTTCATACCAACCAATTCGTATCCAATACCCAAGAACCACATTGTTTAACAAGCAAAGAATACAACCATAACATGTATATCATCTATATACCTAAATTGGATATTTCCAATCTTTTCTTTTCTGCCAAATATATTTTATAGATTCTCTTTCAGCATTTCCTTTTCCTTTTAAAAGAATTTATCAACATCAAAAGTGGCGCCATATACATGACACCTAGTCCAAAGCGTGTATATTCAAATAATAATACCTTTGGACTTGCACTTTGAAGTAGATCACCATCATCAAATGATCGGTATTCTTTTAAAATCCATTCTTTAGTAATCTTTTAGTGTAGTAAACATTTTACATACATATTCTATTCACCCTTATCATGACGACTTTCATGATCAAGCTACTTTAGCTTATAAAGGCGAATCGTGAGTATAACATTACTTTCCAAAACCCTTTTGGATGATTAGGATGTCTAGCATCTCCAACCTTCGTAAATTCTCATCCAATATGAGAACATATATTATACTCTATCATATTGCAACAAACATTGTTTCAGATATCGTTATATCTGCCACACATGATGGTTTCTGAAACAATTCTTTCAGCTCCTAGATAAACTTGATGTTTAAATCAAGAATCATGGAGGCAAACATGATACTTAAGATACTAACACTGGAATTGTTACTCTCGATTTAATACCAATTATTAAATTTCACGGAGTAAATAGAATTTTCTTGAAAGTTTGCAATAGGACTTTAAACTTTAGATTGACACTCAACACAATACGATACAGTTCGTAAAGTATATATCCAGAATTCTATAGTTCTATTATCTCAATTACAACTATGCATATGGTGGTGAACGAATGCCAATGACTACAACAAATTATGCAAATTCACTTTGATTTAATTTATGATAAATTGAGTTCTACTAATCCAAATTAGAAATGAACTCCCACTCAAAAACGACATCCCTCGTGCCTTTTTGGTGATTACATGAACCAAATCCACTACACCAAGTTCGATCATCACGTGAGTCGGTGTAGCTTCAAAGGCGAGCATCAAATGGGCATCATATCTACTATATGACTCATGCTTAACCTTTCGGTCCCGTGTTCCGAGGCCATGTCTGTATATGCTAGGCTCGCCAAGTAAGAACCTTAGTATTCGCGTGTGTAACTGTCTTACACCCGAAATATGGTCGTGGATCCAAAAACACCCGATCATCACGTGATGTCTTGGAGCGACGAGAACATAATCGGTGCATACTAAAGGAAGAACACATTCTTATCTTGATATTTAAATGAGGGATCATCTTATTATGCTAATAAAACGCCAAACAAGCAATATAAGATGCTATCAAACATCACATGTTTATTAGTGAAATGTTATGGTTCCCGCAGATGATCTCTATCATGTGCATCGTGGTATGATCACTATCATACCTATATGTGTAAATCCAAGGTCTATGGAGTTTACACGCTATGTGTGTTGTAAGAGTATCATCTCATACTTCTACTTACAATACTACCATATCATAACACTAGCCCAGCAACAATCTAAACTAGACGCCTCTAATTTATCCATTGCAAGTTTTACGTGGCTTAGGGCTTTCGAGATAGAACCGTTCTTACCTACGAACATGAACCACAACGAGGATAACCAAATTGTTGACAACTCTTTGCAAATTAGATATTGACTATAGTAGGAGAGATGACACCGCTAGCCACTTATGCAAAACTAGTTGCATGTCAAGCGTGGAACAGTCCCATGTGCGAGGACATGTAAAGTTTGTCCGGCCGCTTCATCCCACTATGCCACCAATATCCAAAGTACAACTAAGAAGCAATAAAATGATCATCATCACCCACATAATCATATGTGTACTACCCGGCAAAGTATCTACGCATAGATCGTGCTCGATACCCTTGTAGGGTTCGCAAGATAGAAAACAAAAATTTCCTACGATGGGAACAACTATGTACCAAGATCTATCTACGAGATACAAACAACGGGCGGATGTATATCCGTAGAGAACATACCCTTGAAGACCGACAAAGCTTAACGAGTCCAAACTCGTGGTTGATGTAGACGATCTCTTGCCGATCTCAAGATCGAGAGGAAGTCCTAGCGCCACAAAAGCAAGACGCATCCGTGCTCGCACACACGTTGAGGCACCGAGCAACCTCCGCCTCCTCGCTCCAGCGATGCAGGAAGCACAACTCTTTCTTGCCGAATAGCCACGGGAACATGTATCTCGCTAGTCGAGACCATGGGGATAAATTCTAGAGGAGAGAGATCCTTCACGAGGAGGTGTGTTGTGAGAGGAGGAGGGGGCCTTTTATAGGGGAGAGGGGGGCACCCAAGGGGCCATGCGCCCAGCCATGGGGCTGCCCCACCTCTTCCACATTCATGTGGGTGGAGCTCCCACTCAAAATGAAAAGCCTCCACTCCCATTAAAAAGCCTCCACTCAAAAATCCACTCACATGCATTAAATTTCCACCAAATTTAATGCAAGCTCTCATTTAAATAAAACTCTTTTATTTATTTATTCAGAATTTTGTTAATTACTTTAATTAACAAACATTCACATAAAACCCCTTGCTAGTATTCTATTTCACATGCAGAACCAGTTTCAGCAATTTCAACCGAAACAGTTTCGGTGTCTAGTGAAATAAATTCCTGCGGCATGAAACTTTTGCTCCAAATGGATGTCGGTGTCTCTTAAGTGTGTCACCCTACGGTTCGCGAATA
This sequence comes from Avena longiglumis, assembly GCA_030063025.1. Lineage (NCBI taxonomy): Eukaryota > Viridiplantae > Streptophyta > Magnoliopsida > Poales > Poaceae > Avena > Avena longiglumis. The sequence goes on along the minus strand of CP125975.1, from coordinate 441,022,792 downwards.
ATGAGGACATGATCGAGACCCCTCTCGGATCAATAATCAGAAGCGGGATCTGGAGACCCATACTGACTCCCACACATTCAACGATGACTTTCTTGTGATCGTCGGAACCTTTTACGCTAGTATCTTAATCCTTTTGTTTCGCGATATATTACATGTCCGAGATTCGATCATCGGTATCTCCATACCTAGTTTGATCTCGTTACTGACATGCACTCTTTTCTCGTTCCCGTGATATAACATTCTAGTGATCAAATCACTTGCTTGCAAGCTAATCAATGTGATATCACCGAGAGGGCCCAGAGTATATCTATCCGTCATCGGGATGAACAAATTCCACTCTCGATCCATGGGCCTCAACATAACACTTTAGTAGTTCAACCCATCTTTATAATCACCCCTGTTACGGTGTGACGTTTGATGTTATCAAGAAACTCTTCCGGTGTTAGTGATTGACATGATCTCATGGTCTAAGGATTAGGATCACTTGTAAGTTGTTATAGCAATATAAACTCAATGACTTTGATCGTAATGCTATACTTGGATGAATGTTCATCACACCATTACACTAATGTTGTGACCTCGTTATTAACAACATCCAATGTCCATGATCAGGAAACCTATGATCATCTTGTTAATCAACGAGCTAGTTTATAAGAGAGGCATAACTAGGAACTTTCTATTTGTTTATTAAACACACATGTATTAACGTTTCCGTATTAATACAATTATAGCATGCAAAATAAACATTTATCATAAATAAGGAATACGATAATAACCACTTTATTATTGCCTCTCGGGCATATTCCCTTCAAAAATGCATGCCAAATCCAAGTCTCCTGGTAAGCCACCGCTTCAAGGATTATAGTGGCATCCTTTTTGTGCCCTTTGAATTGTCCATGCCATGCCGCAGGACAATTCTTCCAACTCCAATGCATGCAATCAATGGACCCAAGCATTCCGGAAAATCCTCGAGCCGCATTCGCCTCCAAGAGCCTAGCCGTGTCCTGGGCATTGGGGACTCTCAAATATTTGGCGCCATACACTTGCACAATGACCACAACAAACCGCTTGACGCACATGATAGCGGTGCTCTCACCCATGGCCAAGTGGTCATCAACAAGATCCGCCGGTATACCATATGCCAACATCCTCAAAGCGGCGGTCACCTTCTGATAGGTGCTATGCCCGAGCTCTCCAGCGGCATTCCTCCTCTACACAAATTATGTATCATACTTGGCCACCTCCTCGGCGATTTTTTTGAACAAATCCCTGCTCATTCGGAAACGATGACGAAAATAGCTCTCGGGAAATTTTGCATCGTCATTGAAATACATCCGCATCAATTTGTTGTGTCCTTCAATCCGTTCTCTCCATAATTTCTGCCTACCAAAAACCGATCCACCTATCTTCGGCTTCTTGGTGGCTCGCCAAGCCAATACATGGAAATGGCCTCATCTTCATCCATATCGAACTCCTCATCATCGGAGTCATCATAGGATGAACTCATCTACACATATGCAAAATAATTGAAGCAACTACAAACTAAAAATTCACAAAAATTTGAACGCGGGCGCGGCGGAACGAACCTTGCGCGTGCGCCAAGTAGCCTCCTGGTTCGAGGAAGACATGGGCGCCGACGAGCTTGGCCGCTGAATCTGCCGCCGCTGAAATCCGGCGCTCAGCGCCGCAGCGGCTTCTCGGCGGGGAGGTAGGTGGAGCGGGCAGGCGAGCGGCGTTAGAGGCGGCGGAGCGATGCTCGGAGTTGGCGGCGGCGGGTTAGTGGCCTTGGTAGGAAGAGGAGAGAGTGAGCGCGGGGGATTTTTCAGAGCAGTTGGTGTTCTTCGGGCGCGTCGCAGCGATAGAGCGCGCTATAACCGAAGCTGCAAATTTGACGCTCGGGATAGCGCAAAGTCTAGCGTCGCGCTAAATATTAAGCGCGCGCTCTATTTTAGAGCACCTGCTGGGGAAGGTTTACAGCGCGCTGTAAAAAAACAGTTATTTTTGCGCTGCGCTATTATAGCGCGCCTGCTGGAGATGCTGTAACCCGCCCTGCCCTACGGCCTACCACGCCTGGCCGCCGGTGGTCTCGTACTCTCCTCCATCGGAAGAACAAAAAAAATCGAGATGAAAAACCACTATGTGAAGAAAACAGGATGTCCTTATCCAATTGCCACTTTCTCATTTCAGTTCGTTAACTTCCTGATACTTAGGGACAAGTTGTCAAGCTCATTGTTACAGTCACTAAAGTAGGATTCTTTAGATTTCTCGTGCAGTCAACTGTAAATTCTTCTTTTGTTTGACATGTCAACTGTAAACTAGATAGGGACAATGGATGCTTTATTTTATTTTATTTTAAAATTGGGACTTAGCCCCTTCATTAACTTATTACCAATTTAAGTGTACAAAATATTACATTATGAGTCACATAAAATTGATACATGAATCGGCCATCTAAAGAATAGAGAAAGAAACAAATGATCGCAGCCTTAGTACGATATCCTATGATCAAGATGCCAGCGGCTTTGGACGAGATAAAAAAAGACAAACACGTGTGAGGCTGCAATCTGCCACTGTTTACAAAGGAAATTAAAAAAAAATGACACAACAATGTCTCACGGTCATAAAATCAGACATAGAAAAAGACTGAATCTTTTTTTTTTGCGGGTAAGTCTTTTATTTAGACTAAGAACTATTTATCATTTGTTGACTCGTTGCAACGTGCTAGTAGATACTCTCTCCGTCCGTAAATAAGTGTACATCTAGCTTTTGCCTAAGTCAAACATAACTAAATTTGACCAATTTTATAGAAAATATTACATCAAATAAAACTAGATTTAAATAAATCTAATAGTAACAATTTAGTGTCATAAATGTTGGTACGTTGTCCTAAAAGATTAGTCAAACATAATAAAATTTAACTTAGAACGAGGCTAGAAGTATACTTATTTGCGGACGAAGGAGTATAATGTACACCCGCGCCCCGTAACTTGGATTTCTAGCAAAGTCGATTTGTCTACCTCCCGCAGGTTTTCAGTGAAAAGTCCGGTACCATGTTTACTCTGATTTTTCTCTCTAGACTCTCGAACGAATTTTCCATCTAAGCGATATTTATATCTGTTGTACTAGAAAATCTACGTGAATAAATGACAAATTTGTTTTATTTAAAAGTTGATTTTGAGTAGTGAAAATTCTCTAGAGTATAAAAAATATAAAATATTTAATAAAAACACTTTTCATTCGCGCTATGTTTTTTTCTTCCCGGTGCAACCGCATGAGCAGCTTTTGCTTTGATACAAAAGAAAATATGCTAAAAGCTGTAATACGGTTTTACCAAAATTGCGCATGTTAATTTGGGCGCGGTATGAAGAAAAATAGGCAAGTGAGAGGGGAAGAGATCTTGTACATAGGAGGAAAACAAAGAGCGCCTGACAGTTCAGACAGTTCCGGTTTGCGCCATGCGAGCATAAAAAACAGAAATGGAGATGCGGGGTATCGATCCCCGTACCTCTCGCATGCTAAGCGAGCGCTCTACCATCTGAGCTACATCCCCTTGTTGAAAAATCTCCATCCGTAACTTATAAGAATTAAATTTATTTCAGATTCTTTCCTCTCCGTTCGAGTATGCCGCAACTCTTTTTGGAGCAGCCATCTCCAGACTCCACTCCACTGCTTCTTCAGTTTCAATGGCGATCCTCCCCCGAATCGCGGCGGGCGGCGGTCGCAGGCCGAGGTTGCCGCCTCTCCCACCAGCGAGGAACCTCATGATCGCGTTTGCGGCGGCGGCGACACTGGCCGTCCTGTGCCTCTTCTCCTCTTCTTCCCCGACCTCCTCACTGTCGACTCGGAGATCCGGTGCCGATAACGGAGACAGGTACTTGTACTGGGGCGGCCGCGTCGACTGCCCAGGCAAGCACTGCGGCTCCTGCGCCGGCCTCGGCCACCAGGAGTCCAGCCTCCGCTGTGCCCTTGAGGAGGCCCTCTTCCTCGGCAGGTACGCTACTACCGATGCATACCAAAGACATGGTGCATTCTAGGATTATTATCACTGTTACATACCCAGGAATTAGGTGTTTATCGCATGCGCTAATTTCAGATAATTCGGTTGGAATTGCTAAATTCCGACGTGAAATATTTCAGTCACATGGGCTAATTTCACATAATTCTTCTGAAATTCCTTAGTTCTGGTGTCAAATATTTCAGTCACAACCAGAGACGATAGGGGAAATGGTGCCATTAGAGGTGGAGAGAGGGCTTTCTCAAACACTTTTGCATCGTTCGTAGGGTTGTACTGCTTATGGAATCCTCGCATCATCGGAATTCAACTCATGGTCGCTCTGGCCGTTTCTGAGCCTGTCAATACTGGATACCAAACTAAAAGGGTGCCACATTATACATACAACTAGGATCAATGTGTAACTAGATATAATACCTTGAAAAATTGAAATATTTAAGGGTTACTCAGGCATGGTTTGACTTGAGGACAACATCCATAGGATTGATGAAAGGGAGTTAAGAGTGGGCTAATTTCCTATGCAGTATTGTAATGTGTACTTCCTCCAACTTCTACAGATGGTAGATTAAGAAAGGCCTATTGTCCCATCCTTCTTGCCTTCTTTTCATCCCTTGTTTCGCCATAGTAAGTTCCATTGTCATACACTTTTTAATCAGTTAACTCAATATTGCAACTATTAGCACGGTTTTGAGGGTAAAATGTAATGCCATAAGGGCAGAACGCTCATGCTAATATTTCGGTTCTGCTTAAGCAGTAAAATTATGTAAACATGCGTTTAAAGTCAGGTATGAAAAAAACCCTGCAACTATATTTAGAGAATATAACCATTTAATTGCTTTGCAGAATATTTGTTATGCCATCAAGAATGTGCCTAAGCTCAGTACATAATACAAAAGGGACTCATCAATCAAGCAATGCAACTTCAAAGCAAAGGTTTTTGCTTGTTAACCACATCTAGCTTTCTGTTAACTTCTGACTGTTCAAGTCCGAGTTCTCTAAAGAAAGTGTTTTCTAGATGGGAAGAAAGTTCTTGTGCAATGGAGTCCCTCTATGATATAGATCTCATCTCAAGAATAGTACCTGTTGTTCTGGACGATTCCAAGACGTGGCATACGATAGCATCAAGAGCTATGGAATTAGGAGAGGGAGGTGTTGCACATGTGCAAGGTATTAGCAGAGCAGAACTGAAAGAAAATCCCATGTACTCCAAAGCTCTCCTAATAAACCGCACTGCAAGTCCTCTTGCTTGGTAAGTACAGAGATCCTTGTAGGATCCCATCTCTTTTTCCCCCTTTCATGTGTATTTTGGAATTAGACCATGTTCCATTGTGAGAATCGTCACATGGAAGCATTTTGTTTCAGCAATGCCTGTACTTCAAGCACATCTTGACCCTCACTGAAATTCAGGTTTATGGAGTGCAAGGATCGTAAAAAACGCAGCTCTCTGATGCTATCATACACCTTTTTGCCAAGTATGCCAGCAAAAAAATTAAGTGATGCTGCAAATAAGGTATTGCTTCATGTATTTTTTTTGTATATTCAGTGTAACTATTGTTTTAAAAATGGTATGGTAGTGTGGTAACACTAATATATTCCCCCCGTATCTTTTGTGTATGTTCATATCCTTATACCATGTCTTTGTGCTTGAAACTTTGGATGGGGCTCCTTCTTTCTTTACTGGATATGGCTGTCCTAACACTCCAGTAGCATAAGGACTGGCATGGTGATAAGCACCGTGCTTCCCAGATGAATTTTATTCGGCCCTGCATATTTCCCACATATAATTGGCTAAGTGAACTTCACTGGTACGTCTCAGATAGAAGATGGTGCTAAGTAATTAACTTGTAATGGAAGAACCCCTTTAGTAGAATTGGAGAGTTGTTCTGCAAAATTCTTAAGCGGCTGCAGTGCTTATATTACCATATGCAGCTTAGTCGGTAAACTATTGCTAACTGATCCTTGACCTTGGTCGTAAGGATTCAATGGTTGCTTCTCTCCATCCTTGACATATACACTGGGTTCTGCAAAATTCTTTTGTTTCAATACTGCATCCATAAAGAAACAAGTTTAGTTAGTGTGCTGCATTTTCTTGTGTAAAAATCATTAATCAGTGAACGCTTCTACACTTCTTGCTTAATAACAGAACTTAATTCGGACATCAATCCCTGAAACAATTTGGTAGCTTTCCAGGTATACCACGTAAAAAAGAAAGTACACGATGTAGCCAAGGACTTTAATTATCCATATAAAGAGTTCTTGATTCATTTAGTAAACATTAAACACTTCTATTGTCTCATTGTCTGCTCATGTTATCTAAATTTCAGTACCACGATTCGAAAATAAATAAATTCAGTACCACGGCCTGTTCAATATCTCTTTAAATAAGTTCACTGTATTTCAGATGAAACAAGTACTGGGTGATTACGATGCTATTCATGTGCGACGAGGTGATCTATTGAAAAACAGGAAAGATAGGTTTGGTGTTGAAAGGAGCCTTCATCCCCATCTGGATAGAGATACCCGCCCTGCGTTTATCAGAAAGAGAATTGCAAAATGGATTCCACCTGGTAGAACATTATACATTGCCTCAAACGAAAGAACACCAGGCTTCTTCTCCCCTCTGTCAGACCGGTAAGACCTGCACCGTTTTCCCTACTGCTCTCCTTGCATCAATAAAAGTTCCTTCAATGTTACGGCCAATCAATCTAGCCACCTAGAAAGAATAGCCGGATTGTAATCCAAGTCTAAATAAGAAAATGTCCTTATTTAAACGGGTCCAGCTGATCAAAAGAAGTTTCCTACCAAGCTCCCATAGAAGGTGGAGAATAGAGTTTGAAAGATCTTCCAGTGGGCAAATGTCTTTAGCTGGAAAAAACAACTACTAATAATCTTTCTTAGGAAGCCGGGAACTCCTGTATTGTGTGTTTTAGCATTTATCTTCGCAAAATGCATTTAAAGAACTAGCCTCATTCTTATCCTTCATATTATAAGCTAGCCAGGGAATTTATATTCATTTTCCTATTAATTTACTCAAGGTGGTGTGATTAAGCAATTTAGCAATAAGCTACTTTCTGCAGTAGGCTAGCTAGCTTATCTCTCATCAAGAAACTGTCACCAGAATAGTAGAATGTCCGATCCAGTGTTTAATTACCGTATATTTGATATGGTACCAAGGACTTCATTGACATGATGTTTATTGGTATTATTTGTGTTTCTTATTGGCACCACTCCAGATACAAGTTAGCGTACTCATCCAACTTCAGTAGCATATTAGAGCCAATAATTGAGAACAATTATCAGCTATTCATGGTGGAGAGGCTAATGATGCAAGGGGCAAAGACATTTGTGAAGACAATGAAAGAATTTGACAATGATCTGACCCTGTGTGATGATCTGAAGAAGAACACCAAAGTTTGGGAAAAGCCAGTCAGTACCAGATGACTGGTTGCACCCGGCTATTCTGGTCCACATCTCCTATAATGCATCTCTCTTTCAGCAATTTGAAGACTTGACATGATCACATGAATGGGAAATTGACCATTGAAGTTCTGAAAATATACTGATGCTCTTCCCCTGAAGATGACCGGAATCAACCAGCTTGGGCAAATCCTATGCTGCAGCAGGGTTGTTCATATACACCATGTATTCTTAAATCCAGGAAAGTTATATCATTTGTTTGTTCATTCTTAAATTAGGCAATATATAGGTTTCAACAGTTTTTTCTTTTTGCAACTATATGTTGCATATATCAATATATTCCACATCCTTCTGTATATGTATGTAAAAATCAACTTGGATGCAGAAAATTCAATTGTAGAGATAATTAGGTATTAATAGGTTGTACTCTTTTTTTTTTTTTTTTTTTTTTTTTGAAACTTGTTAGTTAGGACTGCAACACTGGATATACAATTTCTTGCTGAGAAGTTCCTAACATTCTATTCAGAAGTTAAGGATGATCATTGTTATGCTTAGAGTTGGAGAAGCTAATGACCATTTTTCAGGTAAGGTAATGACCACTTGTTCAATTGGAAAATTAATGAACGTTAGTTAGGCTGGCTGTTTAAGGGCATGTGCGATGCAAGGTTTTTTACGGAGTATGCCTAACTAGGCACCTCTTTTATAGAAATAGGCATTGGTGTTTATTGAATATAGAAATAGGCATTGATGTATTGCTAGGTAGGATTGGAACACTGGATATGCAATTTCTTGCTGAGAAGTTCCTAACATTCTATCCAGAAGTTAAGGATGATCATTGTTATGCTGAGAGCTGGAGAAGCTAATGACCAAATTTCAGGTAAGCTAATGACCACTTGTTCAACTGGAAAATTAATGAACGGTTAGGCTGGCTGTTTAAGGGCACGTGCGATGCAAAGTTTTTACGGAGGTGCTTAGAAGAATAGACCTATTTTTGATTAAGCACTGCTTAGTATGCCTAACTAGGCACCTCTACGGCTCTTCTATAGAAATAGGAATTGGTGTTTATTGAAAAGCTTGTTTCATTTCTGTATAAGCACCTTGCAATGTACATGGGAGTTATATACACGGTAGACTGGGGAGGTTAGATGGGCCAGGCTTGTCCAAATTAGCCGGTCTTTTCACACCTGTCTTAGTGCATTCCATCATAACCTAGTTTCCTAAAGGGCATGTAGAGCGGCGAATGCTTACACACACGCTTGTAAGTTTATTAAAATTGAAAATAATTCAATAATTTCTAGCTCTGTTTGCCATGTGCGCAGCTCCTATGATGTTAGTGGCTGAGACAGCTCGTGAAGGCCACTAGAACATCCAGTTCTGGAGGACCTTTAACGATGTTAAGGCTGCTGACTTTCTGAGGCTCCTTACCTCTCTCAGAGGAGAGGGTTAAAGTAACTTGGGGTCAGTCTCTCTCGAGAGCCTTCTCAGTTAGTTTGTCTTATAGGACACTCTTTCAGGATCCTGTGCTACCCTGGACGACTCACCTTTGGCAATTTCCCCTCCCCTTGAGCTTGCGTATCTTCGTGTGGCAACTGCTACGTGATCGTCTCCCTTTGGGGGTGGAGGTATTGAAACACAATGGTCCGGGCAATGGGATGTGCCCGTTATGTGGGACACCGGAGACGTGCGCCCATATTATGTTCACTTGTCATGCCACTCAGTTTCTGTGAAACTTTATCCAAAAAGCGCTGGGGCCTACTTGGCAGGCCCAAGACCTCGGTGAGTTCCTAGATGGAGGCGAACCGTACCAGACTCTTCTGGTTGGTGTTCGCGGTCATTACTTGGACGCTATGGAATATTCGGAATAAGATGGTGATAGAGCGGATTTTTCCTCCCAGGGCTTCTGATTCTACCTTTTTTTTGCTTGCCTACCTTCAGCAGTGGTACACCCTATTTAGGCAGCGGGACTGAGAGAGCGTGGACGGCATCCTGTAGACGCTCAGGGCTTCGGCGCAGCGCTTCATGGCCCCTGCTAGTGCTTCCGCGGCTTCTTAGAGCGAGTGCCCATCCAACTCCTCTTTTGCTTTTTCTCTTTGTTACATTGGGCGTGATGTGATGTTGCCCAAGCGGACTTTTTTTCTTTGCTTTGGACGCCTGTGCGTCGGTGATGTACTCTGGATGATTGTGGCTTTATTTATAAAGCGGGGCGTAATGCCTGTTATTGTATCCCATAAACATGCAAAATTGAAACCCAAAAGTCTTTGTACTGTGGGCTATTGAAAAATGACAAAATCTGATAAGGTTTGGGGATTTGAAAAACATGCATAGATTTATACTTTTGTTATTTCTGTGTAGCACAAAATACAAAGTATTTTAAATTGATATTGTACACTTTTGTGGGAAAAATTATTGGCTACACCCAGATATGTGGCTCTTATATTGGATAGTAAAAGAAAAGGGGAAGCTGATCGCCTTGGCAATGCTGCTGCTCTACAACCTGTGGCAGGCACGCAATGAAGCAAGGGAGTTTAACTCAAGGAAAAAATAGCGCGCTATTTCTTTTAGCGTGACCCTTCTCCAAACGCTATGGAAGTTATAGCGTGCTAATAGCGCGCTATTTTCCAAAATAGCGTGTGTAAAAAAGTAAAAAAAAAAGAAGGTCTAGAATTATTACTAGGGATTTCAGCAGCTATTTTTATTTAGTAATACATGCATAACCAATTAACTAGTAGTGGCCAAATGACAAAGTTCGCTTGATATCCGGTGCAGGATAAGTTAGAGGACAAGACATACGTTAGGTCAGCTCACTAGTCAAGAACTTGAGATGCACGTCCTTCCGGTGCTTCACCGTGTTTGGTGGACGTGCCAAGCAGAGAGGCAGCCAACTAGCTGGACCTGGAGAAGAAGGGCGTTGCTCTGTCAGCAACCGCCACTGTCATGGGGAGGGAGAACTGGGGAATATGGTTGAGTTGACATAGATTTAGATGTAGAGTTGGGCGTGGTGTAGTCGTAGGCTCAATGGGCATATGGAGTGGTCGCTATATTCATATATTTTTTTAGCGGCGCTATTCATTGCGACATTATAGCGTATTTAGCATCACTAAAGCGTAATTAGCGCCATAGCGTGAAGATTTTGCATAGCGTAGCGTTCACGTCCCAAATATGCTATAGCGCCGCTATAGCGAAAAAATAGCGCGCTATTTTTTTCCATGGTAACCATACGAGGACCCTATTTCAGTGGCAAGGCGGACGGTGGCAGTCGTTGAAGAGTGGATGCAGGTTCTCTTGACTCCTGACGACGGAGCACTAGCTTCCTCCTCCCCAAGCCCGGTGCAAACTAAATGTAGATGGTGCCTTCATATCAGCTGACAGTCTAGGTGGTGGTGGCACAGTGTTCGTGACTGCCATATTGTTGGCATTTGCCATTTTTTCTCACACCAGATGCAGAAGGGAAAGAATTGATGGCGTGCAAGAGGGGATTTCTGATTGCGGAAGCTCACGTGACCGTGGTGGCGTCGAAGTTAGGAAACGAGGAGAAGGATCACTCAGTTTATGGACCTTTGGTTGACGAAATAAAGCTACTTATGGTTGGCTTTGAGGCAACATCGGTGCAAGCAGCGAGGCGCTCAGCGGATGATGCCGTAAGTAGAATGGCGAAGGAAGGTCATGAAAATAAACTGTGTAAGACGTGGTTCGGCGTGGCACCTGATTGCATTGCAAATAACTGTATTGTAATGGACTTAGCTACGGCTTGATTAATTTGCAGCAGCTTTATCAAATAAAAAAAGCCTCAAAAAAGATCGAGAATAAAGAATGTCAAACATGTCAATTAGGACCCGACCACTACTGGCAGTATACTCTCATTCGGCTCAAACGATTAAAGCCAGGAAATGGAAGCCTAGCTAGCTAGCTTGCAGTTACACACACACACGAACCTATAGCTAGATCTCCTCTCTGTATGTACACGATTGAACTACACGCATACGTGCTATTGCTACGGTGAGAGCCTACACCTCACTTCCCACGTCATCGTCTTCTTCTCCGTCGCCATGGTCGTCATCGCCCTCTTCTACCAGCTGCTGCACCTTCCTTTTCTTGCCCTCGTCTAGCCTCACGCCGAACAGCTTCACCGCCGCGTCGTCATCGTCGCCTCGATGCCTAGGCTTCACCACGCCGCCGCCGGCACGCTCATCAGCGTGTCCGAGCTCCACCAGCCTGCAGTAGCCGGACAGCGCCGGCGGCGCGGCCGTGGGCGTGGGCGGCGGCACCGGCTCCACGTGGTTCTGCAGGAAGTAGATGATGTCGCTGTAGAGATTCCTCATGTGCGCCAGCTCCGATAGCAGCAGCGAGTTGCGCTGCCGTAGCTGCCGGTTGTCCTCCGACAGCGCCGCCATAAAGTCCCTGTTGCTGTCCGCTGGCGTCGAGGAGGAGTTCGCCTGGAAAGGGTGATAGGCCTGGAGCGGCGACGGCGAGAAGAGGCTGGGGTAAGGCTGCAGCTCATGGTGCCGGCTGTGGAGCGGGGGCGGCGGAGGCTGCGATGAGCAAGCGGACTTCCTCCGGTGGATCTCCGACAGGAGGTGCTTGCCCCCCTTTCTGAAGAACTCGTTGGCGAACTCCCACCTGTCAGCCACTATCTTCCTGAAACCCTGCCAAAATAGTAAATATGCCAAAGAAAAATTAAGCATTACCACTGTCTCAACAAGGCAAGTACTATATGATCAAGAATGTCGAATGTTAGGAAGTGTGGTCGACGCATGAATCATACGGCCGGGCGTGTCTATTAGTAGTACTTGTGATTGATGCCATTTTCCATAGGAATTTGTGCTGTACTCCATGTGTGTATGTGCAAGTGTAATGTCAATCTTTTCTCTGCCAATGATTGGCTACACTGGTCCAGTCTATTGATTGGTTCATGAGCGTATGAATACATGGTTCCACTACATGGTGTCTAGTACTCCCTCCGTTTCAAAATATAAGATGTTTTAGATTTGTGATCTAGACTTGTTTTAGTATGTAGATTTATCTCAATCATGAATGAATCTATATACTAAAAGTAGTCTAGATACATTGCTTCACAAAGCTAAAACATCTTATATTTTAAAACGGAGTGAGTAGTACTATAAACAACCGGAAATGTGAAGGGAAGGGAGAGAGATGGCCTAGAGCTGGCCATGTCTTCATCTGCTAGCTTGAAAGGAAACATACGATGGAGTAAAGTCCTACTACTATGTAAGATTCACAATTAAAATGGAAATTAAAAGGAAAAGCTAGAAGATAAATACTACTAGTACATGCATGCTTCCTTTTCTGTTGGCTAATGGACGTGCATGAAACAAGAATGTGGCTAGTTTGAAAGGTCAATGGCAACAAAATCATTACGGGTTGGTCTCTCCGTATTCTAAGAAAGGGAACACCTTTATTTGTACCGTTCTAGGAAACAATAAACGGAAAGGAAGACACATCAGTAACGAACAATACTGTGTATTACAAAAAGATCACAAGGAGAAAAAAGCATCTCCTAATATAACCCTTAAAAAACAAACAAACAAACTAGGATTAATTAGCATCTACGGCACACGTATATTGCATTCACATATGTGTATAAAAAGAGAAAATGGATTAGCTGGATAGGGGGGCACATCAGGTGGACGTACATATGTGTTGAGCTGCCTGACGAAGCTTGAGAAGTTGTTGTGCTTGAAGTAGTTTGGGAGGAGGTCCCTGGCGAACTCCGGCGGCCGCCACACGACGAAGGTGGTCTCGTCCTCCCCCCACGACACCACGTGGTCGGTGCAAGGGTCGTCCACGAGCTGGTACGTCTTGGTCAGGAAGGGAGCCGGCACCGGCTTCATCGCCGTCGCCGCCGCCGTGTGCGGCGAGCTCTCCATGGACAGAGCCATCTGATCCGCACCGCTACACCTCTCCACCACAAGGGAAGCCATAGAAGACCGTTCCCTCTGCAAGAGGAGGGAGGAGGGGATCGGAGGAGAAAGAAGTAGAAGACCGTTCCCTCTGCTGGTCTCTCTAACTAGCTGTGTCTGTGTCTCCACTCTCCAGTCCAGTCGCACTCTAGACTCACCCTGCTGGGTGCACGCACACCTCACGACCCTTCAAATATTCTCATGTGGGTCACTGTCTCTCTCTCTCTCTCCCCTACCTCTGCCCCTCTCTCTCTCTGATCTCCTCCTCTTCCTCTCTCTCTCATCATTATACTATATGCGTATGCATGGAAACCTGTGCGAGGCAGTAGTACAGAGTCTGGGTGCTTCAAATGGCCGCGTCCTGGTCTTGGGCGTCTACTCCATACAGTCGTCCACGCACAGTTCCTGCGCGGTCACCATCTTTACGACGGAACAGGGCCAAACTTCAAACATGTCACAACAACGTATTTAACCTCCACGTAATATTAATATGGGACCACGTACGTCTCTGTCGGTTCATCTTTTTAAACCATACTAGTACTCCCTCTCATCCGATTTATTGTCACAGTTTTTGTCTAAACCTTGTCTAAACCTGCGAAACTTAAATCAGATCGGAAGGAGTAGTTCATTTTTGAATGTTAGATCAGGAGCGTACCTGATACATCATCCAATAACAAATATATTTCGTTGTAAGATGATTAGTTCCCAATAATGTTACAGTTCAAAAACTATTTTATTATTAGGTGATGAATACCAATTAAACCAAACATAATAAGGTAGTAATAAAGTGGGTCCTAGCTACTACATCAAAGACCTCCCGCAAAAAAAAAAAGCTACTACATCAAAGACATCATATTGTTGATAGCCATATTTTTATGTAGCCCAAATTATAACGTATTATCTAAATAAAATTTATAGGTTGATAGAAAACATCTGTATATCTGTGAAAACAATTTTAGAACTTTTTAATGTTTTCAAGTAGCATTTTTTTTCCAGAATACCGATCTCCCTGGAGTTTTCAAGTAACATCCAAACCGCCGCACTCAAGTATTTATCAGTATATATATATTGTTGTTGCACATAATGTTGTAGCTCCACATCTCAGTCTAAGATCTGTTCTACTAGTATTAGGCAAATTGGTTGATGTTGACATTTTTTTTCTCGAACACACATCAAAATGGGTGTCTTTTGTACTAAAATAGGTACATAAATATAACCAAATTTGATTAGATTGTACAAAATTTGGTACTACCTCCATTCCGGATTATTAGGCTAATACGCACTTCAAGAAAATAGTTTGACTATATATTTGATCGATGATATATGAACTATATGTCACAAAAATTGTATCAATGCAAGCGTCTTTTGAATATAAATCTAATGGTATAATTTTTCTTAAATATAGTTTGTATTTTAGTGATAAAATTTATGGTCAAATATTTTTCTTAATTGAACTACGTATATTAGCCTAATAAACCTGAATGAAGGGAGTACATTGTTGCGTATTATCTACAGTAACTAGCCCAAAAAGAAGCGTAAATTAGAATAAAACTGTAATCTTTTGAAAAATCTCACCAGTGCACCAAAGAGCTTAACATTGATTTTGCAGGTGATGGTGATTTTACGGGCCTGTCCAAAAAATAGTTACAAAATCAAAGAGCGTCTCTCAATTAATGTACATTCATGGACACAAACACTATAATTCGACAGGATAGTGAAGCTCAGGAGATCAAAGTACACATAGACGGAAAGGGAGTATAAATGCATGCAGAAACCATAAAAAAATTAATCCAAACAGAGAAGGCTCTGCAAGAATGGGAGGAAAACAAAAAAAGTGTAGAGCAGTTCTTCATAAATCTTCTGCAGACAAGAGAAGCATATATGGTGCCCTGTGCTCTGACTACTGACTGTGGTATGCCCATGGTATTTAGTGACCAAATTGTTCTACACCCCTCAGTCCCTCACTTCCCTACATGCAGAGATGTGTTTGTTTGCAGAGAAAGAAAGGAGAGGATACTTTCTGTGTTAAACAACCTGCAAGTTTCAAGGCAGACCCGTGACCTCTCACAGAGGTTCATAAAGGAAGAATTAAAAGAAGTGACGGGAATAAAAAATGTGTATTATATATATGAGAAGTTAACAAAACTTTACATCCACTGATGGGTAGTAGCAGTATCCTCTTTTGATGCAGCATCAATTTCATACTGCCCTCCCCAGCTACTGGACTGCATGCAGATGCATGCATGAACGTGATGCAAGGCTGCTGCGGCACCAGCTTCCATTAATGTCGTATCAATGTGCAAGAGAACAAAGCAATTCCATGAATTTCCATCTCCACCTCCTTGAAATGCTGAACACAGTTGTCATGCTTCTACTTTTGACTCCAAACCTTCATGCGTGCGTGTGTGTGTGTGTGTCCACTTAGTTAGACCATGAAAGTTGGTGCATGTTTCTTCTGGTACTTGGGATTTGAGACAAGGAAATAAGTTTTTCTTTAAATGATTATATGAATCATGATTCATAAAATCAAGGAAACTCTTCACAAAAGGAGAGGTGAGGACATAGATTATTATGAACAGAAGAACATGAGCTTGGAGAAACCATTATAGCTGGACAGAAAAAGGCTGGGTTCTGGACATGGTCCGCGGTATATTACACTAGTACTTTTTTTTTGCAAGGGAGATCTATTACTGTACCTAAGGTTCTGTTTGGGCAGGGGTACTCAAGCACCTCCATCTATCCTTTTCCACTTCCCTTTCTCTGATGCTTTCCCAGCACCAGATTGTCTCGGTCAAACTAGCCCAAGAGGGCACACCTCATGCACCACAGAACCATTTCAGAGTAACAAACCTTTGCAGGCCAGGCGATGCAGCTCAGGTTCTAGCTCGTGATGCCTATCACATGCATGCTGTAACCTGAAAGTAGGATATGCATGTGCATCAATGCAGGTGTGCACGGCCAAATGACCAACTCTACCGCACCTGCCCTGGCTAGCTGCACATCAGCTTTAGCTTGATTAGGGCCAAAAGCTACTCCAGTAAAAGGCCATGGATCCTGAGCATTAAACAAGTCATGAACCACAAAGAGATGGGACACACACACATATGCATTTTGTGATGAAAACAATAGGCTCTCGTGTCCTGTGGGGGTTGGCTGTGAAATTTAAATATCATGGAAGATTCTGTTCCATGCATGACAAGCTATTCATGCTTTACTGATGTGTTTGCAGAGACATTTTATGAGTACATCGTCACATGACCTTTCTTCCATCCCGCATGTGGCCCACCGCATTTGTGGTCACTGGGCAGGTCAAGATCTATGTTTGACTGACTGGGCTACACCATATAAACACCCAAAGGAAAAGGAGTGAAATTATGAGACAGAGACCATCAGATTAGCTATATGACATGAAATAATATTTCAGAAATATATATAGGAAGATGGCCTTTGTATGTGTAGAACATGCCAAATGTAGTCTGATGACATCATGCATGCCATATAGAAAACAGCCTTTTAGACATATACTACTACTCATGGACACAATTACTTCAACATTAGATTTTGTTCTGTTGGAGGATGCATGCATTTTATGTAATACTAGCCACGTTAACTGGTTTGAAATCCAAATAAAATGAGACATGCATCACCGATATTGGTCTTCATTAGAATAGGCATGATGCCATGAATAGCACATACCTTTGTGTAAATATGAATCTGGCTAGATAGGGCAAGAACAGATCTTATGTGAATAGAGAACAGATAACAACTGTTCATGCATGTTCCTTGGCAGCATGGAGAAGAAGAGCTGCACTGTTGGACTTTAGCATGATTGCTACTACTATAGCTGTTACATCGATCGTTACAATTAGGTGTACTTTGATCAGATACAGATCCTTTCACTATGAACCAGCCAGCTAATTCTTACTCCCCTTCTATCTATGCAGCAGCAATGCATGTAAAAACATAGTAACGATTGCTATTCTTTGTCAGCAAATTAAATTGAATCCTTGCAGAAATGCCCTACGATGCAATATATTATGAAAGTAAGATAAGAAACGCTCAAGTATCAAGCATTGCAAAAATATGTCTTCGGCTGAGGGGCAAGAAGGTTACCAGAATGCAGCGACCAATGTTTGCCTTGGTTAAGTTTAGCACTTTCCACAGCCCTCTCAAGATTATTAACCATAGTTTCGAGATAATGGTAGGATAGGGATTGGACCTAGCATCATTAACCATTTTGTAACTGTCCACAAATAGTGTTACAGTTACTAGACTAAAGATCTATATTTTACATGTTTGGGAAATATATATTTTAAAAAAGCTGCATGCACCTTCCCGAGTTTTTACCAGCTCAATGTGCTTCTTAGGAAAACCAGTTTGCAGGTTCATTCTTTTTAACGGTCACAGGCCACATGATCGAGCTTTTTGTGCAGGAAACAGGAAAAAAGAGAGAAAAGGTGTTCAAAAGATGAGGAGTTCGTCTAGCCAAGGGAAGCTTTTCAGAGAACATTTCCTTTTCAGAGAGGGCTAGGCGGGCAGGGTTCAGAGCATTAAGGGAAACTGATTAAAGTCTGTTCATAAAGGTAGTGTGTAAAGATGTGAATTTACCAGCCCTCCTTTTGCAAACTCTTACACTCCCCACATGTCCATGTGCATATATGCTTCCCCACTCTGCCATATGGTCACAGGAATGCCTCTGAGCACTAGATTTAGATGTTTCTGCGTTAATAAGCAGAGGCTGTCATTTTTTTTTTTGAAAAGATAATGGGGTCTAGAAAGACCCCGATGCAGCATTCAATAATTAAGCGGTGGGTACAAATTTATACACAGACCCAAAAACTTTTCGAAGGGCTGTGTTTTTACAAAGAGAACCCTGGGAATAAAAATAGAAAAGCAATCAAAACCCTGTTCTCCTCCACCGACGGCGAGTCTCCAGCTCCGGCCACCCTTCCGCCGCCGGGGACGAACCACTTGGCATCAAGAGGCGCGGCGCCGGTCTTGAGCTCGAGCCTCCTTCCGGAGGTAGAGGACAAATCTTGCATCCGAGAAGGCCATCGAGCGGCCGAAGATCGAGGGCATTCTTGCCGCCGCGTGATGTGCTCGATATTGCATGCTTGGTTCAACCGCACCCGCCGCCGCCGCCAGAATCTCTCCTCGCCACCGAGGCCAGAGAAGCTCGATGAAGACCCGCAACAGAAATAGCCAACCAGGCCAATGACCTTATGACGGAGCCGGAGATGAAGAAGCGCACCGTCTTCGTCCATCGAGCAACCTAAGCGTGGTCCTTCATCTCTAGCCGATGCGGGTTTGGGTCGAACGAACCCACTTCAAGCTTCAAGCGCGACACCCAGCGACCAGCGCCATCCTCCTCCCACTCCCGCCACCAAGGCCGGCGGAGGAGAAACACGCCACCAGATCGCAGATCCAATTGCCATGAAGCACTTATTTGTGAGGCCTCCGCCCGCAGCCCAAACCAAAGCAAGCTCCCACCTCGGGAGCTGACCAGGCCTGAGCGAAGACGGCCACCCGTCGCCGTGCACGAACGCCGGGGGGGACAGGCCTGACAGCATCTCGCCAAACACCACTTGGGTAAACACAAAAAAACCTAAACCTAATCCTATGACTCCTACGGCGAGAGCCCAGCAACCTAGACTACGTGCGCCGGAGCCCCTCCTCCGCCTCCCTCTACCGGCAACGCCGGCGAGTTCAGCTTTGGAGAGGCCCGGCGCCCTCGAGAAGGCTCGGGAGAACTGTAGCAGGGAGAGGGGAGAGGGGAAAGGGAGGAGTTTTTTTCCAGAGGCTGTCATGTTGTGTGCATAGGAGAGCCTTGGAGACATGCACCAATTTGTACCACCTGTTATCTCTGATTTACTAAAGAGCACATGCAGCTATATGAAGTATATTCTAGTGGGTGTGAGGGTAACCCTATTTCTCAGAAAAAGAAAAGGAATAATCCCTGCGGCCCTGATGCAAGGAGCTAACCTGGAATACCAAGGCTTACATGTTTCGGAAAAGAGAAAAAGAAGGCACTTACCACCGGACAGCCATAGGCTTTTTAGACTAGCCAATCAACCACGCCAACAACTTGACAAAGTTCTGGCCACCGTCGCTGGTCAACACAAAACAAGAGGAAACTCAGATTAAAGTGTATATACGATATTATTCCCTCTAAGTGTAAGTTGATGGTATGAAAATAGATACAAGATTATCCAAGAGAAAAGTTATCATCACAGCAAACACTTTGCTTCCATCCCAAATTTCATTGGATAATCCCCGGGCTCTTCCAAAATCCCATTGTGTATACACTGTAAATATATTCATTCATGCATTATATATGATGGATGTGCCACGTTACCCGACTGGCTTGCATTGTAGATATATATATATATATGTAGATATATATATATATATATATATATATATATATATAGATAAAGAAGCTAGCAGCGGGGGCTGTGCAGAGACAAGGCCATGCATGCGGCACTGCCGGGTCACTTAATAATTTCCGCCTATATATGGCGCTGGCAGCAGCAGTGACAGACGACACGGGTCCGAGCCCGTGCACTGCACACGTGAGTTGACACCAGGGTTTCATGTGCATGAAGGTTCCAACACACATTTAAGCTTGAGCCACACAGGCTAGGTAAGCTAGCTAACCAATCTGCACGCAGAGCAGAGCGCTGCAGCTCTAATGATCTCTCTCGCCCGCCTCCAGTCCCGCCGCAGACATAGAGCTACGCTACACACAAAGGCCTGCCTGCCTGCCTGGTCTCCCGCCTGTCGAGGCCACATGGAGTCACATGCGCCCGCTGCATCCTCCCTCCCTCGCTTCCTTTTCACCTCCGCACAATCTCTTCCGCAGACGACAACAGTTTTACATATGTTCCTGTGTGTATCTACTGTTTTGCCTGCCAGCCTCTTCTGACTCTGCTGCTGCTGCTGCATCTGAAGCAAATTTCTTTTTACGTATACCTACTGGCCCTATGAGCTGTTGTTGTTGTTGACCCACACATCTTTTCTTACCGAATCTAATCATGCCATGGCTTGCTTCACCACTGCCATCCCATCTATCTTCTCTGCACAAAACCACAGTGCATCATATCCCTAATTTTGCGAAAAAATAAAACCAAACGAAACACATCCCCTACCAAGGCATGATTAGCCATGTGCCACAATTTTATCAAGGTAAGAACACACCTCCAAACAGCTTCAAAAAAAGACATTTACATGTGACTTCTAAAGAAACCAAGGAAAACAAGACAACTGCACTCACTGTGGTGTAATAAGTGGATCCCATCGTCATGCAGCCCGGCCCTGAGCTGCTCCCTGCTTCAAATCTCAGACTTCCTGCTAATCCGAGTGCCAGGCCATAAAGAAAACAAGTGCCAGACCATTTTATAGATCACAAGAATATCACCACAGATTGCAAAAGCCCACCTGAGGAACATAATATCTGCTAAACTTAATATGCATGCATGGTGTATATTCAATCATAACCTAACATCTTGCCTTGGCATGCATCTGCTTTGGACGGTCTTTAGTGCATCTTGTGATTGACTTGTTATGGGTTCGTGTTTCATGCAGTTTAGCTGGGTTTCCTGTTCATGTACAGTTCATACAGAGACATAGATATATCTTGAATCCATTTGAAAATAAAATGCAGTGTGTATTTTCTTTCAGCGTTCATGACACTTTTTTCATATCTAAGACTACTAGACAGATGACTAATCCTTGGTTAGAAATCTATGGTCTGATCAATACACACCAGCAGAGAGTATATGCATGTCATACTGGCATGTTGAAGGAAAATATAGAAGATGGGGCAATATGCTAGCAAACAAAACAACACATCGTGCTCAAAAAAGGATGCCTGTTACAAAGTGCATATGCAGGGAATTAACCAAGTGACTGAAGAATGTTGCCAACAATGATTGTCCTAGTGAGCTCTTCTTTTGATATGCCTACCTTGAGGTGGTCTCAGCAGATTCTGATACAAAGATTTAGATCCTCCATGGATAAAGTGGGAGGGAGGGAAAAGCAAGTGGGAATCATTAGAATACGCCAACTTTCCGAACCAAGTGGGTCCACTAGGGATCAAAATTTGTCCAGTGACCTCTAAAGTCGAAAGATAAATAGTTTTCTGAAAGCTGTGGCTCTATTCTGTATCTATATACCAAAATAATGTTGTCCTAAACATGCTACAGCTAAAGGTTCATGATGTTTTTACAGGGGGGGAAAAGCAATGCATTACCAATGAGAAGGTAGAAAAAGCGTTGAACAATGCAGGATTTTATACCACATGTGATAAAATATGAAGTGAATACTAAAACTTAACAGACACTTGAACACATAACATGCAGTTTTCAATCTCATGTGCAATGTACACGTCTTGTAAAGCTGTGGAAGGTCCTAAACATGCAAAACGTAAATAAATAAATTGCAACTCACATGTTAAAGGCTGTCAGCCATAATTTATTAGGAAAATAAACATTTGAAAACTCACTTAGAAAATGGAAGATTTTGCCAAGATAAATGGTGAAAGAATAGGAACAGAAAAGCACATCTACACGCATACATAACTTAGGTTATAGAGTAGCGACAGGGCCTGCATATGTTGGTGCGATAAATTCCAGAAAGAAGGATAAATCCAAAGAGAACAAGTAGATTCCTCTCGCATCTTCCTTTTGTCCAAAGGATTTCTATGTCTGCAGAAAAGTGAAGTCACTTTTATAGTTCAATGGAAACACGGCCTTCCATCAGATCGTCACCGTCAGAAACAACAGCCTATGAGAGGGCGTTACGTAGAAAGAAGTCGCTTCTTTTCACAAGATGCAAATAAGGGCAATAGATAAGATAATAGCATTCAAAATCAACAACTTTAGTATTTCGAACATTATGACAATATGTTTCTTTTGGGGTGTGAGAGCAAACTTCTGTAAATAACTAAATAGTATTAGATAATTTAATCACTGCAAAGCATTATAATATAAAGCAGTAAATGAACAATTTAAATTATGATCCAAACCTTAGCATTTAATGTGATGTTAAATGAAGTCGTTACTAATGATCTATAGAATATCTAAATGCCCCATGAAACATACAATCGCTGCAAATCATTGTGATTCTTGATAAAATGTGATCTCAAAAATACTAATGTTAAGTAGTTATGCAACCTGATCATTACTTTTGTAGCTCCTAACTGAAGCTTAAATATAGTCAAGCTATTGATCCCAAGGAGTTCTCATTGATGGTTCAAAGTAGAACAGCCCCAACTCATGTATGATGTGTCACATTTAGTCATATGACTAGTATTCATGGGTCACACATTAGCCACCACCAAGAATTAATTTGTTTCATAACAAAATACCCTGTAACCAGAAAAAAAACATTACTTTACCGTCATAGGTGTTTAATATGTTTCTGTCTGTAATTATTTTATCCGCTAATAAGAATGTGCGCTCGTACAATCGTCGCTAGGCAGTGTTTTACTTTGACTCTAAAATCTACAACATCCTAACTGTTAGTTATCAGAGGACATGACTGAGGGTCAGACACTCAGACCTCCCACCATGGAAATGAAAGAACGGTACTAGTTTCAGATAGGTATATACCATGAATATGAAACGTGTTCACATTAGTCCACTATCCAAGATCAGAAGTTATGGATATCTACCAGAGGATTAATCAATTTCTATGATGCCAAGCTAGTACATGATTAACAGATCTTTTAATACAAATAAGAGGAAAGTTTACCCAGAACTGTGAAAGAGAAAACTAATATTCTGGGAGCAACAATGTACGTACATATGATCCTAAGGGGAAACTGTGCAGATATGCACAGGAACATGTATAATGAACCGAAATTATCTATCATATCAATCAATAAACCAAGCATGGGAGCTGTCTCTGTACTTGTAACTTCAAAAGATTATCGCCCCTCGCTATTTTCTAGCAGCTTAGTTCTGCCCATGGGCATTAATATTGCAATAACCAGTTGCACCTACATACTGGGCTTTGGCCCTGCTAAGTCCATTAGCTGTTGATAATGTCCCTGCTAATATTCTTTCATGTCCAGCTGAGAACTTACCATTATTGCCAGATATATCAATTTCTGAAACGAGAAAGTAAAATTTATGAAGCCAGTTATCATGCTATCCTGCAAGATGAACAAACCATATTTGTTAATCAAGCATTTACATCATAAAGGAAAAAACTAAAATGAGAGAGTAGCTGCAGTACCATTCAGAGTCAACATCCACACATTACTTCACCCAAAGTGCAGTGTCCTATCACTAGGAGCCTCTGCATTAGACCTCATAAGGAAGTTACAAACGATCATAGTGTTTAAATGAAGTAAATCAAAAGCAGTCAACCCAAGAAGGCATTTAATTAACGAGGTTTGTCATACACACACACTGGATCACCCTAGCAGAAGTTGGCTCACTAGTAATTACAGAGAAACATCGTACAATTTGTGATCACTACATAGCATGAAATCTTCCAATGCAAACCTCAAACAGAAGGAAGTGGTAAACCATAACAATCCTTGGCCAAGTGAACACACTGTAACCAATGTAGAACCTCCACATTAGGGTCCTTCTCCAGAACGACGTCTCTAACAGCAATCTGGATTGCACCACGGTACATGGCAATCCTCCCTCGAACCCTCAACAGAGTTCCCAGGCATACCACCTCCGACATTTGCAATGCCATCTCTCCAGTTGGATCAGAATCTAGTGCCCCGGATGAACTGCTTGCATTCATGTACTGGTGGTTCAGCCAGAGGACGCATGGTACACAGGCAGTGCCATCATCAACCAGGAAGCGGAGAAACTTCTCCCTGCGATCACGGGAAACCACAACTCCGACAACCTCGGCGCGAGTAACAGTACGGCCACAGCGAACAAAGGAAGGTGGCGATGTATGTCTGGAAGTTAGCGAGAGAAGGTCCGCCGCCAGAAGCTTGACATGCACAAGATGAAGGGAGTCCATGCTGAGTCTGCATACAACCCATGAATTGTTTAGAGAAGAGATCTAACTAGAGCTTTACATGTATAATCATACAAGATGAAAAAATAAAAATAAAAGGCATATTTCCTTCAAGTAAGCAAACAAACTTAATAAAAGCTCAAGGTAATATCAATTTCACCACACAAGGAGTCTTTGGACTATCCTGATCTGCAGAAGCATCAACAATTCTACATTTCTATTCAACCTAAAAGATTTTCAAGGTCTAACTAAATAGGGGATTTTCCAGTTTGTGGCTAATGCTTCAACATCGTAAGCAGGTAACTAATTATGTGCTCATCGTGAATCAGTCAACATATCTGCTGCTATGGTTTAGTTCCTACATTTCGTCGAACACCTTGAGTGGCATGCCAACGTCATTAACCCTGCAAAATAACTACCAACTCGGTACAGCCGAGGCAACCAAACTAACCAGAGACGACGCGATTTCATATGGAAGGGAGAAAGGAAGCCATTAGCCTTACCTGTTGGAGGAGAAGCACTGCGACCGCGGTCGGTGGCCAGGGCTTAACTAACAGGCAGGGTCTTAAATGAGTCTTCCATCGAGTCACCGGAAATAGCGTAGCGCTCGCCGGAGTGCGGGAAGAAGCGCGGCGGCACGGAGAGGACTGCCACCGCCCACCGGGTGGTATGGCGTCTCGACGGCGCGGCGCTTGAGAAGCCGGCGGGCCGGAGCAGGACGCGACGGTAGGACGCTCTCCGAGCGAACTTTCGGTTTTTCAAGGAAGCCCGAGCGAAGTGTGTTTGGTTGGTTCACTTGTTTGGGCGTATCTCTCCGTGAGCTATGGGCTCGTAGCGTGGTGGTTGATATGGAGGCCCAAGGCCCGTAAACCTAGTCCACCGGAGCGCGTTTTTTCCCCTTGGACTCTCCGCCGCCCGTTGACGACGGTGATTTGCGCTTCCAAGTCCAACCCAGTCCGTCTAGGTGAGCAGCGCTGCCGCTACCGCAACTGCTCAACTGCCCCCAGCTCCGGCAGAGCATTAAACACACACACGCACACAGTTGCAGAGTAGATAGATCGATCCCCTCCTCCGGCCCGCATCCGACCATCTCGACGCTGCCGGCGAGCCGCTGTTCCGGAAGCTGCAGCCATGTCCCACATCGACGCCGGCGATCCCCCGCCGGCTGCCGCGAAGAAGAAATCGCCCGCCGAGGAGGCGGCCGAAAAGAGGTCAGCGCTATTCCTACCCACTGCCCGCGACAATCTGTACGGCTAGGAAGTCTTTAGGGAGGAATCAGGAATTGACGCGACAGAATTTGTTGGACGACCGTTTTGGTTATTTTGTCCCTTTTCAGGGGCAGAATTGCGCAAGTATTATCTTATGTTATTTATTAGCTGTACTAAGTTGGTAATTCGTAAGCTGCAAATGAGTTTCATGTTTCTGCTGCAGGAGGGAGAAGCTTACTCCTGGGAGTTTGATGAAGGCGGTTATACGGTCTGGCAGCGGCGACGCGAACCCTACAGACGGAGATCAGGTTACAACTACTCGGATCGCTACAAAGCTTTATTTGCTGCAGAGTGTTGTGACCTAGGGCGCCCTACATCATACTTTTACCATCTTACACTCCTCAGGCTTTCTGCATAGGTAGTGCTCTTAAGAGCTTGAACTGGGATTGCTAGTCGGACTTATGAACAGTTGGAAAAGAAAATTAGTACATTGAATTGAAATGTGAGTATGTCGTAACAATTGCGTGCGATGACCTACACATGCTTGTTGAGGATAAACCTTCGTTTGCCAGCTGGGCTAGCTTGATATTCTGGCGAGAACTTTCTCCAGTTATACATCAGTAAGTAGCCATATGAAAAACAATTGGTGTGAAATGGAAAATATTTCCTACGGAAGGCTTTCATGCAATATTTTTCCTTGATCTCACCCACTTCCATAATATTAAAAGGTGCCCTTGAAATGTCGCATAGGATAATGTAGAAGTCCTTTAGTTCTAGTTTATTGAGTGAATCATCAGTTTGTGCAATATCCATCGTGTCATTTAGAAGGATGATCCCATTCACGGCTTGAGTTTTGAGGTGTTGTCCCAGCACTCAAGATAATCCAGACCAAGTCATGTTCCGTTATGTCCTAAATGCGCAGGGCCCTCATGATTGCTGTCTCGACCTTTCATTGGACAACCACTGACTTCTTTTCTTATAGGAGACAGAGAGACATATGGTGGTCAAAATATTTGCTAATTCTAGTCATTTTGCAGGTCATAATTTATTGCACTACTCGCACCATGGATGGCATTGTTGTCAATTCCACAAGAAGGGAACATGGAGGTGATTACGAAACTCTTTCAGCAGGGCAGTACTACATATCTATAGTTTTTTATTTATTTTCAAACACTATCAGGAAGCTTCGGACTCGACAGTTTCTTATCTTCGTAGAAATCTACTGCTTCAATAGCCATCTTCCAGTTTGTAGGCTTTTCAGCCTCTGTTCTGTGAAGATGGTGTATTCAGATCGTGTGTGCAGTTTTCAACTATCACCATGTTTTTAGTCTTCTATTATGGTCCTGGTTGTGAAATTTAATGCCATGGTGATGGTATTATGCAAGATTCTTTTTAGCAGCTGTGGTATAAACGTTTGTGCATGCTGCGTATAAAGAGGAAAAATGGTTCCATGATATCTAGCTTTGCTTGTTAATCCTTCCAGCAAAAGCACGAGCCATATGCTTCCTTTCATCCTTCATTACAACGTCAACATTTTAGACGTGATAGAAGTTAAATCGTGTCTGAAGATGTTCGACTTATGATTCACTGTTCCATGAATTTATCAGCAACGATACCATTGTCTTGTTCTGGAAGTCTGTTCAGGGTACTGGAGCACTAATATCTTCTTTCTTATTTTACTATATAACAGGTAAAGGAATCCCACTCAGATTTGTCTTAGGAAGGAGCAAAATGATCCTTGGCTTTGCTGAAGGCTTTCCAACCATGCTGAAGGGCGAAATTGCTATGGTATATTGTTAAACAGAGTGCCAGTTGTAAATGAGTGAATTGTGCATTAAATAGCAACAATATTCTAATAAGGAATCTTTATGTGAGAATGCAATAATTCAAATACAATGCCCCGATGTGCAAACATCTTATCTTTTCAGTTCAAAATGGAGCCGAAAATACACTACGCGGAGGATGATTGTCCGGTTACAGCTCCAGATGGCTTCCCAAAAGATGATGAACTTCAGTTTGAGATTGAGATGTTGGATTTCTTTAAAGCCAAGGTTAGTCTTGCTGTGGCTTGACTGTGAGATGTTGTATATATTTCAGAATCATGATGGCAAAGTGGTGCTGGCATTTCCAGCCATTGTTTTCTTTTCATTTTAAATTTACTGTTTTCAGTATGATATGAGTTCTAAAAGGTTACATAATTTTATGTTCATTAACACATTGTGTGCAACATAATATCCATCTAATACAGCTGTTTTCATGCCTTATCATGTGATTTCGTATGCCATCCTCATAGCAATAAGTGCTGGTGAGATGCTAATGCAACTACTGAATCTTGAGCTATGCCAACCAATGCAATTGACGGATAAGATGCAAGCTTTTGTTCCTACATATGTCTTATGCTATTTCCATGCAAAAACACCATTGTTACTGCACATCATGCACACGACAAAATGGTAACATTTTTGGTTACTGATTATTTATGTTACTGTACCATCTTTGTTATTGAGCCAATATATCTCACAAACGACTACAAGCGTACCACATAAGAATTTTTTAAATAATAGTGATTTGTGTTCCTACGAAGTTGGTGCCGTAAAATTTTCTCCATTCCTTTTTCTGTCCCAAGATAGTTGATTTCTTGATTCCATGACATAATACTCCATTAAACATGTAGAGTACCAATCAGACACATCAAAATATTATTCATTACATTCAATTAAGATTACTAACTCTTGTCTTCTCTCTCTTTAGGTAATATCCGAGGATTTAGAGGTTATAAAGAAGGTAAACAGACTGTCCATATGTGCTGCAAATATGTTCGATTTTATGCAGTTAAGATTTCGAATTCTTATTTTCTTCATGCTTGGGGCATCTGTTGGATAGTTATCGGGCTTTGCAAAGTTAGCACAGTATAAAGATTAAATATTAATCCTTGGATTTCTGAAATGTGTTATCCATGTTAGACTTTTTTTTGTTTTTTGTGCAAAAGAAGTCAAGTAATGATAGTGGATGCTGCCGATACTTCAGGATCGTGGAAAACTTATCATCGTCCTTTTGATGTGGCAGATAGTTGACGAAGGCAAGGGATGGGAAACACCTAGAGAACCATATGAAGTGACAGCACGGTAAATGTTTATTCAAATAAATTATGGTCGGTGCTTTTGCAGCATTAGTGCATAGATTTTCTTTGTTTGTGGTTGTTACTTTCTCTTGGTACCTGTAAGCGCTATGCGTAGCTGACATCTATAATTTGATCACTGAAAAAGTGAAACGGTGTAGCTGGCCAATTTGCACAGAAAAGAAGGGGAGTGTTACATGCCAACAAGATTATTACCTTTGTATTGCTGCTTCTGCTATATTAATCTTTGAGTTCTTGCTTATGAAAATTAATTTAACTAGGACATTTTTGTTTATCATCTGCAGGATAACTGCAAGAACAGCAGATGGAAAAGATATTCTTCCAAGTAAAGAAGTACCATATTTCTTCACTTTGGGTAAATCTGAGGTCAGTTTCATTCTTATTGTATGTAGTAAGAGCATAGGATATTAATTATGCGCTTTTGAAATACCTTTTTGACATTCTATTACATCTAATAGGAATGCAAGATATAGATATATCATGTGTTTTTCTAAACACTTATGTCAATGTTTGCAACTTCTCTGAGAACACATAGTGCTCACTGTACTAATTATTTTGCCCCCTCAACTTCAGATCTAGCAGATGATGCCCTTTGTGTAATGTAAACTTGTCTGCTGATTCTATCTAGTCCCTCCGATCCATAATAAGTGTTGCTGATTTAGTACAACTTTGTACTGATCGGAGGGAGTATGTAAAATGTATAAAAAGCTTGTATGGTTCTTGTTGCTTCTTCTAACTTCTGTTTGTTATGCAAAATCTTCTTTACTGTTTTAGTTTAGGTACCTAAAGGGCTTGAGATGGGAATTGGATCAATGGCACGCAAGGAAAAAGCAACTATTTATGTTAGCAGTACCTATTTGACAGAGTCCTCACTAATGCCACAACTTGAAGGCCTTGAAGAAGTTCATTTTGAGGTTGAACTTGTTCAATTTACTCAGGTACAGCCATAACTAGCTGTTATATACTTCCATCAATCATTTTCTAGTTTAGAACTAGAATTAGGGCCTATGAAATCTTAAAGGGGTTTCCATGACGTATCATAGTGTTCTCGTGCTTTTCTTTAGGGCTGTCTTTGTTCATGGAATTACAGGCTCTCCTAGAGGAAGTTTGTCTAGTCATACTTTCTTTGGTTACCAAATGATCATCCTTCATACACGAGGGAAAAGTTACATCCCAAATGATTTTATGGCATGTATACTGAAACAATTTGTTACTAGTCATCAGTAGTATCACAGCATTGTCAATTGTTCTTTATAATAGCAGTCTAAAAGGTTGGTAGACCCACAGTTTGCCAGCTAATACAAGGTAACCGATTCAATGTGCATATCAAGACCAAACACCTGCAAACCAGCAGTGCTTGCCATCAACTTGTGTCATCGATTAATTCTTGGGTGGCCATCTGCTGCTGACAAACCGTTAATATTCGGGTGGCTATATTCGTACATTGAATAGAAGAATGCATTTACCTAGGAAAATTTGAAATCTCATTATTACTTGAGAATGTTAAGACCAAAACCAGAGTAATATTATTAAGCAGCAGTGTGGATGTTGATGCTAGAATAATCAAGGTGTCAAGTGGGATCCCGTCAATGTCCCACTTACAGTTCATTTGAAAAATTCTAGTACAAGTTTTGATCCAAATATCCAAATGAATATAAGTGGGACATTGTAGGGATCCCACTTACATCTCTAAGAATAATGGTATGCTCTCCAAATTTCCAGATATGGACGACTGATATTTTTTGTTACAACAATAATTTCACTTGGTAAGGAATGATAACATATCACAGGTACTATGGTTCTTATAGCCAGTACTGTAGATGCAACCGATTGGAGGCTTCTTCATATTCTATTTTACTTTAAACCATTTGTCCAATACAGTAACGCACTTACGTTAACGTTTGTGGTGTACTAATAGGTGAGGGATATGCTTGGTGATGGACGCCTGATAAAGCGCCGTGTGGTTGATGGAAGAGGTTGGTAGCCTTGTGCATTGTTGCATGTTCATACTACCTATGTTCCCTCTGATCTCAACACCTTTGACCTGTGTAGTTAGCAGAATTTATCTTTCACAGAACTATATATAATATAAATGCTGCTTTCTTTCCAATTGTCTACCTACTGGTAATTGGGACCTTTTGATGCTCTTGTATTCTCTTGTCCTTTGTGTACTACTGTACTGTGATATTGTGTAGGATACGGGATTTTTAAATGTTTTTTGCCAATTAAAGATTTTACACGTTATTAGTAGAAAAGCCACTTGGTGGTGATCTGAAAGATAAGGGCGGATGTAAATAATTATAATAACACACTTTTACTAAATAGCTTTTCTACTACTATTGTGAGTTTCCCTATTTGTGGTTGTCCCGTTTTGACTAACGAACCAAAGGAGTAACTTATCTACATCATCATTCTGTGAGATAAAGTGGAATGGCGATGGTGCTCTGTTTAATTCAAGTAATAGGTCTACAAGAAGATACAAATTTAGATTAAGGGCAGAAAATAAGGTGTGAAATTAGACTAATCTATTTGTTGTTTACTATGTTATTTTACTTTGAAAGTGCAAGTTCTTTAATAGGGAGATCTCTCACATGTTGTAAACTTTTGTACACGAATAATTTTATACCATATCACACACTTATGTTGCTCCGTTGTTCTCCTCCAAAATATCAGGTGAATTTCCTATGGATTGCCCTCTTCACGATAGCTTGTTAAGAGTTCACTATAAGGGAATGCTCCTTGATGAACCAAAGTCAGTATTTTATGATACAAAAATCGATAATGATGGTGAACCATTGGAGTTCTGTTCCGGAGAAGGGCTGGTAAGTACTGTTACTTTAATCACGTATCTCTAGTGTTGAAGTTAAAATGTCTTTCATCCTTTGAATTCAGTGAAGAGTAACAGATCCTTCGATGCACTTTGATAGGTTCCTGAAGGATTTGAAATGTGTGTTCGACTAATGCTTCCTGGTGAAAAATCTATTGTCACCTGCCCTCCAGATTTTGCGTATGATAAATTCCCAAGGTTGTATCAACCTTCATATTAGCAACAATTTTTTCTTGTCATGAAGCTTTCTGAATAATCCGGTATGGCTGCAACAGGCCAGCGAATGTTCCTGAAGGAGCTCATGTGCGATGGGAAATTGAACTACTTGGATTTGAAGTTCCCAAGGTAGCAAAACCTTTTGTTTTTTTGTTGCTTTTTCTGGTGTCATTGTGGACACTGCTTGCGACCAGATGTAGCTTTGCTATTAATTTTTAGCCCTCAACCAATTCTGTCGAGCAATGCTTGTGTTGGATCCATGGTTTCATAATTCTGGCGAGTTCTGCAACTGCATGGCATACAACCATTTTTGTTGGTTATTATTGCTTCTTGGGCACCTGTAACCTCTTGTCCTGGATACAAATAGAAAGTAGTAAAAAGTATTACTTGTGTCTTATGTGCACACGATAGATGCCAATGGTTTGTCTTGGGAGATTTTCTCATAATTCAGTACAAAATTGACTGATGGCATTATTTCTATTGTTTATATTATATATTATATATTTTCTCTTTGGTTATTCCAGTCATGATTTTTACTATAGTGAATATTCCTTCTGACCCATGATCTTGATATGAATGCAGGATTGGACTGGCTTGAATTTCAAAGAAATCATGGAAGAAGCAGATAAAATTAAGAACACGGTATGCTGACAAAGCTTACGTTATTTGCTTTAATGTCACCAATTTATATCCCAGTGGCCTGTTGTAGATGCACTTATGCTGAAAATGGGTATGTGCAAGGAACTTATGAGATAAATTGAAAATAATTTTCTTGGACAAACTGTTTCAACTGCTATGTTGATGCTGTTTGGTAGAGCAGCATGTTAAATGAATTTCATCCAAGTGTCTTGCAAGCCTCAAGATGGTTAATTGGTTTAATATAAGCATATGAGAATCCTGACCTTTGCTTTCAGCCATTATCTGATTCTACTTTACAGTGATTCCAGGATTTTTCAGAAGATTTTTTAGCCTACATTCAACCAGTACCGAGTTTCAAACTAAGTCATAATTGTGATCTGCTATTTCTGACATAATGCTTCTGCAGGGTAACAGATTATTTAAAGAAGGGAAATTTGAACTTGCCAAGGCAAAATATGAGAAGGTATGTCATTTGAATTTGTTATACAACAAATTGATGCTTGTCATAACTTTACTTGTGCCAGTGCAAGGCATGAGCATCCCATTGTGGGCTCTAATTGTCCCTCAGTTCAATTGCTTCTCTTTTCTTCACCTCTACCATTGTTCCACCTGTCAGCTCCCCAAACTCTTTTGCTGCCCTTGGCTCCCCAAAATCCTTTGCTCTCCCCACGTGTGGCACCCTGGAGCACCTCCCCGATCCTCCTTCCCAAGGATCGAGACATGCACCTCCAGCTGTCACAGCTTCTTCCATGGCCTGTGGCGTAAGGTTGTTGGGTTGTGCTTCTGCCCACTCCGGCAAATCTATGCTACTCAGAGCAATCGATGGGTTTCTGTATCTTTCTCTACCATGTCTTTGAAAATTGAGATGTGAACCATAATAAGAGGAATACTTCATTTAATCTTTGCACTCTTGCAAATTCTGCAGTTGGTGGTGTTTGTTGGGATAAATGTGCTGGAGTGCAGGGTATCTTGTTATACTTAAACTATTATTTTGGCAGAACTAATTCCTCGTAAAGCATAGTTTATTGCAAAAAAGATTTTACAGTGGGGCTTTGGGAGCATCATATTTGTTCTTTCTAGATTCCGCTGTGCTGCTCCGTTTATTCACCGAGATAGCACGCCCTAGTATGCAATTCCACACGCAGGTGACCGTGGAAAACCATTGCCAAAACTTTGCTTCGCTTGATAAAGGGTTCCTGAGATGTGAACCAGCCATGCCAAAAAGCTCTTTAACAATTTGCTGACTTGGGTTACTCTATCCTCTGACGATGCAGTTGCTTAGGGAGTATAACCATGTCCATCCTCAAGATGACGAAGAGGGGAAAGTCTTCGCCAATTCAAGAGTATGATACTGTATTTTTTAGCTTTTCTTCTTCCATAGACCGTTTAACACGCCAGTCTGTACATCATTTCCCCCCACACATTCTCCTCCAGATCAGCAAAGATCTCTAATTCTCTTTCTTGTTGCTGTTTTCTAAAACATGTATACATTTTGTGCTATTGTGAATACAGAATTCTCTACATCTAAATGTAGCTGCTTGCTACCAGAAGATTGGCGAGTACAGAAAATCTATTGAAGCATGCAATAAGGTAAAATTCCGAAATGAACTTGGGCATAGCTTCTTTTATTGGCTGCTATTTATAGTTTATAGGTAATAACTTGGGTTTAGAGACAAATAATTTTCTGTGCTTTGTACAAACCAAATGGTAGTGCAAACATGCATGTTGGTGCTATCATGAAAACAGACATGGCCATTGGATGGACTAGGGTTGGGGAATCGAAGAGTCGTATGGACTTACAGAGTTTTCTTAATGCCTTAATCCCCTTTTGGACTAAAATTCTGTACTTCACCTCCTGAACTCCACCTAGGTCTGCTACACTGATCCAGGAGCCTCTTGAGAAGTTTGGATGATAGTATTTAAATTCGGGTTTGCACAAGGTTCACATTATGGTCCTCCTATTGATTTACTTGTGTTTGGACAGGTGCTAGATGCAAATCCTGTGCATGTGAAAGCTCTTTACCGCCGAGGAATGTCATACATGTTATGTGGGGACTTTGATGATGCAAGGAATGATTTTGAGAAGGTTAGTGGGACCATACTTGATTACCATGTTTGATTGGGAGGACCCTACTCTAAGCTGAATGTGATTGCATATTATTAGATGATAGCTGTGGACAAGTCTTCAGAGCCTGATGCTACAGCTGCCCTCCTTAAACTGAAACAAAAAGAACAGGTACGCAACGAAACATGAATAATAACTCGGTGCCGTTCAAAATCTGTAACTAACAGTTTATGCATAAACTGTTAGGAAATTGAAAAGAAGGCAAGGAAACAGTTCAAAGGACTTTTTGACAAGAAGCCGGGGGAGATTTCTGAAGTTGGTGCGGAATCAGAGGGTGCCAAGAATGCGGGCGACACGGCGGTCTCTGGTGAGGCAGTGACGAGTACCGATAGAGATGGAAGCGAGAAGCCTAGTCCACGTGCAGAACCTGATCACGCCTTTGAGGAAGAGAGGCCAGGACTAATTGGCCGCATATGGCCATCGGCAAGGCGGATTTTCTCCTCCCTTGGTCTGAACAGGTGCACAATACTCTGAGCAGGTCCTCTAAAGGAAAGCTCTGAGCGGTGATAACCAGACGTGATGCGGTAAGCAACATTTTTGGGGACTTCCTGACATATACAGTCCATGTGTAGAAAGAATTAAATCTTGAATTGTTTGAATTTATGTACTCTATGAAAATCGTACCCATAATATATATGGGCTGTTGGGTGATATAGACGAGAAAATAGTGAAGGGAGCATGGCGTGTTGTAACACTGAAAATTAGTCCCTGTTTGTGTCGAATGGGAGCCGAGCGAAGTTATAAATTCTCAAGGTCGTGCGCTGCGGTTGTCAGTGCGCTAGAATGAGTGGTGTAGACTGTAGTAGTAATGCTATCATGACTTGTGTTGTGGTGCTGCAGAGCTGCTGCTACCTGGCTCCAGACACAAAAGTGGTGGAATTTGCGGTAGCACATTTGTTTATGCTTCTACCAGATTATGTGATAGACCGACCTCTATATTGAGTTGAGTTAGACTATCTTGGTGTTCCACTTATTGTAGTAATACTATTGTGATCCCTGTATCAGAAGATATTTGGTACCAACAGAATATGCGGGTTCTTAGCCGCACACACCACAGTACACAACGCTGCAACTACTAGTTCCTGTACCAAAAGGCAGAGACATGGCAACGGCCACCGGTCGGTCGGTCCATGCTCGGTACTCCTCCCCGTTACCGTCGCGCGCGAATAGCGACACCACCGGGGGGCCGAGCCATACGTATAGTATAGCGATCCCAGCAGTGTAATCGCCGGAGCTGCTTAACTTGTGGCTTTCGCAATGAACTGAGTCAAAACTCGTACGCGCCATGGGTGAGGTGATACTGATACTGATAAGGATGGTGGTTAAGCTCACCGAACCTGTGAGAAGGACAGCGTCGCCATGCATCTGCCGCCCCTTGGGACGAATTGTGGATTGTCCATCACTCTCCTTCACCTACTCCCGTCAACAGATATCACCCTCTCCCAACCACGAACGCTCTCAACAAAGTGCAGACCGCACCACTACGGTCCACAATGTAGTAGTACTACCGACGTGATATCACAGACCCACACCACCATAATGCGTCTGCTACTCTCCCAACTCAAGGTAGGGATCACCTTTGTTGGGACTGGCCGACATCTGTGCAGCACTGCCCAAACGGTGATTTTCGGTTTTAAGTTCCGTTTTGGACTTCCGGTCTGTATAGTTTCGGTTTGAATTCATCAAATCTATTTTGTTTCAGTCTCAGTTTCCATCGAGCGGTAGAGATGCTCATTTTTTTCCCCGATAAAGTAGTAGAGATGGTCTTATTGACATCTTGCTAGTTCCTATATAGGTTACTCTTGTAGATATCCATCCACCTTTCTGTATGTAATCCAAAACGTAGAGATGGTTTTTTAAAGTTCCTTTTACTGCCTTGGGGATTTGTTGAATATGTATAATGTTTTTTATTGCTTGTGCATGTTTGAAACGTTGCAGCATTTTTCTGGTGATATTTCATGGGTCGATGGATGGAGTGTTACGACGATGTTGTATACGCACGCGAAAATGTCACATGCAAGAGTTTGACGTTGCAATGATCGTATATCCCAAAATTTTCCATTTCAAGTACTATCCCAAAATGATGGGATGATCATGGAACGTCTACCACGTCCCTTAATTAGTACTATCCACTATGGAAAGCCGATAACATGAGATCGAACTTAACACATATGATCAGACATATGTCATTTGTGCTTAATTAGCACTAACTAGAAATGGATGAGCTCCATCTGGAAAAAAAACACATGCATAAGTGGATCCAAGCATCAATCAATCTCAGATCCACTGATCGGTATGATCATATTGACATATAATTCTAGATAGATTACTCTTGTAGATACCCCCTACACCTTTCTTTATTGCAGAATTTCTCCCGTTGAATTCAAAATGTAGGCCCTTTTATCCATTTTGATCCGAATCTAAAATATAGGTCCTTCGGTCCTTGTATACTCCTAATACAACTATTTCTCCTATTGTTCCAACGAAACCCCTCATCTTGGATTCAAATCCAACACTTATTGTATTTGGCAAGGAAAATATAAATCCTTTTGGAATAAATAAAGGTGCTCCTTTGTAACATCCCAGCATTAGAGATTAGAAATAAGCTGAACACAGATATGTGCATTGCATTCATGCATAGAAAATCCGAATAATTTTCGCGCTTTTGAACAAAACTTGTCAAAGTGATTGGACCTTCTCTCAACTTGATGGAATTGAAGTAGATCATCAAGTTGACTGCGATAAGTTTCAATATAACCTTTGCTAAAACCTTATTTTGAGTAAAGATGATTTGATCTAAGGGTAGATCAAATGTAATATAAATAAACCACAACACGGTGTATAATGATAATATTTGATCCTTAAGTAATCATGTCCTAGTATTCATTACACAACTCATGAATACCAAGTTATAAATATAACTTAAGTAATAGGAATGTAACAACTAAATCTTGATCTATCTTAATCTCATCTACTTATACCATGAGTATCATGGTAATACCTAACCTTAACTCTTTAGTGAGATTGAGTAGGAAGGAAACCAAGTCAAGACCATTCACCACATATATTTCTTTCCATATCAATCCTTATCATCTCTAATGAATCTTATTCTAATATCCGTTGTTCATCAATGTTGAGTAATCAACTATTGATCTATCAAGTGTTAACCTATCAATTCTTGATCTATCAACTCTTGTTCTTATCATAGCATTCACTTTAAATCCTTTAGAGAAGGAGGTAAGAAGAGGTAAGTGGTAATGCTAGTTTTAGATATCATCTATAGGATGGGAGTGTTGGAAGAGAATAAGATCAATGTGATAATTGATGGAGTTAACTCACTCCTGAAGTGATAACATAGTTATCTGGAATATATATTTGTATGGTAACAAAGAAGATTACAAGGATGAATTTCGAAGATAGTTACCAAGAAGTAATCTTGTTGGATCAAGTAGTTATATTCAATGAGTAATATCTTCTATTCAGTAAGATATACTGAGAAGATAATTATAATACAACTGTAATGTTGTATTGATGAAACTTTGATTAGCCAAGTGGGCACCTAAGCCATAAATGATCAAAGTATTGTAATGATCATGCTCAAGTCACCATGATATGATGTGAAGCTGGAATATAAGATACTGGAGTAAAGTAGATATAAGATAGTATGACTAAGTTAAAGCTAGAGTAGCATGGAGTTATTGAAGTAGTGTTATTCCTCTTATAAAATAGTAAGATTTTGAGGAAAGTAGTTTGATATATACATCTACTGGAGTAATATTAGTGATGGATGATTAAAGAAGAGTATGAATGGAGTTAGAAGTAACTACTTATTGGATTGGAGGATATCAGCAGTAGAGTAGTTGATATAACCAAGTAAAGATATGAAAAGATTAGGAAAAGCTTCAGTGACAAGCTTCTGAGATTTATAAGTGAGATTACAATGTAATCTGAGAAGTAAGAGAGTAATTATTCAAATAGATTTGGAGTCATATAAGCATTCTAGAAGTGGGAGATATTCCTATGAGGGAAGTATTTTGAGCTTTAGTGTCAAGCTCATTGGATTTACAAATGGATCTAGAAGAAGAAAGGATTGATAAGCATATTCTTGGGAAGTAAACTCATCATGTTAACACATGTTGATGGATAGGAAGAAGTAGTATATCTAGGAAAGGAATTCCTTAATTAGAAGTCCAGGATTGTGAATTATGAAAGATAGGAATTCTTGGTAAACACTCAACTTTAAATCTTTAACCAAACATAATATCCATTTCATATTATTGATCTATCATCTTATTTCCACAATGCTTTATAGGAATATTTTCCTATAGCAAATCACTTAAGCACATCTTTGTCATTTACAATTATCATAACCATATGTTCTTAGGAGTTATCTTTATCAATTATTTTCCATAAGACATTCCAAAAAATACCTTTCTATTTTAAAGGGTGATATCATTAAAGATCATAAACATAAAGACAATGTGTTTTAGCCATTAATCTTTATTCACATCAACAAAAGAATATAAGTATATTAAGTACCCTAAACCCTAGGGTAAATATTTACAATTCAAATCTTAAATTTTATTCAAGTTATAACAAACTATATACCTTGATATTACCTAAGCTTATGGGAATAATATTAGCCATACTAATTCCTTAGAACTTTATATATCATATAAAAATGAAGGATCACCATATAAAAATTCCTTTAAAACTATAAGTTAGTAAGAACCAAGTCTCATGAATCAATAGTAATATATCCTTTCATATGTATACTGATTAATAACAAAAGAACCTATGTAAAGAAAATAAGGAAATAATAATATTGTATTAAAAACTCATAAAAGGACCTTATATACACTTTAATATGATTTCCATTATTTAGCAAATAAATTCTATAAAGAATATTTTAAAACAAAGGTTTAAATACAAGGTTAGAAATAAAAACAGGAAATAGAAAATGGTAAAGAAAAATAAAAGAAACAGACCTGAGTTGTTTCTGGCTGTGGCCCATTTTCCCTCTTACTTATTCGTCGCCCACAAGCAGCCATAGCAGCCCATCCAGCAAGCTTTGCTGTAGCCCAAGTTGGCCCATGCGCGGCCCAGCGTCTGCCCATACCGGTTCATCCTCTGTCACACCTTCATCATCCTCTCGCAGGCAGGCAGCTCCATGCCGTAGCTGCCGCCGTCGATCTCCGCCGCGTCGCTATGCTCGCCGTCACCAGGAGCTAGGATAAGACCAATCCGAGCACATATCCCTCGTCCTCATCTCTTCATTCCCCCTCTCACTCGCTCCAGCGCCTCTCTTCCCCATTTTCTCCTCTGTCTAAAAACCTAGCCACCGGAGTCGTTCGCCGTCGCCACTAGAGACCGCCCCAGAACCAGACACGCGTGCTACGAGCTTCACCATGGTGTGCTGCATCTCCCAGGTGAAGGAATCGAGCCGGGAAGCCCTTAATCCTCCGCATCGACCTTGTCTTCCTGAAGTACGGCCGCCGTCATCCACCTCGATTCAAGCCATGATTTTCTTCACCGAACCTTCCACGAGATTCCTAGTGAGCTGCTGAGCATGCTACTATCTTCTGTTGATTCGTTTGCTTCCAATACCGAGCTACCACCGCGCGTTGTTGTGCACCGTCGCCAGTCGCCGCCGTGCATTACTCTCCGATGACCAAAAACGAGCGGCTCAGCCACCCTCGATTCGCCGTTGTCTCCTCTTTCTAACAAACCTAACCACGACGCCCCGCATGCTCTCAATTGCCTAGCACATCGATGATCTGAAGATCATCTTCAGATGACGTCACTATGATGTCATGATCACATAATCTTTGACCTGGTCCAAAGTTTGACTCGGTCCTTGCCCAGGTGGTATGTGACGTGGTATCGGGCCCATTTGTCATTGTCTTTGAGTAAGAGCAAGTGATATGTCGGAATCATATCTATAATTTTTGATGCACCATGCTTGTTTAGTATCTACTTTGCTTTGCTTTGTCTACACTTTGAGGTGTTTTTATATCTTTTCTGGAACTAACCTACTAATAAGTTGCCACAGTGTCAGTTGCCTATTTTATTCTGTTTTTGGTTTCAGAAAGGCAGAAAATCAATATTCTCAGAATTGGACGGAACAAAAGCAAAAGTCAATATTTTGCCGTGGGCGTCATGAAGTCTAGAGGGGAGACGGAGAGGCGAGCCAGGGCCACCACACCCCCTAGGCATAGGTGGGCCCACCCCACGCCTTGGTAGGGTGTGGGCCCTCCGGCCGCCTCCCAGCCTCACCTCTTCGCCTATAAGAAGCCCTCGATGCAAAAACCCTAGGCACCCGATCAAAAAGTCCACGAAACCTTCTGTAGCCGCCGCCACCGTCGTCCCTAGATCGGGGGGAGGGGATCTGAAGTTCTTCCTGGCACCCTGCCGGAGGGGAGATCATCCCGGAGGCCTTCTTATCCGGTATGATGCGTGAG
This sequence comes from Avena longiglumis, assembly GCA_030063025.1. Lineage (NCBI taxonomy): Eukaryota > Viridiplantae > Streptophyta > Magnoliopsida > Poales > Poaceae > Avena > Avena longiglumis. The sequence continues at coordinate 440,981,841 of CP125975.1, read as the reverse complement.
TAGTTCCACCTTGGACTATGGGTCCATGTAGTAGCTAGATGGCTGTATCTCCTCCTTGTGCTTTCATGTATAGATCTTGTGAGCTCCGTTCATGATCAAGATCTAATCTATTTGTAATCATGCATGTTGTGTTTGCGGGGATCCGATGGATATTGAGATTACTATGTTAGATTGATTAATGGTTTTGTCTATTTGATACTATCATGTCTGTGTTGTTTGTGATCTTGCATGCTCTCCGTTGTTAGTAGCTATCTTGGCCAAGTAGTTGCTAGTGACTCCAAGATAGGGTATTTATGCTCAATAGTGGGTTCATGCCTCTAGTGACGAGGTTTCGACTCGTCAATGCCCATTGTTATGGACTTGGGTTTTGGAGAAGATGGGGATGATAGAGATCGCAGAACGGTTAGCAAACAAGCAACACGGGGACACGAGGTTTACCCAAGTTCAGGCCCCCGGAGGGAAAACCCTACTCCTGATTGTCTGCTCTTGATTACGGTGGAACCGAAGATTACAGGGGTGCGCAAATGCAATCTAGCGTGAGGTGCGTATGAGGTGAGTTAGTTGTCCTCCTCGCCATGCCCTCCTAGCCTTTATATAGATAGGAAGGTCCCGGGTGTAGGTCGAGTCGGTTACAGATTAGGGTTTGCCCCTTTGAAATTCTATCTACTCTAGTCTTGTTCTCCAAGGATCCGAAGGCGTCATGGGCTTGGGCCACCCAAAACCTCCGCATGCCGCGTATCTTGTCATGGGACTTCCTTGGGATGGACTAGGTATGCCGATGTTGTATACCCGCGGGGTATAACCATGTCAGTAGCCCCCGAGTGCTCAATCGAATCGCAAATTCGGCTGAGGAGTCTTCAGTCTTTTGGGTGCAGTTTAGGACTGTTTATAAGAGAAAGCAATTTAGTTCGTAGGGATTGTTGATGCGTGTGCCTGACTCACCCGACGGATCAGGATTAGTTAACTGTCATAGGACAAAACAACACGATCTTCTTTAGACTTGAGTCCCTAGACTCGAATTCGGAACAGATGCTGGCGTAATTCGACCCAGGCCGTTGAGGTCTTACAGGAACCGAATCCTAGTGTTTGTCATGTGATGTACCCAACTCGTCCGTCAGGATTTTTCATCGTGCCTGTTGACACGGCACTTTACTGGCAGAGCGCAGTCAAGTGCATTACCAGGCCGTCAGATGGTATCTGTAGGTCTTATCCTTGCGTCGCAGACACAACATTCGAAAAGTTATCACCAAGGAGGTGTTTCAGGTGGCCAAGGATAATGTCTCTTACTTGGCGTTTATTTGGGCAAAGTTGCCAGAAAAATTTGTATTTTGATCCAAAAGATCGTAGTCGAAGAAATCATAGGGTGCACGGTCAGCGCTCCCTATGGGAGTAGCCCCCGAGTGTCTGTTCGAGTCGTAGACTCGAGTAGAGACTTTTTGTTCAGTTTTTAGCCTCAGGTCCGAAGGACACAATTTTTTCGGGTGCTTGAACAATCCACCCTATGGGAGTAGCCCCAGAGTCCTTAGTGGAGTCATAGACTCGACGTGGGACTCGAAGATTGGTGAGAAGTGTAGTTCATTAATTATGTTTCGGGTGCGCGGCCAGCGCTCCTGATAGGAGTAGCCCCCGAGTAGTTGCTCGAATCGTAGATTCGAGTGAGTACTTTACTCATCAGCCAAAGATTTCCAACCTTTGCTAGGTTGGTCTCGATGACGTCAGTGCCGACGATCGGTGATATCAACCGTCCGCGGCGCCAGAGATGACGTGACGGGAAGATCGTGTGTCCCACTTTCTGACTTGAAGTTGACTAGTCATGCGCGGCGTAGCGAGAATTATGGCGTCTCCTCGGTTTCCATGCGTAGTGGACGGCGTGCTGGTGACGATTCGTTGTTGTGCTGACACGTGTACGGTTGGATCTGTCCTGAGCGCTAGTGCTTCTGGATGAACAGTTCTCGTTCGTCGTCCTCGTCTTTTATAACCATGGGAAAACAGTGATTCTGTTTACCCCTTACCATTTTCTTTCTCCACTGCCTCCATTTTCTCGAGCACCACATCTCTTGCCCTTGCGCACTGGACGTTCTCAGATCATTTCCTTCTTCTTTTCTCCGTGCTCATCTCGCCGCACTCGATGCCGCGCCATGGGAAATTCGAGGAAGGGCGCTGCTGGAGTTGGCTCGAGTGCCGCTACCGGTGGCAAGAAGGTTGCCGCTCCTGCTCGCACCACTGACGGCAAGTGTAGACACATGGAGGTGCGTGACACTGATCTGCGCAATCTGCGATGCGGGATTAATCCTGCAGAACATGGAGGACGTCGGGATCCCCGACGATGAGGTAATCCCCCGCCCACCCGTAGGGTTTCGTGTGATCTTTGTTGCCTTCATTCTTCGCGATTTTTCTCTTCCCGCCCACGATTTCCTTCATGGGCTCATTTTCCTCTATGGGATTCAGATTCATCATTTGTCTCCCATTTCTCTTCGTAACATCGCGTGCTTCATCACGCTTTGCAAGTGTTGGCTCGGCATCAAGCCACACTTTGGCCTCTTAAGGAAGCTCTATTATGTGAAGAGGCAGTCCGACACCGGCGGAGTCTATCCGCTTGGTGGTTGCATCATCTCCCTTCGTCCTTTTGTCCAATTTTTCTCCTTATCTATTTGCGAGTCCGTCTAGTATTGGCGTCGTAAGTGGTTTTACATACGCGATGTCAAGCTGGACGGTCGGCAGTTTGGTCTTGCCCCCTTCGACTCCATGCAGAATATTGTCCCGAAGAGATCGTGGAAAAACCACACCTTGGAGGGCGAAGGTGCGGAGGTGGAGATGATCTACAAGCAAGTGGAGGCTCTTCAACTGGTGCCAGGCAAGGAGGTCAACGGTGTCGACATCATCCGCACCTTCCTCAAATGTCGGGTGCGGCCGCTCCAGGCCAGGGCGCACCCGATGTTTCTCTATGTCGGCCCCAGTGATCCGACCAGGGTGTCATCCGAAGAGTTGTCTTCGGGTGATCTTGATAGGGTTCTCCGTCCTCTGTTGAAGTTCAAGGCTGGTGAGGACCTTCCAGGGGAGTCGCTGACTCCCCCTCTCAGCACCAGTAAAGGTGCTTTGAAGGTGAAGTTTCGTGCATGTTGCGCCTTTCCTTGTGTTTTTTGTTTGTTACGGTTCCTCATGTTATTATCATTTTTGCTTGCAGTGCCTCCAGGTTACGGGGTGTATGCCTCCTCTGCCTGAGAAATTTAGGGAGGTGCCAGACAATGAGGAGGTGGACTCTGAGTCTGATCTTCTCCAGCTCAGTCGCTGACTGCAGATGCTCCTGAGGCGAGTAAGGGGCAGACCCGCAAGCACTCGCAGAGCGAATCTTCAAACGCGTCTACCCCGCCAACTCCGAGGGGCCTGTCCTTCCTCGAGTGGCATGGCGAGGATGATGGTTCTTATTTTGCACCGTTTCCGGCTGTGCCCCTTTGAGCGATGGCACCGCAGCTGCCGACCAAGAAGAAGAACGAGAAGGCACCACCCGTCTTCAACTTGTCAGAAATTGACTCGTAAGTGTCTTTATCTGCATTATTTTATGCTACTTGCCTACGTAACATAGGTTGTTATCTAATCGATCTGTTTTCTTGCAGTCACTCCTCAGAGGGTTCTCCTAGCGAGGGCACTCGAGAGGCTTTAGGGGAGTCGAAGCTGAGAGATCCTCCCTCTCAGATGGTGGCCGACTCTGAGGATGACGCCCCGAACCTCTCTCCACGAGAGGCTCGAGTAGTCGTTACTCAGAAGACCACACGTGGAACTTTGGAGTCTCCGTCTGAGCATGTAAGTTGTCTGCTTCTTTGTCTTGTAGGGGGGATCCCCCGAGCCCTTTTTTTGGATGACCTGCTGGTCGAGTTTTGCTCTTGTGGGGTGTATCCCCGAGCCCTCTTCTGATGGTTGTTGTTTTATTTTGCAGCCTTTCGTGCATAGTGCTAATCTCCTGATCCAACAACACCTGGCGTTGGAGGACAACATGCGGCAGCTTCAAGGTACGTGATTTGATCACCCTTTTGTGGTTCGGTTGTCCCTTTCTTCTTTGCTTCTGTTGATCCTCTTACTCTTCATGTTTGCATATGAAAATAATGCAGCTCTCCGCCAACCGGACGCTCTTGAAAAGAGCCTTGGTCGAGTAGAGAAGAAAGTTGCAGATGCTGCGGAGGCGAGAGAGCGCCCGCAGAAGGAGGTGGCTGACGCTGCTGAAGCTCAGGAGCGCCTACAGAAGGAGTCTGTGGATCGCGAGGACCATCTTGCTACTGCGGCAGCCACTCGTGAGAAGGAGATGGCCGATAGGATGATGGCTGCGGCCAAGGCTTTCTCCGGTGAGTGTCCTTTACTTGCTTTGGTCTTCTATTTTTTTACTATTCTTTGCCCTATTCTTATTCAGGTCCTTTCTTCTTTGTCTTAGATGCGTCTGGCATCACGTTTGATCGCGGTGTGCTGGAGCACGGAAATGCTCTGGATGATGCCACCACAGCGGTCGAAGATCATTGCGGTACTGCTGCTGGCTCCTTGGTGAAGGCCAAGGCAGTGCTCCGACGCTTTTACAAGGAGATCGTCCCCAAGGGCGCTGCTCTTGAGGATGTTGACGCTCTGGCGGATGCTTTGTCGGAGGATGCTCCGGCGGCAAGCGCAAGTAGAAAGGCATCAGCGCCTCCATGGGGCTGTCCATGGCCATGGCATCCGGAGCGGAGCTGGACCTGCCGCACATCACCTCCTAGATGCCAACGGCTGCCGATGACTCAGAGGTAGCATTCGCTCTCTTCGCCTCATGCTGTAAGCGTTATGGGCCGAAGCTCATTGACCTGCTAATGGAGTACTCGGCGAAGCAGCAGGAGGATGTCAAGAGCAGGCAGTCTGGCTCTGAAGCCACTCCGGATGCGGGTACCTAGGCTCTGGTGTTGTAGTTTAGGATAATTTATCCTCTTCCTTTTGTGATGTACGCTTTTGCTGATGAAAAATCTCACCTTATTACACGAGGTGGCCTTTATGATGTATATAAGTTATGTTTCGAGCTATCGCCAGAGATGTATGTGATGTTCATGTCCTTGATTGTTTGTATTTAGGGTCCTTCGGGTGAGACTCCCGTTGATACTTCGACTGTCCCTGAGCCGCGACCATCTTTGGATGATGTGTCATAGCTTGTTTTCCTTCGCGACCGCGTTCGCAGCCTGGAGAAGGATTTTCTTGGCATTCGAGGCCACGCGGATGTATGGAAGTCGAAAGCTGAGCGAGCCACTGCCAGGGAGGAATTTTTGATGGGGGAGCTGCGGCAGATGAGTGAGCAGCTTCAATGTGAGTCTTTGCGAACTGTTTTTCTTTTCGGATGCACTTTTCTAATGTGTCATTTTTTTCCTTGTGTTTGGTGCATGCGTCAATCTCGTTTCGAAGGAGGAGAAGGAGCGAGTTGCTGTTTGGATGAATTGCCTGACCCAACAGGACCTAGAGGCTGGCGAATTCTTCTGGATGGACCGCGGTCGGGCCATTGTCCTTGCGACGGTGCAAGATCGCATGCACCAGGTTTCTCGGGTGCTGAGGCAGGCGAGGATTTCCCTAGCGTCCACTTGGGCCGTCATGTTTCCCCAGGATGAGGCATGTTCCAATATTTGGGGTCTGCTGGCGAAGTTTTGGGACGTGAGCCATGTCAAGGAGTTGGTGCGGCGTCAGCTAGTCGCTAGGGTGAAGGCCGCTCTTTCGCTTGTTTGGCTGCATCGTCGTGATGTCAATCTTGTGGCGGTGGCGACCGGGCCACCCCTTCGACCAGATGGTAGTCTTTGGGATATGTGTCCGCATTAATGCGGCGGTGAGGCAATATGTCAAAGAGATCGTTTATCTATTCGAGCAACGAGCGAGTGTGATACTCCAGAATAGGTAGGTCCTATAAAGAAAACAAATTGATGTAAAATTTGTATGTATTCGAGTGGGCTTGTTGTGCCCTTTGTAAAGATTATTTGTGCTAACATGTTGTGCTTTGTTTTATGCATGTCCTTTTCATTAGCCTGACGTGGCCATCTACTCAGGTTGTATGCTTTGTTCTCAGTCGACAGAGTCGTGAGGTGAGGCATAGCCCCCGAGCATGTTATAGCGAAAAGTAAGGAAAATAAATTTTGGCCGAAGAACTTAGCTTTTATTCATATCGTAACGAGGAGTTACAATGTTCGGCTGAGTAGACTTATTGAAAGTAAAGGGGTAACTAGGGGTAGAAGCGTCGCATCTATGCGACGTTCCATGGGTTGGAGTATTTGACTCCTGACTTGACGTCCATGAGGCAGTAGGCACCACCTGGGATGGCTTAGGTGACGATGTAAGGTCCTTACCAAGGTGACTCGAGCTTCTTCGGCCGCTCTTGCTTGAGTCGTAGGACGAGGTCTCCTTCGACGAAGGACCTTGGGCGCAGCCGACAGCTATGGTAGTTGCGGAGGCTCTGTTAGTAGACCGTTGAGTGAGCCGCGGCGATGTCGCGTGCCTCATCGAGCGTGTCGACGACATCTTCGAGTGCGGCTGTGGATTCGGCTTCGCTATAGGCGACGACCCATGGGGCCTTGTGGCATACTTCTGCGGGTAGTACGGCTTCGGCTCCATGCACCATAAAGAAAGGTGTGTAGCCAGTTGCACTGTTCGGTATTGTACGCAGGCTCCAGAGTACGGAGGGTAGCTCCTCCACCTAGGCTCCCGCGAGCCTTTAGAGTGGGTGTAGCAGGCGTTTTTTGATGCCGCTCCCGATGAGGCCGTTGGCCTTTTCAAAATGTCCGTTGGTCTGCGGGTGCGCCACAAAGGCGTATGGTATGTTGATTCCGAGGCCCTCGCAGAAGTCCTGGAATTCCTTCGAAATGAAGTTTGTGTGGCATCCCGCAAAAACCACTACTAGAAAATCGCGTTGTTTTTGTGCATGGCATCATCATGACCGCATGCTCATGCCATCATGCCACATTGCATTTGAGCATCGTCATGTCATCTTGCATTTGTTTGCATAAACTATTTTCGAAAAGCCTGATTTTGTTTTCTAAACGCCCCGTCTTGATTTCAAATTAAAACCCGGGTCTCCGGAATATTTTTGTTTAGTCGTTTGCAAAAGGCCTGTTTAAAATAAATAAAATGTTTAATTATTTTAGGGGGCAGCCAAACCGGGCCGATCCGACCCAGTCGGCCACCCCCAATGCGAAAACCCTACCTACCCCGGAACACCCGAGACCTACGCTACCAGATAACCTACCCAACCTAGCTACCCAGCCCCTCCACCTCACCTGCACCAATCGGTGCACGCCACATCACCCTTGGCCAATCCCCCACCCACTCACATCCCGCCACCTGGCCAACCACCCTGGCTCTACACACAAACGCCAGCACACCACACACGCACGCCCCTGCCTCCAACCTGTTCCACCACCACTTCCACCAACCGCCGACCCCACCTGCCTCGTGCTCCACCCCGCGGAACCCCCCCCCGCCCCACCATCCTCCTTCTCCTCTCACCCGTGACCGCCCATCGCTCCTCCCTCACCACCGCCTCCCCCACCTCGTCTCCACCCACCCCACACGTCGGCGTCCCCTCCCGACGCCCGTGCTCTCGCCTCTCCCACCTCGCCTTCCTCCCAGCGCATCGAACCTTCCCACCAACCATCTCACCCCATGGCCTCCTCCCGCCTTCCGCAGTCCCGAGCTCCGCCGCCTCCTTCCTCCCAGCGCCGCCCGCCTCCCGGCGCCCTCCGGCCAGCTGCCCCGCGCCCTCGCCTCCATCACTCGCCCCTCGTCGCCCGTGCTCGCCGCCCGGCGCTCGGCCTCGCGTCGCCACCTCTTCGATCCCGCTAGCCGCCTGCTCGCCTCTGCCACCCCAGGCGCCGTCGCTTCCCTCCAGCGCTCCGCCTGCAACGTGTGCCTCTGCCCGCCTCCATTGGCCGCCTTCCACCCAGCTGCAACCTCCGATGTCGCGCGCCCATCGCCACCATCTCCCACCGCACTCCTACCACCGCCGGGCTCTGGGCCATCAAGGCCAAGAACGGCGGCGCTTCCCAAGGCGAAGCCAGCCGCCGTCGCCGAGCCAAGTTCTACCCGTCGACGACGTCAAGCCACGCACCGTCGGTGCCGTGAGCCAGACCACCAAGCTCAGTCGACCATCACACCCGTGCACGGTCTTGATCCTTTCGCGGGGAGGTACATGGAGAAGCGCGTGGTGTTCCTCAAGAAGCTCAAGTCCGGCCTGCTGCTCATCACTGTATGCTTGGTCGGGTGATCCTGTCTACCCGGGCCTCTCGAGATCTTCTCGGAACAACACCGACACGTTGCCAACTTTTTCGTCGAAGGACGACCATGACAACGAACCCCAATTAAACCTCAAGATCGCCATCTGTAAGCAAGCCGAAAACCTCAAGGGCTCCTTCCAGGAACCACCAAGATCTTCATCACGGACCTGACACTCTTCTTCATGGACGCCGAGATCTTCCTCCTGGAATTCGAAGACTGAACCCTGGCGCGCCGAGTTCTTCGCCCCCGAGGACCGATCCATAGATGCGTGAAGTACTTCCTCGAGGACGCCAAGTACTTCACCCCGGACACCGAGACCCTGAACGACAAGTTCTTCTTCCCGGAAGCATTGACGCCCGTGCGACGAGATCTACTTACCGGATCCGAAGACCCCGGTACCCGATCCACTCAAGTTCGCCATCGACGACAAGATCGGCACCGACCAGGGCGGATCCGATGTGCCCCCGACGCCAACCAAGTTCGCCTCTTGTATCCGAACCTCGCCGATCCCATCGAACCCTGAACCCTGAGACCGACCCCGAACCCCTCGGAGCCCAAGTTCGCAGAACCCTAATGTGTGACCCTTTATCCGAGACCCCTATTTTTTTATAATATGATATTGATCACCTGTCGCATATTAAATTGTTCATGCATGCATATTTGTGTGGTTTAGGGGCCGCATATTAAATTGTTCATGCATGCATATTTGTGTGGTTTGGGGGCCTTATGCCGATTCACCTTATAATTAAATATGGGGCCCATATGCGGACAAATCTAGTCTCATATTGGTTCCATATAAATTTGTGTAGCGAACCGGTGATATAATTTTGCCTTGTTAAGACAACATTTAAACTGTGGGGTAGCTAAACAACATGAACCATTCAATAAATTGTCGGGACCCCGGTTCCGCTTAATCTTGCCTAATCGCATCGCACCTTTGCCATGCCATACATCATACATGCATCACGCCCGATCTTTTGCCGTAGTATTAAATAGTGCATCCGGTGCTTCTTCTAGTGCTTTGATTCTTCGCGGATTAGGCCGACGAGTTGATGCGAGTGTCGACCCGATCTTCGGTTGAACCTTCGGCAATGTTTTTCAGGCGAGCATCTCCCCCTTTCTACCTATCTTACTTTTATAGCATTTATTCCCTCCTGTTGATCTATTGCTATCTGTGTTGCGATGCTCTAGTTTTCGTACCCGTGATATCCCTTGCAGCCTTATATTGCCTTGGACACACCCTATTACCTGTTGTTTGGTAGATAGTTGGACTTGCGTCGTGATAAGCTTGCTCAAGTGCTGTTGCGTGTCGTCCAGTACCACAGTTGTTGGAGTATTGCCGCATGTTTAATGTTGGAGATGATCATGGCTTTAATTATCGTTACTTTAATTACTGTTTAATAACTAAAATTGAAGTAGGTAAATGCAGAGGCACCGGTGGGTGATAGATAATATCTGGTTTCCGACCGCTCACTGGTGTCCCGTAGGACCCCGAGTTCTTGACACCTGTTCCGAGATCGAGCGCGCTAACCACATGTGGGATGTATGGGCACCCCCATCGATTTAGTACCTGATTCCAAGTACTGTACTGGGGCCACAAGTAGTTTGGGGCTTTATGTTGGAGATATGCCCTAGAGGCAATAATAAATTTAGTTATTATTATATCTTTGTGTTTATGATAAATGTTTACATTCATGCTATAATAGTATTAACAAGGAAACATTGATACTTGTGTGATTTGTAAACTTAATTTGAAGTCCCTAGTATAGCCTCTATACTTCACTAGCTTGTTGGTTGATTAAATGATTGTGGTTTCCCTATCATGAACATTGAGATGTTATCAACAACAAGATCATATCATTAGGAGAATGATATGGTGTACATACTCCTATTGATAAGCGTAGCATAAAGATCAAGTCATTTCAATAGTTCAATTGCTATATGCTTTCTGATACATAGTAACCTAATTCCTTCGACCATGAGATCATGCATATCACCTTTACCGGATGGATGCTTTGATGACATCAAACACCACACCGTGAATCGGGTGGCTATAAAGGTGGCATTGAGTGTTCGGAAAGTATTGGTTTAAACACATGGATCAAGAGTGGGATTTGTCCATCCATATGACGGATAGATATACTCAGGCCCTCTCGGTGGAATGTCATCCAATTAGCTTGCAAGCATGTGACCGGGTCAAGGGATCACATATCACGGAGCGAGAAAAGAGTACTTATCGGTAACGAGGTTGAACTAGGTATGCAGAGATACCGACGATCATAACCTCGGATGAGTAAACTATCGTGAGACAAAGGGAAATTGGTATCATATGTAAGTGGTTCATTCGATCGCAAAGTAATCGTAGAAATATGTGGGAGCCATATGAATTTCCAGATTCCTCTATTGGTTATTGTTTGGAGAAGTGTCTCGATCATGTCCGCATAATTCACGAACCGTAGGGAGACACACTTAAGGATTCGACGTTGTTTGAGTAGTTATGGTATTATGAGAAAGAGACTGAATGTTATTCGGAGTTTCGGATGGGATCCGGGATATCATGAGGTGATCCGGAATGGTCCGGAGAATAAGATTCATATAAGGAAAGTCCCGTTTCGGAGTTCGGGAATGATTCCGGTGTTTTCATCGGGAATGTTCTAGAAGGGTCCGGATTGTCCGGCACTCCGGGGGGGAGGGTACATGAATGTGTCATTGGATGATTGCATCATGTACTAAGTGTTCTTGCTGTTCCAAAAACATGAAAGTCAAATTGCCAGTTTGAAAGTCAAACGGCTAAAACAGGAAACTGTGGAAAACAGAGCGTGGGAAGCAGAAAGTGGGAAGCAGAAACTGGGAAACAAGCAAGAGGAGTTTGAAACCAACTTGGAGGAGGTTTCTCTCCTCCAAGTCGGCGCCAAGCCCTAGGCCGAGTTGGGAGGGACTCCCTCCTCCACTGCGCCTAGCCCCTCCACCTATAAAAGGAGGCGGGGCTCCTCCTTGAGACACACAAGTTTCTACCTCTAATCTCGGGTTTAGAGCTTCTAATTGCTTTAGCCTGCGGTTTAGAGCCTTCTAATTGGTGTGTCTAATCTCTAGACCACTAATAGCCCTCTCTCATAATCCACCATACTCGCTCGGCTTAGGCGAAGCCTGCGGATTTCCCTCTACTTGGTACCACGCCGTTGTCTTGCCGGAATCGCGAGGAGAGTGCTACAACCTCCATTACTGCTGGAACAAGGGAGAGGAAGGTCTTCGTCAGTCTGAGCGTGTGACCGATCATGAAGCGCGCTTAGAACCTTGTTGGAAGGATCGTCCACACGATCTTGAGATCGGAAAGAGTACGACTACATCACCCACGAGAATCCGCTCTCGTTAAACACTTTGGAATCTTTGAGGGTAAGTTATTCCATCGACTCGTTGCTACAATCTAGTAGATAGATCTTGTCTTGTTTGTTTGTATGCGATAGAAAATTTTTGTTTTCCATGCTACGAACCCCTACACTTTATTACCATTCTGTACTTATGCCATGCTTTACTGCTTTATTTAAGATTGTGCGAGGAGCACCTGTACTGTTTTGGAAGCGGAGTGTTTTCGCGGTATCGACAAGCCCGAGAGTTTCGGGTTCCCGATCGTTCTGACCAGCGCAAACCCTGAGTCCGTCTCGGAGCCCGGCTGACTTCGTTGCGGGTGTACTTAGTGGGGTGGCCCCCCGTACTTGCTTTGGGTCTGGGAAACGTCATGTCCGAAACCCCGTCGACATACCGTTGGGCGTATGTTTTGTGATCTTGTACCTACCTGATCCGACAACAAGGGTGTAGGTGCGTGTGGAAACTTCGGTGCACCCCTGCAGGGTTAAATCTTTTCGAGAAGCCGTGTCTGCGGTTATGGACGACTTGGAGCACAGGTCTCGATCATAGACAACTATAACTAAAGTTTACTGCCATAATTTGACTTGTATCCGATATGACTAGTAATCAGCTTCACTACAACGGAATGGCTAAATAAAAGTACCAACAACTGCTGGGTTTGGGATATCTCATGCTAATCGTATATTTGACTAGTAAGTGTTGCAACTACAACGGAATGGTTAACTAAAATTGCCCACTGCTTATTATATCAGGATGACTCATGCTATTTATATTTGACTAGTAATTGCCGCAACTATAACGGAATGAATAAAACTGCCAACGGTGTGAGTTCCTCGGTTGACTTCCTCGTTTGGTCGAGAAATACCGGGATGGGTATGTTTGGTGGTAGTATCGAGTTGGACCGGATAGGTCTTTCTTATCCCTCTCTGGTAGCCGATAGTTATCGAGTCTCTATAGGGTGTTTGGTGCATCTTGGCTGCCCACTCCACCATACCTATGTGGCGAGGACCGAATTCTAGCCTCGTAGTGTCTTGGCCTCGATCTTGACCGCTCTTTCTTTTCCTTTGCCCTTTGTCGGCACCTTTTGTTTAAGCAGGTTTTGAGATCGGCGTCGTTAGCGGGGTTACCCTTGGCTTGGCACAGGCGGGGTTATTGTAACACCCTCGAGAATCGGACCTATGCAAGTTTGAGCAAAATTCGCCAAACCCGCATAGAAAGCGATTCAAAGGTGCCACCGAGCACTTTCGTGCGGGTGGAAAAGCAGTAATAACATTACACAACAGTCCTCGATGGGACCCACAGAGCAGATATATATAGCGGCGACTCAAGGAGCCAAGAATGAATATAATATACAAAGATCCAAATCACCTTGAAAAGCGATAGGCGTCCAGCTACGGACAAGATGCAAATGGGGCTAAGAGCCTGAAGAATAACCAATGGCGTCCATAACCTGCCCGAGCCAAGCGGAAGGGTAACCACCTAACGGCGTCGATTTCAAAACCTGCTTAAACAAAGGGGTGCCGAAAGGGCAAAGGAAAAAGAAGGAGCGTCGATCGAGGCCGACACGGCGAGGCTAGAATTCGGCGGTCCTCGCCTACATAGGTATGGTGGACTGAAGCGGCAGCGGCAGCATGCACGAAACAAACTATAGAGACTCGATACACTGGCGATTATCAGAGAGGGGTGAGAATGACCTAACCGGGTCCAACCTGAAGCTATCACCAAACAAACCCATCCTGGTGTTTCCCCCCTCGAAGCCAATCGAGGAAGTCAACCGAGGAACTCACACCGTTGGCAGTTTTATTTATTCAGTTATCGTTGCAGTAATTACTAGTCAGGTATAGGTAATCATCCTGATAAAATAAGCAGTGGGCACTTTTAGTTAACCATTCAGTGATAGTTGCAACAATTACTAATCAGGTACAGATAGCATGAGATAAACCCAAAACCCAGCAGTTGTTGGTACTTTTAATCAGCCATTTCGTTGTAGTTGCAATACTTACTAGTCAGATTCAACTGTCGCAAGCGACAAACAAACAAGCAATTGTGGGCAGTATTAATTAGCCATTCCATTATAGTGAAGCTGATTACTAGTCATTATAAGTCAAATTTATAGCAATAAACTTTAGTTATGCTTGTCTATGATCGAGATCTTGTGCTCCAAGTCGTCCATATCCATGGACACGGCTTTGAAAGTTTTACCCGGCCGGGTGCACCAATAGCAACACACACTCGATCAACCTCGGAAAAACCAAAACAAAACCCAACGAGGCTTTCACGGTGAACAATCACGAGATTCAGAAATATTTCAGGGGCCACCCTTAGAGTAGAACCATAGCGTAAGCAAGCTCGAGACGGCCTCAAGGTTTGGCGGGGCCATTGTGAGCACGAGGAACCCCAGCGGGGCTTGTCGACACCGCGGAATCGTGGTCCGATCCTAACGATGCAGTGCGACCTGACAATAAATAAATAAGCGGTAAACATGGCATAAGTACAGGATCGTAAATAAAACCTCAAACTAGTTTGTGGCCCCATGAAATAAGAATGAATCAAGCTCGGGGGTCCCATATACCTCCCGGATGTGGATAGCGCAAAAACAAGGAACAGTATCAAGTACTCGGGGTCTTACGGGACACAAGTGGGTTGAAGCGAAATATTATCTATCACCCACCGATGCCTCTGCTTATTCAATTTTAGTTGTTAAACAGAAATTAAAGTGACGATAAGTAAAACTAGAACCATCTCCAACATCAACATGCGGCAATACATCAGCAACTGTGGCATATGACGGTACACATCAGCACTTGAGCAAGCAACTACGACGCGCAAGTCCAACTATCTACCAAACAACAGGTAATAGGATGTGTCCAAGGCAATATACTGGTGCGAGGAATAACACGGATGGAAACTAAGCATCGCAACACAGATAGCAATAGATCAACAGGAGGGAAGTAAATACTATAAAAGTAAGATAGGTAGAAAGGGGGAGATGCTCGCCTGAAAACATTGTCGAAGAGTTCAACCGAAGATCGGGGCGAAGCTCACATCAACTCAACGGCCCAATCCGCGAAGAAGCAAAACACTAGAATAACACCGGATGCGATATTTAATAACACGGCAGAAGATCGGCATGATGCATGTATGATGGATGACATGGCAAGGTGCGATGCAATTAGGTCATATTAAGCGGAACCGGGGTCCCGACAATTAATTAAATGGTTCAAGTTATTTAGAAGCCCTTCAAATTAAATGTTGATTAGCAATGTAACAGATGGAGCCGGTTCGCTACACAAGTTTAAATGAGGCCAATATAAGGCTAGATTTGCCCGCATATGGGCCCCATATTTAGTTATTAGGTGAATCGGCCTAAGGCCCCCAAACCCCATGAATGAATGCAAGCAAGACAATTAAATGCGACAAGTTGATATCATGTTATAAAATAGGGTTCGAGGAAAAGGGTCACACAATAGGGTTCGGCGATCTTGTTAGGGTTCCGGGGTTCGGGGTCGGTCTCGGGGTCCAGGGTTCGACGAGTTCGGCGGAAGCGTTCTCGGACTCCGGGGTCGTTCTCGGTATCGGGCAGATCTTGTCGCATCGGGGTCTCGATGTCCGGGATGAAGTACTCAGCGTCTCCGCGTCGGCGATCTCGGCGTATCCCTGGCGTGGTCCTTGTCGGGGTTCTCGGCTCCGGGCGCCGGGGTCGGCTTCGGGGCGAAGAACTTGGCGTCCGGGGTGCGGTACTTGTGGTACAGGTGGCGATCTTGGCGTCCTTCCGGTTAGGGTTTGGCGTTCGCGGGAGGTACTTGTCGTTCTCGGGGCGTTCTTGATGGCCAACGGGTCCGAGGGGCTGATCTTGACGCGGTACCGGGTTCGGGGTGTCGAGGCTTGGCCTCCGGGGTTCGTGAAGATCTTGGCGCGGCACCGGGAACAGATCTTGCGGCTTCCATGACGGAGGTCCTGGCGTCCGGTGGGATCGGGATTCGGGTGCGAGGTCAGAGGACTTGACATCCAGGAAGGAGACCTTGTCGATCTAGTGCCATCACCTCCGGGCCTCCGGTTGGGGTTCTTGTCGTCCCTCTTTTAGACAGCGGCGAACTTGGATCCTCGCCGCGCCGCATGACGCCAACAGAGCACGCGGGAGCAGTGCAACTTGGCGTGGCGAAGCCTCCTACGGTGGCAGGGGTGGTTCCGCGAAATGGCGGCGCCGAGGACGGAGGCGTTGAGCGCGAGGGCGAGCGGCGGAGGCAGTGAGCGGGTCAGCGGCGCCTTCATGAAGAGGTCCATTGGCGGAGCTTTCGCTGGGTCGGGCCAGCAGGATCAGCGGCAGGCGCCGAGGCGGCGAGGACGAGCGGGGCTAGCAGAGCGGCGATGGCGTCGGGGTTGGAAGGAAGGTTGGGTCTGGGGAAGGTGGAAGGGGACAGGGTGGGACCCGCGGGACCGGGGGATCGGGTGTGGAAGTTGGTGGGCGCGTGCGTGCGTGTGAGCATGCCAGGTGGCCGGGGGGGAAACGGGGTCCAGGCGGCAGGGGCACGGGGTGCATGCAGCGTGTGTGTGTTTTGGGGGTGGGGCGCGCTGAGAGGAGAGAGGAGGGAGGAGGGAGTTGGGGGGGCTGGCAACGTGGCGAGTTCAGGTGGGTGAGGAGAGAGGCGTGGTGGCGAGATGCTATTGGCCAGGGTGAGGTGGAGAGGAGGGTTGGGTAGATTTCTGGGTAGGTTTAGGAATAAAGGGTGGCTGGATGGGTGAGGTGGCAAGTGGGTAGGAAAAGGGTGAGAGGGTGAGGTGGCGGTCTGCGGTTGGTGGGTAGGATAGAATTTGGTGGGACTAGGATTTAGGTGGGGGCTGATTGGGGTGGGCCGTTTTAAAATAAACAGGGGTGGTCGTTCGGGTCAATCGGCCCGTTCGACTGCCCCGCAAAAATAAATATAAATTTTATTTGTTTTAAAAACACCATTTGCAAACCGATAGCAACAACAAAAATAATTCCGGAGACCCGGTGTTTGGCGTTTGAATAAGATGGGGCGTTTAGAAGACAAAGACGGGTTTTCGAAAATAGTTTTGGGCAAACAATGCAGGATGATGACGATGCAATGCACAAATTCAACGCGATTTTCTAGTAGTGGTTTTGCGGGATGCCACAATTCGACACCACTAACAATGGATCTCGCCCTCGAGATCCGCCTCATGGTACCGGAAGGAAGGTCGGCGATCTGCGTCTCCTCACTTCGTGTAGATCTTCGCGACACCACTAACGATGGTTCCTCCTTCATCTTGAAAACGGCGACACCACCAACAAGAGGTCGTTGTCCGTGATTGTCGAGAGAACACTCCGGGAACAACAGGTCGAAGGTAGAGGTATCAACAAATAAAGCCACCTCTAACTCCGGTGGAAAAGGGGAACCGATGCATTCTCATCCACTTCAATGTACCAAGGCGAATAGAAGGGGTAGTCGGCATGGGGGCCAATCCATCACGCACCCAAACTATTACTCCGCACAATCAGTGGAAAAGAGTGCAACCATTCTCGAAGATCAAGATCTCGACAAGCGAGGTTCGAACAAAGGGTGATGCGACTCAGATCGATCCGCGTAGAGGATGTCGTCGCCGGAAAACACCGAAACACGAGAAGGAACAAGAGAAGTCCACCAGACGGAGGATTCCTCGGATAGCAGGAAAACCAGATGTAGCGACACCGTTAACAAAGGAAGAAGCGAAACCCTAAAGGTACGACGGAACCCAACCACGAGAATTCCCGGACTCGAAGAAAGAGAAGAGAGCAGATTCAAAACACGTAGAGATAAGAGAAGAATAGCAGGGGTAAGGAGTAAAATCAGACCTAATCAGAACTATCCAACCGATTTTGCAAAATAGTTTTGACACTCTACTTGACGTTAGCTAGGTTATCCTACAGTGGACTTGTGGGTATCGCAAGCTGCTGAGCTCGATACCACTCTCAGAACACCCTCGAGAATCGGACCTATGCAAGTTTGAGCAAAATTCGCCAAACCCGCATAGAAGCGATTCAAAGGTGCCACCAGCACTTTCGCGGGTGGAAAACGAAGTAATAACATTACACAACAGTCCTCGATGGGACCCACGTAGCAGATATATATAGCAGACTCAAGGAGCCAAGAATACGATATAATATACAAAGATCCAAATCACCTTGAAAACGATAGAGCGTCCAGCTACGGACAAGATGCAAATGGGGCTAAGAGCCACGAAGAATAACCAATGGCGTCCATAACCCTGCCAGCCAAGCCGAAGGGTAACCCCGCTAACGGCGTCGATTTCAAAACCTAACAAAAAAAGGTGCCGACAAAGGGCAAAGGAAAAAGAAGGAGCGTCGATCTTGAGGCCATTACAGCGAGGCTAGAATTCGGCGGTCCTCGCCTACATAGGTATGGTGGATCAAGCGGCAAAGATGCACGAAACAAACTATAGAGACTCGATACACTGGCGATTATCAGAGAGGGGTGAGAATGACCTAACCGGGTCCAACCTGAAGCTATCACCAAACAAACCCATCCTGGTGTTTCCCCCTCGAAGCCAATCGAGGAAGTCAACCGAGGAACTCACACCGTTGGCAGTTTTACTTATTCAGTTATCGTTGCAGTAATTACTAGTCAGGTATAGGTAATCATCCTGTTAAAATAAGCAGTGGGCACTTTTAGTTAACCATTCAGTGATAGTTGCAACAATTACTAATCAGGTACAGATAGCATGAGATAAACCCGAAACCCAGCAGTTGTTGGTACTTTTAATCAACCATTTCGTTGTAGTTGCAATACTTACTAGTCAGATTCAACTGTCGCAAGCGACAAACAAACAAGCAATTGTGGGCAGTATTAATTAGCCATTCCATTATAGTGAAGCTGATTACTAGTCATTATAAGTCAAATTTATAGCAATAAACTTTAGTTATGCTTGTCTATGATCGAGATACTGTGCTCCAAGTCGTCCATATCCGCGGACACGGCTTTGTAAAGTTTTACCCGCCGGGTGCACCAATAGCAACACACACTCGATCAACCTCGGAAAAACCAAAACAAAACCCAACGAGGCTTTCACGACTGAACAATCACAGGATTCAGAAATATTTCAGGGGGCCACCCCTTAGAGTAGAACCCGCAACGGAGTAAGCAAGCTCCGAGACGGCCTCAAGGTTTGGCGGGCGACGGTGAACGATCGGGAACCCCAAACGGGGCTTGTCGACACCGCGAATCGTGGTCCGATCCTAAAGACAAAGGTGCGTTACCTCGCACAATCGTAAATAAAGCGGTAAACATGGCATAAGTGCAGATCGTAAATAAAACCTCAAACTAGTTTGTGGCCCCATGAAATAAGAATGAATCAAGCTCGGGGGGGTCCCATATACCTCCCGAATGTGGATAGCGCAAAAACAAGGAACAGTATCAAGTACTCGGGTCTTACGGACACAAGTGCTCGAAACCAAATATTATCTATCACCCACCGATGCCTCTCGCTTATTCAATTTTAGTTGTTAAACAGAAATTAAAGTGACGATAAGTAAAACTAGAACCATCTCCAACATCAACATGCGGCAATACATCAAGAATCGTGGCATATATGGACGGTACATCAGACTTGAGCAAGCAACTACGACGCATAAGTCCAACTATCTACCAAACAACATGTAATAGGATGTGTCCAAGGCAATATACGGCTGCAGGGAATAACACGGGTACGGAAACTAAGCATCGCAACACAGATAGCAATAGATCAACAGGAGGGAAGTAAATACTATAAAAGTAAGATAGGTAGAAAGGGGGAGATGCTCGCCTGAAAACATTGTCGAAGAGTTCAACCGAAGATCGGGGCGAAGCTCACATCAACTCAACGGCCCAATCCGCGAAGAAGCAAAACACTAGAATAACACCGGATGCGATATTTAATAACACGGCAGAAGATCGGCATGATGCATGTATGATGGATGACATGGCAAGGTGCGATGCAATTAGGTCATATTAAGCGGAACCGGGGTCCCGACAATTAATTAAATGGTTCAAGTTATTTAGAAGCCCTTCAAATTAAATGTTGATTAGCAATGTAACAGATGGAGCCGGTTCGCTACACAAGTTTAAATGAGGCCAATATAAGGCTAGATTTGCCCGCATATGGGCCCCATATTTAGTTATTAGGTGAATCGGCCTAAGGCCCCCAAACCCCATGAATGAATGCAAGCAAGACAATTAAATGCGACAAGTTGATATCATGTTATAAAATAGGGTTCGAGGAAAAGGGTCACACAATAGGGTTCGGCGATCTTGTTAGGGTTCCGGGGTTCGGGGTCGGTCTCGGGGTCCAGGGTTCAACGAGTTCGGCGGAAGCGTTCTCGGACTCCGGGGTCGTTCTCGGTATCGGGCAGATCTTGTCGCATCGGGGTCTCGATGTCCGGGATGAAGTACTCAGCGTCTCCGCGTCGGCGATCTCGGCGTATCCCTGGCGTGGTCCTTGTCGGGGTTCTCGGCTCCGGGCGCCGGGGTCGGCTTCGGGGCGAAGAACTTGGCGTCCGGGGTGCGGTACTTGTGGTACAGGTGGCGATCTTGGCGTCCTTCCGGTTAGGGTTTGGCGTTCGCGGGAGGTACTTGTCGTTCTCGGGGCGTTCTTGATGGCCAACGGGTCCGAGGGGCTGATCTTGACGCGGTACCGGGTTCGGGGTGTCGAGGCTTGGCCTCCGGGGTTCGTGAAGATCTTGGCGCGGCACCGGGAACAGATCTTGCGGCTTCCATGACGGAGGTCCTGGCGTCCGGTGGGATCGGGCTTCGGGTGCGAGGTCAGAGGACTTGACATCCAGGAAGGAGACCTTGTCGATCTAGTGCCATCACCTCCGGGCCTCCGGTTGGGGTTCTTGACATCCCTCTTTTAGACAGCGGCGAACTTGGATCCTCGCCGCATACACGCCGCCTGTGAGCACGCCGAACAGGTACAGCGTGGCGTAAGCCTCCACGGTGTGGGGTGGTTCCAGGTATCTGGCGACGGCCGAGGACGAGGGCGTTGAGGGCGGCGCGAGACGAGGGGCGTGGGCGCGAGGCGGGTGCAGGCGGGCGCGCGGGAAGAGGTCCGGGCGGAGCTCGCTTCATTGGTCGGGGCCGACGCGGGGGGCGGCCGTGGGCGCCGAGGAGGCGAGGACGGCGGGCTAGCAGCGGCGATGGCGTCGGGTTGGAAGGAAGGTTGTGCAGGGAAGGTGGAAGGGGACAGGGTGGGACCCGCGGGACCGGGGGATCGGGTGTGGAAGTTGGTGGGCGCGTGCGTGCGTGTGAGCATGCCAGGTGGCCGGGGGGGAAACGGGGTCCAGGCGGCAGGGGCACGGGGTGCATGCAGCGTGTGTGTGTTTTGGGGGTGGGGCGCGCTGAGAGGAGAGAGGAGGGAGGAGGGAGTTGGGGGGGCTGGCCACGTGGCGAGTTCTGAGTGGGTGAGGGAGAGAGAGGCAGTGAGGTGGCGAGATGCTATTGGGCAGGGTGAGGTGGAGAGGAGAGTTGGGTAGATTTCTGGGTAGGTTTAGGAATAAAGGGTGGCTGGATGGGTGAGGTGGCAAGTGGGTAGGAAAAGGGTGAGAGGGTGAGGTGGCGGTCTGCGGTTGGTGGGTAGGATAGAATTTAGTGGGACTAGGATTTAGGTGGGGGCTGATTGGGGTGGGCCGTTTTAAAATAAACAGGGGTGGTCGTTCGGGTCAATCGGCCCGTTCGACTGCCCCGCAAAAATAAATATAAATTTTATTTGTTTTAAAAACACCATTTGCAAACCGATAGCAACAACAAAAATAATTCCGGAGACCCGGTGTTTGGCGTTTGAATAAGATGGGGCGTTTAGAAGACAAAGACGGGTTTTCGAAAATAGTTTTGGGCAAACAATGCAGGATGATGACGATGCAATGCACAAATTCAACGCGATTTTCTAGTAGTGGTTTTGCGGGATGCCACAGTTATGGACGCCATTGGTTATTCTTTAGTGCTCTTAGCCCCATTTGCAACTTGTCCGTAGCCGGACGCTCTATCATTTTCAAGGTGATTTGGATCTTTGTATATTATATCTGTATTCTTGACTCGTTGAGTCGCTGTTGTACATATCTGTTCTGTGGGTCCCATCGAGGATTGTTGTGTAATGTTATTACTTCATTTTCCACCCGCACTAAAGTGCCTGGTGGGCACCTTTGAATCGTTTCTATGCGGGTTTGGCGGGTTTCGCCAAAACTTGCATAGGGCCGATTCTGAGGGTGTTACAGAGTGGTATCAGAGCACAGCAGTTGCGATACCCCACAAGTCCAGCCTGTAGGATAACCTAGCTAACGGCCGAAGTAGAGTGTCAAAACTATTTCTTAAAATCGGTTGGATAGTTCCGATTAGGTCTGATTTTACTCCTTACCCCTCTGCTATTCTCCTCTTACCTCTACGCGTTTTGAATCCACCTCTTATCTTTTCTTCGAGTCCAGGATTTCTCGTGGTTGGGTTTCTGTCGTACCTTTAGGGTTTCGCTTCTTTCCTATTATAACGATGGCGCTACAAACATCTTATCTGCATCTCGTTTGGTGTACCCTTCATCCAATCTTTTTGTTCTCGAACTCTTTGTCTATATGTGTACCTTGCTGGATATCCGTATCGTTGAAAAACATATGAGAAGGACGAGCATTGGTGAAGTTGGAGTATACCTTGAGCATGTGTTGTTCATACCAATGGAACCATCGCGGAACCTAATCATTGTGTCTTTCATACGATTTCTGTTGTATCTTCCGGTGTTTTCCGATGTGATGACCTCATCTACATCAGATCCAATGCAGAGCTGGCATCATCCCTTTGTTCCGAATACCGCTTATGAAGATCTTCATTCTAAATTTCGAGAGTTGAGTTGCCTGATTTTCCTATTCATGTATAGAGTTGATAGTTTGGGTACGGGATGGACTGATCACCCTACCCGAATCTTACTGTTCACTCTTGTTCATCGAACTGGTGGATCAATGTAACTTTTCCTCTTCTCATGGAAGTTAGGGGTGGCCTTATCTTTGGATACCTCTACCTTCGTCCTTTGTTTCTCCGGAGTGTTCTCTTAACGAACGTGAGCACCGACCTTTGTTGGTGGTGTCGCCGATTTTAAGATGGAGAAGGAATCATTGTTAGTGGTGTCGCGATGATCTACACGAAGCAAGAAGATTCAGACTGTCGGCTTTCTTCCCCGTACCATGAGGCGGATCTCGAGGGCGAGATCCATTGTTAGTGGTGTCGAATTGTGGCATCCCGCAAAAACCACTACTAGAAAATCGCGTTGTTTTTGTGCATGGCATCATCATGACCGCATGCTCATGTCATCATGCCACATTGCATTTGAGCATCGTCATGTCATCTTGCATTTGTTTGCATAAACTATTTTCGAAAAGCCTGATTTTGTTTTCTAAACGCCCCGTCTTGATTTCAAATTAAAACCCGGGTCTCCGGAATATTTTTGTTTAGTCGTTTGCAAAAGGCCCGTTTAAAATAAATAAAATGTTTAATTATTTTAGGGGGCAGCCAAACCGGGCCGATCCGACCCAGTCGGCCACCCCCAATGCGAAAACCCTACCTACCCCGGAACACCCGAGACCTACGCTACCAGATAACCTACCCAACCTAGCTACCCAGCCCCTCCACCTCACCTGCACCAATCGGTGCACGCCACATCACCCTTGGCCAATCCCCCACCCACTCACATCCCGCCACCTGGCCAACCACCCTGGCTCTACACACAAACGCCAGCACACCACACACGCACGCCCCTGCCTCCAACCTGTTCCACCACCACTTCCACCAACCGCCGACCCCACCTGCCTCGTGCTCCACCCCGCGGAACCCACCCCGGCCCCACCATCCTCCTTCTCCTCTCACCCCGTGACCCCATCGCCCCGCTCCCGCTCCCTCACCACCGCCTGCCTCCACCCCACCTCGTCTCCACCCACCCCACACGTCGGCGTCCCCTCCCGACGCGCCCGTGCCTCCGCTCCTCTCCCACCTCGCCTTCCTCCCCCCCCGCGCATCGAACCTTCCCACCAACCATCTCACCCCCGCGGCCTCCTCCCCGCCTTCCGCCGCCGTCCCCGAGCTCCGCCGGCCTCCTTCCTCCCGCCTGGCCCGCTCCCCAGCCTCCCCGACGACGCCATGACCCGCGCCTCGCCTCCATCGGCCCCTCGTCGCCGTGCTCCGCCGCCGGCGCCGGCCTCGGTCGCGTCGCCACCTCTTCGGGATCCCCGCTAGCCGCCGGCCCTGCTCGCCTCTGCCGGCCACCCCCAGAGCGCCGCCGTCGCCAGTTCCCTCCCGGCGCTCCCGCCTCGCAACCGTGTGCCTCTGCCCGCCTCCGATTGGCCGCCTTCCACCCCGCTGCAACCTCCGATGTCGTGCGCTTCCTTGTCGCCCATCGCCACCATCTCCCCCACCGGTCGCACTCCTACCACCGCCGCGGGCTCTGGGCCATCAAGGCCAAGAACGGCGGCGCCTTCCCCAAGGCCGAGAAGCCAGCCGCCGTCGCCGAGCCCAAGTTCTACCCCGTCGACGACGTCAAGCCACGCACCGTCGGTACCCGTGAGCCCAGACCCACCAAGCTTAGGTCGACCATCACACCCGGTACGGTGCTGATCCTGCTCGCGGGGAGGTACATGGAGAAGCGCGTGGTGTTCCTCAAGAAGCTCAAGTCCGGCCTGCTGCTCATCACTGTATGCTTGGTCGGGTGATCCTGTCTACCCGGGCCTCTCGAGATCTTCTCGGAACAACACCGACACGTTGCCAACTTTTTCGTCGAAGGACGACCATGACAACGAACCCCAATTAAACCTCAAGATCGCCATCTGTAAGCAAGCCGAAAACCTCAAGGGCTCCTTCCAGGAACCACCAAGGTCTTCATCACGGACCTGACACTCTTCTTCATGGACGCCGAGATCTTCCTCCCGAATTAAGATCGAACCTGGCGCCGAGTTCTTCGCCCGAGGACCGATCCATAGATGCGTGAAGTACTTCCTCGAGGCCAAGTACTTCACCGACACCGAGACCCTGAACGACAAGTTCTTCTTCCCGGAAGCATTGACGCCCGTGCGACGAGATCTACTTCCCGGATCCGAAGACCCCGGTACCCGATCCACTCAAGTTCGCCATCGACGACAAGATCGGCACCGACCAGGGCGGATCCGATGTGCCCCCGACGCCAACCAAGTTCGCCTCTTGTATCCGAACCTCGCCGATCCCGTCGAACCCTGAACCCTGAGACCGACCCCGAACCCCTCGGAGCCCAAGTTCGCCGAACCCTAATGTGTGACCCTTTATCCGAGACCCCTATTTTTTATAATATTATATTGATCACCTGCTGCATATTAAATTGTTCATGCATGCATATTTGTGTGGTTTGGGGGCCGCATATTAAATTGTTCATGCATGCATATTTGTGTGGTTTGGGGGCCTTATGCCGATTCACCTTATAATTAAATATGGGGCCCATATGCGGACAAATCTAGTCTCATATTGGTTCCATTTAAATTTGTGTAGCGAACCGGTGATATAATTTTGCCTTGTTAAGACAACATTTAAACTGTGGGGTAGCTAAACAACATGAACCATTCAATAAATTGTCGGGACCCCGGTTCCGCTTAATCTTGCCTAATCGCATCGCATCTTTGCCATGACATACATCATACATGCATCACGCCCGATCTTTTGCCGTAGTATTAAATAGTGCATCCGGTGCTTCTTCTAGTGCTTTGCTTCTTCGCGGATTAGGCCGACGAGTTGATGCGAGTGTCGACCCGATCTTCGGTTGAACCTTCGGCAATGTTTTTCAGGCGAGCATCTCCCCCTTTCTACCTATCTTACTTTTATAGCATTTATTCCCTCCTGTTGATCTATTGCTATCTGTGTTGCGATGCTCTAGTTTTCGTACCCGTGATATCCCTTGCAGCCTTATATTGCCTTGGACACACCCTATTACCTGTTGTTTGGTAGATAGTTGGACTTGCGCGTCGTAGTCGCTTGCTCAAGTGCTATTGCGTGTCGTCCAGTACCACAGTTGTTGGAGTATTGCCGCATGTTTAATGTTGGAGATGATCATGGCTTTAATTATCGTTACTTTAATTACTGTTTAATAACTAAAATTGAAGTAGGTAAATGCAGAGGCACCGGTGGGTGATAGATAATATCTGGTTTCCGATCACTCCGGTGTCCCGGGACCCGAGTTCTTGACACCTGTTCCGAGATCGAGCGCGCTAACCACATGTGGGATGTATGGGCACCCCCATCGATTTAGTACCTGATTCCAAGTACTGTACTAGGGGCCACAAGTAGTTTGGGGCTTTATTACCATTCTGTACTTATGCCATGCTTTACTGCTTCATTTAAGATTGTGCGAGGAGCACCTGTACTGTTTTGGAAGCGGAGTGTTTTCGCGGTATCGACAAGCCCGAGAGTTTCGGGTTCCCAGTCGTTTACAGCCACTGACGCAAACCCTGAGTCCGTCTCGGAGCCCGGTCGACTTCGTTGAGGGTGTACTTAGTGGTGTGGCCCCCCGTACTTGCTTTGGGTCTGGGAAACGTCATGTCCGAAACCCCGTCGACATACCGTTGGTCGTATGTTTTGTGATCTTATACCTACCTGATCCGACAACAAGGGTGTAGGTGCGTGTGGAAACTTTGGTGCACCCCTGCAGGGTTAAATCTTTTCGAGAAGCCGTGTCCGCGGTTATGGACGACTTGGATCACAGGTCTCGATCATAGACAACTATAACTAAAGTTTACTGCCATAATTTGACTTGTATCCGATATGACTAGTAATCAGCTTCACTACAACGGAATGGCTAAATAAAAGTACCAACAACTGCTGGGTTTGGGATATCTCATGCTAATCGTATATTTGACTAGTAAGTGTTGCAACTACAACGGAATGGTTAACTAAAATTTCCCACTTCTTATTATATCAGGATGACTCATGCTATTTATATTTGACTAGTAATTGCCGCAACTATAACGGAATGAATAAAACTGCCAACGGTGTGAGTTCCTCGGTTGACTTCCTCGTTTGGTCCCGAGGGGGAAATACCAGGATGGGTATGTTTGGTGGTAGTATCAGGTTGGACCCGGATAGGTCTTTCTTATCCCTCTCTGGTAGCCGATAGTTATATCGAGTCTCTATAGGGTGTTTGGTGCATGCTGCGCTGCCGCTTCAGTCCACCATACCTATGTAGGCGAGGACCGCCGAATTCTAGCCTCGCCGTGTACTGGCCTCAGTACTGACCGCTCTTTCTTTTTCCTTTGCCCTTTGTCGGCACCCCTTTTGTTTAAGCAGGTTTTGAGATCGACGTCGTTAGCAGGGTTACCCTTCCGGCTTGGCCTGGGCAGGGTTATGGACGCCATTGGTTATTCTTCAGGGCTCTTAGCCCCATTTGCATCTTGTCCGTAGTCGGACGCTCTATCATTTTCAAGGTGATTTGGATCTTTGTATATTATATCTGTATTCTTGACTCGTTGAGTCGCTGTTGTACATATCTGTTCTGTGGGTCCCATCGAGGACTGTTGTGTAATGTTATTACTTCGTTTTCCACCCGCACGAAAGTGCCTGGTGGGCACCTTCGAATCGTTTCTATGCGGGTTTCGCCAAAACTTGCATAGGGCCGATTCTGAGGGTGTTACAGTTTGAGCCGTTGTCCGTGATGATGCTGTGCGACACACCGAACCTGTAGACTATGGACTTGAAGAACTTGACGGCTGTTTTGCCGCTTTGGTTGGTGAAGGGCATGGCCTCAATCCACTTGGTGAACTTGTCGACTGCGACCAGGAGGTAGACGTGGCTTCCCTTTGAAGATTTGGGAAGTTTTTCGATCATGTAGAGGCCCCATTGGGCAAAGGGCCATGATAGTGTTATGGGCCTTAGTTCTGATCCTGGTGCTTTCAGTTTGTCCGCGTACCTTTGGCAGGCGTTGCATCTTCGGACGATGTCTTTGGCATCGTTCATGGCCGTTGGCCAATAGAATCCAGCTTGAAGAGCTTTGGCGACTAGGGCACGGCTACCTGCATGATGGCTGCAGATGCCTTCATGGATGTATTGAAGGATGGTTTGGCCATCGCCGATGGTGACGCACCATTGGAGTACACCCGAAATGCTGCACTTGTACAACTCGCCATTGATTATGGTGAAGACCTTGGACCGGCGAGATATTCGTCGGGCGTTTGTCGGGTCATCAGGCAGTTCTCTGTTTATCAGGTACCGAAGGTATGGATGCGTCCATGTCTCTTCGATTGCCATGACATGCATCAGGCTGACCAGCTCGGCCTCGGTGTCGAGCATTTCGTGTCCTTCGGGTGGCGCAACCCTCGAGTGTTCCGCTTATTCGGGTGATCCCTTGGGGAATTTCCTTTTGATAGAAGGTACGCAGATTTGTTCGAGGAACACACCTAGTGGCACCCGCGTGCAGGTGGAGCCGATGTTGGCGAGTCTATCGGATTCCTCGTTGCTTTCCCTTCCGACGTACCAAAGCTCGCAGCCGTCAAAGTCACCTTCGAGTGAGTTGTAGAGCGCGCGGTACACGATCATGTTGGCACTATGAGTGTCGCACTCGTTCACCGTCTGCTGGACAACAAGGTTCGAGTCACCGTAGATGACTAGGCACGTTGCACTGCAGATCTTGGCCATCCTCATGCCATGGATGAGGGCCTCGTATTCAGCCTTGTTGTTGGAGGCGCGAAATTTTATCTGAATGACGCATTTCATCTTATCGCCTTGAGGGGACGTCAGTATGACGCCAGCTACTGCTCCAGCTTCACGCTTGGAGCTGTCGAATGTCATCGTCCATGATTGCATCATGTCCGAAGAGTCTAACAGCTGGAGCTTCATCTAGTGGACGAGGAAGTCAGGGAGGACCTGAGATTTCATGGCCTTGCGCCACTCATATACTATGTCTAGAGGGGACAGCTCGATGCCCCACAAGACTACGCGTCTCGTGGCTTCGGGTTTGTTCAGGATGTTGGACAATGGTGCCTCATTAACAACCATTATCTGGTGCTCCTAGAAGTAGTGGCTCAGCCGCCGAGCCGTCATGAATACGCCGTAGGCGAGGTTCTGGTAGTGAGGGTACCTCTGGTTTGTTGGTGCTAGTACCTCGCTAAGGTAGTAGATTGGGCGTTGGAACCCATGGGCCTTGCCTTCTTTGGGTCATTCGACCACGAGTACGGTGCTTACCACCTGGTGCGTGGCTGCGATGTACAACAGCAGAGGTTCTCGTTCCTTTGGCGTGACCAGAACAGGCGAGGTGGAGAGCAGGCGCTTGAGGTATTCGAATGCGTTGTTTGCTTTAGGTGTCCACTCGAACTTGTCCACCTTGCGCAACAGTTGGTAAAAGGGCAAGGCCTTTTCGCCCATGCGACTGATGAATCTGCTCAGCGCTACAATGCGTCCAGCTAGCTGCTGGACTCCTCTGAGGTTCTTCGGCTTCTCCATGGTTAGTATGGCTCAGATTTTCTTTGGATTCGCCTCGATTCCCCGCTGAGAGATGAAGTAGCCAAGTAATTGTCCAGATGGGACACCGAAGGCGCACTTTTCTGGGTTCAGTTTGATCTTATAGTGATCAAGGTTATCAAATGTCTCGCGGAGATCGTCGATTAGTGTCTTGGCTTCCTTGGTCTTGATGACTATGTCATCGACATAGACTTGGATGTTGCGACCAATTTGGTTTTTTAGACATGCCTGCATGCATCTCTGGTATGTGGCGCCTGCGTTCTTCAGCCCAAAGGGAATGGTGTTGTAGCAGAACACTCCGAATGGCGTGATGAACACCGTTTTCTCCTGATCTTGGACCTTCAACCGAATCTCGGAACCTGCAGTCGAATCAATGATCTGATCGATCCGCGGTAGAGGGAAGTGGTCCTTGGGATAGTACTTGTTGAGCGATGTAAAGTCGACGCACATCTACAGGATGTCCGTGTCCTTCTTGGGGACCAGCACTGTATTGTCCAGCCACTCGCTCTCCTTGATTTCTCGGATGAAGTTGGCATCGAGCAGTCTGTTGACTTCGATTCCAACGACTTCAGCTCTTGGTTCGGACAATCATTGGGTCGACTTCTTGACTGGCTTTGCGTTAGGGAACACATTGAGTGTGTGCTCGACGAATTCCCTAGGAACTCCTGGCATGTCCACAGGACACCACGCAAAGATTTGCCAGCGCTGGCGGAGGAATTCGACGAGCGCGCTTTCCTATGCGGGGCCGAGGTCATTGGCAATCAGCGCCGTCTTGGAGGCATCCATTGGATGGACCTGCACCTTTTTCGTGTTGACTGTGGAGTCGAACGACATGTCAGGTGTGTTTTGCCTGGAGACTGGGGGCGCCCCGTTGTCTGTCAGCTCTCGGAGCCTCGTGAGCTCCTCCTGCATGCCGAACAACTGGGAGATTCTGTTGAAATATCTATCGCAGTGGTCGGATCGGGTGAAGCTTCCCTAGACGGTGATGATGCCCCTGGGCCATGTCATCTTGAGCATCAGGTACACGTAATGCGGTACTGCCAGGAATCTTGCGAATGCCATGCGCCCAAGGATGGCGTGGTACTGTGATGGCCAGTCTACCACTTCGAACTCCAGCCGCTCGCGCCTGAAGTTTTCGGGCTGGCCGAAGATGACGCCGAGCCATATCTTTCCTAGGGGATATATGCCCTTCCCTGGTACTATGCCGTGGAACATCGTGTCGGATTGTTCCAGGATGCACAGCGGGATCCGCATCGCTGTGAGGGTGCTGACGAACATCAGGTTGATGCCGCTGCCGTCGTCCATGAAGACGCGGCTCATCTCGAATCCTCTGATCTGCGCCTCGAGCACCAGGGCAGCATGACCTGGGCGAGGGATCTGGCGAGGGTGACCCGGTCGATCAAACGTGATGCAAGACTCCAAGCCACTGAGGTACTCAAGGATGGCAGGTGGAGCGGTCACGACCAAGCTGACATGTCGGGTGATCTTCTTTTGCACCCTGTTGGTAGGGCGTCCCTTCTAGATCATCAGGGCCCCTTTTGGCGGTGGGTATCCTCCTGTACCATTTTTTGGTGAAGGTGCGATTGCTGGATTCGACGGTCCCACGAGTGGTGGTGGAGGAGCTCCGTGGGCGATGTCACCTGGTGCAGGTGTGGGTCCGAACCCAGGATTCACGATCTGGCATCACATTTAGGTGAGGCCCTCGCTGAGTTTCTGGAACTCGCGGTAGTCCTTTAGCATGTGGCTGGCCTTCTTTTTGCCATCCTGCTTGTCGATGTAGAAGTGGATGGTGCAGGGACCAGACAACTTGTCGTACGACGAGGGTTCGTCGTCACGGCTGCGATGCTGCCATGTTTGTGTCGGGCGCCCTCCATCGCGGGAGTTGCCTCCACGGTATCCGCTGTTGCGGTTGCCGTCGTTGCATCGGTCGGTGTAGCCAGCCACAACCATGTCGACTCCGTCACGATCGTTGTAGACGCGCGATCTTTGCTTGCTGCGGTGTTCACGCCTACGGCCATAGTCATCCTCATCATACGAATGCATTCAGTGGAGGGAATCTTCGCCATCTGCCCACCTGTTGGCGATGTCCATGAGGTGGTCGAGCGTATTGGGCTTGACGCGCCCAAGTTCTTCCTTGAAGTCCAGGCGCTTGACACCGTACTTGAAGGCATCGATCGTCCTTTCCTCGGAGATGTGCACGGTGGAGTTCTTGACGTGGGACCAGCGCAGGATGTATGAGCGAATGGATTTGCCAGTATGTTGAGTGCAGGCCCGTAGTTCCTCGATCGATGTTGTCCTCTTGCTGGTGCCCTTGAAGTTGCGGATGAAGCTGTACGCTTGCTCCTCCCAGCTTCGGATGGAGCCTGAGGACAGGCTGCTGAGCCAGATCCGGGCTGCGCCTATCAGCTGCAGCTGAAGGCATTACAGGGTGGTGTTCCTGTTACCACCGTGAAGCTTGACGGACGAGAGGTGATCGTTGAGCCAGGCCTTTGGGTCCTGCGTGCCGTTGAACTTAGGGGTGTCCGAAGGGAGCTTGAAACTTTTCGGCATTCGTGTGCACCAAACAGATCTGCTGAAGCATCGGGCTCCGCACAACTCTCCGTCGCCATCCTCGTCGGATTCGGTTGAACACGCGTGTTTGGCGTGTGCCTTGTCGACCTTGCGCTGGGCGAGGTCGTTTCGAGCATAGTAGTCGCTGCTGCGACGCCTTGGGCTCTTGTGACGTCGAGGTAGATCGTGCTCATCCTCGTCGGATGAGGGTGGGGGCTACGGTTGAATCTGACCGCAGCCTTTTTCTTCGGCTCCACAGGAGCTTCATCGTGGAGCGCAACTCCGATGAGTCCGAGTCCGGCTAGCGCGGACTTGTGCATGGCACTCTTCGGGTCACCCACCGGAGGTGGATGGGATGCGAGGTACATGGTGGCTGTCGTGATCGCAGCCTGTGACATCTTTGGTATGACGTTGTTGTTGATGTCCATGGACATGAAGGACGTGTTGAGGGCCCTCATGATATCGCGGCGTGCGGCAGGATCCATGTGCTCCGTGCGGGAGCGATGCTTGTTGGAGTTGTTGCCATGCGAGCTGGAGCCACCAGCGGCGGAGAGCGCAGCTCGCCGCGCGCTAGACTCCGAAGCTGCCTTCTTGCGTTTGTCGAGGTCCTCCATTAGCTTCACCTACCGGTTATGCTCGCCGATGAGGAGGAGATGGTATGCCATCAACAAATCCCGTGAAGCATTCACAGGTAGGATGATGTTGCCCGCCATGGCTTCGCGTGTCTGGCACCATCCGTCCTCGTTGAGGTTGATCTTCTGATAGGCGTTGGCGTCGCCCTCATTGGGCTGGAGGGGTGGATCTCCCCCGTTTCCTCCATTCCCAGTCTGATGGTTGGGTGGTGGGTTGGGCGCGGTCGAACCTGGTGGAAGTTCCGATTCACCCTGGATAACCACGACGCATTGGTAGCGGCTGCGGATTGGGTCACTACTGCCGCATCTTTCGGATCCGGAACCGTAGGTTCCTTCGTCTGAGGGAGGACCGCACAGATCTGAGTTGCAGCTGCTGCTGTCATATGACTCATATGCCAGCATCGACGTGTGTAACACGCTGATGGGTGGGACCCATGAAGCAGGTCTGATGGAAGGCGGTGGCACCCACTCTGGGAGACGGAGGGTGCCGGTACACCCCACCTGGAAGCAGAAGCTCCCTAACAAAATTTCGAGCCCGTCGCCTACGGGCTCGAAATCCCTCATGGTGGCTGGCGAGTGGGCGGTGAAGTCAAAGGTGCCGAAGAGGAGATGGCTCCCCGTCGCCAACGAGTTGTAGATCGCTCCAGATGGGACCGTCACGATCGCACAATCAGCGTCCCCAGTTCCCATAGACGGCGCCAATTGACGAGGTTTTGACTCGCCAATGCCCATTGTTATGGACTTGGGTTTTGGAGAAGATGGGGATGCTGGAGATCACGGAACGGTTAGCAAAAAAGCAACACGGGGACACGATATTTACCCTGGTTCAAGCCCCCGGAGGGAAAACCCTACTCCTTCTTGTCTGCTCTTGATTACGGCGGAACCAAAGATTACATGGGTGCGCAGATGCAATCTGGCGTGAGGTGCGCATGAGGTGAGTTGGTTGTCCTCCTCGCCATGCCCTCATAGCCTTTATATAGATAGGCAGGTCCCGGGCGTAGGTCGAGTCGGTTACATATTAGGGTTTGCCCCTTTGAAATTCTATCTACTCTATTCTTGTTCTCCAAGGATCCGAAGGCGTCATGGGCTTCGGCCACCTGAAACCTCCGCAGGCCGCGTATCTTTTCGTGGGCCTTCCTTGGGCTAGACTAGGTATGCCAATGTTGTATACCCGCGGGGTATAACCATGTCATCTAGTTTCCAAGGTAAATGACAGAAATCTCTTCGGTTGTAGATGTGATGTTGCCACTAGGGAGAAAACAACGGTATCTTGTTCATAGAACAAGTGGATTGTTTACCTTACACACTTTGCTTAAAGTAGTTATTTGTTGCTTGCAACTTAATACTGGAGGGGTTTCGGATGATAACCTGAAGGTGGACTTCTAGTCATAGATGCAGTTGGATGGCGGTCTATGTATATTGTTGTATTGCCCAATCGAATCTCATAGAATCTTTTTGTCTGGTATTGCATTGTTATGACTTGCTCAGTTCCTTTCAATTACCCTGTTGTAATTTGTTTACCCTTCATGCCATGTTGTTTATCTAAGGAGAGCACCTCTAGTGAACTATGGACCCCGGTCCAATCTTTACCATTGATACATCTTCCACTGTTACTTGTTTACTTTCTGCAAACCATTACCTTCCACACCATACATTTAATCCTTTGTTACAGCAAACCAGTGAGCTTGACAACCTCATTGATTCGTTGGGGCAAAGTCTTGAGTTTGTGTTGTGCAGGTCTCCGCATTGCTTGCAACACCTGTGTGACGTTTCCTTCCTCCTACTGGTTCGATAACCTCGGTTTCTTACTGAGGGAAAACTTGCTGCTATGCTGCTTCACACCTTGCTCTTGGGGTTCCCAACGAAGCACTCCTACATCAACTCAGCGCCGCATCAACAAGCCGAGTAAGAAAATATTAACTAAGCTAAGCATGTCAACGTGGCCACATGCCCACCAGTCAGTGACTAGGGTAGGTTAAGTCTGGGTAAGAAAAGTAATTCTCTGTTTGCAATATTATTTAGAAAATGATTTAGGAAATGATTAAATCTTGTTAAATTACTAACTTTTGTTTTATAATTCAGAAAAATATTTTTAGTATATGAAAAATTTCAGAAAAATAAAATCTATAACATTAAACTATTATCAAACATTATTATGTTATCAATTTAAGTAATTATTATTTAATAAAGATTTGATAAAAATATAAATAAAATTAAACATTTAAAATTAAACATTTAAAATAAAAATATAAATAAAATACCAAAAATCTTAGAAAAATAAGAATTATAATTTAAAACTATAATAATGCATTATTATTTCACTTAATTAAACATTTATTATTTATTGAGTATTTATAAAGTAATAAATCTTATAAAAATCATATCTTATTATTTATAAATCACAAAAATAAATGTAATATACCAAAATAATCACAAAAATAATAAATACATGTTAAAAATATAATATTCCACTTTTTAGGTAAATAAAAATTTAAACACTTTAATAACTTGAATTTAAACCTATTTCCTTAGTTGATAATTCATATAAGGGTAAATAAAAAATTGCTAATATTTCTAAAATTAGCCAATTGAGTCTAATAAATAATATTAGTCTTAAATATTAATAATATGAAGTTAAAATGGTTCAACACGTTTAAAATATAATCTTATTGAATTATCATTCCACCATAAGTGTAGAATATTTTCTAAAAATATCCTATTCAAATGTAAAATCCTTAAGGATAATTTGTGACTAAATAAAACCTTGTCCCTTGCTTCAACCACAAGTTATAAACATACCAAAACACTATATTGAAAAGCAAGCCCCCAACATGGTCGCTATGACTTTTGCAGGATGAGGTGATAGCGGACAGCGTGGCCGAGGACAGGGAGCTGGTCGTGGGCAGCAGCGATGTGGCATCCCGCAAAACCACTACTAGAAAATCGCGTTGAATTTGTGCATTGCATCGTCATCATCATGCATTGTTTGCCAAAACTATGTTCGTAAAACCCCGTTTTATTTTCCCAACGCCCCATCTTTTATTAAAACGCCAAACCCCGGATCTCCGGATTATTTTGTTTTGTTGCCATCGGGTTTCAAACGGCCCAATTCAATTAAATAAAATATTTAATTATTTTTAGCGGGGCAGTCGAACGGGCCAAAGCGACCCGAACGACCACCCCAGAGTTCTACAAACGGTCCGTCCCTTATTCCTAAAGCCACCCAAAAATCTACCCAACCCTAGCAGCCACCTCACCCTGCCCAATAGCATCACGCCACATCAGCCCATCTCCTCCCCACCCAATCCTAGCCTCCACCTAGACCCCTCTCTCTCACCTTCCCCCACCACACAACTCCCCACCCCACTCCCAGCACACGCACACACTGTCACGCAACACACCAACAAGACTACACGTCAAGGCCAGCCTCTTGGGCCCACGCTGGGACCCTCCACTGCCGCCCGTCGTGGGACCCACAGGCCCCACCCACGCGCCTCCCACGCGCCTCCCTCCTCACTGCCTCTTCCCGAGGCCATGGGCCCTCCTCTTCACCCGACGCCTGGGCTCTCTCCACCTCCTCCTGGCGCCCGCGCCGCTGCTGGGCTGCTCCCGCCAACAAGCGCCTCCCCACGTCCCGCCTCCCTGTCATGCCGGACGCTCCCGACGACCAGCCACTGAACCGCTGCCAAGGCCAGCGACCTCCTCCCTATGCCCAGACGCCACCGGGCCGCTCCTCCTCCGAGGCCGCCACACCGCCCTCCTCCCAAGCTCCTCCCGACCCGGCCCGTCCTCCTCCGCGAGCCGCCTCGCCGGCCTCCGCTGCCTCGCTGACCGACCTCGCCCGGGCCTCGCCTCGATCTCCGCCACCAAGCTCCGTCTGCCCGCCATACCCTCCCGCTCGATCTCCGCCTACCTCGCCCATCGGTCGACGCCGTCGTGCAGCGCCCGCCATGTCCGCCTGTTTCCCACCATCATCGCCGACCGTTCGAGTCGGCATCTCCTCCGCATCCCGCCTCCGCTCGCCCAGATCGGCTTCTCGACCTCCTCCTCGCCTTTCTGCTGCTGCCGCTGCTCGGCTACCGCTGCCTCCTCCCGCAAGCCGCCTTCTTCTATCCAAGATGCTCGTGGCCTACCTCGTCTCAGCCGTGGCAAGCTTCGCTGCTTCCTCCGTGCCGCGTGTGTCGCTGCTGGCCGTCTTCCGTTCCTAGTCGCTGTCGCCCTCGCATAGCCCATTTGCGTGCTTCTGCGGTGCTGCTACTCTATACTTTTTGGTGGAGTCGCATCTGTGGTGGTGGCATGGTGATGGCGCAACCCACAACAAGAACTTTAGATCACATCAACAGACAAGATCGACACCGTCCTGGATGTACCCGATGAACCACTGGCATGGGACCCGAGCACGACACTGGCACCTCGGCAACACATAAGTGACCCAAGACCGACATCGCCACCGAGAACTCCCCCGGAACGCCAAGTTCGTCGTCACGGATGCGACAATTACTCCTCGAGGACGCCAAGTTCTTCGCCTCGGACACCGAGACCCGGGATCGTCAAGTTCTCCTTCCGGAAGCATCGACGCCCGTGCGACAAGGTCTACTTCACGGATCCGAAGACCCTAACCCCGGATGTCGAGATCGACCCGACCCGTGAATGCGACAAGATCCGCATGCGACAAGAACGACACCGACCCAAGTTCTGCTCCCCGGATATCGAGACCCCGATGCGACAAGATCGGCCCCGATACCGAGAACGACCCCGGAATCCGAGAACGTTCCGCCGAGATCAATCCGTCGAACCCTGGACCCCGAGACCGACCCCGAACCCCGAACCCCGAAACCCCAAGATCGTCGAGAACCACGATGTGAACCTTTTCCGACCCTATTTTATAAATGCATAATAACAACTTGTTGCATATTAAATTGTCATCTCGCATGCATATCGGTGGTTTGGGGGCCTTATGCCGATTCACCTATTAATTAAATATGGGGCCCATATGCGGCAAATCTAGCCTTATATTGGCCTCATTTAAACATGTGTAGCGAACCGTTCCATCTGTTGTCTTGCTAAACAATATTTAATTTATGGGTATCTAAATAACATGAACCACCTAAATAATTGTCGGGACCCCGGTTCCGCTTAACATGACCTAATTGCATCGCACTTTTCCATGCCATCCATCATACATGCATCATGCCGATCTTCTGCCGTTTATTAAATATTGCACCCGGTGTTTCATCTAGTGCTTTGCTTCTTCGCGGATAAGGCCGTTGAGTCGATGTGAGCTTCGCCGATATTCGGTTGAACCTTCGGCAATGTTTTCAGGCGAGCATCTCCCCCCTTTCTACCTATCTTACTTTTATAGTATTTACTTCCCTCCTGTTGATCTATTGCTATCTGTGTTGCGTTGCTCTAGTTTTCGTACCCGTGATTTCCTTGCAGCCTTATATTGCCTTGGACACATCCTATTACCTGTTGTTTGGTAGATAGTTGGACTTATGCGTCGTAGTCGCTTGCTCGAGGTTGATGTGTGTCGTCATATGCCACAGATTCTTGATGTATTGCCGCATGTTGAGGTTGGAGATGATTCTAGTTTTACTTATCGTCACTTTAATTTCTGTTTAACAACTAAAATTGAATAAGCAGAGGCATCGGTGGGTGATAGAAAATATTTGGTTTCCGAACACCCACTTGTGTCCCGTAAGACCCCGAGTACTTGATTCCTGTTCCTTGATTTATCGCGCTATCCACATCCGGGAGGTATATGGGACCCCCCTGAGCCAGAGCTTAATTCCGTCTTATTTCTTGGGGCCACAAACTAGTTTGAGGTGTTTTTACTATCCTGTACTTATGCCATGTTTACCGCTTTATTTACGATTGTGCGAGGTGCACACCGCATCATTTAGGATCGGGACACGTTACGCTATCGACAAGCCCAGCCACACTTCGGGTTCCCATTGCTTACCGCCCACCCAAACCTTGAGGCCGTCTCGAGCTTGCTTACTCGCTGCGGATTCTACTTAGGGTGGCCCCTGAAATATTTCTGAATCTGTGATTGTTCATCGTGAAAGCCTCGTTGGGTTTTGATTTGGTTTTTCCGAGGCTGATCGGCGTGTGTTGCTATTGGTGCACCCCGCCGGGTAAAACTTTCAAAGCCGTGTCCGGATATGGACGACTTGGAGCACGCTTTCTTGATCATAGACAAGCATAACTAAAGTTTATCGCTATAAATTTGACTTATAATGACTAGTAATCAGTTTCACTATAATGGAATGGCTAATTAATACTGCCCACAATTGCTTGTTTGGTTGTCGCCATGCATAACGTATCTCGACTAGTAAGTATTGCAACTACAACGAAATGTCGAATAAAAGTACCAACAACCGCTGGGTTTTGGGTTTATCTCATGCTATCATGTCAGACCGATTAGTAGTATCGCCACTATAACGGAATGGTTAACTAAAAGTGCCCACCGTTTACTTTATCGTGACGATTATCTATACCGACTAGTAATTGCTGCAACAATAATCGAATAAATAAACGCCAGCGGTGTGAGTTCCTCGGTTGACTTCCTCGTTTGGTCTCGAGGGGAAACGCCAGATGGGTTTGTTTGGTGATAGCTTGGTCGGATCGGTTAGGTCATTCTTATCCCCTCGATTTCCGCGGTTGTATCGAGTCTCTATAGGTTGTTTATTGCTTCTTCACGCCGCCACCCACCATACCTATGTAGGCGAGGACCGAATTCTAGCCTCGCTGCATCGCCTCGATCGACGCTCCTTCTTTGTTTTCTGCTTTGCCTTTGTCGGCACCCTTCTGCTTAAGCAGGTTTTGAGATCGACGCGTTAGCAGGTTACCCTTCCGCTTGGCACAGGCAGGGTTATGGACGCCATTGGTTATTCTTCAGGGCTCTTAGCCCCATTTGCATCTTGTCCGTAGCTGGACGCTATATCGTTTTCAAGGTGATTTGGATCTTTGTATATATTATATCTGTATTCTTGACTCTTCGAGTCGCTGTTATATCTATCTGTTCTGTGGGTCCCATCGAGGACTGTTGTGTAATGTTATTACTTCGTTTTCCACCCGCACGAAAGTGCCTGGTGGGCACCTTTGAATCGTTTCTATGCGGGTTTGGCGAATTTTGCTCAAACTTGCATAGGTCCGATTCTGAGGGTGTTACAGAGTGGTATCAGAGCTCAGCTACGATATTCCACAAGTCCAAATCAGAGGATAACCTAGCTAACGGCCGAAGTAGAGTGTCAAAACTATTTTCGAAAAAAATCGGTTGGATAGTTCTGACTAGGTCTGGTTTTACTCCTTACCCCTCTGCTGTTCTCCTCTTACCTCTACGTGTTTTGAATCCGCTCTCTTCTCTTTCTTCGAGTCCAGGAATTCTCGTGGTTGGGTTTCCGTCGTACCTTCAGGGTTTCGCTTTCTTCCTTTTGTAACGGAGGTGCTACGATCATCAATCTGCAACTTGTCTGTTGTACCCTTCATCCAATCTTCTGTCCTTGAGCTCTTTATCCATATGTGTTCCTTGCTGGATATCAGTGTCGTGAAAAACATATGAGAAGGACGAGCTTTGGTGAAGTTGGGGTTAACCTTGAGCATGTGTTGTTCATGCCAATGGAACCACCGCGAAACCTAATCAGTGTGTCTTTCATACGATTTCTGCTGGCAACACTCCCTTGTTTCCGAGCCTCGCTTGTCGAGATCTTCAGTCTGATTCCGAGAGTTGGATGCTTAATCCGCTTATTCGCAATGCGAGTAATGGTTTGAGTGTGGGATGGAGTAGCTACCCTACCACTGCTCTTATCATTCGCTCTTGTACGTCGAATCAGTGGATCCAGCAGTTTACTCCGTCCACGGAAGTTAGGGGTGGCTTTAATTGCGATACCTCTACCTTCGACCTTTTGTTTCCGGAGTGCTCCCTCGACGATCAGGAACAACGAACCTTTGTTGGTGGTGTCGCCGTTTTCAAGATGAAGAAGGAACCCTCGTTAGTGGTGTCGCGAGGATCTACACGAAGCGCGAAGTATCATACCGCCGACCTTCCTTCCGGTACCATGAGGCGGATCTCGAGGGCGAGATCCCTTGTTAGTGGTGTCGAATTGTGGCATCCCGCAAAACCACTACTAGAAAATCGCGTTGAATTTGTGCATTGCATCGTCATCATCATGCATTGTTTGCCAAAACTATGTTCGTAAAACCCCGTTTTATTTTCCCAACGCCCCATCTTTTATTAAAACGCCAAACCCCGGATCTCCGGATTATTTTGTTTTGTTGCCATCGGGTTTCAAACGGCCCAATTCAATTAAATAAAATATTTAATTATTTTTAGCGGGGCAGTCGAACGGGCCAAAGCGACCCGAACGACCACCCCAGAGTTCTACAAACGGTCCGTCCCTTATTCCTAAAGCCACCCAAAAATCTACCCAACCCTAGCAGCCACCTCACCCTGCCCAATAGCATCACGCCACATCAGCCCATCTCCTCCCCCCA
This sequence comes from Avena longiglumis, assembly GCA_030063025.1. Lineage (NCBI taxonomy): Eukaryota > Viridiplantae > Streptophyta > Magnoliopsida > Poales > Poaceae > Avena > Avena longiglumis. Next base: position 440,941,070 of record CP125975.1, on the reverse strand, counting down.
CCCAATCCTAGCCCTCCACCTAGACCCCCTCTCTCTCACCTTCCCCCACCACACAACTCCCCACCCCACTCCCAGCACACGCACACACTGTCACGCAACACACCAGCGCACTACACGCCGCGCCAGCCTCCCCTTGGGCCCACGCCTGGGACCCTCCACCTGCCGCCCCTGTCCCGTGGGACCCCCTGGGCCCCACCCACGCTCCCAGACGCCTCCCTCCCCTCACCTCGTCTCTTCCCCGAGGCCGCGCGGCCCTCCTCTTCACCCCGACGCCGCGGGGCTCTCTCCACCTCCCTCCCGGCGCCCTCCGTGCCGCTGCCTCCGCTGCTCCGCCCAGCGCCCCCACGTCCGCCTCCCGTCGCGAGCCGGACGGCCTCACGACCAGCCTGAACCGCCGCCACGCCCGCAGCCGACCTCCTCCTCTGCCAAGACGCCACCGCCGGCGCCCTCCTCTCCTCCGAGCGCCCGCCACCGGCCCTCCTCCAAGCTCCTCCCGACCCGCCGCCACGTCCTCCTCATGAGCCGCCCCTGCTCCGTCGGCCTCCTCGCTGCCCTCGCACCGACCCGGCCTCCCGGGCCCTCGCCTCGATCTCCGCCAAGCTCCGTGCCCGCCCGCCATACCCTCCCTACCACGCCCCACCGCGAAGTCGACGCGTCTGCGGCGCCGCCATGCCCGCCTGCTTCCCACCATCATCGCTGCCCGCTCGAGTCGGCATCTCCCTCCCGCATCCCGCCTCCGTTCGCCGCCTCCAGATCGGCTTCTCGACCTCCTCCTCGCCAAGACTGTCGCTGCCGCCGGCTGCTCGGCTGCCTCGCTGCCTCCTCCTGCAAGCCGCCTTCTTCTATCCGGCATGCTCCTGTGGCCTACCTCGTCTCCAGCCGTGGCAAGCTTCGCTGCTTCCTCCGTGCCGCGTGTGTCGCTGCTGGCCGTCTTCCGTTCCTAGTCGCTGTCGCCCTCGCATAGCCCATTTATGTACTGCTGCTTTGCTCTATAATTTTTGGTGGAGTCGCATCTGGTGGTGGCATGGTGATGGCGCAACCCACAACAAGAACTTTAGATCACATCAGCATGACAAGATCGACACCGCCCCGGATGTACTCGATGAACCACGGCATGGGACCCGAGCACGACACGGCACCTCGGCAACACATAAGTGACCCAAGACCGACATCGCCACCGAGAACTCCCGAACGCCAAGTTAAATGCGTCACGGATGCGACAATTACCTCGAGGACGCCAAGTTCTTCGCCGGACACCGAGACCGGATCAAGTTCTCCTTCCGGAAGCATCGACGCCCGTGCGACAAGGTCTACTTCACGGATCCGAAGACCCTAACCCCGGATGTCGAGATCGACCCGACCCGTGAATGCGACAAGATCCGCATGCGACAAGAACGACACCGACCCAAGTTCTGCTCCCCGGATATCGAGACCCCGATGCGACAAGATCGGCCCCGATACCGAGAACGACCCCGGAATCCGAGAACGTTCCGCCGAGATCAATCCGTCGAACCCTGGACCCCGAGACCGACCCCGAACCCCGAACCCCGAAACCCCAAGATCGTCGAGAACCCTGATGTGTGAACCTTTTCCGACCCCCCCTATTTTATAAATGCATAATAACAACTTGTTGCATATTAAATTGTCATCTCGCATGCATATCGGTGGTTTGGGGGCCTTATGCCGATTCACCTATTAATTAAATATGGGGCCCATATGCGGGCAAATCTAGCCTTATATTGGCCTCATTTAAACATGTGTAGCGAACCGGTTCCATCTGTTGTCTTGCTAAACAATATTTAATTTGCGGGGTATCTAAATAACATGAACCACCTAAATAATTGTCGGGACCCCGGTTCCGCTTAACATGACCTAATTGCATCGCACTTTGCCATGCCATCCATCATACATGCATCATGCCGATCTTCTGCCGTTTATTAAATATTGCACCCGGTGTTTCATCTAGTGCTTTGCTTCTTCGCGGATAAGGCCGTTGAGTCGATGTGAGCTTCGCCCTGATATTCGGTTGAACCCTTCGGCAATGTTTTCAGGCGAGCATCTCCCCCTTTCTACCTATCTTACTTTTATAGTCTTTATTCCCTCCTGTTGATCTATTGCTATCTGTGTTGCGTTGCTCTAGTTTTCGCACTGATATCCCTTGCAGCCTTATATTGCCTTGGACACACCCTATTACCGTTGTTTGGTAGATAGTTGGACTTATGCGTCGTAGTTGCTTGCTCCGGTTGATGTGTGTCGTCATATGCCACAGCTTCGATGTATTGCCGCATGTTGAGGTTGGAGATGATTCTAGTTTTACTTATCGTCACTTTAATTTCTGTTTAACAACTAAAATTGAATAAGCGAGGCATCGGTGGGTGATAGAAAATATTTGGTTTCAACGCCCACTTGTGTCCCGTAAGACCCCGAGTACTTGATTCCTGTTCCTTGATTTATCGCGCTATCCACATCCGGAGGTATATGGGACCCCCGAGCGAGCTTGATTCCGTCTTATTTCTTGGGGCCACAAACTAGTTTGAGGTGTTTTACTATCCTGTACTTATGCCATGTTTACCGCTTTATTTACGATTGCGAGGTGCACACGCATCGCTTAGGATCGGGACACGTTACGCTGTATCGACAAGCCCAGCCACACTTTCGGGTTCCCGATGCCACTGGCCCACCCAAACCTTGAGGCCGTCTCGAGCTTGCTTACTCTGAGGATTCTACTTAAGGGTGGCCTCAAATATTTCTGAATCTGTGATTGTTCATGTGAAAGCCTCGTTGGGTTTTGATTTGGTTTTTCCGAGGCTGATCGGCGTGTTGCTATTGGTGCACCCGGCCGGTAAAACTTTCAAAGCCGTGTCCGCGGATATGGACGACTTGGAGCACAGCTTGATCATAGACAAGCATAACTAAAGTTTACTGCTATAAATTTGACTTATAATGACTAGTAATCAGTTTCACTATAATGGAATGGCTAATTAATACGCCCACAATTGCTTGTTTGGTTGTCGCCATGCATAACAGATTCGACTAGTAAGTATTGCAACTACAACGAAATGGCTGAATAAAAGTACCAACAACTGCTGGGTTTTGGGTTTATCTCATGCTATCTGTATCTGATTAGTAAGTACTGCCACTATAACGGAATGGTTAACTAAAAGTGCCCACCGTTTACTTTATCAGGACGATTATCTATACCGGACTAGTAATTGCTGCAACAATAACTGAATAAATAAAACTGCCAACGGTGTGAGTTCCTCGGTTGACTTCCTCGTTTGGTCTCGAGGGGGAAACGCCAGGATGGGTTTGTTTGGTGATAGCTTCAGGTCGGATCCGGTTAGGTCATTCTTATCCCTCTCGATTTCCGTCTTGTATCGAGTCTCTATAGGTTGTTTATTGCTTGTTTGCCGCCCGATCCACCATACCTATGTAGGCGAGGACCGCCAATTCTAGCCTCGGTAATCGGCCTCGATCGACGCTCCTTCTTTGTTTTCGCTTTGCCTTTGTCGGCACCTTCTGCTTAAGCAGGTTTTGAGATCGACGCCGTTAGCGTGGTTACCTTCCGCTTGGCCTCAGGTGGTTATGGACGCCATTGGTTATTCTTCGTGGCTCTTAGCCCCATTTGCATCTTGTCCGTAGCTGACGCCTATCGCTTTCAAGGTGATTTGGATCTTTGTATATTATATCTGTATTCTTGACTCTTTGAGTCGCTATTATATATATCTGCTCAGGTCCCATCGAGGACTGTTGTGTAATGTTATTACTTCGTTTTCCACCCGCACGAAAGTGCTTGGTGGGCACCTTTGAATCGTTTCTATGCGGGTTTGGCGAATTTTGCTCAAACTTGCATAGGTCCGATTCTGAGGGTGTTACAAGCGAGGCAGTGAAACTACCTCGGCAGTGCTTCGCGTTCCCCAAACCTATGAGGAGTACCGTGATATGACGTGCCTCGTACACCTCAACGCCAACGGCAAGGCCACCCACACCAATCGCCATTGCAAGTTCATCAACGACCTCAAGGAGGACCCGGAGTCCGGCTACAAGCAAAGTCGGAAGAACAGACCGCGAGGAAAGGGCAAGGGGAAGAAGAAGGAGGAGTCCAAGGATTCAAGTGACATGGACGAGGACGTTGACCCCAAGCACGCCACCAAGAGCGACGACAAGGGCTAGAACCCCTTCGAGAAGAAGGCGGCAGTTTTCCACACTTTCCTTGGCACCCCCACCGTCCGACAACAGAAGACCTCCATGAGGGTACTGATGGATACTCTACCCCCAGTTCCCCAGTTCCTACGCTGGTCGGAGATTCCAATTACTTGGGACATGAAGGATCACCCAGACCTCATCCCTACGGAGAACCAATACGCCATGGTCATCAACCCCCTGATTGACGGCAACGAGTTCACCAAATGCATGGTGGATAGTGGAAGAAGCATCAACATCATGTACCTGGATACATTGAAGAAGATGAACTTGACGGAGGCAAACCTAAGGCGGACCAACACCATCTTCCACGGTGTAGTTCCTGGTCGGGAGGCTCGGTCCCTTGGGTGCATCACACTTCAGGTCGCTTTTGGCGATGTCAATAATTACCGCCAAGAACGCACGACCTTTGAGGTGCTCCCTGTTGGAATTATGCCCTAGAGGCAATAATAAAGATGTTATTATTATAATTCTTGTTCATGATAAAGTTTATATTCCATGCTAGAATTGTATTAAGCGGAAACTTTAATACTTGTGTGGTTTGTGAACAACACCGTGTCCCTAGTACGCCTCTATGGACTAGCTCATTGATCAATGATGGTTAAGGTTTCCTACCATAGACATGAGTTGTCAATTGATAATGATATCATATCATTGGAGAATGATATGATGGATAGACCCAAACAAAGCAGAGCAATTAGATCGTGTCATCGTGTTCGTCTTTGCGAAGCTTTTCCTATGTCAAATATTGTATTCCTTAGACCATGAGATAATGCAACTCCCTGGTACCGGAAGAAAGCTTTGAGGTCATCAAACGTCATCCTATGAGAGGGTGATCATAAAGGTGTCTCTCAGGTGATCGGAAAGTATCTGTTGGGTTGTATGTATCGAGATGGAATTTGTCCCTCCCAAGTCGGAGAGATATACTTCGGGCCCACTCGGTAATCGATATCAACACCGCTTGCAAGCATGTGGTTAAGGAGTTAATCACAAAGTGATATCGGATTACGGAACAAGTAAAGTACTTGTTGTGAACGAGATTGAACTAGGTATGACGGCATATGATCGAATCTCGCAAGTAAAATATCGCGAGACGAAGGGAATATATATATGGGATTGATTGAATCGGCATCGTGGTTCATCCGATATGATCATCGATGAATGTGTGGGAGTCAATATGGGTGCCTGCACCCGCTGTTGATTATTGATAGAAGATCATGTCTCATATTCTCGAACCCGCAGGTCACACACTTAACGATCTCGACGCTAGGATAGATTGGATAATTGGTTTATGAATTTTTGTTCGAGTCTCGGATGGGATCCGGATATCACGAGAGGTTCCTAATGGTCCGGAGAATAAGATTCATATAAGGTAGTGCAGTTTTTGGAGTTCGAATTGTTCCGGTTAATCGGTATTGTACCTAAGCTTCTAGAACCTTCCGGAAGGGGACCAACGTGGCCCCACCTTCCGGGAGGGGCATGGGCCTATGAGGGAGTGTCCTGGCGCATTGGGCCAGGCACAAGGCCCCATAGGGCCCAGCCGATCCTAGATAAGTTTAAACTCGTTTAAACTAGAGATAGGATTTCTAGATAAGGGAGAGTTTAAATCGCTTAAACTAGAGATAGGATTTCTAGATAAGGGAGAGTTTAAATTGTTTAAACTAGAGATAGGCTTAGAGGAGGGAAAGGCCGCCCCCTCTATATATAGAGGGTGCGCCTCCCCACCACACACCTTCTTCCAAGCCCTAGCCTTGCTACCTTCCTCTCTCCTCCCGACCGCTTGTAGGCGAAGCCTGCAGCAGAAATTCTCCACCATATACACCACGCCGTCATGCTGTAGATCCAATCTATCTCTCCACCATACTCGCTGGTCCGAGGAAGGAGGAGACGTCAAGGTGCTGCACGTGTGCATCTCACGGAAGCACCGCCACTTGTGGTGCTAGATCGGATCGGATCGCGAGGAGTAGAAGCGAGTACGACTACATCACCCACGTTCCGATTTAACGTTCATTGTGCGAATCTTCAAGGGTATGAAGATCTAATCCAATCTCTCGTTGTTTGCATCTCCTAGATTAGATCTTGGCTTTCCTCTGCTCGCTCCGTAGAAAATTTTGATTTACTATGCCGCCAAACCCTCGGTGGTATCGAGCTAGATCTATGCGTAGATGTGTTTCACGAGTAGAACGCAACATGGTTGTTGCGGCGTTGATGTTTTCTGTTGCAAGCCTCTTGTTTGTGTTCTTCTTATGACGCGGATAGTGAGATTGAAGCAGTCCAGCCAACCTTACGCGACGCCGTTCATGAGACCGCTCCGCACTTGACGTGTGGCTTGTACCACACATGCGTGGTGGATGTCGGTTTCTCTCACTATAGTTGTCGGTTCTCTCACTATAGTTGTCATGGAATTAACACCGAGTTTGGCAACCATAATATCACCGCTGGCTTTCCGAGGTAAGAATCGTTCTTAGCATCTACTCCCATAAGCCACGTAAAACATGCAACAACAAAGTAGAGGCGTCTAACTTGTTTTTGTAGGAGTGTTTTCGTGATGTGGTATGGCCCAAGATGTGATGTGTATATTGTATGCGATGATCATGTTTTGTAATGTTTCACGACTTGCATGTCGATTTAGTACACAACCGGCAGGAGCCATATGGTTGTCTTTATAATTGTGTATGACCATGAGTCAACTTCTTATACGCCATGTAATAGCTTTACTTTATCGCTAAGTAGTTAGCAATAGTTGTAGTTGCTATTCGTGGTGGAGGCAATCATGGTGGAGTGATGTAGATCATGCCTAACGCACAAGATGGAGATCATTATTGCAAGATTGGCTATACCATGTCACATAAAGTTATATGCATGTGATGTTTATCCTTTATGTATCTTATTATGCTTAGATCGCGACGGTGGCATTATAAGATGATTCCTCACTTAAAGATCAAGATAAAACTGTTCTCCCAAGTATGCACCGTTGCGAAAGTTCGCGTGTCCAAGCATCACGTGATGATCGGGTGATATAGACTCTACGCTCACATACAACGGGTGCAAGCCAGTTTTGCACATGCAGAAATACTTGGGTCTAGCTTGACGAGCCTAGCATGTACATACATGGCCTCGGAACACAAGAACCGAAAGGTTAAGCATGAGTCATATGAATGATATGATCGACACTTTGTTGTCCACCATTGAAACCACATCTCTTCTCGTGATGATCGGATTAGGTGTGGTGAATTTGGATCGTGTTCACTAAACAACTTGAGGGATGTTGAATTTAGTGGGAGTTCATCTAGTAATTTGATTAAGTTGAACTATTTATCATGAACATAGTCTAAATTGTACTTGCAAATACTGTAGATCACATGGCCAAGTCCAACTTCAACTTCAACGTATTTGCTGAGATAGAAAAGCTTAGAAACAATGGGTCTAACTTCACCAAATCGTTCCGCATTCTGAGAATCATTCTCGCTGGCGGACAAAAGGACTATGTCCTTGAGAAAGCGCTATGTGACGCCCCTGCTATAGATGCGCCGGCTGATGAAAAAGCTGTTTATCAGTCGCGCAAGGATGATTATGATTTGATTAAGATCGCCATGTTGTATGCTATGGAATCGGATCTTCAAAATCGTTTTGAGGAGTTCACCGGGCCCTTTGATATTCCCGAGGAGCTGAAAAACATGTTTCAGACTCAAGCCCGTTCTGAGAGATATGAGATCTCTAAGAAATTCTTTAACTACAAGATGGAGGAAGGGAGGTCCGTTAGTGAGCACGCCATTAAGATGTCGGGCTACACTCAACGCCTTGAGCAACTGGACTGCAAGATTCCAGAGGAGCTCAAGATTGACACTCCTAGCTACAAAAGTTTTGTAGTTGATCACAATCAGATTGGTTCCACTGATATGATCACTGAGCTCTTTGCTAAGATGAAAGTAGCGGAGTTGAACATCAAAAAGAATAATCATGTGTTGATGGTCAGCAATCCCCCCACCTTTAAGAAAGGTAAGGGTGCAAGGAAGCCCTTCAAGAAAGGCGGCAAGCGTTGCCCTCGCGAGAAGAAGCTCAGTCGGTCCCAAGCGGACCTTTGAGTGCTTTTATTGCAAGGACAAGGGTCATGGAAGCGAATCGTCCAAGTACTTAGCGGACAAGAAGGCTGGCACCATCAAAGGTATATTTGATATACATGTTATTGATGTTTTCCTTACTAGCCCTCGTTGTAGTGCACAGGTATTTGATACGGTTCGTTGCTAATATTTGTAACTCGAAGCAGAGCTACGGAATAGACGGCTTGCGAGGGATGAGGTGACGATGCGTGTTGGCGGATCAAGAGTTGATGTGATGGCGTCGCACGCTCTCCTTAGTTTTACCTTCGGGATTAGTTTTAAACCTTAATAAATGTTATTATGTACTGCGTTGAGCATGAACATCATTTCCGGATCGTGTTTATTGCAAGACGGTTATTCATTTAAATCGGAGAATAATGGTTGTTCTATTTATATGAGTAACATCTTTTATGGTCATGCACCTCTTGTGAATGGTTTATTTCTTCTAAATCTCGAAAGGGATGAAACACACATCCATAACATTGAGGCTAAGAGATGCAAAGTAGATAGTGATAATACTACTTATTTGTGGCATCGCTGCTAGGTCATATTGGTGTAAAGCGCATGCGTAAACTCCATTCGATGGACTTTTGGAGTCTCTTGATTTTGAATCATTTGACACATGCGAACCATGCCTCATGGGCAAGATGATCAAAACCCGTTCTCCCAGTATGATGGAGCGAGCAACGGACTTGTTGGAAATCATACATACCGATGTATGCGGACCGATGAGTGTTTGATGCGCGGTGGATATCTCTATTTTCTCACTTTTACCGATGACATAAGTAGATATGGGTATATCTATTTAATGAAACATAAATCTGAAACGTTTGAAAAGTTCAAAGAATTTCAGAATGAAGTGGAGAACCATCGTAACAGAAAGATTAAGTTTCTACGATCCGATCGTGGAGGTGAATATTTGAGTTATGATTTTCTCACGCATCTTAAAGCAAGTGGAATAGTTTCACAACTCACGCCACCCGGAACACCACAGCGCAATGGTGTGTCGAGCAGGAATCGAACCCTATTAGATATGGTCCGATCAATGATGTCTCTTCTTGATTTGCGTTATCATTTTGGGGTTATGCATTAGAAACCGCTGCATTCACTTTAAATAGGGCTCCATCTAAATCCGTTGAGACGACACCGTATGAAGCGTGGTTTGGTGCTAAACCTAAGTTGTCGTTTCTTAAAGTTTGGGGATGCGAAGCTTACGTCAAGAAGTTGATGCGGACAAGCTCGAACCCAAAGCGGAGAAATGCGTCTTCATAGGATACCCTAAGGAAACCATTGGGTATACCTTCTATCACACCGAAGGCAAAGTGTTTGTCAGAAAGCAGTTCCTTTCTTGAGAAGGAGTTTCTCTCGAAAGAAGTGAGTGGGAGGAAAGTAGAGCTAGACGAGGTTATTGAACCTTCTCTTGAATTGGAGAGTAGCGCACACGAAATTGTTCCATGCCTTTGCACCAACAATAGAGGAAGCTAATGACAAGGATCATGAAGCTTGGACGATGTCACATCTTGAGCGTCGCAGTCGACAAGGTCGCGTGCCCCTCCCGAGTGGTACGGCAACCTGTCTTGACTGTCTTGTTGGTAGAAGACAATGAACCTACGAACTATGAGGAAGCGATGATGAGCCAGACTCGAGAAATGGTGGAAGCCATGAAATCCATTGGGATCGATGGCGAAAACCAAGTATGGACTTTGGTGGATCCTCCTAGCGACCGAAAGGCCGTTGAGTGCAAATGGATATTCAAGAAGAAAGAAAACGGACGCGGATGGTAATGTTACCGTCTATAAAGCACGGCTTGTCGCAAAAGGTTTTCGACAAGTTCAAGGTGTTGACTACGATGAGACTTTCTCTCCCGTAGCGATGTTTAAGTCCATTCGGATTTTATTAGCAATTGCTGCGTTTCATGATTATGAAATATGGAAGATGGATGTCAAGACTGCTTTCCTCAATGGGAACATTGATGAAGAGTTGTATATGATGCAACCCGAAGGTTTTGTCAATCCTAAGGATGCTAGTAAAGTATGCAAACTTCAGCGTTCCATTTATGGACTGAAGCAAGCATCTCGGAGTTGGAACCTTCGTTTTGATCAAGTGATCAAGAGCTTTGGATTTGTTCCAAATTGCTACGAAGCTTGTATCTACAAGAAAGTGAGTGGGAGCTCGGTGACGTTTTTGGTACTATATGTATGACATATTGATTATTGGAAATGACGTCAACATGCTTAACGATGTGAAGAGTTATTTGAACAAGTGTTTTTGAATGAAAGACCTAGGTGAAGCTGCTTATATATTGGGCATCAAAATCTATAGAGATAGACAAAGACGCCTGATAGCTTTAAGCGGTACATACCTAGACAAAGTTCGAAAAGGTTCGAATGGATAAGGCAAAGAAAGGTTCGAGGCCTATGTTGTCGGGTAAGATATTGAGCAAGGCTCGGTGTCCATACCATGAAATGATAGGAAGCTATGAGCAAAGTGCCTTATGCCTCGCCATAGGTTCCATCATGTATGCCATCTTGTGTACAAGACGGATGTGTCCAATGCTCTTAGTTTGACGGCAGATATCAAAGTGATCCGAGTGGAACATGGACAGTGAAGAACATCCTAAAGTACCTAAATAGAACTAAAGAAATGTTCTTAGTCTATGGGGTGATGAACGACTTGTCGTAAAGGTTACGTCGATGCTAGTTTCGACAATCGACAAGGATGATTCTAAATCTCGAACGGGATACGTGTATATTTTGAATGGAGGAGTGAGTGGAGAAGCTGCAAGCAAAGTGTGATCGTGGGATCTACAGAGAAGCGGAATACATGGCTGCTGCAGGCGTCAAGTGAAGGAGTTTGGATCGAAACTTCATCATCGAGCTTGGCGTGGTTCAAGTGCATTGGACCCATGGAGATATTGTGTGACAACACTGGCGCCATAGCACTCGCTAAGGAACCAAGATATCATCCAAAGACCAAGCATATCAACCGCAAGTTTCATATAATCCGATATTATATAGCAGATGGAGATCTTAAGATTAGCAAAGTACATACGGATCTGAATGTCGCAGATCCATTGACTAAACCTCTTCCACGTGTAAAACATGATCAACACCTCAGTGCCATGGGTGTGAGATTGTTGCCAAATGTAAACTAGATTATTGACTCTAGTGCAAGTGGGAGACTGTTGGAATTATGCCCTAGAGGCAATAATAAAGATGTTATTATTATAATTCTTGTTCATGATAAAGTTTATATTCCATGCTAGAATTGTATTAAGCGGAAACTTTAATACTTGTGTGGTTTGTGAACAACACCGTGTCCCTAGTACGCCTCTATGGACTAGCTCATTGATCAATGATGGTTAAGGTTTCCTAACCATAGACATGAGTTGTCAATTGATAATGAGATCATATCATTGGAGAATGATATGATGGATAGACCCAAACAAAGCAGAGCAATTAGATCGTGTCATCGTGTTCGTATTTGCGAAGCTTTTCCTATGTCAAATATTGTATTCCTTAGACCATGAGATAATGCAACTCCACAGTACCGAAGAAAGCTTTGAGGTCATCAAACGTCATCCTATGAGAGGGTGATCATAAAGGTGTCTCTCAGGTGATCGGAAAGTATCTGTTGGGTTGTATGTTTCGAGATGGAATTTGTCCCTCCCAAGTCAGAGAGATATACTTCGGGCCCACTCGTGTCGATATCAACACCGCTTGCAAGCATGTGGTTAAGGAGTTAATCACAAAGTGATATCGGATTACGGACAGTAAAGTACTTGCCGTGAACGAGATTGAACTAGGTATGACGGTTACGACGATCGAATCTCGTGCAAGTAAAATATCGCGAGATGAAGGGAATATATATATGGGATTGATTGAATCCTGGCATCGTGGTTCATCCGATATGATCATCGATGAATGTGTGGGAGTCAATATGGGTGCCTGCACCGTTGATTATTGATAGAAGATCATGTCGCATATTCTCGAACCCGAGGTCACACACTTAACGTATCTCGACGCTAGGATAGATTGGATAATTGGTTTATGAATTTTTGTTCGGAGTCTCGGATGGGATCCGGGATATCACGAGAGGTTCTAGAATGGTCCGGAGAATAAGATTCATATAAGGCAGTGCAGTTTTTGGAGTTCGGAATTGTTCCGGGTTAATCGGTATTGTACCGGAAGCTTCTAGAACCTTCCGGAAGGGGACCAACGTGGCCCCACCTTCCGGGAGGGGGCATGGGCCTATGAGGGAGTGTCCTGGCCGCATTGGGCCAGGGGCACAAGGCCCCATAGGGCCCAGCCGATCCTAGATAAGTTTAAACTCGTTTAAACTAGAGATAGGATTTCTAGATAAGGGAGAGTTTAAATCGTTTAAACTAGAGATAGGATTTCTAGATAAGGGAGAGTTTAAATTGTTTAAACTAGAGATAGGCTTGGAGGAGGGGAAAGGGCTGGCCGCCCCCCCCCCTCTATATATAGAGGGGTGGTGCGCCCCCTCCCCACACACACCTTCCTCCAAGCCCTAGCAGCCTTGCTACCTTCCTCTCTCCCTCCCGACTGTTTGTAGGCGAAGCCCTGCGTAAATTCTCCACCATATACACCACGCCGTGTTGTAGATCCAATCTATCTCTCCACCATACTCGCTGGTCCGAGGAAGGAGGAGACGTCAGTCTTTGCCGTGTGCATCTCACGGAGGCACCGCCACTTGTGGTGCTAGATCGGATCGGATCGCGAGGAGGAGAAGCGAGTACGACTACATCACCCACGTTAAACGAGCGTTCATGTGCGAATCTTCAAGGGTATGAAGATCTAATCCAATCTCTCTCGTTGTTTGCATCTCCCAGATTAGATCTTGGCTTTCCCTCTGTTCGCTCCGTAGAAAATTTTGATTTACTATGCCGCGAAACCCCTCACTCCCCTTCAAGAGCGTGTACCACGTCATATTCGGCCGCGACATATTCCACACCTTCATGGCCAATCCATGCTTCGTCTACAACAAGCTCAATATACCCGGACCAAACGGTGTCATCATCGTATCTGGAAGCTTTACCAAAGCAAGGGACTACAAGATTGGAGAAGCAGCCTATGTAGAAGCTGTCCTCTATAGCGAAGAATTCAAGGAGATCCAGAGCAAGGTCGATGCCTCGGAGATGCCCGCGTCGAAGAAACAGATTTCTGACTCCGCCACAGCATTCAAGGACGCCATTGAGACCAAGCCGGTGGAACTTGTGGTAGGCGATGCCTCTAAGACCACCGCCATTGGGACGAACCTGGACCCTAAATAGGAAAGCGCGCTCGTCGAGTTCCTCCGTGAGAACAGGGACATCTTTTCCTGGCAACCTGCTGACATGAAAGGTGTATCTAGGGAACTTGCCGAGCACAACTTGAATATTGATCCAAAATGTAAACCAGTGAAACAACCGCTATGACGCTTCGGAGACGAGAAGAGGCGCGACATAGGCAAAGATATAGCTAAGTTACTTAAGGCTAGTTTTATCCGAGAAGTCCTTCACACCCGATGGGTGTCCAATCATGTACTTGTCCACAAAAAGGGAACCAAAGAATTAAGAATGTGCATTGATTACACCGGCTTGAACAAGGCATGTCCCAAAGATCTGTTTGCTTAGCCTCGCATTGACCAAGTCACTGACTCGACGGCTGGCTCAGAGCTTTTGTGTTTTCTCGATGCATACTCAGGATACCACCATATCAAGATGAAGAAGTCAGACGAATTGGCCACTTCGTTCACTACACCCTACGACGCGTTTTTCTATGTCGCGATGCCCTTTGGGCTAAAAAACGCAGGTGCTACATACCAGTGGACAATGCAACATTTCCTACACGATCAAATGGTCGGAACGTTCACGCCTATGTGGACAATATAGCGGTGATGTCTAAAACATCAAATGACTTAATCTCCGACTTAAAAGAAACCTTTTATAATCTCCGGAAATACAACATGATGCTTAACCCTAAGAAGTGCATCTTCAGGGTTCCAGCCGGCAAATTGTTAGGCTTCATCGTTTCCCAACGTGGAACCGAGGTCAACCCGGAGAAAATCAAGGTCATATTAAACATAAATCGTCTGACATGCCAGAAGTACATACAACGTCTAACAGGTTGCGTTGCAACAGTTAGTCGGTTCGTCAGCCGACTTGGAGAGAAGGCTCTGTCGCTGTACAAGTTGCTGAAGAAGGCGGACAAATTCACGTGGACGAACGAAGTAGATGCAACATTGAAGCAGCTCAAGGAGATACTTTCCTCAGCACCTGTCCTTGCAGCACCCGAGCCTGGGGAGCCCATGTTAATTTACATGGCGGCCACCAACCGGGTAATCATCATCGTCATCGTGGTAGAGCGGAAAGAACTTGTGCATGAGTACGGAGTTTAACGACCAGTTTACTATGTAAGCGAGGTCTTGACGGAGTCCAAGTAGCATTACCCACACTACCAGAAGATAGCTTATGGACTGTTCCTTGCTTCTCGCAAGCTGAGGCACTACTTCCAGGAGCACCCTATCACAGTTGTGAGCAAAGCTCCACTGTCCGACATCATCAATAACAACGACGCTATAGGAAGGGTCGCGAAGTGGGGCATTGAACTTGCCGCCTTCGAGATTACCTACAAGAGACGTGACGCTATCAAATCACAAGCTTTGGCGGATTTTATCGCAGATTGGATGGAGATGCCAGATGCTACCCCAATGTCGGAGCCGGAATATTTGGCGATGCACTTTGACGGATCAAAGCTACTCAACGGCTCGGGGGCTGGTGTACTGCTGCAGTCACCAACCGGGGGAAAGATGCACTACGTTCTGCAGATCCACTTCGAGGCTACGAACAACATGGCGGAGTATGAAGCACTCATTCACGGACTACGCGTAGCCAAGGATATTGGCATCAAGCGCATAGTTTGCTGTGGAGATTCCGACTTGGTTGCCCAGCAGGTGGCTGGCACCTGGAACGCGTGGAACTCTATGATGGCAGCATATCGAGACGAAGTGGACGAGATAGCCAAGTGCTTCTTGGGCTACGAGGTCAAGTATGTACCTAGGGAGCAAAACAAGGCGACTGATCTATTGTCTAAGCTTGGATCAGGGTGCAAATGAATTCCGCCTTGAGTTTTCCTGGAGCATCTATGGACACCATCCGTGAAGGGAGTAGACATAGACAACCCGGATAGAGTTGACTCTTTCATTCACATAGTGACAAAGGTCCCTCCGGCTTGGACAAAACCATTCATGGAATATCTCGTACACGGAACTTTGCCTAACGACAAAGTCGAAAGACGACAAATAATACCTCGAGCAAAGGGCTATACCATAATCAATGGACAACTCTACAAAAGAAGCACCACTGGTGTATACCTTAAATGTGTTTCCCAGCAAGAAGGTATTGAAATCCTACGCGAAATCCATCTCGGAGATTGTGGGCATCACGCCGCTCCTCGATCGTTGGTCGCTAAAGCCTTCCGGCAAGGATTCTACTGGCTGACCGCTAGGACGCTGACAAGCTGGTTGAGACATGCATGGGATACGAGTACTATGCCCGACAACCACATGTTCCTGCTGAAGAATTGCGAACAATACCAATAACTTGGCCATTTGCAGTCTTGGGGATGGACATGGTAGGTCTGTTGCAAACGGAACCATGTGGGTTTACGCATCTGCTAGTAGCAGTTGATAAATTCACCAAATGGATAGAAGCTAAACCCATTAGAAAGCTCGATGGAGCAACTGCCCTTAGGTTTGTCTAGGATCTAGTGGTGATATTTGGTCTCCCACATAGAATTATCACCGATAACGGCAGCAACTTGTCACTCAGAGAAGTGGAGTCTTATTGTTGGGAGAAAGGGATATGACTTGACCTTGCATCTATGGCACATCCATAGTCCAATGGTCAGGTTGAGCGAGCCAATGGATTAATTTTGCAGGGAATCAAGCCACGTCTGGAAGCACCGCTACATAGAGCAGCTGGAGCCTAGGCAGAAGAATTGCCATTTGTGCTGTGGAGTTTACGAACTACACCCAACAGATCCACCGGCTACACCCCTTACTTCATGGTATATGGAGCAGAAGCCATCCTGCCTTCTGACATCCTTCACGATGCACCAAGAGTTGCCGCCTACGACAAAGATGACATTGAAGAATCCAGACACTTATATGTGGACCTTCTCGAAGAGGAGCGCGTATTGGCATGCCAAAGATCCGCCATATACTAGCAGAAGCTATGCAGCTACCATAGTCGCCGCGTTCGGCATCACTCGTTTAAAGAGGAGGACCTGGTGCTCCGACTTAAGAAGAAGAAGTCACACAAATTATCCCCGCCATGGGAAGGACCTTCATCATAAGCAAGACGCTACTCAATGGGTCTTACTACCTCGTTGACAATCATGAAGTCGAGGATAGACCCAACGAGGATCATAAGCGTAAGCGACATGACCCGGATGATGACTACCCGGAGCTTGATCGGCCATGGAACATAGCACAACTACGTCCTTTCTACACTTAGCATTTTTATCTATTGTGTACATATTATATGATCAATGAAATAAAGCTCGCTGGTTCGCTCATATTTCCGAGTCTTTTACCTCCTTTAGTGTTCATTTTTGGATCGTATAAAACCTTTATGCAAAAGCTTTGCGATTGCACTTGTGAAAATTCCGCTTACGGGCGTTAGCTTAAGTTTTCTGTTCTACACGCTCTTTGTCGTTTTTATGTGGATTCTGGAGTAGTGACTTTTGGCACTTATTGTCGGCGATTTTGTGCTTAGGTTATTGACGGTGCCATTGGGCATCATTGCCTGAGCACATGGTTCCACAATGAGTCTTCCGACTCACGGAAAGTCAAGCATAAAAAACTGAGTAACGGATAAGCCAGCACTTGCTTAAAAAATATATACATGCTGGAACCAGTTCTTGAGTAGTAGGAAATAACAACCATTGTTTTTCCGCCTTAAGTAAAACAAGTAGTTTTTACGCATACAAATTCCAGAGGAAACAAATATTACATATTGTTTACATATTGTTTTCATTTCTCTGGCGCAGGCAACTTGGATGCAGCGTCATCAGCAGCAGGAGAGCCATCCTCCTCGAAGTCGGAAGTTTTGAGGGACTCGGGGGAGATTTGGTTATCGCCGTCAATGATCTCCATGGGCACGAAGACGTTAGGGTCGACCAACTCGGCGACTCTGGTATCAAAACCCGCGACCGACGCCAAGATAGCCTTGTGATCTATCGCTTGGTCTTCGTCGTCCATGTCGGGGATACCAGAGGTCACCGTGTCGATGTCGGCGTTTTCTTAGTGAGCCTTGGCCATTGACAGCGCCATCCTCGCGCCAGCCCGGGTACATGAAGCTTTCCAGCTTGCAATACGCTCGGGGGCTTGGCGCAAGATCTCCAAGAACTTCATCACGGAATCCACCGCTTTGATGTTGATCTGGAGGTTCTTGGCTATCTCCTTGTCTTGCATGATGGCGGTATTGATAAAGTTGCCAGCAAGGACCATGCATTCTTTTGGCGGAGGAGGTGACTGGGTCAACCCAATAGGAGCTGTAAATTTCCGACAAAGGAATGCATGAGTTCAGTCAAACAAAAGTTCAAAGTATCCAACTCACAGAAGTACAAGGCGGAGAATCACTCACTGAAAATGCTAATCTCAGCCTGTTGGAGAGTTTCCGCCATAGAATCCCGTTCTTGTCGGAGGATCTTGTATGCTTTGACATTGTGCTGATTTTGCTCATCGGCATATTCCTTCTGCTCTTTTAGCATCTCGATCTCCTCCTTCAAGCGGTTCATCTCTTCATTGGCGGAATACTGTAGGACTTTCATGGAGTCCTCATGCATCTTCAGCATATCCTTCCTCTCCTGCTTAAGGATCTTGTTTTCTCTATCCAGCTGCTGAATGTGCTTAGATTGCTCAACAATATCTTTAGCCTTGGAAATGGTTTCTGCAAGTCAGAGAATGAACATTACACAATGAGTACTCGGAGAATGTTGGCACATGGCTAAGTCGGAATATGAAAAAGAAAGGAAAAACAGACGCTTGCTCTTGATGATTTGTTCCTTCAAGAAGGCAGTTTTACCCTTTTCGGCTTCCAAGTCCGTGCGCGTCTTCTGGTACTTCTCATTGGCCACGCCTCTCCGAGCATTCTCATTCCGTGGAAAGAAAATTTAACGTTGTTTAGTCTACTTGGAGCATCTAGCCAGATAACTATCCACCTAGAGGCTTGGGGGCTACAGTGAGAGTTTTTTAACTTGGCAATATACTTAGTCTTTCTTTAAGCATCTAGTCGGAACTAATTCAGTTACAACTAGAGGCTTGGGGGCTACAGTATCGAAATTTACAAACACTGCGTATGCTACTCTAACAGTATCTAGTCGGAATATTTCATTCAAACTATATACTTAGGGGCTACAGTGAGAAGTTTTCTAGCTTAGTTACTCTTGGAGAATTTAGATGCAAAGACCTATGGTTTTCCGTCTAAATCCTTGGGGGCTATAGTGGGATACTCATATGAAATGTAAAAAGCAAATAAAACTTACAAGTGCGATGATCTTGAGGTTTGTAGCACTCTCAGCAAGCAACTTACCGAAGGATAGGCTGTTCCTTGCAAGATTTCTACTTGCCGGAGAAGCTCCTCAAGACCGCATGTTGAAGATGTCGGTACCACACCAGGAACCAAAGAGGAGCTACCCGGCGTAAGTACCGGGTAGACTATCTTCGGGAACTCTATGGTTTTCTTGGATGCGGAGGCGCCGCCTTCGGCTGACGTACCACTCTCCACCACCGCCTTACCGCTACTGATGGCATCCTTAGCCGGAGCTTCAGCCATTTGAGTTGCGGTACTTTCTTGCGTCGCCTGTTCGCCGACAACGGCAAGCTCTGCGGAGGCACCTGAGCCTACTTCCATGGCGGAAGGGCCAGATGCATCTTTGGCCCGTGAGCTTGTCGGAGCAGGCGTAGACTGGACGCTGGGAGTGATAGGGGCGATGGCGGGATATGCGTGGGGAGACACGTCACGATGCAACATATCCTTAATGTTTCTAGAAGCCCCCAAAGTTTTGGAGGACTTCTTCAAACTAGTAGTGGCCTTTTTCCTGAAACGTGCAAAAAGTATAAGTACAGGAATAAGACAAGAAATGGACAATGTCGAAGGAAAAGAAGCTTACACAACAGGTGGTGCTTTAGCAAAAGGGATCTCGGTAGCTCTTCTTTTCTCCGCCTCCAGGGCGGCAGTGGGCTTCTTGGAGGCTCCACCCTCTGTCTTCTTCTTATTGCCTCCGTCGGCAGCGTCAGAGGTGGAGCTCTTCCGCTTTCGCGCCAGCGGGACATCGTCGTCGTACACGACGGTGAATTCCTTCATCTTGGGGTCATAGATTTGGACAGCCATGCTATCCGCCTCTAGACTGTTAAGCTGTTAAGTGAAATCCCAATGTGTTAGATAAGATGATAATGGCTAGACGGAAGAACTGGAGTAAAAGTCATACTCGGAAAATAAAACAGGTACCTCTGGGCACTTGCCCTCCTCGAACATGTCTTAGGTGATGGGGAAGCCACGCTTCCTATCCTTCACCTTGACGATGTCCTTGAGGCGGAGCTTGACGGAGTCGCTCGAGAAGTTGTCCTCGGAGATGCGGAGGCTATCATTCCTCTCCTTAGAGTACTCATGCATAAGCTTGGAGCAGTGCTGCAGAGGCTGGATCCGTCTGACGAACCA
Source organism: Avena longiglumis (assembly GCA_030063025.1). Lineage (NCBI taxonomy): Eukaryota > Viridiplantae > Streptophyta > Magnoliopsida > Poales > Poaceae > Avena > Avena longiglumis. The sequence continues at coordinate 440,921,042 of CP125975.1, read as the reverse complement.
ACACATGGCTAGGTCCAACCCGGTCAGACCCGTATATACGAACCACTCTATCCGCCTAATGGCGCGGGAGGATTCGTCGTCGGAGGGAAGGATGGCTTGGGATCTCCATGTCGGGGCTTCGGGAGCGGCTCCGTCGACAAAGTCTGGATACGTTTCTTCTCGGCCAGCCAGAGGGATGTCTAGGCCCTAGAAGTACGTCTGTTGCCAGTTCTTGCAAGATTCGTGGCCGACGATATCGAGGAACCGCCGGCCAGGCCAAATCTTAAAGCTAATGGTCCCACAGTTCCTGAGCTCGTCTTTGCCGGCTCCGGCTTCCCTCTTGACGTGAAGAAATAGACAAAGAGATCTAGCCTAGGCCTAATCCCTAAGTAACCCTCACAAAGCGCCGCGTCGTTGCTAAGCGCAAGGATACTATTGGGGAAGAGGTTCCGAGGCTGTACTCGGTAATGGCTAAGGACAGCTAGGAAGAAATTGGAGATGGGCAGGGAGACACCACGTACCAGTTGGGATTTGAGGTACACCTTCTCTCCATCTTGGGGAGAAGGGGTGACCTCGCCGGCCGACACCGCCCACCAGACGAGCCCCTCCGTCGTAGGTAGGTAGCCCTCGATGAGCAGCTCCTTGATATCGTGATCCGTGATATCCGAACCGCGCCAATCCCCCTTGTGGGAATCGCCTTCCTCTTCCAGCAGCTCCAGCGCCGCTGGATTGTGGTTGCCGCCGGCGAATTCTATCACCGCTGATTTGGGCAGCACCAGGCCCTCTGGGGGCACGTGGACGGTGCTCGTCGGCTTCGCCGCAGTATCGCCGGACGCCACCATGGAGGGAGCAGAACTGCTGATGGCCATTGGAAGAAGAGAGGTGGTGACTAGGAGGATTGAAGGGTTAGGGTTTTACGCGAAACGCGCGGAGAGCTCGAGGAGGTGCTCGCTGGAGGAAGAAGACAACGCAGGAGGAGAATGAGGTGAAAAGCAAAATTTCACTGCGGTTACAATTTATAACCTCCGGCATCAAGATTCGTGCAAAACGATCGAATGATTGACGTGTGGGCGACGTGTGCGGGCGCGTGCGCGGAAATTTCGCCACGTTCCCAACCGTCGCCGCCAACGGTCCGTATCATTCGTGCGGGAAAAACGGACATGATTGTGTTCTCTGCATGTGTGAGTTACGAGGCGTTGCTGATCTATGTCTACGACGTCCTAGCTGTCACTGGCAGATGAACCATCACATCGGAATATTTCGGCATGGACGGATCTAGTCCGGCTACGGAAGAGTACGATGGAAGATTCAACAATTTTCCGACTTACAAGTTGAAGACAGAGAAAACTTTGCAGGGTTCTTTGGGAGGACTACAAGATACTGCTTGACGATTTGCCGACATCCATCTAGACGGAGCATTCAACCTGAAGAGGCAAGACAGCGCAAGATCTCGGAGTTCTCCGGGGGCTACTGTGGGGATATGCTATATGGGTATCCTCATAGCATGTCTCCTATCCGGATAACCCGGGTGGCCCACAGTTGGTAGCATGGCCCATGGCCTGCTGGGCGTCCCAGTTAGATGGATCCAGAAGGGAGGCCCATGCCGGATAAAGGAAGGTTACGGAGGAGTCACCGACGTACCCGGAGCCTTGGAATGCAAGACACGCTAGACTAGTTGTAAGCAGTGTAGGACTTTGTAACCTGTCCGGCTAGGACTTTGCCTGTAACCCTAGGACCTGGCGACTATATAAGTCGGGCCTATGGGAGCCTTTAGGGCATAATCTCAGACAACCTAGTATCGTTAGCATACACCTTGCACAGCGAACCAATCCCTGTAACTCGGCGTATTGCCCTTATAGTGATTTATAGCAGGAGTAGGATTCCGCCATCGTTGTGGGATCTGAACCTGGGTAAGCTGTGTTACCTCGTACCCGTCAACCGTCTGCCTTCCCCCACGTCTCTAAACACGCACTGTGAGGACCCCTCCATGGCGTACTCGTCGGCAATACCACGAAATCTCAAGGGTAAAGTAACGCACCTCTGCAGAGTGTAAGAACTGTAACTTGTTACTCCCTGTTCCAGAAAAGAGCTACGAACGCGGCGGGAAAGGAACTCCATGAAAGTTCTGGTAAACCCGTGAAGGCTGACGGACATAGATTTTCAGAATAAAAGCAACCTTTGAAGAAATGTTTACGAAAACCTCCATGCCTACGACCTATGGTCTATGGCTGTAGATATAGTACATCAAACACTCCTTTTTAGTGAACTTGCTGAGTACGCTCGTACTCAATGTATCTTCTTAACCCTTGCTAGGTTCTAACGCCCACATACGACGTCTACATCAACTTATGCTCAAGGAAATCTTCATCAACAACTTAAGCTATTCCTTGAAGTCAAGGAAGTCAACATATACATCAATTAAAGTGAAGACGGAGTTGCCGATTAGATAGGAATATAAACTCTAGCCATAGAACCTACTTCTGTAGAGTATTGCAATAAGTAGCAATGCAAGCCCATTAGTTTAAATACTAGTCTATTAGTATGATAGTTATGAGTTGATTATTTCCGATTCTTCTTTGTAAGAAGTTTCTTTCTCTCTCTTTAACCTAGAGTGTTCTCTGGATCTTTTGAAAAGAGTTGAGTTGTAACCTATGGTCATGTCTTGGACCTGCTGTGTTTCTGTTGTACCACTCTGAGGAATGTAATACTGGTGAACGGTGTTTTATTGGTGTTATGTCAACGACTATAGTGTACTACATCATGCAGTGGTATGCTGGGTCACCGCATCCTTCTGCTCAACTCGTCTTCCCTAGACGTCAACCCTTCGCCCATATGGTGTTGGTGGGAGATCACACCATGGATGGACGACTCATGTTTCATCCAGATCATGATATGGAGCTCTGGGAGATGGGTAGATTGTGGGGAGTTGTTATGTTCTCTATTGACTTTAGTGAGGCTCCGATGAGCTCAATTGGGCAAGGGTTAATGCCTCAAATGTTGGTGTTGAGAGGCCAATAAACTTGGATTTTTTTTGCACCTAGGTTGTTTCAAAATGTTTGAAGCACGCCATTTTGTTTGTTGCGTACACACGGGAGATATTTTGCAATGATTCTACTAGTTCGTACAAGGTTCAAATGATGTTATAGTTATGTTTCTTCATTTTTCCTCATGTTATTCTTGTATGCTAATTGCGTTGGTTTTTCATGTATGCGTTGGATTCCTCTTTTAATACTCCATCTGTTCCAAAATATAAGTTGTCTTAGCCTTTTTTAAAACACATATATCTAGACGTCTTTTAGTATGTAGGTTTGAAGCAAAATAAGTGAGCATACACACTAAAAGATGCCTAGATACATGTATTTTGAAAAATAGTAAAACATCTTATATTTTGAAACGTTGAGGGAGTAGTTTCTTTCATAATACCGATGGGATTTGTTGAATATGTAGAATTTGTGTTGCATGTGCATGTTTGAAATGTTTCAACGTTTTTCAGTGACTTTTGATGGGGTCGATGGATAAATGTTACATACGCATGCAAGAGTTTGACATTGCATTGTATATCCCAAAATTTGTCATTTAAAGTAGTAGTATCTCAAAATGACCGGATAATCGGGAACGTCTAGCGCATCCACTATGGAAAGCTGATAGGAGATCAAACTAAATCGACAGTATAAGCATATGTGTTTAATTAGCACCAACTAGAAATGGATGAGGTTCATCTGAAAAAACAGAGGCATGCATAAGTGTTGCCTTCGTTTATATAAGCATCAGCCAATACTCCTACTACGCTAGGTAGTGAACACAGCCGCGACGCTCTGCCACGTTCAGCTTTGTGCGCCGCCATGCCGCTCGCCGCTCTGTTCACTGACCCATTCGTGGTCTTCTGCGCCGTCCTCTGCCTCCTCCTCCACCTCGCGCTCCGCTCCCTGCGCCCCTCCGACCGCCGTCTCCCACCGGGCCCGCCTGGCGTGCCCCTCCTCGGCGCGCTGCCGCTCGTCGGCCCGGCCCCGCACACCGGCCTCGCGGCTCTGGCGCGCAAGTACGGGCCCGTGATGTACCTGAAGATGGGCACCTGCGGCGTGGTGGTGGCGTCGTCGCCGTCGGCCGCTCGGAAGTTCCTGAAGGCGCTGGACGCGCGGTTCGCGAACCGGCCGGCGGTGGCGAGCGCCGCGGACATCACGTACGGGTGCCAGAACATGGTGTTCGCCAACTACGGGCCCAAGTGGAAGCTGATGCGGAAGCTGTCGAGCGTTCACCTGCTCGGGGCGCGCGCCGTGGCGGACTGGGCGCGCGTGCGGCGCGACGAGGCCGGGCGCGCCCTGCGCGGCATCGCGGAGGCCGCCGAGGCCGGGCTCCCCGTGGTGGTGCCGGAGGTGCTGGTGTGCGCGCTCGCCAACATCGTCGGGCAGATCACCGTCAGCAAGCGGGTGTTCGACGCGCAGGGTGACGAGTCCAACAGGTTGAACTGATTTGGTACTCCGTATAAGCTTGCACGCTTCAATGTCTGCAAAACTAAATGCATTTCGTACATGCATGTATGTATGCATGCAGCTACAAGGAGATGATCGTGTCGCTCCTGACCGGCACGGGGCTGTTCAACATCAGCGACTTCGTGCCGGCGCTGTCGTGGATGGACCTGCAGGGCGTGCAGGCCAAGCTGCGGCGGGTACACAACCAGTTCGACGGGCTCATCACCAAGCTGCTGGCGGAGCACGCCGCCACGGCGGAGGACCGCGCGCGGGAGGGCCGTCTGGACTTCGTCGACAAGCTTCGCGCAAGCAAGGACGACGAGGACGGCGAGACCATTACGGAGGTCAACATCAAGGGACTCATATTCGTAAGCTAGCTAGCACCCCACACTGCCATATTTTTCTCTTGTAAAAATGCCAATTTTTCATCCATTATTCTTTCTGACCTATCACCTGCAACATTTAACCGTTGGCCTTTTTTCGCGTGCAAAAAAATGTACCGGACGCATAGATTTAAAAACCGGACCGATTCAGTGGTTTAACTAGAAAAACCTGAACCGATGGACTTATTGGTTTTTAAGAAGCATCATTCCAAACAGCAAAAAAGCCACAAAAAAGTTTACTAGAGGAATCGAACTCATAAACCTTCTTATGCTAGGCATAAATAAAAACATGTAAAGTCCAATACCACTTGGACACACACATGACATTATGACTTTGTGATTACATATTAAAATATACATTATATTTTTTATGGTTATTTTGTTGTAAAATTTACTAAATTTTTAATAAAAAAACGGTTTATCACCATTAAACTGAATAAACCAGTGGTCTGACCAGCAAACTATGATCGGACGTGCATGCTACGCGTGCACGACACGGGAACCACCACCAAATGACCAAAATGCAATCGAGTTGAGAAGTTGTCTTTGGTGGGCAATTGTGGGGTGGGCTCCTGCTGCTACGGTGCTACCGTCCTGCTGCCAAGTTAGTGGAGTTGTTGAAAGAGAGACACATCGAGATCGAGTAGCACCGGGACAAATAATGTTGATAGCTACAGTTCAAACCCGTCAGCGTATGTAGTGGTTTCGTTATGTACGATCAAAAGTTTGAAACTATAGTCAGCTGCCATCCTTTTCTTTCAGAAAAAGGACGCGACCAATTCTGACCTAGAACTAACTTAATCCTCAGATGACGTTACTTAGTTTCATGTGCAATTCACCTATGTGCAAATCTCATGTGCACGAATCACAAAGCAAATCTAACTGTCCTAGAGTCCAGCTAGAACTAACTTAAGTCTCGGTTGATCTAGAGCTAACAAAAGGGGAAAAAAAAAACAGTACGGCCAATGCATAGATCGGGTTAGATTGATTCAAACTTGAAGCCAGATGGTCTAGGGGTCTCCGCGCGTACTAGGTACTATGCTACTGCAAATTAAGTCTTGCTATATTGGCCCCATATATGTACTACTCCATCCATTCGCAAATTAATGTACTTCTGATCTTAAGTCAAAGTTAGTAAAGTTTAACTAATTTTTTAGAAAAACGTAGCAATATTAAATTGGTATCACTAGACTTGATTTCAAATTTTATTTCATAATATGACGATTTTATGTAATGTATGTTGCTATATTTATATATAAGATTGATCAAATTTAATAAAGTTTAACTTAGACAAAAATTAGAAGTACATTTATTTGCGGGTGCAGTGGAGAGAATACATGCATGCATGTATGGTGCCGGGTATGCCATTGCTTAAACTTTCTCCTAAATTAAGACGATCAGTGACATGCATGCATGGGTATATGTTCCGACTGAAGCAACATGTAGCGACACTAATAGATGGGATTAAAACCACCAGTTTCTTCGTTGGTGGAAGAATGAGACATATGTAGCAAGCTTGCGTAGAAATGACTGAAAGCAACCGAACTAAGCGGCCCCTACTATTAATCCATGATGATGCATGTATCTAGGTATGTAGAAATATATGAAGCTAGTTTTAATTTCTTACTACAAGCTAGCATTTGCTACAAGCTGGTCATATTAGCAACATCTTTGGTACGTGGAGTCGACTGAGTATCCTTATGCGTGTCATACCTCCGTTTCATAATATAAGATGTTTTAGCTTTGTGAAACACTAAAAGAGGTCAAGATACACTTCTTTACAAAGCTAAAAGATCTTATAATTATAAAATACACTCCTTTCATAAAACTAAAACATCTTATATTATGAAACGAATGGAGTAGTTAGGAGTGACTAGTTCTCATTCGACTTGGTGGTTATTAACTCAATTCTCAGTCAAATGGCGCCATCTAATCTCATTTGCAAGTACTCATGGCTAGCAGGAATCACAAACAACGGTAGCAAGTGAGTAGACACGCACGTCCAGATCTCAAAAAGGTTGTACGTACAATGCAGCTCGCATATCTGTCTGTCTCGATCTGAAGTTGGTGAATCCTCCTGAACCACATCCATCATGATGCAAATGCATCTGTGCTGTGGCCTTACCTACTGCACTCCACTCCACGAGTCCACACATAGTACCACCTACGGACGATGCGGGTATTACGTACTGCTAAGCTAGCTTAGCTGTTCTCACGCCAAACGATCTTTTTCCACGCTACACGTAATTAACAGTGCTACCCTTTTCGCGGCCACATTTCATATCGATCGACAGCAACTACTCACCATTTCACTGTAAACAAATTGGTATGATCTTATCGCGGAGGATATCGCGGGGTCCACACTTAGCTATTCCTTGCTTTGCTTTTGAGTAAACGACATCGTGAGTCACTCAACTTGTTCTCTGTGTGCACTTAAGTCACAAATCTAAAAAACTGAACTAACCAGTCAACACAACTTGCAATCGTGTGCACTTGTGGTCACAAACATGCCTGCTGGCCGGTTTTTTATAAAAACCGGTGACGTGTCCAACACGCGAGTTTAAAAGCAGACAGACTTTTGCAAAAACCATCCTACATTTCTGTCTTGTTACGTAACGATTCAATCACCACATAGTTTACCCCTATTTTTTGTTTGCAAAAACGATTTTCATACTGTTTTATATGTGGGGCCATTTGTCAGCGATGAAAGAAGTATTCAAAATAATTGAATCGTGTGGGTTCAAATTGTTGATCTGCATGTTTCTCTGACGTGCATGTTTGGTGTTATAAGTAGGAGTACAACGTAATTCATGAATCGTGTGGGCCAAAGTGTGAACCCGGCCGGTTTAGGTTCATAACAGAATTCATGACACACGATGTGTCTCTGACTCTGTTATGCGCTTATGCAGCATCTCTGGACGCTACTACTAAGAATGTCACTTAAATCTGTGTACGTACGCTAACTAAGAACGCGTGCACGCATGCATGGATGGATATGCAGGACATGTTCACGGCAGGCACGGACACGTCGTCCATCATCGTGGAGTGGGCGCTGGCGGAGATGATGAAGAACCCGTCCATCATGGCGCGCGCGCAGGAGGAGCTGGACCGCGTCGTCGGCCGCGACCGCAGGCTCGAGGAGTCCGACCTCGCCAGCCTCCCCTACCTGCAGGCCGTCTGCAAGGAGGCCATGCGCCTCCACCCCTCCACGCCGCTCAGCCTCCCGCACTTCTCCTTCGAAGCCTGCGATCAAGTGGACGGCTACCACATCCCCGCCAACACCCGCCTCCTCATCAACATCTGGGCCATCGGCCGTGACCCCGACGCCTGGGAGGAGCCCCTCGTGTTCCGGCCGGAGAGGTTCCTCTCCGGGCCGGCGGCCAAGGTCGACCCCATGGGGAACTACTTCGAGCTCATCCCGTTCGGCGCCGGCAGGAGGATCTGCGCCGGGAAGCTGGCCGGCATGCTCTTCGTGCAATACTTCCTGGGCACGCTGGTGCACGCGTTCCAGTGGCGGATGCCGGACGGCGAGGACAAGCAGGTGGACATGGCAGAGACCTTCGGCCTGGCGCTGCCCAAGGCCGTGCCGCTCAGGGCTGTCGTCACGCCGCGGCTCGTGCCGGCCGCCTACGCGTGACTATGCTGCATATATGCGCGCAATGGACATCGACCGATCGGGTGTGGCTGCACCGTACGTATGTGGAGTTTGGGGTCGATCGCCGTGGTGTTCTAGCGTTGTCGTCGTCCATGCATGTGAACCCAACTCTCATCTTTCATGTTGCATTATTTGTGCCTACATGTTTTTGGGCTATACTAGTAGGAAAAGGGTTGATGACGGCGTTTGGAAAATGAGATTCGTAGCGTTGAACCCACACGTCACTAATCTCACTTCACTAATAGAAAGTAGTGGCGACGTTTTCAACAAACACCACCGGTTATTTATTTAGTGGTGGCTAAACGCCACCATTATATATCATAATGTGACGTTTTCTGTAAGCGCCGCCATTACATATCTATTTATAGCGTTTCTATTATTTTGAGCGTCATAATTAAGTTTTTAATTTCTTTTAAAAATCTGGTGCATCCAATTGAATATTCACAACACAGTAAGATATATTCATACATTCAACTACATAGCATATTATTACAGTCAACTACATATAGTTAAGTTAGCTAACTATATAGCACTAACTACTAGTCCTCAAAAGGATTACCAGCAATGTCCATGCCATACCTAATGTCAGCAGTAGGAATCTTGTCATCTAAAGAAGCGCCAGAGTCCGTCGATGATTTATGGCATAGGTAGTTGAAGTATCTCATGCAATCTTCATACAGATGGAAGACTAACTTCTCCTAGGCGTCCATCTTATAGGCATAGACCATCTCAGTCCTTCTCGGACCATCGAAAAGGTACGGTTCACCTCGTCTATGACTTGGACCGTGTAGGCCTGTACATGTTGCTTCAGAGGCAATAGATCGACCTGAAACCGTCCCTGCTGCCACAACGGACAATCGAAATAGTCCAGGAACTCAACTCTAAACTTGTAGGATATATTCTGCATATAGAATCATAAGAAAGCAACAATTAGCACGTAATTCGGTTGCAGGGTATATATAGTTTGGTTACTTGTGAATGAACATATCATACTAACTTCGCAGTTATAAGGGAGCACTAGCATAACCTTCTTGTTCTTGCACCTTTGATAACCACAATGCTCACACTCATCAATTCATTATACCTATATATGATCATGCAAACTTAGTTATATAGACCATTTTAGCATCATGAGTAACACGATATATCAACATAACACATAAATAGTACGATAGGTACCATAACAGTCACATGAGAACATTCTAAAGTCGAGTAGACCTAGTGTTAGTGATGTCGTTGTCACCCAAGCAGTCTCAGAAAGAGGACGGCATGCTGCTAGAGTCGTCCTGCTGCGTGCTGGAGGGGCCAGCTAACACTGCTGACATGGATATACCCCACGGGTACACGACATTGGTATACCTAGTCCAGTCCAAGGAAAGGCCATGTCGAGAAACGCAGCCCATGAAGACTTCGGGTGGCCCAAGCCCATGACGTTTTCGACTCCTTGGAGGACAAGTCTAGATTAGATAGAATTTTAAAGGGTACCAAACATAATCTGTAACCGACTTGACCTAAGCCCGGGACCTGCCTATCTATATAAAGTCCAGGAGGGTACGGCGAGAAGGATCCTCTTCCACCATCTCATACACACCTCACGCCAGATTGCATCTGCGTACCCCTGTAATTTTCGGTTCCGCCGTAATCAAGAGCAGACAAGCAAGAGTAGGGTTTTCCCTTCGGGGGCCTAAACCTGGGTAAATCACGTGTCCCGGCATTGCTTGTCTGTTAACCGTTTCGCGATTTCCAACATCCCCATCTTCTCCAAAACCCAAGTCCATAACAATGGGAATTAACGAAATCAACCCTCGTCAATTGACGCCGTCTGTGGGAAGCGGGGACGCTGATCGTGCGGTCACGACAGTTCCATTCGGAGCGATCTACAACTCATCGACAACGGAGAGTCACCTCCTCTTTGGCGCCTTCGAATTTATCGCCCACTCGCCGGCCTTCCTGAGGGATTTCGAGTCCGTCGGCGACGGGCTCAAGATGCTGTTCGGGAGCTTCTGCTTTCAGGTGGGGAAGACCGGCACCCTCCGCCTTCCAGAGCGGGTGCCACCACCATCCACCAGGCCCGCTTCATGGGTCCCACCTATCTGTGCGTTACACGCGTCGATGCTGACAGACAAGTCAGATGACAGCGGCATCTGCAACTCAGATATGTGTGGCCCTCCCTTAGATGAAGGAACCTACGGTTCCGGATCCAAAAGCTGCGGCAGCAGCGAAGCAATCCGTGGGCGCTACCTGTGCGTCATCGCCATCAACAATGTAATGGACCTACCGCCAGGTTCGAGTGCGCAACAAACACCCAACCCCCTCTCAACCCACAAGGTGAGAACGGAGGAAACGGGGGAGATTCGCCTAACATGCCTAATGAAGGCGACGCTCACGCCTACAACCGAATCAACCTCAACAAGGAAGGATGACGACAAGCACGCGACTCCGTGGTAGGCAACATAATCCTACATGTGAATGCTTCACAGGATCTACTAATGGCCTACCACCTCCTCCTCATTGATGAGCACAACCGGCAGGTGAAGCTAATGGAGGAGCTCGACAAGTGAAAGAAGGCAGCTGCAGAATCCAGCGCGCGGCGAGCTGCGCTCTCCACTGCTGGTGGCTCCAGTTCGCACGGCAACAACGCCAACAAGTACCGCTCTCGCACGGAGCGCATGGATCCCGAGGCGCGACGCGAGGTCACCAAGGCCCTCAACACATCCTTCATGACGATGGACTCGCAAGACAACGTCATGCCGAAAATGCCACAAGCTACGATCATGGCATCCACTACCTATCTCGCGTCTCATCCGCCTCCGGCAGGTTACCCGAAGAGCTCCACAATGATGCTCCTGCGGAGCCGAAGAAAAAGGTTGCGGTAAAGTTCACCTGGAGCCCTACACCCTCATCCGAGGAGGACGACCTACCCCGGAGCCATAAGAGCCCACGGTGCCACAACAGCAACTACAACGCTCGCAACGATCTCACCCAGCGCAAGATCAACAAGGCACGCGCCAAATGCGCGTGCTCAACTAAGTCCGAAGAGGAGGATGACGAGAGATGTGCGGAGCCAGATGCTTCAGCAGACCCGTTCGGCAAACGCGGATGCCGAAAAATTTCAAACTTCCTTCGGACAACCCGAAGTTCGACGGCATGCAAGAGCCAAAAGCTTGGCTCGATGATCACCTGTCGTCAGTCAAGATCCACGGCGGGAATAAAAACACCGCCTTACAATGCCTTCAGCTCTAGCTGACAGGTGCGGCTAGGGTCTAGATTAGCAGCCTATCTTCCAGCTCCATCCGAAGCTGGGAAATGCTGGCGTACAACTTCATCCGCAACTTCAAGGGCACCAGCAAGAGGCTAGCCTAAATCGAGGAGCTTCGGGCCTGCACCCAACATACCAGCGAGTCCATCCGCTTGTACATACTCCGCTGGTCCCACATCAAGAACTCCGCCGCGCATATCTCCAAGGAAAGAGCAATTGACGCCTTCAAGGATGGCGTCAAGCTCCCGGATTTCAAGGAGGAACTTGGGCGCATCAAGCCCAAGACACTCGACCACCTCATGGACATCGCCAACTGATGGGAAGATGGCGAGGATTCCGTCAGCCGAGCGCATTCGGATGACAAGGACGACTGCGGCCGCAGGCGCGAGCGCCGCAGAAAGAGGAGATCGCGTGTCTACAACGATCACGACGGAGTCGACATGGTCGTGGCTGGATACACTGGCCGACGCAACGACGGCAACCGCATCAGCGGATATCGCAGACGCAACTACCACGACAGCGGGCGACCCACGCAAACGTGGCAACGTCGCAGCCGCGATGACGAGCCTTCGGCATACGACAAGTTGTCTGGTCCTTGCACCATCCACTTATGCATTGACAAACAGGATGGTAAGAAGAAGGCCAGCCACATGCTCAAGGACTGCCACAAAATCGAGAAGCCCAGCGAGGGTCTCACCCAAATGCGGCGCCAGACCGTGAACCCTGGATTTGGGCCCGCACCCGTACCAGGTGACATCGCCCACGGAGCTCCTCCACCACCACCCATCGGACCGTCGCAGTTGCTGATCGCACCAGCTCCAAATAACGGTGCAGGAGGGTACCCGCCAAAAGGGCCCCTGATGATCCAGAAAGGGCGCCCAACCAATAGGGTGCAAAAGAAGATCACCCGCCAAGTCAGCCTGGCCGTGACCTCTCCACTAGCCATACCTGAGTACCTCAGTGGCTCAGAGTCCTACGTCATGTTCGATTGTTTGGATCACCCACGCCAGATCCCTCACCCAGTTCATGCTGCCCTGGTGCTCGATACGCAGATCGGAGGGTGCGAGATGAGTCGCGTCTTCATGGACGGCAGCAACGACATCAATCTAATGTTCGCCAGCACACTCGCAGCAATGCGGATCCCGCTGTGCAGCCTGGAACAATCAGACACAACGTTCCACGGCATAGTCCCAGGGAAGGGCATATACCCTCTGGGAAAGATATGGCTCGACGTCATCTTCGACCAGGACAAAAACTTCAGGCGCGGGCGGCTAGAATTCGAAGTGGTGGACTGGCCATCACAGTACCACACCATCCTCGGGCGCGTGGCATTCGCACGATTCCGGCAAGCGATCACGCTGCACTGCCATCAAGATGCTAGGACCCATGGGCGTCATCACCGTCCAGGGAAGCTTCACCTGATCCGACCACTATGACAGAGACATCAACAAAATCTCCCAGTCATTCGGCATGCAGGAGGAGCTCACGAGGTTCAGAGAGGTGACGGACAACGGGGCACACCCAGTCACCAGGCAAAACACACCTGATATGTCATTCGACTCCACGGTCAACAAAAAGAAGGTGCAGGTCCACCCGACGGACGCCTCCAAGACGGCGTTGATCGCCAATGACCTCAGTCCCGCATAGGAAAGCGCGCTCGTCGAATTCCTCCGTGAGCGCTGGGAAATTTTTGCTTGGTGTCAAGCGGACATGCCAGGAGTTCCTAGGGAATTCGCCGAGCACGCACTCAATGTGTTTCTTGACGCGAAGCCAGTCAAGCAGTCAATCCGGCGACTGTCCGAACCAAGAGCCGAAGCCATTGGAATCAAAGTCAATAGACTGCTCGATGCCAACTTCATCCGAGAAATCAAAGAGAGCGAGTGGCTGGCCAACACCGTGTTGGTCCCCAAAAAGGACACGGACATCCTTCGGATGTGCGTGGACTTCACATCGCTCAACAAGTACTGTCCCAAGGACCACTTCCCTTTACCACGGATCGATCAAATCATCAATTCGACTACAGGATGCGAGAAACTCTCCTTCATCGATGCCTACTCAGGCTATAACCGGATTCGGCTGAAGATCGAAGATCAGGAGAAAACAGCGTTCATTACGCTGTTTGGAGTATTCTGCTACAACACCATGCCCTTCGGGCTGAAGAACGCAAGCGCCACGTACCAGAGGTGCATGCAGGCATGCCTGAAAAACAGATCGGTCGTAACATCCAAGTCTATGTTGATGACATAGTAATAAAGACCAGGAAGGCCAAGATGCTGATCGACAATCTCCGCAAGACGTTTGACAACCTTGATCGCTACAAGATCAAGCTAAACCCAAAAAAGTGTGCCTTCGGCGTCCCATCTGGCCAGTTATTCGGCTACTTCATCTCCCAGTGGGGGATTGAGGCGAATCCGAAGAAAATCAGGGCCATACTTGCCATGGAGAAGCCGAAGAACCCCAAAGGTGTCCATCAGCTAGCTGGATGGATCGCGGTGCTGAGCAGATTCATCAGCCGCATGGGCGAAAAGGCCCTAACCTTTTACCAGCTGTTGTGCAAGGCGGACAAATTCGAGTGGACACCCGAAGCAGACGGCGCATTCGAGGACCTCAAGCGGCTGCTCTCCACCTCACCTCTCTTGGTCACGCCAAAGGAATGGGAGCCTTTGATGCTATACATTGCAGCTACACATCAAGTGGTAAGCACCATACTCGTGGTCGAACGACCCGAAGATGGCAAGACCCACGGGGTTCAACGCCCAATCTACTACCTCAGCGAGGTACTGACTCCAACAAAGCAGAGGTACCCTCACTACCAGAATCTCGCCTACGGCGTATTCATGACGGCTCGTCGGTTGAGCCACTACTTCCAGGAGCATCACATCATGGTCGTCAACGATGCCCCGGTGTCAAAAATCCTGAACAACCCCGAAGCCATGGGACGCGTAGCCTTGTGGGGGCATCGAACTGTCTCCTCTAGATATAATCTACAAGCGGCACACCTCCATTAAGTCTCAGTTCCTCCCTGACTTTCTCTTCCACTGGATGGAACTCCAGCTGCCGGATACTCCAGACATGTCGCAATCGTGGACAATGCACTTCGACGGCTCTAAGCGTGAGGCTGGAGGAGGGGCCGGCGTCATACTGACGTCCCCTCAAGGCGACAAGATGAAGTACGTCCTTCGGATGAAATTTCGCGCCTCCGAATACGAGGCCCTCATCCACGGCATGAGGATGGCCAAGATCTATGGCACAACACGCCTCATCATCTACGGTGAATCGAACATTGTCGTCCAGCAGATGATGAATGAGTGCGACGCTCACAACGCCAACATGATCGCGTACCGCGCACTCTATAACTCACTGGAAGGAGACTTTGACGGCTGCGAGCGTCGACATGTTGGCAGGGAGAGCAACGAAGAAGCTGACAGGCTCGCCAATATCGGCTCCACCTGCGCACAGTTGCCACCAGGCGTGTTCCTCAAACAAAT
Source organism: Avena longiglumis (assembly GCA_030063025.1). NCBI lineage: Eukaryota > Viridiplantae > Streptophyta > Magnoliopsida > Poales > Poaceae > Avena > Avena longiglumis. The sequence continues at coordinate 440,905,809 of CP125975.1, read as the reverse complement.
CTACGTACCCTCTATCAAGAGGAAATTCCCAAAAGGCTTAGTCGAAGATGCAGAGCACTCGGGGGCTGCACCACCCGAAGGACAGGAAAGACCCGAAAAGCTCGACACCGAGGCTGAGCTGGCCAGCCAAATGCAGGTCATGGTGGTTGAAGAGACGGTGACGCAGCCATACCTTCGGTACCTACTAAACAACCAAATACCCGACGACCCGACAGATGCCCGGCGCATATCTCGCCGGTCAAAATCCTTCACCATAATCAACAGCGAGCTGTACAAGCGCAGCATTTCGGTTGTGCTCCAACGATGTGTCACCATCGGTGATGGCAAAAGCATCCTCCAAGATATCCATGAGGGTATCTGCAGCCACCACGCAGGCAACCGCGCCCTAGTTGCAAAAGCTTTACGAGCTGGGTTCTACTGGCCAACCGCCATGAATGATGCCAAGGACGTCGTCCAGAGGTGCAACGCCTGCCAGCGATACGCGGTCAAGCCACATGCGCCAGGATCCGAACTAAGGCCCATAGAGCTGGCCCGGCCCTTCGCCTAATGGGGCCTCGACATGATCGGCAAACTTCCAAAGTCCTCGCCAGGAGGCCACGTCTTCCTCCTGGTCACAGTTGACAAGTTCACGAAATGGATCAAAGCCATGCCCGTCACCAACCAAAGCGACAAAACTATTGTTAAGTTCTTTGAGTCCATCGTCTACAAATCCGGCGTGCCTCACAGCATCATAACGGACAACGGCCTGAACTTCAACTTGAAGGAATTTCAAGCCTTCTGCGGGAACCTCGGCATCAACATATCCTATGCCTCCGTGGCGCACCCGCAGACCAACAGACAGGTCGAAAAGGCCAATGGTCTCATAGGGAGCGGCATCAAGAAGCGCCTGCCGTGCCTACTCACAAGGCTTGCGGGAGCATGGGAAGATGAGCTACCCTCTGTTCTCTGGAGCATGTGTACAATGCCAAACAACTCAACCGACTACATGCCCTTCTTCATGGTACACGAAGCCGAAGCCGGCTGCCTGTCGAGGTATGCCACAATGCCCCACGGGTCGTCGCCTACAACGAAGCTGAATCATCGGCAGCACACGAAGACGCCGTTGACACACTCGACGAGGCACGCGACATCGCCGCGGCTCATTCAGCGGTCTATCAGCAGAGTCTCCACAACTACCATAGCCGCCAGCTGTGCCCAAGGTCCTTTGTCGAAGGAGACCTCGTCGCATGACTCAAGCAAGAACGGCCCAAAAATATCGAGTCACCCTAGGAAGGATCCTATATCATCACAAAAGTCATCCCAGGTGGCGCCTATCGCCTCATGGACGTTGCATCAGGAGTCGAATACTCCAACCCCTGGAACATCGCACAGCTTCGACGCTTCTACCCCTAGTTACCCTTTACTTTCAATAAGGCTATTCAGCCAAGGCTACTCAGCCGAACAATGTACCTCTTCGTTTGCTATGAATAAAAGCTAAGTCCCTTGGCCCAAATATCTTTTTCTCCATACATTATTTCTCACAAAATACACTCGGGGACTACGCCTCACCTCACGACTCCGTCGACTGAAAACAATGCATACAACCCGAGTAGCTAACCACGTCAGGCTAACGAAAGGGACATGAAAATTACAAAGCACCACATGCCAATATATACATAACACTTTACAAAGGGCATTACGAGCCCACTCGAATAAATACAAATTTTACAGTAAGTTTTTCTTTACAGGATCTACCTATTCTGGAGCATTACATTCCCCCGCTGCTCAAACAAATCTACAATCTCCTGAGCATGTTGCGCCACAGACGCATAATGAGGGCGCATGTCCCATAGACTGCCATCTGGTCAAAGGGGTGGCCCAGTCGCCACCTCCGCAATATTGACATCATGGCAATCCAACCGAACAATAGACAAGGCAGCCTTCACCCCAGCAATCAGCTGATGCCGCACCAACACTTTGACGTGGACCACATTCCGAAATTTCGCAAGAAGACCCCCAGAAGTGGAAGGTGCAGCATCCAAGGGGAACATGACAGACCAAATGGTTGCAAGAGAAGACCTCACCTGCCTAAGCACCCGAAGAACCTGGTGTACGCGATCTTTCACCATCGCAAGGACGATGGCCCGATCACGGTCCATCCAGAAGAAACCACCAGCCTCCAGGTCCTGTTGCGTCAGGCAGTTCATCCGAATTGCGACGTGCTCATTCTCTTCCCTCGGAACGAGATTCACATCTGCACCAAGCGCGTAATGAGATGGCATACAAATAGGCTGCATCCGAAAGAACATCGGTTCACAAAGACTTACAATGAAGTTGCTCACCTATCTTCCGCAACTCCCCAAGCAAGAAATCCTCCCTGGCCGTGGCTCGCTCAGCCTTGGACTTCCACACATCCGCGTGGCCTCGAACGCTAAGGATGTCCTCCTCCAAGATGCGGATATGATCACGCAGAAAAACCAATTGCGACGCATCATACAAAGATGGTCGCGGCTCAGGAGCAGTCGGATTGACAATCGGACCTCACCTGAAGGACCCTAAAGGCAAATAAGCAAGCATGAACATCGCAAGAACTTTTGGCAACAGCTCAAAAGACAAACTTATATACATAAATAAAGCCACCTCATGGCATAATTGGACTTGTTCATCAGCAATAGGTTACAAAAGGAAGCAAAAGAAGAAGCTATACTAAGCTACAATACATGGGCCTAAGCACCCGCATCGGGCGGTCTCTCGGAACTGTTGCCTCTTGGCCTCATCTTTGCTCGCCCGCATAGTCAGCCAGGAGGTCGATGAGCTTAGGCCCATAACGCTTACAACGAGAAGTAAAGAGGGCGAAAGCTACCTCAGAGCCATCTGCCGCCGTCGGCATCCGAGACGTGATCTGGTGGAGGTCAAGCTTGGCACCGGACGCCGTCGCCATGGCCAGCCCCATGGAGGCGCCGATGCCCTTCTGGTTATGCTTATACTCCGCCGGAGCTTCCTCTGACAAAGCATCCACAAGAGCGTCGACGTCGTCGAGGTAAACGCCCTTGGGGATGACCTCCTTGTAGAAGCGCGTGAGCACTTTTTTGGCATTCTCCAAGAACCCAGCAACAGTGGCGCAACGATCTTCGACCGTAGCGGCGACATCAGCCAAAGCATCTCCATGATCCAGTGTACCACGATCAAACGTGATGCCTGAAGAATTTGAAAATAAGAAGGAAACACTCGAATTAGGAAGGATAAATTGTACTCGAAAACCAGAAGACCCAAATGATACAAGCATAACTTACCAGAAATTCCTTTGGCAGCAGCCATGAGCTTGTCGGCCATCTCCCTCTCTCGTGTGGCTGCAACGGCCGCGAGCTGCCGCTCGCGATCCTCTGCCTCCTTTTGCATGCGCTCCTTGGCCTCCACAGCATCCGTGGCCTTCTTCTCCGCTCGACCAAGGCTCTTTTTAAGAGCATCTAGTCTTCGGAGGGCACCATTGTTATCATCTAACTCATGAAGAAATTTCGGATGAACACAAGCAACACACTTGGTGAACTCAAGTAAACATCCAAAAAGTTAACCACACACCTTGTAGCTACTTCAGCTCAGCCTCCAGCGCCAGATGCTGCTAGATGAGAAGGTTGGTGCTGTGCACACAGGGATACAGAAGGAGCAGAAAAAAATCTGATGAACAAATGGCTCGGGGACTCAGCCCTGCAAAAAGAAAATATCAACCGGTCATACAAAAATGGGCTCAGGGGATCCCCCACAGAGTGAAAAAGACAGCACTTACGTGTTCAGGCATGGACTCCGAAGGTCTACAAGCTGCCTTCTGAGCTATGATTGCCCGAACTTATCGCCTGGAGGAGTTCGGGTCATAGTCCTTAGAGTCGGCCACCACCTGGGGGATAGAAGCCGTCGGATTTGACTCCGCCATAACTTCCTGAGTGTCCACATCAAGGGACTCCTTCCAAGGATTGCTGCAAGCAAAGATTAGATCAGCAACAACTCACACTACTCAGACGAACAATATAAAAAGGACTCAGGCCAAGTAACTTACGACTCGATGTTCGATAAGTTTAAGACGGGAGCCGCCTTATCTTTCTTCTTCTTGGACGGCGGCTGCGGAGCCACTGACCGAAGGGGCACGACAGGATAAGGTGCAGACGACGCACCATCATCCTCACCATGCTGATTGAGGAACGATGGACCCCTTGAAGTTGGCGGGGTAGACGCATCCGAAGACTTGCTCCGGGTGCGCTTTCGGGTCCGCCCTTCGCTCGGCTCGAGGGCGTCCGCAGTAGGAGATTGCTCCGGAGGAAGCTCGGATTCAGAATCCACAACCTCGTTATCCGGCGCAACCACATATTTATCAGGTAGAGGGGGCATCATCCCAGCTACCTTGAGGTCCTGCAAATCAAAGACAGAAGATTAGTGACACTGAAAGCTGCAAAAACACTCGAAGAAGTGCAACGCGCAAGCCATAAACTTCCACCCGTGGAACTGCATTTCTAGCGCTAAAGGGGGGAGTCAAGGATTTCCCTGGGAGGTACTCGTCGGCCTTGTACTTCAGCAGAGGCCGAAGGGCTCTATCAAGATCACCCTTGGACAACTCCTCGGATGAGACCCTCTGTAACTACCTCGGTGAATTACGCTCCTAGTTACAAGCCTGGATGAGTGGAAATGGTTGAAATAGTATGGTGGGGCCCAAATGCCACTCACATGTAGACCTTTCGGCCGTCCCAACCATTTCCAATTCATCGGGACAAGAACGGGCGGCGTAATCGGCAGGCGAAGGGATCAACTACATACACAAATGAGTATGTATGCAAGCCACCATACAACAGTACATCAGAGCCATTCCATCTAAAAAGAAAGGAAATATAGCAACGCCATACGGCAAGATTCAAATGTCCTAGATAGATATAATAGTTTAGGATATCTCTTCATACATCACACATCAGAGTATCAGGCGGAAGCGGCAAACAAGATCCGAGTACGGATAAGAAGCAAATCGGCATAAGATGCCCCATAAATAAACACATCCCGCCCACAGATCTCACGGATCCCCGTTCCCGGAATCTCTACACCGAACGATCGCCCACATCGTCCGCCTCCTCCACCCAAAGATCCATCTTGTGAGTGTACTGTTCATCTAATCAAACAATTTATCGTGTGAGACCCTAGGGTACTCAAGAAGTCTTTATGCCTCTAAAGGGACACAACCTGGGTGACGAATTGCAGCAAAAGATAAACCCTAACAGTTCTATAGAAACTCGCTAACCATCCGCCTAACCAAAGATAGACGGATGTCCGTGAATTAATGACAACAGTTATAACAAGAATTTCATCGGATCCATCCTCCTCCTCGCTACCAACGAGGAAGCGACGAACAACCCCATCCGCTGGCAATTTTATTAACCATTCCATGAATGTTGCACTATTTACTAGTCAGCCATTTAGTCAAATTAAAAGCGGTACTTTAGTTATGCTTGTCTATGATCGAGAAACTGCTCCAAGTCGTCCATAACCGCGGACACGGCTTTCAGAAAGTTTTACCGCAGGGTGCACAAATAGCAACACACACTCGATCGACCTCGAAAACCAAATCAAAACCCAACGAGGCCTTCACGACAAAGCAATCACGGATTCAGAAATATTTCAGGGGCCACCCCATTGAGTACACCCAACGGTTAGCTGATTCGAGACGGACTCAAGGTTTGATGGTCAGAAACGATCGGGAACCCGAAATGTGACTGGCTTGTCGACACCATGAAACACTCCGCTTACCTAACAAGACAGTGCTCCTCGCACAATCGTAAATAAAGCAAAGAAGCATGGCATAAGTACAGGATAGTAAATAAAACCTCAAACTAGTTTGTGGCCCCAAGAAATAAGAATGAATCAAGCTCGCTCGGGGTCCCATAAGCCTCCCGGATGTGGATAGCGAATAATCAAGGAACAGGAATCAAGTACTCGGGGTCCCACGGACACAAGTGAGCAGGAAAACCAAATAGCAGATATTGCTCACCGGTGCCACTTTCATTAGTTATCCCATTACTACTCAGGTTAAGTTGTTTAGGTACCTCGTTATCCATCAGACTCTCACATACCCTACACATGCTGTTCTACGACTCGCATGGCTCAAACAACTCCTGTAGTAATGGCTCATGGGATGGGGAACAAGCTTGGTGGGGTTTAAAAATAAAGGCTATGCAATACTTGGGATTCAGTTTAATGCAATCGCGACTCAATGATGCAAGGATAAGATAGAGGCAATGGGTACTATATGTATGCAAGCATGTGGTAGTGCTTGCCTGGCAGCTCAGTTGAAGCGAGAGAAGGATCTGGGTAGTGCTCCTGGGTCTCTTGATATATCCCCTGCTCAGCGTCTATTCGAAGAAGAACCAAACAAACAAGGGCCAACATAAATAAAGTGCACACGCATAGGAATAGATTGCAACAAGCAAACAATCATGCCATGATGAATGATGCAAAACTTGCATGGCAATGAAGTAGCATGGCATGGGTGAGGTGAGAAACAATAATTAAACACTTTGTTAAATTATTTAGGCATGTTTTACTCCCATAAACAGTTCTGATTATTCACTATTTATATGATGCATGCTTCAATTCAGATCATGGAATGCATAAACAGAAAGGTCTCGTCGAGCTAATCATTTTAGACATATCATTTGTTAAATTTGGAGTTATAAATCAAAAGTTATTAATTAATTAAGGTGACGAGCATTTTATTGTAATTTAATTCAACTTGAAATTTTAAGTGCCCAAAATATATTTTGGATGGCATATTTGAAATCCTCACATTTTTCTGATTCAAAAACATATATTATTTGTATTATTTGGAATTATGAATTTAAATTTATTTAAAAGTCAAAATTATTAAATAGGGTCAAAGTCAAAGGTTGACTATTTATATTAATTCTGAAAATATTTGATTAAAGATTTGAATTAACATTCAAAAATAAAACAGTTTTCATATTAAGTTTGAATTCAAATTCTAAACCATTTGAAAGTTATGAATTGATTCATGTTTAAACAGATTTGAAATTGAATTTGAATTTGAAAAGATTTGAATTTGAAATAGAAAGGCTCCTGGACTTTTGGTACTCAGCCAGATTCTACCCCCAGCCAGTGACAGGTGGGGTCGATGCTGACTGGGTCGACACGCGCGCACAAAAACTTTTCACACCGGGGCTCTGCCTAGCCCGCGTGAATGACAAGCGGGCCCAGGGACCTAGCAGGGCCACACACGCGCGCGGCCATCCGGTGGGCGACACGTGGGCAATCCAGGGGGCTGCGGGCTGCGAGGTTCAGATCTGCGGGGGCCTATTTGCAAGATGGGACGGGCGGCTGCCAGGTGGGGTCGGTGGGACTGCGGGTTTAGGCGGGAAAAACTCCAGGGGTCTCTGCGCAAAACGGACAGCGGCTATCGCTGCGCGCTGACGGGCGCAGCTCTGACGGCTGCGGCTCCGGCCGTCTTCCGGCGACGATGGCGACCAAACGGCGGCGAGTCTCGCCGGGCCGTAGAAACGAAAAACGCAGAGGGGACATCGGGCTACAACTCTTGTGTTTGGGGTTTCTCCGGAGGAAGGCTACAGCACGCGGGGCACGGCGAGAAACAGAGGGAGCTCGGCTGTCGCAGACCGTCAAGGCCAAGTTGGCGTGATCAAGGCGCTACAAGACGTTAGGGTGCTCGACGCCGGGCGGTGGCGCTACGGTGCACGAGAGGAGAGGGGACCATGTCCAGGGGGTTTGGTTGCTCACCGGGAGTTCGACGGTGTGGTCGGAGGAGCCCGGGGTGGTCACGATCGGGCGCGTAGCTGGGGCTCTGGAGCTCCTGGTCTTGGCACGGCGGTGCAGCGGCTTGAAGGCGAAGTCCAGTGCCCCGGCCCTGGCGTCAAAGAGGAAGCAGAGGAGGCACTGTGCTCCTGGCTCACTGGCCGCTCGGAGCAGCTAGAGGAGAGATGGTCGAGGCTAGGGTTTTTGGGGCATGGTGTGGCCATGGTGGGGAGGGGAGGAAGAAGGGAGGATGGAGAGGGGTCAGGGTACTCCCAGATGGGATCTGGAGTGTTGGGTAGCTGGGGTGGTTGAGGTGATAAGGGGAGAGGGGAGATGCACATGGGAGGGGTGGTCACCTTTATGCAAAAAGGGGGAAAAGGGGGGGGGCTCGGGTTAGAGCTAGGGTTTGGGAGAGAGGGGTATCCAGGGTGGTCATGTGGGGCTGGTGGGGCCTTGTGGCAGGGAGAGGGCTAGAGAGAGGAGGGAGGCCGACAGAGAGAGAGGGTAGCCTCGGGTTAGGGTTTTATCTAGGGGTGGCTCGGGTTGGTGAGAGGTGAGGTGAGACAGGGGTGGCATGGAGCTAGAGAGATGAGGGGTGAGGTGATCAAGCACATGATCAAGGACACACATGGTCAAGCACATGGGAGGTGGTGTATGGCAAGACCACACAAACAAGCAAAAAGGAAAAAAAATTGGAGGAGAGGTGAGAAGAGGGGGCTTAGGGTTTTTGGCAAGATCAAACAAGATCAAGCAAAGGGGAAGAGAGAGAAGAGAGATGATCCACCCAAAAACCAAAGAAAAACAAAGGAGATCAAAGGAGGATGATGGTTGCATGGCCCATGCAAGCATTTAATGCCATGTGTCATCCTTGTGAAAACAAAGTAATAGACATGGCATTATTCTCATGCATCCCCAAAATGTGGAGTAAAGGCCAAGCAAAAGAATTTATAGGATTGGACACACCCTATCTCTCATGAGCTAGATTAAACACCAAAAGAAAAATAATTACAAGCTCATGGATAATGGGATGGTGGAATTGTAAGGTGGTGAAAGAAAGGTGGTGGAGTTGAATAAAAGATATGCCCCCAACTCATCTTGGGCATTTAACAATATATCAAGAACCAAATTCAATATCAATAGGCAAATACAATTAGCAATGCATATGAGAGAAGAACCAACACAAAAAGGGGTTTTATATGATGCTCAAATGCAAGGTGGCATGATGACATGAGCATGATAACATGATGATGCAACAATTATATGTAGGAAGTAGCCAATATATTACTAGACCAAGTAGCATTACAATTGTTAGACAAATGGGATGCTACACCCTCGTCGGGTCGATGCGGCCAGCATAGAGAAACATCGGATGTGCCTTCGCTTGGAGTGGCTGCACCCGACGCTTCAGGAAGGTGCAGATGATGTCCACACCATTGACCTCCTTACCGGCCACCAGTTGGAGTGCCTCCACACGACTGTAGAGCTCCTCCACCTGCGTCGTCTCACCCTCCAAGACGTGGCTCTTCCATGACCTCTTCGGGATGATTTTCTGAGCGGAGTCAAAAGGGGCGAGGCCATAATCTTGTCCGTCCAATTTGGCATCGCAAATGTAGAACCACTTCTTCCGCCAATACTGGATGGACTCACACATGGAAAGGGAGAAGAAAATAATAGAAGATCGAATGGAGATGATGCAGCCGCCAAGCGGATAGACTCCGCCGGTTCCGGACTGCCTTTTCACGGAATAGAGTTTCCGGAAGAGGCCAAAGTGCGGCTCGATACCGATCCAACACTTGCAAAGAGTGATGAAGTAGGCGATGTGGATAAGAGAGTTGGGAGACAAATGATGCAATTGAATCCCATAGAAAAAGAAAAGTCCACGAAGGAATTCGTGAACAGGAAGAGAAAGACCGCGAATGACAAAGGCATAAAACATTACCCGAAACCCTTCGGGTGGGCGCGGGATTACCTCTTCACCGGGGAGGATGGCGTCCTCCTTGTTCTGGGGAATCAACCCAGAATCGCATAGCTTGCGTAGGTCCCCATCGCGCATCTCTGTATGCTTCCACCCGCCGTCAGTGGCGCGGGCCATTGTGGCGACCTTCTTGCCGCTGCTGGCGGCGCTCGAACCAGCTCTAACAGTGGTCTTCTTTGGCTTGCCCATCTTTTAGCGACGACGGTGGCGGTGTGCGCGCAAGAAGGAAGAGAGAAAAGTGCGAAGAATGTCCAGAACGCAGCAAAGGGCAACGAAGCTCGTGAAAATGGAGGCAATGGAAGATGAGCAAATGATAAAGGGTAAAAGAAAATCACTGTTTACCTACGGTATATAAGGAAGAAGACGATGCACATGAGCTATTGATTCAGAAGCCCTAGCGCACACCACATATCTAACCATACACGTGTCAACACTACACCGAACCGTCGCCAGCACGCCGTCCACTATGCACGGAAATCGAGGAGACGCCGTAATTTTCGCCACATATGTGCGTGACTAGTCAACTTCAAGTCAGGCGGTGGGACCCACGATAGTCTCGTCGCATCATCTCTGCTACCGCAGACGTTTGAGATCACCAATCGTCAGCATTGAAGTCATCAAGGCAAAGCCAGCAACGGCTCGAAGTTTTTGGCTAACCAATCAAGTACTTACTCGAATCTACGATTCGAGAAATTACTCGAGGGATACTCCTATCAGGAGAGCTGGCCGCACACCTGAGAAAAGACTAAGGTAACCACACCTCGCAACTATCTTTGACTCCTATGTCGAGTCTGCGACTCCACTACGGAGTCGGGGGCTACTCCCATAGGAGCGTCGGATGAGCATCCAAAAAAATTATGTCCTTCGGACCTATATTTCAAACGACTGAATTAAAGTCTCTGCTCGAGTCTACGACTCGAACAGACACTCGGGGGCTTCTCCCAAAAGGAGCGCTGGCCGCGCACCCTATGAATTCTTTGACTGCGATCCTTCGGATCAAATACGACAAAAATCTTTTTGGTAACTTTGACCAAACCAACGCTAAGTAAGAAGCATTCTCCTTGGCCACCCAAAACACCTCCGCGGTGATAAAATTTCGGATGATGTGTCTACGACGCAAAGATAAGCCCTACAGATATCATCTGATGTCCTGGTAACGCACCTGACTGCGCTCTGCCAGTAAACTCCCGTGTCAACAGATATGATGAAAATCCCAACAGACGCGTTGGGTACATCACTTGAAAATCACTGGGATTCAAATCCTGTAAGTCCACAACGGCCAGAGTCAAATCACACCAGCAATCATTCCGAATTCGAGTCCGGGGACTCGAGTTTGATGAAGATCATGCTGTTTTGTCCTACGATAGTTAATTGGCCCTGGTCCGTCGGGAGAGCCAGGAACACGCATCAACAATCCCTATGAACTAAAACATTTCTCTTGAAAATAACAGGCTCAACTGCACCCGAAAGATTGAACAGTCCTCAGCCGAATCTACGGGGAGCAGACGGGGAGGCGGGCTGCGGGGACGGCGGAGGCCGGCCTAAGCGGCGAGCGGCGCCGAGGGCGAGGCGCCCGCGGCTGCGGGCTGGGCGAGATGGGATCTGGCGCGCTGGCTTGAGGGCTAGAGGCGGGCGCTGGGCTGCGGCGGCGAGCTGGGACGGGCAGGGCAGAGGCGGAGCCGCATGACCAGCGGGTGTGGCGGTGGATGCGGCCAGTCTTGGCGCGAGGCGGGTGCGGGTGTTGAGCTGCGGGCCAGGACCGGGCGGCGATGGGCGTTCGTGGCATGCTGGCCGAGGTGGAGGCGGTGGCCAACGGTGGAGGAGGCACCGGGGCCGTGAGGTGGAGGTGCGGGGCTCCGCGACGGGAGGAGGCAGCGGTCATGTGCCTGGCTGCTTGGAGCGGCGGCGGAGAGGCGGGCCAGGCGGCGGGTGAGGCGGCAGGGAGCGACAGGGACGGGGCCAGTGGCGAGGTTGGAGAGGCGCGTTGAGGAGGAAGAAGGCCACGCTGACGCGGGGTTGGGGCCAGCGAAGGGCCCGGGGAGGAGGCAAGCGTCGGCTGGGTTGAGCTTGCGCTGCAGCGTGTGTGCGTTGGTTTTGGGGGGCCGGGTGTGGGCCTGAGAGAGGGAGAGGGAAAAGAGAGGGAGAGAGAGGGACAAGTGGCAGGGAGGGATTGGGGGGAGGAGAGGGAGAGGGTGAGGTGGCATGGTGGGATTGGTGGGAGTGATGATCGGCAGAAAATATTCTTTGTTCCTTGTTTGTGCCTTCCGGTGTTCTGACGCGACGACATCCTCTACGCCAGATCCGATGCAGAGTCTGCATGACCCCTTTGATCCGAACCTCGCTTGTCGAGATCTTCAGTCTGAATCTTGAGAGTTGGTTGCATAATCTGTCTATTCGTGAACAGGGTAATGACTTGAGTGCGGGATGGAGTCGCGACCATACCACTACTCTTATCATTCGCTTCTGTACATTGAATGGTGGGTCGATGCAATTTTACTCCTTCCATGGAAGTTGGAGGTGGCCTTACCTTTAACTTCGTCCGTTGTCTATCCGGAGTGTTCTTTTGACGAACGGGATCAACGACCTTTTGTTAGTGGTGTCGCGAGGATCTACACGAAGCGCGAAGGATCAGACCGCCGACCTTCTTTCCGGTACCATGAGGCGGATCTCGAGGGCGAGATCCTTTGTTAGTGGTGTCGAATTGTGGCATCCCGCAAAACCACTACTAGAAAATCGCGTTGAATTTGTGCATTGCATCGTCATCATCATGCATAGTTTGCATAAAACTATTTTGCAAACCCCGATTTGTTTTCAAACGCCCATCTTTTTCAACACAAAACCGGTCCCCGGAATATTTTGTTTTGCCCGAAATCGGTTTGCAAAAGCCTTGTTTGTAATAATAAAAATTATAATTATTTTTTAGCGGGGCAGTCGAACGGTCCGATTGACCCGAACGACCGCCCCAAGAACTAAAATCGGTCCACCCCAAACCTGCCCCTCTAATTCCTAAACCTACCCTTTTTCCTACCCAAACCCCTGGCCACCTCACCCCCTCCAATCCCGTCGTGCCACCTCACCCCTCCCTCTCCCTCACCCAATCCCCAACCTCCACATCACCACCTAACCCCTCTCTCTCTCCCCTCCACCTCACACTCAACTCCCACCAGACCCGCACCCACCCCGCTTTACACACACTCACGCCTGCACCAGCGCGCCTCAGACCCCTTCCCCTGACCGCTGGGGCCCTCACCCCCGTATGGCCCACCCGCAGGCGACCCCACTCCCTCACCCGGTCATCCCCGCCTGGCCCACCCTGGGTCCCACGCCCCACGCCGCCTCCCCCTGTTCCTCTCCTTCCTCGCACCTTCCCCCACCCCGACGCCTTCCTCGCTCAACCCCTGCCATGCGCCTCCTGACGCTGCCCAGCCCCTCCTCGCCGGGGCGATCCCCGCCCCCCATAGCAGCCTCTCTCCTCCCTTCTTCCCCCACCGGATCCCCCATCCGCCTGGCCCACCTCCTCTCGTCTCCCTCGCGTCGCGCCCAGCTGACCCGCACCTCCTGCCGCCTCTCCGGCGTCCTGCCCCGCCCTCTCCTTCATCCTCCCTCCCTCGCGTCCTCTCACCCGCTCGAGCCAGCCGCACGCCACCGTCCCTGCAGCCCCTGCCGGCCCCGCCCGCGCTCCTCACCTCCAGCCGTCCCGCGTGCACCGCCTCCACCCTCAGCGGCCGCGCCGGCGCGAACCGCCCATCGCCGCCCGCCGGTCCCGCTCGCAGCGCCTACCGCTCAACCGCCCGCACCCCGCCTCGCGCCATCACCCCTGGACGCATCCACCGCCACACCCCGCCTGGTCCGCGCGGCCCGCTCCACCTCTGCCCGGCCTCCCGCTGCCCCCGCCGCCTTTCGCCCGCCGCCACCCGAGCCGCCTCGCGTCTGCATTCACCGGCGGCCCCGGCCCGCCCTCTGGCGTGCGTGCGATGGCGGGTTGACCTCTCGCCAAGACATGAGTTGGCCTCAGGTGATGATGCGCGGGCAGTTGGTCACCAGGTACCCGAGTCAGATGACGCTGTCCGAAGAACGGGGATCCCACAAGACTGCTCCACCGGTACGCCAAGCTCGTCAAGTGAAGGAAACCTCAAGATCTCCAAGGCGATGCCACTCGGGGTGCTCCGACATGGAAACCGGAGGCGATGATGTCGGATGCGACCAGTCCGTCTTCTCGGAACCGAAGACTGTGGACGCCAAGTCCCCGGGTTCAAAGGCGACAAGAACCCCGATCCGGAACGCCAAGATCTTCCCCACGGAGCATCGGAATTCCCCCAGACGACAAGACCGCCTCGATGGCGCAGGCCCGACAAGACCCTCGCAACGGCAAGACCGACCCCGTGGGACCCGGCAAGACCTTCGCGATAACGAGAACGACACCGACCCAAGCTCTGCCCCCGGACATCGAGACCCCGGATGCGCCAAGACCCGACCCGGAACCCCAAGATCGCCGAACCCTATATGTGTGAACCCCTTTCCGCCAACCCTATTTTATAAATGAAATATAACATTGTCGCATATTAAATTGTCATACTCGCATGCATATCTGTGGTTTGGGGGCCTTTTGCCGATTCACTTAATGATTAAATATGGGGCCCATATGCGGGCAAATCTAGTCTCATATTGGCCTCATTTAAACATGTGTAGCGAACCGGTTCCACCTGTTGCATTGCTAAACAACATTTAATTGCGGGGGATCTAAACAACATGAACCTATTAATTAATTGCCGGGACCCCGGTTCCGCTTAATATGACCTAATTGCGTCACCCCTTTGCCATGACATACATCATACATGCATCATGCCGATCTTCTGCCGTTGTATTAAATATCGCATCCGGTGTTCTTCTAGTGTTTTGGTTCTTCGCGGATAAGGCCGTTGAGTTGATGGGAGCTTCGTCCCGATCTTCGGTTGAACCTTCGACAATGTTTTCAGGCGAGCATCTCCCCCCTTCTACCTATCTTACTTTTATAGTCTTTATTTCCCTCCTGTTGATCTACTGCTATCTGTGTTGCGATGCTTTAGTTTTCGTACCCGTGATATCCCTTGCAGCCCTATAGATTGCCTTGGACACACCCTATTACCTGTTGTTTGGTAGAGAGTTGGACTTGCACGTCGTAGTTGCTTGCTCAAGTGCTGATGTGTGTCGTCATATGCCACAGTTGCTGATGTATTGCCGCATGTTGATGTTGGAGATGATTCTAGTTTTACTTATCGTCACTTTAATTTCTGTTTAACAACTAAAATTGAAATAAGCAGAGGCATCGGTGGGTGATAGAAAATATTTGGTTTCCGAACGCCCACTTGTGTCCCGTAAGACCCCGAGTACTTGATTCCTGTTCCTTGTTTTATCGCGCTATCCACATCCGGAGGTATATGGGACCCCGAGCGAGCTTGATTCCGTCATATTTCTTGGGGCCACAAACTAGTTTGAGGTGTTTTACTATCCTGTACTTATGCCATGCTGCTTCAGTATTTAAATTGTGCGAGGAGCACACCGCATCGCTTAGGATCGGGACACGTTACGCTGTATCGACAAGCCCAGCCACACTTTCGGGTTCCCTGCCGTTACCGCCCACCCAAACCTTGAGGCCGTCTCGGTCGGCTAGCTTCGCTATGAATCTACTTAAGGGTGGCCTGAAATATTTCTGAATCCGTGATTGTTCACGTGAAAGCCTCGTTGGGTTTTGATTTGGTTTTCGAGGTTGATCGGCGTGTGTTGCTATTGGTGCACCCGGCCGGTAAAACTTTCTGAAAGCCGTGTCCGCGGATATGGACGACTTGGAGCACAGTTTCTTGATCATAGACAAGCATAACTAAAGTTTACTGCTATAAATTTGACTTATAATGACTAGTAATCAGCTTCACTATAATGGAATGGCTAATTAATACTGCCCACAATTGCTTGTTTGGCTGTCGCTTGCGACAATTGTATCTGACTAGTAAGTATTGCAACTACAACGAAATGGCTGAATAAAAGTACCAATAACTGCTGGGTTTCGGGTTTATCTCATGCTATCTGTATCTGATTAGTAATTGTTGCAACTATAACGGAATGGTTAACTAAAAGTGCCCACTTCTTATTTTATCAGGACGATTATCTAAACCTGACTAGTAAAGCGCCACAACTATAACTGTATAAGTAAAACTGCCAACTGTGTGAGTTCCTCGGTTGACTTCCTCGTTTGGTCTCGAGGGGGAAACGCCAGGATGGGTTTGTTTGGTGTTAGCTTCAGGTTGGATCCGGTTAGGTCATTCTTATCTCTCTCTGATATCCGCCAGTTGAATCGAGTCTCTATAGGTTGTTTAGTGCATCTTTGCCGCCGCTTGATCCACCATACCTATGTAGGCGAGGACCGAATTCTAGCCTCGCTGCAGTCTTGGCCTCGATCGACGCTCCTTCTTTTTCCTTTGCCCTTTGTCGGCACCCCTTTTGTTTAAGCAGGTTTTGAGATCGACGTCGTTAGCAGGGTTACCCTTCCGGCTTGGCCTGGGCAGGGTTATGGACGCCATTGGTTATTCTTCAGGGCTCTTAGCCCCATTTGCATCTTGTCCGTAGCTGGACGCTCTATCGTTTTCAAGGTGATTTGGATCTTTGTACATTATATCTGTATTCTTGACTCCTGGAGTCGTGCTATATATATATATATCTGTTCTGTGGGTCCCATCGAGGACTGTGGTGTAATGTTATTACTTCGTTTTCCACCCGCACGAAAGTGCCTGGTGGGCACCTTTGAATCGTTTCTATGCGGGTTTGGCGAATTTTGCTCAAACTTGCATAGGTCCGATTCTGAGGGTGTTACAGAACAGTCCTCAGCCGAATCTACGATTTGACTGAACACTTGGTGGCTACTGACATGGATATACCCCACGGGTATACGACATTGGTATACCTGGTCCAGTCCAAGGAAGGCTCACGTTGAGACACGCATCCCATAAAGACTTCGGGTGGCCCAAGCCCATAAAGTTTTCGACTCCTTGGAGGACAAGTCTAGATTAGATAGAATTTCGAAGGGTACCAACCCTAATCTGTAACCGACTCGACCTATGCCCGGGACCTGCCTATCTATATAAAGGCCGGGAGGGTACGACGATAAGGATCCTCTTCCACCATCGCATACACACCTCACGCCAGATTGCATCTGCGCACCCCTGTAATTTTAGGTTCCGCTGTAATCAAGAGCAGACAAGCAGGAGTAGGGTTTTCCCTCTAGGGGCCTAAACCTGGGTAAATCATGTGTCCCGCGTTGCTTGTCTGTTAACTGTCATGCGACTTCCAGCATCACCATCTTCTCCAAAACCCAAGTCCATAACAATGGGAATTGACGAAATCAACCCTCATTAACTGCTATTGCGTGCCGGAGGGGCCATCCTTGTCCTGCCCGTGCTACTATCGCTGCTAGATCTTGCTAAGGACCTCGTACTAGACCGCCATCACCTAGGGATCAAGTAGGAGATCCCTGATTAAGGGGTTATCCTTCTCGTGGCGGTGGCGTGTGATACATCCAAAACGTATCTACTTTCCCAAACACTTTTGCTATTGTTTCTCCTCTAATTTGTGTGATCTGGATACAACTAACATGGAATGACGCTGTTTTCAACAGAATTGCTTTGGTGTCTTGTTTTTGTGCAGGAAATCAACTTTCAGGAAAAATCCCAGAAAATATGCCGAAAATCCTATTTTCTCAGAAGACTCACGGAGCCATAAGACGGAGGGGAGAAGAGGCCCGAGGGGCCCACATCACCCCCTGGCATGGGCCAGGCCTGGCTGTGCCAGGGCATGGTGCGGCCACCTCAGACTCCACCTCGACCTCTCCTTTCGCCTACAAATACCCTCCGACCTAAAAAACACCAGGGGGTCGACGTTTTTCCAGATAGAGTTTCGTTGCGCCGCCACCACCAGAAACAGTGATTCAGAACCAAAAACTCTGTTCTGGCACCCTGCCGAGATGGGGAATTGGAGGAGATCATCGCCATCATCATCACCAACGCCTCTCCATCAACCATCCATGATTCCCCCTTCCATGAGTGAGTAATCCCCCATAGTAGGCTATGGGGATGGTAGGGATTGGATGAGATCTCTCATGTAATTGCATAAGATTGTTAGGACATGGTGCCTAGTATCTATTGTTAGTGCCTTTTTACATTGTTGTAACTTGTTATGCTTAATGCTTATCACTAGGTCCCGAGTGCCACGATCTCAGATCTGATCATGTTATTGATTCATGATGATATTATTGTTTATGATCTTACCTGCAAGTTGTATACACATATCATTGTCCAGAACCCGAGGCCCCGAAGTGATAGAAATCAGGATAACCGGAGGGGATAGTTGTGATGTGAGGATCACGCATGTTCATGGAGTGTTAATGCTTTGCTCCGGTGCTCTATTAAAAGGAGCACCTTAATTGCCATTAGATTCCCTAGAGGCCCTGATGCAACGGGCTAACAGGACAAAAGATGTTGTGCAAGTTCTCATTGCGAGCACGTATGACTATACATGGAACACATGCCTATGTTTACTTAGTATTTGGATGCTTTATCTTATTTATCTGCAAATGCCCTTGGTCTTGATGATTACATGAATTGTTTTGTCCATGCAACGCCCGTCCATCCATCCCTATGCCTACCGCACTTTAAATCTGTTGTTTACTACAATTGTTACCGCTGTGTTTATTTTACTATTGCTGTTATTTTGCTATTGCTACTACAAAACTGTTGCTATTGATAAACTATTGCGAGCAAGACTGTTTCTAGGTGCATCTGAATTGACAACTCATCTGTTAAGGCTTATAAATATTCTTTGGCTCCCCTTGTGTTGAATAAATAAATTTGGGCTTTACTTCCCTCGAAGACTGTTGCGATCCCCTATACTTGTGGTTCATCAAGACTATTTTCTGGCGCCGTTGCCGGGAGCATAGATCTATTTATAAAGTTCACTTGGAATTATTATTGTTCACTTCTATCCATTCATCATGGGTAAAACTCGTGATGGAAAAGTTCCTATATTACCATCCACTATAAGAAGATGTACAGTTCTAAAAACCTCTGTTGCTCTTGATTCACCATCTGTGATGAGTAAGCTCCTTACACCACCACCACATACACATGTTACACATACTGCTACTTCTGCTGAATTTGAAATTGCTTCTGATACTCATGATGTTACTTCTACTATGCTTGATGGGAATGGTTCATTAGGTCCTTTCATAGATGCTACAATTGCTAGAACTATAATGGGAAACACTAAAACTCCTAATGAAGATATTACTACACCTGTTAGTTCACCCGAGTCTAGAAAGAGTCCTAGCTATGCTATTGATGACAGTTATATTGAATTAACTACTGAATTTATTGAGGAATGTCAAAACACTCATGGTGCAAGTGCTATTAAAAGTCTTCTTGAGAGACATACTGTTAGACCTAAATTATCTCCTAATGCTAAGTTTACCACATCTCCCATAAACATTAAAGATAAGGATTATAATTTCTCTCTTGATTTATCTTATATAACCACTATTGAGAAAGAATCTTTTGTGGGACTAAAAATGAAAGTGTTGTAGCACATATGACTGAGCTCTCTACTATGAGTGGCTTATTTTTTGATGATATTAAGAAACGAACCTACTTTGTTGCTAAAATTTTCCCTTTTCATTGAAAGGAGAAGCTAAATCTTGGTTTAATAATTTATCTCTCAGATCTATTGAAAGTCCTGATGAACTAATCAATACTTTCTTTTAGAAATATTTTCCTCCTAGTGCTCAACATGCCATTTTGCAGGAACTTTTTGGTTTTAAACAGGGAAAACAGGAGAAATTGCCAGAATCATGGGGAAGGTTTTGTGCTTTAATTCAAGCACAACTTGGATCTCCAATACCTAAAAATGAGATTCTTGATATATACTATAATAGACTAATTGATGAATCTAGGACATACCTGGATAGTTTTGTTGATTGTGTTTTCAGGAAAAGAACTCCCGAAGAAGCTGAGAAATTAATGACTAAAATAAGCAAAAAATATGATTGGACTGCACCTGAGCCAACTACACCTGAACCAATTGTGCCTGAGCCAACCCCAACACCAACACCAAAGAAAAGGGGAGTGATTGAATTAAATGATGAAGTGATGAAAGAAGCTAATAAATGTCTTAAGGAGAAGGGTATTAAATCTGAAGATGTGAAGAATTTACCTCCTATAGAAGAATTATGTAAGCCAATTTCCCACTCATCCACTATTGAGGTACACTCTCTCCAACATTTTGATGAAGTTGATATTCCTTATTCTAAACCTCCTGATCAATGCTTAGAAGAATTTGATATTTATGTTGTTAAGCAAGATAATTTTAATAAGAGAGTGCATAATCATTTAATGGAAAATTCTAGAGCTATTAATGAGTTGAAAGATATTGTGGAAAGAACCTCCAATGATGTTAAAATGCTTGTTAAACATTTCCAAATGGATCAAACTCAAATTGATCAGCTTACTAAAGTATAAAAAGATTTGCTAGTTAATGCTTCTAGAGAAAAACATACTTATGAAATTAGAACTAGGAGTGGTGTTTCCACTTAGGACCCCTTATATCCTGAGGTGCATCCTAAAAGAATTGAGCAAGATTCTCAACAAGCTAAAAATAGTGGTACTTCTTCTAAAAGAAAGAAAAAGAAACATAAAACAGTTGTGAAATCTTCTGAACCTGCTATAGATCCTAATAGTATATCTATCTCTGATGTTGAAACTAAAGTGGTAATGATAAAAATGATGCTCCTGATAAGAAAGAAATTGAAGAAGAACCTGAAAGACACAGTAAGAATACTAAGTACACTAACGAAGATTTTGTTGCTAACAAACATGGTAGTGAAAGAGAGACTTGGGTTCAAAAACCAATGCATTTTCCTAATAAGAAACACAAGTCAAAGGAAGAATAACACTATAACAAGTTTTGTGATTGGATAAGACCTTTATTTTTGCAAATTCCTTTGACTGATGCTATTAAATTGCCTCCTTATTCGAAGTATATGAAGTATATTGTCTCCAATAAAAAGAAGATTCCTAATGAGGAAATTTCCACTTTGTTTGATAATTTTTCCTTCAATGGTAAGGTTCTAAAGAAACTTGGAGACCCAGGGATTCCAACTATTCCTTGTTCTATTAAAGATAATTATGTTAGAACTGCTATGTGTGATTTGGGAGCAGGAGTTAGTGTTATGCCTTTTTCTCTCTACAAGAGACTTCAACTAGAAAAATTGATACCAACTGATATTTCTTTGCAAATGGCTGATAAGTCTACTACAATTCCTATTGGTATATGCGAGGATGTTCTTGTTCAAGTGGCTCATAATTGTTTGATATTAACTGTCTTTGTTGTGCTTGAAATGCCTAAAGATGATAATATGTCTATTATTCTTGGGAGACCTTTTTGTAATACTGTAGGTTCTAGCATTAATTGTAATCAAGGAAAAGTAACTTTTAATGTTAATGAAAATGAGCATACTGTCTATTTCCCCAAGAAGATTGATAAGAATTATGGCCTAAATACAATTGAAAATATTGAAGGCATTATGAAACTATTATAATTGGGACTATTGCTATCAAGGTTGAGGTAACATAATCATTTAGTGAAATGCAAAGTTTTGTTTAATATAAAATTGTTTTGGTAACAAGACCTGATCAACCTTGTTAACAAAGAGATTTTTAATGAAAAAATAATGTTTTCACCATGATTATCCTTGCTCAATTTTATTTTATCTATTTTAATTTTTGCTTTCACCTTGTTTATCTTTGTATTGCTAGTTGTTTGCGTATTAGAGTGTCTTAGAAATTCTAAAGTTTTAGTTTTGATTTGTTTTTTGCATCATTCCAAAATCATTTTTCTGCGAGAGAATCATTTATCAATACCTGGAAATTGCTCAAAAATAAAGTTTCTCAAAAAATTCCAGAATATTCATATTAAAATTTTACGTCAAAAAAGGGGGCAGAGGGGCACATGGAGTGACCCAGGGGGCCCCACCAGGAAGGCACACCACCTGGTGGCGCAGCCACACTAGGGGCGCGCCTGGCCATGGTGTGGGCCACCCCTGGCCCTCCACTTATTCTCCCTCCTGCCACTTTTTTCTCTCTCCTGAGGAAACACCATTTTATTTCTCAAACCCGTGTTCTTACTGTTCTTTCTTGCGATTTTCGATCTCTTTGCTCATCCCACCTTTGCTGATGAGATTTGGAGCATTTGTTCTCCGGTATGTGAATCCTCCGCTTGTCCAAGTAGATTTTTGATTAGTGTATTATATCTTGAGTATTTTGCTACTATAGGTGAGCTTGCATGCTTGTTCTTTGCTTAGAGAAATTATTTTGATGCATGTTTAGCCCCCTTGCATGTACCTATATGTAGTTCCTTTCATTATGTAATCACTTTGCAATTTTTTTTTTTGATGTTTGTCTAAAAATTTCAGAAAAAGAGGGATGGACAACCATACTTTTGGAGAAGTATTTGAGAGACACACCCAGGAGGACAAGGCCTTCGAGATCAGCTTCTGGATTTAGGCCATCATATAATGAAGATCTTATTGCGCCGCGCTTTGGCAATGAGAGAGATGATGGAGATGCACACCCATCTACCTTCCCTTGTTTTGCCTTTTTGCAAGCTGCAGGGATCCTTGATGATTTCTTACTTCTTGTTCAAAGGGTTGGTCTAAACACTTACATGCAGGATGAGAGTGAGCA
Source organism: Avena longiglumis (assembly GCA_030063025.1). Taxonomy (NCBI): domain Eukaryota; kingdom Viridiplantae; phylum Streptophyta; class Magnoliopsida; order Poales; family Poaceae; genus Avena; species Avena longiglumis. The sequence continues at coordinate 440,883,303 of CP125975.1, read as the reverse complement.
ATATGCTTTGCTCACCAAAACTTTTGTTGAAAGTTTCACTTTCACTAACACCACTTATAGGTCAACTGTTTCATTCAAGATGATATGCCTATTACCATTCCATTGGAAAGATTTTGCAGCATTATAGGCTTTGGCATGATTGGGACAGTAAAGAAGATCCAAGGTCGACCCTCTGATTTGCTGGAGCTCTACCGAGGTTTAACAAATGATGATGACTGTGCAGCTCAGCACGGGAAGATAAGAAACATTCAAATCCTAGCTCTTAGTTATTTTGCTTACTATCTTGCCACTAGCATTCTTGGTAGGGAGAACACTAGTAATATTTCTAATTATCATTTAGCTTTTCTTGCCGCTGCACTTAATAATGAAACCAAGTATAATCTTGGTTCTCTCATTGCTCGCCGCCTAGCTGCTAGAGGACCCATTTATGGGGGCATTATTGTTGCACGCATGGTTGTTGCCCTGGAACTTTCTGTTGATCCTAATGATACAGTGCTGGCCTCACAGAGGCTTGATCTAGCTGCTATGAAAGCACATCACTTTGTTACTGCTAACTCTAGTATAGAGAGTTTAGTTTACATGATGTTGTTTACTGACGGAGATGAGAGGGAAATTCCCTTGCCACAGTCTACTTTGTTCAGTATTTGCAGGAGGCCATGGTCGCGCTCTAAGGAGGAGATGGACGAGCAGCTTCACTCGCTTGGTTTCCACGGGCAGCACCAGGGGGTGTGCCCTCTTATGACCACTCTGCACACTACGCCAAGGCGTCCTCGAGTTCGTATCAGGACGAAGGCACTTTTTCGTCATATTATGGAGGAGCCCCTTCTTGGCCAGCTTGGGGTTAATCCCCACTTAGGACAAAATCCTAAGCTTGGGGGGAGGTATACCGATACCACACTCATCTACATATCATGTTCTGTCGGTACTTTGCATATCCATGTTTCGCTTTCTTTTTAGTTTTTGTTCTCGCTTTGTTTCTGCATTCCAAAACACAAAAGACCAAAAAAATATTTTTGTTATTTCTCTTTGTCGCCTCTTTATCTTTTAGTTTTGGTTTGCTTCACCCTTCTTAGCTTTGGTTTGTTATTCGAAAAACCCAAAAGAGATTTTTCTTTGTTTGCTTTTGTCTTTAGTTTTTGCTTTAAAAAAACCGAAAACACAAAAACATTTATTGTTCTTCTCTGGTTTTGTAAAGTTCGTTGCAGGGTTCAGCAGCCCTCAGTGACTCCTTTGGAGTTTGGATTTCATATTATTATTCAAGCCACACAAGTGAAAGGCAATAATGATGATTTATGACAACTCGAGGTGTGGTAAGAGGCTGGTATGAACTCTATTTGTTTTCATTTTTGTACATATACTCATCATTGTGGGCATGCTTAGTATGTCCATGTAATGTGTATATTATTTAATGGATGCTTAGTAGTTCTTCATATCTTATGATCAGTCCCAATCTACTAATAGTTTGTAGCATGTCATATAAATGTTTGTTTGCATTGTTCTATTCATAACTTGGTATGACATTGTGGTACCCTCCTCTGAATGTTTTATCTGAATCCACTTGGCACATGCTCACGCATGCATATGACTAAACAAAAAGTTAGTTAAGCCTCGATGATTTATTTTTCCTCAGAGTTCTTGTAACACTTTTATGCCACTATTAAGTTTGTTTTGTCGCAAGCATGATTATGACAGTTACTGCTCTCTCAATTGTCGCTCCCTTTCTATTGCTAGCCTTCACTTGCACTGAGTATGGGCTCTACTCGTGCATCCAACTCCCCAAACCAAAATTGTCAAAAAGTGTCCACCATATCTACCTATTAGCATCATTGTTATTCCGTGCATATTTATTATGCCTTGTTTTCTTCCAAATAAAATGTTTACTTGTTATGAGAAAATTAGTTAGTAAAGCTTTCACGAACTTGATGGCACACTTTATTTTCTTGCACTTAATAAACCTGAACCATTGTGACTATCTATGTAGTTATATGCTTGCAAATTATAAGTTGGGAGTTGGCAGAACCATGCTGTCATGGGGAACGCTTTCAACACTTGTACATATCTATCCAGTTGATATCATGCTCTTTTGTTGATGGATGTCGGCGGTGTGAAATAAAAGGGGATCTTGTAAGTCCATGAAGTTATGTATATGTGTTAGAGAAACTCCTGGGCGGCTATCTTAAGTCATGCCTAATCATGGTGGAAACTTGCAGCATAACCATAGTGAGCAATCTATGAAGCATCTTCAAAAAAACAAATATAGAAAAAAAGAAGAGAAAGAAAAAAAGGCACCATGATCATGGTAAATAAAAAGATCGCTAAGATGCTCATTGTATGTTGCCTTGTCATTTTGATATGGGATAACTCCTGTGTCATGGGGCAAGGGGTACCCCGTTGACGGTTCTCTATGATACACATATACTTACAATGACAAGAACTTACCTGTGACTAAAGTTGAGTAGCATGAGGAATGGCCCTCGTACTCAAGGGACATGAGATTTCCAGCTTATGATTTTTCAAGCATATAACTCATATTTTACCTCACTTTAACCTTAACCATTTAAAGATGCTTATGATAGGGGCAATGAGAGCTCAAAGCTAATGAGTACCATACTTTCAACATTTGGAAGCCTTTCAAACCTTTTAATATTTTCTTTCACTTTTTTGTTGAGTCAACATTTATTCTATGAGCACCTTCTCGAGAGCATAGCTGTCATTCTTAGTGTAATGTGCTTGTCCCAAAACACGGTTAATTGTGACATAACTTTGACGCTTGTATCTTTGATATTTTTACTTCTAGTCTTCATTTGAACTTCAGAGGTGCCTTGGTATTTAAGCAATAAGCTATGTTTGGGGGGAGTTGATACATCCAAAACGTATCTACTTTCCCGAACACTTTTGCTATTGTTTCTCCTCTAATTTGTGTGATTTGGATACAACTAACACGGACTGACGCTGTTTTCAGAAGAATTGCTTTGGTGTCTCGTTTTTGTCCAGGAAATCAACTTTCAGGAAAAATCCCAGAAAATATGCCAAAAATCCTATTTTCTCAGAAGACTCACGGAGCCAGAAGACGGAGGGGAGAAGAGGCCTGAGGGGCCCACACCACCCCCTAGTGCGGGCCAGGCCATGGTGCGGCCGCCTCGGACTCCGCCTCGACCTCTCCTTTCGCCTACAAATACCCTCCGACCTAAAAAACACCGGGAGGGGGGGGGTCGACGTCAGAAACTGCGAGTCAGAACCAGAAACTCCGTTCTGGCACCCTGCCAAGATGGGGAATTGGAGGAGATCATCACCATCATCATCACCAACGCCTCTCTATCAACCATCCATGATTCCCCCATCCATGAGTGAGTAATCCCCCGTAGTATGCTATGGGAATGGTAGGGATTGGATGAGATCTCTCATGTAATTGCATAAGATTGTTAGGGCATGGTGCCTAATATCTATTGTTAGTGTTTTTTGACATTATTGCAACTTGTCATGCTTAATGCTTGTCACTAGGGCCTGAGTGCCATGATCTCATATCTGAACATGTTATTGATTCATGATGATCTTATTGTTTATGATCTTACCTGCAAGTTGTATACACATATCATTTTCCGAAACCCGTGGCCCCGAAGTGACAGAAATCGGGATAACTGGAGGGGATGGATGTGATGTGAGGATCACGTGTGTTCACAGAGTGTTAATGCTTTGCTTCGGTGCTCTATTAAAAGGAGCACCTTAATTTTCAGTAGATTCCCTAGAGGCCCCGCTGCAACGGGCTGGCAGGACAAAAGATGTTGTGCAAGTTCTCATTGCGAGCATGTATGGCTATACATGGAACACATGCCTATGCTTACTTAGTACTTGGATGCTTTATCTTATTTATCTGCAAATGCCCTTGGTCTTGATTATTACATGAATTGTCTTGTCCATGCAACGTCTGTCCATCCATCCCTATGTCTACCGCACTTTAAATCCTGCTGTTTACTACAATTATTACCGCTGTCTTTATTTTACTATTGCTGTTATTTTGCTATTGCTACTATAAAACTGTTGCTACTGATAAACTATTGCGAGCAAGACTGTTTCCAGGTGCAGCTGAATTGACAACTCATCTATTAATGCTTATAAATATTCTTGGCTCCCCTTGTGTTGAATCAATAAATTTGGGCTTTACTTCCCTCGAAGACTGTTGTGACCCCCTACACTTGTGGGTCATCAGCGCGTCAGCTGCCTCTATGCTTGCCGGTGCTCCCTTTCCTCGGCCCTCGTGGCGATCCTCATGCCATCTGGCGCTAATAGATGCACCACGTGATGGTCCTCCTCAAAGTTGAGGACCGCTCTCGCCCCCAAGTGCTAGACTATGGCGCAGTCGTAGGCGCGGGCGCCTGCCACGGGCACCTGAAGGTACCTAGCTGGGTCTTCCTGTTATCCACTGTGATATGAGCTACCCAAGTTGGGGCCCTGGTGGGTTTCCGGTGAGCATCACGAAACCTCAGCTCCGGCTCCAACATGATACTAATTAAACAACAATATTTCATAAAATTGTTAGTCAACATATAAAAAATGAATATATATGTACATTTTCTACATCTATCCCTAAAGTTATCTAGATTTTCTACCCCTAAAATCATCTACACGAAATCATTAACACTAAAATCATCTAAACTAAATCATCTATCTAGGTTTTCCTATTGGTGTTACTAAATCATCTACAATCATATAAACTAAATCATCTAGGTTTTGTACATCTAGGACCTAAAATCGTCTAGGCCTAAAATCACATATTTTCTACACTACACATAATCATCTAGGTTTTGTACACTAAAAAAATCCCTAAAATAATCTAGATTTTCTACACTAAACAAAAATCCCTAAAATCACCTATTTTCTACACTACACAGTAATTAAGAGAGGGGGCGGGGGAGTCTACCTTCGGCGATGGAGGTGTGGTGGCGCGAGGTTGGTGGAGGCGCGATGGCAAGGGTCGTCAAGGGAGGCGCGCGTCAGAGAGGCATGGCGGGTTCGGGTCGGGGCAGGGCGTGGCGGCGCAGGTCAGCGAGGTCGGGTCGAGGTGGAGAGGGGCGGGGGGAGGGGGGGGGGGCGTGGCGTGGAGCGGGCGCGGCTATTTGGGAATGAGTGGAACGAGCGCGTGGGAGGAGTTGGAATAAGAGAGAGGGAAGGACGCAGGCGGCGCTGGTATGTTAGTAACGATTTTTTGATATAATAGTGGTGACTTCTACAACTCCTTCGACGACACCACTACAACATAGTTGCTGCGTTCAAATTTGCCAAACGTCTAGGTTATATTGGTTCCGACTCGCAACGTTCACTGTTTCTTAAATGTCGGGACTAAGTTATAATGGCGGTATTCACTTTTTTTTCCAACGCCACGACTATTTTTCTTTACAGTAGTAGCATCTATTTTGTTTCAGACGGCCACTAAAAAAATGACTATTCTTTTTCTACTAGTGTTATAAGCCTTTTTCTACTAATTCTCACGAACCGTGGGATCGAGCAGCCCTTTGTTTCTCTTCTAAGTAGAAAATTACGAACAACACCGCAATTCAAGGCTAAGATTGAAAAACCACAAGGATGGCAAAAAACTACAAGTAACTATTTTTTCTGGGGAAAAAACTACTCCAAGATCGTTCATAGCAGTGTCAAAAATGTACAAACAGTTTAGTTTAGTTTACATTGGCCAACAGTTTTCTAACCGGTGGACCCCACTCTTAGACATAGAAAGAAGTTCATGTATCCCAAGATGTTTCGCAAAATATGTACTCACTCCCTCATAAAAAGGTTGTCGTAAATTTATTTAAATTTAAATGAATCTAAATACGTTTTAGTGTGTAGATATATCTAAATTTTAAAAACATCATTTTTAGGACAAAATGAATATATAAAAAAAAGAGAGATAACACCTCCAGATCAGCTAATTTTTTTAAATAATACATTTTTTTATTCATTTTCACAAATAATACGCAAAACTAGAAATTTTCAAATCTGTCTGTCCGTCGTCTGTTGAACGGACGACAGTGTGCGTCGTTGGTTGAGCGGACGACAGAGGGTTTCGTCCCTTGAACAGACGACAGGGCATGTCGTCCTTTGACAAGACGACGCCCCAGTGCTCCCGCCGCTACATAATCTTCGCTAAATAATCGTCCGCTCGGCAATCCTTCGCGCCGATTTTTTCCGCCGGTACTCCCCGCCATTTTTTCCCGCCGTTACTCCCGGCAAATTTTTCACGCCAGTAATCCCCGCCCTTTGTTCCCGCCACGACTTCCCGCCCTCTTTTTCCCGCCACGACTTCCCGCCCTTTTTTCCCGCCTATTCGGTTCGGTGCCTCTATAAATCCGGGCAACGGGATGTATCCTTTAACCCAGTTCATCTCTTCCTCCTCTTACTCTCTCATTTCCCTCTCTCCTTTTGCTCTCGCATTTTCCTCCACTCCTCTCCACTATGACCGACGCGTCTCCCTGGCCTGTAGATATGTCCATTGGGCTTTTCTTCATAGCCAGAACTGTTGAGATAGGCGATAAACCAGCCGACTGGGATACGTTGGTATCGAACCATGATGCTCTCGTTATACTTGGTAAGTCACTTTATCTAAGAGGGTGGAAACCAAGACCCCAAATCAGGTACGAGAGCTTCTCGGGATCAAGGCAGGTGGGACAAGCTCACCTTCAAGAGTGAAGCTCGCATGATGGAGGTGGCTAATACACCTTGGTCCTGGATAGAAGATAGCGAAGATGAGGATGATATCTTCATGCCGCCACCGGTTGGAAGCAAGGCAAGAGCTGAGTGGGACAAGAGATATGAGAAGAAGAAAGAGCAGGCCAAGAAGAGTCAAGCTGACATGACGGAGCAGGTTGTGGCACGTAGGGCCTGGATAGAAGAGAGCGAAGATGAGGATGATATCTTCATGCCGCCACCCGTTGGAAGCAAGGCAAGAGCTGAGTGGGACAAGAGGCAGGAGAAGAAGAAATCGCAGGCCAAGAAGAGCAAGTGCGAGGGATCGTCCAAGGGAAAGGGCGAGGCATCATCGAAGGGAAAGGGAAAGGCATCATGCTAGGGATAGATAGGACTCTTATTTATGTACCGCAAGTTATGTTGAACTATGTTGCAAGTTATGTTGAGTAGTTTGTCGAATAAAATCATGAAATAATAGAACGATGTCTCATACATAGATAGGTAAATGACTGATACATAAGTAGATATCACTGGTGTCGACGACGAGGTGGCGGAGGCCTCGGTGTACTCCATCCATATCTGTGGGGTGGAATCACATCACGGCGAGGTGCAGTTGACCCTTCACCTTGATCCTGTGTATTCTGTGTGGGGATAGGTGGTGGAGTACCTTGTTGATACTGACTAAACCAGTCTACCTGCTCGTGCTGTGTCTGCTGATGACGGTCGTCAGTACTGTCCCATGTAACGGAGTCTCCTGCTAGTGTACAAGAAATTAAGTACTGAACAATGACATACTGCATCTAATAATAGTAGGAAGGGACACGCTTACCCTGAGGATGAGATTGTGGTCGATAAGCAAAGTCCATGTAGGGGATCGGCTGCTGATGCTGCCATTGTTCGAAAGTAATCTGGTTCTGCTGCAACTGGTCGAAAGTAAACTGTGATTGCTGCCACCCCGAGCCTCCAGCCTGGTCTGGAGGTGGTGCTCTCGGCGGCGCCTGCTGTGAGAGTCGTGGACGAGGCCCGCGGCGGAGTGGTGGAGAAATATGCTCCTCGTGCCGTCCCGATCCTCCAGCATGGTCTGGAGAAGGTGGCTGCTCCATGGATCGACGTGGGGCGCGCTCCTCCACCGAGTGACGCGGTGGGCGCTGCTGTGTGGATCGACGTGGGGCGCGCTCCTCCACCGAGTGACGCGGTGGGCGTTGTGCTTCTCGGTGTTGAACGACGTCTGAGACGCTGGTGCACGTGATGGCCGCGTAGATACGCCGCAGCTTCTCCTCGACCCGCCGGGCAAAGGACTGAGCCTGCTGACGGGGCACAAGAGGAACGGACGAAAGCGATCGTCCGTACTGAGCCACCTCAGTCTGTAGCTCCCACGTCATGTCGGCCTGCATTTTTCTCATAGTTAGGTATGCACTACATAGGCACTCATGTTTATTGTGCTCTAAATAAAGTACTTACCGCTGACTGTCTGGACTCCAGTGTTGACTGGCTAGGGTATATCTCATCGTCATGTGCGTGTGGAATGGGACGTAGCCGTGTCATCGACATGTACCTCTGTAGGTATCCGTGGAATAGCTCCATATCAAACGGGCCAGCGTGCCACACTTGTGTTGGTGCATTCTGCCACTCGTTGACGTAAATCCCCACCCGTTGGAGCCATTGAGTGGCAGTCTTGCTACTTCTCCGAGAGTACCTGTCATTAGAATTTGTTAGACCATCATTAAAGAACATAGATGAAGTATAAGATGCGTTCCTTATGTACATATATTTACTTACGCGTGCACGACATCTGGAAGGGGAACATCCGGACGCGGGGGATCTACCATCTGGCAAAGACCAAATTGTTGCATGACCCTCTGTTGAGACATCTCCTCAACTTGGCAATCAAAGATGATCTTCGATGTAGTCACCAAGATTTCGATCTCTAGTGCACATAATAGATATGCCTCCAGGATATCGTGTGTGTCGTGTCTGCAGGGTGTACGGCTCCCAAATCACGACATCCTCTTTCAGTGTGTCGAACTGCTCGCTGAACGATGGATAGCATCTAACGACTTGCTCTCCCGCGAAACGACACTGCATGACAAAATAGTTGTTAGTAACTTTCATATTGTAGTACCAGAAGTGCAATTTATTAAGACATTACACTGACCTTGCGACGGGTCCAGTGAGTGCCAAATGTAGGCAAATCAATTTGCTCTTCGTCGAACAGCAGGTCAGATTGGTAGACAATTGTTTCATGTTCCTGGTTGCCGACTATTTGGTTGACACTTACATCTGGACGACCGATAGGGAACCTCTCCCACGACCACAGTTGCAGCAACAATGGGCATCCTAGCAAGGCAGAACTGTCCTTGGTTAACTGGCAAGCATTGCACATACCTCGGTACGTAGCTGCTAAGACAGCTGAAACCCAACTCCACTGTGTGCATTCTTCCTGGCACGTCGCCTCCGCGATCCCTCTAGCAAAATGGATGTATCGCGCACTAATGGTCGACACGTGGTTCTCAGTGAACATCACCTTCCCGAGCAGCCACATAAGGTATGCCTCCAGGCTGCGTGTAATCTGTGGGGCAGTCATCGGAGTGGCCGGGAACCCAAACCTTTGTATCTGCATTGGCAAATAGAACAATTTTCAGTACATGATACTTCTCCAACAAAATAGAACAAATAAATGAAACACACCTGATACTGCTCCAACCATCCAAATTTTGGCCCATGATTGTCATGGCCAAAGGCCAGAGCTCCATCGCGGATGCCAAAGAATCGTTGGGCCATCTCTTGGGCCCAATTTGCCGGTGGATCCACTGGGCCTATGGGCACGCCACCAACGGAAGTCCCAAAGCACGAGACGTCCTGAAGGGTAGGAGCCATCTCCCCATCGAAAATGGAAACTGTGAGTCTCGGGCCTCCATCGATCCACCAAGCACGTGAGTAAAGACGAGTCGTACTGTAAGCGACTAGTCTGGAACCCAAGTAGTCGCCCTTCTATCTCCTCCATATGAGTGGCCTCAACCAAACGAACGAATGGTAAGAGCCCAGCCCACTTCAATCTACATAAGAAGAAAGCAGAACAGTTTAGTCACATTGGCCCATAAATATCCCAACAACAAGAGAAATAAATGTCACATGGCTCTGAAGCCAATCAGGATGTATGCACCAGTTCGAAATGGGAGTGCGAGTCACTAGGTGCTTCAAGGACCCCGGGTTAGCATCCAGTACCGTCGATCGGTGCTTTCTATCTATGTCAGCATTCAGCAAAGATCCCGCCATCTGCACATTAGTTCCACACATATTACAAATTTAAGACATAGTTCCACACATATTACAAATTTAAGACATAGTTCCACACATATTACAAATTTAAGACATAGTTCCACACATATTACAAATTTAAGACATAGTTCCACACATATTACAAATTTAAGACATAGTTCCACACATATTACAAATTTAAGACATAGTTCCACACATATTACAAATTTAAGACATAGTTTCACACATCTAGTTTCTTCCTCTGCCTCTTCTTCCTCGGCTGCCACGTCCACGAGGAGCAGCTCCACCAGTCCCGAAGATGTGGCAACTGGTGTCTATATGACCAAATTTATTACACGTAAAACATTGCCTAGTAGGGCCTCCGCTTGATTCATCCATATCATTACGGATGCGGACACATTGTCGCTTCCTCTTCCTGTCCTCATCAAGACAGGATCTGGGATGTAAACCCTTTCACCTGGATTTACTTTATTGAAATTTCCCCATGCCCTATATCCCATCATCTCGCCTTCCACGTATTGACCACCGTCCTTGAGGAAATAAGGAGACACAAACGAGATCGCATCCATACCCATCACCCGCATGCGCTAGTACATGAGAGCAAGGCAGATGCAACAACTTGGGTTTATTGCACGCACTCACACGTTGGCCAAGCCGTTGCCTATCCCCACCTCCGTGTCTTTACCTCATCTCCTGTTCCAATCCGGTTGGAAGGGAGGCGTACCTCGAACCTTCTTTCCTGATTACCGATGGCGATGACATGCATGGACCGAGCCTTCTCCATCTTGGCATCCATGTAATGCATGATCTTTGAACAATACCTCATGTTTGGGTTGTTCATGATATGCATCTGAGCCATCTGGAGTCTGTCTCTGAAATACTTGAGTTCCGTGAAAATACACTCCACAATTGTTAATGGTAGAGCCCTACTTCCTCTCAAGACAAAGTTGTAAGTTTCAGCCAGATTTGTATTCATGACGCCAAACCTAGCACCATGAGTGTCATGCAGCAGAGACCACCTCTCTACAGGCTCGTGTTGTATCCATTCCTGAAAATTTTTAATCCTTCTACCAGGCCTTCTCCTAGTACCGGGTTGGTCAAATCCTGGCAAGTCACAAAGGGCAATGGGTTCTTCCTCCGTGGTCTTGCTCTGTTGTTGCTCGTGCATTAACGCCATTGCATGAGCCGATCACCGCTGCTCTAGCTGCTCTCCTCTGAGTCACATGTTTTTTAGTGAAGTCATCAAGATAGCCACGACACTTGATATACTTCCACTCTTGGTTCTGCTTGCAAAGCTTCTTGAATAGGTTCATAAGAGCCTTGTTCCTGAACTGTGATTAAAAATTGGCCCCTAGATGCCGCATGCACCAACGACTCTGCATGTCCAGCCATGGAGTTACTTCATCAGGAGTGGGCTGTGTGAGCTTCTTTATCGCGCTTAGTATACCTGGATGTCTATCATGAAGCACGCATACATTCGGTGTATCTCTCACAATTGCTATCTTCAGCTGCCTGAAAAACCATACCCAACTCTTTGTGTTCTCGCTCTCCACGAAAGCAAAAGAAAGTGGAACCACTTGATTGTTTCCATCTTGGCCTATGGCAGTCAATATCTGACCCCTATACTTGCCAGTGAGAAATGTACCATCCACACAGATGACTGGTCGACAGTGAGTGAAAGCTTCTATGCATATAGCAAATGAGAAGAACACTCGATGAAGTACCCTCAAATTAGGTTCGTGTGGCAATGTAAAGTGTTGGATGTCCACGTAGGTGCCTGGATTCCTAGCCTGCAGTGTCTGGAGCATCCTAACAACATAGTCATACCCGTCTCGAAACGAACCAAACCTTGCCTCCAGTGCCCTTTGCTTAGTCCTCCAAGCCTTCCCATATGAAATATTGTAGCGAATCGATGAAACTTTGTGAATGATAGCATTCACCCCCATGGCTTTGCCCTCCACTATCTCTGTGTATAACAGTCTAGCCAGGAGGGTTGACGTGAGGTTACGATGGTCCTGAAGGACACTGTCAAGTGTGCATGTGTGCATCACAACATCGGTGACCTTCCAGTTTGTGTCATATCTAGGGACATGGGCATGCACCCTTGCAGGACATCTCGCTTCCTCGCAAACCAATGTCAAATATTGTTGTGATGACACCTTCGTTTTCAAGACCCATTGCATGGACATTGACCACTCAACAATTGTTTCTCGCAGATGTCTCTTGCTAGGATATAATGCACCCAAAGAGATGTTGTTCGCGTGATAATGCCACGCCGAATCATGCCCATCGTTCACAATCATTGCTGCTGTGTTGTCATTATTCCATGATGCCGAATAGGTTGGCGATCTCTTCTTGATCGACTCGCCGTAATCATCACCAGACATCGTTGCCTTCCGAGTCTTCGCTTCCATTTGATGTTGCAACAAACCATCATATATCTCGTCCTCATCAGCTTCGCCATCGAATATGTCTTCCCTAATCCTTCACCACCGTCTCCGATACATAACCATCACCCCGTGTGTGCATAGCTCGTGACTGATTCATATCCGCCACCCTCTTGTCCTCGACTACTGGCTATGATCATAACTACCTCCAAGCATGACCGGTCCGACTACTGGCCATGATCATAACTACCTCCAAAGATGACCGTCCGACTACTCGCCATGATCATAACTACCTCCGGATGACCGGTCGACTACTATGGTCATGATCATACCAGCCTCTTTCACCACAGGTAACACTAAGAGACGGGGTTAACTCTTTTCCGCAAGCTTGCACAAATTTGACCCATTTCGCTATGCGCTTCTATTGGCCTTAAATAAAAATTAGGGGTTTGCCTTGACTTAGTCCATAAAGCATGCACACCGACAAGATGGGTAGGAGGGAGCCCTAAACGAACACATAACCAATCCTTCAACTGAGTAACGGCATCGCTTGTCAGGATTCAAGCACTTCATCCATAAATCTAAACTCGCTCAAATCAACTCCGTCTTTGGTTCATTCTGACGAACCAGACCATACAAGAACCTAAACACTACATTATTTGACATGATTTTCGACCTAAAAATACCAAAAATAGTCAAAAACAGGTACATTGACACATAATACTCTACAAATATCTTGCATCTAATGACCCCATCAAACGCTACCTATGAACATACACACATGATCGCAATAAGCAAGAAATTAGGGTTTACCCTTGAAGCGTCATGAAGTCCTCCGTCAATGCCTTTAGGTCAACGGATCAAGACCTCCACCATGCACCTTCCTCAAGTCCCAGACCAGCCTCCACCATGGCCATTGCTCAACAAGAACATCACCAGATCCCTCCACCAAAACGCCTCAAATCACTACACCAGGCTATCCCATTAGTAGATCGGGACTCTACTAGCTTGCTAATGTGTTAGAGTAGCGAGTTTGGATAGAAATCTAGGCTACAAATCGGTGCAACGGCTGAGAAAATGAGAGCAAGCGAGAGAAAGAACAGCCGAGAGGAGCTGGAAGGAGCAAGCGGGAAGCGACGCAGGCGCGGAAGTTAATAGCCGGGGCGTCGTCCCTTCAGCAGACGATCGGCGGCGTCGTCCCTTCAACAGCCGACGCTGTCGACCGACAGGCCGCGTCGTCCGTTCAACAGATGACAGGGCCGACCCCTGGCAGCCGACAAGCTGGTCGTCTTTTGAAGAGAAGAAGGCAACCTGGTCGTCTTTGCAACAAAAGACGACATGTTGGTCGTCTCGTGAACAGACGAGGGGGCTGTTTCGTCCGTTCAACGGACGACGGACATACAGATTTGAAAATTTCCAGTTTTGCGTATTATTTATGAAAATGAATAAAAGATGTATTATTTAAAAAAAATTAGCTCCAGATCAAATTACGGCTCCTATAGTGCTCAGGCTATGCAAAACCGCGCAACACTCCCCTTGGCGCATGTGTTTTGACCGATTTTATGGGCTATTTTCTAGGCCCACCAGAAGACACCTAGAAACATGGGACGAGGGGCCGCTCGACAGGCCAGTATTGGACGGGCTCAGCCCGAGAATTCCCTGTCGAGCGAGGCCTAAAGCCCTGTTTGGATAGCCAGTTCACACAGTGTTCACTCGTGCGGCACTTGTCCGCTCGTTTGACAGCGTTGCTATGTGGAAAAGAGTGAACGACCCATGCATGCTGCCCTTAGCACGTTGCACGGTACAAGAACCAAAATCGAGAAAGAATTGAAGCATTTTCTAGTAAACCTGATCAAAAGAAACATACCAACATGCTGCCAAAGAATTTGAACCGTTCAAACAAAAAATCACATGCGTGAAATTCAACGGGAGTCACAAGTCGTAGGTGATCCCCGAGTACAGAGAACTGTGAAGTGCACAAATATATGGGATGCAGTGATGGTGATGATTCATTAGGAGCGGTTGACGACCCTGCAGTTCCTCCTGATTTCGCCTTGATATCCGGTCTTGACTCCGATGGCACCCATCTTGACCATAGACTTCTTGAACTTCTCCTCCCACAGTCCACGGATGTTGGCATTGTCAAGCACCATCTGTGTGGTCGCCGGTGTTGTGAGAAGTGTGGCGTCCGACGTGAAGAGCACCTTGTGTGCGAGGACGTTCTTGTAGTACTGGTTGTCGAGCGCGTTGGGAGTTACAACATCCTGGTTGACCGTGGGGTCATTGGCCTGGGTTGGGTTGGCGGGGCATTGCCTCCTCAAGACGCTGGCGAGGGCAGCGTTGATGTCGGAGGGGACTGCGAGGCGGTCAGAGACGAAGGAGGAGCAATGTGAGACCCCAATGGTGTGGGCGCCCGAAAGAACCACCATGTCCTCTGTGTCGAGCCCTTTAGCGGCGAAGCTGGCGATGAGCTGAGTGATGTTAAAGAATGGAGGAGGAAGGTTCTGTAGGGCCTCAGTGAAGTTAGAAATGCGGCCGTCCCGCCGGCCCGCCGGCATGTTGATCTTGACCGTGAGCCTGCTAAGGAAGTAGGCCGCGTCACGGCCGGCGAAGGCAACGATGTCCGCGCAGGAGACCACGCCGGGGCACGCCTTCTCCACGGCGTCCTTGGCCGCATCGATCACCTCAAAGCCGCGGAGGCTAGGGAAATTGGGAGGGCTCAGCTTCTCGGGCTGCGGGTTGGCCGGCGTTGGGTCCAGGAGGACGGAGCCATCGCATCCCTCGACGAAGCAGTCGTGGAAGAACATGCGGATGAGCCCGGCGCCGATGCCGGCGTTCTTGTAGACGAACTTCTTCACCTCGTCCCTCACTATGGCCTCCACGCGGGGGCACGACTTCTTGTAGTAGCCCACCTCTAGGCCATGGCACGCCGACGACAAGAGCAGTGCGCATGTCAGCGCAATGGAAAGCTTAAGCGAAGCTGAAGCCATTGTGTCTTGTTCAGCTCTTAACAAGACTTATTCTCTATGATCCAGACTAGAATGACGTGATGAGAGGTGATGAAGAATGTTTTTCGTAGCAAAGGGTTATTTATACATGCATGTATGGAGATGACTTGATAAGATTACTAGTACTTGAAAATTCCTAGCTTAGGAGGATGTATCATATGAGTTGACATGTACTAGTAATAATTCATCAGCATACATCACATACATTGATCTTGCTGTCACAGAACATGGAGAAGGCTGCTGGAGCTTAATTATTGTGTTATCTTTGTTCATTCACTGAATTCGTCTTTTCCCTCTTCTTGATAAACGTTGTTTGTATGGTTTGTTGTGAACCAACATAATTTCTTGATGAGGCATAATAGCACGTGGAGTAGGCAGAACTAACTAGCTGAGCATGTTGCAGGTTTGTAGCCAGCGAGATCTGAATGTACATTTGGAAAACTTTGATTAGCCAGCGAGATCTGAATGTGCAGGCTTGTGAGAAATATGTCAGTTAGAGATCATTATCATCGAGTGGAATTAAGATACTCCGAGCAAATCGCTGGAATGTCGTTCCTGCTCAGTAGATAGCTTATGCGTGACAGTTCACAAATATTCACATGCATGGCAGTGGGCTGTCTTTTGCCTCTTGAGTTTTTGCCTAATAAAGTTCTTCACATTTGCTCCTGGAGTACGCGTCCAGCACATGCTGAGGTTGGTTGCATGGAAATACAATGTTGAATATTATGAAGAAAACTTCAACAACTGCCACGCAAAAAAAAACTACTTTTTTCTGGTGTTTTCGCAAAAAAAAAAACTACTTTTATGGGGAAAAACCACAAATGACTGATAGTGAATAGCAGGTCAAAAATGCACAAACAGTTTAGTTTACATTGGCCAATCGTTTTTGTAACCGGTGGACCCCACTGTTAGACATAGAAAGTAGTTCATGTATCCACAAGATGTTTCACAAAACATGTACTCACTCTATCTTTTCAAATGTCACAAATTTATCTAAATTTAAACACTTTTAGTGTGTAAATACATTCAAATTTTAACAAATCTAAAATATTCTTTTTAGGATGGGGAAAATATTAAAAAAATGATGTTTCGCAAAACATGGAAAGCACACCCCTATATCAAAATCGGCTCCTATAATAGCATCTCCACTAGCATTCACAAGAGGGCCTTACCATGGCGTGTTCTTTACCCGAACGGGCAAAAAATCGCTCAGCATTTTCAGGTGCCCAGTTTTCGCCCGATACGGCCTAGATTACATCCGGGGTTCCCACGACGAACCCCGGGAATTGCGTGAACGTCGGATGAAGCAAAAAAACTGGTAGGCCATGGCTATCAATGACATAGGGCCGAGCTCCCACCTTCACTCGTGGAAAACGGCCCATCAGTCCTGGTTCATACGGGGCTTTAGTCCCGGCTCCCGAACCAGGACTACGAAATCGGGACTAAAGCCCCCCCTTTAGTCCCGATCCAGTCACAAACCGGGACAAATATATGTTCACATGGCCGTGGTTCAGAGTTGGGGGTGGAGGACCTTTAGTCCTGGTTCATAACATGAACCAGGACTAGGTGAGATCTGTTGTGGCAGCGTCTTGCAGGTTTCTCCGCGACAGGAGGTGGCTGTGCGGCAGCAGGTTCTGCCGCAGCAGAGTTTTGAGGTAGTTTTCCGCCGCGGCAGGAGGATCGGTAAAGGAGGGAGAGCGATGTTTGGCGTTTGTGACATGCAATGAAGGAACCATTATAGAACATCGTCATGAATATAGATATCGAACAATAACCTCTTTCTTCATGCTTGGTCAAACATATTATATATAGTACACGTTCATGCATATATATAATATAATTTCTCTTACGATCCCTATTATATAAATATAAATTCTTGATGGCATTCTTCGGTTGGATCTATGACCTCCTTAACTAAGAATTTCACTAATTCCTCTTGAATAGCTCGTATGCGATTCTGCTCTACGAGACCGTCCCACATCCGTTCGATCTAATTTAAAGAAGGGGATCAATTATATGAAAAAAACTCAACACAATTGATGGTAATAAAATAAGATTGTGAACATTATTGATGTACTTCATATTGTTTCATAATTTTGTTCTTCTCATAGGTTGTCTGGCGAATATACTCACAAACGTAGTATCCACATAAATTATTCCCGTATGTGTGCCTCAAACACTTTACGAGAATAGAGTTCATTCAAAATAATAATCAAGCATGGTAATGGTATTGAAACAAGAATCAAAAAGATTCACGGACCTAGCTATAGTACTACTTACATGGATTTGTCGAAATGTTAGAACCTCTTCCCATTCACCCCTAGCAGCCTTGATGAAACGTTTCCAAACCCTCTCCGGGAAAGAAAATGAGTTAAGGAATTATTAAGTACTTGATATTAGGAAATTAACGAAAGATGCCGATATAGTGCGATAATGATTGAAATTGCCTCTGAAGCATATAAACTAGGTCCAACCATCTCTTAGGGTCTTTACGTTTCGAGTCTATGACAAGTACTTCTCCGATGTCAACTTGAACAATTAGTAGAATAAAGTGGAACCTGCGCAAGCATAACTCATCAATTACACTTAACACCGAGTAAAGAAAATTGAATATGTAGAAGACAGTAACACTCACTCGAAGTTGTAAGGAAATAGTATTTCCATTTTGGTTTATTGTTTCAATAAAAACTTTAGCAAGTAATCCTCTATGTCCTTGGGGTTCTTTTTTACTGTATATTCATTAATGGTATTTGGGTCAATGAACCCAAGGTCATAGATTTGTCCTCTTTTGCATTGGAGAATCTTCAGCCTACATAATAGCGCATAAAAGAATTTAGTGAGGATAAGTATTCATGTAATGAACGAGCTAAGCTAGAGACTTAATTATAGAAATAAATCACTTATAGACAATAGCAACTGACAGGAGATTTGTCGAGGGCGTCTTGATTGAATAACTGAAATAATTCTGAAAAGTCAATGTGTATCTCGTATTTTCCACAAAAGTAATGCTCGTCTCTAACTGCCGCTATGAACATGATCTGCCCTTCCTTTGAGGCTTCCATATACCATAGATGCAATTTTTGCATTTGTGTTTGTAGATACGGGACCTCCTCAGGTCTGATGAGAGGCTTCCCGTACTCTTATTTGTATGCTATTTCAGCCATGGGAAAAGAATGATCATCTCTAGACGTTAGTGCGCATAGTCGTGCAACCTCCGGATCATAATCATCGGAAAACACTTTGAGCGGGGGGACGCTTGAATTTTTTGTTCTCCGAACTGGGGAATTATTTTCACGCTTGCACTACTACTTTTCGACCACTGCAGATTCTCTTTATGTGACTTTATAATAGAGCGGTTATAGTCTGATGGCAGATAATCTAGCCTTTTACTTTCAAGCATTCCACAAAGTGTTTCACTGTTTTCGGTGCTATAAACTGCGTTGGCGTGGGCTGTTTCGGTGCAAGATGGCTTTTCACCTCTTCAGCCATGACCCTATCGGTTTCCTCATCAGTCCGCTCATAAGGTAACTTGGCAGGAGCCACCTTGGCTTTCTTCCTTGTACCTGCTGAGGATTTCTTCGAGTCTATAGTACTAGCCGTCGGAGCGGTGTGCTCTTCCGCTTTTGCAACCATGGCGAAGACTGCTGAGGTGGTGGAGGTGGCGGAGACTGCCTAGGCGAAGGCAGAGACTGCTGATGCGGTGGAGGTGGTGGAGACTTCTGACATGGCAGAGGCAGGGGAGTCTGCTGACGCAACGGAGGTTGTAGTGCGTCGTAGATTGAGCTGGATTGCTACTAGGAGAAGTATGTGGCCTTGGCGTCCAATTTGAAAACACGATGTATTCCTTTTGCCATAGAACAGTGCTTTTCCTGGCTTCTCCCAGTTTATTCACATCCCCTTCACCTGTAGGGAAGTCAAGCTTTGGCTGCTTGAATCCTCTCATAACTTCATCCACCCCGACAACAGCATAGCCATCTGGAACCGGAGAGCAATGGTAAGTTGGTCTAGGCCCATAAGGTAAGGTAAAGCCGCCCACCACCTTCATGTATATGTTCACAACTTTCACATGTAGCTCACAAATTGCTTCCTCTCTGATATCAACCAAGGGGTAGCTATGGGACCCCGACTTTATGGTCCGAGAATCACCGTTATGCCTGCAATTCACGTTCCCATGATTAGTGAGCCGTGAGAATAATCGACAAGTACCATTACAACATCCAGAAAGTAATGAGTACCAAACTTACTTTAGTGACATTATGGCGATACAATAGCGGAAGTATTCAATTGCAGAGACCATGTCATGCCTTAACCTACAGGCAACTTACTGGGAAGACGGCCTAGCTCGCATAGATGTCAACATTCTCTTCGTTCCTCGATCTTCTGAAAGTCTGGCCAAGTAAATAGACAGGGACAAAGCCATGAGTACTTTTTAATATACTCTCAAACCACCGAGACAAGGTAAACAAGATAATTCATTTTTGGTTGTGCCAAGATAGCTCTAAATAAGGTTGTTTTGTAAAAAGCCTAGTTTCTCTTGTAGATATGGAATCTCTATATCTTTGTTGAAAAAGAGTTTTTGAAAACATGTCTTCTTTTAGAAAGTCTGGATATCTCCATATCCTTGTTAAAAAACTTTTTGAAAACAGTTTTATAGTAAAACCCTTTTTAAAACATCTTTGACCATCTCTGGTCAAAACCAATATTGTTCTTATCTTTCCTCGTGACCAAGTCACATCCTTCTTATTTTCTCAAAACCATCTCAAGGGTACTCCTAGCAATCACCTTTCCAATCGTCCTTGACCGTGGATACAACTATTCGAATAGATTACACTCTACAGAGTTTGTGCACTTTACCCACAAGAATCAATACATCCGCTGGGATATAACCACGGCCCGCTACACACGGTAGACGGGGGTTCAGATAATCAAACCTAACTTTTAATTTGTCCATCCCTAGCAAAGGCGGCTTTTCCTTTTGGGTTTGTTCTCCCTGACAACGAGTATGTGTCCCAACGCCATAGTCCTCCCTCCCGTACAAGCCTATACCCAAATCGTAGCTTGGCATATAGTAATTCGACTCCACTTCTTTCTCCACTCCTTAAGCATACCGTGCACGGGAGACCCAATTGTTGCACAGACACTCCTTCCGTAGCAGGCTATAGGCCCCAGATCCGTAGATCTGTTGTAGAGCCCACTCGGAATTCAAGGGATTTCTCCCAATTAGCAAGTACAAGTTGCCCCGGCTAAAGACCACAAACTACGATCCAATCCCCATCAACTGGGATAGTGTGGTTGCACGGGTAAATTGTCCCGGTAAAGGCATAGAACATCCCTTATATTTCTCTTGCTCGACTTCCTTCTTCTCTTCACCATTCTTTTCTTTGGTAAAAACATCCACTCGGAAACGTTGCCTCTTTCCAAGGGTTTTATTTTGAAAACTTTGTAGTAGGGTAGAAACCCAAAACCATTTTTATTATCAAAAATCGTAGTTTACAAGGAGGAGAGATGCTAATCATCTTAGCCTCGATCTAAAGGGGTAAAGATGGGTGTCAAAAAGGGTAAGTGTTCGAATGTACACTCTATTCATAACTTGGAGGAGCGAAGTTACTATCATGGTTTTATTTGAAAACAAACCATGCAAGTAACACTACAGTTTATAAATAGGATAAAAACAATTAATAAAAGGAGTAGGTCAATATTGGAGTTCAGGAATAGTGGCTTTCCTATGACCAGCGAGATGTCCCTTGACTTCTTTAGAATACCAGAATACCAATAATAGTAATACTAATCAGAATAATCCAATGCTTCCTTCTTCTCGGTGTCACACCATCGCAACTATCGCCGTTATCGAGCATACATGCAAACAAGCAATACAACAATCAAGACTATGCATACACATCAATACATACAACAAGCAATGGTTAATTCATTTGTACAATTAGGTAGGTTTTTTAGTTATTGTATTTAGATCAATTGGAAATGCTTGAAAAGCAATTGGGGTGTTTCTTTAATGGATTTGGGAGGCTATGACTACTTAATAAAGGATTTGTACACCAAGGTCCATTTATGGATGATATCAATATGGAAAACTGATATCATTAGAAATGTATTGACAAAATGAAACCAACAGAAGTGGTTTCACTATTTTATCAATTACCATTGATTTATAAAGAGTTTTCTAGTGAATAAAACTCTAGTTTTAGGAAATAAATCACCAGAAAAGTTCTGGAGTTTTAAAAATTATTTCCTTGGATTATTAGGTACAGTTTGATGGATTGATTTACTAGGAGGTGGAATCAACTTAAATTATTTACCATAATTCCCTTGGGAAAATTCCAAAGTCAGTTCTGTATGAGGTTTGTCATTTTAACTAGATTTATTATACAGGTCAAAACAGTATGAGGCCAAGGGAGTTGGATAGGAATTACAAATACCATCCAGTAGGAATTGGAATCACTATTTTTGGAGTTGTTAAACTTCTGAAATGATTTATCTAGTGATAAAACCATATGAAAATTTATTTAAATCATTAAAAATCCTCAGAAGCTCAAAATTCTTGAACTCCCGAGTTCTGATAGGTTCTGATGTACCACATCACTGAGAGTTGGAAACAACTCAAAATAAGCACCATATTTACTTAAAGAATTTCTCTAGGTCGAATATGTGATGATTTTGGTATTTTTATTACTCAGATCTATACTCAACTAGACATGGGACCAAGGAGGGTAGGTTGGCTCTTCAATAAACTTCCAGTTGCCATTGGATTCACAATAATTTAGTTTATAAAACTTGTTGAGTTGATTACAAAAGCTACATTTTAATAGATTTATTTTCGGGAATTAAGGGAAAGTATTTTTGGACAGGGTTTGGCTTTGCATGTTAGGAAAAACATGTGTCTATATGTGTTAATTTGGCTCCGTAAATAATATGGAATTTTTTATTTTTGTTTTGTAATTAAATTGACTTGCAATTTCTAGATCTGAAACAATTGATAAAAGAAAAGTGGATCGTGGGCTGGCTCTATAGCGGGGATGGGCCTCAAGGGCGGATTCGACCCAGCTCCGCTTTCTCGTGGGCGGGAGACTAGGATTTAAATTCCCTCAACGGGGCTGGGCTATCGTCGGGTTAGGGACTGAAGGGGTAAGGAGCACGGGAAGCCATCCAATTAGAAGGGGATGGACAGAGCTCGCTCGTCCTCTTCCTTCCGACGTTGGTGCCGGTTGTGAAACCCTAACGCGATGCAGTAACAAAGCAGGGGAGCTCACCTAGGACCATGTCGGCGGCCCGGAAGGCATGTAGGAGGTGAAAAAGTCGAAGGAGAGCCGGGGGATGGTCGACATTGATGGTGGGGATCAGATATGCAGTCACGCGCATCTCGCAGCGGAGTAGGTTCGGGAACTCATCGAAGAAGCCCGGGGGGCATGTAAGACGACGGAGAGGTCTCAGTTCAGATGCGGCGGCCACATGGCGTCCAGTGGTTTTACATGCAGGTGTAGACGGGGCTCAGAAGAGTCCGGTTTGCGAGAGGAGTTCCTGCTCGGACATGAGCTTCAGGGGCGACCTCCTGTGAGAATGCGACAAAAGGGAATGGCACCGAGGTGTAGATTAGAGGGAGGAAGACATATCAGGAAGAAGAGAGGGAGCTGGTATGGTCTAGGCCGAGAGTAACTTTCCTTCTTCAATTAAAACCGAGAGGAAGGCCTCCTTCATTTCCATGGTGAGGGGAGGCAGAGGATGGGATCTGGAGCTCGAGGAGAGTAGATGGGAGGGAAATGAGGGAGCAGGAGCGGGGTTGGTGGCCTTAGGCCCTTTTATTGAAAAGTATATGGTTTATGGTGCACCAAGCTCATCCATGGCTAGGGCTGGTCCATGGCTCTCCTATTGGACAGGGAGGGCGGTGGAGAGTGTGTGTGAGAGTTCCCTGGTGGAGTGCAGGGACAGAGAGGGAGGGTGCTGGCTGCTGCAAGAATTTTAAAGAGCAAGGAAGTGACTTGTCCCTTGTCTCCCTCTCAAACAAACACAAAGGACAAAGGGGTGGTGGGAGTGTACTATTGGTCTATAGTTTTTTTGACCAGGAGGGAGTGCTGGGTACTAGAAGGAAGTGCTGGGCAAGTTTGGATGGGTTTTGGAGGTGATTTGCTTAGGGATTTTGTCTTATGATATAAATTGTCATAATGGGTGATTATGAAAAGAATCATGGTTTTTGGTCCTAGCAAGATGAGTTAAAGGTACTGGTTAGAAGATTTGGTCAAGACAACACTCCTGAATTTATTTGAGATTTTTCAAGTGATTAAATTCCACTTAAAACCATTTATTCAAAAAGTACAGAAATGGTTTATAGAATCTCATTAGATATTTTTACATTGGACATGGTTAGTTTTTGGTGTGAGATGGTCCTAAATACCATATCACACATTTGAGAATTTTATTGGGATTTATTTATAAGGAAGAGTATTTTTAAGGAGTTATTTCTTGTTTCTGCCATTTAAGAAAAAGGGCAAAAAGAAATAATAAAGAATCCCAAAAATATTTATTTTTGAGTTGAGAAGATGAGATATTATATATAGGCATCAAGTGTGCCTTGAGTTGGCCAAGTGATTTGGAGAAAAACAAACTTGACTTTATAGATAAGGTTTTGATGATTTTGTAAATGGGGGTATTTAAATAGGTTTAGGACCCAAATAATTATGGAATTTATTTTTCAAAGGAATATATCCAAGGTAGATGATGTATACATGAAGTATATACCATTCGAAACCTTGGGTATTGCAAGACAAGATGTATTTTGAATGAAGGCAAGGATTTGAGGATCTAGGGCATTGGTATTTTAATACCTCCTAAACATGGTTGGATTGGTGAGATCAGAGCTCACCTTGGTACAATTAATATATGGATGGTTATACCAAGTTATATAGATTATCATGGCAACACAATTTTTGGCTTGGTTGTATTTGATGTGATCTAGGAGTGATGGCAAACTTTGTTGAAAATAAGGCTGCCATAGCAAATGTGTCATGATGCCTCATAAACCAGGTGTGTTTAAGAAGCACAGAGCTCGAATGGAAACAAGTTAATGGTGGATGGATATACCATGATTATAAGATCATAACCATGCAAATAGTTGGTCAAGGGGAGGTAGCATATGGATGTGAGCTTCTGCCAAAGTAGGCATGATGATAAGATTTCTAGAAAAGATTATTTTCTTGAGATAATACCATCATGGATAAGTTGGTACCAGAATGGTTTAGCCAAGGGAAAGAGTAGGATTTGGTAGTACTAATTATGTACTACAAGCTGATTTAATTACATTTTCAAGAATGTGAAGGGAATATGCCCTGAGAGGCAATAATAAAGTGTTTATTATGTGTATTCCAAGTATATGATAGATGTTTATTTTGCATGCTATAACTGTATTAATACGGAAACGTTAATACATGTGTGTTTAATAAACAAACAGAAAGTTCCTAGTTATGACTCTCTCATAAACTAGCTCGTTGATTAACAAGATGATCAAGGTTTCCTGATCATGGACATTGGATGTTGTTAATAACGGGATCACAACATTAGTGTAATGGTGTGATGAACATTCATCCGAAGTATAGCATTACGATCAAAGTCATTGAGTTTATATTGCTATAACAACTTATCAGAGCCGGATCTATGCGTAGATACTTTACACGGGTAGTACACATATGAGTATGTGGGCGATGATGATCATGTTGTTGCTCCTTTGTTGTAATTTTGGATATTGGTGGCATAGTGGGATGAAG
This sequence comes from Avena longiglumis, assembly GCA_030063025.1. Classification (NCBI taxonomy): domain Eukaryota; kingdom Viridiplantae; phylum Streptophyta; class Magnoliopsida; order Poales; family Poaceae; genus Avena; species Avena longiglumis. The sequence goes on along the minus strand of CP125975.1, from coordinate 440,858,181 downwards.
CGGCCCAGATAAACTTTACATGTCCTCGCACATGAGACCTGTTCCACGCTTGACATGCAACTAGTTTGCATAAGTGGCTAGCGGGTGTCTGTCTCTCCTACTATAGTCAATATCTATTTTGCAAGCGAGTTGTCAACAATTTGATTATCCTCGTTGTGGTTCATGTTCGTAGGTAAGAACTGTTCTATCTTGAAAGCCCTAAGCCACGTAAAACTTGCAATGGATAAATTAGAGGCGTCTAGTTTAGATTGTTGCTGGGCTAGTGTTATGATATGGTAGTGTTGTAAGTAGAAGTATGAGATGATACTCTTACAACACACATAGCCTGTAAAATCCATAGACCTTGGATTTACACATATAGGTATGATAGTGATCATACCACGATGCACATGATAGAGATCATCTGCGGGAACCATATCATTTCACTAATAAACATATGATGTTTGATAGAATCTTATATTGCTTGTTTAGCGCTTTGTTAGCATAATAAGATGATCCTCATTTAAATATCAAGATAAGAATGTGTTCTTCCTTTAGTATGCACCGATTATGTTTTCGCTCCATGACATCACGTGATGATCGGGTGTTCTTGGATCCACGACCATATTTCGGTGTAAAACAGTTACACACGCGAATACTAAGGTTCTAACTTGGCGAGCCTAGCATGTCTGAGACATGGCCTCGAACACGGACGAAAGGTTAAGCATGAGTCATATAGTTGATATGATGCCCATTTGATGCTCGCCTTTGAAGCTATACCGACTCACGTGATGATCGGACTTGGTGTAGTGGATTTGGTTCATGTAATCACCAAAAAGGCACGAGGGATGTCGTTTTTGAGTGGGAGTTCATTCATAATATGGATTATTTGAACTCAATCTATCATACACTTAGTCTAAACTTTACAAATTCTGTTGTAGATGGCACCGCCTGCTTTTAATTTCAATGTGTTCATGGAGAAAGAGAAACTAGCAACGAACGGTAGCAACTTTACCGAATGGGCCATGAATTTGAGGATTCTCCTCTATGATGCACAAAATCAATATGTGCTAGAAGCGCCGTTAGGCCCCCCACCTTTAGATGATGCCCCTGACGAGGAGAAGAATGTCTATCAGACTCGTCAGGAGGACCACAACTTAGTTCATTGCGGCATATTGTATGGGCTAGAGCCGGAACTTTGAAAGCGTTTCGAAAACGGCAATGCATTTGATACAATGGGTGAGTTGAAAATGATTTTCGACACACATGCTGCTGTAGAGAGCTACAACGCTTCAGAAAAGTTCTTTAGCTGCATGATGGAAGAGCACAGCTCCGTTAGTGAGCATGTACTCAAGATGTCGGGTTACGCCGATAAGCTTGTGTCCTTGGGAATATCGATTCCCATTGACTTAGGCATCCATCGTGTTCTGCAGTCTCTGCCACCTAGCTATAAGAGCTTCGTGATGAACTATAATATGCAAGGCATGAAGAAGTCTCTCCCCGAGCTTCTGTCAATGCTTAAAACTACAGAAGTGGAGATCAAAAAGGAACATCAAGTGTTGATGATCAATAGGAACACTGGTTTCAAGAAAGACAAGAAGGGAAAACGGAAGGGAAGTAAGGGCGGCAAGCCTGTTGCCGCGCCTGAAAAGAAACCCCGAGTTGGACCTAAGTCTGATTCCGAGTGCTACTATTGTAAGGGGACTGGCCACTGGAAGCGCAACTGCCCCAAGTATCTGGCAGACAAGAAGGCCGGCAAGGCAAACAAAGGTATATATGATATACATGTTATTGATGTGTACTTGACTAGTGCTCGCAGTAGCACCTGGGTATTTGATACCTCAGTTGCTAATATTTGTAACTCGAATCGTGGGTTGCGGAACAAGCGACCGCTAGCAAGGGTGAGGTCAAGATGCGTCGGCAATGGATCAATCGTTGATGTGATCGCCGAACGTTGCCTCTCCACTTGCCGAGGATTAGTTATAAACTTGAATAAATGTTATCTGTGCCCGACCGAGCATGAACATTGTATCTGGATCGTGTTTGATGTGAAGTGGTTATTCATTTAAATCCGAGAACAATGGTTGTTCCATTTATATGAATGAAATATTTTATGGTCATGCACCGATGATGAATGGTTTATTTCTATTAGATCTCGATGATAATGTTACACATATTCATAATGTTGATGCTAAAAGGATTAAACTTAATGATGATATATCCGCATATATGTGGTAATCGCTGCGTCTAGGTCATATTGGCGTTAAACGCATGAAGAAGCTCCATTCGGATGGACTTTTGGAATCACTTGATTATGAATCATTTGATACATGTGAGCCATGCCTTATGGGCAAGATGACTAGAACGCCGTTTTCCGGTTCAATGGAACGGGCGACAGATTTATTGGAAATCATACATTCTGATGTATGTGGTCCAATGAGTGTGTTTCCGAGGTGGATATCGTTATTTTGTTACTTTCACGGATGATTTGAGTAGATACGGTTATATCTACTTGATGAAACACAAGTCTGAAACCTTTGAAAAGTTCAAGGAATTTCATAATGAAGTGGAAAATCATCGTAATAGAAAGATCAAATTTCTACGGTCCGACCGTGGAGGTGAGTATCTAAGTTACGAGTTTAGCACTCACATGAAAGAGTGTGGAATTGTTTCACAACTCACACTGCCGAACACCACAAATGAAATGGTGTGTCGAACGTCGAATCGTACTTTATTAGATATGGTTCGATCTATGATGTCTCCGACGGACTTGCCGTTGTCATTTTGGGGTTATGCACTAGAAACCGCTGCATTCACTTTAAATCGGGCACCATCTAAATCCGTTGAAAAGACACCGTATGAATTGTGGTTTGGAAACAAACCTAAGTGTCATTTCTTAAAGTTTGGGGATGCGATGTTTATGTGAAGAAACTTCAATCGATAAACTCGAACCCAAAGCGGAAAATGCATCTTCATAGGATACCCTAAAGAAACTATTGGGTATTCCTTCTATCACGATCCGAGGGCAAGGTTTTTGTTAAGAATGGATCCTTTCTAGAGAAAGAGTTTCTCAAAAGGTGTGAGTAGTCGGAAGGTAGAACTCAAGAGGTTGTGGAACCTTCTCTTCAAAGTATGGCGAGTAGCGCAGTAGAAGTTGTTTTCGGAGTTGGCTCCACCTATTGAAGAGGGAACTAATGATAATGATCATGAAACTCGAAGAGAGTACTACCGAACCTCGCAGGTCAAACATGACGCTGCAGCTCCCGAGTCAGACGGAAATCTCATGAATTTCATGGTTGATGAAAATGATGACCGCGACGTATGAAGAAGCGATGATGAGCCCGGATTCCAACAAATGGTTAGAAGCCATGAAATCCGAGATGGAATCCATGTATGAAAATCAAGTTTGGAACTTGGTGGAATTACCTCACGACCGAAAGGCCGTGGAGAACAAATGGATTTTCAAAAGGAAAACTGATGCTGATGGTAATGTGACCGTCTATAAAGCTCGACTTGTCGCAAAGGGGTTTCGACAAATTCAAGGAGTTGACTACGATGAGACTTTCTCTCCCGTAGCGATGCTAAAGTCAGTTAGGATTATGTTAGCAATTGCTGCATATTTCGATTATGAGATATGGCAGATGGATGTCAAAACCGCGTTTCTCAATGGTAATATTGAAGAAGAGTTGTATATGATACAACCAAAGGGTTTTGTCGATCCTAAGTATGCTAACAAGGTGTGCAAGCTTCAGCGATCCATCTACGGATTGAAGCAAGCATCACGAAGTTGGAATCTCCGCTTTGATGAGGTGATCAAAGAGTTTGGATTTGTCCAAACTTATGGAGAAGCTTGTATTTACAAGAAAGTGAGTGGGAGCAATGTGGCATTTCTGATATTATATGTGGATGACATATTATTGATCGGAAATGATATAGATCTTTTAAACAGTGTTAAAAGTTATCTAAACAGAAAATTTTCAATGAAGGACCTAGGTGAAGCGTCATACATATTAGGCATAAAGATCTATAGAGATAGATCTAGGCGCCTAATAGGGCTATCGCAAAGTACATACCTTGATAAGATTTTAAAGAAGTTTAAAATGGACGGAAGTAAGAAGGGGTTCTTACCTATGTTGCAAGGCAAGACATTGAGTAAGACTCAAAGTCCGGCTTCGGTGGAAGAAAGAGAGATAATGGACAAAGTCCCCTATGCTTCAGCCATAGGCTCTATAATGTACGCCATGCTATGTACAAGACCGGATGTGGCACATCCTATTAGTTTGACTAGTAGGTACCAATCGGATCCGTGTTCTAACATCGGATAGCGGTCAAGAATATCCTTAAGTACTTACGAAGAACTAAGGATATGTTTCTTGTATACTGAGAGGTGAAGAAGAGCTAAGCTAAGTGTTATGTCGACGCTAGCTTTGACACCGATCCGGATGACTCTAAGTCTCAATCCGGATACGTATTTCTCATGAATGGCGGAGCGGTTAGTTGGAGGAGCTCCAAACAACCTGTGTTAGCGGGATCAACAACGTAGGCCGAATATGTTGCTGCTTCAGAAGCAGCTCAGGAAGCAGTTTGGATGAAGGAGTTCATATCCGAACTAGGAGTGGTGGGAAACGCGTTGGACCCAATGGTGATCTATTGTGACAACAATGGTGCCATTGCCAATGCCAAAGATCCAAGGTCTCACAAGCATTCCAAGCATATTAAGCGCCGGTTTCACTCCATCCGCGAGCATGTCAAGGATGGAGATATAAAGATTTGTAAAGTACATACAGATATCAATGTAGCAGATCCGTTGACTAAAACTCTCCCTAGAGAAAAACATGATCAACACCAGAACTCAATGGGTGTTAGATTTATCACTATGTAACTAGATTATTGTCTCTAGTGCAAGTGGGAGACTGAAGGGAATATGCCCTGAGAGGCAATAATAAAGTGTTTATTATGTGTATTCCAAGTATATGATAGATGTTTATTTTGCATGCTATAACTGTATTAATACGGAAACGTTAATACATGTGTGTTTAATAAACAAACAGAAAGTTCCTAGTTATGCCTCTCTCATAAACTAGCTCATTGATTAACAAGATGATCAAGGTTTCCTGATCATGGACATTGGATGTTGTTAATAACGGGATCACAACATTAGTGTAATGGTGTGATGAACATTCATCCGAAGTATAGCATTACGATCAAAGTCATTGAGTTTATATTGCTATAACAACTTACGAAGTGTTCCTAATCCTTAGACCATGAGATCATGCCAATCACTAACACCGGAAGAGTTTCTTGATAACATCAAACGTCACACCGTAATGTGGTGATTATAAAGATGGATTCAACTAATAAAGTGTTATGTTGAGGCTCATGGATCGAGAGTGGAATTTGTTCATCCCGATGACGGATAGATATACTCTGGCCCTCTCGGTGATATCACATTGATTAGATTGCAAGCAAGTGATTTGATCACTAGAATGTTATATCACGGAACGAAAAGAGTGCATGTCGAACGAGATCAAACTAGGTATGGAGATACCGATGATCGAATCTCGGACATGTAATATATCGTGAAACAAAGGGATTAAGATACTAGCGTAAAAGGTTCCGACGATCACAAGAAAGTCATCGTTGAATGTGTGGAGTCAAGATGGGTCTCTAGATCCCGCTCGATTATTGATCCGAGGGGTCTCGATCATGTCCGCATTATTCACGAACCGTAGGGTGACACACTTAAGAGACACCGACATCCAATTGGAGCAAATGTTTCATGCCGAAGAATGAATAAGCGAGGAATTTATTTCACTAGATACCGAAAGGTTTTTGGGTGAAATTGCATAAAGTGGTTATGCATGTGAAATAGAATTCTAGCAAGGGGTTATTTGTGAATGTTTGTAATTAAAGTAATTGACAAAATTCTTAATAAAATAAAAGAGTTTTATTTAATGAGAGTTTGCATTAAATTTGGTGGAAATTTAATGGGAATTTGAGTGGACTTTTGAGTGGAGGAAATTTAAAGGGCATTTTGTGAGTGGAGTGTCCACCCACATGAATGAAGGAGGGAGGGCAGCCCCATGGCGCCGGCCACCCCTTGGGTGCCCCCCTCCTCCTATAAAAGGAGCCCCCTCCTCACTTGTCTCTCACACCTCCTCGTGAAGGATCTCTCTCCCCCTCTAGAATTTATCCCCCATGGTCTCGGACTAGCGAGATACATGTTCCCGGTAGCTATTCGGCAAGAAAGAGTTGTGCTTCCACTGCATTGCTGGAGCGAGGAGGCGGAGGTTGCTCGGTGCCTCGAACGTGTGTGCGAGCACGGATGCGCTGCTGTTTTGCGGCGCTAGGACTTCCTCTCGATCTTGAGATCGGCAAGAGATCGTCTACATCAACCACGAGTTGAACTCGTTAAGCTTTGTCGGTCTTCAAGGGTATGTTCTCTACGGATATACATCCGTCCGTTGTTCGTATCTAGTAGATAGATCTTGGTATATAGTTCACATCGTAGGAATTTTTTTGTTTTCTATGCTGCGAACCCTACAGAATGCACACTGATTGGAGTAGAGGAAGCTCCAAAGATTGAATCTAGTTAAATATTCCAGACTTGGCCAAATTTGGCAGACTTGTGGATCTGTACTAGTATGAAAGAGGGCAACATTTGGAGAGGGTGCAAAGGTTTATGCTTATCATCAATTGGATGATATTGAAGTATAGATTAAGTAGAAGAGATTCATGCTTGTATCTGATCTTCGATGAGTTGGAGGCTAATACAAAGGATTAGCTCATGATTGAATCTGGATAAGTGGATTAGGGGGTTATCTGGTGACTTAAGATAGATCCAGATTGGGAGGCTTGACTCAAGATTTGGTTATCATAACCATTGGTTTGATCTGATAGGATGAGCTCCTAGATTTGCTCATTCTACTTCCTAAGTAGACAAGTCATCACTCATAGCAGATCAAAGAAATTCATCAACCAACAGATCAAGGAAATTCATCTTATCAAACTTATCCAACTTCTTTTGAGCTTACCATCAAGCCTATATTGAGGTAAGTATGGGTGTTTTGAAGAGGTTGTGATTTTGAATTAAGATAAGGACCTCTTGGTATTTCTACCAACATTAGAATGAAAAGGTTTTAGGAAAGGTTTTGGAAAACCTAGAGATAAGAGTAGTTGAGAGTTCTATCTTGAAAACATAAGGAGATTATATATAGGTCTCCATAGTTTTGTTAATAGAACTAGTAAAATATTTTGTTGTGGCAAAGTCATCTTGTCTCAAGTTTGAATTTTTAGATTATTTGAGAGTATGGAAAGTGAGCCAAGTCATCTCTTTTGAAAAATAGTTTTTGTCAACTGAGGTTGAGGTGAGAAGTATATTATCTAATACACAATCAGATGTATGAAAACAAGCAAACAAGTGAAAGCATTGCAACATGTAACAAGAAAAGGTTTTTGTTAACCCTGATTTTTGCCATTTTGACAACAAATCAGGGTTGCTAAATTTGGGATGTTACAGACTAGGAGCCATGTCAGATCATCAGTCGGGTGCTCCGAGGAAACCATCATCAGATTATCAGCCGGGTGCTTCATGGAAGTCACGCTGCTTTTCTGCCGAGATGGTGGGCCGGTAGCATCTTCGTCCTGCCGCTGAGATGGGCATGTAGCATGCTGTCTAAGTGTGTTTATTTGCTCCTGTTGCCTCCTTAGTCTTTCTTCTATCTGCTATAGCCGGTCTGCCTCCCTGTCCTTTCTTCTCTCGTGGCTTGTATCGGGATATTTCTTCCTATCGGCGGGAAAACCGAGCTTCCACAGAACGGAGCCTTCAATGCCTCTTGTTTGCTCTTTGTGTTCTTTATTCCCAAGGGTGCGTGTCAGCTCATTGTTCTCTCTATCAGGCTGGAACTTCCCCTCCCGCACTTCCTCCATTGTAGTTTTAAGGGCTTTTAAAGGTGTTGCAAGATGATCTTTGTTAAAAACACACTTCCCTGTTTCTGGGTGCAACTTTCCCCCATGCCCGTAGAACCAAGACTTTGCCGGTTCACCCCACTCCAATGTCTCTAGAGGGATCCCTTTAGCAATCAGGTCGTTCTTAGCTTTCTCCCACTTAGGACCGGCACCCTTTTAGCCACCTGTCCCCATAACATGGTGATATTTTTTTAGCGCAGCATTTGCCTTTTTTATTTCTGTCTTTTTCATGGATTCATCTGATTTCTTGTATGCCACAAATTCGTCCTAGTGATATTTTAGCTTTTCATTCGCTCCTTTGAACTCCAGAGGCTTTTTATCCAAGACATACTGCTTGTACAATCTTTTCTTGTGGTCTTTGAATTGGTTCGTCATCTTCTTAAGAGTCCACTCCTTAAGTTTTGGCTCTATAACTTTTTTTTGGATCCACCTCTGACGGTAGGGTGATATTTGTCATGACCGTAGTCTAAAGCATATCTTTGCATCTATTATCGATATAACTAAATCCATCCGCCTTTGGCTTATTCCATTCTCGAATGGTGATCGGGAGGATGTCTCTAACAACAGTTTCGCATTGATCTACAAATGTTCTTGTGTTGTGCTCGGGAGAAATCGAGGCGCCATCTGCAGCGAGTTCTCCGATCGCGAACCTAGCATCGGGGGCCAACTTTTTGTCGGGCCTCGTTTGGTTTCAGAAGATTGCTTCAATCTGGAGGGCTAAAAGAAGAAAAATAATCATATATACATATACAAATTAATTAATTCATCTTGTAAGCAGCGGCTTAATTTATATACCTGGCCGAAATTTTTAGTCAAGGTTCCATCACCGGAGCCATCTCTTCGCTCACCGGCGTCTTGTCTTCGCTCACCAGAGCCGTCTCTTTGCTCACCGGTGTCTTATCTTCCCTCATTGAAGTCGTCTCTTCGCTCGAGATCCTCCTCCACTCCCTCACCGGAGTCATACTGTTAGGTGATATCTTCACGAGCTATCATACCCTACAATATCTCTTCTGAACTTCGTCGTGCTCTATAGCTTCTGCAAAGACTTGCTAGTCGTGTCAATGAGATAAACACATCAAATCGCTAATGAATTAAGGACACCGCTTGAAATGGTTACCTCCATGGAGTTAAGGAAACCTATATGGCGCGCGTTGCCGCGCCCATCCATCGTCCATATATGGCGCGTGTTGCCGCGCCCGACCTGAAGACATTACTCTCCCGACCCGAATACATTACTCCCCCGACAAATGTGGAAGGATTGGCTTTGTGCTCACATTTCGCGGCCCCCGACCCGAAGTCAAATTCAAAAATAATCCTTTACTTTATTATGTATAGATACACTACATAATGAAAAATATATACACACACAATAATAATCCTTTACTTTTTTATGTATACATACACTACATAATAAAAATATATATACATACACAATAAAAATCCTTTAATTCCTTATGTATGCATACACTACATAATAAAAATATATACATACACAATATACCCCTTTAATTTATTATGTATACATCACATATTAAAAAATATGTACACACACAATATAAAGCAAAGATCCATTTTATTTCTTTTTAATTTCTTATGTATGCATACATAATACAAAATATATACATACACAATATATCCATACACAATATATATAATATATATACATACACAATATACACAATACATATACATAGTAAGTAATATATAATTTTTTTCCTACAAACAAATAAAAAATCAGCCGGCTGCCCCTGCTCGCCGCTGTAGTGGTTGGTCACCCTTGCTCGCCCACGTAGTGGCCGGCGCCGCCGCCTCTGTGTGCTCGCCCCTGTGGTGGCCGCCGATGCTGCCCTGATGCTTGCCCCGCGCGCCTAAACCTAATTCGGACGGGAGATCGAGGGAATCTAGAGGGGTACATCTAGGGATGACGACGATGACTGGAGAAGGTGGCGTTACGTCGGGGCTCGCGCGGATGACGGGGCACGGCGGTTGGTGGTGGTAGCGGTCGGAGGGCCTACACGCGGACAGAGAGGGGGAGGAGCGCAGCGGCCGGAGAGCTGCCTGCGATGGAGTTCGACTCGGATGGTGACATAATCGGGTAGCCTGCCGGTGTTGCTCGCGTGGTCATCGAGGTTGCCTCCTGCAAATCTCGGAAAAGAATGAGATAGGGAATTTTGGGGGATAAGGCCACGCTCGTTATAAGGGGAAGGGCCTTTAGTCCCGAGTCGTGGAATGCACGACCCGGGACTAAAGGGTTTTAGGCAGCATCCCATAGGGCGCACGCCAACCGCACGCCTTTAGTCCCTGGTCGTGGCATGACCCGGGGCTAAAGGGCCTTTTGAAAGATTTTTTTTGAATTTTTTCCTACAAACTATGGTTCCCGCCTTATTGCATATTCCAATGTTATTAATAAAATAAATAAAAGAAATATCTATCTAATAAAAGTATTTATATCAATATGTGAATTCTATCTACCTATCATTTTCAAATGTGGATTCTAACTATTAACCATTTTGCCATTTTGAATTAAAAATGCATTAAACCATATCTTTTGCATATTTTCGAATCTGATAATACTTTTAAAATAAAAAGTGTTTGAATTTGATAGACTAATCTAAAACCATTTTATGTTTTCTAAAATAGTTAGTCTAACTATTTTAACTAGTAACTGGGACTAAATATATTTCAGAGACATTTAGTCCCGGTTGGAGCCACTAATCGGAACATAATATATTTCGTGCCATTCTTAGAGTCGTCAAGCCACGTGCCATGTTTTCCCGCCATTTCCCTCTGCTTCCCGCCATGTTTTCCCCCTATTTCCCTCTATATCTAGGCCGACTGCCATGGCCATCCACACATCCACACCAACCCTCTCACAACATGCGCCTCTTGCTACCCATGTGTGTCGGGCTACCGGCTACCCGCCGAATGGATGCTGAGCATTGGAGGGGTTCCTGTCCCTTCTGTGCCTCAAGGTTCCGCCCGCCAGACGGCCATCACGAACCACTTCTACCTCGAGCTCACGCCGGAGTAGCGGATGGATCCCCATTGGGATCCCGACAACTATGACACCTGGAATGCCTTCTTTACTAATCGACAGGAAAAGGAGTCTCACCAGGTACGAGGGTGATGATCCGCCCCCGGTGAACCACAATGAAGCCAACTGCCTGTGGTGGGTGAACCGGACTATCATCGGCATGATGCGTTGCATCGCCTAGGGAGATCATCCTCGCCTATAGTGCCTGCACTTTCACCCACCGTGGAGCCACAAGAAGGGTGGCGGTGGTGAAGGCCGCAGGCATATCGATGTCATCATCCAGGAGACCCCTCCCCCGTGCATCATGAATCCGAGGCCGGAGTGGCAGGCTGGGCTGAGGATCCAGCCGCGTGCGTCTAGCGACGACGACGATGATGATGACGAAGACGAAGATGACCCTGAAGCTGTGTACTATAGGGCTAGACATGATTATGACTAAAGAGGGTTCTTCAGTCCAGATTCCATAGTTCCGATTTTTTAATATTAATAAATGTCTTGAGTGTTAGTCCTGGTTTGTGGCTGGACCGCGACTAAAGGGGGAGGGGGGTTAGCCCCGATTCTGTAGTCCGAATTCGGAAACCGGGACTAATGGACCATTTCCTACTAGCATTGGTCTCTACAACTTTCCCGAACTATGAAGACGTTGTTGTATTCTTGTGAGTTTGCTCAAGTGTTTATTTTTTAATATTAATAAATGTCTTGGGTGTTGGCCAGAGCGTCCCATGATCACACTATTGCAACAAAAATAAGAACCAAAACTATGAAGATCAAGTACTATAGGGCCTCATACTTATGTTGGACACAAAAATCACAGGGACGGCGTAAGAGAGCCAAGTAGGATGCCCAATATATGTTCTTGTACATATCACAAAGTCTCGCTCACACCGCCCCAGGATCACATTCAAAATTAAGGCACACATGTATAGTGGCCCTAGCATTTTAATCAGCGGCCATTGCAACAAAAATAACAACCAAAACTATGAAGATCGAGTACTATAGGGCCTCATACTTATGTTGGACACAAAAATCATAAGGAAGGCATGAGCGACAAGTAGGATGCCCAATATATATCCTTGTGCAAATCACAAGGATCACTCAACTTGCCCCTAGAATCACATCCAAAATGAAGGCACACATATATAGTGGCGCCCTAGCATTTTAATCATTGGCCGTTGTAACAAGAAAGAACCAAAAACATGAACACGCTTGGGAGATAACAAGTTTCACATATTAGGGAGTGCCTCTATGGCGAGCTCCTCGAAGATGTCTGAGGACGGTATCCTAAGACATCTTTGAGAAGATCTGCCGTAGTGGTGTCCCTGCTCTCACACATCATATTGCAGTTTGTAACTTCTCTAGCTAGATCAATACACCGGGAAGCTAAATAATTTCACATATTAGGGAGTGCCTCTATAGCGAGCTCCTGGAAGATGTCTGAGGACTGGATCCTAAGACATCTCCCAGGAGCTCCGCCGTAGTGGGGTGTCCCTGCTCTCGCACACCATCTTGCTTGCAGTTTGATAACTTCACAAGGATGCCTATTTATAGATTAAGTAGCACAACATTGTGTCGAATCTCATGACATAATATCGACACTCACCCCTGTGATAATGTATCCTACCACCGAAATAGTGTCGCCACTCACTGGTACATTGTCGCCACTCACTGGCATAGTGTCTCCACTCACTGGCATAGTGCCTCCACCCACTGAAATACTGTCGCCACCCATGTTTAGTCCTGATTGGTGTCTCCAACCAGGACAAAAGGTTCATCTTTACTCCCAGTTGGAGACACCGACCGGGAATAAACATGGCTTGCGTCGGTCCCAACCTGCCACAACCCGTTAAGTCCCGGTTGGTGTCTCCAACCGGGACTAAAGGTTTTAGTCCCGGTTGGAGACACCATCCGGGACTAAACATGCCCGCGCCGACACCATGAAAACTATGAGGTTTCATAGCTTTCGGTCCAAATGACCAATGCTATGTGCAGAATCATGGCATAGTTTGTGATACTTTTCTCATATTGTGCACACATGTGCATCTTGGGATGGAGAACAATGTTGTAGGAGGTAGTTTTCCTTTTCGTCAGACGGAAAAGCCGTTTTGCATTTTCCGAGCGCAAAAAATGGGGCGTTTTGTGAAGCAACCACCATAATTCTAATTCAAAATGATATCAAACCATTTTTCAAAAATATTAGACCAACTTACATGGACAATCTCTGAACCGGGAGATCTGAAACCTTTCTATCCCCCAAGTGAAAAAGACAAATGTCTGCCGAATCGACAGGAAGTGAGTCCGGTTTGAACTACAGGTACATGATCTAATGCTCATGATTTTTTAAAAAAATTATTTTTAGACTCACAATATGATTTTTCTTTAGATATCCAATGCAAGGCTCATCCCCTATCTTCACGCCCGCCGTTTTGACCATAGTTTGAAACCGGAAAATTTTGGAACGGGCATAAAAAATTCAGAAACGGTCCAAACAATATAAATGCTTCGCGTGGTGTCATATTATGTAACATAGTTGCAAGGAAAAAATACCAGACTTGGTATGTTGATTATGTCTCAAAAAACCTTCACAAAATGACCTATCATGTTCGAGGTTTCATGACTTTCGGTCCAAATGACCAATGCTATATGCAAAATCACGGTATAATTTGTGATGCTGTGCCCATATTATGCACGCATGTGCATCTTGGGATGGCGAATAATGTTGTATGAGGAAGTTTTCCTTTTCGTTAGACAAAAATCAATTTTCTATTTTTCGAGCACAAAAAATGGGGCAGTTTGTGAAGCAACCACCAAAATTCTAATTCAAAATGCTACCACACCATTTTTCAAAAATACTAGACCAACTTACATGGACGATATCCCAACCGGGAGATCTCAAAACTTTCTGACCTCCCGGGTGAAAAAGACAAATATCTTTAGAATCAACATGAAATGGGTCCGGTTTGAACTACATGTACATGATCTAATGCTCATAATTTTTTGAGAAAAATCATTTTTAGACTGTTTTGGTGATCTGACTCACCTTTGAAATGCTTGAATTTCTTTCTTACGGGATGCTTGGTCATAAGAAATTGACGATGCCCCAGGTACACAACCTTCTTACATTTATCCAAATATACACTTTCAGTCTTATCTAAATAGTGTGTATATGCATTATATCCCTTGTTTGCATGTCCTGATAGGTTACTAAGAGCAGGCCAATCATTGTTATTACGAAAAGGAGCTCTCTTAGGTCAAATTCCTCTTGCTTGCGCTCATCCCACACACGTACGCCAGGTTCTTGCTACAACTATAATTTTTTTTCAAATAATGTCTTTAAGTACACATGATTATTATTGCCAGGTTGCTTCAGACCTTGGATGAAAACTGGCATCATAATAAACTTCCATTTCATGCACAACCAAGGAGGAAGGTTATAGATACATAGATTTATAGGCCAGGTACTATGACTGCAGCTCTACTCTCCAAAAGGATTCATGCCATCTGTACTTAGACCAAACCTTTAGTTCCTTGGATCATCTGCAAAGCTCAGGTACTCTCTCTCGATTTTTCACCACAAGATACCTACTAGCAACGGAGAGCATGCAAGATCACAAATAACACAGACATGATAGAATCAATAATCAATCTGACATAGTATCTCAATATCCATTGGATCCCCGCAAACACAACATGTATGATTACAAATAGATGATCTTGATCATGAACGGAGCTCACAAGATCTAAACATGATAGCACAAAGGAGGAGAACCAACCATCTAGCTACTGTATAGACCCATAGTCCAAGGGTGAACTACTCACGCATCATACCGGAGGCTGGCATGGTGATGAAGAAGGCCTCCGGGATGATCTCTCCCCTCCGGCAGGGTGCTGGGAAGAGCTTCAGATCCCCCCGATCTAGGGACGATGGTGGCGGCGGATACAAACTGTTTCGTGGAGACCTGATCGGGTGTTTAGGGTTTCTGCATCGGGGTGACTTTATAGGCGAAGAGGAAAGGTAGGGAGGCGCCCGAGGGGCCCACACTAGGTGGTGGCGCGCCCCCCTAGGCCATGCAACCCTATGGCGTGGGCACCTCGCGGCCCTCCTTCGGATGCCCTTCGGTCTCTGTGTTCTCTTCGATAAAATATTGACTTTGGATTTTGTCCCGTCCAATTCCGAGAATATTTCCTTACTAGCTTTTCTGAAACCAAAAACAGCAGAAAATAGGCAACTAGCACTACGACATCTTGTTAATAGGTTAGTCCTAGAAAATGTATAAAAATACCTGAAAGTGTAGACAAAGCATAGAAAAGTTGATACTAAACAAGCATGGAACATAAAAAATTATAGATACGTTTACGACATATCAAGCATCCCCAAGCTTAACTCCTATTCATCCTTGAGTAGGTAAGTTATAAAAAGAATAATTTTTGAGGGGACATGCACCATCAAAATATTGATCAATCTATTTGCAAAGCATTGAAAGCTAGGATTAAAATACTTTAAACATGAGCATGAAAGATGTTGTTCTAACAATAAGACATAGTAACTATGTTGCAACATGGAAAGATACAAACAAAGATCATGAATAACAATGCATCGAAAGACGTTTGTTTGTTTCACATATAGAAAACATAGCATAGTTGTATTCAACTTGTCCCTCATGGATTAGCAAAAAATAAATGCATAGGACACCTTCAAAGTTCATAAGGGTGACTAGATACAAATAGTTCAAGAACAAGCAATATCAACATTATGAATCAATCAATAAGTTTTGGGACAATGCACATAAAAATAAGAATAACAACTATGCTCTCTTAATTGGTGCATAAAGAAAGAAGGTGGTGACTCAATATAAAAGTAGGAAGAAAGGCCCTTCACAGGGAAGCAGGGATTTCAAGTTTCATAAAGAGCTTCAAAAATTATGGTACTTATTAGCTTTCAGCTCTCATTGCACCTATCATAAGTATCTTGAAGTTATTAAGGTTAAAGTGAAACAAATATGGAGTATATGCTTGACAAATAATAAGTTGGCAATCTCATGTCCCTTGAGTACGAGGGCCATTCCTCATGCTACTCAAATTTAGTCACAAGCAAGTTCTTTGTCATTGTAAGTATATGTGTATCATAGAGAACAACCAACGGGGTACCCCTTGCCCCATGACATAGGAACTATCCCAAATCAAAATTACAAGGCAACATACAATGAGCATCTTAGCAATCTTCTTATTTACCATGGGTATGGTGTTATATTTTTTCCTCTCTCTTTTTTTTCTATTTTTTGTATATATTTTTTCTGAAGATGCTTCATGGATTGCTCACTATGGTGATGCTACAAGTTTCCACCATGATTAGGCATGGCTTAGGCTAGCCTCCCAAGCGTTTCTATAACACATATACATAACTCCATGGACTTACAAGCTCCCCTTTTATTTCACACCGCCGACATCCGTAAACAAAAGATCATGATATCAACTAGGTAATATGTACAGGTGTAGAAAGCGTTCCCCATGACAGCATGGTTCTGCTAATTCCCAACTTATAGGTGCAAGCATATACAACATAGATGACACAATGGTTCAAGTTTATTAGGGGCGAGAAAAATAAAGTGTGCCATCAAGTTTGTGAGAGCTTTAATCACTAATTTTGACATAACAAGTTTAATTTGGAAGATAGATAAACAAGAATATACTTGGAATGGTCTAACAAACCATGCGTAGGAATTTATAGTGGACTCGTTGGAATAACTTGGTTTCTTGGTAGTTGGATGCATGAGTAGAGCTTATTCAATACAAGTGGAGGTTAGCAAAAGACTGGGAGCGGCCAACTAAGAGAGCAATAATGGCCATAATCATGCAAAGCGACAAAACATTATCAATCAAAGGATAAAGTGGTATCACAAGTTAAAAACTAAATGATCATAGAGGATAAGGTGATTGGTTCATAGTCATAACATGGTGTGAGCATGTGCCAAGTTAACCCAAAAAAAGCATCAAAGTATAATACCACAATATTATGCTTTTGTATGCTAAAACGACGCATGATTCTTTCAAGGCACATTAAGCAATCTCAATTGTTTGGAACAAGTCATGCTACAGCAATAATCACTAAGCATAAGTTCAAAACAACATCTAGCATGACATGATAAAGTCTAAGCCACAGTCAAAACAAGCTCCCTTTTGTACCACTTAAGCATGCAACTTTCTACTCTTTCCCAAAACCAATCAACTTATTTGAAACAAAAGAGCGAATGCGGGGGTACAACTAATTTATTCAAGCAAACTAAACAAAATAAAACCAAAAACGAAAACTAAGACGCTCCAAGAACAACACAACAATGCATGAAACAATAAAAACGAAGTGTCTAGAAAGAGACCTGAGATTTTTATTGATGAAGAAGGGGATGCCTTAGGCATCCCCAAGCTTTCACACTTGTACCTCTCGAATATATCTTGGGGTGACACAGGGTGGCATACCCAAGCTTGAGCTTTTTTCCATTCTTCATCTCATTACATCATTGTCCCCCTACACTTGAAAATTTTCTTCATACAAAACTTCACACAATCTTCATTAGCAACATTAGTGAATTAAAGATAATAAGCCTTCGGTTTAGTTTCAACACAAGTAAAACTTTCATTAAAAACACAAGCTACTGTAGCAATTCCTTTAAAAATCTCAAGTGATCAACAAGAACTCAAAAATAAACTGATAAAGAGGCAAATGCAAATAATGGCAGAAATCTGTCAAAACAGACCAGCAGGTCAAAACCGATTTTTTTGAAGACCTTCTGTTGCTCAAATCGAAAAGTGTTGAACTAACAAAATTAATATAACAACCCAGGGCATTTTACAGCTCAATCCGACGTACATAGTTTTTTCATTAATTTTTACAGTGAAGCACAAAAATCTGTTTCGGGACAGCAACTTCCCCAAATCTTACTTCTCTCTCATTAGAGGTTATTCTTGGCACAAAAATCACACAAAAAGGATAAGTAGAGGTTATTACAGAAGTAATAACTTCCAAGCCTCAATAAAACTATCGGGGTATCTCCCAAAAAGTACTTTTCTTTAACGCCTTTAAGTTAGGCACAAGAAGCAAGAATCAAGTATTTTTAAATGAAGAAGCATTAAGATCAATACTCGAAATTTCTTCAACAAGGCAAAGTATCTCATCCAAATGAGTTTTAGAGTATCCTCTCTCAATTCTCTTGGGTTCACTACTTTCATCAAAAGGGTTTTTAGGGATAATCCAATCAAAATTCTTTTCTAAGGCTTCATGCATTCCTACTAGTTTAAAAGGTATGGGTATTTTAATTTACTCTCCATTGGGCTTGGTTTTGTCCAACTTTTCTAATGTCCCCATCACATCTACACATGAGCCTAGCATATTAAAACGATCAAAGACCTTTTTAGCTTCTTTAGCAACATCATTAAATTCCTTAAGCAAAGTTTCTAGAATAAAATCTCTCTTTTAAGCATCCTTAATGTCTTTAAGTTTAAGAAACATTACTTGCATCATGGGGTTAAGGTTAACAAACCTAGCCTCCAACATGTGAACTAAAGAAGCTGCAGCAATTTCGTAATTAGGAGCAAGTTCTGCTGAGGATCTATCCTCAATGTCCTCATGCTTGATAACATGATTAAAGAATCCTTCAATATTATATTTCCCAATTATAGAGCCACTACCAATTGAAAGGTATTTCAGGGTGAACTTAGGGATCAACATGGTGGGCTAAGAACAAGGTGAGAACTATAGGAAGAACTAATTTTTTTGTTTTTTTGATAAGAAAAGGCAAACCAAACAAAATTATTTTTTTGTAATTTTTGATAAAAAGAAGCAAGAAAAACAAAGAAAAAAAACAAAGTAAAGAGAGTGGTTGTGAAAGACTCCGCTTGTAAAGCTGTCCTTAACTCCCCGATAACGGCGCCAGAAAAAGTCTTGATGGGGAGGAAGAGACTAAAGGCCCTATGTTCCCCGACAACGGTGCCAAAAAATCTTGACGGTGACTCAGTCAATTGCAGAGTTTCGTTGGGAGACCCAAGAGCAAGGTGTGATGAGCACAACAACAAGTATTCCCTCAGTTGTGAAACCAAGGTTATCGAACTAGTAGGAGCAATGAAACAACTCCAAGGTGTTGCTAACAACTTGGAATCCTGCACAACACAAACTCAAGACTTTGCCCCAACTTACAGTGAGGTTGTCAGTCTCACTGGTTTGCTGAAAACAAAGGATTAAACATATAGTGTGGAAGGTAATAGTTGCTTGTATAAAGTAAACGGTAACATTAGAGGATGTACCAATGATAAATATTAGACCGGGGTCCTGATGCGCGCACCCAGTGTTATCGTGGGACGCTTCGTTGGAAATCCCAAGAGCAAGATATGATGTAGCACAACAGCAAGTTTCCCTTAGTAGAGACCGAGGTTATTGAACCAGTAGGAGGAAGGAAACGTCTCAAAGGTGTTGCAAGCAACTTGGAAACCTGCACAACACAAACTCAAGACTTTGCCCCAACAAATCAGTGAGGTTGTCAAGCTCACCGGTTTGCTGTAACAAAGGATTAACTATATGTTGTGGAAGGTGATGATGGTTTGCAGCAAGTAAACAAGTAACAGTGGAAGATGTATCAGTGGTAAAGATTGGACTGGGGTCCATAGTTCACTAGAGGTGCTCTCCTTAGATACACAACATGGCATGAAGGGTAAACAAATTACAGCAGGGCAATTGACAGGAATTGAGCAAGGCATAACAATGCAAAACCAGACAAAAAGATCCTATGAGATTCGATTGGGTAATACAACAATATACATAGACCGCCATCCAACTGCATCTATGACTAGTAGTACACCTCCAGGTTATCATCCGAACCCCCTCCAGTATTAAGTTGCAAGCAACAGACAACTGCTTTAAGCAAAGTGTGTAAGGTAAACAATCCACTTGTTCCAAGAACAAGATACCGTTGTTTTCTCCCTAATGGCAACAACACATCTACAACCGAAGATATTTCTGTCACTTCCCTTGGAAAACTAGAGGCATGAACCCACTATCGAGAATAAATACCCCCTCTTGGAGTCACTAGCAACTACTTGGCCAAGATAGCTACTAACAACGGAGAGCATGCAAGATCACAAACAACACAGACATGATAGAATCATATAGACAAAACCATTAATCAATCTGACATAGTAATCTCAATATCCATCGGATCCCCGCAAACACAACATGCATGATTACAAATAGATTAGATCTTGATCATGAATGGAGCTCACAAGATCTATACATGAAAGCACAAGGAGGAGATACAACCATCTAGCTACTACATGGACCCGTAGTCCAAGGTGGAACTACTCACGCTTCATACCGGAGAAGAAGGCCTCGGGATTATTTCACCTCTAGGAGGGTTCCGGGAAGAACTTCACACCCCCCGATCTAGGGACGATGGTGGCGGTGGCTACAGACGGTTTCGTGGAGTTTTGATCAGGTTCCTAGGGTTTCTGCATCAGGGGATTCTTATAGGCGAGGAGGCGAGGGAGGGGGGTTCCCAGGGGGCCCACACCCTGCCTAGGAGTGGGCCATGCTTGGCCGCGCCTGGGGGGTGTGGTGTGGCCATGATGCGTCTAAAACGTATCTACTTTCCTGAACACTTTTGCTATTGTTTCCCCTCTAAACTTATGTGATTTGGATACAACTAACATGAACTAACACTGTTTTCAGCAGAATTACTTTGGTGTCTAGTTTTTGTGCAGAAAATCAACTATCAGGAAAAATTCCGAAGAATATGCCAAAAATGCTATTTCACCACAAGATCCACGGAGCCAGAAGAAGAAACGGAGTGGAGGCCTGGGGCCACCGCCAGCGCTGGTGGGCCCAGCCGCGCCTAAGGTGACTTCCCAGCACCCCTCGGCTCCCTTTGCGCCTATAAGTTACCCCTTGACCTAAAAACCGGGAGGGAGGGGTTCGATGTTTTTCCAGAAAGAGTTCTGCTATGCCGCCACCACCAGAAACCAAGATTTGGATCCAGAAACTCCGTTCTGGCACCCTGCCGGGACGGGGAATTTGGAGAGGATCATCGCCATCGTCATCACTAATGCCTCTCCATCAACCATCGATGTTTCCTTCATCCATGGGTGAGTAATCCCCTACAGTAGGCTATGGGGATGATAGGGATTGGATGAGTTTTATCATGTAATCAAATAAGATTGTTAGGGCATAGTGCCTAGTATCTCTATTAGTGCTATTTGACTATGTTGCAACTTGTTGTGCTTAATGCTTGTCACTAGGGCCCGAGTGCCATGATCTCAGATCTGAACTTATTATTGAATCATTATGATAGTATTGTTTGTGATCTTATCTGCAAGTTGTGTACACATATCATTGTCTGGATCCAAAGGCCCCGAAGTGATAGAAATTGGGACAACCGGAGAGGATGGCTGTGATGTGAGGATCACATGTGTTCACAGAGTTAATGCTTTGCTCTGGTGCTCTATTAAAATGAGCACCTTAATTGCCAGTAGTTCCCTAGAGGCCCCGCTGCCACGGGCTGGCTAGATAGAAGATGTTGTGCAAGTTCTCATTGCGAGCACATATGACTATATATGGAGCACATGCCTAG
Organism: Avena longiglumis; assembly: GCA_030063025.1. Lineage (NCBI taxonomy): Eukaryota > Viridiplantae > Streptophyta > Magnoliopsida > Poales > Poaceae > Avena > Avena longiglumis. Next base: position 440,836,593 of record CP125975.1, on the reverse strand, counting down.
GATTGTTTAGTACTTGGATGCTTGTTATTATTTATCCGCAATGCCCTAGATCTTGAAGTTACATGTTTAGACTCGTCCATGCAATGCCCGTCCATCCAGCCCTATGCCTATCCCACTCGAATCCCACTGTTTACTGTTATTGTTACTATTTCTCTTGTTTCACTGTTGCTGTTGCTTTGTTGTTGCTACTACAAATTGTTGCTACTGATAAACTTCTGCGAGCAAGAACTATTTCCAGGTGCATCTGAATTGACAACTCAGTTGTTAAGGCTTGCAAGTATTCTTTGATTCCCCTTGTGTCGAATCAATAAATTGGGTAATACTACCCGCGAAGACTGTTGCGATCCCCTATACTTGTGAGTCACCGAGACTATTTTATGGCGCCGTTTCCGGGGAGCATAGCTTTATTTGTAAGTTCACTTGGATCTATTATTGTTCACTGCTACTCCTTTCATCATGGGGAAGTATCGTGATGGAAATTTTCCTATTTTACCATCCACTACAAGAAGAGGTACAGTCCTAAACACCTATGCTTCTCTTGATTCACCGTCTGTTATAAGTAAGCTTGTTACACCAGCACCACATACTCATGCTACACACAGTGCTACTACTGCTGAATCTGAAACTGCTTTTGATACTCATGATATTACTTCTACTATGCTTGATGCAAGTGGTTCATTAGGTCCTTTCCTAGATGCTACTATGGATAGTCTAAGAAATACCGAAACTCCTAGTGAAGACACTATTACACCTGTTAGCTCACCTGAGTCTAGAGAGAGTTATGATATTAATGATGGCTACATTGAGTTTACTGATGATTTTGTTGAAGAGTGCCGAACCACACATGGTACTAGTGCTATTAAGAGTCTCCTTTCTAGATGCACCATTATTCCTTAGTTGTCCTCTGATCCTAAGTTTCCCACTTCTCCCATTGATATTAAAGATAAAGATTATGATTTCTCTCTTGATTTATCCTATCTAGATATTGTTGAGAAAGAACCTTTTTGTGGGACTGAAAATGAGAGTGATGTGGCTCATATGAATGAGCTTTCTACTATGAGTGATTTATTCTCTGATGATTCTAAGATACGCAAGTACTTTGTTACTAAGATCTTCCCTTTTTCACTAAAAGGAGAAGCTAGGGCTTGGTTTAATAGATTACCTACTGGTTCCATTGATAGCCCTGATTGTTTGATTCCTTCTTTCTTCTAGAAATATTTTCCTCCCAGTGCTAGACATGCCGCTTTGCAGAGACTTTTTGATTTTAAACAGGGAGAATAAGAGAAACTGCATAAGTCATGGACAAGGTTCTGTGCCTGATTCATGCACATCCCGGATGTCCATTGCCTAAGAATGAGCTTCTTGATATTTATTATAATGGACTAACTGATGATTCTAGGAAATAGCTAGATAGCTTTGCTCATTGTGTTTTCAGGAAAAGAAATCCTACAGATGCTAAAGAACTAATGGCTAAAATAAACAAGAATTATGATGATTGGACTTCAACTGAGCTAAATACTCCTGAGCCGATTTCTCCTGAACTTGTTGTGCCTGAACCAGTTCCAACACCAACACCCGAGAAGAGGGGAGTTATCGCATTAAATGATGAAGTGATGAAGGAAGCTAAGAAATGTCTAAAGGAGAAATGTATTAGAGCTGAAGATGTGAAGAATCTACCTCCTATATAAGAATTATGTAAGCCAATTCCCCACTCATCTACTATTGAGGTACACTCTCTCCAACGCTTTGATGAAGGTGATATTCCTTATGGTAAGCCTCCTGATCAATGTTTAGAGGAACTTGACATTTTTATTGTTAAACAAGGTAATTTATAATAAACAAGTTCAGAATCATTTATTGGAAAACTCTAGAGATATTAAAGAGTTGAAAGATATTGTGGAAAGATCTTCAAATGATATTAAAATGCTTTGTAAACACTTTCAAATGGTTCAAACCCAACTTGATCAACTTGCTAAGGTACAAAAGGATATGCTAGTTAATGCCTCAGGAAATAAACATGCTTATGGAATTAGAACTAGGAGTGGTATAGCTACTCAAGATCCTTTATATCCTAAAGAACGCCCTAAACGAATTGAGCAGGATTCTCAACAAGGTGAAAGTAGTGGTAGTCCTCGTAAGAGAAATAAAAAGAAACATAAGGTAGTTGAAGAACCACTTGAACCTGTTGTAGATCCTAATAGTATATCTGTCTCTGATGCTGAAACTGAGAGTGGTATTGATAAAAATGATGTTCCTGATAAGGAGGAAGTTGAGGAAGAACCTGAGAAGCACACTAAGAATACTAGGTACACTAAGGAAGATTTTATTGCTAATAAACATGGTAAAGAGAGAGAACCTTGGGTGCATAAACCTATGCCTTTTCCAGGTAATAAACACAAGTTAAAGGAGGAAGAACACTACAACAAGTTTTGTGAGTGGATGAAGCCTTTACTCTTGCAAATTCCTTTGACTTATGCTATTAAGTTGCCTCCTTATTCAAAGTATATGAATGATATTGTCTCTAATAAAAGGAAGATTCCTAATGATGAGATTTCTACTTTTCTTGCTAATTATTCCTTCAATGGTAAGGTTCCAAAGAAACTTGGAGATCCAGGTATACCAACTATTCCTTGCTCTATTAAGAATAATTATGTTAGAACTGCTTTTTGTGATTTGGGAGCTGGAGTTAGTGTTATGCCTTTTTCTCTCTACAAGAGACTCTATCTAAAAAAGTTGATACCAACTGATATATCTTTGCAAATGGATGATAAGTCAACTACTATTCCTGTTGGTATATGTGAGGATGTTCCTGTCCAGGTGTCTCATAATTGCTTAGTTTTAACTGATTTTGTTGTGCTTGAAATGCCTGAAGATGATAATATGTCTATTATTCCTGGGAGACCTTTTCTTAATACTGCAGGTGCTGTCATCAATTGTAATCAAGGAAAAGTAACATTTAATATTAATGACAAAGAGCACACTGTCTATTTCCCCAAGAAGGTTGCTAAGAGCTATTTCCTGAATTCCATTGAAAATATTGAGAGCATCAAGGTTGGAGAAATATATTGTCCCATTCCACAAGAAAATTTTGAAACTATTATGATTGGACCATTGCTATCAAGTATGAGGTAACTTAATCACCTTGTGGATTGCAAAGTTTTTTTTCATATAAGATTGTTTTGGTAACAAGACTTGATCAACCTTGTTAATAAAAGGATTTTAATGAACAAAATAATGTTTCCACCGTGGTTATACTTGCTTTCTTTTACTTTTCTCCTTCCTAGTCTTTGCTTTTGCTCTTGTTAGCTAGTTGTTTGCTTGTTAGAGTGTCTTAGAACTTCTGTAGTTTGGTTTTTGTTTGCTTTTGCTTCTTCTAAAAAGAAGTCTTTTCTGTGAGAAAATCAATTTTCATACCCTGAAAATTGACCAAAAATAAAGTTTCCCGAAAAATCCCAGAAAATTCAAAATAAATTTTTCCTCAAAAAAAGGGGAAGAGAGGCACCTGAAGTGACCCAGGGGGCCACCCCAGGCACCCACACTCATGGTAGGCACGACCTACCTACAGGTGGCGCCTGGGTGGGGTGTGGCCCACCTAGGGCCCTCAAAGGTTACCCCTCCCAGCCATCTTCTTTCTCTCTCCCGAAAAACACCGGAAAACTTTCTCAAGCTCGAGTTCTTGCTGTTCTTGCTCGCGATTTTCGATCTCCTTTCTCAGCCCATCTTTGCTGCTGATTTTTGGAGAAATTGCTCCTTGGTATGTGCCTCCTCCACTTGTCCAATTAGATTTGTGATTGGTAGATTGTATCTTGAGTATTTTGCTTATATAGGTGTCAGGTTGTGTGATATTGCATGCTTGTTCTATGCTTAGATATTTCATTTTGATGCATGTGTAGCCCTCTAGCAAGTTCCAATAGTAGTTGCTCTTTATTTATCAACTTGGAAATCACTTGGTTTGATGTTTATCTAAAATTTCAGCAAGGAAGATGAGTGCATATCCACTGAATCGATATGACTTGATGGTACCTGAGCCAATGAAAGTTTATCATGAGTAAGGAGTCTTCCCTTCCATATACCCATGCCAGGAATTTATGAGAACAACGGGAATCCGCTAGGATTTCCAAACTATGATTACCAATGCAGGGTTAGAACACTTTGTAGAAGGTGAACCTTTTCAATATGTTAAGCTAACCATGGCTATGGTGCAAGACTTCTGGTTTACTTGGTCTCCATCTAATCCCATGGTCCATTATAAAATATACAATATAGCTGTCGACCTGCCATTTGCTGATTTCTGTGTAGCTATTAGAGTGCCTTGTTGGGGATCTTGTGAGAAGATCAAGGAGATGCCTAAGTTTCTTATGCATTTATATGCTGAGATTTGCCAAGGTTTCGACTTCTCGAAGGAAAGTGGTAAAATTCGGAACATTCAGTTCCCATCTATTAGATATTTTGCCTATTTCATTACCAAGTGTGTTCTTGCTAGAAAGATTGCTAGGAAGTTATTGTCCTTTGATCTAGATTTTATCGCAGCTTCTTTGAATAGGGATAGATCTTACAACATGGGTGCTTTGATAGCTTACCGTCTTACTACTAACCGCGAGAAGGGTGGAATTTGTGGAGGTCTCATTGCCTCTAGGTTGCTAGCTTTCCATGGTCTAGAGCCTCACCATTCAGATTATCAGTTCCCCATTGAGACACTTGATCGTGAATCCATGATTCAGCATAACTTTGTTTCTTGGGGGCTACTGTGAGAAGTTTACCGTATGAGTTATCTTTTTCCATGCATGGTTGGAGAGGGAGTAGGACTGAGAAAGTAGTTTATTTGCATGCACCTGCTATGTTTAATTTTGATAACATGCAAGGATGGTGGCTCACGGAGGAGGAGTTTGACACATACGTGGCGGAGTTCTCCCAGCAAGAGGAGAATGTTGGAGAGGATGCCAAAGATTCAGTTCAGCCCTCCAACTTGGGAGAGTCTTCGTACCAGCAGCCCTCCTATGATTGGGGCGCGTCTTCTTCTTCTTCATCGCAAGCGCCTAATTATGATCATTCCTATGATGACCCACCAACTTGGGGTTACTACCCGTGCTATTGAGCCCCACTTAGGCCAAAAGCCTAAGCTTGGGGGGAGGTATACCGACATCACACTCATATTTATATCATGTTCGGTCGGTTCTTTGTATATCCATTATTTCGCTTTCTTTTTGGTTCTTGTTGTTGCTTTCTCAAAAACACAAAAATACCAAAAATATTTTCGTTGTTTCTCTTGGTTTGTTTCTTTGCTTTTTGGTTTTGGTTTGCCTTAAAATAAAAATCCAAAAATATTTTGCTTTGTTTGGTTTGCTTTTGCTTTGTTTGTTTTTGCTTTGTTTGCTTTCTTTAAAAAATAGAAAACACCAAAAATATTTGCTGTTCTTCTTTGGTTTTGTGAGTTCTTTGCAGGGTTCAGCCATCCTTAGTGAAGTTTGGTTTCATGTTATTAGTCAAGTCACACAAGTGAAGGGAAATAATGAAGATTAAGATAACTTGAGGAGTGGTAAGAGGCTGGTAACGAACTCTATTTGTTTTCATTTTTGTACATATACTCATCATTGTGAGCATGCTTAGCTTGTTCGTATAAGGTGTATATTATTATGAATGCTTAGTAGTTCTTGCTTGCTTGTGATTAGTTCTAGTTGCTAATAGTTTGTAGCATGTCACATGAATGTTTGCTTGCATTGTTTTATTCATATTTTGGTATGATATTGTGGTATCCTCCTCTGAATGTTTCATGTGAATCGACTTGGCACATGCTCACGCATGCATATGACTAAACAATAGTTAGTAAGCCTTGATGATTTATTTTGCCTCAGAGTTCTAGTATCAATTTCATGCCATAATTCGTCCTGTTTTGTTGCAAGCATGATTATGACAGTCATTGCTCTCTCGTTTGTCGCTCCCTTTCTATTTCTAGCCTTCACTTGCACTGATTATGAGCTCTACCTATGCTTCCAACTCCCAAAACCAATATTGCCAACAGTGTCCACCATACCTACCTATTAGCATCATTTGCTATTTCAGTGCATATTCATTATGCCTTGTTTTCTTCCAAATAAAATGTTTGTCTATTTTGAGAAAGTTAGTTAGTAAAGCTCTCATGAACTTGATGGCACACTTTATTGCTTGCACTTAATAATCCTGAACCATTGTGACTTGTCCATGAAATTTATATGATTGCAAATTATATGCTGGGAGTTAGCAGAACCGTGCTGTCACGGGTGATGACCCACAAGTTTAGGGGGTCGCAACATTCTTCGTGGGTAGTATTACCCAATTTTATTGATTCGACACAAGGGGAGCTAAAGAATACCTGCAAGACTTAACAACTGAGTTGTCAATTCAGCTGCACCTGTAAATAGTTCTTGCTCACAGAAGTTTATCAGTAGCAAAATTTTGGTAGTAGCAATAACAAAGCAACAGTAACAACAACAGTGAAATAGTAGCAATAGTAACAGTAACGGTAACGGTAGGATTCGAGTGCGGTAGGCATAGGGATGGATGGACGGGCATTGCATGGACAAGTCTAAACATGTAACTTCAAGATCTAGGGCATTGCAGATAAATAATAACAAGCATCCAAGTACTAAACAATCCTAGGCATGTGCTCCATATATAGTCATATGTGCTCGCAATGAGAACTTGCACAATATCTTCTATCTAGCCAGCCCGTGGCAGAGGGGCCTCTAGGGAACTACTGGCAATTAAGGTGCTCCTTTTAATAGAGCACCGGAGCAAAGCATTAACACTCCATGAAGACATGTGATCCTCACATCACAACCATCCTCTCCGGTTGTCCCAATTTCTATCATTTCGGGGCCTTTGGATCCAGACAATGATATGTGTACACAACTTGCAGATAAGATCACAAACAATACTATCATAATGATTCAATAATAAGTTTAGATCTGAGATCATGGCACTCGGGCCCTAGTGACAAGCATTAAGCACAACAAGTTGCAACAAAGTCAAATAGCACAAGAGATACTAGGCACTATGCCCTAACAATCATATTCGATTACATAATAGAACTCATCCAATCCCTACCATCCCCAGGCCTACAACGGGGGATTACTCACTCATGGATGAGGGAAACATGGGTGGTTGATGGAGATGCGTTGGTGATGACGATGGCGATGATCCTCTCCAGTGCCAGAACCGATTTTCTGGATCCGAATCTTGGTTTCTGGTGGCGGCGGTGTAGCGGAACTCTTAATGGAAAACTATCGAACACCCTCGGTTTTTAGGACGAAAGGCAACTTATAGGCGCAGAGGGGGGCCGAGGGGTTGCCTGGGGTGCCTGCACCCCTAGGCGCGGCTAGTGGTAGGCCCGCGCCTGGCATGGTGTGGGCCCCCATGCCCCTTCTCCGTCTCGTCTTCTGGCTTCGTGGATCTTCTGGTGAAATATAATTTTTGGCATATTTTCCGGGATTTTTCCTGATAGTTGATTTTCTGCACAAAAACAAGACACCAAGGTAATTCTGCTGAAAACATCATTAGTCCGTGTTAGTTGTATACAAATCACACAAGTTTAGAGGAGAAACAATAGCAAAGTGTTCGAGAAAGTAGATACATTTTGGACGTATCAACTCCCCCCAAGCTTAGCTTATTGCTTGTCCTCAAGCAATTTAGTTGAACACTGAGTGCGATAAAAGAACTTTCATGAACACATTGCTTCATAAGATGCAAATATTCTCAGCACAGGAGTAGATTCTTAGACAATTCATAATAAAGAGCATGCAACTAAGTCTACTCAATAGTCATTGCGAGCTATGAAGAGAAACCAACTAAAATAATAATAAGTAGCATGGAACATAAACATACGCGACATTGCAATGCTCATAATAAGGTATGATAGAGTGGTATCTTGCTTGCCTTTGTTTGAAGAGCACAATATAAATGCCAAGGCACCTCTGAAGTTCACATGAATACTATAAGTAAAGATATCAGAGATACAAGCATCAAATTCATGACATAATTAACCAAGTTTTGAGACAAACACAAGAATGACAACTATGCTCTCAAGAGGGTTCACATAGAATAAGTGGTGACTCAACAAGGTGGTGAAAACGGTTTTGTAAAGGTTTGAAAGGCTTCCAAATGCTGAAAGGAAGGTACTCATTAGCTTTGTGCTCTCATTGCCCCTATGATAAGCATGTTCATATGGTTAAGGTGAAAGTGAGGTCCACTCTGAATCATATGCTTGACAGACCATAAACTGGAAATCCTGAGTCCCTTGAGTGCGAGGGCCGCTCCTCATGCTACTCAACTTTTGGGTCCAGGCAAGTTCTTGTCATTGTAAGTATTTGCATATCATTGAGAAGCGCCAACAGGGTACCCCTTGCACATGGTACAGGAGCTTTCCCATAACCAAAATGACAATGCAAGTAGACAATGATGAGCATCTCAACAATCTTTTTATTTACTATATGCATATTTTGTTATTGAGGATGCTTCATAGATATCTCACTATGGTGATGCTGCAAGTTTTCACCATGATTAGGCATGGCTTAGGCTAGCGGCCCAGCGTTTCTCTAACACAGAATACAAAATCAATGGACTTTTCCCTTTCATTTCACATTCTCGACATCCGCAAACAAAAGAGCAAGGTATCAACTAGATATAAATATATCTAAAAGGTGTTGAAAGCATACCCCTTGACAACACGGTTTTGCTGACTCCCAGCATATGATTTGCAAGAATATAACTTTCATGGACTAGTCACAATAGTTTAGGATTATTAAGCGCAAGGAATAAAGTGTGCTATCAAGTTCGTGAGAGCTTTACTAACTAACTTTCTCAAAATAAACAAACATTTTATTTTGTAAGAAAACACGACATATAAAATATGCACTGAAGTAGAAAATTATGCTAATAGGTAGGTATGGTGGACACAACTGGAAATAATGGTTTTGGAGAGTTGGAAGCGTAGATCTCATACTTAGTGCACGTGAAGGCTAGCAATAGAAAGGGAGCGACAAACGAGAGAGCAATAGCTGTCATAATCATGCTTGCAACAAAACAGGACTAATTATGGCATGAAAGTGATACAAGAACTCTGAGGCAAAATAAATCATTGAGGTTTACTGACTATTGATTAGTCATATTCATGCGTGAGCATGTGCCAAGTCGATTCACATGAACAGTCAGAGGAGGATACCACAATATCATACCAAAGTATGAATAAACCAATGCAAGCAAACATTCATATGACATGCTACAAACTATTAGCAAGATGGAGCTAATCATAGACAAGCAAGAACTACTAAGCATCCATAATGACATACACCTTACACAAACAGGCTAAGCATGCTCACAATGATGAGTATATGTACAAAAATGAAACAAATAGAGTTCGTTACCAGCCTCTTACCACTCCTCGAGTTGTCTTAATCTTCATTATTTCTCTTCACTTGTGTGACTTAAATGATAACATGAAATCAAAATCCACTGAGAACGGCTGAACCCTGCAAAGAACTCACAATACCAAAGAAGAACAACAAATATTTTTGGTGTTTTCGATTTTTTTAGAAACAAGAAAACAAAGAAAAACCAAATAAGAGGCAAACAAAGAAAAAGAATAAAACAAAGCAAAATCTTTTTTTGATTTTTCTTTTAAGGCAAATCAAAGCAAAGAAACAAAGAAACAAACCAAGAGAAACAACAAAAATATTTTTGGTATTTTTGTGTTTTTGAGAAAGAAGCAAAAAGAACCAAAAAGAAAGTGAAAACAATGGATATACAAAGAACCGACCGAACATGATATATATATGAGTGCGATGTCGGTATACCTCCCCCCCAAGCTTAGGCTTTTGACCTAAGTGGGGCTCAATCCCATGGTGTCCACGAGGATGAACCTTCGTAGTATGTCGAGGAAGCTCCCTCGTCCTGGTATGAGCTCGAGGCCTCCCCCGTGTAGTACACAAAGGGGTCGTATGATGGTGCTTCCTCCTGGTAGTGCCTGTGGAAGTTAAGAGAGTGCAGCTTGTCATCCATCTCCGCCTTCGAGCGTGACAAAGGTCCCTGAGAAATACTGAGCAAAGTGGTTTGGGGTAGAGGGATCTCTCTCTCTTCCTCGTCGGTAAACAACATTCTATAAACCAAGTTCTCAAGGGTAGAGCCAGTGGTGACAAAGTGGTGCGCCTTCATGGCAGCAAGATCAAGTCTCTAAGGAGCCAAAACTGTATCATGTGGATCAACAACAATGTTCAAGGCAACAGCAATATGACTAGCAATAATTCCCCCATAAATGGGTCCCTTAGCAGCTAAACGACGAGCAACGAGAGAACCAAGATTATACTTGTCCTCATTGTTGAGCGCAGCAGCTAAGAAGGCCAATTGATAGTTGGAAATATTACTAGTGTTCTCCCTACCAAGAACACTGGTGGCAAGATAGTAGGCAAAGTACCTGATAGCTGGAAGTTGAATGTTCTTTATCTTCCCTCGCTGAGCTCTACGGTCATCATCATTGGTTATTCCTCAGTAAAGCTCTAACAAATCAGCGGGTAGAGCTGTAATCTTCTTTGATGACCTAGTTTTACCAAGTCCCAGGACCTTGCAAAATTGCTTCAAAGTCATAGAATGAGCCCTGCCATAAATTTTGAAAGACACAGCAGGCTTGAACACACTATTAGTAAAGGAGAAACTCTCCACAAATGTTTTAGTGAGCAAAGAATATTGCGCGCTCTCATCCTGCATGTAACTTGTTAGTCTAGCCCTTTGAACCAAAGTCATAAAATAATTAAGAATCCCAGCAGCTCGCAAGAAGGTTTGGCAAGGAAAGGTGGAGGGGTGCGCATCACCTTCATCTCCCTCGTCACCAAATCGCAGAGTGATGAGATCCTCATTGTATGAGGGTCTAGTACTGGTAGATGACCTTGGAAGCCTCGCCCTTCTAGGTGCATCACTCTCAAATATATCACCAAATGTGTGGTGGTCCATGACTTCCCTTCTCTGAAATTTTAAACAACCATCAAACCAAGTGATTTCTAAGTTGATAAATGATGAGCAACTACTATAGGAACTTGCTAGAGGACTACACATGCATAAAAATAAAGTTTCTTAGCATAGAACAAGCATGCAAGCTCAAACAACCTGACACCTATAGTAGAAAAATACTCAAGATACAATCTACCAATCACAAATCTAATTGGACAAGTGGAGGAGGCACATACCAAGGAGCAATTTCTCCAAAAATCAGAAGCAAAGATGGGCTGAGCAAGGACATTGAAAATCGCGAGCAAGAACAACAAGAACTCGAGCTTGAGAAAGTTTTCCGGTGTTTTTCGGGAGAGATAAAGAAGGTGGCTTTGGGGAGGCGGCCTGGAGGGGCCCAGGTGGGCAAGACCCCCCCTAGGCGCCACCCCCTGGTAGGTAGCGCCTACCATGTGTGTGGTGGCCTGGAGTGGCCTCCTGGGTCACTTCAGGTGCCTTTCTGCCTCATTTTTCGAGGAAAATTTATTTTGAATTTTCTGGGATTTTCGAGAAACTTTATTTTTGGCCAATTTTCAGGGTATGAAAGTTGATTTTCTCGCAGAAACAGTTTTTCAGAAGAAGCAAAAGCAAACCAAAAGCCAAACTATAGGAGCTCTAAGAAACTCAAACAAGCAAACAACTTACAAAACTAAAGCTAAAGCAATTACTAGGAGGAGAAAAGTAAAAGAAAGCAAGTATAACCATAGTGAAAGCATTATTTTGTTTATTAAAATCCTTTTGTTAACAAGGTTGATCAAGTCTTGTTACCAAAACAATCTTATATGAAGCAAAACTTTGTATTCCACCAAGTGATTATGTTACCTCAAGATTGATAGCAATGGTCCCAATCATAATAGTTCAAAATTTTCTTGTGGAATGGGACAATGTATTTCTCCAACCTTGATGCTCTCAATATTTTCAATGGAATTCAGGCAATAGCTCTTAGCAACCTTCTTGGGGAAATAGACAGCGTTCTCTTTGTAATCAATATTGAACGTTACTTTTCCTTGATTGCAATTGATGACAACACCTGCAGTATTAAGAAAAGGTCTCCCAAGAATAATAGACATATTATCATTTTCAGGCATTTCAAGCACAACAAAATCAGTTAAAACCATGCAATTATGAGCTACTTGAACAGGAACATCCTCACATATACCAACATGAATAGTAGTTGACTTATCACCATTTGCAAAGATATATCAGTTGGTATTAACTTTTCTAGCTGGAGTCTCATGTTGAGAGAAAAAGGCATAACACTAACTCTAGCTCCCAAATCACATAAAGCAGTTCTAACATAATTATTCTTAATAGATCAAGGAATAGTTGGTATACCTGGATCACCAAGTTTCTTTGGAACCTTACCATTGAAGGAGTAATTAGCAAGCAAAGTATAAATCTCCTCATTAGGAATCTTCCTTTTATTAGAGACAATATCCTTCATATACTTTGAATAAGGAGGCAACTTAATAGCACCAGCCAAAGGAATTTCCAAGAATAAAGGATTCATCCACTCACAAAACTTGTTGTAGTGTTCTTCCTCCTTTGACTTGTGTTTCTTACCTAGAAAAGGCATAGGTTTCTGCACCCAAGGTTCTATCTCTTTACCATGTTTATTAGCAATAAAATCTTCCTTAGTGTACCTAGTGTTCTTAGTGTGCTTCTCAGGTTCTTCCTCTCCTTCTCCCTCATTATCAGGAGCATCATTTTTATCATTACCACTTGTAGTTTCAGCATCAGAAACATATATACTATTAGGATCTACAACAGGTTCAAGTGGTTCCTCAACTATTCTATGTTTCTTTTTCTTTCTTCTACGAGGACTACCAGTACCTTCAACTTGTTCGGAATCTTGCTCAATTCTTTTAGGGTGTCCTTCAGGATATAAAGGATCTTGAGTAGCTATACCGCTCCTAGTTCTAATTCCATAAGCATGTTTATCTCCTGAATCATTAACTAGCATATCCTTTTGTACATTAGAAAGTTGATCAAGTTGAGTTTGAACCATTTGAAAGTGTTTACAAAGCATTTTAATATCATTATAAGTTCTTTCCACAATATCTTTCAACTAATTGATAGATCTAGAGTTTTCCAATAAATGATTCTGAACTTGTTTATTAAAATTACCTTGTTTAACAATAAAAATGTCAAGTTCCTCTAAGCATTGATCAGGAGGCTCACTATAGGGAATATCACCTTCATCAAAGTGTTGGAGAGAGTGTACCTCAATAGTATATGAGTGGGGAATTGGCTTACATAATTCTTCTATAGGAGGTAGATTCTTCACATCTTCGGCTCTAATACCTTTCTCCTTTAGACACTTCTTAGCTTCCTTCATCACTTCATCATTTAATGCAATAATTCCTCTCTTCTTTGGTGTTGGTGTTGGAATTAGTTCAGGAACATCTGGTTCAGGAGTAGTTGGCTCAGGTGTATTTAGCTCAGTTGAAGTCCAATCATCATAATTCTTACTTATCTTCAGCTCTAATACCTTTCTCCTTTAGACACTTCTTAGCTTCCTTCATCACTTCATCATTTAATGCAATAATTCCTCTCTTCTTTGGTGTTGGTGTTGGAATTAGTTCAGGAACATCTGGTTCAGGATTAGTTGGCTCAGGTGTATTTAGCTCAGTTGAAGTCCAATCATCATAATTCTTACTTATATTAGCCATTAATTGTTCAGCATCTGTAGGAGTTCTTTTCCTGAAAACACAATCAGCAAAGCTATCTAGGTAGGTCCTAGAATCATCAGTTAGTCCATTATAATAAATATCAAGGAACTCAATCTTAGGTAATGGACATCTATGATAAGCATGAATCAAGGCACAAAACCTTTTCCATGACTCAGTCAATTTATCTTCTTCTCCCTGTTTAAAATCAAAAAGTCTCTGCAAAGCAGCATGTCTAGAACTGGGAGCAAAATATTTCTGGAAGAAAGAAGCAATCAAGCAATCAAGGCTATCAATGGAACCAGGAGGCAATCTATTAAACCAAGCCCTAGCTTCTCCTTTTAGTGAAAAAGGGAAGATCTTAGCAACAAAGTACTTGCGCATCTTAAAATCATCAGAGAATAAAGCACTCATAGTAGAAAGCTCATTCATATGAGCCACAACACTCTCATTTTCAGTCCCATAGAAAGGTTCTTTCTCAACAATATCTAAATAAGATAAATCAAGAGAGAAATCATAATCTTTATCTTTAATATCTATGGGAGAAGTGGCAAACTTAGGATCAGAGGACAACTTAGGAATAATGGTGCGTCTAGTAAGGAGACTCTTAATAGCACTAGTACCATGTGTGTTTCGGCACTCTTCAAAAAATTCATGAGTGAACTTAATGTAACCATCATTAATATCATAACTCTTGCTACCTCAGGTGATCTAACAGGTGTAACAGTGTCTTCACTAGGAGTTTTGGTATATCCTAGACAAGCCATATTATCATCTAGAAAAGGACCTAATGAACCACTCACATCAAGCATAGTAGAAGTAACATCATGAGTATCAAAAGCAGTTTCAGATTCAGCAGTAGTAGCAGTGTGTGTAGTATAAGCATGTGGTGGTGGTGCGATAAGCTTACTTATAACAGACGGTGAATCAAGAGCAGCAGAGGTGTTTAGGACAGTACCTCTTCTTGTCGTGGATGGTAAAATAGGGAACTTTCCATCATGAGTCTTCCCATGATGAAAGGAGTAGCAGTGAAAAATAATAGATCCAAGTGAACTTACAAATAAAGCTATGCTCCCTGGCAACAGCGCCAGAAAATAGTCTTGATGACCCACAAGTGTAGGGGATCGCAACAGTCTTCGCCGGTAGTATTACCCAATTTATTGATTCGATACAAGGGGAGCCAAAGAATACTTGAAAGCCTTAACAACTAAGTTGTCAATTCAGCTGCACCTGGAAATAGTTCTTGCTCACAGAAGTTTATCAATAGCAACAGTTTGGTAGTAGCAACAATAAAGCAACAGCAACAGTGAAACATGAGCAATTGTAACAGTAACAGTAAACAGTAACAATTGTAACACGGGCTGGCTGGATAGAAGATGTTGTGCAAGTTCTCATTGCGAGCACGTATGACTATATATGGCGCACATGCCTAGGATTGTTTAGTACCTGGATGCTTGTTATTATTTATTTGCAATGCCCTAGATCTTGAAGTTACATGTTTATACTCGTCCATGCAACGCTCGTTCATCCATCCCTATGCCTACCACACTCGAATCCCACTGTTTACTATTTACTGTTACTGTTACTATTGATCCTGTTTCACTGTTGCTATTGCTTTGCTATTGCTACTACAAACTGTTGCTACTGATAAAATTCTATGAGCAAGAACTATTTCCAGGTGCAGCTGAATTGACAACTCAGTTGTTAAGGCTTGCAAGTATTCTTTGGCTCCCCTTGTATCGAATCAATAAATTGGGTAATACTACCCGCGAATACTGTTGCGATCCCCTATACTTGTGGGTCATCAGGCCACCCTGTGCCGCCCCTCAATCTCTCCTCTTGACTTCATGTCGCCCACGGTAAAATATTGACTTTGGCTTTTGTCCCGTACAATTCCTAAAATATTGATTTTCTGCCTTTATGGAACCACAAACAGAAGAAAACAAGCAACTGACATTGTGACAACTTGTCAATAGGTTAGTTCCAGAAAATATATAAAAACACCTCAAAGTGTAGACAAAGCAAAGCAAAGTAGATACTAAACAAGCATGGAGCATCAAAAATTATAGATACGTTTCCGACGTATCAAGCATCCCCAAGCTTAACTCCTGCTCATCCACAAGTAGGTAAGTGATTAAAGAATAATTTTTGAGGTGACATGCACCTTCCCAATAAAGATCAAACCATTTGCAAGCATTGAAAGCTGGGATCAAAGAACTCTAAACATGTGCATAAAAGATGGAGTTCTAATAATAAGACAAAGTAACTATGCATGCAACATGAAATACTACAAACAAAGATCATGAATAACATGCATTGAAAAACGTTTGTTTGTTTCACATACAGAAAACATGGCGTAGTGGCAATCAGCTTGTCCCTCACAGAGTAGCAAATAGATGCATATGACACCTTCAAAGTTCATAAGAGTGACTAGATATAGATAGCACAAGAACAAGTAATATCACAATATGCACCAATCAATAAGTTTTGGGACACTTCACATAGAACTAAGAATGGCAACTATGCTCTCTTAATGATGCCTAAAGGTAGAAGGTGGAGACTTAACATAATAGTGGAAGAAAGGCCCTTCAAAAAGGGAAGCGGGGATTTCAAGTTTCAAAAAGAGCTTCCAAAAATTATGGTACTTGTTAGCTTTCAGCCCTCATTGCCCCTATCATAAGCATCTTGAAGTGATTAAGGTTAAAGTGAACAAACTATGGAGTATATGCTTGACAAAATATAAGTTGGCAATCTCATGTCCCTTGAATACAAGGGCCACACCTCATGGTACTCAACTTCAGTCACCTGTAAGTTCTTGTCATAATAAGTACATGTGTATCATAGAGAACCGCCAACGGGGCACCCCTTGCACATGGTACAGAAGCTATCCCATAACCAAAATGACAAGGCAAGCAGACAATGAGCATCTCAGCGATCATTTTATTTACTATATGCATAGCTTTTTATTGAGGATTCTTCACAGATAGCTCATTATGGTGATGCTGCAAGTTACCACCATGATTAGGCATGGCTTAGGCTAGCGGCCTAGGCATTTCTCTAAGACAAAATACATAACTCCATCTACTTACAAGCTCCCTCTTTATTTCACACTGGTGACATCCATATACAAAAGATCATGATATCAACTAAGTACAAAGTACAAGTGCAATGTTGAAAACATTCCCCATGACAACATGGTTCTGCTAATTCCAACGTATAAGTGCAAGCATATACAACATAGACGGCACAATGGTTCAAGTTTTTTAGGGGAAAATAATATAAATTGTTCCATCAAGTTTGTGAGGGCTTTAATCACTAAGTTTTCACATAACAAAATAGTTTTTAATTGGAATATAGCTGAAAACAAGAATATACTTAGAATGGTGTAACACACCATGCATAGGAATTTATAGTGGAAACTTTGGAATAACTTGGTTTCTTGGGAGTTGGAAGCATGATTAGAACTTACTCATACAAGTGGAGGCTAGCAAAAGACTGGGAGCAACAAACTAAGAGAGCAATAGTGGCTATAATCATGCAGAGCGACAAAACATTACTAATCAAAGCATAGAGTGGTACTACAAGTCAAGGACTAAATGATCATAGAGGCTATGGTGACTTGTTCATAGTCATAACATGGTGTGAGAATGTGCCAAGTCAACCCAAACAAAACATCAAAGGAGAATACCACAATACTATGATTTTGTATGCTAAAACAACGCATGATTCTTTCAAGGCACACTAAGCAATCCCAATTGTTTGGAACAAGACATGCTACAACAATAATCACTAAACATAAGGTCAAAACAACACCTAGCATGTCATGCTAAAGTCTAAGTCACATTCAATGCAAGCTCCTCCTGCACTTCCAAGCAAGAACTTTCTACTCCTTTCCAACACCAATCGAATTATTTGAAATAACATAGCGAGAACGGGGGTCCAAACTACTTTATTCAAGCAAACTAAACAAACTAAGCGAAGCAAACGAAAACTAAGACACTCCAAGAACAACACAATAGTGCATGAAACAATAAAAACGAAGTGTCTAGACAGGCCTGAGCTTTTTATTGATGAAGAAGGGGATGCCTTGGGCATCCCCAAGCTTTGACGCATGTACCTCTTGGATATTTTTTGGGGTGACACGATGGTGGCATCCCCAAGCTTGATATTTTGTCCATTCTTTATCTCATTACATCATTCTCTCTCTACACCTGAAATTTTTTCCTTCATACAAAACTTTACACAATCTTCATTAGCAACATTAGTGCATTCAA
Organism: Avena longiglumis; assembly: GCA_030063025.1. Classification (NCBI taxonomy): domain Eukaryota; kingdom Viridiplantae; phylum Streptophyta; class Magnoliopsida; order Poales; family Poaceae; genus Avena; species Avena longiglumis. The sequence continues at coordinate 440,818,640 of CP125975.1, read as the reverse complement.
AAGATAATAGACCTTTGGGATAAGCTTTGGAACAGCAAAAAAATTCACTAAAAACACAAGCTACTGTAGCAACTCCTTAAAAAAGCTCAATTCCCCATAAGAGAACTCAAAAGGGAATCAATAAGAAGCAAATGCAAATAATGGTAGAAATATGTCAAAACAGACAAGCAGGCAAAAACCGATTTTTTCGAAAAACTTATGTTGCTCAAATCAAAAAGTGTTGAACTAACGAAAGTTAAATAACATACTAGGGGATTTATTCATACATTTTCAGCTCAATCCGACTTACATAGACTCCTCATGAATTTTTAAGGTGGAGGACAGAAATCTGTTTCGGGAAAGCAACTCCCCAAATCTTACTTCCCTCTCATTAGAGGTCATTCTTGGCACAAAAAGCAAACAAAAAGGATAAGGAGAGTTCATTACTGAAGTAATAACTTCCAAGAATCAAGAAAACTCTTGGGTTATCTCCCAACAAGTACTTTTATTTAACGCCTTTAAGTTAGGCACAAGAAGAAAGAAAATCAAGTATTTTCAAATAAGGAAGCATTAACATCAAACCTTGTTTTCAAAGGAGGAGAAAAAAGCAACTTCTCTCTCCTCATAGGGAAGTATTCAATACCTTTCTTGAATGGAAAATGATATTTAATGGTTCCTTCTTTCATATCAATGATGGCACCAACAGTTCTAAGAAAAGGTCTTCCCAAAGTAATAGGACAAGAAGCATTATATTCAACATCCAAAACATAGAAATCCACAGGGACATAAGCATTGTTAACCATAATGAGAACATCATTAATACTCCCCATGAGTTTCTTCTTAGAATTATTATCAAGTGGGACATCCAAATAACAATATTCCAAAGGTGGCAAATCAAGCATTTCATAAATCTTCCTAGGCATAATAGAGACACTAGAACCAAGATCACATGAAGCTTTGAGATCAAAGTCATTCACTTGCATATTAATAATGGGTTCCCAACTATCTTCTACTTTCCTAGGAATAGAAGCTTTGTGTTTTAGCTTCTCTTCCTTAATCTTAACAAGAGCATTTGTAATGTGTTTAGTGAAAGCAACATGCATATCACTAGCATAAGGACTTCTAGCAAGCTTTTGTAGGAACATAATCACTTTAGAAATATTGCAACCATCTATATCAAAATCAAACTTGGCATCACTATTAGTAGAATAATTAGGCTTCGGCATTGTAGGAGGAGGAATAGGTACTTCCTATGGTTTAGTGGTGATGGTGCACACACTATTGTTTCTATCAATTTTAGCTTCCCTTTCCCACTTAGCATGAAGTTGAGCTAAGCGTCTAGCATTTTCATCAATAGTAACTTGTATGGCATGAGTGGCAGCAAAGGTACTTTCCATGGTTTCAGGTTTAGCAGCCATTTTATTAATCAAGGAGGACTGTGCTTCAGACAAAGAGGATATATTCTTCTCAACATTCAAAAGATTTTCCTATATAGCCTTGTTGAAATTGTTTTGTTTACTAATAAAGTCTTTGAGCATGACTTCAAGTTCAAAGGGGGCACTTCTAGCATTGTTGTAGGAGTTTCCATAGGAATTGCCATTATTAGGAGGATAAGTCCTATAGTTATTACCACCAAAATTATTCCTATAAGCATTGTTGGTGAAATTGTTGTTTCTAATGAAGTTCACATCAACTTGCTCTTCTTGAGCAACCAAAGAGGCTAAGGGAACACTATTAGGATCTAAAGGAGCTTTCCCATTAACAAGCATAGCCATAATAACATCAAAGAGGAGGTTTCTTCCACGGAATTTACCTTCTTATCACTTCTCTTTCAGTGTGTCATTCAGAGTAGTTAACCTTATTATCTAGGAGTCTTGTTGCAGCACCCAAAGTGATGCCCATAAAGGTACCTCCAACAGCTGAATCGAACAGGTTTCTTGAAGAGAAGTTCAAACCTGCATAAAAAGTCTGGATAATCATCCAAGCAGTGAGTCCATGAGTGGGACAATTCTTAACCAAAGATTTCATTCTTTTCCAAGCTTGAGCAACATGTTCATTATCAAGTTGTTTAAATTTCATAATTTCACTTCTCATAGATATAATCTTAGCACGAGGATAGTATTTTCCAATAAAAGCATCTTTGCACTTAGTCCAAGAATCAATACTATTTCTAGGCAAAGATAGCAACCATTCTTTAGCTTTTCCTCTCAAGGAGAAAGGAAACAACTTGAGCTTAATAATATCTACATCTACATCCTTATACTTTTGCATCTCACAAAGTTCAACAAAGTTATTGAGATGGGCAGCAACATCATCAGAACTAGCACCAGAAAATTCCTCTCTCATCACAAGATTCAACAAAGCAGGCTTAATTTCATAAAAGGTAGCATCAGGAGCAGGTGGAGCAATAGGAATGCTAAGGAAATCATTGTTGTTTGTGCTAGTGAAGTCACACAACTTGGTGTTCTCAGCAGAGTTTATTTTGGCAAAGGTGGGCAAGCCAAAAACAGCAGCAGCAGCTAGAGCAGGAACTAATTTGTGTTTTTGAATAGAGAAAGCAAACCGAAATAAACAATTTTTTTGGAGTTTTTGAAAACAAGAGGCAAACAAAACCAAGCAAAAGAAACTAAGCAAACAAAAACAAAGTAAAGAGAAAGGAAGTGGATGACTCCCCTTGTAAAGACGTCCTTAACCTCCCGGCAATGGCGCCAGAAATATTTAGATGCGCACACCCAGTGTTGTCGTGGGACGCTTCGTAGGAAACCCCAAGAGCAAGGTATGATGAAACACATCAGCAAGATTCCTCAGTAGAGACTGAGGTTATCGAACTAGAAGGAGGGAGGAAACGTCTCAAAGGTGTTGCAAACAATGTGGAAACCTGCACAACACAAACACAAGACTTTGCCCCAATGAATTAGTGAGGTTGTCAAGCTCACCAGTTTGCTGTAACAAAGGATTATTTGTATGGCGTGGAAGGTGATGATGGTTTGCAGCAAGTAAACAAGTAACAGTGGAAGATGTATCAATGGTAAAGATTGGACCGGGGTCCATAGTTCACTAGAGGTGCTCTCCTTAGATAAACAACATGACATGAAGGGTTAACAAATTACAGCAGGGCAATTGATAGGAACTAAGCAAGGCATAACAATGCAATATCAGACAAAAAGATCCTATGAGATTCGATTGGGTAATACAACAATATACATAGACCGTCATCCAACTGCATCTATGACTAGTAGTCCACCTTTAGGTTATCATCCGAACCCCCTCCAGTATTAAGTTCCAAGCAACAGACAACTGCTTTAAGCAAAGTGTGTAAGGTAAACAATCCACTTGTTCCTTGAACAAGAGACCGTTGTTTTCTCCCTAATGGCAACGACACATCTACAACCGAAGATATTTCTGTCACTTCCCTTGGAAGCTAGAGGCATGAACCCACTATCGAGAAATAAATACCCCCTCTTGGAGTCACTAGAAACTACTTGGCCAAGATAGCTACTAACAACGGAGAGCATGCAAGATCACAAACAACACAAACATGATAGAATCATATAGACAAAACCATTAATAAATCTGACATAGTAATCTCAATATCCATTGGATCCCCGCAAACACAACATGCATGATTACAAATAGATTATATCTTGATCATGAACGGAGCAAACAAGATCTATACATGAAAGCACAAGGAGGAGATACAACCATCTAGCTACTACATGGACCCGTAGTCCAAGGTGGAACTACTCATGCTTCATACCGGAGAAGAAGGCCTCCAGGATGACTCCCCCTCCGGCAGGGTCCCGGGAAGAACTTCAGATCCCCCCAATCTAGGTACGATGGTGGCGGTGGCTACAGATGGTTTCGTGGAGTTTTGATCGGGTTCCTAGTGTTTCTGCATCGGGGGCTTCTTATAGGCGAGGAGGTGAGGCAGGGGTGCCTAGGGGGCCTACACCCTGCCCAGGCACGACCAGGCTTGGCCGCGCCTGGGGGTGTGGCCACCCTGTGCCGCCCCTCCGCCTCTCCTCTGGACTTCGTGTCGCCCACGGTAAAATATTGACTTTGGCTTTTGTCCTGTCCAATTCCGAGAATATTGATTTTCCGCCTTTTTGGAACCAAAAATAGAAGAAAACATGCAACTGGCACTATTACAACTTGTTAATAGGTTAGTTCGAGAAAAGATATAAAAACACTTTAAAGTGTAGACAAAGCAAAGCAAAGTAGATACTAAACAATCATAGAGCATAAAAAATTATAGATACGTTTCCGACGTATCAGGTCCACAGTTCACTAGAGGTGTTCTCCTTAAGATAGATAACATGCTGGGTGAACAAATTACAGCGGGGAAAATGAAAGGTTGATAAAGCATAACAATGCATATACTAGATATCATGATTCCTATGAGATTTGATTGAGCATTACAACAATATATAGACCGTAATCCAACTGCATATATGACTAATAATCCACCTTCAGGTTATTATCAGAATCCCCTCCAGCATTAAGTTACAAGCAACGGATAATTGCATTAAGCAATGTGCGTAAAGTAAACAATACAATTGTTTCATGAACAAAAGATTGTTGTTTTCTCCATAGTAGCAATATCACATCTACAACCTTAGATATTTCTGTCACTTCCCCAGATTACTAGAGGCTTGAACCTACTATCAAGCATAAATACTCCCTCTTGGAGTCACAAGCATCTACTTGGCCAAGATAGCTAGTAGCAACCGAGAGCTTGCAAGATCACAAATAACACAGACATGATAGAATCAATAATCAATCTGACATAGTATCTCAGTATCCATCGGATCCTCGCAAACACAACATGTATGATTATAAATAGATGATCTTGATCATGAACGGAGATCACAAGATCTAAACATGATTGCACAAAGGAGGAGAAACAACTATCTAGCTACTGTATGGACCCATAGTCCAAGGGTGAACTACTCACGCATCATACCGGAGGCTGGCATGGTGATGAACATGAAGGGTTTCGCGGCATAGTAAATCAAAATTTTCTACGGATGCAAACAGAGGGAAAGCCAAGATCTAATCTAGGAGATGCAAACAACGAGAGATATTGGATTAGATCTTCATACCCTTGAAGATTCGCACAACGGAACGTTCGTCGAAACGTGGGTGATGTAGTCGTACTCGATTCTCCTCCTCGCGATCCGATCCGATCCGATCTAGCACCACAAGTGGCGGTGCCTCCGTGAGATTCACACGTGCGTAACCTCGACGTCTCCTCCTTCGTCGGACCAGCAAGTATGGTGGAGAGACGGATTGGATCTACAACACGACGGCGTGGTGTATATGGTGGAGAATTTCTGCAGCAGGGCTTCGCCTACAAGCAGTCGGGAGGGAGAGAGGAGGGCAGCAGGGCGGCTAGGGTTGGAGGGGAAGGTGTGGGGGGTGGTGCGCCCCCAGCCCTATTTATATAGAGGGGTGGGGCAGCAACCCTAGCCCCTCCCCCAAGCCAAGGCCGGCGGCCAAGGAGGAGGAGTGGGGGGCAAGGAAACCCCCCTTCTAGAAGCTCTATCTAGAGTTTAAACCCCTCTTGGCCGGCTGGGCCCTATGGGGCCTTGTGCCCCTGGCCCAATGCGGCCAGGGCACTCCCTCATAGGACCATGCCCCCTCCCAGAAGGTGGGGCCACATTGGTCCCCTTCCGGAAGGTTCTAGAAGCTTCCAGTACAATATCGATTAACCCGGAACAATTTCGAACTCCAAAACTGCCTTTATATGAATCTTATTCTCCGGACCACTCCGAACCTCTCATGATGTCCCGGATCCCATCCGAGACCAACAAAAACTCATAAACCAATTATCCAATCTATCCTAGCGTCGAGACACGTTAAGTGTGTGACCCTGCGGGTTCGAGAATATGCAGACATGATCTTCTATCAATAATCAATAGCGGGGTCTGGAAACCCATATTGACTCCCACACATTCATCGATGATCATATCGGATGAAACACGATGCCAGGATTCAATCAATCCCATATATATATTCCCTTCGTCTCGCGATATTTTACTTTCCCGAGATTCGATCGTCGGTACTGTCATACCTAGTTCAATATCGTTCACATCAAGTACTTTACTCGTTCCGTAATCCGATATCACTTTGTTATTAACTCCTTAACCACATGCTTGCAAGCGGTGTTGATATCGATTACCGAGTGGGCCCGAAGTATATCTCTCCGACTTGGGAGGGACAAATTCCATCTCGATACATACAACCCAACAGATACTTTCCGATCACCTGAGAGACACCTTTATGATCACCCTCTCATAGGATGACGTTTGATGACCTCAAAGCTTTCTTCCGATACCAGGGAGTTGTATTATCTCATGGTCTAAGGAATACAATATTTGACATAGGAAAAGCTTCGCAAAGACAAAGACGATGACACGATCTAATTGCTTCGCTTAGTTTGGGTATGTCCATCATATCATTCTCCCAATGATGTGATCTCATTATTAATCGACAACTCATGTCCATGGTTAGGAAAACTTAACCATCATTAATCAATGAGCTAGTCCATAGAGGCGTACTAGGGACACGGTGTTGTTCACAAACCACATAAGTATTAAAGTTTCCACTTAATATAATTCTAGCATGGAATATAAACATTATCATGAACAAGAATTATAATAATAACATCTTTATTATTGACTCTAGGGCATAATTCCAACAGTCTTCCACTTGCACTAGAGTCAATAATCTAGTTTACATTTGGCAACAATCTCACACCCATGGCACTGAGGTGCTGATCATGTTTTACACGTGGAAGAGGTTTAGTCAATGGATCTGCGACATTCAGATCTGTATGTACTTTGCTAATCTTCAGATCTCCATCAGCTATATAATCTCGGATTATATGAAACTTGCGGTTGATATGCTTGGTCTTTGTATGATATCTTGGTTCCTTAGCCAGTGCTATGGCGCCAGTGTTGTCACACAATATCTCCAGTGGGTCCAATGCACTTGGAACCACGCCAAGCTCAGTGATGAAGTTTCTGATCCAAACTCCTTCACTTGACGCTTCTGCAGCAGCCATGTATTCCGCTTCTATTGTAGATCCCGCGATCACGCTTTATTGCAGCTTCTCCATCTCACAGCTCCTCCATTCAAAATATACACGTATCCTGTCTGAGACTTAGAATCATCCTTGTCGGTGTCGAAACTAGCGTCGACGTAACCTTTTACGACAAGTTGTTCATCACCCCCATAGACTAAGAACATTTCTTTAGTCCTATTTAGGTACTTTAGGATGTTCTTCACGGCTGTCCAGTGTTCCACTCCTGGATCACTTTGATATCTGCTCGTCAAACTAAGAGCATTGGACACATCCGGTCTAGTACACAGCATGGCATACATGATAGAACCTATGGCCGAGGCATAAGGCACTTTGCTCATAGCTTCCCTACCATTCACCGTAGCTGGATACTGAGCCTTGCTCATTATCTTACCTGCCAACATAGGCACTGAACCTTTCTTTGCCTTATCCATTCTGAACCTTTTCAGAACTTTGTCTAGGTATGTACTCTGGCTTAAAGCTATTAGGTGTCTTTGTCTATCTCTATAGATCTTGATGCCCAATATATAAGCAGCTTCACCTAGGTCTTTCATTGAAAAACACTTGTTCAAATAACTCTTCACATCATTAAGCATGTTGATGTCATTTCCAATAATCAATATGTCATCCACATATAGTACCAGAAACGTCACCGAGCTCCCACTCACTTTCTTGTAGATGCAAGCTTCGTAGCAATTTGGAACAAATCCAAAGCTCTTGATCACTTGATCAAAACGAAGGTTCCAACTCCGAGATGCTTGCTTCAGTCCATAAATGGAACGCTGAAGTTTGCATACTTTATCAGCATCCTTAGGATCGACAAAACCTTCGGGTTGCATCATATACAACTCTTCATTAATGTTGCCATTGAGGAACGCAGTCTTGACATCCATCTGCCATATTTCATAATCATGAAACGCAGCAATTGCTAATAAAATCCGAATGGACTTAAACATCTCTACGGGAGGGAAAGTCTCATCGTAGTTAACACCTTGAACTTGTCGAAAACCTTTCGCGACAAGCCGTGCTTCATAGACGGTAACATTACCATCCGCGTCCGTTTTCTTCTTGAAGATCCATTTGCACTCAACGGCCTTTCGGTCGCTAGGAGGGTCCACCAAAGTCCATACTTGGTTTTCGCTCATGGATCCCAATTCGGATTTCATGGATTCTAGCCATTTCTCAGAGTCTGGGCTCATCATTGCTTCCTCATAGTTCGTAGGTTCACTGTCTTCTACTAACAAGACAGGGTTGTCGTACCACTCAGGAGGGGCACGCGACCTTGTCGACCTGACGCTCGATGGCAAGATCGTCCCAAGCTTCATGATCCTTGTCATTAGCTTCCTCTATTGTTGGTGCAAAGACCTTTGGAACAATTTCAGGTCTTGCGCTACTCTCCAATTCAAGAGAAGGTTCAATAACCTCGTCTAGCTCTACTTTCCTCCCACTCACTTCTTTCGAGAGAAACTCCTTCTCAAGAAAGGAACCATTCTTATGACAAACACTTTGCCTTGATTGCGTGATAGAAGGTATACCCAATAGTTTCCTTAGGGTATCCTATGAAGACATTCGCTTTGGGTTCAAGCTTGTCCGGCATCAACTTCTTGACGTAAGCTTCGCATCCCCAAACCTTAAGAAACGACAACTTAGGTTTAGCACCAAACCACAGTTCATACGGTGTCGTCTCAACGGATTTAGATGGAGCCCTATTTAAAGTGAATGCAGCGGTTTCTAATGCATAACCCCAAAATGATAACGGCAAATCAGTAAGAGACATCATTGATTGGACCATATCTAATAGGGTTCGATTCCGGCGTTCAGACACACCATTGCGCTGTGGTGTTCCGGGTGGCGTTAGTTGCGAAACAATTCCGCTTGCTTTAAGATGCGTGAGAAAATCATAACTCAAATATTCGCCCCCACGATCGGATCGTAGAAACTTAATCTTTCTGTTACGATGGTTCTCCACTTCATTCTGAAATTCCTTGAACTTTTCAAATGTTTCAGATTTATGTTTCATTAAATAGATATACCCATATCTACTTAAGTCATCGGTAAAAGTGAGAAAATAGCGATATCCACCGCGCGTCAAAACACTCATCGGTCCGCATACATCGGTATGTATGATTTCCAACAAGTCCGTTGCTCGCTCCATCATACCGGAGAACGGGGTTTTGATCATCTTGCCCATGAGGCATGGTTCGCATGTGTCAAATGATTCAAAATCAAGAGACTCCAAAATTCCATCAGAATGGAGTTTCTTCATGCGTTTTACACCAATATGACCTAGATGACAGTGCCACAAATAAGTAGTATTATCACTATCTACTTTGCATCTCTTAGCCTCAATGTTATGGATGTGTGTTTCATCCTTTCGAGATTTAGAAGAAATAAACCATTCACAATAGGTGCATGACCATAAAAGATGTTACTCATATAAATAGAACAACCATTATTCTCCGATTTAAATGAATAACCGTCTTGCAATAAACAAGATCCAGAAATAATGTTCATGATCAACGCAGGCACATAATAACATTTATTGAGGTTTAAAACTAATCCCGAAGGTAAAACTAAGGAGAGCGTGCCGACGGCCATCACAACAACTCTTGATCCGTTGCCAACGCGCATCGTCACCTCATCCCTCGCAAGTCGTCGTCTATTCCATAGCTCCTGTTTCGAGTTACAAATATTAGCAACTGAACCGGTATCAAATACCCAGGCACTACAACGAGGGCTAGTAAGGAAAACATCAATAACATGTATATCAAATATACCTTTGATGGTGCCAGCCTTCTTGTCCGCTAAGTACTTCAGACAGTTGCGCTTCCAGTGACCCTTGTCCTTGCAATAGAAGCACTCAGTGTCCGGCTTAGGACCAGACTTGAGCTTCTTCTCAGCAGGGGCAGTGCGCTTGCCGCCGCCCTTCTTGAAGGGCTTCTTTGCTCCCTTACCTTTCTTGAAGGTGGGCTTGTTGACCATCAACACATGATTATCCTTTTTGATGTCCACTTCCGCGGCCTTCAGCTTTGCGAAGAGCTCGGTGATCGTATCAGTGGAACCAATCTGATTATGAGTCACTACAAAACTTTTGTAGCTAGGAGGAGTGATTGCAGAACCCTGTCAATCTTGAGCTCCTCTGGAATCGTGCATTCCAGTTGCTCAAGTTGTTGAGTGTAGCCCGTCATCTTAATGGCGTGCTCACTAACGGAACTCCCTTCCTCCATCTTGCAGTTAAAGAACTTCTCAGAGATCTCATATCTCTCAGAACGGGCCTGAGTCTGAAACATGGTTTTCAGCTCTTCGAGAATATCAAAGGGCCCGGGATAGTCTTCAAAACGATTTTGAAGTTCCGGTTCCATAGCAAACAACATGGTGCTCTTAATCACACCATAATCATCTTTGCGCAACTGATAGACAGCTTTCTCATCAGCCGGCGCAGTTGCAGCAGGGGGGTCACCTAACGCTTTCCCAAGGACATAGTCCTTTTGACCGCCAGAGAGAATGATTCTTAGATTGCGGAACCAATTGGTGAAGTGAGACCCATTGTTTGTAAGCTTTTCCTTCTCAGCAAAAACGTTGAAGTTGAAGTTGGACTTAGCCATGTGATCTACAGTATTTTCAAGTACAATTTAGACTATGTTCATGATAAATAGTTCAACTTAATCAAATTACCAGATGAACTCCCACTAAATTCAACATCCCTCAAGTTGTTTAGTGAACACGATCCAAATTCACCACACCTAATCCGATCTTCACGAGAAGAGATGTGGTTTCAATGGTGGACAACGAAGTGTCGATCATATCATTCATATGACTCATGCTTAACCTTTCGGTTCATGTGTTCCAAGGCCATGTCTGTACATGCTAGGCTCGTCAAGTCAAACCCAAGTATTTCCGCGTGTGCAAAACTGGCTTGCACCCGTTGTATGTGAGCGTAGAGTCTATAGCACCCGATCATCACGTGATGCTTGGACACGACGAACTTTCGCAACGGTGCATACTTGGGGAGAACACAGTTTTATCTTGATCTTTAAGTGAGGAATCATCTTATAATGCTACCGTCGCGATCTAAGCATAATAAGATACATAAAAGGATAAACATCACATGCATATAACTTTATGTGACATGGTATAGCCAATCTTCGCGCAATGATCTCCATCTTGTGCGTTCCGGCATGATCTCCATCACTCCACCATGATTGCCTCCACCATGAATAGCAACTACAACTATTGCTAACTACTTAGCGATAAAGTGAAACTATTACATGGCGTATAAGAAGTTGACACACAGGTCATACACAATTATAAAGACATATATTCTCGCATTGTGTACTCATCGACATGCAAGTCGTGAAACATTACAAAACATGATCATCGCATACATTATACACATCACATCTTGGGCCATACCATATCACAGAAAACACTCCCTGCAAAAACAAGTTAGACGCCTCTACTTTGTTGTTGCATGTTTTACGTGGCTTATGGGAGTAGATGCTAAGAACGATTCTTACCTACGGAAAGCCACAACGGTGATATTATGGTTGCCAAACTCCGGTGTTAATCCCATGACAACTATAGTGAGAGAAACTGACATCCACCAGCCGCATGTGTGGAACAAGCCACACGTCAAGTGCGGAGTCGGTCTCGCGAACGACGTCGCGTAAGGTTGGCCTGGACCGCTTCAATCTCACTATCCCGCGTCATAAGAAGAACACAAACAAGAGGCTTGCAACAGAAAACATCAACGCCTGCAACAACCATGTTGCGTTCTACTCGTGAAACACATCTACGCATAGATCTAGCTCTGATACCATCAAGGGTTTCGCGGCATAGTAAATCAAAATTTTCTACGGATGCGAGAGGGAAAGCCAAGATCTAATCTAGGAGATGAAAACAATGAGAGAGATTGGATTAGATCTTCATACCCTTGAAGATTCGCACAGTGAACGCTCGCGGAACGTGGGTGATGTAGTCGTACTCGCTTCTCCTCCTCGCGATCCGATCCGATCTAGCACCACAAGTGGCGGTGCCTCCGTGAGATGCACACGTGCGGCACCTCGACGTCTCCTCCTTCCTCGGACCAGCAAGTATGGTGGAGAGACGGATTGTATCTACAACACGACGGCGTGGTGTATATGGCGGAGAATTTCTGCAGCAGGGCTTCACCTACAAGCAGTCGGGAGGGAGAGAGGAGGGCAGCAGGGCAGCTAGGGTTGGAGGGGAAGGTGTGGGGGGTGGTGCGCCCCCAGCCCTCTTTATATAGAGGGGTGGGGCGGCAACCCTATCCCCCTCCCCCAAGCCAAGGCCAAGGAGGAGGAGTGGGGGCAAGAAACCCCCTTCTAGAAGCTCTATCTAGAGTTTAAACCCCTCTTGGCAGGCTGGGCCCTATGGGCCTTGTGCCCTGGCCCAATGCGCCAGGGCACTCCCTCATAGTCCCATGCCCCCTCCTGGAAGGTGGGGCCATGTTGGTCCCCTTCCGGAAGGTTCTAGAAGCTTCCAGTACAATACCGATTAACCCAGAACAATTCCGAACACCAAAAACTGCACTGCCTTATATGAATCTTAATCTCCGGACCACTTCGGAACCTCTCGTGATGTCCCGGATCCCATCCGAGACTCCGAACAAAAACTCATAAACCAATTATCCAATCTATCCTAGCGTCGAGACACGTTAAGTGTGTGACCCTGCGGGTTCGAGAATATGCAGACATGATCTTCTATCAATAATCAATAGCGGGGTCTGGAAACCCATATTGACTCCCACACATTCATCGATGATCATATCGGATGAACCACGATGCCCGGATTCAATCAATCCCATATATATATTCCCTTCGTCTCGCGATATTTTACTTTCCCGAGATTCGATCGTCGCATGCCATACCTAGTTCAATCTCGTTCACAGCAAGTACTTTACTCATTCCGTAATCCGATATCACTTTGTGATTAACTCCTTAACCACATGCTTGCAAGCGGTGTTGATATCGATACCGAGTTGGCCCGAAGTATATCTCTCCGACTTGGGAGGGACAAATCCCATCTCGATACATACAACCCAACAGATACTTTCCGATCACCTGAGAGACACCTTTATGATCACCCTCTCATAGGATGACGTTTGATGACCTCAAAGCTTTGTTCCGATACCAGGGAGTTGTATTATCTCATGGTCTAAGGAATACAATATTTGACATAAGAAAAGCTTCGCAAAGACAAACACGATGACACGATCTAATTGCTTCGCTTAGTTTGGGTCTGTCCATCATATCATTCTCCCAATGATGTGATCTCATTATTAATCGACAACTCATGTCCATGGTTAGGAAACCTTAACCATCATTAATCAATGAGCTAGTCCATAGAGGCGTACTAGGGACACGGTGTTGTTCACAAACCACACAAGTATTAAAGTTTCCGCTTAATACAATTCTAGCATGGAATATAAACATTATCATAAACAAGAATTATAATAATAACATCTTTATTATTGCCTCTAGGGCATAATTCCAACAGAACAAGGCCTCCGGGATGATCTCTCCCCTCTAGCAGGGTGCTAGGAAGAGCTTCAGATCCCCCCAATCTAGGGACGATGGTGGGGCGGCTACATACTGTTTCATGGAGATCTGATCGGGTGTTTAGGGTTTCTACATCGGGGTGAATTTATAGGCGAAGAGGCAAGGCAAGAGGGTGCCCGAGGGGCCCACACCAGGTGGCGGCACGCCCCCCTAGGCCGCGCCACCCTAGGGTGTGGCCACCTCGTGGACCCCCTTCGGCTGCCCTTCGGTCTCTGTGTTCTCTTTGGTAAGAATTGACTCTGGTTTTTGTCCCATCCAATTCGAGAATATTTCCTTACTAGCTTTTCTGAAACCAAAAATAGCAGAAAAAAGCAACTGGCACTGCGGTATCTTGTTAATAGGTTAGTCCCAAAAAATGTATAAAAATACCTCAAAGTGTAGATAAAGCATAGCAAAGTTGATACTAAACAAGCATGAAACATAAAAAATTATAGATACTTTTACGACGCATCACTTGGCAGGAACCCTTTTCCTAGGGAGCTCGCCCTCAACACCACCAAAGTGATCTCATGTGATCTTATACCACAATGCACCGTATACCGGGCATTCATTCTTATTCTCGTACTCTACACCGTGGTACAGGATGCAGTCATTAATGTATGCATGTATCTTCTATACCTCTAATCCTAGAGGGCAGACAATCTTCTTTGCTTCGTATGTACTGGCAGGGAATTCATTATATTTTGGAAGCTTATTCTTCATTATTTTCATTAGCTTCTCAAATCCCTTGTCAGATAAACCATTCTCTACCTTCCATTGTAGCAATTCCAGTGTGGTACCGAGCTTTGTGTTGTCATCTTTGCGATTTGGGTACAACAATTTTGTGTGATACTATAACATGCGCTTCAACTTCAAATTCTCATTTTCACTTTCGCATTCTCTCTGTGCATCAACAATGGCCCGGTGAAGATCATCAAGGATCTTATCTGACGCCTCCTCTTCATCTTCAACTTCACCCATTGTATCACCGTATTCTCTCTGTGTATCACCGTATTCAGGAAACATATGATGATAGCTGGCATCACCTTCTTCTTTTTCATTGTCTTCCATCATAACCCCTCTTTCTCCGTGCTTGATACAACAATTGTAGCTGGGCATGAAACCGTGCTCAAACTTGTGGGTGTGAAGGGTTCTCGAGGAAGAGAAATCCTTGTGATTCTGATAGTCAACACATGGACAACACATAAAACCATTCCTTTTGTTTGCCTTAGCCACACCGATAAAATTATGAAGGCCTGTAATAAACTCGCTAGTGCATCGGTCACCGTACATCCATTCCCGGCTCATCTGCATTATATAATTAATTTTATGTAAAACCATTACAGAACTAGAGAAATGACCACTCTACATCGACACATGCATTGTATCAATGACAGATAAAGGATTTGCATGCTAACCTCAATCAAGTAGGAAAGTAAGAGGAAAAGCTTAAGTGTGGCTCAGGCACTTCATATAATGTTTGTTTCGTGTGAACTCAAGTGGCATTATGCCATCCCGCATTTCATCGAGCACCTCATGTGCATAGATGGGAAAAACTAAGCAACATACACCACTTGTGCATGAGAGGGGAAAACAAACCAGCTCACACAAGCATGTGGAGGTGGGGTGGTATATATACAGGCACATGGAACTTTGGTCCCGATTCCTTAAAAAAAACGGGACTAAATATCTGCGGAAGATGCCACGTGTGGATAAACACTTTTAGACTTGGTTCCTGCCCCGAACCAGGACTAAAGGTCCCTCATGAACCAGGATTGATTGTTGTCCTGCCCCGTGCGTTGTCCTAGTCTTATGAACCATGACTAATGTGGGCCTTAGTCCCAGTTCGTGGTGGAACCGGGACTGATCACTTGGGGTGGCATTGACGGAATCCTTGTTTTCTACTATTACTTTCTTCTCCATTCCCTACCACAACTCCCGCCAGTTCCCCGAGCTCCCGCCCAACATGCCACCCAAGGGATTCGTCAAACCCTGCTCCACCGTCGGCGAACCAAAGGAGAAGAGCCGAGGAAGACGAGGAAGGAGATGCCGAGGCCGGACGGCTAGACCGACGCAACTATCTAGGCGAAGGATTACCTACGGAGGAAAATCGAAACAGATATCCGGAAGGAGAGGATATATAATAAGAAGGAGGATGACGAAGAGGAGGATGCACATGTGATCATGGACGCGAAGTCGGAGTCTAAGCGCGCCGCCCGTGCGGCCATGGCCCGTCCACCACCTCTCGTCACTGCGCAGTACGACGTGTCGTGGGGAAGCCAACACCAGCGTCAGTTATCCGGCGGGGTTCTCGCTGATCTCCTCGGGAATGTTCCAGGAGAGCCAGACGAACCCGCGCCAGATGTTCTCTTTGTACCCCTGAGTTCGACGGTGGATTCAATCCAAAATGTGCTCTTCCCCTGCCCCACGCATCGCCCTCCGGCCTTCAACATCGACATCAACATCCCCTACACCAGATCTCCCGTGTACGCCTAGCCTTCACTGACCATGGGTTGCGGCCCTTTTACGTTCGCCGGCAACAGCTCCTCGGTCGTCCAGTTCGGCGACATGGACACCTGCAGCATGTTTGGCGGAATGCCAGGCGAATCGTACATGGCGGACATGATCGCGTCCGACTCGGCCGCAGACGGGAGCTCGTTCTTCATGCAAGAGCAGTCCCGCCCCGATGCCGGACATGGCCTGGAATCACAGGAGTTCGCCGAAGGCCAAGCTGATGACCAGACGCAAATCGAGGATGAGGAGGCCGAAGAGGACGCATGAGTTCACAGCTGACCCGATGGAGGAGCCCATCCCGTCGATGACTAATCGCCGAATTTCATGCCTTTTGTAATACCCAAACCACTTTGGGCGAGTTTCTGTTGAACTGTTTTGGAAAATTTCTGTCGAACAGCTTTGGGCGAGATTTCGCCGGCAGAAAGAAAATTCAAATATGTCGCTGGATTCTAGGTTTTGTTAGAAACACCATTGGAGAACTGGCCGTTCTTAAAACCGAATGTTTTGTGTGACGCTTAATAACGCCGAATGTGGGGTGTGAGAACGCCAAACGAGTAAGGATGCTCTAGTGCCAAACCGGGCAACACTCCCTTATAAGCACATGTGTTTTGACCGATTTTATGGGGCATTTTCCCGGCCCACCAGAAGACACCTGCAAACATGGGACAAGGGGCCATTCGGCGGGGCAGTATTGGACAGGCTTAGCCCAAGAATTCCCCATCGAGGAGGCCTAAAGCCCTGTTGCAATAGGTGGTATATATAGAATTGGAATATAGCCTTTGAAAATGTAGCCGTTGAAAGGTAGTTGTCGTTGGAAATATAGACCATCAAATTTAGACTAGCCAACAAAAAAATAGGGTTGCTTAAATGGGAATATTTTTACACCATTATTTATATGGAGATATAGGCTACTAAATTTAGACAAACCACTAGACATGCTCTAAGTAGAAAATTACGAACAACACCGCAATTCAGGGCTAAGATCAAAAACCACAACGATAGCCAACAACTACAACTAACTATTTTTTCTGTGAAAAAAACTACAAATGACTAGATCATGCATATAGCAATGTAAAAAAAATGCACAAACAGTTCAGTTTACATTGGCCAGCAATTTTTCTAACCGGTGGACCCACTATTAGATAGAAAGAAGTTCATGTATTCCAAGATGTTTCCCATACAAGAAAAAAAGAGATGTTTTACGGAACACTTTTGCTTCGTGTTTCACTTTTTTTTAACTTTGATAAACAAAAACTCGATACCGATTTGTTTCGAAGACTGAATGAATCCACCCGAAACCCTTATAGTCGCTTAGATGTGTCATCACCGTACACATATAGACACGTACCTACGAGAGATGTAAATCGAGAGATATATTGCCGCAATAAAATTTCAAAACGTGACATGCAAAGACATAGATCGTGATAAGGGAAGGTAATATTAGCCGGTAGGAAAGTGAAGTATAACTTGCTCGGCCGAATAGACCTATACAAAGGTGTACAAAGTCTGGATATGAGTTTCAATCCGATCAAAACAAAAGTACCACGCACAAACTTAAGTTTGAGGGGACACTAAAACACACCTCCTCCCAAAACATAGAGGGTAGGCCCCGAGGTCAAAATCGACTCCTATAATCCTCAAGCTATGCAAAACCGAGCAACACTCCCCTTGGCGCATGTGTTTTGACCGATTTTATGAGGTATTTTCAGCCCATCAGAAGACACCTAGAAACATGGGACAAGAGGCTTTCGGCAGGCCAGTATTGGACGGGCTAAACCGAGAATTCCTGCCGAACTACGGCCTAAAGCCCTGTTTGGATAGCCAGTTTACAGTGTTCGCTGATGCGCATTTGTCCGCTCACGTTTGACAGCATTGCTATACGGAAAAGAGTGAACGATCCATGCATGCTGCCTCAGCACGGTGCACAGTGCAAGAACCAAAATCGAGAAAGAATTGAACCATTTTCCAGTAAACCTGATCAAAAGGAACATACCAATATGCTGTCAAAGAATTTGAACCATTCGAACAAAAAACCACATGCGTGAAATCCAACGGGAGTCACAAATCATAGGTGATCCCCGAGTACAAAGAACCGTGAAGTGCACAAATATATGGGATGCAGTGATGATGGTGATTCGTTAGGAGCGGTTGATGACCCTGCAGTTCCTCCTGATTTCACCTTGGTATCCGGTCTTGACTCCGATGGCACCCATCTTGACCATAGACTTCTTGAACTTCTCCTCCCACAGTCCTCGGATGTTGGCATTGTCAAGAACCATCTGTGTGGTCACCGGTGTCGTGAGAAGGGCAGCATCCGACGTGAAGAGCACCTTGTGTGCGAGGACGTTCTTGTAGTACTGGTTGTCGAGTGCGTTGGGGGTTACAACATCCTGGTTGACTGTGGGGTCGTTGGCCTGGGTCGGGTTGGCGGGGCATTGCCTCCTCAGGACGCTGGCGAGGGCGGCATTGATGTCGGAGGGGACTGCGAGGCGGTCAGAGACAAAGGAGGAGCAATGTGATACCCCAATGGTGTGGGCGCCCGAAAGAGCCACCATGTCCTCTGTGTCGAGCCCTTTAGCGGCGAACCTGGCGATGAGCTGAGTGATGTTAAAGAATGGAGGAGGCAGGTTCTGTAGGGCCTCGGTGAAGTTGGAAATGCGGCCGTCCAGGCGGCCCGCCGGCATGTTGATCTTGACCGTGAGCCTGCTAAGGAAGTAGGCCGCGTCACGGCCGGCGAAGGCAACGATGTCCGCGCAGGATACCACGCCGGGGCACGCCTTCTCCACGGCATCCTTGGCCGCGTCGATCACCTCGAAGCCACGGAGGCTAGGGAAATTGGGAGGGCTCAGCTTCTCGGGCTGCGGGTTGGCCGGCGTTGGGTCCAGGAGGACGGAGCCATCGCATCCCTGGACGAAACAGTCGTGGAAGAACATGCGGATGAGCCCGGCGCCGATGCCGGCGTTCTTGTAGACGAACTTCTTCACCTCGTCCCTCACTATGGCCTCCACGCGGGGGCACGACTTCTTGTAGTAGCCCACCTCTAGGCCATGGCACGCCGACGACAAGAGCAGCGCGCATGTCATCGCAATGGAAAGCTTAAGCGAAGCTGAAGCCATTGTGTCTCGTCCAGCTCTTAACAAGACTTTCTCGATGATCCAGACTAGAATGATGTGATGAGAGGTGATGAAGAATGTTGTTCGTACCCAAGGGCTATTTATACATGCATGTATGGAGATGACTTGATAAGATTACTAGTACTTGAAAATTCCTAGCTTAGGTGGATGTATCATATGAGTTGACATGTAGTAGTAATAATTCATCAGCATACAGCACATACACTGATCTAGCTGTCACGGAACATGGAGAAAGGCTGCTGGAGCTTAATTATTGTGTTATCTTTGTTCATTCACTGAATTCCTCTTTCCCCTCTTCTTTATAAACGTTGTTAACCAACTTTAGTTTTCTGATGACGTGAGGTATAATAGCACGTGGTGTGGGCTTGTTTGAGAGAAACAATGGTGTACGTACGCGCCCTTAACATGCCACAACTAACTAGCTGATCATGCATGTTGCAGGTTTGTAGCCAGCGAGATCTGAATGTACATTTGGAAAACTTTAACCAACCTTGCTTGTAATAAGCAATACGTTTATTATTATATGTCAGTTAGAGATCGTTATCATCGAGTGGAATTAAGACATGGAGTACGTACGAGCAAGTCGCTGGAATGTCGTTCCTGCTCGATCGGTAGATAGCTTATGCGTGACAGTTCACAAACATTCACATGCATGGCAGTGCGGGCTGTCTTTTGCCTAATCAAGTTCTTCATTTGCTCCTGGAGTACGCGTCCAGCACATGCTGAGGTTAATTGGTTGCCTAATCTTATGAAGAAAACTTCAACAACTGCCCATATATATCAAGCGGGGAACAGTTTGGCCTCTGACTTCTGTAGAAACAACTCACTTAAGAAGTTGTTTAGTTCGCCATTTTGTAACGTAACCTGATTATAGGGGGATTGGATTACGTTACTTTTTGTTTGGTTCGACTTGCCCGTAATCAGGTCCCATGTAATCAGATTACATCGCTAGTCAAATTTGATTCCGGTCATATGTCTGTGTAATCCGATTCCATCGCTTTCACGTGACTTTCTCTCTCTCTCCTGTATCTCTCTCTCACACCCAACCTCGTGGGCCGCCATGGAAGAAAACCATGTCGTGCACCGGAGCTCCGAGCCACCGCAGTCCCCGCACCTCCCGGATCTTGCCTTGAGCACCCAGCACCGCCCCGATCTGGCAGCCGCCGCGCCTCCCGGATCTGGCCTCGAGCACCTAGCACCTCCATCCACGATCTCGCTAGCTCCGAGGTGGAGCGAGAGGCACTCGATGTGGCCAGAACCGGAGGTGACGAGGTAGCATGGCCCTTGAGGCATCTCGCCGGAGAACACAAACATCAGCAAGTCAGAGATCATGCTGATGAGGGCAACCTGCGGTGGCCAAGATCCATTGCGTCGGGAAGCCTTTTCTCTGATTCCATCCCCAAGCTGAACCAAACATGTTTCTGTTTTACCCCGTTCCCTTTACATTAGCTGTGTATTTTGATTCCCATTACGTTTACATTTACAATCTCGAACCAAACACGTTAATGGCTGCAGACTCATTGTAAACTCATTCCGTGTGAGGCTGTTGGTGCATGAAAGGAACGACCTAAAATAATCCCGAAGCAATTAGCTACTCTCATCCAGACATATTCAATCGACCAATTATATATTCGTTCCCAAGGACACCGGCAAAAAATTAAGAAAATAGCAGTAACATTATGATCAAGTATCTTGTAGTACTGTATACTCCCTCTCTCATAAAATACATGACGTATAAATTTTCTTAAAAGTATGATCTTAGTAAGATTGACCGAATATATAGAAGAGATGATATTAAATGGATACATTATGAAAATATATCTTATGATGGATATACTGATATTGATTTGGTACTATAGAGCTTCATAGGCATGCGCGCACACAAATATAATACCAATATTTAGAAAATAACTTATTGAGTGCGAGAATATAAATTAACAACTTAGCAACAACATGTTTTATTATCGCATACTGTCATAACTAGAAAGTTCTCCGGAAGAACATGGTAGCACAGTCTGAAACTCCCTCTTACCATCCTAAATTCATGGTGATTAACCACTTGAATGCACCCATGGATCCTCATGTCTCCACACTTAGCGCACACACGATCCATTTTATACATATAAGACATAAGCCATAATATATACCCTAACAATTGAGATCCGACGCATATGCAAACATCTCGACGGTTCAGATAGGATGGCCAAGGGCAATGTTCTGCACTTGATTCAACCAACACAATTTTGTCCCAGCCATACTATATAAAACGTGAAATTATCTGTCGATTTCACGGCTATGGGATGAGATATTTGAATAATACAAAAGTCTAAAGAAGCAAGAATCGTTGCATATTTAAATATCTCATCAATCGCGCCAAAGCATAAGGCAATGGGATAATGTCACGATTTTCTGTTTTCTTTATACTTAGGTACGAGATGAGGTATTTGCATATACTTTGGCCTCGGACTTTAGCATCACTTTCCAACATATCCATCTAGAATTTGAGCCCAAGTTTATTATCTAAAGCATTATCTAACACCTCTATCTAGAATTTGACACCAAGTTTAATATCTCTAAAGTATATCTAACATATCTATCTAGAATATGAGCCCAAGTTTAATATCTAAGCACTATCTATCTAGAATTTCTGAATTGCAATTAAAAAAGGAAGGCACGGCGGGTGGCTCACCGACGACGGAAACGGTGCGGGTGCGGCGGTCGATGGCTCTGGGACGCGGCGTTTTCCACGACGAAGGCGTCTCGAGTGAACGCGGCAACCGGCGGATCGAGGAGTGTCTGTGGGGTTGGGAGAGAGGGTCATCAGATGCAGGGTGCATGGCGGTGGGCGCGCGGGGTTGCGGGTCGGGAGAGGATAGGGAGAGCGTCGGATGCGGGGTGATGGCGACGGTCGTGCCCAGGGGGTGAGTGGAGAGAGAGAAATGAGACGCGTGTGTGAGACACACATGGTGAGGATATTGGCCGGATAACTTTAGTCATGACGTTCAAAAGTATCAACGCCACCGATACAACATATTTTAGTGGTGTTTATTTTACTTGGATGTCACCACTACGTTGCCACGGCTGCACCCGTGGAACCCATTTTCTCGTGACATTTGCATATTTGTGGACGCCACCACTAGGGTTTAGTGGTATTTTGCCAGAAAGTGGTGGCGTATATTATATTATGCGTCCACTAGTAAAATAATTGCTGGGTTTTCTTACTAGTGTCGATGGATTGAGCTATAGGCGAGGTAGTAGATGTCAGGGATTTTATCCATCTCATCGGCGTGATGTTCTTGTGGGGCGAAGAAGAACATATTTGTGTTGACAAAGATCAGGAGCGATATAGCGGCGACCATGAGGTTCGTGCAATGATGTTGGTGTAGATAGTACCAATGGCGGGATGATCTGAAGGATTGACGACACAAGTTCTAATCTACGAGCTGTGTTAGCTCCCAAAGTACCGAATGACCCAAAGTCCCTTCGTCCCTCCGGCCGGCAATCGGTCCCGAGCCCTCCTCTCAAAACCACCACGGTTGGGAGGCCGCATGATGCCACAACCATATGTGCAACATGCAAGTGATCCACCGGCGTCTGCAGGCATGTGAAGTACACTAGTAGTACTCCTTTCGTTCCATAATACGTTGCGCATAATTTTTCATACAAATTAAACTTTGTAAAGTGTTTGATCATGAATTTATAAAATAATATGAATATATATGATACGACGTGCATATGATATAAAAATATATTTTAAGGCAACAATAACATTAATTTTATATTGTATAAGTTCATATTTGTATTAAACTATTTGGGCAAACATTGTAAAATTTGACTTCTGATAAAAATCTTATATGCAATATAAATTGGGACGGATGAAGTACTATCCAACTCTTTTTGATGTAGTTTGTAGATGTATTAATGCAGCATAGAAAGTAGCATTGATTTAAGCTCCATAATAATTGGTGAAATAGTACAAAACTGGGTCATATATCTACCACTCACTCTGTTCCTAAAAAAGATATCACAGATTTGTCTAGCTTTACACATATATATGTATACTAAAATATGTTTCATGTGTAACTAGATAAATTTGCTGACTTTCTTCTCAGGACAGAGGTTTTTTTCTTGCAAAACGTTATATAATTCAACCTGGAGGTGGCCCGCTAAATCACTCAGGGCGCTATTTTTTCTTGGTAACTATGTGCACAACTTTCTTCCATTGTTTTTTTTTTGAGATTTTCTTCCATTGTTAACCTTCCGCAACTAATTTAGGTTATGTTAGGTCTCGGGCTCTGCTCAGCGATTCTGGATCTTAACTCTCTCGGCCTCGTTTGGCCGGCGGCTAGATCTTACGCCCCATCGCATCTCTCTCCAATAGCCCAGACTCCTCCTCCCAATTGTCTCCCCTCCGATTTTTTGATCTTCTGCATGGGTTCGAGGCGATCACGGGGTAGAAATTGGTCAGCTGCCCGCCCTTGGCTCTGGGTTGATTCGATCGGGTCTGGAGATGTCAGGGAAGGAGAAGCAGGCATTAAAGGACACTTCCGGAAAGACTTGCGCTAGCTGATGTTTTTTTTTTTGATAAACTTGATGTATGGGTGAGGGTTCTTAAGCTCCCTTTTGGTTTGATAAATGATCAGCGCGGAAAGAGCTTTTTTAGTCGGCTGGTGTAACACCCGGCCTCTTCGAACCATAAACTTGATGTGTGGGCGAGGGTTCTTAAGCTCCCTTTTGGTTTGATGAATGATCCGCGCGGAAAGAGCTTTTTTAGTCGGCTGGTGTAACATCCCGGCCTCTCTGGACCGGCGGCTGTCACTCCTGTCAAGCTCAATAGGATCTAGACTAATCCCACAGGCTAACACTGTTTTCTTCTGCGCATTTTGTCCTCACTCGTGTGGTGTAACACCCCGGCCTCTCTGGACCGGCGACTGTCACTCCTGTCAAGCTCAATAGGATCTAGACTAATCCCACAGGCTAACACTATTTTTTTCTGCGCACTTTGTCCTCACTCGTGTGCATCCAGTACCCACTTCCCGGTCGGTCACCCATCCTAGAATTGCTCTATGCCAAGCACGCTTAACCTTAGAGTTCTTTTCGAATGAGCTTCTGGAAAAGAAGTTGCAACTTGTTAGTATGGGTATACTATCAATCCTATTAAGCCATGCGCCAGGGTCTCACATACACTCACCCTTAGAAGATCGACGTCCTCGTCGATCAATCACAAGCCAGGAACATCCCCTCTTTGCATACGTTTGTGCGTCCAGTGCCGGCACATGTGCCATGCCGTGTCCACTCCGGGCCACACGCGCCATGCGCCACATGTCCGCCGCTGACCAACACACGCCCGTTTAACTGCGAGGGTCGGCTCTGATACCACTTGTAACACCCCGAACTCTCCGGACCGGAGGTTTTCACTCCCGACAGCTCAATAGGATCTCTAGACTAACCCCACAGACCAACACTAGTCTTTTCTGCACACTTTGTCCTCACTCATGTGCACCCGGTACCCGCTTCCCAGTCGGTCACCCATCCTAGAATTGCTCTAGCCAAAGCACGCTTAACCTTAGAGTTATTTTCGAATGAGCTTCCAGAAAAGAAGTTGCAACTTGTTGGTATGGGTATACTATCAATCCTATTAAGCCATGCGCCAGGGTCTCACAGCTGGGTAAAGTTGAAAAGATGGATGTGGATGGTAAGAGTGGTGCATGGGGCGACTATCTGCGAGCTCGTGTTCTTGTCAATGTGAATGAACCCTTGATGAGATATCTATCGATGTTCTCGCAACGCCGTCAAAAGACCGATCACTACTCTGCCATGTATGAGCATATGCCAATGTTCTGCTTCTATTGTGGGTTGATTGGACACTCGTCATTGAGGTGCCTGACTGAAATGAATCGTATGGGCACCTAGAGGGGGGGGTGAATAGGTGCTACTCAATTTTTACTTCCTTTTCAATTTTAGGCTTGACACAAAGTAAATTCTCTAGATATGCAACTACGAGAATTTCCCTATATGCAAACCTATCTACTAAACACGTAAAGAGAGGAGCGAGGAAACCGCAGTGGAGCACGTGGAGACACAGGGATTTGTTTTACCGTAGTTCCTTCCTTGTTAAGGGAAGTACATCTGCGTTGGAGGGGTGTGCGGTTCTAAGACCACCACGCCACAATAGGCCTCATCCTATTCTCCGATGGATCACGCCACGAGAGGCCTGATACACCTTCTCCACTATTGGTACCCTTCGAGGCGGGAACCAGTGCTTTTACAACTCTAGCAGGGCACACATCCACAACCAAATTGGAGGCTCCCGTAATGAAAACAAAACAAGGATTATCAAAATAATCAAAACAAGGATCTAGATATTTGCAGGAAATACTAGATCAAAGGTTCCCTAAATGAATGGAGAGGATATGAAGCGCTTGATTGCTGTTGATGAAGATCGAGCCCTCCTTCGATTCCCCAAGGAACAGGGCCTTTCGGTGGATGAAGGTGAAGATATCTTGGATGGAACTTGAGGAGCAGATCTTGTATTTTTCGAATGAACCAAGAGTTCTGGCAGGAGGGGGATAATGGGTTTAAATACCCCCTGCCCAAAACTGGCCGTTGGAGAACTTTGGGGGCGGATTATCCTCCCCTCACTAGGGACGGACTATCCGCCCTGGGGAAAAAATCCACCCCTAGACGGGAAGTCGAGGGAAAATCCGCCCCCACACAGTGGGTTGTACCGATCTTGACTCACTTTCTTGTAGATGCAAGCTTCGTAGCAATTTGGAACAAATCCAAAGCTCTTGATCACTTGATCAAAACGAAGTTTCCAACTCCGAGATGCTTGCTTCAGTCCATAAATGGAACGCTGAAGTTTGCATACTTTATCAGCATCCTTAGGATCGACAAAACCTTCGGGTTGCATCATATACAACTCTTCATTAATGTTGCCATTGAGGAACGCAGTCTTGACATCCATCTGCCATATTTCATTATCATGAAACGCATCAATTGCTAATAAAATCCGAATGGACTTAAACATCTCTACGGGAGAGAAAGTCTCATCGTAGTTAACACCTTGAACTTGTCGAAAACCTTTCGCGACAAGCCGTGCTTCATAGACGGTAACATTACCATCCGCGTCCGTTTTCTTCTTGAAGATCCATTTGCACTCAACGGCCTTTCGGTCGCTAGGAGGGTCCACCAAAGTCCATACTTGGTTTTCGCTCATGGATCCCAATTCGGATTTCATGGCTTCTAGCCATTTCTCAGTCCGGCTCATCATCGCTTTCTCATAGTTCGTAGGTTCACCGCCTTCTACTAACAAGACAGTCAAGACAGGTTGCCTTACCACTCGAGGGGCACGCGACCTTGTCGACTGCGACGTTCAAGAGCAAAGATCGTCCAAGCTTCATGATCCTTGTCATTAGCTTCCTCTATTGTTGGTGCAAAGACCTGGAACAATTTCAGGTGTTGCGCTACTCTCCAATTCAAGAGAAGGTTCAATAACCTCGTCTAGCTCTACTTTCCTCCCACTCACTTCTTTCGAGAGAAACTCCTTCTCAAGAAAGGAACCATTCTTTGCGACAAACACTTTGCCTTCGGTTCGTGATAGAAGGTATACCCAATAGTTTCCTTAGGGTATCCTATGAAGATGCATTTCTCGCTTTGGGTTCAAGCTTGTCCGCATCAACTTCGACGAAGCCAGATCCCCAAACCTTAAGAAACGACAACTTAGGTTTAGCAAAGAAACCACGCTCATACGGTGTCGTCTCAACGGATTTAGATGGAGCCCTATTTAAAGTGAATGCGGTTTCTAATGCATAACCCCAAAATGATAACGGCAAATCAAGAAGAGACATCATTGATCGGACCATATCTAATAGGGTTCGATTCCTGCTGACACACCATTATTGTGTGGTGTTCCGGTGGCGTTAGTTGCGAAACAATTCCGCTTGCTTTAAGATGCGTGAGAAAATCATAACTCAAATATTCGCCCACGATCGGATCGTAGAAACTTAATCTTCTTACGATGGTTCTCCACTTCATTCTGAAATTCCTTGAACTTTTCAAATGTTTCAGATTTATGTTTCATTAAATAGATATACCCATATCTACTTAAGTCATCGGTAAAAGTGAGAAAATAGCGATATCCACCACAAAACACTCATCATCGCATACATCGGTATGTATGATTTCCAACAAGTCCGTTGCTCGCTCCATCATACCGGAGAACGGGTTTTGATCATCTTGCCCACGAGGCATGGTTCGTGCATGTGAAATGATTCAAAATCAAGAGACTCCAAAATTCCATCGAATGGAGTTTCTTCATGCGTTTACACCAATATGACCTAGATGATTGCCACAAATAAGTAGTATTATCACTATCTACTTTGCATCTCTTAGCCTCAATGTTATGGATGTGTGTTTCATCCTTTCGAGATTTAGAAGAAATAAACCATTCACAATAGGTGCATGACCATAAAAGATGTTACTCATATAAATAGAACAACCATTATTCTCCGATTTAAATGAATAACCGTCTTGCAATAAACAAGATCCAGAAATAATGTTCATGATCAACGCAGGCACATAATAACATTTATTGAGGTTTAAAACTAATCCCGAAGGTAAAACTAAGGAGAGCGTGCCGACGGCCATCACATCAACTCTTGATCCGTTGCCAACGCGCATCGTCACCTCATCCCTCGCAAGCCGTCGTCTATTCCATAGCTCCTGTTTCGAGTTACAAATATTAGCAACTGAACTGGTATCAAATACCCAAGCACTACAACGAGGGCTAGTAAGGAAAACATCAATAACATGTATATCAAATATACCTTTGATGGTGCCAGCCTTCTTGTCCGCTAAGTACTTCGGACGATTTGCTTCAAAGGACCCTTGTCCTTGCAATAGAAGCACTCAGTGTCCGGCTTAGGACCAGACTTGAGCTTCTTCTCAGCAGGGGCAGTGCGCTTGCTGCCGCCCTTCTTGAAGGGCTTCTTTGCTCCCTTACCTTTCTTGAAGGTGGGCTTGTTGACCATCAACACATGATTATCCTTTTTGATGTCCACTTCCGCGGCCTTCAGCTTTGCGAAGAGCTCGGTGATCGTATCAGTGGAACCAATCTGATTATGAGTCACTACAAAACTTTTGTAGCTGGGAGGGAGTGATTGCAGAACCCTATAAATCTTGAGCTCCTCTAGAATCGTGCATTCCAGTTGCTCAAGTTGTTGAGTGTAGCCCGTCATCTTAATGGCGTACTCACTAACGGAACTCCCTTCCTCCATCTTGCAGTTAAAGAACTTCTCAGAGATCTCATATCTCTTAGAACGGGCCTGAGTCTGAAACATGGTTTTCATCTCTTCGAGAATCTCAAAGGGCCCGGGATAGTCTTCAAAACGATTTTGAAGTTCCGGTTCCATAGCAAACAACATGGTGCTCTTAATCACACCATAATCATCTTTGCGTAACTGATAGACAGCTTTCTCATCACCGTAGCGATTGCATTGGGGTCACCTAACGCTTTCCCAAGGACATAGTCCTTTTGACCGCCAGAGAGAATGATTCTTAGATTGTGGAACCAATTGGTGAAGTTAGACCCATTGTTTGTAAGCTTTTCCTTCTCAGCAAAAACGTTGAAGTTGAAGTTGGACTTAGCCATGTGATCTACAGTATTTTCAAGTACAATTTAGACTATGTTCATGATAAATAGTTCAACTTAATCAAATTACCAGATGAACTCCCACTAAATTCAACATCCCTCAAGTTGTTTAGTGAACACGATCCAAATTCACCACACCTAATCCGATCTTCACGAGAAGAGATGTGGTTTCAATGGTGGACAACGAAGTGTCGATCATATCATTCATATGACTCATGCTTAACCTTTTGGTTCATGTGTTCCGAGGCCATGTCTGTACATGCTAGGCTCGTCAAGTCAAACCCAAGTATTTCCGCGTGTGCAAAACTGGCTTGCACCGGTTGTATGCGAGCGTAGAGTCTATAGCACTCGATCATCACGTGATGCTTGGACACGACGAACTTTCGCAACGGTGCATACTTGGGGAGAACACAGTTTTATCTTGAGCTTTAAGTGAGGAATCATCTTATAATGCTACCGTCGCGATCTAAGCATAATAAGATACATAAAAGGATAAACATCACATGCATATAACTTTATGTGACATGGTATAGCCAATCTTCGCGCAATGATCTCCGTCTTGTGCGTTCCGGCATGATCTCCATCACTCCACCATGATTGCCTCCACCACGAATAGCAACTACAACTATTGCTAACTACTTAGCGATAAAGTGAAACTATTACATGGCGTATAAGAAGTTGACACACATGTCATACACAATTATAAAGACAACCATATATGGCTCCGGTTGTGTACTCATCGACATGCAAGTCGTGAAATATTACAAAACATGATCATCGCATACATTATACACATCACATCTTGGGCCATACCATATCACAGAAAACACTCCCTGCAAAAACAAGTTAGACGCCTCTACTTTGTTGTTGCATGTTTTACGTGGCTTATGGGAGTAGATGCTAAGAACGATTCTTACCTACGGAAAGCCACAACGGTGATATTATGGTTGCCAAACTCCGGTGTTAATCCCATGACAACTATAGTGAGAGAAACTGACATCCACCAGCCGCATGTGTGGAACAAGCCACACGTCAAGTGCGGAGCCGGTCTCGCGAACGACGTCGCGTAAGGTTGGCCTGGACCGCTTCAATCTCACTATCCCGCGTCATAAGAAGAACACAAACAAGAGGCTTGCAATGTAACAAGAACGCCCGTAACAACCATGTTGCGTTCTACTCGTGAAACACATCTACGCATAGATCTAGCTCTGATACCACTGAAGGGTTTCGCGGCATAGTAAATCAAAATTTTCTACGGATGCAAACAGAGGGAAAGCCAAGATCTAATCTAGAAGATGCAAACAACGAGAGAGATTGGATTAGATCTTCATACCCTTGAAGATTCGCACAGCGGAACGTTCGTCGGAACGTGGGTGATGTAGTCGTACTCGCTTCTCCTCCTCGCGATCCGATCCGATCTAGCACCACAATGTAACACCCTCAGAATCGGACCTATGCAAGTTTGAACAAAATTCGCCAAACCCGCATAGAAACGATTCAAAGGTGCCCACCAGGCACTTTTAGTGCGGGTGGAAAACGAAGTAATAACATTACACAACAGTCCTCGATGGGACCCATAGAACAGATATATATAACAGCGACTCAAAGAGTCAAGAATACAAATATAAGGTACAAAGATCCAAATCACCTTGAAATAATCGAGCGTCCGACTACGGACAAGATGCAAATGGGGCTAAGAGCCCTGAAGAATAACCAATGGCGTCCATAACCCTGCCCAGGCCAAGCCGGAAGGGTAACCCTGCTAACGGCGTCGAACTCAAAACCTGCTTAAACAAAAGGGGTGCCGACAAAGGGCAAAGGAAAAAGAGGAGCGTCAAGATCGAGGCCAGACACTGAGGCTAGAATTCGGCGGTCCTCGCCTACATAGGTATGGTGGACTGAAGCGGCAGCGGCAGCATGCACTAAACAACCTATAGAGACTCGATACAACTGGCGGTAATCAGAGAGGGGTAAGAATGACCTATCCGGATCCAACCTGAAGCTAACACCAAACAAACTGTGGCACTTGACGACACGCAACCGCAATATAGCAAGCGACTGCGACGCGCAAGACCAGCTATCTACCAAACAACAGGCAATAGGGTGTGTCCAAGGCAATATAGGGCTGCACGGTATATCACAGGTACGGAAACTAAAGCATCGCAACACAGATAGCAATAGATCAACAGGAGGGAATAAATACTATAAAAGGAAGATAGGTAGAAAGGGGGAGGTGCTCGCCTGAAAACATTGTCGAAGGTTCAACCGAAGATCGGGGCGAAGCTCACATCAACTCAACGGCCTTATCCGCGAAGAAGCAAAACACTAGAAGAAACACCGGATGCAATATTTAATACATGGCAGAAGATCGGCATGATGCATGCATGATGGATGACATGGCAAAGGTGCGATGCAATTAGGTCATATTAAGTGGAACCGGGGTCCCGAAAATTAATTAGATGGTGCATGTTACTTAGATACCCCGCAATTTTAAATGTTGTTATAGCAAGGCTAGATTCGATACCGGTTCGCTACACAAGTTTAAATGAGGCCATTATGAGATTAGATTTGCCCGCATATGGGCCCCATATTTATTTATTAGGTGAGTCGGCATAAGGCCCCCAAACCACAGACATGCATGCGATATGACAATTTAAATATGCAACAAGTTGTTATTATGTTATAAAATAGGGTTCGGAAAAGGGGTCACACATTAGGGTTCGGCAGTTCTTGGTGTTCCGGGGTTCGGGGTCAGGGTCCAGGGTTCGACGGATCTGGGGTTCGACGGGAGCGTTCTCGGATTGCTGGGGTAGGTCTTGTCGCATCCGGGTTCTCGGCGAGCTCGGAGTCCGGGAAAAAGAACTTGTCGCTCAGGGTCTCGGTGTCGGGGCGCATCGGTTCCTTCTGGGTTGACGCCGTTCTTGTTGTCGCGAAGGTCTTGTCGGGTCCGCGCCACCGCGTCGGTCTCGGCATCCGGGGTGAAGTACTTGGCGTCCGGGGTGCCGCGCTTGTGGTACCGGTGGCGATCTTGGCATCCTTCCGGTCCGGGTTTGGCGTTCGAGGGAGGTACTTGTCGTATCCGTGGCGGCGACCTTGGCGTTCCGGGTTCGGGCCTTGGCGCTTCGGACCGGTCTTGGGGTCCAGAAGGCGATCTTGGCGCTGGTTCGCGGTCGGTCCTCAGACTCCGTGAACGGGGCATCAGAGTACCCAAGTCCGTGTGGCGATCTTGTAGCTCCGAGGGTTTTTCTCCGAGTCGGTGATGCGTCCGGGTGGTAGGTCTTGGATACCGGTGTCATCGAGTTCCATCCCGCATGGTCGTCGAAACTCGCATCAACGCAGATCTTGGCGACAAAAGGCGTCGGGGCTCGCGACGGTCTTGTGCTTCGGGAGTGAGAACGAGGTCGCGCGGGTGCTGCCGGTTCGGAGACGCGCGGGGTGGTCATCAGGGAACCGCGAGGCGGCCGCGAACGGCATGCTGGCCGAGGACGAGCACCGGGCGGCGACCATGCCCGGGCATCGGAGGCGACGACTGGCGATGGGGACGCAGCCAAGACCGGCCAGGGCCACGCGGGGGCGACGAAGGGCGCAGCGGCGGCCGTAGCCGGAGGCGGGCGAGGCGGAAGGCGCCGGCGACGAGCAGCGGGCGGCTGCTCTGGCGACGAAGCGGGCGGTGCGCCACGCTGGGGACTGGTGGACGGGTTGCGGGCGCGAAGCCGGGCGGATGGTGCACGGCCGACGGAGCCGGGCGGGACGAGCTGGAGAGGGCGCCGAGGGGAGGAAGAGGGTCGAGGAGGACGCGCAGAAAGGCGCACGGGAGGAGGCGCGAGGCCGCCGACGCTGGACCGGCCGAGGCGGGCGGCAGACGCGGCGGGAGGAGGGGCAGAGCAAGAGGCGGCGACGGGGCGCGGGCGAGGTTGTCGGGTGGCCGAGCCGGGCCGAGCGAGGAGGGGCGGCTTCGGGCGAGGAGGCGACCGCCGGGACGGAGGGAGCAGCTCGGGCGAGTGCCGGGCGCGGAAGTGAGCTGTGGGCACGCTGGCTGCCAGAGAGGGAAGGAGGAAACCATGGGGAGGAGCGGGCCGGGCTGGAGGAGCGGGCAGCAGAGGGAGAGGCGAAGGAGGAGGGAGACGGGCGGCTGGAGAGAGAGCTGAGAGAGCGGCCTCGCGAGGGAGATGAACAGGGGCAGGTGGGGTGAGGGGCCTGCAAGGTGGGGTCGGGGTGGAAGGGACTCTGGGGCATGCGGGTATGAGCGCGGTGGGTGAGAGAGAGAGGGGACAGGCGTGGGGCCGGGGTGGGGCTGTGAGCAGGTGAGAGAGGGTCCAGGGGCGGGTGTGGCGCATGCGTGTAGCTAGTAGGTGCGGCTGGGTGGGTGAGTGCATGAGGGAGAGGTTTGAGTGGGGGAAGGAGAGAGAGAGAAAAGAGGGGGGGTGGCCAAGTGGCGGCCCCTGGTTGGTGAGGAGGGGGAAGAGGGTGACGTGTCGAAAGGCCATTGGCCGGGGTGAGGTGGCTGGGGTGTGGGTAGAATAGGTTGGGTATAAAAAGGGATTTACAGGGCAGGTTAGGTGGACCGTTTTAAAAACAGGGGTGGTCGTTCGGGTCTACCCGGCCCGTTCGACTGCCCCACTAAAAAAAATAATATAATTCTTTTATTTAATTTAAATGCAACTTTTGCAGACCGATAGCAATCAAACAAAAATAATCCGGAGACCGGGCTTTGCATTATAATTAAATATGGGGCGTTTGTAAAACAAAACCGGGCTTTGCGAAAATAGTTTTATGCAAACAACACAAGATGATGACGATGCAATGCGCAAATTCAACGCGATTTTCTAGTAGTGGTTTTGCGGGATGCCACAATTCGACACCACTAACAAGGGATCTCGCCCTCGAGATCCGCCTCATGGTACCGGAAGGAAGGTCGGCGATCTGATCCTTCGCGCTTCGTGTAGAACCTCGCGACACCACTAACGAGGGGTCGTCCTCCATCTAGAAAACGGCGACACCACCAACAAAGGGTCGTTGTTCCTGATCGTCGAGAGAACACTCCGGAGAAACAAAGGACGAAGATAGAGGCACCAAACGATAAGGCCACCTCTAACTTCCATTAGAAGAGGAAAAGTTACATTGACCCACCAGTTCGATGTACAGAGCGAACAGTAAGAGTCGGGTAGGGTGATCAGTCCATCCCGGTCCCAACTATCAACTCTAAACATGGGTAGGAGAATCAGGCAACTCAACTCTCGAGATTTAGACTGAAGATCTTCATAGGCGGTATCCGGAACAAAGGGAGGCTGCCAGCAGAAATCGTATGAAAGACACAATGATTAAGTTCCGCGATGGTTTGATTAGCATGAACAACACATGCTCAAGGTTAACCCCAACTTCACCAATGCTCGTCCTTCTCATATGTTTTTCAACGACACTGATATCCAGCAAGGAGCACATATGGATAAAGATCTCAAGAACAAAAGATTGGATGAAGGATACAACAGACGAGTTGCGGATTGATGATCGAAGAACCTCCGTTACAAAAGGGAGAAAGCGAAGCCCTGAAGGTACGACGGAAACCCATCCACGAGAAATCCTGGACTCGAAGAGAGAGAAGAGAGCGGATTCAAAACACGTAGAGGTAAGAGGAGAACAGCAGAGGGGTAAGGAGTAAAATCAGACCTATTCAGAACTATCCAACCGATTTTGCAAAATAGTTTTGACACTCTACTTCGGCCGTTAGCTAGGTTATCCTATAGGCTGGACTTGTGGGGTATCGCAACTGCTGAGCTCTGATACCACTCTGTAACACCCTCAGAATCGGACCTATGCAAGTTTGAACAAAATTCGCCAAACCCGCATAGAAACGATTCAAAGGTGCCCACCAGGCACTTTTAGTGCGGGTGGAAAACGAAGTAATAACATTACACAACAGTCCTCGATGGGACCCACAGAACAGATATATATAACAGCGACTCAAAGAGTCAAGAATACAAATATAAGGTACAAAGATCCAAATCACTTTGAAATAATCGAGCGTCCGACTACGGACAAGATGAAAATGGGGCTAAGAGCCCTGAAGAATAACCAATGGCGTCCATAACCCTGCCCAGGCCAAGCCGGAAGGGTAACCCTGCTAACGGCGTCGAACTCAAAACCTGCTTAAACAAAAGGGGTGCCGACAAAGGGCAAAGGAAAAAGAGGAGCGTCAAGATCGAGGCCAAGACACTGCGAGGCTAGAATTCGCGGTCCTCGCCTACATAGGTATGGTGGATCAAGCGGCAGGCAAGATGCACTAAACAACCTATAGAGACTCGATACAATGGCGGTAATCGAGAGGGGTAAGAATGACCTATCCGGATCCAACTCAAGCTAACACCAAACAAACCCATCCCGGTGTTTCCCTCGAGACCAAACGAGGAAGTCAACCGAGGAACTCACACAGCTTGGCGCTTTATTTATTCGAGAAGTTGGCACTTTACTAGTCAGGTTTAGATAATCGTCCTGATAAAATAAGCAGTGGGCACTTTTAGTTAATCCTTCCGTTGTAGTTGCAACAGTTACTAATCAGATACAGATAGCATGAGGTAAACCCCAAAAACCCAGCAGTTGTTGGTACTTTTATTCAGCCATTCCGTTGTAGTTGCAAGATTTACTAGTCAGGTACAATTGTCGCAAGCGACAACCAAACAAGCAATTGTGGGCAGTATTAATTAGCCATTCCATTATAGTGAAGCTGATTACTAGTCATTATAAGTCAAATTTATAGCAGTAAACTTTAGTTATGCTTGTCTATGATCGAGATACTGTGCTCCAAGTCGTCCATATCCGCGGACACGGCTTTCAGAAAGTTTTACCCGGCCGGGTGCACCAATAGCAACACACGCCGATCAACCTCGAAAACCAAATCAAAACCCAACGAGGCTTTCACGATGAACAATCACAGATTCAGAAATATTTCGTGGGCCAATTTATTGAGTAGATCCCGAACGGAGTAAGCAAGCTCGAGACGGGATCAAGGTTTGCGTCTGGTGGTAAACGATCGGGAACCCGAAAGTGTGGCTGGGCTTGTCGATCATGAAAACACTCCGCTTTCCTAAACAAAGACAAAGGTGCTCCTCGCACAATTTAAATACGTAAAGTAGCATGGCATAAGTACAGATCGTAAATAAAACCTCAAACTAGTTTGTGGCCCCAAGAAATAAGATCAATCAAGCTCGCTCGGGGGTCCCATATACCTCCGGATGTGGATAGCGCGATAAATCAAGGAACAGTATCAAGTACTCGGGTCTTACGGGACACAAGTATGCTCGAAACCAAATATTTTCTATCACCCACCGATGCCTCTGCTTATTTCAATTTTAGTTGTTAAACAGGAATTAAAATATGCGATAAGTAAAACTATGATCATCTCCAACATCAACATGCGGCAATCCAACAGCAACTGTGGCACTTGACGACACGCAACCACAATATAGCAAGCGACTGCGACGCGCAAGACCAGCTATCTACCAAACAACAGGCAATAGGGTGTGTCCAAGGCAATATAGGGCTGCACGGTATATCACAGGTACGGAAACTAAAGCATCGCAACACAGATAGCAATAGATCAACAGGAGGGAATAAATACTATAAAAGGAAGATAGGTAGAAAGGGGGAGGTGCTCGCCTGAAAACATTGTCGAAGGTTCAACCGAAGATCGGGACGAAGCTCACATCAACTCAACGGCCTTATCCGCGAAGAAGCAAAACACTAGAAGAAACACCAGATGCAATATTTAATACACGGCAGAAGATCGGCATGATGCATGCATGATGGATGACATGGCAAAGGTGCGATGCAAT
This sequence comes from Avena longiglumis, assembly GCA_030063025.1. NCBI lineage: Eukaryota > Viridiplantae > Streptophyta > Magnoliopsida > Poales > Poaceae > Avena > Avena longiglumis. Next base: position 440,781,888 of record CP125975.1, on the reverse strand, counting down.
TAGGTCATATTAAGTGGAACCGGGGTCCCGAAAATTAATTAGATGGTGCATGTTACTTAGATACCCCGCAATTTTAAATGTTGTTATAGCAAGGCTAGATTCGATACCGGTTCGCTACACAAGTTTAAATGAGGCCATTATGAGATTAGATTTGCCCGCATATGGGCCCCATATTTATTTATTAGGTGAGTCGGCATAAGGCCCCCAAACCACAGACATGCATGCGAGATGACAATTTAAATATGCAACAAGTTGTTATTATGTTATAAAATAGGGTTCGGAAAAGGGGTCACACATTAGGGTTCGGCAGTTCTTGGTGTTCCGGGGTTCGGGGTCAGGGTCCAGGGTTCGACGGATCTGGGGTTCGACGGGAGCGTTCTCGGATTGCTGGGGTAGGTCTTGTCGCATTCGGGTTCTCGGCGAGCTCGGAGTCCGGGAAAAAGAACTTGTCGCCAGTGGTCTCGTGTCGGGGCGCATCGGTTCCTTCTGGGTTGACGCCGTTCTTGTTGTCGCGAAGGTCTTGTCGGGTCCGCGCCACCGCGTCGGTCTCGGCATCCGGGGTGAAGTACTTGGCGTCCGGGGTGCCGCGCTTGTGGTACCGGTGGCGATCTTGGCATCCTTCCGGTCCGGGTTTGGCGTTCGAGGGAGGTACTTGTCGTATCCGTGGCGGCGACCTTGGCGTTCCGGGTTCGGGCCTTGGCGCTTCGGACCGGTCTTCAGGGGTCCAGGAAGGCGATCTTGGCGCTCGGGTTCGGCGGTCGGTCCTCAGACTCCGTGAACGGGGCATCAGAGTACCCAAGTCCGTGTGGCGATCTTGTAGCTCCGAGGGTTTTTCTCCGAGTCGGTGATGCGTCCGGGTGGTAGGTCTTGGATACCGGTGTCATCGAGTTCCATCCCGCATGGTCGTCGAAACTCGCATCAACGCAGATCTTGGCGACAAAAGGCGTCGGGGCTCGCGACGGTCTTGTGCTTCGGGAGTGAGAACGAGGTCGCGCGGGTGCTGCCGGTTCGGAGACGCGCGGGGTGGTCATCAGGGAACCGCGAGGCGGCCGCGAACGGCATGCTGGCCGAGGACGAGCACCGGGCGGCGACCATGCCCGGGCATCGGAGGCGACGACTGGCGATGGGGACGCAGCCAAGACCGGCCACGCCACGGGCGACGGCGCGCAGAAGCGGCGAGGCGGGCGAGGCGGAAGGCGCGGCGACGCAGCGGGCCGGCTGGGCGACGAAGCGGGCGGGTGCGCCACGCCTGGGGACCTGGTGGCGACGGCTCGTCGTGCCGCGAAGCCATTGGATGGTGCAGGGCCGACGGAGACGGGCCGGCGGGACGAGCTGGAGAGGGCGGAGGGGAGGAAGAGGGTCGAGGCGGAGGACGCGCAGAGCGTGGCGACGGAGGAGGGCGCAGAGGCCGCCGACGCGGACCGCCGGAGGGCGGCGCAGACGCGCGGAGGAGGGGCAGAGCAAGAGGCGGCGACGGGGCGCGGGCAGCGAGGTTGTCGGGTGGCCGAGCTGGGGAGCGAGGAGGCGGCTTGCTGGCGAGGAGGCGACGGCGTCGGGGACGGAGGGAGCATCTCGGGGCGAGGGTGCCGCGGCGGGCGAGCGGAGCCGGCGGGCACGCGCGGGCTGCCAGAGAGGGAAGGGGAGGAAACCGCGGGGGGGAGGAGCGGGGCTGGGGCGCTGGAGGAGCGGCGGCAGCAGAGGGAGAGGCGAAGGAGGAGGGACGAGGGGCGCGGAGAGAGAGAGCCAGAGAGCGGCCTCATGAGGAGATGAACAGGGGCAGTGGGGTGAGGGGCCTGCAAGGTGGGTCGGGGTGGAAGGGACTCAGGGCATGCGGGTATGAGCGGTGGGTGAGAGAGAGAGGGGACGGGGGGGGGGCCGGGGGGGGGCTGTGAGCAGGTGAGAGAGGGTCTAGGGGCGGGTGTGGCGCATGCGTGTAGCTGGTAGGTGCGGCTGGGTGGGTGAGTGCATGAGGGAGAGGTTTGAGTGGGGGAAGGAGAGAGAGAGAAAAGAGGGGGGTGGCCAAGTGGCGGCCCCTGGTTGGTGAGGAGGGGGAAGAGGGTGACGTGTCGAAAGGCCATTGGCCGGGGTGAGGTGGCTGGGGTGTGGGTAGAATAGGTTGGGTATAAAAAGGGATTTACAGGGCGGGTTAGGTGGACCGTTTTAAAAACAGGGGTGGTCGTCTACCTACCCGCTCGATCGCCCACTAAAAATAATATAATTCTTTTATTTAATTTAAATGCAACTTTTGCAGACCGATAGCAATCAAACAAAAATAATCCGGAGACCGGGCTTTGCATTATAATTAAATATGGGGCGTTTGTAAAACAAAACCGGGCTTTGCGAAAATAGTTTTATGCAAACAACACAAGATGATGACGATGCAATGCGCAAATTCAACGCGATTTTCTAGTAGTGGTTTTGCGGGATGCCACACACAAGTGGCGGTGCCTCCGTGAGATGCACACGTGCGGCACCTCGACGTCTCCTCCTTCCTCGGACCAGCAAGTATGGTGGATAGACGGATTGGATCTACAACACGACGGCGTGGTGTATATGGTGGAGAATTTCTGCAGCAGGGCTTCACCTACAAGCAGTCGGGAGGGAGAGAGAGGAGGGCAGCAGGGCGGCTAGGGTTGGAGGGGAAGGTGTGGGGGGTGGTGCGCCCCCAGCCCTCTTTATATAGAGGGGTGGGGCGACAACCCTAGCCCCCTCCCCCAAGCCAAGGCCGGCGGCCAAGGAGGAGGAGTGGGGGGGGCAAGGAACCCCCCCCCTTCTAGAAGCTCTATCTAGAGTTTAAACCCCTCTTGGCCGGCTGGGCCCTATGGGGCCTTGTGCCCCTGGCCCAATCTAATTGCTTCGCTTAGTTTGGGTCTGTCCATCATATCATTCTCCCAATGATGTGATCTCATTATTAATCAACAACTCATGTCCATGGTTAGGAAACCTTAACCATCATTAATCAATGAGCTAGTCCATAGAGGCGTACTAGGGACACGGTGTTGTTCACAAACCACACAAGTATTAAAGTTTCCGCTTAATACAATTCTAGCATGGAATATAAACATTATCATAAACAAGAATTATAATAATAACATCTTTATTATTGCCTCTAGGGCATAATTCCAACAGAACAAGGCCTCCGGGATGATCTCTCCCCTCTAGCAGGGTGCTAGGAAGAGCTTCAGATCCCCCCAATCTAGGGACGATGGTGGGGCGGCTACATACTGTTTCATGGAGATCTGATCGGGTGTATAGGGTTTCTACATCGGGGTGAATTTATAGGCGAAGAGGCAAGAGAGGTGCCCGAGGGCCCACACTGTGGCGGCACGCCCCCCTAGGCCGCGCCACCCTAGGGTGTGGCCACCTCGTGGACCCCCTTCGGCTGCCCTTCGGTCTCTGTGTTCTCTTTGGTAAGAATTGACTCTGGTTTTTGTCCCATCCAATTCGAGAATATTTCCTTACGAGCTTTTCTGAAACCAAAAATAGCATAAAAAAGCAACTGGCACTGCGGTATCTTGTTAATAGGTTAGTCCTAAAAAATGTATAAAAATACCTCAAAGTGTAGATAAAGCATAGCAAAGTTGATACTAAACAAGCATGAAACATAAAAAATTATAGATACGTTTACGACGCATCACTTGGCAGGAACCCTTTTCCTAGGGAGCTCGCCCTCAACACCACCAAAGTCATCTCATGTGATCTTATACCACAATGCGCCGTATACCGGGCATTCATTCTTATTCTCGTACTCTACACCGTGGTACAGGATGCAGTCATTAATGTATGCATGTATCTTCTATACCTCTAATCCTAGAGGGCAGACAATCTTCTTTGCTTTGTATGTACTGGCAGGGAATTCATTATATTTTGGAAGCTTATTCTTCATTATTTTTATTAGCTTCTCAAATCCCTTGTCAGATAAACCATTCTCTACCTTCCATTGTAGCAATTCTAGTGTGGTACCGAGCTTTGTGTTGTCATCTTTGCGATTTGGGTACAACAATTTTGTGTGATCCTATAACATGCGCTTCAACTTCAAATTCTCATTTTCACTTTCGCATTCTCTTTGTGCATCAACAATGTCCCGGTGAAGATCATCAAGGATCTCATCTGACGCCTCCTCTTCATCTTCAACTTCACCCATTGTATCACCGTATTCTCTCTGTGTATCACCGTATTCAGGAAACATATGATGATAGCTGGCATCACCTTCTTCTTTTTCATTGTCTTCCATCATAACCCCTCTTTCTCCATGCTTGATACAACAATTGTAGCTGGGCATGAAACCGTGCTCAAACTTGTGGGTGTGAAGGGTTCTCGAGGAAGAGAAATCCTTGCGATTCTGATAGTCAACACATGGACAACACATAAAACCATTCCTTTTGTTTGCCTTAGCCACACCGATAAAATTATGAAGGCCTGTAATGAACTCGCTAGTGCATCGGTCACCGTACATCCATTCCCGGCTCATCTGCATTATATAATTAATTTTATGTAAAACCATTACAGAACATCTAGAGAAATGAACACTCTACATCGACACATGCATTGTATTAATGACAGATAAAGGATTTGCATGCTAACCTCAATCAAGTAGGAAAGTAAGAGGAAAAGCTTAAGTGTGGCTCAGGAACTTCATATAATGTTTGTTTCGTGTGAACTCAAGTGGCATTATGCCATCCCGCATTTCATCGAGCACCTCATGTGCATAGATGGGAAAAACTAAGCAACATACACCACTTGTGCATGAGAGGGGAAAACAAACCAGCTCACACAAGCATGTGGAGGTGGGGTGGTATATATACAGGCACATGGAACTTTGGTCCCGATTCCTATAAAAAACCGGGACTAAATATCTGCGGCAGATGCCACGTGTGGATAAACACTTTTAGAATTGGTTCCTGCCCCGAACCAGGACTAAAGGTCCCTCATGAACCAGGATTGATTGTCGTCCTGCCCCGTGCGTTGTCCTAGTCTTATGAAGCATGACTAATGTGGGCCTTAGTCCCAGTTCGTGCTGGAACCGGGACTGATCACTCGGGGTGGCATCGACGGAATCCTTGTTTTCTACTATTACTTTCTTCTCCATTCCCTACCACAACTCCCGCCAGTTCCCCGAGCTCCCGCCCAACATGCCACCCAAGGGATTCGTCAAACCCTGCTCCACCGTCGGCGAACCAAAGGAGAAGAGCCGAGGAAGACGAGGAAGGAGATGCCGAGGCCGAACGGCTGGACTGACGCAACTATCTAGGCGAAGGATTACCTACGGAGGAAGATCGAAACAGATATCCGGAAGGAGAGGATATATAATAAGAAGGAGGACGACGAAGAGGAGGATGCACATGTGATCATGGACGCGAAGTCGGAGTCTAAGCGCGCCGCCCGTGCAGCCATGGCCCGTCCACCACCTCTCGTCACTGAGCAGTACGACGTGTCGTGGGGAAGCCAACACCAGCGTCAGTTATCCGGCGGGGTTCTCGCTGATCTCCTCGGGAATGTTCCAGGAGAGCCAGACGAACCCGCGCCAGATGTTCTCTTTGTACCCCTGAGTTCGACGGTGGATTCAACCCAAAATGTGCTCTTCCCCTGCCCCACGCATCGCCCTCCGGCCTTCAACATCGACATCAACATCCCCTACACCAGATCTCCCGTGTACACCTAGCCTTCACTGACCATGGGTTGCGGCCCTTTTACGTTCGCCGGCAACAGCTCCTCGGTCGTCCAGTTCGGCGACATGGACACCTGCAGCATGTTTGGCGGAATGCCAGGCGAATCGTACATGGCAGACATGATCGCGTCCGACTCGGCCGCAGCCGGGAGCTCGTTCTTCATGCAAGAGCAGTCCCGCCCCGACGCCGGACATGGCCTGGAATCACAGGAGCTCGCCGAAGGCCAAGCTGATGACCAGACGCAAATCGAGGATGAGGAGGCCGAAGAGGACGCATGAGTTCACAGCTGACCCGATGGAGGAGCCCATCCCGTCGATGACTAATCGCCGAATTTCATGCCTTTTGTAATACCCAAACCACTTTGGGCGAGTTTCTGTTGAACTGTTTTGGAAAATTTCTGTCGAACAGCTTTGGGCGAGATTTCGCCGGCAGAAAGAAAATTCAAATATGTCACTGGATTCTAGGTTTTGATAGAAACACCAGTGGAGAACTGGCCGTTCTTAAAACCGAATGTTTTGTGTGACGCTTAATAACGCCGAATGTGGGGTGTGAGAACGCCAAACGAGTAAGGATGCTCTAGTGCCAAACCGGGCAACACTCCCTTATAAGCACATGTGTTTTGACCGATTTTATGGGGCATTTTCCCGGCCCACCAGAAGACACCTACAAACATGGGACAAGGGGCCATTCGGCGGGGCAGTATTGGACAGGCTTAGCCCAAGAATTCCCCATCGAGGAGGCCTAAAGCCCTGTTGCAATAGGTGGTATATATAGAATTGGAATATAGCCTTTGAAAATGTAGCCGTTGAAAGGTAGTTGTCGTTGGAAATATAGACCATCAAATTTAGACTAGCCAACAAAAAAATAGGGTTGCTTAAATGGGAATATTTTTACACCATTATTTATATGGAGATATAGGCTACTAAATTTAGACAAACCACTAGACATGCTCTAAGTAGAAAATTACGAACAACACCGCAATTCAGGGCTAAGATCAAAAACCACAACGATAGCCAACAACTACAACTAACTATTTTTTCTGTGAAAAAAACTACAAATGACTAGATCATGCATATAGCAATGTAAAAAAAATGCACAAACAGTTCAGTTTACATTGGCCAGCAATTTTTCTAACCGGTGGACCCACTATTAGATAGAAAGAAGTTCATGTATTCCAAGATGTTTCCCATACAAGAAAAAAAGAGATGTTTTACGGAACACTTTTGCTTCGTGTTTCACTTTTTTTTAACTTTGATAAACAAAAACTCGATACCGATTTGTTTCGAAGACTGAATGAATCCACCCGAAACCCTTATAGTCGCTTAGATGTGTCATCACCGTACACATATAGACACGTACCTACGAGAGATGTAAATCGAGAGATATATTGCCGCAATAAAATTTCAAAACGTGACATGCAAAGACATAGATCGTGATAAGGGAAGGTAATATTAGCCGGTAGGAAAGTGAAGTATAACTTGCTCGGCCGAATAGACCTATACAAAGGTGTACAAAGTCTGGATATGAGTTTCAATCCGATCAAAACAAAAGTACCACGCACAAACTTAAGTTTGAGGGGACACTAAAACACACCTCCTCACAAAACATAGAGGGCAGGCCCCGAGGTCAAAATCGACTCCTATAATCCTCAAGCTATGCAAAACCGAGCAACACTCCCCTTGGCGCATGTGTTTTGACCGATTTTATGAGGTATTTTCTCAGCCCATCAGAAGACACCTAGAAACATGGGACAAGAGGCTTTCGGCAGGCCAGTATTGGACGGGCTAAACCCGAGAATTCCCTGCCGAACTACGGCCTAAAGCCCTGTTTGGATAGCCAGTTTACAGTGTTCGCTGATGCGCATTTGTCCGCTCACGTTTGACAGCATTGCTATACGGAAAAGAGTGAACGATCCATGCATGCTGCCTCAGCACGGTGCACAGTGCAAGAACCAAAATCGAGAAAGAATTGAACCATTTTCCAGTAAACCTGATCAAAAGGAACATACCAATATGCTGTCAAAGAATTTGAACCATTCGAACAAAAAACCACATGCGTGAAATCCAACGGGAGTCACAAATCATAGGTGATCCCCGAGTACAAAGAACCGTGAAGTGCACAAATATATGGGATGCAGTGATGATGGTGATTCGTTAGGAGCGGTTGATGACCCTGCAGTTCCTCCTGATTTCACCTTGGTATCCGGTCTTGACTCCGATGGCACCCATCTTGACCATAGACTTCTTGAACTTCTCCTCCCACAGTCCTCGGATGTTGGCATTGTCAAGAACCATCTGTGTGGTCACCGGTGTCGTGAGAAGGGCAGCATCCGACGTGAAGAGCACCTTGTGTGCGAGGACGTTCTTGTAGTACTGGTTGTCGAGTGCGTTGGGGTTACAACATCCTGGTTGACTGTGGGGTCGTTGGCCTGGGTCGGGTTGGCGGGGCATTGCCTCCTCAGGACGCTGGCGAGGGCGGCATTGATGTCGGAGGGGACTGCGAGGCGGTCAGAGACAAAGGAGGAGCAATGTGATACCCCAATGGTGTGGGCGCCCGAAAGAGCCACCATGTCCTCTGTGTCGAGCCCTTTAGCGGCGAACCTGGCGATGAGCTGAGTGATGTTAAAGAATGGAGGAGGCAGGTTCTGTAGGGCCTCGGTGAAGTTGGAAATGCGGCCGTCCAGGCGGCCCGCCGGCATGTTGATCTTGACCGTGAGCCTGCTAAGGAAGTAGGCCGCGTCACGGCCGGCGAAGGCAACGATGTCCGCGCAGGATACCACGCCGGGGCACGCCTTCTCCACGGCATCCTTGGCCGCGTCGATCACCTCGAAGCCACGGAGGCTAGGGAAATTGGGAGGGCTCAGCTTCTCGGGCTGCGGGTTGGCCGGCGTTGGGTCCAGGAGGACGGAGCCATCGCATCCCTGGACGAAACAGTCGTGGAAGAACATGCGGATGAGCCCGGCGCCGATGCCGGCGTTCTTGTAGACGAACTTCTTCACCTCGTCCTCACTATGGCCTCCACGCGGGGCACGACTTGTAGTAGCCCACCTCTAGGCCATGGCACGCCGACGACAAGAGCAGCGCATGTCATCGCAATGGAAAGCTTAAGCGAAGCTGAAGCCATTGTGTCTCGTCCAGCTCTTAACAAGACTTTCTCGATGATCCAGACTAGAATGATGTGATGAGAGGTGATGAAGAATGTTGTTCGTACCCAAGGGCTATTTATACATGCATGTATGGAGATGACTTGATAAGATTACTAGTACTTGAAAATTCCTAGCTTAGGTGGATGTATCATATGAGTTGACATGTAGTAGTAATAATTCATCAGCATACAGCACATACACTGATCTAGCTGTCACGGAACATGGAGAAAGGCTGCTGGAGCTTAATTATTGTGTTATCTTTGTTCATTCACTGAATTCCTCTTTCCCCTCTTCTTTATAAACGTTGTTAACCAACTTTAGTTTTCTGATGACGTGAGGTATAATAGCACGTGGTGTGGGCTTGTTTGAGAGAAACAATGGTGTACGTACGCCCTTAACATGCCACAACTAACTAGCTGATCATGCATGTTGCAGGTTTGTAGCCAGCGAGATCTGAATGTACATTTGGAAAACTTTAACCAACCTTGCTTGTAATAAGCAATACGTTTATTATTATATGTCAGTTAGAGATCGTTATCATCGAGTGGAATTAAGACATGGAGTACGTACGAGCAAGTCGCTGGAATGTCGTTCCTGCTCGATCGGTAGATAGCTTATGCGTGACAGTTCACAAACATTCACATGCATGGCAGTGCGGGCTGTCTTTTGCCTAATCAAGTTCTTCATTTGCTCCTGGAGTACGCGTCCAGCACATGCTGAGGTTAATTGGTTGCCTAATCTTATGAAGAAAACTTCAACAACTGCCCATATATATCAAGCGGGGAACAGTTTGGCCTCTGACTTCTGTAGAAACAACTCACTTAAGAAGTTGTTTGGTTCGCCATTTTGTAACGTAACCTGATTATAGGGGGATTGGATTACGTTACTTTTTGTTTGGTTCGACTTGTCCGTAATCAGGTCCCATGTAATCAGATTACATCGCTAGTCAAATTTGATTCCGGTCATATGTCTGTGTAATCCGATTTCATCGCTTTCACGTGACTTTCTCTCTCTCTCCTGTATCTCTCTCTCACACCCAACCTCGTGGGCCGCCATGGAAGAAAACCATGTCGTGCACCGGAGCTCCGAGCCACCGCAGTCCCCGCACCTCCCGGATCTTGCCTTGAGCACCCAGCACTGCCCCGATCTGGCAGCCGCCGCGCCTCCCGGATCTGGCCTCGAGCACCTAGCACCTCCATCCACGATCTCGCTAGCTCCGAGGTGGAGCGAGAGGCACTCGATGTGGCCAGAACCGGAGGTGACGAGGTAGCATGGCCCTTGAGGCATCTCGCCGGAGAACACAAACATCAGCAAGTCAGAGATCATGCTGATGAGGGCAACCTGCGGTGGCCAAGATCCATTGCGTCGGGAAGCCTTTTCTCTGATTCCATCCCCAAGCTGAACCAAACATGTTTCTGTTTTACCCCGTTCCCTTTACATTACCTGTGTATTTTGATTCCCATTACGTTTACATTTACAATCTCGAACCAAACACGTTAATGGCTGCAGACTCATTGTAAACTCATTCCGTGTGAGGCTGTTGGTGCATGAAAGGAACGACCTAAAATAATCCCGAAGCAATTAGCTACTCTCATCCAGACATATTCAATCGACTAATTATATATTCGTTCCCAAGGACACCGGCAAAAAATTAGGAAAATAGCAGTAACATTATGATCAAGTATCTTGTAGTACTGTATACTCCCTCTCTCATAAAATACATGACGTATAAATTTTCTTAAAAGTATGATCTTAGTAAGATTGACCGAATATATAGAAGAGATGATATTAAATGGATACATTATGAAAATATATCTTATGATGGATATACTGATATTGATTTGGTACTATAGAGCTTCATAGGCATGCGCGCACACAAATATAATACCAATATTTAGAAAATAACTTATTGAGTGCGAGAATATAAATTAACAACTTAGCAACAACATGTTTTATTATCGCATACCGTCATAACTAGAAAGTTCTCCGGAAGAACAAGGTAGCACACTGGTAGAAAAGGGCCCATGCGTCCCGGTTGGTAAGGGTCATTAGTCCCGGTTGCCCAACCGGGACGGGGCAATCGGGACTAAAGCTCCAACCATTAGTCCCGGTTGCCCCACCAACCGGGACAAATGGGGGCACACGTGGCGGCATCAGAGCGCGAGGGGGGTGGAGCATTAGTCCGGGACTAATAACCTGCTGCCGCGGCAGAGATTTGGCCCATTTCTCTGCCGCGGCAGAGAATTCATTTTGGCACATTTTGTTGCCGCGGCAGCATTTTCGCCACTTTTTGTGCCGCGGCAGAGAATTCATTTAGGTTGTTTTATTGTTTATTTAGTGTTTTGCACTTATCAATGAAGGAACCTTATATTACACAAGATCATCATGACAACATTACATTCAATACACAGATCGAGTTCATGCACTACATACAAAAGTTGCTATTCGATGCTACCGGCCAATTTCTTGAAAGTTGCTATTTTACAATTCCTATTGTCTATACACAGCCGAGTAGTATTCCCTTGTGTTTAGGACTTCTGCATCCAAGAATCCCGCCAATTCCTCCTGTATTGCTCGTATGCGATCCTTTGGCAGAAGACCGTCCCGTAGACGTTCGATCTGATTTAAAAAAGGAGTCAGCCTATATGAATATGAAACTAAACACAATTTGATTGTAATTAAAACTATAGAAATTGTTTACGACGTGGAGTTGCTCTAAATTCCTGCCCTTCTCATCGCACGTGCCGGATGAACTCGCATACATAGTATCCACATAGATTGTTACCGGTCCTCGTCAGGCACTTTACGACAACAGAGTTCAATCAAAATAATAATCAAGCATGATAATAACTGTATCAAAACTAGAATCAAAGAGATGCGCGGATATAGCTAGTGGTGCTTACATATAGTGGTTGAAATGTAAGCTCCTCTTTCCAAACACCCCTAGCCTTCTTGGTGAACCGTTTCCAAGCGCTGCTCGGCGTAGAAAACGAATAAAATAAGTTATTAAGTACTTGATATCATAAAATTCACGAACGTTGCCGATATAGTGTCGTAATGATTAGAATTACCGCTGGAGAAGTATCTGCATGTCCTTCCACGTCTCAAGGGGTTTATGTTTCGAGTCCATGACTAGTACACGCTCTTTGTCAAGTTGAATGATTAACAGAATATAGTGGTACCTGCGAATGCAGAACTAATCAATTATATACTTAACATCGAGTAAGCGAAATAGAAAGTGTATACAAGACAATAACACTCACTGGAAGTTGTAAGGAAATAGTATTTCCCTTTTGGTTTCTTGAAACCTTAACGCGTGTACTATATTATCCTCCGTATCCTGGGGGCTTATTTTGAGATTAGCTTCATGAACCCAATATGGGTCAATGAAGCCAATGTCATAGATTTGTCCTCTGCTGCATTCGAGAATCTTCATTCTGCATATTAAAGTATGATTATATACATGCAATAAACAAAATATTATAGATGGAGACTAAATTAATTACAGAATTAGTACTTACGGACAATAGGCACTGATGATCGATTTGTCCAAGGCGTCTTGATTGAACAATTGAAATAGTTCATCAAATTCAATGGATAACATGTCATCGCTTTTCTTTCCCATGATGCTTTTTGTAACCCTCAAGACTATCCAGTTAGCCCGCCCTTGTGGCATGCATGTACCGATTATGCAATCTTCGCATTTTGTTGGAAGATTGTTTACCTCCTCAGGTTTGACGAGAGGTTTTCCAGACTGGTATTGGTATGCTACTTCACTCACGGGAAGAACTCTAATCGGGATAAGTACTGGCAATACTCATACCTTGAGCAGCGGCTTCTCCGTACAGTAACCTCTGGATCATACCGCTCTTGACCCCATATTTGCTCGACCCCACATTGGTTTGAGAAATCACCTTGAGAGGGGCGCAAGTCTGCTTTGCTTGTTCTCCGAGCTGGGCAACAGATTTCCGCATCAAGATCGCTCTTGAGCCTTTTTGCTGCATGTGACTTGAGAATAGAACGCTCATAGTCGATGACAGCTTTGGCTCGGGTTGATGAAGAGTCTTTAGCATTTTCAACACTTTGGATTTTTCTTCTTTGGTCTGGGAAACTCGGCTCTTTCGCCTCAGCTTAGCGAAAACGCTTGCTTCCGCATCAACGATCGCCGCATCTCCTCTTCAAGACAGCCATAAGCTCTCTTGGGAGGAACCGTTGGTACTTTTGGAAGAGGCTCTTGTTTACGTTTCGCGATCGCTTCATTTACAAGATGGCGGTACGCTTCGCTTTTTATCCTGAGGCGCCGACGATGGCTCCCGCGGCGATGGCTGCACCGGAGATTGGTGAGGCGACGGAGCCGGGTGAGGCGACGAAGACGGCTTCCACGGCGGCGACGACCTCGCTGGAGACGGGTGAGGCGGCGGCGAAGATGGCCTTGGCGTGTGATTTCGAAGCATGATACATTCCTTGACCATAGAATGGTGACGCTTTTGCGTCACCCAGACAACACATCCCTTCACCAAAGGGGTAGTGAAGATCCAAAACCTCAAAGGTGGGCATGATTTCATCCACGCCGACAACAGTAGCCCTTTGGAACCGGACGACGTGGTAAGTTGGTGTGGGTCCAATTGGTAAGGCATAGCCGACCGCCACCTTCATTGATATGTTCACAACTTTGACATGTAGCTCGCAGGTGTCATCTCTCGTGATATCATCCACCGGGTAGCCAACATGAGCCATCGTCGGTGCATCATCGGCATCACCATTGTCATCACCCGGGACCTCGGTGGAAGCCACACGCTTTTCGATTATTCGATAGGCGGTAGCATCGAATGCAAGTGTCTTCCGAGATGGGCGCCGGTAGTACTTTGCTCTTTAAGTGAGTTAATTTCATCTTGTTGTTGCTTTAATCGTTCTTCAATTAAACGCATTCGCTCTGCCCTGTCCTTACTCCTCTGACGGCTTCTATCAGGATATTTCTTCCTCTCTTCGGGAAACCCAGTCCTCCATGATTGGGAGCCTATTGTGCCTCGTGTTCGTCCATCATGTTCCTTATTTCCAAGGGCGAGTGTGAGCTCATCATTCTCTCTATCGGGAATGAAGTCCCCATCTTTAACAGCCTTTACTACTTTTCTCATCCTCTCGATTGGCAAGGGGTCTTCTTTATGTCGTATGGTATATATACACCTCCCTTCCGAGTCCAACGTGCCCCCATGCCCGTAAAACCAATTCCTTGCACGTTCTACCCAATCGCCCATCTGCTGGGTGATATTTTTATCGCAGTTCTGCTCAAGTTTCTCCCACTTAGGAATGCCACCAGAGCCACCTTGCCCCATAGTATGGTGATACTTCTTGTTAGCGATTCATTATTCGTTTTACATTTTCTTAGCTTTTTCGATTTCTTGTATTCCACAAACTCATCCCGAATGGTTTTATCTTCTCAAACTGAATATTCTTGAAATCGAGTCTTCTTTTCACGACATAGTCAAGGTGCAATCTTTTCTTCCAGTTGGTGAAACATTGGGCCATCTTCTTCAAAGCCCACTCCGACCTTAGCCTCCATGGCTCTCCCATGTTGTAAGGCGTCCTCAACTGGATCCTCCGCATTTGGATCCAGCTCTATCTTCGGTAGTTTGAAATTAACCATGAGGCTCTTCCACAAGAAATCTTTGGCGTGGTTAGGGACAAATAAACATGTTCCTCTTCATCCGCATTAGCAGGCCTATTCCAATTTCTAATGGTGATCGTGATTAAGTCCCTAACGATTACTCGCATTGTGCCACAAATTTGGTTGCGACAACTTCGGAGCTGTCGATTGCCTACAAATGACATCTTCGATCCTGAACCTCTCATGGTCTTGCAACTTTTTGGTTGGGCCTCGCGCTCTTTTTCGAGATTCCTTCGATCCGAAGGGCTAAAAGAAGAAAGATCGCCGTTACTATTTCTATATAGATAGCAGATGATTAATTAATGAATTGATTTATATTACATGCACCTTGCCGGAGCGCGTCTTCTCGATTACAAGGCATCGCCTTCTCCTCATGGAAGGCAACACCTTCAACCTCAAACAAGTTGTCTACTCCGGTAAAAAGAGGATCACCCTCACCGGAGTTGTTCAGAAACGTTGATACGTCTAAATTATCTTCCCCACGGATCACACCTTGGATCAACTCTTCCTTTTCTTCGTCTCTGACGTGTGGGTCCATATTTTCTGCATAGGTGGAAAACGAATAAGTCAAAGCGGCTAAAGGAGAAAGTTAAGTACGGTGTTGAGAGATATAAACCCTAATTCAGAGAAACCCTAATATATACATACACAATAATAAAAATGAAGAGAAAGGGAAACCGTGTAGTAGATAGGCACATCGTCGAACCCACATGCACCTAAGTTGCTTGACAATGTGAATCGGGTCTGGGGCTACCCACAGTGACTGACCAGTGGGGCCGAAGACCAATAATACCAAAGTAATTAATAAACCTAATAATACCTAACTAATAATAAACCTAATAATCGAAACACCGAAAATAAAGGGAAACAATCAACACATGGCATCGATGCAATTCTCAAGCAAGTATGATGATATGACAAGTTAATTTGCATTGGAATGTAACCCTAAGACATGCTCGATGATTTAATCGGGGTTCCGAGGGGTGAAAACCCTAACTCGGAGAAACTCCGGAACATATGAGAGGGGTGCATTTGTTCTTCTAATTATACTTGTCATTTAAGTTGTTTAACAATGCATGATTATATGTTAAATAGATAGGTTTCATTTTTCTGAACAATTTGATATATTATTTGTATTTTTCTGACTTATAAACAATAAGTTATTGATTTTACAATATTAAATCATTTTCTGGAATTAAAAACAAAAAGGCAAATAGTTTTTACACCGGGGCGACCCCTAGCCAGTGAGACTGACAGATGGGCCCTAGTGCCAACTCAGCCTCCACGCAAGCAAGCAGGCCCCACCCAGCACAGTCACATCGCCGGTGAGCACTGTGCGGTGGCCGGCGACGTTGCTAGAGGGCTCGGGAGGGGGCGTGCGTGGGTTTGTTCGAAAGAGGGCGTCGAGGCGAACCTAACTAGTAGGGCACCGCCCGGATTTGGTCACCGGAATAGGGCACGCGACGACATGCAGCGGCGGCGGATGGCGGCGGACGGCGCGAGAGAAGGACAGAGCGCTAGGGGAGGAAAGAAGGGGTCCCAGAGAGTCACAAGCTCACCCTCGACGCGTGTGTAGCCTTGGCGAGGAGATTGGCGAACGGTGATGGCAAGGCGGAGCTTCGTCGGTGATGGGAAGACGGTCAATTCGGTCATGCGGCTGATTCCTTCGGCGAGGAGGATAAGCACAGCGAGGCAGCGCGTGGAGGCCGACGGTGTGCAGATTGGGCAACTGACGTCCGGCGGTTGTCCTCATGGGCGGCGTTCTCTGCTTGGTGAGTGAGAAAGAGGAACGGGAAGAAGGAGAAGGGCATGGTTAACTAGTAGGAGACCTTTAGTCGGTTGGTGGCTCCAAGGGACTAAGCATACGTCCATTGGAGCCACCAACCGGGACCTATACTCCAATATTTTCAGCAGCCCTGCGTTGCCATGTAAGGTCTTTAGTCCCGGTTGGTGGCTCCAACCGGACATATCCCGATTTCAAAAAATTTCAGGTATTTTCTCTCGTTCTACTTTATTTTTTATTTTGGGGTTTAAATTTGTATTGTTTTTAAATGATAATTAATTTGGAATTTAGAAAACTTTAAACATAAGAAGTGTTTGGATTTGAATAAATAATTCAAAAACATTTTCTGTTTTAAAAATAATTAATGTAACCATTTAAAATATGACCCATTTACAATTAAAATGAATTAACTTATATTTTTTAATATCAATTTGGAATTTAGAAAAACTTTAAACATAAGAAGTGTTTGGATTTGAATAAATAATTCAAAAACATATTCTATTTTTAAAAATAATTAATGTAACCTTTTAAAATGAATTAACTTATATTTTGAATATTAATTTGGAATTTAGAAAATTTTAAACATAAAAAGTGTTTGGATTTAAATAAATAATTCAAAACATTTTCTGTTTTAAAAATAATTAATGTAACCATTTAAAATATGAACCATTTACAATTAAAAATGAATTAACTTATATTTTTTAATATCAATTTGGAATTTAGAAAACTTTAAACATAAAAAGTGTTTGGATTTAAATAAATAATTCAAAAACATTTTCATTTTAAAAATAATTAACGTAACCATTTAAAATATGAACCATTTACAATTAAAAATGAATTAACTTATATTTTTTTAATATCAATTTGGAATTTAGAAAAACTTTAAACATAAGAAGTGTATGGATTTGAATAAATAATTCAAAAACATATTCTATTTTTAAAAATAATTAATGTAACCTTTTAAAATGAATTAACTTATATTTTTGAATATTAATTTGGAATTTAGAAAAATTTTAAATATAAAAAGTGTTTGGATTTAAATAAGTAATTCAAAAACATTTTCTGTTTTAAAAAATAATTAATGTATCCATTTAAAATATGAACCATTTACAATTAATTATGGTGGTTACTTCACAAAACGAATTCGCTTATTAACTCGGAAACGGCATTTTGGTGGTTACTTCACAAAATTCGCTTATTGCGCTCGGAAAATGGAAAAGGGCTTTTCCGCATGCGACAAAAGGAAAACTTCCTCCTGCAACATTGTTCTCCATACCAATGTCCACACACATGCATAATATGGGCACAACATCACAAACTATGCCGTGATTCAAAGACATAACATCGGTCATTTGGACGAAAGCCATGAAACCTCGAACATGATAGGTCATTTTGTGAAGGTTTTTCAAACATGATCAATATACAAAGTCCAGTATTTTTCTTTCAACTATGTAACATAATATGACACCACGCCAAGGATTTTCATTGTTCGGATTTTTTTGAATTTATTATGCCCGTTTGAATTATCTGAATTTCTAACTATGGTCGAACCGGTGTGCATTAAGATAGGGACGGGCATCGTTAGAACTTGCATTGGATCTCTCAAGAAACCACATATTGCGAGTCTAAAATGATTTTTCAAAAATCACGGCGATAGATCATGTACTTAGTACAAACCGGACCCACTTCCTACCGATTCGGCAGACATTTGTCCTTTTTACCCGGGATGGACGAAAAGGTTTGAGATGTACCGGTTTGGAGATAGTCCATGTAAGGTGGTCTAGTATTTTAGGAAAATGGGACGGTAGCATTGTGAAACGGCATTTTGGTGGTTACTTCACAAAACGACCCGTTTATTGCGCTCGGAAAATGGAAAAGGGCTTTTCCGTGCGACAAAAAGGAAAACTTCCTCCTGCAACATTGTTCTCCATACCAAAGTCCACACACATGCATAATATGGGCACAACATCACAAACTATGCCGTGATTCAGCACATAACATCGGTCATTTGGACCGAAAGCCATGAAACCTCGAACATGATAGGTCATTTTGTGAAGGTTTTTTCGAAACATGATCAATATACCAAGTCTGGTATTTTTCCTTTCAACTATGTAACATAATATGACACCACGCGAAGGATTTTCATTGTTCGGATTTTTTTGAATTTATTATGCCCATTTTGAATTATCTAAATTTCTAACTATGGTCGAACCGGTGTGCATGAAGATAGGGGACGGGCATCGTTAGAACTTGCATTGGATCTCTGAAGAAACCACATATTGCGAGTCTAAAAATGATTTTTTCAAAAAATCACGGACGATAGATCATGTACCTGTAGTACAAACCGGACCCACTTCCTACCGATTCGGCAGACATTTGTCCTTTTTACCCGGGATGGACGAAAAGGTTTGAGATGTACCGGTTGGGAGATAGTCCATGTAAGGTGGTCTAGTATTTTAGGAAAATGGGACGGTGGCATTGTGAAACGGCATTTTGGTGGTTACTTCACAAAACGACCCGTTTATTGCGCTCGGAAAATGGAAAAGGGATTTTCCGTGCGACAAAAAGGAAAACTTCCTCCTGCAACATTATTCTCCATACCAATGTCCACACACATGCATAATATGGGCACAACATCACAAACTATGCCGTGATTCAGCACATAACATCGGTCATTTGGACCGAAAGCCATGAAACCTCGAACATGATAGGTCATTTTGTGAAGGGTTTTTCGAAACATGATCAATATACCAAGTCTGGTATTTTTCCTTTCAACTATGTAACATAACATGACACCACGCGAAGGATTTTCATTGTTCGGATTTTTTTTGAATTTATTATGCCCGTTTTGAATTATCTGAATTTCTAACTATGGTCGAACCGGTGTGCATGAAGATAGGGGACGGGCATCGTTAGAACTTGCATTGGATCTCTGAAGAAACCACATATTGCGAGTCTAAAAATGATTTTTTCAAAAAATCACGGGCGATAGATCATGTACCTGTAGTACAAACCGGACCCACTTCCTGCCGATTCGGCAGACATTTGTCCTTTTTACCCGGGATGGACGAAAAGGTTTGAGATGTACCAGTTGGGAGATAGTCCATGTAAGGTGGTCTAGTATTTTAGGAAAATGGGACGGTAGCATTGTGAAACGGCATTTTGGTGGTTACTTCACAAAACGACCCGTTTTTTGCGCTCGGAAAATGGAAAAGGGCTTTTCTGTGCGACAAAAAGGAAAACTTCCTCCTGCAACATTGTTCTCCATACCAATGTCCACACACATGCATAATATGGGCACAACATCACAAACTATGTCGTGATTCAGCACATAACATCGGTCATTTGGACCGAAAGCCATGAAACCTCGAACATGATAGGTCATTTTGTGAAGGTTTTTTCGAAACATGATCAATATACCAAGTCCGTATTTTTCCTTTCAAATATGTAACATAATATGACACCACGCGAAGGATTTTCATTGTTCGGATTTTTTTTGAATTTATTATGCCCGTTTTGAATTATCTGAATTTCTAACTATGGTCGAACCGGTGTGCATTAAGATAGGGGACGGGCATCGTTAGAACTTGCATTGGATCTCTGAAGAAACCACATATTGCGAGTCTAAAAATGATTTTTTCAAAAAATCACGGGCGATAGATCATGTACCTGTAGTACAAACCGGACCCACTTCCTGCCGATTCGGCAGACATTTGTCCTTTTTACCCGGGATGGACGAAAAGGTTTGAGATGTACCGGTTGGGAGATAGTCCATGTAAGGTGGTCTAGTATTTTAGGAAAATGGGACGGTAGCATTGTGAAACGGCATTTTGGTGGTTACTTCACAAAACGACCCGTTTATTGCGCTCGGAAAATGGAAAAGGGCTTTTCCGTACGCAAAAAAGGAAAACTTCCTCCTGCAACATTGTTCTCCATACCAAAGTCCACACACATGCATAATATGGGCACAACATCACAAACTATGCCGTGATTCAGCACATAACATCGGTCATTTGGACCGAAAGCCATGAAACCTCGAACATGATAGGTCATTTTGTGAAGGTTTTTTCGAAACATGATCAATATACCAAGTCTGGTATTTTTCCTTTCAACTATGTAACATAATATAACACCACGAAGGATTTTCATTGTTCGGATTTTTTGAATTTATTATGCCCGTTTTGAATTATCGAATTTCTAACTATGGTCGAACCGGTGTGCATGAAGATAGGGACGGGCATCGTTAGAACTTGCATTGGATCTGAAGAAACCACATATTGCGAGTCTAAAATGATTTTTCAAAAATCACAGGCGATAGATCATGTACCTGTAGTACAAACCGGACCCACTTCCTACCGATTCGGCAGACATTTGTCCTTTTTACCCGGGATGGACGAAAAGGTTTGAGATGTACCGGTTGGGAGATAGTCCATGTAAGGTGGTCTAGTATTTTATGAAAATGGGACGGTGGCATTGTGAAACGGCATTTTGGTGGTTACTTCACAAAACGACCCGTTTATTGCGCTCGGAAAATGGAAAAGGGCTTTTCCGTGCGACAAAAAGGAAAACTTCCTCCTGCAACATTGTTCTCCATACCAAAGTCCACACACATGCATAATATGGGCACAACATCACAAACTATGCCGTGATTCAGCACATAACATCGGTCATTTGGACCGAAAGCCATGAAACCTCGAACATGATAGGTCATTTTGTGAAGGTTTTTTCGAAACATGATCAATATACCAAGTCTGGTATTTTTCCTTTCAACTATGTAACATAATATAACACCACGCGAAGGATTTTCATTGTTCGGATTTTTTTGAATTTATTATGCCCGTTTTGAATTATCTGAATTTCTAACTATGGTCGAACCAGTGTGCATGAAGATAGGGGACGGGCATCGTTAGAACTTGCATTGGATCTCTGAAGAAACCACATATTGCGAGTCTAAAAATGATTTTTTCAAAAAATCACGGGCGATAGATCATGTACCTGTAGTACAAACCGGACCCACTTCCTACCGATTCGGCAGACATTTGTCCTTTTTACCCGGGATGGACGAAAAGGTTTGAGATGTACCGGTTGGGAGATAGTCCATGTAAGGTGGTCTAGTATTTTATGAAAATGGGACGGTGGCATTGTGAAACGGCATTTTGGTGGTTACTTCACAAAACGACCCGTTTATTGCGCTCGGAAAATGGAAAAGGGCTTTTCCGTGCGACAAAAAGGAAAACTTCCTCCTGCAACATTGTTCTCCATACCAATGTCCACACACATGCATAATATGGGCACAACATCACAAACTATGCCGTGATTCAGCACATAACATCGGTCATTTGGACCGAAAGCCATGAAACCTCGAACATGATAGGTCATTTTGTGAAGGGTTTTTCGAAACATGATCAATATACCAAGTCTGGTATTTTTCCTTTCAACTATGTAACATAACATGACACCACGCGAAGGATTTTCATTGTTCGGATTTTTTTTGAATTTATTATGCCCGTTTTGAATTATCTGAATTTCTAACTATGGTCGAACCGGTGTGCATGAAGATAGGGGACGGGCATCGTTAGAACTTGCATTGGATCTCTGAAGAAACCACATATTGCGAGTCTAAAATGATTTTTTCAAAAAATCACGGGCGATAGATCATGTACCTGTAGTACAAACCGGACCCACTTCCTGCCGATTCGGCAGACATTTGTCCTTTTTACCCGGGATGGACGAAAAGGTTTGAGATGTACCAGTTGGGAGATAGTCCATGTAAGGTGGTCTAGTATTTTAGGAAAATGGGACGGTAGCATTGTGAAACGGCATTTTGGTGGTTACTTCACAAAACGACCCGTTTATTGCGCTCGGAAAATGGAAAAGGGCTTTTCCGTGCGACAAAAAGGAAAACTTCCTCCTGCAACATTGTTCTCCATACCAATGTCCACACACATGCATAATATGGGCACAACATCACAAACTATGCCGTGATTCAGCACATAACATCGGTCATTTGGACCGAAAGCCATGAAACCTCGAACATGATAGGTCATTTTGTGAAGGTTTTTTCGAAACATGATCAATATACCAAGTCTGGTATTTTTCCTTTCAAATATGTAACATAATATGACACCACGCGAAGGATTTTCATTGTTCAGATTTTTTTTAATTTATTATGCCCGTTTTGAATTATCTGAATTTCTAACTATGGTCGAACCGGTGTGCATGAAGATAGGGGACGAGCATCGTTAGAACTTGCATTGGATCTCTGAAGAAACCACATATTGCTAGTCTAAAAAATGATTTTTTCAAAAAATCACGGCCGATAGATCATGTACTGTAGTACAAACCGGACCCACTTCCTACCGATTCGGACATTTGTCCTTTTACCCGGGATGGACGAAAAGGTTTGAGATGTACCGGTTGGGAGATAGTCCATGTAAGGTGGTCTAGTATTTTAGGAAAATGGGACGGTAGCATTGTGAAACGGCATTTTGGTGGTTACTTCACAAAACGACCCGTTTTTTGCGCTCGGAAAATGGAAAAGGGCTTTTCCGTGCGACAAAATGGAAAACTTCCTCCTGCAACATTGTTCTCCATACCAATGTCCACACACATGCATAATATGGGCACAACATCACAAACTATGCCATGATTCAGCACATAACATCGGTCATTTGGACCGAAAGCCATGAAACCTCGAACATGATAGGTCATTTTGTGAAGGGTTTTTCGAAACATGATCAATATACCAAGTCTGGTATTTTTCCTTTCAACTATGTAACATAACATGACACCACGCGAAGGATTTTCATTGTTCGGATTTTTTTTGAATTTATTATGCCCGTTTTGAATTATCTGAATTTCTAACTATGGTCGAACCGGTGTGCATGAAGATAGGGGACGGGCATCGTTAGAACTTGCATTGGATCTCTGAAGAAACCACATATTGCGAGTCTAAAAATGATTTTTTCAAAAAATCACGGGCGATAGATCATGTACCTGTAGTACAAACCGGACCCACTTCCTGCCGATTCGGCAGACATTTGTCCTTTTTACCCGGGATGGACGAAAAGGTTTGAGATGTACCCCTGTTGGGAGATAGTACATGTAAGGTGGTCTAGTATTTTAGGAAAATGGGACGGTAGCATTGTGAAACGGAATTTTGGTGGTTACTTCACAAAACGACCCGTTTTTTGCGCTCGGAAAATGGAAAAGGGTTTTTTCAAAACACTAATAATAGGGGTGAGTGTCGACATTATGTCGTGCGGCTTGTACCTTGTACCGGATGGTGTCACCAACCGGGACTAAAGATGAACCTTTAGTCCCGGTTGGAGACACCAACCGGGACTAAAGATGAGTCAGCACTAATAATAGGAGTGAGTGTCGACATTATGTCGTGAGTGTCGACATTATGCCGAGCTGCTTGTACTATAAATATGCATCCTTGTGAGTCCAGTCCTCCAGCCAGTTTGATGCATCTCCGAGATGGTTTTAGAGAGCAGGGACACCACTACGGCCAGTTTCAGGGAGATGCCGACGAGCCCGATCCTCCGGCATCTCCGAAACTGGTCATAGAGGCACTCCTAATATGTGAAATTAGTTAGCTCAGGCGTATTGATCTAGTTAGTGAAGTTACAAGCTGCAAGATGGTTTTCGAGAGCGAGGACACCATCACGACCAGTTTGGGAGATGCCAACGAGCCCAGTCCTCCGGCATCTCCGAGAACTGGTCATAGAGGCACTCCTAATATGTGAAATTAGTTAGCTCCGAGGCGTATTGATCTAGTTAGTGAAGTTACAAGCTGCAAGATGGTTTTCGAGAGCGGAACACCATCATGCGGCCAGTTCGTGGAGATGCCGACGAGCCCAGTCCTCCGGCATCTCCAGAAACTGGTCATAGAGGCACTCCTAATATGTGAAATTAGTTAGCTCCGAGGTATTGATCTAGTTAGTGAAGTTACAAGCTGCAAGATGGTTTTCGAGCAGGGACACCATCGCGCGTTTCAGGAGATGCGACGAGCCCAGTCCTCCGGCATCTCCGAGAAACTGGTCATAGAGGCACTCCCGGTCCAGCCACAAAATGGGACTAACACTCAAGACATTTATTAATATTAAAAACCGAGACTACAAAACCGGGACTAAAGGCCACAAACCGCGAAAGATATCCTTCGGTCAAGCCACAAACCGCGAAAGACATGAACTAGAGTTACATAATATGAGCATGAACTTCTTGGCATATGTCATTCCTTATGACCGCTTCAGACGTAACCATGGAGCATCTTCTTTACTTAACGGAATGCTTGGGTCAGTTTTCACTGTGAAGGGCGGAATTTCATCAAACTTATTATAATCTTCTGACATGTCTGTCTTGTCCTCGATTCCCACGATGTTTCTTTTCCCTGAAAGAACTATGTGACGCTTTGGATCATCATATGATGTATTCGGTTGCATATTTTTTCTTTTTTCGTCCTGGAGGACATGTCCTTCACATAGAAAACCTGAGACACATCATTGGCTAGGACGAATGGTTCATCTCTATAACCAAGATTGTTGAGATCCACTATTGTCATTCCATACAACTGGTCTATCTTTACCCTTCCCCATTCAGGTTGACCCATTTGCAAATAAACAAAGGGACCTTAAAAGAGACTCCATAGTCTAGTTCCCATATCTCCTCTATGTAACCATAATATGTGTCCTTTTGTCCATTCTCGCCTATTGCATCAAAGCGGACACCACTATTTTGGTTGGTGCTCTTTTTATCTTGGGCGATCGTGTAGAATGTATTCCCATTTATTTCGTACCCTTGGAAATTCAATACAGTAGAAGATGGTGACGCGGCCAACAAGTATAGCTGATCTCCAACAGTGGTGTCATTCAAGAGATGTGTCCGCATCCAACCACCGAAAGACTTCATGTGTTCATCTGTAATCCATGATTCAGCTTCCCGGGTTTTTGAGCGTACAATATTCTTGTGTTCCTCCATATCTGAGCTGCCAAGGTGGAATTATGTAGAACTGTAGTGTGCTTTAGTGAAAGAATCCCGTCCCTACATATCATTGCTTTCTTTCCCAGCGTGCCTTTTCCACTTAGTCTTCCCTCATGCATGAGTCGAAACACCAATCGCTTAAGGTCGTGAATAAAGTCAACACAAAACTCAATGACCTCCTCTGCTCCATATCCCTTGGAGATGCTTCCTTCCGTCTAGCACGGTTATGAACATATTTCTTTAAGACTCCCATGAACCTCTCAAAGGGGAACATATTGTGCAGAAATACGGACCGAGAATGGCAATCTCTTCCACTAGATGAACCAGAGATGTCATAATATTGAAGAAGGATGGTGGGAACACCAATTCAAAACTAACAAGACATTGTACCACATCCTTCAGAACCTTGGCAGAATATCTGGATTGATTACCTTCGAGATATTGCATTGAGGAATGCACACGACTTCACAATGGGTACTCGAACATTTTCGGTAGAAGCCCCTCAATGCAATCGGAAGCAATCTGCGTCATAATCACGTGATACCATGAGACTTCAGGTTTTGGAACTTTTTCTGCCATATTTATTATCCCTTTATATTAGATGAGAAGCCCGACGACACCTTGATACCGTAAAGGACTTCAAAAAGATTTCCTTCTCTGCTTTGGTAAGAGCATAGCTGCACGACTTAAGTGACGCCTTTATCCGCCTTTGTTATCTGTATGCATGTTCTTTGGGTCTTTCATAATTTGTTGGTCCTCCTGCTTTGTGTGTATCTTTTGTCTTCCCATACACGCCTAGGAATCCTAGCAGTTCACGCAGAGATTCTTCGTCACGTGCATCACGTCGATTGAAGAGCGGACACGCAGGACTTTCCAATATGGCAGCTCCCAAAATATAGATTTCTTCTTCCACATGGGTGCGTGTCTGTAGCGACGTCGTTCGAACTGATTGACCGCCGACCCTTTCGAAGATTACTTCTATGTCCTTGACCATACCAAATACATCATCACCACCGAGTTCAGCTTCTTCCGGTGATCTTCCTCACCTTTGAAATGCTTGCCTTTCTTTCTTACGGATGATTGGTCGGAAGAAATCGTCGATTCGCCAGGTACACAACCTTCTTGCATTTATGCAAATATGTACCTTCGGTCTTATCTAAACAGTGGGTGCATGCCTTATATCCTTTGTTTGTCTGTCCTGAAAGGTTACTAAGAGCAGGCCAATCATTGATGGTTACGAATAACAACCCTCGTAGATTAAATGGCTCCTGTTTGTTCTCATCCCACACACGTACACCTGGTTTGCCCCACAACTGTAAGAGTTCTTCAACTAATGGCCTAAGGTACACATCAATGTCGCGTTCGGTTGCTTCGGGCCTTGGATGAGCACTGGCATCATAATGAACTTACGCTTCATGCACAACCAAGGAGGCAGGTTGTAGATACATAGAGTCACGGGCCAGGTGCTATGACTGCAGCTCTGCTCCCCAAAAGGATTCATGCCATCCGTACTTAGACCAAACCATAAGTTCCTTGCGTCACCTGCAAAGTCTGGGAAGTCTCTCTCGATTTTTCTCCACTGTGACCCATCAGCAGGGTGTCTCAACTCCCCGTCTTTCTTACGGTCTTCTTTGTGCCATCGCAAAAACCTGGCATGCTCTTTGTTTCTGAACATGCGTTTCAACCTTGGTATTATAGGAGCATACCACATAACCTTAGCAGGAACCCTCTTCCGGAGGGGCTCTCCCTCAACATCACCAGGAACATCTCGTCTGATCTTATACCGCAACGTTGCATACCGGACATTTATCTAAATTCTCATACTCCTTACATGTAGAGGATGCGATCATTAATGCATGCATGTATCTTTTGCACATCTAATCCCGGAGGAGAGAGTCTTCTTTGCTTCGTAGGTACTCTCGGGAAGTTCGTTATGTTTTGGAAACTTGACTTCATTATTTTCAGCATCTTTTCAAATGAGGAGTCAGTTAGACCACACTGCCTTCCATCGCAACAATTCCAGGTGGTACCGAGCTTTGTGCTGCCATCTTCACAATTTGGGTACAACAATTTCTTGTGATCTTCTAACATGCCCTCTAACTTCAACTTCTCATTTTCTGTTTCACTCCGCTTTGCATCGAAATGACCCTACCAAGTTCATCACCCTCATCCGATGCCCGTTCTTCACCTTTTTCCTCTCCATTGTATTCCATTGCGATCATCAGTATTCGGAAACATATGATGATAGTTGTTATCATCATCTTCTTCTTCACCATCTTCCATCATAACCCCTCTTTCCCCGTGCTTGGTCCAACAATTATAGTTGGGCATGAAACCTTTCATAATCAGGTGGCCGCGAATGATTTTCGAGGAAGAGTACTCCTTGTTGTTCCGACATTGAACACATGGACAACGTATAAATCCATTCTCTTTGTTTGCCTTAGCCACATTGATAAATTTATCCACGCCTTTGATATACCCGGCTACCCGCCGGTCACCGTACATCCATTCCCGACCGTTCATCTGCATCATATAAGTAAGTTTATCAAAAAACAGGACGTCATAAATAGTGAAATAACCAATTCACACCGACACATGAATTGTATCAATGACCTAGAAAAGATAAGATTGCTAACCTCGATCGAGGGAAATAAAGAGGAGAAAGCTCAAGTGCGTCTCGGACACCTTCTATATTTTTGTTCTATGAGAAATTCAACGGGATTTTTCACTCAAACATTTCAACAAACACCTTCAATGCATGCATGAAAAAAAACTAGCACACACCTTACACCATTCGAAAAAACAGAGTGGAGGCAGAGGGGGCTGGGGCGTTGCATTTATAGAGGGCAAGGGGTCTTTAGTCCCGGTTGAAGCCAGCAACCGGGACTAAAGGTGCGTGCCAGGCCACGTGGCTGTGGCCAAACCTTTAGTCCCGGTTGGTGGCTCCAACCGGGACGCATGCCCCCTTACCAACCGGGACCCATGCCCCCTGGCCCCGTGCCCGCTCCAACCGGGACGCGTGCCAGCATTAGTCCCGGTTGGTGGCGCAACCGGGACTAATGCTCCGAGGGGTCGCGAACGGATGGCCCTTTTTCCTCTAGTGGCACAGTCTGAAACTCCCTCTTACCATCCTAAATTCATGGTGATTAACCACTTGAATGCACCCATGGATCCTCATGTCTCCACACTTAGCGCACACACGATCCACTTTATACATATAAGACATAAGCCATAATATATACCCTAACAATTGAGATTCGGCGCATATGCAAACATCTCGACGGTTCAGATAGGATGGCCAAGGGCAATGTTCTGCACTTGATTCAACCAACACAATTTTGTCCCAGCCATACTATATAAAACGTGAAATTTTCTGTCGATTTCACGGCTATGAGATGAGATATTTGAATAATACAAAAGTCTAAAGAAGCGAGAATCGTTGCATATTTAAATATCTCATCAATCGCCCCAAAGCATAAGGCAATGGGATAATGTCACGATTTTCTGTTTTCTTTATACTTAGGTACGAGATGAGGTATTTGGGCCTCGGACTTTAGCATCACTTTCCAACATATCCATCTAGAATTTGAGCTCAAGTTTATTATCTAAAGCATTATCTAACACCTCTATCTAGAATTTGACACCAAGTTTAATATCTCTAAAGTATATCTAACATATCTATCTAGAATATGAGCCCAAGTTAAATATCTAAGCACTATCTAAAACACTATCTATCTAGAATTTCTGAATTGCAATTAAAAAAGGAAGGCACGGCGGGTGGCTCACCGACGACGGAAACGGTGCGGGTGCGGCGGTCGATGGCTCGGGGACGGGGCGTTTTCCACGACGAAGGCGTCTCGAGTGAACGCGGCAACCGGCGGATCGAGGAGTGTCTGTTGGGTTGGGAGAGAGGGTCATCAGATGCAGGGTGCATGGCGGTGGGCGCACGGGGTTGCGGGTCGGGAGAGGATAGGGAGAGCGTCGGATGCGGGGTGATGGCGACGGTCGTGCCCACAGGGTGAGTGGAGAGAGAGAAATGAGACGCGTGTGTGAGACACACATGGTGAGGATATTGGCCGGATAACTTTAGTCATGACGTTCAAAAGTATCAACGCCACCGATACAATATATTTTAGTGGTGTTTATTTTACTTGGATGTCACCACTACGTTGCCACGGCTGCACCCGTGGAACCCATTTTCTCGTGACATTTGCATATTTGTGGACGCCACCACTAGGGTTTAGTGGTATTTTGCCAGAAAGTGGTGGCGTATTATATTATTATGCGTCCACTAGTAAAATAATTGCTGGGTTTTCTTACTAGTGTCGATGGATTGAGCTATAGGCGAGGTAGTAGATGTCAGGGATTTTATCCATCTCATCGGCGTGATGTTCTTGTGGGGCGAAGAAGAACATATTTGTGTTGACAAAGATCAGGAGCGATATAGCGGCGACCATGAGGTTCGTGCAATGATGTTGGTGTAGATAGTACCAATGGCGGGATGATCTGAAGGATTGACGACACAAGTTCTAATCTACGAGCTGTGTTAGCTCCCAAAGTACCGAATGACCCAAAGTCCCTTCGTCCCTCCGGCCGGCAATCGGTCCCGAGCCCTCCTCTCAAAACCACCACGGTTGGGAGGCCGCACGATGCCACAACCATATGTGCAACATGCAAGTGATCCACCGGCGTCTGCAGGCATGTGAAGTACACTAGTAGTACTCCTTTCGTTCCATAATACGCGCATAATTTTTCATACAAATTAAACTTTGTAAAGTGTTTGATCATGAATTTATAAAATAATATGAATATATATGATACGACGTGCATATGATATAAAAATATATTTTAAGGCAACAATAACATTAATTTTATATTGTATAAGTTCATATTTGTATTAAACTATTTGGTCAAACATTGTAAAATTTGACTTCTGATAAAAATCTTATATGCAATATAAATTGGGACGGATGAAGTACTATCCAACTCTTTTTGATGTAGTTTGTAGATGTATTAATGCAGCATAGAAAGTAGCATTGATTTAAGCTCCATAATAATTGGTGAAATAGTACAAAACTGGGTCATATATCTACCACTCACTCTGTCCCTAAAAAAGATATCACAGATTTGTCTAGCTTTACACATATATATATGTATACTAAAATATGTTTCATGTGTAACTAGATAAATTTGCTGACTTTCTTCTCAGGACAGAGGTTTTTTTCTTGCGAAACGTTATATAATTCAACCTGGAGGTGGCCCGCTAAATCACTCGGGGCGCTATTTTTTCTTGGTAACTATGTGCACAACTTTCTTCCATTGTTTTTTTTTTTGAGATTTTCTTCCATTGTTAACCTTCCGCAACTAATGTAGGTTATGTTAGGTCTCGGGCTCCGCTCAGCGATTCTGGATCTTAATTCTCTCGACCTCGTTTGGCCGGCGGCGAGATCTTACGCCCCATCGCATCTCTCTCCAATAGCCCAGACTCCTCCTCCCAATTGTCTCCCCTTCGATTTTTTGATCTTCTGCATGGGTTCGAGGCGATCACGGGGTAGAACTTGGTCAGCTGCCCGCCCTTGGCTCTGGGTTGATTCGATCGGGTCTGGAGATGTCAGGGAAGGAGAAGCAGGCATTAAAGGACACTTCCGGAAAGACTTGCGCTAGCTGATGTTTTTTTTGATAAACTTGATGTGTGGGTGAGGGTTCTTAAGCTCCCTTTTGGTTTGATGAATGATCAGCGCGGAAAGAGCTTTTTTAGTCGGCTGGTGTAACACCCGGCCTCTTCGAACCATAAACTTGATGTGTGGGCGAGGGTTCTTAAGCTCCCTTTTGGTTTGATGAATGATCCGCGCGGAAAGAGCTTTTTTAGTCGGCTGGTGTAACATCCCGGCCTCTCTGGACCGGCGGCTGTCACTCCTGTCAAGCTCAATAGGATCTAGACTAATCCCACAGGCTAACACTGTTTTTTCTGCGCATTTTGTCCTCACTCGTGTGGTGTAACACCCCGGCCTCTCTGGACCGGCGACTGTCACTCCTGTCAAGATCAATAGGATCTAGACTAATCCCACAGGCTAACACTGTTTTTTTCTGCGCACTTTGTCCTCACTCGTGTGCATCCAGTACCCACTTCCCGGTCGGTCACCCATCCTAGAATTGCTCTATGCCAAGCACGCTTAACCTTAGAGTTCTTTTCGAATGAGCTTCTGGAAAAGAAGTTGCAACTTGTTAGTATGGGTATACTATCAATCCTATTAAGCCATGCGCCAGGGTCTCACATACACTCACCCTTAGAAGATCGACGTCCTCGTCGATCAATCACAAGCCAGGAACATCCCCTCTTTGCATACGTTTGTGCGTCCAGTGCCGGCACATGTGCCATGCCGTGTCCACTCCGGGCCACACGCGCCATGCGCCACATGTCCACCGCTGACCAACACACGCCCGTTTAACTGCGAGGGTCAGCTCTGATACCACTTGTAACACCCCGAACTCTCCGGACCGGAGGTTTTCACTCCCGACAGCTCAATAGGATCTCTAGACTAACCCCACAGACCAACACTAGTCTTTTCTGCGCACTTTGTCCTCACTCATGTGCACCCGGTACCCGCTTCCCGGTCGGTCACCCATCCTAGAATTGCTCTAGGCAAAGCACGCTTAACCTTAGAGTTCTTTTCGAATGAGCTTCTAGAAAAGAAGTTGCAACTTGTTGGTATGGGTATACTATCAATCCTAGTAAGCCATGCGCCAGGGTCTCACAGCTGGGTAAAGTTGAAAAGATGGATGTGGATGGTAAGAGTGGTGCATGGGGCGACTATCTGCGAGCTCGTGTTCTTGTCAATGTGAATGAACCCTTGATGAGATATCTATCGATGTTCTTGCAACGCCGTCAAAAGACCGATCACTACTCTGCCATGTATGAGCATATGCCAATGTTCTGCTTCTATTGTGGGTTGATTGGACACTCGTCATTGAGGTGCCTGACTGAAATGAATCGTATGGGCACCTAGAGGGGGGGGGGTTGAATAGGTGCTACTCAATTTTTACTTCCTTTTCAATTTTCGGCTTGACACAAAGTAAATTCTCTAGATATGCAACTACGAGAATTTCCCTATATGCAAACCTATCTACTAAACACGTAAAGAGAGGAGCGAGGAAACCGCAGTGGAGCACGTGGAGACACATGGATTTGTTTTACCGTAGTTCCTTCCTTGTTAAGGGAAGTACATCTGCGTTGGAGGGGTGTGCGGTTCTAAG
Organism: Avena longiglumis; assembly: GCA_030063025.1. NCBI lineage: Eukaryota > Viridiplantae > Streptophyta > Magnoliopsida > Poales > Poaceae > Avena > Avena longiglumis. The sequence goes on along the minus strand of CP125975.1, from coordinate 440,749,387 downwards.
ACCACCACGCCAGAATAGGCCTCATCCTATTCTCCGATGGATCACTCCACGAGAGGCCTGATACACCTTCTCCACTATTGGTACCCTTCGAGGCGGGAACCAGTGCTTTTACAACTCTAGCAGGGCACACATCCACAACCAAATTGGAGGCTCCCGTAATGAAAACAGAACAAGGATTATCAAAATAATCAAAACAAGGATCTAGATATTTGCAGGAAATACTAGATCAAAGGTTCCCTAAATGAATGGAGAGGAGATGAAGCGCTTGATTGCTGTTGATGAAGATCGAGCCCTCCTTCGATTCCCCAAGGAACAGGGCCTTTCGATGGATGAAGGTGAAGATCTCTTGGATGGAACTTGAGGAGCAGATCTTGTATTTTTTGAATGAACCAAGAGTTCTGGCAGGAGGGGGATAATGGGTTTAAATACCCCCTGCCCAAAACTGGCCGTTGGAGAACTTTGGGGGCGGATTATCCGCCCCTCACTAGGGACGGACTATCCGCCCTGGGGAAAAAATCCGCCCCTAGACGGGAAGTCGAGGGAAAATCCGCCCCCACACAGTGGGTCGTACCGAACTTGACTTGGTGAAAATCCTCGAGGGGGCGGATTATCTGCCCCCCTCAAGGGGCGGACTGTCCGCCCCTAGGGGAAATCCGCCCCAAAGACGGGAAGTCCGGGGGAAATTCCGACCCCCTCTCTGATTCACGCGCCGTGGCAACCTTTGCAAAAATCCTGGGGGGGGGGCAAACTATCCGCCCCCTTGAGGGGCGGATTATCCGGTCTGGGCAAAAACTCCATCCCTGTCCGGAAAATCCAGGAGATATTCCGCCCCCCATACAGTGGGTTGCGCCCTTGCACCCTTTTGAGATTAGGGAAGGGGGGATTATCCGGCCCCTGGTAGGGGCGGATTATTCACCCCCCAAAACCACTTTGAAGCTCCTTTTCAATGTTAAGATCTGCAGCACTTTAACACACATTAAATAATCCTTGGTATTGTTATCTAACACAGAAAACATTAGGGATCATGAAATGTTCTTTCATTCTCCCCCTTTTTGGTGTTAGATGGCAATACTAGGATTTGCAATGAAACCTACTAACATCATCTTCAAGAAATGAAAGAGGCTCCCCCTAAATGTGTGCATATTAATAATTTGCATTGGAATACAAATGCACACACTAAGAAACAAGCCAATTTCATAAAATTGACGGCTATAACAAGAATGAGTTAGGAAACATATGTCATACCACCGGGATGTGAAATAGCCAATATGAATAGTGAGAATATTAGTCCTCGAACACATCCCACCATATTGATGCAATCAATAGATAACTTCAGAATTCCATATGACATCAAGATAATTCCATACTCGATAGATCAATCCAGAATTCCATACGGATAGTTCCACAAGATAAATCCAGAATTCCACACAAGATAAACAATAGTGCCACACACGACATAGTCTCATACAAAGGCAAGCATAAATAAGTTCAACACTAAAAGGGAACAAGCAACCGATAGAGAAAATGAATGATAAAAAGGAAAATGCTTGCGCTCGACCCATGCAAATTCGAGACCTAAATAGAACTACTTCTCCCCCTTTGGCATCGAAATGCCAAAAAGGAAGAAGAGCGATGCTAGCTCCCCATAAGATCACTCCTCGTCCTCCTCCTCGTCATCGTAGTCATCCCCGTCCCCTTCCTCTTCACCATACTCATCATCATCATCAACTGGAGGAGTAGGCGCCCTAGGTGATGCAGGAAACAGGTTACTCTCGAGCTCGCCATAATTGATCCCTGAGGTGTTCCACTGAGCAAATGGTTCCGGAGCTGTAGGAGGTGGTGGAAGGCCAGACGCCCCAGACACATGGTGGAGAATAAGCTGCTGGGTGTGGGCCATCTCATGGCTCCTCCGGTAGGCATCATACTGGCCCTTGTGAGTGTCGACGCCCATGCAAAGAATGTGTCCCTGAAACCAGTTAGCTGCTTGACCTCATATGCCATTGGGGACACCGCGGGCCGGCGAACACTAGCCCGTGCATCGCGCATGAAGGACTCGGGGCAGTGGAAGGGTGAGAGGTGTTTTGTGCCTTATTGTAGATCTTCTTGGGCTTATGCACTCCATCCAAATTGTTTCCAAACTCCTCATGTGGCAGCATGTGCTTGATGAGCATCATAATGTAGGGAGCAAAAGGGATGGAGAGCCTGTTGAACATAGCATCAGTCATCTTATGATAAATATAGTCCATACCATGCAACTTGTAGCCTGTAGCCGAATCAGCATTGGTGGCACACTCATGTGCAAAAGCAAGCAAGGGGACCAAGTGACCACAGATCTTATCATTGTTGCCCCCACTCAGAGAAATGTTGTTCTGGAACAATCCTACAAGATCTGCATATAATGGAGAAATACTAGAAAAGGTACCGGCAACACCATCAGACGTCAGGCAAGGAGAAAGAGCAGTATCCTTTGTGGGCTTGATAGGAGAAATGATGCGGTGGCCAGAAGCTGTGTCACGCCCATGAAAGGCATACCCGAGGACCTGACCAAAAGTGCGGAAGTCGAACTGAATCATAGTGGTCCTGGTCATCCACTTCATGGTGTGAAGCTCATCTCCGCAAATCACAAGGGTAGAGAAACACTGCTTCACAACAGAGGAGTCATAGTGGCACTGTAAGGTCATAAGATGGTGCAGACCCATCTTACCGGTCACATCCAAAGCCTCACGAAGTCTTGCCTTGGTTTGAGCCTCATTCAAATTCAGAGGATGCATAGGGCGTATCTTGGGAGTAGCATAAACATCATCATGAATGGACCTGAAGTGGGAGCACCAAAACATGCTATCTTCCGGAGACCATCACTATCAGCCTCGACATATTAATCAATGTGGCGAATGGAGGAGTACTCAACGTTTTCCATGGCCTTGTAGTTTACATGGGACTGCTTGCCCTTGCCCTTGCGAGAGGTGGTCCTCTTGGCCTTCCTAGATGACTTGGCCATCCATTCAGACTCTCTTTTCAACCTTTGGATTTCAGTCTCATCAACAAGCTTACCCTCTTTGTTGGGCCTGAGATAACGGGCACGAGGACGATGCTTGTAGGTCTTGGGAGCACTGGAACCACCTGTGAGAAGCAATAGATAGGTAGCATGGGGATAAGCATACACACAAGTCCAAGCGGAATATTAGATACTGTACGAAAACAATCCATGGTGCAATGATGCGCAGTAGGAAAATCTGAGACAAAACCAAAATAGGCAGTAAACCTCCAGGCTGGATTATTCGGCCCTTCAAGGGGCGGATAATCCGCCCCCATGAAAATTTTCGGTTTCATCCCAGATTTACCATGGCAACACGGATCGGGCACTAGGGTTGCAATACTACAGAATCTAACATGCAAGGGAAACACATAGTATCTTCTACAACGAGTTTTCCACCACCAACAAGAATATCCATACACGAGAGATGGATGAGGGAGTTACCCTCACTTATTGGAGGAAAAGCTCGGAGGAGAAGGTACCCGGAGGCGCTGGGAAGAAGATCCATGGGGAGACCGGAGAATCCGGTGGTCGAATCGACTTCGAGGAGGGGCGGAGGCTCCAGCGGCGGCTTGGGGCAGGACACGGGTTGGGGGAGGACGGGATGATATATTTGAGACCCTCCTCCCCGAGCCCAGTCCTTAAAGGACTAATTCTCCCGAGGCGGATTATCCAGCTCTCGCTTGAGGAGGATAGTCCCCCCCTCTAAAATTTCTGTTAGCACAGAATCAGGCCGGAGAACCCCATGCAAACCCCTCGCAAGTATACAAAGGACTTATGTGCAAGAATAGATGGCTCAAGGTGGGAAAAAGGCTTGGGTTTAGAGCAACAAACTGAGATGGTACTACACACCCAAAATTGCAAGAATAAATCAACTAAAAGCCAAGATTGAGTGTGTTTTCCATATGAACATAAGATATGCAAGAAATTCCAAAAAGAGCCAATAGAAACCAACTCTTCTCAAGGAAGAGGGAGGTGGACGAAGCGACCATGTTGGAGAGCATGGCATGACACCACGAAGATGTATCTTGAGTTCAAAACCAATGCTCATCGATGGCCAACATATCACAAAATGATATTAAGGGAAATGATTTTTCTTACTGTCGGCATTATGGGGGGAGGGTTATCCCAATCTATTAGGACCACACCCCCCCTATGTCCATGCCCACATCTAAACCAAATACACGAGGAAGCCCAAGTGAGTATGCAAGGGTGGTCAAGCCAAGCTCCTTGAATCTATGATATTTAGCTCATTCCTCAAATAACAAAACCTTGCTTCATCAAGTGGCTTCGTGAAAATATCATCAAGTTGGTTCTTCGTTCTCACAAGAGATAGCGCAATATCGCCACGAGCAACATGATCCCGAATGAAATGATTGCGAATCTCAATATGTTTTGTCATTATATGCTGCACCGGATTGTAAGCAATTTTAATAGCACTTTCATTATCGCATAAAAGAGGCACTTTGTCACAACTGACACCATATTCCTTTAAAGTTTGCCTCATCCATAATAAATGTGTATAAGCACTTGCAGCAGCAACATATTCAGCATCGGCTGTTGATAGTGAGATGCAATTTTGTTTCTTCGAAGACCAACACACTAGAGACCTGCCCAAGAATTGACATGCACCAGAAGTTGATTTTCTATCATCCTTGTCACTAGCCCAATCTGAATCAGTATATTCACATAGATAGAAACTAGAGCCTTTGGATACCATAAACCAAAATTTGGGGAATGAACCAAATATCTGAAGATTCTCTTGACCGCCACTAAGTGGCTTTCTTTAGGAGCGGCTTGGTACCTTGCACGCACCCCTACACTCAACACGATATCGGGTCTAGATGCGCAAAGGTAAATGAGAGAGCCAATCATGGATCGGTATACCTTTTGATCCACATCTTTACCCCTTGGATTAAGCTCAAGATGACATTTAGTTTGCATTGGAGTAGCAATGCCATTGAAATCCATCATCTTGAACCTCTTGAGCATGTCTTGGATGTATTTAGCTTGATTAATAGAAGTTCCCTCTCTAAGTTTCTTGATCTCGAATCCAAGAAAGAACCTTAATTCTCCCATCATAGACATCTCAAACTTGTCAGTCATAATCTTTGAAAATTCATCATGAAAATCTTGATTTGTAGAGCCAAAAATAATATCGTCTACATATAGTTGGCATACAAAAAGCTCCCCGTTAACCTTCTTAGTAAAAAGAGTGGGATTGATTTGCCCAACTTCTAATCCACGGTCTAACAAAAGCTCTTTAAGGTGCTCATACCACGCACGTGGGGCTTGTTTAAGGCCATAGAGCTCCTTATCAAGTTTGTAAACATGGTTCGGAAACTCGGGATCCTCAAAACCCGGGGGTTGCTTAACATATACCAACTCATGTAGATGACCATTAAGAAAAGCACGCTTAACATCCATTTGTTGTAATTTAAAATTATGATGAACAACATAAGCTAGAAGGATACATATGGACTCAAGGTGAGCCACATGAGCATAGGTTTTGCCAAAATCGATGCCTTCCACTTGAGATAATCCTAGAGCCACCAGCGTTGCCTTATTCCTTACAACAATGCCATTTTCATATTCCTTGTTCTTGAAAATCCACTTTGTGCCGATAACATTGTGGCAATCTTTGGGTTTTTCAAAAAGCTTCCAAACTTTGTTACGCTCGAAATTATTCAGTTCTTTATGCATTGCAACCACCCAATCTGGATCTTCAAGAGCATCAATGACCTTCTTTGGTGATGGTGCTTAGATGATTCGCTGGGAGACCCCAAGAGGAAAGTGTGATGAACACAACAACAAGTTTTCCCTCAGTAAGAAACCAAGGTTATCAAACCAGTAGGAGGAAGGAAACGACTCAAAGGTATTGCTATCAACTTGGAAACCTGCACAAAACAAACTCAAGACTTTGCGCTAATGAACAGTGAGGTTGTCAATCTCACAGGTTTGCTGAAAACAATGGGTTAACTGTATGGTGTGGAAGGTAATAGTGGTTTGCAGAAAGTAAACAGTAACAGTGGAAGATGTATCAATGGTAAAGATTGGACCGGGGTCCATAGTTCACTAGAGGTGTTCTCCTTAAGATAAACAAACATGGCATGCTGGGTAAACAAATTACAGCAGGGCAATTGATAGGACTGAGCAAGGCATAACAATGCAATACTAGACATTCATGATCCTATGAGATTCTATTGGGCAATATAACAAGATACATAGACCGGCATCCAACTACATCTATGAATAGTAATCCACCTTCAGGTTATCATCCGAACCCCCTCTAGTATTAAGTTGCAAGCAATGGATAACTGCAATAAGCAAATTGTGTAAGGTAAAAAATCCACTTGTTCCATGAAAAAGAGACTCTTCTTTTCTCCCTAGTGGAAACATCACATCTACAACCTTAGAGATTTCTGTCACTTCCCTTATATTAAATAGAGGCATGAACCCACTATCGAGCATAAGTACCCCCTCTTGGAGTCACTAGCATCTACTCGGCCAAGATATCTACTAAAAACGGAGAGCATGCAAGATCACAAACAACACAGACATGATAGAATCAATAAGAGAAAACCATTAATCAATCTGACATAGTAATCTCAATATCCATCGGATCCCCACAAACACAACATGCATGATTACAAATAGATGATCTTGATCATGAACAAAGATCACAAGATCTAAACATGGTATCACAAAGGAGGAGATACAACAATCTAGCTACTACATGGACCCATAGTCCAAGGTGGAACTACTCACACTTCATACCGGAGGCTGGCATGATGAAGAATAAGGCCTCCATGATGATCTCCCCTCCGGCAGGGTGCCGGGAAGATCTTCATATCCCCCAACCTAGGGACGATGGTGGCGGCGGCTATAGACGGTTTCGTGGAATATTGATCGGGTACTTAGGGTTTTGGAATTGGGGGTCTTAATAGGCGAAGAGGCGTGGCAGGGGGGGCAGCCAGGGAGGCCGCACCCTCCAGGCGTGGGCTAGGGTTAGCCACGTCGCAAGGGGGTGTGGCCCCCTGGTTTCTCCCCTCCGTATTGTACTCTGGTTCCGTGTTCCCCATAGTAAAATATTGACTTTGGCTTTTGTCCCATCCAATTCCAAGAATATTGATTTTCTACCTTTTCTCGAACCAAAAACAAAAGAAAACAGGAAACTAGCATTGTGGCATCTTCTTAATAGGTTAGTCCAGAAAAACATATAAAAACACCTCGAAGTGTAGACAAAGCAAAGCAAAGTAGATACTAAACAAGCATGGAACATCAAAAATTATAGATACGTTTCCGACGTATCAAGCATCCCCAAGCTTAACTCCTACTCATCCTCGAGTAGGTAAGTGATAAAAATAATAATTTTTGAGGTGACATGCACCATCAAAATCAAGATCAAACCATTTGCAAGCATTGAAAGCTGGGATCAAAAAACTCTAAACATGAGCATGAAAGATGGAGTTTTAACAGTAAGACAAAGTAACTATGCATGCAACATGAAAGGTTACAAACAAAGATCATGAATAACATGCATTGAAAAATGTTTGTTTGTTTGTTTCACATACAGAAAACATAGCATAGTGGCATTCAGCTTGTCCCTCATGGAGTAGCAAATAGATGCATAGGACACCTTCAAAGTTCATAAGAATGACTAGATACAAATATCACAAGAACAAGTAATATCAACAATATGCATCAATCAATAAGTTTTGGGACAATGCACATAGAACTAAGAATGGTAACTATGCTCTCTTAATTGGTGCCTAAGGATAGAAGGTGAAGACTCAATATAATAGTGGAAGAAAGGCGCTTCATAAAGGGAAGCAGGGATTTCAAGTTTCAAAAAGAGCTTCCAAAAATTATGGTACTTGTTAGATTTCAGCTCTCATTGCCCCTATCATTAGCATCTTGAAGTGATTAAGGTTAAAGTGAACAAACTATGGAGTATATGTTTGACAAAGTATAAGTTGGAAATCTCATGTCCCTTGAATACGAGGGACGCTCTTCATGCTACTAAAGTTTAGTTACTTGCAAGTTATTGTCATAGTAAGTACACGTGTATCATAGAGAACCTCCAACGGGGTACCCCTTGCACATTATACATGAGCTATCCCATAATAAAAATGACAAGGCAAGCAGACAATGAGCATCTCAGCAATCTTCTCATTTATCATGGGAAAATGGTGCCTTTTTCTCTCTTTCCTCTTTTCTCATATTTTTTCATTTTCTCAATCTCTTTTTTATAAGAAGAATGCTTCATAGATATCACTATGGTGATACTGCAAGTTCATGATTAGGCATGGCTTAGGCTAGCAGCCCATGCATTTCTCTAACACACATACATAACTCCATGGACTTACAAGCTCCCCTTTCATTTCACACGGATGACATCCATAGACAAAATCGCATGATATAAACTATGTACAATGTACAAGTGCAATGTTGAAAGCGTTTCTCATGACATCACGGTTCTGCTAATTCCAAAGTATAAGTTCAAGCATATACAACATAGATGACACAATGGTTTAAGTTTATTAGGGGTAAGAAAAATAAAGTGTGCCATCAAGTTCGTGAGAGCTTTAATCATTAAGTTTTCACATAACAAAAAGACTTCTTAATTGGAAGATAGATGAAAACAAGAATATACTTGGAATGGTGTAACACACCATGCATAGGAATTTATAGTGGACACTTTGTAATAACTTGGTTTCTTGGGAGTTGGATGCATGATAATATCTTACTCATACAAGTGGAGGCTAGCAAAAGACTAGGAGCGACCAACTAAGAGAGCAATAATGGCCATAATCATGCAAAGCGACAAAACATTACTAATGAAAGCATAAAGTTGTACCACAAGTCAAGGACTAAATGATCATAGAGGCTATGGTGACTTGTTCATAGTCATAACATGGTGTGAGCATGTGCCAAGTCAACCCAAACAAAGCATCAAAGGAGAATACCACAATACTATGCTTTTGTATGCTAAAACAAAGCATGATTCCTTCAAGGCACATTAAGCAATCCTAATTGTTTGGAACAAGTCATGCTACAACAATAATAACTAAGCATAAGGTCAAAACAATATATAGCATGACATGCTAAAGTCTAAGTCACAGTCAAAGCAAGCTCCTCTTGTACTAGTCAAGCAAGAACTTTCTACTCCTCTCCGACACCAATCAACTTATTTGAAACAACATAGTGAGAACGGGGGTCCAAACTACTTTTATTCAAGCAAACTAAGCAAACAAAACGAAAACTAAGGAGCTCCAAGAACAACACAATAGTGCATGAAACAATAAAAATGAAGTGTCTAGAAAGACCTGAGCTTTTTATTGATGAAGAAGGGGATGCCTTGGGCATCCCCAAGCTTTGAAGCTTGTAACTCTTGAATATTTCTTGTGGTGACACGGGGTGGCATCCCCAATCTTGAGCTTTTGTATATTCTTCATCTCATTACATCATTCTTTCTCTACACCTGAAAATTTTCCTTCATACAAAACTTCACACAATCTTCATTAGCAACATTAGTGTATTCAAAAGATATTAGACCTTTGGGTTTAGCTTTAGAACAACAAAACTTTCACTAAAAACACAAGCTACTGTGTCGTGGGAATGGCCACGGCAGATGCTACAATCGGCAGCGAGTAGTAGAACTAAGGGCAAGGGCGGCTAGCCATCTGTGGTGCGAGATGAGGGCGGAGACACAAGGATTTACCCAGGTTCGGCCCCCCGGAGGGTAAAGACCTACTCCTGCTAGATTGTATTATGGAGAGAGTACAAGGGCGATCTCGACGACTAGGCGGCGAGTCGCTGGGGTGTATGATGGAACGTGTCCTCTATGCGTACCCTAGGGAGGTTTATATAGGCTCACCTCGCTAGGGTTTACAGATCTACAACAGAATTAGTTAAGGACTCTGAGGGTTCTTGACCTAATCCGACTGGGCCTAGCTATGCTTCTAGGCCTCCAGCTTCCAGTCGCCTGGGTCCTTGCCAAGTCTCGATCCAGTCGCTATCCTGCAGGCCCACTCGCTGGCAGCTTGGGCCAGTAGGAAACGTCCTACTGGGTATTCCCCGATCGACATATCCCCATCAGTAGTCCCTGAGGCCGTCGTTGATTCGTCGTAGGTGTTCGTTGGCAGTCGGAGTATGCGGGTCCAATTCGGACGCCCAGTAGAATCGGCGGTGGACTCCTGAATAAAGGAAAGAACTAGTCATTTTAGTCGCAATAACGGCGACTAATCGAATCGTAGCTTGGAAAATAGGTCGGCGAGTAATTGAGTCACTATTATAGTGATCAGGTCGGTAAATCATCAAGTCGCTGAAAACAACGAGTCGAGTGGATGAAGTTGGACCATTAGCGCTGGTCAAAGTAGCCGTTGGGTAATCCAATGGTAATATCGACGTAATTACCGCGCAGTAATGGCTCCCCGAAGATGGCGGGTAGCAACCGCTATATAAGGAGAGTGACGGGTGAGGGAAGAACATTCCCACACTTCGTCCGATCTCGCGCATTCCCAATCCTCCTTTCCACGCAGCGACCAGAGTGACCCAGAGAATCTCATAGCCCCAGATCCCTCAATCGACGGCGCCTCCGGCGGAACCATGGGGAATATCCAAGTGCACGAAGGTGCTGTTGAAGTTGTTCGAGGAGGCAGGGATCCTCCGCACCGGGAGATGGCGCATCCCCGTGGCTGGAGAGGTGATTCCAGATCCGCGCGAGGGGGAGTTCATCTGCTTCACCAGCCATCTGGAGCGGGGGCTCGGATTCCCCACTCCCCTCTTCTTTCGCTGCTTATGCGCCTATTACGACATCCAACCGTCGGACCTAGGGCCGCATAGCATCGAGCAACTCGCCCTCTTCGTGGCATTCTGTGAGTGCTACCTGGGTTGCCGACCGTATTTCCCCTATGGCAAGAACTGTTCCACGGGAGGATCAGCCGCGAAGAAGCAGGTGACCCGATGCTGGCCGCGGGCGGCCTGACCTTTTAGCTGAATTCGAAGGCGTCCTTATTCGATCTGATGCTGCCGAAGAAGGCGTCAAATGAATGGAAGAAGAGTTGGTTCTACGTGACCGAGTCGCCTCCGGCCGACGAGGTGGCGCTTCTCATGTACTCCGCCGACCGGCCCGAGCCGCGTTGGCTCCAAGTCACCAAGCTCCTGTTGGACCAGATGATCCGCAACCTGAAGAAGAAGGGCCTCCAGACCATCAATTTGTACAATTTCTGTTTTGGGAGGCGGCTGGTGCCTCTGTCCAGTCGCGCCCACTATATGTACGAATACACGGGCAAGGACGACCCGACGGAGTCCTGTCACGCCGAGTGGAGGCTCCAGGACTACACCTTGGCCTTGAAGAAGATCACCGAGGCAAAGTACCTTGATGCGAAGGCCGGTGTCTCCCCTTACACCGCGAAACGCCAAGCTCCAACGGTGAGTCCTTTTACACTTTGCGCACTTCGCAGTCGCAGTTTTGCATTCACGGTCATGCTAACTTCATTTTGTTGTCGTAGTTGTTCCAGGTGGTGGAAGGTTGGCTTCCACCCGCATACGACGAGAATTCGACCTCGTCCGGTGAGGATGAAAGTGAGTCTTCACCCGACAAAGGAGATGTCAGGAGTGACAGGGGCGGTGATGACGACGATGATGACGATGGTGGCGACGAGGCCGTGGATGTCGCCACACCCACAGTTCGCAAAACTCGCAGGCATCATCAGCGTGAGCTCGAGGCTAGCAAGAGCCTCGAGGCTCACGACGAAGACGAGAACAAACTCCCTGAACACACCTCGCGGCGCGAAGCTATGCCGTCGAAGAAGAAACCACCGCCACCGAAGAAGAAGAAGAAGCCGGCTAAGCTGGTATCACCGCCTCGGTCTGTGAGTACCTCCGATGCTACCAGCGCATCCGAGGAAGCTAAAGCCGACGCACTGGTGCATGCGACCGCGGTGGCCGGTGCGGCCGTTGTGGAAGGCGAGATGTCGTTGGCGTCGCTGCCACCGCCTTTCGTCCCAATCACTGGGCTCATGGCCACTCCAGCCGCAGGGACCTCGCCGCCGAGGGGAGCTCCCGAGGCGATCGCCACTGAACCTCCTACAGCGGCCTCGTCCTCGAAGAAACCGTTGGGGTCTTAGGCACAGAGTGTGTTCGAGATGGGCCTCAGTCAGAAATTGGTGCCAGAGTTGGAGAAGCCGGCCAGCATTCGTACTGGCCTATGTTTTATCCCAGTCGCCAAGTGAGTGTTTCTTAATCCTTTCATTTGTCTTCTCAATTTATGTCTGACTGGCGAGTTTACTGACGGAGTTGTTCTGCAGGACTGGAGTGAAGAAAATAGGTCACCCTTCGGTGGCCAAGGTTCCATCGGGTGCCGCGGAGGCACCAGTCGACCCTTCGAAGAAGAGGAAGGGCGACAAGGTCGAGGCGCCTGCTGAAGGCGCAAAGAAAGCAAAGGGCGACGAGGTCGTCATGATTTCGGACGAGCTGGCGGTCGACCTGAGCGAGGCTCCAATTGCAGTGGACGCAGCCCTAAGGGCGACGGTGGACACAGAGTCGCAGCGGGCGAATCCTATGCCCTTGGTTGGGGTGACAGGCCCACCTTCGAGTGGTGCGGGAGCCGCGGTGGCGACGTTCCCTCGCTTTGTAGCGAGGGCCTCCGCGGCGAGTGCATCGGTGCCATCGAGCCAATTGCCCGAGGCCACCGGCACAGAAGTCGAGCAGCGTCACGGGCGTACTCCATTCTTGCTCCCATCGGTGGATGCAATGGAGCTTCACGACATGATAGGCGCCGCCATCCAGGTATGTATAGTCCCCGAGGATCGGGCCACTGAATTTCAGTGGTTGGATTCTTATTGTTTTTCAAGTCCAGTGCCCGAGTGGCTGGTTGCTGAATTTCAGCGGTTAGGCACTTAGGATTTTTGTTGCCCAGTCCTCGAGTGGCTAGTCACTGAATTTCAGCAGCTAGGCACTTACGATTTTTTCGCTGCCCAGTCCCCGAGTGGCTAGTTGCTGAATTTTAGCGGCTAGGCACTTAGGATTTTCGCTGTCCAGTCCCCCCGAGTGGCTAGTCGCTGAATTTCAGCGGCTAGGCACTTAGGATTTTTGTTGCTGACACTTACATGGTTGCGCAGGGCCTGCAACGCGAGTCGGCGGAGTGTCTTGCCGCCAAGGAGCGTGTGGAGAGGGAGCTCCTCGTTGTCCAGGACACAAACAAGCAGCTTCGAGCGACTGCGGGTGAGTGGCCATCGTGCTTGGTGCTGGTCGTAAACCTTGTTCATTTCATAATCGTGGTGTTGTTGATGCAGAGAATAGCGCAACCGCGATGGAGAAGGCTCGTCAGGGCCTGGTTTCGGCGAGTGAACTGACGGCTGCACAGTCGACCTTGAGCGCCGTGGAGAAGCGAATCGCTGAGCTGGAGCGTGAGCTCAAGGAGGCGAGGGCGGATGCGACCTCGGCGGATGGCCGGGCCAAGGAAGCCGTTGCTTCTGCTGCTGAGGAGTGGAACATGTCATACGCGCTCATCGCCGGGCTGCAGGATGACCTCTCCGGCCTTCAGGATTTCATCACGGAGCGCTGCCGCCCGTTGATTGGTGAGTTTTTCTTTGGCGAGTCCCGGAGCGTGTGGGTCGCGTTATTTTGCTGGAGCCTCCCTTAATATTTGCTTGTGTGTTGCAGGCCTGATAACTGATAATGTCGAAGAAGCGCAGTCGTACGACACCACTCTGGTTGATTCTTCCGCGCTGTCAACGACCTGCACCCGGGCGTATCTGCAGGAGATCTCGCCCACGGAGGTGATTCCCAGCGACCTCGTCGAGGTCTGACGCTACCTGGAGAAGGCCCCAGCTGTTGTAGAATTCATGGCGCGGTCGGCCTTTCGTCGTGGTGCGGCGACTGCGCTGAGCCTTAGGCTCACGCACTTTCCTGACGACTTAGACCTTGACGACGTCACGAGCGGGTATCCTTCATCGACGGGCGCAGTCGAAATCGCCGAAGTGTTGAAGCTGACTGAGCGGGCTGCGGTGTACGCAAACCGGGTGTGGGCGATGGGCGACCTCATTCCTTACCAGGAGACGGTCGTTGCCTCGAACGACCCCGAACCGGCTCACCGCGACTTCAAGGTGGAGCAGCCGTTCCGTGCGGCCATGGCGGTGAGCTCATGACATACCCGTCGAACCCGTGGATTCCTTTTATCCGTTGTCGCAAGGGTGGTGGCGCCTCATCGTTGAAGCCTGCGGAGTAGAATAGTTTACCGATCGGCGTTAGTTAGGATAAGTATGTAACTACCCTTGTAAGCAAACAAATTTTCTGCTTTGGAGGAATGCAAGGATTCTTTTGTCAGTGTTTTTCGATTTGGTTGTCGGTTGTGCGAGTCCCCGAGTGCGTCCGACCTTTTATGGGGTTAACCTCGTTTTTATGTGTTGTTTGAACTATTAGTAAGTTAAGGTCGACTCGCCATGGCTCGGAAAGCCAGTCGCATGGCGACTCCAAGGGATGCTCTGTACTTAGCCGTTTTCCCGGGCGCGAACAGGGTTAGGTGGCCGAGTCCCCGAGCGTGGTACTTGGCGGTTCTATTCGCATGCCCGAGGTAGGTGACGACGGGGCGCGTTGTGTTAGGCACGTCACCCCACCTGATCCGTGGGACCAATCACGTGGCGAGTCCAGGACGCGCTCTCATACTTGGAATTTTTCCCTAGCCGCTCCTGTTTGGACTGGCGTCAGTCCCCGAGTGGTACTTTGCCATTCGAGTCGCTGCGCCAAGGATGTGGAGGACTGGGTTGCTGTGGGAAGCGAATGCAGTTGTCTTGGCTCGGAAAGACAGTCGAGCGAGGCGACTCCGATGCGGCTCCGGGTTGGCTTTTTTCGTGGATGATATGAGGCCTGAATTTTTTCAGTGCCCTCGTATCACACTACTTGGCCGTGCCGGTCGCATCACCAAGGGTTGACTTCTGCGAGTAGCATAGCGCTGTTATTACGAGTGCGAGTGGCACAAGATATGGAGAGTGGACACACGTTGTGCGAATCGATCTTCTTTATTTCATAGCGAGTAGGAGGTACATGTCTGGAGTTAAAGGTGTAGAACTTTCGTAGGAGATTTACATTCCATGGCCGCTTGCCGTCGAGTTTTCCATCACCTCAGACGTCGGTGAGGTAGTAGGCGTCGTTTCCCAGGACGCGCCCAATGGCGAATGGTCCCTACCACGGGGGAGAGAGCTTGTGCATGCCTTTCTTGTCCTGGATCAGACGCAGTACCAGGTCTCCTTCCTGGAAGGTGCGGGTCCGTACTCGCCGGCTGTGGTAGCGGCGAAGTCTTTGCTGGTAGATGGTGGTGCGGGAGCGAGCTAGGTCACGCGCTTCATCGAGCTGGTCGACTCCGTCTTGGCGTGCGAGCTCATTGCCAGTCTCCGTGTAGTTGACCACCCGAGGCGAGTCATGCTCGAGGCCGGTTGGCATGACGGCCTCGACACCGTACACCATGAATAAGGGGTTGAATCTTGTCGACCTATTGACGGAGGTGCGGATGCCCTAGATGAAGGAGGGGAGCTCTTCGACCCAGCACCCAGGAGTTCGCTCGAATGGGACATGAAGTCGTGGCTTCATGCCGTGGAGGATGCTCTGGTTGGCGCGTTCCGCCTAGCCGTTGGACTCCGGGTGCGCGACTGAGGCGAGGTCAATTCGTATGTGGTGCTCCTCTCAGAATTCAGCCATGGATCCTTTGGCGAAGTTGGTGTCGTTGTCCGTGATGATGCTGTTCGTTAACCCATAGCGATAGATGAGCTTGCGTAGGAACTTTGTGGCGGCCTTCCCATCGCACTTGCGGACTGGCTTGGCATCCACCCACTTTGTGAATTTGTCGACCGCAACTAGGAGGTGGGTGAAGCCATAGGGGGCCTTCTTGAAGGGGCCTACAATGTCCATGCCCCATACAGCGAATGGCCAGGTGATGGGGATGGTCTTGAGCGCCGAGCTCGGTACGTGAGTCTGACTGGCGTACTTCTGGCACCCGACGCAGCGTTGGACGATGTCGACCGCGTCGGCGTGTGCGGTGAGCCAGTAGAAGCCATGTCGCATGGCCTTGGCGACTAGGGAGCGGGCGCCAGCGTGGTGGCCGCAGTCGCCAGCGTGGATGTCTTGGAGGATCTTGCGTCCTTCTGCGGGTTGGACGAAGCGTTGGAACACGCCGGTCACGCTGCGCTTGTGGAGCTCTCCATTGATGATGACGAAGGATTTGCAGCGGCGTCCTATCATCGGGGCCTCCGTCTCGTCAGCGGGTAGGGTGCCTCCCTCCAGGTAGGCAACATATGGCGCCGTCCAGTCGCTTGGCTCGGTGATCATTGCAACTAGGGCTGCGTCTGGTTGCAGCGGAATTCTGATGTCGATCTTGATCGGGGGAGAGACGGAAGGCTTGGTGATGGTGTCGAGGTAGACGCCGAAGGGTGGTGCGAGTCGAGCCGAGCCAATGCGGGAGAGTGCGTCGGCCTCCTCGTTCTTCCTCCTGTCAATCCACTCGACGGAGTAGCTTGCGAAGTGGCCTCCCAGCTGGTCCACTGATTGGCGGTATGCCGCCATGGTGGGGGAGACTACATCGCAGGTGCCGGCGACTTGCCCGGCGATGAGGTCGGAGTGGTCGTAGCAACGCAGACGATTGATGTTCATCTCCTTGGCTGCTCGCATGCCGTGGAGTAGCGCCTCGTACTCGGCCATGTTGTTGGTGTAGGGGGTGAAGTGGAGGTACAAGACGTAGCGTAACTTGTCGCCCTTTGGGGATGTGAGGACGATCCCTGCCCCTGCACCATCTGCATTCTTGGAGCCGTCGAAGTGTAGGCTCCAGTAATGGAGGTACAACAGTTTCTCTGGCTGCTGGGCCTCCTCCCAATTGGCGAGAGTTTGCGACTTGATTGCCTTGCGCGGCTCGTACCTGATGTTGTGGACGTCGATCTCGATGACCCACTTGACGACTCGCCCGTTTTCCTCACGGTTGCAGATGATGTCCTGCAACGGTGATGAGGAGACGACCGTTATTGGGTGCTCCTGGATGTAGTGCGGCAGTCACCGCTGGGCTCTGAAGACCACATATACCAATTTTTGGTACTGCGGGTAGCGCTGGTGCGACACGGTGAGGACTTCGATGATGTAGTATAGGGGTCGCTGTACCGGGCGCTCCTTTCCCTCTTCTGGTCGTTCGACGACCATGATGGCGCTGACGACTCGCTCGGAGGCCGCGACGTAAATGAGCATAGGCTCCTTGTCAACCGGGGCAGCGAGTAGTGGTGCTACGAGTATAACCTCCTTGAGAGCGTCGAGCACGTCGTCTGCCTCCTTGTCCCACTGGAATGTGGGGTTCTTACGCATTAGGAGATAGAGGGGCATCGCCTTCTCGCCTAACCGGGGGATGAAGCGACTGAGAGCCACGACTCGCCCGGCCAACTTCTGGATGTCGCGCAGGCACTCGGGTTTGCCGAGCCGGGCGATCGTGTTGATCTTGGTGGGGTTCGCCTCGATCCCGCGCTTGGAGACAACGTACCCCAGCAACTGTCCAGTAGGTACACCGAAGGTGCAATTTCTTGGGTTTAGCTTGATCTTATACCTCCGCAGGTTTGCAAAGGTTTCCGCCAGGTCGGCGAGTAGGTCGCCCTGGCGAGTAGATTTCACCACCACGTCGTCGATGTAGACGTGGATGTTGCGGCCAATTTGGCTCGCAAGGCACTCCTACATGCACCTCTGGTAGGTCGCCCCGGCGTTCTTGAGGCCGAAGGTCATGGCAGTGTAGCCGAAGGATCCGAATGGCGTGATGAACGTTGTCTTCTCCTCGTCCTTGACTGCCATTTTGATCTGGTTGTAACCAGAGTAGGCGTCAAGGAAGAATAGCGACTCTGAACCCGCAGTCGAGTCGATGATCTGGTCGATCCGCGGGAGGACGAATTGCTCCTTCGGGTAGGCGCTGTTGAGGTTTGCGTAACGATACACATTCTCCACGTCTTGTTTTTCTTCTCGACCAGGACTGGGTTTGCCAGCCACTTGGAGTATTTGATTGGCGGAATGAAGCCAGCAGCGAGTAGACGCTGCACCTCCTCGGCGATTGCTCGGCGGCGCTCTTCATTGAAGGGCAGCAACGACTGCTTGACGGGTCGCTCTTTGGGGTCGGCGTTGAGTTTGTGCTCAGCGAGTTCCCTCGGGACACCAGGCATGTCGGATGGCTTCCATGTGAAGATGTCATGATTCTCACGTAGGAATTCGATGAGTGTGCCTTCCTATGCTGGGATCATGCCCGTCCCTATCGTCATCGTCTGGCTTGAGTCGCCTGGGACCAGCTCGACGGTGCGAGTGTGCTTCGTCTCCTCGAATGCGGTGGAACCGCCGCCCTCCGAGTTGGGCTTCTTGAGTATGGTGGGGTCGTCATTGTTGACTCCGCTCGTGTACTTGGTGAGTTCCTCCGTGTGGTTCACCTCTGCGGCTATGACGGCGTCGGCGAGCTCAGCTCCTTTGGCCTTGCATTCTGCGGTCATGTCGGGGTCGCCGTGAACAGTGATGATGCCGCATGGGCCAGGGAGCTTCATCGCGTTGTACGCGTAGTGGGGCGCTGACATGAATTTGGCAAACGCCTGACGCCCTAGGACGCAGTGGTACGGGCTATTGAAAGGCACCAGCTCGAAGATGATCCGCCCGGTGCGGAAGTTTGCTGGTGTGCCGAAGGTGACTGGCAACGTCACCTTGCCGATCAGATACGCCTTCCGAACAGGGACGATGCCGTGGAAGGTGGTGTAGGTCGTCTCGATCATCGACTGCGGGATCCACAGTCGCCTGAATGTGTCCAGGTACAGGATGTTGATGGAGCTGCCGCCGTCCATCAGCGTCTTGGGGAGCCAGTAGTCTCTCACCTTGGGCTTGACCACCAGGGCGACTCGACCCGGATATTCGATCCATGGCGAGTGGTCTTCGTGGCTCCAGGTGATTTGTTGCTCGGACCAGTTGAGGAACTTGGGGATGTCGACCTAGGAAAGCGCATTGACAACGACGGCGCGGGCGATGACCTTCTTCTCACTCTTCGTGTTGAAGCGGGTGAAGGTGTGAAGTGAGCCGACGTCGTGGCCGAATTTCCCGCCGTTTGGCGGGTGGTTGTCGGGGTCCTCCCTTGCGCGCCGTGCCTTCTCGATCTCCCTCAAGGAGTGGCAGTCGGCGGTAGTGTGCGTGGCGGGTTTCCCCTTCCTGCTGTGGAACACATAGGGCTAGTTAAGGAGAGCCGCGGGGTCAAACCTCGGCTTCGCCTTGTAGTTTCCACCGTCACGGCGTTGGCCTTCATCGCGGCGAAAGCTCTTGGGCTCGCGTGGAGTGTACCCGGCGTTGGCGACGAAGTCGACTCGCCCGTCACCGCGGCGCTTCCGGTGAGGCGAGTGTTGTTGTAGCGTAGCTCGGGTCGTCTCCCATTGTCGTGGCCGCTCGTGTTGCGATTTCCTCCTGACTCGTCGTCGGTTTCTTGGTTTGGGTCCTCCTCCACGTACCTCTTGGCGATCTCGAGGAGGTCTGGTATGTTGTCGAGTGTTTTGTACACCCTCTTAAGTTTGGCGACCAAGGGCTCGTAGCGGTACGAGGTCTTGAATTAGTGGATCGCGGTGTCTGGGTGGATTCCGTCCGCGTTGTACCACAGGTCGTGCCACCGTTGGACCCAGCTGCGGGTCGACTCGCGAGGTCCCTGGACGCATCTCTCCAGGTCCTCAATGGTGGTGGCGCGGGTGTAGGAGCCCTCGAAGTGCGTGACAAAGGCATCGCGCATTTCCTCCCAGGAGTCGATGCTGTCTGTGGGGAGGGTGTTGATCCATTGCCGGCACGCTCCCCCTCCATCATCAGGGGGAGGTAGAAAGCGGCGAGCAGGTCGCTGTGGCTGGCGATTCCCATCGCCATGAGGTACGTGTCCAGCCACATGGACGGGTCGTACTTCTCAATCTCCTTCGGCTCCTTGAAGTTTGCCGGGTATTTTTTGCCTCGGATCATCGGTCCGAAGCATTGGGGTCCGACTCGGCTCAGCGATCCCCTTGGTTAGCTGTCGTGGCGGTTGGTGAGGGTATGCCTCAAGTCGTCGGGCTGGCGTGCGCGCTAGCTCTGGTTGTTGAAAATGTGTGTTCGCGCGTCGACTGGCTGCCCGTTTGTGTCGACGAAGTTGTTCGCCGGTCGCGGGTCGTTGGTGGAGAGTGCCGCGTGTGCGGGTCGGTGTTGGAGCTGCAGGGGCTTGGGTGGTGGGAAGTTGAGGGAGTTTGCTACCATCGGGAAGCCACTCGAAGCCGCCCTGCTGCCTGGCGAACACGAGTACATGCGACCCTGAGAGTCGGCTCCCATGTTTTGTTGCTCGACGGCCTTGGTGAGTAGAGCCTTGGCATACTGGATATGCAGGGCACCTTCCCCTGTCACGTTGATGTTGTCGACCGCGGCTCGGATCGCGATAATGTTATCCATCGGGGTGGAGAATAGAGGGATGCCATTTGCGTCTCGCTCCCGCGAGGAGACCAGGATTCTTGGATGATCCGGGTGGGGGGGGGGCGTGCGGCCGGGTGGTGGTGGTGGGGCTCCGTTGGCCTATGCGCCTAGTGGTGGCCGGGAGCTTCCTCCTGGCGGCGCGTTCTCGTAGATCGCGCGCTCGGCTATGCGGGCTGGGTTGTTTTCATCGTCGAAGTTCAGGGCGCGGCCCTTAATGGTGGGGTTCAGGCGCGACCTGATGTGGAGTTGGTGGTAGCGCGAAAGCTCCTGCGCCGTCACCTGCTCAAGGCGAAATTTTTTGCGTTCGGCTTGTTCCTTGCGGACCGCCTCCTCCAACCGTAGGAGAAGTTACTTGACCTCCATCGCCGTCGCGGTTGGCGGGATCGGCGTGGAGAAGGGGTCTGGCAGGGCATCCGTGCCAATCGCCATGTAGGCCGCGATGTTGCGACCAGATCCGACGTGGAGGTCGCCGGAGTTCTCCGACCCGAAGTCGAAGACGAAGATCCCAAGAATGGAGGGGTCCTCAAAGTCTCCTACCTTGGAGACCTGGGCGATGGAGCCCGCGGACGACGCGGTGGCGATGGATCCGGCGGCTGATGCCGGGGTCGCCGAGTCGGCGTCGTCATTGAGGGCCGCGTTGTTCGCAACCACGGTAGTTTCAGCCACGTTGTTGTTGGTCAAGTCGTACTCAGAGGCGAGGCGGTGGATGGTGTGGACCTGACTCTCAGAGAGCCGGTCGCATGGTGGCGACTCGCGGATGCGATTCGAGTCCTCCGAGACAATGTCGTCGGTGAAGCCGACGAAGAGGCTGATCGTGCCGACCGGCATGATCACGCTGTGCGTGACGGGGCGCGCCACCGGGAGGTAGCTGCTCGGCAAGATCTGGAGGATCTCGCCGATCACGATCATGCGGCCGGTGGCGATTGTCTCGTTGATGGCCAGATTGGATCTCGCCGCAGAACACCGGCCTGACCGGCCAGGCCCCACGGTGTGCGCCACTGTCGTGGGAATGGCCACGGCAGATGCTGCAATCGGCAGCGAAGTAGAACGAAGCTAAAGGGCGGCCAACCATCTGCGGTGCAAGATGAGGGCGGAGACACAAGGATTTACCCAGGTTCGCCCCCCCCCCCCAAAGTGTAAAGACCTACTCCTGCTAGATTGTATTATGGAGAGAGTACAAGGGCGAGCTCGACGACTAGGCGGCGAGTCGCTGGGGTGTATGATGGAAGTCCCTCTATGTGTACTCTAGGGAGGTTTATATAGGCTCAAAAATGTCAATTTCCCAAAAATAACCCAAAAAGGAATCAATAAGAAGCAAATGCAAATAATGGCAGAAATCTGTCAAAACAGACCAGTAGGTAGAAACCGATTTTTTCGAATACCTTCTGTTGCTCAAATCAAAAAGTATTGAGCTAACTATAGTTAGATAACATACTGGGGGATGTATTCAGCAAATATCATCTCAATTCGACTTACAGAGATTTTACACGAATGTTTACGGTGGAGCACAAAAATCTGTTTCGGGATAGCAACTCCCCAAATCTTACTTCCCTCTCATTAGAGGTTATTCTTGGCACAAAAAGCAAACAAAAAGGATAAGGAGAGGTCATTACTGAAGTAATAACTTCCAAGACTCAAAAAAACTTTTGGGTTATTTTCCAATAAGTAATTTTCTTTAACGCCTTTAAGTTAGGCACAAGAAGCAAGAATCATGTATTTTCAAATGAAGAAGCATTAACATCAAACCTTGCTTTCAAAAGAGGAGGAAAAAAGGAACTTCTCTCTCCTCATAGGGAAGTGTTCAATACCTTTCTTGAATGGAAATTTATATTTAATGGTGCCTTCTTCATATCAATGATGGCACCAACAGTTCTAAGAAAAGGTCTCCCCAAAGTAATAGGACAAGAAGCATTGTATTCAACATCCAAAACATATTAAGCAATAGGGACATAAGCATTGTTAATCATAATAAGAACATCATTAACACTCCCCATGAGTTTCTTTTTAGCATTATCATTGAGTGGGACATCCAAATAATAATCTTCCAAGGGTGGCAAATCAAGCATTTCATAAATCTTTCTAGGTATAACAGAGACACTGGAATCAAGGTCACATGAAGCTTTGAGATCAAAGTCATTCACTTGCATATTAATGATGGGTTCCCAACTATCTTCTACTTTCCTAGGAATAGAGGCTTTGTGTTTCAACTTTTCTACCTTAATTTTAATAAGAGCATATGTAATGTGCTTAGTAAAAGCCACATTCATATCACTAGCATCAGAACTTCTAGCAAGCTTTTGTAGGAACATAATCACTTCAGAAATATTGCAACCATCAAGATCAAAATCAAACTTAGCATCACTAGTAGTACACTCATTGGGTTTAGGAATTGTGGTAGGAGAAATAGGGACTTCTTGTGGTTTAGTGGCATCCATATTGGTGGTGGTGATTGTGCACACACTATTGTTTCTAGCAATTTCAGCTTCTCTTTCCCACTTAGCAAGTAGTTGAGCTAACAGTATAACATTTTCATCAATAGTAACTTGTATGGCGTGAGTAGAAGCAAAGGTATTTTCCAAAGTTTTAGATTTAGCAGCCATTTTATTAATCAAAGAGGACTGTGCTTCAGATAAAGAGGAAATATTTTTCTCAGCACTCAAATTCTTTGACTGTAAACTAGGAATTTCTCTATTCAAATTGTCAAGCTGATGACTAATATTTTTCAAGATAGCAGCTTGTTCTTCCATAGTTTTAGTGAATATCTTGTTTTGCTCATATTGCATTTGCATAAAGTTTTTAGTGGATCTTTCAACTCCTATAATCCTATCTTCACTAGGCATTCCACATCTACCATGATAAGTATTGCTATTATTAGGAGGTTAGGGCCTATAGTTATTACCATAAGCATTATTGCCAAAATTATTATTCCTAATGAAGTTCACATCAACTTGCTCTTCTTGAGCAACCAGAGAGGCTAAAGGAACATTATTTGGATCTAAAGGAGCTTTTCCATTAACTAGCATAGCCATGATAACATCAATCTTATCACTCAAAGTGGAGGTTTCTTCAATAGAATTTACCTTCTTACCATGTGGAGCTCTCTCACTATGCCATTCAGAATAATTAACCATCATATTATCAAGGAGCTTTGTTGCAGCACCCAAGGTAATAGTCATAAAGGTACCTCCAACAGCTGAATCCAATAGGTTTATTGAAGAGAATTTCAAACCTGCATAAAAAGTCTGGATAATCATCCAAGCAGTAAGTCCATGAGTGGGACAATCCTTAACCAAATATTTCATTCTTTCCCAAGCTTGAGCAACATGTTCATTATCAAGTTGTTTAAATTTCATAATATCACTTCTCATAGATATAATCTTAGCAGGAGGATAGTATTTTCCAATAAAAGCATCTTTAAACGTAATCCAGGAATCAATACTATTTCTAGGCAAGGATATCAACCATTCTTTAGCTTTCCTCTCAGGGAGAAATGAAACAGTCTGAGCTTAATAATATCTCCATGTACATCCTTATATTGTTCCATCTCACAAAGTTCAACAAAGTTATTGAGGTGGGCAGTAGCATCATCAGAACTAGCACCAGAAAATTGCTCTCTCATCACAAGATTCAACAAAGTAGGCTTAATTTCATAAAAGGTAGCATCAGGAGCAGGTGGAACAATAGGAGTACTAAGGAAATCATTGTTGTTTGTGCTAGTGAAGTCACACAACTTGGTATTCTCAGAAGAGTTCATTTTGGCAAAAGTACAGCAAGACAACAATAGCAGCAACTAGAGCAGGAACTAATTTTTTGTGTGTTTTTGATAAGAGAAAGCAAACCAAACTAAACTAATTTTTTGGAGTTTTTGATAAAAAGAGGCAAACAAAACAAAGCAAAAGAAACTAAGCAAAACAAAAACAAAGTAAAGAGAAAGGTTGTGAAGGACTCCCCTTGTGAAGACATCCTTAGCCTCCCCGGCAACGGTGCCAAAAAATCTTGATGGTGCTTAGAAGATTTGTTGGGAGACCCCAAGAGGAAGGTGTGATGAGCACAGCAGCAAGTTTTCCCTCAGTAAGAAACCAAGGTTATTGAACCAGTAGGAGGAAGGAAACGACTCAAAGGTATTGCTAGCAACTTGGAAACCTGCACAACACAAACTCAAGACTTTGCCCCAACGAACAACGAAGTTGTCAATCTCACAGGTTTGCTGAAAACAAAGGGTTAACTATATGGTGTGGAAGGTAATAGTGGTTTGGAGAAAGTAAACAGTAACAGTGGAAGATGTATCAATGGTAAAGATTGGACCGGTGTCCATAGTTCACTAGAGGTGTTCTCCCATGGCATGCTGGGTAAACAAATTACAACAGGGCAATTGACAGGACTGAGCAAGGCATAACAATGCAATACTAGACATTCATGATCCTATGATATTCTATTGGGCAATACAACAAGATACATAGACTGCCATCCAACTGCATCTATGACTAGTAATCCATCTTCAGGTTATCATCCGAACCACCTCCAGTATTAAGTTGCAAGCAACGGATAACTGCTTTAAGCAAAGTGTGTAAGGTAAAAAATCCACTTGTTCCATGAACAAGAGACTGTTGTTTTCTCCCTAGTGGAAACATCACATCTATAACCTTAGAGATTTCTGTCACTTCCCTTATATTAAATAGAGGCATGAACCCACTATCAAGCATAAGTACCCCCTCTTGGAGTCACTAGCATCTACTCGGCCAAGATAGCTACTAGAAACGGAGAGCATGCAATATCACAAACAACACAGAAATGATAGAATCAATAAGACAAAACCATTAATCAATCTAACATAGTAATCTCAATATCCATCGGATCCCCACAAACACAACATGCATGATTACAAATTGATGATGTTGATCATGAACGGAGCTCATAAGATCTAAACATGGTAGCACAAAGGAGGAGATACAACCATCTAGCTACTACATGGACCCGTAGTTCAAGGTGGAACTACTCACACTTCATACCGGAGGCTGGCATGATGAAGAAGAAGGCCTCCGAGATGATCTCCCCTCCAGCAGGGTGCGGGAAGAGCTTCAGATTCCCCCGATCTAGGGACGATGGTGGTGGCGGCTATAAACGGTTTCGTGGAATATTGATCGGGTACTTAGGGTTTTGGCATTGGGGGGTCTTTATAGGCGAAGAGGCAAGGCAGGGGCGCCAGCGTCAAGACCCTCAAGCGGCTAGGGTTAGCCGGCCTACTGTGGGTGTGGACCGATGGCTCCCTCCGCCTCGCACTGCCCGTGTTCCCCATGGTAAAATATTGACTTTAGCTTTTGTCCCTTCCAATTTCGAGAATATTGATTTTCTGCCTTTTTTTGGAACCAAAAACAGAAGAAAACAGGCAACGGGCACTATAGCATCTTGTTAATAGGTTAGTCCAGAAAAACATATAAAAACACCTCAAAGTGTAGACAAAGAAAAGAAAAATGAATACTAAACAAGCATGGAACATAAAAAATTATAGATACGTTTCTGATGTATCATTTGGTTCTACCACTAATATATGGGCTTGATGATCACAGAAGCTAGCAAGTTCTCTTCTAGTAGACACTCTTCTTCTCAGATCACCTGCAACCTTGTCAAGAGTATGGCCTCTTAATTCAAGGTTCCAATCAGCAAGAGCTTTGCGACGAGCTTAAATTTCCATATTGTTTCTTGGAGGAGTTGCTTCAACATTTGGATCCTTGTCTTGGCCACTACCTTGTCCTTGATCTTGATCTGTACTCATATCAGGAGGCTGCTGTTCTGGATCTTTAGGGCCGGATAATCCGCCCCTAGGTGGGGTCGGATAATCCGGCCTGGGATTTTTGGCTTTAGTTTCTTCTTCCTGATTAACCCTGACATGACTTGGAGTGCCCGGGCCGGATAATCTGCCCCTTGGGGCCGGAGACTCCAGCCTGGGATTTTCAAAACTTTCCTGCTCGTCTTGATTTCCCCTGGAGCGTGTTGGAGTTCCAGGAGCGGATAGTCCGTCCTGGGGCGGATAGTCCGGCCTGGGACAACCATTTTTCCTAGAAGACAGATGATATTTAGGGGGTTGTGGTGATGGTGAAGTAGTTTCTCCAGCAATGGGGGCTTGTTGATCTTGTGTAGATGAGGGCTCCACTTGAGTGGAGCATTGTCCTTCCCGATCCGCCACAAGGGGTTTCTCAATGGGGTGGAAAAATACGACGCCCATTCTTCTTATGGCATCTTGGGGTATTTCAACATCTCCATCACGAACATCAACTTGCCCCACATAGGATCCATCATTTTCATCGAATTCCACACTATAAGATTCTACAACAATTCCAGAGAGCTTGTTGTAGACTCTATAAGTGTGGGATTCGGCACCGTAACCAACAAAAATGCCTTCTAAACCCTTAGACTCAAATTTAGTCAAACGAACTCCTTTGACGAGGAAGAAACACTTACAACTGAACACCGGGAAATAAGATATGTTGGGATTGTTACCGGTAAGTATTTCATATGATGTTTTGTCCAATTTCTTGCGGAGGTACTGACGATTTGACGAGTGACAAGCGGTAGATATGGCTTCAACCCAAAAGTTGTATGGTGGCTTGAATTCAGCCATCATTGATCTAGCCATATCCATCAAAGTGAAGTTCTTCCTCTCGGCTACACCATTTTGTTGAGGGGTGTACGCAGCGGAATATTGATGTCTCATCCCCTCTTCACTTAGAAATCCATTTAATGTGTAGTTCTTGAACTCGGAGCCGTTGTCACTTCTTATTGCCAGTATGGGGACATTGTGTTGACGCTGGACCTCATTGGCGATGTCAAGGATAGTTTGTTGAGTCTCACTCTTTAGCTTGAAGAAATAGACCCAAGTGTATCTTGAGTAATCATCGACTATCACCAAGAAATATTTCCTCCTACCGAGTCTAGCATGAGATGGACGACCAAATAAGTCCACATGAAGTAATTCCAAGATCCTCTTTGAGGAAAGAATAGTTTTCCTCTTGTGGGGAGTCATGCATCTTGCCTTCAACACATGCCCTACAAACACGATCTTTGGAAAAGGAAACATTGTCTTTTATTCCAAGGATGTGGACACCCTTGTGAAGACTTTGCAAAGTTATCATGTTGACATGGGCTAGACGGCGATGCCATAACCAGCCCACGTCGACCTTTCCGAATAAGCACATCGGACCTGCACTGGTTTTCCCCGAAAATTCCACTACACACAGGTCATTTTTGACGTACCCAACGAAAGCCACCTTTAGAAACTTGCTTCACAAGAGTACCACTAAATCACCATCAATGAAAACAACAAAGCCTATCCTACCAAGGGCACGAACATAACGTAAATTGTAACCGAGGGTCTCAACAAGCATGACGACCACGAGAGAGATATCGTGGGCAACCACTACCTTGCCAAGAACCAATACCTTAGATTTAGACTTATCACCATAGGAGACTGTAATATGATCATGATTGGGTCTCATCTCCGTGATGATCTCTTTGCTTCTGGTCATATGACTAGTGCACCCACTGTCCAACACCCATTTAGAACCACCAGAAGCATAGCCCTGCAAAATAATTAATTCTTGGTTTTAGGTAGCCATTTTCAATGGGTCCTCTAATGTTATTAACAAGGGTCTTTGGAAGCCAAATAGACCAAGCAACATATTCATCAAAAGGACCAACATAATTAGCATAAACATCACCATAGTAATCACAAAATAGTTCATAATTAGGATTGTTAGACCCTGCAAAACCAATATTGTGGCACCCCGGAATTACGGTCCGAGAATACCCGTTATGCATACAATTAATGTTCCCATGATCAGTGAGACGAGAGCATAATCGACCAGTATCATCACATCCTCCAGAAAGTAACGATTACAAAACTTATAATGAGGCCGTTATGGCGATTACAAAACAAATAGCGGAAGTCTTCAAGCACAGAGCCCATGTCATGCATTAACCTATAGGCAACTGACTGGGAAGACGGCCTAGCTCGCATAGACGTCAGCAACCTCCATCATTCCTCTTGCTTCTGAAAATTCTGGCCAAGTAAATAGCCAGGGACAATGCCGGTGAGTACTTTGAATGTACTCGCAAACCACCTTAAGAAAACAAGAAAAAGGGATATGAAAAATGGTTGTGGTAGGATGGCTCCATAAGAGGTTCTTTTATAAATTAGTTTCTCTTGTACATTTAGCATATCTCTATATATTTGTTGAAAAACTTTTGTAAATGTTTGGAAACCTTTTTGAAAAGTTTTAAGAAAACACTAGGATTGGGTCACCCTTTTGTTTTTCCTTCCGGTCATCTCATGACCAAACTCCTTCCTCATTTTTCCGACCATCCCATGGTCAAAACATTTCCAAGCCAATTGCTTTTCCGAAGTCCTTTTTAAAATCAAAACCAGCACCGCTCTACAGCAGCCTTCCCAACCGTCCATGAATGTGGACACGACTATTCGAATAGATTTACACTCTTCAGAGGTTGTACACTATACCCACACCATCCGATTACCCATCCATGATCCACACCAATCGTGGGTCGAATAATCGGTCAAGACATTTTGAATGCCACTCTGATACAAGTGCCTACCCTATGATGTTAATCCCCTCAAAACCGGGACGCCCTATATAGTAACCAGCCAATCGGAGAGCGTTTTGCACCTCGACTGGTGTGCGCTTTTAATGAGGGGCTCATAATATCGCGTGG
This sequence comes from Avena longiglumis, assembly GCA_030063025.1. Classification (NCBI taxonomy): domain Eukaryota; kingdom Viridiplantae; phylum Streptophyta; class Magnoliopsida; order Poales; family Poaceae; genus Avena; species Avena longiglumis. The sequence continues at coordinate 440,720,166 of CP125975.1, read as the reverse complement.
AGGCCCGTAGACCCTTCGTTCCTTCTCCTGGTCGATGTTACGCATGGACCATTGGCCGGAGAAGTCCCACCCTCCAGGGATTGTTTGCCCCTATAGTAGTGTGAGGCACCTATACCAGATTAGACAAATGTCTAGCCCAGCCCCGTCCCATTCCAGAGTAATGTGGTTGCACGGGTTAATTGTTCTAGCAAAACTGCAAAGAACCGGGTGCGTTTTCAGAAGAAAAAAATTCCTCCATCTCCAACTTTCGTCCAATCCCTTTTTGTAAAAACAAAACATTTTTCATTTTAACCTCACTTGGTAGACCAAGCCTCACCAAGGTTTTCTCATAAAACATTTTTGTGTAAGCCTTTTTCCGGGGTCTTCTCATCCCATAGTTTTTTGCTTCGGCTAAAACGGGGTTTCCAAAGGGGCATGGTGTTATGAACCATCTACCTTACTAGGGGAATAGTAGGTGTCATCAAAGGGGTTTATACCTAATGGTACCGAGGTGATAATAGTTTGGAGGAGCCAAACATTCCCCATATAAAAACATAATTAAATAGAACATTTCAATAACATGCATAAGTATGAAAATAGGACAGGGGTTTATGAGAAATAAGGTAGCTTCTTTAGAATACCACAATACCGAATACAATAATAATAAGAATAACCCGATGCTTCCTTCTTCTCGGCGTCACAAAGTCACAACTCTCACGGTTATCGAGCAAACATGCAAGCAAACAACACCACAATCAATACAATGCATACCAACACCAATTCATGCAAAATGAAATTGACAAAACAAGTTTATAGATCATTATGGATTGGGTATTTGGTTGGGGAATACAAAGGACATGTTTTTGGTGCATTGGTGGATTTTCTATTTAAGATTTTATAGTAAAAAACTAGCTAGATAAGGGGTTTTAGAACAAGGACAAGTTCTGCATGATAAAGTTGTGCACAAATGATGTCATCAGATATATATTGATAAAATGAAGACAACAAAAGTGGTTTCACTATTTTATCAATTAACATCGATTTATAATAGATTTTATAGTGAATAAAGCTCTAGTTTGAGGAAATAATTCACCAGAATTTTCCGGAGTTCCAAAAATTAATTCCTTGGGTTATTAGATAGTACTTTATGGACTGATTCACTGAGATTTGTAATCAACACTAAATAATTACTAGAATGACCTCAGGAAAATCCCAAAGGCGATACTGGATGGTTTTTGTCATTTTCACCAGATTAAATCTATAGAAGATTTTGGTATGATTCCAAGGCACAAGTGGTAGTTGTACTACCTTTCTGTAGAAATTTGAATCAACCATTGTGGGTTCACAGAACTCCTGTGGTGAATTTATTGGTGAAATAACCATACACATAAAGGATTAATTAACATGCAGAGGGAGAGCTATGCTCAATTCTTGTCCATGGCCGAGAGGCCATTTTTCTCCTTCAGTCGAGCAAGCCAAGGCAGGGGAGAGGAGTGGGAGCTCTGGTGTGGTGAGTGGGGAGCACTGGATGTGAATGAGCCAGGGGAGGGGCAGTGCACTAGCTCGTGGCCTTATAAACCGAAGGGGAAGATCCATGGTGGACCTAGACCATGGGAAGGTTAAGGGGAAGGAGGTGTCCAGGCATTGGGAAATGAGGGAGGTGGAGAGAGGGGGTGTGGGGCCTGCATACGACCAGAGAGGACAGGGGAGGGCTGGGATGGAGATATTTTCAAAGTTTGCAATAACAAGCCCTCTCTCTCTTTCATCCAAGCACTAAAGACAAGAGAGGGGTGTGCTATAGTAACTTGGCTACAGTGCACGATCAGGAGGGAGTAGTGTGGTGTTGTGCAAGGCTTGCCTGGATCAAGTTGATGTGGGTTTGGATGATTTTGATTTGGGCAAATGCTTGATTGGTAAAAGTGATCCAAACAATAGTTGTGGAGGAAGTTTGCAAACTTGTATTGATGAAGGTGAGGAAATGGTACTGAGGTGTAGATAGTTTCATTACATAAGTCTAGGAATTATTTGGGATTTTCCAAAGATTATCGGTCCACTTAAGATCATTTATTCAAAAAGTGCAAAAGTTGTTTCTAGAAGCTCCTTTGATATTTTTACATTGTACAAGATTGTTTTTTGATTTTATATAGTCCTAAATACCATATTACACATTGGAGAAGTTTATTGTAATTTATTTGGATATAAAAGTATTTTAAACAATTATTCCTTGTTTTAGCCATTTAAGAAAAAGGGCAAAAGGAAATAATAAAGAATCTCAAAAATATTTATTTTTGTGATGGAAAGGTGGGGTATTATGTATATCACTCAAATATGCATTTAGTTGGCAAAGTTGTTTGGAGAAAAACGAACTTGTCTTTATAGACAAGGTTTCTAGAATTTTGCCAACTATGGAATCTCAACAGTTTAAGGATCCAAATAATTATGGGAATTATTTGGGGAATATCATAACCAAGGTATATTATGTAAACTTGAATTATACATCATTGTCCACTTGTTTTTGGAAGGATTTTGGTGAAATGGGAAGAAACTAGATTTTAGGGAATCTAGGGTTTTGTTATTTTCATGCCACCAAAGCATGTTGGGATTAGTGAGCTCAGAGCTCACCTTGATACAAGGGGTATATGGATAGATATAACAAGTTATGTAGATGATAATGGAAGAAAGGGTTGGGCTTGGTTGTATTTGAGGTGGTCTAGAAGAGATGGCAAACTTTGTTGAAATTAAGGCTGCCATAACAGAGTAGTCATGTTTCCTCCTAAACCATGGGGGTTTAAGAAGCACAAAGCTCCAATGGAAACAAGAGAAGTGGGGATTGATAGGTCATGATTAGTAGATCATAATAATGCAAGGAGTTTTTCAAGGGGAGGTGGAATATAGATGTGAGCTTATGCCAAAGTAGGCAAGATGATAAGATTTGCATAAAAGATTAGTATCTTGACCACAAAACCATCATGGATGAGTGGTAACCAGAGTGGCTTAGCCAAAGTCAAGAGTGAGATTTAGTAGTACTAATGATGTAATACAAGAGGGTTCAAGTACATTCTCAAGAGTGCACATAGGTTGGAAAAGGTAGAGCTCCAAAGATTGAATCTAGATAAGGAAACCAGACTTAGCCATTTTGGCAGATTTAGGGTTTTAGACTAGATTACAAGGGGGAAGCAATTTGAGAGAGGGGCCAGGGTTTATCCTTCCCATCAAGTGGTTTATGTGGTGGTATAGAGTGAATAGAGGGGATCCATTCTTGGATTGGGTCTTCATTGAGTAGGAAGTTATCAAAAAGGGATTATCTCTTGATTGATCTGATTAGGAGATGAGATGGCCACTTTGGGGGCTTAGGATAGATCAAGATTTGGATGCTTGGTTTGAGATTGATGATCAACAACATATATTGGGTCCTAAGGAATGAGCTACTAGATTAGCTCACTCTAGTTCCTAAGCATACAAGGCAATCAGCAGATCAAGGCAATTCATCAGCCAGCAAATCAAGGCAATTCATCTTATCAAACTTATCCAACTACTACTAGGGTTACCATCAAGCCTAGCTTGAGATAGGGATGGGTATTTTGAATTGGTTATGTTTTGATGTAGGATAGGTACATCTTGGTATTTCTACCAAGATTGGAGTGGAGGGGTTTTAGGAAAAGGTTTTGGAAAACTTAGAGATAAGAGTAGTTGAATGTTCTGTCTTCAAAACATAAATAGATTGTATGTAGGTCTCAATAGTTTTGTTGATAGAACTAGCAAAACATTTTGTTTTGTCAAAGTCATATTGGCTCAGGTTTTGAAATTCCAGAACATTTGAGAATATGAAGGATGAGCCAAGACTTCTCTTTTGTAAAATAGCTTTTGTAAACTAGTGTTGAGATGGGAAGTATATCATCTAACACACAGTCAGTTGCATGAACACAAGCAAACAAGTAAGCAAACATTGCAAAACTTAAGTCAGAGAAAGTTTTTGTTCCCCCTGATTTTTGCCTTTTTGACAAAATATCAGGGTTTCTCAAATTGGGATGTTACAAATATGGTCAGTTTTGTATTTTGTGATGTTCTTCTCAACGGTGCTTGTCTTTTCTTGTTCAGTCTTGGTCTTCTTCTTCTTGTTCTTCTTCTTCTTAGACTTGGAAACATATCCAAGTCCCTCTTTTCCAAGATTTGATCTTTGCTTGCAAAGAATATCATCAAGAACACCCTTACCTTTGGGAGTGGAGTCTTTGACAAGCTTATCTTTCACCCTAGCATTTTCCTTGTGAATATGTGTTGATTTAGATGTAATAGGAGCATCATATTTGGTCAATCGAATTTGGAGCTGATCAAGTGACTCATTGAGAATAGAGAATTAACTTTTCAAAGACTTGTGGGCAATGTCAAGTTTCTCCAATTCCTCGGAGAGTCTAGTATGAGAAGCCCCAAAGTCGACCTTTTCTTTCTTTAGTTTCTTTGCTTTGGCTATTGCATTGTCACGTTCCTTAACAATCTTTGTCACCACTTCTTCACGTGACTCCTAAATAGACTCAAGTATCTCTTAAAGTTAAACACGAGCCTCTTCCTCTTCTTCTAGAGCATTTTTTAGGGATGCAATCTCCATTGCATCCTCCCTTTCAATCCTGCCCTTTTCTTCAAGAAGCACTTCATTTTGGGCCAGCTGGTCCATGAGAGCCTCAAAATGTGTTTTGTGCTCACCTTGCAAGTTAGTGATAAAATAGTCCAAAGCAACAATTTCTTCTTTAACCTTAAGAATAGTAGGATCATCCATGTCAATCATAGCCTTATGAAAATAAGTGTTAGAATATGATACCTCGAAACCTCTTGCCATGAGACAAGTAGCGTTATTGTTGATGACGTTTTCATTCGGAGAGTCAAAGAGAGATGTTGGTGTAGATGTGGTGACTATAGCAGCCACCTCTCGAGAGCTATCATCCTCATCTTCATCTTCACTTCCCGATGTATACTCTTCTTGAGCTACTAAGACTATCTTTGGTTTCTTCTTGAATGGAGCATTCTTCTTCATAAATTGCTTCTTTCGTGGAGCCTTTGACTTCTCTTTGAGAATGATTCTTCCTCCATTGTATTCTCTACTTTGATAAGGACACCCAGCTAAAAATTGAAACATGTTCTTAGCTTGTGATCGTTCTCCCTTCTTCCATTTTCTCCACTCTTGCATTCTAGTTCAGATTTGGCTTTGGCTGGATCCTTCCAAAAAATCCTAGCATAGAAGGCCATGTATTGTCCATGAGCTCTCTTTACATCCTCGGGACAGTCCATATCTTCTATGTCATCTTCATCTTGATCAGCCACAGTTGTCTTCAAGGCCACGTTGACCCCCTTTTGCATCTCAATGGCTCATGCACGTGCATCTTCGGCATTCTTAGCAGCCACTTTGAAAGCTTCCATTTCTTGCATTACCTCATTGGATATCATTAGGTGGTAGTTATTCCTTCCTTGGAGACTCTTCAAATCTGTGGGTTCAAAAGGCATAAGTGCACTAACATACTTTCGCTTGATCCGAGCATCATCAACATGAGAAGCACCATGATTTTTGAAAGTGGTGCCTATTGACTTGAGCCGCCTATACATGTCCTCGTGATCTTCTCCATCCAACATATAGAACCCTTCGGCTTGGTTACTCAAAGAATCATACCTATTTCTTCTCACCCTTTCATTTCCAATGAAGAGCTCGGTGAGGGCATCCCAAGCTTCCTTTGCTGTGTTGAGATGCTCTATGTGTGGCATGTCTTCGGTACCCACACCAAGCTGAATCATGTGTAGAGATGTTGCATTGAGTTGACTGTCTACAACCTCTCTTCTTGTTAGGTTGTTTGGATCTCCACCATGAATACCATTCTCTATGATCTTCCACAACTTAATGCAGGAGCTGCACACATGAGACTTCATCAAAAAAAATCCATTGATTAAAAGTAGATGCTGAAATTTTGGGTGGATCGCCCCTATTATGTATATGAGGGTGTGGGATATGTGGATCAGGTGAATACACATGGGAAACCTCATTGTATCCTTACTTACTAACACCAATTCCAACCACTTCGTTCTCTTTGGAATTGGTGTTACCCTTTTCCTTGGATTGCGGAGTGGTAGCATCAGAGGCAGATGGAGGTGATGCTACGGATGGGGAGAGACACATTATCATTTGATGCATCTCTTCCATCTTAGCCTCCATATAACTAATCAAGGTTGTTTCCAACATCTTGAGATCGTTCATGGTGACTACTTCCGGAGCATCACTCCCATCTCCCTTGGAACCCATACTTCTCATAGGCGGTTAAGCCCGAATTAAGAGACGGGGCTCTGATACTAATTGAAATGGATCGTATGGGCACCTAGAGGGGATGAATAGGTGCTACTCAATTTTTTAGTTCTTTTTCAATTTTAGGCTTGACACAAAGTAAATTCTCTACATATGTAACTACGAGAATTTCCCGATATGCAAACCTATCTACTAAACACGTAAAGAGGGGAGCGAGGATACCGTAGTGCAGCATGCAGAGACACATGGATTTGTTTTACCGCAGTTCCTTCCTTGTTAAGGGAAGTACATCTGGATTGGATGGGTGGGCGGTTCTAAGACCACCATGCCACAATAGTCCTCACCCTATTCTCTGATGGATCTCACCACGAGAGTCCTGATCCACCTACTCCACTATTGGCACCCTTCGAGGCGGGAACCGATGCCTTTACAACTCTAGCGGGGCACACATCCACAACCAACTTGGAGGATCCCGTAATGACAACAAGCTGTCACAAGAACAAGGATTATAAAAATAATCAAAAAAAGGATCTAGATATTTGCAAGAAATACTAGATCAAAGGTTCTCCAAATGAATGGAGAGGAGATGAAGCGCTTGATTGCTGCTGATGAAGATCGAGCCCTCCTTCGATTCCCCAAGGAACGGGGATTTGGGTGGATGAAGGTGGAGATCTCTTGGATGGTACTTGAGGAGCAGATGTTGTCTTTTTCGAATGAACCAAGAGTTCTGGTAGGAGGGGGATGATGCGTTTAAATACCCCTGCCTAGAACTCGTTGTTGGAGAAGTTTGGGGCGGATTATCCGCCCTGGGGAAAAAATCTGCACCTTGGACGGGAAGTCCGGGGGAAAATACGCCCCCACATAGTGGGTCGCGTCAAGCTTGACTTGGTGAAAATCCTTGAGGGGGAAGATTATCCGCCCCCCTGAAGGGGAGGATTATCTGCCCCTGGGGAAAATCTACCCCAGAGATGGAAAGTCCAGGGGAAATTCGGCCCCCTCTCCGATTGACGCACCATGGCGACCTTTGCAAAAATCCTGGGGGGCGGATATCTGCCCCCCCTTGAGGGTTGGATTATCTGGCCTGGGCAAAAACTCCGGTCCTGGCTGGAAAATCTAGGAGATATTCCGCCCCATGCAGTGGGTCGCGCCCTTGCGCCCTTTTGAGATTGGGGAAGGGGCAGATTATTTGGCCCCTGGTAGGAGCGGATTATATGCCCCCAAACCGCTTTGAAGCTCCTTTTCAATGTTAAGATCTGCAGCACTTCAACACACATTAAATAATCCTTGGTATTGTTATCTAACACACAAAACACTAGGGATCATGAAATGTTCTTTCACCGACACCTATAGAGAGGTATGAGAATAATTTGCTTCCCTAATATGGGGCTAAGATGTGTGTTCCGGATGAAAGGAAAAAAGAAAGCATTCAAGAACAAGCTCGGGATAGAAATCCTCTAGTGGAAAGGGGTCTTGATCTAGAGCTGGTCGTGTAGGGCAATCATATCAAGCGCCTGGAGCATCAAGTCGTCAAGGTCATGACAAAGAGATGGGTGAGGTAAACTCCTCTTTGAAGCCCAAGAAACCGATGGCAAGAAGGTCTAAAACTGAGGTGGCAGTGGGTGGCAAGTCGGGGATAGGAACAAATGAGACATGTCAAAAAATCAGTGGGCAAAAGCGCAGGGAGTACATGTCAAAGGCGATGGTGGTGGAGGCTCCTTTTCTGCTAATGCAAAATGCAACTATTTCTGTCTCTACCACTATTCATGAGGCCACCAGGGATGGCGGTGATGATGTTGTGGCTGGATCTGAATCAAACAAGAAACACAAGAGTGATCCCGAAGGGGAATTTTGTCGATCGGCAAATCAGGTGGAGGTTGCGTAGCAACCCTGCCAAATGCGATGAGTCTCTTGTGCTACAACTGGTGGGGTTTGGGGTCAGACTCGGTAGTTGGAGAGATCCGCTGGCTAGTGCAGACATATCACTCCCTCCTTCCTCTTTCCGTCAGAAATGAAGACGAAGGATTATAGAGCCCAGAATTTCATGTGGTCACTGGGTTTATCTGGTAGTTTTGCTGTCAGTAGTGTGGGAGTTAGTGGGGCCCTCACAATGTTTTGGTTACCTCAGTAATCAGTAGAGTTGAAAGGTTTTAATGCACATTGTCTTGATGTCAAAGTATCGTCGAAAGGCTCTGTACCCTAGATGGCAACCTTTGTGTATGGTGAAGCTAAGCGTGAGTTATGTCATGATTTATGGTCTCTCCTATGTCGGCTAAGATTGTAATGGGAGGGGCCATGGATCTGTTGTGGGGAATTCAATGAGGCACTTCATCAAGATGAGCATTCTTGTGTAGCTGAAAGATCAATGTCGCATATGGCTCTATTTTGTGACTGTCTTGATGACCGTGGAATTGGGTATTTGGGGTTCACGAGACCAAAATTCACATGGAACAATCACCAAGATGAGGAACACCATTTCAAGGTTAGACTTGACCGGGCAGTGGCAAACAGTGCTTTCATGAACTTATTTCAGAATGTTTGGGTTGAGAATGTGGTCGCCACTGCATGTGATCATCTAGCTATATTCATCTTGATCCTTGACCCGAATGGTTCACATTCTAAACGTCTAGTGTAGTGATACGCCCAATTTGCATCACCATTCTATATCATAATTTACCTCTAGTCATTGATATATGTCTTATTATGAGGTATTACTTATGGCTTGTCATCTGTTTATGCATGTTGGATGATTCTTGGAGGATGGACTGCCGGAGTCTGGATTCTGATGGAAAAGAGGGCGTTTTGGTGCAATTTCGCGAAGATCAGAAAAATAACAGAAAAATATGGGAAAATATTATTTTTCCAGAAGATTGAGGAAGCCAGAAGGAGGATTGAAGAGGGGCCACAGGGGGCCCACACCCCCCTAGGCGCGGGTCCCCCTGGGCCGCGCCTAGGGAAGGTGTGGCCCACCTGCCCGGCTCCCGAATCCGCCCCTTCTCCTATATCTTCCCTATAGAACCCTAAGGCCAGGGGAGCGACCACAGATAGATTTCCGCCGCCTCTAGGGGGGGGGAACACCAAGAGAGAAAGATCTCTCCGGCAGACAGATTTCTGCCGGGGGAATTCCTTCCTGGAGAGGGGAGACCGTCGCCATCAACACCATCATCAAGCTAGGCTTCATCGTTATCATTATCATCATCCACACCATCATATCCACCAGCACCATCATCACCACTCCGTCCTGCTATCAAAATTGTGTTGGATACTGCTTTAGTTCTTAGGGGAAACTTTCCCGGTGTTGATTACTATTATAGTTGATGCTTGTGAGTGGAACCATTGGATTATTGTTTATGTTCAGATTGTTATCCATTACCATACCCTCTTTGATCTTGATCCATATGATGTCTTGTGAGTAGTTCGTTTAGTTCTTGAGGACATGGGAGAAGTCATGTTGTTAGTAGTGGATTTGTGATGAGTTATTTTTCAATGGTTTAGTATTTAAGTTGTGGTGATATTCGTCTAGTGGTGTCATGTGAACGTCGACTACATGATACTTAATCATTTATGGGCCTAGGGGAATGCATTGTGTATTTGGCTACTAATTGTGGGGTTGCCGGAGTGACAGAAACCTGAACCCCCGTTAGGACACCTTTGAACCAGGGAGGGTAGGATCTCAGAGTTTAAGGCTGTGGTTAGATTTATATCTTAATTACTTTCCTGTAGTTACGGATGTTTGTATGGGGATTAATCACAAGTATGTATTAGTCCAAGTAAGGTGGGTATGTTAGCACAGGTTCACCCACACAACACTTACAACACCAGAGAAGAGTACTCAGCTATTTGAAGCGAAAGCACTTGACATAATTCCCATGTGTCCTCGAGAACGTTTGGTACTTATAAGTATTTCCACCGGCTTGTCCTTTGCTAAGAAAGGATTGGGCCACTTGCTGTGTTTGTTCTTTTTTACTTGCTCCTTGTTTTGTTGCCTTATCAGAAAACCACTAAAAATCCATTTGCTAAGTATTCACAGGGATCCCCTGCTCCATACCACTGTTCAGCACCTTCTGCTCCTCGTTGGGATCGACACTCCTATTTATCAAAAGTAATACGATACACCCCCTATACTTGTGGGTCATCAACACTATTTTCTGGCATCGTTGCCGGGGAGTGAAGCGCTATTGAAGAGTGGAACTGGTAAGGGAAACTTTTACTGTGAGTATTGCTTTTGTTACTGCTTTTTACTTTGTTTCCAATATGGATAACCCGCTTGGTTTTCTGTTTGGGAAAACTACTACCACTGCTAGGGTAGTAGATGAACCACCACCTGTTGAGATAGATCCTTTTAAGATACCTACAAGTATTGTTAATTGTGTTATGGATAATTATTATTTAGCTGATGGAACAGTCCCTCCTGGTGATCACTTGATTTTTATCCATGAATTATGTGGGTTGTTTAAGTGTGCAGGTATCACAACTGAATAGGTGAGGAAGAAGTTACTCTCCATGTCCTTGAAAGGGAGAGCTGAAGAATGGTATAAGTTGCTGAAGAATGGGCAATACATGGAATGGGAGGAGATGACATCTCTCTTTTAGTCTAAATTTTATCATCCCAGTGAGATTCATAAGGATAGAAATATTATATATAACTTTTGGCCTCTTGATGGAGAAAGTACAGCTCAAGCTTGGGGGAGATTGAAGTTACTAATGCTTAAATGTCCTATTCATGAACTCCCTAACAATATTATTCTCAATAACTTTTATGCTAGGCTTTATCTTCATGATAAAGATTTACTAGATGCTTCTTGTGTTGGATCATTCACACATATGAAGGAAGAAGCTAAATGGGATCTCTTAGACCGTATTCAAGATAACACTGAGACTTGGGAGAATGCCAAAGGAAGAAAGTCAGGTATAAACTATGATTATGGATGCATTAAATCTTTTATGGGAACTGATGAATTCCGTGATATTAGCAATGAGTTTGGTCTTGATTCCCAAAGCATTGCCAACTGTTTTAAGGCCTTTGCCTCTTACATTGAAATTCCCAAGAAGAAGTGGAACAAGTGCCATGATCCTTATAAAGATGTTGTTAATCATGTTACTGTCAGAAGTGCTGAAGTTTGTACTACTAATCATATTGTGCCTGAACCTCATGTTGAGAAATTACCTTTCCCAGCTAAGGTAAAGGAGTATTCTATGATTATTAGTGCAAATAACAAAGGTACAAAGGAAACTGTGGAGCCTCATAAGAAATTGAATGTTGAACCTGTGGTAGCTATTGTGAAAGACACTGTCACTAGAAATATAGAGGATGAGCACATTATCTTCTGTGAAGATGCTTCTAATATTATCTGTCATCCTAGTAAGGCTAGAAAAGCTAGTGTTCCTGTGCTTTCTGTTAAAATTGGTGATCATTGCTATTATGGTTTATGTGATATTGGTGCTAGTTCTAGTGTTATTCCTTATGAGATTTACAGGGAAATTATGCATGAGATTGGTCCTTGTGAGCTTGACGATATTGATGTGGTTATTCACCTTGCTAATAAGGAAACCATTTTCCCCATTGGTATTGTAAAAGATGTGGAGGTTCTCTGTGGTAAGATTAAGTATCCTGCTGATTTTCTAGTGCTTAATTCAGCAGCTAGCAAAAATTATCCTATCATTTTTGGTAGACCTTTCTTGAACACTTGTGGAGCTATTATTGATTGTAAGAAGGAAAAAGTTTTAACTAAGTTTGATGGAGATTCTTATAAGTTTAACTTTTCCAAGTTTGCTAAAGCTCCTTGTGAAAATAGCTTGCCTAATAAAGATTTCAGCATGGAACAACTTGCTTCTATTGATCAGGTTTATGACCTTGGACCTCTTTTTGGTGACTGTAAGTATGCTTATTCTGATGATAAAGTTGTTTCTAGTGACAGTTATATTGTAAACTTTATTCAAAGTGCTACTGAAAGTTATTTTGAGAGAGGGAAACATGGTTTTATGCATCCCAATAATTTTAAGTTTCTCCGTTTTATGTTGAAAGCATTGAAGTTGTATCTGTTTTGTCTTTCTATGCTAGTGGCTTTTTGTTTCAAAAATTCATTTTCTCATGATACCCCCATGCATAGGAAGTGGGTTAGACTCAAGTGTGTTGGTTATTTGCTTCTTGATGCTCTCTTTCACTTCAAATATATATATCCTATGTGAGCATATTTGAAAGTTTCAAGCCTAACTTAAATGCATTAAAGGAAAGTACTTGTTGGGAGATAACCCAAGAGTTTTGTCGAGTCTTGGAAGTTATTACCTCAGTAATAACCGCTCCTTATCCTTTTTGTTTTGGTTTTTGTGTCAAGTTCAACTACCTTTGTGAAGTAGAGGAGTTGTGAAAAGTGGCTGTCCTAGGACATATTTTTGTGCTGTATTGTAAAAATCATGAGGAAGCTCAGTACTTCAGATGGAGCTGCATTTTTCTAAGCTTGTGCTCCAAATTGTTACCCAACTTTCATTAGTTCTACACTTTTTGATTTGAGCAACAGAAGGTTTTCGAAAAAATCAATCTTTACCTGCTGGTCTATTTTGAAAGATTTCTGCCATCATTTGCTTTTGCCTCTTATAGAAGCTTTTGGGTTGATGGGTTTTTAGTTGAACTGTGTACCCAAGGTTTATTTTTTTTTCTTACATTAATGTTTTCATTGAGTTTGTGCAAGGGTTTTGTATGAAGGAAATTTTCAGGAGAAAGAGAAAAGGAATCTACAGAGTTCGTCTTTGAATAGGTAAAAGTGGTGAAAATAGAAGGTTCGTGAAAATCCAATATTTTTATATTTTTTATGTTTTTAATACATAAGGAAGACTACAAGACGGAACAGAGGAGGAACCGGAGCCCGGGGTGGACAAACCCACCCCAAGCGCGGGCCCAGCCTGGCCGCGCCTGGAGGGGGTATGCCACCCTCAAACTCCGTCTCCGCCTCGTTTCTGTGTCAGTACCTTCCTTATGCCTTGAAACTTCGTAATATATAACCCCCCGGATCCCCCGAGGTTCGTACATCGTGTTCTCGCTGTGTTTTCGTTTCAATTTGTTTCTGTCAGGAAATCTTCTCAAGTTTACAGCACCATGGTCTCCGCCAACGATAAAGGAAAGAAGCCCGAGGAAGAAGAACATCAAGTCCCCAAGGAGGAGGAGATTTCGGTAGGGTATGAAGGTGACATGGAGGAGGAAAGGCAACCGGATTGGTAGCAAAACCCACCAAGCTTAAGAGGACATCATGGATGTCTACAGGAGGAAAACCTCCGCGTCATATTCTCGCTCCGCGGACAGTTCCTCCTTGTACCACTCGTTCTAACCATGCAGGAAAAGAACACTCTAAGAAGGAAGAGTGGAGGAAGAATAATAAGGACTGGGATCCTCGGTCCGAATTGATTATGAGCTGCATTGAGCATAATTCGGAGTTGATTCGTACTCTGACCTTCGATATTAAGGATTTGAAGAAACTTATTGAAGATCTTATCAAGAGAACATCACCACCACCGAAGGAGTAATTCGTCATTAGGTTTGGCATCCCCTTGGCTTGTTCCAAGCTTGGGGGAGTGCCGCCGTATCACCACCATTATCTTTTATCTTTTACCTTTTTAGTGGATTCATATCTTTGGTAGAGAAGTTATCTTATAGTTTAGTTTGCATGAGGAAGTATCTCTCCTTTAGTTGATTATCTATGTATCCCTTGGTGTGAGTGCCTTTATTGAATATTAATGAGAAGTCTCATCTTTTACTTTTTGCACTTCTTATTTTAGTTTGCAATCTCTATTATATGATGGATCTTGTTGATCAGTATTTGGAATCACTTTGGGAGCATCAAGTAACTCTAAATTGGTTTTGGCAAACCAAGTTTTGGTCAGTAACAATACTTTTTGAAGTTTGAAAGAAAAAGATAAAAGGCTTACAGGTATTTTGTATCATTTGTTTTCTTTCTTGTTGGCTCATAAGCTTAGTATTCTCTATTTAAGATTCTTTTGTGTCTTCAAGGAAGATTGCATGTTTGGCTTTATTACTTTTATGTTTTCTTGTTTCTTTCAAATCTCTTGCTTGCTACCTAGCCTTTCTAGCCAAAAACCTATTTTGAGAAGGCATACTTCTCATGTTTCCAAATCCCTTCGAACAAAAAACCTGTGCCATTTGTGTCCACTATATCTACCTAGTAGTTTTTGCTATTCCAAGCAAATTCGGAAGCTTCATCTACCTTTTGAATTAAAAAGTATTTTGTTATGTGAAAACTAGTTAGTAAAGCTCTCACGAACTTGATGGCACACCTTATTTCCTTGCCCCTAATAGACATGAACCATTGTGCCATCGAAGTTGTATATGCTTGCATCTATGCGTTGGAATTAGCAGAACCATGCTGTCACGGGGAACGTTTTTAACATTGCACTTGTACTCTGTACACAGTTGATATCGTGCTCTTTTGTCTATGGATGTCAACGGTGTGAAATAAAGAGGGAGCTTGTAATTCCATGGAGTCTGTATTTTGTGTTAGATAAACGCCTGGGCCGCTAGCCTAAGCCATGCCTAATTATGGTGGAAACTTGCAGCATCACCATAGTGAGATATCTATGAAGCGTCATCAATAAAAATCTATGCACATAGTAAATAAAAAGATCGCTGAGATGCTCATTATCTGCTTGCCTTGTCATTTTGGTTAATGGGAAAACTCCTGTACCATGTGCAAGGGGTACCCCGTTGGCAGCTCTCTATGATATGCATGTACTTACAATGACAAGAACTTACCTGTGACCAAAGTTGAGTAGCATGAGGAGTGGCCCTCATATTCAAGGGATATGAGATTGCCAACTTATATTTCGTCAAGCATATACTCCATCTTTGTGCACTTTAACTTTAATCATCTCAAGATTCCTATGATAGGGGCAATGAGGGCTCAAAGCTAGTAAGTACCATACTCATTTGGAAACTCGTTATGACTTGTAATCCCTGCTTCCCTCTAAGAAGGGACCTTTCTCCCACTTCCAAGTTGAGTCAGTAAACCTACTTCCTCTCTATCTCCAGCAAGCATTTGAGTTGTTGTGTTTCAAGCATTCCTATGGTGATTTATTCAATCATGTTCTCTATCTTCCTTGTTTACGCAAAACTCTTATCTATTGAATATTACTTTGAGAGCCTTCACTTGTGAAAAACCTTTTTGAGCAAAGAGTGCTCCTGTTTGAAAACTTATACAAAGCTTTATTTGTGAAACTGTTTGCCAGTTGTTCTCTGACCAGGAACAAAGTTTGCCAATTACAATTATGCTTTATCTTTATGCATCTCTATTGTGACTGTTGTACTTGGTTGCAAGCTAAGTTATATAATGGTGAGTTGTTTTCTTCTATGAGTTGTGCATTGGTAAGTGTGATTCTTCTTGTTCGTATTCTTTTATCGACGCCCAATTTACATCACCATTCTATATCATAATTTACCTATATTCATTGATATATATGCCTTATTATGAGGTATTACTTATGGATTTTCATCTGTTTATGCATGTTGGATGATTCTTGGAGGATGGACTGCGGGAGTCTGGATTCTGATGGAAAAGAGGGTGTTTTGGTGCAATTTCGCGAAGATCAGAAAAACACCAGAAAAATATGGGAAAATATTATTTTTCCAGAAGATTGAGGAAGCCGGAAGGAGGAGCGAAGAGGGGCCGCAGGGGGCCCACACCCCCATAGGCGTGGGTCCCCCTGGGTCGTGCCTAGGGCAGGTGTGGCCCACCTGCCCGGCTCCCGACTCCGCCCCTTCGCCTATATGTTCCCTACAAAACCCTAAGGCCAGGGGAGCGACCACAGATAGATTTCCGCCGCCTCTGGGGGCGGAAAACACCGAGAGAGAAAGATCTCTCCGACAGACAGATTTCTGTTGGGGGAATTCCTTCCCGGAGAGGGAAGACCGTCGCCATCAACACCATCATGAAGCTAGGCTTCATCAGGATCATCATCATCCACACCATCATCTCCACCAGCACCATCATCACCACTCCGTCCCGCTGTAACAATTGTGTTGGATATTGCTTTAGTTCTTAGGGGAAACTTTCCCAGTGTTGATTACTATTGTAGTTGATGCTTGTGAGTGGAACCATTGGATTATTGTTTATGTTCAGATTGTTATCCATTACCATATCATCTTTGATCTTGATCCATATGATGTCTTGTGAGTAGTTCGTTTAGTTCTTGAGGACATGGGAGAAGTCATGTTGTTAGTAGTGGATTTGTGATGAGTTATTATTCAATGGTTTAGTATTTAAGTTGTGGTGCTATTCTTCTAGTGGTGTCATGTGAACGTCGACTACATGATACTTCACCAATTATGGGCCTAGGGGAACACATTGTCTATTTGGCTACTAATTGTGGGGTTGCAGGAGTGGCAGAAACCTGAACCCCCGTTAGGACACCTTTGCACAAGGGAGTGTAGGATCTCAGAGTTTAAGGCTGTGGTTAGATTTATATCTTAATTACTTTCCTGTAGTTACAGATGTTTGTAGGGGGTTTAATCACAAGTATGTATTAGTCCAAGTAAGGTCAGTATGTTAGCACAGGTTCACCCACACAACACTTACAACACCAGAGAAGAGTACTCAGCTATTTGAAGTGAAAGCACTTGACAGAATTCCCATGTGTCCTTGAGAACGTTTGGTCCTTATAAGTATTTCCATCGGCTTGTCATTTGCTAAGAAAGGATTGAGCCACTTGCTATGTTTATTCTTTGTTACTTGCTCCTTGTTTTGTTGCCTTATGAGAAATCCACTAAAAATCTGTTTGCTAAGTATTCACAGGGATCTCCTGCTCCATACCACTGTTCAACACCGTCTGCTCCTCGTTGGGATCGACACTCCTATTTATCGAAAGTACTATGATACACCCCCTATACTTGTCGGTCATCATGCATCATGGATTTTGATTTGAGGCTGCATGGCTCATGGCGCCAATTTATCAGGAGAATATGGAGAATGCCTTAGCCAAGGTCGCAACCTCGTTACACTCGACTTGTGTAACATCCCAAAAATACTAAACTTGGATCATCAAACTCTAATCATCAAATTTAGGGTTAACAAAAACTTTGCTAAAATAAAAAAAATATGAAAGCATGCATGGTGTATGCATTTCATTTGGAATTCTTTTGACCAACTTGTTTGTGTGTTCCTTTGCTTGTAAATGAATGCTTAGGTGAAATAAACATCATCTAAACAATTCCCAAACTTTTCTCAAAGAGAAATAAATCAAAACAAAGATAAATGAGCGAATGGTCATTTTGACCAATTTAACTCCCATGCCTACTTTGGCTGTCTCAAACTTTCAGAACTTAACAGAAACTTTTCTGGATCTTTGCACCCCTTGATTGTACTCATAACAAAGTATCAAGTCCCACTTTGTGATCATTCATAAACATTCAAATGCATAGTTTAAAGGACAGTTCAAAATTGAGTCTTTATCATATGAGAAGATACCACTTTTTCAAAAATCACTCAAACAAGCTCAACTTTCAAAACCCAAGCATCTGCAGACTCACCAGCACCAACCTAGCACACCCACCAAAAATCTTTTCAAAATTCAAAACTTGAATTCTTGCGGCCATTTCATCAAACACTTGGCAGAAACAAATCAAACTGGCCTAACTTCACTATTTGGAGCAGTAATTTGGCTAAGCAATGTTCACCATTGATCACCCTTGTCTCCCCCAGTGCCAACCAGTGCTTGGACAAACCCTAGCCCCTACCCTTTGCCCCATGCCATGCCAACCCGAGCATCACCCTGCCAGCCGACAATGGCTAGCTAGCCAGAGCAAGCACCAAGCCTAAACAACATGTCTAGGAGGCAGCCAACACCCCACCGCCACTCCCTGTCCAACGCTCGAACCCTGCCAGCCACTGGACCACACGCACGAACCATGCCAAGCTCGCCAGCAACCATGCCGAGAGCACGCCTAGAGCGCCACACTTGAACGATGCGCGCCGCCCTCGCCGCGTGCATACGTGATCACCACCGTCCCAGTAACCCCGCAGACACGCTCGTTCGCCGCCGCGCGGACCACGCGCGCTGTGCGCCATTAAATCTTCCGTCGGGCACGCGCAGAGCACCGTCGCATTCCGACGAAACCACACCGCCCCACGTCTCGCCACCGTGTCTGTGAGCATCGCCAGGGAGCACCGCACCGCCCCCTACCGTCGCCCACGCCGATAGCCGTCTGTACCGTCGACCATGACGAGCTCACCTTGCGCCCCGTCGGTCCCCTCTCGCCACTATAAATAGAGGCCACCCCCAGCCGAATTGAGCATACCATCTCACTCCCCTCTCCTCACTGATCGTGCCACCCTGTTCCCGGAGTAAGGCGAGCAGCACTTCGCCGGAATTTCACCGGAGTCTGCCGCTGCTGGAGAAGAAGGGGGCCAGCGATTGGAGCCGCCCCAGGAGAAGCTGTCGGTACCAGGAGGTTCGCCGTCGTCGACTTCCTCGTTCGCCCGCCTCGCCGACCCTCGCCTGAACCCCGGTGAGCCCCCAACGACCCCCAGCGCTAGGTTTACATCTCATGGCGTTGCCCAACGTCGACGATGACCCTCGGCCGTTGGATTAGAATCAGATCGAGCGCACCACATCGCCCCATACCGCTCCCGACTTCGTCTCACGTGTGGGGACAGCCCATAACCAGCCAGCGTAGCAGATGAGACGGCGATGACGCTTCCCGCACAGCCCAGTTATTTGAATTTAATCTTTTCCATTTTATTTCAAACACACTTCTGTACCCAATTTCAAAAATCAACCCAGGTCGATTAGGTGAACCAAATTGAATGGAACCAATTTTGTTAGAAAGGTCTGGGAATGCTGAATCCAAGCCCGTTGGATTCAAGTCATTTGGATCTGTAGATCATCCATCGTAAAAATAACAAGGCAGAAGCTTTTCTACAGTCAAACATTTTTCAAATTTAAACCATAATAGCTTTTTGAGTTGATTACAACTCTCAAAAATCACATTTAACCATACCTTTCAGAATATATAAAAATATATAGGTTTACTTACATAAATAATGTTCAAGTTGAAGGGAATATGCCCGAGAGGCAATAATAAAGTGGTTATTATCGTATTCCTTGTTTATGATAAATGTTTATTTTGCATGCTACAATTGTATTAATACGGAAACGTTAATACATGTGTGTTTAATAAACAAAAAGGAAGTTCCTAGTTATGCCTCTCTTATAAACTAGCTCGTTGATTAACAAGATGATCAAAGTTTCCTGATCATGGACATTGGATGTTGTTAATAACGAGGTCACAACATTAGTGTAATAATGTGATGAACATTCATCCGAAGTATAGCATTACGATCAAATTCATTGATTTTATATTGCTATAACAACTTACGAAGTGATCCTAATCCTTAGACCATGAGATCATGTCAATCACTAACACTGGAAGAGTTTCTTGATAACATCAAACGTCACACCGTAACAGGGTGATTATAAAGATGGGTTCAGAACTACTAAAGTGTTATGTTGAGGCCCATGGATCGAGAATGGAATTTGTTCATCCCGATGACGGATAGATATACTCTGGGCCCTCTCGGTGATATCACATTGGTTAGCTTGCAAGCAAGTGATTTGATCACTAGAATGTTATATCACAGGAACGAGAAAAGAGTACATGTCAGTAACGAGATCAAACTAGGTATGGAGATACCGATGATCGAATCTCGGACATGTAATATATCGCAAAACAAAGGGATTAAGATACTAGCATAAAAGGTTCCGACGATCACAAGAAAATCATCGTTGAATGTGTGGGAGTCAGTATGGGTCTCTAGATCCCGCTTCTGATTATTGATCCGAGAGGGGTCTCAATCATGTCCACATTATTCGCGAACCATAGGGTGACACACTTAAGAGACACCGACATACATTTGGAGAAAACATTTCATGCCAAAAGAATGAACAAGCGCAGGAATTTATTTCACTAGATACCGAAACAGGTTTTCGGGTGAAATTGCATAAAGTGGCTATGCATGTGAAATAGAATTCTAGCAAGGGGTTATTTGTGAATGTTTTTCATTAAAGTAATTGACAAAATTCTGAATAAAATAAAAGATTTTTATTTAATGAGAGTTTGCATTAAATTTGGTGGAAATTTAATGGGAATTTGAGTGGGTTTTTGAGTGGAGAAAATTGAAGGGCCATTTTGTGAGTGGAGTGTCCACCCACATGAATGAGGGAGAGGTGGGGGCACCCTCCATGGCCGGCGGCCATGCCCCCTTGGGATGCCCCCCTCCCCTATATAAGAAGCCCCTCCTCTCACTTCTCACTTACACCTCCTCGTAAAGGATCTCTCTCCCCCTCTAGAATTTATCCCCATGGTCTCGGACTAGCGAGATACATGTTCCCGATGGCTATTCGGCAAGAAAGAGTTGTGCTTCCGCTGCATCGCTGGAGCGAGGAGGCGGAGGTTGCTCGGTTCCTCAAACGTGTGTGCGAGCACGGATGCGCTGCTGATTTGCGGCGCTAGGACTTCCTCTCGATCTTGAGATCGGCAAGAGATCGTCTACATCAACCACGAGTTGAACTCGTTAAGCTTTGTGGGTCTTCAAGGGTATGTTCTCTACGGATATATATCCGCCCGTTGTTTGTATCTAATAGATAGATATTGGTACATAGTTCACATCGTAGGAATTTTTTTTGTTTTCTATGCTGCGAACCCTACAGTGGTATCGGAGCCGAATCTATGCGTAGATGCTTTACACGGGTAGTACACATATGAGTATGTGGGTGATGATGATCATGTTGTTGCTCCTTAGTTGTCATTTTGGATATTGGTGGCATAGTGGGAAGAAGCGGCCCGGACAAACTTTACATGTCCTCGCACATGAGACCTGTTCCACGCTTGACATGCAACTGGTTTGCATAAGTGGCTAGCGGGTGTCTGTCTCTCCTACTATAGTCAATATCTATTTTGCAACGAGTTGTCGACAATTTGGTTATCCTCGTTGTGGTTCATGTTCGTAGGTAAGAACGGTTCTATCTCGAAAGCCCTAAGCCACGTAAAACTTGCAATGGATAAATTAGAGGCGTCTAGTTTAGATTGTTGTTGGGCTAGTGTTATGATATGGTGATGTTGTAAGTAGAAGTATGATATGATACTCTTACAACATACATAATGTGTAATCTCCATAGACCTTAGACTTACACATATAGGTGTGATAGTGATCATACCATGATGCACATGATAGAGATCATATGCGAGAACCATATCATTTCACTAATAAACATGTGATGTTTGATAGCATCTTATATTGCTTTTTTAGCGCTTTGTTAAAATAATATGATGATCCCTCATTTAAATATCAAGATAAGAATGTGTTCTTCCTTTAGTATGCACCGATTATGTTTTCGTCGCTCCAAGACATCACGTGATGATCGGGTGTTCTTGGATCCACGACCATATTTCGGGTGTAAAACAGTTACACATGCGAATACTAAGGTTCTTACTTGACGAGCCTAGCATGTACAGACATGGCCTCGGAACACGGACCGAAAGGTTAAGCATGAGTCATATGTTTTGATATGATGACCATATGGATGCTCGCCTTTGAAGCTGTACCGACTCACGTGATGATCGGACTTGGTGTAGTGGATTTGGTTCATGTAATCACCAAAAAGACACGAGGGATGTCGTTTTTGAGTGGGAGTTTATTTCTAATTTGGATTAGTAAAACTCAATTTATCATAAATTAAATCAAAGTGAATTTGCATAATTTGTTGTAGTCATTGGCATTCGTTCACCACCTTATGCTTAGTTATAATTGAGATAATAGAAATATAGAATTCTGGATATATACTTTACGAACTGGTATCATATTGTGTTGAGTGCCAATCTAAAGTTTAAAGTCCTATTGCAAACTTTCAGCAAACTCTGTTTACTCCGTGAAATTTAATAATTGGTATTAAATCGAGAGTAACAATTCCAGTGTTAGTATCTTAAGTATCATGTTTGCCTCCATGATTCTTGATTGTTTTAATATCAAGTTTATTGAGGAGCTGAAAGAATTATTTCAGAAATCATCATGTGTGGCAGATATAACAATATATGAAACAAAGTTTTGATTGCAATATGATAGAGTATAATATATGTTCTCATATTGGATGAGAATTTACGAAGGTTGGAGATGCTAGTCATCCTAATCATCCAAAAGGGTTTTGGAAAGTAATGCTCATGATTCGCCTTTATAAGCTATAGTAGCTTGATCATGAATGTCTTCATGATAAGGGTGAATAGAATATGTATGTAAAATGTTTACTACACTAAAAGATTACTAAAGAATAGATTTTCAAAAAATACCGATCATTTTGATGATGGTGATCTACTTCAAAGTGCAAGTCCAAAGGTATTATTATTTGAATATACACGCTTTGGACTATGTGTCATGTATATGGCGCCACTGTTGATGTTGATAGATTATTTTAAAAGGAAAAGGAAATGCTGGAAGAGAATCTATAAAATATACTTGGCAGAAAAGAAAAGATTGGAAATATCCAATTTAGGTATATGGATCATATACATGTTATGGTTGTATTCTTTGCTTGTTAAATAATGTGGTCCTTGGGTATTGGATACCGAATTGGTTGGTATGAAATTTCATACGGAACGACGCAATTCATGAACCACAATGGCATAAGTAACTAGCAAGAGAATATGTGATCATGTTTATCGAAAACAAACAAACCGTTGTTTGTATTTCTCGTTGACATCAAAGCTTGACTTCAAGATTTGTTTTAATAATTGTTATTTATATCAGGTATTATGAGAACAAAGGTTGTTCAAATAATTACCATATTCCATATAAGATGGATGATTTACAAATCTAGTTGGAGAAATCACATCCATAAAACCTAATGCTAAAATGTCGCTAGACAAATGATTGAAAGATCACTTACGATGTGACATCGCTGTTTAAATTATATTGGAAAGAAAACATGAAGAATATCCATATTCATGGATTTTTGGAGTCTTTGATTTGATTAAGTGACGCTTGTGAGACTTTCCACGTGATAATTAAAACTTCGTTCAAAGGCCAAAGAAGAACGAACGACTAAATTATTGGAATTTATACATATCGATGTATGTAGTCCACTATGTATAGTCGTAAGCGATGGATTTCAACTTCATATGCTTTCTCCGGAAATTTGAGGAATGTTCACTTAATGAGAAATAAGTATGAAATATTTGAAAACGTTTCAAAGACTTTCAAGATGAAGTGCAAAATCATTGCAACAAGAAAATAAATGGTTTATGATTTTATCATAAGGGATTTGTTTGAGTTACAAGTGTAACAAGAAAATATATGAATTATGATTTTATCATAAAGGGATTTATTTGAGTAACAAGTTTAGCAAAACACCTAGATTTACATCTCCCGAAACACCATAGGAATATGGAATGTTTGAGATTTGTAATGAAACCTTGTTTGACATGGTTGGATCAAAGGTGTTATTTATAAAACTGCCATTATGTTTTAAAAGATTAAAGCTTTAGAGACTTCCGCTTTTACACTAAAAAGAGCTCCATCTTGATCCGTTGAAATGACACCATGGAAGTTATGGTTTGGGGTAAAACCTAAGTTGTCATTTCTTAAATTTTCGTATGCTAAACATAAGTAAGATGTTTACAACCAAAGTCGGATGAGCATTTGTTTGTAGGTTATTTTGAATAACAATTGGTTATTCCTCCATAACACCAAGCACAAAAGGGTTTGTCGCTTGAAACGTGAAGTTTCTTGAAGAAGGAATTTTTCATAAATGTTAAGTGGGAGGACAATAGAACTTTGATAAGGTTAACGAACCTTAGCTATATGTGCTGAGTTGCGCAGCGCCGGAAAATGTTCTAGAGGCAGCCAGAATGCTCATGGATTACGTGCCTCAAAGGTTGCGGTCACGGAGGTCTAAAGTTCCTATTGAACCAAGAAGGTCTATACACAATCAAATGATTAAGATTTGAGAGTAAATCATTATTGTTTGACAATGATGAACCGACTATATGCAAAGAAGCGATGATGGGCCCTGACTCTGTCAAATGGCTTGAAGCCATAAAATCCGTGATAGTTCCATACACGAGAAATCAAGTTTTGAACTTGGAAGACCCTCCAGAAAGGTGTAAAAACCTATCGGTCATATTTGGATCTATAAAGAAACAGACATGGATGTTTCACATCTATGAAATAGTCGACATGTCTTAAAGTATTTTAAGACAATGTTCAAGGAGTTGACTATGACAAGATTTGATCTTTCATAGCGATATTTAGTCTGGACGGATTAAAGTAGCAACCACTACATATAATTTGTTATATGGTAGATGAATAAACAAAACAAAGTTCTTATAATAGAATGGTTACCTAGGACGTGTACATGACACGATCCAAAGGGTTTTGTTAATTCAAAGGATGCTAAAAAGGGCATGCAAACTTCAATGGTTGAAGTAAGCATTGCGGAGTTGGAATATTCACCGTGATGAAAAAGAGTTTTCATCAGGAGACGATGAAGATGCTTGCATTTGCAAGAAATTAAGTGGGAGCGCTGAGACATATTTCTAATACATTATGTGGAGGACATCTTGTTGATTAGAAATGATGTAATATTTATTGAAAAGGTTAAGAATTTCATTTCGAACTTAGGAAAAACCTGAATATTTAGCATGAATGTCTATAGTGGATAGACTGTGACGCTAATATGGTTGTGCCAAACGTACATATATGAGATATTGAAGGAGTTCAATATAGAAACAACAAGAAACGGTTCTTGTCGCATGGAAAGGAATTGAATCAAGATTCAAGTGTATTGACACTTGATAAGTGAAACAAGATTCAAGTGCTTTGACACTTGATGAGTGAAATCACAAGGATGTTTTGATCAATCATACCATGATATGTACACATCCAGATATGTCCTATGCTCTAAGTTTTATGAGCATATACCAGAATGAATCATAAAATGATCATTGGACGATAGTGAGGATATTCTTATGATCTTTTGGAAGAACTAAGAATATATTTGTGTAGAGGTGACAAACAATTACAAATAGTTCATTATAAAGCGTTACATTGATACTAGTTTTGTCACAAGACACAAATTAAGTTTATCTCAATTTAAACTATGGGTGGCACAATGTAATGGAAAGAAGATTCCATGATGGATTTGGATGAAATCCATAGTTAAGACATTGTGACGAATACTACAACAAAAGGCTAAGTATATGATTGCTATAGTAGCAGCAAAGGAGGGAATTTGTGTCAAGAAGTTTGTTATCAAACTAAGGTGTGGTTCGCAACGGGCTAACACTAAAGATATATTTTATGACAATAGTATCGACATGATTTAACCCCAATGAACTAAAGGTCTCACCGAAAGACCAAATTTATACAATGCCATATCATTGGAGAATGAGTGATGCGTGAAGACGCAAATGTTGGAGATATGACCTAGAGGCAATAATAAATGTAGTTATTATTATATCTTTGTGTTTATGATAAATGTTTACATTCATGCTATAATAGTATTAACAAGGAAACATTAATACTTGTGTGATTTGTAAACTTAATTTGAATTCCCTAGTATAGCCTCTATATTTCACTAGCTTGTTGGTTGATTAATGATTGTGGTTTCCCTATCATGAACATTGAGATGTTATCAACAACAAGATCATATCGTTAGGAGAATGATATGGTGGACATACTCCTATAGATAAGCATAGCATAAAGATCAAGTCATTTCAATAGTTCAATTGCTATATGCTTTCTGATACATAGTAACCTAATTCCTTCGACCATGAGATCATGCATATCACCTTTACCGGATGGATGCTTTGATGACATCAAACACCACACCGTAACTGGGTGGCTATAAAGGTGGCATTGAGTGTTCGGAAAGTATTGGTTGAAACACATGGATCAAGAGTGGGATTTGTCCATCCATATGACGGATAGATATACTCTGGGCCCTCTCGGTGGAATGTCATCCAATTAGCTTGCAAGCATGTGACTGGGTCACAAGGGATCACATATCACGGGAACAACAAAAGAGTACTTATCCGTAACGAGGTTGAACTAGGTATGCAGAGATACCGACGATCATAACCTCGGATAAGTAAACTATCGTGAGACAAAGGGAAATTGGTATCGTATGTAAGTGGTTCATTCGACCGCAAAGTAATCGTAGAAATATGTGGGAGCCATATGAATTTCCAGATTTCTCTATTGGTTATTGTTCGGAGAAGTGTCTCGATCATGTCCGCATAATTCACGAACCGTAGGGAGACACACTTAAGGATTCGACGTTGTTTTGAGTAGTTATGGTATTATGAGAAAGAGACCGAATGTTGTTTGGAGTCTCGGATGGGATCCGAGATATCACGAGGTGATCCGGAATGGTCCGGAGAATAAGATTCATATAAGGAAAGTCCCGTTTCGGAGTTCGGGAATGATTCCGGTGTTTTCATCGGGAATGTTCTAGAAGGTTCCGGATTGTCCGGCACTCCGGGGGGGAAGGGTACATGAATTTGTCATTGAATGATTGCATCATGTACTAAGTGTTCTTGCTGTTCCAAAACTGAAAAGTCAAAGCGCGGTTTGAAAGTCAACGGCTAAAACAGAAAGCTGTGGGAAACAAGCAAGAGGAGGTTGAAACCAACTTGGAGGAGGAGTCCTCTCCTCCAAGCCGGCCCACCTAGGCCGAGTTGGGAGGACTCCCTCCCCTCCTGGCCCCTCCACCTATAAAAGGAGGCAGGGCCTCCTCCTCTAGACACACAAGTTCCTATCCTCTAATCTCCGGTTTAGAGCCGTTTTGGTTTAGAGCTTCTAATTGCTTTAGCCTGCGGTTTAGAGCCTTCTAATTGGTGTGTCTAATCCCTAGACCACTAATAGCCCTCTCTCATACTCCACCATACTCGCTCCGGCTTAAGGCGAAGCCCTGCGGGATTTCCCCTCTACTTCCGGTACCACGCCGTTGTGCTGCCGGAATCGCGAGGAGAGTGCTACAACCTCCGCTGCCTGCTGGAACAAGGGAGAGGAAGGACTTCGTCGAGTACCGAACGTGTGCCTTCTAATTGGTGTGTCTAATCCCTAGACCACTAATAGCCCTCTCTCATACTCCACCATACTCGCTCCGGCTTAAGGCGAAGCCCTGCGGGATTTCCCCTCTACTTCCGGTACCACGCCGTTGTGCTGCCGGAATCGCGAGGAGAGTGCTACAACCTCCGCTGCCTGCTGGAACAAGGGAGAGGAAGGACTTCGTCGAGTACCGAACGTGTGACCGAATGTGGAAGCGCTGCCAGAACGCAGCGCCGGAAGGATCGTCTACATGATCTTGAGATCGGAAAGAGTACGACTACATCACCCAAGAGAATCCGCTCTCGTTAAACACTTTGGAATCTTCGAGGGTAAGTTATTCCATCGACTCGTTGCTACAATCTAGTAGATAGATCTTGGCTTGTTTGTTTGTATGCGATAGAAATATTTGTTTTCAATGCTACGAACCCCTACAGTGGTATCAGAGCCGTGTCTATATGTAGATCTGTTGCACGAGTAGAACACAATGGTCATTGTGGGCGTTGATGCTTTTATTGTCGATTGCTTTTTGTGTACTTTGCATCTTGCGGTATGTTGGGATGAAGCGGCCCGGGCTAACCTTACATGACATTGTTCATGAGACTTGCTCCACGCTTAACATGCAACTTGTATTGCATAAGTGGCTTTGCGGGTGCCTGTTTCTCCTAGCATAGTTAAGATCCAATTTACAACGGGTGATCAACAATGCTAGTATCAATGTTGTGGTTCTTGTTCGTAAGTTAGAACGACACTTATTGAAAGCCCCAAACCACGTAAAATATGCAAAAGAAAGTAGGCGTCTAACTTTGTTTTCGGGGTGTCTTGATGTGATATGGCCATGATTGTGATTATATTTGATGTATGCAATGTTCCTTATTGTAAGTTGGCAACCGGCAGGAGCCATATGGTTGTCTTTAATTTATGTTAAGACCCGCGTGTCTATTCAAAGTAGTTGTAATAGTTGAAGCCGGTGGACGACAACCATGGAGAAGCGTCATTGACCTTGATGCAATGCCGGTGATGATGGAGATCATGTTCGTGCTTGAAGATGGAGATCGGTAGCACAAAGAAGAAAGGCCATATCATATCACATATTATTGAATTGCATGTGATGTTAATCCTTTTTGTATCTTGTATTGCTTGGTAGACGACGGTAGCATTATAAGATGATCCCTCATGCACATCAATTTCAAGTCATAAAGTGTTCACCCTTAGTTAGCACCGTTGCTAAAGCTTGTTGTTTCGAAGCACCACGTGATGATCGGGTGTGTTAGATTCTGCAAGTGTATACAACGTGAGCAAGCCAGATTTGCTCATGCAGAAACTAAGGTTTGATCTTGACGAGCCTAGCATGTACAGACATGGTCTTGGAACACGGATCACCGAAAGGTAAAGCATGAATCGTATAGTAGATATGATGAACATGACGATTGTTCGCCATTGAAACTATATCAACTCTCGTGATGATCGGTGTTGATGTAGTGGATTTGGTTCGTGTGATCACTAAAACAATGTGAGGATGTTGTTACGGTGGGAGTTCACCTAGTTTAATTTCATTAATTAATTTGAACTCAATTTGTCATAAACTTAGTCTAAACTATTGCAAATATGTTGTAGATCAATGGCAACCCCTACCATCAATTTTAATGCGTTCCTAGAGAAAGAAAAGTTGAAAACAATGGAAGCAACTTCGCGGATTGGTTCGCAATTTGAGGATTGTCCTCACAATGGTAATTTGACCTATGTCTTTGGATGCACATTTGGGTGACCACTGCGGTGATGCTTCCGATGAAGTAAAGAATGTTTACCTCGCTCGGAAGAATCAGTACTCCATAGTTCAGTGTGCTATCTTGTATGGTTTAGAATCGGAGCTTCAGAAAAGGTTTGAAGAGTCAGACCCATATGATATTGTCGAGGATCTCAAATTGATTTTTGAGACTCATGCGGCAATTGAAAGCTATGAGGCTTCTGAAAAGTTCTTTAACTGCAAGATGGAAGAGGGCAGCTCCGTCAGTGAGCATGTGCTTAAGATGTCTGGGCAGCAAACAAACTTCAAAGCTTGGGTATAGTGATTCCTAATGCTTTGGGGATTTACCGTGTCCTCCAGTCACTGCCACCAAGTTACAGGAACTTTGTGATGAACTACAACATGCATAACATGAACAAAGAGTTGCCAGATTGTTTTCTATGTTAAAATCTGCAGAAGTGGAGATCAAGAAAGAGCACCAAGTGTTGTTGGTCAATAAGACCACCAAACTCAAGAAAGGCAAGTCTAATCAAAAGGGACACTTCAAGAAGGGTGGTAAGAAAGTTACCACGCCGGCGAAGAAGACCAAGGCTGGACCCAAACTGGCGAGTGCTTTTCTTGCAAGGGAGAAGGTCACTTTGGGCGGAATTGCCCAAAGTACTTGGCGGATCAAGAACGGCAACATCAAGAAGAAAGGTATATCGATATACATGTTATTGATGTGTATCTCACTAGTACTCGTAGTAGTGCACAGGTATTTGATCTTGGTTCGGTTGCTCATATTTGTAACTCAAGCAAAGTCTTTGCAGAATAAACGGAAACTAGCGAAGAACGAGGTGACGATGCGCGTGGGAAACGGATCAAAGGTTGATGTGATCGCGGTCGGCACGCTACCCCTTCATCTACCATCGGGATTAGTTTTATACTTAAATAATTGTTATTTAGTTCCTGTGTTCAGCATGAACATTATATCGGGATCTTGTTTATTGCGAGACGGTTACTTGTTTAAATCGGAGAATAATGGTTGTTCGATTTATATGAGTAATATGTTTTATGCACATGCACCTTTGATAGATGGTCTATTCTTATTGAATCTCGATAGTGGAAATACACATATCAACAACATTGAGGCTAAACGTTTGAAATCAAGCGATAATTCGACCTATATGTGGCACTATCGTCTTGGTCACATTGGAGTGAAGCGTATGAAGAAACTCCATTCCGATGGACTCCTTGAATCACTTGATTTTGAATCACTTGAGAGATGCGAAGCATGTCTGATGGGAAAATGACTAAGACTCCATTTTCTGGTATGATGGAGCGAGCTACGGACTTATTGGAAATCATACATACCGATGTGTGTGGTCCAATGAGTGTAGCATCGCGCGGTGGTTATCGTTATGTTCTTACCTTCACGGATGACTTGAGTAGATATGGGTATATCTATTTCATGAAACATAAGTCCGAAACTTTCGAGAAGTTTAAGGAGTTTCAAAGTGAGGTAGAGAATCAACGTAACAAGAAGATTAAATTTCTACGTTCTGATCGTGGAGGTGAATATCTAATTACGAGTTTGGCGAGCATTTGAAGAAATGCGGAATACTTTCGCAGTTGACACCGCCGGGAACACCACAGCGTAATGGTGTGTCCGAACGTCGTAATCGAACTCTCTTAGATATGGTTCGTTCTATGATGTCACTTACAGATTTACCGCTATCATTTTGGGTTTATGCATTAGAAACAGCCGCATTCACTTTAAATAGGGCACCGTCTAAATCCGTTGAAACGACACCGTATGAATTATGGTTTGGGAAGAAACCTAAATTGTTGTTCCTTAAAGTTTGGGGATGCGAAGCCTATGTAAAGAAGTTACAGCCGGACAAGCTTGAACCCAAAGCGGAAAAATGCGTCTTCATAGGATACCCGAAGGAAACTATTGGGTATACCTTCTATCATAGATCCGAAAGCAAAATCTTCGTTGCCAAGAATGGATCCTTTCTAGAGAAGGAATTTCTCTCGAAAGAAGTGACTGTAAGGAAAGTAGAACTCGACGAGGTTGTCGAACCTTCTCTCGAAATTGCGAGTAGCGCAGCACCGGAAGAAGTTCCTGTGGTGCCTGCACCAATTAGAGAGGAAGCTAATGATGATGACCATGAAACTTCGGTTGAAGTTGCTACAGAGCCTCGGAGGTCAACGAGAACTCGTACCACTCCAGATTGGTATGATCCCGTTATGAGTGTCATGTTGGTGGACAACACCGATGACCCTGCGACATACGAAGAAGCGATGATGAGCCCAGATTCCAATAAATGTCAAGACGCCATGAAATCCGAAATTGGATCCATGTACAAAAACCAAGTATGGACTTTGGTGGACTTACCGGATGGCCGGAAGGCTGTCGAGAACAAATGGATTTTCAAGAAGAAAGAAGATGCTAATGGTAATGTTACTGTCTATAAAGCTCGACTTGTCGCAAAAGGGTTTCGACAAATTCAAGGAGTTGACTACGATGAGACTTTCTCACCAGTGGCGAAGCTAAAGTCTGTGAGGATTATGTTAGCAATCGCTGCATATTATGATTATGAGATATGGCAGATGGATGTCAAAACAGCATTCCTCAATGGAGATATTGATGAAGAGTTGTATATGATGCAACCCAAAGGTTTTGTCGATCCTAAAGATGCTAACAAGGTATGCAAACTTCAACGGTCCATCTATGGATTGAAGCAAGCATCCCGAAGTTGGAATCAACATTTTGATAAGGTGATCAAAAGTTTTGGTTTTATACAAACTTATGGAGAAGCTTGTATTTACAAGAAAGTGAGTGGGAGCTCTGTAGCATTCTTAATACTATATGTGGATGACATATTGTTGATTGGGAATGATGTATACCTTATTAATAGTGTCAAGGAATATTTGAATAATAGTTTTTCAATGAAGGATCTTGGCGAAGCAGCTTACATATTAGGCATAAAGATTTATAGAGATAGATCGAAACGCCAAATATCATTGTCACAGAGTACATATTTGGACAAAGTGCTAAAGAGGTTTGGAATGGAAGAAAGCAAGAAAGGGTTCTTGCCCATGTTGCCCAATACGACCTTGAGTAAAACTCAAAGTCCGACATCGGCAGAAGATAGAGAAAGGATGAGTAAGACTCTCTATGCCTCAGCCATAGGATCTCTAATGTATGCCATGCTATGTACTAGACCCGACATTGCATATGCTGTTAGTTTAACTAGCAGATATCAAAGTGATCCAGGAGTGGATCATTGGACAGCGGTCAAAACATCCTTAAGTACTTGAGAAGAACTAAGGAT
The DNA here is from genome assembly GCA_030063025.1 of Avena longiglumis. NCBI lineage: Eukaryota > Viridiplantae > Streptophyta > Magnoliopsida > Poales > Poaceae > Avena > Avena longiglumis. The sequence continues at coordinate 440,687,745 of CP125975.1, read as the reverse complement.
ATGGTTCTTTCTTATGGAGGTGATGAATAGCTCGTTGTTAATGGTTACACCGATGCTAGTTGGAACACCGATCCGGATGATTCTAAATCACAACTGGATACGTATTTATTTTGAATGGTGCAACGATTAGCTGGAGGAGTGCAAAGCAAAGCGTTGTGGCAAGATCTTCAATGAATCGAATACATGGTTGCCGGAGGCTTCACAAGAAGCGATATGTATGAAAGAGTTCATTACAGGTGGGTGTGGTTCCTAGTGCTGGACCCAATGTCTATCTGTGATAACATGAGCGCCATAGCCAATGCGCAAGAACCAAGGTCACACAAGAAGTCAAGCATATCAAGCTGCGTTTTCACGCTATTCGAGAACATATCCGGGATGGGGATATAAATATTTGCAAAGTACACAGATCTGAATGTGGCGGATCCGTTGACTAAACCTCTCCCGAGGGCAAAACATGACCAACACCAAACTGCCATGGGTGTTCGTATATTACCATGTAATCTAGATTAGATGACTCTAGTGCAAGTGGGAGACTGTTGGAGATATGCCCTAGAGGCAATAATAAATGTAGTTATTATTATATCTTTGTGTTTATGATAAATGTTTACATTCATGCTATAATAGTATTAACAAGGAAACATTAATACTTGTGTGATTTGTAAACTTAATTTGAAGTCCCTAGTATAGCCTCTATATTTCACTAGCTTGTTGGTTGATTAATGATTGTGGTTTCCCTATCATGAACATTGAGATGTTATCAACAACAAGATCATATCGTTAGGAGAATGATATGGTGGACATACTCCTATAGATAAGCATAGCATAAAGATCAAGTCATTTCAATAGTACAATTGCTATATGCTTTCTGATACATAGTAACCTAATTCCTTCGACCATGAGATCATGCATATCACCTTTACCGGATGGATGCTTTGATGACATCAAACACCACACCGTAACTGGGTGGCTATAAAGGTGGCATTGAGTGTTCGGAAAGTATTGGTTGAAACACATGGATCAAGAGTGGGATTTGTCCATCCATATGACGGATAGATATACTCAGGCCCTCTCGGTGGAATGTCATCCAATTAGCTTGCAAGCATGTGACCGGTCACAAGGGATCACATATCACGGAATGAGAAAAGAGTACTTATCGGTACGAGGTTGAACTAGGTATGCGAGATACCGACGATCATAACCTCGGATAAGTAAACTATCGTGAGACAAAGGGAAATTGGTATCGTATGTAAGTGGTTCATTCGATCGCAAAGTAATCGTAGAAATATGTGGGAGCCATATGAATTTCAGATTCCTCTATTGGTTATTGTTCGAGAAGTGTCTCGATCATGTCGCATAATTCACGAACCGTAGGGAGACACATAAGGATTCGACGTTGTTTTGAGTAGTTATGGTATTATGAGAAAGAGACCGAATGTTGTTGAGTCTCGGATGGGATCCGGATATCACGAGGTGATCCGGAATGGTCCAAGAATAAGATTCATATAAGGAAAGTCCCGTTTCGGAGTTCGGGAATGATTAGGTGTTTTCATCGGGAATGTTCTAGAAGGTTCGGATTGTCCCAGACTCCGGGGAAGGGTACATGAATGTGTCATTGAATGATTGCATCATGTACTAAGTGTTCTTGCTATTCCAAAACTGAAAAGTCAAACTGCCAGTTTGAAAGTCAAACAGCTAAAACAGACTGTGGAAAGCAGAAACTGTGGGAAGCAGAAACTGTGGAAAACAAGCAAGAGGAGGTTGAAACCAACTTGGAGGAGGAGTCCTCTCCTCCAAGCGGGCGGCCCACCTAGGCGAGTTGGGAGGGACTCCCTCCCTCCTGGCCGCCCTCCACCTATAAAAGGAGGCAGAGCCTCCTCCTCTAGACACACAAGTTCCTATCCTCTAATCTCCGGTTTAGAGCCGTTTTGGTTTAGAGCTTCTAATTGCTTTAGCCTGCGGTTTAGAGCCTTCTAATTGGTGTGTCTAATCCCTAGACCACTAATATCCCTCTCATACTCCACCATACTCGCTCGGCTTAAGGCGAAGCCTGGGATTTCCCTCTACTTGGGTACCACGCCGTTGTCTTTGGAATCGCGAGGAGAGTGCTACAACCTCCATTTTCTTTGGAACAAGGAGAGGAAGGTCTTCGTCAATCGAGCGATGTGACCGTCTGAAGCGCTTAACGCAGCCTTGGAAGGATCGTCTACACGATCTTGAGATCGGAAAGAGTACGACTACATCACCCACGAGAATCCGCTCTCGTTAAACACTTTGGAATCTTCGAGGGTAAGTAATTCCATCGACTCGTTGCTACAATCTAGTAGATAGATCTTGGATTGTTTGTTTGTATGCGATAGAAAATTTTTGTTTTCCATGCTACGAACCCCTACAGCAAAGACATGCAAATACACACGGACCTGAAGCGTCAGATCCATAGATTATGTTAACCACTTGCAATTGCGTATATGGAACACCAGAAAGCCATAGGTGTTCAATACGCAAAGTTTTCAAACTAGATTATTGTCTCTAGTGCAAGTGGGAGACTGAAGGGAATATGCTCGAGAGGCAATAATAAAGTGGTTATTATCGTATTCCTTGTTTATGATAAATGTTTATTTTGCATGCTATAATTGAATTAATACAGAAAAGTTAATACATGTGTGTTTAATAAACAAAAAGGAAGTTCCTAGTTATGCCTCTCTTATAAACTAGCTCGTTGATTAACAAGATGATCAAAGTTTCCTGATCATGGACATTGGATGTTGTTAATAACGAGGTCACAACATTAGTGTAATGATGTGATGAACATTCATCCGAAGTATAGCATTACGATCAAAGTCATTGAGTTTATATTGCTATAACAACTTACGAAGTGATCCTAATCCTTAGACCATGAGATCATGTCAATCACTAACACAGGAAGAGTTTCTTGATAACATCAAACGTCACACCGTAACATGGTGATTATAAAGATGGGTTCAGAACTACTAAAGTGTTATGTTGAGGCCCATGTATCGAGAATGGAATTTGTTCATCCCGACGAGAAAGGAGTACATGTCAGTAACGAGATCAAACTAGGTATGGAGATACCGATGATCGAATCTCAGACATGTAATATATCGCGAAACAAAGGGATTAAGATACTAGAGTAAAAGGTTCAGACGATCATAAGAAAGTCATCGTTGAATGTGTGGGAGTCAGTATGGGTCTCCAGATCCCGCTTCTGATTATTGATCCGAGAGGGGTCTCGATCATGTCCGCATTATTCACGAACCGTAGGGTGACACACTTAAGAGACACCGACATCCATTTGGAGCAAAAGTTTCATGCCGAAAGAATGAACAAGCGCAGGAATTTATTTCACTAGATACCGAAACAGGTTTTTGGGTGAAATTGCATAAAGTGGTTATGCATGTGAAATAGAATTCTAGCAAGGGGTTATTTGTGAATGTTTGTCATTAAAGTAATTGACAAAATTCTGAATAAAATAAAAGAGTTTTATTTAATGAGAGTTTGCATTAAATTTGGTGGAAATTTATTGGGAATTTGAGTGGGTTTTTGAGTGTAGAAAATTGAAGGGCCATTTTGTGAGTGGAGTATCCACCCACATGAATGAGAGAGAGGTGGGGGCAACCTCCATGGTCGGTGGCCATGCCCCCTTGGGCTGCCCCCTCCCCTATATAAGGAGCCCCTCCTCTCACTTCTCACTTACACCTCCTCGTGAAGGATCTCTCTCCCCCTCTAGAATTTATCCCCATGGTCTCGGACTAGCGAGATACATGTTCCCGGTGGCTATTCGGCAAGAAAGAGTTGTGCTTTCGCTGCATCACTGGAGCGAGGAGGCGGAGGTTGCTCGGTGCCTCGAACGTGTGTGCGAGCACGGATGCGCTACTGATTTGCGGCGCTAGGACTTCCTCTCGATCTTGAGATCGGCAAGAGATCGTCTACATCAACCACGAGTTGAAATCGTTAAGCTTTGTCGGTCTTCAAGGGTATGTTCTCTACGGATATACATCCTCCCGTTGTTTGTATCTAATAGATAGATCTTGGTACATAGTTCACATCATAGGAATTTTTTTGTTTTCTATGCTACGAACCCTACACAAGTAATAAAAGAGTGCTACATAGGCATTTCTAGTCACTTTATTTAATTAAAATAAAAGGGTAAAACCTTATTAAATTGGGACACCACTTTAAATCACATTCCCATGGACTAAAATATGTGGTGATGACATGTGTCAACATGATCCCATGTTTGATTTGGAGAATATTAAATCTTAAGTAGTTTTTCAATGAGTAGAAATTACTTTTCTAAAAATAAAAGGAATTAAACCAAGCTTTAATCTTGTAATGTTAGTGATGAGGCTAGATCATCTATAGGACCCTTGTGTGTGATGAATGCAAGTAGTTAAGTATTGTTTGGTGATTGTGTACCTCGTATTTATTCATAAACGCTAGTACCGACCAAGGATACGAGGAGGAAGGAGGATACTACGAAGAAGAAGCCGAGGAGAACTTCAACCACTGCTCTGCACAAGGCAAGCTTTACTAACCAAGTGTACCAATGCAAGCTGATACTATACCTATGCAAGCTAACACTTGCAATTATGAGAGTTAAATAACCTATGCAATGCACTAAGCATGCTTGCTTAGATACATTTGATGACACCCAATCCTAGTTTTACTTGCAAGCTTATTACTTTATTTATTTATCAAAGCTCTTACTTAGATTTTACTGGAATAAATGGTAGATACTAGAAGGATAATTGAAGGTTGCATAAAGAGCATAAAATTTGGCCTAAGCTAGATAATCTTGATGTCATCCCAAGGCATTAGATTGAACTTAGTTGAAACTCCACTAGTTTACCACCCCTCATTAGTACTTACCCCCAATTGTAGATGCTAGTGCTAAGCATAAAACTTGATCAACTTTAGATGGGAATACTTGGTGAAAATGGTTATGAAAACCTTGGAATGATGGATCATTCTATTGAAATTTTTTTGACATGTGTTTCCGAGCACCAGATGATTTTGGTGATGAAAATGTTGAGGCATGAGCCTTAGCCCTTTATAAAGCTGATGGTTGTCTGGATGCGATACCATTCCAATTTTATCGTACAACCACAATACCCGAAGATTGGGTAGGGCTTGACTGGAAACTTATATACCTTAGTATTAGTTCCCTCCCGGCCAAGGTCTGAGCTGAGGCTACCTTGTGAAGATTGTCCACCTGTGCAGTACCCAAGATGATAGTTGGTCATGGTTGGGAGGCCAAACTCACAAGATAGGTGCTTATACTAGGGAGTGTAATTGAAAGGTTAGGATTGATTATCCGCATACTGAGTATGGTGAATTCAGGATTTGTTCCTGACGGATGTGTCGAATGTTGTGGTGAAAGTGTACAATCTATGCAGAGTGTCAAACTATTCGAATAGCCGCGTCCGTGGTTATGGACAGTTGGAGTGGCCATACTGTTCCCCCGTCAGATGTTTTCAAAAGACTTGTGAAATGAATTGAGACTTTGACTTGACCACAACAGGGTTGTGATATGAAATACAAGTTCCTACTTAGGAATTATAAAATTGTGACTAGCTTCTCTTTCTTCTCAGCTTAGTAGAAATAAATTTGGCTTTTGCAAAACAATCCTAGAGCCTAGTGTCCTATTATCAAAAAAAACCCTTCACCTGTTAGTATTAGTTTGCGAGTACTTAAAGAGTACTCATGGCTTTGTCCCTGGCTATTCCCGTGGCCAGACTATGAAGAGGAGTACCTGGAGGATGGACCCCAGGAAGGTTACGATAACTAGGATAATCTCCCATCGTCAGCATTGCCTGTGACCCCGAAGATGGAGCTTTGCCTACGCTACCGTTATTATTACGTATTCCGCTGCTTGAAGTTGTATTAAGAACTGGATCAATGAGATCCCTATTTGTGTAAGACATTATGAATGGTTTGTAATGGATGATGTACTGTGGTATCCAATTCTGTTATGTCTCGCAAAAATGGTAATCCTAGGATTGCGATGTATGGCATAACAGGCATCTGGGATTAAAAATCCGGGTGTTGAAAACTTGGTCCACAATTCACAGTGTTGCGGCCTTGTTGAAAAAACGGGGCCGTGACTCTTTTGGTTCTATTAAAACGAAGATTAATAGGCTGGTATGAAAACTGAAAGCTATGCGCCTTGGTTTGATTGATGGCACACCAGCTGAGCTTAGATTCATTGAAAAAGACCCATGTGAGTTTTTTGAATGTGAGGAAGTGATGTCTCGCCAGCGATCTCGCATTGATGGGCTCACAGAGGGAGATAGGAACACATATTTCTTTCATGCTAGGGCGTTAGCTAGAAACATAGATATAAAATCAAGTTTCTAGATAGAGAGGATGGTACTCGGTGTGAAGATTTAGAGGGGATTAAGGAGATGGTGCAGAGCTTCTATGGTGGGTTATTCACATTAGATCCATCACCCTCTATTGATGATGTCCTGAATACTATTCCTTGTAATATGACCAATGAGATGAATGATGATCTGCCTTTGAGTATACCAATGACAAGATCGGGACAACTCTATGTCAAATGGGCCCCACTAAGGCTCTAGGGCCATATGGATTCACGGCATTATTCTATCAAACACATTGGGAATTTTTTGGCAATGAAATTTGTCAAGTGGTGAGGAGTTTCTTGGAAGGGGTCTATTCCGAAGGGTTTTGTCACATCCCAAAATTTTCCAAATTTTGTAATGTGAAAATAAATAAACAAAATAAATAATTGTTGAAATTTAGGGTGAAAAGAAACTTTTTGATTCCAAATGGGAACATCAAAAAAAATTCTTGAACAAACTTTGAATAAAATTTGAATCCAACTAAACTCAAAACAAGTGAAATGCATTCTTCATAAATGCATCTTGAAATTTAAACACTTGGAAAATAAATCAAAACCCTAAAACCCTAATGGAAGAAAATCATTCCAAGTTTACTCTAAGACTATGGATTTGATCCATATAATTGTCAACAAGCATTTATAAATGATTAATAATGATAAATAAAAATATTATAAAACCATAGAAATTGATTTCATTCAACATGGAACCATGGATAAAAACTCATGAATTTAATAAGTTGAAAGGAAATAATTTTCAAAGCTAATAAAGCTTCTATCTAAAATCCATACCAAATGGTGAGTAAAATAATCCTAAAAGATTTAAAAGGATAAACAAATATTAATTAAAAATATACGAAATTGGAATCACCAAGTTTGGATCTTTAAATAAAAAGATATGGATTTTATAAGATAAAGAAAGAAAGAAAGAAATAAAGGATATTTAAAAACAAAACTAAATCTTGGCCAAATCCATAAGCAAATGTAATAAATATAATCCAAATCCAAATAAAATAAAGGGATAAAGAATATTCAAATAAATAAAATCGCATTAACCCAATTTCTATTCCATTTAAATAAAGATAAAATCTCTAATAGAAATGATAACTGAAATCATGGGAACATAATAATTGGAATTTACCCAAGTGGAATAAAAGTTATTTAATTAACTTAAATGGAACCAAAGAAATCATCTAAATAAAATTTATGGAATTAAACCTTATTTGATTTCATTGGAATAAAGACATTTGCCCAAATTAAATGATTAATAATCATATAAAAAAACTTTAAAGAATTCAAAGTAAATTATTTAACACTCTATTAAATAAATAAAACCTACTGAAAAGGCTTAGCAAAAATTAGAATTCAAATAAAGAGTTTGAAAATATATTTAATCTTATTTGAATAAAGGCAAGTGCTTATTTTAATAAATAATAAAACCAAAAAATGAAAAATGGTCTAAAAAATACATATCTAAACATAATATAAACTTACTGAAAAGTTTGAAAAGATTTGAAAAGAAAAAGGTTTTGAAATCCTTTGAATAAAATCAAAACAGAAAAATATAAATGAAAAAAGAAAAATGAATCAGAACAAAAAAAATGGAAAAGACCAAGCCCAGCAAACCAGGCCCAGTTAGCCCATTTCCCCTCTCCCCCGCAGAAAACGGTTCACACCGCAGTTCTCACCCGCAAACCCACTGACCGCTGGACCCCACCCTTTTCTTTCTCTCTCATCTTGTGGCGGCCCCACTCGATCGTCTCACCTCCTTCCACCACGCCCGGCCGTTTCTGCCGTTGAAAGCTCGAGTAAATTCGTCGTAACGCCGCAGTGATTCCGCTCTGCAACCGCACCCTCTTAATTGCCTCCCTTCCCTCTCTGTTCCCCCCCATTCACCCGCACACAACTGCCACCAGGCCGCATCAATCGTTGCTCGAAATGCCCACTGCTCCGGCGAAGCTTTTCTCTAATTCCGGCCAGACACCATCGCCCCACTGCCCCCAGAGCACATGAGAGTGATCCCCATCGCCCCCTGCATCTCCCAATAGCTCTATCTAGCCCGTGTGCATTCTGAAACATCGGCAACGACGACAACCAAGAGTGCCACCGTCTGCTCCGTCTACGGCGAAGCCCCCTGGTAAAACCTGACCGCCCTAACCCCTCTCTTTCACACGCACATACTCGCCACGACCCTGCGCATCTAACAACACCTCCCATTTTCTCTGGCGTGCATCGTAGCCTCTCCATCGTCTTCAACAGAGAGCACCCGACGCCTTCGCGAACTCCGGCGAGAGATTGGCGACCCGTCCATGCGCCCCTGTCCCCGAGAAGACCACCTCGAGCTTGTGCACGTCTCGACGAACCTGGTGAGCCTCCCCATCCTCTCCTCGCTTCTCGTAGCCACCGCAACGCCGTAGCCCGAGCGCGCCACCGCTCGCCGTCGTGCCAGCACCGCCAGGATATGGTCGTGTGGTTGAGAGCCATAGGATCTTGATCATGTGGCGTAGATAGAATCATTTAAGCGAACCGGTATGCTCAATCTGTGTCGTGCGTTATGAGTTAAATCTGACGGTCAGAATTGCTCGATCCAGACGAATCGGTATAGACCAATAACAACAAGACACGTGGCCACCCTTTTAAATTGAAAACAGAAACTTGTCTATTTAGTGTTTGAATTTGCAAAATTCATAACTTTTGATCCACAAGTCCAAATTTTGCAAATTTTATATCAATGGAATCAGCAAAACAAACACTTTCCAACCATGTACTTTGTTTAGTAAATTTCTTCTGTTAAATTAGTTGTTTTTGCAGAAACTTGTGTAGGCATAATTTGAACATAAAATTTATTCTAGAAATGTTTTTAAGGTAAAATCTTTGGAAAATGGATTTTTTTGAACCTACTGACCATATAAACCAACTTGTGGATTTAAAAACATATTTTGTGAAACTAAAGAATAAATCTTTGAATAAAAGCATTTCTAGCTAAATAAAAATTGTTGAATATGTTTTAAAATGATTTTTGAGTAAAACCTTTGTAAAATGATTTGATTTAAACTCACTGACCCTAAACACCAAGTTTTAGGATTTAAAAATATATTTGATGAACCCTATAAATTATTACTTTGCTAAAAAGCATTTTTAACAACATAAAATATTACTTTGGTATAAAAATGATTTATAGGTAAAACCTTTTGCAAATGGTTTCAATATTAAACACTTGACCTTAAAACACTAACATTTGTGTTAAAAATATATTTGGTAAACACTAGAAATATTCCTTCGATTTAAATCATTTCTAGCAAAACAAAAATGATTTAAATGGCCTTTTTACTAACTTGATATCCAATGGTTTTGCCACTTTTATAAATGACCAATATGTGTTTTAAAATTTTTATAACTTATTAGAAACCACTTTTCCAAATAAAACAATCTTCGGCATGCTGCATGCATTGTTTTGTTTTTATTATTCTGTGTGATGATTGCTTGAATGGTAGATTGAATTTGTGCCTTGATTGAATTGTAGTGAAATTTGAAGAGTGTGAATATTGTAAGATCAAGGAGCGAACTTATAATCTCTACCAAAAAGGCAAGTGGTGCTTCATACTTTCGTCCCATTATTTTCACTATGCATTAGTGATATTTCTAAGTACGACTTGCAGGAAATTTTTGCTATGTATAAACTATGCCATGGGAAATCCTAGTAGATGAAACCCTAGTAGAATTTTCCTAAGTTAAGATTCCTACTACTATCATTCTTAGCTTAGCTAGTAGAAAACAAGGGTGGATTATATTCATGCTATAAAATAGTTCTAATTCAAGGACTTGTGTTTTGTTTAATAAAACAACTATGTCAATGAATCACCTGGGTGGAAAGGGACTTGCTTGGAAGGATTTTTGTTGAGTGGTTACCAGGGCCCATTTTCATGGTTTACCCTGTGTATCTCACTTGTGGATTGCCACCCAGGAACAAAGGGATTTGAGATGCCAAATGTTAAGAAGCTTCTAGTGCAACCACATGGCATTATGGGATCTTCCTAGATCATACAGGTTGCAATAACTTAGCCATTTGGACAGTTGGTGGTAGTGGGGATGATAGGTTGGAACGCGTCCATTTGGTCTAAGGTTAGGCTTCTGAAAGGTCCTGTCTTGGTGAAAATCAAGTCTTGTGGGGAAAGTGCACCACCTCTGTAGAGTGAAAAATCTAAGTACTTAGCCGTGTCCCCGGTAATGGACAATTTGAGTATCAAGACATGGAAGCTATCAAGAATCTCATCATCCCAATTTTTAAGTTAAAAACTTGTGGTTGAACAAGGGTTAAAGGATCACCAATTTCTATTGGTAGATGCCTTGGGTGATTTTGACAAACAAAAACTTAGTGTTTTCAAATGATAAGGAAAATCTATTTTGAGCAAAGCAAGCCTAAGCTCCACTTAGCCAAATGCATATAGATGATAGTTACCACTATACTACCATAGTATCACTTGCCAATACAATTAAAATGTATTGACCCTTGTGGCTGTAACTTATTATGTTGCGGGTTTGTTTGATGTTAGTGAAGTGTGTTGATTAGGATTACAAGTCTACAACCAACATGATTGCCTGTGGCACTTTGAAGATGAAGGACTCCATTCTATATAGTCATTTCTGCTGCATTGTAATGAGATAGCCAAATGATCTATGTAAGATGTAATGAATTATTTTATTCCTGGTTATAAAGTTGTATTATGACCTTTGTTTCTTGATATTACATCTTAACTGTGGATGCTAGCTATTGATCCAGGGACTAGCATTGTAAACACAGGGATCTCTACCTTATTAAAGGTTGGGACCTCTACAGATGGTAAGAGATCACTGTGTTTCCTGTAGGATTGTAACCCTAGGATTGGACGAAACCCCTTAGAAAAATAGGAGTTGTATTTGTTCCAAAACTTATTTACAAACAATCTTGTAAACTCTTTCCTCAACCATTTTGATTTTGATTCTACATCTCTTCTATTTCAACTTGATGGATAAAACCTCAACCATGGGAAACATGAGCAAAGGACTTCACCAACTCAAATGACTTCAACTTCAACATCATCAAAGACTTCAACTTTATTTTCACCAAGGACTTCAACTTGGATATCACTAAGGACTACAAGTGAGACAAGAAATATTACTCAAGACCTGAAGACTAAGGAAACACAACTTAGAAGGAATCATCATCACCTTTGAAGTTTTGTGACCAAGATACAAGAATTCTTCCAAGGAAACTATGATCTCATTCAAGAAGAAACACCTAAGAAGAATGGGATGATCTCAAGTGAACCATATAGTTGGACCACCATACTAATAATTAGTTTAAACCCACCAACTTATGTGGTGTAGCAAAAATGTTTTGTTGCCTAAAAATGTGCTTGAAACTTGTTGTTTGAGTGGAATGTTTGTTTGTGATTGCTTGCACATTTCTTGTGTGAATTGTGATGTGTGTGATTAGAATTATTTCCTTAGAAATCTTTGCCTATTATAATCCCACTCCAACCCAAACAGATGACTTCCCCAAGAAACTCCAACATCAAGAATGGTGACAACAACAACCAAGAGATCAACATGAGAGAACTCATAGCAACCCAAACACAGTTGAACCAAGTGACAACTCAGATTTTAGCCAACTACAATGAGTTAGACCCAACCATGCAAAAGTTTTTCAAAACCCAAACCCAATTGTTGCAAAGGATCACAAATCAAATGATCAACATGGGAGACAACCTTTCCTAAGGAGTTTGTGACAATAATGATGTCAAGGATGATATTATAGAAGGAACTCAAGCTTGCAATATTTGTGGAGACATGGATCACACATCCAAAGAGCATGAAGATCAATGCCCCAATTGTGAAGAGAAACACCCAACTAAACAATGCCCCACATCTCAAGTGACTTGTTTCCTATGTGAAGGAAATAATCATGTTCCTATCCAATGCCCCATCTATTCTATAGTTCAACAAAGGAAACAAGGTAGAGTGCATCAAAAGTTTGGAAACCCCCATGAGGAAACAACTTCTAACAAGAAGGATGAAGACAAAGGAAAATCTCAGCTTGCACCTCCATGCACTATGACTCACCTTGATGGACAGAAGAAGAAACATATGTATTATCCAAGGAAACGATTAAGGAAACAAGGAGACTTTCCCACCTTTGAGGTGAGATATGAAGAGCATGAACTAGAGGAACACCTAGCTTTGGAGAAACCCAAGAAGAAGAAGGACAAAAGCCAAGTGCAATGTTACAATTGCAAAGAGATGGGACACTATGACAATGAATGTCCAAAAAAGAAGAAGAACCAAGGAAATAAACAAGAGAGAATGATACCAAAGAATAATAAGGAAATTACCTAAGTGTGGTGCAACAACTGCAAAGAGCTAGGCCATTATGTATCAACTTGTCCACAGAAGATACGTGAGAACTCAACCTTGTCACATGTTACAATTGTGGTAACCAAGGACATTATGCAAGCAATTGTCCAGAAAAGATGAACTACAAGACAAGCAATCCTATGAAGGACCTCATCCTTGTCACATGTTTCAAGTGTGGAAACAAAGGAAACTATGCAGATGTCTGCCCAAAGAAGTTTCATCAAGATACCAAGCAAGCCAAGATGTAATCTAGTGGGAAATCTTTTTAACGGTGGTAGTACCCTAGTTGTTTTGAAACCAACTTGTAACCTCTAGCCTCCCCAAATCTTGGGACAAGATTTATTTTAAGGGTGGTAGCCTATCACATCCCAAAATTTTCCAAATTTTGTAATGTGAAAAATAAATAAACAAAATAAATAATTGTTGAAATTTAGGGTGAAATGAAACTTTTTGATTCCAAATGGGAACATCAAAAAAAATTCTTGAACAAACTTTGAATAAAATTTGAATCCAACTAAATTCAAAACAAGTGAAATGCATTCTTCATAAATGCATCTTGAAATTTAAACACTTGGAAAATAAATCAAAACCCTAAAACCCTAATGGAAGAAAATCATTCCAAGATTACTCTAAGACTATGGATTTGATATATATAAAATTGTCAACAAGTATTTATAAATGATCAATAATGATAAATAAATATATTATAAAACCATAGAAATTGATTTCATTCAATATGGAACCATGGACAAAAACTCATGAATTTAATAAGTTGAAAGGAAATAATTTTCAAAGCTAATAAAGCTTCTATCTAAAATCCATACCAAATGGTGAGTAAAATAATCCTAAAAGATTTAAAAGGATAAACAAATATTAAATAAAAATATACGAAATTGGAATCACCAAGTTTGGATCTTTAAATAAAAAGATATGGATTTTGTAAGATAAAGAAAGAAAGAAAGAAATAAAGGTTATTTAAAAGCCAAACTAAATCTTGGCCAAATCCATAAGAAAATGGAATAAATATAATCCAAATCCAAATAAAATAAAGGGATAAAGAATAGTCAAATAAATAAAATGGCATTAACCCAATTTCTATTCCATTTAAATAAAGACAAAATCTCTAATAGAAATGATTACTTAAATCATGTTAAAATAATAATTGGAATTTACCCAAGTGGAATAAAAGTTATTTAATTAACTTAAATGGAATCAAAGAAATCATCTAAATAAAATTTATGGAATTAAAACCTTATTTGATTTCATTGGAATAAAGACATTTGCCAAAATTAAATGATTAATAATCATATAAAAAATACTTTAAAGAATTCAAAGTAAATTATTTAACACTCTATTAAATAAATAAACCTACTGAAAAGGATTAGCAAAAATTAGAATTAAAATAAAGAGTTTGAAAATATATTTAATCTTATTTGAATAAAGGCAAGTGCTTATTTTAATAAAGAATAAAACCATAAAATGAATAAATAAATTATTCTAAAAATGGTCTTAAAAATACATATTTAAACTGAATATAAACTTAATGAAAAGTTTGAAAAGATTTGAAAATAAAAAGGGTTTGAAATCCTTTGAATAAAATCAAAACAGAAAAATATAAATGGAAAAAAAATGAATCAGAACAAAAAAAATGGAAAAGACCCATTGACAAACCAGGTGATTAGCCCATTTCCCTCTCCCATGAAAACGGTTCACACCGAGTTCTCACCCGCAAATCCACTGACCGATGGACCCCACCCTTTTCTTTCTCTCTCACGCTGACGAAGCGGCCCCACTCCCGGCCGTTTCTGCCGTTGAAAGCTCGAGTAAATTCGTTGTAATGCCGCAGTGATTCCGCTCTGCAACCGCACCCTCTTAATCGCCTCCCTCCCCTCTCCGTTTCCCCCCATTCACCCGCACACAACCGCCACCAGGCCGCAGCAATAGTTGCTCGAAACGCCCACTGCTCCGGCGAAGCTTTTCTCCAATTCCGGCCAGACACCGTCGCCCCACTACCCCCAGAACACATGAGAGTGATCCCCATTGCCCCCTGCATCTCCCAGTAGCTCTAGCTATCCCGCGTGCATTCTGAAACATCGGCAATGATGACAACCGAGAGCGCCGATGTCTGCTCCGTCTCCGGCGAAGCCCCCTGGTAAAACCTAACCGCCCTAACCCCTCTCTTTCACACGCACGTACTCGCCACGACCCCGCGCATGTAAGGAAACCTCCCTTTTTCTCTGGCGTGCACCGTAGCCTCGCCATCGTCTTCAACAGACAGCACCCGACGCCTTCGCAAACTCCGGCGAGAGATTGGCGACCCGTCTGTGCGCCCCTGTCCCTGAGAAGACCACCTCGAGCTTCAGCACATCTCGGCGAACCTGGTGAGCCTCACCATCCTCTTGCTTGCTTCCCATAGCCACCGCAACGCCGTAGACCGAGTGTGCCTCCGCTCTCCGTCGCGCCAGCACCGCCAGGATATGGTCGTGTGGTTGAGAGCCGTAGGATCTTGATCCTGTGGCGTAGATAGAATCATTTAAGCGAACCGGTACGCTCAATATGTGCCATGCGTTATGAGTTAGATCTGACGGTTAGAATTGCTCGATCTAGACGAATCGGTACAGACCAATAACAACAAGTCACGTGGCAACCCTTTTAAATTGAAAACAGAAACTTGTCTATTTAATGTTTGAATTTGCAAAATTCATAACTTTTGATCCACACGTCCAAATTTTGCAAATTTTATATCAATGGAATCAGAAAAACAAACACTTTCCAACCATGTAATTTGTTTAGTAAATTGCTTCTGTTAAATTAGTTGTTTTGCAGAAACTTGTGTAGACATAATTTGAACATAAAATTTATTCTAGAAATGTTTTTAAGGTAAAATCTTTGGCAAATGGATTGTTTTGAACCTACTGACTATATAAACCAACTTGTGGATTTAAAAACATATTTTGTGAAACTAAAGAATAAATCTTTGAATAAAAGCATTTCTAGCTAAATAAAAATTGTTGAATATGTTTTAAAATGCTTTTTGAGTAAAACCTTTGGAAAATGATTTGATTTAAACTCACTGACCCTAAACACCAAGTTTTAGGATTTAAAAATATATTTGATGAACCCTATAAATCATTACTTTGCTAAAAAGCATTTTTAACAACATAAAATATTACTTTGGTATAAAAATGGTTTATAGGTAAAACCTTTCGCAAATGGTTTCAGTATTAAACACTTGGCCTTAAAACACTAACATTTGTGTTAAAAATATATTTGGTAAACACTAGAAATATTCCTTGGATTTAAATCATTTCTAGCAAAACAAAAATGATTTAAATGGCCTTTTTCACTAACTTGATATCCAATGGTTTTGTCACTTTTTTAAATGACCAATATGTGTTTTATAATGTTTATAACCTATTAGAAACCACTTTTACAAATAAAACAATCTTTGGTATGCTTGAATGCATTGCTTTGTATTTATTATTCTATGTGATGATTGCTTGAATGGTAGATTGAATTTGTGCGTTGATTGAATTGTAGTGAAACTTGAAGAGTGTGAATATTGCAAGATCAAGGAGTGAACTTATAATCTCTACCAAAAAGGCAAGTGGTGCTTCATACTTTTATCCCATTATTTTCACTATGCATTAGTGATATTTCTAAGTAGGACTTGTAGGAAATTTTTGCTAAGTATAAACTATGCCATGGGAAATCCTAGTAGATGAAACCCTAGTAGAATTTTCCTAAGTTAATATTCCTACTACTATCATGCTTAGCTTAGCTAGTAGAAAACAAGGGTGGATTATATTCATGCTATGAAATATTTCTAGGTCAAGGACTTGTGTTTT
Organism: Avena longiglumis; assembly: GCA_030063025.1. Classification (NCBI taxonomy): domain Eukaryota; kingdom Viridiplantae; phylum Streptophyta; class Magnoliopsida; order Poales; family Poaceae; genus Avena; species Avena longiglumis. The sequence goes on along the minus strand of CP125975.1, from coordinate 440,671,125 downwards.
GTTTAATAAAACAACTATGTCAATGAATCACCTGGGTGGAAAGGAACTTTCTTGGAAGGATTTTTGTTGAGTGGTTACCAGGGCCCATTTTCATGGTTTACCCTGTGTATCTCCCTTGTGGATTACCACCCAGGAACAAAGGGATTTGAGATGCCAAATGTTAAGAAGCTTCTAGTGTAACCACATGGCATTATGGGCTCTGCCTGGATCATATAGGTTGCAATAACTTAGCCATTTGGACAGTTGGTGGTAGTGGGGATGATAGGTTGGAACGCGTCCATTTGGTCTAAGGGAAGGCTTCTGAAAGGTCCTGTCTTGATGAAAATCAAGTCTTGTGGGGAAAGTGCACCACCTCTGCAGAGTGAAAAATCTAAGTACTTAGCCGTGTCCCCGGTAATGGACAATTTGAGCATCAAGACATGGAAGCTATCAAGAATCTCCTCATCCCAATTTCTAAGTTAAAAACTTGTGGTTCAACAAGGGTTAAAGGATCACCAATTTCTATTGGTAGATGCCTTGGGTGATTTTTACAAACAAAAACTTAGTGTTTTCAAATGATAAGGAAAATCTATTTTGAGCAAAGCAAGCCTAATCTCCACTTAGCCAAATGCATATAGATGATATTTACCACTATACTACCATAGTACCACTTGCCAATACAATTCAAATGTATTGACCCTTGTGGCTGTAACTTATTATGTTGCAGGTTTGTTTGATGTTAGTGAAGTGTGTTGATTAGGATTACAAGTCTACAACCAACATGATTGCCTATGGCACTTTGAAGATGAAGGACTCCATGTTATATAGTTATTTCTGCTGCATTGTAATGAGATAGCCAAATGAGCTATGTAAGATGTAATGAATTATTTTATTCCTGGTTATAAAGTTGTATTATGACCTTTGTTTCTTGGTATTACATCTTAACTGTGGATGCTAGCTATTGATCCAGGGACTAGCATTGTAAACACAGGGATCTCTACCTTATTAAAGGTTGGGACCTCTACAGATGGTATCAGAGCACTGTGTTTCCTGTAGGATTGTAACCCTAGGATTGGACGAAACCCCTTAGAAAAATAGGAGTTGTATTTGTTCCAAAACTTATTTACAAACAATCTTGTAAACTCTTTCCTCAACCATTTTGGTTTTGATTCTACATCTCTTATATTTCAACTTGATGGATAAAACCTCAACCATGAGCAACATGAGCAAAGGACTTCACCAACTCAAATGACTCCAACTTCAACATCATCAAAGACTTCAACTTTATTCTCACCAAGGACTTCAACTTGGATATCACTAAGGACTACAAGTGAGACAAGAAATATTACTCAAGACTTGAAGACTAAGGAAACACAACTTAGAAGGAATCATCATCACCTTTGAAGTTCTGTGACCAAGATACAAGAATTTTATTATCTTGAACCCTAAGGTGGCTAACCCCGTCTATTTAAATAATTCCAGGCCTATTAGCTTATGTAATGTTTTGTAAAAGATTTATTCTAAGGTGCTAGCTAACCGGCTGGAGTTCATCCTGCCCTCGATTATTTCTGAGCATCAAAGTGCATTTTTCCTGGCAGGCTCATCATAGATAATGCACTGATTACATATGAGTGCCTACATATTATTAAACAACAACCGAAGAGGCCTTTCTTTGCTATGAAGGTGGATATGATGGAAGTGTATGATCGTGTCGAGTGGAAATATTTGGAAGGGTGTCTCTTGAAGCTCAGCTTCTCGCCTGCCTGGACTAGTACAGTGATGCGATGTGTGACTTCAGTCAGGTATGCCATTCGAGTTAATGGAGATCTGACCCAACCAGTCAACTAGGGATATACGACAAGGGGGCCTATAATCCCCTACCTCCTTCTTCTCTGCACCGAAGGATTGTCTTGTCTTCTACAACTAAAGGAGCACCAAGGTGAACTATAAGGATATTGCAAACTTTTGGTGGGGTATAGAAGATGGAAAGAAAAATATGCATCGGGGATCTTCTCACAACACCGAAAGCACATGGAGGGATGGGTTTCTATGACATGGAACTATTCAATCAAGCGATGCTAGCCCGTAAGGGGTGGTGGCTGCTCACTAACCCATGTTTTCTTTGTGCTCGTGTCCTGAAAGGCCGATATTACCCGAACTGCGACTTCTGGGATGCACCCACGAGACGCTCGACATCATATACCTAGCGCAGCATTCTGCATGGTCGTAAAATGATGAAGATGAGTGTTCATTGTGGTATCGAAGATGGCAACTCTACTAGAATCACACGTGATAATGGATCCTCGGTGTCTCCCCTATAATGCTAAAACTGAGAGTTCCTTTGCTGTACAACCAGTTGGTGAGCTGATACATCTCAAATGTATCTACTTTTCCAAGTACTTGGCTTGATGATGTGCTCCGTAATTTCACCATACTTGGATAAAACTGCTGAATCTAACGCTGTTTTTAGCAAAAGTCTTCTTTATGTCTGTTTTCGCAGGAAATAAAATTTAGGAAAAATACCACACAAGTTTTTCATCAAAATAAGGAGCCTAGGATTTGGAAGCACATGAAGGGGGAACGAGGCCCAAAAGATCACATGTGGCACGCCCTCCCTTGTTGGTTGCGCCACCCAGGCTCTTTCAGCCCTGGAGCATCATCTCGGCATATCCTTTGGTGTACCCCAATATATACTCGAAAAACCTAGGTATGTAGGAGGACGGAACCTTTGGCGAAATATAATGCCACCACATACACGATCTTTGTTTTTGGGATCAAACTGCTCTTTATCTCCATGCTGGAGAGGGGGATTTTGAGGTCTTCTCCACCAACATCATCGCCAATATCATCACCAATAACCATGTGCTCACTCTGCATCATCATGTGTGAGTAGTCCTATGTAGGCATATGAGGTGGATGGGGATTGGATGAGATTGATCATGTAATCATCCATATGTAGTTAGGGAGAACAATGGGAATATATGATAGTTTGAGGATATTGTGTGTTCATGAAGTGTTAATGCTTTGTTTCGGTCTATTCGAAAAAATAGACCTTAACTTCTTGTGGTTCCAAGTTGGCCCCAGTGAAATGGGCAGGCTGGACAATAGATTTTATGCAAATTCTCTTGGTTAGTATGTATAACTATATTAGTATCACACACCTACAACCAAATGAATTACAGATGAATGCCATGTTATTAGGATTATAGTATATGATCAATGTCATTCATGAAACACCCCGCTATCACCTTATGCCTACGCTTTTAGCCACTAAAAGTTACACACTACTACTTCCGGTGAAAACTAGAAATCTGCTGTTATTGTTTATTGCTTTGAATCAACTGTATAACTCACCACTTGCTTTGTGTGTTTATTGGGATACATGTGTTGTTCAGAGTGAAGTCTCAATTTCTAAAGTATTATTGATATTCTTGGGTTCCCCTTGAGTCGAACTATAAATTTGGGTAATACTTCCGATTAAATATTTTCGCGATCCCCTATACTTATGGGCATCAAGAAATTTTCTTGCGCTGTTGCTGGGGAGCTTAGCTTCATTGGTAAGACCACTTGTTATCATTTACCTTTTGTACTTATTTGTTTCTTACTATGGGAAAGGATAAGGATGCTGCTAAGAAGGTCATTATTCCTTCCACCACAAGGAGAGGTACGAACTTGCATTCTAGGACACACTTTTCACCTAATGCTACTACTAGTCCTGTTACTAGAAATAAACTACTATCCTACCAAGTTCACCATTGTCGAGGATGTATATTAGTACTAAACATGACTTGTTGGATGTTGGCAAAGATAAAGAGGGGCGCCTGATTTATCTAAGTTTGTGTCTAATGATGGTATAGAATCTAGGGATTTCTATTTTTGTGCCCTTGGTTCCTTAGTTGTACTCACATTTCCCTAACCACTTAAATTTTCCTCACTTTTTCCCATCTCCTTCTATGAAACTCTCACACGGTCTGAAACTCGCTGTTCGTCAGTCTTGCCGTTACGTGCTGACAACTGGGGCTGCATTCAGTCGGGTCCCATAGTGGACCCTTGAGATTACGTGCTGACAAGTGAGGCCGCATTCTGTCGGGTCCTGCAGTAGACCCTTGCCATTACATGCTGACAAGTGGGGCCGCGCAGTCGGTTCCCGTAGTGGACACATCTCTCCACTTATCCAGATCAGCATGGGACCCACATCTTATCCATGTGAGCATCGGACCAACAACTTACCCAGGTTGGCGTTGCAAGATGGGACCCTGAGCCAGCCCCACACCAGCGCCCGTGTCGTTGCCTCCCCTTTCTTCTTCTTCTCCAGCGACGGTGGCCCTTTGTAAAGCTTCACTTCGGCCTCCCGTTCGTCCTAGCCACAGTATGGTGTCGTTCTGTTGACATGTATGAAGGATGAAAATGGCAACCATGCACAGGAAAGGTTAGATCTCGCACCAAAATGTTCCGATTAGACGGGGACGCTTGCTGTGGAGAATGCAACCGACGAGCCGTTCCGATGATTTAATTGGTTTATTGAGTTAATGTCTCGGCTGCAATAAAGTGAATCTATGAGGTAAAATAGTGTCCCACCTTCTATCCTTAGGCACCAATTAAGAGAGCATAGTTGCCATTCTTAGTTCTGTGTGCATTGTCCCAAAACTTATTGATTGATTCATATTGTTGATATTGCTTGTTATTATATTATTTGTATCTAGTCACTCTTATGAACTTTGAAGGTGTCCTATGCATTTATTTCCTACTCCATGAGGGACAAGCTGAATGCCACTATTCTATGTTTTCTATATGTGAAACAAACAAACGTCTTTCAATGCATTGTTATTGATGATCTTTGTTTGTAACCTTTCATGTTGCATGCATAGTTACTTTGTATTACTGTTAGAACTTCTTATTTCATGCTCATGTTTAGAGTACATTGATCCCAGCTTTCAATGCTTGCAAATGGTTTGATCTTGATTTTGATGGTGCATGTCACCTAAAAAATTATTCTTTTTATCACTTACCTACTCGAGGACGAGTAGGTGTTAATCTTGGGGATGCTTTATATGTCGTAAACGTATCTATAATTTTTGATGTTCCATGATTGTTTAGTATCTACTTTTCTTTGATTTGTCTTCTCTTTGAGGTATTTTTATATGTTTTCTGGGACTAACCTATTATCAAGATGCCACAGTGCCAATTGCCTGGTTTCTATTGTTTTTGGTTCCAGAAAAGTCAAAAAATGAATATTCTCGGAATTGGACGGGACACAAGCCAAAGTCAATATTTTACCGTGGGGAACACGGAGCTAGAAGACGAGACAGAGGAGGGCCTAGAGGGGGCCACACCCCCTGGCTGCACGGCCTGGCCTGGCCCATGCCTGGAGGGGTGTGTAGCCGCCTCAGGCACCCTCTCGGCCTCCCTCTTCGCCTATAAGAAGCCCCTGACACCTAAACCCTAAGTACCCGATCAATTTTCAACGATACAGTCCGTAGCTACCGCCACCATTGTCCCTAGATCGAGGGGGATCTGAATCTCTTCCCGGCACCCTGTCGGAGGGGAGAGATCATCCCGGAGGCCTTCTTCCTCACCATGCCAGCCTCCGGTATGAAGCGTGAGTAGTTCCACCTTGGACTACGGGTCCATGTAGTACCTAGATGGTTGTTTCTCCTCCTTTGTGCTACCATGTTTAGATCTTTTGAGCTCCGTTCATGATCAAGATCATCTATTTGTAATCATGCATGTTGTGTTTGCGGGGATCCGATGGATATTGAGATTACTATGTCAGATTAGTTAATGATTCTATCTTATTGATTCTATCATGTCTGTGTTGTTTGAGATCTTGCATGCTCTCCGTTTCTAGTAGCTATCTTGGCCAAGTAGATGCTAGTGACTCCAAGAGGGAGTATTTATGCTTGATAGTGGGTTCATGCCTCTATTTAATCTACGGAAGTGATAGAAATCTCTAAGGTTGTAGATGTGCCGTTGATACTAGGGAGAAAACAACAATCTCTTGTTCATGGAACAAGTGTATTATTTACTTTACACACATTGCTTAAAGCAGTTATCCGTTGCTTGCAACTTAATACTGGAGGGGGTTCCGATGATAACCTGAAGGTGGATTACTAGTCATAGATGCAGTTGGATGGCGGTCTATGTATATTTTTGTATTGCCGAATCAAATCTCATATGATCATGAATGTAGAGTATTGCATTATTATGCCTTGCTCTGTCCTGTCAATTGCCCCGCTGTAATTTTTTTACCCAGCATGTTATGCTATTTGAGAACACCTCTAGTGAACTATGGACCCCGTTCCAATCTTTACCATTGATACATCTTCCACTGTTACTGTTTACTTTCTGCAAGCCACCATTACCTTCCACACCATATAGTTAATCCTTTGTTTTCAGAAAACCGGTGAGATTGACAGCCTCACTGTTCGTTGGGGAAAGTCTTGAGTTTGTATTGTGCAGGTTTCCAAGTTGCTAGCAACACCTTTGGGTAGTTTCCTTCCTCCTACTGGTTCGATAACCTTGGTTTCTTACTGAGGGAAAACTTGCTGATGTGCTCATTATACCTTCCTCTTGGGGTCTCCCAACGAAGCTCTATAGTGATCTGAGCTCACTACTAGGAAAATGGTCGTCTGTGGCGCACCTGAAAGGCCCATCCGTGGCGCACCTGTAGTGCGCCACGGACTTCTGGCTATCTCGGCCGTGGCGCCTTGCCTAATGCGCCACGGTTGTGTAGAGATAGGCGTGCGCACCACCTAGTGCGCCACGAAGTTTGGCATGGTGCGCTACCCTTGGATCTTCGTGGCGCACTACCCGGTCGCCACTAAACATCCATGGTGCGCTTTAGGTGTAGTGCCACGAAGGTAGAACATGTGCGCCAGATGTATTTTTGTTTTTTAATTTCCAAGCCAGATTATATGCAATACAGATTATATACAATATTACAGCAGATATACACACACAGATACAAGATATACAATTATATATATAAATACTCGATATGAAAAACAAGATTGAAACAAATACATATAGATAAGTCTCATACATGAATACATAGTCCAAGTTACATTGTTTTGATCATGTTACAAAGTAGTAGTTGGTGACATGCGAATACATGTGTCGATCGAACAAGTTAGAGCTCGGAAGCTCGCCTAGACATCTAAACTAGATAGCTAGACACAAAAGCGGGATAAATAACCAAAGAAGATAAGCATGATCACCGCCGCGACGAAGGTGTAGGTCTTCATCCGGTTCCTTGTCCTAACTCCCGCTAGATAGCGCGTGTATCTATCTTCCGCCTCTGCCATAGTGTTGTACCCTTTGTAGCTATTGCCGCTGAAACGGTGCACCTGTCTCCGGCAGTCTTCCCAATCATCGTAGACTCCGGGAACCCATCCCTTGTACACGACGTACCACGTCATCTACAAGTTGACAATAATAACTAACCGGTGATTGAAAAAACATGTATAATTAAAGTCGCATATGAAGATACACTTATAGAAAGTACTCTTAAATCAAAAAGAGCAAACTCAAAAAGCATGCCTCATATATAACTAGCTAGGTCGTTGGACATAGGAATTGCTTATGACGGACTGTTAGCCAAGTAGGATGCACAATTCACGGACTTGTGCATATCACAAGGCTAACAATCCCGTCATAGCACATTCACATATATATTGTGCCACGACATTTCAATCATCGGCATATTCTCGAAAAGACAAAATAACTCGAAAAGCATGCCTCATATATAACTAGCTAGGTCGTTGGACACGAGGAATTGCTTATGACGGACTGCTAGCCAAGTATGATGCACAATTCACGGACTTGTGCATATCACAAGGCTAACAATCCCGTCATAGCACATTCACATATATATTGTGCCACGACATTTCAATCATCGGCATATTCTCGAAAAGACAAAATAACTCGAAAAGCATGCCTCATATATAACTAGCTAGGTCGTTGGACACGGGAATTGCTTATGACGGACTGTTAGCCAAGTAGGATGCACAATTCACGGACTTGTGCATATCACAAGGCTAACAATCCCATAGCACATTCACATATATATTGTGCCACGACATTTCAATCATCGGCATATTCTCGAAAAAGACAAAAATAACTCGAAAAGCATGCCTCATATATAACTAGCTAGGTCGTTGGACACAGAATTGCTTATGACGGACCAGTGAGCCAAGTAGGATGCACAATTCACGGACTTGTGCATATCACAAGGCTCACAATCTGTCATAGAACATTCACATATATATTGTGCCGACATTTCAATCATCGGCATATTCTCGAAAAGACAAAAATAACTCGAAAAGCATGCCTCATATATAACTAGCTAGGTCGTTGGACACGAGAATTGCTTATGACGGACTGTGAGCCAAGTAGGATGCACAATTCTGGACTTGTGCATATCACAAGGCTCACAATCCCGTCATAGCACATTCACATATATATTGTGCCGACATTTCAATCATCGGCATATTCTCGAAAAGACAAAATAACTCGAAAAGCATGCCTCATATATAACTAGCTAGGTCGTTGGACACGAGAATTGCTTATGGCGGGACTGTCGCCAAGTAGGATGCACAATTCACGGACTTGTGCATATCACAAGGTGACAATCCCGTCATAGCACATTCACATATATATTGTGCCACGACATTTCAATCATCGGCATATTCTCGAAAAGACAAAATAACTCAAAGCATGCCTCATATATAACTAGCTAGGTCGTTGGACACGGGAATTGCTTATGACGGAATTTGTCACCAAGTAGGATGCACAATTCACGGACTTGTGCATATCACACGGCGTACAATCCCGTCATAGCACATTCACATATATATTGTGCCACGACATTTCAATCATCGGCATATTCTCGAAAAAGACAAAAATAACTCACACTTGTCGTCCGAGAACCAAAGAGTAAGCAAAAAAACCAAAGAGTAAGCAAAAAAACCAAGCATTGATTGATATATAATAATAATAAGCAAAATAAGTAAGCGGTGATTCATAAACCTAATAAGATAAGTACACTTGTCGTCCACACACACACAAAGGTCATCTATAGTTTGCAACTACAACTAGTCCAACGTCAAGCCTTCTGGCTCGGCTTAGGGAACGGGAGGACGCCCTGCCTCGTCATGAACTTCCTAGAGTCACCCTGCATCTCTAGGCGATCTTCTATGTCACGGTTATTCGGGATATTTCCTCCGTAGAAGATCCCCCCCGAAGTCATGACATCACGAAAGATGATTGCCCCAAACTGCTGCTGGATGCGATACATCTCTTGTCTAATATCCGAATCATTGATCTTGGCCTTTGCTTCGGCCCACTGTTTGAGATGATCTGGCAGCGTAGAATTCTGCTGGTCAAGTAGGAAAGCCCTCATGTGATGGAGTGCGTAGTAGGCTTCCTTCTTACTGTTTTCCGGCTGCTTCACGCAGGGGAACTCATTACGTGGTTGAAGACGTGCTCGAACTTGACCTTCTTACGCACGGCTGGTGCCTTCCGTCGAGGCAAAGCCAGTGAGAGCATCATCCAGAACTTCCTTGATCTTGTCGTAGTTTTTCTTCTTTCTAGACTCCCCGAGTCGAAATACGTGGCGTGGGAATGCTTCGGCGATAAGGAGATGAGCGTGCAGTGTTCATCTCTGCGCAAAAAATTCAAATGGAATGTGTTGAAAAAGAATGATGATGATCTAATAAAGCCAATCGACGGTGGCGATCGAATAACGACTTACTCGGGAAAGTAAGGCACGAGAATGTATTCCTTTGTCTTGTTCGCCACGAGGAATCATTTTAGGCACGAGGCCACGATACGTCGTTCGACGGGGGAACCCAAGCATTCGTCACGCATGTAGTAGGAGTCCACTATAGCGATGCCCGGTGTGTTCTCTCTAATGATCACAGAGCGGCCGAGAGAAAAGAGACGGACCATGGTATAGTGCAGCGGGTATAGGTGGAACATATTGAAGATGTCCTCGAACCGCAGGAAGAACAGATCCATGAGGCGGTCGACGAAGCCCAAGCTGGTGGCACCTTAACCACGAATACCGGTGCGAGGATCTTTCTCCGATAGAAGGCGTCTCTATCGTCAAGACGCCGTCATGCACACTGCAGTTCCGAATCGGCGAGCTTCCGAAATTTAGGTAGCATGGGCTCACCCGCCACATGAATCCTCCACATAATTCCCTCGGGTCTTGGTGGCCCGTCCCGAAACCTGATCGGATTCGCAGTTGTTGACGCCACCGGTTGGCTCGAGCTGCTAGATTTTCTTTTCCTGCCCTTTTTCCTTTTGGAGAGCGGGCAGGCACCGCAATCTGAGCACCGGCCGCCCTATGTAGTGTATCAGGGCTTAGAATAAAGGGCCGGTTGGTTGTATCAGCTGGCTCTGTAAAGGCGCAAGCTGGAGGCGTCTAAGAACCAAACAGGCGCTTGGTGATAGTGGCTTTCTGTGGGGCCACCAGCTAGGTCTTCGCTAAACCGAGTGAAGAAGTGATCATTCCGTCTTGAAGTCCTCGGCGGATCTGCGCCATGTGCATATCATCAACATGATCATCCGACCCACCGCGTGGAGGTGGCGGCGAGGGCGTAGGCCTTGCCACCGCTTGTCGCTGCACGACAGCGTGTCTTTGTTCTGTGGCGTGATGGCCCCGTCTCCAAACGGATCATGCTCTTTGGCCATAGCATGAACAAGCCAAGCAACCGAGGACGTACGACTCTTCTTCATCCGCTCCTGGGGTTGAATGGGAGGTTCTGTGTCGCCGCAGCCCTTAGCACCGACTAATTTTAACCTGTGCACGCTATCGGCATCGGCTTTGAGTGGAACGTCGCTGCAAGGGTTGAACGATGGTACCTTGGCAACATCCTCAGCTTGTTGTTCACGTAGCATAAGAGAGTGCAAGGAACATCCGTCTGCGGAAAACATGTACGGCGTCGTCGGGCGAGATGCCACAAGAGTAATATATAGATGGCATGAAAGGCGGTAATTAAAGCAATTTGTTTACCGTGATGGCGTCGAGATCGGCTAATGTCGACGCACCGCATACGGCGACGGCGTGCAAGAGACGGAAGGCTGCTTGATGGCGCGGCTGGCCGCCGTGTATTCTCCTACCGACGGGTGCTTGGAGCTCCGGTGCCGCGACGATGGCGGGGGCACCAACATGTACTCGGCGCGGTGATGGCGGAGTCACCAACACTTGCGGCGCCGCGAAGCGTGCGGAGTCACGAACACGTAGTTCGCTGATTCGTCGGTGCCGTTGTTCGAGTGGTCACGACCATGCTTGAATCGGGCACGGCCCTACTCGACCACCCGCACTCCGGCCGCTATTGACTCCACCAAGGTAGGCAGGAAGGACGTAAGGGTGATTGCCAGTTGTCTTGGACGATCTGCGGGATCCGCGCCACTTGTGCCTTAAGTTCTTGACCCTCTCTGTCTTCCTCCTCGCTCCTCCCCGACGGCGCCACATGCGTCCTCGACGGTGGACCAAAATGATCCACCCAATTCTTACCCCCGAGGCCGGCCAGACGGCCAGCCGACGGCTTCTTCAGAATCGCTCTATTTTCTTGGCCCGGTTCATCGCCTGTTAAAAGGGTTATCCCACCGGTGGCGCCGACCCCACAGGATGAGGAACCACAGGATCCATGACTAGCAACAATTTCCTCCTCCCGAAGAAGTAACAGTGAATCATTTAGATCATCGATTAGATTGCAATCGTGTTGATCACGGTAATTAGATTATACTTACCACAATTTCTCGAATTCCTTCACCGCAGGATCCGCAGTGAGTTGTTTGGTTTTGGGTCCACATGGTAACGGGCCTCGATGAAGTTTCAACCTGCCCGGGTTCGAATTTAGCAAAGGGTTTTCTATCCCTTGGATCTATACTCTTCGTCCTCCTTATTCCATTTGGCCTCCGCGGTTCTCAGTATCCACGATCCGAGATGGTGATGACCTATATTCATCGCAGCCGCCTTTCCCGATTACTATTGGCGTGGCTCTTCGGATTCACACCTCTCCTTGAACTCCGAACTGATCTTCGTGATCTGCGGGTCAATCTTCCGGATCTCCTCGAGACTTTTGCCTTCTTTATAGATCTTCTTCTTTATCCGGTTCTCCAAATGCTGTATGCGGTGCTCATCTTTGTGAGGGCGATTTGTTTACTTCCCATGATAATTTTTGTTCGATACTTAGCGGGAACTTGTATCCGGCGCGGCTTCTCAAGAGGAGTGCGCAAGTGGCCATTATCTTTATGCCGGAGATTCTTGGTGTTGATCGAGATGGTTGTCCGGTGATCGCCGCCACTTGCCCACCGCACCCTTTGACAAGGGCGGGCTCCAAAGGAACCCTGTTGGGCTCACTTGCATTTCCTCCCCGACTGCCGACCGTGTTCGGGCGCCTTCGGCTTCTTCTTCTTAGGAGGGTTGCTACCACTCCTGTGTCCTCGCCGCCATCGGCTGGTTTCATCGTCCGCGTTCCTTCGGCTTCTTCCTCCGCGTCTTCCATCTCATCATCCTCGCTCTCCGAAGGATGGTATTCTTCATCGTTTTCTAGCACCGGGCCGCCTCCCAGAATGTCAATTGTTTATTCGGAGGTCTGAGTTCTCCTTCAGCGCTGATGCGCTTAGAACATCCAGCCTCGTCGTTGTCACACATCTTTGCACTAATAAAAAACAAATAATTGGTTAAATGCACGGAAAAATCCGGCATGACCTTTGCTAATTTTCTTAAACTAGGAGTGCCCGATTTCTGCCAAAACGGAAGTTAATCAACATTCCGGCAAAAATCGGGAATCATTTCATACAAGAACCTGCATACACACATAATAAAGTGCTTCATATAAAAGCACAAGCACAATTTCAAGGTGCTGTTGTCCCAGCACAGATAGTAGTAGAAGCACATGAGTAGCACCACAGATAGTAGTAACCAGAGCAACACTAGGATGGATATAAGGAACAGATAGTAGTAGCAGCACAGATAATAGAAGTAGTAGCAGCTCAAGTAGCATAGAACAGCAAGCACAACACATCAAGCTCATGTTCCAGACTAAGAAATGAATGCATGCATGCAATGGTCGATAGAAAATTTCGGCATGACCTATCCTAAAATTAGGACCTTTGCGAAATGCCAAAGTCTTGCCAAAATGGAAATGAATCAACATTTTGGCAAAACAAAAGGCAACTAGTTCACATACAAACACAAGAGAGAGAGAAACCGATCCATACACACATGAACATATCATTATCCTCTCCATACACACATGCATGAGCATCATCGATACTCTCCATATACACACACATATGACCATCGATCCTCTCCACACATACAAACATCATGAGCATCGATCATCTACATACATATGAGCACATGCATCATCCATATACACATGAACACATCCTTACATGGACAACTTACCGAGATGAGAGACCGATCGCGAGAAAGATGGAAAGGAGAGGTGCGCGCGTCGACCGGAGACGGATAGATGAGAGACCGGAGACCTCCTCTATTACTTATGTAACATCCAAAGCAAGTTTTACATGCTAAAAATGGTGAATGTATGGAGAAATTGAGGTGGGAAGGAGAAGATCCCGACTAGATCTAAGGAGGAAGAAGAAGGGGAAAGTGAAGTGTGGGTGGTGGATGTGTGGGCACATATGTGCACATAAAGTGTTGTCCTAAAAGAATCGAAACATCCGTGGCGCACACGGCCCCCCAAGGCGCCAGGAGTAAACTTCGTGGCGCACTAGGCGGAGTGCGCCAGATGTTTTAGTCCTGTGGCGCACTAGGCGGAGTGCGCCATGGTTTGTGGCCGTTTCAGAGCAGAGGTGGGCATGCGCTTAGTCGTAGCGCACCATGCACACGTGCGCCACAGATGACCCTAACAACCGTGGCGCACATGACTGTAGTGCGCTACAGAAGTTTGGCGTGTGGCCAACAGGGCCCTGGCCCACACACATCTGTGGCGCACTATGGTCATGTGTGCCACGGTTGTTCTAGTTATTAGTAGGGCACTGCCCACAGGTGAGCCATGCCTGTTTTAGCTGTGGGGCACTTCAACCATGTGAGCCACGGATGTGCTGATTACCTATAGCCGTTTTCCTAGTAGTGGCTACACATCATCAGTGCCTGAGGACATTTATATAGGAAAACTTTCACACATTCAACACCTTAGGGTCAAATATTTTGCATTATTTATTGTTAGAGGATTTATTATTAGGAAGAGTAACACTGCATGCACTGGTCCAGTCATATGTTTGTTAACATGTGCTAAAGAATGTAGGGCTCCTGATTATAACTCAGGTGTGATACTTGCAAGAACTTTGTCGTATGTTGTAAAACATAACTTGGGTAAACCTCTCTTCGCTGGGGCCATAGCTACTATGGTATATGAACATATAAAAGATGAAGTTAAGTTCTCTAACAAGGGCACCAAAGTTATTGAAACCAACCTCCTAGATTTTAATATGATCATTAAAATGCAAATAGTTAGAAAGTGGCCTAGTGGAATATTTATGTATAAATTTATGGTTAGACGTGGGAGACTAGAGTCCATAGTTCTTCCTCGTGTTGAATATTTTGACTGGTCATCAGATAAGTGGAGGGTTCCCTAGTTGGACGAGCCCTCATGGGACAACACTCCTGCACCACCAACATACCACACATGGGGTGGCACGCCTGCAGCACCTGGGTATCACACGGGGGAAGGCTCTTCTTCTCAGTTTGGGAATGAGGGTGCGCCTCAAGAGTGCGCACCTTGGGAGGAGCCGAGGCCCTACTATGACGATGGATCGCACGGTTGGGGGGCCAAACCCTCACTACCCAGACTATTAGCTTCCACCCAAGCTTAGGGGAGTATGATTTCTTCCCTTCCTTTTCTGTGTATATGCCATGTTATTATTGTATAAGTTCTTTAAATTGTAGTTTTGTTGTCCCAAAAGTTGAAAACCCAAAAAGATTTCCTTTGTTTCTTTGGCTTGTTTGCTATTTGGTTAGTTATCTTTGTCACTAAAAACTGAAAACCACAAAATATTTTTGTTTTTGAAAAGCACGTTAGAATGAGATGCAGTAATTCCGATTAGGTTGAAATTTCTACAACAACTATAACTTTTCACCCCCCACACACAAAAATTGGTATAAAATTCCCGAATGTTTAAGTAGGGTGAAACTAGGTTGCATCGCTGCAGTAATCTATTGGGAGATTTTTTCATCGCTTAAAGTGGCTAGTTGAACTTGCAAATGATCCCCAATGAGTACTATGGTGATATATAGATCGTAACCATTATAAGCCACCATTTGATGAAATTTGTTTGATGAAAAAGCCCGCAGTTCACTTGATCAAACTATTGGAAATGATGTCCTAAATGAACCAAGTTATACTCTCTTGACTCTATTCTATATTTTAGTGTATTGTGCACTTCGAGTTGGGAAAGGAAAAAACAAAAATGATCAATTGACATCACTAGTAGAAAAAGGGGCTTCGGTTCGATCTAGAGTCTGACACTAGTCCCGATTTATTACGAGCCTGGACTAGTATGAGCACTAGTCTCGGTTCGTACCGTTTTCAGCGGCTAGAAGCTCAAAAAAACTCTAGTCTCGGGTCATTCCAGACCTTTAGTCCTAGGTCGTGATACGGCCCGGGACTAAGGATGTGCGGGCGCGGGCAACACCCTTTAGTCCCGGGTCGTGATACGGTCCGGGACTAAAGGGGTGCAAACGCGGGCAACTTAAAATTGCTATAACGTTTGCGCACGATGTCGAAAATAAATGTACAACCTATCAAAATGTGTAGAAAAAAATTTGGGTTTGATTTAAACAGCCTTATTTGGATTCCTCACAATTTTAGATTTTTAAAATTATAAATAATGGATTCCTCACATTTTTCTGATTCTTTTATATTTTTAAAATTTGAAAAGGAAAAAAAGTTATTTAAAAAATTATTTTTGTGGCAATTTTTTATGCCATATTTTGATTCCTCACATTTTTCTGATAATAATGAATATATTATTTGTCGAATTTCGATTTACAGATTTAAAGATATTATTTATGCCATATTAAATGAATAAATGGCAAAAAAGAATAAAATAGTATTTTATTTAGTTTTTTACTTTCATTATATTAAAATATTATAATTAATTATTTATTGTTGTTTATTTAAATATTTGTTTGTAATTTCAAAAAATAAATATGTATGACATATTGATATGGGCATAGGATTGATATGGTAGTGTTGACAACAAGATACAAATGGGCTTTGCGCAAGACATCCTGATAGAATAGAGAAGTTAAGCGTGCTGGAGATAGAGAGTAGTGCCAGGATGGGTGACCGACCAGATAGTTTGACAACAAGTGTAATTTGACCTAAGATTAAGTATAGTTATTGTTAAAAATGTTCCAACTGAGAAGATTAACGAGTCAAACAATTCAAAAGTTCAAGAAAAATTTGAAAATAAATTTTTTAAAATAAATAAAAAAATTTAAAAATATCTCTAGTCCAGGGTCGTATTACGACCCGGGACTAAAGGTCCTCCGTTCCCCGCGCTGAAAAAATGGCCATGTGGCATCCTCTAGTCCCGAGTTGTAGCAAACCGGGACTAAAGGTAGGGGCCTTTAGTCCCGATTTCGCAGTCCCGGATGCAAAACCGGGACTAAAGGCCCTTACAACCCGGGACTATAGACCCTTTTTCTACTAGTGCATGTATGAACTGATGAAATAGGTATGACACCTTTGCTATATTTATGCATGATATTTAACAATAGCAAGTAGTTGTGCGTAGTTTCATCAATACTTATGGAAGTGGTGATGGATGTTTACCTTGTTTGTGTTTTTCTTGCTATATAATGATGCAAATGAGATGCTATTAAGGAACATTATTTAGACTTGATTGAAATATAGTAGCTATAAACAAAGCTATATCATCCCATTGTGTTTGTTATTTTGAACGTGGCACATATTCAATGATAAATATTTATATTCCTGTGTGTCTTTGAAATATAAAGGTCAATGTTTGTACGACAGTCCAGTCTTTCAAATGGTGAATCTCATTGTTGAGTCATACATAATTCAGTTGATAGTATCTTTAATTGAACACTTAGCCTTTCTGCTAGCCGCAAACCAACTCCACCAACATGGTTATTATTGTGTTGTTGGGCACACTCCCATGAGCCACTATCCTGGAAAAAAGAAAAAGAACCCAATGAGATGGCTATTATGATGATATATCAAAGAAGTGCCCACTAAAGAAACGGAAAAAACTAAGAAGTTCCCACAAAAGAAAGGCAATAACTCCTATTAAAATGAAGTTAAATGAATATTAAGGAAGCTAAACCCCTACCGCTCATATAAGGTGTCAACTAAAGATACTAGTTACTTCCTCATGTATGAATCTTCTATGAGTGTTCAAAGGTTGAAAGACTGGAAGGATACAGAATCACCCAAGTATTTAGTCTATAATTCAAACATGGTGAATTATTAGTCATCAATTGAAAGAATCAAAGGTCTCAAAAACCTTACTCATGATTCAATCAAATGCAATGTGAGAACTTTGTTCGTTGCCGCTATCAATTAATCATGCTTAAGTAGTGTTGCCATATATCATCTCCTTTGCACCATGTATAAACAGTGGAACACCAACATAGTGAACTTTTGTTAACACTTTGATATTAAAAGATAAGCCATGTTCCAAATACTTTCTATGTTAAACTGTTATTCATGCATAGAGCAAAGTTCTTATCAAATTTTTCTGTCACTTCTACATTGCGTTAGAGTTGTTTGAGGACAAACAAAGAGCTAAGATTGAGGGAGCTGATACATCTCAAATATATCTACTTTTCCAAGTACTTTGCTCGATGATTTGCTCCGGAATTTCACCATACTTGGATAAAACTACTAAATCTGACATTGTTTTTAGCAAAATTCTTTTTGTCAGTTTTCATAGAAAATAAAATCGAGGAAAAACATCATGCAAGGTTTTCATCAAAACAAAGAGCCTGGGATTTGGAATCACACGAAGGGGGCTACAAGGACCAAAACAGCATAGGTGGCACACTCTCCCTTGCTAGGCGCACCACCCAGGCTCTTTCAGCCCTGGAGCATTGTCTCGGCCTCTCCTTTGGCGTACCCCCATATATACCTAAAAAACCTAGCTATCCATGAGGACGGACCCTTGGGCGAAACAAAATGCTGCCACATCCACAAATATTTGTTTTTAGGGTCAGATTGGTCCTGGTCTCCACGCCGGAGAGGGGGATTTCGAGGTCTTCTCCACCACCATCATCGCCAACGTCATCAACAACCATGTGCTCACTCTCCATCATCATGTGTGAGTAGTTATGTATAGGCATATGAGGTGGATGGGGATTGGATGGGATTGACCATCCAATCATCCATATGTATCGAGATTTGAAGAGTTTATCTTGAGGATATTCTTATATCAGTGTTGGTACACCTTTGCTATGTTTACTGCTTGTTACTAGGGCTTGAGTGACATGATTTCAGTACTGAACTTTTATTGCCCCATCATATATATGAGTTTGGTATCTATCTACAAAGTGTATTGCCTATTATTGCGTTGAACCTGTGAACCCTAAAGTGACTGTTAGGGAAAACAATGGGAATATATGATAGTTTTAAGATATTGTGTGTTCATGAGGTGTTAATGCTTTGTTCCGGTCTATTCGAAAGAATAGACCTTAATTTCCTGTAGTTCCGAGTTGGCCCCGGTGAAATGGGCAGACGAGACAATAGATGTTATGCAAATTCTCCTGGTTAGTATGCATAACTATATTAGGATCACACACCTACACATGACTAAATTAGAGATGAGTGTCATGTTATTAGGATTACATTATATGATCAATGTCATTCATGTAACACCCCACTATCACCTTATGCCTATGCTTTTAGCCACTGAAAGTTACACACTACTACTTCTGGTACAAACTGGAAATTTGCTGCTATTGTTTACTGCTTGTTTTACTACTTTGAATCAACTGCTATAAATCACCACTTGCTTTGTGATTTTATTGATATATAGGTGTGGTTGAGAGTGACATCTCAATTGCTAAAGTATTATTAATATTTTTGTGTTCCCCTTGAGTCGAACTATAAATTTGGGTAATACTCTTCATCGAAGGTCTCAGCGATCCCTTATACTTGTGGGCACCATAAGCTCCCTAATATTTGAAGACTCGCAATATTGGAACGTCAAGCTGATCAAGACCATCTTCCCTAAGGATGTGGCAGCGCAAGTTCTTCAGATTCCCATCAGCCACCATGGTGGTGTGGACTTCGCGTCATGGCCGCACACCCGCTTTGGCTGCTTTACCATGCGCTCTGGTTACAACTTGGCTCGAGATTGTAGTTTCAATGAGCAAAGATTGAATGATGGATGTGGTCTGTCGTGTGGAACTGAAGGTGACTCCAAGCACTGGAAATCGCTATGGTCGGTGAAGGCTCCATGAAAGATGATTATTACCCTTTGACGTTTCTCCCATGACTGCCTACCATCAGGACTTTAACTTAAGAAACGACACATTCCTGCTTGTCCTGATTGCACTTTTTGTGGGCGTCTGGAATCCATTGAGCATGCACACTTATTCTGCCATTTTGCCCATGAAGTCTTGGAATTTGTCCGCACTTACCATCCAATTAACCTTCAACGCAAGCATTTCACCTCAACTCGTATCTGGACGCTTGATTTCTTGGATCGGTGTTCTCACTTGGAGGCGGCAACAATGGTTATTACTATGTGGCATATCTGGGATGCAAGAAATAGATTCCGTGAACGCGAGCCGATGATGTGCCCTAGATCAGTTGAAGAGAAGGCTCTGACTTATATTCAGATGATCGGTATAGACCTCTACAATCCATCAACGAGTCATAGGCGTGAGACCAAATCGTCAGTACTCAAGTGGTCTCCGCCGCCGGTTGGAATGGTTCTGGTTAATGTGTTCTGCTTCTCGCCGGATGGGGTTGGGTGTCATGATCTGATACCACAACGGTGTGTGCTTGACTGCTTGCAGTGAGTACCATGAGGAGGTCACGCCGCCGGAGAATGCTGAAGCCCTGGCTTCGAGGCGAGCGATCACCCTTGCTAAGGACGAAGGTTTCACCAAAATCATCATCAGTTCGGATTGCTTATCCATGGTGAATCGAGTATATGTTGTGCAAGATGATCGATCTCTTTGCGGCCCTGTTATTCATGATATTAGGAAGATGGTGGCCTCTTTTACTTCTTGTTCCATCAAATATGTTCGCTGTGGTTTGAACGTTGCTGCTCATACGTAGCTAAGTTGACTGAATCTTTAGGCTCTGTTGTGTGGCGGGGTGTTTCTCCGGTTTGTATCCGTGAGACTCTTTGTAATAACATTTTAATTATGTGATCAATAAAGCTCAATCGTTCTCTAAAAAAATGTTCTTCCAGTGTTGTTTCTCTATACAGCTAATCGTAAGCCGTTTCTTGAGAAAGTTGCAGTCGAAATGAACTAGGCCTTAAATCTATAATGCACATCCTTGAATCAATTTTATGATGAAATGAGTTGACTGGCTGATGGATGGAGAGTAGCATGCTATTAGACCCACTGGTTACAAGGAAAGTGCAATTGGCAAACGAGCAAAGCATACAATGGATCATTTTTAAGAAGACGAATAATTAGCGGACTTCCGTTAGCTCGCTCTATGTATATGGAGTATCATACCTCGCTGGCTAAGCTATGATTGTAGCGTTTACCTGCACCATTTTTTTAATATGGAGAGGAAAATGATTATCAACAGTTCATACAACTGAAGTTTCTCAATTATCAGAGAGAACGTATGAACTCCAACCATCTCCATGTTCCGTGACAGCTAGATCACCATGTTCGGTCCATGTCCGTTCATGATCAAACAATTATCACCTAATGAAGCTAGGAACTTTCAAGTAGTAGTAGTACTAAGTAATTTTAATTACTACCAAGTTATCTCCATGTATGGATGCATGTATAAATATCCCTTGGCTACGAACAACATTTCATCACCTCTCATCAGCTCATTCTAGTCTGGATCGTAGTGGAAAACGGGCCTCTGGTCCCGGTTCGGCACCGACTCTAGTCCGGTTTTGCACTAAAGACAGCCAATTTAGGACTAGATGTCCCTATTTTAGTCCCGGTTTGCTACGAACTGGGACTAGAGGCCACCATGTGCCAATGGGAGCTAGGCAGAGGTCGGAGGACCTCTAGTCCTGAGCCATAACACCGTCCGGGAATAAACGAGTTTCTGCCACGGTAGAGATTCGTGTGTTTCTCTACCGTGGTATGATTATGTGTTTCCTATTTATTTATTTTTTCCATTTCATTATTTTTTCAATTTGTGTTTCATTATAATTTCAAACATGTTTCCTTACACTTATACATATAATTAATATTCGACCTCTTCCGAGCATACATATACAATATTCAATCATATCAAAAGGAATGAAATGTTTGAAATTACATGGTCATTGATGATACTACCTCTGTTTCTTAGAATAAGGCATATAAATTTAGTCAAAAATCAAACAATGCAAAGTTTGATCAAGTTTATAAAAAAGACTATTTTTTCCATACAATCCCCAGAAAAGGGATCGGGTTCCACTATCAACAGATAACGGAACAACAAACTACACAAGTTATCTCACAGTTTTGACCCATCTAGAGGATCAAGCAGAGTACGACACCTTATTACAAACCAAACACACATAAACGGGAAGAGAAATATAAGGAAAGCTGAAGACGCAAGAACACCGCCCGTAGGCTAGCGATAGTTGTTCAGGCATTAAGAAAACCAACGCAAAAACGACAGGAAAGGCCCAAAGATTTTTCTCC
Source organism: Avena longiglumis (assembly GCA_030063025.1). NCBI lineage: Eukaryota > Viridiplantae > Streptophyta > Magnoliopsida > Poales > Poaceae > Avena > Avena longiglumis. The sequence goes on along the minus strand of CP125975.1, from coordinate 440,649,299 downwards.
TCACAGCATCATATCCTTCTCCTTTTCTCCCGCCCCCTCTCCAATTCAGGTGCATCGTGTGCACGATCTTCAGGAATCGCCGGAAGTCCCAAGAAAGGAACAGGAACCACATCCATTGTCGCAGTGTCAGATAACGCATTCTGTTGCAAAACATCAGCCCCAGCATGCAGCATTTCTTGTTCCTCCACCCCATGTAAACCTGCCCAATACCGAATGAAAACACATGCATATATAACCAAATCAACAGGGAAGTTAATAAGTTTTTTTTTCAAAACATGTCATGTTCCTAAGCTTCCATATAGCCCAGCAAATTGCTGCCAGCACCGTAATCTGCACATTTCTGCTAACTCCCAAAAACTGAGGAGCCCATCAGAAGTACTGAGAAAAGGACTTAAGCCTATTCCCGGCACCAATAGATTTAGCAACCACACCCCACACATATTTAGAAGCCACACAGGTGAAGAACAGTTGCCCAATGGTTTCCTCCTCTCGACAAAATCTACAAGAGGAATCCCGTTCCCATCTTCTCTTTTTCATATTATCCTTAGTGAGAATAGCATTATGCCAAATCAACCACAGCCAGGTCTTCATCTTTAGAGGAATTTTTGCTTTCCACAGGTGCTTAAAACTCCTGTCAATCCCAACATTTGATAGATGAGAATACATAGATCTGACAGAGAATCTACCAGATTTGCTCCACAACCAGATAGGCCTATCATTTTCCTGATTCAGAGTCATTCCACTCACAAAACTTCTCAACTGATTATGCTGGTTCATCCCGTCAGCATTTAACCATCTCCTAAATGAGCATCTCCACCCTCTCTCAGCCATGTCAGCAATAGTAATTATTTGATTCTGACAAATATCAAATAGATCAGGAAACTTATTTTTTAAAGGAACATCTAAGCACCATGCATCATGCCATAAATCAGTCAACTCCCCATTTCCAACCTTCATTATCCTACCAGCAAAATAGAGATCCCTAATTTTAAGCAGATCAACCCAACAAGGAAAATCACTTTGTCTGTGTTTCACAGCACTGACCCCTCCTCTTCTCATATATTTCTTTCTCACAAAAACTTGCCAGGGGCCCTCCTCAGCCTCAAGCCTCCACCACCATTTGCAAAGCAAGCTGATATTAAACAACCTGATATTCTTGATCCCCAAGCCTCCTTTTTTCTGGGTCTGCAAACAAATCTCCATTTCACCAAATGATACTTCCTTTTTCCAATCCTGCCATACCAGAAAAAGGCTCTAGTCTGTTTCTCCACCTCCTCCATATTTGTTTTGTGCAAAAGGAACATAGACATGGGGTAAACAGCCACACTGGACACACAAGCAGTAATTTTAACATGTCTACCACCCAGAGACAAAGCTCCACCCATCCAGCCATCTAACTTCTTTTTCAAGCTGTCCCCAATAAAATCCATCTCAGCCACTGTGCATCTTCTACTACAAACAGGTAACCCCAAATATTTAATAGGCCAGCTACCCTTCTGACAATTAAACAACTCAGCATAGTTGAAAAGCTTATCCTCATCATCTAACACCATCATCACCACACTTTTCTCAAAGTTAATTTTGAGACCATACATGGATTTAAACAAGTATAAGAGTAGCTTCAGATTTCTGGCCCCCTCAATCTCATCTTTAATGAAAATAATTGTATCATCAGAATATTATAAAATAGCAATCCCTTTATCAAACATATTATCAACTAACCCTATAAACAAACCACTTGCTTGGGCATTAAGAACCATCTCAGCCAAACATTCCCTATCCAAATTAAACAAGAAGGGAGAAAAAGGATCCCCTTGTCTAACCCCCTTAAAGCTGCCAAAATAAGGACCAATTTCCCCATTTACTTTAACACTGAGAGTACCTTGAGTCACAACACTCTTCAACCAAATTAGCCAATCTTCACTGAAACCTTTCTGTTTACAGCAGTAGAACAGAAAATCCCAATTGACCTTATCATAGGCCTTTTCAAAATCAATCTTCGGGATCACACTCTGCTGCTTCTGAACTTTTGATTCTTTCAGTATTTCATGCAACAAAGTAACCCCATCAACAATAAATCTCCCTTTGATAAAAGCAGTCTGACATGTATCAATCAATTTCCCCATCACAGGTTCAGTTCTTACTGTCGATGTTTTGGTAAAATTTTTGAACAAAACCTGAAGAAAACAAATGGTCTATACTTTTCTATAAGCATCATCACCTTTGGGCAACAAAGTAATTACACCATAGTTGATACTACTCAAATCAATATTGTGTGCATAAAAATCACAAAACACAGCCATAACATCCTCTCTGATAATCAACCAGCAATGCTGATAGAATTCAATAGGAATCCCATCAGGACCAGCTGCTTTGTTTTTTTCCATCTGATCAATAACCTCCTTCACCTCTTTCTCAGTAAAAGGTACACCCATTTTTTCCCTATCTTCATCATTGAGTTTTTCCCAAGCCTACCAATTATCATCAGAAAGTCTAACAGAGAAATCTCCAGCAGGGCCAAACAAGGCCTTATAATAAGAAGTAGCATGCAACAATAGATCATGAGTTCCTTGAACCTCACTATCCCCATCTTTCATAGAGAAAATCATTTTTCTCCTCACACCATTAGCAATCCTGTGAAAGTATTCAGTATTATTATCACCTTTCAACAGCCAGTTATCTCTTGATATTTGCTGCCAGAATTTCTCTTCATTCTCATACACTTCCATCAGTTCTTTCTGAATTGAAGCTTTTCTTTTCAACTGCTCTGCACTAAGCAAAATCAACTCCTCTATATCTTCCAATTCCTGAAGCTCTTCTACTAACTCTTTCTTCTTTTTTCTCCATTCCCCTAACATGAGCACCCCACCCTTTCAGATCATTTCTGACATTTTTTAACCTTTTCTGCAAACTATAAAGATTGTTTTTACCTCTGACAGGTTTTCTCCAGATTTTCTCCACTCTAAACAAAAATTCATCACTCTGCAGCCAACTTTTCTCAAACCCGAACTCTTTGCTGCCACCTTTCTGCCCTTCCATAGTATCCAGGATCAGAGGACTATGATCAGAAACTTGTCTAGTTAGCTTATGCACTGTGGTAAGAGGAAACAACTTCTCCTATTCTTTGCAAACAAGTATCCTATCAAGTTTCTCCAAGGTAGGGACGGTTTGATTGTTAGACCAAGTAAATTGCCCACCAGACATTTGAATTTCCCTCAAACCATAAGCATTAATGATAGAATTAAACATGTGTCCCCACTTATTCAAAGAATAACCTAACCTAATCACATTAAAATCACCACCCACCAGCAAAGGAATCGACTGGTCCTGACAAACATCAGCTAATTCTAGCAAAAACTCCTTATTTTCCTCCTGGGCAGCCCCATAGACCACCACCAAATGCCATTGAAGTTGTTTCTTGATATCAAACACTTTCATCTTAACATGAAATCTTCCCATAGACACGTCAAGTTTGGTCAATGTGGAGGAACGTAGGCCCCCCAAAATGCCCTCAGATCTCCCCACAGAAGGCAACCAACTCCAGGAAAATTGATTCATAGGATCAATTCTCCTAAAAAAGTCATCAGAATAATCTTTCTTAATAGTCTCTTGCAAACCAATGAAATCCACTTTTTCCTGTCTCAACAAATTACTCAAATAAGCACTCACACCTTTTTCCCCCACACCCCTAATGTTCAAAATAGCACCTATCATAATACAGTTCTTCTCTCCCTTGTTCCAGTCACAACACCACTCATAGGGTGATAGTTGTGGACCTTCACAGCAACAGCACTTAACTTTCTATTCTTCCCACCAGAACCAGTTTTCATCTTCTTCCTGTTTTTCTAGAAATCACAGGAGTAAATTCCCCTTCATCATTACTATCCTCCTTACAATCAAGAAACAAAACTTTCTCACCCAGATCCACCTCTGTCACAACCTCACCCTGTTTTCTATCATGTAAACTGTGGCTAGCAATCTCTAAATCTTTCAAAGAATTAGTATGTTCTAAAGATATGGAAGCAGCATCAATCCCCATCTCCAACGCTCTATGCATAATAACATCATCATCTAGAGCAGCAAAAGAATTATAAAAAGTTAAGTTGGTACCTGACAGATCTCTGTTAGGCTGTTGAGCCAGATGCCTTTCCTCCATGCTTCCAGCACCACCTTGGGCAGCAACCCTTGAACTCATCCTCACCAGTTGCTCATCCACACAAGCTACATTTTCAGGTTGAGATCCCATACTTTATTGAGTGGAGACAATATCAGGTTGAGATGATCCCATAGCTACCACCTCCTATTCCTGACTCTCCACCTCCATAGCATGTACATCGCCCCTCACAGAACCTTCCCCATCACCTTTGCCACTATCAGTAGATGAACCAAATGACTCTTCAGCAGATACATCACCACCACCTTGTTGATCAACATCACCCTGTTCTTCATCATCAACCAACAAATGACCATATTGCTTCTTAAGATCATAATACTTATCACTACTCCTGTCCCTTAACAATCCTCTGATAAAATCTTCAAAGTTCTGGGGGCCAGCAGCAACAGGAGGATTGATATCACCAACAACAGGAGGAGCTAAATTCTGAATGACCTCCATGTGAACATCACCTAAACCAGCACCATCACCCACACCACCCCCCTAAACAACATCTTGTGGTCCCACAGCAACATCTTTATTCTGAACATTGTCATGATCAGTATTACCACCCTCTACATTTTCCCCGATGACAATCCCCCTTGTGTTTCTACTACTTCCAGAACTAGCCCAAATATTAGCCATTTTTGTCCCAAAAGACATCTCACCAGAATCTTCTTGTTCCACCAGCACCCCTTTACCTTTCTCCAAACCAGCCCCACCAGTGTTACCAGCAGCATGTTGGCGACCACCACTTCCCCCACCTGCACCATCAACGACTCTAGTCTCTTGCCCATCACCACCAACAGGCCTATTTTTCCTAATCTCTTCCTCATGCCTCCCATCAATCACATTGACATCATATTGCCCATCGACACCCACTGATACAGGAATAGTTGGCACTGCATCAGGAGCAAAAATTTCTATGGTATACTTGAACTCATAAATCCCACCCTGCATCTCCCCCCTTCTGGTATTGGGAACCAAAGTAACATCCAAAGAAGCAATATTCACCCTTACATAGGACAAATTCCTCAAGCTGTTTCTGTACAGAGCCAAGGGCTTGCCCAAAAGAGATGCAACATAAAGAAAGTTGATTTCTCCCTATATTTCATAGGAATATCAACAATCCTGAACCAGGCTTCTTCCAACCACTCCACGGGTTCCAAATCCCCATTCCACTTGGACAACTGAATAACAGCCTCAGGAATTGTCTTCATAAACACTTTCCCAAAGTGAAAGTCATCAATGGATCTAGCTGAAGGAAATCTCATCAAAAACTCAACATCATTGATAGGTCTAGCATTTAATATCCATCCAGAACCCAAAGCATCAGCCCACATCTGTAATTCTTTTTCAAGGTCCTTCCCAGTGACATCACCCCTGACCACACTTATATGAGCATAGTGCAACTGTTCCATGGACTGAACAGTAGACTCCACCACATGAATGGAATGAAAGCCCTTCTCAAAATCAGTACTACCAAAAAATAAAAGGAACATACTCCCAAGGCTTCTTCTCTTGATAGACCAAAATACTATGATCCTTGCCACAATTTTCACATACCTGATCTTCTTGCACAACATCAAGTAACTGCATATCACCTGGATCAGCAACAACATTCACATTCCTCTACACACTTACTACTGGTGGTGGTACAGAGGACCCCACAAGAGTAGTGGCCACAACATCAGATTGGTTAACTGTAGTAATCGGTGACACACTTACAGGACGACCACCCCCAACAGTCACATTGACAGAAGTGGAAGCAGATGTATTCAACCCAGTCACAGGACGAATCACAGGAACAGAAGGATTCACCATAGGCCTAGTAATGGTAACCTGCTCCACTGTACGAGCAAAAACCTGGCTCTCCTCTTCTAGGGTTAGCATCGGAATTACCTGATCTGCCCAGAAATGACGAGGTTGTAGCATCTAAACCTGGCCCCTGTTGCATCTCAGGGCGATGACTCCACCATCCACGGTTGCAGGCCTGATCTGCTTCACGCCGACGCGCCTCCGCCAGGGCCCTGTCCCGTGCCATGGCTTCACGACGCTGATCCTCCAATCTCGCCTCGTTCTCCGCCTGCCGCAACTCATCATATCTACGCCTTGCATCCCAACACCGCGCTTCATCGCGACGACGGTCCTATTCCCAGATCCAATCACTTTTCCTGTGATTCTCATCCAACACTCTACGATCCATGGGGTGGTGCCCTTGTCCATACCCAGATCCTGATCTGTTCACTTAGGGACCAGATCAGACTGGAGGACGAGAAGGAGATCCGCGCCCACCACGGAAACGTCGATCCATAATCGAATCCGCTGCCACAACCTGAGAAAATGACCTACAATCGCCCGAACTAACACCGCTCCACCTCACCAGAGAAACAACTTTTGGAGATGAAGGACGAAGAGCTGGAGAACCTCGAACGAAAATCACCTTGCACACCTCACGCGATCTAGGATTCTCGAGAGGCGAAGGGGATCCAAGTCTCGATCTAGGGTTAATGGAAATGGGTAGACTGGATTGTGACCCGCTCTGGTGTACTAGTATCCCTCCCCTCGACTTGCAGGTGGTCGTACTCCCCCGACGACCCACCGTTAGCTCTCGTACGCCTCCTAGAACTGTCCAGCTGTATCACCCGGCACGTACACATGTAGGGAGGCACACCGGCGATACCGCGAGAACGTGCACCATGTGTTGCAACCGCCGGTCCCACGAGAACGTGCCACCCCCCATGCACCAAACGCGACCCGAATGTGATATCCAGCGTCGAACTCCAGATCGCCAAGTTCTGCCCAAATGCATCACGCAGCGACACCTGTCCTGATCCATCCCGCGTGATCGAGCCCTGCCGACGTAAGCTGATCGTCTCACCATGCACACCCCTGATAATGGCCTTCCAACTCCCGATCGGAGAAAGGTTATCACCGGAGACACCCACCGGCGTGGGAGAGAGGAGAGGAGAGAGAACGAGACATCCCCTGCTCTCATCCATAGATTACGTCACAGGACCCGAAATACGTCACAGGACCCGAAACTTTTATAAAAAAGATTATGAATAACTATGATAATAGATAGCTACAGTACGAAAATATATTTCATAATGTGTCTAATAAGATTGATTTGACCCTCTAGAGATTTATACTCCCTCCAATCCATATTACTTGTCACTAAAATGGATGTCTCTAGACATGTTTTAGTGCTAGATACATCTATTTCAATGACAAGTAATATGGATCGGAGGGAGTAGTTTTTTCTAAAAGTTTGGTCAAACTTTGTGATGTTTGACTTTTGACTAAATTTATAGGCCTTATTCTAAGAAACGGAGGGAGTATATCATATAAATTACATAGAGATCACTAATTCATATTGAGTTCCTCGTCCTTCATATGTTGTTCTTCCCTTTCATCGAGGACCTTCTTTATTAGAAATCCCGCCAATTCCTCTTGAATTGCTCGTATGCACTATTATGGCTCCAATTCTCCAGCAAACTTTGAATATAACTTGAATCAACTCTCCGCTCACTGGTCAACTCGCGAATGTACTCGCAAACATAGGATCCACATAAATAAGTCCCCGGTGGCTGCTGTAAACCCTTCACCGTTTTATAAGTTAGCTCATCTTTGAATGGACCTTCTATTTTCTTTTTGAACCGTGTCCAACACCTGCTTGCAAAGAAAATAAACAAAAGAGTTATTAACACTTGATATTAGGAAATAAACGAAAGAGGCCGATATAATGCGATAATGATTGAAATTACTTCTGGAGCATTGCTTTCATGTCGCTCCACTTCTCTTGGTCCCAACTTAATAAGTTGTGGACTACAACTAGGGACTTGTCAACTTGAATGTTTAGCAGGATCCAGTGGAACCTACAGACGTTTACATAAGCAGACATGCACAACTCATTAATTACACTTAAGATCGATCTAGTAAGCAAAAACAAATATGTACAAGACAAAAACACTCACTTGAAGTTGTAACAAAATAGTATTTCTTTAACCTAATTATGTTCGATTAAAAACCAGCACTGATGACCCACAAGTGTAGGTGATCGCAACAGTCTTCGCGGGTAGTATTACCCAATTTATTGATTCGACACAAGGGGAGCCAAAGAATACTTGCAAGCCTTAACAACTGAGTTGTCAATTCAGCTGCACCTGGAAATAGTTCTTGCTCATAGAAGTTTATCAGTAGCAACAGTTTGGTAGTAGCAACAGCAACAGTAGAACAAGAGCAATAGTAATAGTAATAGTAAACAGTGGGATTCGAGTGCGGTAGGCATAGGATGGATGGACAGGCATTGCATGGACAAGTCTAAACATGTAACTTCAAGATCTAGGGCATTGCAGATAAATAATAACAAGCATCCAAGTACTAAACAATCCTAGACATGTGCTCCAAATATAGTCATATGTGCTCGCAATGAGAACTTGTACAACATCTTTTGTCAACCAGCCCGTGGCAGCGAGGCCTCTAGGGAACTACTGGAAATTAAGGTGCTCCTTTTAATAGAGCATCGGAGCAAAGCATTAACACTCCGTGAACACATGTGATCCTCACACCATAGCCATCCCCTCCGGTTGTCCTAATTATTGTCGTTTGGGGCCTTTGGATCCGTACAATGATCTGTGTACACAACTTGCAGATAAGATCACAAACAATATTATCATAATGATTCAATAATAAGTTTAGATCTGAGATCATGGCACTCGGGCCCTAGTGACAAGCATTAAGCACAACAAGTTGCAACCAAGTCAAATAGCACTAATAGAGATACTAGGCACTATGCCCTAACAATCTGATTCGATTACATGGTAGAACTCATCCAATCCCTACTATCCCCAAGCCTACAGCAGGGGATTACTCACTCATGGATGAGGGAAACATCGGTGGTTGATGGAGATGCGTTGGTGATGACGATGGTGATGATCCTCTCCAAATTCCCCGTCCCGGCAGGGTGCCAGAACGGAGTTTCTAGATCCGAATCTTGGTTTCTGGTGGCTATGGTGGAGCGGAACTCTTTCTGGAAAACTATCGAACCCCCCTCGGTTTTTAGGTCGATAAGCAACTTATAGGCGCAGAGGGAGGACGAGGGGTGAATGGGGTGGCTGCACCCCTCCTAGGCGCGGCTAGAGGTGGGCCCGCGCCTGGCAGGGCTGTGGGCCCCCCCAGGCCCCTTCTCCGTCTCGTCTTCTGGCTCCGTGGATCTTCTGGTGAAATATAATTTTTGGCATATTTTCTGGAATTTTTCCTGATAGTTGATTTTCTGCACAAAAACTAGACACCAAGGTAATTCTGCTGAAAACAGTGTCAGTCTGTGTTAGTTGTTTCCCAATCACACAAGTTTAGAGGAGAAACAATAGCAAAAGTGTTCAGGAAAGTAGATACCTTTTGGACGTATCAACTCCCCCAAGCTTAGCTTATTGCTTGTCCTCAAGCAATTCAGTTGAATACCGAGTGCGATAAAAGAACTTTCATGAACACATAGGTTCATATGATGTAAATATTCTTAGCACAGGAGTAGATGCTTAGACAATTCACAATAAAGAGTATGCAACTAAGTCTACTCAATAGTCATTGCAAGCTATGAAGATAAAACAACTCAATAATAATAAGTAGCAAGAAACATAAACATAAGCAACATTGCAATGCTCATAGTAAGGTATGATAGAGTGGTATCTCGCTTGCCTTTGTTTGTAGAGCACAATATAAATGCCAAGGCACCTCTGAAGTTCAAGTGAAGACTAGAGGTAAAGATATCAGAGATACAAGCATCAAAGCCATGACATAATTAACCAAGTTTTGGAACAAACACAAGAATGACAACTATGCTCTCAAGAAGGTGCTCATAGAATAAGTGGTGACTCAACAAAGTTGTGAAAACGGTTTTGTAAAGTTTGAAAGGCTTCCAAATGCTGAAAGGAAGGTACTCATTAGCTTTGAGCTCTCATTGCCCCTATCATAAGCATCTTCATGTGGTTAAGGTGAAAGTGAGGTACACTCTGAATCATATGCTTAACAGACCATAGACTGGAAATCCCAAGTCCCTTGAGTACGAGGGTCGCTTCGCATGCTACTCAACTTTGGTTTCGTGAAAGTTCTTGTCATTATAAATACATGCATATCATAGAGAACCGCCAACGGGGTACCCCTTGCACATGATATAGGAGCGATCCCGTGATCAAAATGACAAGGTAAGTAGACAATGAGCATCTCAGCAATCTTTTTATTTACTATGTGTATAGCTTTTTATTGAGGATGCTTCATAAATGCTCATTACGGTGATGCTTCAAGTTTCCACCATGATTAGGCATGGCTTAGGCTAGCGGCCCAAGCGTTTCTCTAACACAATGTATAGACTCCATGAACTCACAAGATCCCCTTTCATTTCACATTTTCGACATCCGCAAACAAAATAGCAAGGTATCAACTGGATGAGATATCCAAAAAATGTTAAAAGCGTTCCCCGTGACAGCACGGTTCTACTGACTCCCAGCATATAATTTGCAAGCATATAACTTTCATGGATAGGTCACAATGGTTCAAGAATATTAAGTGCAAGGAATAAAGTGTGCCATCAAGTTCATGAGATCTTTACTAAAAACTTTCTCAAAACAGACAAACATTTTATTTTGGAAGAAAACAAGGCATATTGAATATGCACTGAAGTAGCAAATGATGCTGATAGGTAGGTATAGTGGACACAGCTGGCAATATTGGTTTTGGGGAGTTGGAAGCACAGGTAGAGCTCATACTCAGTGCAAGTGAAGGCTAGCAATAGAGAGGGAGCGACAAACGAGAGATCAATAACTATCATAATCATGCTTGCAACAAAACATGACTAATTATGGCATGAGAGTGATATAAGAATTCTAAGGCAAAATAAATCATCGAGGATTACTCACTATTGATTAGTCATATGCATGTGTGAGCATGTGCCAAGTCAATTCATATGAACAGTCAAATGAGGATACCACAATATCATACCCAAATATGAATAAAACAATGCAAGCAAACATTCATATGACATGCTACAAACTATTAGCAAGCTGGAGCTAATCACAAGCAAGCAAGAACTACTAAGCATCCATAATGACATACACCTTACACAAACAGGCTAAGCATGCTCACAATGGTGAGTATATGTACAAAAATGAAACAAATATAGTTCGTTACCATCCTCTTGCCACACCTCAAGTTGTCTTAATCTTCATTATTGCCCTTCACTTGTGTGACTTGAATAATAACATGAAACCAAAGATCCACTGAGGACGGCTGAACCCTGCAAATAACTCACAAAACCAAAGAAGAACAACACAATATTTTTGGTGTTTTTGATTTTTTTTTTAAAGCAAGCAAACAAAGCAAAAACAAAAACTAAGACGCTCCAAGAACAACATAACTGTGCATGAAACAATAAAAACGAAGTGTCTAGAAAGACCTAAGATTTTTATTGATGAAGAAGGGGATACCTTGGGCACCCCAAGCTTTTGACGCTTGTACCTCTTTAATATTTATTGGGGTGACACGGGGTGGCTCCCCCCAAGCTTGAGATTTTGTCCATTCTTCATCTCATTACATCATCCTCTCTCTACACCTGAAATTTTTTCCTTCGTACAAAACTTCACACAATCTTCATTAGCAACATTAGTGTATTCAAAAGATAATATACCTTCGGGTTTAGCTTTGGAACAGCAAAAGTTTTCACTAAAAACACAAGCTACTATAGCAAATCCTTCAAAAAGCTCAATTCCCCAAAAGAGAACTCAAAAAGGAAACAATAAGAAGCAAATGCAAATAATGGCATAAATATGTCAAAACAGACCAGCAGGTAAAAACCGATTTTTTCGAAAATCTTCTGTTGCTCAAATCAAACAGTGTTGAACTAAAGAAATTTAGCTAACATACTGGGGGATTTATTCATAATTTTCAGCTCAATCTTACTTACAGAGACTCCTCACGGATTTTTATGGTGGAGGACATAAATCTGTTTCGGGACAGCAAATCCCCAAATCTTACTTCCCTCTCATTCGAGGTCATTCTTGGCACAAAAATCAAACAAAAAGGATAAGGAGAGGTCATTACCGAAGTAATAACTTCCAAGACTCAAGGAAAATCTTCGGTTATCTCCCAACGAGTACTTTTCTTTAATGCCTTTAAGTTAGCCACGTCAAAGAGCAAAGATTGTAAAGGATAAAAATAAAAGTGAGCAAGTATAACCACATTGAAAGCATTATTTTGTTTATTAAAATCCTTTTGTTAACAAGATTGATCAAGTCTTGTTACCAAAACAATCTTATATGAAACAAAACTTTTCATTCCACAAGGAGATTATGTTACCTCATACTTGATAGCAATGGTGCCAATCATAATTGTTTCAAAATTTTCTTGTGGAATGGGACAATATATTTCTCCAACCTTGATGCTCTCAATATTTTCAATGAAATTCAGGCAATAGCTCTTAGCAACCTTCTTGGGGAAATAGACAGTATGCTCTTTGTCATTAATATTGAATGTTACTTTTCCTTGATTACAATTGATGATAGAACCTGCAGTATTAAGAAAAGGTCTCCCAAGAATAATAGACATATTATCATCTTCAGGCATTTCAAGCACAACAAAATCAGTTAGAACAAAGCAATTATGAGCCACTTGAACAGGAACATCCTCACATATACCAACAGAAATAGTAGTTGACTTATCAGCCATTTGTAAAGATATATCAGTTGGTATCAACTTTTCTAAACGGAGTCTCTTATAGAGAGAAAAAGGCATAACACTAGCTCCAGCTCCCAAATCACATAAAGCAGTTCTAACATAATTATTCTTAATAGAGCAAGGAATAGTTGGTATACCTGGATCACCAAGTTTCTTTGGGACCTTACCATTGAAGGAGTAATTAGAAAACCAAGTAGAAATATCCTCATTAGGAATCTTCCTTTTATTAGAGACAATATCCTTCATATACTTTGAATAAGGAGGCAACTTAATAGCATCAGTCAAAGGAATTTGCAAAAATAAAGGTTTTATCCACTCACAAAACTTGTTGTAGTGTTATTCCTCCTTTGACTTGTGTTTCTTACCTGGAAAAGGCATAGGTTTCTGCACCCAAGGTTCTCTCTCTTTACCATGTTTATTAACAATAAAATCTTCCTTAGTGTACCTAGTGTTCTTAGTGTGCTTCTCAGGTTCTTCCTCAACTTCCTCTTTATTAGGAGCATCTTTTTTATCATTACCACTCTCAGTTTTAGCATCAGAGACAAATATACTATTAGGATCTACAGCAGGTTCAAGTGGTTTATCAATTATTCTATGTTTGTTTTTCTCCCTTTTACGAGGACTACCACTACTCTCACCTTGTTGAGAATCCTTCTCAATTCTTTTGGGGTGTCCTTCAGGATATAAAGGATCGTGAGTATCTATACCACTCCTAGTTCTAATTCCATAAGCATGTTTATTTCCTGAAGCACTAACTAGCATATCCTTTTGTACCTTAGCAAGTTGATAAAGTTGGTTTTGAACCATTTGAAAGTGTTTACAAAGCATTTTAATATCATTAAAAGTCCTTTCCAAAATATCTTTCAACTCATTGATAGCTCTAGAGTTCTCCAATAAATGATTCTGAACATGTTTATTAAAATGACCTTGTTTAACTATAAAAATGTCAAGTTCCTCTAAACATTGATCAGGAGGCTTACCATAAGGAATATCACTTTCATCAAAGTGTTGGAGAGAGTGTACCTCAATAGTATATGAGTGGGGAATAGGCTTACATAATTCTTCTATAGGAGGTAGATTCTTCACATCTTCAGCTCTAATACCTTTCTCCTTTTGACATTTCTTAGCTTCCTTCATCACTTCATCATTTAATGCAATAACACCCCTCTTCTTTGTTGTTGGTGTTGGAACTGGTTCATGCATAACTGGTTCAGGAATAATAGGATCAGGTGTATTCAGCTTAGTTGAAGTCCAATCATCATAATTCTTGCTTATTTTAGCCATCAATTCTTCAGCATCTGTAGGAGTTCTTTTCCTGAAAACATAATCAGCAAAGCTATCTAGGTAGGTCCTAGAATCATCAGTTAGTCCATTATAATAAATATCAAGAAGCTCATTCTTAGGTAATGGACATCAATGATATGCATGAATCAAGGCATAGAACCTTGTCCATGACTCAGGCAATTTCTCTTCTTCTCCCTGTTTAAAATCAAAAAGTCTCTGCAAAGCAGCATGTCTAGCACTGGGAGGAAAATATTTCTGGAAGAAAGAAGCAATCAAGAAATCAGGGCTATCAATGGAACCATGAGGTAATCTATTAAACCAATCCCTAGCTTCTCCTTTTTGTGAAAAAGGGAAGATCTTAGTAACAAAGTACTTGCGCATCTTAAAATCATCAGAGAATAAAGCACTCATAGTAGAAAGCTCATTCATATGAGCCATAGCACTCTCATTTTCAGTCCCACAAAAAGGTTATTTCTCAACAATATCTAAATAAGATAAATCAAGAGAGAAATCATAATCTTTATCTTTGATATCTATGGGAGAAGTGGCAAACTTAGGATCAGAGGACAGTTTAGGCATAATAGTACGTATAGTAAGGAGACTCTTAATAGCACTAGTACCATGTGTGTTTTGGCACTCTTCAACAAAATCATCAGTGAACTCAATGTATCCATCATTAATATCATAACTCTCACTAGACTCAGGTGAGCTAACAGGTGTAACAGTGTCTTCACTAGGAGTTTCGGTATTTCCTAGACTAGCCATAGTAGCATCTAGAAAAGGACCTAATGAACCACTCGCATCAAGCACAATAGAAGTAATATCATGAGTATCAAAAGCAGTTTCAGACTCAGCAGTAGTAGCAGCGTGTGTAGCATAAGTATGTGGTGGTGGTGTAACAAGATTACTTATAATAGATGGTGAATCAATAGCAGCAGAGGTGTTTAGGAATGTACCTCTTCTTGTAGTGGATGGTAAAATAGGAAACTTTCCATCATGATACTTCCCCATGATGAAAGGAGTAGCAGTGAACAATAATAGATCCAATTGAACTTACAAATAAAGCTATGCTCCCCAGCAACAGTACCAGAAAATAGTCTTGATGACCCACAAGTGTAGGGGATCGCAATAGTCTTCGCGGGTAGTATTACCCAATTTATTGATTCGACACAAGGGGAGCCAAAGAATACTTGCAAGCCTTAACAACTAAGTTGTCAATTCAGCTGCATCTGGAAATAGTTCTTGCTCACAGAAGTTTATCAGTAGCAACAAGTTAGTAGTAGCAACAACAAAGTAACAGCAACAATAGAACAAGAGCAATAGTAACAGTAACAGTAAACAGTGGGATTCGAGTGCGGTAGGCATAGGGATGGATGGACAGGCGTTGCATGGACAAGTCTAAACATGTAACTTCAAGATCTAGGGCATTGCAGATAAATAATAACAAGCATCCAAGTACTAAACAATCCTAGACATGTGCTCCAAATATAGTCATATGTGCTCGCAATGAGAACTTGCACAACATCTTTTGTCCAGCCAGCCCGTGGCAGTGGGGCCTCTAGGGACCTACGGGCAATTAAGGTGCTCCTTTTAATAGAGCACCGGAGAAAATCATTAACACTCTGTGAACACACGTGATCCTCACACCACAGCCATCCCCTCCAGTTGTCCCAATTATTGTCACTTTGGGGCCTTTGGATCCGGAAAATGATATGTGTACACAACTTGCAGATAAGATCACAAACAATACTATCATAATGATTCAATAATAAGTTCAGATCTGAGATCATGGCACTCGGGCCCTAGTGACAAGCATTAAGCACAACAAGTTGCAAGAAAGTCAAATAGTACTAATAGAGATACTAGGCACTATGCCCTAACAATCTTATTCGATTACATGATAGAACTTATCCAATCCCTACCATCCCCAAGCCTACAGCGGGGGATTACTCACTCATGGATGAGGGAAACATTGGTGGTTGATGGAGATGCGTTGGTGATGATGATGGCGATGATCCTCTCGAAATTCCCCGTCCCGGCAGGGTGCCAGAACGGAGTTTCTGGATCCGAATCTTGGTTTCTGGTGGCGGCGGCGGAGCGGAACTCTTTCTGGAAAACTATCGAACCCCCTCAGTTTTTAGGTAGAGAGGCAACTTATAGGCGCAGAGGGAGGCCGAGGGGTGAATGGGGTGGCTGCACCCCTCCTAGGCGCGGCTAGAGGTGGGCCCGCGCCTGGCAGGGGTGTGGGCCCCCCGGCCCCTTCTCCATCTCGTCTTCTGGATCCGTGGATCTTCTGGTAAAATATAATTTTTGGCATATTTTCCGGGATTTTTCCTGATAGTTGATTTTCTGCACAAAAACTAGACGCCAAGGTAATTCTGCTAAAAACATTGTCAGTCTGCGTTAGTTGTATCCAAATCACACAAGTTTAGAGGATAAACAATAGCAAAAGTGTTCAGGAAAGTAGATACGTTTTGGACGTATCAAGCACCGGGTCTTCCTCCATGTCCTTGGGGTGATTGTGTAATGTATATTCATTAACGATATATGGGTCAATGAACCCAACATCATATTTATTAAGCCTTCTGCATCCAAGCATCTTCATTCTACATAATATAACAAAAGGATACATAGTCATGCAATGAACGAGCTGAGCTAGAGATTTAGCTACATAAATAAATCACTTACATACAATAGAAACCGAGGATAGATTTTTTGAGGGCGCATTGATTGTATAACTGAAACAGTTCGGTCATTTGAATCTATATCGAGTAATCTGAAGTGATGATCCTTTCTAACGTCCACCGAAAACCATTCTTTTTGGTGCTTTTTTTGTTTGCATAGTGTACCTTCGTGCAGATTTCGCATATATGTTGATAGACGCATGATCTCCTCATGACTGACTAGAGGCTCCCCTTTGATATAATTCCATGCTATATGACCCATTGGCGTATCTTCATAGGCTAAATATTGACCAAGAGACATACCTGCTGCGGTAGCATTTTCATTAGCCTGCGCTACAGTGATGCCCATTTGTCCAGTAGCAGCCTTGGCTCTGGGGTCCAATAATTGCATTTCCTTATGCATATCGGCTCTAAAGGCCTTATCGATATCTGAAATCACTATGAGCAGGGGGACCGATTGAATCTTCTGTTGTCCGAGCTGGGTAATTTGTTTCTTCTTTTTGCACTTGTTTTTTTGTTCTGATTTGCTTGCTTAATAGTTTCATGGTTATAGTCTCATTGTGGATTCATCGATATTTGGGATGGTTTCTCAAAAAAGGACTTAGCCCACTTTTTGCTTTTTTTCATCAAATACCGGCTTTGGATCAGGCTTTTTGCGTGCAAAAAAGCCTTAGTGTAGGTAGACACATCAGCGGTGTTTTCCTCATCAGTCTTGTCATAAGGTCTCTTGGGAAGAGCCGGTGGGATGTCCACTATCTTCGCCGTACTACCTTTCTTCTCAGTGGGGAGCGAGGGAGCGGCAACCTTCCATTTTTCCGATGATGGCGGAGGCGAAGATCGAGTATTGCACGAAGACGGAGGCAGAGGCAGAGGCGGAGATCGAGTGGAAGTACTCCCGCTATAGCGATCGGCATCCCTCCTGTCTAGGGGTGGACTTGGAGGTTGATGATCATCGGGGTGTGGTGGACTTGGATTCCTCGAAGTCGGTGGCCTTGGCGCCAATCCTAGAAACTTGATGTACTTCTTCCACAGAATAATGTGGCACTTGACATCTCCTAGTTTCCTAAGGCCTTCAGGTGTAGCGATGTCAATCTCTAGGTCCGCAAAATCCTCCACTAGGACCAGTCACTTGTGGAGGCGTCATCATCATGCTTGCCAATGTTCTAGGCATCGACCTAGGTGAGTTACAACCGGTACTAAGTGAGCGACGTGTTGGTTTCTCTACTTTGAGGACTTGTGGAATGCTCACTAGGAGAGGTGGTGTTTATTATCTACATATTGCTAGAGCTGGGCGTCTCTTTCCTGCTCCTTTGCCTAATGGTCTTTTCTCTATCGAGAAAGGATGTGTGCTTTATGACTTCCAGGTTGAGAAACACCAACCCGAGGAGGAGATTTCTGAGGATTAATTATGAGGACCAAGAGGAGGAGCAAGAAGTCCACCATCAGGAGGAGCAGCCACCAAGCCAGTTCGCTATATATCAAGATTTCCAAGAACTTGGAGGAACTGTGGAGGGAAGGCATAATATCGCCCTGAACCTCCGAGAAACAACAAGTAACCTTTCAACTCAATTTGCAAACTGGAGTTACAACTATTTCCCCCCACCACAGTGATTTGAAGGGCTTGCAAAAGCCTAAGCTTGGGGAGGTTTTCTTTCTATTTTATTCTGGTTTCATTTGCTTTATCTTATTTTCAAGGTTATGCTTTTATTTGAGTTTATAAGCACTCATGTTGGTTTGCCCAACACTTTATCTTAGTTATTTTATTTTGTTTGAGATTTTCAAGACGATCTTTGCCGCCAATTTTCTATTGTTTAAATTCCTCTTCTCAAAAACCACAAAAGATTTCTCTGTTTATCTTTATTTTCCCTCTTTATTTTTCTTTTCGCCTCGAAGTTCTCGTTGATTTGCAGGAGAGTGCTTGACTTAGAGTTTCCAAGAAACAAATAAAAAGGGAAGAGAGAAGTGGAACCAAACATGAGAGGTATGCCTTATGACTCTCCACTTTTGAAGTTTGAGAAACCCATGCTAGTTAGTAGTAATGTTGAGATGTTATATCGGTGGAGTGAGTATCTATATTGTAGTAAATTTTTGTTTGCATGGGTATTTAATTGGGTACATTTTGTTCTAGCTCTTGTAGTTAACCAAAGTCTTGCCTAAAAATTTTCTAAACAATTAAAAGAAGAAAAAGTCTCACAAATTGAAGACTTGGGTGTTGTAGTGTTTAGTCTTGAAAGCTTATTCCTAGAGACACCCAACACCACAGAAAATAATGATTGACTTGATAGCTCTCTTTGAAAAGATTTGTTTAATTGAAAATCATAAGAATGATATAACTTTATGCGTGTCAAACTTCATGGGATGCCAACAACTCCGCTAGCCCAAGAACGATCTTCATGGAGGAAACCCCTAGATTTCGGCTATGAGTTGATTAAACATTTGTAGCAGCAATGCTATAATGGGTAAGCTTTTTGGCACTCCCGGGTAGCTATAAACATGATGGAATCACTCATTTGGCTGATATGAGAAATCATTATGCAAAAGGAACAAAACCTTAGTGATGCCACGAGTGTCCATCACAGCTCGATAAACTAATGAAATTTTGGGCATGCTCTCAACTACTTAAGAACTGAAATTCTTAAAGGACAATGAATATAAAGGTAGTGCTTGAAAAGTCTTGATTTATTGATGTGGGAGAATTGAGATACTCTAGTGTGTATGCTTTTCATGACGAACTCTCACACTCTTAAATCAACATGATTACACTTTATTGTTCAAAGGCAAGCCTATGAGTTGATTACATGATATGAAATAAAGTTTACTCTTTTGAATAATCCATGCTTATAATAATTTTTTTGCGCTATAAGGATTCATGAAACCCGTATGATATGCTTGCCATTACTCTATCTATGCTGAAGTTTTTCAGATTAATAAAGTGGAGGAAACATGAGACTACCAATCATGAGTAAAATCATCATCTTGTTATTTCAGATTAAATGTTGAGTTCCCTTTTAATTTTGGTTTTGTTGCTCGAGGATGATCAAGTTTAAGCTTGGGGAGGTTGATGGCTGTGAAAAATAGCCATTCACATCTGCGTTTAAACTAGATATTATTCATATATTTGATGAAATATCTCTCTAAAACTTGCCACTAATGCCTAATGATCAAAGGGGCATGCAATCCATTCTTGTTATTTTTCCTCGTGCAGATAATGACGTATGATGATGGGAATCACTACATAAATGCCAAAGATACGAGATTTCCAACACGTCAAAGAAACCAGGAGCCATGAAGTTAATACTGCAAGCTTAACGACCAACTATATGGCGGGAATTTTCTTCCAGCCGTATAGTTAGCACCGACCTCATTAGGTCAAACAGAACAACTTTCGTGAAGGTACTCCTATATAAAGAGGCTTCGGGCGACGGGAAACAACACTTATTTTTCGACCTCAACTCTCCTTGCCACCAGAAGCCGCCACGCCGGAGGAATAGATCTAGATCTAAATCTCTAAACCCTTCTCCACCACCATAGCCATCTTCCACCAATTATAATAGTAGATCTCATCTCCAATTGGCGACATTGTAATACTATTTGCTATCAACTTTATGATCTCTATTACAATTTTTATGATTGACAGTTTCATTTCTATGTGTGAGTAATTCTCCTTGGGATAAGGGCTTCGGCCTAGCCATGTATCTTTAGTGCATGTTATTTATCATAGATAGGATCATGTATTAGTTTGTATGACATGATGATTGTAGTACCCTCTCTTGCCTCAATCTAAGGACTTTTCAGGTACCCAAGACCCCAAGGATTGATACAGGTAAAGGGAGTGGGAGTAATGACTGATCTGCAGGATAGGAACCCTAGTGACAGAAAGGACAGTACGGCTGTATGTAAGGAATTTACTTGGGATTAACGGTGATATCACGATGCATATTATTAGTTTTCTTTCTTCTGTGGATGAGACTAGTAGGTTATTGCTATAAGCGGTTGTGGAGGTGACAATAATTATGGATGCACTGCCCACATATAATTATCTTGCTCTAACAATTAGATGTATACTTTATTATTTTTTATTATTCCCATCAGATGTTTTGCATAGCTGTGGCATCCCGCAAAACCACTACTAGAAAATCGCGTTGTTTTTGTGCATTGCATCGTCATCATCATGCATTGTTTGACTGCATTATTTTGAAAAGCCTAGTTTTAATTTATACAAATACCCCTCTTATTTTCAAACACAAAACCCCGATCGCATCGGAGATTTTATTTGTCTAAAAACTGTTTGCAAAATGGCCTAGTTTTAAAATAGACAAGACCAAACAAACACACATTTGGAATCAGCCCCACTAAATCCTATCCCCACCCAAATCTATCCTACCCACAAACCGCAGGCCGCCACCTCACCCTCTCACCCAATCTCCACCCACCTGCCACCTCATCGATCCATACCTTTTTCCCTCTCCCTTTTCTCACCCAGCTCTCCCCCACACCTCTCTCTCTAGGGCCCCACTCCCTCACACAGCCACCTCACCTCTCAGCCCCCCTCTCCCTGACCGCCGGGTCCCACCCGCCAGCACACGCCCCACGCGCCCACCTCCCCCAGCCGACCCACCTCCCAGTCAAACCACCACCCCACCCTGCCACCTGGGCCCCACCCCTGGCCCCCTGTCCCCGGCCTCCCTCTTCCTCTCTCTTCCTCCTCACCGCGAGCCCCAGGCCCGTGCACCCTCCTTGCTCCCTTCGCCGCCTCTCACCGGCTCGCCGCTTCCACGCCACCGCCCGGCCTCCTCTCCACCCAGCCTCGCCGCTCCCAAGCTACTCCCCGCCTTCCTCGCTCCCCCTCCCCTGGCGCGGCTCGGCCTCCCTCTCCGGTGCGCCCGCCTCCCCTCGCCTGCTGCGCGTCTCCCGAGCTCCTCGCCCGTTCGCCTCGCCCGGTCAACCAGCGCCGCCCGCAACGATCGCCTCACCTGCCGCTTCTCCGCGCTCGAGCCCGTCGGCCGCTCACCTCCGATCTCCGCCTCTGCAAGCTCCCGCCCTGCTCCGGCCGACGGCGTGCGAGCTCGCCAGCACGCCGGGCACGGCCGCCTCCTCCCGCCGGCGTCGCCCTGCGCCCCCTTGCGGGCGGCGCCCGCCACCGGCGCGTCCTCCTCCCGTCCGGCGCAGCCGCGCAGCCCCGCTCCACCGGCTCCCTCGCCTCCTTCCCCGAGCTCGCCGGCGTCTCCTCTCGGCCCCGGCCGCCCCGTTCGGCTCCCGTCGCCTCGACCCCGCAGCTCTCCGTCCGCTGCCTCGCCGTGGGTCCCTCCTCCGTCGCCCCTTCGCCGAGACCAGTCCCGCCGACCCCAACCGCGGCAGGCCCTCCTTCTGCTGCCGACGGCTTCCGTGTTTCCTCTTGCTCCAACGTCGGCGCGTTGTTGTCTGTTTCCAAGTGCTACTCGAAGTCCCGAGTTTCTGTTTGATGTGAAGTTGCTAACAAGATCTCCTGTCGGACAAGATCGGCCATGAACGAGTTGTACAAGGATTACTGACAAGTTCTTTGAACCTGAGCGACGCGGTCTCCTTCACGGACTCGAAGACCATCAAGTGCTCCGTCATGGATAAGAAGACCGAACCCCGAAGACCGAACCCGGCATGCCTAGTTCTCCCTCTCGGATCCGAGGACGCCGAGTCCCCGGTGCGACAAGTACCCTTTTCGGACGCCAAGATCTCCGACACGGAACGGCAAGATCTTCCCCGCACCGATGCCGACGACGTCGCACACAAGCCCTTCACCCCGGACGCCAAGACCGACTCGATGGCGCGGATCCGACAAGGTCTTCACGACGACCAGAACGGCACCGACCAAAACGAACCCGATGCGCCCCCGGCGCCGAACCAAGTCCTGCTTCCCGGATGCCGAGGTCACCGACACAGAACAACAAGATCTACCCAGTAATCCGAGAACGATCCCGGAGTCCGAGAACGCTTCCGTCGAACCCTGAACCCTGAGACCGACCCCGAACCCCGGAACCCCAAGATCGTCGAACCCTAACGTGTGTGACCCCTTTTCTCGAGCCCTATTTTATAAATGTAATAACAAATTGTTGCACATTAAATCATTCATCTCGCATGCATACCATGGGGTTTGAGGGCCTTATGCCGATTCATCTCATAATAAAATATGGGGCCCATATGCGGGCAAATCTAGCCTTATATTGGCCTCATTTAAATTTGTGTAGCGAACCGGTGCTATCTTTTGCCATGCTTAAACAACATTTAATTTGCGGGGTATCTAAATAACTTGAACCATCTAACTAATTGTCGGGACCCCGGTTCCGCTTAACCTTGACTAATTGCATCGCACCTTTGCCATGCCATGCATCATACATGCATCATGCCGA
Source organism: Avena longiglumis (assembly GCA_030063025.1). Classification (NCBI taxonomy): domain Eukaryota; kingdom Viridiplantae; phylum Streptophyta; class Magnoliopsida; order Poales; family Poaceae; genus Avena; species Avena longiglumis. The sequence goes on along the minus strand of CP125975.1, from coordinate 440,626,068 downwards.
TCTTGTGCCGTTGTATTAAATATTGCATCCGGTGTTTATTCTAGTGTTTTGCTTCTTCGCGGATAAGGCCGTTGAGTTGATGTGAGCTTCGCCCCGATCTTCGGGTGAACCTTCGGCAATGTTTCCAGGCGAGCATCTCCCCCTTTTCTACCTATCTTACTTTTATAGTATTTATTTCCCTCCTGTTGATCTATTGCTATCTGTGTTGCGTTGCTCTAGTTTTCGTACCCGTGATATCCCTTTCAGCCTTATATTGCCTTGGACACATCCTATTACCTGTTGTTTGGTAGACAGATGGACTTGCGCGTCGTAGTCGCTTGCTCAAGTATTGTTGCGAGTCATCAAGTTCCACAGTTGTTGGAGTATTGCCACTTGTTTGATGTTGGAGATGAGCATGGCTTTACTTATCGTTCACTTTAATTCCTGTTTAACAACTAAAATTGAAGTAAGCAGAGGCATCGGTGGGTGATAGATAATATTTGGTTTCCGAACGCCCACTTGTGTCCCGTAGGACCCCGAGTACTTGATACCTGTTCCTTGATTTTATCGCGCTATCCACATCCGGGAGGTATATGGGACCCCCCTGAGCCAGAGCATGATTCAGTCTTATTTCTTGGGGCCACAAACTAGTTTGAGGTTTTATTTACTATCCTGTACTTATGCCATGCTACTACTGTATTTACGATTGTGCGAGGAGCACACTGTACTGTTTAGGAATTGTGACCCGTTTACGCGGTATCGACAAGCTAGTTTTGGGTTCCGATGCTGATCGGCCCCACAAACCTTGAGTCCGTCTCGAGCTAGCTTACTCGTTGGGTAAGACTCCAAGGGGTGGCCCCCTGAAATATTTCTGAATCCTGTGATTGCTTTGTCGTGACAGCCTCGTTGGGTTTTGATTTGGTTTTTCCGAGGTTGATCGAGCGTGTGTTGCTAGTGGTGCACCCCGGCCGGGTAAAACTTTCTGAAATCCGTGTCCGCGGTTATGGACGACTTGGAGCACAGTATCTAGACCATAGACAAGCATAACTAAAGTAGTGCTATAAATTTGACTTTATAATGACTAGTAATCAGCTTCACTATAATGGAATGGCTAAATAATATTGCCCACAATTGCTTGGTTGGTTTGTCGCTTGCGACAACTGTATCTGACTAGTAAGTATTGCAACTACAATGGAATGGATAAATAAAAGTACCAACAACTGCTGGGTTTTGGGTTTATCTCATGTTATCTGTATCTGATTAGTAAGTGTTGCAACTATAACGGAATGGTTAACTAAAAGTGCCCACTGCTTACTTTATCAGGATGAATATATATACCTGACTAGTAAAATCTTAGCGATAATCGAATAAGTAAAACTGCCAACCTGTGAGTTCCTCGGTTGACTTCCTCGTTTGGTCTCGAGGGGAATACCGGGATGGGATTGTTTGGTGTTAGTATCGATCTGGTTCGGATAGGTCTTATCTTACCCTCTCGATAGCCGCCATTATATCGAGTCTCTATAGGTTGTTTAGTGCATCTTGCTGCCGCTTGATCCACCATACCTTTGTAGGCGAGGACCGAATTCTAGTCTCGCTGTCTTGGCCTCAGATCTTGACTCCTTTTTTTCCTTTGCCCTTTGTCGGCACCCCTTTTGTTTAAGCAGGTTTTGAGATCGACGCCGTTAGCAGGGTTACCCTTCCGGCTTGGCCTGGGCAGGGTTATGGACGCCATTGGTTATTCTTCAGGGCTCTTAGACCCATTTGCATCTTCTCCGTAGTCGGGTGCTCTATCGTTTTCAAGGTGAGTTGGATCTTTGTATATTATATCTGTATTCTTGACTCATGGAGTCGCTGTTATATATATCTGTTCTGTGGGTCCCATCGAGGACTGTTGTGTAATGTTATTACTTCGTTTTCCACCCGCACGAAAGTGCCTGGTGGGCACCTTTGAATCGTTTCTATGCGGGTTTGGCGGGTTTCGCTAAAACTTGCATAGGTCCGATTCTGAGGGTGTTACAATAGCTACTGGTGAATACTGAAGACCCTAGGCCCTCTCTTTCTCCATCATCAACAACATCAACAAGATCGCAAACTCTTGGTCCGGTGAAAATGCAATAGGAATTCTAAAACTCTCGAAGGTCCATTTAAGTAATCTCACTTTGATTTATGCTTTCCGAGGATTCGATAAACCTAGTTCTACTAGGGAAAAAGATCTATACTACATTTCTAATTCGGATCGAAGGTATCACGGACTACAAGGGTATGTATCCGCAACCTCATGGCCATTACTGCATTACTAATAGATAGATCTTGGGCATTCGGGGTTCCCGCGTAGTAATTTTTTTATTTTTTGCCCTGGAACCCCATCAGTGGTATCAGAGCCGATCTATGTGTGGTAGTGTTGTACGGCCAATACGCACATGTGTTGTGCAGGCATTGATGCTATAGTTGTTACCCTCTCATGTGTACTTTTTTATATCACGGGATTGTTTGATAAAGCGGCCCAGATCAACCTTATGCGTACTCTTACGCGATACTAGTTCCACGCTCAACATATGGCTTGTTCTGTATAAGTGGATAGAGGGTGTCTATCTCTCTTATATAGGATTTACAACAGAGGGCCCCAAAAGGGGTGTTGTAGAGATAACTGTATTTATCCATGTTGTGGTTGGAAAGTTCGTCGATTAGAAACGGTTCTATTGCAAAAGCCCTAACAACCTCGTAAAACTTGCTATATATAAAGTAGAAGCATCTAACTTTATGTTGCGGGAGGGGCATGTGATTCGATATGGTCATGCTCGTTACGAAGATAAAGTAGTTTACTTTTAAGTTACTAAGTTGTGTAGTAATATTCATCGTTCTGATGGACGACCTACATGTGGCCTCGTGGACTTGTTGTCAAAACCGGTGGCACAATGGATATCAAGGCGCAAGAAGGACCATATCATATCACAAATATACATATGATGTTGGTACCTGCTTTACATCTTATTGTGTGATAGTATTAAATACTCAATGGTAGCATAGATAAGATGATCCCTATTAAAACCAATATTTAATTGGAGAGCCTAGCATGTGCAGACTTGGCCTCGAAATTCCAATGATAGTGTTCCCCTTGTGTGTGCACCACCAAGAAAGTTCTTCGGTATGAGGCAGGCCGTGTTAATCGGATGTCAGACATACCTACGTTCGCATACAGTGGGTGCAATGGTTGCACGACAATACACACAAGTTTGAATTGGTGAGCCTATCATGTAGGACACGGGACTTGGAACACAAAAGATCGAAAGATCGAGCATGAGTCACATAGAGATGTGATTGGCATTAGAGAATATATACCTTTGAAGCTATGTTGTTGGCCGTGTCAATCGAGGGTTGCATAGTGAATTGGGATCGTGTGATCGCTAAAATTGTCCAGGGGATGACGATTTCAGTGGAAGCTCAATTATGAATTGAACTCATTATTATGAACTAAGTCTAGATGTCTGTTTGCAAATATCTTAGTAGATCATGGCCTATATCATTGAGGTTCTTTGCGACCATGAGAAATTTCTTGCTAGAAATGAAACTTAGCAAAAGGGTCCAACTTCATAGATTAATACCCATGCCTGAGGGATATCCTCGTAATAAGTTGATCTTCTCTTTTTGATATAATAACAATTACGAGATACTCCAATGACCCACAAGTTTGTGTTTTCTCCATAAATCATCCAAAAGGGGACATTCTCCATTTGATGGAGAGTTGGGCTGCAATTTTGTATTCTACAAAAAAGGCACATAAAGTATGAGCCGTTGGATGAGTTTTCCTCCATGGTATATGGAAACAGAATATTTGAACAATCACATAGCAATCTTGCATTAGAGTTGAGAACTCTCAGAAGAGCTTGATTGTAATGGTGGTCATGGATGAAAAGTGTATATGATAGATATACAAAGTTATAAATGTGATTCTTGAAACTCATTGCGGTTTTCAAAGTATTGGATAATTGTCCCGTTTTGTAAAAACATGATGGTCTGCTTGATAATTGCTCGAATTGAGGCAATGTGGCTTGATGACGGCAAACAAACTAGTTGATGGCCGAGATCACTCCTTCCCCCAAAGATTATCATTTGGATTAGTAGACTTTAATATAATTTTATAATTCTTGTTTGTGTGTCTTGCTTTTGGCGAGACGATTATTCATATAAATAAGTTACAACCAGTTGTACTATTCTTATGAGTAATACCTTTATGGTCACATTATGATTATAAATAAGTTATTCTCATCACTATGTTAATGATAATAAGTTAAGCATTTATAAAGTATTAGGATGCTTAAAGATATCCAAAGTTTAATAATGACGTGACACTATTGTGTAAGTCAAGGTGGTTGTTGCATGTGTTTTCACGTAGATGAAAAATCGGTTTCTTGGATATTTGATCTAGAGATTTTGCAAGACCATGCCTCATTTGACGAAATGACTAAAACTCCACATTTCGGTAAAACGATGATATGCGAAGAATTGTTAAATCTTATACATAGTGATGTATCATATTTTCAACAAATAATGGAAATCATTATTTCATTGTGGACTTAAGTAAATAGGTGTATTTACTTAATGAAACAAAATTTTGAGATGATTTGAATTGTTCAAATGAGTTCAAAACAAAATGGGATATGAAATTAACAGGAATACAAAGTCTCTTTGATATGATCAATATGACTAAAATATTTAAGTTAAGTATTAGCATAAAGGGACATATGAAAGATGTTTTACAAATTATGATAATTGGACAAATTTAAGGTGTTAATATGTCTAGATATCATAATTATATTATATTAGATACATATGGTATAATAATATCTCTTATCAGGGTTATTGTTATCGTTTAGAGTAAAAGATAGAAATAAGCAAACAATCGTTCACTACTGAAAAAGGCTTATAGCCTAATTGTGCCTATCACCACCGAGTATTTCTAGCGATAGGCAACGATAAGCTCGTCACTAGCACAAAACACTAGTGACAGGCATACAAATATGTATGTCACTATCATATTTTTTAAGAACCGTCCAAATAAATAAATTATTTAATGGCTTACAAATACAAATACAAATACAAATGCTATAATTAGTGACGAGCTAAAATTATGCTAGTCTGTACTATTTTTAATGTAGGGAAGTGCTAAAAAGACAGATACTTGGTAACATGCATTCTAAAAAGGCCATCACTGGTTTAAGGGTATTTTTTTCTGCCCACCTACCGAACCAGATCGGTGCCAGCCTCGTGCGTGTGGGCTAGACCACCCATGCTGCACTACAGGAATGGCGGATCGTGGGCGCGGCCACGCGACGGCCAACGGCCGTCGTCGCCGTCGGCACCGCACCAGCCAGCCCAATCGCAGCCTCGGCGTAGCCGTCGGCGTAGCATACACTACACCGACGGTCACCCTCGGCATAGCGGCGGCCCTCGGCGTAGCTAGCGAGCGTGGCACATGCCGTGACGGACGACGCGCTAACGGTGCCGTCGGTTAGGCCGACGGCGACCCTCGGCATAGCATAGACGGCCACCCTCGGCGTACCAGAAACGTACGCCGACGGTCACCCTCGGCGTAGCCTTCTCTATTTTTCATATATTTTGTATTTGCATCAATTATTTATATATTTTTTTATTAATTGGATAATTTCGTACCCTCTGAATAGCAGTCTACACGTCCACATGAAATGTCGTTGCGAATCTTCTCACACCCCGAGAAATTTCTATATGTTTGTAAGTGTTATTATCGCATGTGGTTCTCAATAGCACTCACCACGACCACATGAAGTGCTTGCATGTGTCCCCCCTCGCATGCATGCGCTCTAACCTAGAGGCGAAGGTTCCGGACCCGTATGAGGGTGGAATCTCCCCGTCGAGGTGAAACCGGGTAGGATAGTGCCCCAACTTGTGAGCCAACATGGTTTGACATCACCCTATGACCTAAACAAACACAAAACAAGAGAGAGCTACGCCGGGCTACCCCTGTCAGAGGAACGTCTAGGGGGGTAGACGATCCGAGTGTGCATAGAGATCAGGGTTTCGCCGGAGGAAGACCACGAGAACATCGGAATGAGATGAAAACTTGCATGTGCCCCTAGCATATGTGTGTGTGGGTGTGGTTAGAGGTTGGTATATATAGGTGCTTGCATGTGTCCCCCCTCGCATGCATGCGCTCTAACCTAGAGGCGAAGGTTCCGGACCCGTATGAGGGTGGAATCTCCCCGTCGAGGTGAAACCGGGTAGGATAGTGCCCCAACTTGTGAGCCAACATGGTTTGACATCACCCTATGACCTAAACAAACACAAAACAAGAGAGAGCTACGCCGGGCTACCCCTGTCAGAGGAACGTCTAGGGGGGTAGACGATCCGAGTGTGCAGAGATCGAGTTTCGACGGAGGAAGACCACGAGAACATCGGAATGAGATGAAAACTTGCATGTGCCCCTAGCATATGTGTGTGTGGGTGTGGTTAGAGGTTGGTATATATAGGTGCTTGCATGTGTCCCCCCTCGCATGCATGTGCTCTAACCTAGAGGCGAAGGTTCCCGACCCGTATGAGGGTGGAATCTCCCCGTCGAGGTGAAACCGGGTAGGATAGTGCCCCAACTTGTGAGCCAACATGGTTTGACATCACCCTATGACCTAAACAAACACAAAACAAGAGAGAGCTACTGGCTACCTGTCGGAGGAACGTCTAGGGGTAGACGATCCGAGTGTGCAGAGATCGTGGTTTCACGGAGGAAGACCACGAGAACATCGGAATGAGATGAAAACTTGCATGTGCCCCTAGCATATGTGTGTGTGGGTGTGGTTAGAGGTTTATATAGGTGCTTGCATGTGTCCCCCCTCGCATGCATGCGCTCTAACCTAGAGGCGAAGGTTCCGGGCCCGTATAAGGGTGGAATCTCCCCGTCGAGGTGAAACCGGGTAGGATAGTGCCCCAACTTGTGAGCCAACATGGTTTGACATCATCCTATGACCAAAACAAACACAAAACAAGAGAGAGCTACGCCGGGCTACCCCTGTCAGAGGAACGTCTAGGGGGTAGACGATCCGAGTGTGCACAGAGATCAGGGTTTCGACGGAGGAAGACCACGAGAACATCGGAATGAGATGAAAACTTGCATGTGCTCCTAGAATATGTGTGTGTGGGTGTGGTTAGAGGTTGGTATATATAGGTGCTTGCATGTGTCCACCCTCGCATGCATGCGCTCTAACCTAGAGGCGAAGGTTCCGGACCCGTATGAGGGTGGAATCTCCCCGTCGAGGTGAAACCGGGTAGGATAGTGACCCAACTTGTGAGCCAACATGGTTTGACATCACCCTATGACCTAAACAAACACAAAACAAGAGAGAGCTACGCCGGCTACCCTGTCGGAGGAACGTCTAGGGGTAGACGATCCGAGTGTGCACAGAGATCAGGGTTTCGTCGGAGGAAGACCACGAGAACATCGGAATGAGATGAAAACTTGCATGTGCCCCTAGAATATGTGTGTGTGGGTGTGGTTAGAGGTTGGTATATATAGGTGCTTGCATGTGTCCCCCCTCGCATGCATGCGCTCTAACCTAGAGGCGAAGGTTCCGGACCCGTATGAGGGTGGAATCTCCCCGTCGAGGTGAAAGCGGGTAGGATAGTGCCCCAAATTGTGAGCCAACATGGTTTGACATCACCCTATGACCTAAACAAACACAAAACAAGAGAGAGCTACGCCGGGCTACCCCTGTTAGAGGAACGTCTAGGGGGGTAGACGATCCGAGTGTGCACAGAGATCAGGGTTTCGCTGGAGGAAGACCACGAGAACATCGGAATGAGATGAAAACTTGCATGTGCCCCTAGCATATATGTGTGTGTGGGTGTGGTTAGAGGTTGGTATATATAGGTGCTTGCATGTGTCCCCCCTCGCATGCATGCGCTCTAATCTAGAGGCGAAGGTTTCGGGCCCGTATAAGGGTGGAATCTCCCCGTCGAGGTGAAACCGGGTAGGATAGTGCCCCAACTTGTGAACCAACATGGTTTGACATCACCCTATGACCTAAACAAACACAAAACAAGAGAGAGCTACGCTGGGCTACCTGTCGGAGGAACGTCTAGGGGGTGACGATCCGAGTGCACAGAGACCGTGGTTTCGGGAGGAAGACCACGAGAACATCGGAATGAGATGAAAACTTGCATGTGCCCCTAGCATATGTGTGTGTGGGTGTGGTTAGAGGTTGGTATATATAGGTGCTTGCATGTGTCCCCTCGCATGCATGCGCTCTAACCTAGAGGCGAAGGTTCCGGACCAGTATGAGGTGGAATCTCCCGTTGAGGTGAAACCGGTAGGATAGTGCCCCAACTTGTGAGCCAACATGGTTTGACATCACCCTATGACCTAAACAAACACAAAACAAGAGAGAGCTACGCGGGCTACCCCTCGGGAGGAACGTCTAGGGGGTAGACGATCCAGTGTGCACAGAGATCGTGGTTTCACGGAGGAAGACCACGAGAACATCGGAATGAGATGAAAACTTGCATGTGCCCCTAGCATATATGTGTGTGTGGGTGTGGTTAGAGGTTGGTATATATAGGTGCTTGCATGTGTCCCCCCTCGCATGCATGCGCTCTAACCTAGAGGCGAAGGTTCCGGGCCCGTATAAGGGTGGAATCTCCCCGTCGAGGTGAAACCGGGTAGGATAGTGCCCCAACTTGTGAACCAACATGGTTTTACATCACCCTATGACCTAAACAAACACAAAACAAGAGAGAGCTACGCCGGGCTACCCCTGTCAGAGGAACGTCTAGGGGGTAGACGATCCGAGTGTGCACAGATCAGGGTTTCGCCGGAGGAAGACCACGAGAACATCGGAATGAGATGAAAACTTGCATGTGCCCCTAGCATATGTGTGTGTGGGTGTGGTTAGAGGTTGGTATATATAGGTGCTTGCATGTGTCCCCCCTCGCATGCATGCGCTCTAACCTAGAGGCGAAGGTTCCGGACCCGTATGAGGGTGGAATCTCCCCGTCGAGGTGAAACCGGGTAGGATAGTGCCCCAACTTGTGAGACAACATGGCTTGACATCACCCTATGACCTAAACAAACACAAAACAAGAGAGAGCTACGCCGGGCTACCCCTGTCAGAGGAACGTCTAGGGGGGTAGACGATCCGAGTGTGCACAGAGATCAGGGTTTCGCCGGAGGAAGACCACGAGAACATCGGAATGAGATGAAAACTTGCATGTGCCCCTAGCATATGTGTGTGTGGGTGTGGTTAGAGGTTGGTATATATAGGTGCTTGCATGTGTCCCCCCTCGCATGCATGCTCTCTAACCTAGAGGCGAAGGTTCCGGACCCGTATGAGGGTGGAATCTCCCCGTCGAGGTGAAACCGGGTAGGATAGTGCCCCAACTTGTGAGCCAACATGGTTTGACATCACCCTATGACCTAAACAAACACAAAACAAGAGAGAGCTACGCCGGGCTACCACATGTCGAGGAACGTCTAGGGGGGTAGACGATCCGAGTGTGCACAGAGATCAGGGTTTCGCCGGAGGAAGACCACGAGAACATCGGAATGAGATGAAAACTTGCATGTGCCCCTAGCATATATGTGTGTGTGGGTGTGGTTAGAGGTTGGTATATATAGGTGCTTGCATGTGTCCCCCCTCGCATGCATGCGCTCTAACCTAGAGGCGAAGGTTCCGGGCCCGTATAAGGTGGAATCTCCCGTCGAGGTGAAACCGGGTAGGATAGTGCCCCAACTTGTGAACCAACATGGTTTGACATCACCCTATGACCTAAACAAACACAAAACAAGAGAGAGCTACGGGCTACCTGTCGGAGGAACGTCTAGGGGGTAGACGATCCGAGTGTGCCAGAGATCGTGGTTTCGGGAGGAAGACCACGAGAACATCGGAATGAGATGAAAACTTGCATGTGCCCCTAGCATATGTGTGTGGGTGTGGTTAGAGGTTGGTATATATAGGTGCTTGCATGTGTCCCCCTCGCATGCATGCGCCTAACCTAGGCGAAGGTTAGGACCAGATGAGGGTGGAATCTCCCGTCGAGGTGAAACCGGTAGGATAGTGCCCCAACTTGTGAGCCAACATGGTTTGACATCACCCTATGACCTAAACAAACACAAAACAAGAGAGAGCTACGCTGGCTACCCTGTCGGAACGTCTAGGGGTGAGCGATCCGAGTGTGCACAGAGATCGTGGTTTCACGGGAGGAAGAACACGAGAACATCGGAATGAGATGAAAACTTGCATGTGCCCCTAGCATATGTGTGTGTGGGTGTGGTTAGAGGTTGGTATATATAGGTGCTTGCATGTGTCCCCCCTCGCATGCATGCGCTCTAACCTAGAGGCGAAGGTTCCGGACCCGTATGAGGGTGGAATCTCCCCGTCGAGGTGAAAGCGGGTAGGATAGTGCCCCAACTTGTGAGCCAACATGGTTTGACATCAACCTATGACCTAAACAAACACAAAACAAGAGAGAGCTACGCCGGGCTACCCCTGTTAGAGGAACGTCTAGGGGGGTAGATGATCCGAGTGTGCACAGAGATCAGGGTTTCGCCGGAGGAAGACCACGAGAACATCGGAATGAGATGAAAACTTGCATGTGCCCCTAGCATATATGTCTGTGTGGGGGTGGTTAGAGGTTGGTATATATAGGTGCTTGCATGTGTCCCCCCTCGCATGCATGCGCTCTAACCTAGAGGCGAAGGTTCCGGACCCGTATGAGGGTGGAATCTCCCCGTCGAGGTGAAACCGGGTAGGATAGTGCCCCAACTTGTGAGCCAACATGGTTTTACATCACCCTATGACCTAAACAAACACAAAACAAGAGAGAGCTATGCCGGGCTACCCCTGTGAGAGGAACGTCTAGGGGGTAGACGATCCGAGTGTGCACAGATCAGGGTTTCGCCGGAGGAAGACCACGAGAACATCGGAATCAGATGAAAACTTGCATGTGCCCCTAGCATATATGTGTGTGTGGGTGTGGTTAGAGGTTGGTATATATAGGTGCTTGCATGTGTCCCCCTCGCATGCATGCGCTCTAACCTAGAGGCGAAGGTTCCGGACTCGTATGAGGGTGGAATCTCCCCGTCGAGGTGAAACCGGGTAGGATAGTGACCCAACTTGTGAGCCAACATGGTTTGACATCACCCTATGACCTAAACAAACACAAAACAAGAGAGAGCTACGCCGGGCTACCCCTGTCAGAGGAACGTCTAGGGGGTAGACGATCCGAGTGTGCATAGAGATCAGGGTTTCGCCGGAGGAAGACCACGAGAACATCGGAATCAGATGAAAACTTGCATTTGTCCCTAGCATATGTGTGTGAGTGTGGTGAGAGGTTGGTATAGGTGCCATGTGTAAGTCCCAAGTGTGACCCCCTTTGTAGACATGCGTTAACACTTAGTAAAATCATGGATATTTGTAAACATCAATTGTTTCTTCTATAATAGTAGACACCAAATAATATATTATTGTTTCTTCTATTGTTTCTTCATTTGTTAAATTAATAAAGTTTTTGTATAATTTTTTATTAATAACAAAAATAAAAAAAACTAGCTACGCCGAGGGCAGCCCTCGGCGTACGCCTGGCCCTCGGCGTAGCCCTATCCATTAAAAAACCCTAGCTACGCCGACGGCTGCCCTCGGCGTATGCCTGGCCGTCGGCGTAGCCTTATCGGTTAGTTTCGCGGCCCACCCCGGGCCACTCAGCCACCACTCCTCCCATCTTCCCGACCCGTGCCCGCCTCAGACCGCCACGCCGCACGCCACTGCTCCGCCGCTCCCCAAGCCCGACCCCGCACCAGCCGCCACGCCGTCTCCTCCCTAGCCTCCTCCTCCCTCCTCCCGAGCGCCGCCTCCCTCCTCCTCCCCGAGAGCCGCCGCCTCCCTCCTCCTCCCCGAGCGCCGCCGCCGCTCCCCAAGCCCGACCCCCTGCCGCCTCTCCTTCCCCCCCGCCGCCAGCCGCCTCCTTCCCTCCTCCCTTCCTCCTCCCCGAGCTCGGCCCCCTCCTCCCCGAGCTCTCCCCCTCCTCCCCAAGCTCTCCCCCTCCTCCCTGACCTTGCCCCCTCCTCCCCAAGCTCTCCCCCTCCTCCCTGGCCTTCCTCCCTCCTCCCTTCCTCCTCCCCGAGCTCGGCCCCCTCCTCCCCGAGCTCGGCCCCCTCCTCCCAAGCTCTCCCCCTCCTCCTCGAGCTCGGCCCCCTCTGCAGGTACCTCCTCCACTCCCCTCTAGAAGCAAATATTTAATTTTGTTAGATTAAATTTTGTTGTTAATCTTGTTAGAATTTATTAGTTGCATCTATTAGTAGTTTATATCATTTGTTCAGGATATGCATGCACGAGTTGCTAGGATTAAGCCGTTGGTTAGTGGCAAGCTAGCTTGGTCATATGGCCATTGAAGAGAGAAGCCACTAGGGCCGTGAGTGTGTTGCATGTTTACTAAGGTGTTCTCTTTATGTCAATGTACAGACTTTGTAGTGTTTGGAGTGACCATCCTTGGCGGACCGACCGCGTTGCGGGAGATGGTGTAGGTGACACCTCGATCCGTCTCCGAAGTTCCGCCGACCTCGACACTCGGTTGATCGACTACTTCCTCTACGCCGGGTGATAATCTGTTCGCCTCTCTTGTACCTAGGTTTTATTTTGTGTCTAGATCACCAAGTCTGTCGTCACCTAGGCGTCATCCCGATCAGTAGCGTTACGCGACTTAATATGCATTAGTGGTCTCGCATATTTTGGACCGTAACGCTTATGGCTTTTATCGGGCAGTCGGCGGATTCATAGTTGGGTTTGGTTCTCCCTGGCTCTACCTCGATTCGAGACAGGATTTCGGTGGCGCCTCCTCGTTGTTCTCCGGATGCACATCCTCTTGGCTTTTTGTCGAGACGTGTATCGGGAGAGCAGCGAGGAGGTGCTACCGAAATTTGCTGATCGGGTAGAACCAGGGAGAACTTACCAATCTACGGATCCGGCCTGGTAGGACCCTCTTTTCCTATTGGACATGTAGGTTGATGAATGCGTAAAAATATGAAGCATTTAATCTCTGTTGATATAAAATGTTATATTTGTTGTTTGTCTCCCAACAAAGCGTAAGAGGATGGCTGATAATGGGTGGATGTACATGGCGTATTAGTGCGACTAATAAAGCAGACGATTAGTACGGAACACTCATTTGTTAGTGAATGAGTTAGCGCGTGGTTCGAAGGCAATTGTTCGGGCACTTTGTCCCTGCGCTCATTGCACTAAGCGTCATCGTCAGGGAAAGGATGACATGTACAAACACCTTCTGCAATATGGGTACATGTCTAACTATGTCACGCAAGTCGACTTTGCTCGGTACGAACATGACAGAGGTGAGGTGATGCGTCAGCGGCTCAATGGCAATGAGCACGATGGGATTAGAAACATGCTAGATGATCTTATCGATGCCGACCAGCCGAATTTCCCTCAGAATCGGATCTATGCAAGTTTGAGCGAAACCCGCCAAACCCGCATAGAAACGATTCAAAGGTGCCCACCAGGCACTTTCGTGCGGGTGGAAAACGAAGTAATAACAGTACACAACAGTCCTCGATGGGACCCACAGAACAGATATATATACAACAGTGGCTCAAAGAGTCAAGAATACAGGTATAATATACAAAGATCCAAATCACCTTGAAAACGATAGAGCGTCCAGCTACGGACAAGATGCAAATGGGGCTAAGAGCCCTGAAGAATAATCAATGGCGTCCATAACCCTGCCCAGGCCAAGCCGGAAGGGTAACCCTGCTAAGTGGCGTCGATCTCAAAACCTGCTTAACAAAAGGGGTGCCGACAAAGGGCAAAGGAAAAAGAGGAGCGTCAGTACTGAGGCTAGTACACGGCGAGACTAGAATTCGGCGGTCCTCGCCTACATAGGTATGGTGGACTGAGCGGCAGCGGCAGCACACACTAAACAATCTATAGAGACTCGATACAACTGGCGACTGTCAGAGAGGGGTAAGAAAGACCTATCCGGAAGCAGCCTGATACTAACACCAAGCAAATCCATCCTGGTGTTTCCCCCTCGAGACCAAACGAGGAAGTCAACCGAGGAACTCACACCGTTGGCAGTTTTAGTTATTCAGTTATCGTTGCAGCAATTACTAGTCAGGTATAGATAATCGTCCTGATAAAAGAAGCAGTGGGCCCTTTTTAGTTAACCATTCCGTTATAGTTACGGCACTTACTAGTCAGATACAATTAGCATGAGATAACCCAAAAACCCAGCAGTTGTTGGTACTTTTATTCAGCCATTCCGTTGTAGTTGCAATATTTACTAGTCAGGTACAATTGTCACAAGCGACAGACAAAGCAAGCAATTGTGGGCAGTATTATTTAGCCATTCCATTGTAGTGAAGCTGATTACTAGTCATTATAAGTCAAATTTATAGCACTACTTTAGTTATGCTTGTCTATGATCGAGATACTGTGCTCCAAGTCGTCCATAACCGCGGACACGGCTTTCAGAAAGTTTTACCCGGCCGGGGTGCACCAATAGCAACACACGCTCGATCGACCTCGGAAAAACCAAAACAAAACCCAACGAGGCTTTCACGACAAAGCAATCACAGGATTCAGAAATATTTCAGGGGGCCACCCCTTGTAGTCTTACCATAGCAGTATGCTAGCTCGAGACGGACTCAAGGTTTGTGGGGGTCAGAAGCGGCAGGAACCCAAAACTGGGCTTGTCGATACCGCGTAAACGGGTCACAATTCCTAAACAGTACAGTGTGCTCCTCGCACAATCGTAAATACATAAGTAGCATGGCATAAGTACAGGAGAGTAAATAAAACCTCAAACTAGTTTGTGGCCCCAAGAGATAAGACTGAATCAAGCTCTGGCTCAGGAGGGTCCCATATACCTTCCGGATGTGGATAGCGCGATAAATAAAGGAACAGGTATCAAGTACTCGGGGTCCTACGGGACACAAGTGGGCGTTCGGAAACCAAATGTTATCTATCACCCACCGATGCCTCTGCTTACTTCAATTTTAGTTGTTAAACAGGAATTAAAGTGAACGGTAAGTAAAGCTATGATCATCTCCAACATCAACATGCGGCAATACATCAACAACTGTGGCACTGAACGACACGCAACAACACTTGAGCAAGCGACTACGACGCGCAAGTCCAACTATCTACCAAACAGCAGGGAATAGGGTGTGTCCAAGGCAATATACGGCTGCAAGGGATATCACGGGTACGAAAACTAGAGCATCGCAACACAGATAGCAATAGATCAACAGGAGGGAATAAATACTATAAAAGTAAGATAGGTAGAAAGGGGGGAATGCTCGCCTGAAAACATTGTCGAAGATTCAACCGAGGATCGGGGCGAAGCTCACATCAACTCAACGGCCTTATCCGCGAAGAAGCAAAACACTAGAATAAACACCGGATGCAATATTTAATACTACGGCAAAAGATCGGCATGCTTATGATATGATGCATGGCATGGCAAAGGGTACGATGCAATTAGGTCAATATTAAGCAGAACCGGGGTCCCGACAATTAAATAGGTGGCTCAGGTTGTTTAGCTAACCCCCGCAATTAAATGTTGTTTAACAAGGCAAAATATATCACCGGTTCGCTACACAAGTTTAATTGAGGCCGATATGTGACTGGATTTGCCCGCATATGGGCCCCATATTTAATTATTAGGTGAATCGGCATAAGGCCCCCAAACCACATGAAAATATGCATGCAAGACAATTATGATGCGACAAGTTATGTTATGTTATAGAATAGGGTTTTCGGGAAGGGGTTCACACATTAGGGTTCGGCAGATCTTGGGGATCCGGGGGGTTTGGGGTTCGGCAGGGTCCAGGGTTCGACGGAAGCGTTCTCGGACTCCGGGATCATTATCGGATTACTGGGTAGATCTTGTCGCACGGTGTCCACGAAGTAGATCTTGTTGTTCTGTGTCGGTGACCTCGGCATCCGGGAAGCAGGACTTTGTCCGGCGTCAGGGGCGCATCGGATTCTCCTGGTCGCTGTCGTTCTTGTCGTCGCGTAGGTCTTGTCGGTTCCACGGTTTCGGTCTTCGGGATCCAGGAAGGAGGCCTTCGGATCCTCGGGTCCGTGTCGGAGTACTTGGCGTCCGTGCAGAATTCCTTCGGTTATCGAACCCTTGTAGGCGCACCCCGGTCTCGACGTCTAGGTTCCGTGAAGATCTTGGCTAATCCGGTCATCGGTCCTGCTTGTGCTTCCCGTTGTCGATCTTGTCGCATGGCCCCTGTACATCTCCGAAGCATGCACTCCTCGGCAGAGGCCAAACCACGCATCCTTGTCTTCGGGAGATCTTGTCGAGCCTTGTCGCATGCGAGCACACAAGTACTAGGCAGACCATCTAGCAGGAGCACAGCAGCCTCAACCAAGCGCCAGGGGGCCTGGGGCGAGCTTGGCGGAGGTCGACGCGGAGCTGGCGGGACGAGCTCGGGACGGTGGATGAGTCCACGGGCGGAGATGCGGGCAAGGTCGCGGGGAAGTGGCGGGAAGGGCGAGGTGCCGGGCGCGGGCGGAGGAGCGCTGCGGCGCTGGTCCGCCAGGAGGCGCATCCGGGGCGAGACGCGAGGCAGGTTACTGCAGCGGCGGCGGACGTCGGATCTGGGAGGCGGCCACCGGCGAGCACCAGAGGGGAAAAGCGCGGCGCGCTCGAGGGTGGCCGACGGGGAGCTGCGGGGAGGAGAGAGCGGGGAGACGCGGGTGAGGGAGAGGCCGGAGAAGAGAGAGAGAGGAGCGGGGCCCATCGGTCTGGGGTCGTTGGGGAGACGGAGCGCCATGAGTGAGGTGGCCGCGTGCCAAGAGGGAGAGGAGGTGGGAGAGCCGCGAGGGCGCGGAGGCGGGAAGGCGGCTGCCGCGGCGGCGCGCCGGGGCGGGGAGCGAGGCAGGGACGGGGAGGAGGAGGTTGGGCGGGTCGCCGGCGGCGGTGGGTGGTAGGGGCAGACGGGGCGCGAGCGGGGAGAGAGAAAGGAGAAGAAGGGGAGGTTGGGGACGGCCGCGGGTGGAGTTGGTGGTGGGACCCAGGGGCGTGGGGGACGCGGGGCGTGAGACGTGGTCGGCGCGTGGGGTCGGCTGGGTGGGACCAGGGTGTCAGGGGCGCGCGGTGGGAGCGTGTGGCGTGCGTGTGGCGTGCGCCCGGGGGTGGGGCCGGCGGTGAGTGGTTGTGTGTGTGCTGGCGCGTGGAGTGGGTTGTGTGGGCAGGTGGAGAGAGGGAGGAGAGAGGGCTGGGTGAGGTGTCAGCATGTGAGTGGTGGAGGGAGGGAGAGAGGTGAGGTGTCGAGAGGGGGTTGGTTGGGGTGAGGTGGAGGAGGGGTGGGTAGAATAGGTTGGGTAGGTTTAGGAATAAGGGGTGGACCGTTCTGTTTTGTACGGGGGTGGTCGTTCGGGTCGATTTAGCCTGTTCGACTGCCCCACTAAAATAATTTAAATGCTTTATTTATTTAAACCAGGGCCTTTGCAACCCGGTAACTGACAAACAAATAATCCGGAGTCTCGGGTTTGAATTTGAAAACAAGACGGGCGTTTTTAGAAAACAAAAACGGGCTTTGCGAAAATAGTTTTAGGCAAACAATGCATGATGATGACGATGCAATGCACAAATTCAACGCGATTTTCTAGTAGCGGTTTTGCGGGATGCCACAGGAGGAATCACCAGAACCGGAGGAACCGCTAGAACCGGAGGAACCGGAGCCAACCGCGAAGGCCTTCCTTGATATGATGGCCGCGGCTAAGAGGCCTCTGTACGAGGGTGCAAAGATTTCTCAGCTCGATGCCATCTCTCAGTGTCTAGCCGACAAGTGCCAGTACTCCGCCACCCGTTCTCACTTTGAAGCTAATCTGAGAACATGTGGTAACATGTTGCCCGAAGGGCATTGTCTGCCCAAAACCTTTCACGAAACAAAGAAACTCATGAAGGAGCTCAACATGGATTATGAAAAGATAGATTGTTGTCCAAAAGGTTTCCTTTTGTTTTGGAAACAGTTTGAGGGTGACAAGTACTGCTCCATTTGTAAGGCCTCTAGATATGAAGAGATAAAGGGGAAGGATGGTCAGGTGAGGCAGTCGAAGGTCGCTAAGAAGATACTTCGGTATCTCCCATTCATAAAAAGAATCCAGCGGCTTTACTTGAGCGAGGAGACTGCCAAACAGATGACGTGGCACAAGAAGGGGAAAAGATACGAGGAAGGGCACAGACGGAAGAAGATGGGACATCCATCTGATAGTAAGGCATGGAAGAACTTCGATGACAAATACCCCCGGTGGGCAGAAGAGGCTCGGAATGTTAGAATTGCGATACAGATGGCTTCAACCCATATGGTATGTCGACGGCCTCGTACAGCTGCTGGCCGGTGTATGTTATTCCGCTCAATCTCCCTCCCGGAATATTAATGCAACGGAAGACCATGTTTTTGTCGCTGATAATTCCAGGACACAGTATCGGGAAGAACTTGAGTGTCTACATGCAGCCGATTATGGATGATTTGAACCACTCTTGGATACACGGGACGTTGACATACGACCGAGCATCAAAGAGAAACTTTTGATGAAAGTTTGGTTACAATATACTATGCATGACATGCGGTGCGCCCTAACGTGCGGATGGTGTATACTGGTAAGTGGCCATGCCGGTGTGCGAGCACCGACTTGAGTTCCTTTGGCTAAAGTCGGGTCGCAAATATGTTGCGTTTGACACGAATCGACAGTACCTCAAAAGAAATCATTCGTTCAGAGAAGATAGAAAGAACTTCAAGAAGGGCAAAGTTGTGCATGAAGTAAAAGAGGTACCAAAGTTCGAGGGTGCAGTTGTTGATGCCGAGATACGTGCTCTCGTGCCCGCGGCGCCGGGAACTGGCCATCAATTTGCGGGATATGGTGTAACGCATTATTGGACTCACGTGGCAGCCTTAACGAATCTCTTGTATTACAAGGACCTCAAACTTCCCCATAACATCGATGTGATGCACACCGAAAAGAATGTCGGGGAGTCCCTTTTTCACACAGTCCTAAACATTCCTGGGAAGTCAAAGGATAATGTCAAGGCTAGAGTTGATGTTGAGAAGCTTTGTGATAGGAAGAGATTACACATGCCTCCTCCGTCGAAAGAATTGGTTCAAGCCGCATGCCTACTACTGCCTTGATAATGTCCAAAAGAAGGAGTCATTTAGGTGGCTCAAATACGTCGTGATGTTCCCTGACGGTTATTGTTCAAATATAAGTAAAGGAGTCAATCTTTTGACGGGACAAGTCAACGGGCTCAAGAGTCACGACTATCATATATGGATTGAGCGGCTGATGTCGGTGATGGTTCGAGGGTATCTCCCCGAAAAAGTATGGCGAGTGCTTGAGTTGAGCCATTTCTTCGCACCCTCTGCTAAGCAGATATGTCCTCTGGTGATTGAGAAGCTGCAAGTTCAGTGCGGAGTTGCTATGCAATTTGGAGATGATCTTTCGCGGGCTTCTTTACTCCGATGGCACATCTCATTGTGCACCTCATGAGCGAGGCACTATTGGGGGCGGTGCAATTTCGTTGGCAATTTTGTATTGAGAGAGAGTTTAAGTATATTCGAAGATAAGCTGAAACAAAGCCAAGATTGAAGCATGCATAGCTGAAGCAACATGCCTTCGGGAGATGGCGGGACGCGACAACCTCTTGGCCCGATGATGTTCCACTATGCATAACCGGTCTCTCGTTACAATGTCGACCTGCCCAAGAATGACCCCAATCTCGAACTATTCCAATTTCCGGTGGCAAGGCGGTAAAGGACTAAAATATAGGTTGCGAAGGAAGAGAAGGATTGCATAATGCTCTATGTGCTTATGAACATGAAGGAAGTGGTCGATTTCATTAGGTAAAATGGTGAACACCCTATTTCTCTATGAAGCTAGTAACTCGGTCTCCGTCTAATGCTTATTTTCTCCTTCTTAGCGATTTCACGGATGAGCAGTGGCGGGACATGATCCCTCTCCCATGGAGTTGGACACTCTACTGAAAGAGGGTGCTCCCGGAAATAAAAAAAAATTTGTGTCCTGGTTTATGGAAAAAGTAATTTCTAACCTGTCCCTCTTACCTTGCAATATGTGACTTGTCGCTCTTATTCCACATAACTCTAACGCAACAAATTCCTCTTGTACCTGGGGAGTTGATCCCAACGTTGAGATGTCGATGAGCTGAAATGTGTTTCCCAAGGTTATGTGATTAAGCGTCATGAAGTATGAGAAGTATGATGTGAATGGGTTTCGCTTCCATACGAGACGCACCGAAAGGGCGACGAATGCAAAAGCAGTAAATCTTGGGGTGTTCACCAAAGGAGCCGATTCCCTTGATTACTACGGAAGGTTAGAGAATGTATCTGCTGACCTTCAATCGCGAATGTCGAACTCAATCTTGTTGTGTTCAAGTGCCACTGGTTTGACCCAAGGGTGGACCGAGAAGTACCCTTCCATTGGGTTAGTTGAAGTTAGGCCTTCAACCACCTATAAGCGAGCCGACGTCTTTGTTGTTGCTCACCAAGCCAACCAAGTTTATTATTTGCCCTACCCATGCCAGAAAGCGGAACTCCAGGGCTGGGAAGTCGTGTTCCAGGTATCGCCACATGGTAACCTACCGATTCCCTCCGAGGACGATTACAACAACATTAACCCTTTAACGTACGAGGGAATTTTCTATCAAGAGCAAGAGGACTTCGGACACTTTGATTTAGAACCGGTTGATCTTGAGGATCTTGGGAATGATGTAGAAACTCGGGGTGAGTCAGTGGTGAATCTACATGACATAAGTATGCTCGAGAAGCTCCATACCGAGAATGACAATGATGATGAGCCTACACCCTTCGATGAGAATCCAGATTTCTACTCAAAAGATAGTGATAGTGAGAATGAGAATGAGAATGTGAATGAGAATGAGAATGAAAATGATAGTGAGTATTTATTTTTTAATGCATTTTATTTTGTCTTTGTGCTTAACTGTTTTCTTAATTGCATTATGCCTTTATTCTTTGTGTATACATTTTATTATGTCTTTGTGCTGTTTTCTCTTACTTAATGCGGTGATTGAACAATATGAGCAGCGGCAAGGCAACCAGTTCGTCCTTGCTGTCTGCTGAAGCGGAAGAAAAGTGCTACGGAGTGGGGAGACAAATCCCAATCCGCGTTACCCGATCTTGCTCCTGCTGGCGGAGGGACGGGTCGAGGCCGAGGTCGAGGAGGGACGAGGACGAGGTGCCACGGGAGGAGGCGTGGACTTTGACCCACCACCCTCTGCTTCCGGCGTGGCTCTGAGTTGTTCTGACAGAGCAGCCTTCAGGGCGAGGAGGCCGAGTCGAGAGGGAGGCAGAGTCGAGAGGGAGGCGAGGACCGAGAGGGAGGCGGGACCGTCTGAGGCGGACACTAGCCACGAGTTGGTGGGGCGAAGAAATTGCAGAATCGTGGGGAATCGGAGTCCTCGACGAGAAGTTTGAGCCTAGGACTCGTGAGGCGAAAGCCCTTATTATTCAGATGGCCTTGAGTAAGTGTACTAATTTGGCAATTTAAAACATTTTATTTCATGTTGGTCATAAATAATTATTGTGTACTAATGTTTATTATTGTGCAGCAATTGGACATTTCCTCAGGGACAAAGCCTCGCCTTCCTAACAGCCTTGTTGGAGCTCGATTAGGAAGTTCTGGCGGCTATCACATTACCCACGAGGGTGACAGAAGCTAGCTACCACTTGGGCGGACTACTGGACTACCGTGTCCGGGCTTTCAAACCGTTGATGATCATCATCACCAAGTTTTGGGTAAGGCATATTTCTCGAGTTATGTTCATACTTGATGACCCCCGTGCTAACTCATGACTCTTATGCATGATTGAAGTGCTTTTACCGTGTGGCGAGGAGGACCGGAGAAGGCGCGAGGACTTTGCTTGGGGCTTGTGTGAAGTTGGCCCCCAGTGTGGTACAACCCGGAAGGTCACGGCCGCTAGCCACTACGGGCTGACAGGCGTGAGGGTCGGGAAGGAAGACATTGTCGGTAACCCTAATCCTGAGTACTCGATGGCCTTGAGAAGAGTACATGTCGGTGAGTAAAATGTCAATGAGATTCTACATTGCTTCTAAGTTGCCATTGCATTTTTACAGTTGAGTATTGCATTTTAGGTTATCCCCGATGGGCCGAGCCGCATCGACTCGCATGGGAGGAGCTGGTTAGGACGAGGTGGCTCGGAGAAGACGAGGAGTTTGCAGCCTTGTCGGCGGAGCGGATAACCGAGGCGATGGTGGAACGCATTCGCGCGAAACCGCAACTTTGACCGCTTCAAGGGAAGGTGGTACGTATATACATGGAACGACCTGCGTGCATTTACGCTTATGTTTGTACTTCATATGCATAATATTTTCTTTTTCGCGTCTGGTGGCGAGGCACAACCGGGAGGTGATTCATGGCGTCGCCGTCTATGAGATGATGCGCGAAGAAGCCCAATTACTCGGAGCCTCAACCCTCGTTGCCCGTGTACTTCGGCACTGCCCAGAACGACTTGGGGAACTACAACACGATGGTGAAGGCTCGTCACCCCCATGTGGATGACCCCATTCACGCGGAGATCGACGAGGAGTCGTTGGTCCTGTCGGGGCACGGATTGCAGCATGGACGCCTCAAGATTCTGAATAAGAAGGTCAAGCCTACCCTCGGACGAGCTTGCCGTCTCAAGGCTACCTACCCCAACCGGCCCCCTATCCCGCCTCGTGGCCAGCCTCGTCGCTCCGCCGAGGATGTAAGTTTTTCTCATTTTCATCATCTTTATGACTTTTGTTCCTGCATGGCTAACCGCTGACGAGATTCCTTGTATTTGAAATTGTAGCCTGAGTTAGACGCGGCCTACGAAGTCGCTTATGAGGAATATCAGGTGGCCTTTCGGCAGCATCAGGAGGCGAATGCGATCTACATGCAATACATAAATGTAAGTCCGAACCTTTATTTTTTGCAAAAGATACAAGTCCCACTTCCCCCCGTTTGTTGTACTATGGCCTGACTTCTAAACTATCTTGCAGGCCATGATGGTGAATATTCAAACTGGCCAGAATAGAGATTTAGGGCCCGTGCCTCCCATGCCAGGTCCGATGCCATTTTGGCAATCGAAGGAAAGCTTCGCTAGGACCTACTACGCATCGACACCGGTAAGTTCTTTGCGAACCCACTGGTTATCGCTTTACTTTGCCTCGCAAGTTGCTAACATGTAGGCAACATGTAGGGAACGGGAGCTTCTGGGAACCGGCACTTTGGCCACGCCTCGCCGGATGGGCGTCAGATCACACCGCTTCATGACGATGGTCCATCTCCTGGCCATTCTGCAGGTGGTTCTCCCGAGCTTCACACTTCTCCTACTCCCTCGCCAGGTGGCTCTTCTGCTGCTTCTACTGGACGCAACCCTCGGCAGAGGTCGCCACTTTTCACCAGGGGAGATCTCGGGTACACCCCGTCTCCTCCAGAGTTGTAGGGATGTGTGATGATGTCGATGATCTTGTATGACTAATGTATGGATGATCTTGTATGACTGATGTTGATACATGTGTGGCTGTATGGATGATGTATGACTAATGTGTGGAATATATATTGCATGGATGTATGGATGATGTATGGCTGTATGGATGTATGCATGGATGATGTATGGATGTATGCATGGATGATGTATGGCTGCTGTGAGTGCTGCTGAGAAAAATTCAAAAAAAAACCGTGTATGTGATACGCCGACGGCAATGCCCTCGGCGTAGCCCTCTGCCATGTGCCATATGGTCAGGGCTACGCCGAGGGCAGGCCGTCGGCCTAGCGCCAGCCTGGAAGGCTCAGGCGGTGGACACGCGTCCACATACGCCGAGGGCGAGGCCGTCGGCGTAGCCCCCTCCTGGGGAGGCCCAGCGCGTGCCACGTGCTCCTCGTACGCCGAGGGTTGGGGCCGTCGGCGTACGTCGCCCCCTGGGAAGGCCAGCGCGTGCCACGTGTCGAGGCTACGCCGAGGGCGCGGCCGTCGGCGTACGTGCCGCGCCGTTAGCCGGCCGTGTAACGGCGAGGATGCCGTGCGCCGACGGCTAATACGCCGACGGTCTGCCAACGGCCGTCGGCAAAGCCATACGCCGACGGCCAGTGTTGCTCCGCCGAGGGAGCTACGCCAACGGCAGCCCTCGGCGTAGCGTACGCCGACGGCGAAAGGGGCTACGCCGAGGGCTTTTTGCCGTCGGCCTAGCAGTCTGTTCCTGTAGTGCTGTGTTTATGTACTTTTAGTTGTACTAGCACAAAATCCGTACGTTGCTACGGCGTCGCATTGAATCTGATATCTGCAACGGTCGTCGCATTGAACTATTTTCTACACATTCAGTTCTAATGATTCAATTACATGCAAAGTTCCATATAGTTTTTTATTTGAATAGAAACGAAAAGTGAAGTATGAACAGTTAGGTAGCATGAATCATGTTGCAGTGAGTTACACCCGTCCATAGAAAAACCCCTCTCAATATTGTCATGGGAAGAAACGGGCAAAAAAATAATACTCCTCCAACCCAAATTAGTTGATTCAAACTTGTCAAGATAAGGATGAATCTAATACTAAATCATGTCTAGATACAATCGAATCTAGACAAATCTAAGTGAACTAATTTGGGTCGAAGAAAGTAGGAAAAGATTGTGTGTTTTCTTACCTCTTCACCATGTATTAGTTGTTTAATCTCTATGGAATTTCCACCTAGTAATTCCCGAACTGAACTTAGCTAAGAGAGATGTTCTTTTTCTTCTCATCAATCGTGTTTGGTTCTTAGGCAACAACATGCGGCGCTGCAGTGGCAGAACCAAAAAATAAATCACAGGCGATTAGCTCAGCAAGACATGTGATAACAGAGCCTCTGGGCAGCCGTGAAATAGCAAACCAGCCATGCGACTGGCGGCCCCTCCTGTCTCGACCTTCGCCGGACCCAGCTTGTCGTGCTCCTATTCAGGTCGAGCACCGATTCTGCATAGTACAATCTCGCGCTGGTCATATGGTGTCCGGCGCCTCATATGGTTAAGAATGAGGGTACTTCACTTCTCGTTTTGACGATGCCCTTGGACGATCGTGCCTCGTGCGCAACACCGGTTTGGGAAGGTCATACCACTGCCCTCTGGCAGCACCGGCCTGGAATCGTACGACCGCAACCATGTTGTCCTCGGCCAATTTCTGAGAATTGGATTGCTAGCGCCGCCAGCCATCATCGGCTCTATCGCCGCCGAGCTGGGCTGGAGACCTAATCAATCCACGTTCTCTCTAGATGCGATGCGATCGACAAGCTGGGACGGCGGTTCGAGCACATATAAGTCACGGGAGCGACGTTGCTACCGTAAGAGCTATCCATAAGTCACGGGAGCGACGTTGCAGAGGCGTGCTTGGCCTCATCCATGCTTGAAAGATGCAGACCGATTGATAGATGTCATCCTAGATCATGGTGTCTGCATCGCTTTGTGTTGACCTCGTTGCCGGCTCTGTGTAGGGGTTGTTGGTCTACTGTGCAGCCGATGATTGTGCCCTTGCAGCCACTGAGCAGCATGAAGTTCATGGCAATTTGTTGCCGCCGGAACCAGGTGATCACTGGGGTAGAAGAAGCTTGAGGGGTCGATGCGGTGCAGCGCGTAGGTGTACGCAAGGACGCGGCTCGGCGATCTGATCTGCTTCAGATTACTTGCAACACAGTTTGCCGAGACGATTCGTTGATCCGATCTGCTTAAGATAACTTGCAATACATGAACAAAGCCGGACAAATTGCCTCGGCTTAAATTGGTTATGGCTAGCCATGGCCAGAATAGAAACGATTTGGAACCTGCGGATCGCCACCAGCGGACCCTTTTAATCGTAATCGATCTGGCCTCCTTGTCCTCGTCCGATATTTGTACAGGAACCAGGGCGTGGGACCTAGAGAACGTGCTCAATACGAACCTTTCGGGGATCGATATAGTCATTTTTCTGCACGGGAGGCTAAACCGACGGGCGTGGAGAGGAAACACTAAAATAAAATTAAATTTGTTTTTCACTTATAGGTGGTATTTGATGTAATATAAAATTTGGTGGAAGGGCAAACTGGTTCAAAAAAAAGTGTTGGACCGAAAGAAACACTTCGTTCTTTATTATTAATTAGGTATAGCTATAGATATAGATATATGCTGTCTCAAAAGAAAAGTTATATATATGCAAAAAGTGAAAAAAAAATTACTACTCAGTACAGGAAATCCCGTCTCTAACCGCCGCCCCCTTGCTCCCTGATTCCTAGTCCCCATCTAACCCCTCCAACGCCACCGGCCCTCCAACGCCATCGCTCGCGGCGGCGCCTTCCCCGAGACGCGGACGCCTTCCCCCGACGCCCGTCCTTGAATCCCCAACGCCCCGCCGCCCGTTCTCCCGACGCGAGGACTCCGTCGCCCGAGGACGACGCTGCCTCCTCCTCTACACCACCAGCCCCCCACCGCCGATGCGTCCCAGGCCTCCCGCCGCCAATGCCGCCAGGCTTCCTGCGTCCCAGGTTCGTATTCCCCCAAGGTGGTACCTTTTCACATGTTGCTCAGAGGATCAGATCAAACCATGCGTCCCATATGTTCCCAAAAGTCACCGTACAGCTTGGAAAATAATCTAAACCCATCTGTTCATTCCACAAACTCTGCAACTCGATGAAATATCATACACATAACTCGGGGAAAATATCTTAGACTGAAAGTATCATTTCCGTATATATCTTTTGTTTTTCATTCATGACTGCCTTAATTTTGTGACGACATGTAGATAACATCTTGCACCCAACTTCTCGTCAACTTTTAGCTAGTCTCCAGACTGTGAGACCATGCGAGGATCGAGCTTGGAGGAAGAAAATCTGGCTCGAGCTTTAGCTCTAGCATGAGCCTTCAAGTACGTACAAGGGAATTTGCTGACGACAAGGGCCTGGTGCAGCGGTTCTTAGGGGCACGGTCCAGATGATGGAGATGAGAACGTGGCCGCTCAGAGGTTGTCACTATATATGATTATGGGATATACTGTTAGGAATTTTGGAGATTGCTAATCCAGAACACACTTCCTACAGCTCAAATCAGGAATCCTCTTAGTCCATTCATGGGCAAACCTATGAGAGATGTATAGAAATAAAATCTAATTAAGTAGCAGGAAATATATGCATAGTTTTATATTTCTTTTGCAGAACATCAGCATAGGAAAACACACAATTATATTCTACTTTCATGTATTGTTACCGCTAAACAGCGGATTGTATATGCGTAATTAATAAGTTAAATTTAGCTGGAGTGCACCAATGAAGCACATCAACTTCCAAAAAATTAAATCACGTTATGAGTTTGTAGCTAGAATCATGTGCTTAACCTTGTGAAAATAATACTGCATATTTATACATCGCGCTTTAGGTGCATTTTCACCTGATACTTAGTTGTACATCGCACTTTGCCTATTTTACAACTGCAAGCCACTGGACACTTACAGAAAAAGTAGTATGTTACCTGATTATAGAATGGGATGAACCTGACATTCCATACCCATAAGCATTGGTTGTATTCAGCTCCAAACACAAAGCATTGGATGTATTATTTACTCCTACATATAGTTGCTTGTCCATCTCCCTTCCAGAAATTGTAGTTTCTTAATCTGCACAAACAATTTGTATGCAATGGATGTTCAAGTTTCCCGAATGTCTTTGCTCATAAATACTGACTATAAGCAGGGTTGGTTGAGATTACTTTTGATTTATGCATGCCTACTTAGTTTGTCTCACATGACCCTCACATGACCTTACATACATATCTTTAGCACCTCGTGAATTATATTTCTGACCTGGTTTGTTTTCAAAACTTGCTATAAATTGTATTTAGTCTGAATGTAAGGGTTATTAGCCATCATGGTTTAAATTGCTCAGTAATTCTATGTGCTGCTTTAGCTCATGCTTTTAGGGTTATATTGTCCACGGCCTGCTGTTCAACGTTGTTTCTAAGTGGTTGATGTAGGTCATTCACCATCACATGTTATTTGATACTTACTACTTATTACTGTTCCATTGGAATCTTTGTATATTTGTATGTTTGATTGAATAACATGTTGATCTCGAGTCCAATCCATTTGATCGGAAGAAAGAGTTTACACGTGTCCATGTCATGTTCACAAAAATCATCAACACAGAGATCGCCTCGGAATCTAGGGTTTTCTATGGCGGTGATGACTCACCGGAGGTTCATGATTCACGCACAATGGCGCCTGCAACCAAATTAATCAAGCATACATGATCCCGGAATGAGGTATGTTGCATTTTATTCTGTTTATTTGGTTTCTTTGATTCTTTGTCTTTGCAAATTGTTAATCAAGTTTATACTGGATGATATGATGTATGTTGCTCGCTAGTACTGCTGGCTGCTCGTTGGTTGTTCGCTTAGCGACGGCATGGGAAAGTGTAAGGAGCTGAAAAATAGAGAGTACCTAAAAAAAGGAGTAAACAAGAACCAGAGCAACCATGCTTCCCATTGGGACCTTACCCATGTTTACCTTAGAAAGTCCAATGCAACCAGAACAATATTTTTTTTAGCTTTAGTACGTGACCTGATAACATTTGGAACAAGTTTTATAGGAACAAGGTGCAAGAAAAATCTAAAAATATAGAATTGAAATGAGACAAACATGAACAAAAAAGATAACTTTAATCACAAGCACGTGGTGCAATCAGTGTGAAGAATGAACCTTGCAATCAATGCAATTTGAGACAGAGTAAGATAATATATACAATAGAAACACATGAAAAAGGTACGAATAAGTAAGGTGCATGTTTGGGATGCAGTCCTACTTAACCAACAAAGCATTTACTTGATCCTAATGGAGAGCAGGCTGTATAAACTCATGAGGCAAACAACAAAACTTCCAACGCATCATTTGATAACATGATTTGCCATGTATGCTCGTATCTTATTAAATATATTAATACTATTTAGCACATGCCGTTGGGCAGGCTCCCTGAACATGGGTTGACGCGGGTCGACGAGCTCATTGATCAACACACTTTTGATTGATGAGTAACGAAGTGTCGCTGTTAATTTTAGGATTTTCTATTATGTTTTTCATGCATTCCTATTGTCAGACGAGAAGGCCCATCTCCTTACTAGAATCCTACGTGATATATGGTTTTTTAAGTACATGCTAATGTAGTTATACACCTCTCCATATATCCATGCTTTGAAAGTACTTTTCAAGTCAACCATATGACACATCATTTGGGATATAACATACTGAACTATAGGTGATAATGCTCAGTTCTATGTTTAAGTTTGAATAGAAGTAAATAATAATAATTGGAGACAGGATCAGGTTCGTTTCATGTCATATGCTACTGCATCTTCATGCCACAACCTTAGTAGTAACATCCTTTTTTATCATCTTGTATTCACATACATGAAGTAGTCCGCAAAGTAATTAAGACTGGTGTTGAATATTCACTTTCACTAGATCAAATTTTAGTTCATCATTTTTCTAGGAGAGGGCCAGTACTGATAAATTTTCACAACTTGCAGGTTTTTGGTCTTAAGACCCTTAGAATGTTCATTGAGGAGGAGATGGAGCACATACTTTGTGGTGAACATGATACTTGATCCATGTATCGCAATGTCGGTCTAGCTACTTGTTATTTGTCTTTTGTACGTATTAGTAAAATGCCCGTGCGTTGCCACGAGTCTTAAATGCTTCTTGCCTTCACGCACATGTAAACATAATGCATTTGAAGCTTTTGTTTTACATTATATTATTTTTTCATCTTCCTCTCTTATAAACATAGAATCGCAAATGCATGATAATTATGTATATGTCATCCCTTCGGTTTAAATGCATGACAATGATGTCATCCCTTCCATTTTTCTTCTCTTTACCTATTACCCCCTTGGCTTAACCTCACCATTGTGTTACTATTATGCTTAGTAGTCATCTACTAAAACATCACACTACTTGGTAGTCATCCCACTCTAAGAACGTGTCACTTTCTATTTTACATTTGTGCGTGATGATTTTATCCAACTATGACAAATTTCCATAATCGTTCCCATACCCCCATAACTTCGGATAGATTGGGGCAATTCCAATTCCAATTTAGACAATAGTAATTATGATACACTTGACACTCTCGCCTCAAAGTTTTGAAATATCTACGATTCTCCAAATTGTGTTTGCAAGGTTAGAAAGCCCCAAAGAAGTTGCATTTTCCTCTCATTTCTTTCTTTTAAGTATAGCAATGATAGCAGAGAGTTCAACTCACAAGAAACTTTCTAACTCACGATCAAACTAACCCATAAAAAAGAATAACATAACACAATTTATTCTCCTATCTCCTACTTTTAAACAGCCAAATACCAGTTTAGACTGGTTTTATGGAAGATAACTTGATTAGCTTACAAAGTTCTCAATTTCAAAACAGAGATTAATACATCGTTATAAATGTCGAATGTTGCAGTTAAATGACATAGTGAAGGGAAAAAATATATAGGGAGGTTCTGAATCAAAATGAAGTGTACATTATAATAATTAACCGACATGTTCTCTACCATTTTTTTCCAATATGCCTCATTTTTGCTACGCAAAAAGGTGTCATCTTAATCCCTCCCTATCCACTCATCATCTTTGTGATCAGATCCATCGACGATGCGGTGTTGCTTCATTTCCATGCCAAACCAAAGACATTCCTATGAAAACATAAATCAGTATACATAGGACATATCTTCCTTCCTCGGTCATACAAAAAATAAGTTTTGATGAAAGTTGCATTAACTTCAGGCTATGTGTAAAACTATGTTTACCTCGAGCCTTCATGTTGTCCAGATTTAGTATCCACGGCATTTGCAAGAGAGGATGATTTTACCTAAAAAGGAAAAATTTGTTTTCACCTCCAAACAGAACTCTTACAAAGGTAATGCATGTACACGCTGTGGAACATACTGTATGCACAGGAAATCATAGGTGGAAACTAAAAATCCTTAGAAAGGTGACCAAGCTTCCTATAGTTGTTCCATATAATATACACATGTAGTACCTTTGCGGAGGCAAAAACACAGATATAGTGATGTGGCGATCTGATAAAACAACCGCAATAACAAGAGTATTGCTCTCTTAGACCATGTAATATAGACGGTTAGAAACTATATCCTCAGCTGATGGTTCATAATAGTTTATATGCTGTAACCTACACTTAGGACTTAAGAGCAGCATCCTTATCGATGTACTTCTTATACTTATCTAATGTGGTAGACCCGGTGCAACATAGTTCACCGTGGCCTAACAATGGTTGTTACAAGCATCCATTGCCCCATTAGTGGCTCCTGTAGCAGAAAAGACCAATAATGTCCAAAGTACAAAATTGAATTCTTATATCGTACCACGAAATCCAACCTTAGAAGGGGAATGTCGCATGGCACAAGCGCAAAGATCTTTGGGATTTTTCCTTGTGGCAAAAGGGGGAGGCGTATAGGGGTGTGGAAATTCATCACCTCTTATCGCCATCCAAACCAACAATACTAAACCATACCCAGTACATGCAAGTCACTGGAAGTTGGTAGCATGATGATGATGATGTCCCTGCAAGGCTGCAACCAGTGCAGCAATACTAAGAAAATATAGCAGAATCCGCCTCCAAGAATTCCCTGAAGAATTTGACCAGAACAAGTATCCAACATTTGATTCATATCACCTGCATCAAATTGAGAGCGAGAAAACATCATGAATTAGAAGGAATCCGAACAAATTAGAATCACCAGTGTTGGTGGGAATACCGGGAAAATTGTACCTTCATTATGTCAAAACTAACATCTTCCCCTTGGTGATTGAAAGCTCTTTGAGCCAGTCCAGGATTCTAATGCGACACACTCTCCTCAAACTCTCTACACGCCTCCATCACTCCCGCTTTTCCTCGCCGGCTCCGACAGTATGGACGACAATGTCAGGCAAGCACTTACATCCAGAACCATCATCGAAGAGCCCTGCTCCCATGCTTCTTGAAGCTCCTCTTCATTGTGTTGGTCGCCTGCTCGAATATTGCACACTACTGCCGCTAGCACCTCTTGACGCTCCGGTGATCTCATTGGCTCGGCGTGGCCTCTCGTTGAGGACACAAAGCAGGGGTGTTATGGCTTGCTTCTGATGGTCATGTGTTATACTTAATGAAAAGTAGAAGTGCATCTAGGATAAATATGGATGATGCCTCGGCTCAGTTGTAGCTGACGATTGGCTGTGACCCTCAGCAATCCGAGTGCAGAAGATAATGATGCTCCTTCCAAAGGGTTCACAAATGGTCAAGAAAGTTTATTTATTAACCTGAAAAGAAACAATTGCAAGGCTTTATTAATGGTGTATAGATTGACAGCAAGCCGATGTGAACAAGGAAGATTCATAATTATTAACAGTGTACAGATTGACAGCAAACCAGTGTGAACAAGGAAGATTCATATTGTAGATAATAACTCTTGCGAGACATATTTGTAATAGGAAAACATGCACAATTGAGCACAATGTCACTTTGAGCTGAGCTTTGAATTTGTTATCCAGTCAATGTATCTGGAATTTTACAAGAAGAATTCAGAGCCGAGATCTTCAAGTAGTTAAGCATCAAAGTGATCAGTGATTTTACAAATAGGAAAATGCAGCCGATACAACAACAGTTTGCTAGTGAAATCAATTATATATCATGTAACAGGGCACTTTCAAATCTCTCGATCTCGGCTCACGCTTTATCTGAATACCGAGTTGGTATATGCAGTTCATACAGTTAGATAACTGCTGAAAGAAGATATACTTTATGTAAAACTTCATAATAATTTATCTTGTCCCGTTTATTCTTAACCAACTTTTTTAGCAAAGTTACCGCACCAAGTTGCCACAGTTTAATGACAAGCATCTAAATCTTTGTAGGATTTTATTCTACCTCCGTGAAGGTCAGGGCATAACTCTTTGAAAGTTCATCTGTATATCCATAAATTAGGCAATACTCCATTATAAAAATATAACCATTGTGGCATCAACATGCTCCATGCTATACATGTCCAGCATGCCAGGGAAAATTGGCATCGAAAGAATAGATGGCATGTTGATCCCACTTCACTTTGATTGCACTTGACACACTCGTACTCTTCTATGAGGAAGTTCCTTGAAGATATTTTTCTTGTATTTAGTCTACAATCGGAAGTAGTAAAAAATGACTGTTTGAATTGATTACATAACTTTCAAAGCCGCTGGAAAGATGACTACATTATTGAATTATCTCATTTGTGAGAGTTACCGTAAAAGAACTACAACATGAAGACTTATCTAGGTTATATAGATTCATAGAATCAATTATTTATTTCTCTCCTTTTGCGGGGATTCATCAAAACAATTCAATCATGCACAATCTTCATAATCTTCCGCAAGGTGAGACATGAACACACCGTAAATTTACTACACTAAAATACAAGCGAACTGATCCACAATAAAACTTCCATCTGAGCATATGCTTACCTGCAGGCAGCATGAGCTGAACTATATAGGGTTGAAATTTGGATTTCCTTCATCATAAGATACCCATCTAAAGAAAAGAAAAGAAAAGAATGTTTATAGATCATTTCGGAAAACAACATAAGTGAAACTTAATTGCCAATTGTAGATAAATACATTACAGCAAAAACTTCAAGTGCATCATCCTAATTTTTATGAACCGAATTAGCAGCACGCATTATAAAGAACTTGGTTGATGCTTTTGCAAATCAAAGCTTATTCTGACAATATTTGTTATTTGGTTATAATGGGTCAAATAAGAACAGAGATGTTGAAATGTAGCATTGCAGTCTTTCATTCCCACCAAGTTTTTATCCATCATGAAAGAATAAGTGAACCAAATACGGTCAATAACAGAAACTATTCAACTATAGTGAAACTGAAGTACTAAACTACTCAAGCAAATAAAGAGGAGGGTACAAACCCTGGCTCTTCGTCCCCATCTGAGATGTAGGGTGGGCATGGCAGCGTGAGAACCCCGACGTCGACCAAAGGCACCAACGGCTTGGGGTGTCTAAGGCTACACAGAGGAATATCGACGGCTCATGTGTCCCAGTCTGCACGGAGACACACAATTTATGTGTCCTCGTTTGCGCGGATGAACGATCAAGGCATGTACAACGCAGGCGCTAAGAGCGGACGCTAGGATCAAATTCCTTGCCGTTATGCCCGTTCTCGTCCGAGACTGGGATTCCCGCTTGCGTCGACACAAGAAGTTCCTTCGGGATCTCTAGGGAAAATCGGAAGACGGTGCTACTCAAATTAGCGCCCCTCCTGCCAAAAGAACTGGCATAACAATTTGATGAGAAAATCATGCACTGGCTCGTTTTGGAGAACGATTTGTTTCCGCAAGGAGTCTGAACGATTCATTAATAACCGATAACCGATTTCATTCCTTAAAGAATCATAGATTACCACTCTAGAAAAATATCAATTCGTGTCAAAAGTTCCTAGTCCGATGCCTAATTTTATTAAAGAGAGAAAAATTCCTGGAAAAAAAAAGTATGGATCGAAAGGGCAAAAATCACATCACGAGTCCTCCTGTAAACATCGGCTTTCAAATGGGGATTTCACGGAAACAGAAACACAGATAGCACATGCCCAGGCGCAGCTCTATCTCACATGCTCGAGCAAGGACGAGAAGATGATCTAGCCGGACACGGGACTGTGTCATCAAGGAGAAGGATGTCGTCGATCTAGGGTGGGTGGCCGGTGGGTAGAGGGGAGGGGCAGGAAGGGAGGGCGCCGCTGATGGACAGTCTAGGGACGGAGGTGGGGAGTCGGAAGGAGATGAGAACGTGGGGATGGGGCGGACTAAGCGGGGTTGACCCGTCTATGCATGGGTCCAGATTTTTTCTTGCAGGGACGGGAGCAACGAAGCGGACGAAGCGAAGGAGCAAAACGCAGGGATGGCAGAACACGGAACAATTTGTCTTTTTTAGATAGTAGAGATTAGATGATCCTATTTAATGTAGGCATAGCGTGTTTTGTCCCATTGGGGGTTACATGATGTGAGAGTAAAGGTTTACATGAATTGGCAGCCATAGTTTGTTTGCAGCGTAGATTGTACTAGACGGACAGGCGCGCTTCGCCGCGCCGTCTACCTAGCATTGTCACATGATGTGGCTTTTGCGGTGCACTCGTAGAAGGTTTCATCTGGCATGCGAAAATGCCTAAGGCGTTCATGCTTCAGCGTTGCCTCTTAATCGTTGTGCGGTCATCTAGGTAGGAGTGAGCGAGCGTCCATCTTGGCGGTTGCGGTGTTCCGGGAGTATGGGAGTGGCTTTCGGCAGCTGTTGCAGTGTGCCGGGAGTATGGAGTGTCTTTCGACAGCTGTGTACATGCATACCTTGAGGAGTAGGAATTAATTAGGCGCAACAAACCATGCAAAAAAGTTGTATTGCAATCCATTTCTTGCTTTATCAGGAGCATGTAGTCTCCAGGAACAAAATATATATTATCTTGCCAACTTGCAAAGAAACATAATGCAACATTTTCACCGTACCAAAGCAAGCCTCCGAGCCATAATTAAAAAATGACAAAAAATGACAAAGGAGTCAATTCTGCGTAAGTGAATATAACCATGTAAGCCAGTTGAAAGAAGCAAAAGTCGCATACAAACAACCAAAGCATAGATGTGTCAAACAGTCTGGCAATATTTTGTCCTTCCTGGGACATGCATGTTTTTCTTTCTCTGATTTTGATCTCAACATTAACAATATATAATTACTATTTTTCCTTTCTTAGGGAGAACACCGGAACAACACATATGATGCCCGTCTCTCATTCCGCAAACCAGTAACCATTATAATTAGCCGCAATAAATTACCATATTAAGACAGAAAGTCTACTTGAAAGTAATAACTTATCATAGCAGCCTCCAACATACAGGGCAGATAGTTTTTGACGAAACAAAATTCTAGTAATTTGGTTCTGCTATTGTAAGTAAAGTAAATGATTAAACAACAAAAGCATGTCCAAACCACCTACAATGGATGCACCTCGAGACCAACCAGAACAGAATGCAACCACTGCATTTAGCACATGACCTGCAAGAAAAAACATGTTCAGAACAAAATTCTAGCCTTCTCAGGATATCAACAATCTCAACATAAAGGTTTTTTTAACCGACGCCAACAAACCATTTGATACTATCTAGCTAACGCCAAACATGTTTTTTATGTCAAAGACCTAGGAATGCCATTGTGCTAACTGAAATTACGAAACTGAATGTCAAAGAGGTATCCAGTTACACATGGAAACAACAATGTTGAATCTGCCGGTTCTTCACCTTTTATTGTCACGTTGGGCAAAGTAAATTTATGCATCATAGGGCATGGCCTTGTTATGCTCGTCAAGGCCGATGGAATTTTTTAACGAGGCCTTCCTAAAGTAAACATCTGTAGGACACCATAAACATTTTGGTACTAAGCGAAACAACAGGCAGTGGAACGTGTGATCCCAAAAGGATATTCTATCACCCACAAGCACCTGAACCTTTTTTAGACATCTTCTTGCCCAGCAAATCATAAGAGCATGTTAAACATTACAAATTAGCCATGGCGAGCATAGTTCTAACAACTACTCGGCATGATAAGTTTACATGAAAGTTGCAACATGTGATATACAAAATTTTGTTTAGTGGTTTTCGCCATAATTTCGCACATATATGCAAATAATTATCTACTTCATGGGTTGTTGGTCATTACAGTATTTTGGCAAGAGAACCAAGTGTAACGACATAAGATTACAATTCTATAAGAGTTACACCTCCTTTACTAAATCAATTTTGAACGGTTGTTTGGTAATACTAATATTTTTCCATGAATAGGTAAATACTGGTGTCAGCAAAGAGTCACACTTTTACCCAAGAAAGCAAGAATTGTGCTGCTCTGATGTCCCAAAGTTCCTAAGCTTTGCTAGCGGTGTGCTCTTTTTCCAAACACTCTGCAGATTCAACACAAAACAAAAGAAGGGAATCAAATAACTGGGTCCAGTTTTGAAGAGAGGGTCATGCTTAGTCGCTTACGGGAGTTTAATCGTCTTATTCCTCCTTGTTGCTCAAACTATTTCCCATCAGGTTTTTCCTCTTTCAGATCCATATACCCCCTGGACTCTTACTGTGTTTTTTGTTTCTCAGCAGAGCTAAGTGCTACCTCTTTCTCCGCATGACCATCTGGGGTAACAGAAGTCATATGCTAATCTCATCTATGATGAAACGACGTGCATCTTATCTATAAGCATAAAATCAACACTTAGCAGCCATACCGGATTTCACACCTTCATCGGAGCCTGAATGAGCAAGAGAACCGGCTGCATCTGAATCATTAGCTTTGACAGACTTGGTACCTCCTGCTGTCTTTATATGTTTGTTTTCCAAGGGCGATTTTGGTTTCACTTACCTCATTAGTGGCGAGTGCCTAAAATAGATGGATTAATGAGAATATTGCAGCACGGTTAATCAGTCTGAGAGCTAGATATTGATTTACTTCTTCATTGATTTATGTTGGTTAAGTGGAGCTTTCAGGCTGGTGGTAGTTCTCGGTGCTCCGCAAGATGTTACGTTCAATCAGGTGGTAAGCAAATATATTATCTAATTTGAGTTATCTTTTGCCTTACAAAGCTTCCAAAGCATCCATTGCATGGCAGGTACAGTAAGTTCATAACATTCAATGTGACAGGAACCGGCAAACTACATTATTCAGATTGTTAAGTGATTGTTCGGCACCCTCTTAACCACATGGTAGTCTTATACATCTGGGCTAACTGCAATATATAGGAAGAAACTGTTGCAATGGCATTTAGCCCTTCAATTAACCCTTGATTTTACTCCCTTCCCCTTTCCAAGATGTTCGACCAAAATATGTAGTATAGATTTAAAAGAATTCTGGCTTACCGTCCTTAGTATGTCCCTACAAGATCCTTCTTTTGCTATTGTGGACAAGCAATTAAACTATAATGAGTTAAACATGATGTTTAAGGTTAGAGAGACAATTTCAAGAATCAATAGCCATCTACCTTTATTGGTGAACCGTTGCTTCCAATGCTTTTCCACTTTTGTTTAGCCATATTAAGCTGCTCAATATCTCCATCATTGTGCAACACATGCACGGAGAAGTATTTTCATATTAAGTATACCCAGTACAATCACAATCTATTACCATCCTGAATTAAAATTTCAACAATACAGTTGTTGCATGCTGTGATGTGATACTTATGAAGAAGAACTGAAGACTTCTATGTCGATGCTGAAAAGTTCAAAAAGCACGGTGAAACTGCAAATAATTTTTTGGGAGAAGTCAGTTCTAGATTTTGCTCACTCCTTAAAAAAGATAGCAGGTAGAAATTTTACTCCAAGCCTAGAAAACAAAAACTATTTTAAAATTAAGGTACATTCTAATAATCAAAAAAGGAACGGGCCTAGCCCAGATCCAGCTGGGCTGAATTATGGTACACCAAATTGCCCCGGAACACAAGCTCTACGCGGTCAGCTAATCGGTGCCGCTGGAGTCGCTACCGTGTTCCCATCCACTGGCAGAGCTACATACATGTCGGGGGGGGGGGGGGGGGAACCCCCCTCCCCAAACATCCGTAATTTCGTTTTTAGCCCCCCCTGGTATTCTTGGCTAGCTCCGCCACTGTTCCCGCCCACCCATACATTGACCTGTCGGGGTTGGTGCAACGGATCACGACAACCCCGAGGAGGAGCACCTTGCGGAAGGACAGCAGTATGGCCAGCCGGCTAGGTAGCTCCATCGGCGCGTCCTCCATGGCCACCGCGACCATGGTCGAGTCAAGGAATATGCACCGATGTGATGCGCTTGGCGGCTTGGGAGGGGACAAGTTCGCTTCGCAGATCGAGATCGACATGAGAAGGGAAGGGAAGGGGAGTTAGCTCCGTTACTGTGCAGGACCAGAGAAGACGGCCACCATGACCCAAGGATTGGAGGTGCAGGTGGGCGATGGAGAAGGAGGTGTAGCCGTGGAGGAGAACGTGGAGCGCGGCTGAGCGATGAGCTTTTTTTACCATGCCATAGAAGTGGGATGAGACTGGGGGTGGGGCTAGTAGTGAATCCAATGATCTGAACTTAAGGCCTCGATTGCGTCTTCTTAGGATCCTATGGTCGTAAACCCACTCACCGGAAAGGGTCCACATTAGGCGGGTCAATCACCGGGCTTAAGCCATAGTATAATATTGAATGTTCACTTGGCTCTCAATAATCTTCGGAGCAGCAATGGTGCCCATATCCATGATAGAGGCTGAAAGGGGTAGCCATATCCTGGATCAGCAACAAAATAGCTCCACTTGCTTAATAGTTTCTGTATTTTTTAGTACATAAGAAAATTAGTTAAAGCCAATTTAAACACTGAGAACTAACAATACCGAATAAGTAATACCAGAAAGGGAAACTCATTATGTTTTGTACATTTTCTTCAATTTATCCAATTATATGCAATTTCTTATGAAAATCTAAGCAGTATATTTCTTGGTTTTTTTCAAGGTTTCAGTTTGTTTACTTTTTCCTAGATTCCATGTATGAAAGGTCGCTAGGTCTGTGTAATCACGTTTTAAACCAGTGCATACGGAAATATCAGAAAAAATACAGTGGAAAACAAACTCTATAAATCTAAATTAACATAAAACCAAACAACCAACATGAAGATGAAAGTATGGGTATTCTATAACCTGAACACATCCGTGTAGCAAGTTATAACACGGATAGCTTACTTAGATTCAGGTTAGGCTCGTACAATACCAAACGACTTTAAATAGGATGAAATCATACGCCACGTAGAAAATTCAGATAGAGAAATACCAGAAGAAAGAACATGCAACAGAACCTAGCTTGCACCAGCAAAAACCTTCGGCTCCCTTGCCAACATATCCTCTTGATGAGATAGTACCACAATGCCACCTCTCCACTTCTGGGCTAGTCGGTAAATAATGTCAGCAATCATTCTATTAATCTAAATGAAATTTGAGTATGAAAAGGTACATAATTTTCACCTCAACAATTACATACGATTTGTGCTTTTTTGGCTAGAAACCAAAAGAAATTGGGACCAACATCCTTCTCCTAATCATCCTATTTTTAAGACTCCGTCCTAGTACAGGCTGTAATGTCAAAAGTAGGTTCAGGACTACATACTACATGTACGATTATTAATACCGTCATAAATTCTGAAGTTAATACCTACAGTCCTATGTAGCATCCCAGTTGTCTAACACCTGTAATGCTATGTGTTCTAGTAATAAAAGGGCCACTTCCAACATAAAATTGTTGCATCATCACCATGTCATGCTCATGTCATCATGCCACCTTGCATTCGAGCATCATATAAAACTCCTTCTTGTTTGGTTCTTATCTCATGTGCATTATTAATTGTAGTTGCCTCTTGATATTGTATTTGGTTCTTAATATTTTGTTAAATGCCCAAGTTGATTTGGGGGCATATCTATTATATACTCCACCACATTTTTCTTCCCCACCTTATAATTCCACCATCCAATTAATATGAGCTTGGCATTTTATTTGAGTTTACCTCTAGCTCATGTTGGTTGGTTGGATTCCACCATAATCTTTTGCTTGGTCTTTATTCCAATTTTGGAGATGCAAAATAATAATGCCATGAAATGACATTGTCTTCACAAGTATCAGCAGGGCATTAAATATTCTGCATGGGCCATGCAAGTACCATCTTGTGCTTGTCTTTGGTTTTATTTGGTTTTGGGATGGATCATCTCTACCCCTATCTTTTCTTTTGGCTTTGGCCATGTTGATCATGCTTAAAACCCTAGCACCTCATCTCTCTCCCTCTCTTTTTCTTGTCTTGTTCTTGTTTGAGCTTGACTAGAGCAAGTTTGATCTTGACAAGTACCACTCCATCTATCCTACCCCTCTCTTAAACCTAAACCCTAAGCCACCCCATACCCCCTCTAACCTACACCCTAAAACCCACCTAATCTAAACCAAACCCTAAGTGTGTTTCTCTCTTTCTCTCCTCTCTAGCTAACCTAGCATGGCCACATGTTTACCATGCCCCTAGCTCACCACCCCTCTCTTACCCCCCTCTCTCTACCTTGCTGGACCCACCTGGCCACCCTGGCCCCACCTAACTACCGTCCACCCCAAACCCTAGCCCGAGCCGGCCACTCTCCCTCTCACCTCTCCCCTTCTCTTTTCTCTCCCTGCCCTAGGGCCCCTCCTACCGCCTGGGCCACGAGCTTCCCCCCAGGTCCACCTGGCAGCCTCCCTAGCTCTACCAGCCCTGCCCCTGCCCTGCCCTGGACGCACCGAGCACGTGAGGAGGTGGAGAAAAGGTGGCCGAGGCCACCTTATCCCACTGCTCCCACACGCCAACCACGGCACCCTCTCCCCCTCTGGCCTTATCTACCCCCTCTCAACCTCCCCTGCATCCCAGATCCATCCCAGAGGCCTGCCTCGCCTCCCCTCTTCCCTCAACCTCGCCACCGCCTCGGCGCCATTGTCGGCCTCCTCGTCGTCGTCAAACCAGGAGGCGGGCGTGGTCGTTTGGCGTCGAGGAAGAGCGAGCTGGCGCCCTGCCGCCCGTGCCGCCGTCAGCAGAGAAGCCCCAGAGCC
The DNA here is from genome assembly GCA_030063025.1 of Avena longiglumis. Lineage (NCBI taxonomy): Eukaryota > Viridiplantae > Streptophyta > Magnoliopsida > Poales > Poaceae > Avena > Avena longiglumis. The sequence continues at coordinate 440,584,414 of CP125975.1, read as the reverse complement.
GAACGCCGCGCCGCCAACCTAGCTCCTCCAGCTCGCGTCGCCACCGCTCACGACCGCCCGACCCGATCCAACTCCACCATCAACCTCTCGGTGAGCCTCAGACCCCTAGACACGGTCCGCCGCCGCCGTCGCGGTCTTTCCCGGTCAAATCGTCGACGGCCTCACATGCGGCGTCGCTCGTTCTGCTCGCTCCCAAGTCGCAAACACCGTAGCTAGGCATCGCCCACCTCCCTGACACCAATCGCACCTAGCCGCAAGATCTCACCCCAGCCAGCGCCCGCCGTCCCTGGTTCGAGCCCGCCCATGGCTACTGTCCTCTGTCAAGACGGACCGATCTGTCCGCAGAGGAGAAGAGGAACAGTACGGCTATGCTCGTTTTGCACATACCCCCCTGTTCCTTTTTCTCCGCAACCGCGCCCCCTCTAGGCCCACCAGACAGCCACCGTGGCCATCTCCCAGAAAACCCCCTGGCCTCTTTTATTCTCAACCCGCGCTCCAACTTGACCCCATCTGTCAGCCTCCGCGCGTTGGGCAATAAACGTGGGCCGTGGCCGCTGGTCACACTGTCGATCGCGGTGCTAGACTAGCCTCATGTGTAAATCTTTTCGCTGCGCGCTGTGCTGCTGAGTGAGCAGTGGCCCACTGGACAGTGTCTGTGGCTAGCTTAGCTTAGGTACAAAAAGTGTGTCTGAGTCTGTTTTAATTCAAATCTTTTTCTGATTATTTCAAATTCAAATATAATTCAGTTTTAAATAACTTTTCAAATATTAATCCAAATAATACAAACAATATATGTTTGGAAATCAGAAAAATGTGAGGATTTCAAATATGCTATTCAAATTTCCTTTTGGACATTTTAAATTCCAAGTTGAGTTAAATTACAACGAATGCCACTGGAACTTAAATAATTCATAACTTTTGATTTATAATTCCAAATTTAACAAATGATATGTCTAAAATGATCAGCTCGACGAGACCTTTCTGTTTATGCTATCCATGACTTCAATTGCAGCATGCATCATATAAATATATAGTAAACAGCAACTATTATGACAACAAAATGTGGTCCAACCTTAATAAAATGCCTTATTCTTGCAAACCACACCTCACCTATGCCATGCTACTTATTGCCATGCAACTTGTGCATAATTCATCATGGCATGATTGTTTGCTTGTCGCATTTTATCCCTATGCTTGTGCACTCTATTTATGTTGGCCCTTGCTTGTTTGGTTCTTCTTTCGAATAGACGCTGAGCAGGGGATATATCAAGAGAACCAGGAGCACTACCCAGATCCGTCCCTCGCTTCAACTGAGTCGCCAGGCAAGCACTTCCACATGCTTGCATACATACAGTACCTATTGCCTCTATCTTATTCTTGCATCATTGAGTCGCGATTGCATTAAATTGAATCCCAAGTATGCATAGCCTTTACTTTTAAACCCCACCAAGCTTGTTCCTCCATCCCATGAGCCATTACTACAGGAGTTGTTTGAGCCATGCGAGTCGAAACAACATGTGTAGGGTATGTGAGAGTCTGATGGATAACGAGGTATCTAAACAACTTAACCTGAGTAGTAATGGGATAACTAATGAAAGTGGCATCGGTGAGCAATATCTGCTATTTGGTTTTCCTGCTCACTTGTGTCCCGTAAGACCCCGAGTACTTGATTCCTGTTCCTTGATTTATCGCGCTATCCACATCCGGGAGGTATATGGGACCCCCCTGAGCCAGAGCTTGATTCAGTCTTATTTCTTGGGGCCACAACTAGTTTGAGGTTTTGTTACTATCCTGTACTTATGCCATGCTTTACTGCTTTATTACGTTTGTGCGAGGAGCACACTTCGCTTTTAGGCGGAGTGTTTTCATGTCGGCGGTCCCGATTGGGGATCTGTCGTTCTGACCATCGACGCAAACCTTGAGTCCGTCTCGGAGTCAGCTAGCTTCGTTGCGGGTGTACTCAATGGGGTGGCCCCCTGAAATATTTCTAAATCCTGTGATTGTTTTGTCGAGAAGGCCTCGTTGGGTTTTGATTTGGTTTTTCCGAGGTTGATCGAGCGTGTGTTGCTATTGGTGCACCCCGGCCGGGTAAAACTTTCTGAAAGCCGTGTCCGCGGTTATGGACGACTTGGAGCACAGTTTCTCGATCATAGACAAGCATAAATAAAGTACCGCTTTAATCTGACTAAGTAAATTGACTAGTAAATAGTGCAACACTCATGGAATGGTTAATAAAATTTGCCAACGGATGGGGGGTTGTTCGTCCGCTTCCTCGTTGGTAAGCGAGGAGGAGGATGGATCTGATGAAATTACTAAAATAACTGTTGTCCTTAATTCACGGACATCCGTCTATCATTGGTTAGGCGGATGGTTAGCGTTTATCTGTAGAACTGCTAGGGTTTACCTTTTGCTGCAATTGCGTCACCCCAGGTTGTGTCCCCTTTAGAGGCATTAAGACTTGCTGAGTACCCTTAGGGTCTCACACGATAAATTATTGGTTCAGATGAACAGGTACCCTCACAGGACGGATACTGGGTGGAAGAGGCCGATGATGTGGGCAACGATCGTTCGGTGTAGAGATTCCGGGAACGGGGATCCGTGAGATCTGTGGTTGGGATGTGCTTATTTCTATGGCATCTTATGCCGATTTTCTTCTTATCCGCATCGGACTTGTTTGCCTTCGCATGATACTCGATGTGTGTTGTATGAGGAAGTATCCTAAAATATTAGATCTATCTAGGTCATTTGAATCTTGCCGTATGTTGCTATATTTCCTTTCTTTCTAGATGGTATGGCTCTGATGTACTCTTGTATGGTGGCTTGCATACATACCCACTTGTGTATGTAGTTGATCCCTTCGCCTGCCGATTACGCCGCCCGTACAGGTCCCGTTGAGATGGTAGTGGTTGGGACGGCCGAAAGGTCTACTCGTGAGTGGCTTTTGGGGCCCCACCGTACTATTTCAACCACTACCGCTCATCCAGGCTTGTATCTAGGAGCGTAATTCACCGAGGTAGTTACAATTGGTATCAGAGCCATCCCGACCTTCGTGGTTTCAATAAGCAGTCGTTGTCGATCTAGCAAATATTTTGGTAGTTATGTATACTAGGGAAAAACAAAGCGAGAGTAGGATCGCTTCAGTTTTCTTCTTACCTCCCACCCACCCTTTTCTCGTAAGGAAGTGCAACGCGTTTTCAATCCTCTTCTCAAAATTCAAACTAGGATTCACGTGTTCTGAGTTTCAGAGTACCATAGGTTGTGTGTGTGTGTATGTGTAATCCTTGTCTATCATTGCATCCAAGTTGTTATCTTATCTGCCTTTGGTTATCAACTGTTGGTACATTCCATACCGACAGGCTTTTGCAAACCGACGCAATCTATCTTCCTCTTTGTATCCGATGTTATCTTGTTTGGGGTGTTCGTTTCCGTAGTTACCAATCTTTAGGTTCAACATGAGAAGAAGGGGTTAGGATATGTGTTCCACTTGTTCATGTGCGGAGTAATGATTTGAGTGCGGGATGGAGTCGCGACCATACCACTACTTTTATCATTCGCTTTTGTATATTGAATCGGTAGAGTCACTAATCTTGATTCGTTAAGTAATTTGCGCATCTATTGGTATTCTAATGCCGAAATTTGTGGAAAAATTTTCTTTGATATATTTGTGTACCACACTCCTTTTCAATCGTGTGCGATATGCTTAATATCTTTTAGGTGCTTTGAACTTTGTTGATATTTTAATATCATCTCAGTAAATTGTATCCTTTAATCTTGAGTAATTCCATCTTGGTACTATTTTGGATTATTATCATTCTCCATTATAGTACTGACTTGTGCTTTATATCAATCTCAGGATGGCTCCACCACGCCGTACCGATGAGGACATACCTCCGGAACTGGGCTCCGCGCTGTCAAACATCGCTAATGCTTTGGCAGCAATGCAGCAGAACCAGCAGCGCTTTGAGGAGAGTGTCAGGAGAAACGAGTTTGCTCCACTTCCTCCACCTCCCAAGCGAGGAGACATCAAGAGCTTCCTCAAATTCAACCCTCGTCAGTTTGATGTTTCTGACCGACCTCTGGACGCGGATGATTGGCTACGTGAGATGTCCAGGTTGCTCGAGACTGCTGATGTTCCGGAGCAGGAGTGGGTCAAGTGTGCTACTCACCTTCTGAAGGGAGATGCAGCTCTCTGGTGGGAGAACTACTTGAAGGCAAGCTGCCGGTTTCCACCAACTTGGGAAAGGTTCACCGAGCGTTCAAAGAGCAGTTTGTCTCAGAGATTGTAATGGAAAGGATGAAGGAGGCTTTTCTCAACTGAAGCGAAATGATAACGTCAACACCTATATCAGAACTTCATGAATCTCTCGTTATGGTGGTGATGAGGTATCCGATGACAAGAAGAAGTAAGAGGTTCGTGCAAGGGCTCAATCGTCGATCAAGTATGCGATCACACATGCAAGGCCGACAACTTTCCTGAACTACACACAAAGACTGCAAGAGGAGGCAAGGCAAGTGTTTGAGGAGTCCAAGAAACACAACAGGATGCATCAAGCTCTCAGCTATGGCAGCTCCTTCTAAGCGGCGTGTCTGGTTCCTAACACCCCACCGTCCCGGCTCCACCAAGACTGCAAGTTACGCGCCAAGGCCACCAAACTTCACCATCATGCTCCCTGGGGCTACAACCACCACTACCGAGCGCTCGGAGTCCTCGCTACGCTGCTCCACGTCCAGCTGGTGCCTGCTTCACATGTGGAGATCCTGGACATCAAAACTGGAACTGTCCGATGAAGAACAAAGCTCTCCCTCCACCCCCGCCAAGATCTGCAGCAAGCTCTCCTATGGTTCGTGCACCACCACCTCGGGCTCTCAACATCAACACTAAGCCCGGGTCTGCGGTTGTTCGGGCCAACTGCGTCAACGCCGCTCAAGCTGAGCATGCACCTGGAGTTGTGATGGGTATGCTTTCCGTTAACTCAGTTCCTGCACGAGTTTTGTTTGATTCTGGTGCATCGCATTCTTTTGTGTCTCACAAGTTTGCAAATGAGAATGAGTTAATCTTGGTTCCTCTCCAAAAGCGGTTAATGGTCCTTTCTCCTGGAGAGAAGATGGCAGCTTCTAAGATCAGTCATGGCAATCAAGTTGAGATTGGTGGTTCTTTGTTCTCGGCTTCTTTAATCGCTCTGGGCAATTCTGACATTGATGTCATCTTGGGCATGGATTGGTTAACAGCAAATGCAGCTGTGATTGATTGTGCTGAACGCCGTTGTCTCAAGATTCCTCAAGGCCATATAGTCTTTTCTCCAAGTCCGACTCTGCTGTCCGGCTCTTTTCCTTGGCGGCTCAATGATGATGCTATGGAAGCTATTCGAGTGTACCAGTGGTCCGTGAGTCCCAGATGTCTTTCCAAGAGTTGCTGTATGCCTCCGGATCGTGAGGTTGAGTTTGTGATTGAGCTTGAACCTGGAACGGCTCCTATCTCCAAGCGGCCTTATAAAATGGGTCCTTCTGAGCTGGCTGAACTCAAACGACAACTTGATGAACAAGAGAAGTTGGGTTTCATTCAACACAGTACTTCGTCTTGGGGTAGCCCAACAATCTTTGTGAAGAAGCGTGACAGAACCGATAGACTATGTGTTGACTACCGGGCTCTCAATGCTAAAACCATCAAGAACAAATATCCTCTCCCGCGGATAAATGATCTTTTTGATCGCCTAGTTGAGCTGTGGTGTTCTCTAAGCTGGACTTGAGAAGTGGTTATCACCAAATCAAGATTCGCAAAGAAGATGTTCCCAAAACAGCTTTCACCACCCGCTATGGCCTGTATGAGTACACGGTCATGTCTTTCGGTCTCACCAACGCACCTGCTACCTTCTCGAGGCTGATGAACTCCGTTTTCATGGAGTACCTTGATAAGTTCATGGTGGTCTATCTGGATGACATTCTGGTCTATTCCAAGTCTAAGGAGGAGCATGAAGAACACCTGCGGTGTGTCCTAAACAAGCTTCGCGAGAACCGCTTGTATGCAAAGTTCTCAAAATGTGAGTTTTGGCTGCCGGAAGTAACCTATCTTGGTCATGTTATCTCTGCCAAGGGCATTGCAGTCAACCCGGAAACCGTGAAGACAATTGTTGAATGGCTTCCCCCTGCTAATGTCAAAGAAGTGCGGAGTTTTCTTGGTTTGGCTAGCTATTGCGCCGCTTGCTCGTAACTTCAAGATAGCGAAGCCTCACCGATCTCCTCAAGAAAGGCAAGAAATACCTGTGGACTCCTGCGTGTCAAGCAAGTTTTGAGACACTAAAAGAGAAGCTCACTTCCACGCCAGTCTTGGTTCCTCCGGATACATCTAAGCCTTTCCAGATATTCTCACGCCTCTTTGCAAGGATTGGGTGCGGTCCTTATGCAAGAGAAGCAGGTGGTTGCTTATGCCTCTCGTCAGTTGAAGACGCATGAGATCAACTATCCCACACATGACCTCGAGCTAGCAGCAGTTGTCTTTGCTTTGAAGCTATGGAGGCACTACTTGCTTGGTAACCGTTGTGAGATCTTCTCTGACCACAAGAGTTTGAAGTATATCTTCACACAGCCTGATCTCAACCTTCGGCAGAGGAGATGGATTGAAGCAATCAATGACTATGATGTGACCATCAACTACACTCCAGGAAAAGCTAATGTTATGGCCGATGCTCTTAGCCGTAAAGCTTATGTCAACAACCTCATGGTGGAAGAGCAGCAACCTCTCTTGTGCGAGGAATTCCGTCAGCTCAACCTGGAAATTGTGGAACAAGGGCATCTCCTGAACCTTCTGGCTACTCCCCTCTTGGAAGAAAAGATTCTCTCTCGTCAGCTTGGTGATCCGCACACCAAAAAGCTTATCTCTAAACTTGAGCTTCCGAAGTATGAGTCCTTCCACGTGGATGATCAAGGCACGCTTTTCTTTGAACACCGGATGTTTGTTCCAAACTACCCGGGTCTGAGAGAGCAAGTTCTCAAGGAGGCCCATGATTCGGTTCTTTCTATCCATCCTGGCAGCACAAAGATGTACATGGACTTGAAAACACAATACTGGTGGCCTGGGTTGAAACGGTATTGTGCCAAGTATGTCTCAGAATGTGATGTCTGTCGCAGAGTGAAGGCTGTCCATCAGAAACCGTTCGGTCTTCTACAGCCATTGAAACCTCCGGAATGGAAATGGGAGAAATTAGAGATGGATTTCATCACTGGCTTTCCAAGGTCGCAGAAGGGCAACAATGCAATTTTTGTTGTCATCGACAGGCTTTCTAAAGTGGCTCATTTCTTCCCAGTCAAGGAAACAATTTCTGGAATTCAGTTGGCTGAGCTCTATATCAACAAAATTGTCTCTCTGTATGGGGTTGTCGTGGGAATGACCACGGCAGATGCTGCAATCGGCAGCGAGTAGTAGAACGAAGGGCAAGGGCGGCCAGCCATCTGCGGTGCGAGATGAGGGCGGAGACTCAGGGTTTTACCCAGGTTCGGCCCCCCGGAGGGTAAAGACCTACTCCTGCTAGATTGTATTATGGAGGTGTTTACAATGGGCGAACTCGGCTAGGGCGAGTTGCTTGGGTGTATGAGGAACGTATCTCTCACCCCTTAGGGAGGTTTATATAGGCTTACCTCCCTAGGGTTTACATATCTCAACCGATTCGGTTACAACTTTGTCAATCATTTAACTTTCGACCGACTGACCTATCTACTGCTGGGCCTTCACCTCCCCGCTGGTACCTGATGGGCCTTGATCCATTCGCTGCTCACAGCCCACTCGCCAGCCTTTGGGCCATCGGAACGCCCCGGCGAGGATACCCCAGAGGCATATCCCCATCATGAGTCCCCGAGGCCGCCGTTGATTAGGCGGGTGGCTGGCGGCCGGAGTATACGGCTTCAAGTTGGCATCCATCGAATCGTCGGGCTCGTACAAAGGAAATAATCCGCGAACCGAGTCGCGTTTTGAGTGTACCGAACCAACGGATCGCGGCCTCGCGAATAACTCAGCGAGCCGAGTGGCGGAGGCGGACCGTCAGCGTGGTCAAACTAGCCGTTAAGGTAACTTAACGGTAACTTCGGCGTAATCATCGCCGGTAACGGCCCCCTAATTTGGCGGGCAGCTCTCGCTATATAAGGAATGGTTGGCCATCGGAAAGCCAACCGCCCACCATTTCTTCGATCGCACATCTTTCGCCCTGATCTCGCGACCGCAATCCTCCGACCTCCAAGCAAATCCTCACCATGGCCCTTTCCACGAACCTTGGGCAGATCCAAGTGCACCAGAAGAATGGCCTCCTTCGAGGAGGCGGAATCCTGGGCGGCTGTTGGCGAATCCCAGCGGGAGCGATCCCGAACTCAGCGAGAGAGTTCATCTGCTTCACTAGCCACCTCGGCGGGGTTTAGGGTTTCCACTTCTCTGTTCTTCCTGCGCCTACTACGGGATCCAGCCCTCGGATCTGGGTCCCCATAGTATCGAGCTCGCCATCTTTGTGGCGTTCTGCGAGTGCTACTTGGGCTGCGCCCTATTTTCCCTTGGCAAGATCATTTCATGGACGGATTAGCGCGAGGAGGCGGGCCCAATGCTAGCAGCGGCCTAACCTTCAACTGAAATCCAAAGCCTCCTTCTTCGACTTGATCTGCCGCGGCCAAAGCGGCGGAAAAAGTCTTGGTTTTACGTGACCGAGGCGACCCGGAAGACAGGCGGCGATCCCACGATACTCGGCCGACCGCTCCGAGCCGCGCAATCTCAGTCGCCAGCTACCCGGCGACCAGCGGATGGTCGTCGAGATGCTCCAGCCATTCGCGGTCTCAAGAAGAAGGGCTCAGACGGTGAACTGTACAACCGCTGGCTTGGCGGCGTCTTGTTCCACTTCCCAACGCGAGCATTATATGTACCGACACGGGCGAGAAGACTCGGCGAAGGCCTGCCTCGCCGAAAGAAGCTGGAGGACTACCTCCTGGCGCTGAAGAGGATCACCAGGCGGCATACGGATGCGCAGCGGGCTCCTCCATACACCACGGCGTCCGGCTCCAACGGTAATAATCGATCCCATTCGATCGCAGCATATGCGATCGCGGTAATTCTAACTTTCTTCCATGTTTAATGCAGTTATTTCAAGTGGTGGAAGGGTGGCTCCACCCGCCGATGATTTAGAGTTCTGGGCCATCCGCCCAGATAAGCGAATCGCCTCCGCCAAGGCAATGAGGACGACGAGGCGAATCCAAGAAGAGATCGCCCAGATCCGAAAGACCCGTGAGCGTTAACGCGAGCTCGAGGCGAGCAAGAGCCTCGGCGTCATGATGATGACGAAGAACTCCGGAGACCACCTCGCTCCGTCAAGCCACTCCGCAAAGAAGAAGAAGGAGAAAGGAGGCCCCACGAGGAGGAGGAGCCGCCGAGGATGGTCTCACCGCCCAGCGCTCGGGCGGCTCCGATGCCCATAGCTCGGCCGACGACGGGGTGGCTCCGGCAACAGCCGCGCTGGATGCGCCATCCCTGGAAGCGCCGCTGGCTTCACTACCTCCGCCCTTCGCGCCGGTCTCCGGGCTAGGCTCGGCCGAGGCCGCCTCGCAAGGAGGTCCTGAGCGTGGCGGTTCGCCTGCAATGAGGCTCTAGCATGGCGGTCTCGCCTGCAAGGAGAGGCTCCCGCGGCAGATACACTTCACGAGGGGGCCTCCGTCGAAGGTGTTCCGGAGGCACCAACCGCTACCTCAACGTCAAAGAAGCCCTCCGTATCTTGGGCCCCTGGCGTCCTGGACCTGGGCTTAGTCGCCGACTGGGCCCTGAGCTGGAGAAACCGGCCGGCCTCCGTACTGGGCTGCGCTACATTCCAGTCGCCAAGTAAGTGCACTCGGCCTTCATCTTCCTCTCTTAGTATTTAAATTGTTTTGACTGAGTTGTCTCGATACATAGGACCGGAGTGAAGAAGATGGGCCACCCGAGTGGCCAAGGTGCCCTCCGCCAGCGAGGAGGACCTTCGTAAGAGGAAGGCGGACGAAGTCGCCGCCGCCACGGAGGGCAGCAAGAAGGCCAAGGGCGACGACATTGTCGCCGTCTCTGATGACACAGCGACCGCTGCGGCTGGGCCCGCTGTGGAAGCAACCGCATCCACGAAGGGGGGCATTTCGTTGCCGAGGCCGGAGGAGGCGAGCTCCCTTGGAGCGGGCGCGTCAATCGCTACCTTTCCCCGCTTCATGACCAAGGCGGCCACGGCGAAAAGCCGCGATCGCGAGCCCCACTCCGGAGATCGCCGAGATTGACCAACGTCGCGACACACCGCGCTGCTTGCTCGTGGACGCGCGCAATCGCACAAGATGCTTGGCGCCATCCGGTACCTCCAGTCCCCAAGGATCAGGTCGGTGTTTTGCAACGGCTGATTCTTTTAGTTTCTGTTTTGCGCTGCTCGAGTCCAGTCCCCGAAAAGCATCGCTAAATTTTAGCGGGTGGGCACTTAGGAATTTTTCAACCGCCCTCGAGTGCGCACTCGCTAAATTTTAGCGGGTGGGCGCTTAGGAATTTTTTCAACCGCCAGTCCCCGAGTGCGCACTCGCTAAATTTTAGCGGGTGGGCGCTTAGGAATTTTTTCATGTGTGCTGACTTTGAAGATGTACAGGGTCTGCAGCTGGAGTCGGCAGAGCGATTGGCTGCGAAGCAGCGTGCTGAGAAGGAACTGGCTGCTCTCCATGAAGCGAACAAGGAACTTCAGGTTGTGGCTGCGCAGGCGGAGGTGGCTCGCCAAGGGCTTGTCCCTGCTGGAGAGCTGGAAGCGGTGCGGTCTGCATTGGGCACCGCCGAACAAAAGATCGCCGACCTCGAGCGCGAGCTTAAGGAGGCGAAAGAAGAAGCGAGTTCGCGAACAGGCGGCGAAGGCTGCCGTTAGGCTGCGGAGGACGATCGAAAGGCGTCTGAAGCCATCATTGTTGGGCTTCAGAACGACCATACATCGCTTCAAGGTTTCATCACGGGGCTCGCCCGCCCTTTGCTTGGTGAGTGCGTCTTCCTTGCCTTTACGATTGTACTGTTTGTGGTTTCTATTGTACTCACAGCTGTCTCCTTCTCGCAGGCCGTATGATTGGTAGCCATGAAGAAGCGAGTTCTCTTGATGCGAGGGAGTGCGTGAGCATGCTCGTCGACTCGGCGACGCTGTCGGCGACTTGCATCCGCGCCTACCTTCAAGAGATGTCGCCCACGGAGGTTATTCCCACTGACCTCATTGAGGTGTGGGAGTACTTGGAGAAGGCGCCCGCTGTCGTGGAGTTCATGACGCGGTCGGCTTTTCGACGTGGAGCGTCGACGGCTCTGAGTCTGGGACTCGCCCACTTCCTCGAAGATTTCGACCGACGACGTGACGAGTGGTTATCCTTCATCGTCCGCGCCGTGGATCTGTCAAGTTCTTAAGCTGCAGGAGCGTGCCGCCGCACTCGGGCGTGTTTGGGCGATGGGCGACCTTCTTCCGTATCAGAAGCGGTCGTCGCGAACGACGCCGAGCCGCGATCGCGACTTCAAGGTCGAGCAGCCCTTCCGCGGCGATGGCGGGCCACCGACGACTTATCCATCGAATCCAGACATCAGATTCGTCGAAGCCGGACGCTGGTGCATCATCGCCGGCTCGCGAGTAGTGTTAGTAACAATTCTGCCGAGTAGGCATATTTTGTAATGTAAGACAATGCGATATGCGATTGAATGGAACGTTGTGTTCATTTTGCTATTTGTTTGCGTGTTTTGGATTGATTTTGGGTGAGTCCCCGAGCGCGTCCGCCCTTTTGCGGGTTTCACCTTAAATATGATGTTTTGTTGTTTATCATGTGTGTTGTTGGTTGAGTCGACTCGCCCGAGCTCGGAGAGCCAGTCGCAAGGCGACTCCCTCGAGTGCTCTGTACTTTACCGTTTTCCCGTACGCGAACGGTGCCGGGTGGCCGAGTCCCCGAGCGTGGTACTTGGTAGTTCAAGGCGCGACTCGAGGGTGGTTGAGGACTGAGCGCGTTTGTGTTAGCGCGTCGCTCCTGCCTGGCCCGGTGGGTCAGTCGCGTGGCGAGTCCTGGGCACGCTCTCTTACTTGGCGTTTTCCCTGTCCGATCGAGACGAACTGGTATCCAGTCCCCGAGCGTGGTACTTAGCCGTTCGAGTCGCTATGCCAAGGATGCGGAGGACCAGGGTCGCTGTGGGAAGCGAGGACAGATGTCTTGGTTCAGAAACCAGTCGAGCTAGGCGACTCCGATGGGGCTCCGGATTTGGCGTTTTTCGTGGACGATGCAAGACCTGAAATGACTCAGTGCTCTTGCATCGCACTACTTAGCCGTGCCGGTCGCTGTACCAAGGGTTGACTTCTGTATTTTAGCATAACGCTGTTAATTACGAGTGCGAGTGGCCCAAGAAATGGAGAGTAGACGAATTTTTGCGGTAACCGTTTCTTTTATTCATAGCGACTGGAGAGTACACGTGTGGGGTTCTAGGTATAGAACTTCCGGAGGAGATTTACATTCCACGGCCGCTTGACGTCGAGTTCACCGTCCCCGCGGACGTCGACGAGGTAGTAGGCGTCATTGCCGAGTATGCGGCCGATAGCGAACGGGCCTTCCCATGGAGGGGAGAGCTTGTGCATGCCCTTCTTGTCCTGGATGAGGCGTAGCACCAAGTCGCCTTCCTGGAAGGTGCGGGTTTTCACCCGTCGGCTGTGGTAGCGACGGAGCCCTTGCTGATAGATAGCGGTGCGCGATCGGGCGAGGTCGCGCGCTTCGTCGAGTTGGTCGAGCCCATCTTGGCGGGCCAGTTCGTTTGCGGCCTCCGTATAGTGGACGATCCGCGGCGAGTCGTGTTCGAGGTCGGTTGGCATGACGGCTTCCGCGCCGTAGACCATGAAGAAGGGGGTGAATCCCGTCGACCTGTTGACCGAGGTGCGAATTCCCCAGACGACGGAGGGAAGCTCTTCGACCCAGCACCCGGCGGTGCGCTCGAGTGGTACTTGGAGTCGCGGCTTCAGGCCGTGGAGGATGCTTTGGTTGGCTCGTTCCGCCTGGCCGTTGGATTCCGGGTGTCTGCGGCGAGGTCGAGGCGGATGTGGTGCTCCTCGCAGAACTCGGCCATTGCTCCCTTGGCGAAGTTTGTGCCGTTGTCCGTGATGATGCTGTTGGGGAAACCGTAGCGGTATATGAGCTCGCGTAGGAACTTAGTGGCAGTCTTCCCGTCGCATTTCCGGACTGGCTTGGCCTCTATCCACTTTGTGAATTTGTCGTGGCGACCAGCGGTGGGTGTAGCAGAGGGGCCTTCTTGAAGGACCGACCATGTCCATGCCCCACACGGCGAATGGCGGTGATGGGTATTGTTTTGGCGCCGAACTTGAACGTCACGTCTGGTTGGCGTATTTCGGCACCGGCGCGCGCTGGACGATATCGGCAGCGTCGGCGTGTCGGTGGGCGATGAAGCCGTGTCGCATGGCTTTGGCGACCAGGAGCGCGGCGTGGTGGCGCAATCGCTGAGTGGATGTCGTGTAGGATTTTGCGTCCTTGGTGGTTGGACGCAGCGTTGAACACGCCGGTGACGCTGCGCTTGTGTAGCTCGCCGTCGGCGATGGTGTAGGACTTGCATCGGCGAACAATCATTCGGCGCTTGTCTCATCTGCGGGCAGGTTGCCGTCTCGGTAAGCGATGTAGGGCTTGGTCGATCGTGCGGTTCGGTGACAGTGCGACCAAGGCTGCCTCTGGTTGAGCGGGACTCAATGTCGATCTCCTCGGAGGAGAGACGGCGTGAAGATGGTGTCGAGGAACACGCGGCGGGTGGTGCGGATCGTGCCGACCGATGCGAGAGGCGTCGGCCTCCTCGTTTTCCTCCTGTCGATCCACTCGACCGAGTAGCGGTGAAGTGGCGCCCACCTTGTCCACCTCTTGGCGGTATGCCGCCATGGTAGGAGAGGCGTCGCAGTGCGGCGACTTGACCAACGAGGTCGGAGTCTCCGTATCGAAGGCGATTGACGCTCATCTCCTTGCGGCTCGCATGCCGTGGAGTAGGGCCTCGTATTCAGCCATGTTGTTGGTGCGGGCGTGAATTGGCGGAGGATGGCGGAGCTTGTCACCTTTGGTGAGGTCACTATCCCGCTCCTGCGCGTCGCGTTCTTGGACCCGTCAATCAGGCTCGATGTGGAGAATGGCGGCTTCTCTGCTGGGCCTCCTCCCGGTCGAGGAAATCGGCGATGCTGCGACTTGATCGCCCTCCGTGGCTCGATTTAATGTTGTGGACGCCCGATCTCGACGGCCCACTTTGCAACCCGCCCGGTCGCCTCGCGATTGCGGATAATGTCTTGTAGTGGAGCGGAGGCGACCGTGATGGGGTGCTCACGGAAGTAGTGCGGCGCGCTGAGCTCAAGACCGCGTATACCAGCTTTTGGTATCAGGTATCGTGGCGCGACTCGGTTAGGACCTCGCTGATGTAGTATACCGCCGGCTGGGGGCGCTTTTCCTTCCTCCGGTCGTTCGACGACCATTACAATGACGACGCGCTCGGACGCCGCGACGTAAACCAGCATGGGCTCCTTGTCGTGGTGCGGCGGTAGTGGTCGGCGAGTAGCACCTTTTGGTCGCGGAGCGCGTCGTCCGCCTCCTTGTCCCACTGGAAGGTGGGATTCTTGCGCATCAGGCGGTATAGGGGCATCGCCTTTTCGCCCAGGCGGGGGATGAAGCGACTGAGAGCCGCTACCCGCCCGGCCAGCTTCTGGACGTCGCGCAGGCACTCGGGTTTGCCGAGCCGGGCGATCGTGTCGATCTTCGTTGGGTTTGCCTCGATCCCACGTTTGGAGACGACGTACCCTAGTAATTGCCCGGCGGGTACACCGAAGGTGCACTTGCCTGGGTTGAGCTTTATTTTGTACCTCCGCAGGTTGGCGAAGGTCTCTGCGAGGTCGGCGAGTAGGTCGCCTTGGCGAGCGGATTTTACGACCACGTCGTCGATGTAGACGTGGATGTTGCGGCCAATTTGGCTCGCGAGGCATTCTTGCATGCACCGTTGGTACGTTGCTCGGCGTTCTTGAGGCGAAGGTCATGGCGGTGTAGCGAAGGCTCGAATGGCGTGATGAACGCCGTCTTCTCCTCGCCCTCGATAGCCATTTTGATCTGGTTATACCCGAGTAGGCGTCGAAACACAGCGACTCCGAGCCCGCGGTGGAGTCGATGATCTGATCGATCCGCGGGAGGACGAACTGCTCCTTTGGGCAGGCGCTGTTCAGGTTTGTGTAGTCGATACACATTCTCCAGGTCCCGTTTTTCTTTTCGACCAGGACTGGGTTTGCCAGCCACTTGGAGTATTTGATTGGCCGAATGAAGCCGGCAGCGAGTAGACGCTGCACTTCCTCGGCGATTGCCCGACGGCGTTCTTCGTTGAATGGCCGTAGCGACTGCTTGACTGGTCGCACTTTGGGGTCGGCGTTTAATTTGTGCTCAGCGAGCTCCCTAGGGACACCCGGCATGTCGGAGGGTTTCCATGCGAAGATGTCCCTGTTCTCACGGAGGAACTTCGATGGCGCGCCTTACTATGCTGGGCTCATGCCTGTCCCGATCGTCACCGTCTGGGGTCGCTCGGGACCAGCTCGACGGTGCGGGTGTCGTCGTGGCCTCAAAGGTTGAGGTGTTTGTGCCCTCGAGTTGGGCTTCTTGAGTATTGTGGGGTCGTCGTTGTTGACCCGCCGCGTGTTGGCGAGCTCATCGGCGTGACTAGCTTCCGCGCGATCACGGCGTCGGCGAGTTCGGCTCCTTTGGCCTCGCATTCGCGGCCATGTCGAGTCGCCGTTGATGGTGATGACGCCGCCGGGGAGCTTCATCGCGTTATGCGCGTAGGGTGCCGCCATGAATTTGGCGAACGCTGGCGCCCAGTGACGCAATGGTAAGGGCTGTCGAAGGGCACCAGCTCAAAGACGATCCGCCGGTGCGGAAGTTCGCCGGAGTGCGAAGGTGACGGGTAGCGTGACCTTGCCGATCGGGTACGCCTTCCGACGGGGGCGATGCGTGGAACGTGGTGTGGGTTGTCTCGATCATCATTGCGGGAGCCGATCGCTGAAGGTGTCGAGGTAGAGGATGTTGATGGAGCTGCCGTCCATCGAGTCTTGGGGAGCCATGATCGCCGACCTTGGGCTTGACCACCAGGCGACTCGTCACAGGTACTCGATGCGTGGCGAGTGGTCTTGCCGGCTCGGTGATAGGTTGCTCCGACCAGTTCAGAACCGGGGACGTCTGTGGGCCACCGCGTTGGCGGCAGCGCTGGCAATGACCTTCTTCGCGCTTCGTGTTGAAGCCGGTGAAGGTGTGGAGCGAGCCGGCCACTTTGCCGAATTTTCCGCCATTTTGCGGGTCGTTGTCGGTGTCCTCCCGCGCGTGTCGTGCCTTCTCGATCTCCCTGAGGGTGTGGCAGTCGGCGGTGGTGTGCGTGGCGGGCTTTCCTTCCTGCTGTAAACGCACATGGTTGGTTAAGGAGGCGCGGGATCGAACCTTGGCTTGTTCTTGTAGTTCCCGTCGCGTCGTTGCCCTCCGTCATGGCGGTAGCTCTTGGGTCGCGTTGTGCGTGCCCAGCATTGGCGGCGAAGTCGACGCCCGTTGCGGCGCTTGCACTGAGGCGAAGTGCCGTAGCGAGGTCTGCTCGGCCGCCGTCGTTTACCCGTCGTCGTTGTCCGCCGGACTCGTCGTCGACGCCTTGATTGGGATCTTCCTCGGCGTATCGTTTGGCGATCTCGAGGAGGTCGGGATGTTGTCGAGTGTGCGGGCGTGTCGCTTGAGCTTGGCGACTAGGGGCTCGTGCGCACGAGGTCTTGAAGCAATGGATGGCGGTGTCGGGTGGATGCCGACCGCTGTACTGTAGCTCTTGCCACCGTTGGACCCATTGCGGGTCGACTCGCGGGTCCCCGACGCATCGTTCCGTGTCCTCGATGGTGGTGGCGCGGTGTAGGAGCACTCGAAGTGCCTGACGGCGTCTCGCATTTCCTCCCGTGAGTCGATCATCACGGGGGCGTGTTGATCCATTGCTGCACGTCCCTCCATCATCGATTGGGAGGTAACGGCGGCGAGTAGGTCGGTGTGACCCGCGATCCCCATTGCCATGAGGTATGTGTCAAGCAGACCGCGGGTCGTACGAGGAGTCGTATTTTTCGATCTCCTTTGGCGCCTTGAAGTTGGTGGGTACTTTTCGCCTCGGATCATTGGTCCGAAGCACTTGGGCCCTAGTCGATGGCGACCCCATAGGCTCGCCATCGCGCGAGTGGTTAGGTGTGCCGCAAGTCGTCGGGCTGGCGTCGCGCCGATTTGGTTGGCGATGATATGAGTGCGAGCGTCGATTGGCTCTCCATTGGCGGCGAAGAGGTTGGTCGCCGGCCTGGGATCGTTGGTGGAGAGTGCAGCATTCGCGGGTCGTCGTTGGAGCTGCAGTGGCTATGGCGGCGGCAATTGAGGGTGTTTGCCACCGCTGGGCGGCCGCTGAGGCCGCTTCGCCGGAGGAGCGAGTACACTCGCCTGCGAGTCGGCGCCTGCTTCGCTGTTCCACGGCTTTCGCGAGTAGGGCCGGACGTCATGGATCTAAGGCACCGTCGCCGGTTGCCGTGATCTTTGTCGGCGCGGCTCGGCCTGCCACGAGGTTGTCCATCGGGTGGAGAACAGTGGAAGGCCGTTGCGTCGCGCTCCGTGAGGAGACGACTATCCGGCTGGTCCTCAGGAGGTGCGGTTCGGTGGTGGGGCACCCATCGCCGTTGATCTGGCGGGCGGTTGCTTCCTCCCGGTGGCGCGTTCTCGCAGATCGCGCTCGGCTATCTGGCCGGGTCGTTCGTCGTCGGTTCGGCGCGCCCACGAACGGTGGGGTTCAGCGTGACCTGATCCGGCTGGTGGTAGCGCGACAGTTCTGCGTTGTCACCTGCTCGGCGAAATTTTCGCTCGGCTGCTCCTTCGCATCGCCTCCGCCAGTTTCGGAGTTCCTCGACCTCCGTCGCCGTGGCGTTAGGAGGATCGTGGAGAAAGGTCCTCCGGCGGATCGGTGCGGTAGCCATGTAGGCGGCGTGGCGATCGGCACCGTCGTGGAGGTCGGCGGAGTTCTCCGACCGGTCGAGTCGAAGATCCAGGATGGAGGGTCCTCGAAATCTCCCGTTGGAGACCTGGCGATGGAGCCGCGGACGAGGCCGCGGTGATGGATCCGGCGAGTGGCCGGGGTCGGTCGGCGTCGTCGGTGAGGGTCGCGTCTTCGCGGCCGAATTCGGCCACGTTGCGTGGGCGAGTCGCACTCGGGCGGCGGTGGATCGTGCGGATCTGGCTCTCGGAAGCCGATCGCGTGGTGGCGACTTCGCGGATGCGAGCCGAGTCCTCCGAGGTGATGACGTCGGTGAAGCCGGCGAAGGCTGATCGTGCCGATCGGCGGGATCACGCGTCGGCGTCGCGCCGGGGCGTAGCTGCTCGGCAAGATCTGGAGCATCTCGCCGATCGCTATCATGCGGCGGTGGCGACCGTCTCGTTGATGGGCAGATTGGATCTCGCCGCGAACACCGCCAGACCGCCAGGCCCACGGTGGGCGCCACGCGTGGGAATGACCACGGCGGATCTTGTCGGCAGCAGTAGTAGAACGAAGGGCAAGGCGGCCAGCCATCTGCGGTGCGAGATGAGGCGGAGACTCGGTTTTACCAGGTTCGGCCCCAGGGTAAAGACCTACTCCTGCTAGATTGTATTATGGAGGTGTTTACAATGGGCGAACTTCGGCGGCTAGGCGGCGAGTTGCTTGGGTGTATGAGGGCGTCTCTACTCACCCCTTAGGGAGGTTTATATAGGCTTACCTCCCTAGGGTTTACATATCTCAACCGATTGATTTACAACTTTGTCAATCATTTAACTCAGACCACTGGACCTATCTACTCACTGGGCCTTGACCTCCGATGCTTTGGTACCCTGATGGGCCTTGATCCATTCGCCGTTCTGCAGGCCCACTCGCCAGCCTTTGGGCCAGTCGGAAACGTCCCGCTGAGGATACCCCAGTAGGCATATCCCCATCAGGGGTTCCACTTGAAATCAGTTCAGACCGTGGAAGCATCTTCACTTCAAAGTTCTAGGAAAGTTTCCAAAAGGCTCTGGGAACAAAGTTGAACTTCAGCACTGCTTACCACCCTCAGTCGCAAGGACAAGTGGAAAGAATCAATCAGATTCTGGAGGATATGCTTCGGGCTTGCGTCATCTCGTTTGGCATGAAGTGGGAGGAATGTCTTCCTTATGCTGAATTCTCCTACAACAACAGCTTCGGAAGAGTCCAAGATGGCACCATTTGAGGATCTCTATGGTCGCAAGTGCGTAACTCCGATTGGTTGGTCGGCAGGAGAAAGAATCTGGTTTGGCCCGACATTGTAACTCAAGCGAGAGGAGAAGGTGCATATCATTCGAGAACGAAGATTGCTCAAAGTCGTCGGAAGAGCAACTATGACAGAAGCACACGGATATGGTATATGCCCTGGTGATCTCGTCTACCGTGTCACTCCCATGAGAGGAACACCGCTTGTATCAAAGGAAAGTTGGCTCCTAGGTACATCGGTCCTTTCAAGATTCGTGGTAGAAGAGGAGAAGTTGCTTATGCACTTGAGCTTAGGAAAAACTCAAAGTCCATGATGTTTTCCACATCTCTCAGCTCAAGAAGTGCTTCAAAGATCCGGCAGACCGTGGATCATGAGCTAATCGATCTCCAAGAAGACTTGTCTTATCAAGAACACCCCCAAAATCCTCGAGACCATGAGCGAAGGACTCGCAACAAGTCCATCAAGTTCTGCAAGGTGCAGTGGTCACACCATTCTGTTGATGAAGCCACATGGGAGCGTGAAGATGAACTCCGTGCCAACCATCCTTCCCTCTTTGTGTCTTCTTCTTCTTCTACCTAGAATCTCGGGGCGAGATTCATGTTAGTGGGGGAGATTTGTAGCATCCCAGTTGTCTAACACCTGTAATGCTATGTGTTCTAGTAATAAAAGGGCCACTTCCAACATAAAATTGTTGCATCATCACCATGTCATGCTCATGTCATCATGCCACCTTGCATTCGAGCATCATATAAAACTCCTTCTTGTTTGGTTCTTATCTCATGTGCATTATTAATTGTAGTTGCCTCTTGATATTGTATTTGGTTCTTGATATTTTGTTAAATGCCCAAGTTGATTTGGGGGCATATCTATTATATACTCCACCACCTTTTTCTTCCCCACCTTATAATTCCACCATCCAATTAATATGAGCTTGGCATTTTATTTGAGTTTACCTCTAGCTCATGTTGGTTGGTTGGATTCCACCATAATCTTTTGCTTGGTCTTTATTCCAATTTTGGAGATGCAAAATAATAATGCCATGAAATGACATTGTCTTCACAAGTATCAGCAGGGCATTAAATATTCTGCATGGGCCATGCAAGTACCATCTTGTGCTTGTCTTTGGTTTTATTTGGTTTTGGGATGGATCATCTCTACCCCTATCTTTTCTTTTGGCTTTGGCCATGTTGATCATGCTTAAAACCCTAGCACCTCATCTCTCTCTCTCTTTTTCTGGTCTTGTTCTTGTTTGAGCTTGACTAGAGCAAGTTTGATCTTGACAAGTACCACTCCATCTATCCTACCCCTCTCTTAAACCTAAACCCTAAGCCACCCCATACCCCCTCTAACCTACACCCTAAAACCCACCTAATCTAAACCAAACCCTAAGTGTGTTTCTCTCTTTCTCTCCTCTCTAGCTAACCTAGCATGGCCACATGTTTACCATGCCCCTAGCTCACCACCCTCTCTTACCCCTCTCTCTACCTTGCTGGACCCACAGCCACCTGGCCCCACCTAACTACCGTCCACCCCAAACCCTAGCCCGAGCCGCCACTCTCCCTCTCCTCTCCCTCCTCTTTCTCTCCCCTGCCCTAGGGCCCTCCCTACTGGCCACGAGCTTCCCCAGTCCACCGAAGCCTCCCTAGCCCCACCACCCTGCCCTGGCCGCACCGAGCACGTGAGGAGGTGGAGAAAAGGTGGCCGAGGCCACCTTTATCCCCAGCTGCTCCCACACGGCAACCACGGCACCCTCTCCCCCTCTGGCCTTATCTACCCCCTCTCAACCTCCCCTGCATCCCAGATCCATCCCAGAGGCCTGCCTCGCCTCCCCTCTTCCCTCAACCTCGCCACCGTCTGCCTCGACGCCATTGTCGGCCTCCTCTCGTCGTCGTCAAACCAGGAGGCGGGCGTGGTCGTTTGGCGTCGAGGAAGAGCGAGCCGGCCACTTCGCCCGTGCCGTCACAGCAGAGAAGCCCCAGAGCCAACGCGCACGCCGAATCCTAGCTCCTCCAGCGCGTCTGCCTCGCCACCGTTCACGACCGCCCCGACCCGATCCAACTCCACCATCAACCTCTCGGTGAGCCCCTGTACCCCCTAGACACGGTCCGCTTCGCCGCCGTCGCCGGTGCTCGCCGGTCAAATCGTCGAACGGCCTCTGTGCGCCGGCGTCGCGCTCGTTTCTGCTCGCTCCCAAGTCGCAAACACCGTAGCTAGGCATCGCCCACCTCCCTGACACCAATCGCACCTAGCCGCACTGGTGCAGCCCGCCGCCCCCTGGTTCGAGCCAAGGCGCTCGCCATCTCTGTCGAAGACGGACCGATCTGTCCGCAGAGGAGAAGAGGAACAGTACGGCTATGCTCGTTTTGCACATACCCCCCTGTTCCTTTTTCTCCGCAACCGCGCCCCCTCTAGGCCCACCAGACAGCCACCGTGGCCATCTCCCGAAAACCCCGGCCTCTTTTATTCTCAACCCGCTCCAACTTGACCCCATCTGTCGCCTCCGTAGCGTTGGGCGTTCAAAGCGATGGTCCGCTGGTCCCTGTCGATCGCTGCTAGACTAGCCCAGTGTAAATCTTTTCATTGCCAAGTGGTCTTTGAGTCAAGAGGTGCCCACTGGACAGTGTCTGTGGCTAGCTTAGCTTAGGTACAAAAAGTGTGTCTGAGTCTGTTTTAATTCAAATCTTTTTCTGATTATTTCAAATTCAAATATAATTCAGTTTTAAATAACTTTTCAAATATTAATCCAAATAATACAAACAATATATGTTTGGAAATCAGAAAAATGTGAGGATTTCAAATATGCTATTCAAATTGCCTTTTGGACATTTTAAATTCCAAGTTGAGTTAAATTACAATGAATGCCACTGGAACTTAAATAATTCATAACTTTTGATTTATAATTCCAAATTTAACAAATGATATGTCTAAAATGATCAGCTCGACGAGATCTTTCTGTTTATGCTCTCCATGACTTCAATTGAAGCATGCATCATATAAATATATAGTAAACAGCAACTATTATGACAACAAAATATGGTCCAACCTTAATAAAATGCCTTATTCTTGCAAACCACACCTCACCTATGCCATGCTACTTATTGCCATGCAACTTGTGTATCATTCATCATGGCATGATTGTTTGCTTGTCGCATTTTATCCCTATGCTTGTGCACTCTATTTATGTTAGCCCTTGCTTGTTTGGTTCTTCTTTCGAATAGACGCTGAGCAGGGGATATATCAAGAGAACCAGGAGCACTACCCAGATTCGTCCCTCACTTCAACTGAGTTGCCAGGCAAGCACTTCCACATGCTTGCATACATACAGTACCTATTGCCTCTATCTTATTCTTGCATCATTGAGTCGCGATTGCATTAAATTGAATCCCAAGTATGCATAGCCTTTACTTTTAAACCCCACCAAGCTTGTTCCTCCATCCCATGAGCCATTACTACAGGAGTTGTTTGATCCATGCGAGTCGTAGAACAGCATGTGTAGGGTATGTGAGAGTCTGATGGATAACGAGGTACCTAAACAACTTAACCTGAGTAGTAATGGGATAACTAATGAAAGTGGCATCGGTGAGCAATATCTGCTATTTGGTTTTCCGCTCACTTGTGTCCGTAAGACCCCGAGTACTTGATTCCTGTTCCTTGATTTATCGCTATCCACATCCGGAGGTATATGGGACCCCCCGAGCCGAGCTTGATTCAAGATTATTTCTTGGGGCTACAACTAGTTTGAGGTTTTGTTACTATCATGTACTTATGCCATGCTTCTTCGCTTTATTACGTTTGTGCGAGGACTGCATGTCTTTTTGGAAGCGGAGTGTTTTCGCAGTATCGGCAGTCCCGATTGGGGATCTCTGTCATTTACAGCCACGCGCAAACCTTGAGTCCGTCTCGAGTCGGCTAGCTTCTATGGTGTACTCAATGGGGTGGCCCCAAATATTCTGAATCTGTGATTGTTTTGTCGAGAAGGCCTCGTTGGGTTTTGATTTGGTTTTCCGAGGTTGATCGAGCGTGTGTTGCTATTGGTGCACCCCGGCGGGTAAAACTTTCGAAAGCCGTGTCATGTTATGGACGACTTGGAGCATTTCGATCATAGACAAGCATAACTAAAGTATCGCTTTAATCTGACTAAGTAAATTGACTAGTAAATAGTGCAACACTCATGGAATGGTTAATAAAATTTGCCAACGGATGGGGGGTTGTTCGTCCGCTTCCTCGTTGGTAAGCGAGGAGGAGGATGGATCTGATGAAATTACTAAAATAACTGTTGTCCTTAATTCACGGACATCCGTCTATCATTGGTTAGGCGGATGGTTAGCGTTTATCTGTAGAACTGCTAGGGTTTACCTTTTGCTGCAATTGCGTCACCCCAGGTTGTGTCCCCTTTAGAGGCATTAAGACTTGCTGAGTACCCTTAGGGTCTCACACGATAAATTATTGGTTCAGATGAACAGTACCCTCAGGACGGATACTGAGTGGAAGAGGCCGATGATGTGGGCAACGATCGTTCGGTGTAGAGATTCCGGGAACGGGGATCCGTGAGATCTGTGGTTGGGATGTGCTTATTTCTATGGCATCTTATGCCGATTTGCTTCTTATCCGTACTCGGACTTGTTTGCCGCTTCATGATACTCATGTGTGTTGTATGAGGAAGTATCCTAAAATATTAGATCTATCTAGGTCATTTGAATCTTGCCGTATGGCGTTGCTATATTTCCTTTCTTTCTAGATGGTATGGCTCTGATGTACTCTTGTATGGTGGCTTGCATACATACCCACTTGTGTATGTAGTTGATCCCTTCGCCTGCCGATTACGCCGCCCGTACAGGTCCCGTTGAGATGGTAGTGGTTGGGACGGCCGAAAGGTCTACTCGTGAGTGGCTTTTGGGGCCCCACCGTACTATTTCAACCACTACCGCTCATCCAGGCTTGTGTCTAGGAGCGTAATTCACCGAGGTAGTTACATCCTAAAACTATTTAACTGGAGTTTGTTTTTGCGTGAGATAAGACTGAGTAATTTTCACTACGCTATTTAGTAACATATGAAGCGATTAATGCAAGCATGTCATTCATAACCATTGGTACATGAATGTGCGTTGGGTTGTGGCCTGGCCGACCATGTCCTTTATCTGCACCAGAGTTTTTTTACAACCGCCACCACGAACACCTGCAATAGGAATCAATCTTACGATCTGCCATCGTCGTGCAACGCCGATGGATTTGGCTATCATGCTCTGATTACTGGACCCCCCCCCCCACACACACACACGCTGACGTCATCTGGAGTTCTGCCACCATGAACGCCCTCTAAACAAATCGATCTGCTCATTTAGAAACCACTCACGGTGAAGTACAAATCTGCAATGCCCTATACTCTTCAGAACCACCCTTCTCTGTTTTGACAACACGGAAAGGTCTTGCTCACTCGATAAAAAACAACCGAAAAGGCCCTTGAGGCATGCGGCTTGTTGCACTACTGGGAGTTGTCTGGGATTTAATTTAGGTACCTTGCAGTTTGATTGGGCAATAGGAGCAGCCGCGATCGTGAATCAAGCGAGGGAGAAAGAGGGCTCGAGCTGGCACATGCATCCATATTGCGGCGAGTGTCAAGATTCAGTTGTAAAATACCTGTTGGTAAAGCGTAGATTAAATCAGTTTAACCCACGAGTGCGGCATCTGTCGCTCCAACTCTTTCTCTTCTTTGCATTATTTGAAGCTATGGGTTAAACGGCATTTACTTGCTGCAGATTAAAGCTTCATGATGGATATGTGACTGTTTTGATTTTCTACAGTTCAATATTTTTCTCAAGAACAGTGGTATCCAGCTATTTGACAATAATGATGTTGATTAGCGTGTGAACTAATATTTTAAAATTATATAATGTGCTTGAGCTTGTGCTTGTGCTGGCCAAATATGAACACAATGCAATACCTGCACAATTTCTTCAGGCCACTGTGCAAGAACAGGTTCCATGAATTCATCTTCAACAACTAAGCATTCATGTCCTACCAAGCTAGGTGGACACAATCCTAAATCTGAGAAAACAAATAGAAAATCATTCTATGATCATTTCCTCTAAACCAATATGTTAGAATATCGAGACCCCTTCAGAATTAAATCAATGTACCAAAAACAATTGTGAAAATCTTCTCTAGGAAAACATTGAGTCTCTTTGGAGTCTAATGTCACAAAAGACCTGAGACACAATCAATCAGTACAAAAATGAGTAATTAGTAAGTAGTAGGAAACCTGAAGGAGGATTGCAGCGGCGCCGTCAGGAGGCCGCGGGTTTCCTTCAAGTTACTATAGCCACCACTGCCGCTCGTGCAACTGGACGCCGGCTCGTCGACCTCCGGATTCATGGGGGCACGGGGTTCCACATAGCACGTCGTCCGGAGAACTCCCATCCAACTGCCCCCATGCCATCGAAAATAGAGTAGTACCATGGAAGACAGGGTTGGGAAGGAGCGGCCGCGCGGCCTCGTTGCAGGGCGTTCATCTGATGGGCGTTCATCTGATCGAGCAGGAGAGAGAGCGGCAGCGACAGCCTGCACTCGGCTATGGGAAACTCGACGGATTTGTGTAGTTGGGGAAGAGAGGAGAAGGAGCGCCGATGCCGGGGAGGGTGGAGAAGTAGGATAGGGTTTGGCTTCGTTGACTGGAACACGCCGCCCACCGGTTTTGTTACCACCAGCAGCAACGCACGCGCAAAGGCCTTCCCTGGCCCACAAGCGGCGACATGATGAGAGGGAGGAGCTGCATGCCTTCAGGCTTAAGACTTTAAATAATGTGTCAACCGACCCTTACAGCAGGACGCGCTCACGAGCACCAAGTAGCCTCAGAACGCTCCGTTTCTCTCGGGATTAAGCTATAGAGTAATGTACAATGTCTAGTCTATGCAAAACTTTTGTCATATTCGGCTATGTGAACGTATTATTGGTGCAACATCTTATTGTGCTATCTGAAATATTAGTGGAAAATGTATTTAATTTTTTATAACATCTTATTATGCTATATGGAATATTTGTAGAAAATGAATTTATTTTTTTATTACTGAAATTTAAACCGGTGACGGGTAAAATAAGGGCATGTCACTAAAAACCCGAGAGGGTTGCAGCCGTTGATCGCTTTCGGTGACATGCATCTTTTTTGTCTGTCACTAGTACACACAATACCGGTGACAGGCACCCATAAGTGCCTATCACTGGTACACATACTAGTGTGTCACTGGTTTACATACTAGTGACAGACAAGTGTCTGTCACTAGTAACCTTATACCAGTGACTAGTTATCAATAACAGATGTTTTGTCTGTCACTAATGGGCCTTTTGAGCCTGTCACTAATGGCCTATTCTGCAGTAGTGGATTGAAATACAAAGGAACATCTAAAGATTCGTGGAAACAACACCATAAGAGTTATGATATGTTCGAGTTCTAGAGATTTCAATGATTTGAAATTGTGACGAATAAACAAGTCTTTGTAGCATATTCTTAGGAAACTATGAATACATGTTCCACAAAGGGGAAAACCTGATGTTGTCCTAGGGTTTGATGTGTCTTAATAAAGATACATGTCAAAGAAAGTAAAATTTCGTAACAAGGTACTTTGACCTTATCTCCTGATTGTTGAGTGGCACATCGAAACATTTCGTGAAATCGAACTCTACAAATAGAAGAGAAACTACTGATAATGATCATTAAGTTTCAACGAACACTTTTACAAAATAAAATAGGATTCAAGAATATATTCTGTAATTCAGTGGAATTATATTTTTGATACACTTGTCATGTTATTTGAACAAGACATACCTACGAAATAGAAAGAAGCATGATGGACCTCAATGCGAGAAATAACTAGGAGTCATGAAATCCTGTATTAAGTTACTTTCAAGATTGAAAAGTAATGTGTTACTTGATCTTATTAAGTAAAAAGGTTTACCTAATATTTCTAAATTCCTGCTAAGGTCATAAGAAAGAAATGAAACTTAATGGAAAGATATAAAGCTCGATTTTTCACAAAGGATGTTTCGAAAAATTCAAGGAGTTGACCATAAATGTAGCGATGCTTGAGTCTATTGGATTTACACTAGCAATATATGGATATTGGGAACTCGCAGCTGGAATCCTTAATTTGATGGTGTTCAAAATTTTTGGAATGTCCAAGATTATTGATAGAACTTACATTTGAGTGGGAGCTTAATGGCTTGGCTAAGACTCAATATGTAGGAGACATATTTTGAGTGGGAGCTAAGAGAAATCCCTGAGTCTCATATATGGATGCCATATTTGAGTGAAAGTGTGTCATCATTCTGAAATATATGGATGACATAAATGAATGATGTGATTGGTATTAATAATATTTAAGCTAGTAAATATGGATGAAGTTGAAGAAGTTATTAAATAATGGAATCTATCGACATAGATTGGAAAGTTTAATAAACATTATTTTCAAATGCTTCCTGGACTTGATTCTGAAGATGTTCAGAATGTCCTAGGTAAGAATCTGAAGGATTTCAGAATGGAACAAGGTGAAGAAATAATTTCTTACTTATATGAAGCATTAAGTTAGAATCAGTATTACAACTATGGTTAAAAAGAAAGATATGTGTGACATCTCATATGACTCAGTCATAGGTTCTTCCGTATAACCATATTGTATACTCGACGTAATTTGACCCAAGGATCTAGTTGTAAGAACATTTCTTGAAGTGATTCTGGAGTTAATCGATGAACCATAGTTAAAATTCGTTCTTGAATGGCAAAGAACGAAGTAAGGCACACAGTTTCATATTATGCACTAGGATCTACATAAATATAAAAGTATATTTTGGCTAAAGAAGTTCGAATTCTCTAAGTGTGTTTCCGGATTTTACATGAAAACAGTGAAGCTTAAATTGACTCAATGACCGTCATTGTAAACGAATAGAAACAAAGTCTCACACGTCAAAATGAATACTTTAACCCATTATGAGATAATGGAGGGAATGTCAAAATTAGGAGGAAATTAAAGATTTGCAAAATACATACTGATCTGGTAAAACATATTTGTTTTAGTAGATATGCTCTTCAAGCACTTGAACCTGCTTGGATCACGGCGAGAAATGTAGAAGTAGGATGAAAAGTAATAACACGATATGCACGTTGTGATGGAAAAATATGGGTACGTATATTTTCGGACAAACCCGTTACACTAAGACCGACGGAAACACGTATGGGCTCAGGAAAGGGGTCCCCCAAATATTGGGTAGCCGTTGTTAAACCAGGTCGTATACTTTATGAAATAGGGGGAATAGGGACATGACGATTCTCATGAGCAGCATGATCAATAAACGCATAGGGGGATATGGTTTATGATTAGTAAATTTCAGCTAGATTATTTGTACTCTAGTGTAAGTGGGACACTAAAGGGAATATGCCATAGAGGAAAACAATAAAAGTTTTATTATTCTCATATCTCAATAAGTTTGTAATATTTTCATGTTGTTCTATCACTGCATCAAGTGGAAAAATTGATATAGGTGTGATATAAAACATAAGTCCCTAGTAGTCTCTATTGATACTAGTTCGTTGGGCAACATGATGATCAAGGTTTCCTGATCATGAAGTGATAGCGCTGGTTGACAACGAGGTCATATCATTGGTGAATGATGTGATGGACATTCCTCAAAGATTGCGACATGATCAAGTCACAAAGTTTATCGTTGCAATAGGCAGAAATGAAGTTTCTTGCTCCTTAGATCGTGAGACCATATCACAATCACTACCTCCCGAGGTTACTTTGATGGCACTTAACGTCACTCACTGAAATGGTGATCATAAATGTGTCGTTAGGTATCCGGAGGAACAGGTTGAGGAGACTGCGTCAAGAGCGGGATTTGTTCACCTAGTGATGGGTAAAATACAATTAGGCCGACTTGGTGAGATTGCATCCATATATGTTACAACATGTGACTAGGTCACGTGGATGTAATATCACGGTAACAAGTTGTTGGAGATATGCCCTAGAGGCAATAATAAATGTAGTTATTATTATATCTTTGTGTTTATAATAAATGTTTACAGTCATGCTATAACAGTATTAACAAGAAAACATTAATACTTGTGTGATTTGTAAACTAAATTAGAGTCCCTAGTAAAGCCTCTTCATAATACTAGCTTGTTGGTTAATAAATGATTGTGGTTTCCCTATCATGAACATTGAGATGTTATTAACAACAAGATCATATCGTTAGGAGAATGGTATGATGGACATACTCCTATAGATAAGCGTAGCATAAAGATCAAGTTATTTTAATAGTTCAATTTCTATATGCTTTCTGATACATAGTAACCTAATTCCTTCGACCATGAGATCATGCTTATCACCATCACCGGAAGGATGCTTTGATGACATCAAACACCACACCGTAACTGGGTGGCTATAAAGGTGGCATTCAATGTTCGGAAAGTATGGATTGAGACACATGGATCAAGAGTGGGATTTGTCCATCCATATGACGGATAGATATACTCCGGGCCCTCTAGGTGGAATGTCATCCAATTGGCTTGCAAGCATGTTACTGGCTCACAAGGGATCACATATCACGGGAACGATAAAAGAGTACTTATCAGTAACGAGGTTGAACTAGGTATGCAGAGATACCGACGATCAAAACCTCGGATAAGTAAACTATCGTAAGACAAAGGGAAATTGGTATCGTATGTAAGTGGTTCATTCGATCGCAAAGTAATCGTAGAAATATGTGGGAGCCATATGAATTTCCAGATTCCTCTATTGGTTATTATTCGGAGAATTGTCTCGATCATGTCCGCATAATTCACGAACCTTAAGGAGACACACTCAAGGATTCGATGTTGTTAAGTAGTTATGGAATGATGAGTAAGAGACCGAATGTTGTTCAGAGTCTCGGATGGGATCCGGGATATCACGAGGAGATTCGGAATGGTCCGGAGAATAAGATTCATATAAGGAAAGTCCTGTTTCAGAGTTGGGGAATGATTCCGGTGTTTTCATCGAGAATGTTCTAGAAGGTTCTAGAAGGTCCGGCACTCCGGAGGGGAAGGGTACATGAATGTGTCATAACAATGTGGAATGGTTGCATCATGTACTAGGTGTCATCGCTGAGCAAAATAAAGGGATAAATCAAATCCTAGTTTGAAAAGTCAAACGGCAAGTTTGCTTGGTGGAGGGAGAGTAGGAAACCTACTTGGGGAGGAAGTCCTCCTCCCTCCACCGCCGGCCAAGGAGGCCGACTTGGGGGAGGACTCCCTCCCCCTTGGCCGCGCCCTCCCACCTATAAAAGGAGGGGCAGGGGTGCCCCTCTAAAACTACACCTTGTTCCACCTAAACCCTAACCCTAGCCGCCGGCCCTCCTGCAGCCGCCGCCGCCCTAGGGTTTGCCCTAGCTGCCGACTTGGGGCTCCCCCCTTTCCCTAGACGCCGGCCTAGCCCTCTCTCCTTGGTCCCTCTAAACACTAGATCACCAAGGCCTCTCTCATAGTCCACCATACTCGCTCCGGCTTAAGGCGAAGCCCTGCGAGATCTCCCCTCTACTTCTGGTACCACGCCGTCATGCTGCCGGAATCGCGAGGAGAGTGCTACAACCTCCGCTGCCTGCTGGAACAAGGGAGAGGAAGGTCTTCATCGAAAAGTACGAACGCGTGTGACCATTGAAGCGCCGGAGCAGGCCGGAAGGATCGTCTACGATCTTGATCTCGGCAAGAGTACGACTACATCACCCACGAGAATCCGCTCTCATTAAACACTTTGGAATCTTCGAGGGTGAGTTATTCTATCGACTCGTTGCTACAATCTAGTAGATAGATCTTGGCTTGTTTGTTTGTATGCGGTAGAAATTTTTTGTTTTCAATGTTGCGAACCCCTACAGTGGTATCAGAGCCGTGTCTATATGTAGATCTGTTGCACGAGTAGAACACAATGGTCATTATGGGTGGTGGTGCTTTTATTATCAATTGCTTCTTGTGTGCTTTGCATCTTGCGGTATGATGGTATGAAGCGGCCCGGGCTAACCTTACATGACATCGTTCATGAGACTTGTTCCACGCTCAACATGCAACTTGTATTGCATAAGTGGCTTTGCGGGTGTCTGTCTCTCCCATTATAGTATAGATCCAATTTACAACGGGTACTTGATAGTTCAAACATCAATGTTGTGGTTCTTGTTCGTAAGTTAGATCGACACTTATTGAAAGCCCCAAACCACGTAAAATATGCAAAGAAATTAGAGGCGTCTAACTTTGTTTTGCAGGGGTGTGCTGTGATGTGATATGGCCATGATTGTGATTATATTTGGTGTATGCAATGATCCTTATTGTAAGTTGGCAACCGGCAGGAGCCATATGGTTGTCTTTAATTTCTGTTAAGACTCGCCTGTCTATTCAAAGTAGTTGTAATAGTTAAAGCTGGTGGACGACAACCATGGAGCAGCGTCATTGACCTTGATGCAATGCCGGTGATGATGGAGATCATGTTCGTGCTTGAAGATGGAGATCGGAAGCACAAAGAAGAAAGGCCATATCATATCACATATTATGAATTGCATGTGATGTTAATCCTTTATGCATCTTGTATTGCTTAGTTAACGATGGTAGCATTATAAGATGATCCCTCATGCACATAAATTTCAAGTTCTAAAGTGTTCATCCTTAGTAAGCACCGTTGATAAAGCTTGTTGTTTCGAAGCACCACGTGATGATCGGGTGTGTTAGATTCTGCAAGTGTATACAACGTGAGCAAGCCAGATTTGATCATGCGGAAGCTAAGGTTTGATCTTGACGAGCCTAGCATGTACATACATGGTCTCGGAACACGGATCACAGAAAGGTAAATCATGAGTCATATAGTAGATATGATGAACATGTTGATTGTTCGCCATTGAAGCTACATCAACTCTTGTGATGATCGGTTTTGATGTGGTGGATTTGGTTCGTGTGATCACTAAAACAATGTGAGGGATATTGTTTTGAGTGGGAGTTCACCTAGATTAAATTAACTATTAATTAGAACTCAATTTGTCATAAACTTAGTCTAAACTATTGCAAATATGTTGTAGATCAATGGCGGCCCCTACCATCAATTTTAATGCGTTCCTAGAGAAAGAAAAGTTGAAAAACAATGGAAGCAACTTCGCGGATTGGTTCCGCAATTTGAGGATTGTCCTCAATGCTGGTAATTTGACCTATGTGCTGGATGCACATTGGGTGACCCACTGCGGTGATGCTACCGATGAAGTAAAGAATGTTTACCTCGCTCGGAAGAATCAGTACTCCACAGTTCAGTGTGCTATCTTGTATGGTTTGTAATTGGAGCTTCAGAAAGGTTTGAGAACTCAGACCCACATGATATTGTCCGTGAAATCAAATTGATATTTGAGACTCACGCGGCAGTTGAGACTTATGAGGCTTCTGAAAATTTCTTTAACTGCAAGATGGAAGAGGGAAGCTCCGTCAGTGAGCATGTGCTTAAGATGTCTGGGCACACAATCAAACTCCAAAGCTTGGGTATAGTGATTCCTAATGCTTTGGGGATTTACCGTGTCCTCCAATCACTACCACCAAGTTACAAGAACTTTGTGATGAACTACAATATGCAAAGCATGAACAAGTTGCGTAACTCTTCTCCATGTTAAAATCTGCAGAAGTGGAGATCAAGAAAGAGCACCAAGTGTTGATGGTCAATAATACCACCAAATTCAAGAAAGGCAAGTCTAAGAAAAAGGGACACTTCAAGAAGGGTGGTAAGAAAGTTGCCGCACTGACGAAGAAGACCAAGGCTAGACCTAAGCCTGATACTGAGTGCTTTTACTGCAAGGGAGAAGGTCACTGGAAGCGAAACTGCCCAAAGTACTTGGCGGATTTGAAGAACGACAACATCAAGAAGAAAGGTATATCCGATATACATGTTATTTATGTGTATCTCACTAGTACTCGTAGTAGTGCCTGGGTATTTTATACTGGTTCAGTACTCAAATTTGTAACTCGAAATAGGTGCTGCAGAATAAACGGAAGCTAGCGAAGAACGAGGTGATGATGCGCGTTGGAAATGGATCAAAGGTTGATGTGATCGCGGTCGGCACGCTACCTCTTCATCTACCATCGGGATTAGTTTTATACTTAAATAATTATTATTTGATGCCTGCGTTAAGCATGAACATTATATCGGAATCTTGTTTATTGCGAGACGGTTACTTGTTTAAGTCCGAGAATAATGGTTGTTCGATTTATATGAGTAATATGTTTTATGCACATGCACCTTTGATAGATGGTCTATTCTTATTGAATCTCGATAGTGGAAATACACATATTAATAACATTGAAGCTAAACGTTTGAAATTGAGCGATAACTCGGCCTATATGTGGCAATCGCTGCCTTGGTCACATTGGAGTGAAGAGTATGAAGAAACTCCATTCCGATGGACTTCTTGAATCACTTGAAAGATGCGAAGCATGTCTGATGGGTAAAATGACTAAGACTCCATTTTCTGGTATGATGGAGCGAGCTACTGACTTATTGGAAATCATATATACCGATGTGTGTGGTCCAATGAGTGTAGCATCGCGCGGTGGTTATCGTTATGTTCTTACCTTCACGGATGAGTTGAGTAGATATGGGTATATCTATTTCATGAAACATAAGTCCGAAACTTTCGAGAAGTTTAAGGAATTTCAAAGTGAGGTGGAGAATCAACGTAACAAGAAGATTAAATTTCTACGTTCTCATCGTGGAGGTGAATATCTAAGTTACGAGTTTGGCGAGCATTTAAAGAAATGCGAAATACTTTCACAATTGACACCGCCGGGAACACCACAGCGTAATGGTGTGTCCGAACATCGTAATCGAACTCTTTTAGATATGGTTCGTTCTATGATGTCACTTACAGATTTACCGCTATCATTTTGGGGTTATGCATTAGAAACAACCGCATTCACTTTAAATAGGGCACCATCTAAATCCGTTGAAACGACACCGTATGAATTATGGTTTGGGAAGAAACCTAAATTGTCGTTCCTTAAAGTTTGGGGTTGCGAAGCCTATGTAAAGAAGTTATAGCCGGACAAGCTTGAAACCAAAGCGGAAAAATGTGTCTTCATAGGATACCCGAAGGAAATTATTGGGTATACCTTCTATCATAGATCCGAAGGCAAAATCTTCGTTGCCAAGAATGGATCCTTTCTAGAGAAAGAATTTCTCTCGAAATAAGTGACTGGAAGGAAAGTAGAACTCGACGAGGTTGTTGAACCTTCTCTCGAACTTGCGAGTAGCGCAGCACCGAAAGAAGTTCCTGTGGTGCCTGCACCAATAAGAGAGGAAGCTAATGATGATGATCATGAAACTTCGGTTGAAGTTGCTACAGAGCCTCGCAAGTCAACGAGAACTCGTACCACTCCTGATTGGTATGATCCCGTTATGAGTGTCATGTTGGTGGACAACACCGATGACCCTGCGACATATGAGGAAGCGATGATGATCCCAGATTCCAATAAATGGCAAGAAGCCATGAAATCCGAGATTGGATCCATGTATGAAAACCAAGTATGGACTTTGGTGGACTTACCAGATGGCCGAAAGGCTGTCGAGAACAAATGGATTTTCAACAAGAAAACAGATGCTAATGGTAATGTTACTGTCTATAAAGGTCGACTTGTCGCAAAAGGGTTTCGACAAATTCAAGGAGTTGACTACGATGATACTTTCTCACCAGTAGCGAAGCTAAAGTCTGTGAGGATTTTGTTAGCAATCGCTGCATATTACGATTATGAGATATGGCAGATGGATGTCAAAACAGCATTCCTCAATGGAGACATTGATAAAGAGTTGTATATGATGCAACCCAAAGGTTTTGTCGATCCTAAAGATGCTAACAAGGTATGCAAACTTCAACGGTCCATATATGGATTGAAGCAGGCATCCCGAAGTTGGAATCAACGTTTTGATAAGGTAATCAAAAGTTTTGGTTTTATACAAACTTATGGAGAAGCTTGTATTTACAAGAAAGTGAGTGGGAGCTCTGTAGCATTATTAATACTATATGTAGATGACATATTGTTGATTGGGAATGATGTAGACCTTCTTAATAGTGTCAAGGAATATTTGAATAATAGTTTTTCAATGAAAGATCTTGGCGAAGCAGCTTACATATTAGACATAAAGATTTATAGAGATAGATCAAGACACCTAATATCATTGTCACAAAGTACATATTTGGACAAAGTTCTAAAGAGGTTTGGAATGGAAGATAGCAAGAAAGGGTTCTTGCCCATGTTGCCCAATACGACCTTGATTAAAACTCAAAGTCCAGGAACGACAGAAGATAGAGAAAGGATGAGTAAGACTCCCTATGCCTCAGCCATAGGATCTCTAATGTATGCCATGCTATGTACTAGACCCGACATTGCATATGTTGTTAGTTTGACTAGCATATATCAAAGTGATCCAGGAGTGGATCATTGGACAGCAGTCAAAAACATCCTTAAGTACTTGAGAAGAACTAAGGATATGGTTCTTTCTTATGGAGGTGATGAACAGCTCGTTGTTAATGGTTACACCGATGCTAGTTGGAACACCCATCCGGATGATTCTAAATCACAATCTGGATACGTATTTACTTTGAATGGTGCAGCAGTTAGCTAGAGGAGTGCAAAGCAAAGCGTTGTGGAGAGATCTTCAACTGAATCGGAATACATAGCTGCTTCGGAGGCTTCACAAGAAGCGATATGGATGAAGGAGTTCATTACAGAGCTCGGTGTGGTTCCAAGTGCGCTGGACCCAATGTCTATATACTGTGATAACATGGGCCCATAGCCAATGCGCAAGAACCGAGGTCACACAAGAAGCTGAAGCACATCAAGCTACGTTTTCATGCTATTCGAGAACATGTCCAAGATGGTGACATAAAGATTTGCAAAGTACACACAGATCTGAATGTGGCGGATCCGTTGACTAAACCTCTCTCGAGGGCAAAACATGACCAACACCAAACTCCCATGGGTGTTCGGTATATTACCATGTAATCTAGATTAGTTGACTCTAGTGCAAGTGGGAGACTATTGGAGATATGCCCTAGAGGCAATAATAAATGTAGTTATTATTATATCTTTGTGTTTATGATAAATGTTTACAATCATGCTATAACAGTATTAACAAGGAAACATTAATACTTGTGTGATTTGTAAACTAAATTAGAGTCCTTAGTAAAG
Source organism: Avena longiglumis (assembly GCA_030063025.1). Taxonomy (NCBI): domain Eukaryota; kingdom Viridiplantae; phylum Streptophyta; class Magnoliopsida; order Poales; family Poaceae; genus Avena; species Avena longiglumis. Next base: position 440,547,895 of record CP125975.1, on the reverse strand, counting down.
CCTCTTCATAATACTAGCTTGTTGGTTAATAAATGATTGTGGTTTCCCTATCATGAACATTGAGATGTTATTAACAACAAGATCATATCATTAGGAGAATGGTATGATGGACATACTCCTATAGATAAGCGTAGCATAAAGATCAAGTCATTTTAATAGTTCAATTGCTATATGCTTTCTGATACATAGTAACCTAATTCCTTCGACCATGAGATCATGCTTATCACCATCACCGGAAGGATTCTTTGATGACATCAAACACCATACTGTAACTGGGTGGCTATAAATGTGGCATTCAGTGTTCGGAAAGTATGGGTTGAGACACATGGATCAAGAGTGGGATTTGTCCATCCATATGACGGATAGATATACTCTAGGCCCTCTCGGTGGAATGTCATCCAATTGGCTTGCAAGCATGTGACTGGCTCACATGGGATCACATATCACGGGAACGAGAAAAGAGTACTTATTAGTAACGAGGTTGAACTAGGTATGCAGAGATACCGACGATCAAAACCTCGGATAAGTAAACTATCGTAAGACAAAGGGAAATTGGTATCGTATGTAAGTGGTTCATTCGATCGCAAAGTAATCGTAGAAATATGTGGGAGCCATATGAATTTCCAGATTCCTCTATTGGTTATTGTTCGGAGAATTGTCTCGATCATGTCCGCATAATTCACGAACCGTAGGGAGACACACTTACGGATTCGATGTTGTTGAGTAGTTATGGAATGATGAGTAAGATACCGAATGTTGTTCGGAGTCTCGGATGGGATCCGGGATATCACGAGGAGATCCGGAATGGTCCGGAGAATAAGATTCATATAAAGTCCTGTTTCGGAGTTGGGGAATGATTCCGGTGTTTTCATCGGGAATGTTCTAGAAGGTTCCGGAAGGTCCGGCACTCCGGAGGGGAAGGGTACATGAATGTGTCATAACAATGTGGAATGGTTGCATCATGTGGCATCCCGCAAAAACCACTACTAGAAAATCGCGTTGATTTTGTGCATTGCATCATCATGACATCATCATACATCTATCTGTCTAAAACTATTTTGCTAAAAGCCCTATTTCGTTTTCTATATTAATTCCTCCCTATTACTTTAAATCAAAACACCGGTGCTTCCGGATATCTCAGTTTGTCTAAAAGAAATTTATAAAAGGCTTTTAAAATAAATTAGAAAACCCTAGCCTAAAATATCTAGTCCTAATCCTACCTAAAACCTTTTATACCAAATGACCTACCCGGTCCTATTCTACCCCAGCCCTCCACCTCACCTGCACCAATCGGTGCACGCCACCTCACCCTCTCCCTTCCCCCTAACCTATCCTAGCCCGCCACCTGGCCAACCCCCCCTCTCTCTTTCTTCCCCCTGGCCCCACTCCCTCCCTGGCCCCAGCAACACACACACACCCACCACACACGCACTCACCCACTCCCCAACCCCTCTCTGCCACCCGGTCCCACCGACCCAGCCGGCCCCACCCGCTCACACTCTCCCCACCAACCCCCTCTCTCTCCCCTGCTCGCGTCTTCTCCTCCCTCCTCCTGCTGCGGCAGCGCCACAGGCTCATGAGCCCGACCCCCGCCTCCACCTCCGGATCCGTCTCCTCCCTCCCGCTGGCCTGGCGCCTGGCCGCTCCGCCGCCCGCTCGGCTCCACCTCTCGCAGCCGCCTCCTCGCCAAGCTCCGCCCCGAGACCACCCCTCCGCCCCCACCCGCAGCCACCTCGCCGCCCTCCTCCCCTCCGCAGGCCGCCGGCGCCTCCCCGCCACGCAGGCCGTCGCGCCAGGAGCCCTGCCTCCCTCCGGCCCTCGCCGTCCTGGCCTCCCCGACCTCCTCGCCTCGCCTCCAGGGGCGCCCTCGCCTCCGGTCCTCCACCCCGTCCTCCTCGCCGGCCGTCGGGTCCCCTCCTCCGCGCCCTCTTCCCCGTCCCCGACGACGACGACCCCCCTCCTCACGCCGCGTCGGGATCCTCCCCGCCGCCATGACCGTCCGCGGCCGAGCCCTACTCCGGCGCCCCCACGCCGCCGCACGGACCCGATGCCGCCCCGGCGCCTTGGCCCCGTCGGTCGCCGGCCTCCCCCTCGAGCTCGCCCCTCTCTGCCGGCCTCCCCTGCCTCACCTCCTCCTCGGCCGCCCTCGTCTGCGCCTGCCTCGTCGTGCCGCCTCCCCGTGACCCTGCTCGCCGACCCCCTGCAGCTCCGCAACCCTGCTGTGGCTCGTCGTGGCCGCCCCGATTCTCGTTGGCAGACGCCGCCATGGTGCTGTCGCCTGCGTCGCCCTATCCAGTACCTTGTACCTCGCCGTTTGAACCTCCGTGTGTGCGTGTTTGACCAGCAGCAGACGTGTTTTTCCCCATCGGCAAGATCAGCCTCAGCATGTACCATGTGCCAAGTACGGTCGCGACGAGTTGTTTCACTCTCAAGATCTACCGACGCCAATATCTTCTGATGCCGGTGCGCGGAACCAGACCCGAAGAACCATATCGTACTCGATGGTACCTGTTGCCGTGAACCCAAGTTCTTCATCTCAGATGGCAAGATCATCACGGAATCCGAAGCCCGATCCCGGCGCCCGAAGCTGAGAACCCCGACAAGAACCACGACACGGATACACCAAGTTCTCCATCGAGGACACCAAGGCCGTCGACCTGGAACCGAAGGACGTCAAGCACTGCATCCCGGACGCCAAGACCGTCCCGATACACGGACCCGACAAGATCTTCGTGAAGACAAGATCGGCACCGACCTAGGCGGATCCGATGCGCCCGACGCCGAACCAAGTCCTTCTTCGCGGAATGCCAAGATCTACTCTGTTATCCGAGAACGATCCCGCCGAGACCGAACCCCAGATCCGGACCCTGTCGAACCCCCCCCCCCCCCCCCCCCCCCCGGAACCAAGATCGCCGAACCCTAATGTGTGACCTTAATCCCCTATTTTTATAATAATATAAAACTTGTTGCATAATAATTGTTCATCTCGCATGCATATTGGTGTGGTTTGGGGGCCTTATGCCGATTCACCATATAATTAAATATGGGGCCCATATGCGGGCAAATCTAGTCTCATATTGGCCTCATTTAAACTTGTGTAGCGAACCGGTGCTATCTTTTGCCATGTTAAGACAACATTTAATTTGCGGGGTAGATAAATAACTTGAACCGTTTAATTAATTGTCGGGACCCCGGTTCCGCTTAATATGATCTAATTGCATCGCACCTTCGCCATGTCATACATCATACATGCATCATGCCCGATCTTTTGCCGTAGTATTAAATAGTGCATCCGGTGTTTAATCTAGTGTTTTGCTTCTTCGCGGATAAGGCCGTTGAGTTGATGTGAGCTTCGCCCCGATCTTTGAATGAACCTTCGGCAATGTTTTCAGGCGAGCATCTCCCCCTTTCTACCTATCTTACTTTTATAGTCTTTATTCCCTCCTGTTGATCTATTGCTATCTGTGTTGGGATGCTCTAGCTTTCGTACCCGTGATATCCCTTGCAGCCTTATATTGCCCTGGACACATCCTATTACCTGCTGTTTGGTAGATAGCTGGACTTGCGCGTCGTAGTCGCTTGCTCGAGTGCTGTTGCGTGTCGTCAAGTACCACAGTTGTTGGAGTATTGCCGTGTGTTTATTGTTGGAGATGATCAAGACTTTAATTACTGTTTAACAACTAAAATTGAAGTAGGTAAGCAGAGGCACATGTGGGCAATAGATGTTATTTGGTTGTTAACCGTCCACTTGTGTCCCGTAGGACCCCGAGTACTTGATACCTGTTCCTTGAATATTCGCGCTATCCACATCCGGGAGGATTATGGGACCCCGAGCGAGCTTGATTCATTCTTATTTCTTGGGGCCACAAACTAGTTTGAGGTTTTATTTACTATCCTGTACTTATGCCATGCTTTACGCTTTATTACGATTGTGCGAGAGCACTGTCTTGTTAGGTAAGCGGAGTGTTTTCGCGGTATCGACAAGCCCAGTTTTGGGTTCCCGACGTTTACTGACCATCGCGCAAACCTTGAGTCCGTCTCGAGTCATTAACTTCGCTATGGTGTACTCAATGGGTGGCCCCAAATATTTCTGAATCCTGTGATTGCTTTGTCGTGAAGGCCTCATTGGGTTTTGATTTGGTTTTTCCGAGGTTGATCGAGTGTGTGTTGCTATTTGTGCACCCCTGCAGGGTAAAACTTTCTGAAAGCCGTGTCCGCGGTTATGGACGACTTGGAGCACAGTATCTCGATCATAGACAACTATAACTAAAGTAGTGCTATAAATTTGACTTTATAATGACTAGTAATCAGCTTCACTATAATGGAATGGCTAATTAAAACTGCTAACAATTGCTTGTTTGGGTTGTCGCTTGCTACCATTGTATCTGACTAGTAAGTATTGCAACTATAACGGAATGGCTAAATAAAAGTACCAACAACTGCAGGGTTTTGGGATATCTCATGATAATTGTATTTGACTAGTAAGTATTACAACCTCAACAGAATGGTTAACTAAAACTGCCCACTGCTTATTATATCAGGATGATTATCTATACTTGACTAGTAATTTCTGCAACGATAACTGAATAAGTAAAACTGCCAACTGTCTGAGTTCCTCGGTTGACTTCCTCGTTTGGTCTCGAGGGGGAAACACCAGGATGGGTTTGTTTGATGGTAGTATCAGGTTGGTTCCGAATAGGTCTTTCTTACCCCTCTCTGATAGCCGCCAGTTGTATCGAGTCTCTATAGGGTGTTTAGTGCATGTCGCTGCCGCTTGATCCACCATACCTATGTAGGCGAGGACCGCCAATTCTAGCCTCGCTGCATCTTGGCCTCGATCGACCGCTCTCTCTTTTTCCTTTGCCCTTTGTCGGCACCCCTTTTGTTTAAGTAGGTTTGAGATCGACGTCGTTAGCAGGGTTACCCTTCCGGCTTGGCCTGGGCAGGGTTATGTACGCCATTAGTTATTCTTCAGGGCTCTTAGCCCCATTTGCATCTTGTCCGTAGTCGGACGCTCTATCATTTTCAAGGTGATTTGGATCTTTGTATATTATATCTGTATTCTTGACTCTTGGAGTCGTGTTGTGTATATATCTGTTCTGTGGGTCCCATCGAGGACTGTTGTGTAATGTTATTACTTCGTTTTCCACCCGCACGCAAGTGCCTTTGTGGGCACCTTTGAATCGTTTCTATGCGGGTTTGGCGGGAAGCGCTGAAACTTGCATAGGGCCGATTCTGAGGGTGTTACACATCATGTACTAGGTGTCATCGCTGAGCAAAATAAAGGGATAAATCAAATCCTAGTTTGAAAAGTCAAACACCAATTTGAAAAGTCAAACAGCAAGTTTGCTTGGTGGAGGGAGAGTAGGAAACCTACTTGGGGAGGAAGTCCTCCTCCCTCCACCGCTGGCCAAGGAGGCCGACTTGGGGGAGTACTCCCTCCCCCTTGGTCGCGACCTCCCACCTATAAAAGGAGGGGCAGGGGTGCCCCTCTAAAACTACACCTTGCTCCACCTAAACCCTAACCCTAGCCGCCGGCCCTCCTGCAGCCGCCGCCGCCCTAGGGTTTGCCCTAGCCGCTGACTTGGGGCTCTCCTCTTGCCCTAGCCGCCGGCCTAGCCCTCTCTCCTTGGTGACTCTAAACACTAGATCACCAAGGCCTCTCTCATAGTCCACCATACTCGCTCCGGCTTAAGGCGAAACCCTGCGAGATCTCCCCTCTACTTCCGGTAACACGTCGTCATGCTGCCGGAATCGCGAGGAGAGTGCTACAACCTCCGCTGCCTGCTGGAACAAGGGAGAGGAAGGTATTCATCAAGCCGAACGCAGACCGATCATGGAAGTGCTGGAACGCAGCGCCGGAAGGATCGTCTACACGATCTTGAGATCGGCAAGAGTACGACTACATCACCCACGAGAATCCGCTCTCGTTAAATACTTTGGAATCTTCGAGGGTGAGTTATTCTATCGACTCGTTTCTACAATCTAGTAGATAGATCTTGGCTTGTTTGTTTGTATAAGGTAGAATTTTTTTGTTTTCAATGCTACGAATCCCTACACAAGTAAACAGTACTTGTCGGTAACAAGATTGGACAAGGTATGGAGATACCTTAACGATCAGATCTCGGACAAGTAGTATCGTAGAAACAAAGGGAACTATACTCAAAGTTTATGGTTCAAATGGCATCGTCGATTTGGAATGCACATGGGGGTCATTATGGGCATCCCAGTCCTGTTGTGGATCATTGACACAAGAGGAGTCTTGGTCATGTCTATGCCATTCCCGAGCCGTGAGGGGATCCATTTAAGGGTGCGACGAGCTGGAGATCATCAGTAAGTTAGAATCATAGTAGAGAAAGAGAAGCCAAAATTTTTCTATGGAAAGAGATCCGTTGTTGTTTGGAGAAAGAAAGGAAACCGGAAAATTTCTGGTGGGAGGACCGGAACCGTTCCGAGAGTTCTGAAGCTGTTCGGAGGATATAAAAGGGGAACCGAAAGGTGTTTCGGGTCAAATCGGATTTGGTAATATGTATTTACTTATTAATTAATGTAATTAATATAAATATAATATTTCATCTAATTTGAAAGGGTATTCCACTAATGGGCCAACTTCCCTAGGGAAAAAGGGCCCATGAGGGAAACCGGAAGGGAGAAGGGCCTTGACGCCTAGGGTTGCCCCCTCCCTGTCTGGCGGCCAGGGTTAGGGTTTGGGGTTCCCTAGGGATGCCCCCCTTGGCCGCCGCATCCTCCCCCCTTGGTCGTCGCTTGGATGGCTTGGGGGAGGGGCAACCTTTGCCCCTCCCCCCTATATAAAGAGGCCCCCGTTCTCCCTTGGAGGAACACACAATTGACACGTCAATCAATAGATCCCATGAGTTGGGAACTCCTCCTCCTCTCCAATCTCTCTCTCTAGTTGTCTCCACGCATTGTCACGGCCCAGGGTTGTTCGCACAAGAGAAGATGCATCCACAGCATGCCATTGCGCTACAGGGATTCCATAGCCAGAGATCTAACTTCCGCACGTACTCCCGGCAGGATCGGGGAGACGGAGGTTCTCGTCATACACCGTATGTGTACGAAACCACGAGGTGCAACACTTGCGGCACTTTGGATGTCATGAGCCGGACTACTGCACGGTGATGAAGCATGGGGTGACCTGCGAGGAGCTTCGCGACCTTGAGGTCGGCTACGAGCACGACTACTTCAACCACGTTACCGTCGGAACGTTAACTACTTTCGGACTATAAGGGTATGTATCTGGCCGTTACTGTATTACTAATAGATAGATCTTGGGAATTCGGGGTTCCCGCATAGTAATTTTTTTATTTTTTCCCCGGAACCCCGTCACTCACGGCTCGGGAATGACACAGGCATGATCTCTATCAATGATCGACAGCGGGACCGGGATGCCCATGATAACCCAAGTACATTCTAGAAGACGATGTCGTTTGAACCGTAAACGCCGAGTCTATTTCCTTTTTTTCTTTGATACTACTTGTCCGAGATCCGATCATTAGGTATCACCATACTTCGTTCAATCTCGTTACCGACAAGTACTATTTCACTTGTTACCGCGATATTACATCCTCGTGACCTAGTCACATGTTGCAACATTATGGATGTAATCTCACCAAGTCGGCCTAATTATATCTTACCCGTCACTAGGTGAACAAATCCTGGTCTTGATTCATAGGCCTCAACCTGTACCTCTGGAATACCCAACATATACCTTTATAATCACCATTTTACTGATTGATGTTTGATGTAGTTAAAGAAGCCTCGAGAGACAGTGATTAATATTATCTCATGGTCTAAGGAGTAGTAGACTTCGTTTCTAACTATTGCAACGATGAACTTCGTGACTTGATCGCGTCGCAATCTTTGAGGAATGTCCATCATATCATTCACGTGAATGATATGACCTCGTTGTCAACTAGCACTATCACTCATGATCAGAAAATCTTGATCATCTGTTTTCCAATGAACTAGTATTAATAGAGGCTATTAGTGACTTATGTTTCATATCACACTTGTATCAATGTTTCCTCTTGATACAGTTATAGCACAATATGAAACTATTACAAACTTATTGGGATATGACATAAATAAACCTTTTATTATTTTCCTCTAGGAGACGATGTCGTTTGAACCGTAAATGCCGAGTCTATTTTCCTTTTTTTCTTTGATACTACTTGTCCGAGATCCGATCATTAGGTATCACCATACTTCGTTCAATCTCGTTACCGACAAGTACTGTTTCACTTGTTACCGCGATATTACATCCTCGTGATCTAGTCACATGTTGCAACATTATGGATGTAATCTCACCAAGTCGGCCTAATTATATCTTACCCGTCACTGGGTGAACAAATCCTGGTCTTGATTCATAGGCCTCAACCTGTACCTCTGAAATACCCAACATATACCTTTATAATCACCATTTTACTGAGTGATGTTTGATGTAGTTAAAGAAGCCTCGAGAGACAGTGATTAATATTATCTCATGATCTAAGGAGTTGGAGACTTCGTTTCTAACTATTGCAACGATGAACTTCGTGACTTGATCGTGTCGCAATCTTTGAGGAATGTCCATCATATCATTCACCAATGATATGACCTCGTTGTCAACTAGCACTATCACTCATGATCAGAAAATCTTGATCATCTGTTTTCCAATGAACTAGTATTAATAGAGGCTATTACTGACTTATGTTTCACATCACACTTGTATCAATGTTTCCTCTTGATACAGTTATAGCACAATATGAAACTATTACGAACTTATTGAGATATGACATAAATAAACCTTTTATTATTTTCTTTTAGGGCATATTCCCTTCATAACCATACTGCCGCCTCTAGCGTAGATGGCGCCTGCCGCACATGGAGAAGTCCCTGCCGCCGTCTGGCTTTTCCCTGTAGGTCCTCCAACAGTTGTGGATAGAGAGGGGAGTGGAGGGAGGGGCTCAAGGGCAGGCGGCGGTGATCGCCCCCGTGTCGCCTGGCTAGACGGCGCGGGGGGTAGGGTTCTTTTTGTTCCAAGTCTAAACTACTATATGGTGCTATTTCATCGATTCATCGTGATTAGCTAGCTAGCTAGATGGAGGGTGCATGCGGCGATGGGCTAGGAGGGCCAGTGGCGGCGAGGCAATTCTCGTGAAGAGAAGAATATTATAGAAAGAAAATAAAAAGATTCATGTGTAGTAGAGGTTGGGATTTACAGGTCTGTTCTTTTTGGCTACGTTTCAGACCGTAAAACATGTTAATGGACTGTATTACTATTTTAAGGATCTTATTTTTATAGGCTTGTTTGAGTATTTTTATAGGCTTGTTTGGCTACGTTTCAGACCGTAAAACATGTTTTTAATGGACTGTATTACTATTCCAAGCCCACAACGTCTGAGCTTTCCCTCAAAAAAAGAGCAGCGAGATCCGAGTTTTCTGTGTCCTTTATGAAATATAATTTTACAAATTTATAAATCCCAAACTTATAATCAAAACTTAGAATAATATTTTATTTTGTATATAAAACGAATAAATATTTTAGAAAAAATATGTACAGCGCAAATGGTTTGTTAGTCCATTCTGAAATTAAATATTTCCCCTTAATCCCCTAGTTAGGGTGCACGTGCTGCCAACGACTAACCATATAATTTTAAATTATTTTTGTTATAATATTATTTTAGGGAAATGGTATTCGCAACTAATTTTTAAAGCATACATAATATGCACATATTACTTGCACTCCTATGAAAAATTTGAATGTATTTTCTCAAAACATCCCATAAGGAAACGTGGACGATCATGTTAACTTTGCATCATGTCACTTTTCTTTTGTTGCATAAAATTCTTTTGTTGCATAAATATTTATGTGGCATTTTTATTTGGTTACATGTTTTTTTGTCTCTATATCCCCTTTCCTTATTCCTTTCCTTTTATTACAAGTTACTTGAGTGTACATCATTGTTAAATACACAAAATATATTTTCCATATTTATTTTAAACTTCCTCATATGTATGCAATAACGACCCTCTTATTTTTATATTGGAAACACTCCCTTTATCCCAATATTGTAAATCCAACATTTTTTTTTAGTATGGTCATATGAAAAGTCTTTTGTTCAAAACGTGCAGGAATCTCTCTCTCTCTCTCTCTCTCTCTCTCTCTCTCTCTCTCTCTCTGCCATCAATTCAAAACAGGAATCAATTTCATATTCAGATCAAATTAAAACTCAAACAGGAAAAGGAAATCAAAGAAATTGAAAAATCTAACCTAACCAGGCCAGCTTTTGCTTCTTAGCCTGCTACGTCTTTAGGCCCACCCACGGTCCATCAACACATTCCTCCTTTTGACTATAACATCTTCTCCCAGGCTCAAAGACGCCATCCACCATGGAGCCATCACCTCAACAATTTGATCAACACAGTGACTACATCACGCATGCCACTATCTAGAATGAGTACACCGCGCTCATTTTTAGCTACACTGACACTGATATAAGGGCTATCATCTCATCCGAGCTTCTCTCATTGGCTCCCTCTCAAGTCAATGCTTTCTTCTTGAACTCCAGTCTAACCATCTGCGACACTCTTACTGTTTGCATCACTACCTATGCGACTATATGGTTGTTACAATAAATCACGACTATTTCACATTTAGTAGTTTAGGATTGTAATCTGAAGCTAACTCAGCTAGGCTTTTTTACTCCAAGTCGTGTACTCCATATAAACAACCCACGAGGATCAATACAATATAATCAGTCGTTTCTACCACGTCCTATTGTCTGTCACTCGAATTAACTAACAATTCCATGGGACAAAGAACGGAACGAGAAACCATGCCAAAAATTTCCCCAACTTGTATTTGGATAGGATTTTTTATACATTTGTAAGTGCAACTGGAAGGCTATCTTTAATTTTGGAAGTAACACATAAACATATGGGAAAACACAAGTACGACAACTAACAAATTTAGCCTTGCAAATGCGTGTGTCACAAGAAATGAGCCTAGCTCACTTGGTTCGGGAAGTGGACGTACAACCTAGCCATCCAGGTTTAAATTCGCATGGATACAGATTTGAGTTCTTATTTTTCTAAAACAAACTCGTCTTAGAGGCTTTCCCTACCACATTCCTTTCAAAAAAAATGTGTCGGTCACAAAGCTAGCTTTTCTTAGAAATAAACAGATGAAGTAGTCCCTGTCAAGATCATCATAGTATCTATAATATTAGTATATTTTGTAGTCCCTCCGATCCATAATAAATATCGTTGATTTAGTGCAAAGTTGTACTAAATCAGCAACACTTATTATGGATCGAAGGGAGTAGAAAATTCATAATACTCATTGTCTTCTAAGTTTTACCTATTATATACATACAAAATATGAAGCTCTATAGTATCAAAGCAATATCAATATCTTCTAGAAAAATCAATCTCAATAAATTCATCATGAGTTATATTTTCATAATGCATTCATTTAATATTGTCTCTTCTATATATTTGGTTAATGTTAATATAAGATTAGACTTTTATGTAAATTTATATGTATTCTATTTTAGGTCAGAGAGAATATATACAGTACTGCAATATACTTGATCATAACGCTACTGCTATTGCCTTTCGGATCGAATAATGGGTCGATCGGATATGTCTTGATAAGAGTAGATATTTTCTTAGAGATTATCTTAGGCCGCTCCTTTCATGCACCAACTGGTCCTCACACGGAATGAGTTTACAATGAGTCTGCAGCCTGTAATTGAGTTGGTTCTACAGAAGTCAGAGGCCAAACTGTTCTCCGCTTGATATAGGTAGTTATTGAAGTTTCATTATAAGATTCCACATTGTATTTCCATGCTACCGACCTCGCTATGTGCTGGACGCATACTCGAGGAGCAAATGAAGAACTTGATTAGGCAAACACCTACAGTACGTAGTTTAAAATGAGCAAGAGGCAAAAGACAGCCCACTGCAATGCATGGGAATGTTGTGAACTGTCACGCATAAGCTCGGAGTATCTTAATTCCACTCGATGATAACGATCTCTAACTTCAGATCTCGCTGGCTACAAAACCTGCAACATGCTCAACTAGTTGGTTGTGGCATGTTAAGGGCGCGTACGTACACCAATGTTTCCCTGAAACGAGCCTACACCACGTGCTATTATACCTCATGAAGAAACTAAGTTGGTTCACAACAAACCATAGAAACAACGTTTATCAAGAAGAGGAAAAAAGACGAATTCAGTGAATGAACAAAGATAACACAATAATTAAGCTCCAACAGCCTTCTCCATGTTCCGTGACAGCTAGATCAATGTATGTGTGCTGTATGCTGATGAATTATTACTAGTCCATGTCAACTCAAATGATACATCCACCTAAGCTAGGAACTTTCAAGTACTAGTAATCTTATCAAGTTATCTCCATACATGCATGTATAAATAGCCCTTCGCCACGAACAACATTCTTCATCACCTCTCATCAGCTCATTCTAGTCTGGGTCGTAGACAAAGTCTTGTTAAGAGCTGAACAAGACACAATGGCTTCAGCTTCGCTTAAGCTTTCCATTGCGCTGACATGCGCATTGCTCTTGTCGTCAGCGTGCCATGGCCTGGAGATTGGCTACTACAAGAAGTCACGCTCCCGCGTGGATGCCATAGTGAGGGACGAGGTGAAGAAGTTCGTCTACAAGAACGCTGGCATCGGCGCCGGGCTCATCCGCATGTTCTTCCACGATTGCTTCGTCCAAGGATGCGATGGCTCCGTCCTCCTGGACCCAACGCCGGCCAACCCGCAGCCCGAGAAGCTGAGCCCGGCCCTCCCAACTTCCCCAGCCTACGTGGCTTCGAGGTGATCGACGCGGCAAAGGACGCCGTCGAGAAGGCGTGCCCAGCCCTGGTGTCGTCTCCTGCGCGGACATCATTGCCTTCGCCGGCCGTGACGCGGCCTACTTCCTCAGCAGACTCACGGTCAAGATCAACATGCCGGCGGGCCGTCGGGACGGCCGCATTTCCAACTTCACCGAGGCCCTACAGAACCTGCCTCCTCCATTCTTTAACATCACTCAGCTCATCGCCAGCTTTGCCGCTAAAGGGCTCGACGCAGAGGACATGGTGGTTCTTTCGGGGGCCATACCATTGGGGTCTCACATTGCTCCTCCTTCGTCTCTGACCGCCTCGCAGTCCCCTCCGACATCAACGCCGCCCTCGCCAGCGTCCTGAGGAGGCAATGCCCCGCCAACCCGACCCCAGCCAACGACCCCACGGTCAACCAGGACGTGGTAACCCCCAACGCGCTCGACAACCAGTACTACAAGAACGTCCTCGCACACAAGGTGCTCTTCACGTAGGACGCCGCCCTTCTCACGACACCGGCGACTACACAGATGGTGCTTGACAATGCCAACATCCGTGGACTATGGGAGAAGAAGTTCAAGAAGTCTATGGTCAAGATGGGTGCCATTGGAATCAAGACCGGATACCAAGGCGAAATCAGGAGGAACTGCAGGATCGTTAACCGCTCCTAATGAATCATCATCATCACCGCATCCCATATATTTGTGCACTTCACAGTTCTTTGTACTCGGGGATCACCTGCGACTTGTGATTCCCGTTGGATTCCACACGTGTGATTTGTTGTTTGAACGGTTCAAATTCTTTGGCAGCATGTTGGTATGTTTCTTTTGATCAGGTTTACTGGAGAATGGTTCAATTCCTTCTCGATTTTTGGGTCTTGCATCGCGGCTGGCACCCTCAGTCCATGTAGATCATTGCGTAGAGCAACATTGGCAAACGTGACGTGACGGACGGGTGTCGCACGAGCGAACAAGCCGGTTTTAGGCTATGTTTGTTTGAGCTTCCGTTTCAGCTTTTGGTTCCAAAAGCACTTGATGCAAACTAGGAGCAGCGAAATGAAGAGCAGAAAGCTGGTCACGAGCTGCTTTCTCCCCGCTTCCCGAGTTGGACCAGACCAAACTCCTCAACAAAACAACTGCTTCCACCTGTCTCCCACACCCACTAATTTCCCCTCTGCTGGGTTGACCCCATCATCGGCATGCGCCGAGCGCGCCACCACGGCCAGCACCGATGACCAGAGTCGCGCCAGCGCCGCCTCCCGGAGCTTCCTCGCCGGCTCGGGGGTTCCTCGTCCCACGGCAACGTCCGCCACGGAGGGCGTGGAGACGGCGAAGCTGCTGGCACCGGAGCCTCCACCGCCGCCGCCTCGTCTTCCACCTCTTCGTAAACGCCGGCCGGACGTTCTTCCTGCGTGCTGAGCGGCGGGCCATGTTTTCCCTGGAGCGCGGATGCGCGGGCTCGCCGGCCATCCCCTGGAGCGCGCAGATGTGCAGGCTCAACGGCTGTTTCTTGGAGCGCGCAGATGTATCTGGGCGTGGGGCGTGGGGCAGCGGCGGTTCCTGGGCGTGGGGTGGGGCGGCGGTTCCTAGACCGGGTCCTGTTCGTTTAGGGATGGTGCTCCCGAGCTGTTCGTCCAGTCCAGGGGCTTCTATCTGGCTCGAGCGCCCTCAGACTCTGCACGCATGGATGCTTGATGGATGGATACTTGTTGTATGTACGCATGTATGATTGATGGATGTTAAAGGATGTATGTATAGATACGCAAGCCTGCTGTCCAAAGGAAATTCAGTTCTCTATGCTATAATAACATAGATACTCCATCGATTTGGGATTATAAGTCCTACGCGCATACCTAAATTGTTAATTTAACCAATAAAATATAACTCATATATTACAAAAGTTATACCATTAGAAAATATAACCTTTAAAGTTTCTAATGGTATAATTTTTATGATATACTATTTATATTTTGTTGTTTAAATTGACAACTTAGTTATCCGCGCGAGACTTATAATCCCAAACGGAGGGAGTACCTCGTGGATGGATGTAAAGACACATGCCTGCTGTTCAAATAATCTAGGACAAATTCTAAAATAAAGCCTAATCAATAACTTCAAACTTATTCCGCTGCAAAGCCTGTTCAAAAATATTTTAACAAAAAACATGTGAATGTAGATAATTCATCTCCTAAGCATGTCGAACATAGTATTTAAGTAAAACGGTTAGAAACAGCTAATTCATATTAAATCAACACTAATATAACATTTTCTGCACTCAGGGCTATTTTAGATATTTTATTTTCAAAACCAGCAGCAGCCATCAAAATCACTCTTGCCAAACACCTAATATCTGCTTTCAACGACTACTTCCTACGGCTGATTTTTAACAATTGATTTTTCACGGCCGATTTTCAACAGCTGCAGCCCAAACAAACACGCCCTTATACTACTGCGAGTCGGAAAGGCGACCCTCTGCATGTCAGCCTGTAACTGAACACGGCTGTCCATGGCGCCGTGGCCCGAGCCCATTTAATTTCGCTTACTGGACACCCACGGGAACGAGTAAAGTTAGCAGGACGGTCACGGCTTGTTCGCTACCGCCGCTGCTTTTGCGCCAGATCGAGATCTCAGGTCCTCTGCCTCGGTCGACTGCAAGGAGTCAGACGATGGAGGAAGCAGGCGCCATGACCGGAGCCATTCCTCCTTCGATGTTTCCTTCCCCTACTCGTCCCCTCCCTTCCCCTCACACTCCCACCTGTACAACCAACACCGCGCTGCCGCCTGGCCCGCCCCAGATCGTGCTCCATCAGTCCTCTCCCCCGATCGACCGCAAGGAGCAAGGAGGCCAGGCGGGCGGCGATTTGGAGCAGCAACTATAGGCCGGCCTTATCCGTGTGAAGATGGAGGCCGCTAGCGATGTGCTTAGGTCACGCTCTTTGTCCAAGAAGAAGAGGAAGAAGGTAAGTCACTCTCCCCCTCTTGTGTAAATTCAATCTCATCACTTGCACGGACAGATATTTGATGTTATATTGGTGTACTAGCGAGAAAAACCATAGACATTGACTACTACTATTAACTAAATCTTGGCCTATGTTTGATCTTAGTTCAGAAAATTAGTGGTGAAATTGAGATTTATTTTCAATTTTGATGCACATGAAGTTTTGATAGGATTTATTTTCAAGTTTGATTTATACTTGCGAAACTTGTAACTATACCAGTACAAATGTCCACATTCTGTAGTCTGCACTGGAATATCAAAGGGAATTCATCCGAGAGGCTATTTTTGTGAAGCCTCAAAGTTTCAATTGACATAGACAGTTGCATCTCAAAGCTTGAATCACTATCTCATGAGGGTGTGTTAGATGGGGCGATTCCTGAACTTGATCCCTTATTTTCTGAACATCGAGGGAACTGACCTGTTATCATATTATTTCCAATGTCAAGCAATGTCATGAACTTCATTTGGCATAATGCTGCTGGGATAGTGCCTGCGAAACGGTTCTCAAAAACATACAAACTATCTATAGATTATTTGCGATCTGACATTTAATGGTAGAGGCCTTGGCAGGGAATTTTTTGAGAGATCCAAAATCATTATTTCCTAAGGTAGCTGTGATACCGAACCATTGAATCGATTTGAGCTTAGATCTAAGAAATTTGTGTGCATCTGTCCAAAAGTAGCTGGTAATGTGCCACTGATGTTATTGTAGGAGAGATCCAAAACTTCAGCGTTTTGGGCAAAATGAGTTGCTCTCTTTCTCCTGTTGGTCATACCTCTCTGTTGTCATGACCTGCATACACATATGTTTCCGCTGGAAGATCTTATTCTCTGTTGTCGTATAGTTTTGGGCAAAATGAATTCCTCTCTTTCTCCTGTTTGTTGTCCACATTTGTCTTCTATACTCTGGTCCATATTCCTTAGTTTACCTTATTATAGACCTTTACATGAATGTTTGAAAGTAACAATGTAAAGAAAATGAATGCACTATGCATTACTCTATTCCTTGATCCAAAGGATTTTTGCATTCTCTACCCTTCTGACTATAAGTTGTAATTCTCCAACGTAGGATTCATACATGTTGGTTCCCTCTTCTTCCGATACACATGTTTTAGGATAGAGATAACTAATGGTATTTTCCTTTTCTTTTGCTGGTTTGGGAAAGAGATTAGAAAGTTGTCGTACAATTTCCTTGGAGACAAGAAAAGAATACAACTGACATTTGATAAAATACTGTTGCCCCTATTATTAGACTTCCTATGTACACAACCTAAGCTTCTAGTCGATAACCTAAGTTATATGGATACTCAACAAACGTTGTTACTATTGCATATTGAGGCTGGTCCTGAAGACACATTCATCAGTAGTGCATCCCTGACATGAACTGTTGACTATACTATTAGTCGTTCATACATGTAAGAATATTTTTATCTTACTTTTATCTTAAATTGTGTGGGGAGCCGCAGGAGTCCGGCGATGCCTGTGTTGAGTGGAAATTACCAGCGAGATCCGCGTGGAGCAGCGGGACGGTAGTGAGATCCCTATCTCTGAAACCGTAGGGTAAAAAAGGCCACTATGTCATGCTAGTGAAAACTCAAGAGCAAGAAAGGCTGAAACTAATGCAAAAGTAAGTTCATCGTCTGTTCTTGTTATACTATATAACTAATTTATGGAAGTTTGATTCTGCTAGTACTGATCATGAGATGCTAACAATGTAGTTATCTTGTTCTAAATGCGGGTTGTAGTGACACAATTACAGAACTCCAAAACTGCAGGAACAAAGATGTCTCCTGTCGTTTCTAGGTCTCCTGTAATGAATAAGTATGCAAGAAAGAAAGCACACTTATATGCAAGATCTCCTAATTTTCATGCAAGGTCTCCTAATTCACAAATAAGGTCTCCAAATTCATCTGGGACTTTGAAGTCCCCTTCTTTGCATGATCTCTCATCTGCTCCTGCACATGGTATTCAAACTACTTTGCATGGTCCATCAGCTGCTGGTACTAATGATAACTACTAACCTCCATCACATGCTCTCAAATACGAACACTAATAATACTACTTGGATGGCAATATTTGAAAATCTTCATACGTGTAGGCTCCAAACACAGACCACGGAAGTTAACCTCTATCGTTTGGAATGATGCGGAGCCGATATACATTCATGGATTTCTAATGCAAGGACGATGCAAGTACTGCAGCATTGTGCTCCCATCCTCTAAGGTCTCAGGTACCATTCAACTTGCTAGACACATGAAGATGTGTGAGGTCAAATGTTCAATGGATGGGGTGATTCGGCAAATTAAAACCTCTGATGAAATAGACCCTAATTTGAAATTTGACCAAACAACATCTAGGATTGAACTTGTTAAGTTAATTGTCTTGCATGGGCTGCCCTTCTCATTTGTCGAGTATGCTGGTTTTAGGAAATTTTGTGCATCATTGAATCCTTGGTTCAAGTCAGTCAATAGAAATACTATCCAAAAGGATTGCATGGATAGGTGTATATGCTCTAGCATTAATAGATGCCACTCACTTTGGCCCTGTCCCGCTAACTACGAGTTCTCACATTTAGTCAGCAACATATGAACTGTGTGTGTCCTTTGTAAAAAATTGAATCTACCAAATTTATAACTCCCAAACCTATCATCAAAACTTTAGTATCATTGCATATACAAAACAAATGAATATTTTAAGGGTAAAATATGAAGTGCAAATGGATTATTAGCTCATTCTACATAATTCAAAGTTTTTGTTAGTTTATAAATATGATTAAAATTCTTCAAATGTTGTACGACAATAGCGGAAGACAAATAAAAAGTAGCACTAACCTTTTGAAGTATCCACGCAACTCACAAGAATTACACATGTACTTTATATGTTCCTAGCAAACAATACATTTATATAGTTTATAAGTTCCAAGGAAACAATACATTTATAATGGATATTGAAATATTTATGAAAAATGTTCAGCATTCAATAAAAATTATTCATGTACCTCACATGAATTGTTCTAAATTCCGCAATCCTTAATTTCCATATTAAATAATATAGAATAAGTTGTTCTTTTAAAAATCTAGGCCCTTGCTCTAAATTAAGATGAAAACGGGAAGAAATCAAAATGTGGAACAATAAAATAAATAAGTAGAAAAAAGTGAAAATGGCATGACAAAGGTATAAAACTAAAAAAATACTCAAAAAACAGAACCTGGAAATCTAAAGTCAAATGCTAGAAATCCGCTGGCTGGTATGGTTGATTATTAGTCGGGTCGGGGCCGTCGGATTCATTTATGTGAAAAAATCTGGAGTGTTTGATTAACGTTGCAAAAAATTCAGGAGTGCAACATTTTTTCTGCGCATGTAACATCATTTGCAATACTTTTTCCTGAATCAATAAAAGCTTATGACGTGTAGCACAAATGTTGTAGCACTTTAAGCACAAATATGTAGCAAAAACCAACAACGTATGTAACAAATCTCAATTTGGTTGTAGCAAAACATGAAAAAAACATGTCACTATTTGCTACATTTTCAACACATTCATGTTTAGCAAAAATCATAAGTGCTTGTAACAAGTTGAAATATCATATGTAACATTCACATACCTTGGAGAAAACATTATTTAGAATACACCTAAAATAATGTATCATTTTTCCTGGGCTTACACAACAAAAATGATAGTAATTTGCCACAATATCAAACACCTTTTGCAACATCAAAAAATTCCCCAAAACAACTGAACTCCACCATCACCTAACATGTCATCTCTGAGCTTGCCTAAGATGAATCAGACTTATCAGAGCCAGATCAAGCGACCTTGGAACCATCCACCTCGGTCCTCATCTTTCCCTAGCTATGTGTGTGCAAATGGCTTGAGATCGGAGCTCCATTCACGGGGATCCATGGCTGAGGTAAAAAACACTTTGGGGTCCCCATCTTAGAACTCATGTTGGTGGGGGTAGCCTTGGATGTGTGGCAACGACGGATAAGAGGCGCTCAACCTGGGGACGCATGGCGATGCTTGGACAAGGACGCACGATGGCAACTGTCAGCAAGCCTACATGGAGACGGTGCATTCCCTCCCGTGGTTGGTGGGGAAGGTGCATGCGAGCAGTGTGTGGTACTGGCGAGGAGCAATGTGTGTGCGGTTGTATGCGTTGACGCCTTAAGTGCGAAGAACAAGAGAGACCGAATGATGAATCAATCAGTTGGTTTAAAGAGTTTTACAAAGTGAAAGAGACATTAAAGTAGCTAAAAAGAATATATAGTGACATGATCTTGAACCAATATCCTCCTGACAAAATGATACGCTGGTGCCTGGTAACATATTATTTTCTTTTTGAGTGTAACGACCGAAGCTTTATTAATTGTTGATCAAAATGTTTACAGGAATACTTAGATCAGGGGGAGGATTTAAGACCCAAACATGTCGGCCCAATTCTAGAGAAGTGACCGATCTTGCTAAGTTTTGAGCCTCCACATTTTCTTTGCATCGCTCGTGGTTGAATATAGCCCTTCGAAACTTTAGACTTCGAGTACTAATCTCCTTCAAGATCATTGAGTGCAGCCCCATGGCAGGTCCTGTTGGGCCACGCGGAGATAAAATAAAATTTTCCTCTAACGTGGTGATCCCAAGATCTAGCTGAGGTAGAAGGCCACGAGGTTTACCACTAGACGCGCGGTTGCGGATTACTGATGAAGCGCGTCAGTTGATGCAGTGCAGTCCTCACGATCCGATCGTCCTGGTGCTGATCGCACAACACCTCTGCTGGTATCCACACGTACAAGGAGGCGCGTGGGCGAACTGCTAGGTTAGATTCTGGCCGGACTGCTTGTGGAGCTAGGGTTTCCAACACATGGAATGACCTAACCGAACAACGATTAACCTTTACGGGTTCTGTGCTCCACTATATATAGGGAGTGAGCGTGGGCTCGCTTTCGCGACCCATTCACTAAAGCTCATATAACACTAGTCACCGTGAGTCCAACTCACTAACTCAGTCCTAATCTGGTTTAGGTCCAACCCAACGATTATATGTTCGATCCAATCCGAACTTGCTCCCGCTCTTAAGTGTGTGACCCCACGGGCTCATGGCTACTTGGACACGATTGAGTCCGACTCATAATCGATCGATCGGTGGCTCCTAGCGAGCGTCGACTCCCAAATACCAAAGAGTCATGACGACTTGCCTTTCCAATGCGACTTACGTCCGAGTCCCTTTTGCCTCACGATATACCTTGTCAGACTATAGGCGAATATATGTCATCCCTTAAATAGTCCGACTCTCTTCTAGATCCGAGACAAGTGATTCACCCGACTAACTCTTAGTCGATCGCCTCGGTTAACACTTAACCGAGTCGTGCATGGCCATGCTTTCCGAATCATATCTCACGAGAGGGCCCAGAGAATATCTCTCCGAGTGGAGGGGCAAAATCCCATCTTGGTTATTCACATCTCGCAGCTTGATTCTCAGTCGATCCGAACCCTGCCTTTATAACTGCCCAGTTACGGATCAGCGTTTGACAGAACCTAAGTCGGTGATCCTCAACTCGGACTATGCAACAACCTCAGGTCTAAGGATTACATTGATTGAGATATACAAATGACAGCTTAGTTCGTTGTACCTCAATATGGGTCAATCCGACTCGCTAAACTCTTTAGCCTAGTCTGTGTAAGTTGGAATAGCATCTCCATGCCCATGACAAGTGGAACCGAGTCATCAAGCCAACTTTCACATTGGTCTATGTTGTGTGTCCAGCACAACCTCAATGACCAAGGATATTTAGTACAAACAACATGAATGCATAGTTCCACAACTGAATCACATATTCAATGATACACATCTGATGTTTATACAAGGACTACTTAATAACTTTATGAATACAATGGGAAATATCATCATACATGATTGCCTCTAGGGCATATTCCCAGATCTCCCACTTGCACTAGAGTCAATCTTCCGACATCACATGTCTAGGCATCTAATGCCCATGGCTCTCAGTGCGCCTCATGCTTGGTGGGGTACGGCTTTGTCAACGGATCCGCAATATTTGCATCCGTGTGTACCTTGCATAACTTGATATTACTCTGATCCACGAACTGGCGAATTAGGTGGTACCGCATGAGTATGTGCTTGTTCTTCTGGTGTTGTCTAGGTTCCTTGGCTTGTGCAATAGCACCATTGTTGTCACAATACACGTCCAACGGATTGGACGAGCCACGAACCACACCAAGATCCATGAGGAAATTCCTCATCCAAACAGCTTCCTTTGCTGCCTCCGGCGGCAATATACTCGACCTCTGTTGTGACGCATACGCCTCTTGCTTGGAACTTTTCCAGCTCCAGCACCTCCGTTTATAATAAACACGTATCCGGATTGCGGCGAGAATCATCAGTCGGTGAGATAACTCGCATCCGTGTAACCCTTTACACTGAGTTCATCTTCACCACCATAAACCAAGAACATATCCTTAGTCCTTCTCAAGTACTTTAGGATATTTTTAGCCGCTGTCCAGTGGATCTCTCCAGGATCAGCCTGGTATCTGCTCACAACACTTAGAGCATAGGAAACATCCGGCCTAGTACAAATCATGGCGTACATGATGGATCCGACTATAGAAGCATATGGAATCGCACTCATCCGACTTCGCTCATCAGTTGTCGAAGGACACTGAGTCTTGCTAAATCCAATATATGGGACATCGGTAAGAACCCCTTCTTAGACGATTCCATGTTGAACTTCTTCAACACTTTGTCCAAATAAGTACTTTGACTCAATCCAATGAGCCTCCTTGATCTATCTCTATAGATCCGGATTCCGAGGATGTATGTTGCCTCACCCAAGTCTTTCATTGAGAAACTCCTTTCCAATGATTCCTTGGTTTCTTGCAACATCTGGACATCATTTCCAATCAGTAATATGTCATCCACATATAAGATTAGAAAATTTACTTTGTTCCCACTAAACTTCTTGTACAAACAAGAATCATGATCACTCTTGATGAAGCCAAACGATTTGACTACCTCATCAAAGCGAATATTCCAACTCTGAGATGCTTGCTTCAACCCATAAATGGATTTCTGAAGTTTGCATACCTTGTCAGCATTAGACGGATCGACAAAACCCTCGGGCTGTATCATATACACGTCCTCGGTTAAATTTCCGTTAAGTAAAGCCGTTTTGACATCCATCTGCCATATCTCATAGTCGAAATAGGCCGCTATAGCTAACATGATCCGAACTGATTTAAGCATCGCTACGGGCGAGAAAGTCTCGTCGTAATCAACTCCTTGAACTTGTCGGAACCCCTTGTGGCATCCCGCAAAACCACTACTAGAAAATCGCGTTGAATTTGTACATCGCATCGTCATCTTCATGCATTGTTTGACTGCATTATTTGAAAAGCCTAGTTTTGAATTGTACAAACCCCTCTTATTTTCAAACACCAAAACCCCGGGCGCATCGGACAATTTATTTTATCTAAAAACTAATTGCAAAGTGGTTCTGTTTTAATTTGAACAGAAACAAACAAACACAAAAGCTAAAACAGCCCCACCTAAATCCTATTTACACCCAGAACTATCCTACCCACCTCTCACAGGCCGCCACCTCACCTCTCACCCAATTCCTACCCACTCTGCCAACTCAGCAATCCACCTCTTTCCCCTCTCCCTTTTCTCACCCTAGTTCTATCCTACCCTCTTTCCCTCTTCCCCACCGACACATGGACCCCACCCAGACAGCTCCCACCTTCCCCTGACCCGGACCCCATCCCGCCTGGCCACGTGGCGCCCTGCCGCGCGCCCCCACGCGCCCTGCCCGCGCCCCCCACGCGCCCTGCCCGCGCCTCCACACGCCCCAAACGCTCCGGCCGGCCACCCGCGGGCCACGCCAGCCCGGCCCTGGACCCGGTCCTCCTCACCCCTCGATCCCGGACCCACCCCTTGCCCACGCTGCCCAGACCGACCCCCACGCCCCCGACCCCACCCGACCGTCTTCCACCTCCCGCCTCCTCCTCTCTGCAGCCGCCCCGCAGCTCCCTCTCCCTCCTTGGTCCGCCCCTTCCTTCCACCTTCCTCCAACCTCCGGCACCCCCAGCTCGCCCGCTCCACCCGCCGCCCGCGGCCTTGCACCGCTGCCCGCCTCGCCAGACGCCCGGTCAAACCCGCGTCGCCGCGCTTCCGGCCGCCGGCCCAGCCTACCCCGCCGCCTTCCAGACCCCACCTCTCGCCCAGCCCCGCAGCCGCGGGCGCCTCGTCCCGCGCGCTTCGCCGCCCGGCCGCCTCGGCCAGCGCGCCCTCGCGCATCCGGCCCGCCCTCGGCCGCGGCAGCGTCGCCGCCGCCTCAGCTTCGTCTCCGCCGCCGAGCACCGCGGCGCTCGTTCGTCCCGGCCGGACCGCGCTGCGCCGCCCCCTCGTTAAATCCCGACCGGACCTGCGCCGCGGCGACCCACTGCGCCGCCCCGCTCGCCGCCAGGCCCGCTCGGCCGCGCCCGCCGAGCCCGCAGCGCGCCGAGCTCAGCGAAGCCCGACCCGTCCCTCGAGCGGTCAGCGCCGCCTCGAGTCCTCCCCGCGGTCCCCACATCTTCGCGGGCCCGTCGTTCGACCGCGGCGCTGCTGCAGGGCCCTGGCTGCGTCAACCTCGCCAGCTAGCCTTCGCCGTCGACTGCGTGAGCCCGGTCGTTCCGCACCTTCGCGGCGTGCCTCCGCCCAAGCTCGCCATGTCGCTGCCATCCTGGAAGTCTGCTGCCGCCAAGGACCAAACCAAGTTCTTCGGCGCCGTGAAGCCCGGGAGCGGAGAGAACCCATGGCACCAGAAGATCCCCGGATCCGATAACCCGAAGGCTATGCCACGCAAGAGCTTCTCCTCGGAACCCGAAGACCCTCGACGAGATCTCCTACATGGAAACGGAAACCCGGATACCAAGGACGTCGAAACGAACACAACGAGCTCTCCCTCGCGGACGCCAAGTACTCCGGCACGGAACGACAAGATCTTCTGCCTGGAACCCGCATGATCGCCTGCTCGGAGCAACAAGTACTCTGCCGCGGAGCCCCAAGACCACCGACAAGACCGTCGCGACGACAAGAACGCCATTGGCCCGGAAGAATTCGACACGCCCCGACACCGAGACCACGGCGACGACAAGATCGGCACCGACAAGTGAAGTCAGAAAACATCAAGCCCTTCGTCCTGGAACGCAAGATCTACCCCGCTACCGAGAACGAGAGAACGACCCCGGAATCCGAGAACGCCCCCGCCGAGGCCATCGAACCCTGAACCCTGGACCCCGACCCCGAACTCCGTCGAATCTGAGACCGACCCCGAACCCCGGACCCCCAAGATCGTCGAGACCCCTAATGTGTGAACCCTTCCCGAAACCCTACTTTTATAACATAATATGACTTGTCGCATAATAATTGTCATTCTCGCATGCATATCTGTGGTTTGGGGGCCTTATGCCGATTCACCTAATAATTAAATATGGGGCCTTATGCGGACAAATCTAGTCTCATATCGGCCTCATTTAAATTTGTGTAGCGAACCCGATGCTATCTCTGGCCATGCTAAAACAACATTTAATATGCGGGGGTTTAAACAACATGGACCTATTAATTGTCGGGACCCCGGCTCCGCTTAATATGACCTAATTGCATCGCACTTTTGCCATGCCATGCATCATACATGCATCATGCCGATCTTCTGCCGTTGTATTAAATATTGCATCCGGTGTTTCTTCTAGTGTTTTGGTTCTTCGCGGATAAGGCCGTTGAGTTGATGTGAGCTTCGCCCCGATCTTCGGGGAAAACCTTCGACAATGTTTTCAGGCGAGCATCTCCCCCTTTCTACCTATCTTACTTTTATAGTATTTACTTCCCTCCTGTTGATCTATTGCTATCTGTGTTGCGATGCTTTAGTTTCCGCACCTGTGTTTAACCGCGCAGCCCTATATTGCCTTGGACACATCCTAATACCTGTTGTTTGGTAGATAGTTGGACTTGCGCGTCGTAGTTGCTTGCTCAAGTGCTGATGTGTGTCGTCAAATGCCACAGTTGCTGATGTATTGCCGCATGTTGATGTTGGAGATGATTCTAGTTTTACTTATCGTCACTTTAATTTATGTTTAACAACTAAAATTGAATAAGCAGAGGCATCGGTGGGTGATAGAAAATATTTGGTTTCCGAACGCCCACTTGTGTCCCGTAAGACCCCGAGTACTTGATACCTGTTCCTTGATTTTTGCGCGCTATCCACATCCGGGAGGTATATGGGACCCCCACGAGCGAGCTTGATTCATCTTATTTCTTGGGGCCACAAACTAGTTTGAGGTTTTATTTACGATCTGTACTTATGCCATGCTACTTTACGTATTTAATTTGTGCGAGGAGCACACTTTGTCTTTTAGGATCGGAATGTTTACGCTGTATCGACAAGCCCAGCCACACTTTCGGGTTCCCGATCGCTTCTGACCATTGTCGCAACCTTGAGGCCGTCGGAGCTTGCTTACTCCGTTGCGGGATCTACTCAAAGGTGGCCCCGAAATATTTCTGAATCTGTGATTGTTCGGTCGTGAAAGCCTCGTTGGGTTTTGATTTGGTTTTCCGAGGTTGATCGGCGTGTGTTGCTATTGGTGCACCCGGCGGTAAAACTTTCTGAAAGCCGTGTCCGCGGATATGGACGACTTGGAGCACAGTATCTCGAACATAGACAAGCATAACTAAAGTTTACTGCTATAAATTTGACTTATAATGACTAGTAATCAGCTCCACTACAACGGAATGGCTATTTAATACTGCCCACAAGTGCTTGTTTGATTGTCGCTTGCGACAATTGTATCTGACTAGTAAGTATTGCAACTACAACAAAATGGCTGAATAAAAGTACCAACAACTGCTGGGTTTTGGGTTATCTCATGCTAATTGTATCTGACTAGTAAGTGTTGCCACTATAACGGAATGATTAACTAAAAGTGCCCACTGCTTATTTTATCAGGATGATTATCTATACCTGACTAGTAATTACTGCCACGATAACTGAATAAATAAAACTGCCAACTGTGTGAGTTCCTCGGTTGACTTCCTCGTTTGGTCTCGAGGGGGAAACACCAGGATGGGTTTGTTTGGTGTTAGCTTCAGGTTGGATCCGGATAGGTCTATCTTACCCCTCTCTGATATCCGCCAGTGGTATCGAGTCTCTATAGGTTGTATAGTGTATGCTGCCGCTGCCGCTCAGTCCACCATACCTATGTAGGCGAGGACCGCCGAATTCTAGCCTCGCCGTGTCGGCCTCGATCGACGCTCCTTCTTTTTCCTTTGCCCTTTGTCGGCACCCCTTTTGTTTAAGCAGGTTTTGAGATCGACGTCGTTAGCAGGGTTACCCTTCCGGCTTGGCCTGGGCAGGGTTATGGACGCCATTGGTTATTCTTCAGGGCTCTTAGCCCCATTTGCATCTTGTCCGTAGTCGGACGCTCTATCATTTTCAAGGTGATTTGGATCTTTGTATAATATATCGGTATTCTTGGCTCTTTGAGTCGCTGTTATATATATCTGTGTTGTGGGTCCCATCGAGGACTGTTGTGTAATGTTATTACTTCGTTTTCCACCCGCACGAAAGTGCCTGGTGGGCACCTTTGAATCGTTTCTATGCGGGTTTGGCGAATTTTGCTCAAACTTGCATAGGCCCGATTCTGAGGGTGTTACACCCCTTCGCGACAAGGCGTGCTTTATAGATTGAAACATTTCCATCCATATCAGTTTTCTTCTTAAAGACCCATTTGCACTCGACGGGTCTTGCACCGTCTGGCAGATCAACCAAGTTCCAAACTTGATTTTCATCCATGGACTTTATCTCGGATCTCATGGCTCCAAGCCATGACTCGAATCGATCCCACCATCGCTTAGAATAATTTGCCGCTCATCTCATCAACAGTAACACATCACGAACACTTCGTAATCTTGCCGATCTTCGTAGTACAGGTGCTGCCATCGGCTCAGCTGCCACGATCGGCTCATCCTCCAAGGTTTTTGCCGATTCGCTATTAGCCGATTCCTCTCGAATTTCTTCGAGTTGCACCATGCTCCCACTTACTCCCCGACTGAGAAACTCTTTCTCAAGGAAGACACCGTTCCGAGCGAAAAACACTTTGCCCTCTTCTCAGTTTTAGAAGTAGTAACCCAAGGTTTCCCTCGGATACCCCACGAAAATACATTTATCCGACTTGGCCGTAAGCTTGTCCGACTGAAGTCGCTTGACAAAAGCTTCACAACCCCAAATCTTAAGAAAAGACAAACTCGGCTTTTGCTGTCCACATCTCATGCGGTGTCTTCTACCGATTTTGATGGTACTTTGTTTAGTGTGAACGCATTGTTTCTAGACAATAACCCCAAAATGATAAAGGCGGATCTGTCACTCATCATTGATCGTACCATGTCCAACAAGGTCCGATTCCGCCTTTCAAAACACCATTCCTTTGTGGCGTTCTGGCGGAGTAAGTTGAGGAACTATTCCACAACTTTTCGGATGGTCATCAAACTCATGGCTCATGTACTCGCCTCCTCGGTCCGAATCAAGAAACTTTATTTTCTTGCCGAGTTGATTACATGCTTCATTCTCGAATTCTTTGAACTTTTCAAAGGCTTCCGACTTATGTTTCATCAAGTAGATATATCCATACCTACTCAAATCATCGGTGAAGGTAATGAAGTACTCATAACCACCTGGTCGTCGTGCTCATTGGTCCACATACATCACTATGTACTAGTCCCAACAAGTCGGACGCCCTTCGCAACTCTTTGCAAAAGGTGTCTTGGTCATCTTACCGAGTAGGCAAGATTAGCATGTCTCGACGACTCCAATTGAGCGAAGTTAGGAGTCCATCATCATGGAGCTTCTTCATGCGTTTCCAACTTATATGACCAAGCCGACAGTGCCAAAAGTAAGTCATATTCAGATCATTTGGTTTCAACCTTTTAACATTTATGTTATAAACCGACTCACCATCAAGATTCAAAATAAATAACCCGTCCTGGATGGGTGCAAAGCCGTGAAACATATCATTCAAATACAAAGAACAACCATTATTCTTGATATTCGACTCATAGCCTTGCCTCATCAAACATGAAGCAGAAATAATGTTTCGACTGAGCACTGGAACATAATAACAATTATTTAGTTCCATAATGAATCCGGAAGGTAAATGAAGTTGCATCGTGCCGACTTCCAACGCAGCAACTCTTGCTTTGTTGTCGACTCGAATATCAACCTCGCCTCTTGCTACGCTCCTAGTTCTTACCAGTCCCTGCAACGAGTTGCAGATGTGAATAACTGATCCGGTATCATATACCCAAGAACTATTAGGTGCATCAGCAAGATATATGTCTATAACATTGCAAACAAGTGTACCTGAGTCGGAAGTCATACCTCCACTCTTGGCTTTGTCGGCCAAGTACTTGCTGCAATTCCTCTTCCAATGGCCATCCGCCTTGCAGTAGAAGCAAGTGGATCCGGCTGAAGGAGATGGCTTAGTCCCTGAGGAAGCGCTTGGGACAGGGTCCTGAGCCTGCTTTCCTCCTGACTTAGCCTTCTTCTTAGTCCAAGAACTCTTCTTGAACTTAGCCTTATTCTGCACCATCAACACTTGACTGGTGCCCTTCTTGAGATCCGCCTCTGCCTGCTTGAGCATCCCATGCAATTCAGTGAGCTTCTTATCCATACCATGCATGTGGTAGTTCGAAATGAACTGCCCATATGCACTAGGAAGAGAGTTCAGAATTATATCCATAGCGAACTCTTCGCTTATGGGGTAGCCAAGCCTCTCCAGAGACTGCACGTAACCAACCATTTTGATCACATGCGGACTCAGTGGATCACCATCCTTAAGCTTGCAACTCAGCAAAGCCTGAGAGACTTGATACCTCTCAGTCTTCGCCTGAGCCTGGAACATACTTTTGAGGCTTTCGATCATATCGTAGGCCTCAACATGCTCGAACTGCTTTTGCAAGTCCGATTCCATGTGAGCAAGCATAAGACAGCTAATATCCGTGGACTCATCTTTAGCCCGACGGTAGGCATTGGTGGCTGCAACAATCGCATTCTCATTCGGATCATCGGAAGTGGGTTGTCTAGGACATGGTCCTTCTTTTCTTGTGTGAGAACAATTCTCAGATTTCGATACCAGTTGGTAAAATTAGTGTCGTTCAGTTTATCTTTCTCAAGAATGGTTCTCAACGCAAAACCGGATATCCGAGGACTGCTACTTGGTGCCATGATCTACAACAGAAAATATGCAAAACACTTAAGACATGTATTCATAAAAGAGCAAGCATATTAAACATTTTAATATTTTATGCTCCCTCTAGCCCCCACCCCCCTCCGATGGTTACTTAGTGATTCCGGCTCCTAAATAAGCAAGTCGGCTAGTGAGCTTTAGCATCACGCTAGCCGCCAAGTGATCTAGGTAGACAACTCCTTGTCAATCGCATCTCATGACTCTGTTGACGGGTGGCATCACATGCCCGGCTCCCATCCGACTTTTCCCGAGTCCCATAACTGTTGTGATAGACCCGTCTAGCTTACCAAGTGTTTCTGCAGAAGAGTCCGACTCGAACCCACCTAGTCGGAAATAATTGGCAGCACCTCAATTTTATGAGCCCACTACCAAAAATGTCCGACTTGTGATGGTGCAAACATCTTTGGAAAACCGACTAGACCTTCTTTGAGGGATTAAATTTTACCGACTATCTAATAGAGGTAAAAGCGAGACATAACAATAACACAAAATAGAGCAATTATAATGTGAAATGGTATGGCTCTCTTCATGGCGATCTCCATCTCCACAAAGCACTGTAATCCGACTCGTGCCAACTCTTGTCACTTGCCGTCTTACTCCATGTCGCCGACATGTACAACGCCTGCATGCCTTCCGGTTCTCAAACAGCTACACTAGCTTAGTAAAGTAAATTACATAGAGAATCCACACGCAGTCGTTATACAATAAAATGACACCTAGGCTCCAAATGGTCGACAAAAACCGTGATTCGCAGATCACGTATGGATTACACACATACATCACATGCACATGAACCATACCATTCACAACTTCCTGCAAAAACAAGTTATGCATAGATACAATATCTACCGGCGTTGTGAAACTCGCAACGACATCTAAGGCGCAACGACAGGGCGAAGCCGGCGGTCCCGTAGAGATAAAATAAAACTTTTTTTCTCTAACGTGGTGATCCCAAGATCTAGCTAAGGTAGAAGGCCACGAGGTTTACCACTAGGCAGCGATTGCGGATTCTGCGATGAAGCGCGTCTTGATGCGATTCAGCGTAGATCTCATCTACGATCCGGACATGGATTCCGACCATCGTTCGATTCGATCAAATTCTTTGATCTTCGATCACCGCTTCGATTTACGTGTCACAATCTACCCGATGGCGGAAGCCGACGGTGGGGTATGTCGTTCCACCTTAGCGATATGATCACGGAAATCAGATCTACCATTCCCGATACGATTAATCCAATCAACTTCATACAAAACCGATCTATCTCATAGATCGACCGCCAAAACAGCACATAGATCTCATCTATAGCCTACCGCATATCATATATCACGGTCTCGAGCCTAAAACCAGAAGCTATCGCTCGATACCCTTTGTTGGGCCACGCGAGATAAAACAAAACTTTTCCTCTAACGTGGTGATCCCAAGACCTAGCTGAGGTAGAAGGCCACGAGGTTTACCACTAGACGCAGTTGCGGATTCTGCGATGAAGCGCGTCGATTGATGCGATCCTCACGATCCGATCGTCCTGGTGCGATCGCACGGCACCTCTCCGGTATCCACACGCATTACAAGGAGGCGCGGCCCGGAATCGCTAGGTTCGTTACTGGCGCTGGACTCGTGGAGCTAGGGTTTCCAACACATGGAATGACCTAACCGAACAACGATTAACCTTTCTGGGTTACTGTGCTCCACTATATATAGGGAGTGAACGTGGGCTCTTCTCGCGCGACCCATTCACTAAAGCCCATATAACACTAGTCACCGTGAGTCCAACTCACTAACTCAGTCCTAATCTGGTTTAGGTCCAACCCAACCAGATTATATGTTCGAATCAATCCGAACTTGCTCCCGCTCTTAAGTGTGTGACCCCACAGGCTCATGGCTACTTGGACACGATTGGAGTCCGACTCACAATCGATCAGTCGATAGCGGCTCCTAGCAGAACGTGCCGACTCCCAAGTACCAAAGAGTCATGACGACTTGCCTTTCCAATGCGACTTACGTCCGAGTCCCTTTTGCCTCACGATATACCTTGTCAGACTATAGGCGAATATATGTCATCCCTTAAATAGTCTGACTCTCTCGATCCGAGACAAGTGATTCACCCGACTAACTCTTAGTCGATCGCCTCGATTAACACTTAACCGAGTCGTGCATGGCCATGCTTTCGAATCATATCTCACGAGAGGGCCCAGAGAATATCTCCGAGTGGAGGGCAAAATCCCATCTTGGTTATTCATCTCGCAGCTTGATTCTCGATCGACCGAACCACCTTTATAAGCGCGATTCACGGATCAGCGTTTAGCAGAACCTAAGTCGGTGATCCTCAACTCGGACTATGCAACAACTCGGTGACAGAATCTAAGGATTACATTGATTGAGATATACAAATGACAGCTTAGTTCGTTGTACCTCAATATGGGTCAATCCGACTCGCTAAACTCTTTAGCCTAGTCTGTGTAAGTTGGAATAGCATCTCCATGCCCATGACAAGTGGAACCGAGTCATCAAGCCAACTTTCACATTGGTCTAAGTTGTGTGTCCAGCACAACCTCAATGACCAAGGATATTTAGTACAAACAACATGAATGCATAGTTCCACAACTGAATCACATATTCAATGATACACATCAGATGTTTATACAAGGACTACTTAATAACTTTATGAATACAATGGGAAATATCATCATACATGATTTCCTCTAGGGCATATTCCCAACAGGTCCTCCATTGATCGCCTTGATGACACCTAGGCAATTATAAATCACCAACAGTTCTCGTTCCTTTGGCCAGATTGAGTGCCTCATCACACTTGTGCTTCTAGGACCCCCGAATTCGTGATGCCTTCAAAGACGACAGCCGTTGCGCCTATGAAGTAACCTTGATCATCACGACAGACTACTCCCACGGCTCCACGCTTCCGCAGCATTGCAACCACTCCATCACAATGCATCTTCACCATGACCATAGGTGGTGGTGTCCATATTATGATCGCATGTGTAGCCTAGACTGATACCGCATGTGATACATCATTCCTTTTCACCGCAGCAATATCATCAAGGTATCGTCCAATGAAAGAATGAGTAGAGAGTGGAGACTGACATTCGGCCCAATGAATAAGCTTCCTTAGATCCCACCAAATAGCCCACAATGTTACCAAAACCTCTATGAAACTGTTCTGATTCAGTGTATTACTGAGCGAGAAGAGCCATAAGAGAGGATCGCTCGTGTCATCCCCATAAGAGGGTAGAGCAACATCATCTTCCTTCAAGGACTAGACTGCCTTAGCTATGCTGTAGTGCAACAGAGAATGGCACCAAGTATCAGTTGCCGCATTACATACCAGGCACATAGCAGTCTTCTCCATATGCCTGCGCTGCGCGCTCGTAGATCCCTAGTAGGCAAGGAAGAGCGAGCGAACTGCCACACGAAGATGTGCAGTATTGATGGCACATGGATCTTCCACAACTTCTTCCACCCCTCCTCCTCTCAGCCTAAGTCTGACGCCCCTGATCGGTTCTCCAAGTAATCCTCATGACGCTTATATGTCTCCACCAACATTTTGTATGCAGAGCGTACCAAGAATGTTGAGATACGTATTGCAGTCTATTTAGTCTCCTTGTAACCTAAGGATTCTACCCTGTAATTATCTAATATATACGTGACAGCCAGCCTTATTAAAGCCGAGCAATCTCCCCTAATCCTTTTACATG
This sequence comes from Avena longiglumis, assembly GCA_030063025.1. Lineage (NCBI taxonomy): Eukaryota > Viridiplantae > Streptophyta > Magnoliopsida > Poales > Poaceae > Avena > Avena longiglumis. The sequence continues at coordinate 440,514,044 of CP125975.1, read as the reverse complement.
GTATCAGCCTCCTCATGATCCTAATCCTAGCCACCGCCGCCTCTTCCTCTCGGCACCGCGACAACCCGCCCTCTCCTCTTGGCGTCGCCGGCTCCTCCGCTTCCACCCACCATGGACGACTCCTTCCTGTCCGGCCCCAGTAACCCCTTCAACTCCTCCCGCTCCGGGAGCAACAACCCCCCTGTCGCCGTCATCCGCGATGTCTCCATCCTAGAGCGTGTGCCGGTGAAGCTATCTCACACCATGGCTAACTTCTTCTCCTGGAAGACCTACTTCGGCCTCCTCTTCCGCGAGTATGATATCCTTGATCATGTAGACGACACCATTGACCTTCTTGCCATTACCCACGACACCGATTGGCTGACACTCGATGCCACCATCATCCACTGGTTTTTCCAGGCCGTCTCCACCAAGATCTTTCACACCGTCGTCCGTGACAGCGACTCCGTCCGCACCATTTGGACCAAGATCATTGGCCTCTTCACTGACAAAAATACCCAGCGCATAACTTTCCTCCAGCAGGAGTTCTTCCGCACCCACCAAAACGATCTCTCTCTCGATGACTTCTGCCTGCGCCTCAAGACCCTCTCTGACAAGCTTAGCAATCTGGAGTTCCTAATATCTGACTCGCTCCTCCTCTCCATGCTAATGGCCGGTCTTGGCGAAGGTCTCAACAACGCCACGGCCAACCTCACCCTGCTGACTACGCCCACCTTCGAGCAGGCCATGGCCTATATCCGCCTCGAGGAGCAGCGGCTGAAGCACCTGCGGGATCGTGCATCTCACATGGCCTTCGCTCATGGTGTCTCACGTGGTGCCCATGCTCCACCCTATTCGGTGCCCCCGCCTCGTGCCCCTACTAGTGGGAAAAAGCATATCCGTGGAGCACGCTTTTTGGAGTTAGTGGCGCACCCCCCGTGCGACAAAAATAAGATGCCACTAACTACATGAGGTTCGTGGCACACCCCGACGTGCGCCACTGACTACCCTATTATCCGTGGCGCACCATCCTGCCGTGCGCCACAAATGTCATCCATGGCGCACCCTAGGTCGATGCGCCACTAATAACGTGCGCCACTAACTATATAAACGCGTGCGCCACTAACTTGTCTCGGGATTTCAGAAAAAATAGCAGAATACATCAGAAATACATAGAATACACAGGAAATATACCAGGATACAACAATATATCACAGAAATGCACAGAACTCACAGGAATACCCAGAAACTCACTGAAATTCATACAAAGTGCCAAAATACATCAATAGGGAGAGGTCCAAGTGTTACACATAAGTCATGGGAGAGTAAAAGTTCGAAATCTGTAACACCCTCAGAATCGGACCTATGCAAGTTTGAGCAAAATTCGCCAAACCCGCATAGAAACGATTCAAAGGTGCCCACCAGGCACTTTCGTGCGGGTGGAAAACGAAGTAATAACATTACACAACAGTCCTCGATGGGACCCACAGAACCGATATATATATAACAACGACTCAAAGAGTCAAGAAGACAGATATAATATACAAGATCCAAATCACCTTGAAAACGGTAGAGCGTCCGACTACGGACAAGAAGCAAATGGGGCTATGAGCCCTGAAGAATAACCAATGGCGTCCATAACCCCGAGCCAAGCCGGAAGGGTAACCACGCTAACGACGTCGATCTCACAACCTGCTTAAACAAAGGGTGCCGACAAAGGGCCAAGGAAAAGAGAGGCGTCGATCGAGGCCAGTACACGGCGAGGCTAGAATTCGGCGGTCCTCGCCTACATAGGTATGGTGGACTGAAGCGGCAGCGGCAGCATGCACTAAACAATCTATAGAGACTCGATACAACTGGCGGTTATCAGAGAGGGATAAGGAAGACCTATTCGGAGCCAACCTGGTACTACCATCAAACAAACCCATCCTGGTGTTTCCCCCTCGAGACCAAACGAGGAAGTCATCCGAGGAACTCACACGGTTGGCAGTTTTACTTATTCAGTTATCGTTGCAGCAATTACTAGTCAGGTTTAGATAATCATTCTGATAAAGTAAGCAGTGGCACTTCTAGTTATCCATTCCGTGATAGTGGCAACACTTACTAGTCAGATACAATTAGCATGAGATAACCCTTAAACCCAGCAGTTGTTGTTACTTTTATTCAGCCATTCCGTTGTAGTTGCGAAACTTACTAGTTAGGTACAATGGTCGCAAGCGACACTCCAAACAAGCAATTGTGGGCAGTATTAATTAGCCATTCCATTATAGTGAAGCTGATTACTAGTCATTATAAAGTCAAATTTATAGCAATAAACTTTAGTTATGCTTGTCTATGATCGAGATACTGTGCTCCAAGTCGTCCATATCCGCGGACACGGCTTTCAGAAAGTTTTACCCGGCCGGGGTGCACCAATAGCAACACACGCTCGATCAACCTCGGAAAAACCAAATCAAAACCCAACGAGGCTTTCACGGTGAACAATCACGATTGAAATATTTCAGGGCCACCCATTGAGTAGATCCATAGCGGGTAAGCAAGCTCGAGACGGACTCAAGGTTTGCGTCAATGGTCATGGCGGCGGGAACCCGAAGTGTGGCTGGGCTTGTCGATGCAGCGTAATCACTCCGCTTACCTAAGCGATGCGGTGCTCCTCGCACAATTTAAATACATAAGTAGCATGGCATAAGTACAGGATCGTAAATAAAACCTCAAACTAGTTTGTGGCCCCAAGAAATAAGACTGAATCAAGCTCTGGCTCAGGGGGGTCCCATATACCTCCCGGATGTGGATAGCGCGATAAATCAAGGAACAGGTATCAAGTACTCGGGGTCCTACGGGACACAAGTGGGCGTTCGGAAACCAAATATTTTCTATCACCCACCGATGCCTCTGCTTACTTCAATTTTAGTTGTTAAACATGAATTAAAGTGAACGGCAAGTAAAGCTAGGATCATATCCAACATCAACACGCGGCAATACTTCAACAACCGTGGCACTGGACGACACGCAACAGCACTTGAGCAAGCGACTACGACACACAAGTCCAACTATCTACCAAACAACAGGTAATAGGATGTGTCCAAGGCAATATAGGGCTGCACGGTATATCACAGGTACGGAAACTAAAGCATCGCAACACAGATAGCAATAGATCAACAGGAGGGAAATAAATACTATAAACTAAGATAGGTAGAAAGGGGAGATGCTCGCCTGAAAACATTGTCGAAGGTTCAACCGAAGTTCGGGTCGACACTCGCATCAACTCAACGGCCTTATTCGCAAAGAAGCAAATCACTAGAAGGAACACCGGATGCAATATTTAATACAACGGCAGAGGATCGGCATGATGCATGCATGGTGCATGGCATGGCAAAGATGCGATGCAATTAGGTCATATTAAGCGGAACCGGGGTCCCGATAATTAATTAGGTGGTTCCTGTTATTCAGCTACCCCGCAATCTAAATGTTGTTTTAGCATGGCAAAAGATAGCACTGGGTTCGCGACACAATTTTAAATGAGGCCAATATAAGGCTAGATTTGCCCGCATATGGGCCCCATATTTAATTATGCAGTGAATCGGCATAAGGCCCCCAAACCACATGAATGTATGCATGCAAAATGAAAATTAAATATGCAACAATTTGTGTTATGTTATAAAATAGGGTTTCGGGAAGGGGTTCACACATTGAGGGTCTCGACGATCTTGGGGTTTCCGGGGTTCGGGGTCCGGGGTCGGTCTCGGGGTTCAGGGTTCGACGGAACGGTCTCGGCGGAAACGTTCTCGGACTCCGGGATCGTTCTCGGATATCGGGGTAGGTCTTGGCATTCCGGGAGGAAGCACTTGTCGCACCGGGGTCTCGGTGTCCGGGGTGAAGATCTTGGCGTTCTCGGCGATCTTGGCATTCTGCAGGTTTAGGTCCTGGCGCTTCAGATCGACCTTCGGTTCGGGGACTCAGGGTTCAGGGGTCTCGGCGTCCGTGTGGCGGTCTTGTCGTTTCGTGTAGGCGTCCTCGAGGTCGATGGCGAACTTGTCCGGTACCGGGGTTCGGTCTGCGGGGTTCGACGGTGTCTTGTCGTCCCCTGGGGAAGATCATGTCGAGCCCTCGGGTCTGGCCTTCGGGGGTTTTTTGGACTCCGGCAGAAGTTCTCGGCGTTTCGACGAAGACCTTGGCGGTTTCCGGGTCTGGACCTTGGCGTCCGAGAGGAAGTGCTTGGCGTGTCCGGGGTCCGGTCTCCGGTACATCGGGTACGGTACGGACTACGGAGCATGCGGTGCTTGACGTGGTCCATCGGGCCGGAGATCTTGTCACATCCTCGGTTCAAAACTTGGGAGTTCCATCTTGAAGCCCTAGGTAGTTAGGGCGGCGACAGCGAGGCTTGGCGACGGCGGCGACCTTGCACCAGGGCACCGGCGTGACCTGGCAACGCGAGCTGGGCGGGTCGAAGGGTGCAAGGCAGCGGAGCTCGGGGCATGCCGGCGGATGGCGTCCCGCGGCGACCTTGGGTAGCAGCTCGCGGAGGGCGCCGAGGCTGAGGCGCCCGGCGAGGAGGACGGCCGAGGAGGTGACGCGGCGAGGGAACGCGGAGGCGCGCGACGCCGCGGCCAGGAGGCGCGTCGGCGGGACGCGCCAGCGGCGGCGGAGCAGAGCAGCTCGGGCGGCACAGTGCGGTGACGCGGGCGAGGACAGCGGCCTTGTGTGCCTTGGAGGAGTGCAACCGGCTCGGGCGGGCGGGAAGGCGAGCAGGCGGCGGGTTAGTCGCCAGCTGGGCGGGTTGGTGGCGGCAGCGGCCTTGCTGCCTAGGCAGCGGGCGGCGGCAGTGCGAGCGGCGCGGAGAGAGGCGGCAGCGGAGGCGGAGGAGAAGCAGGTGGTGGAGCGGGCGACGGGCGAGGCAGGCCTTGGGCGGAGGAGGCGGTCTCGGCACTGGGAAGAGGGGGCCCGGGAGGTCGTCACGGAGGAGAGGCGAGTGGAGCGGTGATGGCGCAGGGGGGGGTGGAGGAGGATGGAGGAGGACGACGGGCGGCCTCGAGCGGGAGGAAGGGGATGGGCAGGGGCCGGGGACCGGGTGGGTCCTGTAGGTCCACGCGGGTCAAGGGGTGGCGTGCTCGGTGTGCATGCGGGGCGGGGCAGGTGGTGGGCCACGGGGTCGGTAGTTGGGAGGGGACGCGCCAGGGGGAGGTGGGGATTGGGTGAGGGAGGATGTGGTGTGTGTGCGTTGCATGTGTGGGGTGGGGGTGTGAGTTGGCAGGTGGGTGAGTGGGGGAGGGATTAGGTGGCAGTATGTGAGTGGGTGGATGAAGGGAAGAGGTGAGGTGGCGTGCTCCTACTGGTTGGGGTGATGTGGCTGGGGTGTGTGGGTAGTTTAATAGGTAGCTTTAGGATTTAGAAGGGCCGATTAGGTGGGCCGTTTGTAAAATCCTGGGGGTGGTCGTTCGGGTCAATAGGCCCGTTCGACTGCCCCCACTAAAATAATTCAAATTCTATTTATTTTAAAACACGGCTTTCGCAACCCGTTAGCCGACAACAAAATAATTCCGGAGACCCGGTGTTTGGCGTTTGAATAAAAGACGGGGCGTTTTAGAAAAACAAAACGGGCTTTGCGAACATAGTTTTATGCAAACAATGCATGATGATGACGATGCAATGCACAAATTCAACGCGATTTTCTAGTAGTGGTTTTGCGGGATGCCACAATTCGACACCACTAACAATGGATCTCGCCCTCGAGATCCGCCTCATGGTACCGGAAGGAAGGTCGGCGATCTGCGTCTTCTCGCTTCGTGTAGATCCTCGCGACACCACTAACGAGGGTTCCTTCTTCATCTGGAAATAGGCGACACCACCAGCAAGGGGTCGTTGTTCCTGGTCGTCGAGAGAACACCCCGGAGAACCAAAGGACGAAGGTAGAGATATCAAACGATAAGGCCACCTCTAACTTCCATGGACGGAGTAAAACTGCTGGATCCACTGATTCGACGTACAAGAGCGAATGATAAGAGCAGTGGTAGGGTAGCTACTCCATCCCGCACTCAAACCATTACTCTGCACACGAATAGGCGGATTATGCAACCAACTCTCGGAATTAGACTGAAGATCTCGACAAGCGAGGTTCGGAAACAAGGGAGTGTTGCCAGCAGAAATCGTATGAAAGACACACTGATTAGGTTCCGCGATGGTTCCATTGGCATGAACAACACATGCTCAAGGTTAACTCCAACTTCACCAAAGCTCGTCCTTCTCATATGTTTTTCAACGACACTGATATCCAGCAAGGAACACATATGGATAAGGAGCTCAAGAACAAAAGATTGGAGGAAGGGTACAACAGACAAGTTGCAGATTGATGATCGTAGCACCTCCGTTACAAAAGGAAGAAAAGAGAAACCCTGAAGGTACGACGGAAACCCAACCACGAGAAATCCTGGACTCGAAGAAAGAGAAGAGAGCGGATTCAAACACGTAGAGGTAAGAGGAGAACAGCAGAGGGGTAAGGAGTAAAATCAGACCTAACCAGAACTATCCAACCGATTTTGCAAAATAGTTTTGGACACTCTACTTCGGCCGTTAGCTAGGTTATCCTACAGGCTGGACTTGTGGGGTATCGCAACTGCTGAGCTCTGATACCACTCTGTAACACCCTCAGAATCGGACCTATGCAAGTTTGAGCAAAATTCGCCAAACCCGCATAGAAACGATTCAAAGGTGCCCACCAGGCACTTTCGTGCGGGTGGAAAGCAAAGTAATAACATTACACAACAGTCCTCGATGGGACCCACAGAGATATATATATAACAACGACTCAAAGAGTCAAGAAGATATAATATACAAGATCCAAATCACCTTGAAAAGCGGTAGAGCGTCCGACTACGGACAAGAAGCAAATGGGGCTAAGAGCCACGAAGAATAACCAATGGCGTCCATAACCTGCCCAGCCAAGCGGAAGGGTAACCCTGCTAACGACGTCGATCTCACAACCTGCTTAAACAAAGGGGTGCCGACAAAGGGCCAAGGAAAAGAGAGGCGTCGATCGAGGCCATTACAGCGAGGCTAGAATTCGGCGGTCCTCGCCTACATAGGTATGGTGGACTGAAGCGGCAGCGGCAGCATGCACTAAACAATCTATAGAGACTCGATACAACTGGCGGTTATCAGAGAGGGATAAGGAAGACCTATTCGGAGCCAACCTGGTACTACCATCAAACAAACCCATCCTGGTGTTTCCCCCTCGAGACCAAACGAGGAAGTCATCCGAGGAACTCACACGGTTGGCAGTTTTACTTATTCAGTTATCGTTGCAGCAATTACTAGTCAGGTTTAGATAATCATTCTGATAAAGTAAGCAGTGGCACTTCTAGTTATCCATTCCGTGATAGTGGCAACACTTACTAGTCAGATACAATTAGCATGAGATAACCCTTAAACCTAGCAGTTGTTGTTACTTTTATTCAGCCATTCCGTTGTAGTTGCGAAACTTACTAGTCAGGTACAATGGTCGCAAGAGACACTCCAAACAAGCAATTGTGGGCAGTATTAATTAGCCATTCCATTATAGTGAAGCTGATTACTAGTCATTATAAAGTCAAATTTATAGCAATAAACTTTAGTTATGCTTGTCTATGATCGAGATACTGTGCTCCAAGTCGTCCATATCCGCGGACACGGCTTTCAGAAAGTTTTACCCGGCCGGGGTGCACCAATAGCAACACACGCTCGATCAACCTCGGAAAAACCAAATCAAAACCCAACGAGGCTTTCACGACTGAACAATCACAAGATTCAGAAATATTTCAGGGGTCCACCCCATTGAGTAGATCCCACAACGGAGTAAGCAAGCTCCGAGACGGACTCAAGGTTTGCGTCAATGGCTGTAAGCGACTGGGAACCCGAAAGTGTGGCTGGGCTTGTCGATACCGCGTAATCACTCCGCTTACCTAAACAGTACAGTGTGCTCCTCGCACAATTTAAATACATAAGTAGCATGGCATAAGTACAGGATCGTAAATAAAACCTCAAACTAGTTTGTGGCCCCAAGAAATAAGACTGAATCAAGATCTGGCTCAGGGGGGTCCCATATACCTCCCGGATGTGGATAGCGCGATAAATCAAGGAACAGGTATCAAGTACTCGGGGTCCTACGGGACACAAGTGGGCGTTCGGAAACCAAATATTTTCTATCACCCACCGATGCCTCTGCTTACTTCAATTTTAGTTGTTAAACAGGAATTAAAGTGAACGGCAAGTAAAGCTAGGATCATCTCCAACATCAACACGCGACAATACTTCAACAACTGTGGCACTAGACGACACGCAACAGCACTTGAGCAAGCGACTACGACACGCAAGTCCAACTATCTACCAAACAACAGGTAATAGGATGTGTCCAAGGCAATATAGGGCTGCACGGTATATCACAGGTACGGAAACTAAAGAATCGCAACACAGATAGCAATAGATCAACAGGAGGGAAATAAATACTATAAAGTAAGATAGGTAGAAAGGGGGAGATGCTCGCCTGAAAACATTGTCGAAGGTTCAACCGAAGTTCGGGTCGACACTCGCATCAACTCAACGGCCTTATCCGCGAAGAAGCAAATCACTAGAAGGAACACCGGATGCAATATTTAATACAACGGCAGAGGATCGGCATGATGCATGCATGGTGCATGGCATGGCAAAGATGCGATGCAATTAGGTCATATTAAGCGGAACCGGGGTCCCGATAATTAATTAGGTGGTTCCTGTTATTCAGCTACCCCGCAATCTAAATGTTGTTTTAGCATGGCAAAAGATAGCACTGGGTTCGCTACACAATTTTAAATGAGGCCAATATAAGGCTAGATTTGCCCGCATATGGGCCCCATATTTAATTATGCAGTGAATCGTCATAAGGCCCCCAAACCACATGAATGTATGCATGCAAAATGACAATTAAATATGCAACAATTTGTGTTATGTTATAAAATAGGGTTTCGGGAAGGGGTTCACACATTGAGGGTCTCGACGATCTTGGGGTTTCCGGGGTTCGGGGTCCAGGGTCGGTCTCGGGGTTCAGGGTTCGACGGAACGGTCTCGGCGGAAACGTTATCGGACTCCGGGATCGTTCTCGGATATCGGGGTAGGTCTTGGCATTCCGGGAGGAAGCACTTGTCGCACCGGGGTCTCGGTGTCCGGGGTGAAGATCTTGGCGTTCTCGGCGATCTTGGCATTCTGCAGGTTTAGGTCCCGCGCTGGATCGACCTTCGGTTCGGGGACTCAGGGTTCAGGGGTCTCGGCGTCCGTGTGGCGGTCTTGTCGTTTCGTGTAGGCGTCCTCGAGGTCGATGGCGAACTTGTCCGGTACCGGGGTTCGGTCTGCGGGGTTCGACGGTGTCTTGTCGTCCCCTGGGGAAGATCATGTCGAGCCCTCGGGTCTGGCCTTCGGGGGTTTTTTGGACTCCGGCAGAAGTTCTCGGCTTTTCGACAAAGACCTTGGCGGTTTCCGGGTCCGGACCTTGGCGTCCGAGAGGAAGTTCTTGGCGTGTCCGGGGTCCGGTCTCCGGTACATCGGGTACGGTACGGACTACGGAGCATGCGGTGCTTGACGTGGTCCATCGGGCCGGAGATCTTGTCACATCCTCGGTTCAAAACTTGGGAGTTCCATCTTGAAGCCCTAGGTAGTTAGGGCGGCGACAGCGAGGCTTGGCGACGGCGGCGACCTTGCACCAGGAGGCGCGGCGACCTGACAGCGAGCTGGGCGGGTCGAAGGGGCGCAAGGCGGAGCTCGGGCATGCCGGCGAGATGGCGTCCTGGCGGCGACGGGCAGCGGGGTAGCAGCTTCGCAGAGGGGCCTGGGAGGAGGGCGCCAGCGAGGAGGGACGGCGAGGAGGCGGCGGCCAGCGAGGGAGAGGCGGCACCTGGCGCCGCGGGGAGGAGCGTCTGCGGGCCAGCGCGGCGCGGCGGAGCGAGAGCAGCTCGGCGGCACGGCAGTGTGACGCGGCGAGGGCAGGCGGCGCGGCGGAGAGTGCAGCGGCTCGGAGGCGTAGCGGGAAGGCGAAGGTTGGGGTCGCCCGGCGCTGGCGGGTTAGTGGCGAAACAGCGGCGGCACTGGGCGGCGGGCGGCGGCAGGTGCCAGAGGCGGCGCGGAGAGAGAGGAGCGGCAGCGGCGGCACGGAGGTGGAGGGGAGAACGGAGGTGGTGGAGCGGGGCGACGGGGCGAGGACGGAGCACGGGCCGGCGGAGGAGGGCGGTCTCGGCGCACAGGAAGAGGGGGCCGGGAGGGTCGTCACGGAGGAGGCGAGTGGAGCGGTGATGGCGCAGGGGGGGGTGGAGGAGGATGGAGGAGGACGACGGGCGGCCTCGAGCGGGAGGAAGGGGATGGGCAGGGGACGCCGGGGGACCGGGGGTGGGTCCCAGGGCACGGGTCCACGCGGGTCAGGGGGTGGCGTGCTCGGTGTGCATGCGGGGCGGGGCAGGTGGTGGGCCACGGGGTCGGTAGTTGGGAGGGGACGCGCCAGGGGGAGGTGGGGATTGGGTGAGGGAGGATGTGGTGTGCGTGCGTTGCATGTGTGGGGTGGGGGTGTGAGTTGGTAGGTGGGTGAGTGGGGGAGGGATTAGGTGGTAGTATGTGAGTGGGTGGATGAAGGGAAGAGGTGAGGTGGCGTGATCCTACTGGTTGGGGTGATGTGGCTGGGGTGTGTGGGTAGTTTAATAGGTAGCTTTAGGATTTAGAAGGGCCGATTAGGTGGGCCGTTTGTAAAATCCTGGGGGTGGTCGTTCGGGTCAATCGGCCAGTTCGACTGCCCCCACTAAAATAATTCAAATTTTATTTATTTTAAAACACGGCTTTCGCAACCCGATAGCCGACAACAAAATAATTCCGGAGACCCGGTGTTTGGCGTTTGAATAAAAGACGGGGCGTTTTAGAAAAACAAAACGGGCTTTGCGAACATAGTTTTATGCAAACAATGCATGATGATGACGATGCAATGCACAAATTCAACGCGATTTTCTAGTAGTGGTTTTGCGGGATGCCACAAAATCACACATGCATATCGATACATATTCAATCATCGTCAATCATGACCTAGACTATGACTGAATAGAGGACAACGGCGATGGCGGTGAGCAAGGAGAAGACCATGATGATCTTCATCCGGTTCTTCTTCCATAGGTGCCTCCTCCACTTGGCTACCGCCAACTCTCGAATCTTGTACCATTGTAGTTGTTGCCGCTGAAGTTGATCACTTGTTGCTGGCAGTCCTCCCACTCCTCGTAGACTCTCGGAACGTGGCCCCTGTACACCACGTAGCAGTTTGCCTTCGCCATCACTGCGGACAAGGCAAAAATATAGACATAGTAGGCATTCATGTTATGCAACGAATAGAACGGCATGATAACAAAATATAGCAAAGACATTCATACACCTAAAACAATAGTAGCACACATAATTAAATAGGTCCAACATAGGCACAAGGAGCCTCGGTAACTTAAGGTTTACGACTCCCACACACACACATGTCCAACAAGATAGTTTCCTAAACATCACGATGATAGTCGATCAATTCCATGACATACAGACGGCACACACGACACACACTAGCCGGTAGTCTTCTTGGGCAACGGTCGGCGGCCCTCTCTCGTCATGAAGGTACTGTCGTCGAGATGCAACTCGAGCCGGTCTTTGGTCTCGCGGTTAGTCAGCGCTCTTCCGCCGTAGTGGAAGGCCCCTCCTCTTGTCATGACATCTTGATGGATGCATATACAGATCTGATTCTGGATGCACCAGAACTGTTCCATGAGGTCCGAATCGTCGATTGTCGAAAACTTTTAGGCCCAAACTCGGAGATTAGCTGGCAGCGCCTCCATCCGTGAATCATGCATGTACATCCTTACATGATGGAAGGCATAGAAGGCCTTCTTCACACTGCCCGCCGGCTTCTTGACGCATGGGAACTTGGTGGCGTGGATGCAGATGTTCCTGCCATCCTTCTTTCTTTCGCCCCCTTGCTGAACTTGCCTCCCTTGGCGGCGTAGACTTGTATAGAAAGATCTACGACACGCTTGATTCGGTCCCATCTCTTCGGCTTTGTTTCACTGGATGAGTCCAAGTACGTTGCTTGCGACAACCTCGGGTAGACGGAGATGAGTGTGCAGTATATGCCACTGTGCAAAACAATAGAAACGGAACTGTTGGAAGAAGGGGACAAAAGGAATCTAAGGATGTGTTACGATGGATGGAGACCGATTGTGTGCACTTACTCGGGGAAGGCATGGACAAGCGTAGACTTGTCCTGGTTCTCGAAGAAGAAATTCCCGAGGTATTGCAACACCGCTTCCATGTATCTGTCACTCGCAAGCATTTCGACGTGCATGTAGTAGGGGTCCACAATGGCTACGCCTTTGATTTTATCCCTATGGATCCTCATCGACATCTGGAGGGCGAAGAGGCGGACTAAGTTGTAGTCCAGACGCTTCGAGTGCATCAGATCATAGATGTCCTCGTACCGCAGGAAGAACAGGTCCGCGGGTGTTGCATCGACGAAGCCATGTCCCTTTGGCACCTTGCATGTGAAGACCGGGTACCCGGGGTTCTTATCTTTCAGGAGCATGCTCTCGAGATGCAGAATGCTGTGATGCAAATGCTTCATGGATGCATCCGCGACACCGAGCAGCTCCTGAGTCAGAATCAGCTGGCCTGCTATATGCATCGTGTAAGGCCAGTGCGCTTCTGTGAAGGCGGCGTCATGATTCCGGAAAACTGCCTGCTTCTTCTGAGCCGGCTGGCTCGCCAAACCCTTCTTGCTCCGGCTATGCTTCCGGTACTTCGACTTCTTAGCAGCTGGGTCAGCGGATCCCGCTAGCTGCTCATCGGCTGCCTTGTGTAGTGTGTTAGGGCTGATTATCACCATAGGAGGACCACCGGCGTCAGCATCGGGCGTCTCCTGGAAACTGCCAAACCGCAGACGCTGCGTGCATGACAAGGGACGGCCGGCCGGTTCACCGCGGGGGGCTGGCTCTCCAAGTGGAGGCATGAAGAATCCTTCATTGGCCACAGTGTTGTGTTGAAGTAGTCATCCATGTTGACGTCCAGATCATCATCGTCATCATGTGCAACCTCCACGTCATCATTCAGGCTGTGGAGACGGCGTGTGTGCGGCCAAAGCCTTATGTCGTGCGGTGTTGGCGACGACGAGCGGTACCTTATTTGGTGCGGTGGCGCATGCTTTGTCGTCCTTCGCAAGCCGAAGCTGGCTCTTGGGCGATAGCATGGGCCAGCCATAGCAGCCTTCAAGGTCCTTATGTTCTTCGGTTCCCTCGGGATGCCTAGGCGGGTCAATTCTTTCGAAACCTTCAGGTCCCTCACGACCTTGAACTGGAACCAGCCAGCAGGGGTTGGCTTGTTGTGCATCATGAGCCCCTTGGGTTGAACGATGACGCCCTTGCCTACATCCCTCAACATGCCGTTGACCTTGTGAAGCAATGTGCAATTGGCGTCCTGCGGGACAACATATATGTGTGTTAATTCATTGTGTGTGAGGTCGTGAGCCCTACAATGAAGCATTCAACACTTATGAGGGCGTCGAGCTCGGCAAGTGTGGACACGTGAGGCTGCGTCATCTCTTGCTCTCGCTCATCCCGAAGCAACGACATCGGCTGCGGGTTGGTGTTAGGCGCCGGTGCTGCTGCAGGATGAGCTTGGGTGTTGGGCGCCGCCGCCGCCGGCTGCGGGCTCACCAACATGGGAAGAGGATGCACAGAGGGGTTGGAGGGCGGGGTCACAAAGTTCAGCGACGGGTGCTATTGAGAGTTGCTTCCTCTCAGGCTGGGCACCGGTATTGGCCCAACTCCACCCGCCGCATTCCACTTGGGGAAACCCTCCCACAAGTGAGGAGGGAACATACTCCGCATCTTCTCTTCCATCTTTGCCTACATCTTGGCTTCCAATTTTGCCGACAGCTCGGCCACTTCTGCCTCGAGCTGCTCAATCTTCCGTGCCTGCTCCGCCGCTCTCCTGTCCCTCCTCTCCTTCTTGGTATTTGCGTCCTCTTTGAAGTGTACGCCGACCTTCATGGTCAGCCCAAAGCCGGCAGCACGTCCACCGGACGTCATCTTCTTGTTCTTGGGCCTCTTCTTTTTGGCGTTGACCGCCCTATTGAAAGGAGTGTCCCACGACTCCCTTACACCCTCTTCGATACCTGCCGCGGCCGCTATTTCATCTTCTTGCACAAGCATAGGCGGAACCCATTTAGTACTACAATGGATGGATTCGTTATCGATTGCAAATAATATGAACTACTGAGATCTGCGGTAAGTGTCTTACCAGGAGTTTCTCAACGTCCTGCACGACCGGGTCTTCGGTTTTGAACTCCTTTGTTATGGGGCACATGAAGTAGCGTGGACGCACAAAGTTCCTCACTTGTGGGTCCATGAATCGGTCCTACCTGTTTGGTTTGCCTAAACGCCGAAGCTCGACGTCCTCCTTGTCCCAAATCTCCTGGGCTGCTCTATATCCGCCGCTCCCGAGGCGGTGGTGGCCTATGTTATGGTCGTAGAGTCTCTTCCCCCACGCCGAGTCGAGTTTCGCGGTATCGGTTGTTGGAGATATGCCCAAGAGGCAATAATAAAGTGGTTATTATCATATCTTCACACTTATGATAAATGTTTACATACCATGCTATAATTGTATTAACAGGAAACATTAATACTTGTGTGATTTGTAAACTAAAATAAGAGTCCCTAGTAAAGCCTCTTGTTAAACTAGCTTGTTGGTTAATATATGATCATGGTTTCCTGATCATGAACATAGAGATGTTATTAACAACAGGATCATATCATTAGGAGAATGATGTGATGGACATACTCCTATAGATAAGCGTAGCATAAAGATCAAGTCATTTTAATAGTTCAATTGCTATATGCTTTCTGATACATAGTAACCTAATTCCTTCGACCATGAGATCATGCATATCACCTTTACCTGATGGATGCTTTGATGACATCAAACACCACACCGTAACTGGGTGGCTATAAATGTGGCATTGAGTGTTCGGAGAGTATTGGTTGAAACACATGGATCAAGAGTGGGATTTGTCCATCCATATGACGGATAGATATACTCTGGGCCCTCTCGGTGGAATGTCATCCAATTAGCTTGCAAGCATGTGACTGGGTCACAAGGGATCACATATCACGGGAACGAGAAAAGTGTACTTATCGGTAACGAGGTTGAACTAGGTATGCAGAGATACCGACGATCATAACCTCAGATAAGTAAACTATCGTGAGACAAAGGGAAATTGGTATCGTATGTAAGTGGTTCATTCGATCGCAAAGTAATCGTAGAAATATGTGGGAGCCATATGAATTTCCAGATTCCTCTATTGGTTATTGATTGGAGAAGTGTCTCGATCATGTCCGCATAATTCACGAACCGTAGGGAGACACACTTAAGGATTCGACGTTGTTTGAGTAGTTATGGTATTATGAGAAAGAGACCGAATGTTGTTTGGAGTCTCGTATGGGATCCGGGATATCACGAGGTGATCCGGAATGGTCCGGAGAATAAGATTCATATAAGGAAAGTCGCGTTTCGGAGTTCGGGAATGATTCCGGTGTTTTCATCGGGAATGTTCTAGAAGGTTCCGGATTGTCCAGCACTCCGGGGGGGAGGGTACATGAATGTGTCATTACATATTGAATGATTGCATCATGTACTAAGTGTTCTTGCTGTTCCAAATAAAGGATTAAATTGAATCCTAAAACAGAAAAGTCAAATGGCCAGTTTAAAAGTCAAACGACTAAAACAGGAAACTGTGGGAAACAAGCAAGAGGTGGTTGGAACCGACTTGGGGGAGGAGTCCCTCCAATCCGGCGTGCCAACCAAGGCCGACTTGGGGAGGGACTCCCCTCCCCTTGGCCGCCCCTCCCACCTATAAAAGGAGGGGCAGGGCCTCCTCCTCTAGACATAAAAGTTCCTATCCTCTAATCTCCGGTTTAGAGCCGTTTTGGGTTAGAGCTTCTAATTGCACTAGCCTTCGGTTTAGAGCTTTCTAATTGGTGTGTCTAATCCCTAGACCACTAATAGCTTTCTCATACTCCACCATACTCGCTCCGGCTTAAGGCGAAGCCCTGCGGGATCTCCCCTCTACTTCCGGTACCACGTCGTTGTGCTGCCGGAATCGCGAGGAGAGTGCTACAACCTCCGCTGCCTGCTGGAACAAGGGAGAGGAAGGTCTTCATCGAGTACCGAACGTGTGACCGACTGCGGAAGCGCTGCCGGAACGCAGCGCCGGAAGGATCGTCTACGTGATCTTGAGATCGGCAAGAGTACGACTACATCACCCACGAGAATCTGCTCTCGTTAACCGCTTTGGAATCTTCGAGGGTAAGTTATTCCATCAACTCGTTGCTACAATCTAGTAGATAGATCTTGGCTTGTTTGTTTGTATGCGATAGAAATTTTTTGTTTTCCATGCTACGAACCACTACATAGGTCTCCAGTGTCTCCTTGAACAGTACATAGTCATTGTGCTCGAGCATCGGCTCCTTGGACTTTATCTCCTCCTAGCTTTTCTTTTCGTCGATCCCCTTCTTCACCCGGCTCTCCAGCTGGCCAAGGCGGTGCTCATCTTCGTGAGCACCGCCTGGTTCACGATATTTCCCTTGACCACCTTATCGTCGAATTCATCCGGGAACTTGTAGCGCACATGAAGCTTCTCCATGAGGAGCTCGACGAGGTGAACGTTGGCGGGATCTCGGAGGTTCCGCGTGTTGATCGTCATGACCTCCTGGACCATACACCCGATTTGGACCCCGTAGCCAGCGGCAAGATCTTTTGGCTCCTCGGGCGCGCCGGTCGGGGACACTTGGGTGAACTCCTGGCGCTGACTGCCGAGCGTTGGCGGTGGCCGAGGCTTCCTCACAACCTTCTTCTTACCGCCACCATCGGTGCGTTCACTGGTATCGGTCGTCTGTTCGCCACCGGCGGTGCTTTCACCGGCATCGGTGCGGTCGCCGCCGTCGGTGGTGGTCTCATCCTTGGCCCCCATCTCATCTTCGCTGTCATCACCTGACGACGATCCGACATCGCCTTCATTGTCTGCCATCCCATCTATTTCCTCCTCCTCCCTCCTCTGGGACAACTCCCAAAACTTGAGCGGTTAGATTGCCGGGCTTGCTCTTCAACACTCGGTCCCGCGTCCTTTGATGTGCCGGCACCGTCGTTTATGTGTCCGGTCGACATTGTTGCACTATGCAAGAAAATAGAACTTGTTAGTACATTAGTTTGACCAAAAAATTCGGCAACACCTATCCGAAAAATGTCTACGTAGGAGTGCTCATTTATCAACCGAAATAGAAATGAATCAACATTTCGAGAGTAACGGGCACTCATTTGAGATCCCTGCAACAATTCACAAAAAAAGAGGCACATTTGTGTCTTCGGCGACCACAGAGGATCGACAACATACACAAAACATCCACAAAAGGCATCAAATGGTGCCTTTCCACCATAAAGGTCGACAACCTGCTGATCTGCATAATATAAAGCACTAAAATGGTCCCAGATTTCTTGAACAGAGTTCATTAGAGGAGAATAAAATGCTCCCAGATTTCTTGAACAAAGTTAATTAAGCTAGTAGATTAACCATGTTGCATATCATTTTAATTAATGCAAAACAGTGAATGATCATGAACAAGCATTTAAATACAAGAAGATTGCCTAGGAATAATAAAATGCCATAAGCAGTAGGACTACCAGTAGGACTAGCAGTGACAGTCCCCATAAGAAAATGCCATAAGTATACTTGGTTCATTTTTAGAGAAAAACAACAAGCAAGTGATGGTGATAGTAGCCAGCCCCAATTTAACCACCTACCTGAATATAAAACGAGAACATGGGTAGAAATAAGTGAATACTACTACTACTATCACATTGTTCTTTGATCACGATCATTGATCACGATCACGATCATTGATCAGATCACATCGCTATCATATCGCTATCAAGCATCGCTATCGCTATCGCTCACATCACTTTACTTCTACTTACTATTTACTACTACTACTACTACTACTACTACTACTACTACTACTACTACTACTACTGCTACTACTGCTACTGCTACTACTGCTACTGCTACTACTACTACTGCTGCTACTGCTACTACTACTGCTACTACTACTGCTACTGCTGCTACTACTACTACTACTACTACTACTACTACTACTACTACTACTACTACTACTACTACTAAAGAATAAATAGGACAATAAATGCAGCAATGTAGGAACGATAACATGACATGGAGAGGGGAGGGGAGGGAGAGGCTCACGTGGTGGATGCGCAGTCGTCTTGGCGAGCTTGGCCTTGTCGAGGTGGTGCGGGCGGGCCTCCTTATCCTGGTCCTCAGGTCCTGAGGTGCTGCGGTCCTTGTCGAGGTGGTGCGGGCGGGCCTCCTCCTCCTAGTCCTGAGGTGCTCCTCCTCCTGGTCCACAGGTGGCAGTGCGGCTAGCTGCCGGAGAGGGGAGAGGTTAGAGAGGGAGTGGGAAGAGGGAAGGGGCGGAGGGGAGGGGAGATCGAGGCGAGCGGCGGTCAGGGTTCGTCAGCGAGGGGGATGAGGAGGGCAGGGAAAGAGAGATGGGAGAGGGCGGCGGAGTACCTGCGGACGGGAGGCGGTGGGAGGAGGTTCTGCAAGGGGAGGCGCTGGCGGGCGGTCCGGCGAGCGGCGGGGGAGCGAGGCGAGCGCACGGGGGAGCGAGGCGAGCGCACAGGGCAAAGGGGATTCGATCGAATTGGGGAAGAATGGGAGAGAAGGGTAGACGAGGCCGTTATTTTGGCTAAGTCAGGGGAGTTCGTGGCGCACCCCCATATAGGTGCGCCACGGACAAGTTGTCCGTGGCGCACCTATATGGGGGTGCGCCATCCGTGGCACACCGATATGGGGGTGCACCACGAACTCCCCTGGCATTACTTAAAAGGCTGCGCGGTGCAGTGTTGACAACAACACTTGCATAGCCCAGTGGTTATGGTGTTGGTTGTCTCGTTTAAAACCTGGAGGTGCTAGGTTCGATTCCTGGCACTCCAACACTTTTTTTGTTTTAATAAAAAACATTCTTTTATAATTTTTAAGTTCCATATGTAATGAATATCACTACTCATTACAAATAATAATTTTTTACTATTTCTAAAACATAGTAACACCAATATTTTCAAGATATAAAGTGAGAACATGCATATAATTGCAGGTAGGTAATAAATTTATTAAAAAAAACCACCAATAATCTTGTGTATATCAACACCCTACTCGAAAAAACCACGTATTGTATTTTGTCGACTTGACGCACACGATTGTGCACATGCACACATCACACACAAAAAAGGGCACTTCGTGCGATGTTGCTTCCGAACGAGCTGGCGTCCACGTCTCGTCATGATCCTCTTGCCCTTCTTCGTCACAGTAGAGTAATTGAGCCCTGGAACTTGTGGATTTCTTCACGTGTATGGACATCCTTTAGCGGGGAGGGTGGTCTTCCTTCTAAGATGAGGATACGTGCTAGGGTTGTCAAAGAACTTGTCGAATTACTCTTCTATCTTCGGATCGCTGTAATAGTCGAAGTTTTGCTCGGTGGCGTCTCCCTCCATTCCGATGATGTTCCTTTTCCCCCTCCTGACGACAAAGCGGGTAGGCCTTGTAGGATCGGTAACGAAGAAGTATTGATCCACATGGCTAGCCAGTACCCATGGCTCATTTTTCGCCTGGACATTCGCGTCGGCCGCCTTTGACGCTTTGGCTTCCGGTATAACCATGGTTGTGAAATACCGTCCTTCTTTTTCGACATTCTTGGCCCATCTGACCCGGAACATCGACATCTTCTCTCCGTAGTAGTCAAGTTCCCAGATCTCCTCGATCCTTCCGAAGAAAATTTCCTTCACATTGGATGCCTCGCCGGCGTAGGATAGCATCGTGACCCCCGAGTTCTGGTATTTGATGTTCTTGTTCTTCTCCTCGGTGTATAAAGTGTACCCGTTGATGTCGTACGCCTGATAGGTCCTCATGTTCAACGAGGGGCCCTGCGACAGGATGAATAAGAGTCTATCATCGCCAGCAGGAGCCTTACCCTCATTAAGAAGGAGCAGCTCCTCCTTGAACCAACTCATGAAGGTAGAGTTGTGCTCTCTCGTCACGTCTCCCCTCGTCCTCCGCCAGCCCGTGTCGTTCAACCTCTTATCAATCAAGCTTTTGTGCATCTCCACCCAAGGACCGACCACTTGTATGTGCTGTAGCGCGACTCGGTGTGCCCTGTCATAGTCTGGGCGCCGACCCTTGAAGATGGCGTGCACTGCTGCGAAGCCCTCGCGGTGACCAACTCCAGCAATCCTGCCGAAGTGCTTGCACTTCGGGAGACCAACAGGTTCCTCGGACTGCATATAATTCTGGCAGAACGATATGCACTCATAGAGCATGAAGCCCTTGGCTATGCTTCCATCCAGCTTCGCCCTGTTTCGAACGTATCGTTTGATCATGCCGTTCAGCCTTTCGAATGGCATCATGTAGTGTAGGAAAGGCGGACCTAGCTGGATGATGTCATCGACGAGGTGGAAAAGCAGATGCAACATGATATCGAATAACGCAGGAGGGGGGGAGTAGATCTCGAGCTTGTTGAGTATCATGATGATCTCATCCTGCAGGGTCTCGAGTTTCTTCATCTCGATCTCCTTCCTATAGATGACGTCGAAGAAGTTGCAGAGGCCAAACAGCGTCTCACGGATGTGCTCGTCCATGATCCCTCGGATCGCAACTAGGAGTATCTGCGTCATCAACACGTGATAGTCGTGTGACTTCATCCTGCTGAACCTCTTATTCTGTATGTCCAGGTATCTGGATATCTTCCCTCCATAGTCGATAGGAAGTTTGATTCCTATGAGGGTGTTGAAAAACTGCTCGAGCTCTTCCTCGCTCATAGTGAAGCAGGAAGAGGGGGGGGGCAGTAGTAGTTGTTCGGCTTAGCCCTCTTGCGCCGACCTTGAGTCTCTTCCTCGTCATCGTCATCATCATCATCGGGGCGTCCTCCTTGTTGAAGAGCTTCCTTGATGCCCAGATGTATCATGTCGTATCTTTCTTTCGGCCCGTCTTTGGTCCTATCCGGCATGTTACACAGAGTGGCAAGCAGACTCTCGCAGACGTTCTTGATGATGTGCATGATATCGAGGTTGTGGGGCGTGTGGAGGTATTTCCAGTACGGAAGGTCCCAGAAAACAGACCTCACTTTCCATACGCCGCGCAACTATAGGGTTCACAGCATAGAAAACAAAAATGTTCCTATGATGGGAACAACTATGTACCAATATCTATCTACTAGATACAAGCAATGGGCGGATATACATCTGTACAGAACTTACCCTTGAAGACCGACAAAGCTTAACAGTCTAAACTCGTGGTTGATGTAGACGATCTCTTGCCGATCTCAAGATCGAGAGGAAGTCCTAGCACCGCAAAATAGCAGCGCATCCGTGCTAGCACACACGTACAAGACACCAAGCAACCTCCGCCTCCTCGCTTCAGCGATGCAACGGAAGCACAACTCTTTATTGCCGAATAGCCACCGGGAACATGTATCTCGCTAGTCCGAGACCATGGGGAATAAATTCTAGAGGGGGAGAGAGATCCTTCACGAGGAGGTGTACTTTGAGAGGATGAGAGGGGGGGCTTTTATAGGGGAGAGGGGGTGCACCCAAGGGGCATGGCGCCCAGCCATGGGGGCTGCCCCCAACTCTTCCACATTCATGTGGGTGGACACTCCACTCACTGAAATGCCTTTCAATTTCCTCCACTCAAAATCCCACTCAAATTCCCACTAAATTTCCACCAAATTTAATGCAAACTCTCATTAAATAAAACTCCTTTTATTTATTCAGAATTTTGTCAATTACTTTAATGACAAATATTCACATATAACCCCTTGCTAGTATTTCATTTCACATGCAAAAAACACTTTCTGCAATTTCACCCGAAAACCTGTTTCGGTATTTAATGAAATAAATTCGTGCGCTTGTTATTCTTTCCGGCATGAAACTTTTGCTCCAATTGGATGTCGATTTCTCTTAAGTGTGCCACCATATGGTTCACGAATAATGCAGACATGACCGAGACCCTTCTCCGATCAATAATCAGAAGCAGGATCTGGAGACCCATACTGACTCCCACACATTCAACGATGACTTTCTTGTGATCGTCGGAACCTTTTACGCTAGTATCTTAATCCCTTTGTTTCACGATATATTACATGTCCGAGATTCGATCATCGGTATCTCCATACCTAGTTTGATTTCGTTACCGACATGCACTCTTTTCTCGTTCCCGTGATATAACATTCTAGTGATCAAATCACTTGCTTGCAATCTAATCAATATGATATCACCGAGAGGGCCCAGAGCATATCTATCCGTCATCGGGATGAACAAATTCCATTCTCGATCCATGGGCCTCAACATAACACTTTAGTAGTTCTGAACCCATATTTATAATCACCCAGTTATAGTGTGACGTTTGGTGTTATCAAGAAACTCTTCTGGTGTTAGTAATTGACATGATCTCTTGGTCTAAGGATTAGGATCACTTCGTAAGTTTTTATAGCAATATAAACTCAATGACTTGGATCGTAATGCTATACTTCGGATGCATGTTCATCACACCATTCCATTAATGTTGTGACCTCATTATTAACAACATCCAATGTCCATGATCAGGAAACCTTTTATCATCTTGTTAATCAACGAGCTAGTTTATAAGAGAGGCATAACTAGGAACTTCCTTTTTGTTTATTAAACACACATGTATTAACATTTCCGTATTAATACAATAATAGCATGCAAAATAAACATTTATCATAAATAAGGAATACGATAATAACCACTTTATTATTGCCTCTCGGGCATATTCCCTTCAGCAGCGGCTTCACCCTCGGATGCTTCTTCCCCGGCGCAGGGCAATCCTTCTAGTTATCCAGCAAATCCTTGATTACCTCGCCGCTCCTCCTCTCCGGGGTCCATCGAGCTCCACCGTACCATCGAACATATCCGCGCGTTTCCTCCAGTCGTGATTCGCGTGTAGCCACTTTCGCATCTTTGGGAACACGGTTTTCGAAGACCCGGGATCCCTTTGCAGCTGGATATGCGGGGTATTCTCCATGCACCTGACGCAAGAATTGTGTCCGTGGTTCACCTGACACGATACATATGCGTAGCCCGGATAGTCCTGCACCGTCGTGAGCAGCGCGACCCTCATATCGAAGTAGTCTCCAGTGTAGGTGTCCCACGTACGGGCCGGCGTCTCCCACAACGTGTCTAACTCCTCTTTCAACAGCCCGAGATACAGATGCATGTCGATACCCGGTTGTTTCGGACCCTGAATAAGAATACTCATGTGCACGTACCTCTGCTTGGTGCACAACCAGGGGGGATGTTATACGGCCATACAAACACAGGCCAGGTGCTATGCGTGCTGCTCTGGTTACCGAAGGGGTTCAATCCGTCGGTGCTCATGCCCAGCCTCACGTTCCTTGGATCGCCCCCGAACTCGTCTTCGAACTCCATGTCCAGTGCCTTCCACTAGTTAGCGTCTGTAGGGTGTGTCAGGATCTGACCCTTCTCGGGATCATCTTCCGGCGGAACCCTTTCCGCGTGCCATTGCATGAGCTTCGCTTCCTTAGGGTCCACGAAATACCGCTGCAGACGGGGAGTGATAGGAAAATACCATACAACTTTATGAGTAACTTTCTTGTTACCCCTCTTGTATCGTGGCTGGCCGCACACCGGATATGTCACTCTATCCTCGTACTCGTCCCGATAAAGTGCGCAATCATTGATGCATGCGTGGTACTAGACGCATGGTAGGTCGAGAGGGCACACGACTTTCTTGGCCTCATCGATGCTTCTTGGCAATGTGTTATTCTCGGGAAGCACATCACCCCAGAATTCCATGTTATCGTTGAAGCTCACGTCGGTCCATCTATTGTTCACCTTCATCTCCAAAGCCTTGAGGGTTACATTGAGACATGTACGCTCGAGCCGGCACCTAGGATACAATGGAGTAACAGCGTCTTTCTCCATTTGCGCCAACTTTGCTTTCTCTCTCGCGACCGCTATTATGTTGTAACCCCCCCTTGAGGAGCACTTCTCGAAGATGAGGGTCCTACAGGGCTGAACTTATTGGTGCCTGCGTGTCTGTGTATTCTCCGCCGCTAGCGTCTCCTTCATCGTGGTGATCATGTCCGGCATCTCCTTCATCATCATCGTTATGATCATCATGTACGACATCTCCTTCATAATCATGATCATCATCATGTCCGACATCTCCTTCAACATGATCATGTCCGGGTGCCTCTTCCTCCTCCACAACATCATTGTAGCCGGGCATGAATCCACCCATGAGCAAGTGCTTCTCCAATGTCCGGGAATCAGGTTTGATTAGGGTCCCGAGTTTGCAAGTCTTGCAAGGACATCTTATCTCGGTCTTGTTGGTACGAACCATGACGGCCGTCGCTCGGGCCTTGTATCTAGCCACCATACCTTCGCTCATTTGGCACACCATGGTTGCGTGTGCACAAGAGATTAGTTTAATTAGAACCACACCATATGCATGTCTCACCAGAAAATTTTGGCAGCACCTCCCTGTAAATAGGGCATATGGGTGGTGCAAAAGTTGGCCTAAACAGAAATAAATCAACATTTCGGCAACCATGCACCACACCAGCACCTGCACACAAACACACAAAATCATACACAAGAATATACACGCGATGAAGACGCCGTCGGCCTTCACATACAACACACATCCGCACCATGCATACACCACCGATCGACGTCCCGGCCCGCGACACATGCATATGCATGTCCAACAACTCACAGACAAGCATGTGCCATCCAACACATCTCACCTAGTAGACAAGTTGATGGAGACCGTGTGTGAGGGAGCGTGTGTCTTGTGGAGGCTAACTTGATGGAGATGTGACCAATAAATGATGTATATGTGGGGATTTTACTGAATCTACATGGTGGAGAGGGACTCCCTCCCCACAACCATCCAACCAAAAGGTGTTTGGCAACCTAAAATGGAGGTAGAATTGAAGAAAATAGGGTGAGGAGGAGGAGGGGGTCGAGCTAGATCTATGGGAAGTAATGGCTTGCTTGTGGTGGTAGGTAGGAGAAGGCGCCAACTTTCTAGAGGGTGGGACGACATGTTCGTGGCGCACCTCGTTTTCGTGCACCACAGACTTCCTAGGTTCGTGGCGCAGCAAAATGGGGTGCGCCATAAACGTCCATGGAAAATTTTGCAGGGGCATGTCCCACCGTAGTTCATGGCGCACGCGCGAAAGGGTGCACCACAGACTCCACCCATGTTCGTGGCGCACCCCAAATTCCGTGCGCCACGGATACTGGTGGCTGGCCGTTGGATCCCATCAGAGGTGGGGCCCGCCTTATGCGTGGCACACCGATCCAGCGTGCGCCACAGATAAGTTGGGGTTAGTGGCGCATAATTCAAGCGCACGCCACGAATAATGTAGTTAGTGGCGCATAATATCAGGTGCACCACGAATAAGGGGCCTGTGGATAAGGGTTTTCCCACTAGTGCCCGGCTCTGATGAGTGTAGCAGCACTTCGTTGGGAGACCCCAAGAGGAATGATGAGCACAGCAGCAAGTTTTCCCTCAGTAAGAAACCGAGTTTATCGAACTAGTAGAAGGAAGGAAACGACTCAAACGTGTTGCTAGCAACTTGGAGACCTACACAACACAAACTCAAGACTTTGCCCCAACAAACAGTGATGTCGTCAATCTCACCGGTTTGCTATAGCAAAGTATGGTGTGGAAGGTAATGGTGGTTTGCAACAAGTAAATGGTAAAAGTGGAAGATGTATCAATGGTAAAGATTGGACCGGGATCCATAGTTTACTAGAGGTGTTCTCCTTAGCTAAACAAACATGGCATGCCGGGTAAACAAATTACAGCAAGGCAATTGGCAGGCCCGAGCAAGGCATAACAATGCAATACTAGACATCAAGATCCTATGAGATTCGATTGGGCAATACAACAAGATACATAGACCGCCATCCAACTGCATCTATGACTATAAGTCCACCTTTGGGTTATCATCCGAACCCCCTCCAGTATTAAATTGCAAGCAATAGGCAACTGCTTTAAGCAAAGTGTGCAAGGTAAACAATCCACTTGTTCCATGAACAAGAGACCGTTGTTTTCTTCCTAGTGGCAATAGCACATCTACAACCTTAGAGATTTTTGTCACTTCCCTTAGATTAAATAGAGGCATGAACCCACTATCGAGCATAAATACCCCCTCTTGAAGTCACTAGCAACTATTTGGCCAAGATAGCTACTAACAACGGAGAGCATGCAAGATCACAAACAACATAGACATGATAGAATCAATAATACAAAACCATTAATCAATCTGACACAGTAATCTCAATATCCATCGGATCCCCGCAAACACTACATGCATGATTACAAATAGATGAGATCTTGATCATGAACGGAGCTCACAAGATCTAGACATGAAATCACAAAGGAGGAGATACAACCATATAGCTACTACATGGACCCGTAGTCCAAGGTGGAACTACTCATGCTTCATACCAGAGACTGGCATGATGAAGAAGAAGGCCTCCGGGGTGATCTCCCCTCCGGCAGGGTGCCGGGAAGAGCTTCAGATCCCCCCGATCTAGGGACAATGGTGGCGGATACAGACGGTTTCGTGGAATATTGATCAGGTACTTAGGGTTTAGGCATCGGGGGCTTATTATAGGCGAAGATGCGAGGCAGGAGGGCGGCCAGGGGGCCCACACCCTACCCAGGCGTGGCCTAGGGTGGGCCTGTGCTTGGGGGGGGGGGGTGCGGCCGCCCTCTGGCTCCCCTCCATCTCTCCTCTGGACTCTGTGTTCTCCTCGGTGAAATACTGACTTTGGCTTTTGTCCCGTCCAATTCCAAGAATATTTCCTTACTAGCTTTTTTGTAACCAAAAATAGAAGAAAACAGGCAACTGGCACCATGGCATCTTGTTAATAGGTTAGTACCAGAAAACATATAAAAACACTTCAAAGTGTAGACAAAGCAAAGCAAAGTAGATACTAAGAAAGCATGGAACATAAAAAATTATAGATACGTTTCTGACGTATCAAGCATCCCCAAGCTTAACGTATCAAGCATCGCCAAGCTTAACTCATGCTCGTCCTCGAGTAGGTAAGTGATAAAAGAATAATTTTTGAGGTGACATGCACCATCAAAACCAAGATCAAACCATTTGCAAGCATTGAAAGCTAGGATCAAAGAACTCTAAACATGAGCATGAAAGATGGAGTACTAAAAATAAGAAAAAGTAACTATGCATGCAACAGGAAAGGCTACAAACAAAGGTCATGAATAACATGCATTGAAAAACATTTGTTTGTTTCACATACAGAAAACATGGCATAGTGGCATTCAGCTTGTCCCTCATAGAGTAGCAAATAGATGCATAGGAAACCTTCAA
The DNA here is from genome assembly GCA_030063025.1 of Avena longiglumis. Classification (NCBI taxonomy): domain Eukaryota; kingdom Viridiplantae; phylum Streptophyta; class Magnoliopsida; order Poales; family Poaceae; genus Avena; species Avena longiglumis. Next base: position 440,486,541 of record CP125975.1, on the reverse strand, counting down.
AGTTCATAAGAGTAACTAGATACAAATAACACAAGAATAAGTAATATCAACAATATGCATCAATCAATAAGTTTTGGGACAATGCACATAGAACTAAGAATGGCAACTATGCTCTCTTAACTGGTGCCTAAAGGTAGAAGGTAGAGACTCGATATAATAGTGGAAGAAAAGCCCTTCATAAAGGTAAGCAGGGATTTCAAGTTTCAAAAAGAGCTTCCAAACATTATGGTACTTGTTAGCTTTCAGCCCTCATTGCCCCTATCATAAGCATCTTGAAGTGATTAAGGTTAAATTGAAAAAATTATGGAGTATATGATTGACAAAGTATAAGTTGACAATCTCAAGTCCCTTGAATATGAGGGCCGCTCCTCATGCTACTCAACTTTAGTCAGCTGTAAGTTCTTGTCATAGTAAGTAGATGTGTATCATAAAGAACCGCTAATGGGGTACCCCTTGCACATGGTACATGAGCTATCCCATAAACAAAATGACAAGGCAAACAGACAATGAGCATCTCAGCGATCTTTTATTTTCTATTTGCATAGGTTTTTATTGAGGATGCTTCACAGATTGCTCATTATGATGATGCTGTGATACGTTGGAAACATATCTATAATTTTTGATGCTCCATGCTTGTTTTGTATCTACTTTGCTTTACTTGTCCACACTTTGAGGTGCTTTTTACATGTTTTCTGGTACTAACCTATTAACAAGTTGCAACATTTCCAGATGCCTATTTTCTGCTGTTTTTGGTTTCAGAAAAGTTAGTAAATAAATATTCTCGGAATTGGACGGGACAAACGTCCAATTCAATAACTTTCCGTGGGGAAAAAGAAGTCAAGAGGAGAGCCCGAGGTGCCGGCCAGAGGGGCCAGACCCACCCCAGGCATGGGTGGGCCCCACCCCGTGCCTGGCTAGGGTTTGGTCGCCCTGGCGGCCGCCTCGGTCTCCCCCTTCGCATATAAGAAGCCCCTGATGCAGAAACCCCGAGTACCCGATCAGAAATCCACGAAACCGTCTGTAGCCACCGCCACCATCGTCCCTAGACTGGGGGGATTCGAAGCTCTACCCGACACCCTGGCGGAGTGTAACATCCCAAAAATCATTATTTATAAAGCTTGCATATCATTCCTGCATTCATAAGCATTTGGATCATTCTTCAAATAAAGATTTCAAACAGAAGCAAGTTGTTGCCTAATATTTTATGTAGGAAAGGCAATGGATTTATTTTTCACTCTTAAATTATGAGAATACTTTGTTTCTACCGGAAAGGTTTGAATGTTGATTCCAAAGCTTGTTTAAAATTTCAAAACAAAAATCTAAATTCAAAACCATTCATATGCCTATTTAAAAATAAATAATTAAGGCATGGTTTTACTTTAATTTCAAAGGGCCAATATATTTTTGAGTGAATAGCAATGTTTTAAAATGGAAATAGAAAAGAATAAAAGAAAATAGAAAGGGCCAGCGACACCTATTCGGCCCAGTAGTAGAACCAGCCCACCAAGGTTTTCCCCTCTCCCTCTGTTTCGCACCCACGTGCACACCCCTCCCTCACTGACAACCCGGGCCCACCTGCCCCGTCATCATCGTCCCCAAACCCCGCCCACGACCCGGCCTCGCTGTTTCTTCCTCCTCCTTCACTGCCGCGTCTTAATTCGATTAAATGCCGTTGATTTCGTGCACAATCCTCGACCCTGCTCTGGTTACTTAATCCCCTCCCCCTCGCGGCCATTTCCCCCAACACAACCAGCCAGAAGCGCCGCCAGGCTCCGCGAATTTCTTCTTGCACCGCCGCAGCACCGAGCAGCTGCGACAATCGATTCCGGTGAGTTCCTGCCGCCCCTTGCCTTCTTCTTGGCCCTGTCGAGTTCGCCATGTCCTGGTGCATCTTCTAATGTCCCTGGTTTTCCTGTGCATGACCCAGGATGCCGTCCCTGTTCACCACTACAAGCGACAGAGCCGCCGCTCAACTCCGGCGAGCGATTTAGGTAAAACCCGACCGCCCCGTGGCTTCCCCCTGGCCCTATCATGTTCGCCTGAACATTGCACACATGCTGATGCCTTTGGTTTATGTTAGGGAAGATCAGAACATCGCCAACATCACGGTCCGCTCGAGCCTGATGCTGTCCTCAACTCCGACGAGCCCCCACGGCCACAACAGCTCTCCCCCGTCCCAACCGTGACCACGTTGAGCTTCCTCGTGCACGTGAAAGTCTTGTAAGCATCATCACCACCCCCAGGCCTCGCTAGAATCGCCGCACCACCATCGCTAGTATCGCCGCTGCACCGCCGTCGCTAGCGCCGCCCATCCATGGTCGTGTGCTCAGCAGTGTCAGATCTAGATCTAACACGTAGGATTAGATCATTTAACGAAGAGGTATGAGTAGATCTAGGCCGTGCATCTTTATTTAGATCCTACAGTCCGCAAGCGTGATCCCGCCGAACTAGTACGCGCCAATCAGAGGCTGCCGCGTGGCTAGGATTTAGATTTAAAATCTGGATTTTCATCTATTAGATATTCAAACTTGTAAATTCAATAACTTTTATTCCGTTTATCCAAAAAATACAAATAATATACCATTGGAATAACAAAAATAAATCCTACACATCTATGGGCTTAGTTTTCTATTTTGTTTCTGTTAAAATAGAATTTCATGTAGAGACATTTGTAGGATTATTTTGTATATAAAAATTAATTGGAAAATGTTTTAAAGGCCAAATAAAGTTTGTTTGATGAAAAGGAAATTGAAGAGATTAAGGAAAATATTGGCAAGTGAAAAGCCAAAGAATTCCATGAAGACGAATAGGGTACTTTATGGTATGGAAAACGTATCTGCATTCCACAGGATCCGGAGTTTCGGAAACTGATTTTACAGGAAGCACACAACTCACCATATTCCATTCATCCGGGCAACACTAAAATGTACATGGATGTGAAGGAAAGATTTTGGTGGAATAATCTCAAGAAGGACATCACCGAACATATTGCTTTGTGTGATGTATGTAGTAGAGTGAAAGAAGAACATCAGAAACCATCAGGATTGTTACAACCACTACCTATTCCTGATTGGAAGTGGGACAAGATTGGCATGGATTTCATCAGTGGACTACCAAGGACTAGATCAGGATATGATTCTATTTGGGTTGTAGTAGATCGCCTAGGCTCATTTCATACCCGTGAAGACAACCTATACAAGTGCTAAGTTATCCAAGATTTATATGAACATGATTGTGTGTCTGCATGGAGTACCCAAGAGTATTGTGTCTGATAGGGGAACTCAATTCAGTTCCCATTTTTGGAGGCAACTACATGAGTCATTGGGAACTAGATTGGAATTCAGTAATGCTTTAGATACCCAGACTGATGGACAGACAGAAAGGACCAACCAGATTCTAGAGGATATGTTGAGGGCATGTGCCCTAGATTATGGTGCTAGTTGGGATGAAAGTCTGCCTTACGCAGAATTATCTTACAACAACAACTATCAAGCCAGTATTGAGATGGCACCGTTTGAATTTCTCTATGGAAGGAAGTGTACTACACCATTACTATGGAATGGTGTTGGAGAAAGAAACTTGTTCAGGCCAGAACTAATAAAGGAAGATGAAGAGAAAGTCAAGTTGGTAAAGGACAGATTGAAGATAGCACAGTCCCAAAAAAGAGCTATGCAGATCCAAAGCATAGAGAAGTCACCTATGAGGTGGGTGATAGAGCTTATCTTAGAGTATCACCACTTCGTGGAGTGAAGAGGTTTGGAGTCAAAGGAAAATTGTCCCCAAGATATGTTGGACCACTCAAGATTCTAAGCCATAAAGGAGAAGTGACATATGACATTGAATTGCCTGAATCATTGTCTGCCGTTCATAATGTGTTTCATGTGAGTCAGTTAAAGAAATGCCATCCGGAGATGGAAGAGACTTCTTTGAAGGATACTATACCTTTGGAAGAGGTCCAATTGGAAAGTGATCTCACTTATGAGGAAAAACCTATCAAGATTCTTGAGACTGCAGAAAGAGTTACACGGACAAAGACTATCAAATTTTGCAAAGTTTAGTGGAACCATCATTCCGAAGAAGAAACAACATGGGAAAGAGAAGATGATCTTCGGAAAGACCACCCTCACCTATTTGCTAGCCAATCCGATCTCGAGGGCGAGATTCACCTTAAGGGGGTTAGATTTGTAACATCCCAAAAATCATGATTTATAAAGCTTGCATATCATTCATGCATTCATAAGCATTTGGATCATTCTTCAAATAAAGATTTCAAACAGAAGCAAGTTGTTGCCTATTATTTTATGTAGGAAAGGCAATAGATTTATTTTTCCCTCTCAAATTATGAGAATACTTTGTTTCAACCAGAAAGGTTTGAATGTTGATTCCAAAGCTTGTTCAAAATTTCAAAACAAAAATCTAAATTCAAAAAGATTCATATGCCTATTTAGAAATAAATAATTAAGGCATGGTTTTATTTTAATTTCAAAGGGCTAATATATTTTTGAGTGAACAACAATGTTTTATACTCAAATATGTGCATGTTTCACTTTAAAAAAATCCAGAGAGAGTTTGAATTCTAACTCATTTGAAAAGGATTCCTGGAAAATCAAAATGGAACTAGAAAAGAATAAAAGAAAATAGAAAGGGTCGGCGCCACCTATTCGGCCCAGTAGCATAACCAGCCCACCCGGGTTTTCCCCTCTCCCTCTGTTTCGCACCCACGTGCACACCCCTCCCTCGCTGACACCCCGGACCCACCTGCCCCGTCATCGTCGTCCCAAAACCCCGCCCACGACCTGGCCTCGCCGTTTCTTCCTCCGCCTTCAGTGCCGCATCTTAATTCGATTAAATGCCGTTGATTTCATGTGCAATCCTCGCCCCTTCTCTGGCTACTTAATCCCCTCCCCCTCACGGCCATTTCCCCCAACACAACCAGCCAGAAGCGCCGCCAGGCTCCGCGAATTTCCGCTTGCACCACCGCAGCACCGAGCAGCTCCGGCAACCGATTCCTGGTAAGTTCCTGCCGCCCCTTGCCTTCTACTTGGCCCTGTCGAGTTCGCCACGTACTGGTGCATCTTCTAATGTCTCTGGTTTTCCTGTGCATGACCCAGGACGCCGTCCCCATTCACCACTGCAAGTGACAGAGCCGCCGCTCAACTCCGGCGAGCGATTTAGGTAAAAGCCGACCACCCCGTGCCTTCCCCTTGAGCCTATCATGTTCGCCTGAGCGTTGCACACACGCTGATGCCTTTGGTTTGTGTTAGGGCGGATCAGAACGTCGCCAACATCACCGTCCACTCGAGCCCGACGCTGTCCTCAACTCCGACGAGCCCCCACGGCCACAACAGCTCTCCCCCGTCCCAACCGCGACCACATCGAGCTTCCTCGTGCACGTGCGAGTCTGGTAAGCATCATTACCACCCCCAGGCCTTGCTAGAATCGCCGCACCACCATCGCCAGTAGCGCCGCCGCCGCACCATCGTCGCTAGCGCCGCCCATCCATGGTCATGTGCTCAGCAGCGTCGGATCTAGATCTAACGCCTAGGATTAGATCATTTAATGAAGAGGTATGAGTAGATCTGGGCCGTGCATCTTTATTTAGATCGTACGGTCCGCAAGCGTGATCCCACCGAACCGGTACGCGCCAATCAGAGGCTGCCGCGTGGCTAGGATTTAGATTTAAAATCTGGATTTTCATCTATTAGATATTCAAACTTGTAAATTCAATAACTTTTGTTCTGGTTATCCAAAAAATACAAATAATATACCATTGGAATCACAAAAATAAATCCTACACATCTATGGTCTTAGTTTTGTATTTTGTTTCTGTTAAAAGAGAATTTTATGCAGAGACATTTGTAGGCTTATTTTGTGTATACAAATTAATTGGAAAATGTTTTAATGGCCAAATAAAGTTTGTTTGATGAATAAATGTTTCGTTTATTGGTCAATACTATTTTGCTTGTCTTGGTTGGTTTAGAAAAATCATCACATGGAATTTGCATGCATTCATATATTTTTGTTTGATTATTTGAAATGTGAATTTGGTGCTATCATTTTATGTGTAGATTTTGGTGCTAGTGGTGATTGTGACTGTGAGGATTGTTGTTACTCCCCCAACTACCAAGGAAAGTGGTGCTTCATAATTTTGTCCCAATATTTTGACTATGCGTTAGAAATATTTTGTATAGGGCTTGCATGATAATTTTTGCTAAGTATCTATATGCTATGCTTGGGAAATCCTAGTAGTTGTAGAATTGTTAGAATTTTCTCTAAGTTAAGATACTTGCCATTGCCATGCTTATCCTAGATAGTAGCAACCAAGGGTGGATTATATACATGCTATGGAAAAATATTTCTAAGTCTTTGACTTATGCTTTTGCTTAATAAAACAACTAAGTGAATGAATCACCTGGGTGGAATGGTAATTGCTTGGTTGGTTTTTTGTTGAGTGGTTACCAGGGCCCATTTTCCAATGGTTTACCCTGTGTATATCACTTGTGGAATGCCACCCAGGAACAAAGGGATTTGAGATGCCATATGTTAAGAAGCTTCTAGTGCAGCCACATGGCATTATAGGCTCTGCCTGAATCATATAGGTTGCAATAACTTAGCCAAATGGACAGTTGGTGGTAGGGGTGATAGGTTTGGAACGCGTCCATTTTGGTCTAAGGGAAGGCTTCTGAAAGGTCTTGTCTTGATGAAAATTAAGTCTTCTGGGGGAAAGTGCACCACCTCTGCAGGAGGAAGAATCTAAGTACTTAGCCGTGTCCCCGGAAATGGACAATTTGAGCATTAAGACATGGAAGCTATCAAGAATCTCCTCATCCCATTTTCTAATTAAAAACTTGTGGTTGAACAAGGGTGAAGGTTCACCAATGTCTATTTGTGGTTCCTTGGGAGTTTTTGCCAAACAAAAACTTAGTGATTTCAACTGATAGGTAAAACCTATTTTGAGCAAAGCAAGCCTAAGCTACACTTAGCCAAATTCATGTATAAGCTAGATACTATTATTCTACTAAGGTATCACTTGCCAATACTATTCCAATGTATTGACCCACTGTGGCTGTAACTTGTGATGTTGCAGGTTACTCTGATGAGGATTAGGGTTATGACTCTACACCCAACATGCTTGCCTGTGGCACATGAAGATGAAGACTTTTATTTATATTGTTAAGTTAAACTCTTGTACTAGCCTTTGGCTATGGAGTTATAAAAGACTATGTTATCTCTGGAATAACGATGTAATAATGAGCTTTGTTTCTATGTACTTCATCTTAAACTGTGGATGCTAGAATTTGATCCAGGGACTAGCATTGCAATCATAGGGACCTTTACCTTTATAAAGTTGGGGTCTTACACGGAGGGGAGATCATCCCGGAGGCCTTCTCTCCGGTATGATGCGTGAGTAGTTCCACCTTGGACTATGGGTCCATGTAGTAGCTAGATGGTTGTATCTCCTCCTTTCTGCTTTCATGTATAGATCTTGTGAGCTCCGTTCATGATCAAGATCTAATATATTTGTAATCATGCATGTTGTGTTTGCGGGGATCCGATGAATATTGAGATTATTATGTTGGTTTGATTAATGGTTTTGTCTTTATGATTCTATCATGTCTGTGTTGTTTGTTATCTTGCATGTTATCCATTGCTAGTGGTTATCTTGGCCAAGTAGTTGCTAGTGACTCCAAGAGGGGGTATTTATGCTCGATAGTGGGTTCATGCCTCTAGTTTCTAGGGGAAGTGACAATAATCTCTTCGGTTGTAGATGTGTTGTTGCTACTAGGGAGAAAACAACGGTCCCTTGTTCATGGAACATGTGGACTGTTTACCTTACACACTTTGCTTAAAGCAGTTGTCTGTTGCTTGCAACTTAATACTGGAGGGGGTTCGGATGATAACCAGAAGGTTGACTTATAGTCATAGATACAGTTGGATGGCGGTCTATGTATCTTGTTGTATTGCCCAATCAACCTCATAAGATCTATCTGATTAGTAATTGCATTGCTATGCCTTGCTCAGTTCCTGTCAATTGCCCCGCTGTAATTTGTTTACCCTTCATGCCATGTTGTTTATTTAAGGAGATCACCTCTAGTGAACTATGGACCCCGGTCCAATCTTTACTATTGATACATCTTCCATTATTACTTGTTTAGTTGCTGCAAACCATTACCTTCCACACCATACGATTAATCCTTTGTTACAGCAAACCCGTGAGCTTGACAACCTCATTGATTCATTGGGGCAAAGTCTTGAGTTTGTGTTGTGCAGGTCTCCGTGTTGCTTGCAACACCTGTGTGACGTTTCCTTCCTCCTTCTAGTTCGATAACCTCGGTCTCAACTGAGGGAATACTTGTTGTTGTAGTCTTCACACCTTGCTCTTGGGGTTCCCAACAAGACTCCACATCAAGCACCAAGTTCTCTGGCGCCACCAAGGAGTCATCAACAAGTTTTCTGGCATCGTTGCCGGGGAGGCTAAGGACATCTTCACTAGGGGAGTCCTTCACTTCCTTTCTCTTTACTTTGTTTTTAGTTTTCTTTGTTTCTTTTGTTTGGTTTTGTTTGCCTCTTTCCAAAAACCCCAAAAAAATAGTCTAGTTCGGTTTGCTTGCTTTATTCAAAAACACAAAAAAATTAGTTCTTGCTCTAGTTGCTACCATGTCGGGGTCTGCCTTTATTTCCCCTATGGTAGAAATCTCCACTTTTAAGCAAAAAAGTGAAGAAAGTTTTAAGGAAGCTTGGTCGAGAATCTCTTCTTTTCAGAGGGAAACTAAGCCTGAGGTAAGCCTCATCTTGGTTATTGATAGTTTCTACCGCGTTATTGCTCTTCATTATAGATATGCTTTGGATGTTTGGGCTAAGAAAGATTTTTTTCTTTGTACTGAGGATGAAGCTTATGATGCCATCAGGAAATTAATCATGATCTATGGTACACCTTGCAAGTCTGATTCCTCTTTCACAAGTATTTTTGCTAGGCTGATTCCTCTTTCACATGAATAGTTGCTATCACACTCTTAGGGCTTACCATGATTATGTTCCCATAAATTCCGAGCCTTCAAAATGGTTTCCCACAATCAAAGTCTCAATAAACACTACACTTTTTGATGCTCGCTGTGAGATCATGTCTGAATTTTTCCTCATGCCTAAAGATATTTTTGATTCCTTGAGTCTTTGGGGGCTTATTGAAGGAGGAGAGGAAATCTCTCTTACCAACAATACCACTATATCACCCATTGGAATAGCTGAAGGTGTGTTTACAAAAATCTCAGGAAAAATGCTGACTATTGATTATCTTGTTATTGAATGTGTAGGCAAGGGACATATCACACTTGGAAGGTCTCTACTTAAACACTTTGGGCAGTGATAGATGTGGGGAAAGGTATCATGCACTTTTATCCTCCGGTAAGCAATCATATCTTCCCTAAAGAGAAAGAAAGGTAAGAAAGGAAGGAACAAGAGGGGAAATTCTTCATTTTAAAATACTTCATTCTTCTTGCTTCTTGTGCCTAACTTAAAGGCGTTAAAGAAAAGTACTTGTTGGGAGATAACACAAGAGTTTCCTTGAGTATTGGAAGTTATTACTTCTGTAATAACCTCTCCTTATCCTTTTTATTTGCTTTTTGTGCCAAGAATGACCTCTAATGAGAGGGAAGTAAGATTTGGGGAGTTGCTGTCCCGAAACAGATTTCTGTCCTCCACCAAAAAAATTCATGAGGAGGATCTGTAACTCGGCTTGAGCTCCAAATTTAAGAATAAATCCCCCAGTATGTTAGATAACTTACGTTAGTTCAACACTTTTTTATTTGAGCAACAGAAAATGTTCGAAAAAATCGATTTCTACCTGCTAGTCTGTTTTGACAGATTTCTGCTATTATTTGCATTTTCTTCTTATTGATTCCTTTTTGAGTTCTCTTCAGGTAAATTGAGCTTTTTGAAGGAGTTACTACAGCAGCTTGTGTTTTTAGTGAAAATCCTTGCTGTTCCAAAGATTTGCTAGTGGTCTAATATCTTTTGAATACACTAATGTTGCTAATGAAGATTGTGTGAAGTTTTGTATGAAGGAAAAATTTCAGGTGTAGAGAGAGAATGATGCAATGAGATGAAGAATGAACAAAATCTCAAGCTCGGGGATGCCACCACGATGTCACCCCAAGAAATATCCAAGGCATCCCCTTCTTCATCAATAAAGCTTTTATTGTTTCATGCACAGTTGTGTTGTTCTTGGAGCGTCTTAGTTTTCGTTTGCTTTGATTAGTTTGCTTGAATAAATTAGTTTGGACCCCCCTCTTGCTGTGTTGTTTCAAATAAGTTGATTGGTGTTGAAAAGGCGTAGAAGGTTCTTGCTTGAATAGTGCAACACAACAATCAACACCAATCAAGCAAGAATTTTCTACGCCTTTTCAACACCAATCAACTTATTTGAAACAACACAGCAAGAGGGGGGTCCAAACTAATTTATTCAAGCAAACTAAGCAAAGCAGCGAAAATTAAGACGCTCCAAGAAAAACACAACAATGCATAAAACAATAAATTCAAAGTGTCTAGAAAGACCTGGGCTTTTTATTGATGAAGAAGGGGATGCCTTGGGCATCCCCAAGTTTTGACGCTTGTACCTCTTGGATATTTCTTGGGGTGACACCGGGGTGGAATCCCCAAGCTTGAGCTTTTGTCCATTCTTCATCTCATTACATCATTCTCTCTCTACACCTGAAAATTTTCCTTCACACAATCTTCATTAGCAACATTAGTGTATTGAAAAGATAATAGACCCTTAGGTTTAGCTTTATAACAGCAAAACTTTTCACTAAAACACAAGCTACTGTAGCAACTCTCTCAAAAAGCTCAATTTCCCAAAAAGAACCCAAAAAGGAATCAATAAGAAGAAAATGCAAATAATGGCAGAAATCAGTCAAAACAGACCAGTAGGTAGAAACCGATTTTTTAGAAGACCTTCTGTTGCTCAAATTAAATAGTGTTGAACTAAAGAAAGTTTGCTAACATACTGGGGGATTTATTCGTAAATTTTGAGATCAATCCAATTTAGAGAGACTCCTCACAAATTTTTATGGTGGAGCAAAAAAATCTGTTTCAGGACAACAACTCCCCAAATCTTACTTCCCTCTCATTAGAGGTCATTCTTGGCACAAAAATCACACAAAAAGGATAATGAGAGGTCATTACTGAAGTAATAACTTCCAAGACTCAATAAAACTCTTGGGTTTTCTCCCAACAAGTACTTTTCTTTAACGCCTTTAAGTTAGGCACAAGAAGCAAGAAATCAAGTGTTTTCAAATGAAGAAGCATTAACATCAATACTTGAAAACTCTTCAACTATGAAGGGTATCTCATCCAAATGAGTTTTGGAGGATCCCTTCTCATCTCTCTTTGGTTCACTACTTTCATCAAAAGGATTTTTAGGAACAATCCAATTAAAATTCTTTTCAAAGGCTTCATGCATCCCAACAAGCTTAAAGGGTATGTGTATCTTAATTTCCTCTCTAGGTTTTGTTTTATCTAAAGTACCCACAACATCTAAACATGATCCTAGCATATTAAAATGCTCAAATACTTTTTTGGCTTCCTTAGCAACATCATGGAACTCTTTTAGTAAAGTTTCAAGGATAAAATCTCTCTTTTCAGCATTCTTTTCTTTATTTAGTTTAAGGAACAAAATTTGCATCATGGGGTTAAGGCTTGTAGGGGTTCGTAACATGGAAAACAAAAAATTTCTATCGAATGAACACACACAAGCCAAGATCTATCTACTAGATTGTAGCAACAAGTCGATAGAGTACTAACCCTCGAAGATCCAAAGCGGTTAACGAGAGCAGATTCTCGTGGATGATGTAGTCGTACACTTCTGATCTCAAGATCACGCAGACGATCCTTCAGGCACTGTGTTCTGGCAGCGCTTCCGCAGTTGGTCACTCGTTCGATACTCGATGAAGACATTCCTCTCCCGTGTTCCAGTAGGAAGCGGAGGTTGTAGTTCTCCCCTCACGATTCCGGCAGCACGACGGCGTGGTGTCAGAAGTAGAGGGAAATCCTGCAGGGCTTCGCCTTAGCCGGAGCAGGTTATGGTGGATCTAGGATTTTGGTGATCTAGGGTTTAGAAGGCCGGAGAGGAGGAGGTGGATTCAGAGGCGGCTAGGGCGGCGACGATGATCCGACGACAGCGCGAGGCGGTGGAGCGGGTGCGGCACTAGGCGGCGGCACGGCGGCGGTGGTGTGGGGAGGGGCTGGTTGTGTGTCCTTGGGGCACCCCCTCCCCTCTATTTATGAAAGGGAGGGCAGCATGAGAGAGGGGAGTTGGAATCCTTCCCCAACTCCCTCTCCTTGTTGGCTTGTGGTGGAGGGAAAGAAGGATTCTTTCGTTCCTCCACGAGGACACATTGTCCCAGTTTGACTTTTCAAACTTGCCTTTTGACTTTAAATTTGGAGCTTGATTTCTTTACTGCTAGTGCCCCACCAAGTGACCTAGGACATGATTCAATAATTCCAATTATCCATGACACATTCATGTACCCTTCCCCTTCCGGTCCGGTGAACCTTCTAGACCCTTCTAGAACCTCTCCGATGAAATCATCAGAATCATTCCCGAACTCCGGAATTGGACTTTCCTTATATGAATCTTATTCTCCAGACCATTTCGGATCTCCTCGTGATATCCTAGATCCCATCCGAGACTCCGAAGAACATTCGGTTTCCCTACTTACATTCCATATCTACTAGACAACATGGCATCCTTAAGTGTGTCTCCCTACGGTTCGTGAATTATGCGGACATGACCGATACACTTCTCCGATCAATAACCAATAGACGAATCTAGAAATTCATATTGCTCCCACATATTTCTACAATTACTTTGTGATCGAATGAACCACTTACATACGATACCAATTTCCCTTTATCTCATGATAGTTTACTTATCCGAGGTTTGATCATCGGTATCTCCGAATACCTAGTTCAACCTCGTTACCGATAAGTACTCTTTTCTCGTTCCCGTGATATGTGATCCCTTGTGAGACAGTCACATGCTTGCAAGCTAATTGGATGACATTCCACCCAGAGGGCCTAGATTATATCTATCCATCATATGGATGGACAAATCCCACTCTTGATCCATGTGCCTCAACACATACTTTATGAACACTCAATGCCACCTTTATATCCACACAGTTATGGTGTGGTGTTTGATGTCATCTAAGCATCGATCCGGTGATGGTTATTAGCTTGATCTCATGGTCGAAGGAATTAGGTTACTATGTATCAGAAAGCTTATTGCAAACGAACTATTGAAATGACTTGATCTTTATGCTATTCTTATCTATAGGAGTATGTCCATCACACCATTCTCCTAATGATATGATCTTGTTGTTAATAACATCTCAATGTTCATGATCAGGAAACCATGATCTTATATTAACCAAAAAGCTAGTTTAACAAGAGGCTTTACTAGGGACCCTTTTATGTTTACAAATCACACAAGTATTAATGTTTTCGGTTAATACAATTATAGCATGGTATGTAAACATTTATCATAAGCATGAAGATATGATAATAACCTCTTTATTATTGCCTCTTGGGCATATCTCCAATAGTCTCCCACTTGCACTAGAAACAATAATCTAGTTTCAAATCTTTGTGTATTCAACACCTATGGCTTTCCGGTGTTGTATTTACATGGTTGCTAGTGGTCAACTGATCTTCGGATCTGACTCTTTCAGTTCCGTGTGTAATTGCATGTCTTTGCGTCTCTACGTATCACTCATCCAAATCCATTATGGAACTTACTTTCCATTATATAGTGCCACCCTTAGTTTAGATTGAGATAAAATTAATTTGTACTTTGTCACAAAACTAGTATCAATGTAGTACTTTTACAATGAACTAATCATATATTTGTCACATCTACAAAAATAATATATTCTTAGTTCTTCCAAAAGATCATAAGAATATCCTTACTATCAACCATTGATCATCTTATGAATCATTATGGTATATGCTCATAACATTTAGAGTATAGGACATATCTAGATGTGTACATATCACAGTTTGATTCATAAACTCTCTTTGTGTTTTCAATCATTAAGTAACAATCTATACTTGAATCTTTGTTTCACTTACCAAGTGTCGATACACTTTAATTTCTATTTCATCCTTCCTATCTAGCAAGAACCTTTCTTGTCATTTCCATACTGAACTCATTCAATATCTCATCTATGTACATTTGGCACAACCATATTAGCGTCTCAATCTATCTATATAGATACTGATGCCAAACATTCGGGTTTTGCCTAAGTCTTCCATCGAGATGAAATTCTTAACATGTGTTAATAAAAGATACATCATTTCCAATCAACAATATGTCTTCCACATAATGTATTAGAAATATGTCTTAGCGCTCCCACTTAATTTCTTGCAAGTGCAAGCATGTTCATCATCTGCGATGAATTTAAACTGTTTTAGCCATTTCATCATGGTGAAGATTCCAACTCCTCGATGCTTACTTCAACCATTGAGGTTTGCATATGCTTTTAGCATCACTTGAATTAACAAAAACCCCTTGGACCTTGTTATGGACATGTCCTAGGTAACAATTCTATTAAAATAACTTGTTTTGTTTATTCAACTACCACATAACAAAATTATATGTAGTGGTTGCTACATTAATCCTTCTAGACTAAATATTACTACGAAAGATCAAATCTTGTCATAGTCAACCTTTCAACATTGTTGTGAACTCTTTCCCAACATGTTGACTATTTCATAGATGTGAAACATCCATGTCTATTTCTTTATAGATCCAAACACGACTGTAAGGTCTTACACCTTTTCTAGAGGGTCTTTCAAGTTCAAAGCTTGATTTCTCGTGTATGGAACTATCACGGATTCTATGGCTTCAAGACATTTGATAGAGTCAGGGCCCATCATCGCTTCTTTGCATATAGTCGGTTAATCATTGTCAAACAACAATGATTTACTTTCAAATTATAGTATTTGATTGTTTACCCGACCTACTTGGTTCAATAGGAACTTTGACCTCTGTGATCACAACCTTTGAGGCACGTGATCCATGAGCATTGTTGCTGCCTCCGGAACACTTTTCAGTGCTATGAAACTTTGCACATATAGCTAAGGTTCTTTTAACCTTATCAAAGTTCTATTGTCCTCCCACTTAAATTTTCACGGAAAATTCCTTCTCAAAGAAACTTGACGTTCCAAGTGACAAATTTTTTTTGTCTTCGGTGTTATGGAGGATTACTCAACAATTATTCGAAATAACATAAAAAGATATGTTCATTTGATTTTGGTTACAAACATCTTTCTTATGCATAGCATACCAATGTTTAAGAAAGGAAAAATTGGGTTTTATCCCAAACCATGACTTTATATGGTGTAATTTCAACAGATTATGATGGAGCTCTTTTCAGTGAAAAATGGTAGTCTCTAAAGCTTTTAATCTTTAAAATATAATGGCAGTTTTATGAATTACACCTTTGATCTACCATGTAAAACAAGTTTTCATTACATATCTCGAACACTCCATACTCGTGTGGTGTTTCGGGAAACGCAAATCCATGGAATGATTCCTCAAATCTTAGGTGTTATGCTAAACTTGTAACTCAAATATCTTCCTTTATGATCCTATCATAAATTCTTTATTTTCTTGTTACATTGATTTTGCACTTCATCTTGAAAGTCTTTGAACTTTTCAAATGTTTCATTGTTCATACTAATTAAGTAAATATCCATATCACTCAAATTTTCGGAGAAAACATATGAAGTTGAAATCCATCGCTCTCGACTACACATAATGGGCTTCATACAACAATATGTACAAGTTCCAATAAGATAGTCATCCGTTCTCTTTGGCCTATGAATGGAGTTTTAATTATCTCTAGGAAAGTTTCACAAGCGTCATTTGATCAAAAATCAAAAGACTCCAAAATTCCATCCACATGGAGTTTCTTCATGTTTTCTTTCCAATATAATTGAAACGGCGATGTCACTTCCTAAGTGATCTTTCAATAAATTTGTCTTTCGACATTTTTAGCACTAGTTTTATGGATGTGATTTCTACAACGAGATTTGTAAATCATCCATCTTTTATGGATTACGGCAAATATTTGAACAACCCTTTTGTTCTCATAATACATGATAAAACAAATCTTGAAGGCAAGCTTTGATTTCAACGAGCAACACAATAACCCTTTATTTGTTCTCGGTGAACATTATCACATATTATTTTGCTGGTTACTTAGGCCATTGTAGTTCATGAATTGTGTTGTTTCGTATGACGAGTCACACCAACAAATTCAGTATGTTATACTTAAGAACCACATTATTTAACAAGCAAAGAATACAGCCATAACACGTATATCCTCTATATACCTAAGCTGAACAATTCTGGTCTTTTCTTTTCTGCCATATATTTATGAGATTCTCTTTCAGTATTTCCTTTTCTGTTTGAAAGAATATATCAACATCAATAGTGGAGCCATAACATTGACACATAGTCCAAAGTGTGTATAGTTAAATACCAGTGTCTTTGGACTTGCACTTTGAAGTAGATCACCATCATCAAATGTTTGGTGTTCTCTCAAATTCCATTCTTTAGTAATCATTTGGTGTACTAAACATTTTACCTACATCAAATATTCACCCTTATCATGGAACTATCCATGATCAAGCTACTTTAGCTTATAACGGTGAATTGCGAGTATAATTGTTGCTTTCCAAAACCTTTTGGAGGATTAGGACGACCAGCGTCTCAACCTTTTGCAAATTCTCATCAAATATGAGAACATAAAATTTGCCATATTATACTCTATCATGTTGTAAACAAAACATTGTTTCAGATATCGCAATATCTTCCACATTTGATGGTTTCTGAAACAATTCTTTCAGCTCCTAGATAACCTTGATATTAAAACAATCTTTGGAATATCAAGAATCATGGAGATAAACATGATACTTATATACTAATACTGGAATTGTTACTCTTTATTTAATACCAATTATTAAACTTCACGGAGTAAACGGAACTTACTGAAAGTTTGCAATAGGACTTTTAAACTTTAGATTAACACTTCAAAATAATACGATACCAGTTCATAAAGTAACTAACCAGAATTCTATAGTTCTATTATCTCAATTATAACTAAGTGTAAAGTGGTAAACGGATGCCAATGACTACAACAACTATGCAAATTCACTTTGATTTAATTTATGATAAATAGTGTTCAACTTTTAATCATATTGCTATTGAACTCCCACTCAAAACAATATCCCTCAAATTGTTTTAGTGATTACATGAACCAAATCCACTATACCAAGTCCGATCATCACGTGACATGATGTAGTTTCAAAGGCGAACAATCATCATGTTCATCATATCATCTATATGACTCATGCTTTACCTTTCGGTATTCCGTGTTCCAAGACCATGTCTGTACATGCTAGGCTCGTCAAGATTTAACCTTAGTTTCCGCATGAGAAAATCTGGCTTGCTCCCGTTGTATACACTTGCAGAATCTAACACACCCAATCATCACGTGGCGCTTCAAACTAACGAGCTTTGGTAACGGTGCCTACTAAGGATGAACACTTTATTACTTGATATTTTGTGAGAGGTATCATCTTATAATGCTACCGTCGCGAACTAAGCAATACAAGATGCATAAAAGGATTAACATCACATGCAATTCATAATATGTGATATGATATGGTCTTTCTTCTTGTGCCTTCGATCTCCATCTTCAAGCACGGACATGATCTCCATCATAACCGGCGTGGCGTCAAGCTCCATGGCACCACTCCATGGTTGTCGTCCACCAGCATCAACTATTACAACTACTTTGAATAATAGACACGCAAGTCTTAACGAAATTAAAAGACAATCATAAGGCTCCTGCCGGTTGCCTACTTACAATAAGGAACATTTCATACATCATATATAATCACAATCATGGCCATATCACATCACAGCACACCCCTGCAAAACAAATTTATACGCCTCTAATTTTATTTGCATGTTTTACGTCGTTTGGGGCTTTCAATAAGTGTCGTTCTAACTTACGAACAAGAACCACAATGTTGATACTAGTATTGTCAATCACCCGTTGTAAATTGAATCTTCACTATGTTGGCAGAAACAGGAACCCGCAAATCCACTTATGCAATACAAGTTGCATGTCAAGTGTGGAGCAAGTCTCATGAACGATGTCATGTAAGGTTAGCCCGGGCCGCTTCATCCCACCATCCCGAAAGATGCAAAGTAAACAAGAAGCAATCAACAACAAAAGCATCAACACCCATAATGACCATTGTGTTCTACTCGTGCAACAGATCTACTCATAGACACGGCTCTGATACCACTGTACGGGTTCGTAGCATGGAAAACAAAAAATTCTATCGCATGAACACACACAAGCCAAGATCTATCTACTAGATTGTAGCAACGAGTCGATAGAGTATTAACCCTCGAAGATCCAAAGCGGTTAACGTGAGAAGATTCTCGTGGATGATGTAGTTGTACACTTCCGATCTCAAGATCACGCAGACGATCCTTCCGGCGCTGCGTTCCGGCAGCGCTTCCGCAGTCGGTCACACGTTCGGTACTCGATGAAGACCTTCCTCTCCCTTGTTCCAGCAGGCAGCGGAGGTTGTAGTTCTCCCCTCACGATTTTAGCAGCACGACGGCGTGGTGTCGGAAGTAGAGGGAAAATCCTGCAGGGCTTCGCCTACGCCGGAGCAGGTTATGGTGGATCTAGGGTTTCCGAAAATCTAGGGTTTAGAAGGCCAGAGAGGAGGAGGTGGAGTCGGCGACGGCGATGATCCGGCGGCGGTGGTGTGGGGAGGGGCTGGTTGTGTGTCCTTGGGGCACCCCTTCCCCTCTATTTATGAGAGGGAGGGAAGCTTGGGAGAGGGGAGTTTGAATCCTTCCCCAACTCCCTCTCCTTGTTAGCTTGTGGTGGAGGGAAAGAAGGATTCTTTCCTTCCTCCACTAGGACACATTGTCCCAGTTTGACTTTTCAAACTTGCCTTTTGACTTCAATTTGGAGCTTGATTTCTTTCTTGGTAGTGCCCAACCAAGTGACCTAGAACATGATTCAATCATTCCACTTATCCATGACACATTCATGTACCCTTCCCCTTCCGGTCTGGTGAACCTTCTAGACCTTTCTAGAACCTCTCCGATGAAATCATCGAAATCATTCCCGAACTCCGGAATTGGACTTTCCTTATATGAATCTTATTCTCCGAACCATTTCGGATCTCCTCGTGATATCCCGGATCCCATCCGAGACTCCGAATAACATTCGGTCTCCCTACTTACATTCCATATCTACTAAACAACATTGAATCCTTAAGTGTGTCTCCCTACGGTTCGTGAATTACGCGGACATGACCGAGACACTTCTCCGATCAATAACCAATAGAGGAATCTGGAAATTCATATGGCCCCCACACATTTCTACGACTACTTTGCGATCGAATGAACCACTTACATACAGTACCAATTTCCCTTTTTCTCACGATAGTTTACTTATCCGAGATTTGATCGTCGGTATCTCTGCATACCTAGTTCAACCTCGTTACCGATAAGTACTCTTTTCTCGTTCCTGTGATATGTGTTCCCTTGTGAGCCATTCACATGCTTGCAAGCTAATTGGATGACATTCCATCGAGAGGGACCAGAGTATATCTATCCGTCATATGGATGGACAAATCCCACTCTTGATCCATGTGCCTCAACACATGCTTTCCAAACACTCAATTCCACCTTTATAGCCACCCACTTACAGTGTGGTGTTTGATGTCATCAAAGCATCCATCCGGTGATGGTTATTAGCATGATCTCATGGTCGAAGGAATGAGGTTACTATGTATCAGAAAGCTTATAGCAAAGGAACTATTGAAATGACTTGATCTTTATGCTATGCTTATCTATAGGAGTATGTCCATCACAATATTCTCCTAATGATATGATCTTGTTGTTAATAAAATCTCAATGTTCATGATCAGGAAACCATGATCATATATTAACCAACAAGATAGTTTAACAAGAGGCTTTACTAGGGACCCTTTTTATGTTTACAAATCACACAAGTATTAATGTTTCTGGTTAATACAATTATAACATGTTCCTCCAACATATGAACTGAAGAAGCTGCAGCAATTTCATAATTAGGAGCAAGTTCTGCTATAGATCTATCCTCAATATCCTCATGCTTGCTAACATGATTTAATAATTCTTCAATATTTTCTTTCCCAATTATGGGGCCACTACCTATCGAAAGGTCCTTCAGGGTGAACTTGGGGAACAACATGGTGAGCTAGAGCAAGGCGACAACTAGAGTGGGAACTAATTTTTGTGTGTTTTTTATAAGAGAAAGCAAACCAAACTAAACTATTTTTTTTGGAGTTTTTGATTAAAAGAGGCAAACAAAACCAAGCAAAAGAAACTAAGCAAAACAAAAACAAAGTAAAGAGAAAGGTTGATAAGGACTCCCCTAGTGAAGACGTCCTTAGCCTCCCTGGCAACGGCGCCAGAAAAAGGCTTGATGAGTGCAACAACACTTCGTTGGGAGACCCCAAGAGGAAGGTATGATGAGCACAGTAGCAAGTTTTCCCTCAGTAACAAACCGAGGTTATCAAACCAGTATGAGGAAGGAAACGACTCAAAAGTGTTGCTAGCAACTTGGAGACCTGCACAACACAAACTCAAGACTTTGCGCCAATGAACAGTGAGGTTGTCAATCTCACCGGTTTGTTGTAACAGAGGATTATCTATATGGTGTGGAAGGTAATTGTGGTTTGCAACAATTAAACAGTAAAAGTGGAAGATGTATCAATGGTAAAGATTGGACCGGGATACATAGTTCACTAGAAGTGTTCTCCTTAGATAAACAAACATGGCATGCTGGGTAAACAAATTACAGCAGGGCAATTGACAGGACTGAGCAAGGCATAAAAATGCAATACTAGACATCAAGATCCTATGAGATTCGATTGGGGAATACAACAAGATACATAGACCGCCATTCAACTTCATCTATGACTAGAAGTCCACCTTTGGGTTATCATTCGAACCACCTTTAGTATTAAGTTGCAAGCAACAGAAAACTGCTTTAAGATAAGTGTGTAAGGTAAACAATCCACTTGTTCCATGAACAAGAGACCGTTGTTTTCTCCCTAGTGGCAACAACACATCTACAACCTTAGAGATTTCTGTCACTTCCCTTATATTAAATAGAGGCATGAATCCACTATCGAGCATAAATACCCCCTCTTGGAGTCACTAGCAACTACTTGGCCAAGATAGCTACTAACAACGGAGAGCATGCAAGATCACAAACAACACAGACATGATAGAATCGATAAGACAAAACCATTAATCAATCTGACACAGCAATCTCAATATCCATCGGATCCCCGCAAACACAACATGCATGATTACAAATAGATGAGATCTTTATCATGAATGGAGCTCAATGATACGTCGGAAATGTATCGATAATTTTTTATGCTCCATGCTTGTTTAGTATCTACTTTGCTTTGCTTTGTCTACACTTTGAGCTGCTTTTTACATGTTTTCTGGTACTAACCTATTAACAAGTTGCCACAGTGCTAGTTTCCTGTTTTCTGCTGTTTTTGGTTTCAGAAAAATTAGTAAAGAAATATTCTCAGAATTGGACGGGACAAACGTCCAAGTTAATAAATTTCCGTGGGGAAAAAGTAGTCTAGAGGGGAGACGGAGAGGCGTGCCAAGGCAGCCAAACCCCCCTTGGCGTGGCTAGGGGTGGGCTCGCGCCTGGGAGGGGTGTGCCCCCCCTGGTCGCCTCCTCGGCCTCCCCCTTCGCCTATAAGAAGCCCCCGATGCAGAAACCCTAAGGACCCGATCAAATCTTCACGAAACCGTCTGTAGCCGCCACCACCATCGTCCCTAGATCGGGGGGATCCGAAGTTCTTCCCGGCACCCTGCCGGAGGGGAGATCATCCCGGAGGCCTTCTCTCTGGTATGATGTGTGAGTAGTTCCACCTTGGAATATGGGTCCATGTAGTAGCTAGATGGTTGTATCTCCTCCCTTGTGCTTTCATGTATAGATCTTGTGAGCTCCGTTCATGATCAAGATCTAATCTATTTGTAATCATGCATGTTGTTTTTGCGGGGATCCAATGGATATTGAGATTATTATGTTGGTTTGATTAATGGTTTTGTCTTTATGATTCTAACATGTCTGTGTTGTTTGTGATCTTGCATGCTCTCCATTGTTAGTAGCTATCTTGGCCGAGTAGTTGCTAGTGACTCCAAGAGGGGGTATTTATGCTCGATAGTGGATTCATGAGTAAATGACACTAGGAGTCACACAACTTGTTCGATATGTGCACTTAAGTCACAGAACTTGCAAACTAAACTAAAAAGTCACACAACTTGCCAACCCGTGCACTCGTGGTCACAAAACCGGTCAACTAGGTGGTTTTTGACCAAAACCGGTCATAGACAAACTAAATTTTTACAAAAAAAATATTAAGCTTATATTTTTATGTTCACAAGTGTATAGTATGCTCACGAGCAAAACTTGCGGTGGCTTTCAAGCTGATCTCTTTTAAAAAAAATATTTTTAAGACTCCAAAAAATCAGAAAAAATCATGCACAAACATTTATTCATTCCGAAGGTACGCAATTTTTTTTAGAAAAAATACATTTTATTTTACGAAATACAAAAAAGAAAAATCTCGTATAGAAATACGTGCTTATATATAGCTGAGAAGTTTTTCCTATAACCCAAAACAAAACGGGTTTTGACCGAAACGTGCCACAATCATTCAGCCCCGTACATATGTATTTCCAAAATAGATTTTAGATTTTTTGAAATGAAAAAATATGGATTTCGAAGTATGAGGGGGTTATTGTAAAATTTTAGTATACCTATGACCAATTTTGGTCAAAAACCACTGAGTTGACTGGTTTTGTGACCACGAGTGCACGGGTTCACAAGTTGTGTGACTTGTTAGTTTAGTTTGCAAGTTATGTGACCTAAGTACACATACAAGATAAGTTGTGTGACTCCGGGTGCCATTTACTCGTGGATTCATGCCTCTAGTTTCCAAGGGAAGTGACAATAATCTCTTCGGTTGTAGATGTCATATTTCTACTAGGGAGAAAACAATGGTCATTTGTTCATGGAACATGTGGACTGTTTATCTGACACACTTTGCTTAAAGAAGTTGTCTGTTGCTTGCAACTTAATACTGGAGGGGGTTTGGATGATAACCTGAAGGTGGACTTTTAGTCATAGATGCAGTTGGATGGAGCTCTATGTATCTTGTTTTATTGCCCAATCAAATCTCATAGGATCTTTCTGACTAGTAATTGCATTGTTATGCCTTTCTCAGTTCCTGTCAATTACCCTGCTATAATTTGTTTACCCTTCATGCCATGTTGTTTATCTAAGCAGAGCACCTCTAGTGAACTATGGATCCCAGTCCAATCTTTACCATTGATATATCTTCCACCATTACTTGTTTACTTTCTGCAAACCATTACCTTCCACACCATACATTTAATCCTTTGTTACAGCAAACCGGTGAGCTTGACAACCTCACTGATTCGTTGGGGCAAAGTCTTGAGTTTGTGTTGTGCAGGTCTCCGCGTTGCTAGCAACACCTGTGTGACGTTTCCTTCCTCCTTCTGGTTCTATAACCTCGGTTTCTTACTAAGTTAAAACTTGCTTCTATGCTCATCACACCTTGCTCTTGGGGTTTCCAACGAAGTCCTCTCTGTCAGGCGATATTCACAAGATCTAGACATGAAAGCACAAAGGAGGAGATACAACCATCTAGCTACTACATGGACCCGTAGTCCAAGGTGGAACTACTCACTCTTCATACCGGAGGCTGGCATGATGAAGAAGAAGGCCTCCGGGATGATCTCCCCTCCGACAGGATGCCAGGAAGAGCTTCAGATCCCCCGATCTAGGGACGATGGTGGTGGCGGCTGAAGGGAATATGCCCTGGGAGGCAATAATAAAGTGTTTATTATGTGTATTCCAAGTATATGATAGATGTTTATTTTGCATGCTATAATTGTATTAATACGGAAACGTTAATACATGTGTGTTTAATAAACAAACAGAAAGTTCATAGTTATGGCTCTCTCATAAACTAGCTCGTTGATTAACAAGATGATCACAATTTCCTGATCATAGACAATGGTAGATGGAGGCGCACAATGCCTCGGTCTCCTCGAGGGTCAGAATTGCCCAGTATGCACTATCCATTGTTGTGAGAGACGAAGGTGTGGATGTGTGGATAGCCATGGTGCGGCCGACTTATATATAGTGGGAATGGATGGGAAAACTTGGTGGGAAGTGGTGGGAAATGGCGGGAAATATCTTTAGTCAAGGTTAGTGTCTACAACTGGGACTAAAAGCTCCGGTCAGAGGGAAATGGCAGAAAAACTTTGTGGGAAGCGGTGGGAAATGGCAGGAAATATCCTTAGTCTTGGTTAGTGCCTACAACCAGGACTAAAAGATCCGGTCAGAGGGAAAGGGCGGGAAAACTTGGCGGGAAGCAATGGGACATTGAGGGAAATATATAGTTTGTGCAGCAACAACCAAATTAAAATTTCACATTTATCAAAAATACAAGGAAAAATATAGTTGCAAGGAAAAATATTAAACTTGGAAAATTGCAAACATCATAAAATATCCTTCACAAAATGAGCTATCATGTCTCATGGCATTTAGGTTCACAATATGTGGCTGACCGGCCATACATGAACTAGAGGTACACAATATGAGCATGAACTTCTTGGCGTATGTCCTTCCTTATGATCGCTTCGGACGTAACCATGGAGCATCTTCTTTACTTAACGGAATGTTTGGGTCAGTTTTCACTATGAAGGGCGGAATTTCATAAAACTTATTATAATATTCTGGCATGTCTGTCTTGTCCTCGATTCCCACGATGTTTCTTTTCCCTGAAAGAACTATGTGATGCTTTGGCTCATCATATGATGTATTCATTTGCTTATTTTTAATTTTTTCGGTCTGGAGGACATTTACTTCACATAGAAAACCTGAGACACATCATTGGCTAGGACGAATGGTTCATCTCTGTAACCAAGATTGTTGAGATCCACTGTTGTCATTCCGGACAACTGGTCTATCTTTCCCCCTTCCCCATTCAGGTTGACCCATTTGCAGCGAAACAAAGGGACCTTAAAAGAGACTCCATAGTCAAGTTCCCATATCTCCACTATGTAACCATAGTATGTGTCTGTTTGCCCATTCTCGTATGTTGCATCAAAATGGACACCACTGTTTTGGTTGGTGCTCTTTTTATCTTGGGCGATCGTGTAGAATGTATTCCCATTTATTTTGTACCCTTGGAAATTCAATATAGTAGAAGATGGTGACGCGGCCAACAAGTATAGCTGATCTCCAACAGTGGTGTCATTCAAGAGATGTGTACGCATCCAACCGCCGAAGACTTCATGTGTTCATCTGTAATCCATGAGTCAGGATTCCCTAGGTTTTTGGAGCGTACTATATTCTTGTGTTCCTCGATATACGGAGCTGCCAAGGTGGAGTTATGTAGAACTGTGTAGTGTTATTTAGTGAAAGATTCCCTCTCCCTACATATCATTGCTTTCTTTCCCAGCATTCCTTTTCCACTTAGTCTTCCATCATGCCGCGAGTCAGGAACACCAATCGGCTTAAGGTCAGGAATAAAGTCAACACAAAACTTGACCTCCTCTCTTCCATAGCCCTTGGACATTCTTCCTTCTGGCCTGGAATGTTTATGAACATATTTCTTTAAGACTTCCATGAACCTCTCAAAGGGGAACATATTGTGTATAAATACAGGACCGGGAATGGCAATCTCTTCCACTAGGTGAACCAGGAGATGCGTCATAATATTGAAGAAGGATGGTGGGAACACCAACTCATAACTAACAAGACATTGTACCACATCCTTCTGTAACCTGGGAAGAATATCTGGATTGATTACCTTCTGAGATATTGCATTGAGGAATGAACACAGCTTCACAATGGGTACTCGAACATTTTCCGGTAGAAGCCCCCTCAATGCAATCAGAAGCAACATCGTCATAATCATGTGACAGTCATGGGACTTCAGGTTTTGGAACTTTTTCTCAGCCATATTTATTATCCCCTTTATATTAGATGAGAATCCAGACGACACCTTGATACTGTAAAGGACTTCAAAAAAGTTTTCCTTCTCTTCTTTGGTAAGAGCATAGGTGGCACGACTTAAGTGACGCCCTTTATCCGCCTTGTTTTGTGTATGCATGTTCTTTGGGTCTTTCATAACTTGTTGGTCCTCCCATGCTTCTGGTGTATCTTTTGTCTTCCCATACACACCCAGGAATCCTAGCAGTTTCACGCAAAGATTCTTCATCATGTGCATCACATCGATTGAAGAGCGGACACGTAGGACTTTCCAATATGGAAGCTCCCAAAATATAGATTTCTTCTTCCACATGGGTGCGTGTCCGGTAGTGATGTCGTTCAGAACTGATTGACCGTCGGGACCCTTTCCAAAGATTACTTCTATGTCCTTGACCATACCAAATATAGCATCACTAGCAAGGAGTTCAGGCTTCTTCCGGTGATCTGACTCACCTTTGAAATGCTTGCCTTTCTTTCTTACGGGCTGATTGGTCGGAAGAAATCGTCGATACCCCAGGTACACAACCTTCTTGCATTTATGCAAATATGTACCTTAAGTCTTATCTAAACAGTACGTGCATTCCTTATATCCCTTGTTTGTTTGTCCTGAAAGATTACTAAGAGCAGGCCAATCATTGATGGTTAAGAAAAGCAACCCTCGTAGGTCAAATGGCTCCTGTTTGTTCTCATCCCACACATGTACACCTGGTTTTGCTCCACAACTGTAAGAGTTCTTCAACTAATGGCCTTAGGTACACATCAATGTCGTTGCCTGGTTGCTTCAGGCCTTGGATGAGCACTGGCATCATAATGAACTTACGCTTCATTCACAACCAAGGAGGAAGGTTGTAGATACATAGAGTCACAGGACAGGTGCTGTAACTGCAGCTCTGCTCCCCAAAAGGATTCATGCCATCCGTACTTAGACCAAACCATAAGTTCCTTGCGTCACCTGCAAAGTCCGGGAAGTCTCTCTCAATTTTTCTCCACTGCGACCCATCAGCGGGGTGTCTCAACTTCTCGTTGATGACCAACAAGTATAAGGGATCGCAACAGTCTTCGCGGGTAGTATTACCCAATTTATTGATTCGACACAAGGGGAGCCAAAGAATACTTGCAAGCCTTAACAACTGAGCTGTCAGTTCAGCTGCACCTGGAAATAGTTCTTGCTCACAAAAGTTTATCAGTAGCAACAGTTTGTAGTAGCAATGGCAAAGCAACAGCAATAGCAACGGTAACAAGAGCAATAGTAACAGTAACAGTAACAGTAGGATTCGAGTGCGTAGGCATAGGGATGGATGGACGGGCGTTGCATGGACGAGTCTAAACATGTAACTTCAAGATCTAGGGTATTGCAGATAAATAATAACAAGCATCCAAGTACTAAACAATCCTAGGCATGTGCTCCAAATATAGTCATACGTGCTTGCAATGAGAACTTGCACAACATCTTCTGTCCAGCCAGCCCGTGGCAGCGGGGCCTCTAGGTAACTACTGCAAATTAAGGTGCTCCTTTTAATAGAGCATCGGAGCAAAGCATTAACACTCCATGAACACATGTGATCATCACATCTCAGCCATCCCCTCCGGTTGTCCCAATTATTGTCACTTTGGGGCCTTTGGATCTGGACAATGATATGTGTACACAACTTGTAGATAAGATCACAAACAATACTATCAAAATTATTCAATAATAAGTTCAGATCTGAGATCATGGCACTCGGGCCCTAGTGACAAGCATTAAGCACAACAAGTTGCAACAAAGTCAAATAGCACAAGAGAAACTAGGCACTATGCCCTAACAGATCTTATTCGATTACATGATAGAACTCATCCAATCCCTACCATGCCCAAGCCTACAGCGGGGGATTACTCACTCATGGATGAGGGAAACATCGGTGGTTGATGGAGATGCGTTGGTGATGACGATGATCCTCTCCAAATTCCCCATCCCGGCAGGGTGCCAGAACGGAGTTTCTAGATCCGAATCTTGGTTTCTGGTAGCGGCGGTGAAGCGGAACTCTTTTTGTAAAACTATCGAACCCCCCTCGTTTTTAGTTCGAAAGGCAACTTATAGGCGCAGAGGGAGGCCGAAGAGCTGCCTGGGGGTGGCCACACCCCACCCAGGTGCGGGGTCAGGTGGGCCCACGCCTGGGGTGGGTCTGGGCCCCCAGGCCTCCCCTCCGTCTCTTCTTCTAGCTCCGTAGATCTTCTGGTGAAATATAATTTTTGGCATATTTTCCGGAATTTTTCCTGATAGTTCATTTTCTGCACAAAAACAATACACCAAGGTAATTCTGCTGAAAACAGCATCAGTCCGTATTAGTTGTATCCAAATCACACAAGTTTAGAGAAGAAACAATAGCAAAGTGTTCGAGAAAGTAGATACGTTTTGGACGTATCACCCGTCTTTCTTATGGTCTTATTTGTGCCATCGCAACAACCTGGCATGCTCTTTGTTTCTGAACATGCGTTTCAACCTTGGTATTATAGGAGCATACCACATAACCTTAGCAGGAACCCTCTTCCGGGGGGATCTCCCTCAACATCACCAGGGTCATCTTGTCTGATCTTATACCGCAATGCATTGCATACCGGACATTTATATAAATTCTCATAATCCTTACCGCGGTAGAGGATGCAGTCATTAATGCATGCATGTATCTTCTGCACATCTAATCCTAGAGGGAAGAGAATCTTCTTTGCTTCGTACGTACTCTCGGAAAAAAATTTATGCTTTGGAAACTTCGGCTTCATTATTTTCAGCATCTTTTCAAATGTGGAGTCAGTTAGACCACGCTCTTCCTTCTATCGCAGCAATTCCAGTGTGGTATCGAGCTTTGTGCTACCATATTCGCAATTTGGGTACAATAATTTCTTGTGATCTTCTAACATGCCCTCCAACTTCAACTTCTCCTTTTCTGTTTTACAGTCTCGCTTTGCATCAGAAATGACCCTACCAAGTTCATCAGCAGGCTCATATGATGCCCGTTCTTCACCTCCTTCCTCTTTATTGTCTTCTATTGCAGTATCATCGTATTCAGGAAACATATGATGATAGTTGTTATCATCATCCTCTTCTTTTTCATTGTCTTCCATCATAACCCCTCTTTCGCCGTGCTTGGTCCAACAATTATAGCTAGGCATGAAACCTTTCATAACCAGGTGGCCGCGAATGACTTTCGAGGAAGAGTACTCTTTGTTGTTACGACATTGAACACACGTACAACGCATAAAACCATTCTCTTTGTTTGCCATAGCCAAATCGATAAATTTATCCATGTCGTTAATGTACCGGGGTTCACATCGGTCACCGTACATCCATTCCTGACCGTTTATCTGCATCATATAATTAAGTTTATCAAAAACCATTACAGAACATCATAAATAGTAAAATGACCAATTCACATCGACACATGCATTGAATCAATGACATATGAAAAGATAAGATTTCTAACCTCGATCGAGGAGGAAAGAAAGAGGAGAAAACTCAAGTGTGTCTCGGGCACCTCCTATATTTTTGTTTTGTGAGAAATTGAATGGGATCATTCACTCAAAAATTTCATCAAACACCTCGCATGCATAGGAAAAAAATAAACTAGCACACCTCTCACACCTTCCACCAAGAAAAAACAGAGGGGAGGCAGAGGGCTGGGGTGTCGTATTTATAGAGGGCTGGCTCATATGTCCCGGTGTTACAAACCAGGACGCATGATCCCTCACAAACCGGGACGGATGCCTCCGGCTCCCGTGAAACAGGCCGCCCGCTCGAACCGGGACGCATGCTAGCATTAGTCCCAGTTCATGGCAAAACCGGAACTAATGCGGTTGGCGCGGGCGAACGGATAACCTGTTTTCTACTAGTGTCTCTCACCCTCTAGCAGTAGCGGATACAATGACTTGCTTGCTCACAGTCGAAGCTAATAAGTTTGGCTAGGGTATCTTTTTTACTCTTATCCCAAAGAGCACCTCAGTTGTTGGATATGAATCTCGATCAACAATTGACACATATTGAACTTCTTGGGATGATGTTGAACTGCCAACGGACCTCCATGTAGATGGACATAGCCTAGCAAATTATATATAGCTAGCTACTTATATCCGGAGATATTTCGCTAAGTCCATGTACACTAACATGATTAACACAAATAGCTAATTTGAATTAGAACTCAAAGTACGTTGAAGGTTGAGATGTTGTGAGGTAATACACACTAATACATACACAACCAACGGACCATATGACTAGACCCTGGTTCTACCTTCTACGTCGGGCCAGTAAAACCCACCGTAGAAACGACCTATCTAAGATGGATGTGCTAGAAGTTTTTGTCTTAGAAAGCTTTCGCCATGTCTTGGAAATATGCATTCTCGACACGGGCCATACTAGCGTCGTCTGAGGGGTCACAAACTCAACTTTCCTCTGTATATTGTTATTTCTTAGGCTAGGTGGAGAATCTATGTCCATCTTTGATTTTAATACATTTTCTCTATATATAGTTGACCTCCCTAGGTTTGATCTCGATTTAAACCCTAACTCTTTCTCTCCACTACCAGAAAATCAGTCGTTTGCCGAGTGTTCTTGAACGCACTCGACAAAGTTCTGCACACACCAAAGTTAGCAGAAAACACTCGGCAGCAATGGAGAAAAACAATTGGAAAATCCCTATTTGTCGGCAAGTGCACTATCGGTGCCCTTTGTCGAGGGAATCGCCTTTGCCTCGTGTCATGGCACTCTATGAAGTATAAAATGGTAGTTCTTCCGGTTTCTTCCAAACTCATAGATCCTCTTCCCCGTGGCGGTTGACTATTTTCCAGCCACTTCCACACCTATCAAAAAATGTGACAAAGTTTAGGATCTGAACATGCCTTGGAACTCGGCAATATTTGCGTGTTAATCAATCGGGTAAAACCCCTACAGGAGGAAATACACGATAGGGAGAGAGATATCGAGAGGAGTCCGGGTGGAGTACTTACTCCATACCGTAACAACCTCAACTTTATCTAAACATGATACAAATAATGTTTAACAACCCCCTTTAATCATAACCTTGAGAAAGGTTGAGATTACGCTTAAACTCATCAAGATCTTTGACTGGCAACACCTTTGTAAATCCATCTGCAACTTGATCTTTGCTTGAAATGAACTTGATCTCTAGCAGATTATTGGCAACTCTTTATCTAACAAAATGAAAATCTATCTCAATATGTTTGGTCCTTGCATGAAAAACAGGATTTGCAGACAAATATGTGGATCCTAGATTATCACACTATAGACAAGGTTTTTCCTTTAGAATGACACCTAGCTCACCAAGGAGAGCTTCAACCCATATCAATTCAGATGTGGCTGCTTCAGTACTTGATCTAGAGCAGTAGCTTGCTTTCTAGCACTCCAATAAATCAAGTTAGAACCAAAGAATACAACAAAACCTCTTGTAGATCTCCTATCATCAAGACTGTAGGGGTTCGTAGCATGGAAAAAAAATCTACCACATGAACACAAACAAGCCAATATCTAACTACTAGATTGTAGCAACGAGTCGATTAGAGTACTCACCCTCAAAGATTCCAAAGCGGTTAACGAGAGCAGATTGTCGTGGCTGATGTAGTCGTACACTTGCTGATCTCAAGATCGCGTAGACGATCCTTAGGCGTTGCGTTCCGGCAGAGCTTTCGCAGTCGGTCACACGTTCGATACTCGATGAAGACCTTCCACTCCCTTGTTCCAATAGGCAGCAGAGGTTGTAGTTCTCTTCTCGTGACTCCGGCAGCATGATGACGTGGTGTCAGAAGTAGAGGGGAGATCCCGCAGGGCTTCTCCTAAGCCAGAGCAGGTTATGTTGGAGTATTAGGGTTTCCCTGACAATCTAGGGTTTAGAAGCCGGAGAGGAGGAGGTGGTCGGCAGCGTCTAGGGCGGCGGCGACTTGGTGCGGCAGTGGCGCTGGGCGGCGGCAGCACGACGACAATGTGGGGAGGGGCTAGTGTTGTGTGTCGTGGAGGGCACCCCTCCCCTCTATTGATGAGAGGGAGGGAAGCTTGGGGGAGGGGAGTTTGAATCCTGCCCCAACTCCTTCTCCTACTTGGCTTGTGGTGGAGGGAGAGAAGGATACTTTCCTTCCTCCACCAGGATACATTGTCCCATTTTGACTTTTCAAACTTGCCTTTTGACTTTTAATTTGGAGTTTAATTTCTTTCTTTCAAACGCCCAACCAAGTGACCTAGGACATGACGCAATCATTCCACTTATTCATGACACATTCATGCACCCTTCCCCTTTCGGTCCGGTGAACCTTCTAGACCCTTCTAGATCATTCCGGTGAAAATACCGGAATCATTCCTAAACTCCGGAATTGTACTTTCCTTATATGAATCTTATTCTCCGGACCATTCCGGATCTCCTCGTGATATCCCAGATCCCATCCAAGACTCCGAACAACATTCAGTCTCCCTACTTATATTCCATATCTACTAAACAACATTGAATCCTTAAGTGTGTCTCCCTACGGCTCGTGAATTATGCAGACATGACCGAGAGTCTTCTCCGATCAATAACCAATAGAGGAATCTGGAAATTCATATGGCTCCCACATATTTCTACGATTACTTTGTGATTGAATGAACCACTTACATATGATACCAATTTCCCTTTGTCTCGTGATAGTTTACTTATCCAATGTCTAATCGTCGGTATCTCTGCATACCTAGTTCAACCTTGTTACCGATAAGTAATCTTTTCTCGTTCTCGTGATATGTGATCCCTTGTGAGCCAGTCAAATGCTTGATGATGACCCACAAGTATAGGGGGTGAATCATAGTACTTTTGATAAATAGGAGTGTCTATCCCAACAAGGAAATCTCTGTAAATACTTAGCAAACGAATTTTTAAGGGTTTCTGATAAAGCAAGGAAATAAATTGCAAGAAAATAAAATAGCAAATAATTGCAGCAAGTGGCCCAATCCTTTATTAGCAAAGGACAAGCTGGTGGAAATACTAATGAGGACCAAACGTTCTCGAGGACACATGGGAATACTGTCAAGTGCTTTTGTTTCATATAGCGGATTAATCTTATTTCGTTTTGTAAGTGTTGTATGGGTGAATCTGTGCTAATGTACCGACCTTACTTGTACTAATACATACTTGTGATTAAACCCCTTGCAAGAATCCGCAACTACAGGAAAGTAATTAAGATATATGCCTAACCACAGCCTTAAACTCTGAGATCCTACACTCCCTTGTGCAATGGTTTCCTAACGGGGGGTTCAGGTTTCTGTCACTCTAGCAACCCCATAATTGGTAGCAAAATACACAATGCATTCTCCTAGGCCCATAAATGGTGAAGTATCATGTAGTCGACGTTCACATGACACCACTAGAAGAATAGCACCACAACTTAAATATTAAACCATTGAATAATACCTCAACACAAATCCACTACTAATACCATGACTTCTCCCATGTCCTCAAGAACTAAACGAACTACTCACAAGACATCATATGGATCAAGATAAGAGATCATATAATGATGTTACAGCGGGATGGAGTGGAAGGAGTGGAGATGATGGTGCTGTTGGAGATAATGGTGTGGATGATGATGATGATCCCGATGAAGTCTAGCTTGATGATGGTGTTTGATGGCGACGATCTCCCCTCTCTGTGAAGGAATTTTACCGACAAAAATCTGTCTGCCGGAGAGCTATTTCTCTCTCGGTGTTTTCCGTCCTGCAGAGGCGGCGGAATATTTCTGTGATCACTCCCCGTGTATTAGGATTTTGAGGAGAATATATAGGATAGAGGGCGGAGCCAGAGGTGGGCCAGGGTGGACACACCCCCTGTAGGTGTGGCCTAGGGTGGCCCGCGCCTGGGGGTGTGAGCCCCCTGTGGCCCAACTCCGTCTCCCCTTCTAGCATCCTTCGTATTCTGTGAAAATATAATTTTCCGTAGTTTTTCTAGTATTTTTCTGATCCTCGCGAAATTGCATCAAAACACCGCTTTTTTCCATCAGAATCCTGACTCCGGCAGTTCATCCTCCAAGAATCATCCAACATGCAAAAACAGATGAAAAGACATAAGTAACACCTCTTAATATGAAATATAGCAATGAATAGAGGCAAATTATGATATAGAATGGTGATGAAAATTGGACGTATCAACTCCCCCCAAGCTTAGACCTCGCTTGCCCCAAGCAAAAACTGAGCTCAGTAAACATGTCCACAGGTTTATGGAGTGGAGTGTCGATAAAACGAATACGAACAAGAAGAATAACCTTTGCCAATGCACAACTCAAAGTAGAAAGAAACTCACCATTATATGACTTAGCTTGCAACAAGTATGGGAGTCACAATAAAGATGCATAAAGATAAATCATAATTGGGATTGGCAAACTTTTTTCTTGGTCAGAGAACAGCTGACAAATAGTTTTCAAGAAAATCTTTTGTAAGGAAGTTTATAACAGGAGTACTCTTTGGTCAAACATAAAAGGTTTTTCACAATGATGGCTTTCAAAGTAATACACATTTAGATAAGAGTCTTGTGCAAACAAGGAAGATAAAGAGCATGATTGAATAAATCATTATATGAATGCTTGAAACACAACAACTCAAAAGCTTTCTGGAGATAGAGTGGAATAGGTTTACTGACTCAACTTAGAAGTATAAGAAAGGGAACTTCATAGAGGGAAGCATGGATTTCAAGTTCATAAAGAGCTTTCAAAAGATTATGGTACTTACTAGCTTTGAGCTCTCATTGCTCCTATCATAAGCATCTTGAGGTGATTAAGGTTAAAGTCAACAAAGATGGAGTATATGCTTAACAAAATATAAGTTGGCAATATCATGTCCCTTGAGTGCGAGGGCCGGTCCTCATGCTACTCAACTTGAGTTACCGATAAGTTCTTGTCATAGTAAGTACATGCATATCATAGAGAACCGCCAACGGGGTACCCCTTGCACATGATACATGAGCTATCCCATAATCAAAATGACAAGGCAAGCAGACAATGAGCATCTCAGCAATCTCTTATTTACCATGGGAAAATGATTCTTTTTTCTCTCTTTCCACTTTTCAATATGTCTCTTCTTTTTTTATAAGGAGAAAACTTCATAGATTGCTCATTATGGTGATGCTACAAGTTTCCACCATGATTAGGCATGGTTTAGGATAGTGGCCCAGGCGTTTCTCTAACACATATACATAACTCCATGGACTTAAAAGCTCCCCTTTTATTTCATACCGACGACATCCGCAAACAATGGAGCATGATATCAACTGGGTATGTATTTACACGTGTTGAAAGCGTTCCCCATGACAGAACGGTTCTGCTAATCCCAACGTATAGATGCAAGCATATACAACTTCGATGCCACAATGGTTCAAGTTTATTAGGGGCAAGAAAATAAGGTGTGCCATCAAGTTCGTGAGAGCTTTACTAACTAGTTTTCACATAACAAAATAATTTTTAATTTGAAAGATAGATGAAGCTCGAGAATTTACTTGGAATAGCAATAATGCTAATAGGTAGATATGGTGGACACAAATGGCACGGATTTTGGTTTAAAGGATTGGATGCATGATAAGTATTTCCTCTCAGCACAGGTTTTTGGCTAGCAAGGCTGGGTAGCAAGCAAAAGAGTTGAAGAAAACAAACAAACATACAAGTGATAAAGCCAAACATGCAATCTTGCTTGAAGATAGAAAAGATCTTAAATAAAGAATACTAAGCTTATGAGCCAATCAAAAAAGAAAATAAGTGATACAAAATACCTATAAGCTTTTTATCTTTTCCTTTCAAACCTCAAAAGTGTTGCTACTGACGAGAGCTCGGTTTTCCAAAACCAATTTATATCTACTTGATGCTCCCAAAGTGATACCAATACTGATCAACAATATCAATCATATAATAGAGATTGCAAACTAAAATAAGAAGTGCAAAACTTAAAAGATGAAACTTCTCATTAATATTCCATAAAGGCACTCACACCAAGGGATACATAGATAACCAACTAAAGGAGAGATACTTCCACAATGTAAACCAACCTATAAGATAACTTCTCTACCCAAGATATGAATCTACTAGAAAGGTAAAAAGACAAAAGATAATGATGTGATACCGCGTGATGCGTGTTGAACGCCTCGTTGGGAAACCCCAAGAGCAAGGTATGATGTAGAATAGCAACAAGTTTTCCCTCAGTACGAAACCGAGGTTATCGAACCAGTAAGAGGAATGAAACGCCTCAAAAGTGTTGCAAGCAACATGGAAACCTGCACAACGCAAACTCAAAACTTTGCCATAGTGCCAGTTGCCTGCTTTCTTCTGTTTTTGGTTCCAGAAAGGCAGAAAATCAATATTCTCGGAATTGGACGGGACAAAAGCCAAAGTCAATATTTTACCGTGGGCTACACGAAGTCTAGAGGGGAGACGGAGAGGCACCACAAGGCGGCCAGACCCCCCTAGGCGCGGCCAAGCCTGGCCCGCGCCTGGGGAAGGTGTGTGCCCCCTAGGCACCCACTGCCTCGCCTCTTCGCCTATAAGAAGCCCCCGATATATAAACCCTAGGCACCCGATCAAATCTCCACAAAACCGTCTATAGCCGCCACCACCATCATCCCTAGATCGAGGGGATCTGAAGTTCTTCCCGGCACCCTGCCGAAGGGGAGATCATCCTTGAGGCCTTCTTCTCCGGTATGAAGCGTGAGTAGTCCACCTTGGACTACGGGTCCATGTAGCAGCTATAGGGTTGTATCTCCTCCTTGTGCTTTCATCTATAGATCTTGTGAGCTCCGTTCATGATCAAGATCTAATCTATTTGTAATCATGCATGTTGTGTTTGCGGGGATCCGATAGATATTGAGATTATTATGTCAGTTTGGTTAATGGTTTTGTCTATTTGATTCTATCATGTTTGTGTTGTTTGTGATCTTGCATGCTCTCCGTTGTTGGTAGCTATCTTGGCCGAGTAGTTGCTAGTGACTCCAAGAGGGGGTATTTATGCTCGATAGTGGGTTCATGCCTCTAGTTTCCAAGGGAAGTGATAGAAATCGCTTTGGTTGTAGATGTGTTGTTTCCACTAGGGAGAAAACAATGGTCTCTTGTTCATGGAAGCAGTGGATTATTTACCTTACACAATTTGCTTAAAGCAGTTGTCTGTTGCTTGCAACTTAATACTGGAGGGGGTTCGGATGATAACCTGAAGGTGGACTTCTAGTCAAAGATGCAGTTGGATGGAGGTCTATGTATCTTGTTGTATTGCCCAATCGAATCTCATAGGATCTTTCTGACTAGTATTGCATTATTATGCCTTGCTTAGTTCCTGTCAATTGCCCTGCTATAATTTGTTTACACTGCATGCCATGTTGTTTATCTAAGGAGAGCACCTCTAGTGAACTATGGACCCCGGTCCAATCTTTACCATTGATACATCTTCCATTGTTACTATTTACTTGTTGCAAACCACCATTACCTTCCACACCATACAATTAATCCTTTGTTATAGCAAACCGGTGAGCTTGACAACCTCACTGTTCATTGGGACAAAGTCTTGAGTTTGTGTTGTGCAGGTTTCCATGTTGCTTTGCAACACCTTTGAGACGTTTCCTTCCTCCTTCTGGTTCGATAACCTTGGTCTCTACTAAGGAAAAACATGCTGATGTGCTCATCACACCTTACTCTTAGGGTTTCCAACGAAGTGCACCACGCACAGCCAACAAGATTTTCTGGCACCGTTGCCGGGGAGGCTAAGGACGTCTTCACAAGGGGAGTCCTCCTCTACCTTTCTCTTTACTTTGTTGTTAGTTTGCTTAGTTTATTTTGCTTGGTTTTGTTTGCCTCTTTTAATCAAAAACTCCAAAAAAATAGTTTAGTTTGGTTTGCTTTCTTTATTCAAAAACACAAAAAAATTAGGTCCTGATCTAGTTGCTACCATGTCTGGTTTTGGTCATATCTCTCTGACACCTGTGGAAGATGTTGGGAATATGCCCTAGAAGCAATCATGTATGATGATATTTCCCATTGTATTCATAAAGATATTAGTCCTTGTATAAACATCTGATGTGTATCATTGAATATGTGATTCAGTTGTGGAACTATGCATTCATGTTGTTTGTACTAAATATCCTTGGTCATTGTGGTTGTGCTGGACACACAACTTAGACCAATGTGAAAGTTGGCTTGATGACTCGGTTCCACTTGTCATGGGCATGGAGATGCTATTCCAACTTACACATACTCGGCTAAAGAGTTTAGCAAGTCGGATTGACCCATATTGAGGTACAACGAACTAGCTGTCATTTGTATATCTCAATCAATGTAATCCTTAGACCTGAGGTTGTTGCACAGTCCGAGTTGAGGATTATAGACTTATAGGTTCTGTCAAATGCTGATCCGTAACTGGGGAGTTATAAATGCAGGGTTCGGGTCGACTGAGAATCAAGCTGCGTGATGTGAATAACCAAGATGGGATTTTGCCCCTCCACTCGGAGAGATATTCTCTGGGCCCTCTCGTGAGATATGATTCGGAAATCATGGCCATGCACGACTCGGTTAAGTGTTAACCGAGGCGATCGACTAAGAGTTAGTCGGGTGAATCACTTATCTCGGATCGAGAAGAGAGTCGCACTATTTAAGGGATGACATATATTCGCCTATAGTCTGACAAGGTAAATCGTGAGGAAAAAGGGACTCGGACGTAAGTCGCATTGGAAAAGGCAAGTCGTCATGACTCTTTGGTACTTGGGAGTCGGCACGTTCTGCTAGGAGCCGCTACTGACTGATCGATTATGAGTCGGACTCCAATCGTGTCCAAGTAGCCATGAGCCTGCGGGGTCACACATTTAAGAGCGGGAGCAAGTTCGGATTGGATCTGAACATATAATCTGGTTGGGTTGGACCTTAACCTGATTAGGACTGAGTTAGTGAGTTGGACTCACAGTGACTAGTGTTATATGGGCTTTAGTGAATGGGTCGCGCGAGCAGAGCCCACGTTCACTCCCTATATATAGTGGAGCACCTTAACCCAAAAAGGTTAATCGTTGTTCGGTTAGGTCATTCCATGTGTTGGAAACCCTAGCTCCACAACAGTCCAGTCGTCGTTACGAACCTAGCAGTTCGCCGCCGGCGCTCCTCCTTGTACGTGTGGATACTAGCAGAGGTGCTGTGCGATCAGCACCAGGACGATCAGATCGTGAGGACTTAACTGCATCAACTGACGCGCTTCATCAGTAATCCGCAACTGCACGTCTAGTGGTAAACCTCGTGGCCTTCTACCTTAGCTAGATCTTGGGATCACCACGTTAGAGAAAAAAAGTTTTATTTTATCTCTGCGGGACCGCCGGCTTCGCCCTGTCGTAGCGCCTTAGATGTCATTGCTAGTTTCACAACGCCGGTAGATATTATATCTATGCATAACTTGTTTTTGCAAGAAGTTGTTAATGGTATGGTTCATGTGCATGTGATGTATGTGTGTAATCCATACATGATCTGCGAATCACGGTTTTTTGTCAGCCGACTGGAGCCTAGGTGCTGTCATTTTATTGTATAACGACATGCGTGTCGGATTCTCCTTGTAATTTACTTTACTAAGCTAGTGTAGCTGTTTGGAGAACCCGGAAGGCATGCAAGGCGTTGTACATGTCGGCGACATGGAGTAAGACGGCAAGTGACAAGAGTTGGCACGAGTCGGATTAAAGGCTTTGTGGAGATGGAGATCGCCATGAAGAGATCCATACCATTTCACATTATAATTGATTTATTTTGTGTTATTGTTATGTCTCAGTTTTACCTCTATTAGATAGTCGGTAAAATTTAATCCCTCAAAGAAGGTCTAGTCGGTTTTCCCGCCAGTGTTTGCACCATCACAAGTCGGACATTTTGGTAGTGGGCTCATAAAATTGAGGTGCTGCCAATTCTTTCCGACTAGGTGGGTTCGAGTCGGACTCTTACTGCAGAAACACTCGGTAAGCTAGACGGGTCTATCACAACGGTTGTGGGACTCGGGGAAAAGTCGGATGGGAGCCGGGGCATGTGATGCCACCCGTCCAACAGGAGTCGTATGAGATACGATTGACAAGGAGTTGTCTACCTAGATCACTTGGCGGCTAGCGGTGATGCTAAAGCTCACTAGACGACTTGCTTATTTAGGATCCTGAATCACTAAGTAACCATCGGAGGGGTGTTGTTTCTAGTGGGAGCATAAAATATTAAAATGTTTAATATGCTTGCTCTTTTATGAATACATGTCTTAAGTGTTTTGCATATTTTCTGTTGTAGATCATGGCACCAAGTAGCAGTCACTCTCAGATATCCGGTTTTGCGTTGAGAACCATTCTTGAGAAAGATAAACTGAACGACACTAATTTTACCAACTGGTATCGAAATCTGAGAATTGTTCTCAAACAAGAAAAGAAGGACCATGTCCTAGACAACCCACTTCCAGATGAGCCGAATGAGAATGCGACTGTCGCAGCCACCAATGCCTACCGTCGGGCTTAGGATGAGTCTACGGATATTAGCTGTCTTATGCTTGCTCACATGGAACCGGACTTGCAAAAGCAGTTCGAGCATGTTGAGGCCTACGATATGATCGAAAGCCTCAAAAGTATGTTCGAGCTCAAAGTAAGACTGAGAGGTATCAAGTCTCTCAGGCTTTGCTGAGTTGCAAGCTTAAGGATGGTGATTCACTGAGTCTGCATGTGATCAAAATGGTTGGTTACGTGCAGTCTTTGGAGAGGCTTGTCTACCCCATTAGCGAAGAGTTCGCTACGGATATAATTCTGAACTCTATTCCTAGTGCATATGGGTAGTTCATTTCGAACTACCACATGCATGGTATGGATAAGAAGCTCACTGAATTGCATGGGATGCTCAAGCAGGCAGAGGCGGATCTCAAGAAGGGCACCAGTCAAGTGTTGATGGTGCAGAATAAGGCTAAGTTCGAGAAGAGTTCTTGGACTAAGAAGAAGGCTAAGTCAGGAGGAAAGTAGGCTTAGGACCCAGTCCCAAGCGCTTCCTCAGGGACTAAACCATCTCCTTCAGCCGGATCCACTTGCTTCTACTGCAAGGCGGATGGCCATTGGAAGAGGAACTGCAGCAAGTACTTGGCCGACAAAGCCAAGAGTGGAGGTATGACTTCCGATTCAGGTACACTTGTTTGCAATGTTATAGACATATATCTTGCTAATGCACCTAATAGTTCTTGGGTATATGATACCGGATCCGTTATTCACATTTGCAACTCGTTGTAGGGACTGGTAAGAACTAGGAGCGTAGCAAGAGGTGAGGTTGATATTCGAGTCGGCAACAAAGCAAGAGTTGCTGCATTGGAAGTCGGCACGATGCAACTTCATTTACCTTCTGGATTCATTATGTAACTGAATAATTGTTATTATGTTCAAGTGCTCAGTCGAAACATTATTTCTGCTTCATGTTTGATGAGGCAAGGCTATGAGTCGAATATCAAGAATAATGGTTGTTATTTGTATTTGAATGATATGTTTCACGGCTTTGCACCCGTCCAGGACGGGTTATTTATTTTGAATCTTAATGGTGAGTCGGTTTATAACATAAATGTTAAAAGGTTGAAACCAAATGATCTGAATATGACTTACTTTTGGCACTGTCGGCTCGGTCATATAAGTTGGAAACGCATGAAGAAGCTCCATGATGATGGACTCCTAACTTCGTTCGACTTGGAGTCGTTCGAGACATGTGAATCTTGCCTACTCGGCAAAATAACCAAGACACCTTTTGCAAAGAGTTGCGAAAGGGCGTCCGACTTGTTGGGACTAGTACATAGTGATGTATGTGGACCAATGAGCACGACAACCAGGAGTGGTTATGAGTACTTCATTACCTTCACTGATGATTTGAGTAGGTATGGATATATCTACTTGATGAAACATAAGTCGGAAGCCTTTGAAAAGTTCAAAGAATTCCAGAATGAAGCACAGAATCAACTCGGCAAGAAAATAAAGTTTCTTCGGTCGGACCAAGGAGGCGAGTACATGAGCCATGAGTTTGATGACCATCTGAAAAGTTGTGGAATAGTTTCTCAACTTACTCCGCCAGGAACGCCACAAAGGAATGGTGTTTCGGAAAGGCGGAATCGGACCTTGTTGGACATTGTACGATCAATGATGAGTCGGACAGATCTGCCTTTATCATTTTGGGGTTATTGTCTAGAAACAGTGGCGTTCACACTAAATAGAGTACCATCAAAATCGGTAGAGAAGACAGCGCATGAGATGTGGACAGGCAAAAAGCCGAGTTTGTCTTTTCTTAAGATTTGGGGTTGTGAAGCTTTTGTCAAGCGACTCCAGTCATACAAGCTTACAGCTAAGTCGGATAAGTGTATTTTCGTGGGGTATCCGAGGGAAACCTTGGGTTACTACTTCTACAACCGAGAAGAGGGCAAAGTGTTTGTCGCTCGGAACGGTGTCTTCCTTGAGAAAGAGTTTCTCAGTCGGGGAGTAAGTGGGAGCACGGTGCAAATCGAAGAAATTCGAGAGGAACCGGCTAGTAGCGAGTCGGAAAAAACCTTGGAGGTTGAGCTGGTCGGTGAGCAAAGCAAAGACCGTACTACGAAGATCGGCAAGATTACGAAGTGTTCGTGATGTGTTACCGCGATGTTGATGAGCGCAATTATTTGGAAGCGATGGTGGGATCTGATTCCGAGTCATGGCTTGGAGCCATGATATCCGAGATAAAGTCCATGGATGAAAATCAAGTTTGGAACTTGGTTGATCTGCCAGACGGTGCAAAACCCATCGAGTGCAAATGGGTCTTTAAGAAGAAAACTGATATGCATGGAACTGTTTCAATCTATAAAGAACGCCTTGTCGCGAAGGGGTTCCGACAAGTTCAAGGAGTTGATTATGACGAGACTTTCTCGCCCGTAGCGATGCTTAAATCAGTTCGGATCATGTTAGCTATAGCGGCCTATTTCGACTACGAGATATGGCAGATGGATGTCAAAACGGCTTTCCTTAACGGAAATTTAACCGAGGACGTGTATATGATACAGCCCGAGGGTTTTATCGATCCAGCTAATGCTGACAAGGTGTGCAAACTTCAGAAATCCATTTATGGGTTGAAGCAAGCATCTCGGAGTTGGAATATTCGCTTTGATGAGGTAGTCAAATCGTTTGGCTTCATCAAGAGTGATCATGATTCTTGTTTGTACAAGAAGTTTAGTGGGAACAAAGTAGATTTTCTAATCTTATATGTGGATGACATATTACTGATTGGAAATGATGTCCAGATGTTGCAAGAAACCAAGGAATCATTGGAAAGGAGTTTCTCAATGAAAGACTTGGGTGAGGCAACATACATCCTCGGAATCCGGATTTATAGAGATAGATCAAGGAGGCTCATTGGATTGAGTCAGAGTACTTATTTGGACAAAGTGTTGAAGAAGTTCAACATGGAATCGTCTAAGAAGGGGTTCTTACCGATGTCCCATGGTGTAAAACTTAGCAAGACTCAGTGTCCTTCGACAACTGATGAGCGAAGTCGGATGAGTGAAATTCCATATGCTTCTGTAGTCGGATCCATCATGTACGCCATGATTTGTACTAGGCTTGATGTTTCCTATGCTCTAAGTGTTGTGAGCAGATACCAAGCTGATCCTGGAGAGATCCATTGGACATCGGCTAACAATATCCTAAAGTACTTGAGAAGGAATAAGGATATGTTCTTGGTTTATGGTGGTGAAGATGAACTCAGTGTAAAGGGTTACACGGATGCGAGTTATCTTACCGACTCTGATGATTCTCGTTCGCAATCCGGATACGTGTTTATTTTAAATGGAGGTGCTGTGAGCTGTAAGAGTTCCAAGCAAGAGACTGTGTCAGCGTCTACAACAGAGGCTGAGTATATTGCTGCCTCGGAGGTAGCAAAGGAAGCCGTTGGATGTGTATTGTGACAACAATGGTGCTATTGCACAAGCCAAGGAACCTAGACAACACCAGAATAACAAGCACATACTCATGTGGTACCACCTGATTCGCCAGATCGTGGATCAGGGTGATATCAAGTTATGCAAGGTACACACGGATGCAAATATTGCGGATCCGTTGACAAAGCCGTTACCACAGCCGAAGCATGAGGCGCACCTGAGAGCCATGGGCATCAGATGCTTAGACATGTGATGTCGGAAGAATGACTCTAGTGCAAGTGGGAGACTGTTGGGAATATGCCCTAGAGGCAATCATGTATGATGATATTTCCCATTGTATTAATAAAGATATTAGTCCTTATATAAACATCTGATGTGTATCATTGAATATGTGATTCGGTTGTGGAACTATGCATTCATGTTGTTTGTACTAAATATCCTTGGTCATTGAGGTTGTGTTGGACACACAACTTAGACCAATGTGAAAGTTGGATTGATGACTCGGTTCCACTTGTCATGGGCATGGAGATGCTATTCCAACTTACACAGACTCGGCTAAAGAGTTTAGCGAGTCGGATTGACCCATATTGAGGTAAAACGAACTAGTTGTCATTTGTATATCTCAATCAATGTAATCCTTAGACCTGAGGTTGTTGCACAGTCCGAGTTGAGGATCACCGACTTAGGTTACATCAACTGATCCGTGAATCGGGCGATTATAAAGGCAGGGTTCGGGTCGACTAAGAATCAAGGTGCGTGATGTG
Organism: Avena longiglumis; assembly: GCA_030063025.1. Lineage (NCBI taxonomy): Eukaryota > Viridiplantae > Streptophyta > Magnoliopsida > Poales > Poaceae > Avena > Avena longiglumis. The sequence continues at coordinate 440,441,686 of CP125975.1, read as the reverse complement.
AATAACCAAGATGGGATTTTGCCCCTCCACTCGGAGAGATATTCTCTGGGCCCTCTCGTGAGATATGATTTGGAAAGCATGGCCATGCACGACTCGGTTAAGTGTTAACCGAGGCGATCGACTAAGAGTTAGTCAGGTGAATCACTTATCTCGGATCGAGAAGAGAGTCGAACTATTTAATGGATGACATATATTCGCCTATAGTCTGACAAGGTATATCGTGAGGCAAAAGGGACTCGGACGTAAGTCGCATTGGAAAGGCAAGTCGTCATGACTCTTTGGTACTTGGGAGTCGGCACGTTCTGCTAGGAGCCGCTACCGACTGATCGATTGTGAATTGGAATCCAATCGTGTCCAAGTAGCCATGATCCTGCGGGGTCACACACTTAAGAGCGGGAGCAAGTTCGGATTGGATCTGAACATGTAATCTAGTTGGGTTGGAACTTAACCTGATTAGGACTGAGTTAGTGAGTTGGACTCACGGTGACTAGTGTTATATGGGCTTTAGTGAATGGGTCGCGCGAGCAGAGCCCACGTTCACTCCCTATATATAGTGGAGCACCTTAACCCAAAAAGGTTAATTGTTGTTCAGTTAGGTCATTCCATGTGTTGGAAACCCTAGCTCCACAGCAGTCCAGCCGTCGTTACGAACCTAGCAGTTCGCCGCCGGCGCTCCTCCTTGTACGTGTGGATACCAGCAAAGGTGCTGTGCGATCAGCACCAGGACGATCGGATCGTGAGGACTTCACTGCATCAACTGACGCGCTTCATCAGTAATCCGCAACGGCGCGTCTAGTGGTAAACCTCGTGGCCTTCTACCTTAGCTAGATCTTGGGATCACCACGTTAGAGAAAAAAAATTTTGTTTTATATCTGCGTGGCCCAACAGAAGAGATCTTTTCTTTCAAGCAAAAAGGTGAAGAGAGTTCTAAAGAAGCTTGGTCTAGAATCTCTACTCTATAAAGCGAAACCGAGCCTAAGATGAGTCTTAGCTTGGTTATTAATAGTTTATACCACAGTATTGCTCTTCGTTATAGATATGCTTTGGATGTTGTGGCTGAGAAAGATATTTTTCAATGTACTGAGGATGAAGCTTTTGATGCCATAAATAAATTGATTATAATTTATAATACACCTGGCAAGTCTGATTCCTCTTTCATAAATATTTTTGCTAGGTTGAACACTCTTGAGTCCAGTATTGCTGCTATGAATAGTTGCTATCACACGCTTAGGGCGTACCATGATTATGTTCCAATAAATTCTGAGCCTTCAAAGTGGTTTCCCACAATCAAAGTCTCTATAAATACTACACTTTTTGATGCTCGTTGTGATATCATGTCTGAATTTTGGCTCATGCCTAAAGATATTTATGAGTCTTTGAGTCTTTGGGGGCTTTCTAAAGGAGGAGAGGAAATCTCTCTTACTAATAATGCCACTTTATTACCCATTGGAATAGCTGAAGGTGTGTTTACAAAAATCTCAGGGAAAATGGTCTCAACTGATTATCTTGTTATTGAATGTGCAGGCAAAGGACAGATCACACTTGGAAGATCCCTACTGAAACACCTTGGAGCTATAATAGATGTGGGAAAAGGAATTATGCAATTTTCTCCTCTAGTAAGCAATCATATTTTCCCTAAAGAGAAAATGAAAGGAAAGAAAGGAAAGAACAAGAGAGTTGCTTCTTCATTTGAAAATAATTGATTTCTTGCTTCTTGTGCCTAACTTCAAGGCGTTAAAGAAAAGTACTTGTTGGGAGATAACCCAAGAGTTTCCTTGAGTCTTGGAAGTTAATACTTAAGTAATGACCTCTCCTTATCCTTTTTGTTTGATTTTTGTGCCAAGAATAACCTCTAATGAGAGGGAAGTAAGATTTGGGGAGTGCTGTCCCGAAACAGATTTATGTCCTCTACCATAAAAATTCGTGAGGAGTCTCTGTAACTCGGATTGAGCTGAAAATTTATGAATAAATCCCCCAGTATGTTAGCTAACTTTCGTTAGATCGAAACTTTTTTATTTAAGCAACAGAAGATTTTCGAAAAAATCAGTTTTTACCTGCTGGTCTGTTTTGACACATTTCTGCCATTATTTGCATTTGCTTCTTATCGATTCCTTTTTGAGTTCTCTTTTGGGGAATTGAGCTTTTTAAAGGAAGTTGTTTCAGTAGCTTGTGTTTTTAGTGAAAGTTTTTTTGTTCCAAAGATTAGCTTTAAGGTCTATTATCTTTTGAATACACTAATGTTGCTAATGAAGATTCTGAGAAGTTTTGTATGAAGAAAAAATTTCAGGTGTAGAGAGAGAATAATGTAATGAGATGAAGAATGGACAAAATATCAAGATTGGGGATGCCATACCGGTGTAACCCCAATAAATATCCAAGAGGTACAAGCGTCAAAGCTTGGGGATGCCCAAGGCATCCCCTTCTTCATCAATAAAAAGCGCAGGTTTGTCTAGACACTTCCTTTTTATTGTTTCATGCACAGTTGTGTTGTTATTGGATCATCTTAGTTTTTGTTTTCTTTTATTAGTTGTTTAGTTTGCTTGAATAAAGTAGTTTGGACCCCCGCTCTCACTGTGTTGTTTCAAAAAAGTCGATTGGTGTTGGAAAGGAGTAGGAAGTCTTGCTTGAAAAGTGCAAGAGGAGCTTGCATTGACTGTGACTTAGAATTTAGCATGACATGCTAGGTGTTGTTTTGACCTTATGCTTAGTGATTATTTTTGTAGCATGTATTGTTCCAAACAATTGGCATTGCTTAGTTTGCCTTGAAGAAATTATGCGTTGTTTTAGCATACAAAAGCATAGTATTGTGGTATTATCTTGATGCTTTGTTTGGGTTAACTTGGCACATGCTCACACCATGTTATGACTATTAACAAGTCACCATAGCCTCTATGATCATTTAGTCCTTGACTTGTAGTACCACTCTATGCTTTGATTAGTAATGTGTTGTCGCTCTGCATGATTATGGCCATTATTGCTCTCTTAGTTGGTTGCTCCCAGTCTTTTGCTATCCTCCACTTGTATGAGTAAGCTCTACTCATGCTTCCAACTCCCAAGAAACCCAGTTATTCCAATGTGTCCACTATAAACTCCTATGCATGGTGTGTTACACCATTCCAAGTATATTCTTATTTTCAGATATCTTCCAATTAAAAACTATTTTGTGATGTGAAAACTTAGGGATTAAATCCCTCACAAACTTGATGACACACTTTATATTCTTTGACCCTAATAAACTTGAACCATTATGTCATCTATGTTGTATATGCTTGCACTTATACGTTGTAATTAGAAGAACCATGCTGTCATGGGGAACGTTTTCAACATTGCACTTGTACTTTATACACAGTTGATATCATGCTCTTTTGTCTATGGATGTCACCAGTGTGAAATAAAGAGGGATCTTGTAAGTCCATGGATTGTATTTTGTGTTAGAGGAATGCCTAGGCCGCTAGCCTAAGCCATGCCTAATCATGGTGGAAACTTGTAGCATCACCATAGTGAGCTATCTGCGATGCATCCTCAATAAAAAGCTATGCAAATAGTAAATAAAAAGATCGCTGAGATGCTCATTGTCTGCTTGCCTTGTCATTTTGGTTATGGGAAAGCTCATGTACCATGTGCAAGGGGTACCTCGTTGACGGTTCTCTATGATACGCATGTACTTACTATGACAAGAACTTACAGGTGACTGAAGTTGAGTAGCATGATGTCACATCCCAAGATTTTCCAAATCTTGTTATGAGAAAAATAAATGAATAAAATAAAACTTTGTTGATTTCAGGGTGAGAAGAAACTTTTTGAATCCATTTGGAAACTTTCAAAACCTATTTGGATCAAATAAAATCCTAAAGGGATTTGAAAAGTTAAATAAACAAGAAACTTAAAAATATTTAAAATTACTATTTTGGATCTTTTTATGAGAGGATTTGGTTTTCAAAAGAAAAGGTGGATTTATAAATAAATATTATTTTATAGAGCCAAATTAAACCTTGGCCAAGTTTTTGAAACAATTTTTTTTTGTTTTGATTAAAGAATAAAGATTTGTTTAAATAAAATAATAAGGATTTAATATCCAATTTTATTTAAGTAAAGGCTTTTCCCATTTTAAATAAACACTAAAACTTATTTAAATTACTTTAAATAAGATTTTCCAAGTATTTTATATATATTCTCAAATAAAACCTACTGAAGTGTTTTTGGTTTTATTTTAGATTTCAAAATAAAGATTTTAATAAAACAAATCCTATTTGATTTAACAACTAAGGTCCATTTTATTTAATTATTAATGGACCTAAAATAAAAATGTTATTTTGTTTTAAACAAGTTTTCCAAATATCTTTTATTTTCAAATAAAACCTACTGGTTTGGGTTTGATAATATTTGGATTTCAAATGGAGTCTTTAAATAAATTAAAACCCATTTGATTTATTAACTAGTGTCCATTTTATTTAATTATAAATGGACTCTAAAATAAAAATATTATTTTATTTTTGGGATTTGTTTTATGTTGTCAAACAGAACCAAAACTCAATACAAGTGTGGTGAATGTTTAAATTGTTTGAATGTTTGTTTTGTTGTTTGAATTGTTGGTTGAATTTTCAAAAGAGAAATTGATTTGGAAAAAGAAAAAGATTCAGACAAAAAAATATGAAAACAGACCTGACCCAGCCGGCCAACCCAACTAGGCCCAGCAAGCCCACCTATTTCCCCCTCTACCGAAACGTTTTCTCACTCGAACTCACACCTCGCTAAGCAAATGACTGGTGGACCCTCGTTTCATCTTCCTTCTCTCGCTGCCAGAGGACCCCACCGCCACGTCCCCCTTCTTCCCCACCCGCAGACCTCGCCCTCACGGCCGTTCGAGGCGAATTAAACTGTCGCGTTAACCACACCATTACTCGGCCCCTTGACCACGCACGTTTGTAGAGGTAGTGTCCCAAACTTTACTCAATATAAGGTGGTATCCCCTGTGTTTACAATGCTAGTCCCTGGATCAATAGCTAGCATCCACAGTTAAGATGTAATATCAAGAAACAAAGGTCATAATATAACTTCATAACCAGGAATAACATAATTTTATTACATCTTACATAGCTCATTTGGCTATTACATTACATTGCAGCGGAATAACTATAAGCATGGGTCCTTCATCTTCAAAGTGCCACATGCAGACATGTTGGTTGTAGACTTTGTAATCCTAATCAATCAATCTTCACTAAAATCAATCATACCTGCAACATTACAAGTTACAGCCACAAGGGTCAATACATTTGAATTGTATTGGCAAGTGATACTATGGTAGTATAGTGGATTCTATCATCTATATGCATTTGGATAAGTGGAGTTGAGGCTTGCATTGCTCAAATAGATTTTTCCTTAACATTTGAAAATACTAAGTTTTGTTTGGCAAAAACATTTTTCTCAATCAAAGATTGAAGATCCTTTAACCAAGGCATCTCACAATCAAAGATTGAAGATTTCAAACAACCCTTGTTCAAACCACAAGTTTTTAATTTAGAAATTTGAATGATGATATTCTTGATTGCTTCCATGTCTTGATGCTCAAATTGTCCTTTACGAGGGACATGGCTAAGTACTTAGATTTTACACTCTGCAGAGGTGGTGCACTTTCCCCACACGACTTGGTTTCCCAAGACAAGATCTTTCAGAAGCCTTCCCTTAGACCAAAATGGACGCGCTCCAACCTATCAAACACTACCACCCACTGTCCATATGGCTAAGTTCTTGCAACCTATATGATCATGGCAGAGCCCATATTGCCAAGTGGTTGCACTTGAAGCTTCTCAACATTTGACATCTCAAATCTCTTTGTTCCTGGGTGGCCATCCACAAGTGAGATACACAAGGTAAACCATAAACATGGGCCTTGTGAACCACTCAACCAAAAACCACCAAGCAAGTCCCATTCCACCCAGGTGATTCATTAACTTAGTTGTTTTATTAAACAAAACATAAGTCCTCAGACTTAGAGATTTTTCCATAGTGTGAATATATTTTCCACCCATGTTTTCTATTAGCTAGGCTAATCTTGATAGTAGTAGGAATCTTAACTTAGGAAAATCCTACTAAGGATTCATATACTAGGTTTTCCTATAGCAAGGTTTATACTTAGCAAAAACCATGCAAGTTTTACTTAGCAAAATCACTAATGCATAGTGAAAGTAATGGGACAAAAAGTATGAAGCATCACTTGCATTTTTGGTAGAGGTTATAAGTTCACTCCTTGTCCTTGCAACAATCACACTCTTCAAGTCACTACAATTCAATCAAGCAAGGCACAAGTTCAATCTACCAATCAAGCAAAACAACACACATAAAATCATAGAATCAAAGTAATGCATGCAAGCATGCCAAGCTTTGTTTAATTTGAAAAAGTGGTTCCTAATGGGTCATAAACATTGGAATACACCTAATGGTCATTTTGTAAAGTGGCAAAGTCATTTTACAAAAGATTTCACTTCAAAACCATTTTCAAAACAAAGTATCATTTTATGTGGTGTAGAAATATTTTTACTAAGGCATTAATCTATAGGGTTCACCAAATACATTTTTAAACCACAAAAGTTGGTGTTTGGGGTCATAGAGTTTAAAACAAAACATTTTCGAAAGGTTTTCTTCCAAAACCATTTTTTATAAAATAACCACATTTCTATTTGACTAGAAATGGTTTTAAATCAAAGAATCTTTATTTTGTTTCACCAAATACATTTTTGAGTCCACAAAGTGTTTCCTAATGTTAGTAGGTTCAAATCAATCCAATTGCCAAAGATTTTAACCCCAAATTCATTTTTAAACAATTTTTACATCCTTAACAAGCATACAAATGTTTCTGCAAAAACAACCATTTTTCTAGAAGCTTTTTACTAAACAAAAGGCATGGTTGGCTAGGTATTGTCTTGCTGATTCCATTGATATAAAATTTGTAATTTTTGGACGTGTGGTTTGATAGTTATGGATTTTTCAAATTGGAACATCAAATAGATCAATTCTGTTTTTATTAGAACAGACAGGGCCACGTGGCTTGCTCCTATTCGCTAGTACCGGTTCGCACGGATCGGTCGCTGTGGAGCGTTGGATTTAAATTAGATCGAGCGGCTCAGGATCAAACTTACCTCTTCGTCTAGATCTAATCCTAGCCTACCAAAAGCATCCCTCACTCTGACGTGCTTGCCAGATCTGTCGTGCGCCGTGGCAGGTGGCGGCGGCGGGGTCTGTCAGCGGCAGAGCCGGTGATACAAGAAGCGAGAGGGGACGTGGTGTGGCTCACCAAGATTGCCGTGGCATGGGGATGCCCAACCTGCTCGCGTTGGTCGAAGGGGCGCACGGGTTCAGTCGGAATTCCTCGCCGGAGATGTGTCTGTCGACGGCCTCTCTGTTCATCGTCGCTGGCGAGAGCTGCAGGTCACGAGAAGATGCGCGAATTGGGTCATTAGATGCAGGAGAGTTTGGCGACCATGCGTGTGTCATCTCGAGAGAGAGGGGAGGACGGGACTTACGGGGAGAGGTCGTCGGAATGACGGCAGACGGTGGAGCTGTTCTGGCGGAGTCGTTCTTTGAAAGCGAGCGGCGAGGAAATCTTGGGAGGTGCAGAGGGTGTTGGCGAGCAAGATCTTGTGCTCGGGAGGTAGTGGGGGCGGCGATGGTGGCGGGTGAATGTGAGCTCGCCGGAGCCAGTGGGGGTTCGGAGATGATTCCGAGCAGCCTGGTGGCTCTCAAGGCGTGAGGTTTGGGGGGAATGGAAGAGAGGAAACGGCCGCTTAAGTGAGTGTGGTCAGGGGCGAGAATCACGCGGCATTGATGTGAATTTACCACGCGATTCATTTGGCGAACAGAGAGAGAGGAGGAAGAACAGGTTCGCGGTGAGGCGATGGCTAGCGAAGTGGGGCCGTTGCGTCGATGGGAAAAGGAGTGAGGGGTCCACGGTCATTCCTTTGCAGGTGTGGGTCTGAGTGAGAAAGAACGGTTCGCTGGGGGAGTGAGGTGGGCTGTTGCTGGGTTAGTTGGGCCGGCTGGGCTGGGTCGACTGTTCTCACATTTTTTTCCTGTCTGATTGATTTATCTTTTTCCATTTCTATTTACTGATTTGAATTTCAAACAAACAATCCAATAAACCAAGTCAATTCAAACGAACACCACACTTCACAACTTTTGAACTTGGTTCTGTTCAGTAGCATAATCCAAAATTCCATAATAAAATAATATTTTTATTCCTTTTATGATCCATTCATTAATTAAATAAAATGGATCTTTAGTTATTTAATAAAATAGGGTTTGATTTAATTAATAAAATTTCCTTTTGAAATCCAAATATTTTCAAAACCAAACAGTAGGTTTTATTTGGAAATAAAAGATATTTGGAAATCTTGTTTAAAACAAAATAACATTTTTATTTTAGGGTCCATTAATAATTAAATACAATAGACCTTCATTATTAAATCAAATAGGATTTGTTTTATTAAAATATTTATTTTGAAATCTAAAATAAAACCAAAACACTTCAGTAGGTTTTATTTGAGAATATAAAATATTTGGAAAACTTATTAAAAACAAATAAATAAGTTTTAGTGTTTTATTTAAAATGGGAAAGGCCTTTACTTTAATAAAATTTGGATATTAAATCCCTATTCTTTTACTTAAATAAACCTTTGCTATTTTTATTCAAAACAAAATGTTTTAATTCAAAAGCTTGGCCAAGGTTTTAATTTGGCTTTATAAAATAATCTTTATTTATAAAACCACCTTTTCTTTTGTAAACCAAATCCTTTTACTTAAAAGATCCAAAATAGTATTTCCAAAATATTTTATTTTCCTTTATTTAAAATGTTTATCTTTTTAAATCCCTTTAGGATTTTATTTAATACAAATAGGTTTGAAGTTCCAATTGAATTCAAAAAGTTTCTTCTGGCCCTAAAAATCAAACAAAGTTTTATTTTATTCATTTATTTTTCACATTACAAGATTTGGAAAATCTTGGGATGTGACAGGCTACCACACTTAAAATAAATCTCGTCCCGAGATTTGGGGAGGCTAGGGTTACAAGTAGGCTCAAAACAACCAGGGTACTACCACCCTTAAAAATTTTTCAAACAAAAATTACATATTGTCCTTCTTGGGATCCTGGGGAAAATTTCTCTAAGCAAACATTTTCATGGTGTCCTTGGTTTCCATACTTGACTCATGGACCAAGGTTGAGATCCTTCATAGACTTGTTTAACTTGTTCTTCATCTTTTCTGGACAATTGCTTGCATAGTGGCCTAGTTCCTTGCATTTGAAACACATCACTTGGCTGATATCTTTCTTTTCCTTTGGTATCATTGCCTATTGTTTGTTTCTTTGGTTCTTCTTCTTTTCTGGGCATTCATTGGCATAGTGTCCCATCTCTTTGCAATTGTAACATTGCACTTGAGTAATATCCTCCTTGTTAGGTTTGGGGCATTTCTTCTTCTTCTTTTTGGGTCTCCCTAGTGGTAAGGTAAACATTGTACTGTGTAAGGTAAACAATCCACTTGTTCCATGAACAAGAGACCGTTGTTTTCTCCCTAGTGGCAACATCACATCTACAACCGAAGAGATTTCTGTAACTTCCCTTGGAAACTAGAGGCATGAACCCACTATCGAGCATAAATACCCCCTCTTGGAGTCACTAGCAACTACTTGGCCAAGATAGCTACTAAAAACGGAGAGCATGCAAGGTAACAAACAATACAGACATGATAGAATGAAATAGACAAAACCATTAATCAATCTGACGTAGTAATCTCAATATCCATCGGATCCCCGTAAACACAACATGCATGATTACAAATATATTAGATCTTGATCATGAACGGAGCTCACAAGATCTATACATGAAAGCACAAGGAGGAGATACAACCATCAAGCTACTACATGGACCCGTAGTCCATGGTGGAACTACTCATGCTTCATACCGGAGGCTGGCATGATGAAGAAGAACGCCTTCGGGATGATCTCCCCTTTGGCAGGGTGCCGGGAAGAAATTCAGATTCCCCTCGATCTAGGGACGATGGTGGCGGCGGCTATAGACGGTTTCATGGAATATTGATCGGGTGCTTAGGGTTTCTGTATTGGGGCTTATTATAGGCAAAGAGGCGAGGCTGGGAGGCGGCCAGGAGGGCCACACCCTACCCATGCGCGGCCCATGGTGGGGCCCGTTCCTAGGGGGGTCTGGCCGCCCTGTGGTGCCTCTCCGTCTCTCCTCTGGACTCCATGTTGCCCACGGTAAATTTTGAATTTTTCTTTTGTCCCGTCCAATTCTGAGAATATTGATTTTCTGCCTTTCTTGAACCAAAAACAGAAGAAAACAGGCAACTAGCACTATGGCAACTTGTTAATAGGTTAGTTCCACAAAACATATAAAAACACCTCAAAGTGTAGAAAAGCAAAGCAAAGTAGATACTAAACAAGCACGGAGCATCAAAAATTATAGATACGTTTCCCACGTATCACCGCGACACTCCCCCTAGATTGGAACAAGCCAAGGGGATGCCAAACCTAATGAAGAATTACTCCTTCGGTGGTGATGGTGTTCTCTTGATAAGCTCTTCAATCAGTCCCCTCAGATCCACAATCGCGAAGGTTAGAGTATGAATCCACTCTGAATTATGCTCAATGCGGTGGAGCGAGGATATGACACGGAGTTTTCCCTCCTGTAGACATATGTGTTGTCCTCCTGAGCTTGGTAGGCTTTGCCACCACTCCAATGCTTGCAATGGTAGCACGGGTGTCCGGATGCTCGTCCTCCTTCACATCTTCTTCATCCCCAACCAAGATCTCCTCCTCCTTGGGGCTTTGAGGATCATCTTCCACGGGCTTCTTGCCCTTGTCGATGGCGTAGACCATGGTGCTCTAAACTTGAGAAGATTTCCTGACAGAAACAGATCGAAACGAAAACACGACGAGGACACGATATACGAACCTCGGGGGATCCGGTGGGGGGTTATATATTACAAAGTTTCGTGACGTAAGGAAGGTATTGTGCGAAAACGAGGCGGAGACGGACTCCAGGGGCTCACACCCCCTGGTGGCGTGGCCAGCTAGGGCCCACGCCACTGGTGGGTGTGGCCCACCTGGGCTCTGTTTCCTCCTCTGTTTCATCTCGTAACCTTCCGTATGTAATAAAAACATCAAAAATATAAAAATATAAGGTTTTCACGAACCTTCTATTTGCAGCACTTTTACCTATTCAAAGACAGACTCTGCAGATTCCTTCTCTCCATCTCCAGAAAATTCCTTTCATACAAGTCCTTACACACCTCATTGGCAAAATTAGTGTATGAAAAACAATAAACCTTTAGGTTCAAACTTCAACTGAAATCCATCAAAACAAAAGCTACTATAGCAACTCCTTTCCAAACGCCCAAAAAGAATATGAAAGGGAATCAATATAAGAGGCAAATGCAAATGATGGCAAAAATCTGTCAAAATAGACCAGCAGGTAAAGTTTGATTTTTCAAAAAACTTCTGTTGCTCAAATAAAAAAGTGCAAAACTAATTAAAGTTGGATAACAACTTGGCGAACAAGCACAGAAAATTACATCTCCATCCGAAGTACTAAGCTTCTTCATGATTTTTTACAATGCGGCACAAAAATCTGTCCCAGGACAGCAACTTGTCACAACTCCTCTACTTCTCAAAAGTGGTTGATCTTGACTCAAAAACCAAAGCAAAAAGGATAAGGAGCGTTTATTACTGAGATAACAACTTCCAGGACTCAACAAAACAAAAACAAAAAGCAAACTAAAACGGGTTGTCTCCCAAAAAGCTCTTTCTTTATAGCCTTTAAGATGGGAATGATAATTTCAAAGATGCTCACATAGGAGATATGGATTTGAAGTGAAAAAGAGCATCAAGAAGCAAATATCCAACACATTTGAGTCTAAACCACTTCCTATGCAAAGGGGTCTCATGAGAAAACAAATTACTCAAACAAAAGGCCACTAGCATAGGAAGACAAAAAAATGCAACTTGAAAGCTTTCAACATAAAACGGGGGAACTTAATATTATTGAGATGCATAAAACCATGTTTCCCTCTCTCATAATAACTTTCAGTAGCACTTTGAATAAAGTTGAAAATATAACTATCACGAGAAACAACTTTATCATTAGAATGAGCATACTTACAATCATCAAAAAGAGGTCTAAGTTCATAAACTGGATCAATAGAAGCAAGTTGTTCAACCCTGAAATCCTCATTAGGCAATTCATTTTCATAAGGAGCTTTTACAAATTTGGAAAAGTTAAACTCATAATAATCTCCATCAAAACTAGTTAAACTTTCTCCTTGTTACAATCTATAATAGCCCCACAAGTGTTCAAGAAAGGTCTACCAAAAATGATAGGACAAGTTCTACTAGCTGCTGAACTAAGCACTAGAAAATCAGCAGGATACTTAATCTTACCGCAAAGGACTTCCACATCTCTTACAATACCAGTAGGGCAATTTTTTTACTTATTAGCAAGTTGAATAACCACATAAATTTCCTCAAGCTCACAAGGACCAATTTCATGCATAATCTCTTTGTAAAGCTCATAAGGAATAGCACTAGAACTAGCACCAATATCACATAAACCATAGTAGCAATGATCACCAATTTTAACCGAAAGCACGGGGACACTAGTTTTCCTAGCTTTACTAGGATAAGAGACAATATTAGAAGCATCTTCACAGAAGACAATGTGCCCAACTTCTATGTTTTTAGTGACACGATCTTTCTCAATGGCTACTATAGGTTCAATTTTTAGTTGCTCACCAGGTTCCACAGTTTTCTTTGTACCTTTGTTAACCGCACTAATTATCATAGTATAGTTCTTTTCCTGACCTAGGAAAGGTGTTTTCTCAACATAAGGTTCATGCAAAATATGATTAATAGTACAAACTTCAGTGTTTCTAACAGGAACATGATTAACAACATATTTATAAGGTGCATGGTACTTGTCCCACTTCTTTTTAGGAATTTCTATATAAGAGGCAAAAGCCTTAAAACAATTGGCAATACTTTGAGAATCAAGACCATACTCAGTACTAATATCACGGAAGTCATTAGTTCCCATAAAAGATTTAATGCATTCATAATAATAATTTATACCTGACTTTCTTCCTTTGTCATTCTCCCATGCTTCAGTGTTCTCTTGAATATGGTCTAGGAGATCCCATTTAGATTCTTCCTTCATACGTGTGAATGATCTAGCACAGGAAGCATCTAGTAAATCTTTATCATGAAGAGAAAGCCTTGCATAAAAGTTATTGATAATAATATTGTTAGGGAGTTCATGAATAGGACATTTAAGCATTAGTAACTTCAATCTCCCCCAAGCTTGAGTTATACTCTCTCCATCACGAGGCCAAAAGTTATATATTAGATTCCTTTCCTTATGAATCTCACTGGGAGGATACAATTTAGAATAAAAGAGAGGTACTATTTCCTCCCATTCCATGGATTATCCATTCTTCAGCAGCTTATACCATTCTTCAGCTCTTCCTTTCAATGATATAGAGAGTAACTTATTCTTCACCTGTTCATTTGTGATACCTGCACACTTAAACAACCCGCATAATTCATGGATAAAAAGAAAGTGATCCCCAGGATGGACAGTTCCATCCCCTAAATAGTAATTATCCATAACACGATCAATAATACTTGTAGGTATCTTAAAAGGATCTATCTCAACAGGTGGTGGTTCATCTACTACCCTTTCAGTGGTAGTAGTTTTCGCAAACAGAAAACCAAGTGGGTTATCCATATTGGAAACAAAGTACCAAACAGAAATAAAAACAATACTCATAGTAGAAGTTTCCTTTACCAGTTCCACTCTTCAATAGCGCTTCACTCCCCGGCAACGGCACCATAAAATAGTCTTGATGACCCACAATTATAGGGGGTGTATCGTAGTACTTTTGATAAACAGGAGTGTCGATCCCAATGAGGATCAGAAGGTGTTGACGAGTGGTATGGAGCAGGAAATCTCTATAAATACTTAGCAAACAAATTTTTAGGGTTTTTCTGATAAAGCAAGGAAATAAAGTGCAAGTAAATAAAACAGCAAATAATTGTAGCAAGTGGCCAAATCCTTTCTTAGCAAAGGACAAGCTGGTGGAAATACTAATGAGGACTAAACGTTCTTGAGGACACATGGGAATACTGTCAAGTGCTTTCGTTTCATATAGCTGATTAATCTTCTTCGGTTTTGTCGGGGGGATAACCCCTGATAGGGTCATAAGGGGTAAAACATTGCCCAATTTGTTTTATGCCGAGTAAAGAATAACTCAGGCCGGGTAACAATGGCCGGGTAAGAAGGTCATGTATGGCCGACATAATTCTTATACGGGTCCCCCTCCTGTATAAGACAAGTTTGTTTGCCTTGCAGGAAGCGAGATGCCGAGTCTCACGAGGGAAGGACAAGTCAGAGAGGACATGTGGCAGCTTTCTGAGTGAGGTTCGAGATGAACCGTGGTAAAGCACAGTAAAAAGAGAAGGGTGACGCCGGGTGACACAAAAGGAGTCGGGTGACGCCTAAAGCAAGGGCTGACATACAAAGTCATTGTGTGACACCAAAATAATTGGAGGCTACGTACGAGAAGACCGTTAGCTCTCTAGCTTTGTTGACTGGGTCAAGGGGCTCAGGGCTAGCCCATGACCCGGCCCGTACAGTGAGGACCAAGATCCAAACAGTAACCCTAGGACCCAAAGGGGTGTAACCTATCTGACCAGCGCCTATATAAGGAGGGGAATATCTAGGGTTTAAGGGGTGATGGGGATGTGCCTACTGGGGTATACCCAGCAGGACGTTTCCGACTGGCCCAAGACTTGGCGAGTGGGCCTGCAAGACGGCGACTAGATTGAAGCCCAACGAGGAACCGAGCGACTGGAAGCTGAAGGCCCAGGCGAGTAGATAGGCCCAGTCGGATTAGGTTAAACGAGTACCGAAGCTTTAACCGAATCGGTTGAGATATGTAAACCCTAGGGGAGGTGAGCCTATATAAACCTCCCTGCGGGGCGTGTAGAGATACGTTCCATCATACACCCAAGCGACTCGCCGCCCTAGAGCTCGCCCATTGGACCACCATCATAATACAATCTAGCAGGAGTTGGTCTTTACCCTCCGGGGGGCCGAACCTGGGTAAAACCCTGTGTCTTTGCCCTCATCTCGCACCGCAGATGGCTGGCCGCCCTTGCCCTCGTTCTACTACTGCCCGATTCGGCATCTGCCGTGACCATTCCCACGACAGTGGCGCCCACCGTGGGGCCTGGCCGGTCTGGACGGTGTTCTGCGGCGAGATCCAATCTTCCCATCAACGGGACGGTCGCCACCGGCCGCATGATAGCGATCGGCGAGATGCTCCAAATCTTGCCGAGCAGCTACGTCCCGGCAGCGCGACTCGTCACGCACAGCGTGATCCTGCCGATCGGCACGATCAGCCTCTTCGTCGGCCTCACCGACGTCATCGTCTCGGAGGATTCGGCTCGCATCCGCGAGTCGCCACCACGCGATCGGCTCTCCGAGAGCCAGATCCGCACGATCCATCGCCTCGCCTCCGAGTACAATTCGGCCCACAGCGACGTGGCTGAAAACTCAGCGGCCGCAGAAGACGCGGCCCTCAACGACGACGTCGACTCGGCGACCCCGGCGTCACTCGCCGGGTCCATCACCGCGGCTTCACCCGCGGGCTCCATCACCCAGGTCTCCAACGTGGGAGACTTCGAGGACCCCTCCATCCTCAGGATCTTCGAATTCGACTCCGGGTCGGAGAACTCCGCCGACCTCCGCGACGGAACCGGTCGCCACGCTGCGACCTACATGGCGACCGGCACCGATCCGCTGGAGGATCCATTCTCCACCTCAATCCCTCCTAACGCCACGGCAACGAAGGTTGAGGAACTCCGCCAGAAACTAGCGGAGGCGGTGCGCAAGGAACAAGCCGAGCGCGAAAAATTCCGCCTCGAGCAGGTGACGGTGCAGGAACTATCACGCTATCACCAGCAGCGGATCAGGTCGCGCCTGAACCCCACCGTTCAGGGGCGCGCCCTGCACTTCGACGACGAAAATGACCCGGCCCGCGTGACCAAGCGCGCGATCTGCGAGAACGCGCCACCAGGAGGAAGCACCCGGCCCCCGCCAGGATCAACGACGATGGGCGCCCCACCTCCACCCAACCGCACGCCTCCCAGGGACCAGCCGCGGATAGTAGTCTCCTCACGGGAGAGAGAGATGCAAACGGCCTCCCACTGTTCTCCACCCTGATGGACAACCTCGTGGCGGGTCGAGCAGCAGCCGGCAACATCACGGCCATGGGCGATGGCGCCCTACAGATCCAGTACGTCAGGGCCCTACTCGCAAAATCCGTCGAGCAGCAAAACGCAGGCGCCGACTCGCAGGGCCGAGTATACTCGCGTTCGTCGGGAAGCAGAGCGGCCTCCAGCGGCCGCCCAGCGGCGGCAAACACCCTCAACTGCCCGCCACCAGAGCCACTGCAGCTCCAACACCGACCCGCGACGCACTCTCCTGTGACCCCGGCCAGCGACCAACCGTCGCCGCCAACGGGCAACCATCGGCCGCACCCACATCATCAACAACCAAAATGGCGCGCCGCGCCCGACGATCTGCGACACCTAACCAATCGCCGACGGCGAGCCCATGGTCGCTAAGTCGACTCGACCAAGTGCTTGGACCAATGATTCGAGGCGAAGTACCCGCCAAACTTCAAAGCGAAGGAGATAGAAAAATCGACTCCTCGTCGACCCGTCGTCTGGCTCGACACATACCTCATGGCGATGGGGATTGTAGGCCACCGACCTGCTAGCCGCGTTACCTCCCGTGATGATGGAGGGGCGTGCGTGATGGATCAACACCCTCCCGGGCGATGTCGACTCACAGGAGGAGATGCGACGCCGTCGGGCACTTGAGTGCTCCTACACCCGCGCCACCACCATCGAGGACCAGGCGTCGTCCGGGGACCCCGATCGACCCATAGCTGGGTCCAACGGTGGAAAAACTCGGTACAACGCGGTCGGCATCCACCCGGACACCGCGATCCATTGCTTCAAGACATCGTGCGCTCACGAGCCCTGGTCGCCAAGCTCAGCGACACTCGCACTCGACAACATCCCGACCTCCTCGAGATCGCCAAATGGTACGGAGGAAGATCCAAACCAGGAAGCGGCGGCGAGTCAGAGGTCAACGCCGCCTGACGGCAGCGGCAGACGACGGTCCGACCTCGCTTCTGAAACACTCGCCTCCGGCAAGCGCCGCAATGACGGGTGAGTTGACTTCGCCAACGCCGGCACGCGCAGCGCGAGCCAAAACTTCCGCATGACGGAGGACAACGCCGCGACAGCGGCAACTACAAGCCAAAGAGTTCGACCCGGCCCTCCTTAACCAACCATGTGCGTTTCATAGCAGGAAGGAAAGCCGCGACCACACCACCGCCGACCGCCACACCCTCGGGGAGATCGAGAAGGCACGGCGGCGGGAGGACCCGACGACCAAAGCGGCGGAAAATTCAGCAAAGTGGCGGCTCGCTCCATACCTTCACGAGCTTCAACACGGAAGCGAGAAGAAGGTCATCGCCAGCGTCTTCGCCGTCAATGCGGTGGCCCAGTGGGCGTTCCCGGTTCCTCAACTGGTCGGAGCAGCCCATCACCGAGTCGACAAGACCACTGCCACGCGCCAGTACCCGGTCGAGTCGGTGGTCAAGCCAAGGTCGGCGACTCGGCTCCCCAAGACATTGATGGACGGCATAGCTCCATCAACATCCTGCACAGACACCTTCAGCGGCTGCGGCTCCCGCGATCGATGATCGAGACGACCCACCACGTTCCACGGCATCGTCCCGGTCGGAAGGCGTACCCGATCGGTAAGGTCACGTTGCGTCACCTTCGGCACCAGCAAACTTCCGCACCGGCGGATCGTCTTAGCTCGTGCCCTTCGACAGCCCTACCATTGCGTCACAGGCGCGTTCGCCAAGTTCATGGCAGCGCCCCACTACGCGTACAACGCGATGAAGCTCCCCGGGCCGTGCGGCGTCATCACCATCAACGGCGACCCCGACATGGCCGCCGAGTGCGAGGCCAAAGGAGCCGAGCTCGCTGACGCCGTCATCGCGGCGGAGACCAACCACGCTGATGAACTCACCAATTACGTGAGTGGGGTCAACAACGACGACCCCACCATACTCAAGAAGCCCAACTCGGAGGGCGCAAACACCTCAACCTTTGAGGCAACGACGCACACCTGCACCGTCGAGCTGGTCCCAGGCGACTCCAGCCAGACGGTGACGATCGGGACGGGCATGAGCCCAGCATAGGAAGGAGAGCTCATCGAGTTCCTCCGTGAGAACAGGGATGGAAGCCCTCTGACATGCCCGGTGTCCCTAGGGAGCTCGCTGAGCACAAGCTAAACACCGACCCCAAAGTGCGACCTGTTAAGCAGTCGCTGCGGCCCTTCAATGAAGAGCTCCGCCGAGCAATCGCCGAGGAGGTGCAGCGTCTACTCGCTGCAGGCTTCATCCGGCCAATCAAATACTCCAAGTGGCTGGCAAACCCAGTCATGGTCGAGAAGAAGAACGGGACCTGGAGGATGTGTATCGACTACACAAACCTGAACAGCGCATGCCCAAAGGAGTAGTTCGTCCTCCCGCGGATCGACCAGATAATCGATTCCACCGCGGGCTTGGAGTCGCTATGTTTCCTCGACGCCTACTCTGGGTACAACCAGATCAAAAAGGTTGTCGAGGACAAGGAGAAGACGGCGTTCATCACGCCCTTCGGAGCCTTCTGCTACACCGCCATGACCTTCGGCCTCAAGAACGCCGGGGCGACCTACCAGCGGTGCATGCAAGAATGCCTCGCGAGCCAAATTGGCCGCAACATCCACGTCTACATCGACGACATGGTCGTAAAGTCCGCTCGCCAGGGCAACCTACTCGGCGACCTAGCGGAAACATTCGCCAACTTGCGAAAATACAAGATAAAGCTCAACCCAGGCAAATGCACCTTCGGTGTACCTGCAGGACAACTACTGGGGTACGTCGTCTCCAAACGAGGTATCGAGGCGAACCCCACGAAGATCGACACGATCGCCCGGCTCGGCAAACAAACCCATGCTGCGGCGTCGAATGCCGGGCGAGTAGCGGCTCTCGATCGCTTCATCCTCCGCCTGGGCGAAAAGGCGATGCCCCTATACCGCCTGATGCGCAAGAACCCCACCTTCCAGTGGGACAAGGAGGCAGACGACGCGCTCCGCGATCTCAAAAAGGTGCTACTCGCCGCACCGCTACTCGCCGTCCCCGCCGACAAAGAACCCATGCTGGTTTACGTCGCGGCTTCCGAGCGCGTAATCAGCGCCGTGATGGTCGTCGAGCGACCGGAAGAAGGAAAGGAATGCCCAGTACAACGACCGGTGTACTACATCAGCGAGGTCCTCACCGAGTCGCGCCAGCGGTACCCCCAGTACCAAAAGCTGGTATACGCGGTGTTCCGAGCCCAGCGGCGCCTGCCGCACTACTTCCAGGAACACCCGATCACGGTCTTATCCTCAGCACCACTACAAGACATCATCCGCAACCGCGAGGCGACCGGGCGGTTCGCCAAGTGGGCCGTCGAGATCGGCGTCCACAACATCAAATACGAGCCACGAAAAGCGATCAAGTCGCGAGCCCTAGCGGACTTCATCGCCCGGGAAGAGGCCAGCGGCGAGAAGCTG
The DNA here is from genome assembly GCA_030063025.1 of Avena longiglumis. Classification (NCBI taxonomy): domain Eukaryota; kingdom Viridiplantae; phylum Streptophyta; class Magnoliopsida; order Poales; family Poaceae; genus Avena; species Avena longiglumis. The sequence goes on along the minus strand of CP125975.1, from coordinate 440,421,941 downwards.
CCATACCTCCATTACTGGAGCCTGCACTTCGACGGCTCCAAGAAAGCGGACGGCGCAGGCGCAAGGATCGTGCTAACTTCACCAAAGGGCGACAAGCTCCGCTACATCATCTGCCTCGACTTCACACCCTGCACCAACAACATGGCCGAGTACGAGGCCCTACTCCACGGCATGCGAGCTGCCAAAGAGATGAATGTCAACCGCCTACGCTGCTACGGAGATTCCGACCTCGTCGCGGGGCAAGTTGCTGGCACCTGCGACGCCGTCTCCCCCACCATGGCGGCATACCACCAAGTAGTGGACAAGTTGGGCGGACACTTCACCGGCTACTCCGTCGAGTGGATCGACAGGCGGAAGAACGAGGAGGCCGACGCACTCTCTCGCATCGGGTCGGCTCGACTCGCACCACCCGCCGGCGTCTTCCTCGACACGATCACCAAGCCATCAGTCTCTCCCCCGAGGGAGATCGACATCAGTCCGCTCCAACGAGGCAGCCTGGTCGCACTCGTCGAGCGGCATAACCGACCAAGCCCTACATCTCCTACGGAAGCGGCACCTTGCCGGCAGGCGAAAAGGCTCGGATGATCGCTCGTCGATGCAAGTCCTACGCCATCATCGACGGCGAGCTCCTGGCGATGTCACCGGCGTGTTCCAACGCTGCGTCCAACCCGCCAAAGGACGCAAGATCCTCCACGATATCCACTCCGGTGACTGCGGCCACCACGCCGGCGCCCGCTCTCTTGTCGCCAAGGCCATGCGACATGGCTTCTACTGGCCCACCGCACACGCCGATGCTGTCGACATCGTCCAGCGGTCGCCGGTGCCGTAATCAACACGCACGTGCCGAGCTCAGTGCTCAAAACAATCCCCATCACCTGGCCATTCGCTGTGTAGGGTATGGACATGGTAGGCCCCTTCAAGAAGGATCCATCCGGCTACACCCACCTCTTCGTTGCGGTCGACAAATTCACAAAGTGGGTGGAAGCCAAGCCAGTTCGGAAATGCGACGGGAAGACCGCCACCAAATTCCTACGCGAGCTCATATATCGCTACGGGTTCCCAAACAACGTCATCACGGACAACGGCACCAACTTCTCCAAAGGAGACATGGCCGAATTCTGCGAAGAGCACCACATTCGGCTCGACCTCGCGTTAGTCGCCCACCCGGAATCCAACGGCCAGGCGGAATGGGCCAACCAAAGCATCCTCCACGGCCTGAAGCCGCGACTCCAAGTACCACTCGAGCGCACCGCCGGGTGCTGGGTCGAGGAGTTGCCCTCATCATCCGGGGATCCGCACCTCGGTCAACAGGTCGACAGGGTTCACCCCCTTCTTCATGGTCTACGGCGCCGAGGCAGTCATGCCCACCGACCTCGAGCACGACTCGCCACGGGTCGTCCACTACACGGAGGCCGCAAACGAGCTCACCCGCCAAGATGGGGTCGATCAACTCGACGAAGCACGTGACCTCGCTCGGTCACGCACCGCTATCTACCAGCAGGGACTCCGCCGCTACCACAGCCGGCGGGTGAAGACTCGCACCTTCCAAGAGGGCGACCTGGTGTTACGCCTCATCCAGGACAAGAAGGGCATGCACAAGCTCTCCCCTCCGTGGGAAGGGCCATTCGCCATCGGGCGAGTACTCGGCAACGACGCCTATTACCTCATCGACGTCCGCGGGGACGGCGAACTCGACTTCAAGCGACCATGGAATGTAAACCTCCTACGGAAGTTCTACTCCTAGAACCCCACATATGTATTCTCCAGTCGCTATGAAATAAAACGAAACGGTTACCGCAAATTACGCCTACTCTCCACGTCTTGTGCCACTCCCACTCGTAATAACAGCATTACGCTAACTGCAGAAGTCAACCTTTGGTACAGCGATCAGCACGGCCAAGTAGTGCGGTGCAAGAGCACTGAGTCGCCTCAGATCTTGCACCGTCCATTAAAAACGCCTACCCGGAGCCCCATTGGAGTCGCCTAGCCCGACTGGTTCTACGAACCAAGACAACTTCCTTCGCTTCTTACAGCGACCATGGTCCTCCGCATCCTTGACATAGCGACTCGAACGGCTAAGTACCACGCTCGGGGACTGCAGACCAGTTCACCGCGAGCGGTCCGGAAAAACGCCAAGTAGGAGAGCATGCCCAGGACTCGCCACGCGACTGACCCCACGGGCCAGGCAGGAGTGATGCGCTCAAACTAACGCGCCAAGTCCTCACTCACCCTCGAGTCGCGCCTGGAACAGCCAAGTACCACGCTCGGGGACTCGGCCACCCGACCTCGTTCGCGCAAGGGAAAACGGCGAAGTACAGAGCGTTCAAGGGAGTCGCCTAGCGACTGGCTCTTCGAGTCTGGGCGAGTCGACCACAATAACAAAACACACAAAAACAACAAACATATCACATACGAGGTAAACCCCACAAAAGGGCGGACGCGCTCGGGGACTCGCTCAAACATCAATCACAAACACATGACAAATACCAAAATAGACACGATGTCTCATTCGATAGCATGTTGCATTGTTTCATATTAAAAAATATGCCTGCATGGCAGACCTGCTGCTAACGCCACAGGGCAAACTATCCTATTCTGTAGGCTTAGACGACGACTCGCCAACATCCCGGCGATTGCGGATGAACGGCGTGTACGGGTTCGACGGATACGTCGTCAGTTCACCCGCCATCGCCGCGCGGAAGGGCTACTCAACCTTGAAATCACGATCGGCGGCTCGGGTCGCTTCAACCGACGACCGTCTCTGCATGCGGAAGGAGGTCGCCCATTGCCCGCACGCTCGAGTGCGTGGCGCGGTCCTGCAACTTGAGGACCTCGGAAAGCTCCACCGCGCCAGTCGATGATGGGTAGCCACTCGTCACATCGTCGATGTCGAAGTCCTCGGGGAAGTGGGCAAGTCCAAGACTAAGTGACGTCGCTGCTCCGCGCCGAAACGCCGACCGCGTCATGAACTCAACGACCGCGGGCGCCTTCTCCAAATACTTCCACACCTCAACGAGGTCGCTGGGAATCACTTCCGTGGGCGATATCTCCTGGAGATAGGCACGGATGCACGTCGCCGACAACGTTGCCGAGTCGATAAGCATGCTTACACACTGCCGCGCGTCGAACGAGCTTGCCTCTTCCGCGCTATCGATGATGCGACCTGCGAGTAGAAGACAATAATGAATACGATGGACACCACAAAAGGCACACCTACTAGCAGAGGCATATGCACTTACCAATCAACGGGCGGGCGAGATCCGTGATGAAGCATTGAAGTGAAGTATGGTCGTCCTGAAGCCCAGCAACAAGGGCGTCCGACACTTTGCGATCCTCTTCGGCGGCTGCAATGGCGGCCTTGGATCGCCCATCAGCCGAGCTCGCCTCTTCCTTCACCTCCCACAGCTCGCGCTCGAGGTTGGCGATCTGCTGCTCAGCTGAACTCAAAGCCGCTTGCTCCGCCGCCAATTCACCCGCGGGGACAAGACCCTGGCGAGCTTCCTCTGCCTTCGCGGCAACCGCCTGAAGCCCTTTGTTCGCCTCCTGGACGATGGCCAGTTCCTTTTCCGCGCGGTGCTTCGCTGCCAGTCGGTCAGCTGACTCAAGTTGCAGACCCTGCACATCACCCAAAAAGTTAGCCAAAGCAAAATTCCTAAGTACCCACCAGCTGAAATTCAGCAAGTGCGCACTCGGGGACTGGCAATCAAGAAATTCTCAAGTGCCCTCCTGCTGAAATTCAGCGAGTGCGCACTCGGGGACTGGATGCGGAAAATAAATATAAGACACTAAAAGAATCAGGCCGTTGCAAAGCACCGACCTGATCCTCGGGGACTGGATATACCTGGATGGCTGCGCCAAGCATGCCGTGGAGTCGTATCACGTCCACGGACACGAGGAGAGCCGGCGTATGCCCACGACGTTGGTCGACTTCAGCATCGGCGAGGCCAGGAGCGTGGCTCGAGGGCGAAGTTCCACTCGCCGCGGCCGCCTTGGCCATGAAGCACAGGAAGGTGGCGATAGAGGCACCCGCCCCAAACGAGGTCGGCTCGGCCGTTCCAGGCAAGGGAGCGCCCTCCTTTGTGGATGCGGCCGCCTCCGTTACGGGTCCAGCCGGCGCGACAGCCGTGTCGTCAGAAATCGTGACGACTTCGTCACCCTTGGCCTTCTTGCCGCCATCGCGAGGCGCGACTTAAATCGCCTTCCTCTTGCGGGAAGGATCTTCTTCGCTGACGACGGGTGGCACCTTAGCCACGGTCGGGTGGCCCATCCTCTTGACTCCGGTCCTGTACATCAATCATGTAAGCAATATAATTCGAGCTGCTATCCAAGACAAAGGAAGGAGAGTGTACTCACTTGGCGACTGGAATGAAGCGCAGCCCCGTACGGAGGCCGGCTGGTTTCTCTAGTTCGGGGCCCAGTCGGCGGTTGAGCCCCATTTCCAGAACGTCGCGTGCCCAAGACACGGACGGTTTATTCGTTGTTGAGGCCGCAACCGGAGCCTCTAGAACATCTTCAACAGGAGCTTCCTTGTGAGGCGAAGCCGCTGCGACCGAGGCGTCCCCCAGCCCAGAGACTGGGGCGAATGGCGGAGACATCGACGCCAGGGGAACCTAGATGGTGGCCGTGTCCAGCGCGGCTGTTATCGGCGGCGCCTCGTCCTTGGTCGGGCTGGGGGCGTCAGAACTGCTCGCTGAATGTGGTGGCGAGGCCGGCCTCGTCGGTTTCGTCTTCGTCTTCCTCGGAGGCGCCTTCGCCTCCTTTTCCTTCTTCTTCTTTTTTGATGGAGTAGCCTGGCGGCGCGAGGTGGTTTCTGGAAGCTCCTCATCGTCATGACGCTCGAGGCTTTTACTTGCCTCAAGATCACGTTGACGCTGCTCGCGGGTCTTGCGGAGCAGTGGGGCGACCTCCTCTTCGGACTCGTCGTCGCTGTCGCCCTCGTCACTCCCGGCTTCGCCCTTGGCGGCGGCTTCGCCCCGTCTGGGCGGACGAGCTTGAGTTCTCGTCGTCCGGCGGAGCCATCCTTCCACCACTTGGAATAGCTGCAATGAACACAAGATGAAATTAGAATTACCGCATTGCAAAAGCTGCGATCATGCGAAGTGAAGCGATTACCGTTGGGGACGGACGCTTTGCGGTATAGGGGGCGACCCCAGCCTGTGCGTCTAGGTACACCGCCTGGGTGATTTCTTCAGTGCTGGGATGTAGTCCTCCAGCTTCCACTCATCGAGGCAGGTCTTCGTCGAGTCTTCCCGGCCCGTGTACTGGTACATGTAGTGCTCGCGCCGAGCTAGCGGGACGAGCCGCCGCCCGTGCCAGCAGTTGTACAGGTTTATCGTCTGGAGGCCCTTCTTCTTCAGACCGCGGATGGTCTGGAGCATCTCGTCAACGACCATCCGCTGGTCGCTGGGGAGCTTGCCGACATGAAGACGGCACGGCTCGGACCGGTTGGCGGAGTACCACGGAATCGCCGCCTCGCCCTCCGGGGTCGCCTCGGCTACGTAAAACCACGATTTCTTCCTGTCGCTCGCTGCCTTGGCGGGCAGCATCAGGTCGAAGAATGAAGCCTTCGACTTCAGCTGGAAGGTTAGGCCGCCCGCGGCTAGCATTGGGCCGCCCGCTTCCTCGCGGCTGATCCATCCGTGGAACAGATCTTGCCATAGAGGGAAGTAGGGGCCGGCCAGTAACACTCGCGAGCATACAAAGATGGCGAGCTGCTCGATGCTGTGGGGACCCAGATCCGATGGCTGGATCCCATAGTAGGCGCAGAAGCGCCGGAAAAATAGGGACGTGGGGAACCCTAGCTCCCGTTCGAGATGGCTGGTGAAGTAGATGAACTCCCTCTCTCGTGGATTCGGGGTCGTCTCTCCGGCTGCAGGAATGCGCCAGCAGCCGTCTCGCAAGATCCCGGCCTCCTCGAAGGAAGCCAGTTGCGCCCTCGTGCACTTATATCTACCCCACGGCTCGGTGGAGAGGGCCATGGAGGAGAGATTTGCTGGGGGTCGGGGGATTTCAGGTCGGCTGGGTCGCGATGCGAAGGGAGGCAATAAGTGCGCGCAGTCGGGGGAAATGGTGAGAAGGTGGTTCTCTGATCGCCTGCCATTCCTCTTATATAGCGATTGTTACCCGCCAAATCAGGGAGTCGTTGCTACGCGGTGATTACGCCAAAAGTTATCGTTGGATTACCCCAACGGCTAGTTTGACCACGGTTAACGGTCCAACTTCAGCCACTCGACTCGCCGACCCACTCACTATGATAGCGTTTCGCCGACTCGACTCGCCAAAGCTGCGACCTGGATGACTGGTTTTCTCCTTTATACGGGATCCTGCCGATGATTCGACTGGATGTCTATTCTGAAGCCGTATACTCCGACTGCCAGCAGCCACCTACGCCTAATCAACGACGGCCTCGGGGACTACTGATGGGGATGTTCCTACTGGGGTATACCCAGCAGGACGTTGCCGACTGGCCCAAGACTTGGCGAGTGGGCCTGCAAGACGGCGACTGGATTGAAGCCTAGCGAGGAACCGAGCGACTGGAAGCTGAAGGCCCAGGCGAGTATATAGGCCCAGTCGGATTAGGTTAAACGAGTACCGAAGCTTTAACCGAATCGGTTGAGATATGTAAACCCTAGGGGAGGTGAGCCTATATAAACCTCCCTGCGGGGCGTGTAGAGATACGTTCCATCATACACCCAAGCGACTCGCCGCCTAGCCGCCGAGCTCGCCCATTGTACCACCTTCATAATACAATCTAGCAGGAGTAGGTCTTTACCCTCCGGGGGGCCGAACCTGGGTAAAACCCTGTGTCTTTGCCCTCATCTCGCACCGCAGATGGCTGGCCGCCCTTGCCCCTCGTTCTACTACTCGCTGCCGATTGCAGCATCTGCCGTGACCATTCCCACGACAAGGGGGTGGGACCAAGTAGAAGACTAGTGCCCTGAGGCTATGCTCGAACAGCTCAAGGAGCACTTGTAAACTTCTAGTATCAATAAAAATCCTAAGTGTGGAGAGTTCATCTTATTCTTCATGCGCTGCTAGACCCTGCACTCCCTCCCCGGTTACCACAAGCGTCCATTAGGCCCCCAAATTAAGCCTACCCTTTGTTTGTACACAATCAACGGAGGCATAGCATATGCCGTGACACCACCACGACAGTTGGCGCCCACCGTGGGGCATAAGCAGGCGCTTGCTGGAGTTTTCATCCAGATGGGCAACATCATCGCCAAGACCGGCGAGCGCGTCTATTCCGGCCTCATCCAGAGGTTCGGGGCACTCAACTTCATCAGCGATAATGCAGACTGCTTCGGGACCAAGCCGTTCCCAAGGGGCGGTCGCTTCATCAAGTTCGGCGAGCACCAGGTCTACTTCGCGGTGTGCGTGGAGCACGCATACCCAGATCACGTCATCCTGGCGCCGGATCCACCTGCGGTTCCTGCTGCAAGAAAGCTTCATCAACTCATCTCCGTCGAGGTAATGATGATAGCTCTGAATCCCCCACCCCCTCCAGTAGTCCCTATGATGAATGAGGAAGTTAAGGGAGGAAATCTAGAGGAAACGCCAAGGGCGGCAAGAAGTGCAAAGGCACCACTAGAAAAGCCAGAGAACATAGCTAGGAGTAAGAGATCTAAAGAATTGCAAGAAGCAATAGAGAAATTAGCAGAGCCAGTAGTGCAAGCAACTGATCCGGCACGCGTGCAGGACGAGTTAGAGGAGGCCAGGATAAAAGTCCTGGAGAAGGCAAAGGAATTAGCGCAGTTACAGCAAGATGTGGATATCACGATCCGAGAGCTCAACTCAGCAAATCGATTCAAGGGTGCTAAGACCTGGCTTGATGCAACAAGGTTGAGAGGGAGAAACCTCAATGAGGAATTGGCGTATGCCACGTCAAAGATAACACCAGAAAACAGCAACGAAACAGCCATGCGGCCGACATACAACACTGCAGCAGCAAATCTGAGGGCCGCAGAGGCAGCAATGGTTGACCTTCCCCATTTGATGGGTGAAGCAAAGAGGAAACAACAGGAACGATTCAATGAATTGGTAAGAGCAGTAGGGATGATGAATGAAGCGTACTACATGGCAAATCCGGGTATAGCTGGGAGGTCACACCTGGTTCACTTGGCAAGACCCATCCCGGCGAGATCAGCAGGCCGCACAGCCTCCTCACTCGGAGTGGCGCCGAGACAGAGAAAATAAAATAGTGTGGACTCAGGAATGAACAAGCAAATGGTTGCCTATGACCCGAAAATGGTTCAGGGAAACCCGACTCATGCACAGGGAACAAGAAGAAATACCGTTCAAGTAAATGGGAACTAGGAAATGTTGGCCAAGAAAGGCAAGCAACAAAGAGAAATGACAACGGAGGGCAGAACTTCGCACCTAAACCTCGGCGTCGGACTCACTCGGCGGGAGGAGGAAACCCAGCTCAGAATCCTGCGCTAGCTCAACCCGAAAAGAGACGGCAAAGTGCGGGAAAAGCAGTGCAGCAACCTGCAGACCCATACAATGATGGTTACTCGGCAATGGTTAATGACGGGTATGAATTGTCAGATCATGTATACCAAGCAATGGGAGCTAGACTCGGAGGCAGAAATCTTCAGCCAGACGATGCGAGGCTAAAACTCGACCGAATAAAGATGGCAGAGCTGATTGAATCACAAGGTCCATAGGGTCCACTAAGTTTTGTCCCAAGGATCACGAAGTGTGGCATCCCGCAAAACCACTACTAGAAAATCGCGTTGAATTTGTGCATTGCATCGTCATCATCATGCATCGTTTGCATAAAACTATTTTCGCAAGCCTATTTTGTTTTCTAAAAACGCCCCGACTTTCATTCAAACGCCAAACCCCCGGATGTTCTGGATATTTTGTTTGTCTAAAACTAGTTATAAAAGCTATTTAAAAATAAATAAAATATTAAATTAATTTTAATAGGGGCAGTCGAACGGGCCGATTGACCCGATCGACCACCCCAGAAAAATATAAACGGTCCACCTCCTAAATTCCTAAAGCTACCCACTATCCTACCCACACCCCTGGCCACCTCACTCCCTCCAATAGCCTCTCGCCACCTCAGCTCCCCTCTCCCCTCTACCCAATCCCCACCTGCCACTTGGCCCCTCCCTCCACTCAACCATCCCCACCAACCACCCAGCACACACTCAGACACAGCACACGCACGCGCGCACCAACAGCCCACACCGGCCAGCCGGCCAGCCCCTCCCCTGCCCTGTGGGACCCGCCTGCCCCTGGCCCCACGTCCGGCCCACCTCTCCCCTGTCACTGCTCCTCTTCCCCAACTCTCTCCTCACCGGCCTCCCCCACGCACGCCCCGTCCCCAACCTCCTCCCTCCCTCTCCTCCGGCTCACCGCCCGCCTCGCCTTCTTACCGGCCCCGCGCCCGGCCGACCCGCGCCCGCTCCGGCCTCTCCGTATCCCGTCTGCCTCCGCCGCTCCTCCGCAGCCTCACTCTCCTCCCAGGCCACCGCCGCTCCTCGCCTCCCTCCCTCCAGCGCCTCGCCCTCATTGCCCCATTGCTCGTCGCCCCGGACCGCTCCACGCCCCAGGCAGCCCGCCTCCACCAGCACCCTCCCCGTCGCCCGCCACCTCGCTCCTCGCTGCCCTCTGCGCCCTCTCCTCAGCTCTCCGCCGGAGCAACCTCGGCCGCGCCCGTGACCTCCGCCACCTCCGACCGTCGGCCCAACCTCGTCCAGTGCCGCCGCCGTCCTCTGCCTTGGCCGCCGCCGGCCAGGCCACTCCGCACCTCCTTTCCTCCGGGCGCCGGCCTCAGGCCTCCCGCAGCAGCGCGCCGCCGTCTCCCCTCCGGCCTGCGCCGTCCCCCGGCGAGCAACGCCTGCGTCGGCCCGTCGCTGGCCTCCGCCATGTGCTCCTTCAGTGAGGCCGCGGCCCTGTCCTCGTCAGCCGATGCGCCTCCCGCCCTGCTCGCCGCCCGTGTTCCTCACCGCGTCGCCGAGCCGCCTCGGCCATGACCTCCCCTGACAAGTGCATGCCTTCCTGCAAGTTCAACACCGAGCTCTTTCTCTGGGACCCTCATGGCCTCCTTCCCGTACAACAAGACCGACCTCGACAAACAGCTGGTGTTGGTCCGTGAAATCCAACACCGACAAAAGGCGGACAACAAGATCCGAGATCCGCGTCATGGGACGCAAGCCGTCCTACCCGCTTCACCGCCCCAAGACCGTCTCTAGAAGGTGAACGCCAAGGCCCGAACCCGGTGGCTTTTGCTGGATCATCGACAAGATCGGCCAAACGGACACGGGTAACCCGAGTTCTCCATCGAGGACACCAAGGCCGTCGACATGGAACCGAAGGACGTCAAGCACTTCACCCCGGATGACAAGATCCGCATCACGGACGCACCTCGGACGCCAAGGTCTAACCCTCGGACGCCAAGACCGATCCGGAAACGCCGAGTACTTCACTCCGGACCCGATAACCGCCAAGATCGCCACAAGAACGACAAGTACTTCTTTCAGAACGCCAGGTTCGTCAACATGACCCGAAGACCGCGAATGCGACAAGAACGGCACCAACCAGGGCGGACCTGATGCGCCCCGACACCGAACCAAGTCCGGCTTCCCGGAACGCCAAGAACTACCCCAGTAACCGAGACCGACCCCGGAGGCCGAGAACGATCCCGTCGAACCCCAGATCCGAACCTCGCCGATCCGTCGAACCCTGGACCCTGTCGAACCCCGAACCCCGGATCCCCAAGACCGTCGAGACCCTAATGTGTGATCCTTTTCCTCGAAACCCTATTTTATAACACAATAACAACTGTTGCATATTAATCATTCACCTTGCATGCATGCTTTCATGTGGTTTGGGGGACTTATGCCGATTCACCTAATAATTAAATATGGGGCCATATGCGGGCAAATCTAGCCTTATATTGGCCTCATTTAAACTTGTGTAGCGAACCGGTGATACTTTCTGCCTTGTTAAACAACATTTAAAATTGCGGGGTATCTAAACAACTTGAACCATCGAATTAATTGTCGGGACCCCGGTTCCGCTTAATATGACCTAATTGCATTGCACCTTCGCCATGTCATTCATCATGCATGCATCATGCCGATCTTCTGCCGTTGTATTAAATATTGCATCCGGTGTTTATTCTAGTGTTTTGCTTCTTCGCGGATAAGGCCGTTGAGTTGATGTGAGCTTCGCCTCGATCTTCGGTTGAACCCTTCGACAATGTTTTCAGGCGAGCATCTCCCCCTTTCTACCTATTTTACTTTTATAGTCTTTATTCCCTCCTGTTGATCTATTTGCTATCTGTGTTGCGATGCTTTAGTTTCCGTACCAGTGATATACCTTGCAGCCTTATATTGCCTTGGACACATCCTATTACCTGTTGTTTGGTAGATAGTTGGACTTGCGCGTCGTAGTTGCTTGCTCCAGTGCTGATGTGTGTCGTCATATGCCACAGTTGCTGATGTATTGTCGTATGTTGATGTTGGAGATGATGCTAGTTGTACTTATCGTCACTTTAATTTCTGTTTAAGAAACTAAAATTGAAATAAGCAGAGGCATCGGTGGGTGATAGAAAATATTTGGTTTCCGAACGCCCACTTGTGTCCCGTAAGACCCCGAGTACTTGATACCTGTTCCTTGATTTATCGCGCTATTCACATCCGGGAGGTATATGGGACCCCCCTGAGCCAGAGCTTGATTCAGTCTTATTTCTTGGGGCCACAAACTAGTTTGAGGTTTTATTTACGACCCTGTACTTATGCCATGCTACTTTCTGTATTTAAATTGTGCGAGGAGCACCTTTGTCTGTTAGGTAAGCGGAGTGTTTTCGCGGTATCGACAAGCCCAGCCACACTTTGGGTTCCCGATCGTTTCTGACCAGCGACGCAAACCTTGAGCCGTCTCGAGCTTGCTTACTCCGTTCGGGATCTACTCAATGGTGGCCCCTGAAATAATTCTAAATCCTGTGATTGTTCGATCGTGAAAGCCTCGTTGGGTTTTGATTTGGTTTTCGAGGTTGATCGGCGTGTGTTGCTATTGGTGCACCCGGCGGGTAAAACTTTCTCGAAAGCCGTGTCATGGATATGGGCGACTTGGAGCAGTATCTCGATCATAGACAAGCATAACTAAAGTTTCTGCTATAAATTTGACTTATAATGACTAGTAATCAACTTCACTATAATGGAATGGCTAATTAACTGCCCACAATTTCTTGCTTGGTTGTCGCTTGCGACAATTGTACTGACTAGTAAATCTTGCAACTTCTAGCGGAATGGCTGAATAAAAGTACCAACAACTGCTGGGTTTTGGGTTATCTCATGATAAATGTATCGACTAGTAAGTGTTGCCACTATCACGGAATGGTTAACTAAAAGTGCCCCTTTGTTTACTTTATCGGGATGATTATCAAAACCGACTAGTAATTGCTGCACGATAAGCGAATAAATAAAAGCGCCAGCGGTGTGAGTTCCTCGGTTGACTTCCTCGTTTGGTCTCGAGGAAACACGGGATGGGTTTGTGTGTTAGCCTCGGGTTGGATCCGGATAGGTCATTCTCACCTCTCTCGATAACCGCGGTTGTATCGAGTCTCTATAGGTTGTTTAGTGCATCTTTGCCGCTGCTTGATCCACCATACCTATGTGGCGAGGACCGCCAATTCTAGCCTCGCCGTGTCTTGGCCTCGATCGACGCTCCTTTCTTTTCCTTTGCCCTCTTCGGCACCCCCTTTTGTTTAAGCGGTTTTGAGATCGGCGTCGTTAGCGGGGTTACCCTTCCGGCTTGGGCAGGGTTATGGGCGCCATTGGTTATTCTTGGGCTCTTAGCCCCATTTGCATCTTGTCCGTGGATGACGCTGTGTCATTTTCAAGGTGATTTGGATCTTTGTACATTATATCTGTATTCTTGACTATTAGAGTCGCTATTATATATTTCTGTTCTGTGGGTCCCATCGAGGACTGTTGTGTACTGTTATTACTTCGTTTTCCACCCGCACGAAAGTGCCTGGTGGGCACCTTTGAATCGTTTCTAGCGGGTTTTGGTGAATTTTGCCCAAACTTGCATAGGTCCGATTCCGAGGGTGTTACAGAGTGGTATCAGAGCTCAGCAGTTGCGATACCCCACAAGTCCAGCCTGTAGGATAACCTAGATAACGGCCGAAGTAGAGTGTCTAGACTATTTTGCAAAATCGGTTGGATAGATCTGATTAGGTCTGATTTTTACTCCTTACCCCTCTGCTATTCTCCTCTTACCTCTACGTGTTTTGAATCTGCTCTCTTCTCTTTCTTCGAGTCCAGGATTTCTCGTGGTTGGGTTTTCGGTCGTACCTTCAGGGTTTCGCTTTCTTCCTTTTGCAACGGAGGTGCTACGATCATCAATCTGCAACTTGTCTGTTGTACCCTTCATCCGATCTTTTGTTCTTGAGCTCTTTATCCATATGTGTTCCTTGCTGGATATCAGTGTCGTTGAAAAACATATGAGAAGGACGAGCTTTGGTGAAGTTGGAGTCGACCTTGAGCATGTGTTGTTCATGCCAATGGAACCATCGCGAAACCTAATCAGTGTGTCTTTCATACGTGTTCTGTTGTATCTTCCGGTGTTTCCCGATGTGATGACATCATCTCGCGGATCGAGCAGTGCGCATCACTCCTTTGTTCGAACCTCGTTTGTCGAGATCTTGATCGATTCGAGTTGGTTGCTTAATCCGCCTATTCGTGTGCAGAGTAATGGTATGAGTGCGGGATGGAGTAGCTACCCTACCACTGCTCTTATCATTCGCTCTTGTACGTTGAATCAGTGGATCCAGCAGTTTTACTCTATCCATGGAAGTTAGAGGTGGCCTTACCTTCAACTTCGTCCTTTGTTTCCCCGGAGTGTTCGCGCGACGGTCAGAGATAACGACCCTTTGTTGGTGGTGTCGCCGATTTCCAGATGAAGAAGGAACCCTCGTTAGTGGTGTCGCGAGGATCTACACGATGCGAGAAGACGCAGATCGCCGACCTTCCTTCCGGTACCATGAGGCGGATCTCGTGGGCGAGATCCATTGTTAGTGGTGTCGAATTGTGGCATCCCGCAAAACCACTACTAGAAAATCGCGTTGAATTTGTGCATTGCATCGTCATCATCATGCATCGTTTGCATAAAACTATTTTCGCAAGCCTATTTTGTTTTCTAAAAACGCCCCGACTTTCATTCAAACGCCAAACCCCCGGATGTTCCGGATATTTTGTTTGTCTAAAACTAGTTATAAAAGCTATTTAAAAATAAATAAAATATTAAATTAATTTTAATAGGGGCAGTCGAACGGGCCGATTGACCCGATCGACCACCCCAGAAAAATATAAACGGTCCGCCTCCTAAATTCCTAAAGCTACCCACTATCCTACCCACACCCCTGGCCACCTCACTCCCTCCAATAGCCTCTCGCCACCTCAGCTCCCCTCTCCCCTCTACCCGATCCCCACCTGCCACTTGGCCCCTCCCTCCACTCAACCATCCCCACCAACCACCCAGCACACACTCAGACACAGCCTTGCACTGCCTTGACCCACACCGGCCAGCCCCACCTCCACCTGTGGGACCCCGCCCCCCAGCCCCACGTCCGGCCCACCTCTCCACCTTTGCTCCTCTTCCCAACTCTCTCCCTCGCCTCCCACGCCCGTCCCCAACCTCCTCCCTCCCTCTCCTCCGGCTCACCGCCCGGCCCGCCACTTTGGCCAAGCCATGCGGGCCGACCCAACGCTCGCCAGACCTCTCCCGTATCCCCGTTTGCCTCCGGCGCTCCCTCCAGCCTCCCTCTCCCTCCCACCGCTCCCGCCTCCCTCCTTGCGCCACCGCCTCCGTCGCCGTCGCCGCCCCGCCGGACCGCTCCACCGCCCCGGCAGCCGCCTCCACCAGCACCTCCGTCGCCCGCCACCTCGCTCCTCGCTGCCCTCTGCGCCCTCTCCTCAGCTCCGCGAATCAACCTCGGCGCGCCCGTGACCTCCGCCACCTCCGACCGTCGGCCCAACCTCGTCCGTGCGCCCGCGTCCTGCGCCTTGGCGCCCGGCCCGCACCTCCTTTCCTCCGGCGCGCCTCGGGCCTCCGCAGCGCGCCCCAGCCCCGCCGTCTCCCCGCCTGCGCGTCCACAGCGAAACAGCTGCGTCGGCCGTCGGCCTCCGCCATGTGCTCCTTCAGTGAGGCGGCCCTGTCCTCGTTAGCCGACGGCCTCCCCCGCTGCTCCTGCCGCCCATGTTCTCGCAGCAGCGTCTTGCCGAAACCGCCTCGGCCATGACCTCCCCTGACAAGTGCATGCCTTCCTGCAAGTTCAACACCGAGCTCTTTCTCTGGGACCCTCATGGCCGCCTTCCCTTACATCAAGACCGACCTCGACAAACAGCTGGTGTTGGTCCGTGAAATCCAACACCGACAAAAGGCGGACAACAAGATCCGAGATCCGCGTCATGGGACGCAAGCCGTCCTACCCGCTTCACCGCCCCGAGACCGTCTCTAGAAGGTGAACGCCAAGGCCCGAACCGGGTGGCTTTTGCTGGACCATCGACAAGATCGGCCAAACGGACACGGGTACCCCGAGTTCTCCATCGAGGACACCAAGGCCGTCGACACGGAACCAAAGGACGTCAAGCACTTCACCCCGGACGACAAGATCCGCATCACGGACGCACCTCGGACGCCAAGGTCTAACCCTCGGACGCCAAGACCGATCCGGAAACGCCGAGTACTTCACTCCGGACCCGATAACCGCCAAGATCGCCACAAGAACGACAAGTACTTCTTTCAGAACGCCAGGTTCGTCAACATGACCCGAAGACCGCGAATGCGACAAGAACGGCACCGACCAGGGCGGACCCGATGCGCCCCGACACCGAACCAAGTCCGGCTTCCCGGAACGCCAAGAACTACCCCAGTAACCGAGACCGACCCCGGAGGCCGAGAACGATCCCGTCGAACCCCAGATCCGAACCTCGCCGATCCGTCGAACCCTGGACCCTGTCGAACCCCGAACCCCGGATCCCCAAGACCGTCGAGACCCTAATGTGTGATCCTTTTCCTCGAAACCATATTTTATAACACAATAACAACTGTTGCATATTAATCATTCACCTTGCATGCATGCTTTCATGTGGTTTGGGGGCCTTCTGCCGATTCACCTAATAATTAAATATGGGGCCATATGCGGGCAAATCTAGCCTTATATTGGCCTCATTTAAACTTGTGTAGCGAACCGGTGATACTTTCTGCCTTGTTAAACAACATTTAAAAATGCGGGGTATCTAAACAACTTGAACCATCGAATTAATTGTCGGGACCCCGGTTCCGCTTAATATGACCTAATTGCATTGCACCTTCGCCATGTCATTCATCATGCATGCATCATGCCGATCTTCTGCCGTTGTATTAAATATTGCATCCGGTGTTTATTCTAGTGTTTTGCTTCTTCGCGGATAAGGCCGTTGAGTTGATGTGAGCTTCGCCTCGATCTTCGGTTGAACCCTTCGACAATGTTTTCAGGCGAGCATCTCCCCCTTTCTACCTATTTTACTTTTATAGTCTTTATTCCCTCCTGTTGATCTATTTGCTATCTGTGTTGCGTTGGTTTAGTTTCCGTACCAGTGATATACCTTGCAGCCTTATATTGCCTTGGACACATCCTATTACCTGTTGTTTGGTAGATAGTTGGACTTAAGCGTCGTAGTTGCTTGCTCAGTCTTGATGTGTGTCGTCATATGCCACGATTCTTGATGTATTGTCGTATGTTGATGTTGGAGATGATGCTAGTTGTACTTATCGTCACTTTAATTTCTGTTTAACAACTAAAATTGAAATAAGCGAGGCATCGGTGGGTGATAGAAAATATTTGGTTTCGAGCCCACTTGTGTCCCGTAAGACCCAGTACTTGATACATTCCTTGATTTATCGCGCTATCCACATCCGGGAGGTATATGGGACCCCCCTGAGCCAGAGCTTGATTCAGTCTTATTTCTTGGGGCCACAAACTAGTTTGAGGTTTTATTTACGATCTTGTACTTATGCCATGCTACTTTCTGTATTTAAATTGTGCGAGGAGCACCTTTGTCTTGTTAGGTAAGCGGAGTGTTTTCGCGGTATCGACAAGCCCAGCCACACTTTCGGGTTCCCAGTCGTTTACAGCCACTGACGCAAACCTTGAGCCCGTCTCGGAGCTTGCTTACTCCGTTGCGGGATCTACTCAATGGGGTGGCCCCCTGAAATAATTCTTAATCCTGTGATTGTTCAGTCGTGAAAGCCTCGTTGGGTTTTGATTTGGTTTTTCCGAGGTTGATCGAGCGTGTGTTGCTATTGGTGCACCCGGCGGGTAAAATTTCTAAAGCCGTGTCCATGGATATGGGCGACTTGGAGCCTGATATCTCGATCATAGACAAGCATAACTAAAGTTTACTGCTATAAATTTGACTTATAATGACTAGTAATCAGCTTCACTATAATGGAATGGCTAATTAACACTGCCCACAATTGCTTGCTTGGTTGTCGCTTGCGACAATTGTACCTGACTAGTAAATCTTGCAACTTCTAGCGGAATGGCTGAATAAAAGTACCAACAAGCTGCGGGGTTTTGGGTTATCTCATGATAAATGTATCGACTAGTAAGTGTTGCCACTATCACGGAATGGTTAACTAAAAGTGCCCCTTTGTTTACTTTATCGGATGATTATCAAAACGACTAGTAATTGCTGCAACGATAAGCGAATAAATAAAGCGCCAAGCGGTGTGAGTTCCTCGGTTGACTTCCTCGTTTGGTCTCGAGGAAACACCGGGATGGGTTTGTCTGGTGTTAGCCTCGGGTTGGATCCGGATAGGTCATTCTCACCCTCTCGATAACCGCCAGTTGTATCGAGTCTCTATAGGTTGTTTAGTGCATCTTGCCGCTTCAGTCCACCATACCTATGTAGGCGAGGACCGCCGAATTCTAGCCTCGCCGTGTACTGGCCTCAGTACTGACGCTCCTTTCTTTTTCCTTTGCCCTCTGCCGGCACCCCTTTTGTTAAGCAGGTTTTGAGATCGACGTCGTTAGCAGGGTTACCCTTAGACGGCTTGGCGAGGGTTATGGACGCCATTGGTTATTCTTCAGGGCTCTTAGACCCATTTGCATCTTGTCCGTAGTCGGACGCTGTGTCATTTTCAAGGTGATTTGGATCTTTGTACATTATATCTGTATTCTTGACTATTAGAGTCGCTGTTATATATTTCTGTTCTGTGGGTCCCATCGAGGACTGTTGTGTACTGTTATTACTTCGTTTTCCACCCGCACGAAAGTGCCTGGTGGGCACCTTTGAATCGTTTCTATGCGGGTTTTGGTGAATTTTGCCCAAACTTGCATAGGTCCGATTCCGAGGGTGTTACATGAAGGAGCCGCCAGTGCCAAACTTTCAGCTAGCCAGAGGGACGAAGACCTATGATGGAAGCACAAAGCCAGAAGACTGGCTTATAGATTTTGGAACAGTAGTAAAGATCGTGCAGGGTAATTTGAGATGGGAAGTGCGGTATGTGTCGCAGATGCTAGAAGGACCAGCAAGGGTATGGCTGAGTAATTTGATACCCGGAAGCATCAACAGTTGGATCGATTTTCAGGAAGCTTTCGTGAGCAATTTCACAGGCACGTACAAGAGGCCGAATCGCCCACAACAGCTAGTTATGTGCAAACAAAGGACGAATGAAACAGACAGGGAATTTCTCACAAGGTGGTGCACCATGGGCAACTCTTGTGAAGGGGTAATCGAGCCTCAGACCATTGCATGGTTTGCACAAGTATGCAGGAATGTAAGTGTATTGTGGCAAAGGTTACAGAGAGATATGCCATCAAGCTTAGCAGAAATTATAAGAATCACCGACTCATACGCGTTAGGAGATCCGACTCAGCCTCTGCTTATATCGGCAGACGGGATGACAGAGACTCAGATCTACGACGCATCAGGGTCGCAAATGCTCCAGTAAAGGGCAGAGTATAGAAGCAAGAGAAGAGACGAAAGACCATACTACAGATATGGTTCGACTCAAGTTGCAGCTGTGAGTCAGGATCATCCAGATGCTGGAAGTAGCCAACTTCAAAGGACAAATGGGCAATAGCAATGGATACCAAAGAATGATGGCAAAAAGCCATATGAACAAAGAAAGCCATACCAAGACATGCAGAAATATACTTATGAAATGATGTTGGACCGACCGTGTAAGTTCCACACGCCCAGTCCGAGTAAGCCAGCAAACCACACAACAAGACAGTGTACTTGGTTTCAGAAGGGAGACAGAGTGGATTCGCCAACTCAGCAGTTACCACCACCTCATCCTCTACCACTCATAGGATGAAATGCTCAAGCTGTTGGAGTTGAGCATAGATATGAGAACAGGTAGACGAGATATCATAACCAGGAAAGAAGGGAGGCTATGCATTAGGTGCATAACCCAAGAGGTGATGACGCTCATATCGGCCATGGAACCAGGAATGAGTACAGAGAGCATCACCAGAGCTATGTCGTATTTGTCACAGAGCCGAATGACAAAAAGAGAGTCAGCAGAGACGAATGATGGAAGTGAATGCCACAATGCCGGCAATTCCAAAGTACATGCATTGGTCTGAACAGGAGATAACTTGGAGCATAAAGGATCACCCCAAGATCATGCCAACACTAGGAGGTTATGCTCGCGTCCTGGATCCAACATTTATGGGCCCAGATATCAACGTGAAGTTCTACAAGGTATTGATAGATGATGGCAGTAGCATCAACATCATGTACAAGGATACCATGCTCAAGTTAGGCATCACTATGAATATGCTGGAGCTGACTAAGACAACTTTCCATGGAATTGTGCCGAGACTGTCCTGTGAGCCAATTGACAAGATCTGGGTTGACGTCTTATTCGGCAACAGAGAAAATTGTCGCACTGAAGCTATAGAGTTCGAGGTGGTTGATCTGGTCAGCTCATACCATGCCTTACTCGGCAGGCCGGCTATGGCAAAGTTTATGGCCACTCCTCACATTGCTTACTTAAAGATGAAGCTGCCAGGTTCATGCGGAGTTATCATAATTGAAGGAGATTACAAGAGATCTACCGCATGCGCTTCAGCCAGATCTTCGTTGGCCGAGTCACTGGTCATAGCACAATAAAAGCATCAAATGATGGAGGTTGCAGCACTGGCCAAGGCAGCAAAAATGTCTATGACGGCACTCACTAACCCGCATGCCAGTGTATCCTTCCAAGCTACCAAGGAGACAAAGAATATACAGGTGGATGAGGCTTTCCCAGAGCATACAGTTAACATTGGTTCTGCGCTGACTGACAAATAGGAAAGCGAGCTCACCAGCTTCCTCCGTGAGAATCGGGATATCTTTGCATGGTCCACACAAGACTTGAAAGGAGTTCCGAGGGAGCTGGCTGAGCACTCTCTTCATGTGAGTCCATATGCCAAGCCGGTGAAGAAACCCCTCCGCCGCTTCGCCGAAGATAGGAGGAAAGTGATAGCCGCTGAGATAGCCAGGCTCTTGGCTGTCGGGTTTATCATGGAAGTACTGCACCCAAATTGGTTGTGAAATCCAGTCTTGGTCGAGAAGAAAAAAGATGACCCGAACGTGGAACTGGTGTGGCGCATGTGTATTGACTACACGAAACTCAATAAGGCGTGTCCAAAAGATCCATTTCCCCTGCCACGGATCGATCAAGTCATAGACTCTATGACCGGGTGTGAGTTGTTGTCGTTCGTGGATGCGTATTCTGGTTTCCACTAGATACCACTGAATCTGAATGATCAAATAAAGACAGCTTTTATCACACCGTGTGGGGCTTATTTCTATCGCACTATGTCGTTTGGATTGAGAAATGCAGGTGCAACATATCAAAGATGCATGCAAAAATGCTTGCAAGATCAACTGGACAAAAATGTTCAAGTATACGTCGATGACACAACAAGTATAAGTGTTCTGAGGGTGAGCCTGTGCTAATGTACCGACCTTACTTGGACTAATATATACTTGTGACTAAACCCCTTACAAGCATCCGCAACTACAAGAAAGTAATTAAGATATAAACCTAACCACAGCCTTAAACTCGGAGATCCTACACTCCCTTGTGCAATGGTTTCCTAATGGAGGTTCACGTTTCTGTCACTCCGTCAACCCCACAATTAGTAGCCAAATACACAACGCATTCCCCTAGGCCCATAAATTGTTATGTCGACTATAGTCGATGTTCACATGACACCACTAGAAGAATAGCACCACAACTTAAATATTAAACCATTGAATAATACCTCAACACAAATCCACTACTAACAACATGACTCCTCCCATGTCCTCAAGAACTAAACGAACTACTCACGAGACATCATATGGATCAAGATCAGAGATGATATAATGATGGATAACAATCTGAACATAAACAATAACTCAATGGTTCCACTCACAAGCATCAACTACAATAGTAATCAACATCGGGAAAGTTCCCCTTAAGAACTATGAAAGATTCAACACAATTGTTATAGCGGGAGGGAGTGGAGATGATGGTGTGGATGATGATGATGATCCCGATGAAGTCTAGCTTGATGATGTTATTTGATGGCGACGATCTCCCCTCTCCGGGAAGGAATTTCCCCGGTAGTAATCTGTCTGCCGGAGAGCTCTTTCTCTCTCGGTGTTTTCTGCCCCGCAGAGGCGGCGAAATCTTTCTATGGTCGCTCCCCGTGTATTAGGGTTTCTAGGAGAATATATAGGCGAGAGGGCGGAGCCATATGTGGGCCAGGGTGGCCACACCCACTGTAGACGCGACCTAGGGTGGCCCGCTCCAGGGGGTGTGGCCCTCCTATGGCCCAACTATGCCTCCCCTTCTGGCATCCTTCGTCTTCTAGGAAAATATAATTTTCTATAGTTTTTCTGGTATTTTTATGATCTTCACGAAATTGCATCAAAACACCTCTTTTTCCATCAGAATCCTGACTCCGGCAGTTCATCCTCCAAGAATCATCCAACATGCAAAAAGCCAAAAATAGATGAAAAGACATAAGTAACACCTCTTAATATGAAATATATCAATGAATAGAGGCAAATTATGATATAGAATGATGATGCAAATTGGACATATCACTTGCAAGTTAATTGGATAACATTCCACCGAGAGGTCCTAGAATATATCTATCTTTCATATGGATGGACAAGTCCCAGTCTTGATCCATGTGCCTCAACTCATACTTTCCGAACACTCAATGCCACCTTTATAGCCATCCAGTTATGGTGTGGTGTTTGATGTCATCAAAGCATCCTTCCGGTGATGGTGATTAGCATGATCTCATGGTCGAAGGAATTAGGTTACTATGTATCATAAAGCTTATAGCAAACAAACTATTGAAATGACTTGATATTTATGCTACGCTTATTTATAGGAGTATGTCCATCACACCATTCTCCTAATGATATTATCTTGCTGTTAACATCTCAATGTTCATGACCCAAAAACCATGATCATCCATTAACCAAGAAGCTAGTATTATAAAGAGGTTTTACTAGGGACTCTAATTTAGTTTACAAATCACACAAGTATTAATGTTTCCGGTTAATACTATTATAGCATGAATGTAAACATTTATCATAAACACAAAGATATAATAATAACTAATTTTATTATTTCCTCTAGGGCATATCTCCAACAAAGACAACCTGCCCAGTCTGCATTAGAAAAAGCACTAAGAAGACTAGAGGAAGACTTCTGAAAAGAATGTCTAGTCTTTAGAGAACCCTGAATATATCTCAATATTCTTTTGGCAGATGTCCAATGAGAATTTGTTGGAGCATGTAAAGATTGACAAACCTTATTAACAGCAAAAGATATATCAGGTCTTGTCAATGTCAAGTATTGCAGAGAACCCACAATACTTCTATATTCAGTCATATCATCAGAACCAAGAGGAGTTCCCTCATCAAGAGAAAACTTCTCGGTTGAGGACACGGGTGTAGGACAAGGCGTACACAGTTTCATACAAACTTTTGTAAGCAAATCAGTGGCATATTTTTCCTGAGTGAGAAGCAAACCATCATTCAGTTTCTTTACCTCAATACCCAAGAAGTAGTGTAGATCTCCTAAATCTTTGAGAGCAAAATCATCTTTTAGATCACACAGCAGGGTAACAATAGCCTGATCTAATGAGCTGGTGACAATGATATCATCAGCCTATATAAGAACAAATATCATGACACCTGACCTTTTATAAAGAAAAAGTGAGGTATCAGCTATAGATGGAACAAAACCAAGTGTTTGCAATTTTGTACTTAACCTGGAGTACCAAGCTCGAGGGGCTTATTTGAGACCATAAAGAGCTTTTGTCAAACTTGCATATAAAATGTGGAATTTGAAGATCCTCAAAACCTGGTGGTTGTTTCATATAAACCTCTTCCTCCTCCAGAACACCATGAAGAAACGCATTCTTGACATCTAGTTGCCTCAAACTCCAACCTCTTGATACAGCCACTGACAGGACAAGCCTAATGGTAGCTGCTTTAACCACAGGACTGAAAGTATCTTCATAGCCTATGCCATATCTCTATTTAAAACCTTTTGCAACCAGCCGAGCTTTGTATCTGTCAATTGTGCCATCTGCATTTTTCTTCACCCGGTATACCCATTTGCACTCAATGAGATTTCTAGTGGAATTGGGAGGAACAAGACGCCAAGTTTTATTTTCCATGAGAGCATGATATTCTTCTGTCATAGTTTTATGCCAATGATCATCTGAAAGAGCTTTTGATAGTGTTGGAGGTTCACCGGTGGATATAAACATGCCATAACGAATAGTACCATCAGTATATGCTTTCAGTTTTCTTATACCTCTTTGGAGACATGTGACCATATGAGGAGCTAGATCTGGTTGTGGTGGTGCAGAAAAATCAGACACGGAAGATCCCGAGGCCACCTCTTCTCCACTAACACTGTTTACTGCAGAGGATCTTGCCCCTGCGTTGTTTTCTGGTGTGGCGGGTTCCGCGTCACTATCACCATTGGGACCAGGCGCAGGAGGAGACAGATTACCCGCGCGGGATGACAGTGGCCTGCATGGCGATAGCGACCGGTGGCTGCAGGGTGGTCTGTGCAGCGACAGCGACCGAGTTGGTGACACACGTGGTGGCCGGCGGCGGTGCATGCGGCGCGCAGCGGTCGAGATGGTCGGGCTCGCGCATTCGAGACGGCGGAAGCAGAACGATCCATGTCTTTGCATGCGACACCGGGAATCGCCTACAGGAATCAGTGTGGATCAAATCATCATCGGAACAAACACCATATAAGATCCCTCCTTTGTAAAGGAAAAGGATCCCCGTGATTGCAATTCTAGTCCCTGGATCAATAGCTAGCATCCACAGTTAAGATGTAATATCAAGAAACAAAGGTCATAATACAACTTTATAACCAGGAATAACATAATTTATTACATCTTACATAGCTCATTTGGCTATTACATTACATTGCATCAGAAATACTATAAGCATGGGGTCCTTCATCTTCAAAGTGCCACAGGCAGACATGTTTGTTGTAGACTTTGTAATCCTAATCAACACACTTCACTAAATCAATCAAACCTGCAACATAAAAAGTTACAGCCACAAGGGTCAATACATTTGAATTGTATTGGCAAGTGATACTATGGTAGTATAGTGGAGTCTATCATCTATATGCATTTGGCTAAGTGGAGCTTAGGCTTGCTTTGCTCAAAATAGATTTTCCTTATCATTTGAAAACACTAAGTTTTGCTTGACAAAATAGTCTTTCCCAAGGCATCTCCCAATCAAAGATTGTAGATACTTTAACCCTTGTTCAATCCACAAGTTTTTAACTTAGAAATTTGGATGATGAGATTCTTGATTGCTTCCATGTCTTGATGCTCAAATTGTCCTTTACCAGGGACATGGCTAAGTACTTAGATTTTACACTCTGCAGAGGTGGTGCACTTTCCCCACAAGACTTGGTTTCACCAAGACAAGATCTTTCAGAAGCCTTTCCTTAGACCAAATGGACGCGTTCCAACCTATCATTCCCACTACCACCAACTGTCCAAATGGCTAAGTTCTAGCAACCTATGTGATCCAGGCAGAGCCCATAATGCCAAGTGGTTGCACTTGAAGCTTCTCAACATTTGACATCTCAAATCTCTTTGTTCCTGGGTGGCAATACACAAGTGTGATACACAAGGTAAACCATATCCATGGGCCTTATGTAACCACTCAACCAAAAACCACCAAGCAATTACCATTACACCCAGGTGATTCATTAACTTAGTTGTTTTATTAAACAAAAACACAAGTCCATAGACTTAGAAATTTTCCATAGTGTCAATATATATTCCACCCTTGTTTTCTATTAGCTAAGCTAAGCTTGATATTAGTAGGAATCTTAACTTAGGAAAATTTCTACTAAGGTTTCATCTACTAGGATTTCCCATAGCAAGGTTTATACTTAGTAAAAATTCCATGCAAGTTTTACTTAGAAAAATCACTAATGCATAGTGAAAGTAATGGGACAAAGGTATGAAGCATCACTTGACTTTTTGGTAGATTATAGGTTCACTACTTGATCTTTGCAATGTTCACACACTTCAAGTCACTAAAAATCAATCAAGCAAACAATATTTCAATCTACCATTCAAGCAAATCATCAAATAAAATCATATAAACAAGATAATGCATGCAAGCATGCCAAGGATTGTTTTATTTGGAAAAGTAGTTCCTAATGGGTCATAAACATTTGAAAACACCTAATGATCATTTTATAAAGTGGCAAAGTCATTTGCAAAAGATTTCACTTCAAAAACCATTTTCAAAACAAGGTATCATTTTATATGGTGTAAAAATGTTTTTACTAAGGCATTAATCTATAGGGTTCACAAAATATGTTTTCAAACCATAAAACTTTGTGTTTAGGGTCAGAGAGTTTAAAACAAAATATTTCCCAAAGGTTTTCTTCCAAAACCATTTTTAATAAATAAACCATATTTTTATTTGACTAGAATTGGTTTTAAATCAAGGAATCATTCTTTTGCATCACCAAATATATTTTTGAAACCACAAAGTGATTCCTAGGGTCAGTGGGTTCAAAACACTCTATTTGCAAAAGATTTTATCCCCAAAATCATTTTCGAACAATTTTTACATCCTAAACAAGCATACATATGTTTCTGCAAAAACAAACATTTTACCAGAAACTTTTTACTAAACAAATGGCATGGTTGGCTAGGGCTTGTTCCACTGATTCCATTGATATAAAATTTTCAAAATTTGGACGTGTAGAATAAAAGTTGTGCAATTTACAAAATCACAAATCTAATAGATTCAAATCTGTTTTAAATCGAAGCCTGAGCCACGTGGCTGTTTCTTATTGGGCGGTACCGATTCGTGTGGATCGAGCGATACAGACCACAGGATTAAAAGGGGCCTGTGCGGCTTAGATCATCGCATACCCTTTCGTTTAAGTGAATCTAACACAACCGCAGGATTCGCATCTAACGGCTCAACTATCTTGACCAAGGACGGGCGGCGCTCGACGGCTGCGCGCGGCGGCGACGGTCAGACGACGGCGAAGCTGGCGATGCAGGAAGCGAGGAAGGAAGGGAGTATGCTCACCGTGTTCGCAGGTTCGTGCTGATGCTCAACGTAGTCTTCTTGGGTCGAGGGGCGCTCGTGGTTGCCCTGGATTGCTCACCGGAGTTCGCTCGGCGTCGGGCACGCTCTGGTCGACGTTGGGGCGGGGCTACAAGGTACAGAAGTACGAGACAAGGGGTCTGTTAGACGCGCGAGGGAGAGTAGAACTTGCGTGCGTCAACGAGAGGGGAAGGGGCGGACGGATGCTACCTGGGCACTCGCCGGAGTTGAAACAGACGGTGGCGGCGCTTGGAGTCGTTGTTGTCGAGGCTCAGAGGCGCGCGCGAGCGAGCTGCGGATGCAGAAAGATGCGCCAGGGCCTGGGGAACTTGCCCGTGTGCTCGGGGAGGTAAGGGGCGGCAAGGTCCGGCCGGAATCGACAGGGAGAGTCGTCGGAGACAGAGGTGCTCGGAGAGGAATTAGGGCGGCCTGGGGGCGTGCTAAGGTGGGGCGGCAGAGGGGAAAGAAAGAGGAGGTGCTGGCGTTTATCACTGCGTGGTCACGGCGAGGGATTAACGCGACATTAAGGCGTAATCAAGCGAGCGTTTAACGGCATGAACGACAGCGGTGTCTGGGGAAGAACAGGTCGCGGGTGGGGAAGATGACCGCGTGGCTGTGGGGTCCTCTAGCAGCGAGAGAAAAGGAAAGGGAACGGGGTCCACCGGTCAGTCGCTGAGTGGGTGAGTTGCGGAGTGCGAAACGTTTTTCTGCGGGGTGAGAGGGAGTGGGCTCACAGGGCCTAGTGGGCTTGCTGGGTTGGGTTGGTTTGATTCTATTTTTTTCTGTTCTGAAACTTTTTCCTTTTTCCAATTCAATTTCTGTTTTGAAATTCAAATCACAAATCAAACAACCAAATCAAATAAACTTCCACTAAACTTTATATTGAGTTTAGCTCTGTTTAACAACACATATCAAAGTCCAAAACAAAATAATTTTATTCTTTTTAGGACCCATTAATAATTAAATAAATGGACCTTAGTTATTAAATCAAATAGAATTTGCTTTAATAAAATCTTTATCTTTTTGAACACTAAAATAGTACCAAACCATTCAATAGGTTTTATTTGAAAATAATAAACACTTGGAAAACTTATTTAAAATAATTTAATATGTTTTAATGTTTATTTAAAAAATGGGAAAAGCCTTTACTTTAATAATTTTGGTTTATTAATAAACATTTGATTTAAATAAACCTTTACTCTTTTAATCAAAGCAAAACATTTTATTTCAAAAGCTTGGCCAAGGTTTAATTTGGCTCTATAAAATAATCCTTATTTATAAATCTACCTTTTCTTTTGAAAACCAAATCTTTTTATTAAAAGATCCAAAATAATAATTCCAAATATTTTTAACTTTATTGTTTATTTAACTTTTTAAATCCTTTTAAGATTTTATTTGATCAAATAGGTTTGAAGGTTTCCAATTGGAATCAAAAAGTTTCTTCTCACCCTGAAAATCAACAAAGTTTTATTTTATTCATTTATTTTTCACATTACAAGATTTGGAAAATCTTGGGATGTGACACACCACTATTTTGCTGTGACCCCAGATTTGCATCAAATGACATCGTTGTTTCACCGTTTGAGCTGGAAGTTTCTGTTGTGTTTTGCTAAGATTGAATAGTATCTGCAACCACAATATTTTGTACAACAACTTGATCAAGATTAGTGAAATTAGGAATAATATGCAAATTCATATGTTCATCAACATGTGTCTCCCCGTTATCTTTTGGTAACAAGAGAATGTATTGCTTAAGACGAGAACCAACATTAGGATGAAGTTCAACAAAAGGAAAGACATATTCATCAAACACCACATCCCTTGAAATATAGACACAACCTGTTTTTGTATCTAGACATTTGACTCCTTTATGACGAGGGTTGTAGCCTAAGAACACACACTTGGTGGAGCGAAAAGCAAGTTTTCTAGTGTTGTAAGGACGGAGATTAGGCCAACAAGCACATCCAAAAACTCTAAGAGACTCATAGTTGGGTTTAGCATGAAGAAGGCGTTCAACAGGAGTGTCAAAATTGATGACTTTACTAGGGAGTAAATTTATGAGGAAGGTGGCTGTAAGAAAAGCTTCATCCCAGAACTTGAGAGGCATAGATGCATTAGCAAGTAAGGCAAGACCAACTTCAACAATATGGCGATGTTAACGTTCTGCAGAACCATTTTGTTGATGTGCATGTGGACAAGAGACATGATGAGTAATACCCACTTTTTGGAAGAAACCATGGAGTTTTTCATATTCACCACCCCAATCAGTTTGCATGGCGATAATTTTTCTATCAAATTTTCTTTCAACAAGTTGCTGAAAATTAAGAAAAACTTGATAAACCTCAGAACACTTCTTGAGCAAATAGATCCATGTAAATTTACTAAAATCATCAATAAATCTTACATAATATGAATGTTTGCCAACAGAGGTAGGTGTTGGTCCCCATATATCAGAGAAAACTTGCTCTAAAGGAGCTGTGGAAATACTAGTAGAAACGGGATATGGTAACTGATGACTCTTGGCTAGTTGACAAGAATCACAAACGTAAGGATTTATTTCTGGTAAATGAGAAATGTGGTGTTTCCTAAGAATTTGCTGAACCACAAAAGAGGATGGATGTCCTAGACGGTGATGCCATGTAGAGGATGACGAATTTATTGTAATGAAGGCTTGCTTGGAGGATGACCCGACAGACATAGGCACTAGAGGATAGAGGCCATCATGACACGGTCCCTCAAATAGAGTTGTCCTTGTGGCCTCATCTTTAATCAAGAAAAAATAAGGATGAAATTCAAGAAAAACATCATTGTCTAGAGCAAGTTTATGGATAGAAATAAGGTTCTTGGATGCATCAGGAACATGTAGAAGATTTTTAAGATGTAAAGAACTATGGGGAGTGTGCAACATTGAATGACCAATATGAGAGATTTGTATACTATTACCATTTTTCGTGTGTACTTGATAACGTCTTGTGTACTTCTCTTGGAAGGAAAGCTTGCTCATATCATTTGCAACATGGTTTGTAGCTCCAGTGTCAGAGTACCAATTTGTGTCAACACCATAAGAGACCATGTTTGCACCCTTATCACCACGATCACCATCATCATGGCGGTCACCATCATCACGCCGATCACGATTGTTCTGAAACCTCCACCAACAGTCACTTGCGGGGTGCCCATGAATTTTACAAATTTGGCAACTGACATTGACATAGGGTGTGGGTGCACAACCACGTCGACGGCCACCATCATCTCTGCGTCGGCTACCACCATCATCATCGCGACGGCGGGTGCATTCATCATAGCAACGATCACCACCACCATCACGACGGTCATCATATCTGTCACGGCGATCATCATACCCACGGCAATCCTCATAATTGCGAACCCCGCGATCCTCCTGATACTGTCGGCCATGGTCCTCCTGAAACTAGCGACTGCGGTCATCCTGAAACTGACGCCCACGGTCGTCCTGATGTCGGCCATCCTGGCGCATGCATGGATATGAGGGACCACCACGTCGTGATATATTGGATGAAGAGGTGAAGGCTCCATCTTCAACCTTGTGAAGCTGATCAAACGCTTGCAACTGATTGAAGAGATCACCAAGGGTGGTATTGGGGTTGGCATTGATAGCAGTTCTTAGCGTGTTATAAGAGCCATCAAGGCCATGCAATACGGATCATATTAACTCATCATCATCCAGAGGTTTTCTAGCAGCAGCAAGCTCAGACGCTATTGTTTTAATCTTGGCAAAGTATTTTTCAGCAAAGAGATCACCTTTCTTGATGTCATTCAGCGCAGAACGAAGCTGTTGAGTCCGAGAGCATGACGCTGTTGTTGTGAGAGCCTCAAGGGAATCCCATGCTGCCGCAGAAGTTTCAAGTCCAATGACATGTGACAAAATATCTGGTGAGACGGAATTCAGTATGTACCTCATAACCTGCTGATCGCGAGTAATCCATGTGACATACTCAGGATTTTCAACTTCTATTTTCTTCCCATTGGCATCTTCCACTTCAATTTCCCCGACAGGAGCTTTCTCTAGTCCCTTTACCATATTCAGAACTCGTGCACCACGAAGAGCTGGGATGACCAGGGCCTTCCAGACTAGCGCATTGTCGCCAGTAATAAGCTGAGAGGGTGGTGCTCCAAGGGCAGCGGTCAAGGCCGCCACGGATGTTGATGATGACGCCATGGGGATGTATTGCCGCGGGGACAGATGCGACAGCGGAATCTTCTTCTCCTTGGGATTTTTGTGGTTTTATCAACGCAGCGATATGGGATCGCAGCGGATCTTGGGCTTTTGTTGTGGTTTCTAGGTTTTTGTCGCAGCAGCACAAAGAGAAGCTCTATGATAGCGGCGATTCAGATTTGTCGTGGGGTTTTGTTGGGCGGCGGTAGGCAGGCTACGGCGGAGGCTATGTAGGCAGCTAGGTCAAGGAGGGGAGTTGCTCTGATACCATGACAAAGTTTAGGATTTGAACGTGCCTTGGAACTCGGCAACTTTTGCGTGTTAATCAATCGGGTAAAACCCCTACAGGAGGAAATACACGAGAGGGAGAGAGAGATCGAGAGGAGTCCGGGTGGAGTACTTACTCCATACCGTAACAACCTCAACTTTATCTAAACATGTTACAAATAATGTTTAACAAAATGAACACACACGTGCAAGCACACACAAGCGGAGAGTACTCGTCCTCCACACACCGGCGCCGAGGGCGGATGCAAGAGGCATTAGCGAAACGAAAGATCTCAACTTTGACAACAAACGTACAAGAAGCCATGTTGTAATAACAGCACAGAAATTTTTTACTTGCTTTTGTTTCGCCGTCGGTTGTAGCCGGTAGTTCAAATGCGCTCCTCTCATGTTTTACAAAAACTTAAAAGTTCAGACACTGCATGAACAACAGGTTATTATAAATTATAAAATTATATACCGAAAAGAAGAAGCGAAATTGGCATTTTTATCGTCTTTGCTCTAAGCGCGCTGTACGTACCTTATTAAGTGGAACAAGTGGGTTAAACAATACTGATAGCATTGGTGGTATAGCTCATTCGTTTGTTCCAGCTGTGGTCGGCGCTGTATATAATAAGATATACTCCCTCCGTTTGTAAATATAAGATGTTTTAGGTTTTTGGTGGAGACGTATCTAGACATCTTTTAGTGTCTAGGTTCAAAAGATGTCTAGATACATCTTCCTTACAAATCTAAACATTTTATATTTCTAAACGGAGGAAGTATAATGAAAACAGACCAAGAGAAAACGTAGTATGACAGTCACAGACAGACTCGCGCGGTTATCGTATGCTATGCTGTGCTCGCATTACACACGCCACTTAACTGTCGGCCGGTTCGCACGCGCAGCCGTGGCCCTCGATCGTATGCAGTATTAGGAACGGATGGACGTCAGGGTTAACTTTAACGTCATCAGCTAACTCAAAATCTAGTTAGCGATCACAAGTGTGACAAACGAGTCGGTCAAGGCGGAGACGATCGACGCAAATAAAGCGTATGCTGTCTGCCTGTGACGCTTCCTGGATCGTACGTCTCACCTGCTAAAAGCTTGTATACCGGCCTTTCTGTCACCAAAGATTTTGTTAGTTAAATGCCCGCGTGCCATTAACAAAGTGTCCTCGCAGGAAATTTCTCACACGCCAACAGCTTTATTTTGTCACTGTCCAGAGAAACCCTAAACGGATTTTAAGAACATACATCCACACACCGTCAATCAAATTACGAAAAGTTCTTTATTAGTAACCTGACCCCTCAACGACCGGAAAAAGTAGCGTCCCCATCCGCAACCGGTGGATTATTATATTTTACAAAACTGAAAGAAGTTAACACGGAGCATCAATGAGCTCTAGCTTAGATATGACCAATTCTCGTGTATCGGTAAGGGTCAACCACGTGTAACTATCAGGGTTAGTGAACAACTGTTTGTTACTTCCTGCGTATACTATCATGTGCATTACCGACGCCATGTGATTAGTTTCGGCGCCACTGGGTCTGGGTGGAAGGAGTACTTTGGTCGAATGGAGTGAAGGATTGGTGGCAACAACCAGGAAGTACAGTAACGTTCCAACGAAGCAAAAACCCACAAATTCATTTATAATTCCAGGGCACAGCACATGGCAACATATATAAATAAGTATTCTTGGGCAAGGCTCGGCCTTGTAATGCCCACCTATATAAGTAGCTTCCCGCTCGAGCTATAGCATCATCTTCTCCACACAGATCGATCACTTGACACCTCTCTCTCTCTCTTCCTCTCTTAGACAAGCACACTCAACCAAGCTTCAGAAATGGCGGCTGGCGCTGCAAAGCTGCACGCTTTGGTGGCTTGTGCCTTGCTGCTCCTCTCTGTGGGGTGCCAGGCCAGCCCTTACTGGCCACTGGAGCTTGGTTTCTACCATGACAAGTGCCCCCAGGCAGAGGCCGTCGTCAAGGGCGTCATGGCGCATGCCATCTCCCAGAACCCCGGCAATGGCGCAGCCATGATCCGGATGCTCTTCCACGACTGCTTCGTTGAGGTACTTACTATATATAGCCTTTTCGGGTTAATTTTCTTTTACGATTATCCGAGTGGGTTTTAGACATTTGGTGCAAGAAAATGAGTTTGCCAGACTTGATTAAATTGTTGATGCATGGACGATGATTAATTTATTTAGGGCTGCGATGCTTCCATCTTCCTGGACCCAACCCCGTTCAGCCCGACGCCGGAGAAGCTCAGCCCGCCCAACGACCCATCCGTGCGCGGCTTCGAGCTCATCGACACGATCAAGGACGCCGTCGAGGCGGCCTGCCCGGGTGTCGTCTCCTGCGCCGACATCCTCGCCTTCGCGGCCCGCGACGCGTCCTGCATCCTCAGCAAAGGCACGATCGCCTTCGACATGCCCTCCGGCCGCCGCGACGGCACCTTCTCCAACGCCTCCGAGCCGCTCAAGTTCCTGGTCCCACCCACTTCCAACCTCAGCGCGCTCGTCAAAAGCTTCGTCGTTAAGGGCCTCGACGCGGAGGACCTGGTCATCCTCTCCGGCGCGCACACCATCGGGCGCTCTCACTGCTCCTCCTTCGTATCCGACCGCCTCCAGGCCCCCTCCGACATCAATGGTGGCCTCGCCTGGTTCCTGCGGAGCCAGTGCCCCGCCGACGCGAGCCCCGGCGGCAATGATCCGGTGGTCATGCAGGACGTGGTGACGCCTAACGAGCTCGACAGCCAGTTCTACAAGAACGTGCTGGCGCACAAGGTGCTCTTCACCTCCGACGCGGCGCTCCTCACGTCCGAGGACACGGCGAGGATGGTGGAGGCCAACGCTAACATCCCCGGCTGGTGGGAGGGGAAGTTCGCCAAGGCCATGGTGAAGCTGGCCGCCGTCGAGGTCAAGACCGGCGGCCAGGGCCAGATCAGGAAGCACTGCCGGGCAATCAACTACTACTAGTACGTGCGTGCATGCATGGTGAAGGAGGATCACTCGACGTCTTTGTTCCATCTATCCTGCAAGCGAGACTTCATGTTGTAATTTGGCGATTTTTTCACTGCACGCTATTTCTTGGGCATTCCATTGATCATTGTTGTCTTTCCTTTGGTTATTATTCATCCTTAGTTCAATTCTCGCCAACGAACGGGACTGTTCCCGTATAGGGAGTTGTACATGTGTAACTGTAAATCAATGTTCTTTTGTTAATAAATTGCTGCATGCCACATGTTCTGAAACAGACAAACATCTTGGATGCTTTGAGAAATGTACGCAGTAGTACCTAATTTACCTCAGTTGGTAGTATATATGATATACTATCACAAATGCTACCATTAATGACAGACTAGAAAGGAGTTTATATGTTTTTCCTCCAACACCTGAGACTCTCCTTCCTATGTCATACAACTCTTGGCCAATACATCATCCCGTTACGATCAATACGTTGCCCCCAACCCTAACCCTCGCGAGCTGCCCTCTCCCGAGCCGCCCCTAGGCGACTCCGGAGGCTCCGGGGGCCTCCTCTCCATCCTTCCCTAAGGACCCTCCCCCAACCCTTTCCGTATCGGCCACCGCTGCTGCCAGCTCCGGTGGTGGTGGCGGCGCCCCGTCCATCTAAGATGGGGGGGGGGCAGGAGAGGGGTCTGTGGCGGCGTTCACATGGGGGAGGTGCGGTGCTGGCTATGGGTTTGGTGCGGCGTGGTCGTCTTGGTCGGGGCCTGAGGTTCTCCGGCGACCGACGAGGGGATGGAGGCTTGCCGCCGCCGGGGGTGAGCCGGTGAGGCTGTGGCCTAGCCACACCGATCTCCTGCGGTTGTTGCCCTCTCCTCCTCTATTGGTGCTGCACGGAGACAATGGGCGGCGTGGGGGCTTGCTCGTCTGCTGAATAAAGGTGGCGGTCCTAGGATTCTTCTCACTCCAAGACGAGGATCTACTTGTTGCTTGCCCTCTTTGATCTGGTCGGAGTGGTGAGTTCTGGAAGGCTTCGCCGGCGAACTCCCATAGGCGAATAATGCCTGGAGATTGTTGGATTGGAGGGATTCGGTCATACGCACCCATGTTTTACTCTGGTCGTTTGGGTTCAAAGGGAGCGCTTCAAAGCTCTGTTGGCTGTTAATATCATGGGGCATGTTTCTCGTTCCATGGTTCTGATGAAGAATGTCATGGAGACCGAGATCTGATGACTAACAATGGTGATTCGAGTCTAGATGTTGATAAGGAATTGGCTTGGTAACTCGTGACTTGGAGCAGTGACATGCAAGTAGGGGACGACTGCACATGAGAGGTTCATAGTCCTACCTTTTAGGGTGAAAACCCAGGGTCTGGCCTTAATTGGTTGTGCCTGACAATGGCCTTATTGAAGGTATTGTTTTGAGAGCGTGGAATTTTCTAGGGTGAAAAGCTAAGAGCTATGATCGGGTGATGACGGTGTTTATGCACTGTTTCTTTCTTGGAGGCGTCGTTTTTGGAGAAGCTAGACTTATGATATTGTCTTGGTGATGGTAGCACCGCTGTTTCAACGAATGGGTCATTGTAGCGGGTTTTTTTTTGTAATTCTTTTTTTTGTATCAGTATGACCGCTAGGACAATGCGCTGTTGCATAGGCTGGGTGTAATTGGTATCTTGTGATATTAATATATGCTCCTTTTGAAATAATGCCATACAACTCTTCGTCGCAGAGCGGATTCACCGACACCATTGTAGCCATTAGTTAGTTCAAGATTCGTGTAAAAGTCTACTAGTCAAAGGGTCCAACCTTTTTGCAATTTAATCTTTGCATATGTACGAAATCAACCCTCTCCCCACTCAAACACCACTCAAAATGGAGCCCCGGATGTTTATGTTATCATTCCTAGAAATACCCAAAAAAATTATTAAAACGCTTGGACTTTATCGATCAAGGTTTGTTTGGCAAAGTGATGATACAAAAAATAAATATAGATTAACAAAATGGAATATATTATGTCGCCCAAAGGACCAAGGCGGGTTAGGAATTGAGGTTCTTGGCTTCAAAATAAATATTTGTTAAGCAAATAGTTTTATAAACTACTTACTGAGAAAGGGATGTGGCAAAAAAATTTACAAAACAAGTACCTCCATAATAGAACATTAGCCTAGGTGAACGCTAAACCTATGGATTCATCATTCTGAAAAGGCATCATGCGTGTAAAAGATGAGTTCTTCAGAAAAGGTTTTTTCAAAGTTGGGAATGGGAATTCGGTAAGGTTTTGGGAGGATATTTGATTGAATGGCACACCATTAGCCCATCAATACTCCTCTTTGTATAACATTCCCCAAAGAAAAAATGTTTTAGTGGCAAGTGTGCTAAATCAAGCCCGCTGAATATTGCTTTTAGAATGGATTTAACTGGCAACAAGTGGAACAACCGGTTGCATTTATGTTAGAAGCTTATGATGGTTTAGTTAACTCAAACGCCGGATTCCTTTGTTTGGCGACTTACTACAATATGGGTATTTTCGGTCAAATCGATGTATCTTGACCTTATGAATGATCACACTAGATTTTTACGAACATACTTATGGAATCTAAAAATTCCGTTGAAGATAAAAGTATTTATGTGGTTCATTAATGAGAAAGTCCTTTTAACTAAAGATAATCTTGCGAAACGCAATTGGAATGGGTGTCAAAAGTATTGTTTTTGTGACTCAATGGAGTCTTGCAAAAATAATATGGCGAATAGTAAACTTTACCTATAATATGACTCCTCCAACTAGCATTAATGATATGTTTGGTAAATGATTAAATGGAATTGATAAAAAAGAATAAAGCTAGAATCCGTGTCGAGGTTTCAGCTTTATGTTGGTCCATTTAGATATGTCAAAACAGTATTATATTTAACAAACAATTGGGTACTAATTTTTTGCAGGTAATTCGACTCGTTGTGCGTTGAATACAACTATGGTGTCACTTGTTCTTGGTGGATCAGCGGAAGCCTATGGTTACTGGATGCAACCGCTGTTGACGGTTGCTCGGGACTTCTATTTTCAGGCTACTGGATGGCGGCACATTAGTAGACTTCAAAATGGATAACTATTTGTTGCTTTTTATTTTTTGTTGGTTGATACATGTCTCAACTATCCGTGATTATAATAAATGTTATAACTAAACTCTTCAATAAATAAAAGGATATATGTATCACTTGACGCAGAGGCTGAGGTCATGCTTCCCATTCCAAAAAAAAACATATGTTTGCTGCGCTATTCTCGATATATACACTCAGCAAACGTGGTGACACGGTGCCTCGTTACTGCCCATCGTTCCACTGTTCCGTCATGTTACCCTTTTACATAACGAGGGATGGAAAAGGACGAAACATTTTTGAGTAACCTGACCTCTCAACGACCGGGAAATTTTGCGTCCCCATCTGCAACTGGTGGATTATAGTAGTATATTGGAAAACTGAAAGAAACACGGAGCTGGCTACATCAATCAGCTCTAACTTAGATATGACCCATTCATATATCATCACTGAGACTAAGGGTCAAACACGGAGTAGCGAACAACTTTTTGGCACTTCCACTGTAATATATCATGTGGGTAGTACATTTGTCAAAAACTTAGAACCTGTGGAAATCATGTGAGTAGTACATTTGTCAAAATTCAGAATTTTGTGAAAATCAAGTGAGTACACTTGTCAAATTTAGAATTTATGGATAGATGATTATTTATATTGTAAAATCATGTGTTTCTTTTGAACTCTTGTAGGATCGCATCAAAAAAGGTTGCATTCATCGTTGTGGAGTACTTGGTCTTGATGGATTTGGGAACTTTATGTTTGATGGACTTGTGACCTTGACCTTGTTTGACGGATTTTTTTACATGTTTGTGAACTTTGGAACTCGATTGACTTGTGCTTTGAAACTTGATGTACCCTGTGGATTGTTTATTTTAGGTGTGGACTGCTGCTTTATGCATGCGCTCAAGTGAATTGCATGTGAATCTATATATTGTGTGTTTTAACTGTAGGAGTGTTCAAAAAGCAGAAAAAATATGGGAAAACTGGGGACTCGGCAAAGCATATGTGCCGACTGTTAGACTCTTGGGAAGTCAGTGGACCAAATGGTCAGTTTGCAACG
The DNA here is from genome assembly GCA_030063025.1 of Avena longiglumis. Lineage (NCBI taxonomy): Eukaryota > Viridiplantae > Streptophyta > Magnoliopsida > Poales > Poaceae > Avena > Avena longiglumis. The sequence continues at coordinate 440,383,729 of CP125975.1, read as the reverse complement.
TGTCGAAATCTGGTGAAACCTAGGGAGTCAGTGGACCAAATGGTCAGTTTGCCAAGTATTTTGTGAAGACACTTGGGAAGTACTCCCTCCGTTTAGAATATACTCCCTCTGTCATGCTTCCTCCGTTTCAAAATATAAGATATTTTAAGTTTGATATCTAAACTTTTTTTAGTTTTTAGATTTACTTAAAATTTGAGTAAACCTATGTACTAAAAGTAGTCTACATATATTTGTTTTACAAAGCTAAAACATCTTATATTTTGAAACGAAGTGAGTAAAATATAAGACATCTAAGGTCTAGTCAAAAGTCAAATTTTACTAATTTTGACCAAATATTTAGAAAAAAATATCGACATCTACATTATGGAATGGACATATTAATAAAATATACTTTATGATAAATCTATTGATATAGATTTGGTATTTTAAATATTTATATTTTTTGGTATAATCTTGATCAAAGTTAGAAAATGTTGACTTTTGATTAAGCATTAGACACCTTATATTTTGGGACGGAAGGAGTAAGTTGTTTTAGCCTTTTGCTAACATGTATGATATTTTTTAGTATATAAATTCAGAGAGAAATGAGTGAACCTACCCATTAAAAAATGTCTAAATACATATAGTTCAGAGAAATGCTAAAACAATCTACCCCTCTATCTCAAATTAGGACGCATATAGTTTTTGGTTAAAGTCAAAACATTTAAAGTTTGACCAACTATATAGAAAAAATATAAACATCTACAATACAAAATGCACGTAATGTAAAAATATAATTTCATTAAGGTTCTAACAATACTATACTATCTTCCTTCGATCCAGTTTATTAGGCACACACGTAGTTTAAGAACAAATTTGATTATTAATTTTGAAAAATTTAACTTTGACAAAAACTATATATATCCTAATTTAGAATAGAGGAAGTATATTCTCAAACGGAGAGAACATGAGCAATCTTTACCTTTTGTTTCAGGAAACACTCGGCCAAAGGGGTCAACTTTGCGGCGCGTTTTGGTCGCTGGCTAGCTAGTTGAACTGTGTCGTCGAGCTAGACGAGCTATATTAGTTTGGGAGAGACAGACAACAGCAGATTTTGCGCAGCGGGTTGCGCGCGCAAGCAGACAACATAACGGTTTTTTATTATATTTGAATAAAATACGAAGCACCATACAACAGATCAATAATGCTACCACAGGACACTAGTCCCGGTTTGTAAGAGCCTTTAGTTCCGGATTGCAATCCGGGACTAACATATCGGGACTAAAGGTTAGGCCTTTAGTCTCGGTTCTGTTACAAACTGGGACTAGATTGTCTCTACGTGGCCATGCTGCGCGCGCTGAGCTGGAGGATATTTAGTCTCGGTTCTATCGCGGCAGCGTTTTGCACCAAACAGCTGCCACGGCAGGAGGTGGTTTTAGAGTTTTTTTTTTGTGTTTGATTATTTTTCATTTTGTGTTTTCATATACATATTATTCTACGCTACTACATGTTGTATACATTGATGCATATATAATATAATTTTACTCACGATAACATAAATACATATAAATATATACACAACCAAAACTAGAGCTCGTCTAATTGATTTACACCAAGATCATTACAACGGATACTGTCCTTTTGTGTCTATCTACAATTACACAAAGGTCTATCCACGTTGTACTCTTCTTTTGTGTTTATGATGTCCCTGAGCAAAAATCTCGACAACTCCTTTTGAATTGCTAGTAGGCGTTCATGTGGTAGAAGCTTATCCCGCATCGCATCCAACTATATATAAAGAAGTAGATCATTATGAATGAAACTTAACAAAAATTGTGGTATAGAATAAATTGCGAATATATTGTTTACGTACTTAAAGAAAGTCTGTGCCCTGCTCCATACACCAACGAATGAACTCGCATACGTAATATCCACATAAATTAGTCCCCTGTGGCTGCGTCGCACACTTTTCGATCGAGAATATAATTCAATCAGATAATAATCAAGCATGATAATTGTATGAATGGTAATTGTAATATCCATATAAATTAGTCCCCTAGCTCTCGTACTACTTACGGGACCGTAAGTGAGCCCATCACGCCATTCACCATGAACCTCCTTCATGAACCTTTTCCAAAACCCTGTCCGACAAAAAAGAAATGAATGAGTTATTAATTAGTTTACATCTTAGAGAATGAATGAAATAGACAGATATAGTGCGATAATGATTGAAATTACTTTTGGAGACAATCAATTATGCTGCGATAGTCTTTCATCGGCTTCTTTAACGAGTCTGAGATTTCCACTTTTGCACGGTCAACGTCAATGTTTAGAAGAATCCAGTGGTAGCTACGCACGTTTATATACACTTAACATCTAGTAAACAAAAATTAAATGTGTACAAGACAGTAAGATTCTTACCCATAGTTGTAAGGAAATAGAATTTGTGTCTTGTAATGTTGCTCTATTAAAAACATTAGCAAGTTATCCTCCGTTTCCTCGAGGTTATTCATTACCGTATGTCCATTAACTCTGTTTGGGTCAACGAACCCAATGCTGTAGATTGACTTTCTTTTACAATCTTGAATCTTCATTCTGCATATATAATAGCATACATAAGGAGATATATAGTGAGGATAACGACAGGAAATGAATTGAACGAGCTGAGTTAGTGACTTAATTACTTACAGACAATAGCAGCTGAGGAGGGACTTGTCGAGGGCGTCTAGGTTGAATAACTGAAATAGTTCACAAAGTTCAATAGAGATCTCGTCTGGACGGAAGTACTCCTCTCCAACTTTACATGAGAGAAATTGTCTCCCTTCCTTTGTGACTTTCAAGTACCAGATATGCAACAGTCGCATATGTGTTGGCAGATCATCGAATACCTCATCGCTGACCAGAGGCTCCCCGTAGACAAATTTTCGTGCTATTGATCCCTTGGTGACATTATCTCTGTCGGCTAGAAGTGCTTCGAGGGGCACGTTACACTCCTTGGCTAATTTAATAGCTAATTCCATATCTATTCCACCTTGGGTGGGCTGGGGTAACACCTTGAGTGGGGCGATGGATTGTTTTGCCTGTTTGCCGAGCTGGTCAACTTCTTTTGATTTTCTCCCGCTTGCAGTACTGCTTGATGACTTCTCTTTTAGTGTCTTCGTAAGACAGCGTGTATGTCATCTTTCCTATTTAACACATATTGTGGTGGTTGGTCAAGGAATGCCTTGAAGTGCTTCTTGACTTTTGGATCAACTAGAACCTGTGGCTCGGGTTGTTTTGGTGCAAAATGGGCCTTCACTTCGGCCCGGGAGATCACCGCTCTTTCCTCATCGGTCCGGTGATAGGCTAATTTGGGAGGAGACGGCGGTACTCTTGGGAAGGGATCTTGTCATTTTCGGCGTCGGGTCTCCCTCCACGTAGCGGTGTTATTCTTCCGCTTTCTTCCCTTTGATTCAGTGGGCGGAGGTGGAGGCGCCGGAGATGGAGATGCAGTCGCGCTGCGATCCCTCTCAGGAAGGGGTGGACTATTGTTTCTTGGTGGATATGGTGGACTCGGAGGTGATGGTGGCCTTCGAGGTGATGGATTGCTTCTCAGAGGAGAAGATTGCCTTGGCGCCCAGCCCGGAAACACGATGTGTTGTTTTTTCCAAAAAATGATCCCACCCTCCACTTCTCCAAGTGTTTTCTCCCCTTCGCATGCAGGGATGTCAAGCTCAAGTTATTGACATGTCGGTTCAACTTCATCCACACCGACACGAGCATAGCCATCTGGAATCTGACTTCCATGGTAGGTCACTTCCGGTAGACAAGGTAAAGCAAAGCCGAGCGCCACCTTCATAGAAATGTTCTTCACTATGACATGTAGCTCACAAGCTGTCCTTGCCTCGACTTCATCCACGGGGTAGCGAACCATCGTTGCACCGGCCGTATCATCTATCACTGGTGCATTATTGTCCATCAGCATTAGATTATTATCTTGTACCTCCGTGGAAGCCACGCTGCTTCTCCGCTGAGATGGGCCCACCGGACTGTCTAATGCGTGATCTTTGTCGGGCGATTCTAAGTTCATTAACCTGCTCCTGCTACAGCTTGAACATGGCTTCAAATTCCTCGTTCCTTTTTTCAACCGCCTCCAACCGCGCTGCCTCCTCCGCCTTCTGCCGGTTCTTTTTTCTAGATCGGCTTCTATAAGTGTCGATGTCAGCGGGAAACACTGTCTTCCATGGAACAGATGGGCCGAAGCCTCGTGTTCGTCCGACTTTTTCAGGATTCCCGAGGGCATATGTCAGCTCATCGTTCTCTCTGTCGGGAATGAACTTTCCATCTTTTCTCAGTTTTATCACTTTAACAAGTTCATCTTTGGGTTTAGTAATGGCCTTATTTGTAACAATAATCTCCCTGGTTTCAGTGTTATACGACCCCCCATGCCAAAGGAGCCAATTTTTTGACCTCACGGGACACTGATTTATAGCTGGCGTGACCCCTTTTTGACGCATTTCTTTCTCGATTTTTTCCCCACTTCGGCGCGGTCGTCTTGTAGCCACCTGTCCCCATAGTATGGTGATATTTCTTTTTGGCCGCATTTAACTTATTCTTTTCTGACTTGGCCGTAGCTGCTTCTGATTCCTTGTATTTCACAAAATGGGGCCTAGTTATCCCGCTGCTTCTCCAGCGGGCCAGTGAATGGCGGAGTCAGCCCCTTCTTGGCAAAGTTGTTGTACAATCTTTTCTTCCAGTCCTTGAATTGTCCGCCCATCTTCTTAAGGGCCCACTTTCTGACTTGCAACCTCAATGCCTCAGTGAGTTTAGGAGTGTCCAATTCAGGCAGAGAGAAGTGTTCCATGAGTGAATTCCAAAGACCGTCTTTGGATATGTCATCAACAAAAGTTTCTCCAACTCGATCACTTTTCTTTCCTGGCTTATTCCACTTCTGAGTAGTGATCGGGATGGCGTCCCTGACTATCGCTCCGCATTGGTATACAAATACACTTGCGGCCTCTTTCGGCTCCAAAGGTTCGCCGAACTCAGACACTAGATCAATAGTGAAATGCATACCATCGGCCAACTTTTTGGTCGGGCCTCGTTTCCTTGCAGAAGGTTCGCCTGATGCGGAGGTCTAAGAGAATAAACAGTCGTTAGTACATATATATATATATATATGAATCAACTAATGCATCTACTAGCTCGTGATCAGCAGAGGCTTTATATACCTCGCCGCTCTTTGCTATGGTGTCTCCACCGTCAGTTCCACCGTCGTCTCCACCAAAGAATTCGTCATAGTCGTCTCTTCCGTCGGCTTCATCCAAGTTGAGGTATTGAGATCCATCATCATCTCCATCATCGTCTACTCCATCGTAATGGTAACCTCTTGTACCCTCATCTATCATGTTGTACATGATGTGCTCTTCGTTGTCTCTACCGTCCATAACTTAACTAATACAGAAGAAAGATAAAACCATTTTGCTTAATGCGATAAAATAAAGGAAGATAAAGTAATCCAGCTTAAACAATGCGATAAAGAAAGATAAAGTACCAATTAAACAACAATACATCTCGAATAATCCAGCTAGTACAACAATAAAGTACCAATTAAACAACAATACATCTCGAATACAAGATGATGGTACCCTATTACACATCTAGCTATCTCAATGAAGACGTCGAGCCCTGGCTACTGAGCTGCGGGAGGTGTGCACCCAAAGTGTAGGAACCATCACCAGAGAATATCTCGGGTAAGGTGCCTGAAGAAGCTACCAGGTATTGGCGATCCGGACTCCTAAAATATGCATGTAGTGTCGGACGTGCTCGTCCTCCTCCCTGACACGACGCTGTACCACCTCGTCGGGGCCCGGATCCCTCCGCATCGCACCTAGACCACTCGGCCGCCACCAGAGAAGATCCGGATCGACGACAACACCCGGATTCCTCACGAGACGACGTCCCCCGGCTGGTAGCACCTCCCAGTGCCATCCCGGTGGAGTCCAGCCCCGTGGATGCCCGGCGACACTGTCTAGTAGCACTCTGTTGTTCATGCCAAGTGAACGAGGATGAGGAATCGGCATATTCCTAAACACTAAAATTAAACCTATATACTTTAACCATGATGAAAATAAATAGTATCCACTAAAATAAACTATATTAAACACTAACTAAATTACACTATCAAAATTACACTAACTAATTAAACTATATTAACACTAATATATAGCACTAACAAAATTACACTAACTAATTAAACTATATTAACACTAATATATAGCACTAACAAAATTACACTAGCTAACTAAAAATATATATATTACACTAACTAAATTACACTAACTGCAGTTCGTCGCGTTTTTGGCGCGCTGCATTTCGCTCGCAGCCTCGCACCCTTTAGCCCCGGTTTGTAATACAAACTGGGACTAAAGGTCCTTTTTTAAAACCTTTTGAAAAATAAAAAACCATTATTAAAATTAATTATTATATATCAAAATTTGCAGAAATAAATTTTACATCACATAATATCACACCACGCGAAGGATTTACATTTTTCGGACCTTTTTGAATTTTTTATGCCCGTTTTGAATTTTTTGCCGATTCGAACTTAGGTCAAAACGGCGTGCGTGAAGATAGGTTATGAGAATGTTAGAACTTGCATTGGATCTCTAAAAAAACAACATATTGTGAGTCTAAAAATGATTTTTTTTTTTAAATCACGGACGTTATATCATGTACCTGTAGTTCAAACCGGACCACTTCCTACCGCTTCGGCGGACATTTGTCTTTTTCACCCGGAAGGACAGAAAGGTTTGAGATCCCCTGGTTTGGATATAGTTCATGTAGTGTGGTCTACTATTTTAGAAAAACGGGATGGTAGCATTCTGTAACTGCATTTTGGTGGCTGCTTCACAAAACGACCCGTATTTTTGCGTTCGGAAAATGGAAAATGGCTTTTACGAGCGACGAAAAGAAAAACTTCCTCCTGCAACATTGTTATCCATCCTATTATGCACATGCATGCACAATATGGGCACCGTATCACAAACTATGCCGCGATTCAACACATAGCATCCGTCTCTTGGACCAAAAGCCATAAAACCTCGAACATGATAGGTCATTTTGTGAAGGTTTTTTTGAGACATAATCAGTATACCAAGTTTGATATTTTTCCTTGCAACTATGTCACATAATATCACACCACGCGAAGGATTTACATTGTTCGGATCTTTTTTGAATTTTTTATGCTCGTTTTGAATTTTTTATGCCCGTTTTGAATTTTTTGCCGATTCAAACTTAGGTCAAAACGGCGTGCGTGAAGATAGGGGATGAGAATGTTAGAACTTGCATTGGATCTCTGAAAAAACAACATATTGTGAGTCTAAAAATGATTTTTTTCAAAAAATCACGGACGTTAGATCATGTACTTATAGTTCAGACCAGACCCACTTCCTACCGCTTCGGCAGACATTTGTCTTTTTCACCCGGGAAGAATAGAAAGGATTGAGATCCATCGGTTGGGATATAGTTCATTATGTTGAAGAAGGATGATGGGAACACCAACTCAAAGCTGACAAGACATTGGACCACACCTTTATGTAACCCTGGTAGACTTTCTGGATCGATTACCTTCTGAGAAATTGCATTGAGGAACAAACATAGCTTCACAATGGGTACTCTAACATTTTCCGGCAGAAGCCCCCTCAAAGCAACCAGAAGCAACTGCGTCATAGGCACATGGAAGTCATGAGACTTCAGGTTCTGGAATTTTTTCTCTGCCATATTTATTATTCCCTTTATATTGAACGAGAAGCCAGAAGGAACCTTGATACTACTCAGGCATTCAAAAAATATTTCCTTCTATTCCTTGGTAAGAGCGTAGCTGGAAGTACCTTGAAACAACTCTGGATGCATGTCTTCTCGGTCTTTCATACGTTGTTGGTCCTGTCGTGCTTCTGGTGTATCTTTATTCTTTCCATACACGCCCAAGAAGCCTAGTAGTATCACGCAAACATTCTTCGTCAGGTGCATCATGTCGATTGCAGAGCGGACCTCTAAGACTTTCCAATAGGGTAGCTTCCAAAATATAGATTTCTTCTTCCACATGGGTGTTGTCCGCTAGCGTCCTTCGGAACGGACTGTCCGCCAGGACCCTTTCCAAAGATTACTTTTAAATCCTTCACCATATCAAATACAGCATCACCAGTACGACGGACAGGCTTACTCCGGTGATATGCTTAACCATTGAAATGCTTGCCTTTCCTTCATAGGGAATGCGTGGGCGGAAGAAAACGACGATTCCCTAGGTACACATTCTTCTTGCACTTATCCAAATAAATACTTTCAGTGTCATCTAAACAGTGTGTGCATTCATTGTATCCCTTGTTTGTCTGTCCTGAAATGTTACTAAGAGCAGGCCAATCATTGATGGTTACGAACAACAATGCTCGTAGGTTAAATTCCTCACGTTTGTGCTCATCCCACACACGTACACCTTGTCCATGCCACAACTATAAAAGTTCTTCAACTAATGGACTTAGATATACATCAATATCGTTGCCGGGTTGCTTCCTTGGATGAAAACTGGCATCATAATAAACTTCCGCTTCATGCACAACCAAGGAGGAAGGTTATACATACACAAAGTCATAGGCCATGTGCTATGACTACAGCTCTGCTCCCAAAAGGGATTCATGTCATCCGTACTTAGACCAAACCATAAGTTTCTCGCGTCACCTACAAAGTCCGGGTACTTTCTCTCATTTTTTCTCCACTACGACCCATCCGCGGGGTGTCTCAACATCTCGTCTTTCTTACGGTCTTCTTTGTGCCATCGGAACAATTTGGCATGCTCTTCGTTTCTGAACAAACGTTTCAGCCGTGGTATTATAAGAGCATACCACATAACCTCGGTGGGAACCCTCTTCCTCGGGCGCTCCCCCTCAACATCACCAGGGTCATCTCGTCGGATCTTATACCGCAATGCAGTGCATACCGGGCATGCATCCAAATTCTCGTACTGCTCACCGCGATAGAGCATGCAGTCATTAATGCATGCATGTATCTTCTGTACCTCTAATCCTAGAGGGCAGACAACCTTCTTTGCTTCGTAAGTACTGGCGGGCATTTCGTTATCCTTTGGAAGCAGCTTTTTCATTATCTTCAACAACTTTTCAAATCCCTTGTCAGGCACACCAACCACTGCCTTCCATTGCAGCAATTCCAGTGTGCTTTCTAGATTTTTGTGGCCATCTTCGCAATTCGGGTACAAAAATTTGTTGTGATCATCTAACATCTGCTCAAATTTCAACCTCTCCCTTTCGCTATCACATTCTCCCTTTGCATCAGCAATGGCCCGACCAAGATCATCATCTGGCTCATATGATGCACGTTCTTCTACTTCTTCTTTATTATTGTCTTCCATTGTAGTACCACCATATTCAGGGGACATAGGATAGCTGTCATCATTCTCTTCATCTTCGTTGTCTTCCATCATAACCCCTCTTTCTCCGTGCTTGGTCCAACAATTATAGCCAGACATGAAATCGGACCGAAACAAATGGCCATGAAGGACTCTTGAGGAAGAGTATTCCTTCTGATTCCGACACTCACCACATGGACAACACATAAAACCATTCCGCTTGTTTGCCTCTGCCACAACGAGAAAAGAACGCACGCCTTTAATGAACTCGTCAGAGATTCGGTCAGCGTACATCCATTGCCGTCTCATCTGCATTTTATAAGTTCATCAAACAAAATCACGATGCTAAGAGTAGTACTAGTCTAAAAATAAAAGAACACACCGTATACATCAAACAAGCACTTATTTAAAAACTTTCTACTACATCTTTAGTCCCGGTTGGACACACCAACCGGGACTAAAGGGGTTGCGGCAGGCTGGGGCCGACATGAGCCCGTTTAGTCCCGAATGGTGTCTCCAACCGGGACTAAAGGACACTCCAATCGGGACTAAAAGTGGGTGATGACACTATATGTCGTGAGTGGACACTATGCCAGTGAGTGGCGACACTGTTTCAGTGGGTGGCGACACTATGACAGGGGTGAGTGTCGACACTATGTTGTGCTGCTTAATCTATAAATAGGCTTCCTTGTGAACTATCAACTGCAAGGAAGATCGTGTGCGAGACCAGGGACACCACTACGGCGGAGCTTCTCGAAGATGTCTTAGGAGCTCGTCGTAGAGGCACTTGCTAATATGTGAAATTAGTTAGCTCCACCAGCATATTGATTTAGCTAGAAAAGATATGAACTCAAAGATGGTGTGCGAGAGCAGGGACACCACTATGGCAGAGCTTCTCGAAGATTTCTTAGGATGCCTCGTCCTCAGACATCTTCGAGGAGCTCGCCATAGAGGCACTCCCTAATTTAATTTGGTAGCTCCTTGGCGTGTTCATGTTTTTGTTCTTAATTTCTTGCTTAACTGGCCGATGATTAACTAAAATGCTAGGGAGCCACTATATATATGTGTGCCTTTATAGTTTTGGTACTTATTTTTGTTTCAATGGATTTTGTGACGACAGGTAGAAGAAAGAAGAATATTTTATTGCTCGACGGTGACATGATATGCACTATGAACCATCCGGATTTCAAGACAACGTGTCAAACCAAGATATGTATATAGGATGAACTCATGTATCTATGTGCTTCGATGAATCAAATGAATTTTGAGAACTATATGTGCCAAATTAACCAGATATATAGAGATAGAATCCACACAAAATCTATCCATTTCTAGATCATGAAATGAGCTAAAACAAGCAATGAGAGCTGAAATGATGAATTTGCTAACCTCTTAGGACCCTTGATAGATGTGGAGCCAAAAAATCTTCACAAATCTTCAGAAAATAGGGAAGAACTCGAGCTTGATGGGAGAAATTTGAGAGGGATGATTGTGTGAGCTTGAAATGGCTCGGGCTGGGAAGGGGAAGAAGATATAGTCGGGGACTTAGTCCCGGTTTGAGAAACAAACCGGGGCTAAAGGTCCACACATCTGCTCTTTTCCAGTGCCAGACCCTTTAGCCCCGGTTTGTTAAATGAACCGGGGCTAAAGTTCCCATACGAACCGGGGCTAATGTCTTCTGGTCCCTGCGGCCGTTTCTAGCCGTTGGGACCAGGGCATTTGTGCCGGTTTGTACCAAAACCGGGACTAATGCTCTGGACCAAAGGTCCGTTTTCTACTAGTGTACACATCCCAGCGGATGGGTCGACGGTTGTGTAAGCGGCAATGTCCCCGGCGGTGAGGTCCTCCCAAGCGGCGCGAGCGACGAGTGCCGCATGGTCGAGGTGGTGAGGCGAAGGGTAGAGGTTGGTGGTCCCGGCGAAGGGCGGTGCTACTGAACTCGAGCTCCACACGTACGCTACTTTTAGCCATGAATCTAACTATATAAGCTAGTGATCATAAGTGCCAACATAATCAGTCAAACAAACACGCAATTAAAGGTACCGGTATTTTTTTTTGACTTAACAACATTCATTCATCAATCACAAGGATTACAATCGTTCAGCAAGCATTGCTCTAAGAAGGAATGGACATAATTAATCCATAAGCATCTACGACGACTAGGAGTAGCTTGCTTCGCACATAAATGTGCTCCACCATTAGCATCCCTTCCAACATAACTCAGTTGAAACCTTTCAAAATTGTTGGCCAGCTCCTGGATCTCCCTAAGGATCGAAGCCACTTCGTACTTTTCATCATCTCATCTCTTCCACAGGTTAACAACAACACTTGCATCAGTTTCCACCTCAACCTTAAAAAGTCCCAGTTCACACGCGAGTTTAATCCCATCCCGAACTGCTAGAGTCTCCATGGTGATAGCATTAGCAGCAGCACCATACTAGATAGCTTGACCTCTCTTCAGTTCTCCCAGATTGTTTCGCATAACGAGACCTGTTGAGCCATTGCCACATGAAATATTGAAGCTCGCGTCAATGTTAATCTTAGTCACGCCTTCAACTGGAGCTCTCCACTTCGGTTGGATTCTTGCCTTCAGTTCCCGACTCCTTTGGCCAGTAATCACAAGATCGGATGCAATGTCAATCGCCCACTTAACAGATTGAGACACTTTCCTGCTCTGCTCGCCATGATGCCTTGCGTTTCTTTCATACCATACAGCCCAACATCCACATAGAATCATGGCTACATCTTTCTGATCGACATTGGTGCCATCAATCATATTAGTAGCCCATGACGTCGGATGAAGCACGGGCACTCGCAGCCCCGTTATATCCTTAATCACTGACCAAAAAAGCTTCGCCCAGGTGCATTGGAAGAAAGCATGCCCGATTGTTTCATCCTTCCCACAAGCCGAGCAGAAGGAGATCCTTTCTATATGTCTCCCTTTAAGCACCGATCTGCAGGGGATATATCCTTTAATGACTCCACCAAAAATTCCGAACCTTCGGTGGCACTCTAAACTTCCAAAGTTTTTTCCAGTAGGTTTGTTCCGATCCACCAGAACCACCCATCGGTTCAATCATCTCATTTATTTCTAGTAGGGCCTTGTATGCTGACCGAACCGTGAACATGCCATGTTTTTCTAGATGCCAAGTCCACATATCAGCTTCCAAGTGACCAGTTGGAATTTTTAAAACTGCATTGACATCCACCATTTCCAGCTTTTCCACCAAAACCTCTTCAATCCACTCACCCGTGTCTGAGTCCAAGAGTTCATGAACCATAGTCACATCAGAGTCCATTTTCCTTACTGGCGGCATTCGTCCAGGATTATTGGGGATCCAAGGATCATCCCAAATCTTAGTCTCTCTTCCATCTCCAATCCGTTTAACCAAGCCCAGGTTCAGAGCTTCTCTCCCATACAAAATTGCACGCCAAGTGTGAGATGAATTCCTCTTATTGCTCACTGTCATAAAGTCGCCATTATGATAATATTTACCCTTCAAGACTCTCGCACAAAGTGACTCTGGATTAGAAATCAACCGCCACCCCTGTTTCGCTAGCATAGCTTTATTAAAGAGGGCGAAATCCTTAAAACCCATACCACCACACGTTTTGGGCTTAGCAAGATCAGACCACTTAACCCAGTGTATCTTCCTCTTCACCTCATCCCCACCCCACCAAAAGTGTGCTACAATAGTTGTGATCTTCTTACATAACTTCTTGGAGAGTTTTAAACAGCTCATTGAGTAAGTTGGGATTGCCTGGCATATTGCCTTTATCAATACTTCCCTTCCAGCACTATTCAGCAGTCTTGGCGACCATCCTTGAACCAATTTCTTAATAGAAGCAACAATATGCTCAAATTTGTCATCCGAGGATCTCCCAAGTGTAGTTGGGAGGCCAAGGTATTTATCCACCAAAGCTTCTGTCGGGATATCAGTACTAGTATGAACCACCTCTTTCATTCCATCATCCGCATTTGCACCGAAGAAAATAGCAGACTTTTGCTTATTCACCATCTGACCGGACCCAACTCTGTATAACTCCAAAATCTCCTGCAATCTGTTGGCTCCTTCGCTAGTTGCTCGAGTAAACACTAAGGAATCATCTGCAAATAACAAGTGTGAGATCAAGGGGCAGTGAATCCCAACTCTAACCCCTTGAGATAAGTGTCCCCCGCCATAGTATTTCAGCATGCATGAGAACCCTTCTGCACAAATTAAAAAGAGGTAAGGCGAGATAGGACCCCCTTGTCTTATACCTCTTGAGGGTTTGAAAATGTCAGAAAAATTTTCATTAACCCTCACAGAGAAGGATGCTGTCTCAACAAAGCACATCACCCGCTCGATCCAAATACTTCCAAAACCCAACTTGGTCATAATATCTCTCAAATAAGCCCATTCAACCCTATAATAGGCCTTGGACATGTCAAGTTTGCCAGCACACGCTCCTGACTTCCCTTTCTTCCTTTTCAAATAATGAAGGCATTCATATGCAAGCAAGACATTATCTGAAATCAGTCGTCCATGCACAAATGCACTTTGTCTTCCGATATCACCACATCTAGTAATGGCCTAAATCGAAGTGCCAGAACCTTAGATGCCAACTTATACAGGACATTGCCCAGGGAGATTGGCCTATACTGAGCTAACTCCTGAGGGTTTTTGATTTTTGGGATCAGTACACGAACAGTGGCATTGACAACCTCTGGCATATTACCTCCATCCAAAAATTCTTTGACAGCCGAACAGATAGCTTGTTTCATAACATTCTAGTGACGAACATAAAAACCAGCGGTCAACCCATCTGGGCCAGGAGATTTGTCAAGATGCATCATAAATAAGGCTTCCTCAATTGCATCATCACTAATTGGCCTGCAAAGCTGGTCATTCATCTGATCTGTCACTTTCGGCACCACCCAATATGTCACCAGCCTTGCATCAGTATCCTCTTGCGCCGTAAAAAGGTTTTTGTAAAACCCAATTGCCTCTGCTTCCAACGCTTCCTGAGATGACACGACAGTGCCATCAGCTCTTTTCAAGGATTTAATTTTTTTCCTTCTTGTTCTTTCTTTCATTTTAGCATGGAAGAAGGATGTGTTACGATCCCCATCCGCCAGCCACAGGGCACGATATCTCTGCCTTTCCAGAACTTCCTCTCTCGCTAGCAGCTCTGAAATCCTTGCCATAAGAGTTTTTTCCTCTCTAGTTGGGCCATGTAGGAGATTTTTTGTTCTCACACTTTCCAGTCGCTTCCGCAAGGTCAGTAATTGTTTCTTAACAAAAACAAATTCATTAGAGCTCCAGCTCTTAAGACAGTGACGGACAACACTTAAGTCACTGTATAACTCCTGGAGGTTTTGTCCATTTGAATCCATGCCGCCTCTACTACCTCTGAGTAGCGACCATGCCGTGTCCATGCATTCTCAAACCTGAATGGTTTTGGATTCACTTCATCTTCTATCCAATCCGATCTTATAACCGAGATTAGTAGTGCACAATGATCAGACTCGCAGCATTGAACATGATTAACAATTGTATTGTCATAGCACTCCATAAACCTAACATCACCCAACTCTCTGTCTAGTCTGACCTTAATATTCCGGTCCCCTTGCTATTTATTATCCCATGTGTATGGCGATCCATAGAAACCCAGATCATCAAATATACACTCCCCAATAGCATCCCGGAATCCCTCCATCATCCATTCTTGTCTTTCATTCCCCCCAACTATTCAGTGGAATAGAGAATTTCATTAAAATCACCAGCGCATAACTATGTCTTGTTATACTCCTTCCTCATAAATTTTAGAAGGTCCCAACTAAGATTCCTCCTCGATCTGGCAGGATTACCGTAGAATCCAGTAAACCTCCATTCTCCATCCCCCAACTCATCATTCTGAACAAACACATCTATATGGGAATTACTAAAGGATTTCAAGGTAATCCTTGAGTCATTATTCCAGTATAGACATAGTCCACCACTCAACCCAACACTTTTTACTCCAAAAGCGTTTGAAAAACCAAACTTCCACCTCAACTCCTGAGCTCTCTTATCATTCATCTTGGTTTCCGAGAGAAAAAACAGATGAGGGCGTCGAAACCTGACTAGGTCACTAATCTCACGAACTGTCTCAGGCCGCCCAGCACCTCGACAGTTCAAACTTAGGATATTCATTGCACCCGACGGCCATCCTCTCGGGATACCGCCGATCCATCATTTGACTTCTCCACGGCTTCACCATCTACTCCTTTCTGTTTCTTCTTATTTGCATTTTTCTTGGGTGTCGATAACAAATCTGTTTCAACAGAATCAGTAAACACTCCAATCATATTAGCAAATTTAGACCCACCTCCCACCGGAACCACTGCTATTTCGTTCACAGATGGTTCCTTACTCGCGCTGGAGTTCAGCGCAATCCTCTTCTTCCCTAAAGAGTAAGCATCAACCATGTTAATGTCTGCATCTCCTCCTGACTGGCCATCCTCCTTACTTCTTGCCAGAACATCATCCTCCTCCTGACTGGCCGATGCTTTCCCTCTCCAGTTATTCTCACTAGGGAACTCTCCTAGTCCAGAATCTCCTCTTCCTCCTCCACGTCCAAAAGGGTTTCTACCCCTCCCGCTCCCCCTTGCAATACCAGTTCTTCCACCAGCTGATCCATGGCCTCCCCCTCTACTTCTCCATTCATCCGCTAGAATAAAGTCATCCCATTCAAATTTCGCTGCATCATGCTCTTCTGTACCACACTCTTGAAACCAGTGGCCAATCAATCCGCAGAAATTACAAAACATGGGCATATTCTCATATTTGACTTGGTACCAATCCTTCTTTCCTCCTCTCGTTATGGAGACAAATCTTTCTAGCTTTTTGTTGACATCCAACTGAACTCTCAGTCTGACTAAGGAACCAACATAACCCGCCGGTAGCTTAATCTGGACTTCGGTAATTCTTCCCATCTTCCTGCACATGCCTTTAATCACAACTTCATTGAGATAATTATCCGGCAGCTTGAGTACCCTGGCCCAGACAGCAACCTTGTCCAGAACCACCGCTCTAGGGTTAGTAAACCCATCATACTCTTTGATTATCAGAGCACTATTACGGAAAAGCCATGGCCTGTTGATTAGGGATGAGTTCCAATCCGCCAAGCATCCAAACTGAATTTTGAACATATTCTCCTCAATCTGCCTCCAACGCACTTCCTTCACCGGACTCCAGGCAGATCGCATGTCGGCAAACAGAGCCGACAGGCTAAAACCCTTATCTGTATGGACGCGAGCGATCGTGAGCCACTTAGCGTTGATCGCTCTATCCCCGATCTCATCCTCCCAGACGAACTCATCGCCATCATCCTCGTGCAACTCTAGACGACTCAGGAGAGTCTCGATGTCCTCCTCTCTCTTGCCTCTTCCGCCTCCGCTACTTCCCCCTGGCTCCATCCTCCCGCCGGTCTCGAGATCGGCGACAACGAACTCTCGGCTTAAGGTCGCCGGAGGCCTCGCGAAACCCTAACCCTAGGCTAGGGAAAAAAACAGGGGGATTTCCCACTGGGCTATGCCTCCGTCCACAAAGGTACCGGTATCTGCACTCCACTCCTGACGCTTCCTGGAGCGTACGTCGATCTCACCTGCTTAAAGCTTAAACGAGCCTTTCACCAAAGATTTATACACAGCAATTACCAAAAGTGGCCTCGCACGAATTTTCTCACACGTCAAGTATGTCAGGAATATGCAACTTGTATTCCTCTGGGGGCCAAAGGCCACAATATATAGTACAGGTACAGGGCAAATATGCAGGAAGCCCCCTAACATATGGGGGAAATACAATATACAGATATATACATCTAACACCCCCCTCAAACTCATGGTGGATCCACAACACTGAGTTTGGAGAGTAAGAAATCATCTTTAGCTCGGTCTGTGCCTTCGTGAAGAAATCCGCCAAATCAGAATCAAGGCACATCTTGAAGCGCAACAACTGAGCACACTGAGCACGTGTTAAAGCATCAACACCAATATGCTTGGTAAGCTCATGCTTGACCGGATCACGTGCAACACTAATAGCACCTGTACTGTCAGACAAAACCATAGTGGGTGTGGTAATAGAGACCCCAAAATCCGCAAGTAACCACCGTAACCAGGTTACCTCAGCAGTCAACAAGGCCATAGCACGCAACTCAGCCTCAACACTCGAACGGGAAACCGTTGTCTGTTTCTTCGTCTTCCAAGCAATGAGCGAACCACCAAGAAACACACAGTAAGCAGAAAGTGAACGACGATCCAAAGGATCACTCGCCCACGTAGCGTCCGAATAGCACTGGAGCTGGAGGGAGCTGGAACGAGGAAAGAAAAGGCGACGAGTGATCGTACCACGAAGATAACGAAGAACACGGAGAAGATGACTATAGTGAACAGTGGTAGGAGCAGAAACAAACTGACTCAGAATATGAACAGGATAAGAGATGTCAGGACGAGTGACAGCAAGATAAACTAGACTCCCAACAAGATGACGATAACGCGTCGAATCAGAAAGAGGATCACCATCAGTAGGTTGAAGCTTAACATTAAGCTCCATAGGGGTCTCAACAGTGCGCTCATCCCCAAGAGCAGCACGAGCAAGAAGATCCTGAATATACTTTTCCTGAGAGATGTAAAAGCCATAAGTGGTGGAGGAAACCTCAATCCCAAGAAAGTATCGAAGAGGACCAAGATCAGTCATAAGAAACTGATCACGAAGACGATCCTTAACAAAGGCGATATACTCAGGATCATCACCAGTAATGATCATATCATCAACGTAGAGAAGAAGAAGAGTGCGTCCATGAGGAGAAGTGTGAACAAACAGCGCTGGATCATGAGCACTAGGGGAGAAACCAGCAGCAGTCACTACAGAAGCAAAGCGCTCAAACCAGGCACGAGGGGCCTGTTTGAGGCCATAAAGAGATCGTCGAAGACGACAAACCATCCCCTCGGGAACAGAATACCCAGGAGGAGGCTGCATATAAACCTCCTCACTCAACTCACCATTGAGAAAGGCGTTCTGAACATCAAGCTGAGACACAGACCAATGACGAACAGAAGCAACATCAAGAAGAGTACGCACAGTGGTCATATGAGCCACATGAGCAAAGGTCTCATCATAGTCACGACCATGTTCCTGCTGAAAACCACGATCTACAAGACGCGCTTTATAACGCTCAAGAGATCCATCAGAGCGGGTCTTAATCTTATAGACCCACTTACACGTGATAGGAAAAACACCGGGAGGGGGAGAGACAAGATCCCAGGTGCCAGTGCGCTCAAGCGCAACAATCTCCTCAGCCATGGCCAGCTGCCATTCAGGATGATGCTCAACATCCCGATAAGAAGTCAGCTCGGAGGTAACAGAAAGACCATACTGACTAGGGGAGTAACGGTTGGGGGCACGACACTGACGAACAGGACGAGTAGAGGGAAGCTCATCAGAGGAAGACGACTCAGGAGACGACGATGAAGAAGAAGGAATAGCAGAGGAAGACTTCGGAGAACGAGGAGAACTAGGAGAACTAGACGGAGCAGAGGAGGACGATGTAGAAGAAGAGACATCAGGGGTAGGAGATCTTGAAGAAGGCATAACAGGAGTAGAAGGAGGTGTGTCAGGAAAGAGAAGAAAAGATATATCTTCCACCGGGTAGGTACCAGCGGTGGGACGAGGAGCAAGAAGAACATAGCAAACACAACCAAACAAGCGAAGCATGGAGTAGTCTGGAGACTATCCAGATAGGCGCTCAAGAGGGATACCACCCAGAGAGTAGCAGAAGGCTGAATGTTGATGAGAAAAGCGGACGTAGCAACAACCTCAGCCCAGAAATGCGGTGGAAGAGTAGAAGCAATCATCATGGAACGAGTGGTCTCAAGAAGATGACGATGCTTATGCTCAGCAACGCCATTCTGGGCATGGGCGCCAGACGGAGAATCGAGCAAGAGTGCCTTTCGGCCAAGGACACCTCGCAACATCTGGGAGATATACTCACCAGCAGAATCAGCACGAAACACACGAATGGGGGTAGAATATTGAGTACGGACCATGGCCGCAAAATGCTGATATATGGAGAGAATCTCACTACGAGAGCGCATAAAATACAACCAAGTGTACCGAGAAAAATCATCAACGAATAAAATATAGTAGCGATGGCCCCCTTTCGAAGCGAAAGGAGCCGGACCCCAAACATCTGAATGAACTAAATCAAAAGGTCGCTGAGATGCAGACGCGCTAGTAGGATAGGGAAGCTGAATCTGTTTACCCAACCTACAGCCCTGACAATGTAAAGACCCATCTCCTAAGACAGACCCCAGAAGGCCACGATGAACTAATGACGACAGGCGAGAGTCACAAAGATGACCAAGACGATGATGCCACTTTTGAAAGGAGCTGGTAGCAGAGGCGACGACCGGAGAAGAACTGGAAGATGAAGTGGCAGCAGAAGGAACACGAAGCCAGTCTAGCTCCCAAAGTCCTGAAGAGTCACGACTGCGAGGGTCAGCTCCAACCAGGGACTGCGTGCGACGGTCCTGGACAACACAAGAATCAGCATCAAGAATGACGCGACAACCAGAGTCAGTAAGCTGGCTAGCAGAGAACAGATTCATCTTAAGAAGAGGAACATGAGAAATATCAGGAACAGAAAAGGAAGAAGTAGAGAGGGTGCCCCGACTAGAAACAGGGAGAGAGGTACCATCAGCTATGAAAACACGGACAGGAGAAGGGAGGGAACGAAGAGCAGACATAAAAGAAGACTCAGAGGTCATGTGAAAAGAAGCTCCAGAATCCAGATACCATGGGGACGTACCTGACTGTGTAGAAGATGGTGGTCGCACAGGGCCTGAAGAATCAGTCACAGAACCAGCCGTGCCTGTCGAAGAAGAGCCGGTAGCAGCAAGCAGACCGCGAAGACTCCTGATAATGTCCTGGTCGGAGAGAGCAACTGCTGAAGATCCAGAAGGAGCCGACTGCCCACGAGCCTGGTGCTGCTGATGTAGACTGAGATCCCGTGTATAAAAGGTGTCCCAAGTGTGGCCATCCTTGTTACAGTAAGAGCAGTGACAAAGAGAACCACGGCGACCCTGACCACGAGCCTGCTGGTGCTGACTCTGGCCCTGAAACTGCTGGTGCGGACTCTGACCCTAAAACTGCTGGGGCTGACTCTGGCCCTGAAACTGCTGATGCTGACTCTGACCCTGGACTGGAGGAGTGGGTAGTATCGGCGGTGGCACAGAGGACCGTGGCTGAGTCGAGGGAACATACGACATAGGAGGACCCCGAGTAGCAAGCACAGATGGATCCGCAAGAAGACCAGCACCACGGAGACGAGTCTCCTCAGCCCGAAACTCAGTCAACACCTCAGAGAGCGGAACACGACCACGAGCATTCAGCTGAGCACGCCGGGGCTCAAACTCCTGGCGGAGCCGAGACAGAAACTCATAGATGCGGTGAAACTCCAAATCCGAGCGCACAATCTGGCAACACGAGCATGTGCCGCAGACAGCAGTACAAAGAGAATCAAGCTGACGCCAGATAGCAGCACTCTGAGTATAGAACTCATCAATAGTAGAATCGCCCTGCTGAAGAGCATGCTCCTGGCGAACCACAGATAGGTAAAGAGCATCCCCAGACGGCTGATAGCGCTGACGAAGATGGGCCCACTAAGCGGAAACAGTAGGAAGACTCATAAACTCAGCAGCATACTGGGGCAGAACACTGGAGGTGAGAACAGCAGCAGCACGAGCATCCTCATCAACCCACTGAGTGTAAGCAGTCAGAGCGTGTCGATAGGCCTCGAGATCAGAAGAGTACTGCTTGAACTTCAGGTCATAAGCAGCAACAGCACTATCATCAGCACTCTGAGCAGCATCCTTGGCCTCTTGAGAAGCATCAGCACCGAGAACAATCGGCGTCAGCGGAAGAGGAGCCACAGGAGCAGGGGCACGGCGGACAGGAGACCTCGCCGGAGAGCACATCCCAAAGACGGAGACCGCGCATAAAGGCAGCGAAATCAGGGTAATTCGCGCTATCAAAGACCATCGAACAGCGAGGAATCGCAACATAACCCGATGAAGAAGACATCGCTCTCTCTCTCTCTTTTTTTTGCAGATCCGATCTAGGTCTGACGCAAGCAGCAGAAGAAATTAGAGACAGCCGGCGGCGGGCTAGGAAGAGCGGGGCGGAGCTTCAACGACGGGAGGCAGGGAGGAGTGCCCGGCCTGGTGCGGTGTCAGGGAGCAGGAGACAGGAGGCACGCGGTGTCAGGGAGGACCCGCTTCAGCCGCGTGGGCGGTGTCTGCGTCCCGTGTGGAGCAGAGGACCTGCGCGTCGGGTGGGCGGTGTCCCGCGTAGACGGTGAGAACCAGCAGGAGGACCCGGTGTCCCGCGTCAGGAGCAGGAGGACCCGCGTCAGCCGCGTGGGTGGAGTACCGCGTGGGTGAAGACACGCGTTAGGGCACGGTGTCAGGGAGGACCCGCGTTAGGGGAGCAGTCGAGGATGGGTGGCGGTTTTCCGCGTGGACCTGCCGCATCGGGGAGCAGATCGAGGAGATGGGGCGGACGCCGGGTCACACGTCAGGAGGCGGGGTGGCGGCGGGGAGGCAGCAGGTCAGATTAATCCTGCGTCTCCCTACTCGATCTCGCGTGGATCTGGATCTGAAGACGGAACAAGCGACGACGGCAGACTGCCAGAAAACTGGACGTGAACAGGCGGCGGCGACAACGGCAAGGCCGTCGGCGACAGGGACGGTGGCGGCTGGAGCGACGAAGTTGCGAGTAGGAGGAGGCTAACCTAGCTCTGATACCATGTCAGGAATATGCAACTTGTATTCCTCTGGGACCAAATGCCACAATATATAGTACAGGTACAAGGCAAATATGCAGGAAGCCCCTAACATATGGGAGAAATACAATATACAGATATATACATCTAACAAAGTACATCAATTCGTATTTGGCCAGAAACCCTCAACAGATTTTAAAAACACATAAGAAAGCAGGCACACCGTCAAACGAAATGTTTTTAAGTAATATAACGTGACCTCTCAACGACCGGAAAAAGTTGCGTCCCCATCTGCAACCTGTGGATATTCTATATATTTTACAAAACTGAAAGAAACCCGGAACTGGCTACATCAATCAGCTCTAGCTTAGATATGACCCATTCATATATCACCACTGATGGTCAACCGCGCGTGTGTGGCCATCAGGGTTAGTGAACAACCTTTTGGTAATTGCTGTGTATAATATCATGAATTAACGACGCCGCCCCTCTGATTAATTTTCGGCGCCACTGGGTGGGAGCTGTATACTTTGGCCAAATTGAACGAAGATTGGTGGCAACTACCCGGAGTAGCAGTAACGTCCCAACGAAGCAAAAATCCAACACACAATCATTGATAATTTGAACTTTTGAAGCACAACACACACTAATGGCATATATGTATGTGCACATACACACACACACACACACACACACACACACACACACACACACACACACACACACACACACACACATATATATATATATATATATATATATATATATATATATATATATATATATATATATATATATATAGTATGTACTCTTGGGCATCAAGGCTAGGTCAGCTTGTGTTGCCCACCTATATAAGTAGCTTCCTGCCCGAGCTATAGCAACATCCATTCTCCACCGATCGATCGAGCACCTGATCGCACTTCACTCTTCCTATCGTAGTCAAGATCGAGCGCTAGCTTCAGAAATGGCGGCAGCTGGTGCTACAAAGATGCACGCTTTGGTGGCTTGCGCCTTACTGCTCCTCGCTGTGGGGTGCCAGGCCAGCCCTTACTGGCCACTGGAGGTTAGCTTCTACCACGACAAGTGCCCCCAGGCGGAGGCCGTCGTCAAGGGTGTCATGATGTATGCCATCGCCCAGAACCCCGGCAATGGTGCCGCCATGATCCGCATGCTCTTCCACGACTGCTTCGTCGAGGTACACTAACTCATTAACTATTTGCTTTTTGGGGTTTTGCAGAGATTGATCGATCGTGTATTCGTGTGGGTTTTAGATATTTAACTAGCTAATTAGTGCAATAAAATCATTTTGCAAACACATAGTCGTAAAATACAGTGTAGTATATATATGCATGATCGCTTTGCCAGACTTGATTAAACTGTTGATGAATATAATGATGATATATCAGGGCTGCGACGCTTCCATCTTCCTAGACCCGACACCGTTCAGCCCGACGCCCGAGAAGCTGAGCCCGCCCAACGACCCAACCGTGCGCGGATTCGAGCTCATCGACGCCATCAAGGAGGCCGTCGAGGCGGCCTGCCCGGGCGTAGTCTCCTGCGCCGACATCCTCGCCTTTGCTGCCCGGGACGCGTCCTGCATCCTCAGCAAGGGGAAGATCAGCTTCGACATGCCCTCCGGCCGCCGCGACGGCACCTTCTCCAACGCCTCCGAGCCGCTCAAGTTCATGGTCCCACCCACTTCCAACCTCAGCGTGCTCGTCAACAGCTTCGTCGTTAAGGGCCTCGACGCGGAGGACCTGGTCATCCTCTCCGGCGCGCACACCATCGGGCGCTCGCACTGCTCCTCCTTCGTCTCCGACCGCCTCCAGGCCCCCTCCGACATCAATGCTGGCCTCGCTTGGTTCCTGCGGAGCCAGTGCCCCGCCGACGCGACCCCTGGCGGCAATGACCCGGTGGTGATGCAGGACGTGGTGACGCCCAACGAGCTCGACAGCCAGTTCTACAAGAACGTGCTGGCGCACAAGGTGCTCTTCACCTCCGACGCGGCGCTCCTCACGTCCGAGGACACGGCGAGGATGGTGGAGGCCAACGCTAACATCCCCGGCTGGTGGGAGGGGAAATTCGCCAAGGCCATGGTGAAGCTGGCCGCCGTCGAGGTCAAGACTGGCGACCAGGGACAGATCAGGAAGCACTGCCGGGCAATCAACTACTACTAGTACGTGCATGCATGCATGGTGAAGGATCACTTGATTGACCTCTTTGTTCCATCTATCCTGCAACCGAGAGTTCATGTTTTAATTTGCCGATTTTTTTCACTGCGCGCTATTTCTTAGCATTCCATTGATCATTGTTGTCTTTCCTTTGGTTATGATTCATCCTTAGTTCAATTCTCGCCCATATACGCGGGACTGTTCCTGTATAGGGGGTTGTACATGTGTAATTGTAAATCAATGTTCTTTTGTTAATAAATTGATGCATGCCACGTCTTGAAAATGTACGCACGAGTACCTAATTACCCTCAGTTGGTATATATGTTACCATTAATGACAGACTTGAAAGGAGCTGTTATACGTTTTTCCTCCAACTCATGAGACTCTTCTCTTTTTTTCTAGAGAGAAGCATATATTAATATCACGAGATACCAATTATATCCGGCATCTACAACAACGCATTACCTATTGGCATTATAGATGCACACAGCAAAAAAAAAATAGATAATCCAACGCACGGGCAAACGTAGCACAGAAAGAAATGGATGGCAAAGAGTCTTTGCCGTGTGCTTTGCGAAAAAACGCACGGCAAAGGTCTTTGCCGTGTGCTTTTTCAAATACACGATAAAGTAAAGTGCTTGACGACTACAGCGGATGTAACGACGCCGTCCTCGTCAGTTCGCCGTGTAGCATCGCTTTGTCGTGTGCCCTTCCTGTCCTCTTTGCCGTGCGCTTTAGTGAAACGCACGGCAAAATATTCTTCTGCTGCTGTGTGCCTGGCTTTGCCGTGCGCCTTTCCTGTCTCTTTTTCATGTGTTTTTTTCAGAGCACGGAAAAATAATGTTCTGACTTGGTCTACGGGCTTTGTCGTGTTCACGAGTCCTTTGCCATGCGTTTTTAAGGAACGTTTGCCGTGTGGGTTGCTGAGTAAAAACACAGCAAAGGCCCAACATTTTCTAGTTTTATTTATTTTTATTTTATTCACACAGTTTAAACACAAATATATATATATATTATTGCCTAACAGCATATCTAGCACCAGATCAATATCCATGAAAACAAATACCATCATAAACAAGGATCTAGCACAAGATCCATAACAACATGAGTCCATGGTTCATACATAGCAACATAGAGTCAATAGTTCCATACATACAAGTTCCAAAACACAATCCATGTCGTGGTATTGCCGACGAGTACGCCATGAAGGGGTCCTCACAGTGCGTGTTTAGAGACGTGGGAAATGAGGATGGTTGACGCGTACGCGGTAACACAGCTTACCCAGGTTCATATCCCACAACGGTGGCGGAATTCTACTCCTGCTATAAATCACTATAATGGCAATATGCCGATTTACAGGGATTGGTTCGCTGTGTGAGGTGCGTCGTAGTCGACACTAGGTTGTCTGAGATTGTGCCCTAAAGACTCTCATAGGCCCGACTTATATAGTCGTCAGGTCCTAGGGTTATAGGGAAAAGTCCTAGCCAGACAGGTTACAGAGTCCTACACAGCCTACAACTAGTCTAGCATGTCTTGCACTCCAAGGCTCTGGGTACGTCGGTGACTCGTCCGTAGCCTTTCTTTATCCGGCATGGGCCTCCCTTCTGGATCCATCTAACTGGGCCGCCCAGCAGGCCATGGGCCATGCTACCAACTGTGGGCCACCCGGGTTATCCGGATAGGAGACATGCTATGAGGATACCCATATAACATATCCCCAACAGTAGCCCCCGGAGAACTCCGAGATCTTGCGCCGTCTTGCCTCTTCAGTTTGAATGCTCTGTCTAGATGGATGTCGGCAAATCATCAAGCAACATCTTGTAGTCCTCCCAAAGAACCATGCAAGGTTTTCTCCGTCTTCAATTTGTAAGTCGGAGAATAATTGCTGAATCTTCTATCGTACTCTTCCATAGCCAGACTGGATCCGTCCATGCTGGAATCTTCCGATGTGATGGTTCACCTGCCAGTGATAGCTAGGGTGACGTAGACGTAGGTTAGCAACGCCCCATAACTCACACATGCAGAGAAAGCAATCATGTCCGCTTTTCCCGCGCGAGCAATACGAACCATTGGCGGCGATGGTTGGGAACGTGGAAAAATTTCCACACACGCGCCCGCACACATCGTCCATGCGTCAACCGTTCGATCATTCTGCATGAATCTTGACGTCATAGGTTATAAATTGTAACAGCGGTGGAATTTTTACTTTTCACCTCATTCTCCTCTGCGTCATCTTCTTCCTCCAGCGAGCGCCTCCTCGAGCTCTCCGCGCGATTGCGAAAAACCCTAGCCCCTCGACCTTTTCCAGTCACCACCGTATCCTCCTAATGGCCAGCAGCAGCTCTGCCCCCTCCATGGCGGCGTCAGGCGATGCCGCGGCGAAGCCGGCGAGCACCGTCCTCGTTCACCTAGAGGGCCTTGTGATCCCTAAATCCATGGTGGTCGAATCCACTGGCGGCGACCATAATCCAGCGGCGCTGGAGCTAATAGAGGAGGATAACGACTCCCACAAGGGTGACTAGCGCGGTTCGGATATCACGGACCGCGACATCAAGGAGCTGATCATTGAGGGCTACCTCCCTGCGACGGAGGGGCTCGCCTGCGGGCATCTCCGACCGGCGAGGTCACCCCTTCTCCCCAAGCCGGAGAGAAGGTGTACCTCAAAGCCCAAATGGTATGCGGCGTCTCCCTGCCCATCTCCAATTTCTTCCTAGCTGTCCTCAACCATTACCGAGTACAGCCTAAGAACTTCTCCCCCAATAGTATCCTTGCGCTAAGCAACTACGTGGCGTTTTGCGAGGGTTACTTAGGGATTAGGCCTAGGCTAGATCTCTTTATCTATTTTTTCACCATCAAGTGGGAAGCCGGAGCTGGCAAGGACAAGCTCAGGAACTGTGGCACAATTAGTTTCAAGATTCGGACTAGCCGGTGATTCCTCGACATAGTCGTCCATGAGTCTTGCAAGAACTGGCAACAAACGTACTTCTACGGCCTAGATATCCCTCTGGCTAGCCGAGAAGTGACGTATCCGGACTTTGTCGATGGAGCTACCGCCGAAGCCCCGACATGGAGATCCCAGGCCTCCCTTCCCTCCGACATCGATGCTTCCCGCTCTATAAGGCGGATAGAGTGGTTCATAGATACGGGTATGAACGGATTGGACCTGGCCATGTGCTGGTTCGTCAGGCGGATCCAGCCTCTGCAGCACCGCTTGAAGTTGATGCACGAGTATACCAAGGATAGGAAGGATAGCCTCCGCATCTCCGAGGACAACTTATCGAGCGACTCCGTCAAGCTCCGCCTCAAGGACATCATCAAGGTGAAGGATATGAAGCGTGGCTTCACCATCACCTACGACATGTTCGAGGAGAGCAAGTGCCCAAAGGTACCTGTTTATTTTCCATGTTTGACATATATTCCAGTTCTTCCGTCTAGCCATTGCCATCTCATTAAACACTTTGGGTTTTCACTTAACAGCTCAGCGATCTAGAGGAGGATAGCATGGCTGCCCAAATCTATGATCCAAAGATGAAGGAAGTCACCGTCGTGTCCAATGACGATGTCCCGCTCGCGTGAAAGCGGAAGAGCTCCACCTCTGACGCTGCCGACGGAGGAAAGAAGAAGAAGACGGAGGGTGGAGCCTCCAAGAAGACTACTGCCACCCTGGAGGCGGAGAAAAGAAAGGTTACCGGGATCCCCTTTGCCAAAGCACCCCCTGTTGTGTAAGCTTCTTTTCTATCCGATATTGTCCATTGCTTGTCTTATTCCTGTACTTATACTTTTTGTATGTTTCAGGAAGAAGGCCACTACCAGTTTGAAGAAGACCTCCAAAACCTTGGGGGATTCTAGAAACATCAAGGGTATGCTGCATCGTGACGTGTCTCCCCAGGCATCTCCCGCCATTGCCCCTGTTACTCGGCGTCCGACCTCGCTGCTCGACAAGCTCACAGCCAAAGATGCATCGCCCCTTCCGCCATGGAAGTGGACTCAGTGCCTCATGAGCTTGCTGTTTCGTGACAGCAATGCAAGAAAGTACCGCAACCCAAATGGCTAAAGCTCCGGCTAAGGATGCCATCGGTAGCGGTAAGGCGGTGGTGGAGGGTGGTACGTCTGCCGAAGGCGGCGTCTTCGCGCCCAGGAAAGCCATACAGGTCCCGAAGATAGTCTACCCGGCACTCACGCCGAGTATCTCCACTTTGGATCCTGGTGCGGCACCGACATCTCCAACATGCAGTCTTGAGGAGCTCCTCCAGCAAGCAGAAATCTTGCAAGGGAACAACCTTTCCTTTGGCAAGTTGCTTGTTGAGAGCGCTTCCAACCTCAAGATCATTGCACTTCTAAGTTTTATTTGCCTTTTGAATTTCATATGAGTATACCACTATAGCCCCCAAGGATTTAGAGAGAAAACCATAGGTCTTTGCATTTAAATGCTCTAAGAGTTACTAAGCTAGAAAACTTCTCACTGTAGCCCCCAAGCATATAGTTTGAATGAATTATTCTGACTAGATTCTTTCAGAGTAGCATACGCAATTTTTGTAAATTTCAATACTGTAGCCCCCAAGCTTCTAGTTGTAACTGAATTAGTTCCGACTAGATGCTTAAAGAAAGACTAAGCACATGACTGAGTTTAAAAACTTTATACTATAGCTCCCAAGATTCTAGTTGAAAACTGAATCAGTTCTGACTAGATGCTTAAAGAAAGACTAAGCATATTGCTAAGTTAAAAAACTCTCACTGTAGCCCCCAAGCTTTTAGGTGGAATTATTCCGGCTAGATGCTCCAAGCAGACTAAAAAGCGTTAACTTTTCTTTCCACAGAATGAGAATGCTCGAAGAGGCGCGGCCAACGACAAGTACCAGAAGATGCGTGCAGACTTGGAAGCTGAAAAGGGTAAAACTGCCTTCTTCAAGGAACAAATCACCAAGAGCAAGCGTCTGTTTTTTCCTTTTTTTCGTATTCCGACTTGGTCTTGTTCCAACATTCTCCGAGTACTCACTGTGTACTATTCTTTCTCCGACTTGCAGAAACCATTTCCAAGGCTAAGAATATTGTTGAACAATCCAAGCATATTCAGCAGCTGGATAGTGAAAACAAGATCCTTAAGCAGGATAGGAAGGATATGCTGAAGATGCATGAAGACTCCATGAATGTCCTGCAAGAGTCCGCCAACACGGAGATGAACCGCTTGAAGGAGGAAATCGCGATCCTGAAAGAGCAGAAAAAAGCCGCTGATGAACAAAATGAGCGCCATCTTGATACATACAGGACCCTCCGACAAGAACGGGACTCCATGGCGAAAACCCTTCAGCAGGCCAAGATTAGCATCTTCAGTAAGTGATTCTCCGCCTTGTACTTCTGTAAGCTAGATACTCTGAAATTTTTGTGTTATTGAACTCATGTGTTCCTTTGTCGGAAATTTGCAGCTCCTATGGGGTTAAACCGGTCGCCTCCTCCACCAAAGGAATGCATTGTCCTTGCCGGCAACTTTATCAACACCACCCTCAAGCAGACCAAAGAGATAGCCAAGCCCCTCCAGATTAACATCAAGGCGGTGGATTCCGTGGCGAAGTTCTCGGAGATCCTGCATCGAGCCCCCGAGCGTATCGCAAGCTGGAAGGTTTCATGTACATGGGCCGGCGCGAGGATGGCGCTATCAATGGTTAGGGCACACTACGAAGATGCCGACATCGACATGGTGAACTCCGATATCCCCGACGTAGATGACGAAGGCCAAAAGATAGATCACGAAGCTATCTTGGCGTCGCTCACGGGTTTTGACACCAGAGTCACCGAGTTGGTCGACCCTAACGTCTTCCTGCCTATGAAAACCATTGACGGCGGCAGCCAAAGCTCCTCCGAGCCACTCAACACCGCCGACTTTGAGGAGGGTGAATCTCCTGCTGCTGATGATGCTTCTTCCAAGTCGCCTGCGCCAGAGGAATGAAAAACAATATGTAATATTTGTTTCCTCTGTAATTTTTATGCGGAAAAAACTACGTGTTAACTTAAGGCGGAAAACAATGGTTGTTATTTCCTGCTACTCAAGAACTTGTTCTAGCATGTATATATTTTTAAGCAAGTGCTGGCTTATCCATTACTTTGGTTTTTATGCTTGACTTTTCGTGAGTCGGAAGACTCGTTGTCGGAACCATGCACTCAGGCGATGATGCCCAATGGCACCATCAATAACCTAAGCACAAAATCACCGACAATAAGTGCCAAAATTCACTACTCTAGAATCCACATAAAAACGACAAAGAACGTGTAGACCAGAAAACATAAGCTAACACCCGTAGGCGGAATTTTCACAAGTGCAATCGCAAAGCTTGTGCATAAAGGTTTTATACGACCCAAAAATGAACACTAAAGGATGTAAAAGACTCAGAAATATGAGTAAACCAGACAACTTTATTTCATTGATCATATAAAGGTACACAATAGATAAAAAATGCTAAGTGTAGAAAGGACGTAGCTGTGCTATGTTCCATGACCGATCAAGCTCCGGGTAGTCATCATCCGGGTCACGTCGCTTACGCTTATGATCCTTGTTGGGTCTATCCTTCAGTTCACGATTGTAAACGAGGTAGTAAGACCCATTGAGTAGCGCCTTGCTTATGATGAACGGTCCTTCCCATGGCGGGGATAGTTTGTGTGACTTCTTCTGCTTAAGTCGGAGCACCAAATCCCCCTCTTTAAACGAGCGATGCCGAACGCGACGACTATGGTAGCTGTGTAGCTTCTGCTGGTAGATGGCGGATCTTTGGCATGCCAATACGCGCTCCTCCTCGAGAAGGTCCACATCTAGGCATCTGGATTGCTTAGCGTCATCTTCGTCATAGGCGGCAACTCTTGGTGCATCGTGAAGGATGTCGGAAGGCAGGATGGCTTCTGCTCCATATACCATGAAGTAAGGGGTGTAGCCGGTGGATCTGTTGGGTGTAGTTCGTAAAATCCACAGCACATATGGCAATTCTTCTGCCCAGGATCCAATTGCTCTATGTAGCGGTGCCTCAAGACGTGGCTTGAGTCCCTGCAGAATTAGTCCATTGGCTCGCTCAAACTGACCATTGGACTGTGGGTGTGACACAGATGCAAGGTCAAGTCGGATGCCCTTGTCCCAACAATAAGCCTCCACTTATCTGAGTGACAATTTGCTGCCGTTGTCGGTGATTATGCTATGTGGGAGACCAAATCTCACCACTAGATCCTGGACAAACCTAAGGGAAGTTGCCCTATCGAGCTTTCTAATGGGTTTAGCTTGGTCAATTTGTCAACTGATACTAACAAATGCGTAAACCCACATGGTGCCGTCTGCAAAGGACCAACCATGTCCAACCCCCAGACTGCAAACGGCCAAGTTATTGGTATTGTTCGCAATTCTTTAGCAGGAACATGTGGTTGTCGGGCATAGTACTGGCATCCCATGCATGTCTCAACCAGCTTGTCGGCATCTGCCTTCGTGGTCAGCCAGTAGAATCCTTGCCGGAAAACTTTAGCGACCAACGATCGGGGAGCGGCGTGATGCACGCAATCTCCAAGATGGATTTCGCTTAGGATTTCAATACCTTCTTGCTGGGAAACACACTTAAGGTATACATCAGCAGTGCTTCTTTTGTAGAGCTGTCCATTGATTATGGTATAGCCCTTTGCTCGACGTACTATTTGCCATCTTTCGACCTTGTCGTTGGGCAAAGTTCCGTGTTCGAGATATTCCATGAACGGTTTTGTCCAAGCTGGAGGGACCCTTGCCACCATGTGGACGAAAGAGTCTACTCTATCCGGGTTATCGATGTCCGCTCCCTTCACGGATGGTGTCCGGAGATGCTTTAGGAAAACGCCAGGCGGAATTCGTTTGCACCCTGATCCAAGCTTAGACAGTAGATCAGCCGCCTCGTTTTGCTCCCTAGGTACATACTTGACCTCGTAGCCCAAGAAGCTCTTGGCTATCTCGTCCACTTCGTCTTGATATGCCGCCATCATAGGGTTCCGCGCGTTCCAGGTGCCAGCCACCTGCTGGGCAACCAAGTCGGAATCTCCACAGCAAACTA
The DNA here is from genome assembly GCA_030063025.1 of Avena longiglumis. NCBI lineage: Eukaryota > Viridiplantae > Streptophyta > Magnoliopsida > Poales > Poaceae > Avena > Avena longiglumis. Next base: position 440,351,327 of record CP125975.1, on the reverse strand, counting down.
TGCGCTTGATGCCAATATCCTTGGATATGCATAGTCCGTGAATGAGTGCTTCATACTCTTCCATGTTGTTCGTAGCCTCGAAGTGGATCTGCAGAACGTAGTGCAGCTTGTCCCTAGTTGGTGACTGTAGCAGTACACCAGCCCCCGAGCCGTTGAGTAGCTTTGATCCGTCAAAGTGCATCACTGTTGGGGAGCTGACCCCGGATAGGGTCAAGACAGGGGAAGGACGAAAGGAGTCTCCCTTGTCATGAGACGAGTTACTGTTTATATCAGCCGAGTCATGTAAGAGTCGGCCGAGATAAGCAAGTCCATGACAGCTACAGAAGGAGTAAGACCTTATCCGGCCGACATACGAATTAAGTCGGCCGAGCGAGTCTAAAACTTCTATGCAGATGAAGGCCGAGCCGAGTTATGCGAGACAAGGCCAAGTAACACGAAGCTTGCAAGAGAAGGAGGTGCCTATAGTCAAACCCTAGTCACAGGCTAGGAGAAATCAAAATAGAGCCAAGCACAAAGGACAAGGAGCAGAGAAGCAGAAGGTCAGAAGAAGGTCACGGAGGTGACAGTCATGGAGCCCGAGGCACGCATGCGGGGCTCTCTGGAACATTGCCGTCAATAGAAGGGGGACACGGAAAGGGGGTCACTGAGTTACCATATTGGGACAAGCATATTCCTCGAATATGCTTGCCACGTCAGCCCTAGGAGGAACCAAGGAACCCCTTTATAAGGGGATACGCGGGCTCCTGAGGGGGATCGATTCATTCTACGTCGTAAGGCTCGTGTAGTAGCTCTCTTCTTCCTGCAAACAACTCAAGGAGGACTTGTAATCCTTAAGAGGAGAAAGAAAGATCTGCATGTTAGTCATCTGAGTGTAGAAATCACTACATCTTCCCTCCCCGGATCCCTCTAGCATCCATTGGCCCCATACTTTAGACTACCCATGGCATCTGCCGTGCCACCACCACGACAGTTGGCGCCCACCGTGGGGCCAGCAGCAGTGCTAGCTGGAGTCAAGATCCGGACGGGAAACTTCATCCACACCGGCGAGCGCGTTGTCTCTGGCTTAGTCCAGATATTTGATCTCTGGGACTATGTCAGCGATAACGCAGGCAGCTTCAGGAGGAAAGATCCTCCGCGCAACGACGTCTTCATCAACTTGGGCACGCACAAGATCTACGTCAGCGTCGACACCTCCTGCATTTATCCTCACCGAGTTATTGATGCAGGAGAGCCTCCCCTTAGCGCCGCAAATGGTCCGCGTGGAGCATGCCCCATCGGCAGCGTCGAAGTGATGGTCACAGCCGGGGCACAGACGGCAGCAGCAGGCGCCGGATCAAGCAAGGACCCGGCGGCGGGAGGACAGGTGACCACGAAGCAAGCAGCTCCACAGCCCACCGAGGTAGGTCCGTCAGCAGCCAAATCAGCCGAGGTGCAGGAAACAACCCCAAAGGCAGCAAGGGTAAGATGGCCACCTCTGGAAAGACCAGAGAATATTCTCCAGGCAACTATAGATAATCTAACCATGCCTGTGGCGCTGATACTTGATCCGGCTACTGCTCAGGCAGAGTTGGAAGAGACTAGGCAGAAAGTACTGGTAGAGGCAAAAAAAAAGGTGTCGGCCTTGCGGGAATCCTTGAACAGGACCCTGCGAGAGTATGCTAAGGCAAATAAACTAGATGTTGCCCCTGAGCGGGTAGATGAATTAAGATTGAGCGGAAAAAACCTCATGAACGATATTAACAAATAACATGAGACTCATAAGGCAGATTCAGTTGATCTAGGTTTGCCGAGGTATAGAACCCCGACAAAGAACCTAAGGGCGGCAAATGCCGCTGCATTGGAGTTGGAAGGATTGACCGGCGAAGCCCGACAGAAACAACAAGAAAGAGTGAATGAGCTGGTACGCATTGCGAACCAGCAGAATGAAGAAATGCTTATGTCAACACCCAGATTTTTCAATCCTAGATGCCGGTTATGCCATACATCGCAATCCCAGGATTACCATTTTTGCGAGACATAACAGAATTGGATACCATAGTACTTCATCCATTCCAAATGATACATAAGTTCTTACACAAATAGGGATCTCATGATCCAGTTCTTAATACAACATCAAGCAGCGGAATACGTAATAATAACGGTAGCGTAGGCGAAGCTCCATCTTCGGGGTCACAGGCAATCCTGACGATGGGAGATGATCCTAGTTGTCGTAACCTTCACAGGTCCATCTTCCGGTACTCCTCTTCATAGTCATCCATGGAATAGCTGGGACAAAGCCATGAGTACTCTTTAAGTACTGCAAACTAATACTAACAGTAAGGGTTTTTGGATAATAGGACACTTTGGGCTCTAGGGTTGTTTTGCAAAAGCCGGTTTATCTCTACTAAGTTCCAAAGCTAGTGACAATTTTATAACTCCTAAGTGGGATCTTGTAATTCCTCACAACTCTGTTGTGGTCAAGTCAAAGTCTCAATTCATTTCACAAGTCATTTTGAAAAGTCGTGAGAAGTATGGCCACTCAATCTGTCCATAATCATGACGCGGCTATTCGAATAGTTTGACACTCTGCAGAGATTGTACACTTTCACCACAACATTCGATACATCCGGCAGGAACAAATCCTGAATTCACCATACTCAGTATGCGGATAATCAATCCTAACCTTTCAATTACACGCCCTAGTATAAGCACCTCTCCTGTGAGTTTGGCCTCCCAACCATGACCAGCTGTCATCTTGGGTACTGCACAGGTGGACAATCTTCACAAGGTAGCCTCAGCTCCGACCTTGGCCGTGAGGGAACTAATACTAAGGTATATAAGTTTCCAGTCAAGCCCTACCCAATATTCGGGTATTGTGGTTGTACGCTAAAATTGGAATGGTATCGCATCCAGACAACCATCAGTTTTAAAAAGGGCTAAGGCTCATGCCTCAACATTTTCATCACCAAAATCATCACGTGTTTGGAAACACATGCCCAAAACATTTCAATAGAATGATCCATCATTCCAAGGTTTTCATAACCATTTTTCCACCAAGTATTCCCATCTAAAGTTGATCAAGTTTTAGGCTTAGCACTAGCATCTACAAGTGGGGGTAAGCACTGATGAGGGGTGGTAAACTAGTGGAGTTTCACTAAGTCCAATCTTATATCTTAGGCCGATATCAAGGTTTCTAGCTTAGGCCAATTTAATGCTGTTGATGCAACCTTCAGCACAACTGCCTAGTATCTACCAAACTTTTAGGTAGACTCTAAGTAAGCTTTGATAAAGAAATAAAGTAAGAAGCTTGCACATAAAACTAGTATTTGGTTTATCAAGTGGGTATGATCACATATGCTTAAGGCATATAGTAGTCATATCACAAGTATGGGTTTGTGGCATCAGTAGGGTATCTGGCAAGGGTTAGCTTGCATCAATATCAGTATAAGCTTGCATAGTTACTAGCTTGCCTTGTGCAGAGCAGTGGTTGAAGTTCTCCTTGGCTTCCTCTTCGTAGTATCCTCCTTCCTCCTCGTATCCTTGGTCGGTACTAGCGTCTATGAATAAATACGAGGTACACAATCACCAAACAATACTTAACTACTTGCAATCATCACACACAAGGGTCCTATAGTTGATCTAACATCATCTCTAACCTTACAAGGTTAAGGCTTGGTTTAATTCTTTTTATTTTTAGAAAAGTAATTTCTACTCATTGAAAAATTACTTAAGATTTAATATTCTCCAAACTAAACATGGGATCATGTTGACACATGTCATCACCACATATTGTAGTCCATGGGAATGTGATTTAAAGTGGTGTCACAATTTAATAAGGTTTTACCCTTTTATTTAAATTAATTAAAGTGGCTAGAAATGCTTATGAAGCATTCTTTTATTACTTGAACATTATTTCTGCAAGTAAACCTATATATTTTTATATATTCTGAAAGGTATGGTTAAATGCGATTTTTGAGAGTTGGAATCAACTCAAAAGCTTTTATGGTTTAAATTTGAAAAATGTTTGAATGCAGAAAAGCTTCTGCCTTGTTATTTTTACTATGGGTGATCTACAGATCCAAATGACTTGAATCCAACGGGCTTGGATTCAGCATTCACAGACCTTTCCAACAAAATTGGTTTCATCCAATTTGATGCACTGAATCGGTCTGGGTTGATTTTTGAAGTTGAGTGCTGAAGTGTGTTTGAATTGAAATAGAAAAAGATTTAATTTGAATCGATGGGCTGCGCGGGAAAAGTTACTGGGCCGGCCTGCTAAGCGCAGTACTCCCGCGGGCTGCTTAAGTGGGTGTCCCCACTCGTCAGTGACACGGGGCTGGGCGAAGCGGTATGGGGCAACGTGGATCGTTCGATCTAGTTCTAATCCAACGGCTGGGGGTCATCGTCGATGCGAGACAACTCCTGCGAGAACGAAACCTAGCGCGGCGATGGGGGGTCTGGGGATCACCGGTGCAGGCGAGGTCGGAGGCGGGCGAACGACGAAGTTGACGACGGCGAACCTCCTGGTACCGGTGGCTTCTCCTGGGGCGGCTCAAATCGCTGGCTCCTTTCTTATCCAGAGGCGGCGGGCTCCGGTGAAATTCCAGCGAGGTGGTGCTCGCCTTGCTCTGAGTACGGTGTGGCACGATCAGTGAGGAGAGGGGAGTGAGATGGTGTGAAGAAATCGTGCGGGGGTGGCCTCTATTTATAGTCGAGCGAGGGGACCGTCAGGGCGCACGGTGAGCTCGTCGAAGCGGCGTTCTGGCGGCTAATGGCATGGGCAAGGGTAGGGGCGGTCTTGTGTCTCTGGCGATGCTCAACGACATGGTCGCGAGGCATGGGGTCTGGTTTGGTGAACAGGCGATCCTCTGCAGTAGGCGGCGTCTTCGACGGCAGCGGTGGTCAGTATGGCACGGGCGGCAACAGGATGTCTGGCGGTCTCTGGGTCGATGGTGATCGTCAGCGGTGAGGCGGCGGCGCTGCATGGATGATGGTCGAGGGTGGCGCTCTGGCGCACGCTCGGCATGGTCTCGGCGCGGCTTGTGAGCGTGGTCCAGGGCTTGGCAACGCTTGCGGATGGGACAGGGAGTGGCGGTGGACGGTGGGCAGCCTCCTAGACAAGGTTGGCACGGCTAGTTCTTCCTCTAGCTTGCTGTCCACAATGGGGTGACATTGGGGTGCTCGGCTGTTCACCATTAATGGCAATGGCAAGCTCACAGGGGTGCTAGTGTTGGGCTAATCTTTCTAGATGATCTACTGAGTTGTGTGTGAGCTAACTAGGGAACAAGTTAGGCAAGAATCATTGCACACTATAGTGTGTCGGGGGGTTGACCTCAGGAAGGTCAGAGACGGGGAAAGACAGAGGTACAATCCCTGTCTAGTTTCCGAGTTACGGTCAAGTCGGCCGGATCATGAATACGTCGGCCGATGTACGGAGGAGAGAAGCCCGTATATATGTATCAAGTAGTTACCCGGCCGAGTTACTAAGAGGGTCGACCGGGTTAGCCCAAGTGATCTTGATGCAGGTGAAGAACGAGCCGAGTTACATGAGGTAAGGTAAGGCCGAGTGATACGAAGCTTGCAGGAGAAGGAGAAGCCCAAGGTCAAACTATAGCTGCAGGCTAGAAGGAATCAGAGCGGAGACAAGCGATAGAGACAAGGATGCACAGCGTCAGAGGGGCAGAAGGAGGTCACGGAGGTGACAGTCCTGGAGCCCGAGGCACGCAGGAGGGGGCCACTGGAGCCTTGCCGTCGTTAGAGGGGCGACAGGGAAAGGAGGCCGCCGAACTACTATTTTGGGACAAGCATATTCCACGAATATGCTTGCCTCGTCATCCCTAAGGGCACCCAAGGCACTCCTTTATAAGGGGAGGCTTGGACCCTGAGGTGGGCATCGACTCTTTGAGCACCGTTAGGCTGGGGAGATTCATCTTGTCCCCCTGTGTACAGCTCAAGGAGCATTTGTAACCCATCAAGAGAGAAATAAAGTTCATCACTTTGGCAGCTTGAGTGTAGAAACAGTTGCATCTTCCCTCCCCAGATCCCACTAGCATCCATTGGCCCCATACTTTAGCCTACCCATGGCATCTGCCGTGCCACCACCACGACAGTTGGCGCCCACCGTGGGGCCAGCAGCGGTGCTAGCTGGAGTTGTGATCCGGACGGGAAACTTCATCAACACCGGCGAGCGCGTTGTTTCTGGCTTGGTCCAGAGACTTGGTCTCTGCGACTATGTCAGAGACAATGCAGGAAGCTTCAGGGGGAAAACTCCCCCGCGCAATGGGGTCTTCATCAGCCTGGGCGAGCGCAGGGTCTACGTCGGTGTCGACATCACCGGCATCTATCCTCACCAGGTTGTTGTTGCAGGAGAGCCACCTCGAAGCGCAGCAAGCCGTCCATCAAGAGAGCATCCTGCAGGCAGCGTCGAGGTGATGGTCGCAGCAGGAGCTCAAGCTGCAACAGCAGAGCTGGTCAAGCGAGAGAACCGCCCGCACAAGGCGCACCCAAGCAGACCACACTGCAAACCACTGAGGTAATTCTGCCAACGACAAACCCAACCGAGCTACATGACACCACCCCAAAGGCACCAAGAGTGAGAGGGCCACCTCTGGAAAGACCAGAGAACATTCTTCAGGCGACTATAGAAAACTTAACCACACCTCGGCGCCGATACTTGATCCGCAAATGCTCAGCAGAGTTATAAGAAACCGGGCAAAAGTGCTGGTAGAGGCCAAAAAGTATCACCCTGGAATCCTTGAAAAGGACCACGAGAGAATATGCAAAAGCTAATAAGTTGATATCGCACCCGAGCGTGGGTGGAACTAAGATTAAGAGGAAGAACCTCATGAATGACATTAACAAAGAGCATGAAGCTCACAGAGCGTAATCAGTGATTTGGGTTTGCCGAGTCTGATGCACGCGAAGAACTCGAGAGCGGCAAATGCCGCAGCATTGGAATTAGAGGGTTAACCGGGAAGCTCGGCGAAACAACAAGAAAGAGTGAATGAGCTGCGCATCGCGAACCAGCAAAATGAAATACTCGAACTAACCGGCAAGACCGGGGCTTCACGGATGGTTCATTCGGCGACACACGCCTTATCCACGCAGCAGCATCTTCACCCGGAAACAACGCCGAAAAGAGAAAGCGGTGACCTCGGGAAGAGGAACAAGCAAATTGTTCCATATGACCCGCAATAGCTGGAAAGGCAAATGAGAACAGAGGCAATGCAAGCCGAGGTAACAAGTGGGGAGAGAAACCACGGTGTATGGAAAAGGGCGGGGCCGAGGCAATGGGGATCTCGGCAGGAGAGAACCCGCGAGAGATAATCATGAAAACCAGACCCCGGCCGAAGTAAGGAGAGAAGTGCCGCCCAACCCGCAACCAAGACATGAGCCTCGGCAGGAAAGAGAAGTGAGGCCAGCTCGCCACAATCAGATGAATGAAAGGTACAATGATGGATATTCCGAGGTGGAATACGCAAACCAGGGTGGAAACAATCACTATGGGATATAGGACAGAATCCTGTACAGAGATTTGCCAGCAAGTGATGCAAGAGTAAAGTTGGATCGGCTATACCGGTCCGAGTTGTTGGAAGAGCAAGGTCCACCAGGTCCGACATGTTTTGGACCACGGATCATGGGCGAACCACCGGGCCGAATTTTCAGTTAGCAAGAGGCACAAAAAGCATAATGGAAGTACCAAGCCACAAGACGGTTGATTGATTATGCCACCGCTGTGAAGATAGCGGGTGGCAACCTAAGATGGGCAGTGCGGTATGTCCCACAGATGTTGGAAGGACCAGCCAGGGTGTGGCTGAATAATCAACCAGCTGGCAGTATCAACTGCTGGTTAGATTTCGAAGAAATGTTCACAAGAACTTTACCAAAGACATACAAGAGGCCAAATAGACCACAACAGCTAGCCATGTGCAAGCAGAGGCCGAATGAAACGGATAGAGAGTTTTTAACTCGATGGTGCAACCTGAGAAACTCATGTGAGGGAGTTATCGAATCACAAGCAATCGCTTGGTTCGCGCAAGGTTGCCGTTATGCCAGCGTGTTGTGGCAGCGCCTGCAAAGAGATATGCCAACCACACTGGCAGAAACTATCAGAATAGCAGACTCCTATGCATTGGGTGACCCAACCCAACCGGAATTAATGTCGGCAGATCACCGTGAGCAACAGGACCATTACGCGAGAGAATTGGCCGGGTCATCCAGGTGTGATTTCAGAGGAAGAAGAAGAGAGGAGAGGCCGGATTATAGATATAATTCGTACAGTGGCAAGATAGCACAAGATCAGCCGAGTCACGGAGCAACTCAACGACGTAAAATGGACCTCAACGGTGGACATCAAGAAATGAGGGAAAAGGCAATGGACCCCGAGCAAAAGAAGCAATGGCAAGAGAGGCGAAATATACGTTCGAATCCATGTTAGATCAGCCGGTACAAATTTCACACATCAAACCCATCCGCACCAGCCAATCATACAACCCGCCAATGTGCTGGATGAAAAATGCGATGGGGAACCTAGCAGAGTTCAGCTCCCCATCGGGTGCAAGCAGCATCACCGCAATTAACGGAGCAAATACCGAATCGATGCTACCGCCTCCCCTAGGTACGATAACTCGGATCGGAGGGATGCAAGGCATCAAGTAATGAACCAGTCCAGACGGAAGGATGAATCCGCAAATACCGGACGTAATGATTACAGGAACATCACCGGTCTTATTGTGTGTTCACAATGTAGCAAGGACAAGCAAAGTGTGCGTGGCCGGCATATGGAAGTGAATGCGATTATGCGGCGGTACCAAGATACCAGCCATGGTCTGATCAAGAGGTGACCTGGAGCATGAAAGACCACCCCAGAATAATGCCGAGTCCAGGATCATATGCACTTGTGTTGGATCCGACATTTGTTGGACCAAGCATCAATGTGAAATTTTCAAAAGTACTTATTGACAATGGGAGCAGTATCAACATCATGTACAAAGATACCATGCATAAACTCGGAATATCGCAGAATATGCTGCAGTCCACGAGGACAACTTTCCATGGGATAGTGCCAGGGCTTTCATGTGAGCCCATCGGTAAAGTCCGAGTGGACGTGTTATTCGGTACAAGAGATAACTGCAGAGCAGAAAACTTAGAATTTGAAGTGGTGGATCTGGAAAGTTGTTATCATGCTCTACTCGGACGGCCCGCACTGGCCAAATTCATGAGCAAAGTCATATAAGTTATCTAAAGATGAAGTTACCGGACCACGAGGGTGATAACGATTCGGGGATTACAAGAAGTCAATGGAGTGTGCTTCAGCCGGGTCAAATTTGGCCGAGTCATTGGTTATAGCAAGAGAAAAGAAAAGGATTCAAGAGGTAGCAGCCCTCGCTCGCCAGTAATGAGGTATTAGCTAGACAAACCATAAGAAGAGCAAAAGCCTATACGATCATAAACAATGAGTTATATAAGAGAAGCGTCACAAACGTATTGCAGAAGTGCGTAAGTTCCACAGAAGGTCAGGAAATCCTTCTAGACATACACCAAGGAGAATGTGGGCACCATTCCTCATCTCGCGCTTTAGTAGCCAAGGCATTTAGGCATGGATTTTACTGGCCAACGGCGTTAAAAGAGGCAAAAGAATTAGTTAAGAAATGCAATGGGTGTCAGAGATACTACATATGTCGTCGGCCGAGTTAAAAACAATACCCATCACTTGGCCATTTTCTGTATGGGGTTTAGATATGGTGGGACCATTCAAGCCGGCGCGAGGAGGAATGACCCAAATGTTGGTTATGGTAGACAAGTTCACAAAATGGATTGAAGTAAAACCGATTAAAAAGTGTGATGGGCACACAATGGTGAAATTTCTCAAGGATATCAGCTTGAGATACGGGTACCCGCATAGTATTATTACGGATAATGGCACAAACTTTGCAGAAGGAGCCTTCGCTAGATTTTGCCGAGAGAAGCACATAAGACTAGATATTGCCTCTGTGGCTCACCCAGCATCCAATGGACAAGTGGAAAGGTCTAATGGACTGTGCTCGTGAATAAAACCACGACTTGTTGAACCTTTGCAAAGGTCGGCAGGTGTTGGATCGAAGAAATCCCAGCCGTGTTATGGAGCCTCCGGACTACTCAATAGAAGATCAAGCTACACTCCATTTTCTTTTGTGGTGTAGAGAGGCGTACTTCCCACGACCGTATATAATATATGACTGCCAAGATTGCACACAAGAACAACCTCAAGACAAATGAGATAGCTACAGATGATGACGGTAGTGGAAGAAGAAGAAGCCCGGACAGAGTTGATTATCATCTATGGCTTATTATCACTTGCGACGGTGATACAATACAAGAAGAAAGTGAATCCAGAAGAAGGAGATTTGTCCTCGACTGAATCCCGGCAAGAAGCTAGTACACAAATTGAAATTGGCAAGGAAGGACCGCTTATGAGAAAAGCACGCATAACGCAGCATATTATTTCTAATCGATGCAGAGCGCAAAAGCTGTTAAGAAACGGGTTACTCGAATGTGGCTTTACTTCGGCCATTCTACTCGTAGCATTATATCTCAAAGTCAAAATCCAACGATGTATTTGAACTTCGGCACCCAGAGCAGTTACTCGGGAACTGCCTTAGGTTATATTTATTTCATATTATGTATTCGAACCTCGGCGCCCAGAGCAGTTACTCGGGGACTGCCATATGTTATATTAATTCGTGTTATGTGTTTGGACCTCGGCACCCAGAGCAGTTACTCGGGGACTGCCATATGTTATATTAATTCGGGTTATGTGTTTGGACCTCGGCACCCAGAGCAGTTACTCGGGGACTGCCATATGTTATATTATTTCGTGTTATGTGTTTGGACCTCGGCACCCAGAGCAATGACTCGGGGACTGCCATATGTTATATTTATTTCGCGTTATGTGCTTGAACCTTGGCGCCTAGAGCAGTTACTCGGGGACTGCCATATGTTGTATTTATTTCATGTTACGAATATGAACCTCGGTGCCCAGAGCAGTGACTCGGGGACTATCATATGATATATCAATTTCGTGTTGATACCTAAACCTCGACATCTAAAGCAACGACTCGGGGACTACCGTATGCTACCTCAAACTTATGCTGAACGCACTCATACCAGTTTTATACTACCTCTGAAATTTGATTTACATATGAAAGTTTCGGACAATAAACAACGATCCAGCGATTGCTACATACTTCCACAACGAAGTAGTTAACTTATGTTCAGAACAGATCAATATCATAGGTATTCAGCGCTCATGCCTGGATAAGACCATAAAAAATAACGGCAAAGTTAAGCCCTAAAAGGTCAAGAAATTAAGGGCCAGCGAAGCAAGAATTCGGATGAGCATCCACTTAACCAAATGTCACAACAGTACATGGCAAAAGAAATTCAAATCATACAGAGAGGTGACAAATTTTTCGCCTACATCATACGCCCAGCATACCAGGGATCGGAAATAACTTAGGCGTTGTTCGTTGGAGAGGCAGCTACTTGCTCAGGTGCGGGGCACTCCGAGGTAGGAGGGACTTCGACTGAGGTTGCCTCGCCCTCCGCTGACCCAGGTGCAACTTCGGCAGAAGTCCGAGGTGGTTCAGGAGCGTCAGTCCGTGCGGTAGAATGCCCGGTACCTTTGGAGGAGGACCGCGCATCGCCGTTGCTGTCCGAGCTTGAGCTGGAGCTATCAGATGTGGCCGAATCATTTTCACCCTCCCCCTGCTCAGCTAAATCATCATCTGAGGCACCCTCAGCCACAACCTCCTGATCCGGGTCTGGGAGAAAACTCGGCCCTTCATTCCAAGTGTGCACGTCGGCGTACTCGACGAGTTGGAACGCCCGAGCTTGCCGAAGAGCAACAAAAGTGGGATCTTCAACCTAGCGGGAGCCAGTGCGCAAATTTCTCAGGATGTCAAGAGAGATGTCTTCATACCATGACATGATAACAGTAAGGGCCATGTCGGCACCAGCACGCCCAGCCGATTCTCTCCAAAGGCTCAACTGCCTCTCAGATGCCATTAGCCTTGTCACCAATAACTTGACTTCGTTGATATCAGGAGTCCCCGAGGTATTTGGCCAGAGTACATGGTAAGCTCGGATAGCGGCCTGCACCAAGTCTCGGCCCATAATTTTCATCGGACCAACTGCGGCACCAACGGCAACCAAGTAATCCTCCATTGAATATTCTGAATCAACGGTAACAGGTTCACCTCGGCGCGCACGAGCTGCAAGAACCGCTTCAGAACTCACGGGCTTGGCCTCGGGGAAATGATCTGCGCAAAGCATGAATGTGTCAAAGGGTAGCAGGGACAAAAAAGAAAAATATAAGTCGGCCATGCCAAGTAGCTTACGATGAATGTAGCTCATCATTATCTGAAGGTCTTTGGCCCAATCAGCCTTACTCTTCTCAAAACGAGCAATTTCCTCGCTCAAACCCCGGGTTTTAAGTTCGGCAGCTTCAAGGAGTTCTTTGTTCTTCTACAGATCCAAAGTCAGCCGATTCTTTTCCTCGGAAAATTCTTGGTCGACCTTCTCTAGTTCGGATTTCTGAGAGAGCTTAAGGGTATCCACCTCGGATCGCAGGCGAGCTATCTCATCATCTTTTTCTTGTAGTTGCGCCGAATGGACTGCATTTTGTTCTAAAAAATGCAGCATCACGTCAGGCATGGGCATGCAATCTTGATGTGACACTGCGAAGTCTTGCAACTCGGCTTTACCATAGCCAAACGAAATAAGGAACCTTAGCATATATATTAAAAAGGAGAAGGAGTAAAATAGAAAGGAAACTAACCTTCCAGGTTCTTGATCTTCTTTTCAAGGCGAATATTGAGGTTATTAATGTTACCTATTCAACAAGAAGTAAGCCGGCATTCCGGGGACGAATACATGAGAACGTTGGGAATAAGGAAAAGGAACTATCGACATACCAGCCTTCTTCGCCACGGGCAGAACTTTCTCGTACTTCTCTTCCAGCTTGCGGTGCGAAAAAAGTAACCTCTGGAACTCGGCAGTCCGCCGGTCATGTGCAACCTGAGTAATGAGGCAAAATGATAAATCAACGAGTAAAAGCTAAACGAGATCCGAATCAAGCAAAGCTTAATTCGGCTCTAGGTGGCTGGATATTCAAAGCTAAACCAGATCCGAGTCAAGCAGGACTTAACTCAGATCTAGGTGGCTGGATATTCAAAGCTAAATTAGATCCGAATCAAGCAAAGCTTAATTCGGCTCTAGGTGGCTGGATATTCAAAGCTAAACCAGATCCGAGTCAAGCAGGACATAACTCAGATCTAGGTGGCTGGATATTCAAAGCTAAAAACGAGATCCGAGTCAAGTAGGACTTAACTCAGCTCTAGGTGGCTGGATATTCAAAGCTAAACCAGATCCGAGTCAAGCGAGACTTAACTCAGATCTAGGTGGCTGGATATTCAAAACTAAAAACCAGATCCGAGTCAAGCAGGACTTAACTCAGATCTAGGTGGCTGGATATTCAAAGCTAAATACGAGATCCGAGTCAAGTAGGACTTAACTCAGCTCTAGGTGGCTGGATATTCAAAGCTAAACCAGATCCGAGTCAAGCAAGACTTAACTCAGATCTAGGTGGCTGGATATTCAAAGCTAAAAACGAGATCCGAGTCAAGTAGGACTTAACTCAGATCTAGGTGGCTGGATATTCAAAGCTAAAAACGAGATCCGAGTCAAGTAGGACTTAACTCGGATCTAGGTGGCTGGATATTCAAAGCTAAACCAAGTCCGAATCACACAACTAAACTCGGACCTAGATGGCCGGATTAACGAACCTTAGAAATAAATTTAAGTCAAACTTCCAAGTATACAACAAGTTATTTCCTTGCAAGTTTCGGGGACTAGAGCATATGGTAACATCTGAGGAATAATTTAAGACTCAGAGAAACGATAATTACCTCATTCATCTTGTTGGTATCAACGATGAACTTGGCAGCATGATCAAAGCGACGGCGATGAGAAAAGCTGAAAGGGCTGGTTCATAGGGTTACCCTCAAACTGATCAGCAGCATTCCAATTATTGGCGTACTCAACCAGTGCTCCAAGGCTGTTCCCACTAGCTGTCCGAGTTAAAACTTTACCACGGGCAGGCTGTTCAACCACGGCAGTCGCAGGGCTCTTATGAAGAGCAAGCTGGGTGCCGACGGCCGAGGTAACGGGGACTTTGGCAGGCGTAGCTCCCTTACGCAGCACGTCAGCAATACTCAGCTGAGAAGAGCCGGCAAGACCTTTCTGAGAAGAAGAAGTCTTGGCGGCAATAGCTTTTTTCGCCTTAGAAGAGGCATCGGGAAGTGGCCACGGAAGTGGGGACGGTGTCCTTAGGAGCGATGGAGGTTAAGGTCGCGAGGGCGCCGTGATAACGACCTTTCGCCGAGAGTCGGGATGGCCGTAGAAAGCAGTAGGGGTAGATGGAGGCTCGATGCAGCGGGGCCCATAGAAGGGGCGGATGGTTCGACGAAAACTTCGGAGGGCCGGTTCGAATCCAGGTCAATAGAAGGGCTCTCAGGAACGTCGCGACGAACGGGCGACGTATTCGGAGCTGGAGGAGAAGCAGGACGAATAGGACTAGGAATCCTGGTATCATCAGCGGGAGGAGGAGATGGCGGCCGAGTCGGACGGCTAGTCATACTAGGACCGCCGGGTTTAACAGAAAGAGGAGCACTGCAAAAATAAGAAAGAAGATTCGTCAGTATGAGAAATAGAAAGAGAGAAACAAGAAATATAGGCAAAAAGGAACTTACCCGGCGACCACAGGCATAGTCTTGCGCCTGGGAGGGTTCGGAGCGGATTTCTTCATTCGTTTCTTAGGAACCGCCTCCGAGGCACTAGCAGGAGCCCCACGTTTCCCCGAGGTAACGGGAGGTCGAGAAGCAATAGGCTCGGCGTCGTGAACCTGACCGGCCGGATTAGCTGGGAAAGTAGAAGCCGGAAATGCATAAGAAATAGGCATGGCGGCAACTACCTCAAGAATTTGGACCTCGTCCGAATCACCTTCCTCCTCGTGCGCTGAAGTCTTGCCGCGAGCTCGAGCCGGGGCAGGATCCGACTTAGGGACGAACTCCTCGGAGTCCGGCTCACCAGTATCTGGGGTACTCATGTCCGTGGGCCAAGGGAGCTGCAGAACTTCGGCGTCCTCGTTTTTCTGCTCTGCGAACCTCTGCGAGACGAGGAGAAAGAGAATTAGATAAATCAGTTTCTAAAAACAGTGGAATAACAGAGAAATGTTGATTAAGCTCACCTCGGGAGGCGGATGATCGCGGGTGAATGGTTTTAATCCCCAAGACCAATCCTCAGGCATATCAGTCTTGAAGATAGCTCGGATGCGCTTATAAATAAGGTAATTATCCAGCTCCACGGTCGAGACTCGATTAGGGTCAAGGGAACCACTCATGTAGCACAGCTTGTGGGTCCGCTCGAAGGCGATCCGCTACTAATGAAAGTTGCCATCGGTCTTCGCCGCATAACCCGGCCCGGATCAACTCTTTAAGCCGAATCTCAAGGCCTCGGCCAAGGCGTGAGTTTTCCTCGGATTATAGAGCCATTCACTTTAGAAGGTGGGCCAATGGAGAATGGAGGGGCGAATCTTGTCTTCCGCCTCTGTTCTTGGCGAGAAGAATGATTTGTGCCACTTCTTGCACGACTCCAACCCGGTGACGAGGGAACACGGATTTCCTCCGAGGTGTGATAGACGCCCACATTGGGTGAGCAACTTCTCGGAAGGTGCGAGATTTTTCAGGACAACGTTGGGCGGATCTGGAAGAACTTGACCCGGACATGCCTTTGATGGCCACAAGCCGAAGTATCCCTCCGAAGCGGAGATGAAAGCAGAAAGAGAAGCTATGGCGTTCGCAGGAAGATGATGCGGCTGAAGGCCGAAGTAATCGAGGAATTATCTAGCGAAATCACTAAGAGGGAGACCGAAGCCGCGGGCGAAGTGAGACATGAAAACCACATACTCGCCCTCTCTGATATCTGGAGAGGATTCGCTGTCGGGTAAACGGCAAGAAACCTCGGAAGGAATTCTTCGAGTCCGGATGAGCCATTCAATCTCACGGCGTGTGACTGAAGAACCCTGCCACGAGCCTCTCTCGGGCCCGGAGCCAGCGTCGTCGTCCTCAACAAGAGCGCCGCTAAAAGAACTAGACATAGGTGCGCCGGAAAGATCGCCGGAGGAAAGACTGGCGGCGGAGGGGAGTTTAGAGCTGCAAGGCCCCGTCGGAGCTTTGCACGAAAACAATGGCGAAGAAACAGAGGAACCGTTGCCCGAGCACGAAATCGGAGCAGATGAATCTAGGGAAAGATTAGGGCAAGACGACCAGAGAGGACTCACCGGCGACGGAGCCAACGCCATGAGCGGGCAAGAAAGCGAGCAATGGCGGAATCTTCACCGGTGGAGGCTCTGACTGGCGAGCGGCGGCGGAACTGCAAGAGAACGCGTCGGCGAAAGGAAGGAGAAGAACGGAGGCGAGCGATAAGGGGAAAAGTGAATCCCACGAACGCAGTCCTCCTCTTTATAATCGAGCCACGAACAGGGAAGTGGGATCGTGGGTGTGGCGGTTGTCCGTGTAGATCGTGGGTGCAGCACGAACGCACGACGGTGAGTGGAGCCACACCAACGGCCACACACGAAGAAAGATCGTTACAATCCCCAAGGGGAACGGCACCCGAGGCGTCGCAGCGGCGGCGCAGCAGGTACAAAGTTCACTGTAGCTTGTCAGTAAGCACTGTAGAGGGACCTAAAAACTAGAAGAACAATGATGGGGATGACACATAGGACATGGCGTATGAGAGAAGGAATGAGGAAACCTCGGAGGAAGGTATAACTCGGAAACAAAACTGAAGAATATGATGAAGCTGATATGACCCGGCCAAAGCTATCGACAGGGCCACACCAGCTTCGGGTACTAATGTCGGGGGGTTGACCTCAGGTAGGTCAGAGACGGGGAAAGACAGAGGTACAATCCTGTAGCATCCCAGTTGTCTAACACCTGTAATGCTACATGTTATAATAATAAAATGGGCCTCTTCCAACATATAATTGTTGCATCATCATCGTATCATGCTCATGTCATCATGTCACCTTGCATTTGAGCATCATATAAAACCCTTTCTTGTTTGGTTCTTATCTCATGTGCATGATTAATTGTAGTTGCCTCTTGATTTTGTATTTGGTTCTTAATATATTGTTAAATGCCCAAGTTGAGTTGAGGGCATCTCTCTTATTGACTCCACCACCTTTCTTTCACCACCTTATAATTCCACCATCCAACCAACCTGAGCTTGGCTTTTTGTTGATTTATCTCTAGCTCATGCTGGTTGGTTGGATTCCACCCATAATCTTTGCTTGGCCTTGCCCACCTCTTGGGAATGCATATGAATAATGCCTTGTTAATATTATTGTTTTCCCAAGGATATATGGGCATTAATTATTTTGCATGGGCCATGCAAGTGCCACCTTTTCTAGTGTTGGGTTTTTGCTTGAATTCTAAGTAGCTCATCTTCCTTTGTTTAAATCTTTTGTTGGCTTGTAGTTGTTCTTCACCATATCATCCATCTATCTTCCCCTTTAGCTTAACCTCTATCCCCATCTCCACGCATACACATGTGATCATGTGTGAGCATAAGAACAATCCTATCACCATGTCTCTCTCTCCCTATCTCTCCTTTCTTGTTGATCTTGCTTGGTCTTTTGGAGCAGGCATGATTCAAAGGAACCATCCCCCTCTCCCTCTTGACATCTATCTTAGTCTTTTCTATATCTACCCCATGCCACATAACCTTCCTATCTAAAAACTTTAAACCCCACCCATTCTAATCACAACCAAGGTGCCCCCTCTTGCTCTCCTCCTAGTCAAGCCCCCTTTTCCCAACCTCCTGGTGACAAGGTTCAAGTTTTGGAATCAGTAGATAGTTTGAATTTGTATTAGATTGAAAACAAGCAAATCAAACAAATATAAAAGAGAAAGGAATAAAAAAAAAGGAAAGCGAAGCAGCAGCGACCAGGCAGTCCCGTCACCCAACTTCCCCAACTCGCCTTCCCGGTACCCTCCACTGAAGGCGCTCCTGTTCTTCTTATCCTCCGTCTGTCGTCTGCCCCCTTCTCTCCTCTGCTGACGGAAAGCAAACGGAGCGGTGGCCCCTCGCCGTCGTCAAGAAGACGCGGCACGTGAGCCCTGCCTCTTCTTAGCCAAACCGCGCAGCCATCCCCCTCAACCCTAGCCTCCCCTCTCTGCACCCCGCGCCGCCACCCTCTTCCTTCCCCTTCGCTCTCTGTCCCCAATCCGTCGAAGCCAGCGAAGGAAGCTCCGAGGAGGAGGAGGGGTACCGCTGTCGCCTCGTCGGGACTGCAGCAGGAGGAGCCCGCCCACGAATGCAGCGTCGCCCAGCCGTTCGCGTCAGAGAGTGCCGCCGTCGCTTCGCCGCCATGTTCACCTCTCCCTCGTCTCGCTCGCCGCCACCTCCTCGGTGAGCCGCCGACCCTCCTCCTCCTCAAGCTGGCGCCGCCTCGCATCGGCGCTCTGGCGCGCCGCGCTGCCACAAGACGGTAATGCAGACGAACCCCGAGCGCACCCTCTGTTCTTCGCATCGCCCCGTCCTTTCCAGCCCTCCCCCGTCGATGGACCCTTAACAAAACGTGTAGACGATACATCCCTCTACAGCTTTCATCTTTGCGGCTTCAAGAGATCGGCCTTCGTTTGCTCGCCATCCTCGCCGGAAAGACCCGCCGTCGCCAGGGGACAACGGGCTTCAGAGAGTCGACAGTGCTGCTCATGAGGCACTTTGCAAACCCCCTTTTTTCCGCCGAGCACGCTTGATCCCCTAGCAGCACCCACTTTGTCGCCAGTAGTGTTTTTACCGGAAACCCCCCAGCTTTTCCAGGACCTCGCCCTGCACCCCTCCTCGCTGCGCGTCCTAGCTCACCAGGACTCGCTGACACGTGGGACCGTCGGCTGCTGCAAGACCGCTGCGTCAGCCCGGGTCAGCTAACCCGATAGCAAGTGTTGTCCAGCTCCACCGTGGCCCCTTACGCCTCTGACCCCACCTGTCATACTCCTGGGTAGCCCTAGCCTGAGTAGGAAAAAGCCTCTGTTTTTATTTTCTAAATCAAATAAAAATTTTAGGAAATGAATATTACCAAATAAATTCATAACTAATTAAATATTTCGAATTTGAATTCAAACCTTATATGAAAAATGTTTAGTTTTTGAATTATAATTCAAATCTTTATTCAAATATTTTCAAAAATTAACTTAATTAATTAACCTTTGACTTTGACCCATTTTGACTAAATTTGACTAAAAATAAAATTAAATCCATAATTCCAAATAATACAAATAATATATGTTTTGGAATCAGAAAAATGTGAGAAATTCAAATGTGCCATCCATATTGTCTTTTGCACAATTAAAATTCCAAGTTTATTTAAATTACACCAATTGCCACTAGAATTTAATAATTTAATAACTTTTGTTTTATAATTCCAAATTAAGCAAATGATATGTCTAAAATGATCAGCTCGACGAGACCTTTCTGTTTATGATAGCCATGACTTGAATTGAAGCATGCATCATGTAAATATATAATGTACAGCAACTAATTTGACAATAAAATGTGAATAAAACCCAATAAAAATGTTATCTCTTGTATTCCACACCTCACCCATGCCATGCTACCTTATTGCCATGTAAATTGTGCATCATTCAACATGGCATGATTGTTTGCTTGACGCATTTAATTCAAATGCTTGTGCTCTATATTCATGTTGGCCTTGTTTGTTTGGTTTTTCTCGGATAGACACCGAAGCGGGGTTGTATCAAGAGAACCAGAGCACTACCAGATCCGTCCCTTCAAGCTGAGTTAAGCAAGCACTTCCACATGCTTGCATACATACAGTACCTATTGCCTCTATCTCATTCTTGCATCATTGAGTCGCGATTGCATTAAATTGAATCCCAAGTATGCATAGCCTTTATTTTCAAACCCCACCAAGCTTGTCCCTCCATCCCATGAGCCACTACTACAGGAGTTGTTTGAGCCATGCGAGTCGTAGAACAGCATGTGTAGGGTATCTGAGAGTCTGTTGAATAATGAGGTACCTAAACAACTTAACCTGAGTAGTTCTGGGATAACTAAAGAAAGTGGCACCAGTGAGCAACATCTGCTATTTGGTTTTTCCTGCTCACTTGTGTCCCGTAAGACCCCGAGTACTTGATTCATGTTCCTTGATTTATCGCGCTATCCACATCCGGGAGGTATATGGGACCCCCCTGGGCCAGAGCTTGATTCCGTCATATTTCTTGGGGCCACAAACTAGTTTGAGGTTTTATTTACTATCCTGTACTTATGCCATGCTACTTTCAGTATTTAAATTGTGCGAGGAGCACCTTGTCTGTTAGGTAAGCGGAATGTTTACGCTATCGACACCCAGTTTTCGGGTTCCCGATCGCTTCTGACCATTGTCGCAAACCTTGAGTCCGTCTCGAGCTTGCTTACTTCGCTATGGTAGACTCAAGGGTGGCCCCTGAAATATTTCAATTGTGATTGTTCGTGAAAGCCTCGTTGGGTTTTGATTTGGTTTTTCCGAGGTTGATCGAGCGTGTGTTGCTATTGGTGCACCGTCGGGTAAAACTTTCAAAGCCGTGTCATGGATATGGACGACTTGGAGCAGTTTCTTGATCATAGACAAGCATAACTAAAGTACCGCTTTAATCGACTAAGTAACTTGACTAGTAAATAGAGTAACACTCATGGAATGGTTAATAAAATTGCCACGGATGGGGTTGTTTCGCTTCCTTGTTGGTAAGCAGGGAGGAGGATGGATCTGATGAGATTACCATTATAACTGTTGTTCTTAATTCACGGACATCCATCTATCATTGGTTAGGCGGATGGTTAGCGTTTATCTGTAGAACTGCTAGGGTTTATCTTTCGCTGCAATTGCGTCACCCCAGGTTGTGTCCCCTTTAGAGGCATTAAGACTTGCTGAGTACCCTTGGGGTCTCACACGATAAATTCTTGATTCAGATGGATGGTACCTTCTCGGGACGGATCTTTGGGTGGAAGAAGCCAAGATGTGGGCAACGATCGTTCGTGTAGAGATTCCGGAACGGGATCCGTGAGACCTGTAGTTGGGATGTGCTTATTTCTATGGCATCTTATGCCGATTTGCTTCTTATCCGTACTGGATTTTGTTTGCCGCTTGCATGATACTCGATGTGTGTTGTATGAGGAGTTATCCTAAAATATAGATCTATTTAGGTCATTTGAATCTTCTTGGTATGGCATTGCTATATTCCTTTCTTTCTAGATGGTATGGCTCGATGTACTCTTGTATGGTGGCTTGCGTACATACCCACTTGTGCGTAGTTGATCCTTCGCTGCCACGCCGCCCGCGTGCAGTCCGTTGAGAGGGTAGTGGTTGGGACGTCTAAGGACTACCAAGGAGTGGCTTTTGGGGCCCCACCACTATTTCAACCACTACCACTCATCGGGCTTGTATCTAGGAGCGTAGTTCACCGAGGTAGTTACAAATCCCGTCTAGTTTCCGAAGACGGTCAAGTCGGCGAATCATGAATAATCGGCCGATGTACGAGGCGAGAAGCGTATATATGTATCAAGTAGTTACCCGCCGAGTTACTAAGAGGGTCGGGTTAGCCCAAGTGATCTTGATGCGGTGAAGAACGAGCCGAGTTACGAGGTAAGGTAAGGCCGAGTGATCTGAAGCTTGCAGGAGAAGGAGAAGCCCAAGGTCAAACTATAGCTGCAGGCTAGAAGGAATCGAGCGAATAGCGATAGAGACAAGGATGCACATGTCGGAGGGCGAAGGAGGTCACGGAGGTGACAGTCCACGGAGCCCGAGGCACGCAGGAGGGGGCCACTGGAGCCTTGCTGTCGTTAGAGGCGACAGGGAAAGGAGGCCCGAACTACTATTTTGGGACAAGCATATTCCACGAATATGCTTGCCTCACGACCCTAAGGGCACCCAAGGCACTCCTTTATAAGGGGAGGCTTGGACCCTGAGGTGGGCATCGACTCTTTGAGCACCGTTAGGCTGGGGAGATTCATCTTGTCCCCCTGTGTACAGCTCAAGGAGCATTTGTAACCCATCAAGAGAGAAATAAAGTTCATCACTTTGGCAGCTTGAGTGTAGAAACAGTTGCATCTTCCCTCCCCAGATCCCACTAGCATCCATTGGCCCCATACTTTAGCCTACCCATGGCATCTGCCGTGCCACCACCACGACATAGTGTTTGATGTTTTGTTTGATTTGTGTCTGCAACCTGTTTGATGAAATGGCCGCATGAAATCAAGTTTTGAATTTTGAAATGAATTTTGGTGGGTTTGCTAGATTGGTGCTGGTGAGTCTGCAGATGCTTGGGTTTTGAAAGTTGAGCTTGTTTGAGTGGGTTTTGGAAAAGTGGGATCTTCCCATATGAAGAAGATTCAATTTTGAATTGTCATTTAAACTATGCATTTGAAAGTTTCTGGATGATCACAAAGTGGGCCTTGATACTCTATTATGAGTACATTCAAGGGGTGCAAAGATCCAGAAAAGTTTCTGTTAAGTTTTGAAAGTTTGAGACAGCCAAAGTAGGCATGGGAGTTAAATTGGTCAAAATGATCATTCACTTAATATATTTGTTTTGATTTACTTGTCTTTAGGAAAAGTGTGGGAAATGTTTTAGATGATGTTCCTTTCACCTAAGAAACATTTTACAAGCAATGGATCACACAAACAAGGTGGTTTTTAAAGAAATTCAAAATCCATGCATACACATATACATGCATTCATGAGTTTATTTAGAAAAGTTTTTGTTAACCCTAATCTTGATGATTAGTGTTTGATGATCTAGGTTTGGTATTTTTGTGTGGCATCCCGCAAAACCACTACTAGAAAATCGCGTTGTTTTGTGCATTGCATCGCCATCATCTTGCATTGTTTGTCTGCATTATTTCGAAAAGCCTAGTTCTGTTTGTACAAACACCCCTCTTTACTTCAAAGGCAAAACCCCGAGTGTATCGGATATTTTATTTCCCTAAAAACTAATTGCAAAGTGGCCTTGTTTTAAAATAAACAACACCAAAACAAACACACATTCTAAACAGCCCCCCCTAAATCCGTGTCCCACCAAATCCTATCCTACCCACCTCTCACAGCTCGCCACCTCACCCTCTCACCCATTTCCTACCCACCTGCCACCTCACCGATCCATCAGCCCCCTCCCCCTCTCTTTTCACCCACAGCCTCTCTACCCCTCCCACTTCCAACCGGACCACACCTCCTGGGTCAACCCCACCCGTCAGTCCCACCTCTCTCCATTCAACCCCCAACCCACTCAGCGACCCCCCTCACCCTCTCTCTCCTCCCCGGGTCCCACCAGCGCCCCCACACGCCCCACCCGCGCGCCCCACGCGGTCCGCTGCGGCCCACCCGCGTGGACCCCGCACCCGGTCCCACCCCTGGCCCCGCGTGCCCCCTCGCTCTCTCCCTCTCTCTCCCTTCTCTTTCTCTCCCACCACCGACGCTCCTGCCCCTTCTCCCCCGCCGCTCCTCCCGGCCTCGCTCGCCACCGCCTCCCCTTCTCCCCGCGCTCCTCGGCCTCGCTCCGCCACGCTCGCCGCCCTTCCCCTTCTTCCCCACGGCAAGCCGCCACCATGTGCTCCTCGCCTCCGGCCGCCCTGCCCGACTCGTCCTCCGCCGCTCTCCTCCGGCACCGCCTAGCTCGCCCCGCCTCCCCCGCGTCACCTCCCCGCTGTCTTCACCTCGTCTCGCCCTTGGAGCCCCCTCGCCTCAGGCCCCCAAGGCGCTCGCCCGCCGCGCCCTCGACCTCACTTTGCCAGCCCGGCGCATCCGCCCTCCTCCGGAAGCCTGCCGCCCTTCTCCTCGCCATGGCCTCACAAACTGCACCGCTGCCCCTGCACCCTCCGCCCGCTTCGCCCGCTGACATCACCTCCGACGTCCTCCGGCCATGGCCTGTGGCGCCGCCGACCTCGAGCTTTGGCACCGCACCTGGCCGGCGTCGGCCTCGCTCTCTGGCCAGCGCCGCCGCCGCTCCCTGGAAGCCCCGGCCGCCGGCTCCTCGACCCCCTCGCACGAGTAACCTCCGACCGCCGCTACCGTCCCCGGCGAGCCTCGTCCCCGCCCTCCACCGTGGAACGCCCCTGTCGGTGCTCGTCCCGGCCAGCAACCGCCGTCGGTGTCGGCCGCCCTGCGCGGCACCGCGTCGCCGGAGCCCCGCCATAAGTTCTGCCGCACACATGGTTGCTCCGGGGACTCAAGTCAACCCCAAGATCTTCGACAGGCCCCAAGCCACGATCCTGGAACCAAAGCGCGGGTCCAAGACCACAAGACCTCCTTCATGGGCATCCGAATACCCCGACCCATGGAAACCGTCGAACCCTGAATCCAGATCCGAAGACCGAACCTCGGGAAAACCCCCGGAACGACAAGATCGCCCACACGGACTTGAGTACCCTGAATGCCTTCGACACGGAGCACCGAGGATGCCTTCATGGGATCGCCAAGACCCACCAGCGCCAAACCCAAGACCGAGATCGTCACCCGGAAACTCCGACATGGAACACCAAGATCTCGTTCACGGTAACCCCCGATGCTTTCGACACGGATGCCATGATCTTCGTCACGGACGCCAAGACCCCGAACCCGAAGACCACATGTGCGACAAGTACTCCTCGGATACGATGCTCGAGAACACGGATGGTACGGACATCGACGCGGAGCGCCAGGTTCTTCCTCCCGGACGCCAAGACCGACCTGATGCGCGGGCCCGATAAGATCTACATCGTCTAGGGCGAGTCCGATGCGCCCCGACGCCGCACCAAATCCTGCTCCCCAGATGCGACAAGACCTACCTCTGTTATCCGAGATCGATCCCGTTGAACCCCGAGTCCGACCCCGAACCCCCCGGAACCCCAAGATCGCCGAGACCCAATGTGTGACCCTTATCCGAACCCATGTTTTTATAAATGCTAAACATAAAACCTGTTGCATATTAAATTGCCATACTTGCATGCATATTTGTGTGGTTTGGGGGCCTTATGCCGATTCACCTAATTAAATATGGGGCCCATATGCGGGCAAATCTAGTCTTATATTGGCCTCATTTAAATTGTGTAGCGAACCGATGATATAATCTTGTCTTGTTAAGACAACATTTGAATTGCGGGGTACGTAAACAACTTGAACCACCTAATTTAATTGTCGGGACCCCGGTTCCGCTTAATCTGGCCTAATTGCATCGCACTTCTGCCATGTCATACATCATACATGCATCATGCCGGTCTTCTGCCGTTGTATTAAATAGTGCATCCGGTGTTTCTTCTAGTGTTTTGCTTCTTCGCGGATTGGGCCGTTGAGTTGATGTGAGCTTCGCCCCGATCTTCGGTTGAACCTTCGACAATGTTTTCAGGCGAGCATCTCCCCCTTTCTACCTATCTTACTTTTATAGTATTTATTCCCTCCTGTTGATATATTGCTACCTGTGTTGCGCTGCTCTAGTGTTTCGTACCCGTGATATCCCTTGCAGCCTTATATTGCCTTGGACACATCCTATTACCTGTTGTTTGGTAGATAGTTGGACTTGCGCGTCGTAGTCACTTGCTCAAGTGCTGTTGCGTGTCGGCAAGTGCCACAGTTGTTGGTGTATTGCCGCATGTTGATGTTGGAGATGATCATGGCTTTACTTATCGTTCACTTTAATTCCTGTTTAACAACTAAAATTGAAGTAAGTAAGCAGAGGCATCGGTGGGTGATAGATAATATTTGGTTTCCGACCGCCCACTTGTGTCGTGGGACCACGAGTACTTGATACATTCGTTGATTTATCGCACTATCCACATCCGGAGGATTATGGGAACCCCGAGCGAGCTTGATTCATCTTATTTCTTGGGGCCACAACTAGTTTGAGGTTTTATTTACTATCCTGTACTTATGCCATGCTACTACGTATTCGATTGTGCGAGGAGCACATTTATCTTGTTAGGATCGGGACACGTTTTCGGTGTCGACAAGCCCGATTTGGGTTCCCGATCGTTCTCACGGCCGTCCACCCAAACCTCGGGTCCATCTCAAGTCAGCTAGCTTCGTGGTGTACTCAAGGGTGGCCCCTGAAATAATTCTGAATCTGTGATTGCTTTGTCGTGAAGGCCTCGTTGGGTTTTGATTTGGTTTTCGAGGTTGATCGAGTGTGTTGCTATTTGTGCACCCAGGGTTAAAACTTTCTGAAAGCCGTGTCCGCGGTTATGGACGACTTGGAGCACAGTATCTCGATCATAGACAACTATAACTAAAGTAGTGCTATAAATTTGACTCTATAATGACTAGTAATCAGCTTCACTATAATGGAATGGCTAAATAATACTGCCCACAATTGCTTGTTTGGTTTGTCGCTTGCGACAGTTGTATCTGACTAGTAAGTATTGCAACTACAATTGAATGGCTAAATAAAAGTACCAACAACTGCTGGGTTTTGGGATATTCCATGCTAATTGTATCTGACTAGTAATTGTTGCAACTACAACGGAATGGTTAACTAAAATTGCCCACTGCTTATTATATCAGGATGACTATCTAAATTTGACTAGTAATCGCCGTCACTATAACGGAATGAGTAAAACTGCCAACGGTGTGAGTTCCTCGGTTGACTTCCTCGTTTGGTCTCGAGGGGGAAACACCAGGATGGGTTTGTCTGATGGTAGAGTCAGGTTGGTTCCGAATAAGTCTTTCTTATCCCTCTCTGATAGCCGCCAGTTGTATCGAGTCTCTATAGGTTGTTTAGTGCATGCTGCGCTGCCGCTTCAGTCCACCATACCTATGTAGGCGAGGACCGCCGAATTCTAGCCTCGTCGTGTACTGGCCTCGATCTTGGACTCCTCTTTTTCCTTTGCCCTTTGTCGGCACCCCTTTTGTTTAAGCAGGTTTTGAGATCGACGTCGTTAGCAGGGTTACCCTTTCGGTTTGGCCTGGGCAGGGTTATGGACGCCATTGGTTATTCTTCAGGGCTCTTAGCCCCATTTGCATCTTGTCCGTAGCTAGACGCTCTCTCGTTTTCAAGGTGATTTGGGTCTTTGTATATTATATCTGTAATCTTGACTCGTGGAGTCGTGTTGTATATATATCTGTTCTATGGGTCCCATCGAGGACTGTTGTGTAATGTTATTACTTCGTTTTCCACCCGCATGCAAGTGCCTGGTGGGCACCTTTGAATCGTTTCTATGCGGGTTTGGCGGGTTTCGCTAAAACTTGCATAGGTCCGATTCTGAGGGTGTTACAGAGTGGTATCAGAGCCCAGCAGTTGCGATACCCCACAAGTCCAGCCTGTAGGATAACCTAGCTAACGGCCTAAGTAGAGTGTCAAAACTATTTTTGCAAAATCGGTTGGATAGTTCTGATTAGGTCTGATTTTAATCCTTACCCCTCTGCTGCTCTCCTCTCACCCCTGCGTGTTTTGAATCCTCTCTCTTCTCTCTCTTTGAGTCCAGGATTTCTCGCGGTTGGGTTTCCGTCGTACCTTCGGGGTTTCGCTTTCTCCCTTTTACAACGGAGGTGCTACGATCATCAAATCTGGAACTTGTCTGTTGTACCCTTCATCCAATCTTTTGTTCTTGAACTCTTTATCTATATGTGTTCCTTGCTGGATATCCGTGTCGTTGAAAAACATATGAGAAGGACGAGCATTGGTGAAGTTGGAGTATACCTTGAGCATGTGTTGTTCATGCCAATGGAACCATCGCGGAACCTAATCATTGTGTCTTTCGTATGATTCCTGTTGTATCTTCCGGTGTTTTCCGATGTGATGACCTCATCTACATCAGGTCCAACGCAGAGCTGGCATCATCCCTTTGTTCCGAATACCGCTTGTGAAGATCTTCATTCTAAAATCTCGAGAGTTGAGTTGCCTGATTTTCCTATTCATGTATAGAGTTGATAGTTTGGGTACGGGATGGATTGATCACCCTACCCGACTCTTACTGTTCACTCTGTACATCGAACTGGTGGATCAATGTAACTTTTCCTCTTCTAATGGAAGTTAGAGGTGGCATTATCGTTTGATACCTCTACCTTCGTCCTTGTTTCTCCGGAGTGTCTCTCGATGATCAGGAACAACGACCTCTTGTTAGTGGTGTCGCGAGGATCTATACGAAGCGAGAAGATGCAGATCACCGACCTTCTTTCCGGTACCATGAGGCGGATCTCGAGGGCGAGATCCATTGTTAGTGGTGTCGAATTGTGGCATCCCGCAAAACCACTACTAGAAAATCGCGTTGTTTTGTGCATTGCATCGCCATCATCTTGCATTGTTTGTCTGCATTATTTCGAAAAGCCTAGTTCTGTTTGTACAAACACCCCTCTGTATTTCAAAGGCAAAACCCCGAGTGTATCGGATATTTTATTTCCCTAAAAACTAATTGCAAAGTGGCCTTGTTTTAAAATAAACAACACCAAAACAAACACACATTCTAAACAGCCCCCCCTAAATCCTAGTCCCACCAAATCCTATCCTACCCACCTCTCACAGCTCGCCACCTCACCCTCTCACCCATTTCCTACCCACCTGCCACCTCACCGATCCATCAGCCCCCTCCCCCTCTCTTTTCACCCACAGCCTCTCTACCCCTCCCACTTCCAACCGGACCCCACCTCCTGGGTCAACCCCACCCGTCAGTCCCACCTCTCTCCATTCAACCCCCAACCCACTCAGCTACCCCTCTCTCTCCCCAGGTCCCACCACGCCCCCGCCCACCGCGCGCCCAGCCCACCCGCGTGGACCCCGCACCCGGTCCCACCCCTGGCCCCGCGTGCCCCCTCGCTCTCTCCCTCTCTCCTCTCTCTCCCTTCTCTTTCTCTCCCACCACCGACGCTCCTGCCGCCCCTTCTCCCCCGCCGCTCCTCCCGGCCTCGCTCCGGCCACCGCTCTGCGCCCTTCTCCCCGCGCTCCTCCGGCCTCGCTCCGACCACTCGCCGCCCTTCCCTTCTCCCCGGCCAAGCCGCCACAGTGTGCTCCTCCGCCCGCCTCCGTCAGGCCGTCCTCCTCCGCTCTCCTCCGGCGCCTAGCTTCGCCCGCCTTCCCGCGTCACCTCCCCGCCGTCTTCACCTCGTCTCGCCCTTGAGCCCCCCGCCTCGAGGCCCCCCGGCCTTCGCCAGCGCCTGCGACCTCCGCTGAGCCGCGGCGTGAGCCGCCTCGCCCTCCGGGCGAGCCTGCCGCCCTTCTCCTCGCCCGCCCGGCCTCGTCAACCGTGCACCACCGCCTGACCTCGCCCCTCCGCCCGCCCGAGCCATCACCTCGGCGCGTCCTCGGCCGCCCGTCGTGGCCAGTCTTGCGCCGACTCGAGCTTTGGCACTGCGTCGGCCTCGCTCTCGGCCCGCCGCTCCTCGAAGCCACGGCTCCTCGCCCTCGCCACGAGTAACCTCCGACCGCTACCGTCCCGCGAGCCTCGTCCCGCCCTCCACCGTGGAACGCATACAGCCGGTGCTTGTCCCGACCAGCAACCGCGTCGGTGTCGGCCGCCTCTGCGGCACGCGTCGCCGAGCCCCGCCATAAGTTACTGCACACATGGTTGCTCGGGACTCAAGTCAACCCAAGATCTTGACGGGCCCAAGCCACGATCCTGGAACCAAAGCGCGGGTCCAAGACCACAAGACCTCCTTCATGGGCATCCGAAGACCCTGACCCATGGAAACCGTCGAACCCTGAATCCAGATCCGAAGACCGAACCTCGGGAAAACCCCCGGAACGACAAGATCGCCCACACGGACTTGAGTACCCCGAATGCCTTCGACACGGAGCACCGAGGATGCCTTCATGGGATCGCCAAGACCCACCGGCGCCAAACCCAAGACCAACATCGTCACCCGGAAACTCCGACATGGAACACCAAGATCTCGTTCACGGTAACCCCCGATGCTTTCGACACGGATGCCATGATCTTCGTCACGGACGCCAACACCCCGAACCCGAAGACCACATGTGCGACAAGTACTCCTCGGATGCGATGCTCGAGAACACGGACGGTACGGACATCGACGCGGAGCGCCAGGTTCTTCCTCCCGGACGCCAAGACCGACCTGATGCGCGGGCCCGATAAGATCGACATCGTCCAGGGCGAGTCCGATGCGCCCCGACGCCGCACCAAATCCTGCTCCCCAGATGCGACAAGACCTACCTCTGTTATCCGAGACTGATCCCGTCGAACCCCGAGTCCGACCCCGAACCCCCCGGAACCCCAAGATCGCCGAGACCCAATGTGTGACCCTTATCCGAACCCCTGTTTTTATAAATGCTAAACATAAAACCTGTTGCATATTAAATTGCCATACTTGCATGCATATTTGTGTGGTTTGGGGGCCTTATGCCGATTCACCTAATTAAATATGGGGCCCATATGCGGGCAAATCTAGTCTTATATTGGCCTCATTTAAATTGTGTAGCGAACCGATGATATAATCTTGTCTTGTTAAGACAACATTTGAATTGCGGGGTACCTAAACAACTTGAACTACCTAATTAATTGTCGGGACCCCGGTTCCGCTTAATCTGGCCTAATTGCATCGCACTTCTGCCATGTCATACATCATACATGCATCATGCCGGTCTTCTGCCGTTGTATTAAATAGTGCATCCGGTGTTTCTTCTAGTGTTTTGCTTCTTCGCGGATTGGGCCGTTGAGTTGATGTGAGCTTCGCCCCGATCTTCGGTTGAACCTTCGACAATGTTTTCAGGCGAGCATCTCCCCCTTTCTACCTATCTTACTTTTATAGTATTTATTCCCTCCTATTGATATATTGCTACCTGTGTTGCGCTGCTCTAGTGTTTCGTACCCGTGATATCCCTTGCAGGCTTATATTGCCTTGGACACATCCTATTACCTGTTGTTTGGTAGATAGTTGGACTTGCGCGTCGTAGTCGCTTGCTCAAGTGATGTTGCGTGTCGACAAGTGCCACAGTTGTTGGTGTATTGGCGCATGTTGATGTTGGAGATGATCATGGCTTTACTTATCGTTCACTTTAATTCCTGTTTAACAACAAAAATTGAAGTAACTAAGCAGAGGCATCGGTGGGTGATAGATAATATTTGGTTTCCGACCGCCCACTTGTGTCCCGTAGGACCCCGAGTACTTGATACCTGTTCCTTGATTTATCGCGCTATCCACATCCGGGAGGATTATGGGACCCCCCTGAGCCATAGCTTGATTCAGTCTTATTTCTTGGGGCCACAACTAGTTTGAGGTTTTATTTACTATCCTGTACTTATGCCATGCTACTACTGTATTTACGATTGTGCGAGGAGCACACTGTACTGTTTAGGATCGGGACACGTTTTCGCGGTGTCGACAAGCCCAGTTTTGGGTTCCCAGTCGTTCTGACGTCCACCCAAACCTCGGGTCCGTCTCAAGTCGGCTAGCTTCGCTATGGTGTACTCAAGGGTGGCCCCGAAATAATTCTGAATCCTGTGATTGCTTTGTCGTGAAGGCCTCGTTGGGTTTTGATTTGGTTTTTCCGAGGTTGATCGAGTGTGTGTTGCTATTTGTGCACCCCGGCCGGGTTAAAACTTTCTGAAAGCCATGTCCGCGGTTATGGACGACTTGGAGCACAGTGTCTCGATCATAGACAACTATAACTAAAGTAGTGCTATAAATTTGACTCTATAATGACTAGTAATCAGCTTCACTATAATGGAATGGCTAAATAATACTGCCCACAATTGCTTGTTTGGTTTGTCGCTTGCGACAGTTGTATCTGACTAGTAAGTATTGCAACTACAATGGAATGGCTAAATAAAAGTACCAACAACTGCTGGTTTTTGGGATATTCCATGCTAATTGTATCTGACTAGTAATTGTTGCAACTACAACGGAATGGTTAACTAAAATTGCCCACTGCTTATTATATCAGGATGACTATCTAAATTTGACTAGTAATCGCCGCCACTATAACGGAATGAGTAAAACTGCCAACGGTGTGAGTTCCTCGGTTGACTTCCTCGTTTGGTCTCGAGGGGGAAACACCAGGATGGGTTTGTCTGATGGTAGAGTCAGGTTGGTTCCGAATAAGTCTTTCTTATCCCTCTCTGATAGCCGCCAGTTGTATCGAGTCTCTATAGGTTGTTTAGTGCATGTTGCGCTGCCGCTTCAGTCCACCATTCCTATGTAGGCGAGGACTGCCGAATTCTAGCCTCGCCGTGTATTGGCCTTAGTACTGACGCTCCTCTTTTTCCTTTGCCCTTTGTCGGCACCCCTTTTGTTTAAGAAGGTTTTGAGATCGACGTCGTTAGCAGGGTTACCCTTCCGGTTTGGCCTGGGCAAGGTTATGGACGCCATTGGTTATTCTTCAGGGCTCTTAGCCCCATTTGCATCTTGTCCGTAGCTGGACGCTCTCTCGTTTTCAAGGTGATTTGGGTCTTTGTATATTATATCTGTAATCTTGACTCGTGGAGTCGTGTTGTATATATATATATATCTGTTCTGTGGGTCCCATCGAGGACTGTTGTGTAATGTTATTACTTCGTTTTCCACCCGCACGCAAGTGCCTGGTGGGCACCTTTGAATCGTTTCTATGCGGGTTTGGCGGGTTTCGCTAAAACTTGCATAGGTCCGATTCTGAGGGTGTTACATTTTGGGATGTTACAAACCTTCCCCCCTTAAACAAAATCTCGTCCCGAGATTTGAAAAAGGACGAAAAGATTACCTAGGATTTGAAGAGGTCGGGAAACTCCGTCCTGATGTGATCTTCGCGTACCCAGGTAGCTTCCTCTTCTGTGTGGTTGCTCCACTGAATATTGAGAAACTTGATGCTTCGGGTTCTGGTAGTTCGAAAGGCTTCTTCCAATATACGGATGGGTACTTCGGGATAGGTTAGGTCATCGTTGATCTCTATGGTCCGATGATCAATATTCTTGAACACTTCGGTCTTCTCGGGGACTTCGAGACACTTGCGAAGTAACGAGATATGGAACACATTGTGCACAGCTGACATCTCTTCTGGTAGTTCCAGTTGATACGATACTTCTCCTCGACGGTTCAAAATTTTGAAAGGTACGATATATCTGGGGGCTAACTTTCCCTTGAGTTGGAAACGCTGCATTCCCTTCAATGGCGACACTTTCAGATAAACAAAATCTCCTATGTTGAAGGCGAGGTCTCGATGTCTCTTGTCGGCGTAACTCTTCTGTCGGGATTGGGCTGTCTTGAGGTGCTCACGAATCTTGTGAACCTTCTCTTCTACTTCTCGTAGGATGTCGGGTCCAAAAATCTGACTCTCTCCTACTTCCGACCAGTTCAAAGGGGTGCGGCACTTTCTTCCGTACATGAATTCAAATGGGGCCATTTGCAAACTGGCTTGGTAACTGTTGTTGTATGAAAATTCTGCAAACGGCAGACAGTCTTCCCACTTGGATCCATATTCTAGCACACATGCTCTAAGCATATCTTCGAGTATTTGATTTACTTGCTCCGTTTGTCCATCGGTCTGAGGGTGATACGCGATACTGAAATCTAGGCGGGTTCCTAAACCTTCTTGGACTTTCTTCCAGAATCTCGAGGTAAACTGAGTTCCTCGATCCGATACTATGTTCTTGGGGACTCCGTGCAAACTAACTATTCTAGCGATGTACAACTCCGCTAGCTTCGAACTCTGATAGGTGGTTTTGACGGGCAAGAAATGGGCGACTTTGAACAATCTGTCCACTATGACCCAAATAGAGTCATTTCCCCTACTAGAAGTAGGTAGTCTAGTCATAAAGTCCATTCTTACAGAATCCCATTTCCATTCCGGAATTTGCAGAGGTTGCAAAAATCCAACGGGTCTTTGATGTCCGACCTTGACTCGCTGACATATATCACATTTAGCGATATAGCTTCCGATTTCTCTCTTCATCTTATGCCACCAAAATTGCTCTTCAAATCTTGATACATCTTCGTTCCTCCGGGATGGATAGAATAAAGAGTATCATGAGCCTCCTTCAAGATAACTTCGTTTAACTCAGAATCTGATGGTACACAAAGGCGTCCTTTGTACCACAGAACTCCTTCTTCGTCCTCGGTGAATCCGGGTACTTTGCCTGTACCGATACGACGCTTGATTCCGTCGATACTGGCATTTACTTTCTGCGCCTCTTTAATCTGACTGATCAAAGTGGGCTGAAGTTCTATGCTAGCCAAAAATCCTTCACTTACTAATTCTATTAGAAAATCTTCCATCTCTTTGTGCAAACTTGGTTGCTCCTTCAAAATCATGGAGTTCAAGTGGGACGGCAATCTACTAAGGGCATCAGCTACCACGTTGGCTTTACCAGGGTGATAGTGAATGTCCAGGTCGTAATCCTTGATTAGCTCAATCCATCTTCTCTGCCTCATATTCATCTCCTTCTGAATGAATATATACTTTAGGCTCTTGTGATCTGAATAAATCTCACAACGGTTTCCCATCAGGTAGTGTCTCTATGTCTTCAGGGCTAGAACTACGGCTGCGAGTTCGAGGTCATGGGTTGGGTAATTTTGCTCATGTTGCTTCAATTGTCGAGATAGATAAGATATAACTTTGCCTTCTTGCATTAGCACACATCCGAGACCAATCTTGGATGCGTCACAATACACATCGAAGGGCTTCATGATATCCGGCATGATCAAGATTGGGGATGAGATCAATCTCCTTTTGAGTTCTTTAAAACTCGCTTCACATTTTTCGGTCCATTCAAACTTGTTGTCCTTGTTCAGCAATTGGGTCATGGGTCGGGCGATACTAGAGAATCCTTCTACAAATTTGCGGTAATATCCCGCCAATCCGAGAAAAGCACGATCTTGGGTTTGAGTGGTTGGGGCTTGCCAATCTTCTACATCTTTCACTTTGGCAGGGTCAACGGCAATTCCTCCGGCTGATACAATGTGACCGAGGAATCCTACTTCCTGTAACCAGAATTCACATTTGCTAAACTTCGCATACAACTGATGCTCTCTAAGGGTTCCAAGAATGGTCCTTAGGTGTAGCTCATGTTCTTCTTCTGATTTGGAATAAATCATAATGTCATCGATGAAAACAACGACAAACTTTTCCAGGAAGTCCATAAAAATATTATTCATGAGGTTCATGAAATAAGTGGGGGAATTGGTTAATCCAAAAGACATGACTGTATACTCATACAATCCATATCTGGTGGTAAAGGCAGTCTTTGGAATATCCTCTGCACGAATTTTGAGTTGATGATAGCCAGTCCTAAGATCAATCTTAGAAAACACTTTGGCACCGGTCAACTGATCAAACAAATCCTCTATCTTAGGCAAGGGGTACTTGTTCTTGATGGTGACATCATTCAACTTCCGATAATCCGTACACAAACGGTTACCTCCATCCTTCTTGTCCACAAACAAGACAGGTGATCTCCATGGGGACGCACTTGGTTGAATCAATCCAATTTCCAACATGGAATCCAGTTGCTTCTTCAGTTCTTCTAGTTCTGACGGGTTCATACTATAGGGTCTCTGGGCTATGGGTCCTGTTCCGGGGATTAGTTCGATGATAAACTCGATATCCTGATCTGGGGGCATACCGGGCAAAACATCTGGAAATACATCGGGGTATTCGCAGACTATCCGGACTTGGTCAATGGTAGGTTGGGCTATACTCTTGTTACACTTGAATTGTCGAGGTAAGGTTTCAGATATATGCTCGACTGATATTCCGGCGGTACTGGTCATGGTGATGGCTTTCTTGGCAGAGTCAATCAATCCTTTATGTTTGGACATCCAATCCATTCCTAGTACTACTTCCAAACCTTTAGTTCCGAGTACTATTAGGTTAGCATAAAAATCTATGCCATGGATTCGGATAGGGACGGCCTTGCAAATTTGCCTAGCCTTGGTGGTTGATCCGGGAATTTGTACAATCATCACATGCTTCAATTTGGTTGGTTGAATTTTACTAGTGCAGGCAAATTCTTCGGTGACAAATGAATGCGATGCACCAGAATCAAACAACACTCTTGCAATCGAATTAAGAAAACATACCCAAAGACGATGTCCGGCGCTCGAGCTTCTTCAGCATGCATGAGAAAAAGACGGCCATTGCGGTTGAGTGAATTCCCTGGGGAAAATCTTCTCCCTGGCTGGACACGATGCTACTGCTGAGCTGGGACATTGGCGTTGGGGGTTGTAGCATTCTACTTGTTGGGGCACTCGTTGGAATAGTGGCCTTTATTTCCACAGTAATAACAGGTCACTTGTGACTTGTCCTTGGCTGCGACAGGCACAACATTGCTTCCAGTCCTCGGGGCAGTGTTGGGGTTGGCAGTAGCATTGTTGGTGTTGAACTTGGGTGGGGCACGGGTGAAATTTCTAGAGTTGCCGGGGTTGTTGTGATTTCCTCCGGGTCTAGGGTTTCCACGGTTGGGATAGGTTGGACGGGTCATAGGGGGTCTGTTGGTTCTTGGGGCAAATCCTGGAGATGGGTTGGGGCGATACTTTGGGGTCTGATGGGTTCCTGGTTGATGCATCATACAACGCTTGCGGTTCTCATTGGCCTGGTTGAGCTTTCCTTCCATCTGGATAGCAGAGTCGACAAGGGCTTCCATATCAACAAAGGGGATATTGACTAACACTGTCTTCATCTCGTCATGCA
Organism: Avena longiglumis; assembly: GCA_030063025.1. Classification (NCBI taxonomy): domain Eukaryota; kingdom Viridiplantae; phylum Streptophyta; class Magnoliopsida; order Poales; family Poaceae; genus Avena; species Avena longiglumis. The sequence continues at coordinate 440,314,671 of CP125975.1, read as the reverse complement.
GACCATTCAGGAATCTTTCTTTCTTCTTGGCTTCGGTGTTTATCTCGTCCGGGGCATACCTAGCTAATGACAAAAATTTGTCACGGTATTCCACTACAGTCATCCTTCCTTGATTCAACTCTCTGAACTCGTCTCTCATTCTCTTGATCAAACCTGGTGGCACATGGGTTCTGCTAAACTTGACCTTGAATTCCTCCCAGGTCATCATCTGGCCTCCGGTCATTGCACGAACACTGTTCCACCATGCCCTGGCATATCCGGCTAGATAATGGGTGGCGAACAGGACTTTCTCGTTGGCTTCGACTGCTGCTACTTCTAAGTTGTTCTCCATGGTTTGCAACCAATCATCGGCGTTGTGGGTTGGTATTCTGGAAATTCTTGAGCTTAGATCCGTGGTTGTCCTGATTTCCGTGTCCTTGGTTGTTGTGGGCTAGCTGGGCTATCTGTTGTAGAGTGGCTAGGTTGGCTTGACGTTCCGCTCTTTCAGCTTCGCGGTCAGAGGTCAACATTTGCAGAATCTGCAACATCGGGTCCGGGGCTGAACCACTTCCTCCACGTGGCATCTGAAGATTGATATAGATCATGAGAAAAGAGGGAAATTTCTAAGGTTTTGGGTTTTTGAAAAGTTTTTAGAGTTTGACTCAGGTTTTTCTAGCAACTTGCTTTTTCATTCATTCACTCATAGCACACAGTACAACACACACCACAACAAATAAAAACAGATGGTTTTAAGAACCATTCTAGAAACTACGATACAGTGGGACCAACTACTACTCACTACGCTAGTGCTCAGTTCTACTACTCCTCGGAGTCTGTGGCTTCATCATCTTCATCATCGATGAAGGCGAAATCATCCTCATTGGTGAAGAAGTCCATGGCATGATCCTCCAGAAAATCATCGTCATCGCTGAGATAGGAGTAAGGGTCTCCACGAAGATCCTCTCCGGCATTCTCCCTTTCCTCCAGTTGCATGTCTCTCTCGTGGATGGTCTCTTCTAGAGATGAGATGCGATGGTGAAGACGGGCAATAATGCGCTCCTTCTTGTCGAGCTGACGGCGGCGAGACTTGCGGTCCTTTGCTAGCATGGCTATGGTCTGATCCTTCGTCTTGATGATGGCAGACTTGTGGTTGCAATAGTCACGGCAGTTGTCCAATTCCTGCTGATGATCATACATCATGAAGCTAAGGTGGTCCAATTGAGTCTTCAGCTCGGGGTGGTATGGGGCTTCCAATGGTTGTCCATTTGCATCACGCCTTGGGCAAAACTCAAAGCGAGTACCCTTGATCTGATTGATGCTCTGCCCACACGTACGGAAAGAGCTTCCTGCATTGCTCTGGCAAGTCCATCGAGCCAGTTGTTTTCCCTCAAGGTAAACTGAATTCCCTCCGTAGTGGGAGGTTCAATCTTTCCTCGGAGACTTGCAACAATTAGCCACTGCAGATCTTCTCCTCCTTGATCATTGAGCTGAGCTCCGAAGAACTCGGGATGCGGACCTTCCAGAAGTTCCGAAAGCTGATCCAGATCCCTCTCAAAGATAAGGTCTCCTCCATTCCCAAGTTGATAAAACTTGCTGTACTTCACGTCCATCTATAAAAATAGAGGATGAGTAGATTAGTAGAGTCATCAAGTGTGTCAAAATTTTATGTATTTTGCAAGAGTGTTTGAGGAACTTGAAGTTTTATTAAAGAATTAAAGAGGTAAGAATGAGAATACATTTTCGTAAATATTTGTTTTCTTTGGTTTTGAAACTAAGTTTTTGGTTCAATGTCCAATCTAACTAGGGTCTCCTATGGTCAGGATGGCTCTGATACCAACTTGTCAACACCCGGATTTTTCAATCCTAGATGCATGTTATGCCATACATCGCAATCCCAGGATTACCATTTTTGTGAGACATAACAGAATTGGATACCATAGTACTTCATCCATTCCAAACGATACATAAGTTCTTACACAAATAGGGATCTCATGATCCAGTTCTTAATACAACATCAAGCAGCGGAATACGTAATAATAACGGTAGGCGAAGCTCCATCTTCGGGTCACGCAATGCCGACGATGGGAGATGATCCTAGTTGTCGTAACCTTCCGGGTCCATTCCGTACTCCTCTTCATAGTCCGCCATGGGAATAGCCAGGACAAAGCCATGAGTACTCTTTAAGTACTGCAAACTAATACTAACAGTAAGGGTTTTTGCATAATAGGACACTAGGCTCTAGGGTTGTTTTGCAAAAATCCAGGTTTATCTCTACTAAGTTCCAAAGCTAGTCACAATTTTATAACTCCTAAGTGGGATCTTGTAATTCCAGTCACAACTCTGTTGTGGTCAAGTCAAAGTCTCAATTCATTTCACAAGTCATTTTGAAAAGTCTGACAGGGGAACAGTATGGCCACTCCAACTGTCCATAACATGAGACGCTATTCGAATAGTTTGACACTCTGAGAGATTGTACACTTTCACCACAACATTCGATACATCCGTCAGAACAAATCCTGAATTCACCATACTCGATTATCACGGATAATCAATCCTAACCTTTCAATTACACGCCCTAGTATAAGCACCTCTCCTGTGAGTTTGGCCTCCCAACCATGACCAGCTGTCATCTTGGGTACTGCACAGGTGGACAATCTTCACAAGGTAGCCTCAGCTCAGACCTTGGCCGTGAGGGAAATAATACTAAGATATATAAGTTTCCAGTCAAGCCCTACCCAATATTCGGGTATTGTGGTTGTACGCTAAAATTGGAATGGTATCGCATCCAGACAACCATCAGTTTTAAAAAGGGATAAGGCTCATGCCTAAACATTTTCATCACCAAAATCATCACGTGTTTGGAAACACATGTCCAAAACATTTCAATAGAATGATCCATCATTCCAAGGTTTTCATAACCATTTTTCCACCAAGTATTCCCATCTAAAGTTGATCAAGTTTTAGGCTTAGCACTAGCATCTACAAGTGGGGGTAAGCACTGATGAGGGGTGGTAAACTAGTGGAGTTTCACTAAGTCCAATCTTATATCTTAGGCTGATATCAAGGTTTCTAGCTTAGGCCAATTTAAAGCTCTTGATGCAACCTTCAGCACAACTGCCCAGTATCTACCAAACTTTTAGATAGACTCTAAGTAAGCTTTTATAAAGAAATAAAGTAAGAAGCTTGCACATAAAACTAGGATTTGGTTTATCAAGTGGGTATGATCACATATGCTTAAGGCATATAGTAGTCATATCACAAGTATGGGTTTGTGGCATCAGTAGGGTATCTGGCAAGGGTTAGCTTGCATCAATATCAGTATAAGCTTGCATAGTTACTAGCTTGCCTTGTGCAGAGCAGTGGTTGAAGTTCTCCTCGGCTTCCTCTTCGTAGTATCCTCCTTCCTCCTCGTATCCTTGGTCGGTACTAGCGTCTATGAATAAATACGAGGTACACAATCACCAAACAATACTTAACTACTTGCAATCATCACACACAAGGGTCCTATAGTTGATCTAACATCATCTCTAACCTTACAAGGTTAAGGCTTGGTTTAATTCTTTTTATTTTTAGAAAAGTAATTTCTACTCATTGAAAAATTACTTAAGATTTAATAATCTCCAAACTAAACATGGGATCATGTTGACACATGTCATCACCACATATTGTAGTCCATGGGAATGTTATTTAAAGTGGTGTCACAATTTAATAAGGTTTTACCCTTTTATTTAAATTAATTAAAGTGGCTAGAAATGCTTATGAAGCATTCTTTTATTACTTGAACATTATTTCTGCAAGTAAACCTATATATTTTTATATATTCTGAAAGGTATGGTTAAATGTGATTTTTGAGAGTTGGAATCAACTCAAAAGCTTTTATGGTTTAAATTTGAAAAATGTTTGAATGCAGAAAAGCTTCTGCCTTGTTATTTTTACTATGGGTGATCTACAGATCCAAATGACTTGAATCCAACGGGCTTGGATTCAGCATTCACATACCTTTCCAACAGAATTGGTTTCATCAAATTTGATGCACTGAATCGGTCTGGGTTGATTTTTGAAGTTGAGTGCTGAAGTGTGTTTGAATTGAAATAGAAAAAGATTTAATTTGAATCGATGGGCTGCGCGGGAAAAGTTACTGCGCGGGAAAAGTTACTGGAAAAGTTACCTCGGCACGTAACCGGGTTATCTCGTCATCCTTCTCTGTAAGTTGTGCCGAATGAGTGGCGGCTTGTTCTAAAAAATGCAGCATCGTATCAGGCATGGGTATGCATTCTTGATGAGACGCTTCAAGCGTTTGTAACTCGGCTATACCAAAGCCGGAAGGTTATAAGAAACCCAGGATTTGTCTCGAACAAAAGTCAACAGGTCACAAGACATAAGTATAACTAACCTTCCAGAGCATTAACTTTCTTGGTAAGGCTGGTATTAAGATTATTGATATTAGCTGCATACCAGCAAAGAATGAATTAGCACATCAAGCCAAAAATGTTAAGAACATAAGGAACAATACAAAGATTTATTAAATTACCAGTTTTCTTAACCACGAGGAGAACTTTCTCATATTTCTCTTGCAATTTCTTGTGTGCAAAGAGAAACCTTTGAAATTCGGCCGTTCACCGATCATGGGCAACCTAAGTACCAAAGTGAATTACACAACTGAACATTCAAAGCTAAAATAGATCCGAATCAAGCAAAACTTAACTTGGATCTGGGTGGCTGGATATTCAAAGCTAAAACAGATCCGAATCAAGCAAAACTTAACTCGGATCTAGGTGGCTGGATATTCAAAACTAAGACAGATCCGAATCAAGCAAAACTTAACTTGGATCTTGGTGGCTGGATATTCAAAACTAGAACAGAGCCGAATCAAGTAAAACTTAACTCGGATCTCAGTGGTTGGATATTCAAAACTAGAACAGAGCCGAATCAAGTAAAACTTAACTCGGATCTCAGTGGCTGGATAATCAAAGCCAAGATAGATCCGTATTAAGCAAAGCTTAATCCAGAATATGGATGAACCACGATCAATCCAAGTCATACAAGAGATTGACTTAGCAAATAATGCATTTGAAGCCTAACAAAGCTTCCAAACGAACAACAAGTTATTCGGTTGCAAGCTTCGGGGACTAGTGTATATATACTATCATTTGTATAACAGACAAAATATCAATAGTAGCGCTTACCTCGTTCATCTTATCACTGTCAAGAACAATCTTAGCAGCCATATGCAAACGACTACTGATGTCGGAAAGCTGAAATGGCTGACTACTCGGATTGCCCTCAAGCTGATCGGCGGCGTTCCAATTATTGGCGTATTCCACCAAAGAACCGAGGTTGTTCCCACTCTTAGTACGGGTCAGCACTTTACCTCGGACCCGTTGGGTAACTACCGCCTCCGCAGGACTCTTGTGAAGAGTAAGCTGAGTATCAGAGGCAGGGGTGACAATAGGCTTAGCAGAGGAAGCCCCCTTGCAGGGTTGAGAAGAGCTAGCTGGCCCCTTCTGAGATGCTGAAGGTTTGGTGACAACAACCTTCCGAGTCTTATAAGAGGTTTCGGCAGGGGCAGTAACCTCGCCACTAGGAGTGGCACCTTTGGATGCAGGAGGAACTATGGTGTCCAAGGGGGCCGAGATGGTGATATCCTTGGCTGGAGTTGGAGTAGCAGCTAGAATTGTGGGGGTCGAAGGAATATCGGGGGAAACCTCAGTGGTCATAGTAGGGGTTGATCTACTGGCGAAGTTATGTCGGCGTTAACGGGGGGAGCTATCGGTACATCTCTTCGAGGCGATGTCTGAGTCGGCGCAGGAGGAGAGTCAAAACGAGAGGGACTAGGAGCCCGGGTATCTTCAGGGGGCGGAGGAGAAGACAGCCGAGTTGTATGACTTGTCATACTCGGACCGCTTGGCTTGGCAGAGAGAGGAGCTCTGCAAAGGGAAAAATGTCGAATCAAAAGACAGAAAGAGAGAAACAAGAAATACGAATGAAAATAAACTCACCCAGAAACCCCAGGCATGGTCTTACGACTCGGAATATGCTGGGAAGACTTCTTCACTCGCTTATTGGGAGCAGCGTCGGAGGGGCCTGCCGGAGCGGTGCGCTTCTTCGAGGCAACAGGAGCTCGAGAAGCAAGAGGCTCGGCGTGGTGCACCTGACCGGCTAGATTAGCTGGGAAAGTAAGAGCCGGAAATGCGTAAGAGATAGGCATCACGGGAACTACCTCAAGAATTTGGACGTCGTCCGAGTCACCTTCATCCCCGTGGGCCGAGATCTTGCCACGGGCGTGAGCCGGAGCAACATCCGACTTAGGGACAAACTCTTTCGAGTCAGGTTCCCCGCTGTCTGGGGTATTTCGATCTGCGGTCCACTGAAGAGCCAGAACCTCGGCATCCTCGATCTTTTGCTCCGCAAACCTCTGCGAGAAAAGAAACAAAATGGAATTAGCAAAAGAATAGTCCCAAACATGACTCGGAAACAAACACGAATGCGTAAATTTACCTTAGGAGGGGGATTCCCGCGAGTGAACGGCTTCAGCCCCCATGTCCAGTCCTCCGGCATATCAGTCTTAAAGATAGCTCGGACCCGCTTGTAAATAAGATAGTCGTCGAGCTCAACTGTCAAAACTCGGTTGGGATCAAGAGGACCACTCATGTAACATAGCTTGTGAGAGCGAAGCTAGAAAGGGCAAATTCGGCTGCTGACGAATGTGGTCATCAGATCCTCGCCACGGAGCCCGGCGTGGATCAACTCCTTGAGCCGAATCTCGAAGGCCTCGGCCAAAGCATGGCTCTTCCTGGGATTGTAGTTCCAATTCTTCTTGGAAGGGGTGCCAATAGAAAAGGCAGGGAGCCGAATGTTGTCTTCTCTTCCAGTGTTTTTGACATAGAAGAATGATCTATGCCATTTCTTGCAAGACTCGAGGCCGGTGACACGAGGGAACTCGAAGTTCCTCCGAGGTGTAATCGACGCGGCCCCACACTGGGTAAGGGATTTCTCGGAGGGGTGAAGAGATTTGTCCGGAACGACATTAGATCGGATCTGGAAGAATTTAGACCAAACAGCCATGGAGGGCCAGAGGCCGAAGTATCCCTCCGAGGCCGAGATGTAAGCACACAAGGAGGCGATAGAGTTAGCCGGAAGGTGATGCGGCTGGAGGCCGAAGTAATCAAGGAACTCCCTAGCAAAATCGCTAAGGGGGATACCAAACCCACGAGCAAAGTGGGACATGAAGACAACGTACTCGCCTTCGTTGAGTACAGGAGAGGATTCCTTGCCAGGAAAGCGACAGCTTACCTCGGTAGGAATCCGACGTGTCCTAATCAACCACTCAATCTCACGACGAGTGACGGAGGAGCCCTGCCAAGAGCCCCGTTCTGGACCAGATGAAAGGTCATCATCTTCGACGAGCGCTCCACTGACAGAACTAGACATGAGGTCGTCGGAGGAATCAACGGAGGAAGGACTAGCGGCGGAGAGAGGCGCAGGGCCCCGTCGTGATTCTAAGCAAGCACGGCGGCGGAACGAAAAGGAACCGCCGCAAGAAATCTAGAAGAACAGAAGATGCGCCTAGGGATGGAAACTAATGACGGGACCGTAGAAAAACTCAACGGCGGAGGCGCCGGAGCAAGCGCACGGCGGTGAGGTCGTCGGAGTAGAAGGACTGCAGCTTCACCGTCGGGGAGATCGGCAATGGAACAGCCACCAGTGCACGAGCAGAGGCACGGGCGCGAGAAGGAAGAAGGAGAACGGTGAGCGAAGGGGGAAAGTAAATCCCCTAGCCCTGCACCCCTCCTTATAACCGCACATTCATGGCGATAGTGGGATCGTGGGTGTGCACGGTAACCTTGTGGGTCACATATGCGATGAATCCGTTCGCTCCTAAGTGGAGCCACACCAAAGACCACACGACACAGGAGGGGATCGAGTCTCCTGACCGATCACGGTACTCGGCGTCAACGATGCGACGTGGTAGCGATAATTCGTAGCTTGTCAATGGGCGCTGTAGAGGAACAAAAAACTAGAAGAATAATGATGAGTGGTACACGTAGGACGAGGCGTGCTTAGGAAGCTGCACGGATGCCTCGAACAGAAAAAAGTAACTCGGAAATAAGGAGAGACGTATGTTGGGAAATTGATGTGGCCCGGCCGAGGTTATAGGCAGGACCACACCAGCTTCGAGGACTAATGTTGGGGAGGTGACCCCGGATAGGGTCAAGCCAGGGGAAGGACGAAAGGAGTATCCCTTGTCATGAGCCGAGTTACTGTTTATATCGACCGAGTCATGTAAGAGTCGGCCGAGATAAGCAAGACCATGACAGCTACAGAAGGAGTAAGACCTTATCCGGCCGACATACGAATTAAGTCGGCCGAGCGAGTATGAATAACTTCTATGCAGATGAAGGCCGAGCCAAGTTATGCGAGACAAGGCCGAGTAACACGAAGCTTGCAGGAGAAGGAGGTGCCTATAGTCAAACCCTAGTCACAGGCTAGGAGGAATCTGAACAGAGCCAAGCACAACGGACAAGGAGCAGAGCAGCAGAAGGTCAGAAGAAGGTCACGGAGGTGACAGTCATGGAGCCCGAGGCGCGCATGCGGGGCTCTCTGGAACATTGCCGTCAATAGAAGGGGGCACGGAAAAGGGGTCGCCGAGTTACCATATTGGGACAAGCATATTCCTCGAATATGCTTGCCACGTCAGCCCTAGGAGGAACCAAGGCACCCCTTTATAGGGGAGACGCGGGCTCCTGAGGGGGGATCGATTCATTCTACGCCGTAAGGCTCATGTAGTAGCTCTCTTCTTCCTGCAAACAGCTCAAGGAGAACTTGTAATCCTTAAGAGGAGAAAGAAAGATCTGCATGTTAGTCATCTGAGTGTAGAAATCACTACATCTTCCCTCCCCGGATCCCTCTAGCATCCATTGGCCCCATACTTTAGCCTACCCATGGCATCTTCCGTGCCACCACCACGATAATCACCTAGTATTCTGGCTCCGACATTGGGGTAACATCTGGCATCTTCGTCCAATCTGCGATGAAATCCGCTAAGGCTTGTGACTTGATAGCATCGCGTCTCTTGTAAGTGATATCGAAGGAGGCAAGTTCAATGCCCCATTGCGCAACCCTTCATGTAGCGTCGCTATTGTTGATAATGTCGGACAGTGGAGTCTTGCTCACCACTGTGATAGGGTGCTCCTGGAAATAGTGCCTCAATTTCTGAGAAGCGAGGAATACTCCATAAGATATCTATTGGTAGTGTGGGTAACATTGCTTAGACTCCATCAAGACCTCGCTTACATAGTAAACTGGTCGTTGAAATCCGTGCTCATAGCCTGGTTCCTTCCGCTCTACTACGATGACGATGCTGATTACCCGGTTGGTGACCGCCATGTAAATTAACATGGGCTCCCCAGGCTCGGGTGCTGCAAGGATAGGCGCTGAGGATATTATCTCCTTGAGCTACTTCAATGCTACATCTGCTTCGTTTGTCCACGTGAATTTGTCCGCCTTCTTCAGCAACTTGTACAACGGCAGAGCCTTCTCTCCAAGTCGGCTGACGAACCGACTAACTGCTGCAACACAACCTGTTAGTCGTTGTATGTCCTTTAGGCATGTCGGACGGTTTATGTTTAAGATGGCCTTGATTTTCTCTGGATTGACCTCGATTCCACGCTGGGAAACAATGAAGCCCAACAATTTGCCTGCTGGAACCCCGAAGACGCACTTCTTAGGGTTAAGCATCATGTTGTATTTCCGGAGATTATCAAAGGTTTATTTGAAGTCGGGGATTAAGTCGTTTGACTTTCTAGACATCACCGCTATATCATCCACATAGGCGTGAATGTTTCGACCAATTTGATCGTGCAGGCAACGTTGCATTGTCCGCTGGTATGTAGCACCTGCATTTTTTATCCCAAAGGGCATCGTGACATAGAAAAACGTGTCGTAGGGGGTAGTGAACGAAGTGGCCAATTGGTTCGACTTCCTCATCTTGATCTGGTGGTATCTTGAGTATGCATCGAGAAAACACAAAAGCTCCGAGCCAGCCGTCGAGTCAATGACTTGGTCAATGCGAGGCAAAGCAAACGGATCGTTGGGACACGCTTTGTTCAAGCCGGTGTAATCAACGCACATTCTTAATTCTTTAGTTCCGTTTTTGGAGACAAGTATAGGATTGGCCACCCATTGGGTGTGAAGGACTTCTCGGATAAAACTAGCCTTAAGTAACCTAGCTATCTCTTTGCATATGGCGCGTCTCTTCTCATCTCCAAAAATTCGTAGAGGTTGTTTCACTGGTTTACACTTTGGATCAATATTCAAGGTGTGCTCGGCAAGTTCCCTAGGTACACCTTTCATGTCGGCAGGTTGCCAGGCAAAGATGTCCCTATTCTCACGGAGGAACTCGACGAGCGCTCTTTCCTATTTAGGGTCCAGGTTCGTCCCAATGGCGGTGGTCTTGGAGGCACCGCCTGCCACAAGTTCCACCGGCTTGGTCTCGATGGCGGCCTTGAATGCTGAGGCGGAGTCAGAAATCTGTTTCTTCGACGCGGGCATCTCCGAGGCATCGACCATACTCTGGATCTCCTTGAACTCTTCGCTGTAGAGGACAGATTCTGCGTAGGCTGCTTCTCCGATCTCGCAGTCCCTTTCTTTGGCAAAGCTTCCGGATACGATGATGACACCTTTTGGTCCGGGTATCTTTACCTTGTTGTAGACGAAGCATGGCTTGGCCATGAAGGTTGGAATATGTCGCGGCCGAATATGACGTGGTACATGCTCTTGAAGGGGACCACCTCAAAGGTCATGCGTTCTTGGCGATAATTGTTTACATCACCAAAAGCGACCTGAAGTGTGATGCACCCAAGGGACCGAGCCTCCCGACCAGGAACTACGCCATGGAAGATGGTGTTGGTCCGCCTTAGGTTTTCCTCCGTCAAGTTCATCTTCTGCAGTGTATCCAGGTACATGATGTTGATGCTTCTTCCACTATCCACCATACATTTGGTGAACGCATTGTCGTCAATCAGGGGGTTGATATCATGGCATATTGGTTCTCCGTAGGGATGAGGTCTGGGTGATCCTTCATGTCCCAAGTAATTGGAATCTCCGACCAGCGCAGGAACTGGGGTACTGGGGTTAGAGTGTCCATCAGTATCCTCATGGAGGTCTTCTATTGTTAGACGATGGGGGTGCCAAGGAAAGTGTGGAAAACTGCCGCCTTCTTCTCGAAGGGGTTCTTGCCTTTACAGTCGCTCTTGGCGGCGTGCTTGGGGTCAACGTCCTCCTCCATGTAACTTGAATCCTTGGACTCCTCCTCCTTCTTCTTCCCCTTGCCCTTGCCTTGCAGTCTGTTCTTCCAACTTTGCTTGTAGCCGGACTCCGGGTCCTCCTTGAGGTCGTTGACGAACTTGCAGTGGCGATTGGTGTGGGTGGCCTTGCCGTTGGCGTCGAGGTGTACGAGGCACGGCATATCGCGGTACTCCTCGTAGGTTTAGGGAACACGGAGCTGCTTCCCACGGCCTGCTCCCCGTCCTCGGCCACGCTGTCCACCATCACCTCGTCCTGCAAAAGTCATAGCGACCATGTCGGGAGTTTGCTTTTCTTCGTGTGCGGTCTTCCGCTTGGTGTTACTGTTCCTCCGAGCTTGAGTTGGAATGGCCGTTGCCGGCAGAGAGCCGCGAGCATCGTCATCGGCAGCTGCAAACTCACTGGCGAACTGAATCATCTGGTTCAAGTCTAGCTGGTGATTGTCATGTAAGCGCTTCAGCTTATTGTCGGAGCAATGTGCCTCTTTCCAACCCATCGATGAAGGCGGCCATCGCGGTTTGGATATCCAGCCAACGGGAGAGGTAGGCGCGAGATGTCTCGTCTTTCTCTTGCACGCACCGCTGTAGATCGCCAACAGTGCAGGGACGTTTGTAAGTACCCTCAAAGTTCTTGATGAACGCTTCTTGCATGTCCAACCAATTCCAGATGGATCTTTACGGCAAGTCATCAATCCATTGACGGGTCGTGCCCGCCAACATCAATGGGAGGTACTTGATGGTGATGTTGGGGCTACCCCCGGCGATCTCCACCGCGTTGCCGTAATCCTGCAACCATGTAGCTGGCTTGGTGGTGCCGTCATAGGGCTTGATGGTCTTGTCAATCCGGAAAACTTTGGGGTAAGTTGCGGACCGTATCATAGGTCCAAAGCAACTTGGTCCTAGGTATGGTCCTTCCCGGGCCTCGTGGATCTTTTCCAGACGCGAACATGCATCGTATGGCTCCGGGCTTCTTTTCTTCTTCTTGCCATCAGGGGATGGGCTGCGTGAATGACGCGGGCCTCTTCCGCCATGATGGCTGCTAGGTGGCGACAGAGGCGGAGGTGGCAGTGGGTTAGCCTTCTTGTTGTTACCCTCCTGCGACGCCTCACGCTTGTCGTGGTTGCTTTTAGGACGCGGAGGTCATGGCGCGACCTTGGTTGCGCTCTCCGTCATGACGGGTCTGCTCCGTGTTGTCACGGATGACGATGCCCCTCTGCCTTGGCGGAGGCATATCCGTACGACAGTGATCCTTGGGGTCTTCGTGATGTCGGGGGAGCGGGGTGGTGGCGATGGGCGACGAGGTTGAGCCTTACCTCCATGGTCGGAATATATGGGGATAACATGCTTCCTGTTGCGTGCATACCTCCGTCTTCGTTCTGATGAACCCGTCTGAGACCCGACATCAAGAGGAGATATGTCCCTTGGCGGCTTATGCTGGCTAGACTGGCAAAATGCTAGGTCAGACTCAAGCCTCTGAGAGGTGGCCTTTTCCTGCTATTTCACCGCCTTGGCCACTAGGTCATAGACCTGGTCCATGCTTCGGGTGATCTATCCTGCTATAGAAGGGTCTTGGCGATGGCGAGGTTGAGGAGAGGAGTGGGCATCACCTGCCTGCCTTCATTGTCAATGTATGGCTTGGCATGTGCCGGCTTCGAGGGAGCCCATACTAGTTTACGCCGCACACCAGGATCGTTGATGACGCGAGCCGGAGCTTTCTTGGCCTTCTGCTGCTGCAACAGAGTCTTGTACTCGCCTCCATTGCTCTAGCATTCTCTATTGACTTCTGCGCGTTGGCCATATCTCGATCTAGCTTTGCGCCTTGCTCCGCGATGGCCTACGCTTCCTCCATCATCTGCTGGCGCTTCTCGTCAATCTGGACTACATTGCGAATATGAGCCACGGTCATGGGCTCGACGAGGAGATTGACGTACATCACTCTATCAGCTGGAGTGTCTTGGGCTGCAATAGACATAGATGCCGGAGGCGGCGGGATTGCGGTGTTGTTGTTGCTCGGGCTGGTGCCGAGTTCCTGCGGTTGTTGCGCTGGGTTAGGCGAAGGTGGCATGTCCTTTGTGTGATCATTGTCGGCAGCAACAGGTGGGCCCTTCCCCTTGTCCAGCGCTGTAGGCGGAGCTCGTCCAGGTTGATCTTCATCCATCGCTATCCCAATGGTGAGGAACACCTCTCGGGATGTGACGGTGTTGTTGGCCTGCTCGTCGCGCTTGTAATCCTCCTCCATCTCCTGCATGGCAGAGTCTAGCTCCTTCGGACTGAAGTCTATCTCCTTCGAATCTGCGCTAAAGTCAGCATAGAGCGCGTCAATCACGGAGTCGGAGGGTGCCGGGGCTTCCTCGATGATGGGGGGTGGAGGTGCAACAGCAGCGATAATGACTGGAGGTGGTGGCACAACTACGGCGATGGCGGCGGGAGGCCTTGGTGGTGGCTGAAGCGGTGGTGCTCCGTCAGTGAGCGCAAGAGCTGTCTGAGCTGCCTCCTCGGCCTCCGCGTAGTTGTTGACGGTGTTCACCATGCTTTCAAAGGTGAGGCATCCTAAATCCTGTTGCCGCCTTAGAGAATGCCGGAGAAGCGTTCCCTGGTCCAGTCCTTCCACAAAGTGATACATAGCATCATCATTGGGGTAATGCCCCAGATCGGCTCGTATACAGAGCCACCTGACAAGGTAATCGCGGGGGTTTTCACCCTCTCTCTGAATGCAACGCGCCAGATCAAAGATGGTAACCACGCCGACGAACTTGGATCTCTGCTGTCCAGGCGCACGGACGAAACTGGTGGACTTGCAGCGATCTTCCACCGTTATATCCTGCACAGGGGCGGTTTGGGTAGGTCTTGAATTTTTCCGATCTTTGCCGGCAAACTCGGAAGAGACATCCGACATCAATCCTTCCGCGAACGTATCCTGCCCGTAGGTGGTTCGTGCGGGTCTTGATGCTCCTCCGACTCCCAAGGAACTAGTGCCCGAGTCGGTTTCACCGATGAAGAGGTGGATATCTCTGATGGGGACGATCGAGCACCGCGTATGGTTTGTCTTCGCCGGGATCCAGAACTCGTCGGGAGGGACGATCGGAATGTTGCCAGAGAAGAGAACACGACTGATGGCTACGGTTTTTCCGATTCCCGTGAAGATCTTGGTCCTCGCCCGCTGAAGAGCCTGAAGCGCCTCTTGCCCCACGGTGGGCGCCAACTGTCATGGTATTGCCAACGAGTACGCCATGGAGGGGTCCTCACAGTGCGTGTTTAGAGACGTGGGGGAAGGCGGACGGTTGACGGATACAAGGTAACACAGCTTACCCAGGTTCAGATCCCACAACGGTGGTAGAATCCTACTCCTGCTATAAATCACTATAATGGCAATACGCCGAGTTATAGGGATTGGTTCGTCGTGCGAGTTGCGTCATAGTCGACACTAGGTTGTCTGAGATTGTGCCCTAAAGGCTCCCATAGGACCGACTTATATAGTCGCCAGGTCCTAGGGTTACAGGGAAAAGTCCTAGCCGGACAGGTTATAGAGTCCTACACTACCTACAACTAGTCTAGCGTGTCTTGCACTCCAAGGCTCCGGGTACGTCAGTGACTCCTCCGTATCCTTCCTTTATCCGGCATGGGCCTCCCTTCTAGATCCATCTAACTGGTCCACCCAGCAGGCCATGGGCCATGCTACCAACTGTGGGCCACCCGGTGTGGCATCCCGCAAAACCACTACTAGAAAATCGCGTTGTTTTTTGTGCATTGCATTGTCATCATCATGCATTGTTTGTCTGAAACTATTTCGAAAAAGCCTAATTTTGCTTTGTACAAATACCCCTCTTTATTTCAAATGCAAAATCCTGATCGTATCGGATATTTTATTTACCTAAACACTATTTGCAAAGTAGCCTTGTTTTAAAATAAACAAAACCAAACAAACACATATTTACAAAACCTAAACTCTAAATCCTATTTTCACCCAGACCTAACCTACCCACCAACCGCAGCGTGCCACCTCACCCCTCCCCCAATTTTCCTACCCACCTCGCCACGTCATCAATCCTTGATCCAGCCCCCTCACTCTCCTTCTCTCACCCCAGTCCCATCTACCCCTCTCTCTCCTCTCTCCCTTACAGGCTGGCCCCCCCCCCAACCCCCCACCAACCCCTAGCCTGCCCACTGGACCCGGTCCACCCCACCCTCCGCCCCAAAGACCACCCCACCCGGCCCCACTCCCGGTCCACCCACTTGCTGGACCCTGCAGCCCCTCCTCCATCGTCTCCCACGCCCCTCCCTCCCGCTCATCTCCTCCCACCCTCTTCCTCCTCATGCCCTTGCAGCCTCCTCCCCTCGCCATCGTCCTCGCGCCCAGCCGTGCTCCTCCTCCTCCACCGCTCGCCTCCCTCCCAAGGCGTCGCGCTCCACGAGCCCTACCTCACCGCCAACCTCTCCGGCCCTGGTTCCCCCATCGCTTCGCCCCTCCTCGCGTCGGCCCGCCCGTGGCCGACCCGCCTCGCCGCCCGCGTCTCTCCACGCGCCTCGCTCACTCGGCGCTCCTCCGGCCGCCCGCGGCCTGCCTCCGCCTCCACCTGCCTCGGCCCGAGCCATGCCGCCCTCTGCTTCCTCTCCTTCCGGCCCGTGGCCTGCCCCGCCAGCGCCCGGCCAGCTCCGCCTTCCCGCACCCGGCGCCTCGAGCCATGCCGCCGCTCCTCTCCTTCTCCGGCCCGCGGCCTGCCGCCCGCCCGCCCGGCCTCCGCCCTTCCCGCCGCCGCCTCGAGCCCTCCCCGTCGGCCCCCTCCTCGCTACCGCTCAGGCCCTCCTCTCCGGCCTCTCCTCACCATCGCCTCGCCGGAGCCGCGTCGGCCGCCTTCCCCTGAGCGAGCCCGCGACCGGCGCCTCCTCCTTCCGCCCAGCTCCCCGGCGGCCTCCGGCACCCCTCCTCCTGGTCGCGCCCACCGCGGTGCTCCCCGCACCTGCCTTGCCCGAGCTGCCTGCAGCAATCAAGCCGCCGCTGTGCGCCCTCACCTCTCTGTGATGTCGCCGTCCTCCCTCCCAGCGGGCTCTCGCCGCCCGGCGTCCCTCCCGGCCGTGCACCCCGCCTCGGGCCCCACATCACACCAGCCCGTCCGCCACCGCTCCCTTTCGCCCTGCCGGCAACCCCCACCGTTCGGAGTCCCTAGCACCACCGCCGGACGTCCTCGCCGCCGCTTCCCTGTCGAGCGCGCATTGCCTCCGGTGTCAACATGACGAGAGACAAACCAGGAAGATGACCGATCAGAACACCAACAAGTCCTCAAGTTTCCTCCGTCGACAAAACCGTCTAGATGACGATGTTTCTGAGTAATGTACATGGCGTACCTCCCGAGGACCCTGACGCCGTTTCCAAGTTCGCCACCGGAGAATAAGGAGAAAACCCCAAGGACTTCGACACGGAGCCTCAAGACCGCCTCACGGACCCGAAGACCGAGCCCGCCGTGCGACAAGATCTACTTCACGGATCCGAAGACCCCTATGCGCCCCCGACACCGAACCCCAGATCCAAACCCTGTCGAACCCCGAACCCCAGAACCCCAAGATCTGCCGAACCCTAATGTGTGACCCCTTTTCTCGAGCCCTATTTTATAAATGTAATAACAACTTGTTGCATATTAATCATTCATCTCGCACGCATATCATTGGTTTGGGGGCCTTATGCCGATTCACCTCATAATTAACTATGGGGCCCATATGCGGGCAAATCTAGTCTCATGTTGGCCTCATTTAAATTTGTGCATAGAACCGTTGTCATATCTTGCCTTGTTAATACAACATTTAAATTGCGGGGTATCTAAACAACTAGAACCATATATTTAATTGTCGGGACCCCGGTTCCACTTAATATTTCCTAATTGCATTGCACCTTTGCCATGCCTTACATCATACATGCATCATGCCGATCTTTTGCCGTAGTATTAAATATTGCATCTGGTGTTTATTCTAGTGTTTTGCTTCTTCGCGGATAAGGCCGTTGAGTTGATGCGAGTGTCGACCCGATCTTCGGTTGAACCTTCGACAATGTTTTCAGGCGAGCATCTCCCCCTTTCTACCTATCTTACTTTTATAGTATTTATTCCCTCCTGTTGATCTATTGCTATCTGTGTTGCGATGCTCTAGTTTCCGTATCCGTGATATCCCTTGCAGCCTTATATTGCCTTGGACACATCCTATTACCTGTTGTTTGGTAGATAGTTGGACTTGCGTGTCGTAGTCGCTTGCTCAAGTGCTGTTGCGTGTCGTCATATGCCACAGTTGTTGGTGTATTGCCGCATGTTTGATGTTGGAGAGGATCATGGCTTTACTTATCATTCACTTTACTTACTTCTTAACAACTAAAATTGAAGTAAGTAAGCAGAGGCACAGGTGGGCAATAGATGTTTTTTGGTTGTTAACCGTCCACTTGTGTCCCGTAGGACCCCGAGTACTTGATACCTGTTCCTTGATTTATCGCGCTATCCACATCCGGGAGGATTATGGGACCCCCCTGAGCCAGAGCTTGATTCATTCTTATTTCTTGGGGCCACAAACTAGTTTGAGGTTTTATTTACTATCCTGTACTTATGCCATGCTTTACTGCTTTATTACGATTGTGCGAGGAGCACACTGTACTGTTTAGGTAAGCGGAATGTTTTCGCGGTATCGACAAGCCCAGTTTTGGGTTCCCAGTCGTTTACAGCCATTGACGCAAACCTTGAGTCCGTCTCGGAGTCAGCTAACTTCGCTATGGTTCACTCAATGGGTGGCCTGAAATATTTCTGAATCGTGATTGCTTTGTCGTGAAGGCCTCGTTGGGTTTTGATTTGGTTTTTCCGAGGTTGATCGAGTGTGTGTTGCTATTGGTGCACCCGGCCGGTAAAACTTTCAAAGCCGTGTCCGGTTATGGACGACTTGGAGCACAGTATCTCGATCATAGACAACTATAACTAAAGTAGTGCTATAAATTTGACTTTATAATGACTAGTAATCAGCTTCACTATAATGGAATGGCTAAATAAAACTGCCAACAATTGCTTGTTTGCTTTGTCGCTTGCGACCATTGTATCTGACTAGTAAGTATTGCAACTACAACGGAATGGATAAATAAAAGTACCAACAGCTGCTGGGTTTTGGGTTATCTCATGCCAATTGTATTTGACTAGTAAGTGTCGCAACTACAACGGAATGGTTAACTAAAACGGCCCACTGCTTTTTTTTTATCAGGATGATTACCTACACCTGACTAGTAATTGCTGCAACAATAACTGAATAAATAAAACTGCCAACTGTGTGAGTTCCTCGGTTGACTTCCTCGTTTGGTTTCGAGGGGGAAATGCCAGGATGGGTTTGTTTGGTGGTAGAATCAGGTTGGTTCCGAATAGGTCTTTCTTATCCCTCTCTGATAGCCGCCAGTTGTATCGAGTCTCTATAGGTTGTTTAGTGCATGCTGCCGCTGCCGCTTCAGTCCACCATACCTATGTAGGCGAGGACCGCCGAATTCTAGCCTCCGTGTCTTGGCCTCGATCGACGCTCCTCTTTTCCTTTGCCCTTTGTCGGCACCCCTTTTGTTTAAGCAGGTTTTGAGATCGACGTCATAGTGGTTACCCTTCCGGCTTGGCAGGGGTTATGGACGCCATTGGTTATTCTTCGTGGCTCTTAGCCCCATTTGCATCTTGTCCGTAGTCGGACGTTGTATCATTTTCAAGGTGATTTGAATCTTTGTATTGTATATTCGTATTCTTGACTCATTGAGTCATTATATATATCTGTTATGTGGGTCCCATCGAGGACTGTTGTGTAATGTTATTACTTCGCTTTTCCACCCGCCGAAAGTGCTGGTGGCACCTTTGAATCGTTTCTATGCGGGTTTGGCGGGTTTCGCTCAAACTTGCATAGGGCCGATTCGAGGGTGTTACTGAGTGGTATCGAGCTCGGCCATTACGATACCCCACAAGTCCAGCCTGTAGGATAACCTAGCTAACGGCCGAAGTAGCGTGTCAAAACTATTTTTGAAAATCGGTTGGATAGTTCTGATTAGGTCTGATTTTACTCCTTACCCCTCTGCTATTCTCCTCTTACCTCTACGTGTTTTGAATCCGCTCTCGTCTCTTTCTTCGAGTCTAGGAATTATCGTGGTTGGGTTTCCGTCGTACCTTCAGGGTTTCGCTTCCTCTTTTGGTAACGGTGTTGATGCACCTGGTCTTCATGCTATCCGAGGAATCCTTCGTCTGGTGGACTTCTCTTTGTTCCTTCTCGTGCTTTCCGGTGTTTCCGACGCGACATCATCTACGCCAGATCCGATGCAGAGTCTGCATCACTCCTTTGCTTCCGAACCTCGCTTGTCGAGATCTTCAGTCTGAATTCCGAGAGTTGGTTGCATAATCCGCCTATTCGGGTGCAGAGTAATGGTTCGGGTGCGCGATGGACTGATCACCATCCGACTACTCTTATCATTCGCTCTTGTACACCGAATCAGTGGATCCAGCGATTTTACTCCGTCCACGGAAGCTAGAGGTGGCTTTATTTGTTGATACCTCTACCTTCGACCTTTTGTGTCCCGGAGTGCCCTCTCGACGATCACGGACAACGACCTCTTGTTAGTGGTGTCGCGAGGATCTAAACGATGCGAGAAGATTCAGATTGCCGCCCATCTTCCCGGTACCGTGAGGCGGATCTCGAGGGCGAGATCCATTGTTAGTGGTGTCGAATTGTGGCATCCCGCAAAACCACTACTAGAAAATCGCGTTGTTTTTTGTGCATTGCATCGTCATCATCATGCATTGTTTGTCTGAAACTATTTCCAAAAAGCCTAGTTTTGCTTTGTACAAATACCCCTCTTTATTTCAAATGCAAAATCCCGATCGTATCGGATATTTTATTTACCTAAACACTATTTGCAAATTAGCCTTGTTTTAAAATAAACAAAACCAAACAAACACATATTTACAAAACCTAAACTCTAAATCCTATTTTCACCCAGACCTAACCTACCCACCAACCGCAGCGTGCCACCTCACCCCTCCCCCAATTTTCCTACCCACCTCGCCACCTCATCAATCCTTGATCCAGCCCCCTCCCTCTCCTTCTCTCACCCCAGTCCCATCTACCCCTCTCTCTCCTCTCTCCCTTACAGGCTGGCCCCACCCCAAACCGCGGCCCACACCCCCACCAACCCCTAGCCTGCCCCACGCCCTGGCCCACCTGGACCCGGTCCACCCCCACCCTTCTCGCCTCAAAGACCCCCACCAGCCCCCCGCCCCACTCCCGGTCCATCCCCCATGGGACCCACCTGCAGCCCCTCCTCCACGCGTCTCCCACGCGGCCCTCCCTCCCCGCGCTCATCTCCCTCCCCACCCTCTTCCTCCTCACGCCCGCCTGCAGCCTCCTTCCCCTCGCCACTGTCCTCTGCGCCCATGCCAGGTTCTCCTCCTCCACCGCGCCTCGCCTCCCGCCAGCTGCCGCCCACCCGAGCCCTACCTCACCGCCAACCTCTCGGCCGCCTGGTTCCCCATCGCCGCCTCCGCTCCACTCGCCCCGCCCTCCGCCAAGCCTGCCCTCCGCCTCCACCTCGCCTCCCGCCATGCTGGCCATGCCGCTCTCCTCCGCCCGCTGGCCCACTGCCTCAAGGCCCGCTCCGCTCTCCTGCTGCCGCCTCGAGCCCTCTGCCGCCCCTCCTCGCCACCGCCAGCCCTCTCTCCGTCTCTCCACTGCTCGCTGAGCCGTGTCGGCTGCCTTCCCGAAGGAGCCCACGACCCGCCTCCTTTCGCCCAGCTCCCGGCTCCGGCACCCTCCTCCTGGTCACGCCCATCAGGTGTTTCCACACCTGCCTGAAGCCTCAAGCAATCATGAGCCGCTGCTGTGGCCCTCACCTCTCAAGGCGATGTCGCCTGTCCTCCTCCCCAAGAGCGGTTTCGCCATGCCCTTCTCCCGCCTGGCCCCACATCGCCACTCCAGCCCGCCATCAGCTCCTTTCGCTTCGCCAACCCCCACCGCTCGGAGTCCCTAGCACCACCGCTGTACGTCCTCGCTGCCGCTTCCCTGTCGAGCGCGCATTGCCTCCGGTGTCAACATGACGAGAGACAAACCAGGAAGATGACCGATCAGAACGCCAACAAGTCCTCAAGTTTCCTCCGTCGATAAAACCGTCTAGATGACGATGTTTCTGAGTAATGTACATGGCGTACCCCCCGAGGACCCTGACGCCGTTTCCAAGTTCGCCACCGGAGAATAAGGAGAAAACCCCAAGGACTTCGACACGGAGCCTCAAGACCGCCTCACGGACCCGAAGACCGAGCCCGCCGTGCAACAAGATCTACTTCACGGATCCGAAGACCCCGATGCGCCCCCGACACCGAACCCCAGATCCAAACCCTGTCGAACCCCGAACCTCGGAACCCCAAGATCTGCCGAACCCTAATGTGTGACCCCTTTTCTCGAGCCCTATTTTATAAATGTAATAACAACTTGTTGCATATTAATCATTTATCTCGCATGCATATCATTGGTATGGGGGCCTTATGCCGATTCACCTCATAATTAACTATGGGGCCCATATGCGGGAAAATCTAGTCTCATGTTGGCCTCATTTAAATTTGTGCATAGAACCGTTGTCATATCTTGCCTTGTTAATACAACATTTAAATTGCGGGGTATCTAAACAACTAGAACCATATATTTAATTGTCGGGACCCCGGTTCCACTTAATATTGCCTAATTGCATTGCACCTTTGCCATGCCTTACATCATACATGCATCATGCCGATCTTTTGCCGTAGTATTAAATATTGCATCCGGTGTTTATTCTAGTGTTTTGCTTCTTCGCGGATAAGGCCGTTGAGTTGATGCGAGTGTCAACCCGATCTTCGGTTGAACCTTCGACAATGTTTTCAGGCGAGCATCTCCCCCTTTCTACCTATCTTACTTTTATAGTATTTATTCCCTCCTGTTGATCTATTGCTATCTGTGTTGCGATGCTCTAGTGTTTCGTACCCGTGATATCCCTTGCAGCCTTATATTGCCTTGGACACATCCTATTACCTGTTGTTTGGTAGATAGTTGGACTTGCGTGTTGTAGTCGCTTGCTCAAGTGCTGTTGCGTGTCGTCATATGCCACAGTTGTTGGTGTATTGCCGCATGTTTGATGTTGGAGAGGATCATGGCTTTACTTATCATTCACTTTACTTACTGCTTAACAACTAAAATTGAAGTAAGCGGAGGCAGTGGGCAATAGATGTTTTTTGGTTGTTAATCATTCCACTTGTGTCCGTGGGACCCCGAGTACTTGATAATTGCTCCTTGATTTATCGCGCTATCCACATCCGGGAGGATTATGGGACCCCTGAGCCGAGCTTGATTCATTCTTATTTCTTGGGGCCACAAACTAGTTTGAGGTTTTATTTACTATCCTGCATTTTATGCCATGCTTTAATGCTTTATTACGATTGTGCGAGGAACACCTTGCATCGTTTAGGTAAGCGAATGTTTTCGCGGATCGACAAGCCCAGCTTTGGGTTCCCGGTCGTTACTGACCATTGACGCAAACCTTGAGTCCGTCTCGAGTCATTAACTTTGTGGGTCTACTCAATGGGGTGGCCCTCAAATATTTCTCAATCCTGTGATTGCTTTGTCGTGAAGGCCTCGTTGGGTTTTGATTTGGTTTTTCCGAGGTTGATCAGTGTGTGTGTTGCTATTGGTGCACCCGCCGGGTAAAACTTTCTCAAAGCCGTGTCCATGGTTATGGACGACTTGGAGCACGATTCTCGATCATAGACAACTATAACTAAAGTAGTGCTATAAATTTGACTTTATAATGACTAGTAATCAGCTTCACTATAATGGAATGGCTAAATAAAACTGCCAACAATTGCTTGTTTGCTTTGTCGCTTGCGACCATTGTATCTGACTAGTAAGTATTGCAACTACAATGGAATGGCTAAATAAAAGTACCAACAGCTGCTGGGTTTTGGGTTATCTCATGCCAATTGTATTTGACTAGTAAGTGTCGCAACTACAACGGATGGTTAACTAAAACGGCCCACTGCTTATTTTTTTATCAGGATGATTACCTACACCTGACTAGTAATTGCTGCAACGATAACTGAATAAATAAAACTGCCAACTGTGTGAGTTACTCGGTTGACTTCCTCGTTTGGTTTCGAGGGGGAAATGCCAGGATGGGTTTGTTTGGTGGTAGAATCAGGTTGGTTCCGAATAGGTCTTTCTTATCCCTCTCTGATAGCCGCCAGTTGTATCGAGTCTCTATAGGTTGTTTAGTGCATCTTTGCCGCCGCTGATCCACCATACCTATGTAGGCGAGGACCAATTCTAGCCTCGCTGTAATCGCCTCGATCGACGCCTCTTTTTCCTTTGCCTTTTGTCGGCACCCCTTTTTGTTTAAGCAGGTTTTGAGATCGACGTCGTTAGCAGGGTTACCCTTCCGGCTTGGCCTAGGCAGGGTTATAGACGCCATTGGTTATTCTTCAGGGCTCTTAGCCCCATTTGCATCTCGTCCGTAGTCGGACGCTGTATCATTTTCAAGGTGATTTGAATCTTTGTATTGTATATCTGTATTCTTGACTCATTGAGTCGCTGTTATATATATATATCTGTTCTGTGGGTCCCATCGAGGACTGTTGTGTAATGTTATTACTTCGTTTTCCACCCGCACGAAAGTGCCTGGTGGGCACCTTTGAATCGTTTCTATGCGGGTTTGGCGGGTTTCGCTCAAACTTGCATAGGGCCGATTGTGAGGGTGTTACACCCGGGTTATCCGGATAGGAGACATGCTATGAGGATACCCATATAGCATATCCCCAACAATCCATACAAAACATAGAGTCAATAGTTCCATACATACAAGTTCCAAAACACAATCCATACAACATAGAGTCAATATTTCCATACATACAAGTTCCAAAACACAATCCATACAACATAGAAATATAGAGTTCACATTGAGTCGGCAAAGGGTGAAGATCTCCGTCCTTCATGCATATCCTACACATTTGAAAGGAAGGACATGAGAATCACAAGAAACATGATATGAAATTGTATAACTAAATGAAAATAGACAACATAAGCTATGTAGCAATATGGAAAACATGTACGATGTAGAATTATATAAGTGAATCATATGAGAGTAAATTCTACAAGTTCAAAAACAAAGACATGAGATTCTTGAAAAGTAAAGAAGCTATGTATGAAGACCTATGTTCGGAGTGATTCTACAAGTCATATAGTAAATTTTGGCAAGTTCATGAAACATGGCAAGTAAATTTTGCCAAGTAAAGGAACATAGCAAGCCACAATTCATAGTTTTTAAACTTTGACTAGATTTTCACGTGTGCTAGCTATGTATGGAGACCTATGCTCTATGGATAGATTTCCAACGTGTGCTAGATATAAGGATCATAGAGCCCTAACCTAGAGTCAAATCCAGCGGATGACATGTTGGTCGTTGACGGTAGGCTGACTCGTCACGGGAGTCCTCATCGGGGTGTCATCCTGACATGCCGACCCACCGAGCTCTGCATTGTTGGATGCAACTGATGGTTGTCCCTACAAGATGAAAAAGGTTTTGATTCTTAGTAAATAATAAGTAGACATAGATATGTAGAGATTGACACTTAATACGCAAGACAACTTACCCATGTGGGGAAGGTGAAAGGAGGAGCACCAAGATCTGGAAGAGTCACACCACTTGGCTGAGAGGCCTGGAAATCAAGCATGCACAAAGGTGAATGGAGT
Organism: Avena longiglumis; assembly: GCA_030063025.1. Classification (NCBI taxonomy): domain Eukaryota; kingdom Viridiplantae; phylum Streptophyta; class Magnoliopsida; order Poales; family Poaceae; genus Avena; species Avena longiglumis. The sequence goes on along the minus strand of CP125975.1, from coordinate 440,289,646 downwards.
TCGGATTCTCTTAAGTTCTATGAGCAAGAACTAACCATAAAGGCTGACATGTTCTGTGCCACCCACTCCAGCATATTATCATTCTTAGCCATATCTTTGCAGTGTCGAACAAGATCTCTGTTGTTATCTTATCTGCTCCTCCATCCGCCAAGAATTGGCCTCGGCCTCCTCCCTTTGTCTCCTCTCAGTGGCCACCTCAGCTTACGTTTTGTCATCAAAATGTCATAAATGTTGCAATGGAAAGAATGTAATGAAGTGTGGATGATCGAGGAAGAAGAATATACCTGGATTTGGTCAATAGTTGTGGATGTAACCGTTGGGCGGGTATCTAATTGAGGCATGTCGCTCGTCCTGCCATGACGGACCTGTCTCATAGACAGGACGATGAAAGGATCGATGGAGCCGTCTCCAATCCACAAGCGGCCGTGCTTCTTGCCTTGTCCCACTAGCATGGACACCTCGGGGTCAAAGGGAGCGGTGAGAGGGTCCACCTCCTTTCCATTTACCACGGCATACTTGTCCCGGTACCCCTTATCCCGGATCTCGGTGCAAGAACTCACCCACTTCTTTGTCCCATCCTCTTTGTCCGTCACCATACGCTTATCGGTCCAAACATCAAACAAGCTGGGCTCCACGCCTGTCTCTCTTTTCTGCAAAAGAGAGCATGGAGATATATGCAGAGGAACATGGAGTAAGGAACCACATGATGACCAAGTTTAGAGAATGCATTTTTTCACCTTCTTCTGGATGCAGCAGGCGAGGGTGACATTGCCTTGCGTGTGTGCTTCTTCGTGCCACTTGATTTGCCACCTAACCCTATGAAGATGCCAAGCTTGGGTACATCTTCAGGGTTGGCGGCATTGTAATGAAGGATTGGATTGTGTCGAGTGGGAATGTTTTCATCATAGTACTTTGTCGTGAAGTTTGACACCTCCTTGTTAAGAGTGTCCTCGGCTATGGATGCCTCGATCTTGCATTTATTGCCGCATTGTTCATGAAGCTTCTTTGTTTCTCTCTCAGCCCCATACTGCCAACGGGTATGCACAGTCCCCCTAGTAATGCCTCGTGCGCGAGATGTAAGATCATATGTTGCATCAGATTGAAGAACCCTGGAGGAAGGAGCATCTCTAACTTGCAAAGCAATTCTTGTGCCTGTTTATCTAGCTTCTCGACCACTTTACGGTCTAACTCCTTAGCATAAAGCTTGCGAAAGAAAAATCTCAACTCCGCCAGTACTAGCCAAGTCTCCTCGTCGACATAGCCTCGAATCATCACCGACATTATCCACTCAAGCCATATGTGATAGTCATGACTCTTAAGCCCATGTACTCGAAAAGTTTGAAGAATTTCTCCTCTCATCCAGTTTGCTGCATAGCCATCAGGGAAGAATAAGCAGTCGGCGGTCCATTGGAATATTTCCCTCCTTTCAGGCCTTGTAGGTCATAACCGAGCCTTTGTCTTAGACCACTTGGGGCCTTTGACTCCAGGAGGCTTCATGTCAAAGTCTGTCCTATCGCACCATTCTTGCTGATCGGTTCTACCTTAATGTTATCCTTTGTCTTTTCGGTGTCCATGATTGTGCTCAAGAGGGCCTCGCCGATATTATTTTCAGTGTGCATTACATCAATGTTATGCGGAAGCTCGAGTTCATGGAAGTAAGTGAGCTTCCATAAGCATGGAATGTGTGTCCACTGGTGTGTTTCCCCGTATCCCATGGAACCTTTCCCATCGGGATTAGGATCAAGAGCTTCTAACTCAGCCTTAGTATCACTGTTGGTCGGCAGATGCGGTGGTGGAGTATGGACAACAACGCCTTTCTTGAAGTTTTTTTGTCAAACCTGAATCTATGCTCAATGGGAAGGAACTTTCGAGTTTAATCAAAGCAGGAATACTTTCCTCTCTTCTTCAGCCAGAAGAAAGTCACAGACTGCCTTGGCCTACACACTGGGCAAGGCCACTTCCCATGTGTACACCAACCGCAGAACAATGCATGTGCTGGTAGGTCATGTAGAGATGTGTGGTACCAGACATACATATCGAAGTGCTCCTTTGTTGCGACGTCGTATGTTTGCACCCCGCGATCGCTCCATCCAACAAGTAAGTCATCAATCAGCGGCTCCAGGTACATGCTCATGTTCTTCCCCGGGTAATTCGGCCCTGGGATTATCATCGACACAAACATGTTCTCAGATCTCATGACGATGCCAGGAGGGAGGTTCAGGGGAATAACAAACACGGGCCAACAACTGTATGTTGTAGCTGACATACCATATGGATTGGACCCATCGGTTGATATCGCAATTGCTACGCTCCTCGGGTTGCCCGCTTTCTCAGGATATTTTTTGTGAAGTTCTACCATGCTTGACCATCTGATGGATGTATCCTCTTCTCTTTTCGGTATCTCTTACCCTCAACGGCCCATCGCATCTTTTGGGCAGATTCCTTGGTCATGAAAAGTTGTTGGAGCCTCGGTAGGAACGGAAGATATCGGAGGATCTTTTGCAGAACCCTAGTCTGCTTCTTCTGCCCATCACCGATGTCGACCTCAATGTACCTAGAGGATTTGCAATGGATGCAATATTTTCCTCCTAGATGTTCTTTTCTAAATAGCATGCATCCATTTGGACAAACGTGTATCTAGATGTATGTCATCTTTAGTGCTCGGAGGAATTTAGTCGACTCGTAAAAGTTCTTCGCCAGGAGGTGCCCTTGCGGCAGAATGCTTCCAACCACAGCCAGAAGATCGTCAAAGCGATCTTTAGGCAAGTTACTCTCGGTCTTGAAGGACATTAGGCGAGCCACGACATCCAGCGCGGTAACCTCTGTATGTGGATGAAGGGGTTTCTGTGCAGCAAACAAAGCCTCGTAGAACTTCTTTGTGCTTTGTTCTGGATCCTCACTTGTCTCCGCCTCCCCAGGTGTCTCCTCTACGTTAGCCTTTTCAGAAGCATTTGCATCCAGGAAGGCATCTAAGCAGTCGTCAAACCTAGCATCAAATCCTCTCGATGAATGACTCTGTTGCGACTCTGTTCTAGCACGTTTTTCTGATTGCTCGCCATGGAAAACCCAACGACTGTACAACGCTCTGAACCCGAAGTTGATGAGGTGTTTACTCACATCGGCCTTCGATTGGCGTTTTCCGTTCTGGCATTTCTTGCAGGGGCACAACACTTTTGCGGGTTTTGTAGGGATGGCAAAAGCACTATCCACGAACTGCTCGGTCTTTTCTCTCCATTCATCGGTAAACTCCCACCGGCTGGTTCTGCCCTCGTACATCCACTTACGAGCCGGATCCATCCTCTAATCAGTACAAAAAAACATACAATGCTTTCACTTTAACATGTTATTTCATCCGGTATTACTTTGATTAATTATAACAAATACAAGTTTTACGCCATGCATCCACCTATCTCTCTAATAGGTAAAGGATTTCCTAATCCCACCCGAGGATGTGCATATTTGGTACGTTCTCCGTGCTCTACCCCGCCCTGAGACATAATTTCGGCAGCACCTCCCCGTTGTTCTCCTGATACACGTCTCGGCCAAAAGCCGAGAGGATGTGCATCCAGAGAACAACGAGGAAGCGCCGCCAAAATTCTATCTCGGAACGGAGCAAAGCATGGAAAACGTACCCAATCTACACATCCTCCGGCTGTCCAAAATACGTGGACAATCCGAAAGAGTTACGACCATAAATATGCAATTTAATGCATATTTATTCGTCGTAACCATTCCGAATGGGAGATGCCTAGATAACGCGACTGACTTAGTGATCTAGATCAAAATAAACCTAGCCATATTATAAAAGATGCAAAGAATTTATATCCTTGAAGTGTGATCGCCGGTCCTGGTGTCCACCTAGAAGAAGCCTTCCATCGACCGGTACCGCTGTCAAACTCGATGCATATCCTACACGATAATGAAAAATAAGAATTAATTGTTGAATCTATTGACATAGTATTGTATTGTAGGCATATACTGAGGTGGTGAATCTAATAAAAACAGAGAGACAACTTACCAAAGCAGTACTGCCAGACAGTACAGCAGCAAAAAAACAACTTCAAGTCTGAATATGTATGTTATGCTCATCTAAGCAGTGTGCTGGGACGTTTCACATCAAGTGTTCAATGGGGCCAAGACCACTTAGGAATATAACACATGAATCTTCCATGTTATACACTTATGCATAGTCAACTTGCAAACGACTATTGCTTCTTCACAACAGTTTTGTTAAAAGACCATCCACAGCTTATTTAGCCTACTGAATTTCTGAATTTCAGTAATCCACAGCTAATAAAAACAGCAATTCCATGTAACCACAGCTAATAAAAATAGAGAGATAGCGTGCTGGAACTACTCAATTTCTACACATGTTTAGTCCTTGATCATCCACGGCTTATTAATTTCAAAACCAAGTCAGCTTAGTCCTAGACCATCCATCCAGTGTACTTACCCAAACGCTAGCTGCAGGAGGCGGCAGCAGGGTCGGCCTCTCCTCCTCACCCGGGGCCCATCGGGTGATGGAGCTCAGAGCAGGGGTGGCGGAGGATGGTGACGTGGGCGGCGAAGGTCGGACAGGGGACGATGAAGGTCGGGGCAGGGGAAGCGAAGATCGGAGCAGGGGGCCGCAGAGGTCGGAGCAGAGATGTGGGCGGCGCAGTTGGGCAAGTCCTAGAGGGGGCGGCGGCGGGCAGAGGCGGGGGAAACGCGGGTGGGCGAGCTCTCGAAGGAGGCGGCGCCCGGAGCAGCTGGGCGAGCTCCTGACTGGAGGAGGCATGCGGTGGGCGTACGCGCAGGTGGGGAAAAAATTAATTGGCCACACGCCTGGGTCGCGTTGGAAGAGTAAGATAGGGTTCGGCCTGACCGTTTGCCGTGCATTTGTTCCTGACCGGTTTGCCGTGCAGCTCGGCGAGGCCGTGAGTTTTCAGATTTGCTGTGCGCTTTAAGACATAACACATGGCAAATGACTTGGTTTGTCTAAATTTGGATGTATCCAGTTGAATCTAGAAAAAACAAGTCAACTAATTTGGATGAAGTATGTTTTTCTAAATTTTCTTTACATTTATTTATATTTTTTCCTAAATACTATGTCACATAAAATAAAACAACTAACTATCGCGCTAGTATTTGGCGATGGTGAGGAGCAAAAGTTTGAGTTGGTGCGCCACGAAACAGAGATTCAGTCAGTTAATATTAATCTTACTTCTATTAAACGGAGATTAAATAGATGAATTCTCATACAATGTGTCAATATGATGGCCACAACTTCTAGAGATAGACTCGAATTCTGCATCGAAAACACCCGTCTGCGGGCCCCGGAAAGGTCTACCTCCTAGATTTTTCCGCACGAGGTTCCACCAATGTACTTTTTTGTTGGTTAAGTTGTGTTTAGGCCATAAATAAAAGAAAAACCAAGTTTGGGACCTTGTGGCACATTCTATCCCCCCGGTATACCCGCAGCGGGACATTTCCCCCTATAGGTCAAGGAATCTGCTAAGTGTTATCGCATGAATGTGAAGAAGCTCACGCTAGGGAGATATGTCTTGCATATGGTACTTCTACAACACTTTTACATGTATCATAGGTCCACATGCAAGTATCCTAGCTCCACATGAAAGTTTGGGTGGGTTCCCGGGGCTCCGGGGGTCATTCTGCATCGAAAACACCCGTCCGCGGGCCCCGGGAAGGTCTACCCCCTAGCTTTTTCCGCACGAGGTTCCACCGATGTACTTTTTTGTTGGTTAAGTTTTGTTTAGTTCATATATACAAGGAAAACCAAGTTTGGGACCATGTGGCACATTCTAGCCCCCGGTATACCCGCAGCGGGACATTTCCCCCTATAGGTCGAGGAATCTGCTAAGTGTTATCGCCTGAATGTGAAGAAGCTCATGCCGGGGAGATATGTCTTTCATATATGGGACTTCTACAACACTTCTACATGTATCCTGTTGGAATTATTCCCTAGAGGCAATAATAAAGATGTTATTGTTATAATTCTTGTTCATGATAATGTTTATATTCCATGCTAGAATTGTATTAAGCGGAAACTTTAATACTTGTGTGGTTTGTGAACAACACCGTGTCCCTAGTACGCCTCTATGGACTAGCTCATTGATCAATGATGGTTAAGGTTTCCTAACCATACACATGAGTTGTCAATTGATAATGAGATCATATCATTGGGAGAATGATATGGTGGACATACCCAAACTAAGCGAAGCAATTAGATCGTGTCATCGTGTTCGTCTTTGCGAAGCTTTTCTTATGTCAAATATTGTATTCCTTAGACCATGAGATAATACAACTCCCTGGTATCGGAAGAAAGCTTTGAGGTCATCAAACGTCATCCTATGAGAGGGTGATCATAAAGGTGTCTCTCAGGTGATCGGAAAGTATCTCTTGGGTTGTATGTATCGAGATGGGATTTGTCCCTCCCAAGTCGGAGAGATATACTTTGGGCCCACTCGGTAATCGATATCAACACCGCTTGCAAGCATGTGGTTAAGGAGTTAATCACAAAGTGATATCGGATTACGGAACGAGTAAAGTACTTGTTGTGAACGAGATTGAACTAGGTATGACGGTACCGACGATCGAATCTCGGGCAAGTAAAATATCGTGAGACGAAGGGAATATATATATGAGATTGATTGAATCCTGGCATCGTGTTTCATCCGATATGATCATCGATGAATGTGTGGGAGTCAATATGGGTTACCAGACCCCGTTATTGATTATTGATAGAAGATCATGTCTGCATATTCTCGAACCCGCAGGGTCACACACTTAACGTGTCTCGACGCTAGGATAGATTGGATAATTGGTTTATGAGTTTTTTTTCGGAGTCTCGGATGGGATCCGGGACATCATGAGAGGTTCCGGAGTGGTCCGGAGAATAAGATTCATATAAGGAAGTGCAGTTTTTGGAGTTCGGAATTGTTCCGGGTTAATCGGTATTGTACCGGAAGCTTCTAGAACCTTCCGGAAGGGGACCAACGTGGCCCCACCTTCCGGGAGGGGGCATGGGCCTATGAGGGAGTGCCCTGGACACATTGGGCCAGGGGCACAAGGCCCCATAGGGCCCATCCGGCCAAGAGAGGTTTAAACTCGAGATAGACCTTCTAGAAGGGGGGGTTTCCTTGCCCCCCACTCCTTATCCTTTGGGGCCGCCGGTTTGGGCTTGGGGGAGGGGCTAGGGCTGCGTCCCCCTCTACATAAAGAGGGGTGGGGGCGCACCAACCCCTTACACCTTCCCCTCCAACCCTAGCCGCCCTGCTGCCCTCCTCTCTCCCTCCCGACTGCTTGTAGGCGAAGCCCTGCTGCAGACATTCTCCACCATATACACCACGCCATCGTGTTGTAGATCCAATCCATCTCTCCACCATACTTGCTGGTCCGAGGAAGGAGGAGACGTCGAGGTGCTGCACGTGTGCATCTCACGGAGGCACCGCCACTTGTGGTGCTAGATCGGATCGGATCGCGAGGAGGAGAAGCGAGTACGACTACATCACCCACGTTCCGACGAACATTCCGCTGTGCGAATCTTCAAGGGTATGAAGATCTAATCCAATCTCTCTCGTTGTTTGCATCTCCTAGATTAGATCTTGGCTTCCCTCTGTTCGCATCCGTAGAAAATTTTGATTTACTATGTCGCGAAACCCTTGAGTGGTATCAGAGCTAGATCTATGCGTAGATGTGTTTCAAGAGTAGAACGCAACATGGTTGTTGCGGGCGTTGATGTTTTCTGTTGCAAGCCTCTTGTTTGTGTTCTTCTTATGACACGGGATAGTGAGATTGAAGCGGTCCAGGCCAACCTTACGCGACGTCGTTCGCGAGACCGGCTCCGCACTTGACGTGTGGCTTGTTCCACACATGCGGCTGGTGGATGTCAGTTTCTCTCACTATAGTTGTCATGGGATTAACACCGGAGTTTGGCAACCATAATATCACCGTTGTGGCTTTCCGTAGGTAAGAATCGTTCTTAGCATCTACTCCCATAAGCCACGTAAAACATGCAACAACAAAGTAGAGGCGTCTAACTTGTTTTTGCAGGGAGTGTTTTCTGTGATATGGTATGGCCCAAGATGTGATGTGTATAATGTATGTGATGATCATGTTTTGTAATGTTTCACGACTTGCATGTCGATGAGTACACAACCGGCAGGAGCCATATGGTTGTCTTTATAATTGTGTATGACCTGTGTGTCAACTTCTTATGCGCCATGTAATAGTTTCACTTTATCGCTAAGTAGTTAGCAATAGTTGTAGTTGCTATTCGTGGTGGAGGCAATCATGGTGGAGTGATGGAGATCATGCCGGAGCGCACAAGATGGAGATCATTGCGCTAAGATTGGCTATACCATGTCACATTAAAGTTATATGCATGTGATGTTTATCCTTTTATGTATCTTATTATGCTTAGATCGCGACGGTAGCATTATAAGATGATTCCTCACTTAAAGATCAAGATAAAAACTATGTTCTCACCGAGTATGCACCGTTGCGAAAGTTCGTAGTGTCCAAGCATCACGTGATGATCGGGTGCTATAGACTCTACGCTCACATACAACGGGTGCAAGCCAGTTTTGCACACGCGGAAATACTTGGGTCTAACTTGACGAGCCTAGCATGTACAGACATGGCCTCGGAACACAAGAACCGAAAGGTTAAGCATGAGTTATATGAATGATATGATCGACACTTCGTTGTCCACCATTGAAACCACATCTCTTCTCGTGATGATCGGATTAGGTGTGGTGAATTTGGATCATGTTCACTAAACAACTTGAGGGATGTTGAATTTAGTGGGAGTTCATCTAGTAATTTGGTTAAGTTGAACTATTTATCATGAACATAGTCTAAATTGTACTTGCCAATACTGTAGATCACATGGCCAAGTCCAATTTCAACTTCAAAGTTTTTGCTGAGAAGTAAAAGCTTAGAAACAATGGGTCTAACTTCACCAATTGGTTCCGCAATCTAAGAATCATTCTCTCTGGCGGTCAAAAGGACTATGTCCTTGGGAAAGCGTTAGGTGACCCCCCTGCTGCAACTGCGCCGGCTGATGAGAAAGCTGTCTATCAGTCGCACAAAGATGATTATGGTGTGATTAAGAGCACCATGTTGTTTGCTATGGAACCGGAACTTCAAAATCATTTTGAAGACTATCCCGGGCCCTTTGAGATTCTCGAAGAGCTGAAAACCATGTTTCAGACTAAGGCCCGTTCTGAGAGATATGAGATCTCTGAAAAGTTCTTTAACTGCAAGATGGAGGAAGGGAGTTCCGTTAGTGAGCACGCCATTAAGATGATGGGCTACACTCAACGCCTTGATCAACTGGAATGCACGATTCCAGAGGAGCTCAAGATTGTGAGTTCGCAATCACTCCTCCCAGCTACAAAAGTTTTGTAGTGACTCATAATCAGATTGGTTCCAATGATACGATCACCGAGCTCTTCGCAAAGTCAAGGCGCAAGTGGACATCAAAAGGATAATCATGTGTTGATGGTCAACAAGCCCACCTTTAAGAAAGGTAAGGAGAAAGAAGCCCTTCAAGAAGGGCGGCAAGCGCGCCTCGCTGAGAAGAAGGTCAAGTCTGGTCCTAAGCGGACCGAGTGCTTCTATTGCAAGGACAAGGGTCCTTTGGGCATCGTCCGAAGTACTTAGCGGACAAGAAGGCTGGCACCATCAAAGGTATATTTGATATACATGTTATTGATGTTTTCCTTACTAGCCCTCGTTGTAGTGCCTAGGTATTTGATACCGGTTCAGTTGCTAATATTTGTAACTCGAAACAGGAGCTACGGAATAGACGGCGGCTTGCGAGGGATGAGGTGACGATGCGCGTTGGCAACGGATCAAGAGTTGATGTGATGGCCGTCGACGCCTCTCTTAGTTTTACCTTCGGGATTAGTTTTAAACCTTAATAAATGTTATTATGTACTGCGTTGAGCATGAACATTATTTCTGGATCGTGTTTATTGCAAGACGGTTATTCATTTAAATCGGAGAATAATGGTTGTTCTATTTATATGAGTAACATCTTTTATGGTCATGCACCTCTTGTGAATGGTATATTTCTTCTAAATCTCGAAAGGGATGAAACACACATCCATAACATTGAGTCTAAGAGATGCAAAGTAGATAGTGATAATACTACTTATTTGTGGCACTGTCGTCTAGGTCATATTGGTGTAAAGCGCATGAAGAAACTCCATTCTGATGGACTTTTGGAGTCTCTTGATTTTGAATCATTTGACACATGCGAACCATGCCTCATGGGCAAGATGATCAAAACCCCGTTCTCCGGTATGATGGAGCGAGAAACGGACTTGTTGGAAATCATACATACCGATGTATGCGGACCGATGAGTGTTTCGACGCGCGGTGGATATCGCTATTTTCTCACTTTTACCGATGACTTAAGTAGATATGGGTATATCTATTTAATGAAACATAAATCTGAAACGTTTGAAAAGTTCAAAGAATTTCAGAATGAAGTGGAGAACCATCGTAACAGAAAGATTAAGTTTCTACGATCCGATCGTGGAGGCGAATATTTGAGTTATGATTTTCTCACGCATCTTAAAGCAAGTGGAATCATTTCACAACTCACGCCACCCGGAACAACACAGCGCAATGGTGTGTCTGAACGCCGGAATCGAACCCTATTAGATATGGTCCGATCAATGATGTCTCTTACTGATTTGCCGTTATCATTTTGGGGTTATGCATTAGAAACCGCTGCATTCACTTTAAATAGGGCACCATCTAAATCCGTTGAGACGACACCGTATGAACTGTGGTTTGGTGCTAAACCTAAGTTGTCGTTTCTTAAAGTTTGGGGATCTGAAGCTTCGTCAAGAAGTTGATGCGGACAAGCTCGAACCCAAAGCGGAGAAATGCATCTTCATAGGATACCCTAAGGAAACTATTGGGTATACCTTCTATCCGTAACCAAGGCAAAGTGTTTGTCACAAGAACGGTTCCTTTCTAGAGAAGGAGTTTCTCTCGAAAGAAGTGAGTGGGAGGAAAGTAGAGCTATCGAGGTTATTGAACCTTCTCTTGAATTGGAGAGTAGCGCAGACTGAAATTGTTCCAAGTGCACTTTGCACCAACAATAGAGGAAGCTAATGACAAGGATCATGAAGCTTCGGATGATGCTGCTACTAAACGTCGCAGGTCGACAAGGTCGCGTGCCCCTCCTGAGTGGTATGGCAACCCTGTCTTGACTGTCTTGTTAGTAGAAGACAGTGAACCTACGAACTATGAGGAAGCGATGATGAGCCCAGACTCTGAGAAATGGCTAGAGGCCATGAAATCCGAATTGGGATCCATGAGCGAAAACCAAGTATGGAATTTGGTGGACCCTCCTAGCGACCGAAATGCCGTTGAGTGCAAATGGATCTTCAAGAAGAAAACGGACGCGGATGGTAATGTTACCGTCTATAAAGCACGGTTTGTCGCGAAAGGTTTTCGACAAGTTCAAGGTGTTGACTACGATGAGACTTTCTCTCTCGTAGCGATGTTTAAGTCCATTCGGATTTTATTAGCAATTGCTGCGTTTCATGATTATGAAATATGGCAGATGGATGTCAAGACTGCTTTCCTCAATGGCAACATTGATGAAGAGTTGTATATGATGCAACCCGAAGGTTTTGTCGATCCTAAGGATGCTGATAAAGTGTGCAAACTTCAGCGTTCCATTTATGGACTGAAGCAAGCATCTCAGAGTTGGAACCTTTGTTTTGATCAAGTGATCAAGAGCTTTGGATTTGTTCCAAATTGCTATGAAGCTTGTATCTACAAGAAAGTGAGTGGGAGCTCGGTGACATTTCTGGTACTATATGTGGATGACATATTGATTATTGGAAATGTCATTAACATGCTTAACGATGTGAAGAGTTATTTGAACAAGTGTTTTTCAACGAAAGACCTAGGTGAAGCTGCTTATATATTGGGCATCAAAATCTATAGAGATAGACAAAGACGCCTGATAGCTTTAAGCCAGAGTACATACCTAGACAAAGTTCTAAAAAGGTTCAGAATGGATAAGGCAAATAAAGGTTCAGTGCCCATGTTGTCAGGTAAGGTATTGAGCAAGGCTCAGTGTCCAGCTACGGTAAATGATAGGGAAGCTATGAGCAAAGTGCCTTATGCCTCGGCCATAGGTTCTATCATGTATGCCATGCTGTGTACTAGACCGGATGTGTCCAATGTTCTTAGTTTGACGAGCGGATATCAAAGTGATCCAGGAGTGGAACACTGGACAACCGTGAAGAACATCCTAAAATACCTAAATAGGACTAAAGAAATGTTCTTAGTCAATGGGGGTGATGAACAGCTCGTCGTAAAAGGTTACGTCGACGCTAGTTTTGACACCGACAAGGATGATTCTAAATCTCACACAGGATACGTGTATATTTTGAATGGAGGAACTGTGAGCTGGAGAAGCTGCAAGCAAAGCATGATCGCGGGATCTACAGTAGAAGCGGAATACATGGCTGCTGCAGAAGCGTCAAGTGAAGGAGTTTGGATCAGAACCTTCATCACTGAGCTTGGCGTGGTTCTAAGTGCATTGGCCCCACTGGAGATATTGTGTGACAAAACTGGCGCCATAGCACTCGCTAAGGAACCAAGATATCATCCAAAGACCAAGCATATCAACCGCAAGTTTCATATAATCGAGATTTTATAGCGGATGGAGATCGAAGATTAGCAAAGTGCATACATCTGAATGTCGCAGATCCATTGACTAAACCTCTTCCACGTGTAAAACATGATCGGCACCTCGATTGCCATGGGTGTGAGATTGTTGCCAGATGTAAACTAGATTATTGACTCTAGTGCAAGTGGGAGACTGTTGGAATTATGCCCTAGAGGCAATAATAAAGATGTTATTATTATAATTCTTGTTCATGATAATGTTTATATTCCATGCTAGAATTGTATTAAGCGAAAACTTTAATACTTGTGTGGTTTGTGAACAACACCGTGTCCCTAGTACGCCTCTATGTACTAGCTCATTGATCAATGATGGTTAAGGTTTCCTAACCATAAACATGAGTTGTCAATTGATAATGAGATCATATCATTGGGAGAATGATATGGTGGACAGACCCAAACTAAGCGAAGCAATTAGATCGTGTCATCGTGTTCGTCTTTGCGAAGCTTTTCTTATGTCAAATATTGTATTCCTTAGACCATGAGATAATACAACTCCCTGGTATCGGAAGAAAGCTTTGAGGTCATCAAACGTCATCCTATGAGAGGGTGATCATAAAGGTGTCTCTCAGGTGATCGGAAAGTATCTGTTGGGTTATATGTATCGAGATGGAATTGTCCCTCCCAAGTCGGAGAGATATACTTTGGGCCCACTCGTGTCGATATCAACACGCTTGCAAGCATGTGGTTAAGGAGTTAATCACAAAGTGATATCGGATTACGCGAGTAAATTACTTGTTGTGAGCGAGATTGAACTAGGTATGACTGCATCGACGATCGAATCTCGGGCAAGTAAAATATCGTGAGGCGAAGGAATATATATATGGGATTGATTGAATCCTGGCATCGTGGTTCATCCGATATGATCATCGATGAATGTGTGAGTCAATATGGGTTACAGACCCATTGATTATTGATAGAAGATCATGTCTGCATATTCTCGAACCCGTGGTCACACATAACGTGTCTCGGCTAGGATAGATTGGATAATTGGTTTATGAGTTTTTTTCAGAGTCTCGGATGGGATCCGGGACATCATGAGAGGTTCGGAGTGGTCCAGGAATAAGATTCATATAAGGAAGTGCAGTTTTGGAGTTGAATTGTTCCGGGTTAATCGGTATTGTCTGGAAGCTTCTAGAACCTTCCGGAAGGGGACCAACGTGGCCCCACCTTCCGGGAGGGGGCATGGGCCTATGAGGGAGTGCCCTGGACGCATTGGGCCAGGGGCACAAGGCCCCATAGGGCCCATCCGGCCAAGAGAGGTTTAAACTCGAGATAGACCTTCTAGAAGGGGGGGTTTCCTTGCCCCCCACTCCTTATCCTTTGGGGCCGCCAGTTTGGGCTTGGGGGAGGGGCTAGGGCTGAGCCCCCCCTCTATATAAAGAGGGGTGGGGGCGCACCAACCCCTTACACCTTCCCCTCCAACCCTAGCCGCCCTACTGCCCTCCTCTCTCCCTCCCGACTGCTTGTAGGCGAAGCCCTGCTGCAGACATTCTCCACCATATACACCACGCTGTCGTGTTGTAGATCCAATCCATCTCTCCACCATACTTGCTGGTCCGAGGAAGGAGGAGACGTCGAGGTGCTGCACGTGTGCATCTCACGGAGGCACCGCCACTTGTGGTGCTAGATCGGATAGGATCGCGAGGAGGAGAAGCGAGTACGACTACATCACCCACGTTCGAACGCGTTCATTGCTTGAATCTTCAAGGGTATGAAGATCTACTCCAATCTCTCTTGTTGTTTGCATCTCCTAGATTAGATCTTGGCTTCCCTCTGTTCGCATCCGTAGAAAATTTTGATTTACTATGCCGCGAAACCCTTCATATCCTAGGTCCACATGCAAGTTTCCTAGCTCCACATGAAAGTTTGGGTGGGTTCCCGGGGCTCCGGAGGTCATTCTCCATCGAAAACACCCGTTTGTGGGACCCGGGAAGGTCTACCCCCTAGATTTCTACGCACGAGGTTCCACCAAAGTACTTTTTGTTGGTTAATTTTTGTTTAGGCCATAGATACAATTAAAACCAAGTTTGGGACCCTGTGGCACATTCTAGCCCCTAATATACTCGCAGCGGGGCATTTCCCCCTATAGTTCCAGGAATCTGCTAAGTGTTATCGCATGAATGTGAAGAAGCTCACACCGGGGATCTATGTCTTGCATCTATGGGACTTACACAACACTTTTACATGTATCCTAGGTCCACATGCAAGTTTGGGTGGGTTCCCGAGGCTCCGGGGGTCATTCTGCATCGAAAAGACCCGTCCACGGGCCCCGAGAAGGTCTACCCCCTAGCTTTTTCTGCACGAGGTTCCACCAATGTACTTTTTTGTTGGTTAAGTTTTTTTAGGCCATATATACAAGGAAAACCAAGTTTGGGACCCTATGGAACATTCTATCCCCTGGTATACCCGCAGCGGGACATTTCCCCCTATAGGTCAAGGAATCTGCTAAGTGTTATCGCATGAATGTGAAGAAGCTCACGCCGGGAAGATATGTCTTGCATATATGGGACTTATATAAAACTTTTACATGTATCCTAGGTCCACATGCAAGAATCCTAGCTCCACATGAAAGTCTGGGTGGGTTCCCGGGGCTCCGGGGGTCATTCTGCATCAAACACCCGTCCGCAGGCCCCTTGAAGGTCTACCCCCTAGATGTTTCTGCACGAGGTTCCACCAATGTACTTTTTGTTTGTTAAGTTTTGTTTAGGCCATATATACAAGGAAAACCAAGTTTGGTACCATGTGGAACATTCTAGCCCCCGGTACACCCGCGGCGGGACATTTCCCCTATAGGTCGAGGAATCTGCTAAGTGTTATCGCCTGAATGTGAAGAAGCTCATGTCGGGGAGATATGTCTTGCATATATGGGACTTCTACAACACTTATACATGTATCTTAGGTCCACATGCAAGTATCCTAGCTCCACATGAAAGTTTGGGTGGGCTCCCGGGGCTCCGGAGGTCATTCACCATCGAAAACACCCGCCAGCGGGACCCGGGAAGGTCTACCCCCTAGCTTTCTCCGCACGAGGTTCCACCAAAGTACTTTTTTGTTGGTTAAGTTTTGCTTAGGCCATAGATACAATGAAAACCAAGTTTGGGATCCTATGGCACATTCTAGCCCCTAATATACCCGCAGCGGGGCATTTCCCCCTATAGTTTCAGGAATCTGCTAAGTTTTATCGCATGAATGTGAAGAAGCTCACACCGGGGAGCTATGTCTTGCATCTATGGGACTTACACAACACTTTTACATGTATCCTAGGTTCACATGCAAGTTTGGGAGGGTTCCTAATACGTCCAAAATGTATCTACTTTCTCGAACACTTTGCTATTGTTTCTCCACTAAACTTGTGTGATTTGGATACAACTAACACGGACTGACGCTGTTTTCAGCAGAATTACCTTGGTGTCTTGTTTTTGTGCAGAAAATGAACTATCAGGAAAAATCACAGAAAATATACCAAAAATTATATTTCACCAGAAGATCCACGGAGCCAGAAGACGAGATGGAGAGGAGGCCTAGGGGGCCCACACCCACCCCAGGCGCGGTCCCACCACTGGCCGTGCCTGGAGGGGGTGCCTAGGGTGGCTGCACCCCCTTGGCCTCCCTCTGCGCCTATAAGTTGCCTTTCGACCTAAAAACCGAGGGGGTTCGATAGTTTTCCAGAAAGAGTTCCGCCACGCCGCCACCACGAGAAACCAAGATTCGGATCAAGAAACTCCATTTTGGCACCCTGCCAGGACGAGGAATTTGGAGAGGATCATCGCCATCGTCATCACCAGCGCATCTCCATCAACCGCCGATGTTTCCCTCATCCATGAGTGAGTAATCCCCCGTTGTAGGCTTGGGGATGGTAGGTATTGGATGAGTTCTATCATGTAATCGAATAAGATCTATTAGGGCATAGTGCCTAGTATATCTGTTAGTGTTATTTGACTTTGTTGCAACTTGTTGTGCTTAATGCCTGTCACTAGGGCCTGAGTGCCATGATCTCAGATCTGAACTTATTGTTGAATCATTATGATAGTATTGTTTGCGATCTTATCTGCAAGTTGTGTACACATATCATTGTCCGGATCCAAAGGCCCCAAAGTGACAATAATTTGGACAACCGGAGGGGATGGCTGTGGTGTGAGGATCACATGTGTTCACGGAGTGTTAATGCTTTGCTCCGGTGATCTATTAAATGGAGAACCTTAATTGCCAGTAGTTCCCTAGAGACCCCGCTGCCACGGGCTGGCTGGACAGAAGATGTTGTGCAAGTTCTCATTGCGAGCACGTATGACTATATTTGGAGCACATGCCTAGGATTGTTTAGTACTTGGATGCTTGTTATTATTTATCTGCAATGCCCTAGATCTTGAAGTTTGATGTTTAGACTCGTCCATGCAACGCCCGTCCATCCATACCTATGCCTACCGCACTCGAATCCTACGTTACCGTTACTGTTACTATTGCTCATGTTTCACTGTTGCTCTTGTTGTTGCTACTACAAACTGTTGCTACTGATAAACTTCTGTGAGCAAGAACTATTTCCAGGTGCAGCTGAACTGACAACTCAGTTGTTAAGGCTTGAAAGTATTCTTTGGCTCCCCTTGTGTCAAATCAATAAATTGGGTAATACTACCGTAAAGACTGTTGCGATCCCCTATACTTGTGGGTCATCAAGATTATTTTCTGGCGCCGTTGCCGGGGAGCATATCTTTATTTGTAAGTTCACTTGGATCTATTATTGTTCACTGCTACTACTTTAATCATGGGGAAGTCTCATGATGGAAATTTCCCTATTTTACCATCCACTACAAGAAGAGGTACAGTCCTAAACACCTCTGCTGCTCTTGATTCACCGTCTGTTATAAGTAAGCTTGTCACACCACCACCACATACACATGTTACACACACTGCTACTACTGCTGAGTCTAAAACTTCTTTTGATGCTCATGATGTTACTTCTACTATGCTTGATGCGAGTGGTTCATTAGGTCCTTTTCTAGATGCTACTATGGCTAGTCTAGGAAATACCAAAACTCCTAGTGAAGACACTGTTACACCTGTGAGCTCACCTAAGTCTAGTGAGAGTTATGATATTAATGATGGTTACATTAAGTTCACTGATGATTTTGTTGAAGAGTGTCGAAACACACATGGTACTAGTGCTATTAAGAGTCTCCTTGCTAGACGTACTATCATGCCTAAGTTTTCCTCTGATCCTAAGTTTTCCATTTCTCCCATAGATATTAAATATGAAGATTATGATTTTTCTCTTGATTTATCTTATTTAGATATTGTTGAGAAAGAACCTTTTGTGGGACTGAAAATGAGAGTGTTGTGGCTCATATGAATGATCTTTCTACTATGAGTGCTTTGTTCTCTGATGATTTTAAGATGTGCAAGTACTTTGTTACTAAGATCTTCCCTTTTTCACTGAAAGGAGAAGCTAGGGCTTGGTTCAATATATTACCTCCTGGTTCCATTGATAGCCCTGATTGCTTGATTGCTTCTTTATTCCAAAAATATTTTACTCCCGGTGCTAGACATGCTGCTTTGCAGGGACTTTTTGATTTTCAATAGGGAGAAGAAGAGAAATTGCCTGTGTCATGGACAAGGTTCTGTGCCTTGATTCATGCACATCCTGGATGTCCATTACCTAAGAATGAGCTTCTTGATATTTATTATAATGGACTAACTGATGATTCTAGGACATACCTAGATAGCTTTGCTGATTGTGTTTTCAGGAAAAGAACTCCTGGATCTTTGAAGAATTAATGGCTAAAATAAGCAAGAATTATGATGATTGGACTTCAACTGAGCTAAATACACCTGAGCCTATTACTCCTGAACCAGTTGTTCCTGAACCAATTCTAGCACCAACAACAAAGAAGAGAGGAGTTATTGCATTAAATTATGAAGTGATGAAGGAAGCTAAGAAGTGTCTAAAAGAGAAAGGTATTAGAGCTGAAGATGTGAAGAATCTACCTCCTATAGAAGAATTATGTAAGACAATTCCCCACTCATCTACTATTGAGGTACACTCTCTCCAACACTTTGATGAAGGTGATATTCCTTATGGTAAGCCTCCTGATCAATGTTTAGAGTAATTTGACACATTTATTGTTAAACAAGGGTATTTTAATAAACAAGTTCAAAATCATTTATTGTAAAACTCTAGAGTTATCCATGAGTTGAAAGATATTGTGGAAAGAACTTCTAATGATATTAAAAGCTTTGTAAATACTTTTAAATGGTTCAAAATCAACTTGATCAACTTGCTAAGGTATAAAAGGATATGCTAGTTAATGCTTCAGGAGATAAACATGCTTATGGAATTAGAACTAGGTGTGGTATAGCTACTCAAGACCCTTTATATCCTGAAGGACACCCTAAAAGAATAGAGCGGGACTCCCAACAAGGTGAAGATAGTGGTAGTCCTCCTAATAGGAAGAAAAAGAAACAAAAGATAGTTGATGAACCACTTGAACCTGCTGTAGATCCTAATAGTATATCTGTCTCTGATGCTGAAACTGAGAGTGGTAATGATAAAAATGAGTCTCCTGATAAGGAGGAAGTTGAGGAAGAACCTGAGAAACACACTAAGAACACTAGGTATACAAAGGAAGATTTTATTACTAATAAGCATGGTAAAGAGAGAGAACCTTGGATGCAGAAACCTATGCCTTTTCCAGGTAAGAAACACAAGTCAAAGGAGGAGGAACACTACAACAAGTTTTGTGAGTGGATGAAACCTTTATTTTTTCAAATTCCTTTGACTGATGCTATTAAATTGCCTCCTTATTCAAAGTATATGAAGGATATTGTCTTTAATAAGAGGAACATCCCTAATGAGGAGATTTCTACTTTGCTTGCTAATTATTCCTTCAATGGTAAGGTTCCAAAGAAACTTGGTGATCCAGGTATACCAACTATTCCTTGATCCATTAAGAATAATTATGTTAGAACTGCTTTATGTGATTTGGGAGCTGGAGTTAGTGTTATGCCTTTTTCTCTCTACAAGAGACTCCAGCTAGAAAAGTTGATACCAACTGATATATCTTTAAAAATGGCTGATAAGTCAACTACTATTCCTGTTGGTATATGTGAGGATGTTCCTGTTCAAGTTGCTCATAATTGCATGGTTTTAACTGATTTTGTTGTGCTTGAAATGCCTGAAGATGATAATATGTCTATAATTCTTGGGAGACCTTTTCTTAATACTGCAGGTGCTGTCATCAATTGCAATCAAGGAAAAGTAACATTCAATATTAATGACAAAGAGCACACTGTCTATTTCTCCAAGAAGGTTGTTAAGAGCTATTGCCTGAATTCCATTGAAAATATTGAGAGCATCAAGGTTGGAGAAATATATTGTCCCATTCCACAAGAAAATTTTGAAACTATTATGATTGGGACCATTGCTATCAAGTATGAGGTAACATAATCACCTTGTGTAATGCAAAGTTTTGTTTCATATAAGATTGTTTTGGTAACAAGACTTGATCAACCTTGTTAACAAAAGGATTTTAATGAACAAAATAATGTTTCCACTGTGGTTATATTTGCTTTCTTTTACTTTTCTCTTTCCTAGTCTTTGCTTTAGCTTTAGTTCTGCTAGTTATTTGCTTGTTTGAGTTTCTTAGAGCTCTTGTAGTTTGGCTTTTAGTTTGCTTTTGCTTCTTCTGAAAAAACTGTTTATGCGAGAAAATCAATTTTCATACCCTGAAAGTTGGCCAAAAATAAAGTTTCCCAAAAAATTCAAAATAATTTTTTCCTCGAAAAAAGGGGCAGAGAGGCACCTGAAGTGACCGAGGGGGACACCCCAGGCCACCACACCCATGGTAGGCGCGGCTTACCAGGGGTGGCGCCTAGGGGGGGTTTGGCCCACCTGGGCCCCTCCAGGCTGCCCCCTCAAAGACATCTTTCTCTCTCCAAAAAAACACCGGAAAACTTTCTCAAGCTC
The DNA here is from genome assembly GCA_030063025.1 of Avena longiglumis. Taxonomy (NCBI): domain Eukaryota; kingdom Viridiplantae; phylum Streptophyta; class Magnoliopsida; order Poales; family Poaceae; genus Avena; species Avena longiglumis. The sequence continues at coordinate 440,268,963 of CP125975.1, read as the reverse complement.
GAGTTCTTGCTGTTCTTTCTCCCAATTTTCGATCTCCTTGTTCAGCCCATCTCAAGTGATGATTTTTGGTGAGTTTACTCCTTGGTATGTGCCTCCTCCACTTGTCCAATTAGATTTGTGATTGGTAGATTGTATCTTGAGTATTTTGCTGCTATAGGTGACAGGTTGTTTGAGCTTGCATGCTTGTTCTATGCTTAGAAACTTTGTTTTGATGCATGTGTAGTCCTCTAGCAAGTTCCTATAGTAGTTGCTCGTCATTTATCAACTTAGAAATCACTTAGTTTTTTGGTTGTCTAAAAATTTCAGCAAGGAAGATGAGTGCTTATCCATCGAATCAATATGACTTGATGGTGCATGAGCCAATGAAGGTTCATCGTGAGGAGGCAGTTTTCCCTCCATATATCCATGCCATGAATTTATGAGAACTGCGGGGATCCTCCAAGACTTCCAAACTATGGTTACAAATGCAGGGTTGGAACACTTTGTTGAAGGTGAACCATTCCAGTATGTTAAGATAACCATGGCTTTTGTGCAGGACTTCCGGTTCACTTGGTCTACTTCTAATCCCATGGTCCATTACAAAATATATAATATACCTGTCGACCTGCCTTTTGCTGATTTCTGTGCAGCAATTAGAGTACCTCAGTGGTGATCTTGTGAGAAGATCAAGGAAAGGCCCAAGCCACTTATGGATTTATATGCTGATATTTGCCAAGGTTTCAACTTCTCAAAGGGAAGTGGTAAAATTTGGAACATTCAGCTCCCAGCTATTAGATACTTTGCCTATTTCATTACCAAGCGTGTTCTTGCTATAAATATTGCTAGAAAGTTGTCTTCTTTTGATCTAGCTTTTATTGCAGCTGCTTTGAATAGGAATAGATCTTATAGCTTGGGTGCTCTGATAGCTCACCGTCTCACCACCAACCGCGAGAAGGGTGGAATTTTTGGGGGTCTCATTGCTTCTAGGTTGCTATCTTTCCATGGTTTAGAGCCTCATTATTCAGATTTTCAGTTCCCCATAGAGAGGCTTGATATTGAATCCATGATTCAGCATGGTTTTGTTTCCTTCGGGGCTAATGTGAGAAATTTGTCGTTTGAATTATCGTTTGCCCAGCAAGGTCGGAGAAAGGGTAGGACTAAGAAAATAGTTTATTTGCCTCCACCTGCTTCGTTTAACTTTGGTAACAGGCAAGGATGGTCGCTTACGGAGGAGGAGGTTGGCACATATGTGGGGGAATTCTCCTAGCAAGAGGAAAATGTTGAAGAGGATGCCGAAAACAATTTGGTTTAGCCCTCCAACTTGGGAGAGTCTTCATACCAGCAGCCCTCATTTGATTGGGGCGCGTCTTCTTCTTCATCGCAAGCGCCTGACTATGATCATTCCTATGATGTCCCACCAGCATGGGGTTATTACCCGTGCTATTGAGCCCCACTTAGGCCAAAATCCTAAGCTTGGGGGGGGGGGGGTACACCGACATCACACTCATATATATATCATGTTCGGTCGGTTCTTTGTATATCCATTGTTTTGCTTTCTTTTTGTTTTTTTTTGCTTCTTTATAAAAAACAAAAAATACCAAAAATATTTTCATTGTTTTTCTTGGTTTGTTTCTTTGCTTTGGTTTTCCTTAAAAAATACAAAAAGATTTTGCTTTGTTTATGTTTGGTTTTTCTTTCTTTGCTTGTTTCTAAAAATTCGAAAACACCAAAAATATTTGTTGTTCTTCTTTGGTTTAGTGAGTTCTTTGCAGGGTTTAGCCATGCTTAGTGGATTTTGGTTTCATGTTAATATTCAAGTCACACAAGTGAAGGGCAATAATTATGATTAGGACAACTTGAGGTGTGGTAAGAGGCTGGTAACGAAATCTATTTGTTTCATTTTTTTACATATACTCATCATTGTGAGCATGCTTAGCCTGTTTGTGTAAGGTGTATGTCATTATGGATACTTAGTAGTTCTTGCTTGTATATGATTAGCTTCATCTTGCTAATAGTTTGTAGCATGTCATATGAATGTTTGCTTGCATTGTTTTATTCATACTTTGGTATAATATTGTGGTATCCTCCTCCGACTGTTCATGTGAATCGACTTGGCACATGCTCACGCATGCATATGACTAATCAATAGTCAGTAAGCCTCGGTGATTTATTTTCCCTCAGAGTTCTTGTATCACTTTCATTCCATAATTAGTCATGTTTTGTTGCAAGCATGATTATGACAGCTATTGCTCTCTCGTTTTGTCGCTCCCTCTCTATTGCTAGCCTTCACTTGCACTGAGTATGTGCTCTACCTGTGCTTCCAACTCCCCAAAACCAATATTGCCAGCTGTGTCCACCATACCTACCTATTAGCATCATTTACTACTTCAGTTCATATTTTATATATGCCGTGTTTTCTTCCAAAATAAAATGTTTGTCTGTTTTGAGAAAGTTAGTAAAGCTCTCACGAACTTGATGGCACACTTTATTCCTTGCGTTTAATAATATTGAACCATTATGACATGTCCATGAAAGTTATATGCTTGCTAACTATATGCTGGGAGTCAGCAGAACCGTGCTATCACGGGGAACACTTTCAACACTTTCTGGATACCTCATCCAGTTGATTCCTTGCTCTTTTGTTTACGGATGTCGATGATGTGAAATAAAAGGGGAGTTTGTGAGTTCATGGAGTTTATACATTGTGTTAGAGAAACGCCTGGGCCGCTAGCCTAAGCCATGCCTAACCATGGTGGAAACTTGCAGCCTCACCATAATGAGCATCTATGAAGCATCCTCAATAAAAAGCTATGCATATGGTAAATAAAAAGATTGTTGAGAAGCTCATTGTCTGCTTGCCTTGTCATTTTGGTTATGGGAAAGCTCTTGTACCATGTGCAAGGGGTACCCCGTTGGCGGTTCTCGATGATATGCATGTATTTACAATGACAAGAACTTTCAGGTGACCAAAGTTGAGTAGCATGCAGAGCGACCCTCGTACTCAAGGGACTTGGGATTTCCAGTCTATGGTCTGTCAAGCATATGATTTAGAGTGGACCTCACTTTCACCTTAACCACATGAAGATGCATATGATAGGGGCAATGAGAGCTCAAAGCTAATGAGTACCTTCCTTTCAGCATTTGTAAGCCTTTCAAAGCTTCACAAAACCGTTTTTACAACTTTGTTGAGTCACCACTTATTCTATGAGCACCTTCTTGAGAGCATAGTTGTCATTCTTGTGTTTGTTCCAAAACTTGGTTAATTATGTCATGACTTTGATGCTTGTATCTCTGATATCTTTTTCTCTAGTCTTCACTTGAACTTTAGAGGTGCCTTGGCATTTATATTGTGTTCTTCAAACGAAGGCAAGCGAGATACCACTCTATCATACCTTATTATGAGCATTGCAATGTTGCTTATGTTTATGTTTCAAGCTACTTATTATTATTGAGTTGGTTCTCTTCATAGATTGCAATGACTATTGAGTAGACTTAGTTGCATACTCCTTATTATGAATTGTCTAAGCATCTACTCCTGTGCTGAGAATATATACATCATATGAAGCAAAGTGTTCGTGAAAGTTCTTTTATCGCACTCAGTTTTCAACTGAATTGCTTGAGGACAAGCAATAAGATAAGCTTGGGGGGAGTTGATACATCCAAAACGTATCTACTTTCTCGAACACTTTGCTATTGTTTCTCCTCTAAACTTGTGTGATTTGGATACAACTAACACGGACTGACGCTATTTTCAGCAGAATTACCTTCGTGTCTTGTTTTTGGGCAGAAAATGAACTATCAGGAAAACTCCCAAAAAATATGCCAAAAATTATATTTCACTAGAAGATCCACGGAGCCAGAAGACGAGATGGAGAGGAGGCCTGGGGGCCCACACCCACCCTAGGGGCGAGCCCACCACTGGCCGCGCCTGGAGGGGGTGCAGCCACCCCAAGCACCCCCTCGGCCTCCCTCTGCGCCTATAAGTTTCCTTCCGACCTAAAAACCGAGGGGGGTCGATAGTTTTCCAGAAAGAGTTCTGCCACGCTGCCGCCACGAGAAACCAAGATTCGGATCCAAAAACCCCGTTCTGGAACCCTGCCGGGACAGGGAATTTGGAGAGGATCATCGCCATCGTCATCATGAACGCATCTCCATCAACCACCGATGTTTCCCTCATCCATGAGTGAGTAATACCCCGCTGTAGGCTTGGGGATGGTAGGGATTGGAAGAGTTCTATCATGTAATTGAATAAGATCTGTTAGGGCATAGTGCCTAGTATCTCTGTTAGTGCTATTTGACTTTGTTGCAACTTGTTGTGCTTAATGCTTGTCACTAGGGCCCGAGTGCCATGATCTCAGATCTGAACTTATTATTGAATCATTATGATAGTATTGTTTGCGATCTTATCTGCAAGTTGTGTACACATATCATTGTCCGGATCCAAAGGCCCCAAAGTGACAATAATTGGGACAACCGGAGGGGATGGCTGTGGTGTGAGGATCACATGTGTTCATGGAGTGTTAATGCTTTGCTTTGGTGCTCTGTTAAAAGGAGCACCTTAATTGCCAGTAGTTCCCTAGAGGCCCCGCTGCCACGGGCTAGCTGGACAGAAGATGTTGTGCAAGTTCTCATTGCGAGCACATATGACTATATTTGGAGCACATGCCTAGGATTGTCTAGTACTTGGATGCTTGTTATTATTTATCTGCAATGCCCTAGATCTTAAAGTTACATGTTTAGACTCGTCCATGCAACGCCCGTCCATCCATCCCTATGCCTAGCGCACTCGAATCCTGCTGTTACCGTTACTGTTACTATTGCTCTTGTTTCACTGTTGTTGTTGCTGATGCTACTACAAACTGTTGCTACTGATAAACTTCTATGAGCAAGAACTATTTTCATGTGCAGCTGAATTGACAACTTAGTTGTTAAGGCTTGCAAGTATTCTTTAGCTTCTCTTGTGTCGAACCAATAAATTGGATAATACTACCCGTGAAGACTGTTGCGGTCCCCTATACTTGTGGGTCATCAGTTCCTGAGGCTTCGGGGGTCATTCTGCATCGAAAACACCCGTCCGTGGGCCCCGGGAAGGTCTATCCCCTAGCTTTTTCCGCACGAGGTTCCACCAATATACTTTTTTGTTGGTTAAGTTTTGTTTAGGCCATAGATACAAGGAAAACCAAGTTTGGGACCTTGTGGCACATTTTAGCCCCTGGTATACCCGTAGCGGGATATTTCCCCCTATAGGTCAAGAAATCTGCTAAGTGTTATCGCATGAATGTGAAGAAGCTCACGCCGGAGAGATATGTTTTGCATCAATGGGACTTGCATAACACTTTTGTAAGTGTAAAAATGATTTTTGCGAAAATATCATGAGCATCAGATAATGTACCTATAGTTCAAATCGGTACCACTTCCTATCGATTCGACGGGAACTTGTCTTTTCACCGGGGATGGACGAAAATGTTTGAGATCCTTCGGTTGCGAAATTTTATATGTAAGGCGGTCTAGTATTTTTAATGTGACGAAAGCATTTGCAATTAGCCCTTTGATGGTTGGTTCGGAAAATGGCAAAAAATGAAAAATGGCATTTGCCATGTAACTATCCAGAACACATGGCAAAGCTCTTTCCTTTGTCGTGTGCGTAACCTGAATGCATGGTAAAGGTCTTTGTCGTGTGGCCTTGGCACCAAACACACGGCAAAGCTATTTAAATTTCGTGCAAAATAAATTACCGCGAGCAAAAATCTATATGGCACGGAAAACACGCGCGTAAGCGAAATAAAAAATCGAAAATTTACCATGCGCCTAACGGTGGTACACGGCAAAGGCCTGCCGTCAGGTCGGCACCGTCAGCTGGGAGAAAATGTGGGCTCTCCTTACCTGTTTGGCATCAGTATTTTCTTTGTCGTGCGTTTGTTTGTTGGTTTACCGTGCGTCGTTCTTTGCCGTGTTTATTTCGTTATCTTTGCCGTGTGTTTTTTATTTGCCGTGCGCCCCGTGTATTTTTGGCGTGCGCTCTATCTTTGCCAGCTGTTTTTCATGGGGACGCACGGCAAATATTTCTTTGCCGTGCGTAGACATACGGCAAAGGTGTGGCGCACGGTAACGCCTTGTTTTCCCGTAGTGATACTAGGTGCTTACAGATATGCCTAGAAAAATTAACCGGTTTTTGATTAAGCACATGTGCTTATTTATACTAGACAGGTGCCTAGGGCACCTTTTCTGTATAAATAAGCATTTGTGCTTATGCGAATGCTTGGTTTATTTTTCAAAGCACTACCTTAGCACCTTGCATTATATATGGCTTTAGAGACACCCTATTAATATATACTCTCTTAAAAAAACCATCAATGAGCTCTAACTTACATATATATGACCAATTCGTGTATCGGTCAGGGTCAACCACGTGTAACCATCAGGGTTAGTGAACAACTGTTTGTTACTTCCTGCGTATACTATCATATGTGCATTACCGACGCCATGTGATTAGTTTCGGCGCCACTGGGTGGAAGGAGTACTTTGGTCGAACTGAGTGAAGGATTGGTGGCAACAGCCAGGAACAGTAACGTTCCAACGAAGCAAAAACCCACAAATTCATAACTCAAAAAAAACCCACAAATTCATTCATAATTCGGCCTTGTAATGCCCACCTATATAAGCAGCTTCCTGCTCGGGCTATAGCATCATCTTCTCCACCGATCGATCACTTCTTCTCTTTAGTCAAGCACTCAAACCAAGCTTCAGAAATGGCGGCTGGTGCTGCAAAGCTCCACGCTCTGGTGGTGGTGGCTTGTGCCTTGCTGCTCCTCGCTGTGGGGTGCCAGGCCAGCCCTTACTGGCCACTGGAGCTTGGGTTCTACCACGACAAGTGCCCCCAGGCAGAGGCCGTCGTCAAGGGCGTCATGCAGCATGCCATCTCCCAGAACCCCGGCAATGGCGCCGCCATGATCCGGATGCTCTTCCACGACTGCTTCGTTGAGGTACTTACTCTATATATATAGCCTTTTCGGGTTATTTTTATTTTGCGATTATCCAGAGTGGGTTTTAGACATTTGGTGCAAGAAAATGAGTTTGCCAGACTTGATTAAACTGTTGATGGATGGTGATTAATTTAGGGCTGCGATGCTTCCATCTTCCTGGACCCAACCCCGTTCAGCCCGACGCCGGAGAAGCTCAGCCCGCCCAACGACCCATCCGTGCGCGGCTTCGAGCTCATCGACGCGATCAAGTAGGCCGTCGAGGCGGCCTGCCCGGGTGTCGTGTCCTGCGCCGACATCCTCGCCTTCGCGGCCCGCGACGCGTCCCTGCATCCTCAGCAAAGGCACGATCGCCTTCGACATGCCCTCCGGCCGCCGCGACGGCACCTTCTCCAACGTCTCAGAGCCGCTCAAGTTCATGGTCCCACCCACTTCCAACCTCAGCGCGCTCGTCAACAGCTTCGTCGTTAAGGGCCTCGACGCAGAGGACCTGGTCATCCTCTCCGGCGCGCACACCATCGGGCGCTCGCACTGCTCCTCCTTCGTCTCCGACCGCCTCCAGGCCCCCTCCGACATCAATGGTGGCCTCGCCTGGTTCCTGCGGAGCCAGTGCCCCGCCGACGCGACCCTTGGCGGCAATGACCCGGTGGTGATGCACGACGTGGTGACGCCCTGTTGGCCCAGCCCCAAACGCCGAGTGCAGTCCGGCGTGATGACGGCGAAGTATTCCGGCGAGTTACGTGCACGTATAAGAACCAGCTAACAACGATCAGCAAGCTAGCTATCTAGCCTGATCAAAAGAACTAGCTCTCTCAACTCACACGAGTACGTACCAGGAAAAACAATGTTGATGGCTACAGGGCCCTCTCGGTCCTGTTGTTTGTATTGAATCTTACGGTTGTCTTACAAGGCTACTATATGGGTGTTGTAGGGGTTCGTAGCATGGAAAACAAAAATTTTCTATCGCATACAAACAAACAAGCCAAGATCTATCTACTAGATTGTAGCAACGAGTCGATGGAATAACTTACCCTCGAAGATTCCAAAGTGTTTAACGAGAGCAGATTCTCGTGGGTGATGTAGTCGTACTCTTTCCGATCTCAAGATCGTGTAGACGATCCTTCCGGCGCTGCGTTCCGGCAGCGCTTCCGCAGTCGGTCACACGTTCGGTACTCGACGAAGACCTTCCTCTCCCTTGTTCCAGCAGGCAGCGGAGGTTGTAGCACTCTCCTCGCGATTCCGGCAGCACAACGGCGTGGTACCGGAAGTAGAGGGGAGATCCCGCAGGGCTTCGCCTTAAGCCAGAGCGAGTATGGTGGAGTATGAGAGAGAGCTATTAGTGGTCTAGGGATTAGACACACCAATTAGAAGGCTCTAAACCGAAGGCTAGAGCAATTAGAAGCTCTAAACCAAAACGGCTCTAAACCGGAGATTAGAGGATAGGAACTTGTGTGTCTAGAGGAGGAGGCCCTGCCCCTCCTTTTATAGGTGGGAGGGGCGGCCAAGGTTGGCGCGCCGTCTTGGAGGGACTCCTCCCCCAAGTCGGTTCCAACCACCTCTTGCTTGTTTCCCACAGTTTCCTGTTTCCCACAGTTTCCTGTTTTCCACAGTTTCCTGTTTTAGCCGTTTGACTTTCAAACTGGCAGTTTGACTTTTCAGTTTTGGAACAGCAAGAACACTTAGTACATGATGAAATAATTCCAATATGCAATGACACATTCATGTACCCTCCCCCCCCCGGAGTGCCGGACATTCCGGAACCTTCTAGAATATTCCTGATGAAAACACCGGAATCATTCCCGAACTCCGAAACGGGACTTTCCTTATATGAATCTTTATTCTCCGGACCATTACGGATCACCTCGTGATATCCCGGATCCCATCCGAGACTCCGAACAACATTCGGTCTCTTTCTCATAATACCATAACTACTCAAACAGCGTCGAATCCTTAAGTGTGTCTCCCTACGGTTCGTGAATTATGCGGACATGATCGAGACACTTCTCCGAACAATAACCAATAGAGGAATCTAGAAATTCATATGGATCCCACATATTTCTACGATTACTTTGCGATCGAATGAACCACTTACATACGATACCAATTTCCCTTTGTCTCGCGATAGTTTATTTATCCGAGGTTATGATCGTCGGTATCTCTGCATACCTAGTTCAACCTCGTTACCGATAAGTACTCTTTTCTCGTTCCCGTGATATGTGATCTCTTGTGAGCCAGCCACATGCTTGCAAGCTAATTGGATGACATTACACCGAGAGGGCCCAGAGTATATCTATCCGTCATATGGATGGACAAATCCCACTCTTGATCCATGTGTTTCAACCAATACTTTCCGAACACTCAATGCCACCTTTATAGCCACCCAGTTACGGTGTGGTGTTTGATGACATCAAAGCATCCATCCGGTAAAGGTGATATGCATGATCTCATGGTCGAATGAATTAGGTTACTATGTATCAGAAAGCATATAGCAATTGAACTATTGAAATGACTTGATCTTTATGCTACGATTATCTATAGGAGTATGTCCATCACATCATTCTCCTAATGATATGATCCTGTTGTTAATAACATCTCTATGTTCATGATCAGGAAACCATGATCATATATTAACCAACAAGCTAGTTTAACAAGAGGCTTTACTAGGGACTCTTTTTTTACTTTACAAATCACACAAGTATTAATGTTTCCGGTTAATACAATTATAGCATGGTATGTAAAAATTTATCATAAGTGTGAAGATATGATAATAACCACTTTATTATTGCCTCTTGGGCATATCTCCAACAGTCTCCCACTTGCACTAGAGTCAATAATCTAGTTTCAAACCTTTGTGTATATAACACCTATGGCTTTCTGGTGTTGTATGTACACGATTGCTAGTGGTCAACTGATCTCCGAATCTGACACTTCCAGGTCTGTGTGTAATTGCATGTCTTTGCGTCTCTACGCATCACTCATTCTCTAATGAGATGGCTTTGTATAAATTTGGTCTTTCGGTGTGACCTTTAGTTCTTTGGGGTTAAAACATGTTGATAATATTGTCGCACAATATATCTTCATAGTATTATCCCTCTGTGAACTACACCTAGTTTGATAACAAACTACTTGACACAAATGCCCTCTTTTGCTGCTATAATAGCAGTCATATACTTAGCCTTTTGTTGTAGTATCTGTCACAATGTCTTAACTTTGGAACTCATCCAAATCCATTATGGAACTCACTTTCCATTATATTGTGCCACCCTTAGTTTAGATTGAGATAAACTTAATTTGTACTTTGTGACAAAGCTAGTATCAATGTAGTACTTTTACAATGAACTAACCATCTATTTGTCACTTCTACAAATAATATACTCTTAGTTCTTCCAAAAGATCATAAGAATATCCTTACTATTGTCCAATGATCATCTTACGAATCATTATGGTATATGCTCACAACATTTAGAGCATAGGACATATCTGGATTTGTACATATCACAGTATGATTGATATAAATACTCTTTGTGATTTCATACATCAAGTATCAATCTATACTTGATTATTTGTTTCACTTTACCAAATGTCAATACACTTGAATATATCATCAACATTGAACTCTTTCAATCCTTTCTGTGCGACAAGAACCTTTTCTTGTAGTTTCTATATTGAACTCATTCAATATCTCGTCAATGTACTTCTGGCACAACCATATTAGCGTCTATTGATGCCAAATGTTTGGGTTTTGCCTAAGTCTTTCATCGGGATGAAATTCTTAATATGTGTTAATAAAAGATACATTATTTCCAATCAACAATATGTCTTCCACATAATGTATTAGAAACATGTCTTAGCGCTCCCACTTAATTTTTTGCAAATGCAAGCATCTTCATTGTCTCTAATGAACTTTTAAACTCCCTTAACAGTTTCATCATAGTGAAGATTCCAACTCCGCGATGCTCACTTCAACCATTGAAGTTTGCATATGCTTTTAGCATCCTATGAATTAACAAAACCCTATGGACCGTGTTATGCACATGTCCTAGGTAACGATTCTATTAGAAGAACTTGTTTTGTTTATTCAACTATCATATAACAAAATTATATGTATTGGTTTCTACATTAATCCGTCTAAATATCACTATGAAAGATCAAATTTTGTCATAGTCAACCTTTGAACATTGTTGTGAACTCTTTCCAAACATGTCGACTATTTCATAGATGTGAAACATACATGTCTATTTCTTTATAGATCCAGACACAACTGTAAGGTCTTACACCTTTCTCGAGGGTCCTTCAAGTTCAAAACTTGATTTCTCGTGTATGGAACTATCACGGATTTTATGGCTTCAAGCCATTTGACGGAGTCAGGGCCCATCATCGCTTCTTTGCATGTAGTCGGTTCATTATTCTCAAATAATGATTCAACCCTCAAATCTCGGTATTTGATTGTTCATCCGACCTACTTGTTTCAATAGGAACTTGGATCTCCGTGACCACAACCTTTGAGGTACGTGAGCAATGAGCTTTGTTGATGCCTCCGGAACACTTTTCGGCGCTGCGCAACTCTGCACATACAGCTAAGGTTCTTTTAACCTTATCAAAGTTCTATTGTCCTCCCACTTAACTTTTCACGAAAAATTCCTTCTCAAAGAAACTTGACGTTTTAAGTGACAAACACTTTTGTCTCCGATGTTATGGAGGATTACTTAACAGTTATTCAAAATAACATACAAAGACAGGTTCAACCGACTTTGGTTGCAAACATCTTTCTTATGCATAGCATACCAATGTTTGAGAAAGGACAACTTGGGTTTTATCCCAAACCATAACTTTATATGGTGTCATTTCAACGGATTATGATGGAGCTCTTTTCAGTGGAAAAACGGTAATCTCTAAAGCTTTTAATCTTTAAAATATAATGGCAGTTTTATGAATTATACCTTTGATCTTACCATGTCAAACAATGTTTAATTACATATCTCGAACGCTCCATACCCTTATGGTGTTTCGGGAAATGCAAATCCACGGAACGATTCCTTAAATCTTAGGTATTATGCTAAACTTGTAACTTAAATATTTTCCTTTATGATATTATCATAAACTATTTATATTCTTGTTACAATGATTTTTCACTTCATCTTGAAAGTCTTTGAACTTTTCAAATGTTTCATACTTCATCCTTATTAAGTAAATATTCAGATATTCACTTCAAAATTTCGGAAAAAGCAAATGAAGTTAAAATCCATCGCTCTTGACTACACATAATGGACTTCGTACAACAATATGTACAAATTCCAATAAGCTAGTCTTTCGTTCCCTTTTGGCCTATGAACGAAGTTTCAATTATCTCTAGGAAAGTTTCACAAGTGTCATTTGATCAAAAATCAAAAGACTCCAAAATTCCATCCACATGGAGTTTCTACATGTTTTCTTTCAAGATAATTTAAACGGCGATGTCACTTCCTAAGTGATCTTTCAATCAATTTGTCTTTCGACATCTTTTAGCACTAGTTTTATGGATGTGATGTCTCCAACGAGATTTGCGAATCCATCTTTTATGGATTACGACAATTATTTGAACAACCCTTTTGTTCTCATAATACCTGATAAAACAAATCTTTGAAGGCAAGCTTTGATGTTTAACGAGCAACACAATAACCCTTTATTTGTTCTCGATGAACATCATCACATATTCTTTTGCTAGTTACTTAGGCCATTGTAGTTCATGAATTGTGTTGTTTCGTATGACGATTCACACCAACAAATTCATTATCAAATACTTGAGAACCACATTGTTTAATAAGCAAAGAATATAGCCATAACATGTATATCATCTATATACTTAAGCTGAACAATTCTAGTCTTTTCCTTTTACGCCATATATTTATGAGATTCTCTTCAAGATTTCCTTTTACATTTGAAAGAATCTATCAACATCAATAGTGGAGTCATACATATGACACATAATCCAAAGCGTGTATAATTAAATACCAATGTCTTTGGACTTGCACTTTGAAGTAGATCACCTATCATCAAATGTTTGGTGTTCTTTCAAATTCCTTTCTTTAGTAATCTCTTGGTGTAGTAAATATCTTACATACATCAAATATTCACCCTCATCATGGATTTATCCATGATCAAGCTACTTTTAGTTTGTAACGGTGAATCGCAAGTATAATGTTGCTCTCCAAAACCTTTTGGAGGATTAGGACAACTAGTGTCTCCAACCTTTTGCAAATTCTCATCAAATATGAGAACATGACTTTTGCCATATTATACTCTATCATGTTGTAACCAATACTTCGTTTCAGATATCACAATATCTTCCACACATCATGGTTTCTTAAACAACTCTTTCAGATCCTAGATAACCTTGATATTAAGAGAATCCTTTGAATATCAAGAATCATGGAGACAAACATGATACTTATATACTAACACTTGGAATTGTTACTCTTGATTTAATACTAATTATTAAACTTCATGGAGTAACCGGAACTTACTGAAAGTTTGCAATAGGACTTATAAACTTTAGATTAACACTTAAAACAATACGATACCAGTTCGTAAAGTATCTAACCAGAATTCTATAGTTCTATCATCTCAATTATAACTAAGCGCAAGGTGGTAAACGGATGCCAATGACTACAATAACTATGCAAATTCACTTTGATTTAGTTTATGATAAATTGAGTTCTAATTAATAATTAAATTAATCTTGGTGAACTCCCATTCAAAACAATATCCCTCACATTGTTTTAGTGATCACACGAACCAAATCCACCACATTAAAACCGATCATCACGAGAGTTGATATAGCTTCAATGGCGAACAATCAACATGTTCATCATATCTACTGTATGACTCATGCTCTACCTTTCGGTAATCCGTGTTCCTGAGGCCATGTCTGTACATGCTAGGCTCGTCAAGATCAAACCTTAGTTTCCGCATGAGCAAATCTGGCTTGCTCACGTTGTATACACTTGCAGAATCTAACACACCCGATCATCACGTGGTGCTTCGAAACAACAAGCTTTAGCAACGGTGCTAACTAAGGGTGAACACTTTATGACTTGAAATTCATGTGCATGAGGGATCATCTTATAATGCTACGGTCGTCTACTAAGCAATACAAGATGCATAAAGGATTAACATCACATGCAATTCAATAATATGTGATATGATATGGCCTTTCTTCTTTGTGCTTCCTATCTCCATCTTCAAGCACGAACATGATCTCCATCATCACCGACATTGCATCAAGGTCAATGACGCTTCTCCATGGTTGTCGTCCACCGGCTTCAACTATTACAACTACTTTGAATAGACACGCGGGTCTTAACATAAATTAAAGACAACCATATGGCTCCAGCCGGTTGCCAACTTACAATAAGGAACATTGCATACATCAAATATAATCACAATCATGGCCATATCACTTCACTGCACACCCCTGCAAAACAAAGTTAGACGCCTCTACTTTCTTTGCATATTTTACGTGGTTTGGGGGTTTCTATAAGTGTCGTTCTAACTTACGAACAAGAACCACAACATTGATACTAGCATTGTTGATCACCCGTTGTAAATTGGATCTTAACTATGCTAGGAGAAACAGGCACCCGCAAAGCCACTTATGCAATACAAGTTGCATGTCAAGCGTGGAGCAAGTCTCATGAACGATGTCATGTAAGGTTAGCCCGGGCCGCTTCATCCCAACATACCGCAAGATACAAAGTACACAAGAAGCAATCGACAATAAAAGCATCAACGCCCACAATGACCATTGCGTTCTACTCGTGCAACAGATCTACATATAGACACGGCTCTGATACCACTGTAGGGGTTCGTAGCATGGAAAACAAAAATTTTCTATCGCATACAAACAAACAAGCCAAGATCTATCTACTAGATTGTAGCAACGAGTCGATGGAATAACTTACCCTCGAAGATTCCAAAGTGTTTAACGAGAGCAGATTCTCGTGGGTGATGTAGTCATACTCTTTCCGATCTCAAGATCGTGTAGACGATCCTTCCGGCGCTGCGTTAAAGCGCTTCCCATGATCGGTCACACGTTCGTACTCGACGAAGACCTTCCTCTCCCTTGTTCCAAAGCAGGCGGAGGTTGTAGCACTCTCCTCGCGATTCGGCAAGATAACGGCGTGGTACGAAGTAGAGGGAGATCATGAGGCTTCTCTCCTTAAGCAGGCGAGTATGGTGGAGTATGAGAGAGAGCTATTAGTGGTCTAGGGATTAGACACACCAATTATAAGGCTCTAAACCGAAGGCTAGAGCAATTAGAAGCTCTAAACCAAAACGGCTCTAAACCGGAGATTAGAGGATAGGAACTTGTGTGTCTAGAGGAGGAGGCCCTTCCCCTCCTTTTATAGGTGGGAGGGGCGGCCAAGGTTGGCGCGCCGGCTTGGAGGGACTCCTCCCCCAAGTCGGTTCCAACCACCTCTTGCTTGTTTCCCACAGTTTCCTGTTTCCCACAGTTTCCTGTTTTCCACAGTTTCCTGTTTTAGCCGTTTGACTTTCAAACTGGCAGTTTGACTTTTCAGTTTTGGAACAGCAAGAACACTTAGTACATGATGCAATCATTCCAATATGCAATGACACATTCATGTACCCTCCCCCTCCCCCAGAGTGCCGGACAATCCGGAACCTTCTAGAATATTCCCGATGAAAACACCGGAATCATTCCCGAACTCCGAAACGGGACTTTCCTTATATGAATATTTATTCTCCGGACCATTCCGGATCACCTCGTGATATCCCGGATCCCATCCGAGACTCCGAACAACATTCGGTCTCTTTCTCATAATACCATAACTACTCAAACAACGTCGAATCCTTAAGTGTGTCTCCCTACGGTTCGTGAATTATGCGGGCATGATCGAGACACTTCTCCGAACAATAACCAATAGAGGAATCTGGAAATTCATATGGATCCCACATATTTCTACGATTACTTTGCGATCGAATGAACCACTTACATACGATACCAATTTCCCTTTGTCTCACGATAGTTTACTTATCCGAGGTTATGACCGTCGGTATCTCTGCATACCTAGTTCAACCTCGTTACCGATAAGTACTCTTTTCTCGTTCCCGTGAAATGTGATCCCTTGTGAGCCAGTCACATGCTTGCAAGCTAATTGGATGACATTCCACCGAGAGGGCCCAGAGTATATCTATCAGTCATATGGATGGACAAATCCCACTCTTGATCCATGTGTTTCAACCAATACTTTCCGAACACTCAATGCCACCTTTATAGCCACCCAGTTACGGTGTGGTGTTTGATGACATCAAAGCATCCATCCGGAAAAGGTGATATGCATGATCTCATGGTCGAAGGAATTAGGTTACTATGTATCAGAAAGCATATAGCAATTTAACTATTGAAATGACTTGATCTTTATGCTACGCTTATCTATAGGAGTATGTCCATCACATCATTATTCTAATGATATGATCCTGTTGTTAATAACATCTCTATGTTCATGATCAGGAAACCATGATCATATATTAACCAACAAGCTAGTATAACAAGAGGCTTTACTAGGGACTCTTATTTTAGTTTACAAATCACACAAGTATTAATGTTTCCGGTTACTACAATTATAGCATGGTATGTAAAAATTTATCATAAGTGTGAAGATATGATAATAACCACTTTATTATTGCCTCTTGGGCATATCTCCAACAGGTGTATATATACACGGCAAGACGCAGCGTCAATACGAATAGGTGTTGGACTACTAGTCCTACTCGGAACACACACGCACACGACACCGTTCCGTGTCCTATCGGGATTACTATTCCTAACAATCACCCCCCTAAGAACGATGTGCCCATCTTCACAGCTTGGACGCCGATCCTTCCTCGCATCTCCGCAAACTTCACTCGTCCCAAAGATTTAGTTAGGATATCCGCAAGATGATCTTTGGTGCAAACATAGTTGACTTCAATCTTGCTCTCCTCTACACACTGCCGTATGTAGTGATACTTTGTATCAATGTGCTTACTCCTGTCATGATGCACCGGATTCTTGCACAATGAAATTGCAGACTTGTTGTCAATATTGAGCACCACTTGTTCTGCCTCCCGATTGGTGAGATCACCAAGTAGACTCCTTAGCCACACACCTTGATACACTGCAGTTGCAGCCGCAATATACTCAGCTTCACAGGATGACTGTGCCACCACCTTTTGCTTTTGTGATAGCCAACTTACTATGCTTCTTCCCAAGAAATATGCCACGCCCGAGGTACTCTTACAGTCGTCAATATCTCCTGCCATGTCGCTATCACTGTAGCCAAGTAGCTTCACCTCCTCCTTCTCTTTCGAGTAGACAATACCAAAGTTTGTAGTACCTTTGATATACCTGAGTATATGTTTCACGACTGTCCAATGCTCCATTGTGGGTGCTTCCATGAAGCGACTCACATAGCCAACGGAATAGGCCAAGTCACACTACAAGGAATCTAGGCTTCTATGACCCTCTATTTTCGTCACAAAATCGTCATAGTAGTCCATCTATGACGATTTTATGACGAAAATAAGATCGTCGAAAGCTGGGCGTCGCAAATAAAATATAACGACGTTTTTTGTAAAATCGTCATAACCGTTTACGACGATATTGGATCGTCATAACTGTTATGACGATCAGATATCGTCACGGGCAAACTAGCATGACCAGGTCAGACCTTACGTGGCATATCCTACGTGGCAAAATTGTGACGAAATGAAATCGTCGTAGTGTAAATTTAGCCTGGTCCATTTTGGTTGCTTACATGGGCCAAGCCCATTAATTCGGCCTTTTTCCTTCTAGGCCATGGCCTTTTTAGGATGAGTTATTTTTTAAGCTTTGTCCTTTTTACGGCCATTTATTTTTCTATTTTATCCAAAATTAAATGGGTCTCAGCCTCATGGGCCTTGTTACAGAACTAGTCCAATATAATACAGATGTGGACTTTTGATAGTGTAATATTGTTTGGGCCTTGGCCACTTCAAGTTTAGTAGCCAAATTAATAGAACAAACACATATATTAAATAAGATAATTTCCCAGTAGATATACAATGAAACAGCAGATAGAATATAAATGACTATAAATATTTGACAACACCGTTTGAATTCCAGAATAGGACGTACAGCAAGGTTCACATGTCACACACAAACAATATTATTACACATAGAAGTACTCCCTCCATATAATTACAGCCATGATGCTCGCTGGCAGCCTGCCACCAACCAGCAGCTCGTCGGAATTGACTGATGGCAACTCGCCCCCACCAAGCAGGGGCAGAGCATCCACCTGGGCAACAGAGAGCACCTTCAGGCTTCTCCTTGCTGGACCTCCAGGTTCTCCTCGCCGGCTCCTCCTCACCAGATCCTTCTCCTCGGCACCCAGGAACACAAAAATTAGTACGAATCGGTAAGTTCATCAATAAAGAAAAAACAATTTACCTATACAAAGGAAAGTTAAATAATAAACTAGAGATCTGAGCACAACTACTACTAACTGTACACAACTGCACTACATATACACTTGTATACTATTGAACTTACATCATGTAATTAAGATATTTCACACTCCCAAAGACCCGAAAATCATAATTACTTGGGGTAGTTCAAGTAAATTTCAGGGTGAAACTTGAAGAAAAGAGCTACGGTTTCAGCAATGTTTCAATGAATTGTGCAAAGTAGAGTTAGCCATGCAATGGAAACACGATTCAGTCAAAATAATTATATAATTGTAATAATGTGCTAACACTATGTGCAAGCTTACAGAATAACGAAAGATGCACATGAGGGAATAATCATCTCAAAAAGGTGTTGGTTCAATGCTTATAAGTTTGGGAGTTAATGCCATCTCATATCATCAGGTAGGTTCCAGTTTAGTTTTTTAATCCAAGAAATATAACTTGCACAACCTATTAACTATATGCCTCTAGCTCAGCACATATGCACAGTACAAGAAGCACAACAGTAAATAATATAGCATACCATTGTGTAGTGTGTAGACATTCACCAGGATACATCACTAGGAAAACATGGAAGCACATCAAGTATAATGAATGAGAAAAGCACAGAACATCACTATTATTTAAAATAGCTACATTCTTATGTTCATCACAAAGCAATTACTCTCCACAACTAACAAAGTGGTGGACATGTCTAGATATTCCATACAGTGCTATTATGATTAAAAGCATATTTTATACAATGCTAGCAGTAGAAAAAGTAGGTCATATTTTCATGTCAGGCATAGAAATACATGCTGAATGCACATATACTAGATAACCCAAGCATCAGTTTTGAGAACTGCAGTTTAAGATACTCAAAATACAAACATACCGATTTCTCACTACATCAAAACACATACAACCTATGTTGGTTCTAATCTAATTGAACCGATGTCGTGTTCATTTTAGTTTAAAGATCAATTCGAACAGAAGAGGGAACCAAAAACCCACCTGCAAACTATCACAAGGTGGGTTTCAACTATCATAGCAGCAGGAGATAGATATTCGGATCAACCTGTTGCAAAATTTACTGACTAGCAAGCTTTTGCAAACAAGAACGACCACTAACCAAGAAATTTATACAAACTAAGCAGCCATGTATGCTATAACTGTGTATGCTAAGAGATTCAGATAGAGTGGGGTAATAAAATATTTAGAGGGAGCAGCGCAAGTAATCGATCTGTTCTTAGTCTTGCATATCTGAAACATACTAGGTGATCGATCTGCTGCATCGTGCACATCATGGCATAGGGTGTAGTAGTGTAGGACACATACCTGAAAAATGGGGAGATCTAGTGGTCGCTCGAAGAGGTGATGTTGGCTGTTGCCGTGGAGGATGTAGCAGACGCCTTGGGGAAGTGCCCAGCACCGCGAGGAAGTTTCCGACGACGCATGGAACTACCAACCACCACGGGGAAGTCGCCGACTCCGCGGTAATCACTAGCGATGCGAGGATGTAGCCACCGCCGTGGGGGAAGTGGCCACCACCGCAGGGGAAGACGCTGTCGCCGAAGCTGACGTCGTTGTTGTGGTCGTCCACCACCAGCCGCCGCAGCTCCGCCTCCACCTCGCGGCCGCCCGCCACCGCCGCCACCTCGGCGTCTTGCCCCCCCACCTCGCGAGCCCCAGCCTGGCACGCCCACTCCCACGACCGACGCCAGCAGGCTCCTCTGCTCCATGGTCTCGCGCTCGCGGTCGATCTCCCTCTTGGGCAGCTAGGGTTTACAGTAGGCCTCGATTGGGCGGTTCTAGGCCATGGGTTCGATACAAAAGCAGTAGGGGTGCGAGGAGGTGATCGATGCTATGGTCGCGGAATGGGCGGTACCACGAATCGGCAGGGATCTACCGCCGCCTGACGGGATTGGGATGTATGGGGGAGTGGTGGTTGCGGTGGGACGGGAGGGGTGGTATTTGCGGTAGAGGTATACGTTGGCCGAGGTGGTGCAGAGGGGAGGAGCGTCGAGCCATAGGAGGGGGTGCTGGGAGCATCGGTGAGAGGGGAGAATCGGCGGCGCGGGGGGAGGCGATCCGGAGTGAGCAGCGCGGGGGCAGGCGATCCGGAGTGAGCGGCGCGGGGGGAGGCGGCGCTGGGGGAGGCGATCTGGAGTTAGGGTTGGGGTCGTGGGTGCGGTGCGCACTGGCTAATACTTTGTGCTTCTTCGGGTGAGCGGTCAGGCGTTGGATCCGGACTAAACGGTCCGGATCAGGGCCATAAGGATGATCTGTGGGAGGCAGTTTACTCTGTTTTGATTGGTCCATTCGCAAAACACCTCTTTTTTAACTTGTAAAAAATGAAAACGGGCATAAAAATTTCAAAAACGATCTGATCAATTCAAATCCTTCGGATAGTGTCTTATTATATGACATAGTTACAAGGAAAAATACCCAACTTGGTATATTTCAAGTGTCTTAAAAAAACCTTCTCATAAATGACCTATCATGTCTGAGGTTTCATGGCTTTCGGGTCAAATGGTTAGTGTTATGGCTAGAATCGAGGCATAGTTTGTGATGATGTGCCCATATTATACACACATATGTATTATGGGATGGCGAACAATGTTACAGGAGAAAGTTTTCCTCTTCGACACACGGAAAATCTATTTTCCATTTTCCGAGCGCAAAAAACGGGGCGTTTTGTGAAGCAACCACCAAATGACAGTTTTAGAATGGTATCACCACATTTTGTAGAAATATTAGACCACCTTACATGGACAATGTCCCAACCGGGGTATCTCAAACCTTTCTGTTCACTCCTGGCGAAAAAGACAAATTCCTGCCAAATCGGCAGGAAGTGGGTCCGGTTTGAACTACAGGTACATGATCCGATGCTCATGATTTTTGGCAAAAATCATTTTTACACTCACAATATCATGTTTCTTCAGAGATCCAACGCAAGTTCAGCGAGGCTCAGCCCCGAGCTAAGAACCTTCGTGTCCGCGGTTTTGACCATAGTTTGAAACGGGCATAAAAAAATAAAAAACGGTCCGATCAACGCAAATCTTTCGCATGGTGTCTTATTATGTGACATAATTGCAAGGAAAAATACCAAACTTGGTAAACTGAGTATGTCTCAAAAAACCCTTCACAAAATGACCTATCATGTTCGAGGTTTCGTGGCTTTCGGGTGAAATGACCAATATTATGGCTATAATCAGGGCATAGTTTGTGATAATATGCCCATATTGTGCACACATATGTATCATGGCATGGAGAACAATGTTGCAGGAGGAAGTTTTTCTTTTCGTCGCACGGAAAATCCATTTTCTATTTTCCAAGCGCAAAAAACGGGGCGTTTTATGAAGCAACCACCAAATGACAGTTTTAGAATGGTATCACAACATTTTGTAGAAATATTAGACCACCTTACATGGACAATGTCCCAACCGGGGTATCTCAAACCTTTCCGTTCACCCCTGGCGAAAAAGACAAATTCCTGCCAAATCGGCAGGAAGTCGGTCCGGTTTGAACTACAGGTACATGATCCGATGCTCATGATTTTTGGAAAAAATCATTTTTACACTCACAATATCATGTTTCTTCAGAGATCCAACGCAAGTTCAGCGAGGCTCAGCCCCGAGCTAAGAACCTTCGTGTCCGCGGTTTTGACCATAGTTTGAAACGGGCATAAAAAAATAAAAAACGGTCCGATAAACGCAAATCTTTCGCATGGTGTCTTATTATGTGACATAATTGCAAGGAAAAATACCAAACTTGGTAAATTGAGTATGTCTCAAAAAACCCTTCACAAAATGACCTATCATGTTCGAGGATTCGTGGCTTTCGGGTGAAATGACCAATATTATGGCTATAATCAGGGCATAGTTTGTGATAATATGCCCATATTGTGCACACATATGTATCATGGCATGGAGAACAATGTTGCAGGAGGAAGTTTTTATTTTCGTCGCACGGAAAATCCATTTTCTATTTTCCAAGCGCAAAAAACGGGGCGTTTTATGAAGCAACCACCAAATGACAGTTTTAGAATGGTATCACCACATTTTGTAGAAATATTATACCACCTTACATGGACAATGTCCCAACCGGGTATCTCAAACCTTTCCGTTCACCCCTGACGAAAAAGACAAATTCCTGCCAAATCGGCAGGAAGTGGGTCCGGTTTGAACTACAGGTACATGATCCGATGCTCATGATTTTTGGAAAAAATTATTTTTACACTCACAATATCATGTTTCTTCAGAGATCCAACGCAAGTTCAGCGAGGCTCAGCCCCGAGCTAAGAACCTTCGTGTCCGCGGTTTTGACCATAGTTTGAAACGGGCATAAAAAAATAAAAAACGGTCCGATCAACGCAAATCTTTCGCATGGTGTCTTATTATGTGACATAATTGCAAGGAAAAATACCAAACTTGGTAAATTGAGTATGTCTCAAAAAACCCTTCACAAAATGACCTATCATGTTCGAGGTTTCGTGGCTTTCGGGTGAAATGACCAATATTATGGCTAGAATCAGGGCATAGTTTGTGATAAATATGCCCATATTGTGCACACATATGTATCATGGCATGGAGAACAATGTTGCAGGAGGAAGTTTTTCTTTTCGTCGCACGGAAAATCCATTTTCTATTTTCCAAGCGCAAAAAACGGGGCGTTTTGTGAAGCAACCACCAAATGACAGTTTTAGAATGGTATCACCATATTTTGTAGAAATATTAGACCACCTTACATGGACAATGTCCCAACCGGGGTATCTCAAACCTTTCCGTTCACCCCTGGCGAAAAAGACAAATTCCTGCCAAATCGGCAGGAAGTGGGTCCGGTTTGAACTACAGGTACATGATCCGATGCTCATTATTTTTTTAAAAAATTTGTTTTATACTCGCAATATGCTATTTCTTTAGAGATCCAATAAAAGTTTAGCGAGGCTCGGCCCTGAGCGAAGAACCTTCATGCCAGCCGTTTTGACCATAGTTTGAACGGGCATAAAAAAATAAAAAACGGTCCGATCAACGCAAATCCTTCGCGTGGTGTCTTATTATGTGACATAATTGCAAGGAAAAATACCAAACTTGATAAATTGAGTATGTCTCAAAAAACCCTTCACAAAATGACCTATAATGTTCGAGGTTTCGTGGCTTTCGGGTCAAATGACCAATGTTATGGCTAGAATCAGGGCATAGTTTGTGATAATGTGCCAATATTGTGCACACATATATATCATGGCATGGAGAACAATGTTGCAGAAGGAAGTTTTACTTTTCGATGCACGGAAAAACCATTTTCCATTTTCCGAGCGCAAAAAATGCGGCGTTTTGTGAAGCAACCACCAAATGACAGTTTTAGAATGGCACCGCCACATTTTGTAAAAATATTATACCACATTACATGGACAATGTCCCAACCGGGGTATCTCAAACCTTTCCGTACACCCCTGGCGAAAAAGACAAATTCCTGCCGAATCGGTAGGAAGTGGGTCCGGTTTGAACTACAGGTACATGATCCGATGCCCACTATTTTTTGAAAAAATTTGTTTTAGACTCGCAATATGCTATTTCTTTAGAGATCCAATGAAAGTTTAGCGAGGCTCGGCCTTGAGCTAAGAACCTTCATGCCCGCCGTTTTAACCATAGTTTGAACGGGCATAAAAAAATAAAAAACGGTCCGATCAACGCAAATCCTTCGCGTGGTGTCTTATTATGTGACATACTTGCAAGGAAAAATACCAAACTTGGTAAATTGAGTATGTCTCAAAAAACCCTTCACAAAATGACCTATAATGTTCGAGGTTTCGTGGCTTTCGGGTCAAATGACCAATGTTATGGCTAGAATCAGGGCATAGTTTGTGATAATGTGCATATTGTGCACACATATATATCATGGCATGGAGAACAATGTTGCAGAAGGAAGTTTTACTTTTCGACGCACGGAAAAACCATTTTCCATTTTCCGAGCGCAAAAAACGCGGCGTTTTGTGAAGCAACCACCAAATTTTGAGACATACTCAATTTAGACTCACACAATATGCTATTTATTCAAAGATCCAATGCAATTTTAGCTAGACTCAGCCCCTAGCTAAGAACCTCCATGCCCGCCATTTTGACCATAGTCATATTCATTTACCATTCGTCGAATAAATGGTTTCCAGTCGACTTTAGAAAAAAGAGTTTATACTCACGATGATCTAAAATGATAAATGTACCAATACAAAAGTTACGCATCTCCTGGAGATGAACCAAATTGATTTCTTGATCCTCTCAATTCGAGGTTACACCATAAATTTATATTTTTTGGATTTTAAAATATAATTAAATTGCCCCTAATTATTTTGGACTCAAACTCTAATGTAGCCCACGTATCAACTCTATAATGGACTATGGGCCTATGGCCAAGTCTGGTACAACAAAAGGTAAATAAAAAATAAGAGAAGTGGAGCAGATTCGAAGAACTCGTTCCGGGAGGTCCAGGCCCATGCATTCAGTTCAATATTCATTAGGTGCAGCGCATATGGATAACATGAACGTTCTGTTAGTCCGTTGGTTAGGTCGCGAGGAAACAAGCTTGAGGTCTTGTGTTCGATTCGCTTGACGGCTTGATTTTTTTCCCTTATTTACAATCGCGCACGATTCAGCGAGCGAGGTATGCATGCAAATATAACTTCCATGTAGACATCGTTTATTTAAAGAAATTTGGGCACCAGGCCCAGTTGCAACAGCGTGTTCTACTCAAATAGGAGGAGCACATAGACTGTACATCTAAGTTATGTTGGCGTGGTGGTCAGGTTCCTTCTATGTGGTGGGAGGTCCGCGGTTCGAGTTCTTAGGGCTCCATTTTTGTCTATTAAATTCGCAATATAACACATTGAATGTTTATAAGAAGTCGCCGTAGTAATATGCCACAAATGAAATTGTGGTGTGGTGGTAAGGTGCGCCCGCAAATAGATGGAGGTCGCGAGTTCGAGTGCTTTTAACCCTCTATTTTTTGCCTATTAAATTCACGATATAGCACATTTTATATTTATAATCGGTCATGATAGTAATATGCCACCAAGGAACTTGTGGTTTGGTGGTAAGGTGTGCTTGTGAACAGAGGGAGGTCGTGAGTTCAAATCATTGGCTAGATTTTTTTTGGAAATAATTCACAAGGCAATTAATTAATACATGAATATAAAGTGTTTTTGAAAATAATTCACAAGGCAATTAATTAATACATGAATATAAAGTGACACGCAAACATGACATGTAGGCACAATTGTTGACGTGGCCAACCTCTTATTTTCTAATTTAGACGATATGACGATTTAAAATCGTCATAGTGAGCTACCAATACCTCCCGGGATGCATTTACTGGGTTATGACGATTTGAGCTAATAAAACCATGACGATTTTAAGCAAGATCGTCGTAATTTTCTAAGGTTTTGAACCTCCTAAATAGCTTACGACCATTTAGTGCAAAATCGTCATAATTCTATGACGATTTTGTCCACAGTCACTATTAGAAGGTCATAGAATAACACATTCCTTGTAGTGTCAGGTCTTGTGTTAATGAGATACCTCAAAATTCCGACCACACTCCTATACTCCGTTGCATCAACCGCAGGTGCTTCACTCCTTTTGCTCAGTTTAAGACGAGGTTCCATCGGAACATGAGTTGGATTGCATTCTTCCATGCCACACTTCTCGAGTATCTTCTTTGCATATGCCTCTTGGCATAGCGTGATCTCACCCAGCTTTTGATGTACCTCGACCCCAAGGTAGTAGCTCAACAAGCCTAGATCACTCATCTTGAATAACTCCTTCATCTGTAGCTTGAACTTTGCAATCTCCTTATCATCCGCTCCTGTTATCAATAGATCATAAACATAGATGCCAACTAGTAGATGATCCCTTCCTTTACCTAGCTTATACATCGCATGCTCCAGTGGGCTCTTCTCGAATCCGAGAGAGATCAATGTACGATCAAGCTTGATGTTCCACGCCCGAGGGGCTTTCCGTAGCCCGTACAACGCCTTGTGTAGCTTCAAAACCTTGTGTTCTTCTCCCTCTTTGATGTATCCCGGCGGTTTCTTTACATAAACTTCTTCTTCTAACTCCCCATTCAAAAACGCGGATTTCACATCCATGTGATGCAATTTCCAAGATTCTTGAGCTGCGAGAGCGATAAGTAATCTCACCGATTCCATCCTTGCAACGGGAGCAAACACTTCTTCGAAATCCACACCTTGCTCTTGCACGTATCCCTTGGCCACTAGCCGAGCTTTGTGTTTCACCAACTTCCCTTCGGCATCCTTCTTGATCTTGTACACCCACTTGAGTCCTATGGCCTTGTGATTGTTGGGTAGATCGACAAGCTCCCATGTATCGTTGTCGCGGATCGACCCCAACTCATCATCCATAGCCCGACGCCAACAATCCTCCGTATTAGCATCCTCGAATTTCGTCGGCTCCTCGGTGAGTAAACACCGACCTTGTCCTCGCACGCTGCATTTAAGAAGGTCTCCGGCGGATACAACTCCAAGACACTTCGAATTTTTCTCGAGTAGGTGGCCGCCTTTCTTCCCGTGCACTTGGAGGAGACGTGGAAGTCGCGTAGTACTTGTTTCAGCGTCTACTGAATTTCCTGCAGTTTCTGTCGGTGCACTGCATGTTGGCTACGTGACATCGTCGCCCGCGTCCACTTATGGACTACCGCTAGTCTCTCCTGGATGGGAGTGTGCAGATGATGGGCCACTTGCGCGGGCTCTCGTCCGCGTGGATCGGATGGCGACGTCGAGCCAGTGCGGCGCATGAGCCGCTGCGTCTCGGGACTCCGCCGAGCTACCTCTCCAGCGAAGCGCCGCTGCTCACTTCCGGACTTCCATCTTCTGAACCAGCGCCTAAATCCGTAATGCCACGGGACGCCGTTTCTTGATCATCTGCATGCGAATCACTGTAGACTACAGTAAATATTTCATCAGAAATTGATTGTACCGGTTCCGCAGAGCCCCAATTCCATGATTTCTCCTCCTCGAAGACGACGTCATGTGTCACCACCAACTTTTTGTTCACTGGATTGTACGCACGATACGCCTTCGAACCATATTCATAGCTGATCATGACCATTGGAGTACTTCGATCTGCCAACTTGCTAGTATGCCCGGTCACCGTCTTCACATGCGCCACGCACCCGAAAGTGCGAAGATGATCAACCGAGGGCTTGCGCCCGTACCATGCTTCTTACGACGTCATACCAACTACACTCTTAGTTGGCGCCCTGTTCAGCAAATAGACAGCTGTACTAACCGCCTCACCCCAAAACCTGCCTGGCATGCCTTTGCTCTTCATCATGCTGCGTGCCATGGCCACCACGGTTTGGTTCCTTCTTTCCACAACACCGTTTTGCTGCGGTGAATATGGTGCGGTGAGATACCGCCGGATCCCATGAGATTCACAAAACGCCTTGAATTCATTGGATTTGAACTCCCCACCCCGATCGGTACGGAGGGCCTTCAACTTTGCCTCGGACTCCACCTCGGCTGCCATCTTCACAATCATGAACGCTTGCAAAGCTTGATCCTTACTCTTCAGCAACACAACCCACATGTATCTACTGAAGTCGTCGACGATGAGCAAAAAGTACTTGTTCCTGAAGGGGTCGCGTGATTGGTCCGCATAAGTCTCCATGCACCAACTCAAGAACCTTACTTGATCGATATTGTGCCTCCCTTGGAAACGGGGCTCGCCTTTGCTTCCCATTGAGACAACCGTCGCACACCTGCTCAACATGATCAACACACGGTAAGCCACGTACCATCTCCTTCTGTCCAAGTTGTCGTAGAGCTTGGAAATTTAGATGTCCGTAGCGTGCATGCCACTTCCACTCCGAGTCTTCCATGCTTGTCATCAAACATACTGGATCCGCCCGATTGAGATTGAGGATGTAGAGTCTATTATTCGACCTCTCCACCTTCATGATGAGCTTCCTTTGGCGGTCATATCCCCATAGGAACTCGTCCTCCAACACGATCTTGCATCCACGCTCCGCGAGCTGACCAAGACTGATAATGTTGGTCTTAAGCTTGGGAATATAGTACACGTCAGTGAGTACCTTGTGACCTCCATCCTTCAACTCAAACAGATGCCTCGCCTCGTCCGCAATCTCCACCTTCGACCCATCGCGAATCGGACGGAGCCTCCAACCGTGAGGTTCAACTCAGAAAACTGAGCCTTGTCGCCGGTCATGTGGTTGCTAGCGCCTGTGTCGAGGTACCAAACGTCGTGAGCCGTCTGCATCCTCCGCGGGAAGACCTTCTCTTCCACGAGCGTGATGATCTCCGTAGCAGACTCCTGAGGAGTTGATTCCTTGGTGGTCATTAACTCGCAAGCTTCGAGCATGAGCATCATCGGTCCATCATCTCCTTCCTTCGCCATGAGAGCCTTCTCCTTTGAACGGTTAGGACACTCCGATTTGAAGTGACCGAGCTGATTGCACTTATGGCAGCGAAGATTCTTCTTGTCGAATTTCTTCTTTGGCTTCTTCGGCTTGCTGTCCGACTTCTTCGTCGGGACCGAACCATCACCACTGCCAAATGCCTTATCGCTCCTCTCCTTGGCGACCATTGCCTGCCAATGGGCACGTGTAAGCATGAGGTTCTCATCTTGATTCGCGTCGCCGTAGGTGATCTTCATCCGCTCGTCATGCGCCTTGAACCGTCCAACCAGGTCATCCATCGTGAGGGTGGTGAGATCAACGCATTGCTCGATTGCCGACACCACAGATATGTACCGCGACGGCGCCGCGCGAAGGAAACGCATTACGACTGAGATATCTTCCAGCTTCTCACCTTGCGCGTGAATCCCGTTGACAATTGTGGCTACCCTCGAGGCAAAAGCGTCCAGCGTCTCATCTCCTTCCATCTCTAGGTTCTCGTACTTCTTCTGGAAGGTTTGTAGGGTAGCCCTGCGGACGCGCTCATGCCCAAGATTCAACGTCTTGAGTGTCTCCCACGCTGCCTTTGCAGAATCCTTCGAGATCAGGTGCTGCATCACGTCAGCCGGCACCACAGAGCCGATGGCCGTGAGTGCCTGTCGGTCCTTGTGGTACTTTGGCGCGCCCTTCTTGAACTCATCGCCGCCGGGATCGACAGCCTCCCAGATGTCGTTGCCCTCCATGGCCCACTCCATCCGTTTCGCCCACGTCGTGTAGTTGCCGCGATCATACCGCGGGTACTGCGACGACACCGATGCACCCGCAGCCGCACCGGATTACTCGCCTTGATCCTTGCCCGTCATGACCTCCCGTTACTAGGAGATCCTCCGCGAGGCTCTGATACCAATTGTTGGCCCAGCCCCAAACGCCGAGTGCATTCCGGCGTGATGACGGCGAAGTATTCCGACGAGTTACGCGCACGTATAAGAACCAGCTAACAACGATCAGCAAGCTAGCTATCTAGCCTGATCAAAAGAACTAGCTCTCTCAACTCACACGAGTACGTACCAGGAAAAACAATGTTGATGGCTACAGGGCCCTCTCGGTCCTGTTGTTTGTATTGAATCTCACGGTTGTCTTACAAGGCTACTATATGGGTGTATATATACACGACAAGACGCAGCGTCAATACGAATAGGTGTTGGACTACTAGTTCTACTCGAAACACACACGCACACGACACCGTTCCGTATCCTATCGGGATTACTATTCCTAACACGCCCAACCGGCTCGACAGCCAGTTCTACAAGAACGTGCTGGCGCACAACGTGTGTTGGGAATATGCCCTAGAGGCAATCATGTATGATGAGATTTCCCATTGTATTCATAAAGTTATTAAGTAGTCCTTGTATAAGCATCTGATGTGTATCATTGAATATGTGATTCAGTTGTGGAACTATGCATTCATGTTGTTTGTACTAAATATCCTTGGTCATTGAGGTTGTGCTGGACACACAACTTAGACCAATGTGAAAGTTGGCTTGATGACTCGGTTCCACTTGTCATGGGCATGGAGATGCTATTCCAACTTACACAGACTAGGCTAAAGAGTTTAGCGAGTCGGATTGACCCATATTGAGGTACAACGAACTAAGCTGTCATTTGTATATCTCAATCAATGTAATCCTTAGACCTGAGGTTGTTGCATAGTCCGAGTTGAGGATCACCGACTTAGGTTCTCTCAAACGCTGATCCGTAACTGGGCAGTTATAAAGGCAGGGTTCGGTCGATCGAGAATCAAGCTGGATGTGAATAACCAAGATGGGATTTTGCCCTCCACTCGGAGAGATATTCTCTGGCCCTCTCGTAGATATGATTCGGAAAGCATGGCCATGCGACTCGGTTAAGTGTTAACCGAGGCGATCGGCTAAGATTTAGTCGGGTGAATCACTTATCTCGGATCGAGAAGAGAGTTGGACTATTTAAGGGATGACATGTATTCCTATAGTCGACAAGGTATATCGTGAGGCAAAGGGACTCGGGCGTAAGTCGCATTGAAAGGCAAGTCGTCATGACTCTTTGGTACTTGGGAATCGATGCGTTCTTCTAGGAGCCGATGCCGATTGATCGATTGAGTTGGACTCAAATCGTGTCCAAGTAACCATGAGCCTGGGTCACACACTTAAGAGCGGAGCAAGTTCGGATTGGATCTGAACATATAATCTGTTGGGTTGGACCTAAATCAGATTAGGACTGAGTTAGTGAGTTGGACTCACGGTGACTAATGTTATATGGGCTTTAGTGAATGGGTCATGAAAGAGCCCACGTTCACTCCCTATATATAGTGGAGCACAAGAACCCGAAAGGTTAATCATTGTTCGGTTAGGTCATTCCATGTGTTGGAAACCCTAGCTCCACAAAGAGTCCAGCCGTAACGAACCTAGCGATTCGCCCGGCGCTCCTCCTTAATGCGTGTGGATACCAGAGGTGCTGTGCGATCAGCACCAGGACGATCGGATCGTGAGGACTGCACTGCATCAACTGACGCGCTTCATCAGTAATCTGCAACCGCGCGTCTAGTGGTAAACCTCGTGGCCTTCTACCTCAGCTAGGTCTTGGGATCACCACGTTAGAGGAAAAGTTTTTGTTTTATCTCTGCGTGGCCCAACAACGTGCTCTTCACCTCTGATGCGGCGCTCCTCACGTCGGAGGACACGGCGAGGATGGTGGAGGCCAACGCTAACATCCCCGGCTGGTGGGAGGGGAAGTTCGCCAAGGCCATGGTGAAGCTGGCCGCCGTCGAGGTCAAGACCGGTGACCAGGGACAGATCAGGAAGCACTGCCGGGCAATCAACTACTACTAGTACGTGCATGCATGCATGATGAAGGATCACTCGATTGACATCTTTGTTCCATCTATCTTGCAACCGAGAGTTCATGCATGTTTTAATTTGCCGATTTTTTTCACTGCGCGCCATTTCTTAGCATTCCATTGATCATTGTTGTCTTTCCTTTGGTTATGATTCATCCTTAGTTCAATTCTCGCCCATATACGCGGGACTGTTCCTGTATAGGGGGTTGTACATGTGTAATTGTAAATCAATGTTCTTTTGTTAATAAGTTGAAGCATGCCACGTCTTGAAAATGTACGCACGAGTACCTAATTTACCTCAGTTGGTAAGACAGACTTGAAAGGAGCTGGTTATATGTTTTTCCTCCAACTCATGAGACTCTCTTCTTTTTTTCTTAGAAAGGAGCATATATTAATATCACGAGATACCAATTATATTCAGCCTCTGCAATAACGCATTACCCTATTGGCTACAGGAAAAAAGTCACGCTACAGCGGTCTATGCCTTGGGCTTATAGCTCCTATGCGACGTCTTTACGTGGAATTGGAAGGAAAGAGACATCGTTGCAAAGAATAGCTCGCATGCGACATTTCTGAAGCGGCAAATAGCTCCGTCGCGACACTTTCTTTACCCCACCAGGAGACACGACACTTTAATTTGAATCAGCTGAGCACAGTAGGACCCACAGCCTCTCCACGTCACGGCGGAACTCACCTGATGCCCCGATCCGTCCCCACACCCGAGCACTCCCACCACCGTTCCAGCATCTCATCCCCTTCCGTTTTCTTCTCCGGCGAGCAAGTGCGGCAACGCCTGCGAGGGATGTCGAGCTCTGCTTCCTCCCACCGCTCATGGCCTCGGTATGGTGCGGTGCCGATGAGGAGGTGCCCGATTGCCCCCGTACCGCGCCCCTAAAGCGGCTTGTCACATCCACCGACAAGAACGGCAATATTGGCCGGGAATTTGTGAAGTGTGAGAGCAAGCCCGAGCCGGGAAAGGTGAGATCTGAGTGTTCCGAGCGCCAATTTCTCGCTTTTCTTTCGAAATTTCATGCATTTCATCAAATTTGGGATTTAGGGTTCATCTCTGCGATTTCAGGAACTGTAAAAATGTGGGCATTTTGAGTGGCTTGATGAGTACATCGAGCGAAATGGGGTGGAGGTAGCATCCCGGGAGCTCGAAAACCCGTCCGTGGTGGAGCAATTGGGATGTGGCAACCCTATTTCCACTGGTACTACGGTGGATGCGGAAGTGAAGGCCGAGCTGAAGAACATGAACAATAAGATAAGGCAAATCATCGAATTGAAGAAGCAGGACAATCTGATGGCCGGTTTTTTTATTTTTGTGTAATTTATCTCGGATTAGTTTATCTCCTGATCGTTAGTCATTAGACAGCGCAGTCAGTGTTCGAGTGATGCTTTGTAATGGATGTAATGGTCTATGTCTTTGGCTTGAATAAAATACAACACAAATTCAGGCTAATTTTAAGCTGCTTTGTTTTCGAAATCAGTGTTCCTTCAGTTTTGTCAGTGTTCCTTTTATCAGTGTGCAGGGGCGCCCGTGTGCAAGGGAGGGGGAGGGGTTGAAAAGTAAAAAAACAATTGACGAGGATTGAAAAAGGCCAGGCCCAAATAGAACTTAGCCAGGCCAAAATGGACGTATCCAGGCCCAATAGTAACTATATGTTGATTGGGCAAAAAAATGGCACTCATGTTACAATCTAAATAGGGACGTGTGGATCTGCAGATACTCGTGCTCAGGTCGCAATCTTTTTTTTACGAAAGTAAATATATAAATGAAGTCCAAGGGCATCCATTTAACTAACATAACTTGTGCGCTCCTTTAACTTATGTAAATATGTAAATGTCTTGTTTGAAAATGAACCATGTGTTGTTTGAAAATAATCAACCATCATTACGTTAACTTATTCTTCCTTTTGAGCTTTTCTAATTTCACTCATTTTATAAATATTGCACGAGTATTATATGAGAACTTGTTTTTGTGTCTTTTGTTTTATACACTTGGTGTTTTGGGTGTTTTGACAAATGATAATACAATAAAACACAGATTACAGTAAAACAAGGGGATAGATAATATTGGGATAACATTACTTATATTAGATAGCCGGATCGATAACATTAGGATAACATTACAATAAAAAGAAAAAAGTACAATAATATAGAAGGGAATAGGCGCCCCGCCTAAACCCTTGGCTAGCCCATAAACCCTAACCCTAGCTACCCTACTCCATCGGCGGTGGAGGCGGTGCCGGTGCAGCCGCCTTCGCGGCATTCCACGCCGCCAGCCTCTCCTGCTGCTCCCGCTTCCGCTGCTCCTCCTAGAAGGCCCAGCGATTGGCCTCCCGTCGCTCCTCGTCCTCCCGTGTGCGCCTTTTCTTCAAGGCGCGCTGGGCCTGCTTCTCCTCCCACCTGGCGATAGAAGCCTCCTGCTTTGCCTCCTCCTTCTCCGCCTTAGCCCAGTACGCTTCGGAGGGGAGGCCGCCGCCGCCGGGGAGGTTGGGGACTGGGTTGGTGACGATGGGGCCCTGCTCCCCCCAGGGGCAGGGCAGGGATTTGCGTCCCTTCTTCTTGCCACGATTGGGGCGCGTGGGCGCCTCCTGCTCCCACCACTGCTTGTGGTCCGGGTCGTTGTCCTCGTCGCTAGGGGCAGCTGCTGCATGGTGCAGCCCGTCCCGCCCAGCGCCCTCGCATGCCACGCTCGGTCCATCGGTTAATGGAGTGTGCCACGCTGTACGTTATATTTATTATATATTTTAGATTTTGATATTTTTTCTTAGGCTGGTCATAGTGACATGCATACTCCCTCTATCCATAAATAAGTGTATGTTTGGCTTCAAAATTTGTCCACAAAAAGTGTACTTCTACCTTTCCAATGCACTTTGAAGTAGAAAAAATTGCTTCACGGAAATCAAGTCCAATAACATTTAGCAAATGGTCTCTTCAATTTATTTGCGGACGGAGGGAGTATGTGGAAGTAACTTAGATGTGGTATCATGCATATATTAATAGTCTAAGTTACTACTCCATAGTGCAAAATAACATAGATGTAGTATAATGCAAAGTCTCATTTATTACAATGAACCTGAGGGGAGTAAGTTTGACTGAAGAAAGTTGTTACACGTACACTTATTTAATGCGACGGAGGGAGTAAATACGCTGCAGCGTTGTTGCACGTAAAATAGCTAGACTGCGACGCTAGGGGCAGGTTCATGCATGGTGCAGCCCGCCCCGCCCAGCGCCCTCGCATGCCACGCTCGGTCCAACGGTCAATGGAGTGTGCCATGCTCGCATGCCACACTGTTGCACGTAAAAACGATGAAGCCAATCAGAATCCAGAATCATCCATCCCACGGATCGCCAAGAGCTAGCCACGAAATCCTTCTAAGAGACGCCAACCAATCAGGTTGCAGAACAAGTCCTTCCACGGATCGCCCAGAGCCACCCGCGAAATCCTTCTAAAAGATTTCGGATCGATGGCCGATTCACGCTAGATCGGAAGGTAAGATCTACGTTCCTCATTTGGCCTTAGGGTTAGTTGGGTTTAGGATGCAGTCAACGGGGTTTCACAAGTTTGACCAGACATTCAAATGTGCATAACTAATTCAAAAAAATCAAAAAATACAAAACCTTCGCATGGTGTCATGTTATGTGACATAGTTGTGAGGAAAAATATCAAACTTGGTCTATTGATCATATTTCAAAAAAACCCTTCACAAAATGACCTATCTCCTCCGAGGTTTTCTGGCTTTCGGGTCAAATGACCAATGATATGGCTAGAATCAAGGCATAGTTTGTGATAATGTGCCCATATTTGGCATGCATGTCTATAATGGGATGATTAACAATGTTGTAGCACAAAGTTTTCCTTTTCGACGCACAGAAAATCCATTTTCTATTTTTTGAGTGCCGAAAGAGGGGGGGATTTGTGAAGCAACCACCAAATTAAAGTTTCAAAATGGTAACATCCTATTTTTCAAAAATACTAGACCACCTAGAATGTACAATTTCCCAACTTGAGTATCTCAAACCTTTTATTCCATCCCTGGTGAAAAAGACAAATCCTGCCGAATCGGTTGGAAGTGGGTAAGATATGAACTACAGGTACATGATTTCATGCTGATGATTTTTTGTAAAAATTATTTTTAGGTTCACAACATGCTATTTCATCAGAGATCCAATGCTAGTTTTGTGAGCCTCAGCCCCTAGCTAATAATATGTATGAAAACCCTTCAAGTTTGACCATACATTCAAATGTACATAACTAATTCAAAAAAATTCAAAAAATACAAAACCTTCACATGGTTTCATGTTATGTGACATAGTTCTGAGGAAAAATATCAAACTTGGTTTTATAAATGGTCGAAAAAAAAACTTGCTTAGAAATGGGGTGGTTTACCCTAGCTTTGGAGCCCATTTCTACCCCATTTTGGGTGAGGGTGAGTTGTACTTCACAAAAGGGATCAGGGTGAGGATGAGTTGTATTGTACATATGAGAAAAACGTTGGAATCTCATACAAACATAAAAAAGTGACATAGCTACATTTGTTGAAATTCAAAATTACCATCATATTTGAATTTTGTCCAAATTATCAACAAGTGAAAAATTATTATAATAACAAATGTTTACAACAGCAAGTGCCAAATTATTACAATAACAAATGTTTACAACAACAAGTGCCAAATTCAAAGTCTATTTCTTTTGGCTCTTCTTACCCCTCGTTTTCTTCTCCTTCACAAGTTTCACACCACACAACAGGTTTATGCTCTTCTTTTTCTTACCATTACCATCTGGCCTCCCCACAGCACGTCCAAGAGTCTCCTTCACCTCCTGCACCTCCTCAACAACCTCATTATCATGATCCAGAGCCTCATCAACATGGTCACTTTGCACCAGAGCCTCAACAACATGGTAAGTTTGCACCAGAGCCTCAACAACAGGCTCATTTTGCACCAGAGCCTCAACAACAGGCTCATTTTGCACCAGAGCCTCAACAACAGGCTCATTTTGCACTAGAGCCTCAACAACAGGCTCATTTTGCCCCTCATTTTGCACCAGAGCTTCCAAATCAGAAACGGTGTGCCCTAAAGCCTCAACAGTTTGCACATCATCCTCCAAAACAAGTTCATTGCACCTCTCAGCACCAAACATGATCCGTTAGTTCTCTTCTTTCTTTGGCCATTGATTCTTGCCCTTTCACCGGCGTAATCAACAACAAGAGGTGGGCCTTTTTCTCCACGCCTCCCGAAAACAAGCAAGTTAGTGGGGAGAAAAATCATCAACAAGAAATGGGATAGATTTTGGATGAACATACTTTGGCTTTTCAGAATGTATACGCACTTGGTAGAGCCAGCTCGGTGTCCAAGTTCTTCACAGAGTTTGCATCTATTCTTGTTACCTTTTGGGCCCTTTTGGCTTGGCATCTTTCTTTTCATCTTTCTTTCCTTCTTGCTTCTCCCAGCTTTCTCAAACCAAGCCTTGAATCTACTCGCTTGGGACCGACCTTTCTTTTCATCAAAGGAGGACACAAGGAGAACTGAATGTCCACTTCAGGCCACCGAGACTGATCTGTAAGTGCTGGAATTGGTGTTCCATATGCAGCCTTGAATTTTGCTCTGAGAATAATACTCATGCAAATATGGGTGCATATTTAGCTTGTGTTTGGAGGCCAAGAAAAGTATGGCATGCTCACAAGGCTTCCCGGTGTGTTGCCACTCAATGCATGTGCATTCATGCAATTGAGTGTCAACAACATGCCTCCCGCCATCTTTGTATTTCGACTTGACACCCCACAATGAGGATTTCTCAACACGCAAATGTGCAAGATTTCGCTTTTGACCACCTGCTGCACAACATCAGGAAGCTTATCTCCTTGAAGAACATCACCAAGCCTTCTTCTCAATTCCCACAACCTCATGATCATGATCCTGATCTGGTCAACCATGTCATGGACATGCAAGTCTTTTAACTCCTTCACTTTGTTGTTGAAACTTTCTGCCAAATTATTGTTGATATGATCACATTTGATGGCAGTGTTAAAACCAGACCTGTACCATAAAAGAGAATGGTAGGTTTCCAACAATGTACAAAACTTGACCCTATCCTCCTCAAAGCATGCCGCCTTAATCTTCTCAAGGTGATATGAATGTGTCTGCCTGGTGTAAGATCTTGCTGCTGGCCACATGCGTCCAAAATCATCTCCTCTGATTTTTTTGATCAAATTCATCCACATATGGCCGAAGCACTCCCTCTTCTCAGCATGAGGTAAAACAATCTTCACTGCATTTTCTAAACCTTTTCATGCATCTGTGTGCACTGCCAATGGAGAGACTGGCCCTATGCATCTTTTCAACTGCACCATGAACCATGTCCATGATGCCTCTGTCTCAGACTGAAACATGCCAATAGCTATAGGGAACATCCAATTGTGTTCATCTAAAGCATTGCATGCTGCTAGTTGACCATTCCACTTTCCAGTCAAGAAAGATGAGTCTATACTCAAATATGGACGGCACCCTGCTTTGAAGCCATCGATGCAAGGCTTTAAAGCCATGAAGAATTTAGAGAAGAATACTTTCCAATCAGTTGTTACCTTAGTATCTATCTCCACAACACTGCCAGGTGACCTCTTCTCTACTTCTGCTTTGAAGCTATAAAGCATTCGAAAGGTATTTTCCCAATCACCATATAGCTCTTTCATTGCCCTTTGCTTTGCCTTCCACACTGTAGTATAATTCAGCTTAATGGGGTACTTCTTTTCCAAGTCTATTTTCAGTCCCTTTGCAGTGTTGTTTGGTGTTGTGGCTAAAATGGGCTTGATCTTTTCTGCAACCCATAATTGTGATGTCATCTTTGTAACTGTTTGAGAACTTGTAATGCAAGTATGAGGTTTTGGAATTTGATTCACTCTTATTGTCCTTCCATCAGGTTGGCGTGTAGCAGATATATACCACTTGCAAGGCTTGGCACCACCATCATAACCTATGCATTTTGCATAGAACTTCTTTTTATCAGTCCACATAGTCTTGGTAGCAAACTCACGTTTGACTGCATATGTCCCGAAACACATCCTGAATTCATCCATTCTTGGAAACAATCTCCCAACTTCAATAACTGGGTCCTCTTTGTCATAAACTGTTACTAGCTCATCATCATGTGCATCATCTACATGAACTGCAGCATTTTCCAACAACTCTAGATCTATATCTGCCTCTTCATCTCTTAAATGGTTGTCACCATCATTTGCAGCTTCATCCCTCTTCTTCTCCTTGTCTCTTTCATCTATAGGAATTCCAAAAAGCTTTGCCATTTCAATGTCATCTATTGGTGCAATGACCAAATCAGTCCGGTCATGTATCTCAACTGAATTACAGTCAACAGTTAAAATCCTTTATGCATTACCATCTGCAGCCTCCCCTTGTGCATTAGCATCATTATCCTCCACTATTAATACTTCCAACTCAGTAAGTATAGGCATTACTTGCCTTTGTGCAGCCCAATCATCCTCGACCATCTGAGCAGCCAGCTTCGAGGCCACATATCCAACCCTCGAATCGGGTTCCAGATCAATGAGTTGTGCTAAAAACAGAACAATTTTGCTTGTCCAACCGTTTCGCTCATCGATTTCATCAACTATAAGTTCACCTATCTCAACCCTAACATAGTCACATTTGTAATCATCAAATCGTAACAAAGAAACTTCTTGCTCTGGCCCCCAAACCACACTATCCCCAATTTTTTCCACCATTTTCCTCACCGCCTCCTCTCCCATGTTTATTAGCTCTTGGGGATCAACATGTTCTAATTCCACCTCCCATTTAACAACCATGTCTCTCTCAATGATCTGCGTGCTGCCATCAACTAAAACAACCCTAGAGGGAAAGAAATTGATGCGAAATTTGAAGGTTTGGCGCGCAACATCGTCTCCACTGTTTTTGGCGGGCACTGTGAGCTAGCGGAAGCGAACAAAGAGCTCAACCTTAGAGAAATTAAGTGCAGAGATACGGGATATACCGATTAGAAGTTCCCTCTCCATGATCCATATTGTTCCCCCTCGCCCCGTTCAGCACACCCTCGCCTCCACAATCTAGCATTAATGGGCACGCTCAGATCTCGAATTGAGAATAATGGGAGAGGAATTAGCTTTCAAATGGCACTCAACACCTTCGCCGTCGAACGAAAGCGCCGCCGCCTAAATTAATTGTCATGCCGCCGGCGCCGGCGCCGAAAACGATGGGTGAGGTCCGCCGCCGCCATCGGGGAAGCTACAGTCAGTGTGACGCGCGCTCTCGGTCGGAAGCGGTTGGTTTGACTGGCTTGACTGGTTGTCCCAACCAACCGGTTTGGCTTAACCCTAACCTTGGAACAAAGTTAAATGTGTCCTTACGACCGTTTTATGGCCCGTGTGGCCCTGGGATATTAGCTGCCTCACAACCATCGCATGCGAGCTATTCTTTTCAACGATGTCGCTTTCCTTCCAATTCCACGTAAAGACGTCACATAGGAGCTATAAGCCCCTATGGCTTACAGCAGCGGACCAAACACCACCAAGACAACACCAGAAATACATTCTCTCCAAAAGCAACGTCTTCAAAAAGGCAGCAATGCTCAAGCACTGTCATCGCCCTGATCAACGATCATGGGTTCTCACCCTGCAGAATATCCATGCTCATAAAATAATGCCTTCAACAAGGTCATTGTCAGGCACAACCAATAAGATCAGACCTTGGATTTTCATCCTGCAAGTTTGAACTCTAGAATCCTCCTGTAATGTCGCCCCCACTTTACGAAGTCGCTCCTCCAAGACCCAGATTGCCAAGCCAAAACCCCAACACCACGAGGATTCAAACCACCATTACCAGTTCCTAGACCTTGGCTTCCATGTCATTCTCCGCGACTGACTTCATCATGGGACTAAAGGCATGTCCTTGATAACAACAGATTGCAAAGCTTCACGTCACTCCTGCTAAAACCAAACGGTCAGATAAAAACATGGTTGCGCGCGACCGAAACCAATCCAATCAGGCTAACTCCGGCATGTCGTCCATTGGAGTTCACCAGCGGAGCCTTCCATAACTCGACACTCTAGCCGGTGGGAGGAAGACCGGCATCAAGTAGATCCTCGTCTTGGCGCGGGAGGGATCCTAGGAACAAACCTCCTTTATTCGAAGCCAAACCAGCAGCCCCCACGCCACCCGTTGTTAACCTACGGGATCTGCCTCACTGATCCCAATTGATGGTCATGACCAACGACGCACAAGGAGACGACAGTGCTGAGTTGGCCCTCCATCGGACACGGTGAGGAGAATATGTGGAGACATTAGGAAAACCACACTGATCAAAGATCTAGGGTCGTCCATTGCCGACCCAAAGCAACCCCCCAACAACGGTCAAGTGCCGCCTAGGAGGACCTCTGCCACCA
The DNA here is from genome assembly GCA_030063025.1 of Avena longiglumis. Classification (NCBI taxonomy): domain Eukaryota; kingdom Viridiplantae; phylum Streptophyta; class Magnoliopsida; order Poales; family Poaceae; genus Avena; species Avena longiglumis. The sequence goes on along the minus strand of CP125975.1, from coordinate 440,227,819 downwards.
CCCTGGCCAGGGGCGCGGCCCTGGCCGTCGCCCGTCGACGCATCGGCCATATCCGCCCCAGAACGCCTGGCGCTCAACGACAACCACCATGCCCAGGCGGAACTTCATCGGTCGGGCCCGCTGCCACTGCGTCTAGGGCCACGGCAGCGATGGCGAGAGGCGTAGGAGTGGGTGCTACGGGGCGCGTCGATGGTATCTACCCCCGGCGGCGCCCTGGTGAGCGCATGCGAGGGGTTGCGAGGGATCCCTGTGGAGCTAGTACCTATGCCATACAACTCTTCATCGCCACCAGAGGAGGACGTCAGATGGCGGACAGTGGCAGTGAAGCATCCTCTCCTCGCACTCCTATGTCAGTGTTAAAACCATATGTGTCGAGTGTGAACCGTGTACCATTGTATTGCGGATGTGTTATTGATAAGAGTTGGCAGCAAAAGATAATGCCTTTGTTTTGCATTGTGTTATTTGAGCACTAAGTATGATTTATGTTGTGAAAATCTTAGGTATAACCTTTATTGGTGTATCTAGCAATAGTGAGCCTCTATTTGGCCCAGTTCTTTAGGCGGCTTCTCCGAGAAGCTGCCCTACCCCAGCTTTCTGGGGAAGCCGGTTCCAAAATTTTGTGAGGCTTCTAAATTAGTTTATCCTTAATCACTTTGGAAGCCTAGTAATATTTTTAAACGGGTTTCCTAGGAAGCTAGGGATAGTGCGGCTTCTCGGAAAAGCCGCCAAAAGAACTGGGCCTTTATTTCCTTATTGAAGGCATTTACACATACCTTCTCTAGGTTAAAAGAACCAATGATCTAACTAATTTTAATGATTAAATAAGACAAGGAGTGTGATTGCGCATTAATTATTTCCTTCATGTAGCCATTTCTCTTGGCAAAAGTTATTTTTGCGGTCCAGATGGGTGGTGATTGTTTCTTTTTCTTGCTTTCTTGTCCTTTTTATTTGTTTTCTTCTTAGCCATTCATGTCAATCAAACCGTGGTACTACCATTAGAGTTTATTTCAATCAAACAACTCCTTTCATGAGTGTCATAAAGACTATCAAAATATCTATGGGGTTAAGTATCCTCAAGGGTATATTCTCAAGACAATCATTCATCAAACAAGTCATAAATTTCAGACTTTTTCTTATTGTACTTGTTTGGTATTTTTATTTCCAATGAAAGACTCTGTTAGCTAAAAGAACTAGATCAAGATATCCAACAACTAACCATCATACTAATAAAAATCTTTACTTTAACTAAATTAAATTACTCCCACATGCATAACATCTTAGCAAATCGACCAACTAATATAATCAACTCAAATTTCAAATGTGAGAGACATAGGACATACCTCTCATCAGATACTTCATGATTCTATTCCTTATAGGGATGGTTTCTTTCAAAAACTCAAACACGATTACTCTCATAATAATATAAAAGCAAAGAGACAAAGTACGAATCCACATTTACGAAAAAAAGAAAAACGGAAAAATATTTTTATATTTTTGAGGAAGGGGATTAAATAATAGAAAGGATCTTGCAACCAAACAAGGGTTATAAGAAAATAAAAATCAAACGAAACGAAATGAAATAAAAAGAAAAATAAAAGGAGAAGAAAAAAGCAAAGTGTTGGAACAAACCAACATGAGTGTTTCAAAGCTCCCAAGGAGTTGGAGTACAACCTCATTATTACACGAATAAATTTGCAAGGGGAACACATCCCCAAGCTTAGGCTTTTGCAAGACCCTTTGTTGCTCATTGTGGTGGTGGTGGATAATCTCCCAAGTTCCATTATCCATGCCAATTCTGGAACTGGGTGTTGAGGCTCGCGGTAGCATCTCGAAGGTTGATGGAGAGGTTGTTCATGTTATAGAGATTTCCTTCGAGTGCGTAGATATCTTCATAGATTGTGTAGTAGTTTGGTGGCTACTCATGTTGTTCGGACTCTTCTTGTTCTACTTCTTCATCTTCTCCTCCTCTCATGGGTATCTCTTGTTGGGATAGATTAGCTTCAACCTGCACGTCATAACGCAAATGTCCCTCCTAGATAGAAAAGAGACCATTAGGAAAAGAAGCTGGGATCAAATGGTCAGCTCCAGGTATATCGAGAAAATATATACCATGAGCTTTAGAGACCATACCACATGCTATCAGAGTAGAGAAACCGAGAAGATTACTTCCTACCAACGGTTGGATATTACCTAGGCTGATCTAAAGTGTGCGTGCAAGAACGGTCACAACTCCTCCTTCACATATGGGTCCACGAGTTTGAAGAGACTGTTGCTTAAGGTAAAACACACGCAACGCATCCAAAATTGGCATTAAGTTACAATTAAAAATAGCAGCCTTGGCGAGAATCAGCATGTCCTCCTCATTAAATCTAGTAAACTCACCACGTGCCTGCAAGGTGTTAGCAATAACATAAAATAAATAGTGGATAACAGGGTAATCAGTTTGGTTTCCCTTAGGCATGTTTCCATGGATTCTCATCAAGTTAAAATACTGCCAAGGTGTAGGGTCTAAGATAAAAGTAGTTGTGCGTACATCAGTGGCGTTGTTGGCAAACCCAAAGCATTGAGCCCATTGTTCGAGTGTTAGGATGTACTCATGGTTCATAAGACAGAATTTGACGCGATCAACTCCGGGCCTTTGTTCCTCGGTACAATAATAATGATCCACCATGTGCGTCAAGGTGCTAAAGAACTCAAGTGTTAAGCGGCGATATGTGGCGACATCCTAAAATACAAAGTCATACAAACCAACATTGTTGCAAAGTAAATCAAAATCAGCATGAATGCCAAGTTGGTTTAGGATATAGGGACACATCCACTTGGTGGACTTGATTTCCCGAAGCTTCAGACAGTTAAAATGGTTCGAGTGGAACTCCTTGGTGAACTCGATGCCAAGTGCTCGGGGGTCAACGTATCAACGGGTGGTGCGGAAGACGCCGTAGCCACCGCACGTGTATGACTCCTTGTGTTTATCTAAAAATATTAAGATTGAATAAATAAGAAATAATAAGATTGATATAAATAAATTTTGATCCAATATAAACATAGAAAATGTGATCCTATACACTAGTTACAACATAATTTTCCTCTAAAACAATGCTAAGCATGCTCAACATCAAGATTGAATCAAAAAACAAGACCTAAGTCTAGATTGACAATAGTGAATGGTTGAGTGAAGCTTTTGTAGAAATAACTTGGGGATCGGAGGATAATCATACCTTAGATCGATTGAGTGCGAGGAATCGAAGAAAGATTGAATAAATTTGAAGATACAATGGAGGTAGTGTGGAGTTTGGAGGAAGAACAAAGAGATATTGATATTTGGGGATTTTTAGTTACTTTCCTCGGGGTTGTTATGCTGGCTGAACTCGTGGTACGGGCGGGCGGTATGGTCGGACCCCGCCCGTAAAGGGTGACTTACCTTGGGGGCGACGGCTGCTCCCAGGTGGTGCACTCAGTACGGGAGCGCGGTACGGTCAAGCACGCCTGTACTGCTGGTCGTTATCAACACGGTATATTTCTTGAAATCTAATGTTTTTCTCGAGGATACGGTTGGGCGCACTGTATAGGCACGTCCGACCGTACCGCAGGTCATTATCGACACTGCTCACTATGGCAAAAATCGAAAATTTTATTTTTCTTTGACTTTAATTGGTACGGGCGCATGGTACGGTCCCTTCCGACCGTACCAGAAGTCGTTATGGGTACTATGAGATGCAAAAACTTAACAATTTGTTTAGTAGCTATGTGCATCTTTGCACATCTCATCAAAAGTAAAATAACAGAAATAATACTTCATAAAATTTTAGCAATACTTTAGGCCATATGTTAGTAAAAATAAATATCGAGGATTACCTTATTTCTTCTACTCTCTCCAAAGGTCTTTTTGAACACTCTTTATTTAAAACAGAAGAAACAAACAAAAACTAACAAGACATAATTAAAAAATTATTTCACATGGGTTGCCTTCCATAAAGCACTTCTAGTTAAGGTCAATTAACTTTACCCAAATGACAATCATTTAGGTTTGAGTAGTGGAATACCCACTCCAAAATAGTTGTCTTTCAAAGTAATTATACTATCATCATCATTAGGCTTGGCCATCTCTTTCCTAGGGAAATGGACTATAAAAGGATCTCTAGATGGTAGCCCAATTCTTACATTCCCTTCATATAAATTAATCAAAGCTTTAATAGTTCTTAGGAATGTCCTACCTAATATTATAGGTGCTATGGGATCTTCAGGCATGTCCACAATAACAAGATCAATAAGTGCGGGACTACCTTTTATTTAAATAACTATATTTTCTTTGATCCCAACATCTTGTTTATAATTTGAATTAGCTAGGTGGAGTCTTAATTCGGTGGTAATAAATGGCCCCAAGTTTAACTTGTCAAATAAACTTTTGGAAATTGTTGAAACGCTCGCACCAAGATCACAAAGTGCGGATATCTCATTAACTCCCAACTTAACTTTAATAGTATGCTCAAATATATCATCTAGCTTAGCAGGAAGCTTATCAGCTAGTCTTTTGTACTCCATCTCTAGCTCATGAACTTTAGGTGCTACTAGTTGTATAAATTGTTGATACATAGCATCGTTACCTTGTTCTATACTAGGATTGTTTACGGTGATCATCTTCAGCAGATCTTCCACGGTATATTCTGATGTTGGCGCATTGCTATAGTCTAGCTCTTCGGGTTTATCTTCGTTGTTTAGAAATCTCATCATCTTGAGGTCTTCTACCGGATTTGGCTCGGATTTCCCAGCAAACTTTGCTAGTATGAGAGCTTGGCTCTCAGCAACTTTACCCAATTGAGTCTCCATGGTCTTTGTACTTTCCTGTAGAACCTGCACATCATTTCTAATTGCAACAGACTGGTTATATAATTTTCCTATACTACTCTCGTGGTTCTCCATGATTTTTATAAGAATATTGTTTTGCTCGGTTTGAGCTTGAATAAATGTTCTAACAGTTTGTTCCAACAAAATATATTTCCATGGTTTGCTCCATTATATTATACTATTATAAGGATATCCGGTGGGATTTGGATAATGTTTTTGAGTACTAGAACTGTAATGATTTTTCCATGCAGGATTAAAAGGAGTACGAGCTATAAAATTAACATCATTAACATCGGTAGCAATAGAATTAACTTGGGTATCATCTTTACCTTTTACTATGCTTAGTAGCTCGTGTACCTTAGATGTAAGCTCTTCATTATTTACCTTGGTAATTGAACTTACTCTCTTAAAGGTTCTTTCCACATGCCATTGGGCATGATTGTTTTGCATATCATCAAGAAGTTTCTTTGCAACGCTCACTTGTTTTCCCATGATTGTTCCTCCTACTGCAGTATCTAGCATAGACTTAGACATTGGGTCAAGACCATTATAAAATAAATATAATATAATCCACTCTTCCATCCCATGGCTAGGACAGTTCATCACGGCTTCTTTCATCCTCTCCCATGCAAGCGCTAGTGGCTCACGGTCTTCTTATCTAAATCTTATAATATTGTATCTTAGCTGCATAGTCTTAGCTGGGGAAAATTTAGTCATAAACAAATTAGTACATTCCTCCCAAGATTTAATAGTGCCCTTTGGTAGATCTAGCAACCAATCCTTAGCCTTTCCTCTAAGAGAGAAAGGAAACAATCTCAATTTGACAGCATTTGGATCTACATCCTTAATACGCATCATGTCGCAAATTTTAGTAAAAGTATTTAAATGCAAACCCGAATCCTCAGAGGATGAGCCCCCAAATTGGTTTTGTTGAACCAAGCTTAAAAGTTTGGGCTTAATTTCATAAGTTTCCGAATCAACGGCGGGCTGAGTGATAGGTGCATGAATAAAGTCATCAGTGGAAGTAGCACACTCCCCAAGTCTCTTTTGAGCCATGGCTCTTATATTTTTGGTGATTTTAAGTAATGAAAACAAATAACAAGTAACTATTTTTTTTTTGGATTTTCAAATAGATAACAAGAAAGTAAACTAACAACAAGAGTAAAACTACAAAATAATAATAATACTAATAACAAGGTCTCTAGTGACCTCACCAGGATAGCGAAATTGCTTCCCTGGCAACGGCTCTAAAAAAGGGTTGATACCTTCAATTCGGATTCACTGATGTAGTATAATAGCTTTTTCCCGAGAAGATCTAGGTTTAATCGAACCTTATAAAGAAATGCTAAAAGTAAATAAATAATGACACGTCTGCAAGACTTTGTTTTTTTTGTTTTACCTTAGTTTACCAGACCAATCTAGTTTACTTTTTATAGTGGTTTGAATCAATAGATGGAGATAGGCCAGGGTTGAAGATCCACCTGCAGCTGCACATCATATGGGATAAAAGATAATAATAATAAGCATAGACATGTGTAATGTTTGAACAGAGATAATCTCTTGTGGGCAACACATCCTAGTATACTAAAGCCTCCATGATGCAGCGGGTATAGCAATAGCCTTTTAATCCAACCGAGTGCACACCAAAGCCACGGGCTACAAACGATTATTAAGTGAATAAAACAGATTAAAGCATTAAGTGGTGATGCTGTTGTGATCTCAAATGGGTCGCTAAGCGAAGATCTTACTAACCTTTGTATCACTAGGGTTCCTATGAGATCGCAGCAAGCCAAGTATCTCACCTCAAGTCTTTACATCTATGTGATATTGGGTACCTACAAGTCCATAGATCGAGACAAGAGACAAAGAAACAAAAGATAAAAATCTCACTTGCAAACAAAATACAATACTCCCATGATTAGATGCGCATAATTGCTGTGAGGTTTGTGTTGGAGATATGCCCAAGAGGCAATAATAAAGTGGTTATTATCATATCTTCACACTTATGATAAATGTTTACATACCATGCTATAATTGTATTAACCGGAAACATTAATACTTGTGTGATTTGTAAACTAAAATAAGAGTCCCTAGTAAAGCCTCTTGTTAAACTAGCTTGTTGGTTAATATATGATCATGGTTTCCTGATCATGAACATAGAGATGTTATTAACAACAGGATCATATCATTAGAAGAATGATGTGATGGAAATACTCCTATAGATAAGCGTAGCATAAAGATCAAGTCATTTCAATAGTTCAATTGCTATATGCTTTCTGATACATAGTAACCTAATTCCTTCGACCATGAGATCATGCATATCACCTTTTCCGGATGGATGCTTTGATGTCATCAAACACCACACCGTAACAGGGTGGCTATAAAGGTGGCACTGAGTGTTCAGAAAGTATTGGTTGAAACACATGGATCAAGAGTGGGATTTATCCATCCATATGACGGATAGATATACTCTGGGCCCTCTCGGTGAAATGTCATCCAATTAGCTTGCAAGCATGTGACTGGCTCACAAGGGATCACATATCACGGGAGCGATAAAGAGTACTTATCGATGCGAGGTTGAACTAGGTATGCATAGATACCAGCGATCATAACCTCGGATAAGTAAACTATCGTGAGACAAAGGGAAATTGGTATCGTATGTAAGTGGTTCATTCGATCAAAGTAATCGTATAAATATGTGGGAGCCATATGAATTTCCAGTTCCTCTATTGGTTATTGTTAGAGAAGTGTCTCGATCATGTCCGCATAATTCACGAACCGTAGGGAGACACACTTAAGGATTCGACGTTGTTTGAGTAGTTATGGTATTATGAGAAAGAGACCGAATGTTGTTCAGAGTCTCGGATGGGATCCGGGATATCACGAGGTGATCCGGAATGGTCCGGAGAATAAGATTCATATAAGGAAATTCCCATTTCGGAGTTCGGGAATGATTCCGGTGTTTTCATCGGGAATGTTCTAGAAGGTTCCGGAATGTCCGGCACTCCGGGGGGAAGGGGTACATGAATGTGTCATTACATATTGGAATGATTGCATCATGTACTAAGTGTTCTTGCTGTTCCAAATAAAGGATTAAATTGAATCCTAAAACAGAAAAGTCAAATGGCCAGTTTGAAAGTCAAACGGCTAAAACAGGAAACTGTGGGAAACAAGCAAGAGGAGGCAAAACCGACTTGGGGGAGGAGTCCCTCCTCTCCAAGCCGGCGCGCCACCAAAGGCCGACTTGGGGAGGGACTCCCTCCCCTTGGCCGCCCCTACCACCTATAAAAGGAGGGGCAGGGCCTCCTCCTCTAAACACACAAGTTCCTATCCTCTAATCTCCGGTTTAGAGCCGTTTTGGTTTAGAGCTTCTAATTGCCCTAGCCTTTGGTTTAGAGCCTTCTAATTGGTGTGTCTAAACCCTAGACCACTAATAGTTCTCTCATACTCCACCATACTCGCTCCGGCTTAAGGCGAAGCCCTGCGGGATCTCCCCTGTACTTCCGGTACCACGTCGTTGTGCTGCCGGAATCGCGAGGAGAGTGCTACAACCTCCGCTGCCTGCTGGAACAAGGGAGAGGAAGGTCTTCATCGAGTACCAAACGTGTGACCGACTGCGGAAGCGCTGCCGGAACGCAGCGCCGGAAGGATCGTCTACACGATCTTGAGATCGGAAAGAGTACGACTACATCACCCACGAGAATCTGCTCTCGTTAAACACTTTGGAATCTTCGAGGGTAAGTTATTCCATCGACTCGTTGCTACAATCTAGTAGATAGATCTTGGTTTGTTTGTTTGTATGCGATAGAAATTTTTTGTTTTCCATGCTACGAACCCCTACAACACCCATATAGTAGCCTTGTAAGACAACCGTGAGATTCAATACAAACAACAGGACCGAGAGGGCCCTGTAGCCATCAACATTGTTTTTCCTGGTACGTACTCGTGTGAGTTGAGAGAGATAGTTCTTTTGATCAGGCTAGATAGAGTATAATATGGCAAAAGTCATGTTCTCATATTTGATGAGAATTTGCAAAAGGTTGGAGACACTAGTTGTCCTAAACCTCCAAAAGTTTTTGGGAGAGCAACATTATACTCACGATTCACCGTTACAAGCTAAAAGTAGCTTGATCATGGATAATTCCATGATAAGGGTGAATATTTGATGTAGGTAAAATATTTACTACACCAAGAGATTACTAAAGAAAGGAATTTGAAAGAACACCAAACATTTGATGATAGGTGATCTACTTCAAAGTGCAAATCCAAAGACATTGGTATTTAACTATACATGCTTTGGACTATGTGTCATATGTATGACTCCACTATTGATGTTGATAGATTCTTTCAAATAGAAAAGGAAATACTGAAAGAGAATCTCATAAATATATGGCAGAAAAGAAAAGACTAGAATTGTTCAGCTTGAGTATATAGATGATATATGTGTTATGGCTATATTCTTTGCTTATTAAACAATGTGGTTCTTAAGTATTTGATACTGAATTTGTTGGTGTGAATCGTTATACGAAACAACACAATTCATGAACTACAATGGCCTAAGTAACTAGCAAAAGAATATGTGATGATGTTCATCGAGAACAAATAAAGGGTTATTGTGTTGCTCGTTAAAACATCAAAGCTTGCCTTCAAGATTTATTTTATCAGGTATTATGAGAACAAAAGGGTTGTTCAAATAATTTCCGTGATCCATAAAAGATGGATGATTCACAAATCTCGTTGGAGAAATCACATCCATAAAACTAGTGCTAAAAATGTCGAAAGACAAATTGATTGAAAGATCACTTAGGAAGTGACATCGCCGTTTAAATTATATTGGAAAGAAAACATGAAGAAACTCCTTGTGGATGGAATTTTGGAGTCTTTTGATTTTTGATCACATGACGCTTGTGAAACTTTCCTAGAGATAATTAAAACTTCGTTCATAGGCCAAAAGGGAACGAATGACTAGCTTATTGGAACTTGTACATATTGTTGTACGAAATCCATTATGTGTAGTCAAGAGCGATGGATTTCAACTTCATATGCTTTCTCCGAAAATTTGAGTGAATATATGAATATTTACTTAATAAGGCTGAAGTGTGAAATATTTGAAAAGTTCAAAGACTTTCAAGATGAAGTGCAAAATCATTGTAACAAGAATATAAATAGTTTATGATAAGATCATAAAGGAAGATATTTGAGTTACAAGTTTAGCATAATACCTAAGATTTAAGGAATCGTTCCGTGTATTTTCATTTTCCCGAAACACCATAAGAGTATGGAGCGTTCGAGGTATGTAATTAAACCTTGTTTGACATGGTAAGATCAAAGGTATAATTCATAAAACTGTCATTATATTTTAAAGATTAAAAGCTTTAGAGATTACCGTTTTTCCACTGAAAAGAGCTCCATCATAATCTGTTGAAATGACACCATATGTTATGGTTTGGGATAAAACCCAAGTAGTCCCTTCTTAAACTTTGGTATGCTGTGCATAAGAAAGATGTTTGCAACCAAAGTCGGATGAACCTGTCTTTGTATGTTATTTCGAATAACTGTTCCTCCATAACACCGGAGACAAAAGTGTTTGTCGCTTAGAACGTCAAGTTTCTTTGAGAAGGAATTTTTCATGAAAAGATAAGTGGGAGGACAATAGAACTTTGATAAGGTTAAAAGAACCTTAGCTATATGTGCAAAGTTGCGCAGCACCGAAAAGTGTTCCGGAGGCAGCAACAATGCTCATGGCTCACGTGCCTCAAATGTTGTGGTCACGAAGATCCAAGTTCCTATTGAAACAAGTAGGTCGGATGAACAATCGAATACCAATATTTGAGAGTTAAATCATTATTTGACAATAATGATCTGACTACATGCAAAGAAGCGATGATGAGCCCTGACTCCGTCAAATGGCTTGAAGCCATAAAATCCGTGATAGTTCCATACACGAGAAATCAAGTTTTGAACTTAAAGGACCCTCGAGAAAGGTGTAAGACCTTACAGTTGTGTTTGGATCTATAAAGAAATAGACATGGATGTTTCGCATCTATGAAATAGTCGACATGTTGGGAAAGAGTTCACAAAATGTTCAAAGGATAACTATGACAAGATTTGATCTTTCATAGTGATATTTAGTCTAGACGGATTAATGTATCAACCACTACATATAATTTGTTATATGGTAGTTGAATAAACAAAACAAGTTCTTCTAATAGAATCGTTACCTAGGACATGTGCATAACACGGTCCATAGGGTTTTGTTAATTCAAAGGATGCTAAAAGCATATGCAAACTTCAATGGTTAAAGTAAGCATAGCGGAGTTGGAATATTCACTATGATGAAACTGTTAAAGGAGTTTAAAAGTTCATCAGAGACGATGGAGATGCTTGCATTTGCAAGAAATTAAGTGGGAGCGCTAAGACATGTTTCTAATACATTATGTGGAAGACATATTGTTGATTGGAAAAAATGTATCTTTTATTAACACATATTAAGAATTTCATCCCGGTGAAAGACTTAGGCAAAACCCAAATATTTGGCATCAATAGACGCTAATATGGTTGTGCCAGAAGTACATAGACGAGATATTGAATGAGTTCAATATAGAAACTACAAGAAAAGGTTCTTGTCGCACAGAAAGGATTGAAAGAGTTCAATGTTGATGATATATTCAAGTGTATTGACATTTGGTAAAGTGAAACAAATAATCAAGTATAGATTGATACTTGATGTATGAAATCACAAAGAGTATTCATATCAATCATCTTTGTGATATGTACAAATCCAGATATATCCTATGCTCTAAATGTTGTGAGCATATACCGAATGATTAAATAAGATGATCATTGGACAATAGTAAGGATATTCTTATGATCTTTTGGAAGAACTAAGAGTATAATATTTGTAGAAGTGACAAATAGATGGTTAGTTCATTGTAAAAGTACTACATTAATACTAGCTTTGTCACAAAGTACAAATTAAGTTTATCTCAATCTAAACTAAGGGTGGCACAATATAATGGAAAGTGAGTTCCATAATGGATTTGGATGAGTTCCAAAGTTAAGACATTGTGAGATACTACAACAAAGGCTAAGTATATGACTGCTATTTTAGCAGCAAAGAGGGCATTGTGTCAAGTAGTTTGTTATCAAACTAGGTGTAGTTCACGATGGGATAATACTATGAAGATATATTGTGCGACAATATTATCAACATGTTTTAACCCCAAAGAACTAAAGGTCACCGAAAGACCAAATTTATACAAAGCCATCTCATTAGAGAATGAGTGATGCGTAGAGGCAAAGACATGCAATTACACGGACTGGAAGTGTCGGATCCGAGATCGATTGACCACTAGCAATCGTGTACATACAACACGGAAAGCCATAGATGTTGAATACACAAAGGTTTGAAACTAGATTATTGACTCTAGTGCAAGTGGGAGACTGTTGGAGATATGCCCAAGAGGCAATAATAAAGTGGTTATTATCATATCTTCACACTTATGATAAATGTTTACATACCATGCTATAATTGTATTAACCGGAAACATTAATACTTGTGTGATTTGTAAACTAAAATAAGAGTCCCTAGTAAAGCCTCTTGTTATACTAGCTTGTTGGTTAATATATGATCATGGTTTCCTGATCATGAACATAGAGATGTTATTAACAACAGGATCATATCATTAGAATAATGATGTGATGTACATACTCCTATAGATAAGCGTAGCATAAAGATCAAGTCATTTCAATAGTTAAATTGCTATATGCTTTCTGATACATAGTAACCTAATTCCTTCGACCATGAGATCATGCATATCACCTTTTCCGGATGGATGCTTTGATGTCATCAAACACCACACCGTAACAGGGTGGCTATAAAGGTGGCATTGAGTGTTCAGAAAGTATTGGTTGAAACACATGGATCAAGAGTGGGATTTGTCCATCCATATGACGGATAGATATACTCTGGGCCCTCTCGGTGAAATGTCATCCAATTAGCTTGCAAGCATGTGACTGGCTCACAAGGGATCACATATCACGGGAACGAGAAAAGAGTACTTATCAGTAACGAGGTTGAACTAGGTATGCAGAGATACCGACGATCATAACCTCGGATAAGTAAATTATCGTGAGACAAAGGGAACTTGGTATCGTATGTAAGTGGTTCATTCGATCGCAAAGTAATCGTAGAAATATGTGGGAGCCATATGAATTTCCAGATTCCTCTATTGGTTATTGTTCGGAGAAGTGTCTCGATCATGTCCGCATAATTCACGAACCGTAGGGAGACACAATTAAGGATTCGACGTTGTTTGAGTAGTTATGGTATTATGAGAAAGAGACCGAATGTTGTTCGGAGTCTCGGATGGGATCCGGGATATCACGAGGTGATCCGGAATGGTCCGGAGAATAAGATTCATATAAGGAAAGTCCCGTTTCGGAGTTCGGGAATGATTCCAGTGTTTTCATCGGGAATGTTCTAGAAGGTTCCGAAATGTCCGGCACTCCGGGGGGGAAGGGGTACATGAATGTGTCATTACATATTGGAATGATTGCATCATGTACTAAGTGTTCTTGCTGTTCCAAATAAAGGATTAAATTGAATCCTAAAACAGAAAAGTCAAATGGCTAGTTTGAAAGTCAAACGGCTAAAACAGGAAACTGTGGGAAACAAGCAAGAGGAGGCAAAACCGACTTGGGGGAGGAGTCCCTCCTCTCCAAGCCGGCGCGCCACCCAAGGCCGACTTGGGGAGGGACTCCCTCCCCTTGGACGCCCCTCCCACCTATAAAAGGAGGGGCAGGGCCTCCTCCTCTAAACACACAAGTTCCTATCCTCTAATCTCCGGTTTAGAGCCGTTTTGGTTTAGAGCTTCTAATTGCCCTAGCCTTTGGTTTAGAGCCTTCTAATTGGTGTGTCTAAACCCTAGACCACTAATAGCTCTCTCATACTCCACCATACTCGCTCCGGCTTAAGGCGAAGCCCTGCGGGATCTCCCCTCTACTTCCGGTACCACGCCGTTGTCTTCTTGGAATCGCGAGAGAGTGCTACAACCTCCGCTTTTCTTTGGAACAAGGGAGAGGAAGGTCTTCGTCGAGTACCGAACGTGTGACCGACTGCGGGAGAGCTGCCGGAACGTGGCGCCGGAAGGATCGTCTACGCGATCTTGAGATCGGAAAGAGTGTGACTACATCACCCACGAGAATCTGCTCTCGTTAACCGCTTTGGAATCTTCGAGGGTAAGTTATTCCATCGACTCATTGCTACAATCTAATAGATAGATCTTGGCTTGTTTGTTTGTATGCGATAGAAAATTTTGTTTTCCATGCTACGCACCCCTACAGTTTGTCCCCAACCCGCAGCCCGTGAGGACTACTCACTCATAACAAATAGATCGAGGATAGAAATCATTGTGAAAAATACTTAGATTGAAATCGAATATTCTTACAATGGTTCCAAAATCACAAGAAGATCTAAAGTATAAAGCAATGACTATGTCTAGTGGAGGGTTGGATGGTGGAATGGATGAACAATGGTGTGGATCTCCTTTTGAAGTGTTGTGATGAAATCTGAGAATGATGGCTCTCTAGGCGGCGACTGGAGCCTCAAAATATATAGGCGTATTCACGAAAGTCATAGGGTTTGACGAGATGAAACCGCTGGCTCCCTGTACGGGTGGGCCCTGCCCGTAGCACTGGTCGTTATGCACACTGGCGCCTGGAAATTGGTCCCCAATTACTTGGACGTGTGAATTTCCTCTAATTCCTTCATTATGACTCCTGATTTCGCATTAAAACCCGTGATTTACTGCCGAACATAATTCAAAGCAAGGTTTTTCATATCTTTGCAATTATTAGTAATTAGTGGCAATGAATGAGAGTCTCTTGTCAATTGCTTGGCTAAAAAAAATTTAAAAGCAGAGAAAGATGGCAAATTTCAGAGCCATCAACGCTCTCAAAACAATACTTTCAACAAGGCCATTGCCAGCCACAACCAATTAAGACCAGATCCTGGGTTTTCACCCTGAAAGATAGAACCATGAACCTATCCTGTGCATTCGCCCCCACTTGCATGATAGTGCTCCAACTCACAAGTCACCTAGCCAATTCCTCATAACCACCCAGACTCGAACCACCATTGTCAGTCCTCAGATCTTAGTCTCCATGACTTTCTCCGTTAGCACCATGGAACAATAAACATGGCCCATGATAATAACAGCCAACAGAATTTCGAAACGCATCCTCTAAAACCAAATGGTTAGAGTAAAAGTGCGCACGAACAAATCCAATCTGATCTAGCAAACTCACGGCATGCGCGTGAAGGGTTTCGCAGTATAGTAAATCAAAAAAATTCTACGGATGCGAACGGGAAAGCCAAGATCTAATCTAGGAGATGCAATCAATGAGAGGGATAGATGAGATCTTTATACCCTTGAAGAAATCGCACAGCGGAATGTTCAATAGAACGTGGTTGATGTAGTCGTACTAGCCTTCTCCTCCTCGCGATCCGATCCGATCCAATGCCGCAAGTGGCGACGCCTCCGAGATATGCGCACGTACGGCACCGCGACGTATCCTTCTTCCTTGGTCTAGCAAGTGGGGTGGAGAGATAGATTGGATCTACAGCACGACGGCGTGGTGCAAAGGTGGAGAGTTTCCGCGGCAGGCTTCGCCTACGCGCAGTCGGGAGAGAGAGAGATCTAGAGGGCAGCAGGTAGGCGGCTAGGGTTCAAGGAGGGGTGGGAGGAGGGTGCGCCCCTGCCCTATTTATATAGTGGGCTGTCCGGCCCCCTTGCCCCCTCCTCCAAGCCCTAGGGCGGCGGCCCCAAGGGTGGAGTGGGGGGAAAGTCTTCCCCCCCCCCTTCTAGAAGGTCCCCTAGGGTTTCCCTAGGGTTTTGGCCGGCTGGGCCTATGGGGCATTGTGCCCCGGCCCATCTTGACGAGCACTACTCGTGAGCCCACCCCCCTCCAACAAGTGGGGCCACATTGGTCCCACACCGTAAGCTTCTATAACCTTCTGGTACAATACCGAACATTCTGAAACAATTCCGAAATCCAAAAACTGCTTTCCTTTATATGAATCTTATTCTCCGGACCATTCTGGAACCTCTCGTGATGTCCTGGATCTCATCCGAGACTCCGAACAAAAACTCACAAACCAATTATCCATTCTATCCTAGCGTCAAGGCACGTTAAGTGTGTGACCCTACGGGTTCGAGAATATGTGGACATGATCTTCTATCAATAATCAACAGCGGGATCTGGAAACCCATATTGACTCCAACATATTCATCGATATTCATATCGGATGATCCACGATGCCAGGATTCAATTAATCCCATATATATATTCCCTTCGTCATCGTTCACAGCAAGTACTTTACTCGTTTCGTAATCCGATATCACTTTGTGATTAACTCCTTAACCACGTGCTTTCAAGCGGTGTTGATATCGATTACCGAGTGGGCCCGAAGTATATCTCTCCGACTTGGGAGGTACAAATCCCATCTCGATACATACAACCCAACAAGTACTTTCCGATCACCTGAGAGACACCTTTATGATCACCCTTTCATAGGATGACGTTTGATGACCTCAAAGCTTTCTTCCGATAACAGGGAGTTGCATTATCTCATGGTCCAAGGAATACAATATTTGACATAAGAAAAAGCTTCGCAAAGATGAACACGATGGCACGATCTAATTGCTCTGCTTGATTTGGGTCTGTCCATTATATCATTCTCCCAATGATATGATCTCATTATTAATCGACAACTCATGTCTATGGTTAGGAAACCTTAACCATCATTAATCAATGAGCTAGTCCATAGAGGCGTACTAGGGACACGGTGTTGTTCATAAACCACACAAGTATAAAAGTTTCCGCTTAATACAATTCTAGCATGGAATATAAACTTTATCATGAACAAGAATTATAATAATAACATCTTTATTATTGCCTCTAGGGCATAATTCCAATAGTCTCCCACTTGCACTAGAGTCAATAATCTAGTTTACATCTGGTAACAATCTAACACCCATGGCATTAAGGTGCTGATCATGTTTTGCTCGTGGAAGAGGTTTAGTCAACAGATCTGTATGTACTTTGCTAATCTTCAGATCTCCATTTGTTATATAATCTCGAATTATATGAAATCGGCGGTTGATGTGCTTGGTCTTTGGATGATATCTTGGTTCCTTAGCCAGTGCTATGGCGCTAGTGTTGTCGCACCATATCTCCAGTGGGTCCAAGGCACTTGGAACCACACCAAGCTCAGTGATGAAGTTCCTGATCCAAACTCCTTCACTTGACGCTTCTGCAGCAACCTAGTATTCCGATTCTACTATAGATCCCGTGATCACGCTTTGCTTGCAGCTTCTCCAGCTCACAGCTCCTCCATTCAAAATATAAACGTATCTTGTCTGAGATTTAGAATCATCCTGTCACATCCCAAGATTTTCCAAATCTTGTAATGTGAAAAATAAAATGAATAAAATAAAACTTTGTTTGTTTTTCAGGGCTAGAAGAAACTTTTTGAATTTAATTGGAACTTCAAACCAATTTGAATCAAATAAATCCTAAACGGATTTATAAGGATAAACATTTATTAAAGGAAATTAAAATATTTTGGAATTACTATTTTGGATCTTTTAATAAAAGATTTGGTTTTCAAAAGAAAAGGTGGATTCATAAATAAAGATTATTTTATAAAGCCAAATTAAACCTTGGCCAAGCTTTGGAATTAAAACATTTTGTTTTGAATAAAAATAGCAAAGGTTTATTTAAATAAATTAATAAGGATTTAATATCCAATTTTATTTAAATAAAAGGTTTTACCATTTTAAATGAAACATCAAGACTTATTAAATTATTTTAAATAAGTTTTCCAAATATTTTATATTCTCAAATAAAACCTACTGAAGTGTTTTGGCTTTATTTTAGATTTCAAAATAAATATTTTAATAAAACAAATCCCATTTAATTTAATAATGAAAGTCTATTGTATTTAATTAATAATGGACCCTAAAATAAAAGGTTATTTTGTTTTAAACAAGTTTCCAAGTATTCATTATTTCCAAATAAAACCTACTGATTTGGTTTTGAAAATATTTGGATTTCAAATGGAGATTTTATTAATTAAATCAAACCCTATTTTACTAAATAACTAAAGATCCATTTTATTTAATTAAAGAATGGATCCTAAAAAGAATAAAAATTATTATTTTATTTTGGAATTTGGTTTATGTTGATAAACAGAACCAAATTCAAAGTACAAAGTTTAGTGATTGTTTGAATTGGTTTGAATGTTGTTTGATTGTTTGAATTTCAAAAACATAAAAAGAATTAGAAAAGGAAAAAGGTTCCAGGAAGGAAAAAAATAGAATCTGGACCAGCCCAGTCGGCCAAGCCCAATAAGCTGACAAAACAACCCCTCCTCCCGAAGAAAAGCGATTACTTTTCGATTCTAACCTAAGCAGACTGATGATGGACCCTCCCCTCCTTTCTTTTTCCACTGCCAGGTAGACCCCACTCCTCCTGTTCTTCCTTCTCACCCGCGCGACTCCTTCTCCCTCCCCTCGACACCGTTCCTGTCGATGATTTCGCGGCCTTAATTCGTCTTAACGCGACCACCGTTACCCGCTTTGATCACGCAGGCTTAAACGCTCATGTCTCCTCTCCACTTCCCCTCTGTCGCCCCATCTCAACGCGCTCCCAGACGCCCCAATTCTTCCCCAAGCTCCTCTGTCTCCGACGACCCTCCTCGTCGAATTCCAGCCGAGCTTCATCGCCCCTTGCCTCCCTGAGCACGCTAGCAGATTCCCCACTCCCAGACACATCTCCCTGTGCTCTTCGTTCAACCGCGGGCGCCCCGGAGCACCGTCTTCGACAAGCTCTGACAACGTCGACGTCTGTCTCGTCCTCGTCGAACTCCCCCGGTAAGCCTCGACCACCCCTAGCTTTTCCATGGATGCTCACATCATCTCCAGCTCAGTCCGCGTCTAACCGTACCAGCCATCTGCCCTGGGGTGAACTGCAGCATCTCCCCGTTATCAACCAGAGCCGTCAGACGACCGTGCAAACTCCGGCGAGCAATTACTGCAGTACCCGAGCGCCCCTTGTCAAGCCAACAGCACGTCGAACATCACCACAGCCCTGTGATTCTGGTGAGCACTTTCCCTCCCCTCTTTGCTTCTGTGGCATAGCATACGCTTTGGCGTGCGCCGCCGCTAGCCACTGACGGCGCCGCTCACTTTTGGTCAAGAAAATCAGTACCGTAGGATCTAGATTGAGCGAGCAGGATTAGATCATTTAACCATGAAGAGTGCAGGTCTGTGCCGCACGATTTATTAGATCCAACGCACCGCAACACCGATCCGGCTGAACAGGTACCGTCCAACCAGAACACGACGCGTGGCCAGGTCTGTTTAAATCAGAATTTGGAAATCATATTTAAGTTGCAATTTGAAAACCCTGTAACTTTTGATCCACACGTCCAAAAATTGCAAACTTTATACCGTTGGAATCAGTGGAACAAACCCTAGCCAACCATGCCTTTAGTTTAGCAAATAGTATCCGTTAGTTTGTTGGTTTTTGCAGAAACTTTTGTATGCTTGTTTAGATTAGAAAAATGATTCAAATTTTTTTTTTGAGGTTAAAACCTTTGCAAAATGGTTTTTTGTAAACTCACTGACCCTAGGAACCAACCCATGGTTTTGAAAATGGATTTGGTGAAGTTTAGGATGGACTAATTGATTTAGCCCATTTCTAGCCAAATGAAAATAAAGATTTTGATTATGAAAATGTTTTTGTAAAGAAAACTTTGGGAAAATGTTTTAGATCAAACCTACTGACCCTAAACACCAAGTTTTGAGAAACAACAACTTATTTTGTGAACAACTTAAAGTTGTTGCTTTGATAAAAATATTTTCCACCACATAAAATGATGATTGGATTTAAAAATGGTTTTTAGACAAAACCCTTTTGCAAATAACTTAGACACCTTGGAAATTGACCACTTTGGACTTTACAAAGCTTATAAGACTAGTGGAGACCATCTTTACAAATAGAACCACCTCTTGCATGCTCACATGCATGACTTAGTTTTCATAGTTCTATGTGTGTGAATTGTTGATTGATTCTTGGGTTGGAATGCTTGTTGATATTGGGTTTGCTTGATTGATTGTAGTGAAGTTAGCAAAGTGTGAGACTAGCAAGATCAAGGAGTGAACCATCATTCCCTACCAAAAAGGCAAGTTACACTATCATCTAAAGTCCTACTATTTTCATTATACTTAGTGGATTTTGAAAACATGCATGAAAAGAATTTTTATACTTATGCTATGCTAAATCCCAACAGGATTCCCTATACATTCCTTAGTGAAAACAAAATAGTTGTTACATGCTTAGCCATGCTATATTTTGAAAAGAGATACATGTTGAGATTTTATGAAGGTTGAGAAAAGGACTTGTGATTTTATATAATAAAACAAGGACTCAATGAACCACCTGGGTGGCCAAGGATACTTTGAGTTTTGGAGAGGGTGGCAAGAAAAGGGTACCATGTCTATGGCAATCACTTTGTGTTGTGCTCCAAAGGAAACCACCCAGGAAACTTAGAGATTGAACATGTTTCTCCAATTGTGGCTTTCGTGTGCAACCACATGCTATTATGGCTCTGGCTTAGTTAACTACATTGGGAAGACTGTTGGAATTATGCCCTAGAGGCAATAATAAAGATGTTATTATTATAATTCTTGTTCATGATAAAGTTTATATTCCATGCTAGAATTGTATTAAGCGGAAACATTAATACTTGTGTGGTTTGTGAACAACACCGTGTCCCTAGTACGCCTCTAAGGACTAGCTCATTGATCAATGATGGTTAAGGTTTCCTAACCATAGACATGAGTTGTCAATTGATAATGAGATCATATCATTGGGAGAATGATATGATGGACAGACCCAAACTAAGCGAAGCAATTAGATCGTTTCATCGTGTTCATCTTTGCGAAGCTTTTCCTATGTCAAATATTGTATTCCTTAGACCATGAGATAATGCAACTTACTGGTACCGGAAGAAATCTTTGAGGTCATCAAACGTCATCCTATGAGAGGGTGATCATAAAGGTGTCTCTCAGGTGATCGGAAAGTATCTGTTGGGTTGTATGTATCGAGATGGAATTTGTCCCTCCCAAGTCGGAGAGATATACTTCGGGCCCACTCGATAATCGATATCAACACTGCTTGCAAGCATGTGGTTAAGGAGTTAATCACAAAGTGATATCAGATTACGGAACGAGTAAAGTACTTGCTGTGAACGAGATTGAACTAGGTATGACGGTACCGACGATCGAATCTCGGGCAAGTAAAATATCGCGAGACGAAGGGAATATATATATGGGATTGATTGAATCCTGGCATCGTGGTTCATCCGATATGATCATCGATGAATGTGTGGGAGTCAATATGGGTGCCCAGACCCCGCTGTTGATTATTGATAGAAGATCATGTCGCATATTCTCGAACCGCGGTCACACACTTAACGTGTCTCGGCTAGGATAGATTGGATAATTGGTTTATGATTTTTGTTGGTCTCGGATGGGATCCGGGATATCACGAGAGGTTCGGATTGGTCGAGAATAAGATTCATATAAGGCGTGCAGTTTTGGAGTTGAATTGTTAGGATTAATCGGTATTGTCTGGAAGCTTCTAGAACCTTCGGAAGGGACCAACGCGCCCCACCTTCCGGGAGGGGCATGGGCCTATGAGGTGTCCTGGCGCATTGGGCCAGGGCACAAGGCCCCATAGGGCCCAGCCGATTCTAGAGATTTGACTCGTTTAAATCTCGGGATAGAATTTCTAGATAAGGAGAGTTTAAATCGTTTAAATCTAGAGATAGGATTTCTAGATAAGGAGAGTTTAAATTGTTTAAACTAGAGATAGGCTTGGAGGAGGGGCAAGGGCTGACCGCGCCCCCGCTATATATAGAGGGGGGGTGCGCCCCCTCCCCCACACACACCTTCCTCCAAGCCCTAGCAGCCTTGCTACCTTCCTCTCTCCCTCCCGACTGTTTGTAGGCGAAGCCTGCGGTGAAATTCTCCACCATATACACCACGCGTCGTGTTGTAGATCCAATCTATCTCTCCACCATACTCGCTGGTCAGGAGGAGGAGGAGGCGTCGAGGTTCTGCGTGTGCATCTCACGGAGGCACCGCCACTTGTGGTGCTAGATCGGATCGGATCGCGAGGAGGAGAAGCGAGTCGACTACATCACCCACGTTACGACGAGCGTTCACTGTCTTGAATCTTCAAGGGTATGAAGATCTAATCCAATCTCTCTCGTTGTTTGCATCTCCTAGATTAGATCTTGGCTTTCCCTCTTTCGCTCCGTAGAAAATTTTGATTTACTATGCCGCGAAACCCTTCAGTGGTATCAGAGCTAGATCTATGCGTAGATGTGTTTCACGAGTAGAACGCATAACATGGTTGTTGCGAGGCGTTGATGTTTTATGTTGCAAGCCTCTTGTTTGTGTTCTTCTTATGGCCGGGATAGTGAGATTGAAGCGGTCCGGGCCAACCTTACGCGGCGTCGTTCGCGAGACCGGCTCCGCACTTGACGTGTGGCTTGTTCACACATGCGGTGGTGGATGTCGGTTCTCTCACTATAGTTGTCATGGGATTAACACCGAGTTTGGCAACCATAATATCACCGTTGTGGCTTTCCGTAGGTAAGAATCGTTCTTAGCATCTACTCCCATAAGCCACGTAAAACATGCAACAACAAAGTAGAGGCGTCTAACTTGTTTTTCGAGGAGTGTTTTCGTGATATGGTATGACCCAAGATGTGTTGTGTATATTGTATGCGATGATCATGTTTTGTAATGTTTCACGACTTGCATGTCGATGAGTACACAATGGCCGGAGAATATATGGTTGTCTTTATAATTGTGTATGGCCTGCGAGTCAACTTCTTATATGCCATGTAATAGCTTTACTTTATCGCTAAGTAGTTAGAAATAGTTGTAGTTGCTATTCATGGTGGAGGCAATCATGGTGGAGTGATGGAGATCATGCCGGAACGCACAAGATGGAGATCATTGCGCGAGGATTGGCTATACCACGTCACATAAAGTTATATGCATGTGATGTTTATCCCTTTATGTATCTTATTATGCTTAGATCGCGACGGTAGCATTATAAGATGATTCCTCATTTAAAGATCAAGATAAAAACTGTGTTCTCCCCAAGTATGCACCGTTGCGAAAGTTCGTCGTGTCCAAGCATCACGTGATGATCGGGTGCTATAGACTCTACGCTCACATACAACGGGTGCAAGCCAGTTTTGCACTGTGAAATACTTGGGTCTAACTTGACGAGCCTAGCATGTCAGACATGGCCTCGGAACACAAGAACCGAAAGGTTAAGCATGAGTCATATGAATGATATGATCGACACTTCGTTGTCCACCATTGAAACCACATCTCTTCTCGTGATGATCGGATTAGGTGTGGTGAATTTGGATCGTGTTCACTAAATAACTTGAGGGATGTTGAATTTAGTGGGAGTTCATCTAGTAATTTGATTAAGTTGAACTATTTATCATGAACATAGTCTAAATTATACTTGCAAATACTGTAGATCCAATGGCCAAGTCCAACTTCAACTTCAACGTTTTTGCTGAGAAAGAAAAGCTTAGAAACAATGGGTCTAACTTCACCAACTGGTTCCGCAATCTAAGAATCATTCATCATGGGACAAAGGACTATGTCCTTGAGAAAGCGTTAGGTAACCCCACAGCTTCAAGCTACCGGTGATGAGAAAGCATCTATCGATCAGCAAAGATGATTATGGTGTGATTAAGAGCACCATGTTGTTTGCTATGGAACCGAGCTTCAAAATCGTTTTGAAACCTATCCGGGCCCTTTGAGATTCTCGAGGAGCTGAAAACCATGTTTGAGACTCAAGCCCGTTACGAGAGATGCGATCTCTGAGAAGTTCTTTAAGCGCAAGATGGAGGAAGGAGTTCCGTTAGTGAGCACGCCATAAAGATGTCGGGCTACACTCAACGCATTGAGCAAGCTGGAATGCACGATTCGAGAGGATCTCAAGATTGAGGTTACGCAATCACTCCTCCCAGCTACAAAAGTTTTGTAGTGACTCATAATCAGATTGGTTCCACGATACGATCAGAGCTCTTCGCAAAGTGAAGGCTGCGGAGTGGACATCAAGAAGGATAATCATGTGTTGATGGTCAACAAGCCCTCCTTTAAGAAAGGTAAGGAGCAAAGAATCCCTTCAAGAAGGGCGTCAAGCACAATGCCCTGGCGAGAAGAAGCTCAGTCTGGTCCTAAGCGGACCTTTGAGTGCTTCTATTGCAGGGCAGGGTCCTTTGGAGCATAACTGTCCAAGTACTTAGCGGACAAGAAGGGTGGCACCATCAAGCGTATATTTGATATACATGTTATTGATGTTTTCCTTACTAGCCCTCGTTGTAGTGCACAGGTATTTGATACGGTTCGGTTGCTAATATTTGTAACTCGAAGCAGAGCTACGGAATGAGCGGCGACTTTGCGAGGATGAGGTGACGATCTTGGCGTTGGCAGCGGATCAAGAGTTGATGTGATGGCCGTCGACGCTCTCTTAGTTTTACCTTGAGTTAGTTTTAAACCTTAATAAATGTTATTATGTGCTGCGTTGAGCATGAACATTATTTCGGATCATGTTTATTGCAAGGCGGTTATTCATTTAAATCGGAGAATAATGGTTGTTCTATTTATATGAGTAACATCTTTTATGGTCATGTACCTCTTGTGAATGGTTTATTTCTTCTAAATCTCAAAGGGATGAAACACACATCCATAACATTGAGGCTAAGAGATGCAAAGTAGATAGTGATAATACTACTTATTTGTGTGGCATCGTCTAGGTCATATTGGTGTAAAGCGCATGAAGAAACTCCATTCGATGGACTTTTGGAGTCTCTTGATTTTGAATCATTTGACACATGCGAACCATGCCTCATGGGAAAGATGATCAAAACCCGTTCTCGGTATGATGGAGTGAAAGCGGACTTGTTGGAAATCATACATACCGATGTATGCGGACCGATGAGTGTTTCGACGCGGTGGATATCGCTATTTTCTCACTTTTCGATGACTTAAGTAGATATGGGTATATCTATTTAATGAAACATAAATCTGAAAGCGTTTGAAAAGTTCAAAGAATTTCGAATGAAGTGGAGAACCATCGTAACAGAAAGATTAAGTTTCTACGATCCGATCGTGGAGGTGAATATTTGAGTTATGATTTTCTCACGCATCTTAAAGCAAGTGGAATCGTTTCACAACTCACGCCACCGGAACACCACAGTAGCAATGGTGTGTCGAGCAGGAATCGAACCCTATTAGATATGGTCCGATCAATGATGTCTCTTCTTGATTTGCCGTTATCATTTTGGGGTTATGCATTAGAAAGCTGCATTCACTTTAAATAGGTCTTCATCTAAATCCGTTGAGGCGACACCGTATGAGCTGTGGTTTGGTGCTAAACCTAAGTTGTCCTTTCTTAAAGTTTGGGGATGCGAAGCTTACGTCAAGAAGTTGATGCCGGACAAGCTCGAACCCAAAGCAGAAAAATGCGTCTTCATAGGATAGCCTAAGGAAACTATTGGGTATACCTTCTATCACGAGCCGAAGGCAAAGTGTTTTGTCGAAGAACGGTTCCTTTCTTGAGAAGGAGTTTCTCTCGAAAGAAGTGAGTGGGAGGAAAGTAGAGCTAGACGAGGTTATTGAACCTTCTCTTGAATTGGAGAGTAGCGCGGACACTGAAATTGTTCGGTGCACTTTGCACCAACAATAGAGGAAGCTAATGACAAGGATCATGAAGCTTCGGACGATGCTGCTACTAAACGTCGCAGGTCGACAAGGTCGCGTGCTCCTCCTGAGTGGTACGACAACCCTGTCTTGACTGTCTTGTTGGTAGAAGACAGTGAACCTACGAACTATGAGGAAGCGATGATGAGCCCAGACTCTGAGAAATGGCTGGAAGCTATGAAATCTGAATTGGTATCCATGAGCGAAAACCAAGTATGGACTTTGGTGGATCCTCCTAGCGACCGAAAGGCCGTTGAGTGCAAATGGATTTTCAAGAAGAAAACGGACGCGGATGGTAATGTTACCGTCTATAAAGCACGGCTTGTCGCAAAAGGTTTTCGACAAGTTCAAGGTGTTGACTACGATGAGACTTTCTCTCCCGTAGCGATGTTTAAGTCCATTCGGATTTTATTAGCAATTGCTGCGTTTCATGATTATGAAATATGGCAGATGGATGTCAAGACTGCTTTCCTCAATGGGAACATTGATGAAGAGTTGTATATGATGCAACCCGAAGGTTTTGTCGATCCTAAGGATGCTAGTAAAGTATGCAAACTTCAGCGTTCCATTTATGGACTGAAGCAAGCATCTCGGAGTTGGAACCTTCATTTTGATCAAGTGATCAAGAGCTTTGGATTTGTTCCAAATTGCTACGAAGCTTGTATCTACAAGAAAGTGAGTGGGAGCTCGGTGACGTTTCTGGTACTGTATGTGGATGACATATTGATTATCGGAAATGACATCAACATGCTTAACGATGTGAAGAGTTATTTGAACAAGTGTTTTTCAATGAAAGACCTAGGTGAAGCTGCTTATATATTGGGCATCAAAATCTATAGAGATAGACAAAAGGCGCTGATAGCTTTAAGCGAGTACATACCTAGACAAAGTTCGAAAAGGTTCGAGAATGGATAAGGCAAAGAAAGGTTCGATTGCCTATGTTGTCGGGTAAGATATTGAGCAAGGCTCGGTGTCGGAATCTGATAAATGATAGGGAAGCTATGAGCAAAGTGCCTTATGCCTCGCCATAGGTTCCATCATTTATGCCATCTTGTGTACTAGACGGATGTGTCCAATGCTCTTAGTTTGACGAGATATCAAAGTGATCCGAGTGGAACCTTTGGACAGCCGTGAAGAACATCCTAAAGTACCTAAATAGAACTAAAGAAATGTTCTTAGTCTATGGGGGTGATGAACAGCTTGTCGCAAAAGGTTACGTCGATGCTAGTTTCGACACCGACAAGGATGATTCCAAATCTCAGACAGGATACGTGTATATTTTGAATGGAGGAGCTGTGAGCTGGAGAAGCTGCAAGCAAAGCGTGATCGCGGGATCTACAGTAGAATCGGAATACATGGCTGCTGCAGAAGCGTCAAGTGAAGGAGTTTGGATCAGAAACTTCATCACTGAGCTTGGCGTGGTTCCAAGTGCATTGGACCCACTGGAGATATTGTGTGACAACACTGGCGCCATATCACTCGCTAAGGAACCAAGATATCATCCAAAGACCAAGCATATCAATCGCAAGTTTCATATAATTCGATATTATATAGCAGATGGAGATCTGAAGATTAGCAAAGTACATACGGATCTGAATGTCGCAGATCCATTGACTAAACCTCTTCCACGTGTAAAACATGATCAACACCTCAGTGCCATGGGTGTGAGATTGTTGCCAGATGTAAACTAGATTATTGACTCTAGTGCAAGTGGGAGACTGTTGGAATTATGCCCTAGAGGCAATAATAAAGATGTTATTATTATAATTCTTGTTCATGATAAAGTTTATATTCCATGCTAGAATTGTATTAAGCGGAAACATTAATACTTGTGTGGTTTGTGAACAACACCGTGTCCCTGGTACGCCTCTAAGGACTAGCTCATTGGTCAATGATGGTTAAGGTTTCCTAACCATAGACATGAGTTGTCAATTGATAATGAGATCATATCATTGGGAGAATGATATGATGGATGCAGACCAAACTAAGCGAAGCAATTAGATCGTTCATCGTGTTCATCTTTGAAGCTTTTCCTATGTCAAATATTGTATTCCTTAGACCATGAGATAATGCAACTTCCTGACCGGAAGAAAGCTTTGAGGTCATCAAGCGTCATCCTATGAGAGGGTGATCATAAAGGTGTCTCTCGGTGATCGGAAAGTATCATTGGGTTGTATGTATCGAGATGGAATTTGTCCCTCCCAAGTCGGAGAGATATACTTGCCCACTCGTGTCGATATCAACACCGCTTGCAAGCATGTGGTTAAGGAGTTAATCACAAAGTGATATCGGATTACGGAAGCAGTAAAGTACTTGCGTGAGCGAGATTGAACTAGGTATGGCGATGCAAACGATCGAATCTCGGGCAAGTAAAATATCGCGAGGAAGGGAATATATATATGGGATTGATTGAATCCTGGCATCGTGGTTCATCCGATATGATCATCGATGAATGTGTGGGAGTCAATATGGGTGCCGGACCCATTGTTGATTATTGATAGAAGATCATGTCGCATATTCTCGAACCCGCAGGTCACACATAACGTGTCTCGGCTAGGATAGATTGGATAATTGGTTTATGATTTTTTGTTGAGTCTCGGATGGGATCCGGGATATCACGAGAGGTTCGGAATGGTCCGAGAATAAGATTCATACAAAGGCGGTGCAGTTTTGGAGTTGAATTGTTCCGGATTAATCGGTATTGTCTTGGAAGCTTCTAGAACCTTCCGGAAGGGGACCAACGTGGCACCACCTTCCGGGAGGGGCATGGGCCTATGAGGGAGTGTCCTGGCCGCATTGGGCCAGGGGCACAAGGCCCCATAGGGCCCAGCCGATTCTAGAGAGATTTGACTCGTTTAAATCTCGGGATAGAATTTCTAGATAAGGGAGAGTTTAAATCGTTTAAATCTAGAGATAGGATTTCTAGATAAGGGAGAGTTTAAATTGTTTAAACTAGAGATAGGCTTGGAGGAGGGGCAAGGGCTGGCCGCCCCCCCTCTATATATAGAGGGGTGGTGCGCCCCCTCCCCCCTACACACACCTTCCTCCAAGCCCTAGCAGCCTTGCTACCTTCCTCTCTCCCTCCCGACTGTTTGTAGGCGAAGCCCTGCAGCAGAAATTCTCCACCATATACACCACGTCGTGTTGTAGATCCAATCTATCTCTCCACCATACTCGCTGGTCCGAGGAAGGAGGAGGCGTCGAGTGCTTTGCGTGTGCATCTCACGGAGGCACCGCCACTTGTGGTGCTAGATCGGATCGGATCGCGAGGAGGAGAAGCGAGTACGACTACATCACCCACGTTAAATGAGCGTTCATGTCTGAATCTTCAAGGGTATGAAGATCTAATCCAATCTCTCTCGTTGTTTGCATCTCCTAGATTAGATCTTGGCTTTCCCTCTGTTCGCTTCGTAGAAAATTTTGATTTACTATGCCGCGAAACCCTTCAAAGACCCATGCATTGTCTTCAGTTTACTGGACATGGGGATCTGGAATGCTTCATGGGTGCTGAAGACAAGCTAGCAATGGTGTATGGGAGGACCCTTTGGAAAGACTTCGTCACATTCTCAATCTTCCAGTACTCCATCCTGGTGAGTGCTAATCCAGTGGCCACTGGTGGCAAAAAGATGGGATTGTGACATGTGGGTAAACTGTACTCCTTCTGCAGAAGATAATAAAATCTAAGTACTTAGCCGTGTCCCCGGTTATGTACAATACTGAGCAACTAAAGTTTGAAGCTATCGGAGATCTCGACATTCTAATTTCTAAATGAAAAACTTTTAAAGACTTGATGCACTTGGGGTTACCAAGGAGCTCAAGAGACTTTGACAAAACTTGATGTACTTGGGGTTACCATGGAACTCAAGAGATTTTGTTGAAAACATGAACACTTGGGGTTACCAAGGAACTCATGAGGTTTTGATAAAACTTGTTGCACTTGGGGTTACCAAGTAGCTCAAGGGAATTTTGACAAGGACTTGAACACTTGAGTTTCTACCAAGGAGTTCAATGAACTTGGAAAAAGAGATTTGACAAAGGACCAAAACCATTTTGAAAAGATAGGATAAATTATTGCTTTAAGCAAATGCGCCTAAAACTCTACTTAGCCAAATATGCATGTATTGATAGGATCCACTCATATTATACATAGTAGTGAAGCTTGCCAATACAATTCAAATGTATTGACCCTTGTGGCTGTAACTTGTAATGTTGCAGGTTTGATTGATTTTAGTGAAGATTGTTTGATTAGGATTACAAAGTCTGCAACCAACATCTGCCTGTGGCACTTTGAAGATGAAGGACCCATGCTTATAGTTATTCCGCTGCAATGTAATGTAATAGCCAAATGAGCTATGTATGATGTAATAAAAGTATGTTCTTCCTGGTTATAAAGTTATATTATGACCTTTGTTTCATGATATTACATCTAAAACTGTGGATGCTAGCTATTGATCCAGGGACTAGCATTGTAAACACAGGGGACACCACCTTATTTTGTGTAAAGGTTGGGACACTCCCTTTTACAGATGGTATCAGAGCATTGTGTTGCCTGTAGGATTTGTAAACCCTAGGATTGGACAAAAACCCTTATAAAAATATGAGTTATACTTGTTCCAAAAACTTATTTACAAAAACACTTGTGAACTCATTCCTCAACCATTTTGGTTTCAACTCTACTTCTCTTCTATTTCAACTTGATGGAAAAACCTACCCCATGGCCAAAGACTACACCATGTGCAAAGGATTTCTTCAACATCTTCAACGCTAATGACTTCAACTTCTTCAACTCTAATGACTTCAACATCTTCAGCATATTCACCAAGGACTTCCAACTTGGATAGCACTAAGGACCACAAGAAAATCTTGCTCAAGATATAGAGACTAAGGGAATGCAAAATAAAGAAGAGATCATTTCACTAGAAGTTATTGTAACCAAGAGTTTTTCTCAAGGAAACCATGATCCTAAGTAAGAGGAAGAAACCAAGAAAGAAGGAAGACCACAAGTGAACCATATAGATGGACCACCATATTATAGTTAAGTCTAACACACCAACTTATGTGGTGTAACAAAAATATTTTGTTGCCTAAGTATGTGCTTGAACTTTGTGTTTGAGTGAAATGTTTGGTTTGTGATTGCATGCACATTGCTTGTGTGAATTGTGATGTGTGTAATTAGGATTGATTCCTTAGAAATATCTTGCCTATTCTAATCTCCCTTCAACCCAAACAGATGACTACTCCAAAAGACTCCAACATCAAGGTTGATGACACCAACACCAACCAAGAGGACAGCATGAAAGAGCTCATAGCAACCCAAAACCAGTTGAACCAAGTGACAGCTCAATCCATAGCCAACACTAGTGGAGAAGATCCAAAGCTACAAGGATTTTTGGAAACTCAAGGCCAACTAATGCTTAAAGTGACTGATCAAATGATCAAAATGGAAGAAAGCTATCCCAAAAGAGTCTTTGACAACAAGGATGACAGAAATATTATTCTAGATGGAGCCCCAGCTTGCATTATTTGTGGAGACAAGGATCATACTTATAAGGAGCATGGAGATCAATGCCCCAACTGTGAAGAGAAACATCCTGTTGGACAATGCCCCACCTCTCAAGCCACTTGTTATTTGTGTGAAGGAAACAACCATGTTCCTATCCAATGCCCCATCTATGCCATTGTTGAACAAAGGAAACAAGAAGGATCCAAGTATGCCAAGAAGGCTGATGACAAAGGAAAAGGATCACTTATACCTCCAAACAAAACAACCCAATTCAAAGGATCAAAGAAATCCAAGAAACAAAAGATAGACAAAAGCCATGTGCAATGTTATAAATGCAAGGAAATGGGACACTATTCGGGTGAATGCCCAGAGAACCCAAAGAATAAAGAGATTGGCCAAGTAGTGTGCAACAACTGCAAAGAACTAGGCCACTATGTAGCAACTTGTCCACAAGAGCCACGTAAAGAACTCAAGGACATCCACTGCTTCAACTGCAAGAACCCAGGACATTATGCAAGCAACTGTCCAGAGAAGATGAAGAACAAGTTGAACAAGCCTATGGAGAAACTCAACCTTGGCCCATGAGTCAAGTGTGGAAACCAAGGACACCATGCAATTGTTTATTTAGAGAAGTTTCCCCAGGATCCCAAGAAGGACAATATGTAATTTTTGTTTGAAATTATTTTTTAAGGGTGGTAGTACCCTAGTTGTTTTGAGCCTACCTGTAACCCTAGCGTTCCCAAATCTCGGGACGAGATTTATTTTAAGGGTGGTAGGCTGTCACATCCCAAGATTTTCCAAATCTTGCAATGTGAAAAATAAAATGAATAAAATAAAACTTTGTTTGTTTTTCAGGGCCAGAAGAAACTTTTTGAATTTAATTGGAACTTCAAACCAATTTGAATCAAATAAATCCTAAAGGGATTTATAAGGATAAACATTTATTAAAGGAAATTAAAATATTTTGGAATTACTATTTTGGATCTTTTAATAAAAGATTTGGTTTTCAAAAGAAAAGGTGGATTCATAAATAAAGATTATTTTATAAAGACAAATTAAACCTTGGCCAAGCTTTGGAATTAAAACATTTTGTTTTGAATAAAAATAGCAAAGGTTTATTTAAATGAATTAATAAGGATTTAATATCCAATTTTATTTAAATAAAAGGTTTTACCATTTTAAATGAAACATCAAGACTTATTAAATAATTTTAAATAAGTTTTCCAAATATTTTATATTCTCAAATAAAACCTACTGAAGTGTTTTGGCTTTATTTTAGATTTCAAAATAAATATTTTAATAAAACAAATCCCATTTAATTTAATAATGAAAGTCTATTGTATTTAATTAATAATGGACCCTAAAATAAAAGGTTATTTTGTTTTAAAAAAGTTTCCAAGTATTCATTATTTCCAAATAAAACCTACTGATTTGGTTTTGAAAATATTTTGATTTCAAATGGAGATTTTATTAATTAAATCAAACCCTATTTTATTAAATAACTAAAGATCCATTTTATTTAATTAAAGAATGGATCCTAAAAAGAATAAAAATTATTATTTTATTTTGGAATTTGGTTTATGTTGATAAACAGAACCAAATTCAAAGTACAAAGTTTAGTGATTGTTTGAATTGGTTTGAATGTTGTTTGACTGTTTGAATTTCAAAAACAGAAAAAGAATTAGAAAAGGAAAAAGGTTCCAGGAAGGAAAAAAATAGAATCTGGACCAGCCCAGCCGGCCAAGCCCAATAAGCCCCAGCAAAACAGACTCCCTCCCAAGAAAAGCGATTCGCACTTTCGATTCTAACCTAAGCAGACCTTGTGATGGACCCTCCCTCCTTTCTTTTTCCCTTTGCCGTAGACCCACTCCTCGTGTTCTTCCTTCTCACCCGCGCGACTCCTTCTCCCTCCCCTCGACATCGTTCCTGCCGATGATTTCGCGGCCTTAATTCGTCTTAACGCGACCACCGTTACCCGCTTTGATCACGCAGGCTTAAACGCTCATGTCTCCTCTCCACTTCCCCTCTGTCGCCCCATCTCAACGCTCTCCCAGACGCCCCAATTCTTCCCCAAGCTCCTCTGTCTCCGACGACCCTCCTCGTCGAATTCCAGCCGAGCTTCGCCGCCCCTTGCCTCCCTGAGTACGCTAGCAGATTCCCCACTCCCAGACACATCTCCCTGTGCTCTTCGTTCAACCGCGGGCGCCCCGGAGCACCGTCTTCGACAAGCTCTGACAACGTTGACGTCTGTCTCGTCCTCGTCGAACTCCCCCGGTAAGCCTCGACCACCCCTAGCTTTTCCATGGATGCTCACATCATCTCCAGCTCAGTCCGTGTCTAACCGTACCAGCCATCTGCCCTGGGGTGAACTGCAGCATCTCCCCGTTATCAACCAGAGCCGTCAGACGACCGTGCAAACTCCGGCGAGCAATTACTGCAGTACCCGAGCGCCCCTTGTCAAGCCAACAGCACGTCGAGCATCACCACAGCCCTGCGATTCTGGTGAGCACTTTCCCTCCCCTCTTTACTTCCTGTAGCCGTTGTAACGCCACCGCCTGTCCGTGCGCCGCCGCTAGCCACTTACGGCGCCGCTCACTTTTGGTCAAGCGAATCAGTACCGTAGGATCTAGATTGAGCGAGCAGGATTAGA
Organism: Avena longiglumis; assembly: GCA_030063025.1. Classification (NCBI taxonomy): domain Eukaryota; kingdom Viridiplantae; phylum Streptophyta; class Magnoliopsida; order Poales; family Poaceae; genus Avena; species Avena longiglumis. The sequence continues at coordinate 440,193,948 of CP125975.1, read as the reverse complement.
TCATTTAACCACGAAGTGCGAGTCTGTCTTACGATTTATTAGATCAACGCACGCAACACCGATCCGGCCGAACCGTGCACTCCAACCAGAACACGACGTGGCGGATCTTTAAAACAGAATTTGGAAATCAGATTTAAGTTGCAATTTGAAAACCCTGTAACTTTTGATCCACACGTCCAAAAATTGCAAACTTTATACCGTTGGAATCAGTGGAACAAACCCTAGCCAACCATGCCTTTATTTTAGCAAATAGTATCCGTTAGTTTGTTGGTTTTTGCAGAAACTTTTGTATGCTTGTTTAGATTAGAAAAATGATTCAAAATTTTTTTGAGGTTAAAACCTTTGCAAAATGGTTTGTTGTAAACTCACTGACCCTAGGAACCAACCCATGGTTTTTAAAATGGATTTGGTGAAGTTTAGGACGGACTAATTGATTTAGCCCATTTCTAGCCAAATGAAAATAAAGATTTTGATTATGAAAATGTTTTTGTAAAGAAAACTTTGGGAAAATGTTTTGGATCAAACCTACTGACCCTAAACACCAAGTTTTGAGAAACAACAACTTATTTTGTGAACAACTTAAAGTTGTTGCTTTGATAAAAATATTTTCCACCACATAAAATGATGATTGGATTTAAAAATGGTTTTTAGACAAAACCCTTTTGCAAATAACTTAGACACCTTGGAAAATGACCACTTTGGACTTTACAAAGCTTAGAAGCCTAGTGGAGACCATCTTTACAAATAGAACCACCTCTTGCATGCTCATATGCATGACTTAGTTTTCATAGTTTTATGTGTGTGAATTGCTGATTGATTCTTGGGTTGGAATGCTTGTTGATATTGGGTTTGCTTGATTGATTGTAGTGAAGTTAGCAAAGTGTGAGACTAGCAAGATCAAGGAGTGAACCATCATTCCCTACCAAAAAGGCAAGTTACACTATCATCTAAAGTCCTACTATTTTCATTATACTTAGTGGATTTTGAAAACATGCATGAAAAGAATTTTTATACTTATGCTATGCTAAATCCCAACAGGATTCCCTATACATTCCTTAGTGAAAACAAAATAGTTGTTACATGCTTAGCCATACTATATTTTGAAAAGAGATACATGTTGAGATTTTATGAAGGTTGAGAAAAGGACTTGTGATTTTATATAATAAAACAAGGACTCAATGAACCACCTGGGTGGCCAAGGATACTTTGAGTTTTGGAGAGGGTGGCAACAAAAGGGTGAAGGGAATATGCCCTGAGAGGCAATAATAAAGTGTTTATTATGTGTATTCCAAGTATATGATAGATGTTTATTTGCATGCTATAATTGTATTGATACGGAAACGTTAATACATGTGTGTTTAGTAAACAAACAGAAAGTTCCTAGTTATGCCTCTCTCATAAACTAGCTCGTTGATTAACAAGATGATCAAGGTTTCCTGATCATGGACATTGGATGTTGTTAATAACGGGATCACAACATTAGTGTAATGGTGTGATGAACATTCATCCGAAGTATAGAATTACGATCAAAGTCATTGAGTTTATATTGCTATAACAACTTACTAAGTGATCCTAATCCTTAGACCATGAGATCATGTCAATCACTAACACCGGAAGAGTTTCTTGATAACATCAAACGTCACACCGTAACAGGGTGATTATAAAGATGGATTCAGAACTAATAAAGTGTTATGTTGAGGCTCATGGATCGAGAGTGGAATTTGTTCATCCTGATGACAGATAGATATACTCTGGGCCCTCTCGGTGATATCACATTGATTAGCTTGCAAGCAAGTGATTTGATCACTAGAATGTTATATCACAGGAACGAGAAAAGAGTGCATGTCGGTAGCGAGATCAAACTAGGTATGGAGATACCGATGATCGAATCTCGAACATGTAATATATCGTGAAACAAAGGGATTAAGATACTAGCGTAAAAGGTTCCGACGATCACAAGAAAGTCATCGTTGAATGTGTGGGAGTCAGTATGGGTCTTTAGATCCCGCTTCTGATTATTGATCCGAGAGGGGTCTCGATCATGTCCGCATTATTCACGAACCGTAGGGTGACACACTTAAGAGACACCGACATCCAATTGGACCAAATGTTTCATGCCGAAAGAATGAACAAGTGCAGGAATTTATTTCACTAGATACTGAAACAGGTTTTCGGGTGAAATTGCATAAAGTGGTTATGCATGTGAAATAGAATTCTAGCAAGGGGTTATTTGTGAATGTTTGTCATTAAAGTAATTGACAAAATTCTGAATAAAATAAAAGAGTTTTATTTAATGAGAGTTTGCATTAAATTTGGTGGAAATTTAATGGGAATTTGAGTGGACTTTTGAGTGGAGGGAATTTAAAGGAGATTTGTGAGTGGAGTGTCCACCCACATGAAGAGGGGAGGGCAAGGGGGCCGCCCCATGCGCCGGCTACCCCCTTGGGGTTCCCCCCTCCTCCTATAAAAGGATCCCCCCTCCTCACCTGTCTCACACACCTCCTCGTGAAGGATCTCTCTCCCACTCTAGAATTTATCCCCCATGGTCTCGGACTAGCGAGATACATGTTCCCGGTGGCTGTTCGGCAAGAAAGAGTTGTGCTTCCGCTGCATCGCTGGAGCGAGGAGGCGGAGGTTGCTCGGTGCCTCGAACGTGTGTGCGAAAGCGGATGCTGCTGATTTTGCGGCGCTAGGACTTCCTCTCGATCTTGAGATCGGCAAGAGATCGTCTACATCAACCACGAGTTGAACTCGTTAAGCTTTGTCGGTCTTCAAGGGTATGTTCTCTACGGATATACATCCGCCCGTTGTTTGTATCTAGTAGATAGATCTTGGTATATAGTTCACATCGTAGGAAAATTTTTGTTTTCTATGCTGCGAACCCTACAGTGGTATCAGAGCCAGATCTATGCGTAGATACTTTACACGAGTAGTACACATATGAGGATGTGGGCAATGATGATCATGATTTTGCTCCTTTGTTGTAATTTTGGATATTGGTGGCATAGTGGGATGAAGCGGCCCGGACAAACTTTACATGTCCTCGCACATGAGACCTGTTCCACGCTTGACATGCAACTAGTTTGCATAAGTGGCTAGCGGGTGTCTGTCTCTCCTACTATAGTCAATATCTATTTTGCAAGCGAGTTGTCAACAATTTGATTATCCTCGTTGTGGTTCATGTTCGTGAGGTAAACGGTTCTATCTCGAAAGCCCTAAGCCACGTAAAACTTGCAATGGATAAATTAGAGGCGTCTAGTTTAGATTGTTGTTGGGCTAGTGTTATGATATGGTAGTGTTGTAAGTAGAAGTATGAGATGATACTCTTACAACACACATAGCGTCTAAAATCCATAGACCTTGGATTTACACATATAGGTATGATAGTGATCATACCACGATGCACATGATAGAGATCATCTGCGGGAACCATATCATTTCACTAATAAACATATGATGTTTGATAGCATCTTATATTGCTTGTTTAGCGCTTTGTTAGCATAATAAGATGATCCCTCATTTAAATATCAAGATATGAATGTGTTCTTCCTTTAGTATGCACCGATTATGTTTTCTTCGCTCCAAGACATCACGTGATGATCGGGTATTCTTGGATCCACGACCATATTTCGGGTGTAAAACAGTTACACACGCGAATACTAAGGTTCTAACTTGGAGAGACTAGCATGTATAGACATGGCCTCGGAACACGGACCGAAAGGTTAAGCATGAGTCATATAGTTGATATGATGCCCATTTGATGCTCGCCTTTGAAGCTATACCGACTCACGTGATGATCGGACTTGGTATAGTGGATTTGGTTCATGTAATCACCAAAAAGGCACGAGGGATGTCGTTTTTGAGTGGGAGTTCATTCGTAATATAGATTAGTTGAACTCAATCTATCATACACTTAGTCTAAACTTTACAAATTCTGTTGTAGATGGCACCACCTGCTTTTAATTTCAATGTGTTCATGGAGAAAGAGAAACTAGCGAGCGGTAGCAACTTTATAGAATGGGCCATGAATTTGAGGATTCTCCTCTCTGCTGCAAAAGCAATATGTGCTAGAAGCGTTAGGCCCCACCTTTGATGATGCCCTGACGAGGAGAAGAATGTCTATCGGACTCGGGAGGACCACAACTTAGTTCATTGCGGCATATTGTATGGGCTAGAGCAGAACTTGAGCGTTTAGAAAAGCAATGCATTTGATACAATGGGTGAGTTGAAAATGATTTTCGACACACATCTTTGTAGAGAGCTACAACGCTTGAAAAGTTCTTTAGCTGCATGATGGAAGAGCACACTCGTTAGTGAGCATGTACTCAAGATGTCGGATTCGCGATAAGCTTGTGTCCTTGGGAATATCGATTCCCATTGACTTAGGCATCCATCGTGTTCTGCAGTCTCGCCACCTAGCTATAAGAGCTTCGTGATGAACTATAATATGCAAGGCATGAAGAAGTCTCTCCCGAGCTTACATCAATGCTTAAAACTGCAAGTGGAGATGAAAAGGAACATCAAGTGTTGATGATCAATAGGAACACTGGTTTCAAGAAAGACAAGAAGGAAAAGCGGAAGGAAGTAAGGAGGCAAGCATTGCTGTCGCTGAAAAAACCCCGATTTGGACCTAAGTCGATTCGAGTGCTACTATTGTAAGGGGAGCCATCGGCCATAAGCCCCAAGTATCTGGCGACAAGAAGGCAAGGCAAACAAAGGTATATATGATATGCATGTTATTGATGTGTACTTGACTAGTGCTCGCAGTAGCACCTGGGTATTTGATACCGGTTCAGTTGCTAATATTTGTAACTCGAATCAGGGGCTGCGGAACAAGCGACCGCTAGCAAGGGGTGAGGTCAAGATGCGTGTCGGCAATGGATCAAGCGTTGATGTGATTGCCGTCAGAACGCTGCCTCTCCACTTGCCGTCGGGATTAGTTATAAACTTGAATAAATGTTATCTGGTGCCTGCACTGAGCATGAACATTGTATCTGGATCGTGTTTGATGCGAAGTGGTTATTCATTTAAATCCGAGAACAATGGTTGTTCCATTTATATGAATGAGATCTTTTATGGTCATGCACCGATGATGAATGGTTTATTTCTATTAGATCTCGATGATAATGTTACACATATTCATAATGTTGATGCTAAAAGGATTAAACTTAATGATGATATATCCGCATATATGTGGCACTGCCATCTAGGTCATATTGGCGTTAAACGCATGAAGAAGCTCCATTCAGATGGACTTTTGGAATCACTTGATTATGAATCATTTGATACATGTGAGCCATGCCTTATGGGCAAGATGATTAGAACGCCGTTTTCCGGTTCAATGGAACAGGCGACAGATTTATTGGAAATCATACATTCTGATGTATGTGGTCCAATGAGTGTGTCGGCGCGAGGTGGATATCGTTATTTTGTTACTTTCACGGATGATTTGAGTAGATACGGTTATATCTACTTGATGAAACACAAGTCTGAAACCTTTGAAAAGTTCAAGGAATTTCAGAATGAAGTGGAAAATCATTGTATTAGAAAGATCAAATTTCTACGGTCCGACCGTGGAGGTGAGTATCTAAGTTACCAGTCTAGCACTCACATGAAAGAGTGTGGAATTGTTTCACAACTCACACCTGCCGGAACAACACAGCGAAATGGTGTGTCGGAACATCGTAATCGTACTTTATTAGATATGGTTCGATCTATGATGTCTCTGACGGACTTGCCGTTGTCATTTTGGGGTTATGCACTAGAAACTGCTGCATTCACTTTAAATCGGGCACCATCTAAATCCGTTGAAAAGACACCGTATGAATTGTGGTTTGGAAACAAACCTAAGCTGTCATTTCTTAAAGTTTGGGGATGCGATGTTTATGTGAAGAAACTTCAACCAGATAAACTCGAACCCAAAGCGGAAAAATGCGTCTTCATAGGATACTCTAAATAAACTATTGGGTATTCCTTCTATTACATATCCGAGGGCAAGGTTTTTGTTGCCAAGAATGGATCCTTTCTAGAGAAAGAGTTTCTCGCGAAAGGTGTGAGTAGTCGGAAGGTAGAACTCGAAGAGGTTGTGGAACCTTCTCTTCAAAGTATGGCGAGTAGCGCTTGGCGGAAGTTGTTAGGAGTTGGCTCCACCTGTTGAAGAGGGAACTAATGATAATGATCATGAAACTCCGAAAGAGAGTACTACCGAACCTCGCAGGTCAAACAGGACGCGTGCAGCTCCCGAGCTGTACGGAAATCCTGTCATGAATTTCATGGTTGATGAAAATGATGACCCTGCGACGTATGAAGAAGCGATGATGAGCCCGTATTCCAACAAATGGTTAGAAGCCATAAAATCTGATATGGAATCCATGCATGAAAATCAAGTTTGGAACTTGGTGGAATTACCTCATGACCGAAAGGCCGTGGAGAACAAATGGATTTTCAAAAGGAAAACTAATGCTGATGGTAATGTGACCGTCTATAAAGCTCGACTTGTCGCAAAGGGGTTTCGACAAATTCAAGGAGTTGACTACGATGAGACTTTCTCTCCCGTAGCGATGCTAAAGTCAGTTAGGATTATGTTAGCAATTGCTGCATATTTCGATTATGAGATATGGCAGATGGATGTCAAAATCGCGTTTCTCAATGGTAATATTGAAGAGGAGTTGTATATGATAGAACCAAAGGGTTTTGTCGATCCTAAGGATGCTAACAAGGTGTGCAAGCTTCAGCGATCCATCTATGGATTGAAGCAAGCATCACGAAGTTGGAATCTCAGGCTTTGATGAGGTGATCAAAGAGTTTGGATTTGTCCAAACTTATGGAGAAGCTTGTATTTACAAGAAAGTGAGTGGGAGCAATGTGGCATTTCTGATATTATATGTGGATGACATATTATTGATCGGAAATGATATAGATCTTTTAAACAGTGTTAAAAGTTATCTAAACAGCAAATTTTCAATGAAGGACCTAGGTGAAGCGTCATACATATTAGGCATAAAGATCTATATAGATCTAGGCGCCTAATAGGGCTATCGCAAAGTACATACCTTGATAAGATTTTAAAGAAGTTTAAAATGGACGGAAGTAAGAAGGGGTTCTTACCTATGTTGCAAGGCAAGACATTGAGTAAGACTCAAAGTCCGGCTACAACCGGAAAAAGAGAGATAATGCACAAAGTCCCCTATGCTTCATCCATAGGCTCTATAATGTACGCCATGCTATGTACAAGACCGGATGTGGCACATGCTATTAGTTTGACTAGTAGGTACCAATCGGATCCAGTTCGAACATGGATAGCGGTCAAGAATATCCTTAAGTACTTACGAAGAACTAAGGATATGTTTCTTGTATACGGAGGTGAAGAAGAGCTCGTCGCTAAGTGTTATGTCGACGCTAGCTTTGACACCGATCCGGATGACTCTAAGTCTCAATCCGGATACGTCTTTCTCATGAATGGCGGAGCGGTTAGTTGGAGGAGCTCCAAACAACCTGTGGTAGCGGGATCAACAACGGAGGCCGAATATGTTGCTTCTTCAGAAGCGGCTCAGGAAGCGGTTTGGATGAAGGAGTTCATATCCGAACTAGGAGTGGTGGAAAACGCGTTGGACCCAATGGTGAACTATTGTGACAACAATGGTGCCATTGCCAATGCCAAAGAGCCAAGTTCTCACAAGCATTCCAAGAATATTAAGCGCCGGTTTCACTCCATCCGCGAGCATGTCAAGGATGGAGATATAAAGATTTGTAAAGTACATACGGATCTCAATGTAGCAGATCCGTTGACTAAAACTCTCCCTAGAGCAAAACATGATCAACACCAGAACTCAATGGGTGTTAGATTTATCACTATGTAACTAGATTATTGTCTCTAGTGCAAGTGGGAGACTGAAGGGAATATGCCCTGAGAGGCAATAATAAAGTGTTTATTATGTGTATTCCAAGTATATGATAGATGTTTATTTTGCATGCTATAATTGTATTGATACGGAAACGTTAATACATGTGTGTTTAATAAACAAACAGAAAGTTCCTAGTTATGCCTCTCTCATAAACTAGCTCGTTGATTAACAAGATGATCAAGGTTTCCTGATCATGGACATTTGTGGCATCCCGCAAAACCACTACTAGAAAATCGCGTTGTTTTTGTGCATTGCATCATCATGACCGCATGCTCATGTCATCATGCCACATTGCATTTGAGCATCGTCATCATCTTGCATTTGCTTGCATAAGACTATTTGCAGAAAAACCTATTTTTGTTTTCTAAAACGCTCCATCTTTGTTCAAACCCAAAACCCGGGTCTCCGGATTATTTTGTTTGTCTGCTATCGGTTTGCAGAAGCTTTGTTTTAAACAAATAAAATGTTAAATTATTTTAGTGGGGGCAGTCGAACGGGCCGATTCGACCCGAATGACCACCCCCAGAAATAAAATCGGTCCACCCATAATCCTAAAGCTACCCAACCTAATCTACCCACCCAAACAGCCACATCACCCCCACCTATCCCAGGCTGCCACATCACCCTTGGCCATCCCCCCCTCCAATCAAAAGCTGCCACCTCACTTACCCACCTCTCTCTCCCTCTCAGCCCTACACACCCACGCCACACACAGGGCCACACACACAACACCACACGCGCCTGCCCCCACCTCCCTCTCTCCAGACCCACCCCACACCGACAGCCCCCTGGAACCACGCCCTGGGACCCACCCGCACCGCGCAGCCCCACCCTCCCCCACGCGCTGCCATCTCTCTCCCTCGCGCGCTCCTCTCCTTCCCCCCCGCAGCAGCGCCTCCGCCCGCCGGCCGCTGCTCGCGCTCGCCCTCCTTCTCCGCCGCCCCGAGCCCCCCTACGCCGCCTCGCGTCCCCTCGGTTCCCCACCTCTCCCCGCGGCGACCACCGGCCCCACCGCCTGCCTCCTCCCTCCTCGTCGAAGCTCCCCGCCCCCTCTGGTTCCTCTCCCCCGCCGATCCTCCCGGCCTCGCTCCGCCACGCCCGTCCTCGCCTCCCTCGGGCCGCTCCTCCTCCCGCTCATGAACCCGACCCGCCGGCCAAGCGAACTCCCCTCACCGCGCTCGCCCGCTCTCCTTCGACCGTGTCGCCCGCCGACCTCCTCCGCTTCCTCTCCGGGCGCCGACGCCTCCCGACCGTCCTCCACCCTCCGGCCTCGCCTTGCCCCGAGCTCCTCCAGCCCGGCCATCACCCACTTGGCGCCTTCCCTCCTCGAGCCGCCTCCGCCTGTCGCCCACCTCTGCAGCTCCCGCCGGGCCTTGCCCGCAGCCCCGGAGCCGTCGCCCAGCTCGGTGCCGCGAGCTCTGCCCGCGGTCTCTTCGGCCTCCCCCACCATGTCGCTGTCAGCGCCGCCTGCCCGCCCTGGCCTGCTTCTGCTTGTTTCCGCAGGGGCTCCGATGCCGAGTAGCCTCGCCGTGGAACAATCGTCACCCCAGCACGGCCGCTCGTGTTCTGCCCCGCGAAGGAAGGTGCTACCCTGTGCTAGTGTTGTTGAACAGAGAGGTTGCATCAGTCCCCGTGGCACTTGATGTACTCCTCTGCTCATGTGTTGTTGTCTCTGTGCCGATGTTTTGTCAAGCACCTCCCGAGGACACGTGGGTTGATTCAAGTTCATCTTTGACGCGGAACCCCAAGACCGCCGACAAGACCGACCCGTAACAAGTTCTCCGTTTTCGTCGCCAAGATCCCTTCACGGACTCGAGTACCCCGAAGCCTTCGACACAGAGCATTGAGGATGCCGTCAAGGACCCGGGGAAAAATCCCTGGACGTCAAGACCGCCACCCGGGAACTCCGACAAGGACGCCAAGATCTACTGACGCCCGACGCCCGAAGCCGAGGACCCCGATAAGAACCCCGACACGGACACACCGAGTCCTCCATCGAGGAAACCAAGGCCGTCGACATGGAACCAAAGGGCGTCGAGCACTTCACCCGGATGCCAAGACCGACCTGATACGCGGGCCCGACAAGTTCGACACCGACCAGGGCGAGTCCGATGCGCCCCGACGCCGAACCAAGACCTCCTCCCGGAACGCCAAGATCTACCTCCGTTATCAGAGAACGCACCGCCGAGGCCGAACCCCGGATCCGAACCCTGAGACCGACCCCGAACCCGGGAATCCCAAGTTCGTCGAGACCCCCTAATGTGTGACCCTTATCCGAACCCCTATTTTTATAAATGCTAAACATAAAACTTGTTGCATATTGAATTGTCATACTCGCATGCATATTATCATGTGGTTTGGGGGCCTTATGCCGATTCACCATATAAGTAAATATGGGGCCCATATGCGGGCAAATCTAGCCTTATATTGGCCTCATTTAAACTTGTGTAGCGAACCGGTGCCATCTTTTGTCTTGCTAATGCAGCATTTAATTCGCGGGGTAGATAAATAACTTGAACCGTTTAATTAATTGTCGGAACCCCGGTTCCGCTTAATATGGCCTAATTGCATTGCACCTTGCCATGTCATACATCATACATGCATCATGCCCGATCTTTTGTCGTAGTATTAAATAGTGCATCCGGTGTTTATTCTAGTGTTTTGCTTCTTCGCGGATAAGGCCGTTGAGTTGATGTAAGTCACCGATCTTCGGATGAACCTTCGACAATGTTTTCAAAGAGCATCTCCCTTTCTGCCTATCTTACTTTTATAGTATTTATTTCCCTCCTGTTGATCTATTGCTATCTGTGTTGCGATGCTCTAGTTTTCCGTACCCGAGATATCCCTTGCAGCCCTATATTGCCTTGGACACATCCTATTACCTGTTGTTTGGTAGATAGTTGGACTTGCGCGCCGTAGTCGCTTGCTCCAGTGCTGTTGCGTGCCGTCAAGTTCCACAGTTGTTGGAGAAGTGCCGCATGTTCAATGTTGGAGATGATCATGGCTTTACTTTTCGTTCACTTTAATTACTGTTTAACAACTAAAATTGAAGTAAGTAAGCAGAGGCATCGGTGGGTGATAGATAATATCTGGTTTCCGACCGCCCACTTGTGTCCCGTAGGACCCCGAGTTCTTGACACCTGTTCCGAGATCGAGCGCGCTAACCACAGGTGGGGAGATATGGGCCCCCCATTGATTAGTACCTGATTTCAAAGTATTGTACTAGGGGCCACAAACTAGTTTGAGGTTTTATTTACGATCATGTACTTATGCCATGCTTTACTGCTTTATTACGATTGTGCGGGGAGCACACTGTACTGTTTAGGATCGGGACACGTTTTCGCGGTGTCGACAGTCCCAGTTTTGGGATTTGCTGTCGTTCACAGCCGTCTACCCAAACCCTAAGTCCGTCTCGGAGACCGGCCGACTTCGTTGCGGGTAGACTTAGTGGGGTGGCCCCCCGTGCTTGCTTTGGGTCTGGGAACGTCATGACTTAGGCCCCGCCGACATACCGATGGGTGTATGTTAACTGATCTGGCAAAAAGGGTCGAAGTGCTTGTGGATACTTTGGTGCACCCCTGCAGGGTTAAATCTTTTCGAGAAGCCGTGTCCGCGGTTATGGACGACTTGGAGCACAGTGCTTGATCATAGACAACTAAAACTAAAGTTTACTGTTATAAAATGACTTGTCTCCGATATGACTAGTAATCAGCTTCACTACAACGGAATGGCTAAGTAAAAGTGCCAACAACTGCTGGGTTTTGGGGTTATCTCATGCTAATTGTATCTGACTAGTAAGTGTTGCAACTATCACGGAATGGTTAACTAAAAGTGCCCACTGCTTACTTAATCAGGATGATTATCTAAACCTGACTAGTAATTGCTGCAACGATAACCGAATAAATAAAACTGCCAACGGTGTGAGTTCCTCGGTTGACTTCCTCGTTTGGTCTCGAGGGGGAATACCAGGAAGGGATTGTTTGGTGTTAGTATCAGTCTGGTTCCGAATAGGTCTTTCTTACCCCTCTCTGATAGTCGCCAGTTGTATCGAGTCTCTATAGGTTGTTTAGTGCATGCTGCCGCTGCCGCTTCAGTCCACCATACCTATGTAGGCGAGGACCGCCGAATTCTAGTCTCGCTGCATTGGCCTCGATCGACGCTCCTCTTTTCCTTTGCCCTTTGTCGGCACCCCTTTTGTTTAAGCAGGTTTTGAGATCGACGCCGTTAGCGGGTTACCCTTCCGCTTGGCTCGGCAGGGTTATGGACGCCATTGGTTATTCTTCGTGGCTCTTATCCCCATTTGCATCTTGTCCGTAGTCGGACGACCATCTTTTAAGGTGATTTGGATCTTTGTCAGTATATCTGTATTCTTGACTCATTGAGTCGCCGTATATATATATCTCTCGTGGGTCCCATCGAGGACTGTTGTGTAATGTTATTACTTCGTTTTCCACCCGCATGAAAGTGCCTGGTGGGCACCTTTGAATCGTTTCTATGCGGGTTTGGCGGGTTTCGCTAAAACTTGCATAGGGCCGATTCTGAGGGTGTTACATAGTGGTATCAGAGCTCAGCAGTTGCGATACCCCACAAGTCCAGCCTATAGGATAACCTAGCTAACGGCCGCAGTAGAGTGTCAAAACTATTTTTGAAAAACGGTTGGATAGTTCTGATTAGGTCTGATTTTATTCCTTACCCCTCTGCTATTCTCCTCTTACCTCTACGTGATTTGAATCCGCTCTCGTCTTTATCTTCGAGTCCAGGGTTTCTCGTGGTTGGGTTCCGTCGTACCTTCAGGGTTTCGCTTCCTCCTTTGATGACGGTGTTCTACCATCCGGTGTTCATGCTGCTTGAGGAATCCGTCTACTGCGGGACCATTCTTTGTTCCTTGTTTGTGCTTTCCGGTGTTTTCCGACGCGACGACATCCTCTATGCTAGATCCGATGCAGAGTCTGCATCACTCCTTTGTTTCCGAACCTCGCTTGTCGAGATCTTCAGTCTAATTCCGAGAATGGTTGCACGCTTTTCTACTGATTGTGCAGAGTAATAGTTTGGGTGCGTGATGGATTAGCCCCCATGCCGACTACCCCTTCTATTCGCTTTTGTACATTGAAGTGGATGAGAATGCATCGGTTCTCTCTTTCTATCGGAGTTAGAGGTGGCTTTATTTGTTGATACCTCTACCTTCGACCTTTTGTTTCCGGAGTGTCCCCTCGACGATCACGTACAACGACCTCTTGTTAGTGGGGTCGCGAGGATGTACACGAAGCGAGAAGACGCAGATCGCCGATCTTCCTTCCGGAACCATGAGGCGGATCTCGAGGGCGAGATCCATTGTTAGTGGTGTCGAATTGTGGCATCCCGCAAAACCACTACTAGAAAATCGCGTTGTTTTTGTGCATTGCATCATCATGACCGCATGCTCATGTCATCATGCCACATTGCATTTGAGCATCGTCATCATCTTGCATTTGCTTGCATAAGACTATTTGCAGAAAAACCTATTTTTGTTTTTTAAAACGCTCCATCTTTGTTCAAACCCAAAACCCGGGTCTCCGGATTATTTTGTTTGTCTGCTATCGGTTTGCAGAAGCTTTGGTTTAAACAAATAAAATGTTAAATTATTTTAGTGGGGGCAGTCGAACGGGCCGATTCGACCCGAACGACCACCCCCAGAAATAAAATCGGTCCACCCATAATCCTAAAGCTACCCAACCTAATCTACCCACCCAAACAGCCACATCACCCCCACCTATCCCAGGCTGCCACATCACCCTTGGCCATCCCCCCCTCCAATCAAAAGCTGCCACCTCACTTACCCACCTCTCTCTCCCTCTCAGCCCTACACACCCACGCCACACACAGGGCCACACACACCACACACCTGCCCCACCTCCTCTCTCCACCCACCACACCGACAAACCCTGAACCACACGCCTACAGGACCCACTCCGCACTTGCCAGCCCCACCTCCCCACGCTGCCATCTCTCTCCCTCGCGCGCTCCCCTCCTTCCCCAGCAGCGCCTCGCCCGCGGCTGCTCGCCGCTCCTTCTCCGCCGCCTGAGCCCTCAAGGCCTCGCGTCGCCTCGGTTCCCCACCTCTCCCCGCGGCGACCATCGGCCCCACTGCCTGCCTCCTCCCTCCTCGTCGAAGCTCCCCGCCCCCTCCAGTTCCTCTCCCCCGCTGATCCTCCCGGCCTCGCTCCGGCCACGCCCCGCCGTCCTCGCCTCTCCCTCGGCGCCGCTCCCTCCTCCCGCTCGCGAACCCGACCCCGCCGCCGCACGGAGCTCCCCCTCACTGCGCGCTCGCCCCGCTCTCCTTCCGACCCGCGTCGCCCCGCCGACCTCCTCCGCTTCCTCTCCGGCGCCGACGCCCTCCCCGACCGCGTCCTCCACCCTCTGGCCCTCGCCTTGCCCCGAGCTCCCTCCAGCCCGGCCATCACCCATGGCCAGCCACCTCCTCGAGCCGCCTCCCCGGCGTCGCCCCACTCTGCAGCTCCCGCCCGCTGGCCACCCACAGCCCGGGCCGTCGCCCAACTCGGTGCCGCGAGCTCTGCCGCTGGTCTCTGCCTCCCCACCATGTCGCTAGCGCCCGCCTGCCCAGCCTTCTTACGCTTGTTCCAGAGGGCTCCGATGCCGAGTAGCCTCGCCGTGGAACAATCGTCACCCCAGCACGGCCGCTCGTGTTCTGCCCCGCGAAGGAAGGTGCTACCCTGTGCTAGTGTTGTTGAACAGAGAGGTTGCATCAGTCCCCGTGGCACTTGATGTACTACTATGCTCATGTGTTGTTGTCTCTGTGCCGATGTTTTGTCAAGCACCTCCCGAGGACACGTGGGTTGATTCAAGTTCATCTTTGACGCGGAAACCCAAGACCGCCGACAAGACCGACCCGTAACAAGTTCTCTGTTTTCGTCGCCAAGATCCCTTCACGAACTCGAGTACCCCGAAGCCTTCGACACAGAGCATTGAGGATGCCGTCAAGGACCCGGGGAAAAATCCCTGGACGTCAAGACCGCCACCCGGGAACTCCGACAAGGACGCCAAGATCTACTGACGCCCGGCGCCCGAAGCCGAGGACCCCGACAAGAACCCCGACACGGACACACCGAGTTCTCCATCGAGGAAACCAAGGCCGTCGACATGGAACCAAAGGGCGTCGAGCACTTCACCCCGGACGCTAAGACCGACCTGATATGCGGGCCCGACAAGTTCGACACCGACCAGGGCGAGTCCGATGTGCCCCGACGCCGAACCAAGACCTCCTCCCGGAACGCCAAGATCTACCTCCGTTATCAGAGAACGCACCGCCGAGGCCGAACCCCGGATCCGAACCCTGAGACCGACCCCGAACCCCGGAATCCCAAGTTCGTCGAGACCCCCTAATGTGTGACCCTTATCCGAACCCCTATTTTTATAAATGCTAAACATAAAACTTTTTGCATATTGAATTGTCATACTCGCATGCATATTATCAAGTGGTTTGGGGGCCTTATGCCGATTCACCATATAAGTAAATATGGGGCCCATATGCGGGCAAATCTAGCCTTATATTGGCCTCATTTAAACTTGTGTAGCGAACCGGTGCCATCTTTTGTCTTGCTAATGCAGCATTTAATTTGCGGGGTAGATAAATAACTTGAACCGTTTAATTAATTGTCGGAACCCCGGTTCCGCTTAATATGGCCTAATTGCATTGCACCTTGCCATGTCATACATCATACATGCATCATGCCCGATCTTTTTCCGTAGTATTAAATAGTGCATCCGGTGTTTATTCTAGTGTTTTGCTTCTTCGCGGATAAGGCCGTTGAGTTGATGTGAGCTTCGCCCCGATCTTCGGATGAACCTTCGACAATGTTTGCAGGCGAGCATCTCCCCGTTTCTACCTATCTTACTTTTATAGTATTTATTTCCCTCCTGTTGATCTATTGCTATCTGTGTTGCGATGCTCTAGTTTTCCGTACCCGAGATATCCCTTGCAGCCCTATATTGCCTTGGACACATCCTATTACCTGTTGTTTGGTAGATAGTTGGACTTGCGCGCCGTAGTCGCTTGCTCCAGGTTGCTATGCGTCAAGTTCCACAGTTGTTGGAGAAGTGCCGCATGTTCAATGTTGGAGATGATCATGGCTTTACTTTTCGTTCACTTTAATTACTGTTTAACAACTAAAATTGAAGTAAGTAAGCAGAGGCATGGGTGATAGATAATATCTGGTTTCCGACCGCCCACTTGTGTCCCGTAGGACCCCGAGTTCTTGACACCTGTTTCGAGATCGAGCGCGCTAACCACAGGTGGGGAGATATGGGCCCCCCATTGATTAGTACCTGATTTCAAAGTATTGTACTGGGGGCCACAAACTAGTTTGAGGTTTTATTTACGATCCTGTACTTATGCCATGCTTTACTGCTTTATTACGATTGTGCGGGGAGAACACTATACTGTTTAGGATCGGGACACGTTTTCGCGGTGTCTGTCGTGGGAATGGTCACGGCAGACGCTGCAATCGGCAGCGAGTAGTAGAACGAGGGGCAAGGGCGGCTAGCCATATGCGGTGCGAGATGAGGGCAAAGACACAGGGTTTACCCAGGTTCGGCCCCCCGGAGGGTAAAGACCTACTCCTGCTAGATTGTATTAGGGAGGTGTTACAATGGGCGAGCTCGGCGGCTAGGCGGCGAGTCGCTTAGGTGTATGAGGGAACGTGTCTCTACTCCCCCATAGGAAGGTTTATATAGGATCACCTCCCCTAGGGTTTACATATCTCAACCGATTCGATTGACTTGATAGTCGTTTAACCTAATCCGACCGGGCCTATCTACTACCTGGCCTTCACTTCCATCGCTCGGTACTTGCTGGCTTCAATCCACTCGCTGCTGCAGGCCCACTCGCCACAGGGCGGTCGGAAGCGTCTGCTGAGTATACCCCAGAGGCGTATCCCCATCGAGTCCCCGAGGCCGTCGTCGATTGGGCGTAAGTGGCTCTTGGCGATGGAGTATACGGCCGAGTAGGCATCCAAATAATCGTCGGCGGGCTCTGTATGAAGAAGGAACCGTGAACCAAGTCACGCTTTTAGGCGAGTCGGCGGAACGCAGCGTGGTGATTGACCTAGCGAGCGAATGGAGTTGGACCATCGGTGTGGTCAAACTAGCCGTTGGTAATCCAACGGTAACTTTCGGCATAATCATCGCGTAACGGCCCCGATTTGGCGGGTAACTCGCTATATAAGAGGAATGGTAGGCAATCGCAGAGCCAATCGCCCACCACTTCTTCCGAAAAGCGCTTTCCTTCTTCCTTTGCTCCATGATCAATCGACCCGAAATCCTCCGATCTCCAACCAACCTCTCGGCTATGGCCCTTTCCACCGAACCATGGGGCAGGTCCAAGTGCACAAGGGCGCAGCTGGCCTCTTTCGAGGAGGCTGGAATCCTGCGAGCCGGCTGTTGGCGTATCCCCGCAGCCGGAGAAACGACCCCAAACCCGCGAGAGAGGGAATTTTCTGTTTCACCAGTCATCTAGAGCGGGGGCTAGGGTTTCCCACGTCTTTGTTCTTCCGGCGTTTCTGCGCCTACTACGGGATCCAGCCTTCAGATCTGGGTCCTCACAGCATCGAGCAGCTCGCCATCTTCGTGGCGTTCTGCGAGTGCTACTTGGGCTGCCGGCCCTACTTTCCCTTGTGGCAGGATCTGTTCCATGGACGGATCGGTAGCGAGGCAAGCGGCCCAATGCTAGCAGCTGGCGGCGTTCAACTCAAGTCAAAGGCTTCTTTCTTCGATCGATGCTACCGCCAAGGCGGCGGAAGAAGTCATGGTTCTCGTGGCCGAGGCGACCCGGAGGCAGGTGGCGATCGCGGTACTCGGCCAATCGTTCCGAGCCACGCCATCTCCAAGTCGGCAAGCTCCCGGCGACCAGCGGATGGTCGTTGACGAGATGCTCCAGCCATCCGTGTGCGAAAAGAAGGGCCTTGACGATAAACTTGTACAATTGCTGGCTTGGCGGCGGCTCGTTCCACTCGCCCAACGCGACCACTACATGTATCAGTCGATTACGGCCGGGAGACTCGACGAAGGCCTGCCTCGACGTGGAAGCTGGAGGATTATCTCCAGCGTTGAAGAAGATCACCAGGCGGTGTACACGGATGCACAGGCCGGGTCGCCCTACACATGGCGTCCGGCTCAACGGTAATTTCTTTACCTTGTTCGCGATCGCAGCGTGTCGATCGCGGTAATTCTGATCTGTTTTGTATTCATTGCAGCTATTCCAAGTGGTGGAAGGTGGCTCCCACCTTCGATGATGAGAGCCGGGGCCATCCGCCCGGGCGTAGGCGAATCACCACCCGCGAGGGGCAACGAGAACGACGAGGTCGAGTCCGAAGAGGAAATCGCCCCGCTGGTCCGAAAAACCCGCGGGCAACGTCAGCGCGAAATCAAAGCGAGCAGAAGCCTCGAGCGTCATGATGACGACGACGAGCTCCCAGAAACCACCTCGCCAGCCAATACTCAAGAAGAAGAAGAAGGAAAAGGAAGCGAGGCCCCCCCCCCCGAAGAGGAAAACAAAGCCGTCAAGGATGGCCTCGCCGCCGCACTCGACGAGCAGCTCCGATGCTCCCAGCTCGGCCGGTGACGGCGCGCCCCCAGCGACAACCGCGCTAGACACGCCGAGCGTGGAAGTGCCGCTCGCCTCGATGCCTCCGCCATTCGCTCCGGTCTCTGGGCTAGGGAAGGCTCCGGCTGTGGCGACTTCGCCTCGCAGGGAGGTTCCGAATGTGGCGGCCTCGCCCCGCAAGGAGGCTCCGGCCGCAGCGGCTCCAATTCGCGAGGAAGCCCCCGCCGAGGGTGTCCCAGAGGCGCCAGCCGCGGCCTCAACAACGAAGAAGCCGTCCGTGTCTTGGGCACGCGACGTCCTGGAACTGGGGCTCGATGCCAAGGCCCCGGCTGAAAAAACCGGCCGGCCTTCGTACAGGGCTACGTTTCATCCCGGTCGCCAAGTGAGTGCGTTCACCCTTCCCTACTTTTCATAACTATTTCGATTGTCTTTATTGATTCGATTGATGTGCAGGACCGGAGTGAAAAAGATGGGCCACCCGACCGTGGCTCAGGTACCCTCCGCCGCTAGCGAGGAGGATCCTTCCGTAAAAGGAAGCGACGAGGTCGTCGCCTCGGCGGATGGCAGCAAGAAGGCCAAGGGCGGCGACATCGCCGCGTCTCGGCGACATGGCGGTCGCTGCCGGCATGATGGAAGCAACCGCGTCTGAAGGGCGTTCCTTGCCTGGACCGGAAGCGACTTCCTTTGGAGCGGGTGCCTCGATCGCTACCTTCCCCCGCTTCGTGACCAAGGCGGCCACGGCGAGCGGGGCTGCGCCCCTGAGCCTCGCTCCAGGGACCGCCGATGCTGAAGTCGATCAGCGTCGCGGGCACACGCCAGCGCTGCTTGCGTCCGTGGACGCGATACAACTCCATGGCATGCTTGGTGCAGCCATCCAGGTACCTCCAGTCCCCGAGGATCAGGTCGGTGCTTTGCAGCGGCTTGATTCTTATAATTTCTCGTCTTTTACTTTCGCATCCAGTCCCCGAGTGCGCACGCGCTAAATTTTAGCGGGTGGGCACTTAGGAATTTTCTTGATCGCCAGTCCCCGAGTGCGCACGCACTAAATTTAGCGGGTGGGCACCTAGGAATTTCGTTTTTACTGACTTTTTTGATGATATGCGGTCTGCGGCTTGAGTCGGCGGACCGATTGGCGCCAACAGCGTGCTAAGAAGGAGCTGGCCACCATCCGGGAGGCGAACAAGAGCTTGCTTGCTGCGAAGCAGGAAGCTCGCCGAGAGCTTCTCCTGCCGGTGAGTTGGTGGCGGCGCGATCTGCAGTGCTGCTGAATAGCGGGTCGCCGACCTCGGGCCTTGACTGCGGGCGAGAAGAAGCGAGCTCGGCGGACAGGCGAGCTAAGGCCGCCATTACGGCCGAGGAGGATCGCAAGGTGTCGGAAGTCCTTATTGCTGGGCTTGAGCGACCACCGCGTCGCTTGTGCTTCATCACGGGACTCGCCCGTTGCTTGGTGAGTGCATCTTCCCTTCGTTAGTAGTAGTTTTTGTGGTGTCCGTCGTACTCATCATTGTCTCCTTCGCAGGTCGCGTTATTGGTAGCCAAGAAGAAGCGAGCTCGCTTGGCGAGTGCGTAAGCATGCTCGTCGACTCGGCGACGCTGTCGGCGACGTGCATCCGCGCCTACCTTCAAGAAATATCGCCCACGGAGGTTATTCCCAGCGTCCGTGTTGAGGGGGGGGAATATTTGGAGAAGGCGCCCGCGGCCGTTGAGTTCATGACGCCGGTCGGCGTTTGGCGTGGGCGTCGACGACCGAGTCTCGGACTCGCCCACTTCCCCGAAGATTTCGACGTTGACGATGTGACGAGTGGGTATCCGTCGTCGACTGGCGCGGTGGATCTGTCCGAGGTTCTCAAGTTGCAGGAGCGTGCTGCCATGTACTCGGAGCATGTCTGGGCGATGGGCGATCTCCTTCCCTATCGAGACGGTCGTCGCCGAGCGACCCGAGCCGCATCGTGACTTCAAGGTTGAGCAGCCTTTTCGCGCGGCGATGGCTGGTGAACTGACGACGTATCCATCAAACCCGTACACCGCGTTCATCCGTAATAGCCGTGATGCTGGCGAGTCGTCATCCAAGCCTACAGAGTAGGGTAGTTTGCCTTTGAAGTGTTAGCAGCAGTTCTGCCATGCGGCATATTTTGTAACATAAGACAATGCAGTATGCGATTGAATGGGACGTCGTATCCATTTTGCTATTCGTTTGTGTGATTTGGATTGATTTTGAACGAGTCCCCGAGCGCGTCCGTCCTTATGTGGGGTTTACCTCGTATATGGTGTGTGTTCTTATCATGTGTTCTGTTGATTTGGTCGACTCGCCCGAGCTCGGAGAGCCAGTCGCAAGGCGACTCCCTTGAGTGCTCTGTACTTTACCGTTTTCCCGTCACAGACGGGGTGGCCGAGTCCCCGGCGTGGTACTTGGTAGTTCTAGGCGTGACTCGAGGTGGTTGAGGACTTAAGCGGCGTTGGCGTGGCGTCACTCCTGCTGGCCCGTGGGTCATCGCGTGGAGTCTGGGCATGCTCTCTTACTTGGCGTTTTCCACGACCGATCACGACGATGGTATTCAGTCCCGGCGTGGTACTTAGCCGTTCGAGTCGCTAAGCCGAGGATGCGGAGGACCAATGTCGCTGTGAAGCGAGGCAGTTGTCTTCGTAAAGCAGTCGAGCCAGCGACTCAATGGGGCTCGGGTTGGCGTTTTTGTGGGCGATGCAAGACCTGAAGTGATTCAAGCTCTTACACGCACTACTTAGCGTGCCGATCACTGTACCAAGGTTGACTTCTGCATTTTAGCGTACATTGTTATTACAGTCACGAGTGGCACAAGTCATGGAGAGTAGCGCAATTTTGCGATATGATTTCTTTTATTTCATAGCGTTGGAGTACATGTGTGGGTTCTAGGAGTAGAACTTCCGGAGGAGGTTTACATTCCATGGTCGCTGATGTCGAGCTCGCCGTCCCGCAGACGTCGATGAGGTAGTAAGCGTCGTTGCAGTCTGCGCCGATGGCGAACTAGCCTCCCACGGAGGAGAGCTTGTGCATGCCCTTCTTGTCTGGATGAGGCGTAACACCAGGTCGCCTTCTGGAAGGTGCGGGTTTTCACCCGTCGGTGTGGTAGCGCGGAGCCCTTGTTGGTAGATGGCGGTGCGTGACCGGCGAGGTCGCGTGCTTCGTCGAGCTGGTCGAGCCCATCTTGGCGGGCCAGCTCGTTCGCCTCCGTATAATGGACGACCAGCGGCGAGTCGTGTTCGAGGTCGGTGGGCATGACTGCTTCGGCGCCGTAGACCATGAAGAAGGGGGTGAATCCCGTCGATCTGTTAACCGAGGTGCGGATTCCCCAGATAACGGAGGGCAACTCTTCGACCCAGCACTCGGCGGTGCGCTCGAGTGGTACTTGGAGTCGCGGCTTCAGGCCGTGGAGGATGCTTTGGTTGGCTCGTTCCGCCTGGCCGTTGGATTCCGGGTGGGCGACTGACGCGAGATCGAGCCGGATGTGGTGCTCTTCGCAGAATTCGGCCATTGCTCCCTTGGCAAAGTTTGTGCCGTTGTCCGTGATGATACTATTTGGGAACCCGTAGAGATATATGAGCTCGCGTAGGAATTTAGTGGCGGTCTTCCCGTCGCATTTCCGGACTGGCTTGGCCTCCACCCACTTGGTGAATTTGTCGATGGCGACTTGCAAGTGGGTGTAGCCGGAGGGGGCTTTCTTGAAGGGGCCCACCATGTCCATGCCCCATACGGCGAATGGCCAAGTGATGGGGATCGTTTTGAGCGCCGAGCTCGATGCAGCGTTGATTGGCGTGCTTCGGCACCGGCGCGCCGCTGGGCGATGTCGGCAGCGTCGGCGTGTCGGTGGGCGATGAAAGCCGTGTCGCATAGCCTTGGCGACCAGGAGGCGGCGGCGGCGTGGTGGCGCGATCACCGAGTGAATGTCGTGGAGGATTTTGCGTCCTTCAGGTTAGGCATAACGTTGGAACACGCGGTGACGCTGCGCTTGTGTAGCTTCGCCGTCGATGATGGTGTAAGACTTGCATCGGCGACGATCATTCGAGCGTCTGTCGTCTGTGGCGGTGCGGCTTCGGGTAGGCGATGTAGGGCTTGGTCGATCGTGCGCTCGGGCGATGAGTGCGACCAAGGCTGCCTCTGGTTGGAGTGGGACTCGATGTCGATCTCCTCGGAGAAACTGATGGTTTGGAGATTGTGTCGAGGAACACGCCCGGGTGGTGCGAGTCGAGCCGACCCGATCGAGAGAGGGCGTCGGCCTCCTCGTTTTCGCTGTCGATCCACTCGGCGAGTAGCGATGAAGTGGCCGCCCAACTTGTCCACCTCTTGGCGATGCGCGCCGCCATGGTAGGGAGATGGCGTCGCGGTGCGGCGACTTTCCCATGACGAGGTCGGAATCTCCGTAGCATCAAAGGCGATTGACGTTCATCTCCTTGGCGGCTCGCATGCCGTGGAGTAGGGCCTCGTATTCAGCCATGTTGTTGGTGCAGGGCGTGAATTCGAGGCGGAGGATGTAGCGGAGCTTGTCGCCCTTTGGTGAAGTCAACACTATCCCGCTCTGCCGTCCGTGTTCTTGGAGCCGTTGAAGTGAAGGCTCGATAATGGAATGCGGCAGCTTCTCCGGCTGCTGGGCCTCCTCGATCGGCGATGAAGTCGCGGTGTGCAACAATCGCCCTTCGTGGCTCGTATTTAATGTTGTGGACGCCAATCTCGACAGCCCACTTGGCGACCCATCCGGTCGCCTCGCGGTTGCGGATGATGTCTTGCAGTGGCGCTGAGGAGACGACCGTGACTGGGTGCTCCTGGAAGTAGTGCGGCAGGCGCCGCTGAGCCCTGAAGACCGCGTATACTAGCTTTTGGTACTGTGGGTATCGCTAGCGCGACTCGGTGAGGACCTCGCTGATGTAGTACACTGGACGCTGAACCGGGCGCTCCTTTCCTTCCTCTGGTCGTTCGACGACCATCACAGCACTGACGACGCGCTCGGATGCCGCGACGTAAACCAGCATAGGTTCTTTGTCGGCGGGGGCGGCGAGTAGTGGTGCGCGGTAGTACTTTTTGAGGTCGCGTGGTCCGCCTCCTTGTCCCCGGAAGGTGGGGTTCTTGCGCATCGGCGGTATAGGGCATCGCCTTTTCGCCCGGGGATGAAGCGGAGAGCCGCTACTCGCCGACCAGCTTCGGGCGTCACGCAGCACTCGGGTTTGCGAGCGGGCGATCGTGTCGATCTTTGTTGGGTTCGCCTCGATCCCTCGTTTGGAGACGACGTACCCGAGGTTGTCGGCGGGTACGAAGGTGCACTTGCCTGGGTTGAGCTTTATCTTGTACCTTCGCAGATTGGCGAAGGTTTCCAGTCGGCGGTAGGTCGCCTTGGCGGCGGATTTCATGACCACGTCGTCGATGTAGACGTGGATGTTGCGCCAATTTGGCTCGCGAGGCATTCTTGCATGCACCGCTGGTAGGTTGCCCCGGCGTTCTTGAGGCGAAGGTCATGGCGGTGTAGCGAAGGCTCGAATGGCGTGATGAACGCCGTCTTCTCCTCGTCTTCGACAGCCATTTTGATCTGGTTGTACCGGAGTAGGCGTCGAGGAAACATAGCGACTCGAACCCGCGGTTGAATCGATTATCGATCGATCCGGGAGGACGAACTGCTCCTTTGGGCGGTGTTCAAGTTTGTGTAGTCGATACACATTCTCCAGTCCGTTTTCTTCTCGACCAGGACTGGGTTTGCCAGCCACTTGGAGTATTTGATTGGCGGATGAAGCCGGCGGTGAAACGCTGCACTTCCTCGGCGATTGCTCGCAGCGTTCTTCATTGAAGGGCCGTGCGGCTTGACAGTCGCACTTTGGGGTCGGCGTTTAGCTTGTGCTCGCGAGCTCCCTAGGGACACCGGGCATGTCGGAGGGTTTCCATGCGAAGATGTCCCTGTTCTCACGGAGGAACTTCGATGGCGCGCCTTCCTATCTTTGGCTGATGCATGTCCCGATCGTCACCGTCTGCCGGAGTCGCTGGGACCAGCTCGGCGGTGCGAAAAGTGCGTCGTGGCCTCAAAGGTTGAGGTGTTTGTGCCCTCGAGTTGGGCTTCTTGAGTATTGTGGGGTCGTCATTGTTGACCGCTCGCGTGTTGGCGAGCTCGTCGGCGTGATTAGTCTCTGCCGCTATGGCAGCGTCGGCGAGTTCGGCTCCTTTGGCTTCGCATTCGGCGGCCATGTCGGGGTCGCCGTTGATGGTGATGACGCCGCACGGCCCGGGGAGCTTCATCGCGTTATGCAGCGTGGGTGCCGCCATGAATTTAGCGACGCTGGCGCCCAGGGCCGATGGTAAGGGCTGTCGAAGGGCACCAGCTCGAAGGCGATCCGCTCGGTCGGAAGTTTGCGTGCGAAAGTGACGGCATGACTTTGCCGATCGGATATGCCTTCCGACCGGGGATGATGCCGTGGAACGTGGTGTGTGTTGTCTCGACCATCGACTGCGGGAGCCGCAACCGCCTGAAGGTGTCGAGGTAGAGGATGTTGATGGAGCTGCCGCCGTCCATAAGTGTCTTGGGGAGCCAGTAGTCGCCAACCTTGGGCTTGACCACCAAGGCGACTCGTCCTGGGTACTCGATGCGTGGCGAGTGGTCTTGCCGGCTCCAGGTGATGGGCTGTTCCGACCAGTTCAGGAACTGGGGGACGTCTGTTTGGGCCACCGCATTGACGGCGACGGCGCGGGCGATGACCTTCTTCTCGCGCTTCGTGTTGAAGCCTGTGAAGGTGTGGAGCGAGCCGGCTACTTTGCCGAATTTTCCGCCGTTTGGTGGGTCGTTGTCGGTGTCCTCCCGCGCTCCCTTCCCTGCTATGGAACGCACATGGTTGGTTAAGGAGGGCCGCGGGATCGAACCTTGGCTTGTTCTTGTAATTACCGCCGGCGCGCCGTTGCCCTCCGTCGCGGCGGTAGCTCTTGGGCTCGCGCTGTGCGTGCCCAGCGTTGGCGACGAAGTCGACTCGCCCGTCGCTGCGGCGCTTGCCAGTGAGGCGGGTGCCGCTGTAGCGTAGGTCGGTCCGGCGTCTGCTGTCGTTGCCGCCCGTGCGGCGTTGCCCTCCTGACTCGTCGTCAGTTTCCTGGTTTGGATCTTCCTCGGCGTACCGTTTGGCGATCTCGAGGAGGTCAGGGATGTTGTCGAGTGTGCGGGAGTGTCGCTTGAGCTTGGCGACTAGAGGCTCGTAGCGGCACGAGGTCTTGAAGCAATGGATTGCGGTGTCCGGGTGGATGCCGACCGCGTTGTACCAAAGCTCTTGCCACCGTTGGACCCGATTCTTGGTCGACTCACGGGGTCCCCAAGCATCGTTCAGGTCCTCAATGGTGGCGGCGGTGTAGGAGCACTCGAAGTGCCCGAAGGCGTCGCGCATTTCCTCCCGTGAGTCGATCGTCACGGGGAGTGTTGATCCATCGCCTGCACGTCCCTCCATCATCGTGGGAGGTAGCAGGCGGCGAGTAGATCGATGTGACCCGCGATCCCCATTGCCATGAGGTATGTGTCGAGCAGACCGCGGGATCGTCAGAGTCGTATTTTCTATCTCCTTTGGCGCCTTAAAGTTTGGTGGGTACTTCGCCTCGGATCATTGGTCCGAAGCACTTAGGCCCAAGTCGATGGCGATCCCATAGGCTCGCCATCGCGCGATTAGTTAGGGTGTGCCGAGTCGTCGGGCTGGCGTCGCGCCCTTTGGTTGTTGATGATGTGGTGCGGGCGTCGATGGGTTGTCCGTTAGCGGCGGCGAAGTTGGTCGCCGGAGATCGTTAGTGGAAATGCTTCGTTCGGGTCGGTGTTGGAGCTGTAGTGGCTCGGTGGCGGGCGATTGAGGGTGTTTGCCGCTGGGCGGCCGCTGAGGCCGCCTGCTTCGAGGAACACGAGTATACTCGACCTTGCGAGTCGGCACCCGCTCTTTGCTGCTCCACGGCCTTCGCAAGCAGGGCCTTGACGTACTGGATCTGTAAGGCGCCGTCGTCGGTGGCCGTGATGATATCGGCTGCTGCTCGGCCTGCGAGGTTGTCCATCGGGTGGAGAACGATGGGAGGCCGTTTCCGGCTCGCTCCCGTGAGGATACGACTATCCGCGTCGGGTCCCTGGGAGGGGTGCGGTTGGGTGGTGGTGGGGCACCCATCGCCGTCGATCCTGGCGGGGGCCGGGCGCTTCCTCCGGGTGGCGCGTTCTCGCGAATCGCGGCTCGGCTATCTTGCGAGGTCGTTTTTCGTCGAAGTTCAGAGCACGCCCTTGAACGGTGGGGTTCAAACGTGACCTGATCCGCTGCTGGTGGTAGCGTGACAGCTCCTGCGCCGTCACCTGCTCGAGGCGGAATTTTTCGCGCTCGGCCTGCTCCTTGCGTACCGCCTCCGCCAGTTTCAAGCGGAGTTCCTCGACCTCCGTTGCCGTGGCGTTAGGAGGGATTGGGGTGGAGAAAGGATCCTCCGGCGGATCGGTGCCGGTGGCCATGTAAGCCGCGGCGTGGCGACTGGCTCCTTCGCGGAGGTCGGCGGAGTTCTCCGACCTAGAGTCAAATTCGAAGATTCCGAGGATGGAGGGGTCCTCGAAGTCTCCCGCGTTGGAGACCTGGGCGATGGAGCCCGCGGATGAGGCCGCGGCGATGGATCCGGTGAGTGACGCCGGGGTCGCCGAGTCGGCGTCGTCGGTGAGGGCCGCATCTTCTGCGGCCGTTGAATTCCACCCGCGTTCGTGGCCGAGTTGTACTCGGAGGCAAGGCGGTGGATCGTGCGAACCTGGCTCTCGGAGAGCCGATCGCTTGGCGGCGACTCGCGGATGCGAGCCGAGTCCTCCGAGACGATGACGTCGGTAAGGCCGACGAAGAGTCTGGTCGTGCCGATTGGCAGGATCACGCTGTGCGTGACGGTCGCCGGGGCGTAGCTGCTCGGCAAGATCTGGAGCATCTCGCCGATCGCTATCATGCGGCGGTGGCGGCAAATCGTTGATGGGCAGATTGGATCTCGCCGCAGAACACCGGACCGGCCAGGCCACGGTGGGCGCCACTGTCGTGGGAATGGTCACGCAGCAGCTGCAATCGGCAGCGTAGTAGAAACGAGGGCAAGCGGCCATCTGCGGTGCGAGATGAGGGCAAGACACGGGTTTACCTAGGTTCGGCCCCGAGGGTAAAGACCTACTCCTGCTAGATTGTATTAGGAGGTGTTACAATGGGCGAGCTCTCGGCGGCGAGTCGCTTAGGTGTATGAGGCGTGTCTCTACTCCCCATAGGGAGGTTTATATAGGCTCACCTCCCTAGGGTTTACATATCTCAACCGATTGATTCTGACTTGATGATCGTTTAACCTAATCCACTGGGCCTATCTACTTTGGGCCTTCACTTCCGATCGCTCGGTACCTTGCTGGGCTTCAATCCACTCGCCGTTCTGCAGGCCCACTCGCCAGCCACAGGGCGATCGGAAAAGCGTCTGCTGAGTATACCCCGATGGCGTATCCCCATCGATGTCGACAGGTCGATTTTGGGATTTCTTTGTCGTTCTGACGTCTACCAAACCCTAAGTCCGTCTCGAGACCGCCGACTTCGTTGGAGTAGACTTAGTGGGTGGCCCCGGCCTGCTTGCTTTGGGTGCAGGAACATCATGACTTAGGCCCCCGACATACCGATGGGTGTATGTTAACCGATCGGCAAAAGGGTCAGTGCTTGTGGATACTTTGGTGCACCCTGCGGTTAAATCTTTTAGAAGCCGTGTCCGCGGTTATGGACGACTTGGAGCACGATGCTTGATCATAGACAACTAAAACTAAAGTTTACTGTTATAAAATGACTTGTCTCCGATATGACTAGTAATCAGCTTCACTACAGAATGGCTAAGTAAAAGTGCCAACAACCTGCTGGATTTTGGGGTTATCTCATGCTAATTATGTCGACTAGTAAGTGTTGCAACTATCACGGAATGGTTAACTAAAAGTGCCCACTACTTACTTAATCGGGATGATTATCTAAACGACTAGTAATTGCTAGCGATAACCGAATAAATAAAACTGCCAACGGTGTGAGTTCTCGGTTGACTTCCTCGTTTGGTCTCGAGGGGAATACCAGAAGGGATTGTTTGGTGTTAGTATCGTCGATGCAGTTCGAATAGGTCTTTCTTACCTCTCGATAGTCGCCATTGTATCGAGTCTCTATAGGTTGTTTAGTGCATCTTTGCCGCCTGATCCACCATACCTATGTAGGCGAGGACCGCGAATTATAGCCTCGCCGTGTCTTGGCCTCGATCGACTCCTCTTTTCCTTTGCCCTTTACGGCACCTTTTGTTTAAGCAGGTTTTGAGATCGACGCCGTTAGCAGGGTTACCCTTCCGGCTTGGCCTGGGCAGGGTTATGGACGCCATTGGTTATTCTTCAGGGCTCTTAGCCCCATTTGCATCTTGTCCGTACTCGGACGCGACCATCTTTTAAGGTGATTTGGATCTTTGTACCGTATATCTGTATTCTTGACTCATTGAGTCGCTGTTGTATATATATATCTGTTCTGTGGGTCCCATCGAGGACTGTTGTGTAATGTTATTACTTCGTTTTCCACCCGCACGAAAGTGCCTGGTGGGCACCTTTGAATCGTTTCTATGCGGGTTTGTCGGGTTTCGCTAAAACTTGCATAGGGACGATTCTGAGGGTGTTACAACATTGGATGTTGTTAATAACGGGATCACAACATTAGTGTAATGGTGTGATGAACATTCATCCAAAGTATAGCATTACGATCAAAGTCATTGAGTTTATATTGCTATAACAACTTACGAAGTGATCCTAATCCTTAGACCATGAGATCATGTCAATCACTAACACCGGAAGAGTTTCTTGATAACATCAAACGTTACACCGTAACAGGGTGATTATAAAGATGGATTCAGAACTAATAAAATGTTATGTTGAGGCTCATGGATCGAGAGTGGAATTTGTTCATCTCGATGACGGATAGATATACTCTGGGCCCTCTCGGTGATATCACATTGATTAGCTTGCAAGCAAGTGATTTGATCACTAGAATGTTATATCACGAGGCGAGAAAAGTGCATGTCGGTAGCGAGATAAAACTAGGTATGGAGATACCGATGATCGAATCTCGGACATGTAATATATCTTGAAACAAAGGGATTAAGATACTAGCATAAAGGTTCCGACGATCACAAGAAAGTCATCGTTGAATGTGTGGGAGTCAGTATGGGTCTCCAGATCCCGCTTCTGATTATTGATCCGAGAGGGTCTCGATCATGTCCGCATTATTCACGAACCGTAGGGTGACACACTTAAGAGACACCGACATCCAATTGGAGCAAATGTTTCATGCGAAAAAGAATGAACAAAGCAGAATTTATTTCACTAGATACAAACAGTTTTCGGGTGAAATTGCATAAAGTGGTTATGCATGTGAAATAGAATTCTAGCAAGGGGTTATTTGTGAATGTTTGTCATTAAAGTAATTGACAAAATTCTGAATAAAATAAAAGAGTTTTATTTAATGAGAGTTTGCATTAAATTTGGTGGAAATTAATGGGAATTTGAGTGGACTTTTGAGTGGAGGGAATTTAAAGGAGATTTGTGAGTGGAGTGTCCACCCACATGAAGATGGGAGGTAAAGGGGGCAGCCCCATGCGCCGGCCACCCCCTTGGGGTTCCCCCCTCCTCCTATAAAAGGAGCCCCCCTCCTCACTTGTCTCACACACCTCCTCGTGAAGGATCTCTCTCCCCCTCTAGAATTTATCCCCCATGGTCTCGGACTAGCGAGATACATGTTCCCGGTGGCTGTTCGGCAAGAAAGAGTTTTTCTTCCGCTGCATCGCTGGAGCGAGGAGGCGGAGGTTTCTCGGTGCCTCGAACGTGTGTGCGAGCACGGATGCGCTGCTGATTTGCGGCGCTAGGACCTCCTCTCGATCTTGAGATCGGCAAGAGATCGTCTACATCAACCACGAGTTGAACTAGTTAAGCTTTGTCGGTCTTCAACGGTATGTTCTCTACGGATATACATCCGCCCGTTGTTTGTATCTAGTAGATAGATCTTGGTATATAGTTCACATCGTAGGAAAATTTTTGTTTTTTATGCTGCGAACCCTACAAAGTGTACCATGTCTATGGCAATCACTTTGTGTTGTGCTCCAAAGGAAACCACCCAGGAAACTTAGAGATTGAACATGTTTCTCCAATTGTGGCTTTCGTGTGCAACCACATGCTATTATGGCTCAGGCTTAGTCAACTACATTGGGAAGACCCATGCATTGTCTTCAGTTTACTAGACATGGGGATCTGGAATGCTTCATGGGTGCTGAAGACAAGCTAGCAATGGTGTATGGGAGGACCCTTTGGAAAGACTTCGTCACATTCTCAATCTGCCAGTACTCCATCCTGGTGAGTGCTAATCCAGTGGCCACTGGTGGAAAAAAGATGGGATTGTGACATGTGGGTAAAGTGTACTCCTTCTGCAGAAGATAAAAAAATCTAAGTACTTAGTTGTGTTCCCGGTTATGGACAATACTGAGCAACTAAAGTTTGAAGCTATGGGAGATCTCGACATTCTAATTTCTAAATGAAAAACTTTTAAAGACTTGATGCACTTGGGGTTACCAAGGAGCTCAAGAGACTTTGACAAAACTTGATGTACTTGGGGTTACCAAGGAACTCAAGAGATTTTGTTGAAAACATGAACACTTGGGGTTACCAAGGAACTCATGAGGTTTTTATAAAACTTGTTGCACTTGGGGTTACCAAGTAGCTCAAGGGAATGACAAGGACTTGAACACTTGAGTTTCTACCAAGGAGTTCAAGGAACTTGGAAAAAGAGATTTGACAAAGGACCAAAACCATTTTGAAAAGATAGGATAAATTATTGCTTTAAGCAAATGCGCCTAAAACTCTACTTAGACAAATATGCATGTATTGATAGGATCCACTCATATTATACATAGTAGTGAAGCTTGCCAATACAATTCAAATGTATTGACCCTTGTGGCTGTAACTTGTAATATTGCAGGTTTGATTGATTTTAGTGAAGATTGTTTGATTAGGATTACAAAGTCAGAATCAACATCTGCTGTGGCACTTTGAAGATGAAGGACCCATGCTTATAGTTATTCCGCTGCAATGTAATGTAATAGCCAAATGAGCTATGTATGATGTAATAAAATTATGTTCTTCCTGGTTATAAAGTTATATTATGACCTTTGTTTCATGATATTACATCTAAAACTTTGGATGCTAGCTATTGATCCAGGGACTAGCATTGTAAACACAGGGGACACCACCTTATTTTGTGTAAAGGTTGGGACACTCCCTTTACACATCCGGGTCGATGTCGAAACTAGCGTCAACGTAACCTTTTACGACGATCTTCTCATCACCTCCATAGACCAAGAACATTTCTTTAGTCCTATTTAAATACTTTAGGATGTTATTTACGGCTGTCCAGTGTTCCACTCCTGGATCACTTTGGTATCTACTCGTCAAACTAAGAGCATTGGACACATCTGGTCTAGTACACAACATGGCATACATGATAGAACCTATGGCCGAGGCATAAGGCACTTTTCTCATGGTTTCTCTATCGTTTACCGTAGCCGGACATTGAGCCTTGCTCAATATCTTACCTGACAATATGGGCACTGAACCTTTCTTTGCCTTGTCCATTCTGAACCTTTTCAGAACTTTGTCAAGATATGTACTTTGGCTTAAAGCTATTAGGCGTCTTTGTCTATCTCTATAGATTTTGATGCCTAATATATAAGCAGCTTCTCCTAGGTCTTTCATTGAAAAACATTTATTCAAATAACTCTTCACATCGTTAAGCATACCAATGTCATTTCCTATAATCAATATGGAATCCACATATAGTACTAGAAATGTCACTGAGCTCCCACTCACTTTCTTGTAGATACAAGCTTCGTAGCAATTTGGAACAAATCCAAAGCTCTTGATCACTTGATCAAAACGAAGGTTCCAACTCCGAGATGCTTGCTTCAGTCCATAAATGGAACGCTGAAGTTTGCACACCGTATCAGCATCCTTAGGATCGACAAAACCTTCGGGTTGTATCATATACAACTCTTCATCAATGTTGCCATTGAGGAACGCAGTCTTGACATCCATCTGCCATATTTCATAATCATGAAACGCAGCAATTGCTAATAAAATCCGAATGGACTTAAACATCGCTACGGGAGAGAAAGTCTCATCGTAGTCAACACCTTGAACTTGTCAAAAACCTTTCGCGACAAGACGTGCTTTATAGATAGTAACATTACCATACGCGTCCGTTTTCTTCTTGAAAATCCATTTGCACTCAACGGCCTTTCGGTCGCTAGGAGGGTCCACTAAAGTCCATACTTGGTTTTTGCTCATGGATCCCAATTCGGATTTCATGGCCTCTAGCCATTTCTCAGAGTCTGGGCTCATCATTGCTTCCTCATAGTTCGCAGGTTCACTGTTGAATACCAACAAGATAGTTAAGACAGGGTTACTGTACCACTCAGGAGGGGCACGTGACCTTGTCGACCTGCGACGTTCAGTAGTAGCATCGTCTGAAGCTTCATGATCCTCGTCATTAGCTTCTTTAGTGCAGACGGCACTGGAACAATTTCAGGTGCTGCGCTACTCTCCAACTCAAGAGAAGGTTCAGTAACCTCGTCTAGATCTACTTTCCTCCCACTCACTTCTTTCGAGAGAAACTCCTTCTCAAGAAAGGATCCGTTCTTTGCGACAAACACTTTGCCTTCGGATCTGTGGTAGAAGGTAATACCCAATCGTTTCCTTAGGGTATCCTATGAAGACGCGTTTCTCCACTTTGGGTTCGAGCTTGTCCGGCATCAACTTCTTGACGTAAGCTTCGCATCCCCAAACTTTAAGAAATGACAACTTAGGTTTAGCACCAAACCACAGTTCATACGGTGTCATCTCAACGGATTTAGATGGTTCCCTATTTAAAGTGAATGCAGCGGTTTCTAATGCATAACCCCAAAATGATAACGGCAAATCTGTAAGAGACATCATCAATCGCACCATATCTAATAGAGTTCGATTCCGGCGTTCAGACACACCATTGCGCTGTGGTGTTCCGGGTGGCGTGAGTTGCGAAACGATTCCGCTTGCTTTAAGATGCGTGAGAAAATCATAACTCAAATATTCACCTCCACAATCGGATCGTAGAAATTTAATTTTCCTGTTATGATGGTTTTCCACTTTGTTCTGAAATTCTTTGAACTTTTCAAACATTTCAGATTTATGTTTCATTAAATAGATATACCCATATCTACTTAAGTCATCAGTAAAAGTGAGAAAATAGCGATATCCACCGCGCGTCGAAACACTCATTGGTCCGCATACATCGGTATGTATGATTTCCAACAAGTCCGTTGCTCTCTCCATTATACCGGAGAACGGGGTTTTGATCATCTTGCCCATGAGGCACGGCTCGCACGTGTCAAATGATTCAAAATCAAGAGACTCCAAAAGTCCATCAGAATGGAGTTTCTTCATGCATTTTACACCAATATGACCTAGACGGCGATTACAAATAAGTTGAATTATCACTATCTACTTTGCATCTCTTAGCCTCAATGTTATGGATGTGTGTTTCATTGCTTTCGAGATTCAGAAGAAATAAACCATTCATAGCAGGTGCATGACCATAAAAGATGTTACTCATATAAATATAACAACCATTATTCTCCGATTTAAATGAATAACCTTCTTGCAATAAACACGGTCCAGATATGATGTTCATGCTCAACGCAGGCACATAATAACATTTATTAAGGTTTAAAACTAATCCCAAAGGTAAAACTAAGGAGAGCGTGTCGACGGCCATCACATCAACTCTTGATCCGTTGCCAACGCGCATCGTCACCTCATCCCTCGCTAGCCGCCGTCTATTCCGTAGCTCCAATTTTGAGTTACAAATATTAGCAACTGAACCAGTATCAAATACCCAGGCAATACAACGGGCGCTAGTAAGGTAAACATCAATAACATGTATATCAAATATACCTTTGATGGTGCCAGCCTTCTTGTCCGCTAAGTACTTCGGACAGTTGCGCTTCCAGTGACCCTTGCCCTTGCAATAGAAGCACTCAGTGTCCGGCTTAGGTCCAGACTTGAGCTTCTTCTTAGTAGGGGCAACGTGCTTGCCGCTGCCTTCCTTGAAGGACTTCTTTGCACCCTTACCTTTCTTAAAGTTGGGGGGCTTGTTGACCATCAACACATGATTATATTTCTTGATGTCCACCTCCGCAGCTTTCAGCTTAGCGAAGAGCTCAGTGATCGTATCAGTGGAACCAATCTGATTATGAGTAACTACAAAACCTTTATAGCTAGGAGTGAGTGATTGCAGAACTCTGTCAATCTTGAGCTCTTCTGGAATCTTGCAGTCCAGTTGCTCAAGACATTGAGTGTAGCCCGACATCTTAATGGCGTGATCACTAACGGAACTCCCTTCCTCCATCTTGTAGTTAAAGAATTTCTCAGAGATCTCATATCTCTCAGAACGGGCCTGAGTCTGAAACATGGTTTTCAGTTCCTCAAGAATCTCAAAGGGCCCGGCGAACTCCTAAAAACGATTTTGAAGGTCCGATTCCATAGAAAACAACATTGTTCTCTTAATCACACCATAATCATCTTTGTGCGACTGATAAACATCTTTTTCATCAGCCGGTGCATCTACAGCAGGGTCGTCACCTAGCGCTTTCTCAAGGACATAGTCCTTTTGTCCGCCAGCGAGAATGATTCTCAGATTGCGTAACCAGTTGGTGAAGTTAGACCCATTGTTCTTAAGCTTTTCTTTCTTAGCAAAAACGTTGAAGTTGAAGTTGTACTTAGCCATTTTATCTACAAAATTTTCAAGTACAATTTAGACTATGTTCATGATAACTAGTTCAACTTAATCAAATTACTAGATGAACTCCCACTAAATTCAACATCCCTCAAGTTGTTTAGTGAACATGATCCAAATTCACCACACCTAATCCGATCTTCACGAGAAGAGATGTGGTTTCAAAGGTGGACAACAAAGTGTCAATCATATCATTCATATGACTCATGCTTAACCTTTCGGTTCGTGTGTTCCGAGGCCATGTCTGTACATGCTAGGTTCGTCAAGTCAATCCCAAGTATTCACGCGTGTGCAAAACTAGCTTGCACCCGTTGTATGTGAACGTAGAGTTTATAGCACCCGATCATCACGAGATGCTTGAACACGATGAACTTTCGCAACGGTGCATACAAGGGGAGAACACAATTTTATCTTGATCTTTAAGTGAGGAATCATCTTATAATGCTACCGTCGCGATCTAAGCATAATAAGATACATAAAAGGATAAACATCACATGCATATAATTTTATGTGACATGGTATAGCCAATCTCCGCGCAATGATCCCCATCTTGTGCGTTCCAGCATGATCTCCATCACTCCACCATGATTTCCTCCACCACGAATAGCAACTACAACTATTGCTAACTACTTAGCGATAAAGTAAAGCTATTACATGGCGTATAAGAAGTTGACACACAAGTCATCACAATTATAAAGACAACCATATGTCCCATGCCAGTTGTGTAATCATCGACATGAAAGTCGTAAAATATTACAAAACATGATCATTGCATACAACATACACATCATATCTTAGGCCATACCATATCACAGAAACACTCCCTGCAAGAACAAGTTAGACGCCTCTACTTTGTTGTTGCATATTTTACGTGGCTTATGGGAGTAACAAGCTAAGAATGATTCTTACCTACGGAAAGCCACAATGGTGATATTATGGTTGCCAACATCCGGTGTAAATCCCATGACAACTATAGTGAGAGAAACTAGCATCCACCAGCCGCATGTGTGGAACAAGCCACACGTCAAGTGCGGAGCCGGTCTTGCGAGCGAGGTCGCGTAAAGTTGGCCTGGACTGCTTCGATCTCACTATCCCGCGTCATAAGAAGTACACACCAAGAGGCTTGCAACAGAAAACATCAACGCCCGCAACAAGCATGTTGCGTTCTACTCGTGAAACACATCTACGCATAGATCTAGCTCTAATACCACTGAAGGGTTTCGCAGCATAGTAAATCAAAAAAATTCTACAGATGCGAACGGGAAATCCAAGATCTAATCTAGGAGATGCAATCAACAAGAGGGATAGATGAGATCTTCATACCCTTGAAGAAATCGCACAGCGGAATGATCAACAGAACGTGGTTGATGTAGTCGTACTAGCCTTCTCCTCCTCGCGATCCGATCCGATCCAACGCCGCAAGTGGCGACGCCTCCGAGATATGCACACGTACGGCACCGTGATGTCTCCTCCTTCCTTGGTCCAGCAAGTGGGGTGGAGAGATATATTGGATCTACATCACGACGGCGTGGTGTAAAGGTGGACAGTTTCTGCGGCAGGGCTTCGCCTACGCGCAGTCGGGAGAGAGAGAGATCTAGAGGGCAGCAGGTAGGCGGCTAGGGTTCAAGGAGGGGTGGGAGGAGGGTGCGCTCCTTCCCTCTTTATATAGAGGGCTGGCCGGCCCCCTTGCCCCCTCCTCCAAGCCCTAGGGCGGCGACCCCAAGGGTGGAGTGGGGGGCAAGTCTTCCCCCCCTTCTAGAAGGTCCCCTAGGGTTTCCCTAGGGTTTTGGCCGGCTAGGCCTATGGGGCCTTGTGCCCCTGGCCCAATGCAGCTAGGGAACTCCCTCGTAGGCCCACTCCCCCCTCTGACAAGTGGGGCCACGTTGGTCCCACACCGGAAGCTTCTAGAACCTTCCGGTATAATACCGAACATTCCAAAACAATTCCGAAATCCAAAAACTGCTTTCCTTTATATGAATCTTATTCTTCGGACCATTCCGGAACCTCTCGTGATGTCCTAGATCTCATCCGAGACTCCGAACAAAAACTCACAAACCAATTATCCATTCTATCCTAGCGTAGAGGCACGTTAAGTGCGTGACCCTACGGGTTCGAGAATATGCGGACAAGATATTCTATGAATAATCAACAGCGGGATCTGGAAACCCATATTTACTCCCACATATTCATCGATGATCATATCGGATGAACCACGATGCCAGGATTCAATTAATCCCATATATATATATATATATATTCCCTTCGTCACTCGATATTTTACTTTCCCGAGATTTGATCGTTGGTATCGGCATACCTAGTTCAATCTCGTTCACAGCAAGTACTTTACTCGTTCCGTAATCCGATATCACTTTGTGATTAACTCCTTAAGCACGTTCTTGCAAGCGGTGTTGATATCGATTACCGAGTGGGCCCGAAGTATATCTGTCCGTCTTGGGAGGGACAAATCCCATCTCGATACATACAACCCAACAAGTACTTTCCGATCACCTGAGAGACACCTTTATGATCACCCTTTCATAGGATGACGTTTGATGACCTCAAAGCTTTCTTCTGATACCAGGGAGTTGCATTATCTCATGGTCTAAGGAATACAATATTTGACATAATAAAAAGCTTCGCAAAGATGAACATGATGACACGATCTAATTGCTCTTCTTGATTTGGGTCTGTCCATCATATCATTCTCCCAATGATATGATCTCATTATTAATCGACAACTCATGTCTATAGTTAGGAAACCTTAACCATCATTAATCAATGAGCTAGTCCATAGAGGCGTACTAGGGACACGGTGTTGTTCATAAACCACACAAGTATCAAAGTTTCCGCTTAATACAATTATAGCATGGAATATATACTTTATCATGAACAAGAATTATAATAATAACATATTTACTATTGCCTCTAGGGAATAATTCCAACAGCACGCACTATGGAGTTTGCCGGCGGTGTGATACTTCAGAAACGTATCTATAATTTTTGATGCTCCATGCTTGTTTATTATCTACTTTGCTTTGCTTTGTCTACACTTTGAGGTGTTTTTATATCTTTTATGGAACTAACCTATTAACAAGTTGCCACAGTGCGGTTACTGTTTTCTTACATTTTGGTTCGAAGGCAGCGTAAAATCAATATTCTCGGAATTGGACGGAACAAAATGCAAAGTTATTATTTTCCCGAAGCAACACGGAACCACGAAGAAGAGCCGGAGCGAGGCCACAGGGTGGCCAAACCCCCCTAGGCGCGGGCAAGCCCTGGAGGCACCTGGAGGGGGTGTGGGCCCCCTGGACCCCCACCGACCTTGATTCCTGCGCCTATAAGAAGCCTCTTATGGGAAAACCCTAAAGAATCCAGAAGAAATCCACAAAAACCTCCATAGCGCCGCCGCCACTGAAAGGGAGATTCGGGGGACATAAAATCTCTGTTTCGGCACCCTGCTAGGATGGGGAAGTGCCCCCGGAGCCATGTCCATCGATCTCCACCACCATCTCAATCATCGTTACTGATTCCCATGATGAGGAGGGAGTAGTTCTTCCTCGAGGCTAAGGTCTCTACCGGTAGCTATGTGTTCATCTCTCTCTCTATGCATGATCTTGTGGTCATGAGCTTTGTAATCAAGTAGATCTACCTTTCCACTCAAGTGCTTCATTAGATCTCTCCTCTCCCCATGTGTGTGAAAGTGACAGCATGCACGCCATGGTGGCACTTAGGCTTGAGTCTACATAAATACTCTTTGTGCTTTAATAGATCTATGCTTTTCCCCACGTGCGTGAAAGTGACAGCGTGCATACCGTGTGTGGCACTTTGGCTAGATTGAATATTTATATTTGGAGTTGGATGTCTTTATGAAATTCTGGTGTTTGTTGGAACCATCTAGCGCTCAAGGTGACAGTGTGGGGTTATCTAGATTGGGGAAGGCCCTACCATGGATTAGAGTGTCCAACCGGAGAAGAGTTAAGAGTAGTATCATGAAGAGAGGATATTTATATGAGAGACTGTTCACTAGTGAATGTATGATCCCTAGGACTTGTTTCTAAACATTGAAACACCGTTTGCTACTATATTTGTTGCATGATGCTTGCTTCCTTCAGTTTGCCTTTAGTATGTTCCTCCACGCCATCAGCTCTTTTCTGGCATCGTTACCCCACGTCAACAACAAGTCAGAAGCTATTTTCTAGCACTGTTACCACTTGTATTTCACTATCTCTTCGCCGAACTAGTGCACCTATATTGGGTGTGTTGGGGACACAAGAGACTTCTTGTATCTTGATTGCAGGATTGCTTCAGAGGGAATACCTTTGACCACTTCCTCCCTGAGTTCGATAAACCTTGGGTAATCCACTTAAGGGAAACTTGATGCTTTTCTACAAACCTCTGCACTTGGAGGACCAACAACTGTCTACAGGAATAGAAGTGCGTAGACATCAAGCTCTTTTATGGCGTCGTTGCCGGGGAGGTAAGGTAAAAGGTACTCACATCCTTCGGTGTGAGTGCTCGAAGTTATTTCCTTTAAATTCTGCAATTTTGCCTTTTTGTTTCTTGTTTTCACTAGTTAGGCTTAATGGAAAACAACAACAAAATTAGAGAGCTTTATAGTATTTATCTTGAGTTTGGACATGAAGTGTTTGAAGAGAAAATTAAAAAACCTATGGAGCTTTATTTGCATGCTAATAGCAATGTTATTAGTATGAACTCTTTGAACACCATTATTTCTAATGCTATGGAAGCGTCTAAGCTTGGGGAAGCTAGTTTTGATGAAAATGATATTTTTAGTCCCCCAGCTTTGGAAGATAGCTATTCTATTGCTTATGATGATACCAAACCTCCAATATATGATTATTATGGTGATGAGTATGATATTTTCAGTCCACCTACTATTGACGAGAAAATTGATTGTGATTACAATATGCCTCCTATATTTGATGATTATGGTGATGAGAATAATAATGATAGCTATTTTTTTGAATTTGCTCCCACTATGATCAATAAGAATGCCTATGCTTATGTGGAGAGTAATAATCATCATATACATGTGGATCATGATAAGAATTTTTTATGTGATAGTTATATTATTAATTTTATTCATGTTGCTACTGAAAGTTATTATGAGAGAGAGAAACATGGTTTTATGCATCTCAATAATATTAAGTTTCCCCTATTTATGTTGAAGATTTTGAAGTTGCACTTGTTTTGCTTTCCTATGCTTGTTGCTTTGTGCTTTCATGACTTGTTTCTTTACAATATCCCATTCATAGGAAGTGGGTTAGACTTAAATGTGTTTTGAATTTGCTTCTTGATGCTCTCTTTTACTTCAATTCATATTTTTTATGTGAGCATCTTTTCTCAAGCTATAAAGCCTAACTTAAAGGCATTAAAGAAAAGTACTTGTTGGGAGATAACCCAAGAGTTTTCTTGAGTCTTGGAAGTTATTAATTTAGTAATGAACTCTCATTATCCTTTTTTGTTTGCTTTTTGTGCCAAGAATGACCTCTAATGAGAGGGAAGTAAGATTTGGGGAGTTGTTGTCCCGAAACAGATTTCCGTCCTCCACCATAAAATTTCGTGAGGAGTCTCTGTAACTTTTATTGAGCTGAAAATTTACGAATAAATCCCCCAGTATGTTAGCTAACTTTCTTTGGTTCAACACTTTTTGATTTGATCAATATAAGGTCTTCGAAAAAATTGGTTTCTACCTACTGGTCTGTTTTGACAGATTTCTGCCATTATTTGCATTTGCTTCTTATTGATTCCTCTTTTGGGTTCTTTTTGGGAAATTGGGCTTTTTGAGGGAATTTCAACAGTAGCTTGTGTTTTTAGTGAAAAATATTCTGTTTTAAAACTAAACCCAAAGGTCTATTATCTTTTGAATACACTAATGTTGCTAATGAAGATTGTGTGAAGTTTTGTATGAAGGAAAATTTGCAGGTGTAGAGAAAGAATGATGTAATGAGATGAAGAATGGACAAAAGCTCAAGCTTGGGGATTCCACCCCGTGTCACCCCAAGAAATATTCAAGAGGTACAAGCATCAAATCTTGGGGATTCCCAAGGCATCCCCTTCTTCATCAATAAAAAGCTCAGGTCTGTCGAGACACTTCGTTTTTATTGTTTCATGCATTGTTCTATTGTTCTTGGAGCGTCTTAGTTTTTGTTTTTGGTTTTAGTTTGCTTAGTTTGCTTGAGTAAGTTGGTTGATTACACCACACTTATTTTTGAGAGAGACACATTCTGTTTTCATTGCCTAGAACACTCTAGTTTTCACTCTTATTCAGGGGCGGGCCCACTTAAATTCAAGGGTATTCAAGTGAATACCCAAATTTTTTGGCAAAAAACTAGTCACATATAATATATAACAGGTATATCAATGAAAAAACAGAAAAAAAATAGAAGAACAGGCAGACTATTTGACAACCAAGACCACTTCCTGTCCGTTCTGTCTCGTGTTATGAGGCCCATCTAGAAAATTAGCCCAATAGCAGTATAGGAGCATCGCTACTTGCCTCCATCGGCCATCCCTTGGAAACAGATACTTTGGAATAGACTGCGTCGGTTCGTTTGTTTGCGCCGCTATTCTATCGTCCCAATTCCCCAAACCGTCTCGGCGACATCGATCTGGAACCGGAGGACGACGGGAACACACGACGGCGGAGTCGCTGCAATCTTTGTCTCTGTCTCCCTGCTCGGCTCCTCCATGACTCGACCAGGACATCTGTGGCTGCGGCGGCTGACTGGTTCATCTTCGTCGCCGCCTCACCGGTTGGAGAAGTGCCCGGCGCCCCGGCCCTGCCGACCGCTGCTACTCCTCCTTCAGTCCTTCTTCTATTTGATTGTTTCCCTCTCCTGGTCCTGGGAGGCTAATTTTCTCCCTACTCCAGCTTATCTCAACCCTGCCGTGAGGTAAAATTCAGAAAAGTTCAGATATGATGTCCGAAATTCAGATGACTTAAACATTTTTTCGTTTTGTATTTATTACAGATTGTACAAGTATTATTTTGTGTGAAGCATGAAGAGAAAGAGTGGTCCTGTTGTTGATCTGAAAGCTTTCATGGAAAGAGCTGCTGCAAGGAAGAGAAAAACTGAAAATCAAAATGAGAATCAGGACAATATGCAGTTGGTGTTATTCCAAGGACAGAGTGACAGTGGGACAAACATGGAACCTGAACCGGATATGCCGGAGAGAGCTGCTAGCACAGAGCTGGAGATTAATGAAATTTCGAAACATGATGAATCCGGTGATGAATTTGATGACGATGGCAATTATGATATTGAGCATGATCCTGGATTGAGATCTCCTATCTCCGGATATGCTATCAATGATAGAGATTCAGTTAGAAGGGCATACATCGCATTGGTGCCATGTCGACCAAAGATGAAGAAGGAGGATTTTCCCCAACACAATTGTGGAGGTATGTGTCGCTTTCAACCAAAGTGGTTTGATGAGTTCAAGTGGCTTGAGTATAGTGTAGATAAAGATGCTGCATATTGTTTTATATGCTATCTGTTCAAAGAGGGCACTAATGCCGGTGGAGATAGTTTTTTCAATGGAGGGTTCAGAAATTGGAACATGAAAGTTAGATTCCGTAAGCATGCTGGTGAAATCAATAGTGCTCATTGTCAGGCTGAAGAGAAATATAATATGTTCATATCACCTAAAGCATCAATTAAGGAGTCCATTTCCTCAAATACCTCACAGTACAAGGCTCGCTATTTAGCTCGTTTGAGGACATCATCACTGGTTTTCAAGCCTTGAAGAGTCGGAAAGTTATCCTTTAATTTGTAAGCTCTCCTTTCAAATTGCTATTTTCTGTCATCTAGATATTTTTTATGTTGCCCGTTTTATATGTTGGATTTTTTCAAGTTATGATCTCTTCTCATGAAGCAATAGTATTACAGTCAAAATTTGCTACATATTTAGAACTATACGTTGTTCCTACAATCAGTTGTATATGCCAAACAATAGCTCGAGTGTCAAAACTTTTTTTTGACCCTTTGAAATTTTGAATACACACGCTACAAATCCTGGGCCCGCCGCTGCTCTTATTGTTTTGTGAGTGTTCTCTTTTGCTAGCACTGTGTTTAGCCTTAGTTTTCTTGTGCTTTCAACTTATAACTTTTAGTTCTTCTTTGTGGATTTATGAGACAAGCTCACTGATCTTTATTGATTATTATCTTTGTGAGTTGTTTCAAATAAGTTGTTTGGTGTTGAAAAAGAGTAGGAAGCTTCATGCTTAAGTGGTATAAAAGGGAGCTTGTTCTGACTGTGGCTTAGACTTTAGCATGACATGCTAGGTTTTGTTTTGACCTTATCCTTAGTGATTATTGCTGTAGCATGTATTGTTCCAAACAATTGGGATTGCTTAGTGTGCCTTGAAGGAATCATGTGTTGTTTTAGCATACAAAAGCATAGTATTGTGGTATTCTCATTTGATGCTTTGCTTGGGTTGACTTGGCATATGCTCACACCATGTTATGACTCTCACAAGTCACCATTAGCCTCTATGATCATTTAGTCCTTGACTTGTAGTACCACTCTTTGCTTTGATTAGTAATGATTTGTTGCTCTGCATGATTATGGCCATTATTGCTCTCTTAGTTGGTTGCTCCCAGTCTTTTGCTAGCCTCCACTTGTATGAGTAAGTTCTACTCATGCTTCCAACTCCAAAGAAACCAAGTTATTTCAAAGTGTCCACTATAAACTCCTATGCATGGTGTGTTACACCATTCCAAGTATATTCTTGTTTTCAGCTATATTCCAATTAAAACTATTTTGTTATGTGAAAACTTAGTGATTAAAGCCCACACAAACTTGATGGCACACTTTATATTCTTTGCCCCTAATAAAGTTGAACCATTGTGGCGCTATGTTGTATATGCTTGTACTTATACATTGGAATTAGCAGAACCGTGCTGCCACGGGGAACGTTTTCAACATTGCACTTGTACTTTGTACTCAGTTGATATCATGATCCTTTGTCTATGGATGTCACCGGTGTGAAATAAAGAGGGAACTTGTAAGTCAATGGAGTTTGTATCCTGTGTTAGAGAAACGCCTGGGCCGCTAGCCTAAGCCATGCCTAATCATGGTGGAAACTTGCAGCATCACCATAGTGACATCTATGAAGCATTCTTCTTATAAAAAAAGAGAGACACATTGAGAAAAAGAGGAAGA
Source organism: Avena longiglumis (assembly GCA_030063025.1). Lineage (NCBI taxonomy): Eukaryota > Viridiplantae > Streptophyta > Magnoliopsida > Poales > Poaceae > Avena > Avena longiglumis. The sequence goes on along the minus strand of CP125975.1, from coordinate 440,149,422 downwards.
GACAAAAAGGAAGCATATTCCCATGGAAAATAAGAAGATTGCTGAGATGCTCATTGTCTGCTTTCCTTGTCATTTTGGTTATGGGAAAGCTCCTGTACCATGTGCAAGGGGTACCCCGTTGGCGGTTCTCTATGATGTGCAAATACTTACAATGACAAGAAATTACAGGTGACTAAAGTTGAGTAGCATGAGGTGTGGCCCTCGTATTCAAGGGACTTGAGATTGCCAACTTATTGTTCGTCAAGCATATACTCCATCTTTGTTCACTTTAACCTTAATCACTTCAAGATTCTTATGATAGGGGGCAATGAGGGCTGAAAGCTAACAAGTACCATAATTTTTGGAAGCTCTTTTTGAAACTTGAAATCCCTGCTTCCTTTATAAAAGGTCTTTTATTTCACCACTCTTGAGTCTCCACCTTCTACCTTTAGGCACCATTAAGAGAGCATAGTTGTCATTTTGTCTCCCAAAGCTTATTGATTGATGCATATTGTGATATTACTTGCTCATGTGCTACTTGTTTCTAGTCACTCTTATGAACTTTGAAGGTGTCCTATGCATCTATTTGCTACTCTATGAGGGGCAAGCTGATTGCCACTATGCCATGTTTTCTGTATGTGAAACAAACGTTTTTCAAAGCATTTTATTCATGATCTTTGTTTGTAGCCTTTCATGTTGCATGCATATTTATTATGTCCTATTGTTAGAACTTGTGGCATCCCGCAAAACCACTACTAGAAAATCGCGTTGGATTTGTGCATGGCATCGTCATCATCATGCATTGTTTGCCAAAACTATGTTTGCAAAACCCGTCTTTGTTTTCTAAACGCCCCGTCTTTTATTCAAACGTCAAAACCGGGTCCCCGAAATATTTTGTTTTTGGCCGCTATCGGTTTGCAGACGGCCCGTTTAAATCGAATAAAATATTTATTTATTTTGGCCGGAGCAGTCGAACGGGCCAACCGACCCGAACGACCGCCCCAGATTTCTAAATCGGTCCATCTACACCAATCCTAAATCCTAGACTTACCCAGCTTTCTACCCTCTCTCCCCTCCACCTCACCCTGTCCAACCAGCCGCTGCCACCTCATCTTTTTCCTCTCCCTAGCCAACCCCAGACCGCCACATGGCACCCCCAACTCCCTCCTCTCTCCACTCAGCTCTCCCCAGACCCCACACACGCACCCCACACGCACACATGCCACGCACGCCACACTCAGCCCAGGTACCGCCTCCCCCAGCTCACACGCCACCAGCGCCCTGGGTCCCACCCTTCCCCCGGGCCCACTCCCTGTTCCTGCTCATCTCCCCCAGCCCCTTGTTCTTCCTCATACAAGGCCGCCCCCAACCGCCCGTCTCCGCACCGCCCAGCTCCTCCAAGCCCCGCTCGGCCCTCTCCCCTCTGGCAGCCACTGCGCCTGCAGCCGCAGCCGCCTCCACATCCTCGCCGCCTCCCGAGGAGCTCCTCCGTCGGCCCGCCACCGATGCAGCGGCCTCCACCCCGCCTCCGGCGTGCCCTTCGCCCCGTCCTCCTCCGTCCTCCTCGACCCGCAGCTTCCCCACCTCGACCTCGCCAGGGCCCCACCTCGCCGACCTCCTCGCCTCCCAACCTCCGCCATGGCGCCTCCGCCGCCACGCCGACCTCCACCCCGACGCTGCTCCTCCTCAAGCCAAGACCCTCATTGCCGCTTCCGCTGCCACAGCCGAGCCGCCCTCGCCTCCACTGCCCTCAAGGCTGCCAGCCAGCCGGGCCGCCTCGCCTGAAGTCGCGCCCGCCGGGCCCTGCTCCGACCACCCCCCCCTGCGCGTCCCGCCTCCACCTCAAGCTCCACCTCCGCTCGCCCCTCCCTGTGCCCGCCGGCCTGGAGCATCGCCGCCTCCGCCAGCTGCTCCCCTCCGTCCCCGCGGGCAGGTCCTCGCCTCCCTGCCTCTTCTCCGGCGCCGACGCGGGCCCGCCTCCGCCCAAGGCCGCGGCCTCCTCTCTGGCCCGTGTGGTGCCGTCGTCTTCTGCAGCCGAGGCCGCTGCCGCGCGGGCCCGTGTTGTCTGCAGCTCGAGCTCCGTAGCGTCGGCCTCAGCTCCACCTCGTCTAGCGGCCCCTCCTACAAGCCCCTTGGAGCTGACAAGATCGACATCAAGACCGTCCCTGGCGCGGAACGTCGAACCCCGCAGGTTGAACGCTCGGACGTCAATGTCGCCGGGAATCGGGGTGCCAAGCTCGTCCCATCGACAGGATCGACCCGAACCGGAACGCTGAGGCCTCCACCTCGGGTCCACAAGATCTGCCACACGGAGCCGAAGACCGCAGAACGCCAAGCTCTCCCGCAGGACCCCGAAGACCGAATCTCGTCGGGCCCGGATTCCGAAGACCGAGACCCGCGACACTCCAAGATCCCCTCACGGACGTTTCCGGACCCGACGAACGCCAAGATCGCCACCGGTTCAACAAGTGCTCCGCCCGGACGCCAATCCCTGCTCCCCTCGCCAAGATCTTCATCGGGACCCCGAATCAAGATCGCCTTCCCGGAACACCGAGTACACCAACGTGAACCCGGACACCGAGTCCGCCGAGAACCCCGATGCGACAAGTACCCCGTCCCGAACGCCATGACCGACAACGTGCCCCGAGAACCCGGATCCGCCAAGACCCTACCCCGATATCCGAGCACGACCCCGGAGGCCGAGAACGATCCCGTCGAACCCCAGATCCGAACCTCGCCGTCCCCGGACCCCGAGATCTGCTCCCCGTCGAACCCCGGACCCCGGAACCCCGAGTTCGTCGAACCCTAACAAGATCGTCGAGACCCTAATGTGTGAACCTCCCCGAAACCCTATTTCATAACATAATAACAATTTGTCGCATATTAAATTGTCATCTTGCATGCATATCTGTGGTTTGGGGGCCTTCCGCCGATTCACCTAATAATTAAATATGGGGCCCATATGCGGGCAAATTCAGTCTCATATTGGCCTCATTTAAATTTGTGTAGCGAACCGGTGCTATCTTCTGCCATGCTAAAACAACATTTAAATTGCGGGGTATCTCAACAACTTGAACCATCTAATTAACTGTCGGAACCCCGGTTCCGCTTAATTTGACCTAATTGCATCGCACTTTTGCCATGTCATGCATCATACATGCATCATGCCGTTCTTCTGCCGTTGTATTAAATATTGCATCCGGTGTTTCTTCTAGTGTTTTGCTTCTTCGCGGATAAGGCCGTTGAGTTGATGTGAGCTTTGCCCCGATCTTCGGATGAACCTTTCGACAATGTTTTCAGGAAAGCATCTCCCCCTTTCTACCTATCTTACTTTTATAGTATTTATTTCCCTCCTGTTGATCTTTTGCTATCTGTGTTGCGATGCTTTAGTTTCCGTACCTGTGTTTTCCCTTGCAGCCCTATATTGCCTTGGACACACCCTATTGCCTGTTGTTTGGTAGCTAGTTGGTCTTGCGCGTCGCCGTCGCTTGCTATATCGCGGTTGGGTGTCGTCATATGCCACAGTTGCTGATGTATTGCCGCATGTTGATGTTGGAGATGATTCTAGTTTTATTTATCGTCACTTTACTTTCTGTTTAACAACTAAAATTGAATAAGTAGAGGCATCAGTGGGTGATAGATAATATTTGGTTTCCGAACGCCCACTTGTGTCCCGTAAGACCCCGAGTACTTGATACATGTTCCTTGATTTTGCGCGCTATCCACATCCGGGAGGTATATGGGACCCCCCTGAACCAGAGCTTGATTCAGTCTTATTTCATGGGGCCACAAACTAGTTTGAGGTTTTATTTACGATCCTATACTTATGCCATGTTTACCGCTTTATTTACGATTGTGCGAGGTACTGCACACTGTACTGTTTTGGAAGCGGAGTGTTTACGCGGTGTCGACAAGCCCCGTTTGGGGTTCCCAGTCGCTCACAGCCACTGACGCAGACCTTGAGGCCGTCTCGGAGCTTGCTTACTCGTTATGGATTCTACTTAAGGTGGCCCTGAAATATTTCAATCTGTGATTGTTCATCGTGAAAGCCTCGTGGGTTTTGATTTGGTTTTTCCGAGGTTGATCGAGCGTGTGTTGCTATTGGTGCACCCGCCGGGTAAAACTTTCAAAGCCGTGTCCGGATATGGACGACTTGGAGCACGGTATCTCGATCATAGACAAGCATAACTAAAGTTTACTGCTATAAATTTGGCTTTATAATGACTAGTAAACAGCTTCACTATAATGGAATGGCTAATTAATACTGCCCACAATGGCTTGTTTGGTTGTCGCCATGCGACAAATGTATCTGACTAGTAAGTATCGCAACTACAACGAATTGGCTGAATAAAAGTACCAACAACTGCTGGGTTTCGGGTTTACATCATGCTATCTGTATCTGATTAGTAATTGCTGCAACTATAACGGAATGATTAACTAAAAGGGCCCACTGTTTACTTTATCAGGACAATTATCTATACCTGACTAGTAAATGCTGCAACGATAACCTAATAAGTAAAACTGCCAACTGTGTGAGTTCCTCGGTTGACTTCCTCGTTTGGTCTCGAGGGGGAAACATCAGGATGGGTTTGTTTGGTGTTAGCCTCAGGTTGGATCCGGATAGGTCATTCTTTCCCCTCTCTGATAACCGTCAGTTGTATCGAGACTCTATAGGTTGTTTAGTGCATGCTGCCGCTGCCGCTCAGTCCACCATACCTATGTAGGCGAGGACCGCCGAATTCTAGCCTCGCCGTGCATCGCCTCGATCGACGCTCCTTCTTTTTCCTTTGCCCTTTGTCGGCACCCCTTTGTTTAAGCAGGTTTTGAGATCGACGTCGTTAGCGTGGTTACCCTTCCCTTGGCCTGGGCAGGTTATGGACGCCATTGGTTATTCTTCGTGGCTCTTAGCCCCATTTGCATCTTGTCCGTAGCTGGACGCTCTATCGCTTTCAAGGTGATTTGGATCTTTGTATAATATACTGTATTCTTGACTCTTTGAGTCATTGTTATATGTATTCTGCTCAGGGTCCCATCGCGGACTGTTGTGTAATGTTATTACTTGCTTTCCACCATGCGAAAGTGCCTGGTGGGCACCTTTGAATCGTTTCTATGCGGGTTTGGCGAATTTTGCTTAAACTTGCATAGGTCCGATTCTGAGGGTGTTACAGAGTGGTATCAGAGCTCAGCAGTTGCGATACCCCACAAGTCCAGCCTGTAGGATAACCTAGCTAACGGCCGGAGTAGAGTGTCAAAACTATTTTGCAAAATCGGTTGGATAGTTCTGAATAGGTCTGATTTTACTCCTTACCCCTCTGCTGTTCTCCTCTTAACCCTACGTGTTTTGACTCCGCTCTCGTCTTTTCTTCGAGTCCAGGAATCCTCGTGGTTGGGTTTTCCGTCGTACCTTTAGGGTTTCGCATCCTCCTTCGATAACGGTGTTGCTACATCTGGTTTTCATGCTAGCCGAGGAATCCTTCGTCCTGTGGTACCTTCCTTGTTCTTTGTTGTGCTTTCCGGTGGTTCTGACGCGACGAAGTCTTCTACATCAGATCTGATGAGAATGTACATCCCTCTTTTGTTCCGACCCTCGCTTGCCGAGATCTTCAGTCTGAATCCGAGAGTTGGTTGCATAATTCGCCTATTCGTGTGCAGAGTAATGGTTTGGGTGCGCGATGGACTGATCACCATCCGACTACTCTTATCATTCGCTCTTGTACATCGAATCGGTGGGTTCCGCGATTTTACTCCGTCCCCGGAAGTTAGAGGTGGCTTTATTTGTTGATACCTCTTCCTTCGACCTTTTGTTTCCGGAGTGCTCTCTCGACGTTCAGGAGCAACGACCCTTTGTTGGTGGTGTCGCCGATTCCCAGATGAAGAAGGGACCCTCGTTAGTGGTGTCGCGAGGACCTACACGAAGCGAGAAGACGCGGACCGCCGACCTTCCTTCCGGTACCATGAGGCGGATCTCGAGGGCGAGATCCCTTGTTAGTGGTGTCGAATTGTGGCATCCCGCAAAACCACTACTAGAAAATCGCGTTGGATTTGTGCATGGCATCGTCATCATCATGCATTGTTTGCCAAAACTATGTTTGCAAAACCCGTCTTTGTTTTCTAAACGCCCCGTCTTTTATTCAAACGTCAAAACCGGGTCCCCGAAATATTTTGTTTTTGGCCGCTATCGGTTTGCAGACGGCCCGTTTAAATCGAATAAAATATTTATTTATTTTTGGCCGGAGCAGTCGAACGGGCCAACCGACCCGAACGACCGCCCCAGATTTCTAAATCGGTCCAACTACACCAATCCTAAATCCTAGACTTACCCAGCTTTCTACCCTCTCTCCCCTCCACCTCACCCTGTCCAACCAGCCGCTGCCACCTCATCTTTTTCCTCTCCCTAGCCAACCCTGCACGCCACATGGCACCCCAACTCCCTCCTCTCTCCACTCAGCTCTCCCAGACCCCACACACGCACACATGCCACGACGCCACACTCAGCCCCATACCGCCTCCCCAGCTCTCACGCCACCAGCCACAGGTCCCACCCCTTCCCCGGGCCCCTCTGTTCCTGCTCATCTTCCCCAGCCCCTTTCTCTTCCTCAGCCGGCCGCCCCAACCGCCCGTCTCCGCCCGCCCAGCTCCTCCAAGCCCGCTCATCCTCTCCTCTGCAGCCACCGGCGCCCAGCGGCAGCAGCCGCCCTCCACATCCTCGCCCGTCGCCTCCCGAGGCTCCCCTCCGTCGGCCCGCGTCACGACAGCTGCCTCCACCCGCCTCCTCCTCGTGCCCTTGCCCGTCCTCCTCCGTCCTCCCTCGACCCGCAGCTTCCCCACCTCGCGACCTCGGAGGCCCCCACCCTCGCGGACCTCCTCGCCTCTCCCAACCTCGGCCATGGCGCCTCTCCGTCGCCCAGCGTCGCCTCCACCCCGCCTTTGCTTCTCCCAGCTCAGTACCCGTCGCTCCTCCCGTGCCACAGCCGAGCCGCCTCTCCCGGCCTCCACCGCGTCCCAAGGCTGTCCCCAGCTCCGGCCGCCTCGCCCAGTCGCCGCCGCCCGGGCCTGCCACCACCCCTGGCGTCCGCCTCCACCTCAAGCTCCACCTCCGCTCGCTCCTCATGCCCGCCGGCTGAGCATCGCCCGCCCTCACTTGCTGCTCCCCTCCGTCCCCAGGCAGGTCTCGCCTCCCTGCCTCTTCTCCGGGCGCCGGCCGCCTCCGCCCAGGCGTCCTCCTCTCAGCCCGTGTGGTGCCGCCGTCTTCTGCCGAGGCCGCTGCCGCTGGCGTGTTGTGCAGCTCGAGCCGTGGCGTCGGCCTCGGCTCCACCTCGTCTAGCGGCCCCTCCTACAAGCCCCTTGGGCGACAAGATCGACATCAAGACCGTCCTCTGGCGGGCGTCGAACCCGCAGGTTGAACGCCGGACGTCAATGTCGCCGGAATCGGTGCCAAGCTCGTCCCATCGGCGGGATCGACCGAAGAGCTGAGGCCTCCACCTCGGGTCCACAAGATCGCCACGGGCGAGACCGCGAGCCAAGCTCTCCGCGGGACCCGGCCGAATCTCGTCGGGCCCGGATTCCGAAGACCGAGACCCGCGACACTCCAAGATCCCCTCACGGACGTTTCCGGACCCGACGAACGCCAAGATCGCCACCGGTTCAACAAGTGCTCCGCCCGGACGCCAATCCCTGCACCCCTCGCCAAGATCTTCATCGGGACCCCGAATCAAGATCGCCTTCCCGGAACACCGAGTACACCAACGTGAACCCGGACACCGAGTCCGCCGAGAACCCCGATGCGACAAGTACCCCGTCCCGAACGCCATGACCGACAACGTGCCCCGAGAACCCGGATCCGCCAAGACCCTACCCCGATATCCGAGCACGACCCCGGAGGCCGAGAACGATCCCGTCGAACCCCAGATCCGAACCTCGCCGTCCCCGGACCCCGAGATCTGCTCCCCGTCGAACCCCGGACCCCGGAACCCCGAGTTCGTCGAACCCTAACAAGATCGTCGAGAACATCCTGTGTGAACCTCCCCGAAACCCTATTTCATAACATAATAACAATTTGTCGCATATTAAATTGTCATCTTGCATGCATATCTGTGGTTTGGGGGCCTTCCGCCGATTCACCTAATAATTAAATATGGGGCCCATATGCGGGCAAATTCAGTCTCATATTGGCCTCATTTAAATTTGTGTAGCGAACCGGTGCTATCTTCTGCCATGCTAAAACAACATTTAAATTGCGGGGTATCTCAACAACTTGAACCATCTAATTAACTGTCGGAACCCCGGTTCCGCTTAATTTGACCTAATTGCATCGCACTTTTGCCATGTCATGCATCATACATGCATCATGCCGTTCTTCTGCCGTTGTATTAAATATTGCATCCGGTGTTTCTTCTAGTGTTTTGCTTCTTCGCGGATAAGGCCGTTGAGTTGATGTGAGCTTCGCCCCGATCTTCGGATGAACCTTTCGACAATGTTTTCAGGCGAGCATCTCCCCCTTTCTACCTATCTTACTTTTATAGTATTTATTTCCCTCCTGTTGATCTTTTGCTATGTGTGTTGCGATGCTTTAGTTTCCGTACCTGTGTTTTCCCTTGCAGCCCTATATTGCCTTGGACACACCCTATTGCCTGTTGTTTGGTAGCTAGTTGGTCTTGCGCGTCGCCGTCGCTTGCTATATCGCGGTTGGGTGTCGTCATATGCCACAGTTGCTGATGTATTGCCGCATGTTGATGTTGGAGATGATTCTAGTTTTATTTATCGTCACTTTACTTTCTGTTTAACAACTAAAATTGAATAAGTAGAGGCATCGGTGGGTGATAGATAATATTTGGTTTCCGAACGCCCACTTGTGTCCCGTAAGACCCCGAGTACTTGATACCTGTTCCTTGATTTTGCGCGCTATCCACATCCGGGAGGTATATGGGACCCCCCTGAACCAGAGATTGATTCAGTCTTATTTCATGGGGCCACAAACTAGTTTGAGGTTTTATTTACGATCCTGTACTTATGCCATGTTTACCGCTTTATTTATGATTGTGCGAGGTACTGCACACTGTACTGTTTTGGAAGCGGAGTGTTTACGCGGTGTCGACAAGCCCCGTTTGGGGTTCCCAGTCGCTCACAGCCACTGACGCAGACCTTGAGGCCGTCTCGGAGCTTGCTTACTCCGTTGCGGATTCTACTTAAGGGGTGGCCCCCTGAAATATTTCTGAATCCTGTGATTGTTCAGTCGTGAAAGCCTCGTTGGGTTTTGATTTGGTTTTTCCGAGGTTGATCGAGCGTGTGTTGCTATTGGTGCACCCCGGCCGGGTAAAACTTTCTGAAAGCCGTGTCCGCGGATATGGACGACTTGGAGCACAGTATCTCGATCATAGACAAGCATAACTAAAGTTTACTGCTATAAATTTGACTTTATAATGACTAGTAAACAGCTTCACTATAATGGAATGGCTAATTAATACTGCCCACAATTGCTTGTTTGGTTGTCGCTTGCGACAAATGTATCTGACTAGTAAGTATCGCAACTACAACGAATTGGCTGAATAAAAGTACCAACAACTGCTGGGTTTCGGGTTTACATCATGCTATCTGTATCTGATTAGTAATTGCTGCAACTATAACGGAATGATTAACTAAAAGGGCCCACTGTTTACTTTATCAGGACAATTATCTATACCTGACTAGTAAATGCTGCAACGATAACCTAATAAGTAAAACTGCCAACTGTGTGAGTTCCTCGGTTGACTTCCTCGTTTGGTCTCGAGGGGGAAACATCAGGATGGGTTTGTTTGGTGTTAGCCTCAGGTTGGATCCGGATAGGTCATTCTTTCCCCTCTCTGATAACCGTCAGTTGTATCGAGACTCTATAGGTTGTTTAGTGCATCTTCCGCCGCCGATCCACCATACCTATGTAGGCGAGGACCGCCGAATTCTAGCCTCGCTGTAATCGCCTCGATCTTGACGCTCCTTCTTTTTCCTTTGCCCTTTGTCGGCACCCCTTTTGTTTAAGCTGGTTTTGAGATCAAACGGCGTTAGCAGGGTTACCCTTCCGGCTTGGCCTGGGCAGGGTTATGGACGCCATTGGTTATTCTTCAGGGCTCTTAGCCCCATTTGCATCTTGTCCGTAGCTGGACGCTCTATCGTTTTCAAGGTGATTTGGATCTTTGTATAATATACCTGTATTCTTGACTCTTTGAGTCGCTGTTATATGTATCTGCTCTGTGGGTCCCATCGCGGACTGTTGTGTAATGTTATTACTTCGTTTTCCACCCGCACGAAAGTGCCTGGTGGGCACCTTTGAATCGTTTCTATGTGGGTTTGGCGAATTTTGCTTAAACTTGCATAGGTCCGATTCTGAGGGTGTTACAGAACTCCATCTTGCATGCACATGTTTAGAGTTCTTTGATCCCAGCTTTCAATGCTTTCAAATGGTTTGATCTTGGTTTTGATGGTGCATGTCACCTCAAAAATTATTCTTTTTATCACTTACCTACTCGAGGACGAGCAGGAGTTAAGCTCGGGGATGCTTGATATGTCGGAAACATATCTATAATTTTTTATGCTCCATGCTTGTTTTGTATCTACTTTTCTTTGCCTTGTCTACACTTTGAGGTGTTTTTATATCTTTTCTGGAACTAACCTATTAACAAGTTGCCACAGTGCCAGTTGCCTGTTTTCTTTTGTTTTTGGTTCCAGAAAGGCATAAAAACAATATTCTCAGAATTGGACGGGACAAAATCCAAAGTTATTATTTTTCCCGGAGCAACACGGAACCACGAAGCAGAGCCGGAGGGGGGCCACAGGGTGGACAAATCCCCCTAGGCGCGGGCAAGCCCTAGAGGCGCCTGGAGGGGTTGTGGGACCCCTGGACCCCCACCGACCTTGATTCCTGCGCCTATAAGAAGCCTTCGATGGGAAAACCCTAAAGAATCCAGAAGAAATCCACGAAAACTTCCTTAGCGCCGCCGCCACCGAAAGGGAGATTCGGGGGATAGAAAGTCTCTGTTCCGGCACCCTGCCAGGATGGGGAAGTGCCCCCGGAGCCATCTCCATCGATCTCCACCACCATCTCCATCACCCTTACTGATTCCCATGATGAGGAGGGAGTAGTTCTTCCTCGAGGCTAAGGGCTCTACCGGTAGCTATGTGTTCATCTCTCTCTATGCATGATCTTGTGGTCATGAGCTTTGTAATCAAGTAGATCTACCTTGCTACTCAAGTGCTTCATTAGATCTCTGCTCTCCCCATGTGTGTGAAAGTGACAGCGTGCACGCCATGGTGGCACTTAGGCTTGAGTCTACATAAATACTCTTTGTCCTTTAATAGATCTATGCTTTTCCCCACGTGTGTGAAAGTGACAGCATGCATATCGTGTGTGGCACTTTGGCTAGATTAAATATTTGCTATGAGTTATATTTGGAGTTGGATGTCTTTATGAAATTGTGGTGTTTCTTGGAACCATCTAGCGCTCAAGGTGACAGTGTGGGGTTATCTAGATTGGGGAAGGACCTACCGTGGATTAGAGTGTCCAACCGGAGAGTAGTATCATGAAGAGAGGATATTTATATGAGAGAGTGTTCACTAGTGAAAGTATGATCCCTAGGCCTTGTTTCTAAACATTGAAACACTGGTTGCTACTATATTTGTTGCATGTTGCTTGCTTCCTTCAGTTTGCCTTTAGTCTGTTCCTTCACGCCATCAGCTCATTTCTGGCACCATTACCCCACGTCAACAGCAAGTCAGAAGCTATTTTCTAGCACCGTTACCACTTGTATTTCATTATCTCTTCGCCGAACTAGTGCACCTATATTGGGTGTGTTGGGGACACAAGAGACTTCTTGTATCTTGATTGCAGGATTGCTTGAGAGGGAATACCTTTGACCACTTCCTCCCTGAGTTCGATAAACCTTGGGTAATACACTTAAGGGAAACTTGCTACTGTTCTACAAACCTCTGCACTTGGAGGCCCAACAACTGTCTACAAGAATAGAAGTGCGTAGACATCACGGTGTCTTTCGGAACACGACATAGAAATCAGATCAATGGAGACCAACATCCGATAGATCTTCTTCTTGGCTTGGGAGGGATCTAGGACCACCTCCTTTATTGAAACCGAGCCAGCAGCCCCACGCCACCCGCCGGAAACTAGCAGGATCCGCCGCACAACGGCAAGACCACCCGGCCAACCACTCCGACTAAGAAGGAGGTCACCACCACCAAGACGGGGGAAGATTCCCCAAGTGCCCTAGTGTCGCGAACAAGGCCGGGTAACCTAGGCGCTAGCGTCGAGGGCGACAAACAGGATAGATCATGGCCTTACTAGGCCTGAATCCTCGCCGCCACTTGCTGCCATATGGGATGAGGATCACCGGCCTCCGCCCGCCATAACACCACCGTCAAACCAGCCGGAGCAAATGTTGCTGCCTTTCTGTAGGGGTTCCGGGTTAAAATAAAAAAATTACTAACGGATTGCCCCGATGTCCAAAATCTATCTACGAGTAATGCAGTAATGGCCGAGAGGTTTCGTATACATACCATTGTAGTCCGAAAGCAGTTAACGTTCCGAGGGTAACGTGGTTGTAGTAGCCGTGCTCGTAGCCGACCTCAAGGTCATGAAGCTCCTCGCAGGTCACCCCTTGCTCCATCACCATGCAGCAGTCCGGCTAACGACATCCAAAGTGCAGCAAGTGTTGCACCTCGTGGCTTCGTACGCATATGGTGTATGAAGAGAACCTCCGTATCCCCAATCACGCTGGGAGTGCGGAAGTAGATCTCCGTCTATAGAATCCTTGCAGCGCAACGGCGTGTTGTGGATGTGTCGTCTCTTGCGCGAACAGCCCTGGGTTGTGCCAACGCATGGAGACAACTAGAGGGAGAGATATTGGAAAGGAGGAGGAGTTCCCAACTCATTGGATCTATTGATTGATGTGTTCCTCCAAGGGGATAAGGGGGCCTATTTATATAGGGGGAGGGGCAGCCTTTCCCATCCCCCAAGCCATCTAGGCGGCAGCCCAAGGGGGGAAGGGGCGGCGGCCAAAGGGGGCATCCCTAGGGTGCGCCAAACCCTAACCCTAGACGCCGGTCGGGGAGGGGGTAGCCCTTGGAGACAAACCCTAGGCGCCAGGCCCTTCTCCCTTCTGGTTTCCCTCATGGGCCCTTTTTCCCTTGGGAAGTTGGCCCATTAGTGAAATAACACTTCAAATTAGATTTTAATATTATATTTAATATTAATTACATTAATTAATATGGAAATACATATTACCAAATATGATTCGACCCGAAACACCTGTTGGTTCCCTTTCTATATCCTCCGAATAGCTTCGGAACATCCGGGAACAATTTCGGTCCTCTCACCGGACCTTTTCTATTTTACTTTGTTTATCCGAACAACTTCGGATCTTTCTCCTCAGAACAATTCTAACTTTCTCTTTCTCTACTATGGTTTCAAATTACGGAAAACCTCAATCTCGTCGCACCCATAAGTGGATCCCCTCACGGCTCGGGAACTCTACAGACATGACCTAGACTCTCCTGCGTCAATGATCAACATCGCGACCGTGATGCCTATAATGATCCCTATGCATTCCAGATTAACGATGTCGTTTGAATAGTAAACATCAAGTCCATTTCCTTTTGTTTCTTCAATACTACTTATCCAATATCCGATCGTTAAGGTATCTCCATACCTTGTTCAATCTCGTTACCGACAAGTATTCTTTACTTGTTACCGGGATATTACATCCCTGTGACCTAGTCACACGTTGCACCATGTATGGATGTAATCTCACCAAGTCGGCCTGACTGTATCTTACCCGTCACTAGGTGAACAAATTTCTTCTCATGATGTAATATCTTCAATGTGTTCCTCTGGATACCCAACGACACCGTTATGATCACCATTCACTGAGTGACGTTAAGTGCCATCAAAGTAACCTCGGGAGACAGTGATTTGATATGGTCTCATGGTCTAAGGAGAAGGAGACTTCGTTTCTGACTATTGCAACGACAAACTTTGTGACTTGATCGTGTCGCAATCTTTGAGGAATGTCCATCATATCATTCACCAATGATATGACCTCGTTTTCAACCAGCGTTATCACTTCATGATCAGGAAACCTTGATCATCATGTTACCCAACGAGCTAGTAATAGAGGATACTAGGGACTTATGTTTCTTATCACACATGTATAAATGATTCCACTTGAGACAGTTATAGCACAATATGAAACTATTACGAACTTATTGGGATATGACAATAATAAAACCTTTATTATTTTCCTCTAGGGCATATTCCCTTCACTTTCCCTGCCGGATCACGAACAGGGACATCGTCGCTGCCGCCACGCCACCAGGTCTTTGCCTAGAAAAAATGTGGGCGGCGGTGGCGGTGGGAGGAAAGATCACGGGAGGGAAGATTAGGACGGGGAGGGGGTCGCCCGGCGTGGCGCGGCATCTCTGTGCATGTGCGATAGTGGTTAGGGTGCCTCTACTTATTGATGACTATGTAGATCAGAAGGAGGGAGAAGAACCCATATATTGTGTGTTTTAAATGCAAGTATGTTCAAAAGGCAGAAAAATATGGGAAAAGGGGACTTTACGGAGTACAAATACTCGGAAAAGCATATATATGCCGATGTGTTCGAAATCTGGTAAAACCTGGGGAGTGGATGGACCAAATGGTTAGTTTACTGAGTCCCTTTGCCAAGTATTCTAAAGATACATTCGGGAGAGAGGAATAATCTTTGTTGTGTGTTTTTGAGAAACACTCAGGCCAAAGGGGTCATCTCACTACAGGATTCAGAGGCTAGGCCGATGGCAAAGTCCATCGGCGTACCCACGATTACCATCGGCCTACCCGTACGTCGGTCTTCTTTTGCAAATCATTAATGTCTCCCTAATTTTGATATTCCCTCCATTATCTAATAATGGGTTGAAGTATTTGTTTTGGCGTGTGAGACTTTGTTTCTATTATTTACAATGACGGTCATTGAGTCAATTTAACCTTCTCTTTTGTTATGTAAACTCTAGAAACACACTTAGAGAAGTCGAACTTCTTTAGCCAAAATATACTTTTATATTTATGTAGATCCAGTGCATAACATGCAACTATGTGCCTTAATTTGCTTCTTGCAATTCAAGAACAACCTTTAACTCTGGTTTAGTGATTAACTCCGGAATCACTTCAAGACATGTTCTTTCAACTAGATCCTTTTTGGGTCAAATTACGTCGAGTATACAATATGGTTATATGGCAGAACCTATGACTGAGACATAGGAGATGTCAATGCATCTATTTATTTATTTTAACCATAGTTGTAACACTAATGCTAACTCAATGCTTCATACAAGTAAGAACCACCTTCTTATCTTGTTCCATTCTGAACTCCTTCAGAATCTTACCTAGGACATTTTGAACATCTTTAGAATCAAGTCCAGAAAGCATTCGACAATAATGTTTATTAAACTTCCCAATCTATCTCGATAGATTTCATTGTTTAAAAACTTATTTAACTTCATCCATATTTACTAACTTAAATATTATTAATACCAATCACATCATTCCAATATGTCATCCACATATTTCAGAATGATAACACACTCCCACTCAAATATGTCATCCATATATGAGATCCAGGGACTAGCTCCCACTCAAAATGGCATCCGTATATGAGATCCAGGGATTTCACTTAGCTCCCACTCAAAAATGTTTATTACATATTGAGTCTTAGCCAAGCCATAAAGCTTCCACTAAAAATATGTCTCTTACATATTAAGGTCAAGCCAAGCCAATATGCTCCCACTCAAATGAAAATCCTCTCAATAATCTTGGACTTTCCAAAATTCTTTGATCACCATCAAAATGAGAATTCCAGCTGCGAGTTCCCAATATCCATATATTGATAGTGGAAATCCAATAGACTCAAGCATCACTACATTTGTAGTAAACTCCTCGAATTTTTCCAAACATGCTTTGCAACAAATAAAGCTTCATGCCTTTCGATTAAGTTTCATTCATTTCTTATGACTTTGCAGTCATTTCAGAAATATCAAGTAAACATATTTACTTAATAAGATCAAGTAACATATTACTTTTCAATATTAAATGTAACCTAATATAGGGTTATATGACTCCTAGTAATTTTTCGCATTTAGGTCCATCACCCTTCTTCGTATTTCGTAGGTATGTCTTGTTTAAAAACATGAGAAGTGAATCAACATAATTCCGCTAACTTGCAGAATATATTGTTGAATCCTACTTTATTTAGTAAAAGTATTAGCTGAAACTTTATGATCATTATAATTAGTTTCTCCTCTATTTGTAGAGTTCGGTTTCACGAGACAAATTTCGCCGCGCCACTCAACAATCAGGAGGTAAGGTCAAATACCTTGTTTTGAACTTTTACTTTCTTCCACCTGTATCTTCATCAAGACACATAAACCTAGGACAACATCAGGTTTGCCCTTTGTGGAACATGTATTCATAGTTGCCTAAGAATACGCTACAAAGACTTGTTTATTCTCCATTATTTCGAATCATCGAAATCTCCAGAAACTCGAACATGCCATAACTCTTATGGTGTTGTTTCCACGAATCTTTAGATGTTGCTTTTATTTCAAACGAGTGTTTGCTTATTTCTATCTTTAACTATAAATGAAAACAACAACCCTAATAAGAGATAATATTAGAAGACATGTATCCAATACAAAATGATTATGATATTTAGACATATCAACACCTTAAATTTGTCCAATTATCATAATTTGCGAAACATCTTTCACAAGTCCTTTTATGCCAAAACTTAACTTAAATACTTCAGTCATATCGATCAAATTGAAAGAGACTTTGTATTCTTATTAATTCCATATCCCACTTTGTTTTGAACTCATTTGAAAAATTCAAATTATTTCAAAACTTTATGTTTCATAAGTAAATACACATATTCACTTAATACAAATTATCTCTAAACGATAACTATAACCCTTATTTGAATCCAATCCTTGGGGGTTTAGGATTATCAAGTTAACGGGAAACTTATACTTCCCAAACTCTATGACTAGATCATGACATCCTGAATTCACTATCATTTCTCCGCCAGGAGAACTTACTTTTATAGGACACCCAATAGTTTCTACCGGTAGTTCATTTCTTTCAACAAATGATCTTGATGTGAATGAATGAGATGCACCAGTATCAAAGAGTACAAATGCTGGAACAGAATTGAGTTTGAACTTACCAGCAACAGCATCTGGCTCTTCATAGATTTCCTCCACATTGATGTGGTTCACTTGTCCCTTCTGAAAAGGTTAGGCTTGTTGGGTCCTTCAACTTTCTTTTCTGGGCATTCATTTGCATAATGCCTCATCTTCTTGCACTTGAAACACTCAACCTGACTAATATCCTTCTTGACAAGTTGGCTTCCACTGCCACTTCCACTACCACTGTGGTGGCTCTTATATCCACCCTTGTGGTTCTTGTACTTGTCATTGTCATGACTACGGTGATGCTTGTTGTCATGATGACGGTTGTGGTTGTGGTGCTTGTTGAATTTCCCATGCTTGTGGGATCCTGAGCTTCCACTATCATCATAATGGGAACGTTTGTGAGACGATCCCGAGCTGTGCTTGTCCGAGTGCTTTCTCTTTCTACTCTCAACTTGTTTCATTTTGTTCTCCAAAATAGCACCCTTATCACAAAGAGACTGGTATGTGGGAACATAGGCCACTGATAGCTACAAGTTCAGTTCATCATTCATCCCTTCAAGGAACTTTTCCTTCCTCTTGGCATCGGTGTCAACTTCGTCCGGTGCATAACGCGCCAGATTGTTGAACTCCTCAATATATTCAGCCACGCTGCGGTGGCGCTGCTTCAGATTATGGAACTCTTTCTTCTTCAAGCTCATCACTCCGTATGAGATGTGAGCAGTACGAAAGCCATATTCAAAGATAGCCCATGTCACATCTGCAATGGGAGTGGTGATCTAGAAGTTATCGCACCAAGTGGCTGCTGGTCCTTCCAACAAGTGAGCTGCAAATCTGACTTTCTCTTCATCAGTATAGCCAACTATTACCAAGTCCTTGTTTATAGAGCGTAGCCAATCATTGGCCACCATAGGATCAGTTGTTCCTGAGAACTTTGCGGGCCTCAATCTCAAGAACCTGGTAAGCATGTCAAAACCCGGTGGGTTGTTGTTGTTGTTATTATTGTTGTTATTGTTGTTGTTGTTGTTCTAGTTCTGGATTAACGTAGTCATCATCTGCATCAGCTGAGTCTAAGCTGTCATCATTTGCTACATCTCAGGGGTGAGGTTGTTGGGGTTGGGATTGGCACGACGGGGAGGCATCTGTGGTTTGTTCAATAGAGATAAGAATGAGATACCCATAGATGATATCATGCACAATACATCACATAAACAATCACCAAGCATGCATCAAAATAATAGTTCAACAACATAAACGACAAGTTTGCAAAGTAAAACACACCAATAGCAAGCCATCCACATGTTGGATGGTCATTGTGACTCAAATAAAGCATGATAAATAAATGATAAATGAGTAGTCAACACTACTCCTCGGCATCAACCTCCTCCTCAACAAATGTAAGACCTGCATTCTCCATAGCGGTCTTGTATTCCTCGACATTGGTGGTCAAGGTCTCTACTTTGGCTTTGAGAGCCCTCTTCTGAGAACGAAGCCTCTCAATCACAGTCTGCTGATGCTCGAGCTCGAAGTCCTTGGCCTCCAGTTCTGCAGTCATGCCTCGAATCCTCTTGTTCCTATCTTGGACTCGCTTCTCTTGACTCTTGAACTTTCTGTCCTGACTCTCGAACTTTGCCTCCATCTCCTTGACTATCTCATCTTGCTCCGCGAAGAGCTTGACCTTATCACGAAGTTGCACCTGGAGTTCGTCATTGCTGAGCATGACGTTGGTCCTATCAGTGTCCACGTGCCTAAGAAGAACCTCTAAGTCCTGGAGGTATAGACGAATCGGCTCTGCTGTCTCCCTCGAAGTGTCCTCGAAGTCGATGGCCTCTCCATCCTCATCACGTCTACCGAAGTCGTAGAAGTGAGTACCTCTAACCTGTCGAGAGTGTCTCCCTAACAGACGTCCAATCAAGTCCTGCATGACTACCTCTAGGCCTCTCTCCTTGTCATCGTGCATGAGCTTAAAGATGATAGCCTCTGTGGTAGGCTCAGTCTGGCGTCCGGGCTGATTGACCTTGAAACCCCAGAGGTCTTTCCTCTCAAACTTGGTGAGGGGAAGCACCATGATGGTAGGAAGAGGGAGATTGAGCAAAGTAGTGAGCTCAATAATACGAGGGCCAAAACGAGTTCCTAGGAACTCTTCAACAGTGCTGAGGGTGACATTAGGCATCTATTTATAAGATAGAAAAATTTAGAAACAACACAATTTAATACAAGTCACAATACAAGACATCACATGCATAACTTTGGAACTCAAAACACACAAGTCATGGCATACATGAAACCATTACAAAGCATCCAAGGTTCAACTTATTTAAGAAACATTTGGAAAATAAGGTGATAAGTGGTGGTCCAACTAACGAAGTACGTTACAATCCCAACTCACTAGATATGTTGGCTAACACAATATTTCTAGAAGCAATCAGTCTATCTTGAGCACATGACTCCATTACTAAGTCTATAATGTCTCCTCTTAAGGTTTGGTTGGTATCCTCCAACTCTTGGGTATGTTTCTTCTCTTCCTTTAGGTCATTTTGGATGTTGAGCATTCTGCACTTGACTCTATCACCAAGTTCTTTGACGGTCTTCCAAGCTGCATCCCTTGCTGGATCAAAGAATGTAGTGTGCACCACTGAATTGGTGAACATGCAGAATCATGATTATTTGTGGTTGTCTTCCTTGTTTTTATACAAGTGAAGTTGCACCCACCAGTACTCAACTCCTTCATCCATTACAGGAAAACCTTTGTACACAGCTGCACCATGTAGTCCCATTGCAACCATGAGGTCCTTGAGAGCCTTGGGGAATTCTGTCTCATTCCAAAGTCATGGTCATGAGTGGTCCTTTCCCTACGGCTTCATTGATGGAGTTCATATACAAATAGAGATGAGAAAGAAGATTAGAAAAGTTTACGAGAAGAATAGACAAGTGTGGAATTTGTTGAAAAACTTTCCTTAGTGGTTTCCAATCCTAGGGTCATAATCCTACAGGCAACACAGTGCTCTGATACCATCTGTAAGATCCCTCATTTATAAAGGAAAAGGATCCCTGTGATTGCAATGCTAGTCCCTGGATCAATGCTAGCATCCACAGTTTAAGATGAAGTACACAGAAACAAAGGTCATTATTACAGTCATTCCAGAGACAACATAGTCTTTACAACTCCATGGCCACAGGCCTAATACAAGAGTTCAAATAAGTAAATAGATAAAAGTCTTCATCTTCATGTGCCACGGGGAAACATGTTGAGTGTATACTCATGACTCCTAATCCTCATCAGAGTAACCTGCAACATCACAAGTTACAGCCACAGTGGGTCAATACATTGGAATAGTATTGGCAAGTGATACCTTAGTATATTATTGGTGGATTACATACTATATGCAATTTGGCTAAGTGTAGCTTAGGCTTGCTTTTCTCAAAATAGGTTTTGCCTATTAGTTGAAATCACTAAGTTTTTCTTTGTCAAAACTTTTCCCAAGGAACCACCAATAGACATTGGGGTCCTTCACCCTTGTTCACCCACAAGTTTTACTTAGAAATTGGGATGAGGATATTCTTGATAGCTTCCATGTCTTGATGCTCAAGTTGTCCTTTTCCAGGGACATGGCTAAGTACTTAGATTCTTCCATCTGCAGAGGTTGTGCACTTTCCCCACAAGACTTGATTTTCACCAAGACATGACCTTTCAGAAGCCTTCCCTTAGACCAAATGGATGCGTTCCAACCTATCATCCCACTACCACCAACTGTCTAAATGGTTAATTTCTTGCAACCTATGTGATCCAGGCAGAGCCCATATTACCAAGTGGCTGCACTAGAAGCTTCTTAACATTTGGCCTCTCAAATCCCTTTGTTCCTGGGTGGCTTTCCACAAGTGTGATACACAAGGTAAACCATATAAATGGGCCTTGTGTAACTACTCAACATAAACCATTCCTTCCATTCCACCCAGGTGTTTCATTCACTTAGTTGTTTTATTAAGTAAAACACAAGTCCAAAGACTTAGAAATATTTTTATCATAGAATGAATATATCACCACCCTTGGTTGCTACTAGCTAGGCTAAGCATGGCATAGATAAGCATGTTAACTTAGAAAATTTCTAGGAATTCTACAACTACTAGGATTTCCCAAGCATAGCATATAAGCAAAATATAACATGCAAGACTTAGCAAAATATTTCTAATGCATTGTAGAAAAACATAGGGATAAAATATCATGAAGCACCACTTGCCTTGGTAGTTTGGAGAGTAGCTACACTCCTCACAATCACAATCACTATTGGCACCAAAATCTACACATAAAATCATAGCCACAAATCACATACCAAATAAATACAAGCAAAAATATATGGATGCATGCAATATGATATGTGATGATTTTCTAAACTCAATAAGACAAGTGCACAGTACTGGTTCATAAACAAGTTCAAAACTTGCCAAACAACATTTCTTTAAACACTAAAACATTTCTCAAATAATTTATATACACAAAATAGGCCTACACATGTTTCTGTAAATAAAACCATTTTAACAGAAACAAAACATTAAACACATTGCATATTTGGAAAGGGCTTGCTCTCCTGATTCCATTGATATAAAATTTGTCAAATTTGAACATGGGAATCAAAAGTTATGGCTAAAACAAAATCAAACAACTAATAGATTCAAATTCTGATTTTAAATCTAATTCCTAGCCACGCGTCACGTTCTGATTGGTGCATACCGGTTCGCTCAGGATCACGCACACAAGCCGTTAGATCTAACTTAATCTGCATGGCCCAGATCTACGCGCACCCCTTCGTTTAAGTGTTCTGTCTAGCCCGTCAGATCTGGATCCAACGGTTCGCGAGCAAGCAACCAATCTTTGGCGGCGGCGGCTCTGTCTACGGCGGCGCGGTGGCTACAGGGGGTTCCAGGGTTGTCGGAGGTGCTTACTAGACTCGCGACGGTGTACTAAAGCTCAACGTGGCGACGGCTTGACAAGGGGCGCACGGACACGGTGGCGCGGGCTCGTCGGAGTTGCTGACAGCGTCGGGCGTTCGGTGACGAAGACGTTGGCAACGCTCCTAGTCACCCTAGCACGAATCAATGGTATCAGGGGGTGCGCAAGGCTACGGAGAACACACTCGTGTGAATCAGAAGCGAAGGGGAACACGAGGCTCACCGAATTTAATCGCCGGAGTTGAAGACGTCGTCGGGACCTTGCTGTGCTTGACGGAGTCGACGACCTGGGGCAGTATAGGATGAACCAATGGTGTCAGAATGTGCGCAAGGAAGTTGCGAGGCTGTCTGCATGAACTAGAGGGAAGGCGACGGGCTCACCGGGATTGGTCGCCGGAGTGAGCTCTGTCTGCGGCGGTGCAAGAGCGATTGCGGGCAGCCTGGGGGCGCTCTGTGCTCGGGGTCTGGGGGAAAATGGAGAGGGGGCAGAGGGGGTTTAAGTAGGCAAGACGGGGGCGTGAATCACTCCTGCAATCAACGGGAATTGACAACGCGATATTAAACAGGAAACACTCGCTTGATTTGGGGGAAGAACGCGTCGCCGGGGTGGAGACGATGACGCCGTGTGGGCCATGGCTGTCAGCGAGTGAACGAGAGAGAAGGTGGGGCCCTTGCGTCAGCGACTCGGTGGGTGCAGGTGTGAGTAAAGAAAACGCTTCGCGGGGGGGTTGCTGGGCTAGTTGGGCCAGATTCGACTGTTTGCTTATTTTTTTCTCTCTTTTAACTCTTTCTTTTTCTGTTTGATTTTCTAAACTGATTTCAAAACTCCAATTCAAATATGTTTGATTTCAAATCTTCTCCAGATTTTTGTACAGTGAATCTTGCACTCAAATAAGTGTCAAACCTATCTGTTTACAAAAACCATTTTGGGTTATTTGAAAATTAGAATTAAAACCAAGCCATTATGTGATATAATAATAGGCATAAACTTGGTTTTATCTCAAACTTTGTTTGGAAACTTTATTCAAACTTTTGTAACCACTTATATTTGAATTCAAAACCCTACTGAATGATTATTTGCATCTCACTCAATAGCAAGTAGCCCAAAGGCTAGAGTGTTCATACATAAAATAATGAGCCATATATGCTCTTGTTTTTTAAATGATTTTGTAATGAAACCCTAAATGATCATGAATGAATGGATGATATGCATGAGTTTGAAACATGATTTTTTGGGATGTTACAGTCATTAAGAAATATTGATTAAACCTCTTTATTTAATAATATCAAGTAACACATTACTTTTCAATCTTGAATGTAACTTAATACAGGATTTTCATGACTCCTAGTCATTTCTTGCATTTAGTTCCATGATGTCTACGCACGCTTCTATTCTTGTAGACAGTGTTGGGCCTCCAAGTGTAGAGGTTTGTAGAACAGCGACAAGTTTCCCTTAAGTGGATCACCCAAGGTTTATCGAACTCGCTGAGGAAGAGGTCAAAGGTATTCCTCTCAAGCAACCCTACAATCAACATACAAGAAGTCTCTTGTGTCCCAAACACACCCAATACACTTGTCAGGTGTATAGGTGCACTAGTTTGGCAAAGAGATAGTGAAATACAAGTAATATGGATAATTATAAGTGGTAATTGAAATCTGAAATAAAAATGGCAGCAAGCAAACATGTAACAGGACTGATTGTAAACGGTGTTTCAATGCTTAGAAATAAGGCCTAGGGATCATACTTTTACTAGTGGACACTCTCAATAAACATATAATATCTTCTCTTCACTATGCTACCCTGAACTACTCTCCGGTTGGATAACAAACACTAATTCACTGTCTAGGGCTATAATAGTCACTCCTTAAAGTTCGCATTCCCCATTTAGGTAACCCCACACTGTCATCTTGAGCGCTAGATGGTTCCAGACAAACACCACAATTTCATAGAGACATCCAACTCAAATTATAACTCATGATAAGTATTTCTATAATCTTTAGCCTAAGAGACACACACAGTGCGCACACTGTCACCTTCACACATGTGGGACAAGGTGTCTCCGGAGATTACATCAATAAAAGCACTTGAGTAGCATAATAGATCTACTTATTCAACTATATTACAAAGCGCATGATCACAATAATATCACGCATAGAGAGAGAGAGATGAACACATAGCTACTGGTAGAGCCCTTAGCCTCGAGGGATAACTACTCCCTCCTCATCATGGGAGTCAACAACGGCGATGGAGATGGCGGTGGAGTCGATGGAGATGGCTCCAAGGGCAATTTCCCATCTCGGTAGGGTGCCGGAGCAGAGACTTTTGTCCCTTGAATCTCGTCTTCGGTGGCGGCGGCGTTGCGGAACTTTTCGTGGAATTCTGATCTGATACTTAGGGTTTCTGCCTCGGGGGCTTATATAGGCGAAGGGGCAAGGTCGGTGGACGCCCAAGGGGCCCACACCATGCCCAGGCATGGCCTAGGGTGGGCCCGCACCTAGACATGGTGTGGCCACCTCGTGGCTCCGCTTCGTCTCTCCTTCGGGAAAAATAGGAACTTCTGCTTTTGTTTCGTTCAATTCCGAGAATATTTCTTTACTAGTTTTTCTAAAACCAAAAACAGCAGAAAACAGGAACTGGCACTGTGGCATATTGTTAATAGGTTAGTTCCAGAAAATGTATAAAAATGCCTCAGAGTGTAAACAAAACATAATATAGTTGGTATAAAAAAAGCATGGAGCAAAAAATTATAGATACGTTTACGACGTATCAGTCCATCACGCTTCTTTATATTTTGTAAGTATGTCTTGTTCAAAACATGACAAGTGAATCAATAATATAATTCCGCTGACTTGCAGAATATATTCTTGAATCCTACTTTCTTTTGTAAAAGTATTCAATAAAACTTTATGATCATTATCATTAGTTTCTCCTCTATTTGTAGAGTTCAGTTTCATGAAACAAATTTTGCTACGCCACTCAACAATTAGGAGGTAAGGTCAAATACCTTATTTTGAACTTTTACTTTCTTCCACATGTATCTTTCATTAAGACACATAAACCTATGACAACAACAGGTTTGCCCTCTATGGAACATGTATTCATAGTTAGCCTAAGAATACACTACAAAGACTTGTTTATTCGCCACGATTTTAAATCATCGAAACCTCTAGAAACTCGAATAGGCCATAACTATTATAGTGTTGTTTCCACGAATCTTCAGATGTTCCTTTGTGTTTCAAACGAGTGTTTGTTTATTTCAATCTTTAACTCTAAACGATAACTATAACCCTTATTTGTCTATTTTCATTTTTTCTTTCCTGATTCTTTTCTTTTCCTTTTTTGTTTTGAATTCAAACCCTCATTTGAATCTAGATTTCTTTTTCAAATCTTCTCCAAATATTCAGTATGTTTTAATACTGTTTAAGAACTTATTTTATAATCCATTTTTGAATATTTTTTATATTCTTTTATGGTTTATTATGTATTTAAAATAAACACTTGTATTTATTTAAAGAAGATTTAAATATGTTTCCAACCCATATTATTTTATTTAAATGTTTCAAACTTTTATTTGAATTCCAATTTTTGTCAAACCTTTTCAGTAGGTTTTATTTATTCATTAGTGTAAATAATATATTCTAATATAATTTAATATTCATTTAAATTGGGCATTTGTCTTTATTCAAATAAAATCCAATATGGTTTTAACCCATATAAAATTTATTCAAATAATTCTTTTATTCCTTTTAAGTTAATTAAGTAACTTTTATTCCACTTGGGCAATTTCCAATTTATTATTTTCTCATGATTTAATTAATAATTTACATTAGGGATTTTGTCTCCATTTAAATAAAATTGAATTTAGTTAATGCCATATAATTTTATTTGAATATTCTTTATCCCTTTATTTTATTTGGTTTATCTTTATTCCATTTGCTTATGGATTTTAACTCAAGGTTAAAATTGTATTCCAAGTAAATTTCTTGGGATTTATTATTTATTTAGTTTAGGCATTTTTTCTTTATTTAAATAAAATTGAATATGGTTCAAAGCCCATATAGTTTTATTTAAATAATATTTTATTTCTTTTTATTATTCAATAACTTTCATTTGTTTATGGGCTTGGCAAAGATTTAATTTGTCTTTTAAATATTCCTTATTTATTTCTTTCTTTGTCTTATAAAATCCATATCTTTTTATTTATAGTTCCAAAATTGGTGATTCCAATTTGTATAACTTTATTGAATATTTTTTTATCTTTTTAAATCCTTTTAGGATTATTTTTATCACAATTTGGTATTGATTTTATCTAGGGAGCTTTATTAGATTTCGAAACTATTTCCTTTTACTTTAATAAATTCATAAGTTTTTATCCATGGCTCCAAATTTTATGAAACCAATTTCTATGGTTTTATAACATTTTTTATAATTTTTATCTTTTATAAATATTTGTTGCTGAATTTTAATATGGATAAGATCCATAGTCTTAGAGAGATCTTGGAAATGATTTCCTTCCATTAGGGTTTTGGGGTTTTGGTTTAACTTTTCCAAGTGTTTAAATTTCAAGATACATTCATTGATGAATGCATTTCACTTGATTTGAAATTTTTGTTGGATTACCTTTTCATTCAAAGTTTGTTAAATAAGGGTTTTGATGTTTCCATTTAGAAGCAAAAAGTTTCTTTTCACCCTAAATTTCAACAATTATTTATTTTATTTTTTTATTTTTCACATTTCAAAATTTGGAAAATTTTGGGATGTGACAGGCTACCACCCTTAAAAGAAATCTCGTCCCGAGATTTGGGAAGGCTAGAGGTTACAAGTTGGATTCAAAGCAACTAGGGTACTACCACCCTTAAAAGATTTTCAGGTAGATTACCTCTTGGCTTACTTGAGGTCTTGATGAAGCTTCTCTGGACATACATCTGCATAGTGTCCTTGGTTTCCACACTTGAAACATGTGACAAGGCTGAGATCCTTCATAGGCTTGCTTGTCTTGTACTTCTTCTTTTCTGGACAATGTGATGCATAATGGCCTAGCTCTTTGGATTTGTTGCACATCACTTGGCTAATGTCCTTCTTCTTCTTGGGTATCATTGTCTCTTGTTTGTTTTCTTGGCTCTTCTTCTTCTTCTTCTTGGGTTTCTCCAAGGCTAGGAGTTCTTCTAGTTCATGCTCTTCATATTTCACCACAAAGGTGGGAAATCTTTCTCTCTTCTTGGGGCAGTCACTAGAGATGTGACCTTCTTCTCCACATGAGTAACAACACTTTGTGGTCACTTTGGGTGTGGCTTTATGAGGCATGGTTCTGATTTTTCCTTTATCCTTCTTGGTAAAAGTTGTTCCCTTATGGAGTTTTCCAAACATTTGATGCATTCCATCTTGTTTCATTTGTTGAACTATAGGATAGATGGGGCATTGGATAGGGACATGATCATTTCCTTCACATAGGAAACAAGTAACTTGAGATGTGGGGCATTGTTTAGTTGGATGTTTCTCTTCACAATTAGGGCATTGTTCCACATGATCTTTGTAAGTGTGTTCCATGTCTCCACAAATATTGCAAGCTTGAGTTCCTTCTGTAATATTATCCTTGATATCATTGTTGTCACAATCTCTTTGGGAAGGGTTGCTTATTATGTTGATCATTTGATTGGTCATCCTTTGCAACAATTGGGATTGGGTTTCCAAGAACCTTTGCATGGTTTGGTCTAACTCATTGTTGTTGGCTAAAAACTGAGTTCTCACTTGATTCAACTGGTCTTGAGTTGCTAGAAGTTTTTATCTCATGTGCATCTCTTGGTTGTTGTTGTCACCATCCTTGATGTTGGAGTTTCTTGGAGAAGTCATCTGTTTGGGTTGGATTGGGATTAGAATAGGCAAAAGATTTCTAGAGAAAGAATTCTACTCACACACAACAATTCACACAAAGCAATGTGCAAGCAATCACAAACATGCATTCCACTCAAACAACAAAGTTCAAACATATTTTTAGGCAACAAAATATTTTTGCTACACCACATAAGTTGGTGTGATTGATCTAAACTAAACACTAGTATGGTGATCCAACTATATGGTTCACTTGAGATCATTTCATTCTTCTTAGTTGTTTCTTCTTGAACAAGATCATTGTATCCTTGGAAAAATTCTTACATCTTGGTCACAAAACTCAAAGGTGATGATGATTTCTTCTAAGTTGTGTTTCCTTAGTTCTCCAACTCTTGAGTAATATTTCTTGTCTCACTTGTAGTCCTTAGTGATGTCCAAGTTGAAGTCCTTGATGAAACTAAAGTTGAAGTCATTGATGATGTTGATGTCATTGGTGATGTCCTTTCCTCATGTTGAAATCTTTGTCCATCAAGTTTGAAAAGGAAGATATGTAGAATCAAAACCAAAAAGGTTACAAGATTGTTTGTAAATAAGTTTTGAACAAAATACAACTCCTATTTTTTTCTAAGGGGTTTTGTCCAATCCTAGGGTTACAATCCTACAGGCAACACACTGCTCTGATACCATCTGTAGAGGTCCCAACCTGATAAGGTAGAGATACCTGTGTTTACAATGCTAGTCCCTGGATCAATAGCTAGCATCCACAGTTTAAGATGTAATATCAAGAAACAAAGGTCATAATACAACTTTATAACCAGGAATAAAACAATTCATTACATCTTACATAGCTCATTTGGCTATCTCATTACAATGCAGCAGAAATATCTATATAGCATGGAGTCCTTCATCTTCAAAGTGCCATAGGCAATCATGTTGGTTGTAGACTTGTAATCCTATTCAACACACTTCACTAACATCAAACAAACCTGCAACAAAATAAGTTACAGCCACAAGGGTCAATACATTTGAATTGTATTGGAAAGTGATACCATGGTAGAGTAGTGGTATCTATCATCTATATGCATTTGTCTAAGTGGAGTTTAGGCTTGCTTTGCTCAAAATAAGGTTTTCCTTATAAGTTGAAAACACTAAGTTTTTGTTTGTCAAAATCACCCAAGGCCTCTACCAATAGATATTGGTGATCCTTTAATAACCCTTGTTCAACCACAAGCTTTTAACTTAGAAATTGGGATGAGGAGATCCTTGATAGCTTCCATGTCTTGATGCTCAAATTGTCCATTGTCGGGGACACGGCTAAGTACTTAGATTTTACTCTATCGAGAGGTGGTGCACTTTCCCCACAAGACTCGACATGCATCGAGACAAGATCTTTCAGAAGCCTTCCCTTAGACCAAAATGGACGCGCTCCAAACCTATCACCCCTACCACCAATTGTCCATCTGGCTAAGTTATTGCAACCTATATGATCCAGGCAGAGCCCATAATGCCATGTGGCTGCACTTGAAGCTTCTCAACATTTGACATCTCAAATCTCTTTGTTCCTGGGTGGCTTTCCACAAGTGAGATACACTAGGGTAGGCCATAAATATGGGGCCCTGTGTAACCACTCAACACAAACCATTCTTACCAATTCCACCCAGGTGATTCATTCTCATAGTTGTTTTATTAAACAAAACACAAGTCATAGAGTTTGTATAATATCATAACATGAATAATTCACCTTTGTTTTCTAGTACCTAAGCTAAGAATGATAAAATGGCAAGTTTCCTAACTTAGGATAATTATACTAAGACATCATATAGGATTTCCCATGGCATAGCTTATACTTAGAAAATTTCCATGCAAGTCCTTCTCAAAATATCACTAATGCATAGTGAAAATAATAGGACAAAATGTATGAATCACCACTTGCCTTTTAGTAGAGAATATAGGTTCACTCCTTGATCTTGAAATGGTCACACTCTTCAAAGTTCACTACAATTCAATCAAGCAAGCAAATATTCAAACTAGCATTCAACAATTCATCACATAAAATAAAGAAAACAAAACAATGCATGCAAGCATGCGAAAGATTGTTTTATTTGTAAAAGTGGTTTATAATAGGCTATAAACATTTTAAAACACATATTGGTCATTTATAAAAGTGGCAAAACTATTTAAAAACAAGTTAATAGAAATGGGCCATTTAAATCATTTTTGTTTTGCTAGAAATGATTTTAATCAAAGGAATATTTTCTAATGTTTGCCAAATATATTTTTAAACACAAATGTTAGTTTTTATGGTCAAAGTGTTTAAAAAAATCATTTACAAAAGGTTTCACTCAAAAACCATCTTTAAATCAAGCACCATTTTTATTTTACTAGAAATGCTTTTTATTCAAAGGAATAATTCCTTAGTGTCACAAAATATACCTGTAAATCCAAAAGTTGGTTTTTATGTTCAGTAGGTTTAAAAAAAACCATTTTCAAAAGATTTTACTCAAAAATAATTTCTAGAATAATTTTTATACTCAAAATAGGCCTAAAAATGTTTCTATAAAAACAACCAATTTTCCAGAAGCAAAATACTAAACTAAGGGCATGTTTGCAAATTTCACATTTTTGTGATTCCAATGATATAAAATTTCAAAATTTGGACGTGTGGATCAATAATTATGAATTTTTCAAATCCAAACACTAATTAGAAAAGTTTCTGTTTTTAAAACAAAGTTTGTGCCATGCGTTACGTTCTTACTGGCCGATAACGGTTCATGTGGATCATGCAGCTACACCCGTTGGATATAATTAGAATTGTGCGGCACAGATCAAGCTATAACGGTTTGTTAAGTTATCTATCTACGCCGCTGGATCTGGATCTAACGGCTGATGAGCAAGCGACCATTACCTGGCGGCGCTGGCGACGGCAGTGCTGCGGTGGCGCTCTGCTAACGGTGCTCCGGCCAACCTACGAAGCGAGAGAGAGGGGGAAGATGCTCACCAGCTTCGCCGTGGAGTGCTGATACTCGAGGTGGTCGCAGTAGGGAAGGGGGAGCACAGAGGTGACGTTGATTGCTCGTCGGACTTCCTGTTGCCGTCAGGTGCGCTCAGGTCTGGTCGGAGACGAGGCTACAAACCACGGGAAGGCAAGATAACTAGTCAGGAATATGCGCGCGAGAGAGAAGGTTGTAGGGGCATCAACCAAAGAGGAGGGGGAGCTCAGGGATTACCGGGGAAGATCGTCGGAGTTGGGGCAGGTAACGGTGGCGCTCAGTCGTCGATGTTGCCGAGCCTCTGGTGAACACGCGGGCGAGATGAAGGTATGTGCAGATGCGTAAGGAGATGGGGAGCAAGCTAGTGGGTACTGGGAGCGTAGAGGTGACCGGAGTTGGCCGAAATCCACGTTGCAGCTCGACGGAGCAGTGGTGGTTTCGGGCTCGAATTGGAACAGCCTAGAGGCGGAGAGGGAATGGCGTCTGGGGGAAAAGAGAGAGGAGACATGTGCACTTTAACGTGTGTGGTCTCTTGCGAGGTTTACTGAGCCATCAACGCGAATTTACGCAGGCATTCATTGGCAGAAAATGGCCAGAGGGGAATGGGGCGTGGTCACCGCGAGGAAGATGATGATGTGTCAGCAGGGCCGGTTAGTCAGCGAAGGAGAAGGGGGAACGGTGGGGTCCTGCGGTCATTGGCTACGCAGGTTTGTTTGCGAGTGGAAAATGTTGCGCGAGAGAGAGTGGGAGACGCCGGGTGGGCTCTTGCTGGGCTGAGGCTTTGATGGGTTGGGTAGGTTTAGTGGGTCAGGTCCGTTTTCATTTTTTTCTTTCCTGATTCTTTTCTTTTTCTTTTCTGCTTTTTCTATTTTGAATTCAAACCCTCATTTGAATCCAGATTTCTTTTTCAAATCTTCTCCAAATATTCAGTATGTTTCAATACTGTTTAACAAGGTATTTTAGAATCTATTTTTGAATATTTTCTTATATTCTTTTATGGTTTATTATCTATTTAAAATAGACACTTGTCTTTATTTAAATAAGATTTAAATATGTTTCCAACCCATATTATTTTATTTAAATGTTTTAAACTTTTATTTGAATTCCAATTTTTGTCAAACCTTTTTCCAGTAGGTTTTATTTATTCATTAGTGTAAATAATATATTTTAATATGATTTAATATTCATTTAAATTGGGCATTTGTCTTTATTCAAATAAAATCCAATATGGTTTTAAACCCATATAAATTTTATTCAAATAATTATTTTATTCCTTTTAAGTTAATTAAGTAACTTTTATTCCACTTGGGCAATTTCCAATTTATTATTTTCTCATGATTTAATTAATCATTTACATTAGGGATTTTGTCTCCATTTAAATAGAATTGAATTTGGTTAATGCCATATAATTTTATTTGAATATTCTTTATTCCTATATTTCATTTGGTTTATCTTTATTCCATTTGGTTATGGATTTTAATTCAAGGTTTAAATTGTCTTCCAAGTAAATTTCTTGGGATTTATTATTTATTTAGTTTAGGCAATTTCTCTTCATTTAAATAAAATTTAATATGGTTCAAAGCCCATATAGTTTTATTTAAATAATCTTTTATTTGTTTTTATTATTCAATAAATTTCATTTGTTTATGGACTTGGCAAAGATTTAATTTGGCTTTTAAATATTCCTTATTTATTTCTTTCTTTGTCTTATAAAATCCATATCTTTTTATTTATAGTTCCAAAATTGGTGATTCCAATTTGTATAACTTTATTTAATATTTGTTTATCTTTTTAAATCCTTTTAGGATTATTTTTCTCACAATTTGGTATTGATTTTAGCTAGGGAGCTTTATTAGCTTTGGAAACTATTACCTTTTACTTGAATAAATTCATAAGTTTTTATTCATGGCTCCAAATTGAATGAAACCAATTTCTATGGTTTTATAATATTTTTATTTATCATTTTGATCTTTTATAAATGTTTGTTGCTGAATTTTTATATGGATAAGATCATTATTCTTAGAGAGATCTTGGAAATGATTTCCTTCCATTAGGGTTTTGGGGTTTTGGTTTAACTTTTCCATGTGTTTAAATTTCAAGATACATTCATTAATGAATACATTTCACTTGATTTGAAATTTTTGTTGGATTCCCTTTTCATTCAAAGTTTGTTCAAGAAGGTTTTTGATGTTTCCATTTAGAAGCAAAAAAGTTTATTTTCACCCTAAATTTTAGAATTTATTTATTTTGTTTTTTTATTTTTCACATTTCAAAATTTGGAAAATTTTGGGATGTGACACCTTTCGGTTTCCCTTCTATATCCTCCAAACAGCTTTGAAACTCCTAGAGCAATTCTGGTGCTCTCACCGAAACATTTTACAGTTTCTTTCTTTCTCCGAACAACTTCGGATCTCTCTCCACGTAATAATTCGGCTTTGTCTTTCTCATAGATGATTCCAACTTACGAATGATCTCAAGATCATCGCACCCTTAAGTGCATCCCCTCACGGCTCGGGAATAGCACAGACATGACTTAGACTCTCTTGTATCAATGATCAACATCGGGACCGTGATGCCCATAATGATCCCCGTGCATTCTAGATTGACAATGTCGTTTGAACCGTAAGCGTCGAGTCCATTTTCCTCCCGAGATTCGATCATTAAGTATCTCCATACCTTGTTCAATCTCGTTACCGACCAGTAATGTTTACTTGTTACCGCGATATTACATCCCATGACATAGTCACATGTTGCAACATTTATGGATGTAATCTCACCAAGTCGGCCTAATTGTATCTTACCCATCACTAGGTGCACAAATACCGCTCTTGACGCAGTCTCCTTACATGTTCCTTCCGGATACCCAATGTACACCTTTATAATCACCATTTCACTGAGTGACGTTTCTAAGGAGAAAGTGATTATGATATGGTATCACGTTCTAAGGAGAAGGAAACTTTGTTTCTGACTATTGCAATGATGAACTTTTTGACTTGATCGTATCGAAATCTTTGAGGAATGTCCCTCACATCATTCACCAATGATATAACCTCGTTGTCAACCAGCCCTATCACTTATGATCAGGAAACCTTGATCATTTGTTGCCCAACGAACTAGTATCAATAGAGGCTACTAGGGACTTATGTTTCATATCACACATGTATCAGTGTTTCCACTTGACACAGTTATAGCACAATATGAAACTATTACGAACTTACTAGGATATGACAATAATAAACCTTTTATAATTTTCCTCTAGGGCATATTCCCTTCACTTTCCTTGCCGGATCGCGGGCAGGGATATCGCCGTTGCCGACACGCAACCAGGTCTTTTCCCGGCGATGATCTGGGCGGTGGAGGCGGGAGGAGAGATCACGAGAGGAAAGACTACTGCGGGGAGGGGGTTCACCCGACATTGCACGGCATCGCCGCGCGGTTGGGGAGTGGTTAGGGTGCCTGTACTGATTGATCACTGTGTAGATCATAAGAAGGAGGGAGAAGAACCCATATATTGTGTGTTTTAAATGCAGGAATGTTCAAAAAGCCGAAAAATGTGGGAAATAAGGGCCTTTACGGAGTACAAATACTCGACAAAGAATATATATGCCGATGTGTTTGAAATCTGGTGAAACCTGGGGAGTGGATGGACCAAATGGTTAGTTTACTCGGTCCATTTGCCAAGTATTCTAAAAAATATTCAGGAAATAGGAACAATCTTTATCGTGTGTTTTTTAGAAACACTCAGGCCAAAAGGGTAATCTCACTAAAGGATTCAGAGGCTAATCCGACGGCAAAAGCCATCGGCATTCTCACGATTACCGTCGGCCTACCCGTACGCCGGCCGTCGACTTCTCTTCATCGAGCTAGGTCGAGTCATCGTATAGCCATGGTCATCGGCGTGTCGAGCTAGGATGATGGTTTCCCTTAGTTGTCGGCGTACCACGGTCGTCGGTGCGCGCAGATAATGGTCATCCATGATGGCGAGTGGAGACACGTGGGACCCGCACAGAAGGTATGCCGATGGCATTACCGTCGACTTAGTTCTCCGATGAAACTAAAAAAATGTCCCAGCCGAGGCCGCCGATGTCGTGCATGCAATGCTCCTTGCCGCCGGCCGCTCCCTTACCACCTTCTTCCTTGTCATAGTAGTCTTGGAGGACGGCATCCCCCTCGCCAGTCCGACCTCCAGATTTGGGTAAGAAGGAGAGGGGATCATGGAGGTGGGCGACAAGAGCGAG
Organism: Avena longiglumis; assembly: GCA_030063025.1. Lineage (NCBI taxonomy): Eukaryota > Viridiplantae > Streptophyta > Magnoliopsida > Poales > Poaceae > Avena > Avena longiglumis. The sequence goes on along the minus strand of CP125975.1, from coordinate 440,114,236 downwards.
CGCATATCCGCCGCCAGTTGGCCATAGCCTACCATCGCACCTAGGTGTGGCAGGCCGAGGCTAGCCCAGGCGAGGAGGAGGCGGGCGTAGTTGGTGGCGGCGGTGGCCTTCTCTAGTGGTTGGTGAGGCATGCAGGCTCTCGGATGGCGGAGAAATCTCTGGCGGGCAAGAAATTAACAGCGGTGTAGGAGGAGGCGTGGGGGCTCGGGTGGTGTCGACAAGGAGGCTCCGGTGAGCAAAAAAACAGCGACGGGGGCAGCTTGATTCGGTGGAGGGGGACGTGTGCGGTCTTGGGGTGTCGGGGAGGCGTGCGAATGCGAGTGGCGGAGGAGGCTCCGGTGAGCGGCGGCAGCGGCAGGCTCCAGTGAAGGGGAGGCATGCGGGCTAGGTCGCAGCAGCGTGCGCATGGAATTAGGTCTGGAAGGGGTAGGTGGATTGCAGAGGTGGGTGGATAAGGTGAGAGAAGTGGGTCGTTGGATCAGTATGAAATGGACGGTCCAGATTTGTTTCAGTGGGGTGATCCGTGGGTTGTTGTTTCATGTCCTATGATTGGCTTGATGTGTTTCTTCGGGGTAGTTTTTACCACAAATTAACATAGCTGTAGAAATGTCACAACTTTATCATAGAAACTCGGAATAAGATGAAACCAATTTTATTGGTAATATAACGACTAGTGTCCAACAAAGGGGTATTTTGTCAAGCAATCACCAAATAAGAGTTGCAAAATGGTACCACCCCATTATTCGAAAATACTAGACCACTTTCCATAGACAATATCCCAATTGGTGTATCGAAGAGCATCTCTAGCGGTGCCCGTAAATAGAAAATCGTAAACTTCCGAGTTCGGGGCGATGAATCCATTCATTGCATCGCAAGAGGCGGCGCCGAGCATCCCCCGTAAACCAAAATCGCAAAACAGAATATTTGCATTTTTTTTTGTGATTCTGGTTTACGGGGACTACTCAGCGGGTTGAACTGCAGACCAGCCTGTAAATATTGTTTCGACAGTTTTGACAGCAAATGCGACATAAACGGAATATAACCAATGTTTTAACACACAATAATCACCCAAATTACAATATTCAACGAATCTAATTACAACAATTGTTCAAATCAAATAATGTAACAAACTGATGAATGGTTCAAATTACATAAATAGTTTTACAAGTACGATGAATGATTTGGGGACATCACTTCTTGCCGGCTAGCATCCAATGGTGCTCGATGAGATCATTGTTGAGTTGGAGATGAGTGATTGCATCTTCAATTTTCCTATGGGTCTGAAGACAATCTTGGATGCGGTAGGGGTATCTTTGTGGTTGCACATAGGTCCTATCATAAAAGAACTCTAAATTTAAATCTCTTTCATTTTCGATGATCATATTGTGAAGAATCACGGAACGTGTCATGATGTTGTGGAGGTTTTTTTTGTCCCAAAAACGAGAAGGGCCCCAGACAATGGCAAACCTTGCTTGCAAAACACCGAAAGCTCTATGAATGTCCTTTTGGCATGCTTCTTGATCTTGTGCAAACTTGGCCTCCATCTTGTTTGTGGGAGTTTGGATAGTTGTAAAAAAGGTTGACCAAGCCGGATAGATGCCGTTGGAAAGGTAGTAGCCCATGTATAATCATGTCCATTGACCTTGAAGTTTCAAGCCGAAGCTTCTCCATTACATTATTTTCCAAACAACGGGGATCTATGCAAGACATTTATGTCAGTGAGTGATCCCGACAATCCAAACAAGCAATGTCAAATTCACAAATCCTGCGATGCCACCGCCTTGTCAACACCCGGATTTTTCAATCCTAGATGCCTGTTATGCCATACATCGCAATCCCAGGATTACCATTTTTGTGAGACATAACAGAATTGGATACCATAGTACTTCATCCATTACAAACGATACATAAGTTCTTACACAAATAGGGATCTCATGATCCAGTTCTTAATACAACATCAAGCAGCGGAATACGTAGTAATAACGGTAGCGTAGGTGAAGCTCCATCTTCGGGATCACAGGCAATGCTGACGATGGGAGATGATCCTAGTTGTCGTAACCTTCCTGGGGTCCATCTTCTAGGTACTCCTCTTCATAGTCTGGCCATGGGAATAGCCAGGAACAAAGCCATGAGTACTCTTTAAGTACTCGCAAACTAATACTAACAGGTAAAGGGGTTTTTGTGGATAATAGGACACTAGGCTCTAGGGTTGTTTTGCAAAATCCAGATTTATCTCGACTAAGTTCTGAAGCTAGTCATAATTTTATAACTCCTACGTGGGATCTTGTAACTCAGGTCACAACTCTGTTGTGGTCAAGTCAAAGTCTTAATTCATTTCACAAGTCATTTTGAAAAGTCTGACGGGGAACAGTATGGCCACTCCAACTGTCCATAACCGCGGACGCGGCTATTTGAATAGTTTGACACTCTGCAGAGATTGTACACTTTCACCACAACATTTGATACATCCGTCAGGAACAAATCCTAAATTCACCATACTCAGTATGTGGATAATCAATCCTAACCTTTCAATTACACGCCCTAGCATAAGCACCTCTCCTGTGAGTTTGTCCTCCCAACCATGACCATCTGTCATCTTGGGTACTGCACAGGTGGACAATCTTCACAAGGTAGCCTCAGCTCAAACCTTGGCCGTGAGGGAACTAATACTAAGGAATATAAGTTTCCAGTCAAGCCCTACCCAATATTCGGGTATTGTGGTTGTACGCTAAAATTGGAATTGTATCGCATCTAGACAACCATCAGTTTTATAAAGGGCTAAGGCTCATGCCTCAACATTTTTATCACCGGAATCCTCAAGGGTTCAGAAACACATGTCCAAAACATTTCAGTAGAATGATCCATCATTCCAAGGTTTTCATAACCATTTTTCCTCCAAGTATTCCCATCTAAAGTTGATCAAGTTTTAAGCTTAGCACTAGCATCTAAGGTAGGGGGGTAGTACTGATGAGGGGGTAGTAACTAGTGGAGTTTCAACTAATTCCAACCTTATATCTTAGGCTGATATCAAGGTTTCTAGCTTAGGCCAATTTAATGCTCTTTATGCAACTTTCAGAACCTTTCCAGTATCTAAAAGTTACTTAAGTCAAATCTAAGTTGAGGCTTTGCTAAAGGAATAAAGTAAGGAGCTTGCAAGTAAAACTAGGATTGGTTTGTCAAGTGGGTATGATCTCATAGACTTAAAGCATATGATAGGCATAGTAACAAGTAGGGGTTTGTTGCATCGGTAGGGTAATCTTGCAAGGGTTAGCTTGCATCAATGCCAATATAAGCTTGCTAAATTGCAAGTGTTAGATTGCAAGGTTAATAGCTTGCTCATTCACTAGTAGTATTAGGCTTGCCTTGTGCAGAGCAGTGGTTGAAGTTCTCCTCGGCTTCTTCTTCGTAGTATCCTCCTTCCTCCTCGTATCCTTGGTCGGTACTAGCGTCTATGAATAAATACGAGGTACACAATCACCAAACAATACTTAACTACTTGAAATCATCACACACAAGGGTCTTATAGATGATCTAGCCTCATCTCTAACCTTACAAGGTTAAGGCTTGATTTGATTATTTTTATTTTTAGAAAAGTAATTCCTACTCATTGAAAAACTACTTAAGATTTAATATTCTCCAAACCCAGCATGGGATCATGTTGACACATGTCATCACCACATATTGTAGTCTATGGGAATGTGATTTAAAGTGGTGTCACAATTTAATAAGGTTTTACCCATTTATTTTAATTAATTAAAGTGGCTAGAAATGCTTATGTAGCATTCTTTTATTACTTGAACATTATTTCTGCAAGTAAACCTATATATTTTTATATATTCTGAAAGGTATGGCTAAATGTGATTTTTTAGAGTTGGAATCAACTCAAAAGCTTTTATGGTTTAAATTTGAAAAATGTTTGAATGCAGAAAGGCTTCTGCCTTGTTATTTTTACTATGGGTGATCTACAGAATTGGTTTCATTCAATTTGGTGCACTAAATCGATCTGGGTTGATTTTTGAAGTTGGGTACAGAAGTGTGTTTGAATTTAAAAAGAAAAAGGTTTAATTTGAATCATTTGGGCTTGCGGGAAAAATTATCGGGTCGGCCTAAGCGCAGTGCTCCGTACGCTTAAGTGGGTGTCCCCACTCGTCGGTGACACGGGCTGGGCGGCGGTATGGGGCAACGTGGATCGTTCGATCTAGTTCTAATCCAACGGCTGGGGTCATCGTCGACGGGACAACTCTGGCGAGAACGAAAACCAGCGCGGCATGAGGGTGCCGGGGATCACCGGAATGCGAGGGTGGCGAGGCGGCGAGCAGCAGAAGTCGACGACGGCGAATCTCCTGGTGGTTCCTGGGGATGGGCAAGGGTAGGGGACGGTGCGGTGTCTCCTGGCGATGCTCAACGACATGGTCTCGAGGCATGGGGCGGTGCGGCTTGGTCTGGAACGGCCGGTGCTCTACGCGGCAGAGGCGGCGTCTTCGACGGCAGGCGGTGGCTGTATGGCACGGGGCGGCAAACGGGGATGTCTGGCGGTCTCCTGGGTCGGTGGTGATCGTGTGTGAACGCGGTGAGGGCGGCGCGCGGTCTGTGGGCGCTGGTCGAGGGTGGTGCTCTGGCGCGCGCTCGGCATGCTCTCTGGCGGTCTGGGTGTGGCTTGTGCGCGTGGTCCAGGGCTTGGCAACGCTCGCGGCTGGGACAGGGAGTGTCGGTGGACGGTGGGCTGCTTCGCATCTTGGCTAGGCTGCTTTGCTCCTAGCTTGTTGTCGACTATGGGGTGGCAAGAGGGTGCTCGACTATTCACCATTGATGACAATGGCAAGCTCACAGTGGTGCTAGTGCCTGGCTAATCTTCCTAGATGATCTACTGAGTTGTGTGTGAGCTAAATGGGGAACCAGTTAGGCAAGAATCACTGCTCACAATAGTGTTTGATGTTTGTTTGATTTGTGTCTGCAACCTGTTTGATGAAATGGCCGCATGAAATCAAGTTTTGAATTTTGAAATGAATTTTGGTGGGTTTGCTAGATTGGTGCTGGTGAGTCTGCAGATGCTTGGGTTTTGAAAGTTGAGCTTGTTTGAGTGGTTTTTGAATAAGTGGGATCTTCCCATATGATAAAGATTCAATTTTGAATTGTCATTTAAACTATGCATTTGAAAGTTTCTGGATGATCACAAGGTGGGCCTTGATACCTTGTTATGAGTACGTTCAAGGGGTGCAAAGATCGAGAAAATTTTCTGTTAGGTTTTGAAAGTTTGAGACAGCCAAAGTAGGCATGAGAGTTAAATTGGTCAAAGTGACGATTCATTTAATATATGTGTTTTGATTTACTTGTCTTTAGGAAGAGTGTGGGAAATGTTTTAGATGATGTTTATTTCACCTAAGAAACATTTTACAAGCAATGAAACAAACAAACAAGGTGGGTTTAAAAGAATTCAAAATCAATGCATATACATATGCATGCATTCATAATTTTATTTAGAAAAGTTTTTGTTAACCCTAAATGTGAGGATTAGAATTTGATGATCCAAGTTTAGTATTTTTGGGATGTTACAACCCTTCCCCCCTTAAAAAAATCTCGTCCCGAGATTTGAAAAAGGACGAAAAGATTACCTAGGATTTGAAGAGATCTGGAAACTCCGACCTGATGTGATCTTCGCGTTCCCAGGTAGCTTCCTCTTCTGTGTGGTTGCTCCACTGAATCTTGAGAAACTTGATACTTCGGGTTCGGGTGGTCCAAAAAGCTTCTTCCAAAATGCGGATGGGTACTTCGGGATAGGTCAGGTCATCGTTGATATCTATGGTCCGATGATCGATATTTTTGAACACTTCGGTCTTCTCGGGGACTTCGAGACACTTGCGAAGTAACGAGATATGGAACACATTATGCACAGCTGACATCTCTTCGGGTAGTTCCAATTGATACGATACTTCTCCTCGACGGTTCAGAATTTTGAAAGGTCCGATATATCTGGGGGCTAACTTTCCTTTAAGTTGGAAATGCTGCATTCCCTTCAATTGCGACACTTTCAGATAAACAAAATCTCCTATGTTGAAGGCGAGGTCTCTACGTCTCTTGTCGGCGTAACTCTTCTATCGGGATTGGGCGGTCTTGAGGTGCTCATGAATCTTGTGAACCTTCTCTTCTGCTTCTCATAGGATGTCGGGTCCGAAAATCTGACTCTCTCCTACTTCTGACCAGTTCAAGGGGGTGCGACACTTCCTTCCGTACGTAAATTCGAATGGGGCCATTTGCAAACTGGCTTGATAACTGTTGTTGTATGAAAAAACTGCAAACGGCAGACAGTCTTCCCATTTGGATCCATATGCTAACACACATGCTCTCAGCATATCTTCGAGTATTTGGTTTACTCGCTCCGTTTGTCCATCGGTCTGAGGGTGATACGCGGTACTGAAATCTAGGCGGGTTCCTAAACCTTCTTGGACTTTCTTCCAGAATCTCGAGGTAAACTGAGTTCCTCGATCCGATCGATGTTCTTGGGGACTCCATGCAAACCAGCGATTCTAGCGATGTACAACTCTTCTAGCTTTGAACTCGATAGGTCGTTTGACGGCAAGAAATGGGCGACTTTGGACAATCTGTCCACTATGACCCAAATAGAGTCATTTCCCTACTAGAAGTAGGTAGTCCAGGATAAAGTCCATTCCTCTAATCCCATTTCCATTCCGGAATCTGCAATGGTTGCAACAATCCAGCAGGTCTTTGATGTCCCGCCTTGACTCGCTGACATATATCACACTTGGCGATATAGCTTCCAATTTCTCTCTTCATCTTATGCCACCAAAATTGCTCTTTCAAATATTGATACATCTTAGTTCCTCCGGGATGGATAGAATAAAGAGTATCATGAGCCTCCTTCAAGATAACTTCTTTTAACTCAGAATCTGATGGTACACAAAGGCGTCCTTTGTACCACAAAACTCCTTCTTCGTCCTCGGTGAATCCGGGTACTTTGCCTGTACCGATACGACGCTTGATTCCGTCGATACTGGCATTTCCCTTCTGCGCCTCTTTAATATGACTGATAAAAGTGGGCTGAAGTTCTATGCTAGCCAATCCTTCACTTACTAACTCCATTCGAAAATCTTCCATCTCTTTGTTCAAACTTGGTTTCTCCTTCAAAATCATGGAGTTCAAGCGGCACGGCAATCTGCTAAGGGCATCGGCTACCATGTTGGCTTTACCAGGGTGATAGTGAATGTCTAGGTCGTAATCCTTGATTAGCTCAATCCATCTTCTCTGCCTCATATTCAGCTCCTTCTGAGTGAATATATACTTTAGGCTTTTGTGATCCGAATAAATCTCACAACGGTTTCCCATCAGGTAATGTATCCATGTCTTCAGGGCTAGAACTACGGCTGCGAGTTCGAGGTCATGGGTTGGGTAATTTTGTTCATGTTGCTTCAATTGTCGCGATAGATAAGATATAACTTTGCCTTCTTGCATTAGCACACATCCGAGACCAATCTTGGATGCGTCACAATACACATCGAAGGGCTTCGTGATATCCGGCATGATCAAGATTGGGGCTGAAATCAATCTCCTTTTGAGTTCTTGAAAACTCGCTTCACATTTGTCGGTCCATTCAAACTTATTGTCCTTCTTCAGTAGTTGGGTCATGGGTCTGGCGATACTAGAGAATCCTTCTACAAATTTGCGGTAATATCCCGCCAATCCGAGAAAAGCACGAACTTGGGTTTGAGTGGTTGGGGCTTGCCAATCTTCTACATCTTTCACTTTGGCAGGGTCAACGGAAATTCCTCCAGCTGATACAATATGACCGAGGAATCCTACTTCCTATAACCAGAATTCACATTTGCTGAACTTGGCATACAATTAATGCTCTCTAAGGGTTCCAAGAACGGTCTTTAGGTGTAGCTCATGTTCTTCTTCTGATTTGGAATAAATCAGAATGTCATCGATGAAAACAATGACAAACTTATCCAGGAAGTCCATAAAAATATTATTCATGAGGTTCATGAAATAAGCGGGGGCATTGGTTAATCCGAAAGACATGACGGTATACTCATACAATCCATATTTGGTGGTAAAGGCAGTCTTTGGAATATCCTTTGCATGAATTTTGAGTTGATGATAGCCAGTCCTAAGATCAATCTTAGAAAACACTTTGGCACCGGTCAACTGATCAAACAAATCTTCTATCTTAGGCAAGGGGTACTTGTTCTTGATGGTGACATCATTCAACTTCCGATAATCCGTACACAAACGGTTACCTCCATCCTTCTTGTCCACAAATAAGACAAGTGATCTCCATGGGGACGCACTTGGTTGAATCAATCCTATTTCCAACATGGAATCCAGTTGCTTCTTCAGTTCTGCGAGCTCTGACGGGTTCATACTATAGGGTCTCTGGGCTATGGGTCCGGTTCCAGGGATTAGTTCGATGATAAACTCGATATCCCGGTATGGGGGCATACCGGGCAAAACATCTGGAAATACATCGGGGTATTCGCAGACTATCCGGACTTGGTCAATGGTAGGTTGGGCTATACTCTTGTTGCATTTGAATTGGCGAGGTAAGTTTTCAGATATATGTTCGAATGATATTCTGGCTGTACTGGTCATGGTGATGGCCTTCTTAGCACAGTCAATGAATCCTTTATGTTTGGACATCCAATCCATTCCTAGTACTACTTCCAAACCTTTAGTTCCGAGTACTATTAGGTTAGCATAAAAATCTATGCCATGGATTCGGATAGGGACGGCCTTGCAAATTTGCCTAGCCTTAGTGGTTGATCCGGGAATTTGTACAATCATCACATGCTTCAATTTGGTTGGTTGAATTTTACTAGTGCAGGCAAATTCTTCGGTGACAAATGAATGCGATGCACTAGAGTCAAACAACACTCTTGCAAGTACAGAATTAACAGAAAACATACCCACCACGACGGCTGGCGCTTCCTGAGCTTCTTCAGCATGAATGAGAAAAAGACGGCCATTGCGGTTGAGTGAATTCTATGGGGCAAATCTTCTCCCTGGCTGGACACGACGCTGCTGCTGAGCTGGGACATTGGCATTGGGGGCTGTAGCATTGTTCTTGTTGGGGCACTCGTTGTAATAGTGGCCTTTATTTCCACAGTCATAACAGGTCACTTGCGACTTGTCCTTGGCTGCGACAGGCACAACATTGCTTCCAGTCCTCGGGGCAGTGTTGGGGTTGGTGGTAGCATTGTTGGTGTTGAACTTGGGTGGGGCACGGGTGAAATTGCTAGAGTTGCCGGGGTTGTTGTGATTTCCTCCCGGTCTAGGGTTTCCACGGTTGGAGTAGGTTGGACAGTTCATCGGGGGTCTGTTGGTTCTTGGGGCAAATCCGGGAGATGGGTTGGGGCGATACTTTGGGGTCTGATGGGTTCCTGGTTGATGCATCATACGACGCTTGCGGTTCTCATTGGCCTGGTTGATCTTTCCTTCCATCTGGATAGCAGAGTCGACAAGGGCTTCAATATCAACAAAGGGAATATTGACTAACACTGTCTGCATCTCGTCATGCAGACCATTCAGGAACCTTTCTTTCTTCTTGGCTTCGGTGTCTATCTCGTCCGGGGCATACCTAGCTAATGACAAAAATTTGTCACGGTATTCCACTATAGTCATCCTTCCTTGTTTCAACTCTCTGAACTCGTCTCTCATTCTCTTGATCAAACCCGGTGGCACATGGGTTCTGCTGAACTTGACCTTGAATTCCTCCCAGGTCATCATTTGGACTCCGGTCATGACGCGAACACTGTTCCACCATGCACTGGCATCTCCGGCTAGATAATGGGTGGCGAACAGGACTTTCTCATTGGCTTCCACTCCGGCGACTTCTAGGTTATTTTCCATGGTTTGCAGCCAATCATCAGCATCTAGGGGTTCTTCTGACTTGGTGAAAACGGGTGGGTTGGTATTCTAGAAATTCTTGAGCTTAGATCCGTGGTTGTCCTGATTTCTGTGGCCTTGGTTGTTGTGGGATAGCTGGACTATCTGTTGCAGAGTGGCTAGGTTGGCTTGACGTTCCGCTCTTTCAGCTTCGCGGTCAGAAGTCAACGTTTGCAGAATCTGCAACATCGGGTCCGGGGCTGAACCACTTCCTCCACGTGGCATCTGAAGGTTGAGATAAATCGTGAGAAAAGAGGGAATTTCTAAGGTTTTGGGACTTTGAAAAGTTTTTAAAGGTTTGACTCAGGTTTTTTTCTAGCAACTTGCTTTTTCATTCATTCATTCACACGATACAACGCACACCACAGCAAGGAACAACAGATGGTTTTAAGAACCATTCTGGAATCTACGATATAGTGGGACCCAATACCTCTCACTATGCTAGTGCTCAAGTGCTACTACTCCTCGAAATCTGTGGCTTCATCATCTTCATCATCATCGATGAAGGCGAAATCATCCTCATCGGTGAAGAAGTCCATGGCCTGATCCTCCAGAAAATCATCGTCATCGCTGAGATAGGAATAAGGGTCTCCACGAAGATCCTCTCCGGCATTCTCCCTTTCCTCTAACTGCATGTATCTTTCGTGGATGGTTTCCTCCAGAGATGAGATGCGGTGGCGAAGACGGGCAATAATGCGCTCCTTTTTGTCGAGCTGACAGCGGCGAGATTTGCGATCCTTTGCTAGCATGGCGATGGTCTGGTCCTTCGTCTTGATGATGGCAGACTTGTGGTTGCAATAGTCACGGCAGTTGTCCAATTCCTGCTGACGATCATACATCATGAAGCTAAGGTGGTCCAATTGAGTCTTCAGCTCAGGGTGGTATGGGGCTTCCAGTGGTTGTCCATTTGCATCACGTCTTGGGAAAAACTCAAAGCGAGTACCCTTGATCTGATTGGTGCTCTGCCCACACAGACGGGAAAGAGCTTCCTGCATTGCTCTGGCAAGTCCATCGATCCAGTTGTTTTCCCTCAAGGTAAACTAAATTCCCTCCGCAGTAGGAGGTTCAATCTTTCCTCGGAGACTTGCGACAATTAGCCACTGCAGATCTTCTCCTCCTTGATCATTGAGCTGAGCTCCGAAGAACTCGGGGTGCGGACGCTCCAGAAGTTCCGAGAGCTGGTCCAAATCCCTCTCAAAGATAAGGTCTCCACCATTCCCCAGTTGGTAAAACTTGCTGTACTTCACGTCCATCTATAAAAATAGAGGATGAGTAGATTAGCAGAGTGATCAAGTGTGTCAAAAATTTATCTATTTTTCAAGAGTTTTTGAGGAACATGAATTTTTATGAAAGAATTAAAGAGGTAAGAATGAGAATAAGTTTTCGTAAATATTTGTTTTCTTTGGTTTTGAAACTAAGTTTTTGGTTCAACGTCCAATCTAACTAGGGTCTCCTATGGTCAGGATGGCTCTGATACCAACTTGTCACCACCCGGATTTTTCAATCCTAGATGCATGTTATGCCATACATCGCAATCCCAGGATTACCATTTTTGTGAGACATAACAGAATTGGATACCATAGTACTTCATCCATTACAAACGATACATAAGTTCTTACACAAATAGGGATCTCATGATCCAGTTCTTAATACAACATCAAGCAGCGGAATACGTAGTAATAACGGTAGCGTAGGTGAAGCTCCATCTTCGGGATCACAGGCAATGCTGACGATGGGAGATGATCCTAGTTGTCGTAACCTTCCTGGGGTCCATCTTCCAGATACTCCTCTTCATAGTCTGGCCATGGGAATAGCTAGGGACAAAGCCATGAGTACTCTTTAAGTACTCGCAAACTAATACTAACAGGTAAAGGGGTTTTTGTGGATAATAGGACACTAGGCTCTAGGGTTGTTTTGCAAAAGCCAGATTTATCTCTACTAAGTTCTGAAGCTAGTCATAATTTTATAACTCCTACGTGGGATCTTGTAACTCAGGTCACAACTCTGTTGTGGTCAAGTCAAAGTCTCAATTCATTTCACAAGTCATTTTGAAAAGTCTGACGGGGGAACAGTATGGCCACTCCAACCGTCCATAACCGCGGACGCAGCTATTCGAATAGTTTGACACTCTGTAGAGATTGTACACTTTCACCACAACATTTGATACATCCGTCAGGAACAAATCCTGAATTCACCATACTCAGTATGCGGATAATCAATCCTAACCTTTCAATTACACGCCCTAGCATAAGCACCTCTCCTATGAGTTTGGCCTCCCAACCATGACCATCTGTCATCTTGGATACTGCACAGGTGGACAATCTTCACAAGGTAGCCTCAGCTCAAACATTGGCCGTGAGGGAACTAATACTAAGGAATATAAGTTTCCAGTCAAGCCCTACCCAATATTCGGGTATTGTGGTTGTACGCTAAAATTGGAATGGTGTCGCATCCAGACAACCATCAGTTTTATAAAGGGCTAAGGCTCATGCCTCAACATTTTTATCACCAGAATCCTCAAGGGTTCGGAAACACATGTCCAAAACATTTCAGTAGAATGATCCATCATTCCAAGGTTTTCATAACCATTTTTCCTCCAAGTATTCCCATCTAAAGTTGATCAAGTTTTAAGCTTAGCACTAGTATCTAAGGTAGGGGGTATTACTGATGAGGGGGTAGTAACTAGTGGAGTTTCAACTAAGTCCAACCTTATATCTTAGGCTGATATCAAGGTTTCTAGCTTAGGCCAATTTAATGCTCTTTATGCAACTTTCAGAACCTTTCCAGTATCTAAAAGTTACTTATGTCAAATCTAAGTTGAGGCTTTGCTAAAGAAATAAAGTAAGGAGCTTGCAAGTAAAACTAGGATTGGTTTGTCAAGTGGGTATGATCTCATAGGCTTAAAGCATATGATAGGCATAGTAACAAGTACGGGTTTGTTGCATCGGTAGGGTAATCTTGCAAGGGTTAGCTTGCATCAATGTCAATATAAGCTTGCTAAATTGCAAGAGTTAGATTGCAAGGTTAATAGCTTGCTCATTCACTGGTAGTATTAGGCTTGCCTTGTGTAGAGCAGTGGTTGAAGTTCTCCTCGGCTTCTTCTTCGTAGTATCCTCCTTCCTCCTCGTAGCCTTGGTCAGTACTAGCGTCTATGAATAAATACGAGGTACACAATCACCAAACAATACTTAACTACTTGCAATCATCACACACAAGGGTATTATAGATGATCTAACCTCATCTCTAACCTTACAAGGTTAAGGCTTGATTTGATTCATTTTATTTTTAGAAAATTAATTCCTACTCATTGAAAAAACTACTTAAGATTTAATATTCTCCAAACCAAACATGGGATCATGTTGACACATGTCATCACCACATATTGTAGTCTATGGTAATGTGATTTAAAGTGGTGTCACAATTTAATAAGGTTTTACCCATTTATTTTAATTAATTAAAGTGGCTAGAAATGCTTATGTAGCATTATTTTATTACTTGAACATTATTTCTGCAAGTAAACCTATATATTTTTATATATTCTGAAAGGTATGGTTAAATGTGATTTTTGAGAGTTGGAATCAACTCAAAAGCTTTTATGGTTTAAATTTGAAAAATGTTTGAATGCAGAAAAGCTTCTGCCTTGTTATTTTTACTATGGGTGATCTACAGATCCAAATGACTTGAATCGAACGGGCTTGGATTCAGCATTCACAGACCTTTCCAACAAAATTGGTTTCATTCAAGTTGGTGCACTGAATCTATATGGGTTGATTTTTAAAGTTGGGTACATAAGTGTGTTTGAATTTAAAAGAAAAAAGGTTTAATTTGAATCGCTGGGCTGCGCGGGAAAAATTACTGAGACGGCCTGCTAAGCGCAGTGCTCCCGTGGGTTGCTTAAGTGGGTGTCCCCACTCGTGACGGGACACGGGCTGGTAGCGGTATGGGGAACAACGTGGATCGTTCGATCTAGTTCTAATCCAACGGCTAGGGGTCATCATTGGCAGGATAACTCCGGCGAACGAAACCTAGCGCGGTGAGGGTCCGGGGCTCACCGAGTGCAGCGAGGTCGGCGGGCGAGCGAAGTCGACGACGGCGAATCTCCTAATCTTGGTGGCTTCTCCCGTGGCGGCTCAATCGCTGGCTCCCTTCTTCTCCGTAGGCGGGCTCCGGTGAAATTCCGGCGGGGTGGTGCTCGCCTTGCTCTGAGAACGGTGTGGCACGATCAGTGAGGAGAGGGGAGTGAGATGGTGTGAAGAAATCATACGGGGGTGGCCTCTATTTATAGTCGAGCGAGGGAACCGTCGGGGCCTGAGTGAGCTCGTCGAAGCGATCTGTTACAGGCTAAAGGCATGGGAAAGGGTAGGGGACGGTGCGGTGTCTCCTGGCGATGTTCAACGACATGGTCTCGAGGCATGGGGCGGTGCGGCTTGCAGAACGGCGGTGCTCTCTGTAGGCGGCGTCTTCGACGGCGGGCGGTGGTATGTATGCACGGCGGCAAGCAGGGATGTCTGGCGGTCTCTGGGTCGGTGGTGATCGTGTGTGTAGCGGTGAGGGCGCTGCGTGATCGTGGGCGCTGGTCGAGGTGGTGCTGGCGCTCTCGGCATGCTCTCTGGCGGTCAGGCGCTTGTCTGGCGTGGTCGAGCAACGCTGCTGGGACAGGGAGTGGCGGTGGCGGTGGGCTGCCTCCCGGACATCTTTGGCTAGGCTTGCTGCTGCTCCTAGCTTGCTGTCGACTATGGGGTGGCAAGAGGGTGCTCGGCTATTCACCATTGATGACAATGGCAAGCTCACAGTGGTGCTAGTGCCTAGCTAATATTCCTAGATGATCTACTGAGTTGTGTGTGAGCTAAATGGAGAACCAGTTAGGCAAGAGTCACTGCTCACAATAGTGTTTGATGTTTGTTTGATTTGTGTCTGCAACCTGTTTGATGAAATGGCCGCATGAAATCAAGTTTTGAATTTTGAAATGAATTTTGGTGGGTTTGCTAGATTGGTGCTGGTGAGTCTGCAGATGCTTGGGTTTTGAAAGTTGAGCTTGTTTGAGTGGTTTTTGAATAAGTGGGATCTTCCCATATGATAAAGATTCAATTTTGAATTGTCATTTAAACTATGCATTTGAAAGTTTCTGGATGATCACAAGGTGGGCCTTGATACCTTGTTATGAGTACATTCAAGGGGTGCAAAGATCCAGAAAAGTTTCTGTTAGGTTTTGAAAGTTTGAGACAGCCAAAGTAGGCATGAGAGTTAAATTGGTCAAAGTGACCATTCATTTAATATATGTGTTTTGATTTACTTGTCTTTAGGAAGAGTGTGGGAAATGTTTTAGATGATGTTTATTTCACCTAAGAAACATTTTACAAGCAATGAAACAAACAAACAAGGTGGTTTTAAAAGAATTCAAAATCAATGCATACACATATGCATGCATTCATAATTTTATTTAGAAAATTTTTTGTTAACCCTAAATGTGAGGATTAGAATTTGATGATCCAAGTTTAGTATTTTTGGGATGTTACACGGCTTAAGCACAATGGTTGGATCATGACTTTACCACAATATTTCCCATGCCATCCGTTCGGGCAATTCTTCCATCGCCAATGCATACAATCTACGTGTCATCGTCGTCGTTAACAAGCTCCTCGAGGTCCAAGTCAGAGGAGGAGGAGGAGGATGAGTTGTCCATGAAGAAGTCCATGGTCAGCGAGGTCGACATCTACACAACAAATCGATGATAAACCGCTAAGATCGGACAAATCGAAGATGCTTCGGCCCAAGACTCACCGCCAAATCGAAAGAGGATGAAGCTACGACGGAGGCGCGGCCGAATCTGTTCGCCTAGCTCGCGTGCAACGCTGAATCGTACCTCACACCAAATCGAATACAAAGCATCCACCCTGATGGATTTGGGCCTCCCTGTGCAAGATCCGAGCTTCCACGAACGCGTAGAGGTGCAGGGGACTCGGGCGTGGTGGGGCATCATGGGGCATAGCAGCTGTCAGCGGCAGCGCGGGAGAAATGGAGTTGGGGAGGAAGAAGGTAGGGTCGGCTAGACTGATGAAACTTCAGCGCGGCAACGCTCTTGCAGGGATAGAGGTCGTCGCTCGATTTGCCCTCTCGCCTCGCGCATGACCGGTTCCGCAGGCGATATTTGGCGCTACCCATAAAAATATTTTCAGACTGGGTGCATTTACGCGCACTGATTTGTAGGGTTCGCAGCATGGAAAACAAAAAATTCTATCACAAGAACACACAAAACCATGATCTATTCTACGAGATCGGTGCAACAAGATTGTAGAGAACTAACCCTCGGAGATCCAAAGCGTTTAACAAGATTCGGATCTTGTGGTTGATGTAGTCGATCACTTGCCGATATCAAGATCATGGAGACGATCCTTCCAGCGCCACGTTCCGATAGCGCTTCCACAATCGGTCACACGTACGGTAGTCGATAAAGACCTTCCTCTCCCTTGTTCCAGCAGGGCAGCGGAGGTTGTAGATCTCCTCGGAATCCCAACAGCACGACGGTGTGGTGGTGGTGGAGGAGAAGGGATTACTGCAGGTCTTCGCCTAAGCCGGAGCAGTGTATGGAGGAGAGAGGGGAGGCGCCGGCGGCTAGGGTTTTAGGTGAGGGGCTAGGGGGCGCCCTCACCCCTCCTTATATGGGTGGGGGGCTATGGCCAGGGTTCCCACCCCTGGCCGACTCCTTCCCCAACTTCTCTAGGCCGGCGGCAAGGAAGGGGAGAGGGAGGAATTGTCCCTCAAGGTTTCCCTTTCCTTCCCTAACTAGGATTTGACTTTTCAAACTAGAGTTTGTTTCTCTCTTCCTAGTCCTTGGACGAGTTGTCCTAGGGTATGATGCGCCCATCCCATCAGGGTATGGTGCATTCCAAGTACCCCCTCCCTGGGTGGTTGACCTTCTAGAGCATTCTAGAAGTTTCCGATCAAAACACCAAAAACATTTCCGAACCCCAGAAATTGACTTTCCTTATATGAATCTTATTCTCTGGGCCATTCCGGATCTCCTCGTGATGTCACAGATCCAATCTGAGACTCCGAACAACATTTGGTCTCCAACTCACATTCTGTATCTACTCAAACAACATTGAATCCTTAAGTGTGTCTCCCTACGGTTCGTGAACTATGCAGATATGAACGAGACACCTCTCCGATCAGCAACCAATAGTGGGATCTAGAAATCCATAATGGCTCCTACATATTTCTAAGATGACTTCGTGATCGAATGAACCATTTACATACGATATCGATTCTCTTTGTTGTGCGATACTTTACTTATCCGAGGTTTGATCGTCGGTATCTCTATACCTAGTTCAACCTCGTTACCGATAAGTACTCTTTGATCGTTTCATGATATGACATCCCTTGTGACCTAATCACATGTTTGCAAGCCAATTGGATGACATTCCACCGAGAGGGCCTAGAGTATATCTATCTGTCATATGGATGGACAAATCCCACTCTTGATCCATGTGCTTCAACACATACTTTCAGAATACCTAATGCCACCTTTATAACCACCCAGTTACAGAGTGGTGTTTGATGTCATCAAAGCATCCATCCGGTGATGGTGATTAACATGATCTCATGGTCGAAGGATTAGGTTACTATGTATTTGAAAGCTTATAGCAAACGAACTCTAAATGACTTTGATCTTATGCTACTCTAACTATAGGAGTGTGTCCATGATATCACTCTCCTAATGATATGATATTGTTATTAATAACATCTAATGTCCATGATCAGGAAACCATGATCATCTATTAATCAAAAAGCTAGTTTGACAAGAGGCTTACTAGGGACTCTTTTATGTTTACAAAAGACACAAGTATTAATGTTTCCGGTTAATACAATTATAACATGGTATGTAAACATTTATAATAAACACAAAGATATAATAATAACCATTTTATTATTGCCTCTTGGGCATATCTCCAACATGATCGGCGCGCGATTTTTTCAGGTAACGGATAACGAATTTTTACGGTTTCGAGGTGTTTATGGGCACTGCTAGAGATGCTCTAAAATCTTTCCATGCACCTTTGGTCAAAACGATAATTTCCTGCTAAATCAGCGAAAGTTAGTTCGATTTGAACTATAGGTATATGATTTTTTGCAAAAATCATTTTTAGATTCACAGTAAGCTATTTTATCAGAGATCCACTCATAGTTTCGCAAGGTGCCACCAATAGCTAAGAAACTTCATGCTCGATGTTATGACCGCAGTTTGAAATGGGCATAAAAACCGATCAAAACAATTTAAAACCTTCGCGTTGCATCATTTTACATGACATAGTATCCGGGGAAAATAAAAAACTTGTAATATTGCAAATATCTTGAAAAAGAGTTCAGAGAAATGACCTATGATGTACGAAGTTTCATGGCTTTCGGGCTAAATGACCAATGTTATGGCCAGATTCACAGCATAGTTTATAATAATGTGTCTATGTTATGCACACTTGTATATATTGGAATGATGGATAATGTTGCAGGAGGAAGTTTTCCTTTTTGTCGCACAAAAAAGCCATTTTCTATTTTCCGAGTGCCAAAAAGGGGTATTTTGTGAAGCAACCGCCAAATAAGAGTTGCAAAATGATACCACCATATTTTTCAGAAATACTAGACCACCTTCTATGGACAATGTTCCAACTATGGTATCTAAAAGCTTTCCATGAACCTCTGGTCAAAAACACAAATACCTCTACAAGTACATGATTTTGATCGTGATTTTTCTTAAAAATCATTTTTAGATCCACGGTATGCTATTTCATCAGTCTAATCATAGTTTCCCAAGGTGCCACCTCTAGCTAAGAACCTTCATGCCCGCTGTTTTGACCGTAATTTAAAATGGGCATAAGAAATTCAAAACAATGTAAAACCTTTGTGTTACATCATTTTACATGACATAGTATACAGGAAAAATAACAAACTTGTAATATTTCATATATCTTTGAAAAGTGTTCACAGAAATGACCTATCATGTACGAAGTTTTATGACTTTCGGGCCAAATGACCAATGTTATGGCCAGATTCACGACATATTTTGTGATAATGTGTCCATGTTATGCACACCTATGTATCTTGGAATGGTGGACAGTGTTGCAGGAGGAAGTTTTTCTTTTTGTCGTAAAAAAAATATTTTCCATTTTTCGAGTGCCAAAAAATGGGTGTTTTGTGAAGCAACCACCAAAAAAATTTGCAAAATGGTACCACCCCATTTTTCAAAAATATTAGACCACCCTTCATGCACAATGTCGCAACTGAGGTATCTAACAAATTTCTGCTAAATCGGCGGGAGGTGGGTTAGATTTAAACTATAGTTACATGATTTAATACTCATGATTTTTTGTAAAAATTATTTTAGATTCAAAATATGCTATTTCATCAGAGTGTGCACAAAAATGTAAAACCTTCACGTTGAAGTGGTCGTTTAACCGCAATTTAAAATGGGCATAAGAAATTCAAAAAAGATCAAAACAATGTAAAACCTTCGTGTTGTATCATTTTACATGAGTAGTATCCATGAAAATAACAAACTTAGTAAATGGAATGTGGATGGAAAAAAATGTGAATAGAACTTATTTTATGTGATAAAAACTAATAAACTTATTTTATGTGATAAAAATGTAAATACAACTTAGCAAATGGAATATGGATGGAAAAAAACTAGAAAAGGAGCCAAGGCTATGGCCTGACCGTCGGTGTAGCCATGACGGCACCCTGTCACTAGAGGAAAAAGGGCCATCCGTTCGCCACCCCTGGGAGCATTAGTCCCGGTTGCGCCACCAACCGGGACTAATGCTGGCACGCGTCCCGGTTGGAGCGGGCACGGGGCCAGGGGCATGGGTCCCGGTTGGTAAGGGGGCATATGCGTCCCGGTTGGAACCACCAACCGGGACTAAAGGTTTGGCCACAGCCACGTGGCGTGGCACGCACCTTTAGTCGATTCTTGGCTCAACCGGGACTAAAGACCCTTGCCCTCTATAAATGCAACGCCCACCCCTCTCTGCCTCCACTCTGTTTTTGAATGGTGTAAGGTGTGAGGTGTGTGCTAGTTTTTCTCATGCATGCATTGAAGGTGTTTGTTGAAATGTTTGAGTGAAAAATCCAGTTGAATTTCTCATAGAACAAAAATATAGAAGGTGTCCGAGACGCACTTGAGCTTTCTCCTCTTTATTTCCCTCGATCGAGGTTAACAATCCTATCTTTTCTAGGTCATTGATACAATTCATGTGGGTGTGAATTGGTTATTTCACTATTTATGATGTCTGTTTTTGATAAACTTACTTATATGATGCGGATGAGCGGTCGGGAATGGATGTGACGTGGTGGCAGGTATATCAAAGGCGTGGATAAATTTATCGATGTGTCTACGGCAAACAAAGAGAATGGATTTATCGTTGTCCATGTGTTCAATGTCGGAACAACAAGGAGTACTCTTCCTCGAAAATCATTCGCGACCACGATTATGAAAGGTTTCATGCCCAACTATAATTGCTGGACCAAGCACGGGAAGAGGGGTTATGATGGAAGATGGTGAAGAAGAAGATGATGATAACAACTATCATCATATGTTTCTGAATCACGGTGATCTTGCTATGGAAGACAATGGAGAGGAAAAAGGTGAAGAACGGGCATCGGATGAGTGGTGATGAACTTGGTAGGGTCATTTTCGATGCAAAGCGAGGCGTGAAGCAAAATGAGAAGTTGAAGTTAGAGGAATGTTAGAAGATCACAAGAAATTGTTGTACCCAAATTGTGAAGATGGCGGCACAAAGCTCGGTACCACCTTTGGAATTGTTGCGATGGAAGGCGGTGTGGTCTAACCGACTCCTCATTTGAAAAGATGCTGAAAATAATGAAGCAAGTTTCCAAAACATAACGAACTTCCGAGAGTACCTCTGAAGCAAAGAAGACTCTCATCCTCCGGGATTAGATGTGCAAAAGATACATGCATGCATTAATGGCATCCTCTACATGATAAGGAGTATGAGAATTTAGATAAATGCCGGTATGCAGCGTTGCGGTATAAGATCGACGAGATGACCACGGTGATGTTGAGGAGAGCCCCTCGGAAGGGTTCTGCTAAGGTTATGTGGTATGCTCCTATAATACCAAGGTTGAAAGCATGTTCGAAACAAAGAGCATGCCAGTTGTTGCGATGGCACAAAGAAGACCGTAAGAAAGGCGGAGAGTTGAGACACCTGATGGGTCACAGTGGAGAAAAATCGAGAGAGACTTCCCGGACTTTGCGGTGGCGCAAGGAACTTATGGTTTGGTCTAATACGGATGGCATGAATCCTTTTGGGGGAAGCTGCGATCCACACACGGCCCGTGACTCTATGTATCTACAACCTGCCTCCTTGGTTGTGCATGAAGCGTAAGTTCATTATGATGCGGTGCTCATCCAAGGCCGAAGCAACCGGCAACGACATTGATGTGTACCTTAGGCCATTAGTTGAAGAACTCTTACGGTTGTGGGGCAAACCCGGTGTACGTCGTGGGATGAGAACAAGCAGAGCCATTTAATCTCTGAGGGTTGTTATTCGTAACCATCAATGATTGGCCTGCTCTTAGTAACCTTCGTGACGGACAAACAAAGGATATAAGGCATGCACCACTGTTTAGATAAGACCGAAGGTACATATTTTCATAAATGCAAGAAGGTTGTGTACCTAGCGAATCGATTTCTTCCGACCAATCATCCGTAAGAAAGAAAGGCAAGCATTTAAAGGTGAGGCGGATCACGGAAGAAGTCTGAACTCCTATTGGTGATGATGTATTTGGTATGGTCAAGGGCATAGAAGTAATCTTTGGAAAGGGTCCCGGTCAATCGGTTTGAGCAGCGTCGCTACAGGACACGCTCCCATGTGGAAGAAGAAATCTATATTTTGGGAGCTGCCATATTGGAAAGTCCTGCGTGTCCGCTCTTCAATCGACGTGATGCGTGACGAAGAATCTGCGTGAACACCTAGGATTCCTAGGCGTGTATGGTAAGACAAAAGATACACACGAAGCAGGAGGACCAACAAATTATGAAAGACCCAAAGAACATGCATCTGAGATAACAAAGGCGGATAAAGGCGTCACTTAAGTCGTGCCGACTATGCTCTTACCAAAGCGAGAGAAGGTTACATTAATTATTTTTAAAAATAGAATATGTTTTTGAATTATTTATTCAAATCCATACACTTCTTATATTTAAAGTTTTCTAAATTCCAAATTAATATTCAAAAATATAAGTTAATTCATTTTAAAGGTTACATTAATTATTTTTTAAAAATAGAATATGTTTTGAATTATTTATTCAAATCCATACACTTCTTATATTTAAAGTTTTCTAAATTCCAAATTGATATTAAAAAATATAAGTTAATTCATTTTAATTGTAAATGGTTCATATTTTAAATGGTTACATTAATTATTTTCAAAAGCAGAAAATGGTTTGAATTATTTATTTAAATCAAACACTTTTTATGTTTAAAGTTTTCTAAATTCCAAATTAATTATCATTTAAAAACATTACAAATTTAAACCCCAAAATAAAAAAAAGGGAACGCAGAGAGAAAATAACTGAAAAATTTGAAAGCAGGTGTCGTCCGGTTGGAGCCACCAAGCGGGACGGAAGAGTCCCTGCCGCGCCTTCACTTGAAAATTGGACTATAGGTCCGGTTGGTGGCTCCAACAGGACGTATGCTTAGTCCCGGTTGGAGCCACCAACGGCGACGTATCTCCCTTTATATAACTTCTCTTCTTCTTCTCGCTTCTCTGCTTCTCGCTTCATGGGCGTCGCTTGCCAGCTGCCGCCTTTGCCAGCAGCCCGCCCGGCCATGCTCCCACGACCGCCGCGTCTCTTCCGCTGACGAAGCGCCGCGCCTTCCCCGCCAGCGTCGGTACATCCTCGCCTCTGCCTCCCTCCTCCCCTCCTCTACTGCTTGTGTGTGGCGGCGGCTGCTGCATGGTGGGCGGCGGCGGCTGGATGGTGGCTGCTTGGTGGTAAGCGGCTATGCATGTGTTAGCGGCGCTGCGGTGGGGAGCTCTGGGCCGGTCTTGGCCTTCTTGATGGTGGGCACAGTGGCGGGGCCAAGAGGTGTGCTAACAGGCCTTAATTTCACTGTCATGCATATTGGAATGAATCTACTCAAAGGTGGATTTTACAATTTCACATAATACCGTAGTTTCGTATTTCACACTGAAATGTGGGCGGCTGCATGGTCGAGAATAAAGCAGCGAGCGGCGCTCGCCAGACGACAAACACTACGGATGCGGAAAAAAATCATATTTAAGCGCGTTAGCGGTTTCGTCGAGGCCCATTGCCATCCCTAATCGCATCCTTATCATCGGACTATCCTCGTTTGCTATAGGAGTATCACATTTACTCAATGATAGATTTATACTCCCTCATGTCGGGTTTGTAAGGCTCGGGAAAAGGAGATGTCGGTGGCGGTTCCATGAGGACATGGGGCGTGCATGGGCACGTGGGGCAGGTGTATTGTGGCAAGAGAGGCGAAGCTCTGTTTGCTCGGGAAGGTGAGGAGAGGTGGAGGCGGCGCGATGGGAGTTCCCCTGTTTGCTCACGCGTGCACATGGGCGGTCAAAACCATTATGTTCCCGTTTCCTCCACCGCGTCCTCCTTGTCCACCGCTGCCAGTGACAACAGCGGTCCTTGTGGCTCCGGCCCCACCTCTGTTTCCCTTGACAAGCGGCGAGGTGGCGAGTGGCTCCCTTTGATTGTTCCCTTTCTTTCCGGTGATTTGGTTCTTCTCGGTAGAATACGATATCGAGATCGAGATCGAAGACCGAGATCAAGACCATAGATAGATCTAATTAAATGACAAGTTTAATTAGAACACCCTAGTAACCCTAACAGGTGATTCCGGAGTTCCTTGATTTAGGGTTTGCGCCCCTCGGAACCCCGATTAACTTGTCGAGCATGCTTTAGGGTTACATTCCAATGCACATTAACTTGTCGTATCATCATCATTGCTTGAGCACTGCATCGATGCCATGTGTTGATTGTTTCCCTTTCTTTCCAGTGATTTGGTTCTTCTCGGTAGAATACGATATCGAGATCGAGATCGAAGACCGAGATCAAGACCATAGATAGATCGAAGACCTTTTGTAGCCTTATACTCATGTTCCCCTCTCATAGCCTTAGGGTTTAGGGTTTCTCTTCATTTTTATTATTGTGTATGTATATATTAGGGTTTCACCTTTGATCCAGAAAATATTCGTTAGCCGCTTTGACTTATTCGTAACTTTCTCCTTTAGCCGCTTTGACTTATTCGCTTTTTCCACCCACCTATGCGTAAAATATGGACCCACACGTCGAAGAAAAGGAAGAGTTGATCAAGGTGTGATCCGTGGGGAAGATAATTTAGGCGTATCAACGTTTACGAACAACTCGGTGAGGGTGATCCTCTTTTTACCGAGTAGACAACTTGTTTGAGGTTGAAGGTGTTGCCTTCCCATGAGGAAAGCGATGCCTTGTGTAACGAGAAGACGCTTCCGCGAGGTGCATGTAATAGAAATCAATTCATTAATTAATCATCTGCTATCTATATAGAAATAGTAACGACGATCTTTCTTCTTTTAGCCCTCCGGATCGAAGGAATCTACTGAAAAAGAGCGACGAGGCCCAACCAAAAGTTGGAAGACCATGAGAGGTTCAGATCGAAGATGTCGGCAGAGACCGGCGGGCCAAGTTGTCGCAACCAAATTTTTGGCACAATGCGAGTAATCGTTAGGACTTAATCCCGATCACCATTAGAAATTGGAATAGGCCTGCTAATGCGGATGAAGAGGAACATGTTTATTTGTCCCTAACCACGCCAAAGATTTCTTGTGGAAGAGGCTCATGGTTAATTTCAAACTAGAAGAAGAGCTGGATCCAAATGCGGAGGATCCATTGAGGACGCCTTACAACATGGGAGAGCCATGGAGGCTAAGAAGGTCGAGGAAAGTCGAAGCGAATGCGTTTAATTGAAGAACGATTAAAGCAACAAGATGAAATTAACTCACTTAAAGAGCAAAAGTACTACGCCCCATCTCAAGAAGACACCGCATTCGATGCTACCGGCCCTATCGAATAATTGAAAAAGCAGTGTGGCTTCCACCGAGGTCCCGGTGATGACAATGGCGATGCCAATGATGCACCGACGATGGCTCCTGTTGGCTACCAAAGGATGATATCACGGAGATGACACCGCTGCGAGCTACATGTCAAAGTTGTGAACATATCAATGAAGGTGGCGGTCGGCTATGCCTTACCAATTGGACCCACACCAACTTACCACGGTCCGGTTCCGGAGAGGGCTACTGTTGTCGGCGTGGATGAAATCATGCCCACCTTTGAGGTTTTGGATCTTCACTACCTGCCGGTGAAGGGGATGTGTCTTTGGGTGTGAAAAACGTCACCATTCTATGGCCGAAGGATTGTATCGTGCTTCAAATCCGCCAAGGCCATCTTCGCCGCCGTCTCACCGTCTCTAGCGAGGTCGCCGCCGCTGTGCCGTCTTCGTCGCCTCACCGGCTCCGTCGCCTCACCGTCTCCGGTGCAGCCATCGCCGAGGAGCCATCGCCGCGCCTCGGGATAAAAAGCGTGGCGTCCGCTCTTGTCGTCGTGGCGATCGCCGAAAGCGTAAACAAGAGCCTCTTCCAAAAGTACCAACGGTTCCTCCCAAGAGAGCTTATGAATGTCTTGAAGAGGAGACTGGCGATCGTTGATCTTGCGGAAATAATGCGTTTTTAAGCTAAGCGGCGGCGAAAGAGCGAGTTCCCAGACACCAAAGAAGAAAAAGCCAAAGTGTTGAAAATGCTAAAGACTCTTCATCAACCCGAGCCAAAGCTGTCATCGGACTATGAGCGTTCTATTCTCAAGTCACATGCACAAAAAGCCTCAAGAGCAAGATCTTGCTTGATCTGGAAATCTGTTGCCCAGCTCGGAGAACAAGCAAAACAGACTTGCGCCCCTCTCAAGGTGATTTCCCAAACCAATGTGGGTCGAGCAAATATGGGGCGAAGTGCGGTATGATCCAGAGGTGCTTACTGTCTGGAGAAAACGCTGCTCAAGGTATGAGTATTCCAGTACTTATCGATTAGAGTTCTTCCCGTGAGTGAAGTAGAATACAAATACCCGATGCAAAACCTCTCGTCAAACCCGAGGAGGTAAATAATCTTTCAACAAAATAAGATTGCATAACTGCATGCACAAGGGCCACAAGGGGCTAAGCGGATAGTCTTGAGGGTTACAAAAAGCATCATGGGAAAGAAAGTGATGACATGATATCCATTGAATTTGATGAGCTATTTCAATTATTCAATCAAGACGCCTTGGACAAATCGCTCATCGATTGCCTATTATGTAAGTACTAATTGTAATTAACTTAGTCTCCGGCTATCTCACTTTGTTTATTGCATGTATATAATCATCTTTGTATGCAGAATGAAGATTCTCGAATGCAGCAGAGGACAAATCTATGATATTGGCTTCATTGACCCATATTGGGTTCATGAAGCTAATCTCAAAATAAGCCCCAGGATACGGAGGATAATATAGTACGCGTTAAGGTTTCAAGAAACCAAAAGGAAATACTTTTTTACAACTTCGAGTGAGTGTTATTGTCTTGTATACACTTTCTATTTCGCTTACTCGATGTTAAGTATATAATTGATTAGTTATGCATTCAGCTTCCACTATATTACATTAATCATTCAACTTGACAAAGGCGTGTACTAGTCATGGACTCGAAACATAAACCCTTGAGGCGTGGAAGGACATGCAGATACTTCTCCGGTAATTCTAATCATTACGACACTATATCGGCAACGTTAAGTGAATTTTATGATATCAAGTACTTAATAACTTCTTTTATTCGTTTTTCTTGGCAGCGCTGGAAAGGTTCACCAACAAGGCTAGGGGTGTTTGGAAAGAGGAGCTTACATTTCAACCACTAGATGTAAGCACCACTAGCTATATCCAGCATCTCTTTGATTCTAGTTTTGATACGATTATTAGCATGCTTGATTATTATTTTGATTGAACTATGTTCTCGTAAAGTGCCGACGCAGGACGGTAACAATCTATGTGGATACTATGTATGCGAGTTCATCCGGACGGCGATGCGATGAGAAGGGCAGAAATTTAGAGCAACTTCACGTATGTAAACAATTTCTATAGTTTTATTTTCAAACAAATTGTGTTTAGTTTCATTCATATAGACTGACTCCTTTTTAAATCAGATCGAGCGTCTACGGCGGTCTTCCGCCAAAGGATCCCGTCACGAGCAATTCGAGGAATTGGCGGGATTCTTGGATGCGTAAGTCCTAGACCGAAGGGGAATACTATTCTCGTGTATAGACAATAGGGATTGTAAAATAGCAACTCGATCCGTGTATAGACAAGGGAATACTTTTGTATGTAGTGCATGAACTCGATCCGTGTATTGAATGTAATATTGTCATGATGATCTTGTGTAATACAAGGTTCCTTCATTGATAAGTGCAAAACACTAAATAAACAATAAAACAACCTAAATGAATTCTTCGCGCACAAAAAGTGGCACAAAATGGCGAAAATGCTGCTGGCAACAAAATGTGCATGAATTCTACGTCGGCGAAGAAATGAAATCTACTACGGCACAGCGTGCACCCATTTGTCCCGGTTGGTGGGGCAACCGGGACTAATGGTTAGAGCTTTAGTCTCGATTGTCCCGTCCCGGTTGGGCAACCGGGACGCATGGGCCGTTCTGCACTAGTGTGTTTCCACGGACTTGCCGGGTATATGTGGATGAAAGAAACGCCAACGGCCTTTCTATATACCGACGACGGCCCTCGGCCTAGTAGACGATATGCAGATGGCTATTACACGCTGATGGCTTTTATAAACCGATGGTTTCCTGTTGACCGTGAACGTTTTTAGAGCTACACCGACTGTCCTGACTTCTGGCCGTCGGTAGACAAAATGCCGTCGGCAATTCACGTGGTGTATTTGCCATGTGCGCGCACACAACATGTTAATCGGACACGTGTCATAATCTGAGGCCACGTCCGTTTGATGTGTTATTCTCGATACACTGTAAACATGGTGACATGGTGGCTCGTTACTGCTCATCTTTCCACTGTTCCATCATGTCACCTTTTTACCCAGGGCCGGAAAAGGACACACGGTATTTGTGTTATATTTGGGATAGTCGGCAAATGTCGGTTTTCCTGTAGCGTGTCGCTGGCTGGCTAGTTGAACTGTGTCGTCGAGCTAGCCGAGCTACGTTAGTTTTCTCACGAGTAGTCAGCAGAGAGAGAGACACGAAAGCAGACTTTCCGCAGCTGGTTGCGCGCGCAAGCAGACAGCACAACGGTTTTTTATTTGAACAAAATACCAAGCACCATACATACAGATCAATAATGCTACTGCTAACTCAAAACCTACTGTACTAGTAGTACTAGTATAAGCGCGTGATCATAAGTGCCAGCAGAATCGGTCAAACAGACGACGCAAATAAAGGGTAATGCTGGAGCGTACAGTACGTCTCACCTGCTAAAAGCTTAAACGAGGCTTTCACCAAAGATTTATTTGGTATTTTCCGCGTGCTAGCTCTTATAGAAGTGGCCTCGCAGGAAATTTCTCACACGTCAAGTACATCAATTCGTCTCTGGCCACAAACCCTAAGTCCTTGTTTGGTAGCCGGGTTTTGTAAGCGTTTTCAGATGTTTATTACCAGCCCAATCCATCACCAGCAGTTACACTCCATGGACCGTTTGGCAATCCGGTTTATGAACGAGTGAGCCCGTGTGAAAACATAGAAACCCGCCAACCCGACGAGATTTTGAGATGCGAGTGGACCTCGCGTTTTATCCACTCGTGGCAGCAGCACAGCAAGGTACCGCGGTGGAGTGCCGCATGAGTACTAGAGGATTTATTAGGAAGTGAATTAGGTGGGTGGAAGTGGATTGGGTGGCACACATGTTTTCGAGAGGAGTGGAAACGGAAGCCCCGCTCCTCGGTCTCTCCCGAGCGACCTGGGGGCGGAAACCCTAGGTCCACGGCCCCCGCTCCACTTCCCACCTCTACCCGGCCGCCGCCGGCGTGCGCCGTCGGGCTAAGCCCGTGCGGTGCCAGCGGCGGCTGGCTCTTCTTCACCCGGCGCGCGGAGGCCCGTGCGGGATGGCTCCCTCTCTGGCGGCGGTGCGACTTGGCGGGGCAGCCAGGTACTGGCGCGGAGGCCGGCGGCCAGCGCCAGGGGCGGCTCCAGCAAGTGGAGGCGGCGGTGACCTTCCTCGCAGTGGATGCTGTCTCTTGACGGCAGTGGCCCGTCTGCTTCTCCTAGAGCTCCCAGTGGCGATGCAGCGGTCTATGGCGATAGGGTGGCGTGGGGATGTCGCGGCGGCCGTGGCGACGCTGGTGTGACGGGGCGACACGGTGCTGGCGGCCGTCCAGTACGCCGATGGCACAGATCTGGGCCCTATGGGCCTCATCTGAGCCTAGGCGGGCCTGCCTGTGCACGGTTGTGTTGCCCTCTGGAGGTGGGGGCATGGAGTGGTTTGAGCTGGAGGGTAACCACGGCGTGGCCTGCATGCTGCAGCATGGGGGCGGGGCCTTCACGGGCCTGATCTGGGCCTGGCCGGGCCTGGCGTGGCCCTGCCGCCGTGTCCGGCCGGCAATCGCCTACGACGGTGGAGGACAGGTCTCCTCCAGGTGGTCGTGCCTTTGTTGCCCTCCGGATTCTACCAAGCTATTTCCATCGCCTCGTAGGTCATGCGTCACTCCTTGTTACACGGATGCGAGTTCCCGGATGCCGGGGTGGCGGCCCCGAAAGGTGGACTGCACGGGTGTGTCGACGGCGGGGCGACTTGGCGGTGCTGATGGCTCCTCTCTTTGGACCATGAGGGTGGAAAGGAGTGGGCATCGGGGGCTCCTGGCGGTGGCAGCGCCCAGATCGCGTTTGGAAGCTCGGCTTGGGGATTGGGGCTGGTCCGAGATACCGAATTTGGCGAGAGTTTTTCGGGACGAAAGCCCAGCGCTTTGGCGCCAACAACCGTGACGCCTGTGGGTGTCGTTACCCTCTTGGGGGCGTTGTTGCGGCTACTCTCACCATATTACGGCTCCGGGTGAAAACCCTTGACCCTTGTGGTCTCGGCGGTGGCGGCGCCTATGGTGTCGTGACCTTCTTGGAGGCGTTGTCGTAGAGCTCCGGTCGTCTTAGGCTAGTCGCCCTTGGTGGAAGGTTAGATGCTTCCTAGTCTTCTCGGTGTATCTTTGATCTGCTTGTAAGAGAAATTCCTCATCACTATGTATCGGTTTGGCCGTTTGGCTTTATTTATAAAATGGGGCGAAAGCCTAATTCGAGTGCACACATGTTTTCCCCAAATTCATCGGGGATAAATACACGACAATACGCTCGTACCAAACGAGGCCTAAAGGGATTTTAAGAACACATTAGGAAGAGTCAAACGAAATGCTTTTAAGTAATAACATGACCTCTCAACGACCGGGAAATTTTGCGTCCCCATCTGTAACTGGTGGATTATATACTATAGTATATTGGAAAACTGAAAGAAACACGGAGCTGGCTCTACATCAATCAGCTCTAACTTAGATATAGTCTAAGTTATCACATAGTGCATAGTAACCAATAGGTAGAGTAAATTAATTAGTTTGTAGACTTATTGTGTCTAGAAAGTGTGATATTATGGTACTCCAATGTAGTTGTGTGTGTCAACCAATGTAAAAGCCAGGGTTTTATACTCCTCTTCTAAAAATATATTATTGTGCTAGCATTTTCAGAAATAACACCTTAACCTCTGCGATGTATGGTCAGTGGATACTAATCAATATGAATTGGCATTTTCTTACGATGAGCTAAGTAGCTAGAGAGAGCAAGTTAAATGTCGCCGCTGTATTCGATATTACTAGAGATTGCTTCCATACACTTACATACAGCTAGCTAGCCGAGATCATTAAAAGAATATAACAAATCCATCCTTCAATTTTATATACTCACCTTGCCGTGCAATGGTGAGCAAATCGAAGTAGAAATGACGGCCTTTTCTTCCTCAAAATTGAGTAACAGAGATTTAAAAAAAACTTGAACTATACAAGGTTCGTAAATGACCAAAACGGTGTCGGCCACAATCAGAAGCCACCCAAGCTAGAACGCACCCCGTATCAAAACTAGTGGTATTTTGTGGTTAGTTCAAGGTCGTAGTCTAGACCGAGTACTAATTCATATTGTTGTTGACAATAATAATAAGGGAAGCACAAATGTCCAGCAGGGACATATTTCGTCACGTATATAATATAGGTAGAAAGATCAGTATGTCAACTTATCTTGTTCAGATTTTGTCAACCACAACCACTTACCAAACTCTGCAAAGTGCATGCCAACAAAGAAAGGTAATGGTATGCTGTGTGCAGAAGGGCAGCTAGAATATTTTGTGTTGACTTGTCTTCAGGCGAAAGCTATCCAGTTGCAGTGTGTCATACATACATGCACAGAAAATTGCACGTAACATCAATGTTTGGTACTCCCTCTTATTCATATTACTTGTCGTTGAAATAGATGTATCTAGCACTAAAATATCTCTAAATACATCCATTTTAATGGCAAGTAATATGCATCGGAGGGAGTAACATAGTTACACAAAATAAAACAACTTTTGTAGCAAACCCTAACTTTTGGTGTAATATGTTGCGGCTCGTCTAAACAGATGTTTTAGAGCCCTTAACAACGTACTGGGTCTAAATTTTTATAGGGTATAACACGTTTATATGGTAATTATTTTTAAAAATGCGCACATACAAAAAAATTCACCACGTCAAAAGAAAAAAAGATGTACGGATCATGGACATCTAAAACAGCACGGGAATTAAATACCGTGTTCAAGTCTCCGGTAGGATGTGACACGGTAAAATATGTGCTACACTACATGGGACGTGACATTAAACTTTGAATATTTATATTTCGATTTATTTCAATTTCTTAATATAAATACATGTAATACATAGATTTATTTCTTGGTCGTTCTTTGACATACGAAAGCCGATGCCTTCACATTTGTGAGGGCCCTCTTACTAGTTATTGTATAATTGTAGTATATCATTTTTAAAATAGTATCATATAATTGTGGTATACAGTATAAAAATATGATCTGAGGTGCCAGATAGGTTGTTAAGGGTCCTAAAACATCTATTTGGGCTAGCTACAATCGTATTACACCAACACTTGGGGTCAGCTACAAAAGTTGTTTTGATTGTGTTCTGCACAATTTTATTACTAAATATTGGTGTTATGTGCAATTTTCCTGTACATGCATTTTAGTTATTTTCTAAGTAATTAAGGTGTCAGTTTTACAGCAGACAACAAAACTTGTGCACATTATATCGCGGTAAGTAAACAAATTTTACTACAGATTATATTGCCTGTCCCATACCATCAAAAATATGCTAGCTATCGTTTTAATGCAAAACAAAACAAAAAACGGCTGCGTCTGAGGGCTTGTTTGGTTAAAACAAATGGATTAATAACATTAAAATAGGAAAAAAATCCTACGGTGGCATTATTCATCAGTTTGGGTTAAAGGAATACAAAAGGAAAAAAAGCAGGATGATTTTCTTTGATATTAGTTTTAAAATAAAAGGACATAAATTTTACGATCCAATTGGACCTCTTTTTAGATTCCTACAAAGAAAAAACGATACTGATGGAACCAGTGGCATAATACCATCTAAATTATACTTTCTCATGTTGTTTGGTTTTGAATTGACTATATTCATTAGAAATCTTATGCTTTTCCTATTCCAAGTTACATAATTCATGTGTTTTTCAATTCGTTCGTTTTGCATGTGCAATCCTATTATACTCATGTGTTCTTCCTATTTACGTGTTTTTAGAATCCTCAGAACCAAATAGGCTCTGAAACTTTAAAACTTTTGCCATTTTCTTCCAATGTATCCAAACGGAAACCGAATTCCTATTGAAATATTTAAAAATCAATCTCTTCCTTGTCTCTCTCCACCCACTTTCCTCTCATCTTCAACGCGTGTCGGGCCAGGAGGAGGGCGTACAAATGGTACGATGGCCTACATGTAGTGGGCCTTTTTCAAAAACTAAAAATTGTATCTCAAGGTTTCAAATAATATTGAACTTTTTCTACGGAAATGTAAAGATGATTTCTACAAAATGTGTATTTTTTGGCAGCCTGGTGTTCGGCGGCAGAGATGCCAAACTCGGTGAAATAGGTCGCCTTGTTGGCAGTGAGGCTTCGCTACCTATAGCTGCTCGAGCAAGCTTCGTGCTTGTTCATGGTAGCGTTGGTGGATAGCGGAGAAGGCGAGGGATGGGAGAGAGAGGCGTGAATAAGTTGTGGTGTGCCGAAAGGGGGCAGTCGGGCGCCCGTGGTCATCGACATTAAAGTTGGCATCATCACTAATGTTTGCAGCGCTTGGGGAAGACATCGCGTCGACGCGTGAGGAAGCCATTGTGACGACGCATGGGGAACCAACAAGGTGGGTGGGTGACATTAAAGAAGGTTAGCATGCTTCTGAGTCGACGACAAGCTAGGCCCGCATGTCGGAGTCCTACATGGATGCCATGTCCGAGCATCATCGGCACCCCCTATAGCTGGTCCCCGAGGTTGGGGGCGGACAAGGAGTCTTGACACTTTTTGGGCATGCGGACTAAGAGGGGAAACATTGGTGGGGGTATTTTTCGTGTCCACCCCCATTGGGCCGATGGGGGCCTACTAGGAGCGCGGGTGGAGATGCTCTAAGAAGGCATGTGTTCTCTCTGTTGGCAGGTGACATGGTTATACCCTACGGGTACACGACATTAGTATACATGGTCCAGTCCAAGGAAGGCCCACGAGAACATATGCGGCCTGTGGAGACTTTCGGGTGACCCAAGCCCATGACACCATCGGATCCTTGGAGAACAAGACTAGAGTAGATAGAATTTCAAAGGGGCTAACCCTAATCTATAACCGACTCGACCTGATGCCCGAGACCTGCCTATCTCTATATAAAGGCTAGGAGGGCACAGTGAGAAGGGCACCTCTCAACTCACCGCATACACACCTCCACGCCAGATTGCATCTGCGCACCCCTGTAACTTTCAGTTCCACCGTAATCAAGAGCAGACATGCAGGAGTAGGGTTTTCCCTCCGGGGGCCTGAACCTGGGTAAACTTCGTGTCCCCGCATTTCTTGTTTGCTAACCGTTTCGCGATCTCCAGCATCCCCATCTTCTCCAAAACCCAAGTCCATAACAATGGGCATTGACGAGATTAAACCTCGTCAATTGGCGCCGTCTATGGGAACTGGGGGCGCTGATTATGCGATCATGACGGTCCCATCCGAAGCGATCTATAACTCATCGGCAACGGAGAGCCATCTCCTCTTCGGCGCTTTCTACTTCACCGCCCACTCGCCAGCCACCATGAAGGATTTTGAGCCCGTAGGCGACGGGCTCGAGATTCTATTCAGGAGCTTTTGCTTCCAGGTGAGGCAGACTGGCACCCTCCGCCTCCCAGAGCGGGTGCCGCCACCATCCATCAGGCCTGCTTCGTGGGTCCCACCCATCGGCGTGCTACGCACGTCGACACTGACAGATGAGTCCTATGACAGCAGCAGCTGCAACTCAGATCTGTGTGGCCCTCCATCAGACAAAGGAACCTAGGGTTCCAGATCCGAAAGTTGCGGCAGCAGCGACCCAATCCACGGGTGCTACCAATGCGGCCGTGGTTATCCAGGGTGACTCGGAACTACCACCAGGCTCGACAAACCCCAACCCACCACCCAATCCACCGCCCAACCCGCAGGCTGGGAACAGAGGGAATGGAGGAAACCACACCATCCAGCCCAACAAAGGCGACGTTGGCGCCTACCAGAGGATCAACCTCAACAAGGACGGCTGGCGCTAGGCACACGAAGCCATGGCGGGCAACAAGATCTTACCTATGAATTCTTCACGGGATATGCTGATGGCATACCACCTCCTCCTCATTGGCGAGCACAACAGACAGGTAAAACTGCAGGAGGAACTCGACAAACGCAAGCCGGCAGCTTTGGAGTCTAGCGCGCGGCGAGCTGCGCTCTCCATCGCTGGTGGCTCCAGCTCGCACGGCAATCACGCCAACAAGCATCACTCTCGCACAGAGCACATGGACCCCGCCGCACGACATGAGGTCACCAAAACCCTCAACACGTCCTTCATGGAGATGGACGTCAACAACAACGTCATACTGAAGACACCGCAATCTGTGATCATGGCAGCCACCACGTACCTCATGTCCCATCCACCTCCGGTGGGGGACCCGAAGAGTGTCATGCACAAGTCCGCGCTAGCCTGACTCGGACTCGTCGGAGTTGTGCTCCTCAATGAAGCTCCTGCAGAGCCGAAGAAAAAGGTTGTGCTCAGATTCAACCGCAGCCCCACACCCTCATCCGACGAGGATGAGCACGACCTACCTCGACGCTTCAAGAGTCCAAGATGTCGCAGCAGCGACTACGACGCTCAAAACGACCTCGCCAAGCGCAAGGTCGACAAGGCTCGCGCTAAACGTGCGTGCTCAACCGAATCCGAAGAGGATGACGATGGAGAGCTGTGCGGAGCTCGATGCTTCAGCAGATCTGTTTGGGCACATGGATGCCAAAAAATTTCAAGCTTCCTTCGAACACTCCGAAGTTCGACGGCACACGGGACTCGAAGGCCTGGCTCAGCGATCACCTGTCGTCCGTCAAGCTGCACGGCGGTAACAGGAACACCGCCCTACAATGCCTTCAGCTGTATCTGACAGGTGCAGCTCGGATCTGGCTCAGCAGCCTGTCCTCAGGCTCCATCCGAAGTTGGGAGGAGTTGGCATACAGTTTCATCCGAAACTTCAAGGGCACCAGCAAGAGGCCAGCCTCGATCGAGGAACTACGGGCCTGCACCCAACGTACTGGTGAATCCATTCACTCGTACATCCCGTGCTGGTCCAACATCAAGAACTCAGCCGCGCACATCTCCGAGGAAAGGAATATCGGCGCCTTCAAGGATGGTGTCAAGCACCCGGACTTCAAGGAAGAACTTGGGTGCGTCAAGCCCAAGACACTCGACCACCTCATGGACATTGCCAATAGGTGGGCAGACGGCGAGGATTCCCTCCACCGAATGCATTCGGATGACGAGGACGACTATGGCCGCAGGCGAGAACGCCGCAGCAAGCGAAGATCGCGCGTCTATGACGACCGTGACGGAGTCGGCATGGTTGCGGCTGGCTACGTCGATCGACGCAACGATGGCAACCGCAGCAGCGGAGGATACCGCGGCGGCAACTTCCGCGACGGAGGACGCCTGACGCAAACATGGCAACGCCGCGGCCGTGACGACGAACCCTTGGTGTATGACAAGTTGTTCGGTCCCTGCACCATCCACTTCTACATCGACAAGCAGGATGGCAAAAAGAAGGCCGGCCACATGATCAAGGACTGCCGCGAGTTCCAGAAACTCAGCGAGGGTCTCACCCAAATGCGATGCCAGATTATGAACCCTGGGTTCGGACCCGCACCTGCACCAGGTGACATCGCCCACGGAGCTCCTCCACCACCACCCGTGGGACCGTCGAATCCAGCAATCGCACCCGCGCCAAATAACGGCACAGGTGGATACCCACCACCAAAAGGGTCCCTAATGATTCAGAAGGGATGCCCTACCAATAGGGTGCAAAAGAAGATCATTCAACATGTCAACCTCGCTGTAACCGCTCCACCCTCCATCCCTGAGTACCTTAGTGGCTCGGAGTCCTGCATCACATTCGATCGTTCAGATCACCCCCGCAAGATCCCTCGCCCAAGACATGTTGCCCTGGTGCTCGAGGCGCGGATCGGATGATTTGAGACGAGTCGCGTCTTCATGGACGGCGGCAGCAGTATCAACCTGATGTTCGTCGGCACCCTCGTAGTGATGCGGATACCACTGTGCATCCTGGAACAATCCGATACAACGTTCCACGGCATAGTCCCAGGGAAGGGCATATATCCCCTGGGAAAGATATGGCTCGACGTCATCTTCGGCAAACCCGAAAATTTTCGATGCGAGCGGCTCGAGTTTGAAGTGGTGGATTGGCCATCACAGTACCACGCCATCCTCGGGCGTGTGGCGTTCACAAGATTCCTAGGAGTACCGCACTACGTGTATCTGCTTCTCAAGATGCCAGGGCCCAAGGGCGTCATTGTTGGGCCACGCGGAGATAAAACAAAAAAAATCCCCTCTAACGCGGTGATCCCAAGATCCAGCTGAGGTAGAAGGCCACGAGGTTTACCACTAGACGCGCAGTTGTGGATTACTGATGAAGCGCGTCAGTTGATGCAGCGCAGTCCTTTGTGATCCAATCGTCCTAGTGTGATCGTACAGCACCTCTGCTGGTATCCACACGTACAAGGAGGAGCTTCGACGGCGAACTGCTAGATTAGTTACGGCGGCAGACTACTGTGGAGCTAGGGTTTCCAACACATGGAATGACCTAACCGAACAACGATTAACCCTTCAGGGTTCGTGTTCTCCACTATATATAGAGAGTGAACATGGGCTCTGCTCGCGCGGCCCATTCACTAAAGCCCATATAATGTTAGTCCCTGTGAGTCCAACTCACTGACTCAGTCCAAATCAGGCTCGGGTCCAACCCAATCAGATTTCTAGTTCAGATCCAATCCAAACTTGCTCCCGCTCTTAAGTGTGTGACCGCGCAGGCTCATGGCTACTTGGACACGATTAGAGTCCGACTCCAAATCGATCAGTCGGTAGTGGCTCCTAGCAGAACATGCCGACTCCCAAATACCAAAGAGTCATGACGACTTGCCTTTCCAATGCGACTTAAGTCCGAGTCCCTTTTGCCTCACGATATACCTTGTCAGACTATAGGCGAATACTTGTCATCCCTTAAATAGTCCAACTCTCTTCTCGATCCGAGATAAGTGATTCACCCGACTAACTCTTAGTCGATCACCTCGATTAACACTTAACCGAGTCGTGCATGGCCATGCTTTCCGAATCATATCATCTGAGAGGGTCCAGAGAATATCTCTCCAAGTGGAGGGGCAAAATCCCATATTGGTTATTCACATCACGCAGCTTGATTCTCAGTCGACCCGAACTCTGCCTTTATAACTGCCTAGTTACGTATAAGCGTTTGATAGAACCTAAGTCGGTGATCCTCAACTCGGACTATGCAATAACCTCAGGTCTAAGGATTACATTGATTGAGATATACAAATGACAACTTGTTCGTTGTACCTCAATATGGGTCAATCCGACTCGCTAAACTCTTTAGCCGAATCTGTGTAAGTTGGAATAGCATCTCCATGCCCATGACAAGTGGAACCGAGTCATCAATCCAACTTTCACATTGCTCTAAGTTGTGTGTCCAGCATAACCTCAATGACCAAGGACATTTAGTACAAACAACATGAATGTATAGTTCCAGAACCGAATCACATATTCAATGATACACATTAGATTTTTATACAAGGACAACTTAATATCTTTATGAATACAATGGGAAATATCATCATACATGATTGCCTCTAGGGCATATTCCCAACAGTCATCACAGTCCAGGGAAGCTTCACCCGATCAGACCACTGCGATAGAGATTTCAACAGAATATCCCAGTCATTAGGCATGCAAGAGGAGCTCACGAGGCTCCAAGAGGTAATAGAAAACAGGCACCCCCAGTCGCCAGGCAAAACTCACCTGACATGTCGTTCGACTCCACAGTCAACATAAAAAAGGTGCAGGTCCACCCAACGAATGCCTCCAAGACGGCGCTGATCGCCAATGAACTCAGCCCCGCATAAAAAAGAGCGCTCGTCGAATTTCTCCGTGAGCGCTGGGAAATCTTCGCCTGGTGTCCTGTGGACATGTCAGGAGTTCCCAGGGAATTCGCCGAGCATGCACTCAATGTGTTCCTCGACGGAAGGCCGGTCAAGCAATCGATCCGACGACTATCCGAACCACGAGTAGAAGCAGTTGGAATCGAAGTCAATAGACTGCTCGTCGCCAACTTCATCCGAGAAATCAAGGAGAGCGAGTGGCTGGCCAATACTGTGCTAGTCCCCAAAAAGGACACGGACATCCTACGGATGTGTGTGGACTTCACGTCACTCAACAAGAACTGCCCCAAGGACCACTTCCCCCTCCCTCGGATCGATCAGATCATCGATTCGACTACAGGATGCGAGAAACTCTCCTTCCTCGACACCTACTCAGGCTACAATCAGATTTGGCAGAAGGTCAAAGATCAGGAGAAAATAGCGTTCATCACGCCGTTCGGAGTGTTCTGCTACAACATTATGCCTTTCGGGCTAAAGAATGCAGGTGCCACGTACCAGAGGTGCATGCAGGCGTGTCTGAAGAACCAGATCGGTCGCAACATCCAAGTTTATGTCGACGACATAGTCATCAAGACCAGGGAAGCCAAGACACTGATCGACGATCTCCACGAGACGTTTGATAACCTTGATCACTACAAGATCAAGTTGAATCCAGAAAAGTGCGCCTTTGGCGTCCCATCTGGCCAACTACTCGGCTACTTCATCTCCCAGCGAGGGATCGAGGTGAATCCGAAGAAAATCTGGGCCATACTAACCATGGAAAATCTGAAGAACCTCAAAGGTGTCCAACAACTAGCTGAGTGCATCGCGGCGCTGAGCAGATTCATCAGCCGCATGGGTGAGAAGGCCCTGCCCTTTTAACAGCTGCTGCGCAAGACGGACAAATTCGAGTGGACACCCGAAGCAGACGACACATTCAAAGCACTCAAGCAGCTGCTCTCCACCTCGCATGTCCTAGTCACACCCAAGGAGCGAGAGCCTCTACTGCTATACATCGCAGCCACACACCAGGTGGTAAGCACCGTACTCGTGGTCGAACGACCCGAAGATGGAAAGACCCACGGGGTCCAACGCCCAATCTACTACCTCAGCGAGGTACTGACATCAACAAAGCAGAGGTATCCTCATTACAAGAAGCTCGCCTACGGCATATTCATGACGGCTCGTCGGCTGAGCCACTACTTCCAGGAGCACCAGATAATGGTTGTTAACGAGGCACCATTGTCCAACATCCTGAACAACCCCGAAGCCACGGGGCAGGTAGCCCTGTGGGGCATCGAGCTATCCCCTCTAGACATAGTCTATGAGCGGCGCAAGGCCATCAAATCTTAGGTCCTCCCTAACTTCCTCATCCAATGGATGGAGCTCCAGCTGCCGTACACCCCGGACATGACGCAGTCGTGGACGATGCACTTTGGTGGCTCCAAGCGCGAGTTGGGAGCAGGAGCTGGCGTCATACTGATGTCCCTGCAGGGCGATAAGATGAAATACGTCCTTCGGATGAAATTTCGCGCCTCGAACAACGAGCCGAATACGAGGCCCTCGTCCACGACATGAGGATGGCAAAGATCTGTGGCGCAACGCGCCTAGTCATCTACGGTGCTCCGAACCTCGTCGTCCAGCAGATGATGAACGAATGTGACGCCCATGCCGCCAACATGATCGCGTATCGCGCGCTCTACAACTCACTCGAAGAAGACTTTGACGGTTGCGAGCTTCGGCATGTTGGAAGGGAAATCAACGAGGAGGCTGACAGACTCGCCAACATCGGCTCCACCTGTGCACGGGTGCCACTAGGTGTGTTCCTCAAACAAATATGCGTACCCTCTATCAAAAGGAAATTCCCCAAGGGATCACCCGAAGAAGCAGAGCACTTGGGGGATGCGCCACCCGAATGACACAAAGGGCCAGAAAAGCTCGACACAGAGGCCGAGCTTGTCAGCCTGATGCAGGTCATGGCGATCGAGGAGACATGGACGCAGTCGTACCTTCGGTACCTACTAAACAAGGAACTACCCGACGACCCGACAGATAACCGGCATATATCTCGCCGGTCTAAAGCATTCACCCTCCACAATGGCGAGTTGTACAAGCACAACATTTCGGGTGTGCTCCAAAGGTGCGTCACCATCGGTGATGGCAAAACCATCCTCCAAGACATCCACGAGGGCATCTGTGGTCATCAGGCAGTCGCGCCCTTATCGCCAAAGCCTTGCGAGCTGGATTCTACTGGCCAACGGCCATGAACGATGCTAAGGACATCGTCCGAAGGTGCAACAGCTGCCAAAGATTCATGGAAAAGCCACACGCACCAGGATCGGAGCTCAGGCCCATACCATTGGCCTGGCCCTTTGCCCAATGGGGCCTCGACATGATCGGCAAACTGCCCAAATCTTCGAAAGGAGGCCACGTCTACCTCCTGGTCACAGTCGACAAGTTCACCAAGTGGATCGAGGCCATGCCCGTCACCAATCAAAGCGGCAAAACATCCGTCAAATTCTTCGAGTTTATAGTCTACAGGTTCGTCGTGCCGCATAGCATCATCACGGACAACAGCTCGAACTTCATCTCGAAGGAATTCTAGGACTTCTGCGAGGGCCTTGGCATTAACATATCATACGCCTCGGTGGCCCACCCCAGACCAACGGGCAGGTCAAAAAGGCCAACGGTATCATAGGCGGAGGCATCAAGAAACTCCTGCTCAGCCCACTCGAACGGCTTGCGGGAGCTTGGGCAGAAGAGCTACCCTCCATCCTATGGAGCCTACGCACAACGCCGAACAGCGCAACTGGCTTCACACCTTTCTTCAGGGTGCATGGAGCCGAAGCCGTACTACCTGTCGAAGTAAGCCACAAGGCCCCACGGGTCGTCGCCTACAGTGAAGCCGAATCGACGGCCGCACTCGAAGACGCCGTTGACACACTCAGTGAGGCACGCGACATCATCGTGGCTCACTCAGCGGTCTACCAGCAGAGCCTCCGCAACTACCACAGCCGACGGCTACGCCCAAGGTCCTTCGTCGAAGGAGACCTCGTCCTACGACTCAAGCAAGAGCGGCCGAAAAAGCTCGAGTCATCCTGGGAAGGACCCTACATCGTCATAGAAGTCATCCCAGGCGGCGCTTATCGCCTCATGGACATCGCGTCAGGAGTCGAATACTCCAACCCCTGGAACATCGCACGTCTACGACGCTTCTACCCCTAGTTATCCCTTTACTTTCAATAAGGCTACTCAGCCAAGGCTACTCAGCCGAACAATATACCTCCTCGTTATGATATGAATAAAACCTATGTCCCCTGCCCGAAAATTCCTCTTACCTTGCAATTACTTTTAGCTATAACACACTCGGGGGCTCCGTCTCACCTCACGACTTCATCGACTGAGAATAACGCATGTAACCTGAGTAGCTGACCACGTCAGGCTAACGAAAAGGACATGCACACAATAAAAGCACCATGTGCTAGCACAAATAAACTTTACAGAAAATGGCATAACAAGCCCACTCGAATATATAAAAGTTTTACATCTATCTTTTTATAGGGTCTATCTATTCTGAAGAATCATGTGCGCCTGATGCTCAAAGTGATCCACGATCTCTTCGGCATACTGCCTAACAGCCACATAATGCGGGCGCATGTCCCAGAGGCTACCGTCTGGCCGAAGAGGCGGCACAGCCGCCACAGCCCGAGATCGATGACAGGGCGATGCAGACGAACAAGCGAAAGGGCAGCTTTCACCCCTGCAACCAGCTGGTGCCGCACCAACTCCCTCACGTGACCAACGTCTCGAAACTTCTACAACAAACCCTAGAGAGTGGAAGGTGCCTCGTCTAGGGGGAAAATGACGTATAGAATCGACGCCAAGGAAGTTTTTGCATGCTTCAGCACCCGTGAAACCTGATGAACACAATCCTGCATGGTCGCAAGGACGGTGGCCCGATCACGGTCCATCTAGAAGAAGCCGCCAGCTTCCAAGTCCTGCTGGGTAAAACAATTGATCCAAACCCCAACACGCTCTTTCTCCTCCTTCGAAACGAGATTGCACCTGCAGAAAACTCAGAATAAGTTGACACACAAACAACGTGCATCCAAAAACAAGCAGCATCTCAAAGAAAACTCACATTGCAGTTGCTCGCTCAGCTGCCGCAACTCCACCATCAGATACTCCTCCCTGGCGGTAGCTCGCTCAGCCTTCGACTTCCACACGTCCGCGTGGCCTCGAACGCCAAGGATCTCTTTCTCCAAGATACGGACGTGGTCGCGAAGGAAAACAAGCTGCGACACATCATCCAACGATGGTCGCGGATCTGGAGCATTCGGAGTACCAATGGGTTCCCCTCTCGAAGGACCCTAAAGACAAACAAGTAAGGAAGATGAAAATCACACACATCTCTAGCGATAGATCGAAAAATACTTTATATAAATTTA
Organism: Avena longiglumis; assembly: GCA_030063025.1. Lineage (NCBI taxonomy): Eukaryota > Viridiplantae > Streptophyta > Magnoliopsida > Poales > Poaceae > Avena > Avena longiglumis. The sequence goes on along the minus strand of CP125975.1, from coordinate 440,071,028 downwards.
AGGCCACTGCATGGCACAAGGAAAGATTGTTCACCGATAAAAGCATACATTGCAAAAGATAGAGGATAAACTATCCTAAACTACAACATCAGAGCCTAGGCACCAGCATCCGGAGTGGTCTCAGAGTCATATTGTCTGCTCTTGACCTCTAAAAGAACATTTCTTAATCCCTAGTGTTTTGTGTGTTAGATAACAATATCAAGGAGTGTTTTAATGTGTGTTGAAGTGTTGCGGCTCTCTCTGAGAAAAAGGGAAAAGTATCTGCCTTTGGGGGCGCATAATCCGCCCCCACTAGGGGCGGATAATCCGCCCCTCCCTCTTCCCTAGCAGGCGCAAGCCCCAGAAGGGGGACGGAGTTTTGGCCGGATTTTCTGGCCCCGCCAGATAATCCGCCCCTCAGGAGGGCCGGATAGTCCGCCCCCCTTGCTCACCACCAAGGCGCAAGCCCCAGAGAGGGGGCGGAGTGTTGGCCAGACTTTCCGGCTTGGTCGGATAATTCGCCCTAGGAGGGGGCCGGATTATCCGCCCCCCTCCCCAAGATCTTTACCAAGTCACGCAGGCGCCAGCCCTAAAGAGGGGGCGGAGTTTCCCCCGGAAAATCTGCCCTTGGGGCGGAGTTTCCCCAAGGGGGCGGATAATCCGCCCCCAAAGTTGCTCAACGGTCAGATCTGGGGATGGGGTATTTAAGCCAGCCTTCCCCTCCTGCCAGACCTCTTGATTCATTCGAAAAAGACAAGATCAGATCTGCAATCTTCATCCAAGAGAGCTCCACCTAGATCCACCCAAAGGCCCCGTCCCTTGGGGAATCGAAGGAGAAGAACTCGATCTTCATCATCAGCAATCAAGCGCTTCATCTCCTCTCCATTCATTTGGAGAACCACCGATCTAGTATTTCTTGCAAATACCTAGATCCTTGTTTTTGTTTATATTGATAAACCTTGTTCTTGTGGCAGCTTGTTGTCATCTTGGGAGCCCCCAATTCGGTTGTGGGTGTGTGCCCCGATAGTGTTGTAAAAGGCACCGGTTCTCGCCTCGAAGGGATCCAATAGTGGAGAAGGTGGATCAGGCCTCTCGTGGCGAGATCCATCGGAGAATAGGGTGAGGCCTATTGTGGCATGGTGGTCTTAGAACCACCCACCCCTCCTACGCAGATGTACATCCCTTAACAAGGAAGGAACTGCGGTAAAAAAATCCTTGTGTCTTCGCGTTCTCCACTACGGTTTCTTCGTTCCTCTCTTTACGTGCTTAGTAGTTAGGGTTGCATATAGGGAAATTCTCGTAGTTGCATATATAGAGAATTTACTTTGTGTTAAGCCTAAAATTGAAAAAGTATTAAAAATTGGTTAGCACCTATTCACCCCCCCCCCCTTCTAGGTGCCCATACGATCCATTTCAACCTCCTCTCGTTGCCTCGCCGCGTACTCCGCTAGCAAGTCAATGAGCTTCGGCCCATAATGCTTACAGTAGGAGGCGAAGAGAGCAAAAGCTACCTCTGAGCCATCGGCAGCCGTTGGCATCTGGGAGGTGATGTGCGGCAGGTCCAGCTCCGCTCCAGATGCCATGGCCATGGCCAACCCCATAGAGGCGCCAAGGCCCTTCTGCTTGCGCTTGTAGGCCGCAGGATCATCCTCTGACAAGGCATCTGCCAACACGTCGACATCCTCAAGAGCAGCGCCCTTGGGGAAGATCTCCTTGTATAAGCGTTGGAGCATCCCCTTGGCCTTCGCCAAGGCACCAGCAGCAGTACTGCAGCGATCTTCGACCGCTACGGTAGCATCATCCATAGTATTTATGTGTTCCATCAAACCGTGATCAAACGCGATGCCTGCAGCATCTGAGACAAAGAAAGAAGAAAAGGACCCGAATAAGAACGAGATAAGGAGAAGCCGAAAAAGTAAGGACGAATCAAATTAACTAACCGGAGAAAGCCTTGGCCGCAGCCATCAGCCTGTCGGCCATCTCCTTCTCGCGAGCGGCAGCCACATCAGCAAGCTCCCTCTGGCGATCCGTAGACTCCTTTCACAGGCGCTCCTGAGCCTCGGCAACAGTAGCCACCTCCTTATCCAGGCGCTCCTTCGCCTTAGCAGCATCTGCAGCCTTCTTCTCTGCTCGACCGAGGCTCTTGTCGAGAGTGTCCAGCCGACGAAGGGCTGCATTATTTTCATCTACAAACGCCAAGAACAAAGGATCAATCGAAGCAAGGAGACAACCGAAATAAGAAACGGATGATCAAACTACGTACCTTGCAGCTGTCGCATGTTGGCCTCCAACACCAAATGCTGCTGGATCAGGAGATTGGCGCTATGTACGAAGGGCTACAAAAACAAAACACAAACAAGTATCAGAAAGAGCTCGGGGGCTACGCCCACAAGAGCTAAAACTAGAGCAACAGATGATCCGAAAAAGGGCTCGGGGGCTTACCTCCCCTACAAAACAAAGGAGCAAAAAACTTACGTGCTCAGACGGAGATTCCGAAGGTCCGTGTGCGGACTTCTGAGTAACGACTACCCGATCCCCTCGCGGAGAGGGATTCAGAGCGTTATCCTCAGAGTCAGTCACCATCTGAAAGTGAGGGGTCGTCGGCTTTGACTCCCCTATGGCCTCCTGAGTGCCCTCATCAAGAGAGCCCTCCGAGGAGTGGCTGCAAGCAAAGTATTGATCAAGAACAAGAGAAAACATTACACATGCAAATTACAGAACAGAAATGCATTCGCAACCACTTACGAGTCAATGTCTGACAAGTTGAAGACGGAAGGTGTCTTTTCCTTCTTCTTATTCTTGGTCGACGGCTGCGGCGCCATCGCTCGAAGAGGCACAGCCGGAAACGGTGCGGAAGAAACACCATCATCCTCGCCATGCCGCTCAAGGAAGGGCGGGCCCCTAGGAGTTGGCGGGGTAGATGCGTCTGATGATTCGCTCCGCGATCGCTTTCGGGTCTGCCCCTCGCTCGCCTCAGGAGCATCCGCAGTCGGCGACTGAGCTGGAGGAAGCTCAGACTCAGAGTCCACCTCCTCATTGTCTGGTGCCTCCCTATACTTCTCAGGCAGAGGGGGCATAGACCCCGTAACCTGGAGGCGCTACAAGCAAAAAAGATAATAACCTGAGAAAATGCAACAAAAAAGGCACGGAAAAGCGCAACGCGCACGAACAAATTTCACCTTCAAAGCCCCTTTACTGACGCTAAGAGGGGGAGTCTGCGACTCCCCTGGAAGGTCCTCTCCGGCCTTGAACTTTAGCAAAGGACGAAGGGCCCTATCAAGATCACCCGAAGATAACTCTTCGGATGACACTCTAGTTGGATCACTGAGCCCAGAGTAGAGAAACATCGGTGCGCCCTGGCCTGGAGCGGCTGCACCCGACGCTTGAGGAAGGTGTGGATGGTGTCGACACCGTTGACCTCCTTGCTCGGCACCAGCTGAAGATCCTCCACTCGCTTGTAGAGCCTCTCCACCTCCGCAACTTTGCCCTCCAAGATGTGGTTTTTCCACGATCTCTTCGGGACAATCTTCTGCTCGGAGTCGAAGGGGGCAAGACCAAATTGCTGACTGTCCATCTTGACATCGCGGATGTAAAACCACTTACGACGCCAATACTGAATGGACTCGCAAATGGAGAAGGAGAAAAACTGGACAAAAGGGCGAAAGGAGATGCAGTCGCCAAGCGGAAAGACTCCGCCAGTGTCGGACTGCCTCTTCACGGAATAGAGCTTCCGGAAGAGACCAAAGTGTGGCTCGATGCTGAGCCAGCACTCGCAAAGCGTGATGAAGCACGCGATGTTAAGAAGGGAATTGGGAGACATATGATGAATCTGAATCCCATAGAGAAAAAGGAGCTCATGAAGGAACTCGTGGGAAGGAAGCGAAAAACCACGCAGAATGAAGGCAACAAAGATCACCCAAAACCCTACGGGTGGGCGAGGGATTACCTCATCGTCGGGGATCTTGACGTCCTCCTTGTTTTGCGGGATTAATCCCGCATCGTGCAGCTTGCGCAGATCGGTGTCACGGACGTCGGGGCGCCTCCACTTTCCATTAGTGTTGCACGCGGGAGCGGCAACCTTCTTGCCGCCGGCAGCGGCACACGAGCCAGCTCCAACAGCGCCCTTCCTCGACTTTCCCATGGCGCAGAGGTGAGTGCGACGATGAGCGCGGAAAAACGAGGCAGGAAATGATTTGAGAACGTCCAGTACGCGCAAGAAATCAAGTGCTCGTGAAAATGGAGGCAATGGTGGAAAGCAATTGGCAAGGGGTAAAAACAAAATCACTGTTTTCCCCACGGTTATAAGGATGAGGATGACGAACAGGAGCCGTTCATCCAGAAGCCCTAGCGTCCAGGACAAATCAAACCGTACACGTGTCAGCACGGCAACGAATTGTCGCCAGCACACCGTCCACTACGGACGTAAATCGAGGAGACGCTGTAATTCTTGCCACGACGCGCATGACTAGTCAACTCCAGGTCAGAAAGTGGGACCCACGCTCGTCCTGTCGCATCAACTCAAGCGCCGCATACTGTTGAGATCATCAATCGTCAGCACTGACGTCATCAAGACCAACCTAGCAACGGTTGGAAATTTTTGGCTGATGACTAAAGTACTCACTTGAATCTACGATTCGAGCAAATACTCGGGGGCTATCCCTATCACGAGCGCTGGCCGCGCACCCGAGACATAATTAAAGTACTGCATCTTTCATTTGTCTTCGAGTCCCACACTGAGTCTACGACTCCACTAAGGACTCGGGAGCTACTCCCATAGGTAGGATTGATTCAAGCATCCAAAAAAATTATGTCCTTCCGACCTGAAGCTAAAAATAACTAAACTAAAGTCTCTGCTCGAGTCTATGACTCGAACAGACACTCGGGGGCTACTCCCATAGGGAGCGCTGGCCGCGCACCCTATGATTTCTTCGACTGTGATCCTTCGGATCAAAATATAAAATTTTGGCAAACTCTGCCCAAGTCAATGCTAAGTGAGAAGCAATCTCCTTGGCCACCCGAAACACCTCCACGGTGATAAAATTTCGGATGTTGTGTCTGTGATGCAAGGATAAGACCTACAAACACCATCTGATGGCCTAGTAATGCACCTGACTACGCTCTGCTAGTGAAAATTCGTGTCAACAGGCGCGCTGAAAAATCATGACGAACACATTGGGTACATCACTTGAAAAACACTGCGATTCGGCTCCTATAAGACCTCAACAGCTTGAGTCGAATTACGCCAGCATCTGTTCCGAATGGACTCGAATATGAAGAAGATCGTGTTGTTTTGTCCTATGACAGTTAACTGACCCTGATCCGTCAGGAGAGTCGGGCACACGCATCAACAATCCCTATGAGCTTAATTATTTCCTCTTACAAACAGGTCCAAGCTTCACCCGAAAGAATAAAAGAGTCATCAGTCGAATCTACGATTGGACTGAACACTCGGGGGCTACTTACATGGTTATGTCCTACGGGTACACGACATTAGTATACCTGGTCCAGCCCAAGGAAGGCACACGAGATCATACGCGGCCTGAGACTTTCGGGTGGCCCAAGTCCATGACACCTTCGGATACTAGGAGAACAAGACTAGAGTAGATAGAATTTCAAAGGGGCTAACCCTAATCTGTAACTGACTAGACTTGATGCCCGAGACCTGCCTATCTCTATATAAAGGCTAGGAGGGCACGGCGAGAAGGGCACCTCTCAACTCATCGCATACACACCTCCACGCCAGATTGCATCTGCGCACCCCTGTAACTTTCGGTTCAGACAAGCAGGAGTAGGGTTTTCCCTCCGGGGGCCTGAACCTGGGTAAACTTCGTGTCCCCGCGTTTCTTGTTTGCTAACCGTTCCGCGATCTACAGCATCCCCATCTTCTCCAAAACCCAAGTCTATAACAATAGGCATTGACGAGATTAAACCTCGTCAGCAAGGTCCACCCCTATCATATTTTGGGTCACCTTTCTTTCTCTCCTACGGGATCTACCCTGCTGACACACTCAATTAGCTTTTCACTCTTTCCTACTTCCTCCGATCCAAATTAGTGAACTCAGTTTGTCTAGACTCAGATGTATCTAAACATGTTTTAGTGCTAGATACATTTGAATCTTGACAAATGTGAGTCTATTAATTTGGATCGGAGAGAGTACGGAAATTTAGAAGTTTGGATTTCCAAAAAAATTATAATGTCAAATTTTCTAAAAAATTTGAGAATTATGATAGTTTGTTCTTGTTGAAATTTCAAAATTTTGGATGTTTGAGATTCCAAAGGTTGGAAGGTGAGACTATTAAACGTTTCGAATTTTCTAAAAGTTTGTAATTTCCGAAGTTCAAAATTCTGAAAGTAGTTTGATGACGTATTTTCTAACATACAAAAATAAAGAAATTTACCAGAACGGGAAGTTACCCAAAAGGAATACAAGAAATAAATATTACTGCCAAAAGAGGAAAGGTTTACCCTATCGAAAGTGACTAGGAAAGTCTGCCGCGCCCGTGGCTTTAACTGATCGATATGAGTTTAATTTGAAATGTTGGTTAACGGAGACTGTTTTGCATAGATAGTACACGGAAGAAACTTAGTTTGGAGAATCTAATTACAGAATATAGATAAACCAATGGTATTAATATGTATTCATAAATTTAATAGCTGATAGAACCAGCTTGCGTCCCATATTGCCTTTCATAAGAGTATGCATGCATGGAATGAGCTGATGTACAGGTAGGTAGTACCATAAGGAAAACATTAATTACAGATTATATTGCACAGAACACTGAGTTGGTGGACATAAGGAGAAACATGCCAGACTTCATTGAATCTAACACATGACATAGGACTGGCGATCTAAGCTTAGCTAGGGTATAATTAAGTAAGATGGTAAAGTTGCCATCCCTGCTATTTTCTGCCTTCTGAGCATTGGCCTGAGGCCGTTGTCATCCCTGCTATTTTCTGCCTTCTGAGCATTGGCCTTGTCTTCATTGTTGGCTGAGAGGGTGCAATGAAAGCCCTGCATAAAAAGATCTTCCATGTACCACTAAAGCTTGGCAATATCTGATTGCTATCTAGAAAAATAAAATTAACTTAGATATAAAATTTCTCCACTTCAGCATTCGAATTACTCATATGCCTCACCTCTATGCTTTAGTTCTAAACTTTCGACTTGACCTCCACTATGTTTCTTCAATAAACACGAAATATTTTCCTAATATTGGACATGAATATCACTTAAGGATAGAAAGCGTTAACGAAAACCATGCAATCCATGGAGATTCTAAGCCGTAAAAAAACCAAAGGTAGAGTACCATGGCAAGCAAAAATTTTTTGAGTCATGCACTAAAGAAAGAGCATATAAAGCGCAAGAAAATAGCAGGATGTGTCCTCCATCTATTCAATCAAAAGGAGGACATATGTATAATTCCCAAATAAAACTACTGAACCAGATATGCATACCCTTTTCATTTTTTGTGTACAGCATGCAAACCACTTTCAAGTAAAAATTGATATCCTACTAGCCCTAGGTCCCTAACTGAAGTAGAAAGGGAGAACTACAACTGTAGTACTGTATCCCTATATCTACAAAAATCCAAGAGAATTCCTTATTGTGTTCTTTTTTGCTTATAGAAAGAAAAATATATAGAAAACATAAATCACTATCTAACTGGATAAAGTGGTTATGACACAAAAACATAATCATGAACCACTTTACTGTGTGCAAGTTATGCTATCAATGTTCTTGTTGATCCTATTGATCAAGAAGTGAGATAACATGTTCTCAGATAGAAGAGATGGCTATTAGCTAATCTCCTGTACAACTAACGTGTCGTGGATAAAATTCATTCAAGAGCATGAAGAATTAACATGTCCAATAATCAATACTCAACTGATCATGTTCATTGTGAGTCTGCTGGGGAAACTAAATGATAAATAGCATGTTGTAGTCACCTCAACCACGGTGCCCTCTCGCTGATGATGGCGAGCCAAACGACAATCTACCAGGCGTGCCAGATACAACCGCCCCAGTGCAAGGAGCCACAAGCACACATACCCTATACCACTCCCCACATCTGTAATCACCAAGAAGACTTTCATAAGTTTATAAAGAACCAAGTCTAGTCGTTTAGAACTCCACAAATCTGACCAGCCATCTAGCGCTTCAGTTCGGCGAATAATATCTCATAATTTGTTTTTTCCAGACTCTGAACTTCTCATCTAGGCTAACATATCACTCTGCAAATTCGCAAGGACACGACTCAAATGCACATGGAGGTGGGGCAAACAAACCAGAGGGAGGCGCAAACTACCACTGACCAAAGTATCACGTAACCACCATGGAATGAATCAGCAGATATATAATTATTAATAGGAATGTATACTGCATATGTAGTGCTGTAAAATTTACTCTTAAAGCTAGTTCTTGCATCACTTGCAGGGAAAAGAGTTCAGCACCAGATGCATGGATCGATCAAGATAGAGAGAGAGATGGTTGACTGACCTCATCATAGTTCAGGAATTTCAGGGCTCCTCATCACCACTTCGCAAGTGCTGCTGGCATAGTAACTGGATTTTCATATGAACAGAAAGCCTGTAATTGCTTTATTTGCCTTTAAGTTCGAGTTTTCTGAAGAACACATGTTACTGGGTCTCGGATGAGAACAACATGAACATAGGTTGCATTCCATCATCCAAAAAAAAACTACAATTAGATGAGGCAAGAATCACACCCGACGGCAGCCGAAGTAGACGAAGCTGCTAACCGGAGAACACGCCATTGGCGCTCAAAGACCACTGGGACATGGTCGCTTCCACCACCATTACTTGCTACTGCATCAGGATGGTGTTCGATTGTTGGTGCCACTGCTGGAGGCAAAGTTGCTGCTACTGGTGTCTTCCACCTACGCCCCTCAACTCCACTTCAAAGCAACTCTAGATGTCGCTAACCACAAGATAAACCTGAAACTATTAAACCTGAAACAAATAGTTTCAGTTATAAGAAACACAACAACAAACATGTTAATACATCAACTCAGCTTGTTATTCTAAGAAACTGTATTTGAACTTAAGCATCAGAAGTTTAGAAAAAAAATTCTCCATGAAACTTTTGATGCGCATAAGTATAAAATTTAGAACAAAGGTATTTCGGAAAGTCTTCACTTAAGATTCAATGAATATTTTTAAATTGCCGGAGAACACTTGGTCCCGAACTCCTGCACAGCATAAGAAAAATCCATGGTAAAGTAGATAGGAAAAGATGAGAGGTCTGAGCACCGTGTACAGGTTCTCCTCCAGTTTTGAAAAACGCGGTCGTCATCCTAGACTGTAAATCAAGCATATAACAAAGTGCATTAGTGGTAGCTCATATCAACAACACACCATAACATCTAAAAAATAAGAATTGGATTAAGGTCTAGAACTTTACCCGGAACTGCTAGCTGTTCATCATAAATTTCAGCGGCGCCTTCCCTTCTCCGAAGAGAACTGAACATATCCTCCAAGACGGCCGCACCTGAACCAGCGGTGGCAAGGCAGAAGGGGCAGAGTACGACCACGCGTTTGTTGACATCGTTGAATCCACCGCCACATCACTGCGGCGCTAGCAAATCAACCCACCCACCATGAGCACATACACGAACTGCATTATACAGGTCGGAAGGGAGGAGAGCAAGAGGTTGGTGGGGATGAGAGCCTGGTCCTGCGAAGCTCGGAGGCGGACCTGGTGGCGGCGGCGGAGGGTGGGGCCTAAGGCAGCGTCGTATAAAAGGCATAGAAGTGGAAGAACGACGTCGGCCGTGGCGAGGACGCACGTGATTGCCCGACGGTGGCGCATCGCCCCTTCCCATCTCCGGATATTCTGGCGAAGCGATGGCGGCGGTTCCAGCATGGATGGGACGGTTGCAGACGGGGGATGTGGAGAGAGCGGTGTGAAGGGGGAGGGAGGCGGTGGTAGAGGGGGGTGGAGCGGTGGTGGAGGAGGATGTTGGGGCGGCGGTGATGGGATGGGAGCATCCCACCGCTTCTACGCGCCTTTGAGGAAACCGGAAAGAGTTGGAGTTTTCTAGAGGCCATGTACTGAAAAGAGAAGGAACGTATCTGGTGGCAGGAAAAAATAATGTGAAAGAAAAATGCCCTCGTGATTAACTGTAGATGTATGTTACTGTAGACATTTACAGTACCAAAACTGATTTGGCATGCCTAAGAGAGGGCTGAACTACTTCACTTTCATATATACTGTAGACATCTACAGTACCAAAACTGATTTGGCATGCCTAAGAGAGGGCTGTGCTTCACTTTCATATATATATATATATATATATATATATATATATATATATATAGATATATATATATATATATATATATATATATATATATATATATAGTTATAGTTGGTTCTTAGCTAGCGGGTGACCGAGAATTAGCCTTCTCTTTAGTAGAAAATGCATCGTTTTAAAGTTTTTCTACTTGTACATCATGATGATTGGAATAGTATTAAGAGTTGCGACAGTGCTTAATCTGTTCCATTCCACACTATGAACCTTTCCATGTATATGAGATACAAAGCTAAACCCTCGACATTTATTATGGATCGTAGGAGGGAGTAATATATTTATAAACTATGCTCAAAAGAATAAAAGAAATATTACAGCCAAACAAGGAGCACAAAGGTATCATCGATCAATTCAAATACTCCCTCCGACCCATATTAATTAACTTGGATTTATCAAAATTTGGATAAATCTAAACACTATTTAGTATATAGGCATCCAAAATTTGACAAATCGAAGCCATTAATATGGGCCGGAGGGAGTAACAACATTATAGCAAGTCTGAAATGAAGGACAATAATGGGGAGCCAATTCTCAACAACAAAAAAAGCTCCTGCTCCAAATTCAGCAAGGGAGCAGACAACATGGCAGCAGAGCAGAACTGAACAACAGTAGTAAAACAAACGGAAATATAACAACCAGAGCATCCTTAGCAAAGTAGTACTTACTACCTACTGACGACGACGAGAAAGACTAGCGCTTTGTACAGGAGCACGAACACACGTACCCCCTATCTATATAATCCCCTAATTAATCATGCGACAAAATCAAGGCTCCCCAAAAGCATACTACTGAACCAGACAGTCATGTGCTATACCTAGTTAATTACGTCCTCGCAGTCACCTGATCCTTCCACGGCAGCGGCGCCGCCGGTCTCATGGCTGTGCCCGGGCCAGGAACGGAGGGCCCGCCGTGGTACATCTGCGAGGAGGATTGGGCGAGATATGCTCCATGGCTCTGGCTGCTCACCGCTCCTCTATTCATCCACACTGCCGGCGATGGGTCTGCGTAACTAATTCCTCCGTTGCTGGTGTCGAGAAGGCTGCGGAAATATGCGCTGGTGTACCGATCGTCGCCGAGTTGTCCCGCCGTGTTGTGTGCAGCGCCTCCGTAACCGTAACCGTAACCTCCAGGATACGCCGCCTCCGCCGAGTGAGCGGGATGTAGGTAGTTGTTCATGAACGGAGCAACGTTGTGGTTGCTGTATCCTGAAAGAGAAGACATCATGTGTGGCGGCGCTTCCTGCAGCAGCGGCGGCGTTGGCACCACGGACGTATGAAAGCTATGGGTGTTTCCTGCGAAACGAGTTGGCATCATGATTTGGCCGGACGAACCAATGTTGTAGTTGCCTCCAGACATCATCGCCGATTGCGGTGGTTCCGGCAGGCACGCCATGCCTCCTGGGCCGTAGTGGTTGTTGTCCGTTACACACGGCGGAGACATTGTCTGTGAGCGCGGCGGCGGTGGCGATTCATGGTGCTGATGCACTGTTGGTACGGGCGAGCTCATCCCTGCAGGGCAACCGGTGTTCTCGAAAACAAACATCCCCATCATCTCATCTCCTTCCTCGGGTGACGCCATCGCTGGGTGCGGCGGCGGCATTATCGGTACTACCTTGGACCTCTTCTTGGGCTTGGGGTGAAAAATCGGGCCTTGATGATCAGCTCCGTCCTCTGCCTCCATCTTCCCCTTCCTCTTCTTGCCGCCTGCCTCGATTTTAGGCTCCGCCTTGATAACCTCCTCCTTGACCTTCCTGGCGACGGCAGGCCCATCGTCGTTCTTCTCCTTCTGTTTCTGTATCGTGCACAGCACCCACTCGCCAAGCTACAACACGACAGAAAATAATTAACCATGTCCGTCGATCTCTCTGAAAAGCAGCACATCAATCGAGATGATGATATGTAAACCACGAGAGAAAGAGATCACCTTGTCGACATTCTTGTCAGCGGCCTCTTCCTCGGAGGTGAGGTTCTCGTACTCGTACATTGTCCACGACGTCTTCCACTCCGACAGCGCCGCCGCTTTCCCGTCCATGTCCTTCTTCTCTCTTTCCTCGGCCGGCTCTTTCGTCGGCGGCGCAGAGTAGAACACCAGCGTCCTCACGCGCCCGACCAGCCTCCTGCCTTGTCCCCTGCCCGAGCGGATCATCCTCTGAGGACCCGTGGCCTTCCAGAACCCATTGCCCGACGTCATCCGGTTCGGCCGGTTGCCCCTCGCGTACTTCCGACGCCGCTTCGTGAAGAAGAACCACCGATCAACACCACAATCCTTGAACTTGGCTGCAACACAATTCATCTGCGGGTGTTATACTTCACATTCGAAATCAAACTATTAATTGTTACGGATGCCGCTTGGTGAAGAGGTACTAGTACCTGTGACTTCCTCCGGCCGCTGGCTATCGAGGGACGCCACGTCCTTGAAGATGGGCAGCAGCGGCGGGAAGCCGTTGATCCTCCGGCGAAGGTAGTGGACGATGAGCTCTTCATCCGTCGGCGCGAAGTGGTACCCCGGAGGCAATTTAAGCAATGTCCGCGCGCCGGATGACGCGCCGGCGACCTCCATGATTCCTTCTTTCTTACGGCCGGCCGGCCGGCCCACAACGATCGATCTACGGCGTGCCGCACTTAGCTCGCGATGGCGAAAAGCATCGGAGGGCTAGGGTTTCAAAGAGATACGGTCTCGTACGAAATTGCGTCAACTAATATAGTACACACTTGGCGCCTGCGAGGGAAGCGCCACGTGCTCGTGGCGGCCGTGGACTCCCATCCTGCGTTGCGTCCTACCTGGACTCATTAGGCCTCAGGACACGTACTAATCTTTTTTCCAAGAAAAATTAACTTACTATTTGGATATATATATATATATATGCACGCAGTGCGGTAGTACGTGTAAACTGGTCCGGTCCAAAGATGCCGGTAGAAAGAAACAGAGTCGACCCCCAGTGGCGCCCCTGCTCCCCGCGCGTGCCCCGCTACCTCCGCACCGCCGCCGCGCTCGCCGCCGCGGTCCAGGGCCTCATCAACGCGCCCCCGCCGCGGCCCGAGTCGCAGAGCCTCCACGCGCAGCTCATCACCTCCGGCCTCAGCCCCACAGCCCACCTCTCCGTCAAGATCCTCATCCTGCACCTTCGATGCGGCTCCCACCGCAACGCGCGCGCGGTCTTCGACGGAATGCCCACCCCGACCCACGCCGCGCACAACTACCTCGTCGCCGGCTACTTCCGCCTCGGCCTCCCCGAGGAGGCGCTCGGGATCGTGCGGCGCCTCGCGGGGTCCACGGGGCGTCTGGACGTCTTCGCGCTCTCCATGGCGCTCAAGCTGTCCGGGGCGCTCAAGCTGCCCCGCGCCGCGAGGGAGGTCCACGCCCGCGTCGTCAGGTCCGCCCTCGACTTCGACGACATCCTCTACGCCACGCTGGTGGACGCCTACGTCAAGACCGCGTCGCTGGGCTACGCGCGGCGGGTGCACCGCATGATGCCCGCGCCGAGCGTGGTGTGCTCCACGGCGCTCATCGTGGGGTGCATGAAAGAGGGGCTGAACAGAGAAGCGGAAGCCATATTCTACGGGATGGACGAGAAGGACGCCGTGGTGTACAACGCGCTGGTGGAGGGGTACAGCAAGACGGAGGAGACCGCCGAGAGCTCGCTCGAGGTGTTCAAGGCCATGCAGCGAGCGGGGTTCCGGCCGACCGTCTCGACGTGCGTGAGCTTGCTCGGGGCTTGCTCGATGCTGTCGTCGCCGGAGCTCGGGGAGCAGGTGCACTGCCATGTCATCAAGAGCAACGTGGTCTCCGACATCAAGACAGGGAGCGCGCTGGTCGACGTGTACGCCAAGTGCGGCCGGGTCGAGGACGGCAGGAGGGTGTTCGACGGGATGACGGAGAGGAACGTCGTCACGTGGACCGCGATCATCGACGGGTACGGGAAGAACGGCCTCCCGGACGAGGCCCTTGAGCTGTTCGGGGAGATGAGGCGGCAGCGTGGGGGCGTCAGGCCAAACCACGCCACGGTCCTGAGCGCCCTGTCGGCGTGCGCGCGCGCCGGGCTGCTGTCCCAGGGCCAGGAGGTGTTCCAGAGCATGGAACGCGAGTGCTCGCTGAAACCACGGATGGAGCACTACGCGTGCATGGTGGACCTGCTGGGCAGGTTCGGGAGCGTGCGCCAGGCATACGATTTCGTCAGAGGGATACCGGCGAGGCCAAACTCCGACGTCTGGGCTGCCCTGCTCGGTGCCGCCACCCTGCACGACGACGTCGACATTGCTAATGTCGCGGCAAAGGAGGTTTTCAAGCTGAGCCGCGACAGCAGGCCTGGTGCCTACATGGCCTTCTCCAACACTCTCGCAGCGGCTGGAAAATGGGACGGCGTGCACGATGTTAGAGTGTTGATGAAACGGCGTGGGGTGCTGAAAGACGCAGCCTGCAGCTGGGTTGGGTCGGAGAACATTCCACCTGCCGACTGATGCAGATTCAGTCATGAACTGCAACCATTTTGTTTTGAAGGTTTACAAAAAAGGGAAGCACGAAATTAAAGATTCCTGCAAAACGAGCCTTAAACGCTAGGTGTCCCTAATCCAGACATAAACATCCACACTTTCATTAGGAAATCCAGAGCTCCACCGGCGTTGAGCACCTGACTCCCGTCGTCGTGACCGTTTTTGACTGGCCATTGCAGCTGAAAATGATATCTTGACAGCGGCTTACAAACTGTCTCGGTTTAGAGTGCTGAAGGACGCAGCCTACAGCTGTGTTTTGTCTGACAACAGTCCGCCTGCCGATTGATGCAAATTATTGATTTCTGATATAAGTATCTTTGTAATCTTTTCCATCTTTATTTACTCATTGGCTCCTGCTGCGGCTTTGCAGGTTTTGTGCTATATAAATCTGCGACTTGGCTAACCAGTAGACATACAGTACCTCACCACAATGCCATCGTAGTGAACTACTAGTACCTTTTGTTGAAGCTTTTCATGGGAGTATGGCATCATTTACAGACTGCCATAGCTCCTGGAACGAGCCTCGTGGGAAACAATCGCTAATCCACGGAGCTCATCCTTCAGCACTTGGTAGCTCGAGGCATTTTCTCTACCCAATCAGCAGAAAAAAAGACAGATATTTCCTTTCTTTCCACTACCTCTGTTCATAAACACAAGACATGCTTTGGTATGCTATTTTAGCCTACCAAAACATCTTACATTTACATTTAAGTAACAGAGGTAGTACTAGTAAGCATGTCTCCTCTGATTATGAAAGGGCGATAACGATTATTGTCTCTACCATCTGAAAAACTCATAAGGTGCACAAGGAAAAAAGATCCATAAGGTGCAGGGGGTAACGGTAACGTGTTCCCACAGACTCGTGAAGGATCTCATCTCTATTGCATAATGTATATACACACGACAGAAAATAAATATACAAGCGCAAAAGAATTGCTACGACATCTCATGGCTCACTGGCAGCTGCTTTGAGAGGACTGCAGCATGAAACTTCTGCATGCAATCATCAAAGACCTCTGAAAGCTCTTGTTGACAACAATCTCCTGTTAGTCTGAAAACTCTGGGCAGGCGGAGCCATTCCTGGGATGTCTGGGATGCTCTTATTATGCGGGTTCACGATCTGGTCAGACAAAACATTGTGAATTATTCTGATTCAGTTCTAATTATTCGCAGTAGATGGTACGGAAAGTCTCGGTGAGGAATATTAAACTAAGAATGGCTGGAGGATTGTAAACAATCTTTCCAACAGTGTACTTCATAAGAATTAGAAAATAAAGCAACAAGATGATAATAAAATAAGTAGCATCAATACTAGGTCTACTCAAATGTTCCAATCAAGAATGTTTCACTCCCTACTGTATTATTACTACTGTGATGCCAAGCCTTTTTCATTACCTTTTAAAAATAGTCAAATTAATTCATATCCCGTACAAACAGAAGTACTCCCTCCTTGCCAAAATGTAGTGCATATAAGATTTTATGAAAGTCAAGCAATGTAAAGTTTGACCAAGTATGTTGGGGAAAAATATCAACATCTAGAATACTAAATCAATACCATAAGATTCATCATGATGTATATATTCGTATAATATACATTTGGAATTGTAGATATAGATAATTTTGTCAATAAACTTGGTAAAGTCGATGACGTTTGACTTTTCAAAAAACTTATATGCACTTATATTATGGTAAGGAGGGAGTATATGCATAATACAAAACAGACATACAGAAATAGCAGAAATTTTACCTTAACAATGATAATCGCAATAACACCAAAAACTATCAGAGCAAGCAACCCCATGATACATTTGTCAGTTGCAACCTGCAACAAGCAGTTTCCAAATATCAGATACAACTGCACAAGCACGAATGAGCATACAGGGGGGGAGAGGGCGCACCTGCCGGCCAATCTCTTTCACAAGCTGGCTAGCTTTTTTCAACGAAAAGTGAACAGAATCGAGCTCATTACCAATCCTCTTCATTTGTTCTGTCTGCAGAAACATAAGAGAATATGATCTCTCAGAAATTCTTATAATCTTCCTGGACATTCGTTTAAGAGTGTAAAACTCAGGATGGAACATATCAATCAAAAATATCAATCTTATGTGCATGCCTGGTAGGAACTTATCTGATGATGTAAACAAGAAAATATGTGGATACTGGAACGCAATAAGAGATATGAATTAGTCCAACATAGCCTAGCTGCAATATAGGGTAGTGTAATATTGGCATGAAATGGGTTGGGATGGGGCAATACAAAACCAAATTGAGATAATATTTTAGAATACCTAAGATATCTGATGCACATCTATACTTTCTTTCACGGTGGCACAAGATGTTGAAGCATTCAATACCACCAAAGGAGTATGTTTGAGAATTTGAATCTTTACCAGACTACCAGGCCCAGGTGGATTTGTACTCCATAATCAAATTTTGCATGCTTCACTCTAAAGGTTGTGCTTTCTTGTAAAAAAATCATGGACGGAGATCATGCTATAACAAATACACTATATATCCAAGACTTCTTTAGAACCTACAAGTATTTTGTAGTAAACACGTTTTGAAAATCTGCTTTAATACCAAGTATGCACCTACTAATGCACGTGTATGCCACAAGAAAACAAGCATGGAAGGGACAAAATTGCTGTTAATAATCAGAAAATCTTACCTGCTGTGTTAATGTTGTAGCAGTTTGAGATCCAACTTCTACAGTTTGTACAACAACCTAGACAAAAAACATCAAAATTTGCCACAAAATAACATCGATGAAGGGCATATTTAGTTTAGTAAGCAACCATTTTTGCACGTGCAATAGCTTCATCTGTTTGATCCATTTGGTTCCTTCCAGAATCAATGAGTTGTTGATTTGACATAGCTGCAAGATTTGTCAGGTGCTTTCATAAGAACCAATACATATATCTAGCTTGGAAAATGTCACTGTTTAGATATATATATGATAAAAACAATAGTAATTGGTAAAATCCTGTGGTAAAACTTTTTGTCTTGGAAAAAATATTCTAATTCGAGCACTTTTTCGGCTTTATTATTATAATGAATCTGGAGCGAAAGAAGATACAGGTCTAGATTCCCATTCTCATGAACAAAAAGGTTTTTGTCCATGGGACAGATGAACCAAATTAAGAAAAACTTTGCCTATAAGAAACATAGCACGGCACAAGCAACAATGATATCTTATCCACATTCCTTATGTTTACATTTAGTATATACTATAAGAAACTCCGGCCAACATAATTAAGACACGAAATATAAACCATGAGTTCACCATGTCACATAACCTACCATATACAATCAAAGAACATAACCTACCATATACAATCAGAATTATTGGTGTTATGTTGGCAAAAGTCAGGGATCCCATTATAAATTATTTATACTTTATATTGTTACAGATAACATTGCAGAGAACATACATTCAGGGAGGTATACGGCAACCTTAGACCAAGTAAGCTATTATTTGCATGAGACTGATCAAAATTCAAAACTCAAAAAGTCTCAGTGACTAATTTCACCTGATGCCATTTGAATATTGTCCTCGGCGGTAGGCTCACTACTTCCAGCACCCATATCAAAGAGCTCAACCCGCTTGTTATTACCAAGGCTACTTTGATATCTGCAAGAGATCGGTTGGAGTTAGCCGAAGAACTACCATGTGCATGAACATGGCATAAGCCATAAAATGTGAAAATGTAAATACTTCAAATTCCAGACATTACAATCATTGAAATCAATATATAACACAAATAAAGTAGCTAGAGATTATGTGGAGCACATCAGCAACTTATTTCTCAAGAAAATGGTGTGCTTACGTTTTCCTCAAGGTGACATATGAATTCAACTCTTTGATCTGCATAGTGAGTAAGAAATTTATTAAGCAAGTGTGGAAAAGGACATACAACAAAGAGTCCATTGAAATGAGGTACCCACCATATATTGCTTTCTATCATTTAGCTGCTTGTTGACTTCAGGAGGGTTCTTTGACTCCTCGTCTTTGAGAATACGATCGAACTCTTTGATCAAGCTGCAAAGACCAATTTGAAATTTAAACATTATACATGAAACATAGCGATGTTTGTATCCACCAAGTAGAAAATTTTCATGAAAAAACAAAAGTCAGATAGTATTGCACCACGCGAGCAGTTAACCGCCATAGGCGTTCAAGTTGAGAATAAAATAACTGAAAAGATGTATACATGAATGAGCAATTAACACTATTATAGGACTGTAGGCATCAAAAATGAAATGAAAAACTAAGGACTGTGCATTAGAAGATTCAAGACTGGAGAATCCTCCTAAGCCTTGGCATACCGCTTGGACTCCTTCATTTTCCCTGTAAGATCCTCCAATTGTTTAGCTTGCCGACTAGAATCTTTGATCTTGTCCATCTTTTGAAACCCATTTCTGCAGAAACATACGGCGCATGAGTAAAGCTTTTAATCAAAACGACTTAACTAGACAAAATAAAATCAACAAAGTTATAAACATTGCGTTTCAAAATTACATAGGTGTTTGTATTCCAGTATTAAGGAGAGTCAAAATAACCTTGGACGAGCTTATATAAAACTACAGTTAGTCATCCAAATAAGATGAGCTCGCTGGTAATCGCAGCATGCCACTTAGGATTCAAGCTAGAAAAACAGAATTCCTGATTAGAGTTCCCTTGGAACTAAGCTTAGCTACAATGATGAATTTATTGATGCACGCATCAAGATACCCCTGCTCCCCCGTCACATAGGCTGATATTGTGCATTCAGATTCCAACAGCCAATATTATATTGTAAAAGTGAAACCAAAAAGAGATGCTTCATAGGTACTCAAGTTGCCCAAAGTTCAAATATGAAATGCGTTACACTACTATCGCACCATTATGTATCTAAATTCCCATATAAAAAAGATACTGTATCAATCTCAGTTCATTCAATTAAATCATCAAGATAACATAATAAGAACAAAGAATCAAACGATTGATTCCTAACATCATTCCAATCAAGTTAATCCTCTTAACAACTCTGATCAAAACTTGAATTGATAAATTCCGAATTCTAATATGCACAAAGGTAAGTACATAGGAGAGTGCTGCCAGAACCAAGATGTATGTAGTAAGCCATGAAGTTAGCCATATGGAGAAAGGCCGGGAGTAAGCCGGTGTTGCCAGTAGAGAACTTCATGTTTTCCGTCCAATAAAGTTATTTGATCAGTCTCTTTCGTACTGGTGAACTCTAAAGTAAGTATAAATTTTGACCGCAAATGTAAATTTCACGGTGAGCTCCGTCCAAAGCAAGTGTTTGGAGGGGAGATAACTGAGACAGTAACTGGAGCGCGAGATAAAAAAAAGGGGGGAACTCACTGGAGAGCGCGGAAGATGTCCTGGATCTCTCCGTCGATCTGCTCGAGCTCCGGGGTCATGGGCACGTCGCTCGCCATGGCTCGTTCCCCGGCCTCCACCCTCCCCTTCTCTCTCCGGCCAAAACCCTACCCTGGCCGAACCTTAGGCCGCCATTCCGATCAAACCGCGGAGGGTGGACGGGATTGGGAGAGCAGTACGGAGAGAGGACGACGGCGAGGAGGAGGAGAAGGGGGAGAAAGCGAGAGGCAGTTGGTGAGAAGGAGGGGGACTCCGTTGGGGCTGCTGGGTGGGGGATTGCGTCGCCTAGGGCTTAGCTCCGACGACCGCCTGGCGTATTAGCTGGGGTTTAGAATAGAATCTGGCAAGCTAAGCAAACTGCAGAAAAAGCTCCGTGACAGACTGACAGCGAGGACCCGGCTGCCGCTTGAGGGGGGAGGCTTGAGATAACGTTTGTTAACGCCAGTACGTCACCGTCGGAGCAAAACCTGCCGCTGAGCTAGCCAATGGCGTTTTCGTTCCTTGTCCTTTTCGCGAGTTGGACACCTGGAGAGTTGGGTGCTATCAGCCTGTCAGCTTGTCAGCTACAGACATGACAAGTTTGACATGCTGGCCTCTTTTTTGACATTTGATTGTGTGGCACATGAACTCGGATTGCATGATACAAGTTTTTTTTAAAAGCATACTCCCTCCATCCCTGCGAATAAGTGTACTTCTAGCTTTATCTTAAGTCAAACATAGTAAAGTTTGACTAACTTTTTAGGACAACGCACTAACATTTATGATACTAAATTGTTACCATTAGATTTATTTTTAAATCTAGTTTCATAATATATCAATTTGATGTAATATATCTTTCTATATTTCTCTATAAAGATGGTCAAATTTGGTTATGCTTGACTTGGGCAAAAGCTAGATGTACACTTATTTACGGACGGAGGGAGTAATAGAAGACTTGATGAATAAGCGTGTTTCACCGCACCGTTTACATAGCGTCCTAGCACATGGCTAGTATGGTGGATATGTTAGTTGTAACACATTCAGTTTATTTCTTTTGATTTTTCAAGAAAGCCCATAAATAAAATAGAGGTAGGCGTTGATGATGCTACTACTTGGTTTGTAAGGTCAACAAATATTAATGCTAACAATTGGCTGCGACGTGTTTCTTTCCCTGTTTCATATAAGTTTTTGTGTCGAGTTGAACCATGCCTATGGCGATAACACCCGTTCTTAAACACCGTCTTGCCATTTCGGCATGCATGGCAATCGCACAATTGCACAAGTCTTCAGCACTACCTTTTTGCAGTACCATGGCTCATAATTCTGTCAGATAGCACCATGTGGATTGCACTCGAAAACCACCTCTACTCTAATTTCAACAACATAACTTAAAGCCTTACCCAGCCGCTTGCCCAAAAGATCGGTACACTTCCTCAAAGTTCACAACATCACAACACCACAAGGGGCAGGGATTATTTTTGAGTAAAATACACCGTTAGTCATTAAACTTGAGCGTATAAATCAACTCGGTCACCGTACATAGCTATACGTCTGTTACGGTCATTGTATATGTGCACGTGTCAAAGCGCGGTCACTGTGGAGTGTATCCTTCAGGTATTTGGTGACGTGGCGTACTAGTCACTGAACTTGAGTCATGGCGGGGGGACTTGAAAGCCGAGGTGAAGAGTAGTATGGGGTGTTTTGCAAAACGAGGGTGGGTACTAGAGCTCGTCTTTCTCCTCAAAATCGACATTCCCTCCCTCCTCTCCACGGCACTAACCCTAGTCTGCCGACCAAGGCGGAGGGTCCTCGCCAGATCTTCGTCATGGCCTCAGTGTCGTCCGCGAGCTCACACGCCGAGGCTCAGATTTTCCCATCGCCCGTTTCGGACGTCAGATTCCGTGAAGAGGCTCACCTCTAGCACGCCGAAGCACGCAGGATGGGTGTACTACAAGTGTCTGATGCACGCGGTAGGGATTTTGTGTGAAATTCGTAGTTTTTTTCGAATTAAGCAATGTGTGGTCTGATTCTGTGCTCTACCATTTGTGTCATTATCTGAATTTTCAGCGTGGCTGTGTGTTTTGGCACTGGGAGCGTGAGTATGTTGAATATTTGGTCGAGCATAACTACCTGGTGGGTGATGCTGCTATGGATGCGATGGGATGGGCAGAAGATAGGAGGGAGGAGTTGATTCTGAGGCAAGCTGAAGCTGCAGCTCCTTCACCTAGGCAAGAGGATTTAGTGCTGAAGATGCTAAGCTCACTGGTTAATATGGAGAAGGAAGCAATGATCCTTCTAACGACAGCTATTGTTCTTCTAGGTGTAATTTGTCTGATGTTCATATTGAAGAAATGATCTTCTATATGCTGAAAGTGTTGGTGTTGTGTTGTTATGTATCTGGAACTGCTGGATATGTAGAAGCTAGATATGTGTTGTGCTTCCTGGCTAGATATGTAGAAGCAGAGTATCTGGAACTTGCAATGGTACTTTTGTAGTGTTGTTATGTATCCTTCAATGAGTTAATGTGTTTCTGTTTCAACAAAGAAGTACTGGTTTGTTTGAATGCTTTAATATTCAGAAATGAGAACT
This sequence comes from Avena longiglumis, assembly GCA_030063025.1. Classification (NCBI taxonomy): domain Eukaryota; kingdom Viridiplantae; phylum Streptophyta; class Magnoliopsida; order Poales; family Poaceae; genus Avena; species Avena longiglumis. The sequence continues at coordinate 440,048,276 of CP125975.1, read as the reverse complement.
TGAGATAGAATGCTTTAATATTCAACAAAGAAGTGCTAGTTTTCCTTCAACAAAGAAGTGTTGATAATGTGCACACATAAAATGCGCAGGCACAGGCACACAACAAAGAAGTGCTGGTTTGCCTTCAATGAGATATAGTGAAAGCACACATAAAGAAAGAGTACTCATACAACCATCATAAAATGCACATACACACATAAAACCATCAGAAGCATAGATCTTAACTTAATATATGGTTTCAATATAAAGAAAGAGTACTCAGGTAGCAAAAGCACATAGATCCAGTTTCAAGCAGCAAAAGCACATAGATCCAGTTTCAACATTGAACTAAGATAATTGTTCACCTCAAATTGTCCTGAACTTGGACAATTTCTTCTAAGGACTGCAGGGGAGCCAACACTTTTGTCATTCTCAGTTCATCTGCATATTTAGCTCTTTTGGCAACTGCTTGTCCAGCTGCAAGTTGCTTCTCTGCCTTCCTCTTCTCCTCAGCTTGTTTCTTCTTCTCTAAAGCTTCTGCCTTCTTCTTCTCTGCAACCTCTTTCTTTATTTCTGCAATGATCTTCCTAGTCTCAATCCTTGCCTTTTTGTTCAATTCTGCATCATACCTTCTTTTCTCTCTTCTTTCATCTGCATCTCTTGCTCTCTCTTGTGCATGCTCCTCCTTCCTCTTTTGTTGCTCAAGCTTCTTCTGTGCATCCATCTCAGCTTTCTTCAAGTCAGCAGCATATTTGGCTTCCAAAACAGCTAGCTCGGTATCTTCGATTGCCTTGTTCTTCTCCCTCTACATGCTTTTTCCGTCGCCAATGTAGGGGGAGAGGCTCACCGTAGTTAGGCGGAGGCTCGCCTTCTCCACGCCGCCACGGCGACATGGCCGAGAACCCGCCGGACGACGACCGCTACAATGAGAGCTAGCCAGAAGCCAAAGATCACCCGCCTCCACCACCTCCACCGCCTCCACCGCCGCAAAGCCCTAGTCTTGGCCTCACCTAGAAACCTCCTCCTCGGAACGATCGGGAAGATGACGAGCTCAGCTCCCCTATTTTGTCACAATGGTGGGAGGGTAAATGCGAGGAGAAAATAACTCGCGAGGGTGATTTCGCAAAAACGACGAGGCCGTGCCGACAGGATCAGATCTAATAGTGACTGATAGTGGGGTCCATGTACGCCATGTCACCAAATACCTGAAGGATACACTCCACAGTGACCGCGCTTTGACACATGCACGTATACGATGACCATAACAGACGTATAGCTATATACAGTGACCGAGTTGATTTATATGCTCAAGTTTAATGACTAACGGGGTATTTTACTCATTATTTTTCAACACAGGAGGGTAGCCACCGCCCTGGAATTTCCTGAGAATATGAGTTTGTTAGGAAGGGGAGAATTTTTTAAGGAATTAAAAATTTAATCATACCGCATGTAACCAGAAAAGCAAAAACTTTCCTACCTTTGACACGCCCACAAATAGCTTGTAAAGGAGAAGCATCAAGCAATTCCTTAGCAAGTTCTTTGGTATTTCCGTATGGCATGCATATAGGTAGATGTGGTGCATCTAAAATACAGTTGATGCACCCCGATGAAATAAGAACATGATGCAACATTGACACGCTCCTCAAAAGATGTCATTAAAATGAGGTACTCAACACAAATTTATGACAAAATTGTTGGAGATATGCCCTAGAGGCAATAATAAATGTAGTTATTATTATATCTTTGTGTTTATGATAAATGTTTACATTCATGCTATAATAGTATTAACAAGGAAACATTAATACTTGTGTGATTTGTAAACTAAATTAGAGTCTCTAGTAAAGTCTCTTCATAATACTAGCTTGTTGGTTAATAAATGATTGTGGTTTCCCTATCATGAACATTGAGATGTTATTAACAACAAGATCATATCGTTAGGAGAATGGTATGATGGACATACTCCTATAGATAAGCGTAGCATAAAGATCAAGTCATTTTAATAGTTCAATTGTTATATGCTTTCTGATACATAGTAACCTAATTCCTTCGACCATGAGATCATGCATATCACCTTCACCGGAAGGATGCTTTGATGACATCAAACACCACACCATAACTGGGTGGCTATAAAGGTGGCATTGAGTGTTCGGAAAGTATTGGTTGAGACACATGGATCAAGAGTGGGATTTGTCCATCCATATGACGGATAGATATACTCTGGGCCCTCTCGGTGGAATGTCATCCAATTAGCTTGCAAGCATGTGACTGTCTCACAAGGTATCACATATCACGGGAACGAGAAAAGAGTACTTATCAGTAATGAGGTTGAACTAGGTATGCAGAGATACCGACGATCAAAACCTCGGATAAGTAAACTATCGTGAGACAAAGGGAAATTGGTATCGTATGTAAGTGGTTCATTCGATCGCAAAGTAATCGTAGAAATATGTGGGAGCCATATGAATTTCCAGATTCCTCTATTGGTTATTATTCGTAGAAGTGTCTCGATCATGTCCGCATAATTCACGAACCGTAGGGAGACACACTTAAGGATTCGACGTTGTTTGAGTAGTCATGGAATGATGAGTAAGATATCGAATGTTGTTCGGAGTCTCGGATGGGATCCGGGATATCACGAGGAGATCCGGAATGGTCCGGAGAATAAGATTCATATAAGGAAGGTCCTGTTTCGGGGTTGGAGAATGGTTCCGGTGTTTTCATCGGGAATGTTCTAGAAGGTTCCTAATGTCCCAGACCCGGAGGGGAAGGGTACATGAATGTGTCATAACAAGTTGGAATGATTTCATCATGTACTAGGTGTCATCGCTGAACGAAATAAAGGGTTTAATCAAATCCTAGTTTCAAAAGTCAAACGCCAATTTGAAAAGTCAAACGGCTATTTTGTGAGGTGGAGGAAGTAGAAACCTACTTGGGAGGAGTTCCTCCTCCACCGCCCACTTGAGACCGATTTGGGAGGTACTCCTCCTCGGCGCCTCCACCTATATAAGGAGGCAGGCTGCCCTCCAAGTACACAACACCTCCACCCAAAACCCTAGCTCCCTAGCACGCGCCGCCACCTCCTCGCCGCCTAGGGCAAGCCGCCTAGGCAAACCCTAGCCGCGGCCTTGCTCCTCCTTGGTGTCTAAACCCTAGATCACCGAGGCTCTCTCATAGTCCACCATACTCGCCCGGCCAAGCTCACGAGATCTCCTCTACTTCCTGTACCACGTCGTTGTGCACCGGAATCGCGAGGAGAGTGCTACAACCTCCGCCGCCGGAACAAGGGAGAGGAAGGTCTTCGCCGAGTACCGAACGGTGACCGATCATGGAAGCTGTCTTAACGCACGGAAGGATCGTCTACGCGATCTTGAGATCGGAAAGAGTACGACTACATCACCCACGAGAATCCGCTCTCGTTAAACACTTTGGAATCTTCGAGGGTGAGTTATTCCATCGACTCGTTGCTACAATATAGTAGATAGATCTTGGCTTGTTTGTTTGTATGCGGTAGAAAATTTTTGTTTTCCATGCTACGAAACCCTACAGTGGTATTAGAGTCGTGTCTATATGTAGATCTGTTGCACGAGTAGAACACAATGGTCATTATGGGCGTTGATGCTTTTGTTGTCGATTGCTTCTTGTGTACTTTGCATCTTGCGGGATGGTGGGATGAAGCGGCCCGGGCTAACCTTACATGACATCGTTCATGAGACTTGCTCCACGCTTGACATGCAACTTGTATTGCATAAGTGTCTTTGCGGGTGCCTGTTTCTCCCAACATAGTTAAGATTCAATTTATAATGGGTGATTGACAATACTAGTATCAACGTTGTGGTTCTTGTTCGTAAGTTAGAATGACACTTATTGAAAGTCCCAAACCATGTAAAATATGCAAAGAAAGTAGAGGCGTCTAACTTTGTTTTGCAGGGGTGTGTTGTGATGTGATATGGCCATGATTGTGATTATATTTGATGTATGCAATGTTCCTTATTGTAAGTTGGCAACCGGCAGGAGCCATATGGTTGTCTTTAATTACATTAAGACACGCGTGTCTATTCAAAGTAGTTGTAATAGTTGAAGCCGTGGACGACAACCATGGAGCAATCATTGACCTTGATGCAATGCCGGTGATGATGGAGATCATGTTCGTGCTTGAAGATGGAGATCGGAAGCACAAAGAAGAAAGGCCATATCATATCACATATTATGAATTGCATGTGATGTTAATCCTTTATGCATCTTGTATTGCTTAGTTAACGACGGTAGCATTATAAGATGATCCTCATGCACATGAATTTCAAGTTCTAAAGTGTTCATCCTTAGTAAGAACTGCTAAACCTTGTTGTTTCAAGCACCACGTGATGATCGGGTGTCTTAGATTCCGCAGTGTATACAACGTGAGCAAGCCAGATTTGCTCATGCGGAAGCTAAGGTTTGATCTTGACGAGCCTAGCATGTACGCACATGGTCTCGAACACGGATCACCGAAGGTAAAGCATGAATCATATAGTAGATATGATGAACATGTCGATTGTTCATTATTGAAGCTGCATCAACTCGTGATGATCGGTGTTGATGTGGTGGATTTGGTTCGTGTGATCACTAAAACAATGTGAGGGATATTGTTTTGAGGGAGTTCACCTAGATTAATTTAACTATTAATTAGAACTCAATTTGTCATAAACTTAGTCTAAACTATTGCAAATATGTTGTAGATCAATGGCCCCTACCATCAATTTTAATGCTTTAGAGAAAGAAAAATTGAAAAACAATGGAAGCAACTTCGTGGATTGGTTCCACAATTTGAGGATTGTCCTCACAATGGTAATTTGACCTATGTCTTTGGATGCACTGGTTGACCCACCTACAGCCATCGCTACCGATGAAGTAAAGAATGTTTACCTCGCTCTAAGACTCAAGATCTACGCTCAAAGCGATCTTGTATGGTTTAGAATCGAGCTTGAAAAGGTTTGAGAATTCAGACCCACATGATATTGTCTGATCTCAAATTGATCTTTGAGACTCACGCGACAATTGAGAGCTATGATGATTCTAAAAGTTCTTTAACGCAAGATGGAAGAGGGCAGCTGGTGAGTATGTGCTTAAGATGTCTGGGCACGCAAACAAACTTCAAAGCTTGGGTATAGTGATTCCTAATGCTTTGGGGATTTATCGTGTCCTCCAATCACTACCACCAAGTTACAAGAACTTTGTGATGAACTACAATATGCAAAACATGAACAAGTAGTTGCCAGAACTCTTCGCCATGTTAAAATCTGCAGAAGTGGAGATCAAGAAAGAGCACCAAGTGTTGATGGTCAATAAGACCATCAAATTCAAGAAAGGCAAGTCTAAGCAAAAGGGACACTTCAAGAAGGGTGGTAAGAAAGTTACCGCGCCGACGAAGAAGACCAACGCTGGACCTAAGCCTGATACTGAGTGCTTTTGCTGCAAGGGAGAAGGTCACTGGAAGCGGAATTGCCCAAAGTACTTGGAGGATTTGAAGAACGGCAACATCAAGAAGAAAGGTATATCTGATATACATGTTATTGATGTGTATCTCACTAGTACTCATAGTAGTGCCTGGGTATTTGATACTGGTTCAGTTGCTCATATTTATAACTCGAAATAGGTGCTGCAGAATAAACGGAGGCTAGCGAAGAATGAGGTGACGATGCGTGTGGGAAACGGATCAAAGGTTGATGTGATCGCAGTCGGCGCGCTACCTCTTCATCTACCATCGGGATTAGTTTTATATTTAAATAATTGTTATTTGGTGCCTACGTTAAGCATGAACATTATATCGGGATCTTGTTTATTGCGAGACGGTTACTTGTTTAAGTCCGAGAATAATGGTTGTTTGATTTATATGAGTAATATGTTTTATGCACATGCACCTTTGATAGATGGTCTATTCTTATTGAATCTCGATAGTGGAAATACACATATTAATAACATTGAGGCTAAACGTTTGAAATCGAGCGATAACTCGACCTATATGTGGCACTGTCATCTTGGTCACATTGGAGTGAAACGTATGAAGAAACTCCATTCCGATGGACTTCTTGAATCACTTGATTTTGAATCACTTGAAAGATGCGAAGCATGTCTGATGGGTAAAATGACTAAGACTCCATTTTCTGGTATGATGGAGCGAGTTACAGACTTATTGGAAATCATACATACCGATGTGTGTGGTCCAATGAGTGTAGCATCGCGCGGTGGTTATCGTTATGTTCTTACCTTCACGGATGACTTAAGTAGATATGGGTATATCTATTTCATGAAACATAAGTCCAAAACTTTCGAGAAGTTTAAGGAATTTTAAAGTGAGGTGGAGAATCAACGTAACAAGAAGATTAAATTTCTACGTTCTGATCGTGGAGGTGATTATCTAAGTTACGAGTTTGGCGAGCATTTGAAGAAATGCGGAATACTTTCACAATTGACACCGCCGGGAACACCACAGCGTAATGGTGTGTCCGAACGTCGTAATCGAACTCTCTTAGATATGGTTCGTTCTATGATGTCACTTATAGATTTACCGCTATCATTTTGGGGTTATGCATTAGAAACAGCCGCATTCACTTTAAATAGGGCACCATCTAAATCCGTTGAAACGACACCGTATGAATTATGGTTTGGGAAGAAACCTAAATTGTCGTTCCTTAAAGTTTGGGGTTGTGAAGCCTATGTAAAGAAGTTACAAATGACAAGCTTGAACCCAAAGCGGAAAAATGCGTCTTCATAGGATACCCGAAGGAAACTATTGGGTATACCTTCTATCATAGATCCGAAGGCAAAATCTTCGTTGCCAAGAATGGATCCTTTCTAGAAAAGGAATTTCTCTCGAAAGAAATGACTAGAAGGAAAGTAGAACTCGACGAGGTTGTCGAACCTTCTCTCGAACTTATGAGTAGCGCAAAGACCGAAGAAGTTCCTATGGCCTGCACCAATAAGAGAGGAAGCTAATGATGATGATCATGAAACTTGGTTGCGATTACAGAGCCTCGCAGTCAACGAGAACTCGTACCACCCCGATTGGTATGATCCCATTATGAGTGTCATGTTGGTGGACAACCGATGACCCCGACATATGAGGAAGCGATGATGAGCCTAGATTCCAATAAATGGCAAGAATCCATGAAATCCGAGATTGGATCCATGTACGAAAACCAAGTATGGACTTTGGTGGACTTACGATGATGGCCGAAGGTCACGAGAACAAATGGATTTTCAAGAAGAAAACAGATGCTGATGGTAATGTTACTGTCTATAAAGCTCGACTTGTCGCAAAAGGGTTTCGACAAATTCAAGGAGTTGACTACGATGAGACTTTCTCACCAGTAGCGAAGCTAAAGTCTGTGAGGATTATGTTAGCAATCGCTGCATATTATGATTATGAGATATGGCAGATGGATGTCAAAACAGCATTCCTCAATGGATACATTGATGAAGAGTTGTATATGATGCAACCCAAAGGTTTTGTCGATCCTAAAGATGCTAACAAGGTATGCAAACTTCAACGGTCCATCTATGGATTGAAGCAAGCATCCCGAAGTTGGAATCAACATTTTGATAAGGTAATCAAAAGTTTTGGTTTTATACAAACTTATGGAGAAGCTTGTATTTACAAGAAAGTGAGTGGGAGCTCTGTAGCATTCTTAATACTATATGTAGATGACATATTGTTGATTGGGAATGATGTAGACCTTCTTAATAGTGTCAAGGAATATTTGAATAATAGTTTTTCAATGAAGGATCTTGGCGAAGCAACTTATATATTAGGCATAAAGATTTATAGAGATAGATCAAGACGCCTAATATCATTGTCACAAAGTACATATTTGGACAAAGTTCTAAAGAGGTTTGGAATGGAAGATAGCAAGAAAGGGTTCTTGCCCATGTTGCCTATCGACATTGAGTAAAACTCAAAGTCCAAGAACGCAGAAGATAGAGAAAGGATGAGTAAGACTCCCTATGCCTCACCATATGATCTCTCGATGTATGCCATGCTATGTACTAGACCCGACATTGCATATGTCGTTAGTTTAACTAGCAGATATCAAAGTGATCCAGAGTGGATCATTGGACAATGATCAAAAACATCCTTAAGTACTTGAGAAGAACTAAGGATATGGTTCTTTCTTATGGAGGTGATGAACAACTCGTTGTTAATGGTTACACCGATGCTAGTTGGAACACCGATCCGGATGATTCTAAATCACAATCTAGATATGTATTTACTTTGAATGGTGCAGCAGTTAGCTGGAGGAGTGCAAAGCAAAGCGTTGTGGCGAGATCTTCAACTGAATTGGAATACATGGCTGCTTCGGAGGCTTCACAAGAAGCGATATGGATGAAAGAGTTTATTACATAGCTAGGTGTGGTTCCTAGTGCGCTGGACCCAATGTCTATCTAATGTGATAACATGGGCGCCATAGCCAATGCGCAAGAACCAATGTCACACAAGAAGCTGAAGCATATCAAGCTACGTTTTCACGCTATTCGAGAACATGTCCAAGATGGGGACATAAAGATTTGCAAAGTATACACAGATCTGAATGTGGCGGATCCGTTGACTAAACCTCTCCCGAGGGCAAAACATGACCAGCACCAAACTGCCATGGGTGTTCGGTATATTACCATGTAATCTAGATTAGATGACTCTAGTGCAAGTGGGAGAGTGTTGGAGATATGCCCTAGAGGCAATAATAAATGTAGTTATTATTATATCTTTGTGTTTATGATAAATGTTTACATTCATGCTATAATAGTATTAACAAGGAAACATTAATACTTGTGTGATTTGTAAACTAAAATAGAGTCCCTAGTAAAGCCTCTTTATAATACTAGCTTGTTGGTTAATAAATGATTGTGGTTTCCCTATCATGAACATTGAGATGTTATTAACAACAAGATCATATCGTTAGGAGAATGATATGGTGGACATACTCCTATAGATAAGCGTAGCATAAAGATCAAATCATTTTAATAGTTCAATTGCTATATGCTTTCTGATACATAGTAACCTAATTCCTTCGACCATGAGATCATGCATATCACCTTCACCGGAAGGATGCTTTGATGACATCAAACACCACACCGTAACTGGGTGGCTATAAAGGAGTCATTGAGTGTTCGGAAAGTATTGGTTGAGACACATGGATCAAGAGTGGGATTTGTCCATCCATATGACGGATAGATATACTCTGGGCTCTCTCGGTGAAATGTCATCCAATTAGCTTGCAAGCATGTGACTGGCTCACAAGGGATCACATATCACGGGAACGAGAAAAGAGTACTTATCAGCAATGTTAAGGAAATCGGAAATCGTTAGCTGCTCGGTTGGCTTGGGAGTAGCGATTAATCGGAATTTGGACGATTAACTGATTTAATCGGTCGGCTATTAATCGGTGCAGCCTACAAAAATTAGCACCTAAAACACGCATGAATCCTCAGCCTTAAGCTCCCGGATGAGATCCTCAAGGCTCTCGAGCTCTTGTATCTGAGGTCTGGTTGGCAACTACGAGGAACTGATCAACAACGACAAGGAACTAGTTGGTGATGGCTGAAATCAAGCTCCTGGAGGCAGGGATCGAACGGGAGCTTCGCAAAACCTACTTCATTGGAGCGGTCTATAATGAATGGGCGATATGTGTTGATAATTTTGCAACTTTTTTAACCAAGTGTAGTGGTTAATCGGGAACATACCTAGTAATCAGAGTGTCAGACCTATTAATCGGGCTAAAGGATTAACACAAATGATTAATGGTAATTGACACGGTCAGGTCCCTAGTAGCGATTAATTGGCCTAGTAATCGCTGATTCGGCCTATTTTTTGAACAGTTCTTATCAGTAACGAGGTTGAACTAGGTATGCAGAGATACCGACGATCATAACCTCGGATAAGTAAACTATCGTGAGACAAAGGGAAATTGGTATCGTATGTAAGTGGTTCATTCGATCGCAAAGTAATCATAGAAATATGTGGGAGCCATATGAATTTCCAGATTCCTCTATTGGTTATTGTTTGGAGAAGTGTCTCGATCATGTCCGCATAATTCACGAACCGTAGGGAGACACACTTAAGGATTCGACGTTGTTTGAGTAGTTATGGAATGTTGAGTAAGAGACCGAATGTTGTTCGGAGTCTCGGATGGGATCCGGGATATCACGAGGAGATCCGGAATGGTTCGGAGAATAAGATTCATATAAGGAAAGTCCTGTTTCGGGGTTGGAGAATGGTTCCGGTGTTTTCATCGGGAATGTTCTAGAAGGTTCCTAATGTCTGCACTCGGAGGGAAGGGTACATGAATGTGTCATAACAAGTTGGAATGATTGCATCATGTACTAGGTGTCATCGCTGAACAAAATAAAGGGTTTAATCAAATCCTAGTTTGAAAAGTCAAACGCCAATTTGAAAAGTCAAACGGCTATTTTGTGAGGTGGAGGGGAAGTAGGAAACCTACTTGGGAGGAGTTCCCTCCCTCCACCGCCGGTCCACTTGGAGACCGAGTTGGGGAGGGACTCCCCTCCCCTGGCGCGCCCCCTCCACCTATATAAGGAGGGGCAGGGCTGCCCCTCCAAGTACACAACACCTCCACCCAAAACCCTAGCTCCTAGCCGCCGGCGCCGCCACCTCCTGCTGCCGCCGCCTAGGCAAACCCTAGCCGCCGGCCTTGCTCTTCCTTGGTGTGTCTAAACCCTAGATCACCGAGGCTCTCCCTCATAGTCCACCATACTAGCTCCGGCTTAAGGCGAAGCCCTGCGAGATCTCCCCTCTACTTCCGGTACCACGCCGTTGTGCTGCCGGAATCGCGAGGAGAGTGCTATAACCTCCGCTGCCTGCTGGAACAAGGGAGAGGAAGGTCTTCGTCGAAAATTTAACGCAGTGACCGATCATGAAGCGCTGCTACGCAACGCCGGAAGGATCGTCTACGCGATCTTGAGATCGGAAAGAGTACGACTACATCACCCACGAGAATCCGCTCTCGTTAAACACTTTGGAATCTTTGAGGGTGAGTTATTCCATCGACTCGTTGCTACAATCTAGTAGATAGATCTTGGCTTGTTTGTTTGTATGCAGTATAATTTTTTTGTTTTCCATGCTACGAAACCCTACAGATGCCGCTACCGCCGGGCGGGGGAGGGGCCTTCTTGTGGCTCTGTGGCGGGTGGACTTGTGGGCACCGTAGACGAGGATGGTCTCCCCCGGCGATGTAGCGCATCATGCCGATGATAGTAAGATTCGCCCACCACAGACGCCGACCGGCTTCGTTGTGGTTCACCGGGGGCGGGCCATCACCCTCGTACCTGGCGAGCTTCCTTTCCCGCCGGTTAGCGAAGAAGGCATTCCAGGTGTCGTAGTTGTCGTGATCCCACTGGGGATCCATCCGCTGCTCCGACAGGAGCTCGTGGTAGAAGTGGTTCGTGATGGCCGCCTGTCGGGCAGAACCTTGAGGCACGGGAGGGATAGGAACCCCTCCAGCGCTCAGCATCCAGCCGGGCGGGTGGCCGGAAGCCCGACGGGCAAGGGTAGTTGGAGGCGAACAGCGCCTCGGTCTCCTCGAGGCTTAGAATGGCCCAGTAGGCATTGTCCATTGTTGTGAGAGAGGAAGGTGTGGATGTATGGATAGCCATGGCGTGGTCGGCCTATATATAGATGGAAAGGGCGGGAAAACATGGCGAGAAACGGTGGGAAATGGCAGGAAATATATTTAGTCTCGGTTAGTGGCTACAACCGTTTGAAAAAATCATTTTAAACTCACAATATGTTGTTTCTTCAGAGATCCAATGCAAGTTCTAACATTCTCATCCCCTATCTTCACGCACGCCGTTTTGACCTAAGTTCAAAACGACAAAAAAATTCAAAATGGGCATAAAATTTTCAAAAAAGGTTCGAACAATGTAAATCCTTCGCGTGGTGTGATATTATGTGACATAGTTACAAGGAAAAATATCAAACTTGGTATACTGATTATGTCTCGAAAAAAACTTTACGAAATGACCTATGATGTTCGAGGTTTCATGGCTTTCAGTCTAAGAGACGGATGTTATGTGTTGAATCATGGCATAGTTTGTGATACGGTGCCCATATTGTGCATGCATGTGTATATTGGGATGGAGAATAATGTTGCAGGAGGAAGTTTTCCTTTTCGTCGCTCGGAAAAGCCATTTTCCATTTTCCGAGCGCAAAAAGACGAATCGTTTTGTGAAGTAGCCACCAAAATGCAGTTACAAAATGATACCATCCCATTTTTATAAAATACTAGACCATCTTACATGAACTATATCCCAACCGGGGGATCTCAAACCTTTCTGTCCTTCCCGGGTGAAAAAGACAAATGTCTGCCGAAGCGGTAGAAAGTGGGTCTGGTTTGAACTACAGGTACATGATCTAATGCCCGTGATTTTTTGAAAAAATCATTTTTAGACTCACAATATGTTATTTCTTCAGAGATCCAATGCAAGTTCTAACATTCTCATCCCCTATCTTCACGCATGCCGTTTTGACCTAAGTTCGAAACGACAAAAAATTCAAAACGGGCATAAAAATTCAAAAAAGGTCCGAACAATGTAAATCCTTCGCGTGGTGTGACATTATGTGACATAGTTGCAAGGAAAAATATCAAACTTGGTATACTGATTATGTCTCGAAAAAACCTTCACAAAATGACCTATCATGTTCGAGGTTTCATGGCTTTTGGTCTAAGAGACGGATGTTATATGTTGAATCGCGACATAGTTTGTGGTACGATGACCATATTGTGCATGCATGTGTATATTGAGATGGAGAACAATATTGCAGAAGGAAGTTTTCCTTTTCGTCGCTCGGAAAAGCCATTTTCCGAGAGCAAAAAGACGGGCCGTTTTGTGAAGCAGCCACCAAAATGCAGTTACAGAATGCTACCATCCCATTTTTCTAAAATACTAGACCACCTTACATGAACTATATCCCAACCGGGGGATCTCAAACCTTTTTATCCTTCCCGGGTAAAAAGACAAATGTCTGCCGAAGCGGTAGGAAGTGGGTCTGGTTTGAACTACATGTACATGATCTAACGCCCGTGATTTTTTGAAAAATCATTTTTAGACTCACAATATGTTATTTATTCAGAGATCCAATGCAAGTTCTAACATTCTCATCCCCTATCTTCACGCACGCCGGTTTGATCTAAGTTCGAAACGGCAAAAAATTTAAAACAGGCATAAAAATTTCAAAAAAGGTTCGAACAATGTAAATCCTTCGCGTGGTGTGATATTATGTGACATAGTTGCAAGGAAAAATATCAAACTTGGTATACTGATTATGTCTCTAAAAAAACTTTACGAAATGACCTATGATGTTCGAGGTTTCATGGCTTTCGGTCTAAGAGACGGATGTTATGTGTTGAATCATGGCATAGTTTGTGATACGGTGCCCATATTGTGCATGCATGTGTATATTGGGATGGAGAATAATGTTGCAGGAGGAAGTTTTCCTTTTCCGGAAAAGCCATTTTCCATTTTCCGAGCGCAAAAAGACGAATCGTTTTGTGAAGTAGCCACCAAAATGCAGTTACAAAATGATACCATCCCATTTTTATAAAATACTAGACCATCTTACATGAACTATATCCCAACCGGGGGATCTCAAACCTTTCTGTCCTTCCCGGGTGAAAAAGACAAATGTTTGCCGAAGCGGTAGAAAGTGGGTCTGGTTTGAACTACAGGTACATGATCTAACGCCCGTGATTTTTTGAAAAAAATCATTTTTAGACTCACAATATGTTATTTCTTCAGAGATCCAATGCAAGGTCTAACATTCTCATCCCCTATCTTCACGCATGCCGTTTTGACTTAAGTTCGAAACGACAAAAAATTCAAAACAGGCATAAAAATTCAAAAAAGGTCCGAACAATGTAAATTCTTCGCGTGGTGTGATATTATGTGACATAGTTGCAAGGAAAAATATCAAACTTGGTATACTGATTATGTCTCGAAAAAACCTTCACAAAATGACCTATCATGTTCGAGGTTTCATGGCTTTTGGTCTAAGAGACGGATGTTATATGTTGAATCGCGACATAGTTTGTGGTACGATGATCATATTGTGCATGCATGTGTATATTGAGATGGAGAATAATATTGCAGAAGGAAGTTTTCCTTTTCGTCGCTATTTTTCCGAGCGAAAAAAGACGGGTCGTTTTGTGAAGCAGCCACCAAAATGCAGTTACAGAATGCTACCATCCCATTTTTCTAAAATACTAGACCACCTTACATGAACTATATCCCAACCGGGGGATCTCAAACCTTTTTATCCTTCCCGGGTAAAAAGACAAATGTCTACCGAAGCGGTAGAAAATGGGTCCGGTTTGAACTACATGTACATGATCTAACGCCCGTGATTTTTTGAAAAATCATTTTTAGACTCACAATATGTTATTTATTCAGAGATCCAATGCAAGTTCTAACATTCTCATCCCCTATCTTCACGCACGCCGGTTTGATCTAAGTTCGAAACGGCAAAAAATTTAAAACGGGCATAAAAATTTCAAAAAAGGTTCGAACAATGTAAATCCTTCGCGTGGTGTGATATTATGTGACATAGTTGCAAGGAAAAATATCAAACTTGGTATACTGATTATGTCTCGAAAAAAACTTTACGAAATGACCTATGATGTTCGAGGTTTCATGGCTTTCGGTCTAAGAGACGGATGTTATGTGTTGAATCATGGCATAGTTTGTGATACGGTGCCCATATTGTGCATGCATGTGTATATTGGGATGGAGAATAATGTTGCAGGAGGAAGTTTTCCTTTTCGTCGCTCGGAAAAGCCATTTTCCATTTTCCGAGCGCAAAAAGACGAATCGTTTTGTGAAGTAGCCACCAAAATGCAGTTACAAAATGATACCATCCCATTTTTATAAAATACTAGACCATCTTACATGAACTATATCCCAACCGGTGGATCTCAAACCTTTCTGTCCTTCCTGGGTGAAAAAGACAAATGTCTGCCGAAGCGGTAGAAAGTGGGTCTGGTTTGAACTACAGGTACATGATCTAACGCCCGTGATTTTATGAAAAAATCATTTTTAGACTCACAATATGTTATTTCTTCAGAGATCCAATGCAAGTTCTAACATTCTCATCCCCTATCTTCACGAATGCCGTTTTGACCTAAGTTCGAAACGACAAAAAATTCAAAACGGGCATAAAAATTCAAAAAAGGTCCGAACAATGTAAATCCTTCGCGTGGTGTGATATTATGTGACATAGTTGCAAGGAAAAATATCAAACTTGGTATACTGATTATGTCTCGAAAAAACCTTCACAAAATGACCTATCATGTTCGAGGTTTCATGGCTTTTGGTCTAAGAGACGGATGTTATATGTTGAATCGCGACATAGTTTGTGGTAAGATGACCATATTGTGCATGCATGTGTATATTGAGATGGAGAACAATATTGCAGAAGGAAGTTTTCCTTTTAAATCGCCGGAAAAGCCATTTTCCGAGAGCAAAAGACGGCCGCCGTTTGTGAAGCGACCACCAAAATGCGATTCGAATGCTACCATCCCATTTTTCTAAAATACTAGACCACCTTACATGAACTATATCCCAACCGGGGGATCTCAAACCTTTTTATCCTTCCAGGGTAAAAAGACAAATGTCTGCCGAAGCGGTAGGAAGTGGGTCTGGTTTGAACTACATGTACATGATCTAATGCCCGTGATTTTTTGAAAAATCATTTTTAGACTCACAATATGTTATTTATTCAGAGATCCAATGCAAGTTCTAACATTCTCATCCCCTATCTTCACGCACGCCGGTTTGATCTAAGTTCGAAACGGCAAAAAATTTAAAACGGGCATAAAAATTTCAAAAAAGTTCCGAACAATTTAAACCTTGGGAACAATTATTTTATTTACATTTTTATAATAGAGTAGATGTAAATTTTATTTCTGCAAATTTTGATATATAATAATTAATTTTTCTAAACCCTAAACCCACAATCCTTTTTTTTGTTTTTAAAAAGGTTTTGAAAAAGGACCTTTAGCCCTAGTTTGTATTACAAATCGTGGCTAAAGGGTGAGTGGGTATAAATATCCACCCCGTGCGCCCCGGTTCGTGCACCAAACCGGAGCACACAAATCGACCTCAAGGCCGTCTTCCTCCTCGCAGAGCCACCGATCGCCCGTCATTAACCACTGCTGCGCCTCCTCGTGTCGCCCTCCTCCCGCTGCCATGCCCGCCCCGCCTGCCTGGCGCTGGCCACGCCGCCATCCACCACCACTGAGCCGCCTCCCATGGTGAGCTCTAGTTAGTTAGTAGTGTTAATTTTGTTAATGTTAATTTTGTTAGTGTATACAATTTTGTTAGTGTATTTTAGAGTTAATTAGTTAGGGTTATTTTAGGGTTAATTAGTTTGGGTTAATTAGTTAGTAAGTTTAGTGTAATTTTTTCTTAGAGATTTTAGTTAGTGTTTAATACTATTTATTTTCTTCATGGTTAAAGTATATAGGTTTAATTTTAGTGTTTAGAAAATTATGCTGATTCCTCATCCTCGTTCACTCGGCGTGAACAACGGAGCGCTACTAGGAAGTGTCGCCGGGCATCCACGGGGTTGGGCTCCGCCGGGCTGGCACTAGGAGGTGCTACCAGCCGGGGGACGTCGTCTGGTGAGGAATCTGGGTGTCTTCGTCAACCCGGATCTTCTGTGGTGGTGGCCGAGTGGTCCAAGTGCGATGCAGAGGGAGCCGACCCCCGACGAGGTGGTACAACGTCGTGTCAGGGAGGAAGATGAGCACGTCCGATGCTACATGTACATTTTAGAAGTCCGGGTCGCTAATACCTGGCAGCTTCTTCAGGCACCTTACCCGAGATATTCTCCGGTGATGGTTCCTACTCTTTGGGTGCACACCTCCCGCGGCTCGGTAGCCGGGTCTCGACGTCTTCGCTAAGCTAGATGTGTAATAGGGTACCATCTTGTATTCGAGATGTATTGTTGTTTAATTGGTACTTTATTGTTGTACTGGCTGGATTATTCGAGATGTATTGTTGTTTAATTGATACTTTATCTTTCTTTATTGCATTGTTTAAGCTGGATAACTTTATCTTCCTTTATTTTATCGCATTAAGCAAAATGGTTTTATCTTTCTTCTGTATTAGTTAAGTTATGGACGGTAGAGACAACGAAGAGCACATCATGTACAACATAATAGGTGAGGGTACATGAGGTTACCATTACGATGGAGCAGACGACGATGGAGATGATGATGGCTCCCAATACCTCAACTTGGATGAAGCCGACGGAAGAGACAACTATGATGAATTCTTTGGTGGAGACGACGGTGGAACTGACGGTGGAGACACCATAGCAAAGACCGACGAGGTATATAAAGCCTCTGCTGATCACGAGCTAGTAGATGCATTAGTTGATTCATATATATATACTAACGACGGTTTCTTCTCTTAGACCTCCGCATCGGGCGAATCTTCTGCAAGGAAACGAGGCCCGACCAAAAAGTTGGTCGATGGTGCATGTTTCACTATTGATCTAGTGTCTGAGTTCGGCGAACCTTTGGAGCCGAAAGAGGCTGCAAGTGTATTTGTATACCAATGTAGAGCGATAGTCAGGGACGCCATCCCGATCACCACTCAGAAATGGAATAATCCAAGAAAGAAAAGTGATCGAGTTGGAGAAACTTTTGTCGATAACAGAGCCAAAGAGGGTCTTTGGAATTCACTCATGGCACACTTCACTCTGCCTGAATTGGACACTCGTGAACTCAGTGAGGTATTGAGGTTGAAAGTCAGAAAGTGAGCCCTTAAGAAGATGGGCGGACAGTTCAAGTACTGGAAGAATAGATTGTACAACAACCTTGCCAAGAAGGGGCTGACTCCACCATTCACTGGCCCACTGGAGAAGCAGCGGGATAACTGGGCCCCATTTGTGAAATACAAGGAATCAAAAGCAACTACGGCCAAGTCAGAAAATAATAAGTTAAATGCGGCCAAAAAGAAATATCACCATACTATGGGGATAGGTGGCTACAAGACGACCGCACCGAAGTGGGAAAAAACCGAGAAAGAAATGCGTCAAAAAGGGGTAATGCCAGCTACAAATCAGTGGCCCGTGAGGTCAAAAATTGGCTCCTTGGGCATGGGGGGTCGTAAGACACTGAAACCGGGGAGATTATTGTTACAAAGAAGGCCGTTAATAAACCCAAAGATGAACTTGTTAAAGTGATACAACTAATAAAAGATGGAAAGTTCATTCCCGACAGAGAGAACGATGAGCTGACATAGGCCCTCGGGAATCCTGAAAAAGTCGGACGAACATGAGGCTTTGGCCCATCTGTTCCATGGAAGACAGGGTTTCCCGATGACATCGACACGTATAGAAGCCGATCCAGAAAAATGAACCGGCAGAAGGCGGAGGAGGCAGCGCGGTTGGAGGTGGTTGAAAAAAGGAACGAGGAATTTCAAGCCATGTTCAAGCTGCAGCAGGAGCAGATTAATGAACTTAGAGTACTGGCCCGACATCAAGATCCTGCATTAGACAATCCGATGGGCCCATCTCAGTGGAGAAGCAGCGTGGCTTCCACGGAGGTACAAGCTAATAATTTAATGCTAATGGAGAATAATGCACCAGTGATAGATGATACGGCCGGTGCAACGGTGGTTCGCTACCCCGTGGATGAAGTCGAGGCAAGGACAACTTGTGAGCTACATGTCACAGTGAAGAACATTTCTATGAAGGTGGCACTCGGCTTTGCTTTAGCCTGTCCACCGGAAGCGACCTACCATGGAAGTCAGATTCCAACTGGCTATACTCGTGTCGGTGTGGATGAAGTTGAACCGACATGTCAATCACTTGAGCTTGACATCCCTGTAGGCGAAGGGGAGAAAACACTGGGAGAAGTGGAGGGTGGAATCATTCTTTGGAAAAACAGCACATCGTGTTTCCAGGTTGGGCGCCAAGGCAATATTCTCCTCTGAGAAGCAATCCATCACCTCCGAGGCCACCATCACCTCCGAGTCCACCGTCTCCACCAAGAAACAATAGTCCACCCCTTCCTGAGAGGGATCGCAACGCGACTGCATCTCCATCTCCGGCGCCTCCGCCTCCGCCCATTGAATCAAAGGGAAGAAAGCGGAAGAATAACACCGCTACGTCAAGGGAGACCCGACGCCGAAAACGACAAGATCCCCTCCCAAGAGTACCGCCGTCTCCTCCCAAGTTAGCTTATCACCGGACTGATGAGGAAAGCGCGGTGATCTTCCGGGCCGAAGTGAAGGCCCATTTTGCACCAAAACAACCCGAGCCACAGGTGCAGGTTGATCCAAAAGTCAAGAAGCACTTCAAGGCATTCCTTGAGCAACCACCCCAACATGTGTTAAATAGGAAAGATGACTATACATGATGTCTTACCAAGACACTAAAAGAGAAGTCATCAAGCAGTACTGCAAGCGGGAGAAAATCAAAAGAAGTTGCCCAGCTCGGCAAACAGGCAAAACAATCCATCGCCCCGCTCAAGGTGTTACCCCAGCCCACACAAGGTGGAATAGATATGGAATTAGCTATTAAATTAGCCAAGGAGTGTAACGTGCCCCTCGAAGCACTTCTAGCCGGCGGAGATAATGTCGCCAAGGGACCAATAGCACGGAAATATGTCTACGGGGAGCCTCTGGTCAGCGATGAGGTATTCGATGATCTGCCAACACATATGCGACTGTTGCATATCTGTTACTTGAAAGTCACAAAGGAAGGGCGATAATTTCTCGTATGTAAAGTTGGAGAGGAGTACTTCCGTCCAGACGAGATCTCCATTGAACTTTGTGAATTATTTCAGTTATTCAACCTAGATGCCCTCGACAAGTCCCTCCTCAGGTGCTATGGTCTGTAAGTAATTAAGTCACTCACTCAACTCATTTAATTCATTTCCTGTCGTTATCCTCACTATATCTCCTTCTGTATGGTACTATATATGCAGAATGAAGATTCAAGAATGTAGAAGAAAGTAAATCTATAGCATTGGGTTCGTTGACCCAAACCGAGTTAATGGACATACGCTAATAAATAACCTCGAGGAAATGGAGGATAACTTGCTAATGTTTTTAATGGAGCAAAATTACAAGACGCAAATACTATTTCCTTACAACTATGGGTAAGATACTGTCTTGTACACATTCAATTTTTGTTTACTAGATGTTAAGTGTATATAAACGTGCGCAGCTATCACTGGATTCTTTTAAACATTGACGTTGACCGTGCAAAAGTGAAAATCTCGGACTCGTTAAAGAAGCCGATGGAAGACTACCGCAACATAATTGATTGCCTCCAAAAGTAATTTCAATCATTATCGCCCTATATCTATCTCTTTCGTTCATTCTCTGAGATGTAAACTAATTAATAACTTATTCATTTCTTTTTTACCGGACAAGGGTTTGGAAAAGGTTCACGGAGGAGGTTCGGGGTGAATGGCGTGAGGATCTCACTTTTTGTACGGTCCCGGTAAGTAGTACGAGAGCTAGGGGACTAATTTATGTGGATATTACAATTATCATTCATACAATTACCATGCTTGATTATTATTTGATCGAATTATATTCTCGATCGAAAAGTGTGCGACGCAGCCACAAGGCACTAATTTATGTGTATATTACGTATGCGAATTCATTCGTGGGTGTATAGAGCAGGAAACAGACTTTCTTCAAGTACGTAAACAATATATTCGCAATTTATTATATACCATAGTTTTTGTTGAGTTCCATTCATAATGATCTACTTCTTTATATATAGTTGGATGCGATGCGGGATAAGCTCCTACCACATGAACACCTACTAGCAATTTAAGAGTGTCAAGCTTCATGCACTAGCCAACGCAACCAAAAGTCCGAACTGATGAAAAGGGCTAATGCAATCCACTTATACACTTCAACACCCCCTCTCACGTGTGACGGGGAGAAGTCAGCACGTGCAATCGGAAGAGAGCGACGGCGCGCGAAACCCACGTATGACTCAAGAGGCCTATACGTGGACACAGAGGGGTCAACAACAATTTTAGGATAAATTGCGAAAGCCAGGACTCAAACTTGAGACCTTAGGCTCTGATACCATGTCAAGCTTCATGCACTAGCCAACGCAACCAAAAGTCCGAACTGATGGAAAGGGCTAATGCAATCCACTTATACACTTCAACACCCCCTCTCACGTGTGACGGGGAGAAGTCAGCACGTGCAATCGGAAGAGAGCGACGGCGCGCGAAACCCACGTATGACTCAAGAGGCCTATACGTGGACACAAAGGGGTCAACAACAATTTTAGGATAAATTGCGAAAGCCAGGACTCAAACTTGAGACCTTAGGCTCTGATACCATGTCAAGCTTCATGCACTAGCCAACGCAACCAAAAGTCCGAACTGATGGAAAGGGCTAATGCAATCCACTTGTACACTTCAACAAAGAGGAGTTGTCGAAATTTTTGCTCAGGGACATCATAAATACAAAAGGAGAGTACAATGTGGATAGACACAAAAGGACATTATCCGTTGTAACGATCTTCGTGTAAATCAATTAGACGAGTTGTGTATATATTTATATGTGTTTATATAATCGTGAGAGAAATAATATTATATATGCATCAATGTATACAACATGTAGCAGCGTAGAATAATATATATATATATATATAAACAAAAAATGAAAAATAATCAAACACAAAAAAAAAGAAAACACTAAAACCCTAAAACCCCACCTCCTGCCGCAACAGCAGTTTGGTACAAAACGCTGCCGCGGCAGAAGAACGTTAGTCCCGGTTTATGTTACGAACCGGGACTAAAGATCCTCCAGGCCAGCGCGCGCAGCGGGACCACGTGGAGACATTCTAGTCCAGGTTTGTAACAGAACCAGGACTAAAGTCCTAAACTTTAGTCCCGACACGTTAGTCCCGGATTGCAATCCGGAACTAAAGCCTCTTACAACCGGGACTAGTATCCTGTTTTCTACTAGTGGCATCAAAGCATACCAGAAATCAAAGTACTAGATACAGTGTTGACTGTGATAGCACGCACAATATTAAAATATGAAGAAGCAAAAATAACAATTGAAAAAAGATTAAGGTCCGACTTATTTTCAGAAATTCTGAGTCATTCAGAAATTTTAACAATAAGGAAAATCGCTCAATAAATACATGAGGAAAAAATTCAACAATACAAGCTTTCAAGTTCTTCATTATCTATATAATGCACGCATAAATAGGAAGTAGAGGTGCCGACCAAATAACATACCTATTTTTTTTGGTTGTTGACATGGGGTGCAGATAGGACTGCCCCAGAGCACAATGTCACAGAAATTGCTCAAGTTCATAAGCAACTGGACTGCACATACTTAAACCCAAAGAAAAAATCAGAAGAACAGTGCTAACTAAACTGCCCATCCTTAAATAAAAAAATCTCCCTAAGTTCTTAGAGCTAATTGCTTGATAAGATAGCAGTGAAATATAAAATAGTGTCACGACCCAAAAATATAAAAAAACAGTTAAGGGCCAATAACACTACAACAACAAAATACATCTTTAATACTTGCAATCCCTCTGTAACATTATGCAATCAGTTATCCATTGTGGAAATGAAATCATATTGAGAGCATGTCTAAACTATAGCAAGATACAGAAAATGAAAGGTGTAACTCTGATTACTACTAAAGACGACATAAGCATCCATAGCATGCATGCGACAGGAGACTTGTTGAACCAAAAAGAGTGCAGCGCAACATGCAGGTTCTATTGTACAATTAAAAGAATTGGATCAAAATTTTCTTGCAAAAACTTCTAGTTTGACAATGCATTATACAGAAACCAGAAACTCCCTGCTTCTATAAGGGTTGTCAATCTTGTGAGACCAGCTTCCCAAATGCTGCCACGTAATATGAAGAATTTATGACCATGGGATAGCAGTCCAAATGACCTAAGAATATCAGAACAACTAGCATCATAATGTTAAAACAGGAAAGAAGCCATCAACTATTACTAATGTAGAATAAATACAGATTATTAGCGGCTTTGGTTACACAAAAATGATGAATACTTCAAAAATGTTTTATGGGCACCGAGAAATATACCTTTGCTTATTACAGCATGATCGTTATTAGTTCATCGGGCCAGAACTAAAGCATGTAGTCAACTGATAATTACCATGAAGGCACAAGCACCGAAGCATGTGCATTCAGACCTATTCCGTAAGTACTGTGAAAGCAACGCACATGCACTGATGTCTAAACTTATTTTCCATCACACGGTGTAGGGTATACCATGTATAAAAACGATTTATCGAATATAAATGTAAAGTGATGTATCAATTGGATAGTAATGCAAGATTTGTAGCAATTTGTCTTGATCAAAAGGAGCACAACAAAAGGAAAGCTATACAGCTACTCGAATAAAACCGACGGACTGAAGAACCATATTACAGAGGTTACACCAAAATTTGCTTTATTACTGTTGTTTAAGGGATGGGCATGAAACAACATCAACTCAACAGAGAGCCCAACGGATGGTTGCAGCATTTGTAAACTTGGGATCAAAAGTTGCAATAAAAGAATGGAGAAATTGGTCGGACATGCTCTAGCTTTTGAAATTTCCTTCAAGAAAATCCAGTATGTATCAGAAAAAGAAGAGAGGAAATCCTCATAAAAATGACAATTTGTACATATTCACCATGAAAATCCATATTCAGTTATTCACCATATGCATCTTGCATAGACACACAACATGAACAAACAAAAAAATGTCAGAAACCATACGGTTTGCAACTGGCGACCATTCTATGAACAAAAAAAATCTCAAGAACATACAGTTTAGATTTGTAATTTCTCAACTTCATAGAAATGGTTCCATTTCTTAGCATTAGGATGTAAAAATTCTCAATCAGAACTTGAAGCAAAGCCATCAAGTCTGTACCAAATCGGCATGTTATGCATGGCTTGTGGAGCATGACTGGTTGCTCTGCTAGACCTTGGTGATGGCGGCAATTGCTGGATCATCCACGGTGGCTTGAATAAAAGGGGGATAGAGGCAAACAGCTAGCTCAGTTGACGGGGCGCTGCGGCAATCAATTGCTCTCGTGCCAATTAGAGAAATGCGGCAACTGTATAACTCATAGGCATTTTGTCGAGCATATGACATGCATAGGAGAGAATAATATACAGCACAAGGAAAGCTGGAAAAGAGGAAAAAGGTGATAGATTGGATTGTTGGTGCAGCTCACCCGGGGAAGGAAGGGTTCGGTCGGCCTTTAGGTCATCAAGCTCTTGAGAAGAGATGGCTGGAAACCTTAGTGTCAGGAACAGAGGTCGAGGATGGGCGGAAAACACCTGCGCATTGGGGACGGGCAGTGGTCTGTGCGTGGGGGAGGAGCTTGGCGCCTGCGTGCCGAAGAGGAAGGTCGATGGTCAGACTCGGCTCTAGCCCGTGGCAAGGTAGTGCGACGGCCAACGGCCTATGCCGGTGTGGGTGGGGGTGGGCGGGGGCGGGGGGGGGGGGGCAAAAAATTTGATGTACGCGGCAACTAGCAAGACTAGTTAAATACGCGTGCGTTGCTACGGTTTCTATTTTTGTTGTAATCTGTCAATACAATATTTATAAAAATTTATCGGACTGAATAAAACCGGAAGATATTCTATGAACCCATAAGATTCTACCTCGTTTGAAGTATATTTCAACAACCCATATAGTTGACATCGTTTGAATATAAAATAAGACACTCGACTATTTTTTTATCAACTAATGCCTACTCCTTGATGTTCCTTAGATATTGCCATACAATGCTAGGGATATTGTCTTTAGCTTCATTCTCACGATACTTGAGCAAGTGTACCAAAAACTTCTTCCGCAACTCGTTGCCATTCTGCACAACAATATTTGTTATTAGCATGTATATTTCATTTGTGAACAATAAATGAGTACAACGTAAAATACCCACCGCACATATTGGATGAACCAATTCTTTGCCATTCCATGAGATCATAATGTAAAAAACAAAATAGCCAGAAGCATTCCTGTGTATGAATGTCATTATGTTATTCCTGTGTATAAATATCATTATGTTGAATAGTAAAGAAAATGAGTAATCTCTTTGAGTTTATGTTTAGAGATAGTCACCTATCTGAACTTTTTGGAATATCAACTGGTGATCTGCGTGACCAGAGAAATATATCGGCATCCCAGCCAGGTTGTGCTAATGCTAGTGCATCGCTTAGGTAGAATGCGATTCTTTGTAACTTCAATTGCAATTTGTGAGATCGAATCAGTTTATCCTCCGGCGATGGCAACACAGAAAGAGGATCCAGAATAGATACAGAAGAGGCATGCTTATCGATGGAGAACAAGATAAAGTCCCCCGCAGAAGCATAAGGGAGCAAAACCTTCAAAGTAACAACCATCAGAAATGCATATAACATGACAATGTTGGACAAGTGAATTATATTTACCAATTTGCGTGAAGAGATTTTGTAGTCTATCCCAGGCCAACTATTGAATAACGCTGCCAGTGTGTGACTATTTGGCTTTACTCGCCACTTTGGACCCCGTGTGGAATCAACCATCGCCGTCTGAGAAATTGTTTTGTTTAGAAATATAGTTATAACAATGAAAATATGAGATTGCAATAACTTACACAAAAACGCAGATCCATGTAGTGCACATCAGTCTCTACCATCTGCAAGATCTCGTCACATGCCACTATGCGTATGCCCAAGTTGAAACAGTCATTGTCCATAGGCCTCTCGTTTCTAAGTATATCCTGAATTTTCTTAAGACTCAGACCTATAGGATATGGTTTGGAGCTCCGCACCCATTCCTGCCTGTGATACAAATGTTAAGAATGACAAAATTATAGCAATGCATATTATCACAAGTAATCCTTTTAACATGTTTCTTACTCTAATAATTTGGCGTCTTGAATCGACATGATATGTTCGCAAAGCTCGTCAACTAACTTGCGTGGATCCATGGGCATCACGTGGACTGAAATTGGGCGTATGTCTTCAGCTTCATTAGTCAAGGCCCGTAGCTCCGGACCATCCATAATCATACAATCAGAATTAGACACGTTTTCTTCATTGCTAGGTTGATAGTATATTGGCTTTTCTTTTATCTTATTCAATTCCGACTCTACCAATATAACGACTAATTTTAGACGAAATTCTTTCATATCTTCTTGCAAAATAGTATTCAGAAACATTTCTTTGAAACAATTATTTAAGATGTAAGCGAGTACTAATGTTATCCTAAACAAAAATAATTACCTGAGTGACATGATCGGACAACATATCACCTGTCCAATATTCCATATAATTAAGCATGAATAACCCGCATGATGCGCTACAAGATTACCGGACACTGATTTAGCCTCTCATGTAGACAAATCAACATAAATAAACCAGTTGGACGTGTATGAATACACAAGCTTTAAAAATAACAATTTGAGATTTTAAGAAGTGTCCAACATACCCATCGGTTTGTGTTGGTTCTTGAAAATGTTCTACTACTGGCCATTTTGTGACATCGAGATCCTTCCACTTATCACCTATATTAAAGTCCTTCATCTAGGATGCAATTTTTAGATGTTTCTCAAGTCCCTGTAACTTTTATACGAGAAAGAGATATTAGATATTGAGGCAAACACAATGTTAAGAGGAAATCAAATTCAGTAGACAATACTTACCATAAGAGTGAGATCACTCCGATCCATTCCAGCACCAAGCGAGTCCAATACTTGAATCACGCGTTTTTTCGCATTGATGACAGCTAAATACCAGTGGGTCTTGCTAATGTTTATTGGAAGTAAGACCTCAAGTAAATATTGTATAAGACTAAGAAATACACATGTTTAAAACATATTGAATAAGACCCATAGGTAGTGAGTGAAATCTAACCATGTCATGTTTTACATAAAGATGCACCCGTTTTAGGATACGGTGACGTTCTGATTGTTTCAGTACAGCAGAGGCAAATGTAGTGTCCAAATACACCTTTCCACCCGCTCTATCCCGCAGATGATCGCATGCACTTATACAGTAAATATAAGCATTTAAAACCTATAATTGGACACATAAAAATACATTTAAGTTTGAGACAATTGTAGACTTTAAATTAGTAAGTAGTGGTCTCTCTGTTGTTGACTTACACAATCCGGCAAGAAACCATCGCCACGTGTCAGACACTGTAAGTCATCATTTGATAAAAACGCATCACCAATGTCTACAAACTTCGTATTTTTTGGTGCGGACATGATTAATTTGACAACTTCTATATCTTCTGAAGTGCAGACATAATCTGGCATAACATGGTAGTGCACCAAAAAAATAGTTAGGTAAGAAAATAATGGAGCACAAGCAAGAATATAATATCCGCAACCGGAGTACGAACCTTGTGGGTTAACCATTTTGTCTGTTTTTTTCGGTTTCTTATGTTGTGAATTGGTTATCCACCTCTGCTCCTCCTTTAGTGGTGTAAGATCGGACAAATTTTCAGTTTGTTCCAACATCTCCTCAGGGCATATGTCCATGGGTACTTTCATAACATCAATAGGATCCTTAAATTTTCTACTAGCGATCTGCAAAAGTCAAACAGTATTTATCGAAATAAAATTCAAATATGGGTATATGCTACATGCATAGATAAAGCATCTATTCATATGCAACCTCATTTGGTGGTGTAGAGTCAGTAGGGGCATTCAGAGCATCGATAGAATTCATGTGGGTTTCCATGATCTAAAACAGTGAGACATAATATAATTGCATTAAAATTAGTACATGGTAACGTGCGACATGCCTAGTAACCAAAAAGAAACCAATTACACGTGCACACTTCCATTGGTTCTGTAGAACTCGATGAATCGTCTATCTGTCCCAACATCATGGCATTGGGGCTTTTATCTATTGATTTATGTGGATCATCAATAGAATCCATCAGGTTTCCGCTTGCAATCTGCAAAAGTGAAACATAAGTGTTAAACAACTTCATTGAATTTATATGGAAAAGATGTAAATTTATTGCAGTATAGGTACATCAAGTTTTGGATGTGAAATCAATATGAACTCCCTTAAAAAAGAAGGCAATTTTCTGGGAACATACATCATCATTGTTTCATAGAACATATGAGGCTAGTAAAGAGCTGCAACTTGGTTTTGCAAGACGCGAAAGAGTCTTTGTAGTAACTACTGTAGAGCTATGCCTTCGGTTTTGCAACTTCTTTTTAATTGATGTATCTAATGTAAATACTGTCTAACATCAAAGTAGTAGAAAGTCCAAAACAATAGAGAGAAATAGAGAGAAATACATCTATTTTTTCAGGAGTATAAAAGCATCGTGCTACAACAATAAAAGCTGCCCATGGGAAAAAAAACAAAACCTCAAGGAGACACTAATATAAGCATGGGAAAATTGGCTATTTACCAAAAACTTCATCATCCTTGGATCATCTAACCAAACTTGAGTTTACATTGGTAAAATACCCAAAGGGGGACTTGAAAATAAAAAAGACAATTGTAGCAGGTCCCTAATTAAAAGGCTTGATTGGGTCAACTATCCATTAAATTGCAACCGCCGGGCTCAACATTGAGCGACGGTGCAGCCGTCCGACATCGTCCACCCTTCACCAGCGCGTTTACTATATCTCCAGCATGGACTCCCACAAAAGCAAAGATAATAACCGCGAGAAAGATTATTCCTAACAATAGGAGAATAAATTATACTCATAGTTTTTTTAATCATTTATTGTGATATGTGAGCTGAGGTACAGTTTGAATTTTCTTGTGATGTACTACACTTCTTTCAACATTATTTTCGTATGTCGTAAACCTGTTAATTACTAAATATTTTGCCACATATCATATGCCTTTAAATACAATCCGTTGTGAACACCTTCCGTTGTTTATTTGTTGCACATACTACCGTTGTTGCAATGTTGATCATATTCCTTCTAGTGCAATGTTGAAATCAAACGTAACAGCAGCCTCGGATGAGCTCAACATTGGGCATGCCCTACGGGATGATACTATGATACTGTACTCCACTTGCCTCAGACTTGGGCACTATCACTACAATGTCACAATGTCCAAATGCCGAAATAGCAGAGGCCAGAACGTGTGTGGAAGTCTCAAAAAGATGTCCATCCAGGCATCCAACATTAAAGGGTACAATTTGCTTAGTTTACAGAATACGCCTCTTGCCATGCTACAGCTTGACCTTCGGCTCCTACGATCTCCTGCCACGCTGCAGCTTGCCCTTCAACTCCTAAGGTCCGGACACGAGGCGAGGGCCAGGAAGAGAAAGAGGAAGAGTTCGGGGGAACTGGAAGAGCCGAGCACTACTCCACTGCATTTTGCAAAGTGGGAGTTGCAGAAAAAGAGCTTCTTCATGCAGTCACCTACTAAGTTAACATCCTGTGATTACCACCGGGATCTTAACATGGTGATGGTTGGGTTCTCTAACGGAGTGTTTGGGCTGTACCATTGTCGGACTTTGTGTTCCTCCACTTGTTGTCAATATCAAGAGAGAACACGATTGCTATTTTCAATAGCTTGGGGAATTGGTTGGTTTTTGGATGTGCTAAGCTTGGGCAGCTGCTAGTGTGGGAGTGGCGGTCAGGGAGCTACATTTTGAAGCATCAGGGACACTACTTTGGTGTGAACTCAATTGCATACTCACCAGATTCTCAGTTAATTGCTACTGAAGCTGACAATAACAAAGTCAAGGTATGTTGTTAGTGCCATGGGGAAAAAACTCTCATTTGTAAGGGTTATATAGTAGCTTGACAATACTCTGATGCACTGCTATGTAATAAAGTAATCGATTTGGTCCGCCTCTTTGAACTACTGCTCAAAATGATGTATATTGAAACAAGAATAATAAGCAAGTATCAATATCCTTCACTGCAAGTCTGATACACATGAACTGATGTGGTGCAGGTCTGGACGGATTCCTCTGGGGTAAAATTTATGTTGCTACACATGAACATGAAATGGGCTACGATTAGAGCACATGTGTAATAAACAATGATAAAAATTTATGTTGCATAAAATATAAACACATTTAATCCTTTTTGGGTATTTTACTAATGTACACTCAAGTTTGGGCAGATGAAGTTTTGGGTAAATAACCAATTTTCCCTATAAGCATTTATGTCGAAAATAAATTAAAACTAAACAAACTTGTATGACTGAAAAACAACAGTAGCTAGAAGAAATGTCACTTCGAAACACACACATGTCAGATCTGTTTGAACTATTACATTTTACCATAAGCAAATGGGCCTAAGAAATAGACTAACATGATGGTATGGCCAATACACTAATACGATGATGATATCAAACGAAGAGGTAAATGGTGGTCGGTCTAATCTCTACTATATAATTGCGCACGGTAGGCTCTGGCGCTGATGGTCCCAAGTGGATGGGATCGTGCATTACTTGGGGGAGCATCCTCTTCGTCAGGGATGATCCATAACTCCTCTCCATTTGGCATTAAAGCAATGAGCTCCTCTGGATCTTCTTCCTCATTCTGCATCTCCTGGTCTTGTGGGACTGCTGAGGTCTCCTTAGGCATCAATGCCTTCTTGAGTTGGGCAATCTCGATATCTCTTGCAAGAACCTTGTCATCCGTATCACGGAGCACCATGGTCAACTTCGTGTTAACATGCTTCAGTTTTTCCATGGTAACCCTCAATTTCTCATTCCTTCTCATCTCAGCAGTAAGGTTATTCTCTAAGTTGACTATGTGGCACTCCAAGTCCTCCATCTGGATAACCTCGTAATCCATCCCTCCACGATCTCCAGCAGTCCTGTTGGCTGTCCCATCCTCAAAGCGCCTTCCTATGGCATAAAAAGCAGAATCTTGAGATATCTCCTGGCGGTAAGTGCACGGTCACCGGGCAGTCGTCTGCATGGCCATCTCTACGCCAATCTCACAGTTGGGGCTCTCCTTGTAGAAAACTATGTCTTGTGTATATGGCTTCACACGTCGTCCCCTCACATGGCCCTCAATAAGCCAATGATGATCTCCAGGTGATGTGGGTGGGAGTTGCTTGCCCCTGAACTCTGGTGGTGGAAGTCAAAGCAAAGTCGTCAAGGTCGCCAGCTGGTCACCGAAAAGACTGTCATCATCTTCCTCGGGGGTTGACATGACAGTGAACTCTCCAAAGTCTCACATCTACATTTTGAAATAGAGAAGAGTGAGATATTGAAAATGAGAAGTTACGAGAAAAAAAGGGTGTTGAAACTGGTATTTGTATTGGCTACTACTTAGGCCCATTTTCCTTCTTATGGATAACCAAAACTAGGAATAAAAAGCAGTATACATACCCATGCATAAGAAGCACCCAAAAACATTATCCCAGTTTTAGAAAGTATTAAGTTGATACGATTCTTCACCTTGTATCAGTGCTTCTAATTTGTAGTTAATGAAAGAAAAGGCTAACCATTATGTATTTTCTTACAAAAAGGGAGGAACAACTGGAACAATGCTCTACAAAATTTGAAACTTTAAAAAATACCACCGACCATGTGTAGGACATGTTTTGGCATGGTTCACGATTTCCATGTACAACTTATCTAACCGTCTAATTAGTTTAGGTCTAAATGTTCTAATTCACTCTATAGTAATCTAGTACAATACTTACACACGGCCAGGTTTTTTTTGATTCGGGTCAAACTTCTTAAAACTACTATCAGTTTTTAGAGGCTGGTTTTACAGACATATATTTGACAACAGATAAACCACACAGCAACACATGTATATTTCAAACATTATAGAGGGAGAACGGATTTAACAATATGCCGGTAAACAGTGTTGTCTAAACTTCAAGGTTAATTCACAATCTAGGAAAAGGTGCAGACCAGTTCAAGGAGCTTACTCTTCTTGTTTTCAATAGGTTAGCTCCCTCTTCTTCACATCTGAACCAATAGAGAAAAACCTATACACATTAAAAATGGAAAAAATCTTCTAGTTAATAGGATCTCCAGTCTGAGTGCACGCCGTTGTGAAACCGAAAAAAGAACCAGGAGATTGAACACTAAATGAGATGAAGCGTTCTCTGTTATATAGGATCGAATATTATTCAGCTTTTGTATATTCAAGGCTGGATAGCATACATTGGAGGGTTATTGCATTCAGTTTAGTGCAGTTACAAGAAGGAAATCAAATTTTGTAGATTATGTATCTAAGGTGAACAATTGACCATCTATTTACTTGTTTAATCCAGGTATGTATGTGCAAAAGAGGTCGCAGAGGAAACAGAAAAAGGTCAGCATCTCATGAGAGAGTTTTAAGTTTCTCTTTTATTATTTTTGTTTAGAACACGTACAATGGGGAGGACACAATACTTCTATTGTTAAGTCCTCAAACAAGTAAACAATACAAATGATATTTTTCTTAATCTTTGTTTGACAAGGTATATTAATTCAGATGGTGATTGGAAGGCATCAACGAGTTGGGATCCAAGAATTGCGTGGCATTACCTCGGTAAGAACTTGTTTTCTTGTTGCGGCATCAGGTTAATTAATCAAGACACTACACTGTCATATATTAACTTGCAATCGATATCAACACTCCAAATTATGTTTCTAGCAAAGAAGACAGAAGTCCAACATTTCAGGGATAGTAAAGGATACCATAAATCTGTTCATTTCTTTCTCAGATTTTCTCAGGTTACTAACTAAATTATTGTTTGCAGATTTTACTAACAAGACTCAGAAACATCAATGAGATCCATGTGGAGTTACCAGGAGAAGGAAGCGGATTCGAGCAGCAGGTATCCGTCGTGTACCTTGGAGTCGCCTCCGCAAGATGGTACAGCGTCCCAGAACCACCTGCACACCATGATTAACAATCATCTCCAAAGAGCAACCGGCCAATCAAATCTAAGAGCAAGCACCAACAGCAAAATTTTGTAATTCACGATATATATATCATGGACTTATTACGCTCATACAACAAGATCAGTAATATTCAACAATTTACTTAGGACGTATGATAAATTAAAGAATCACAACACTATAAATGATACCACTCCGGTCTTTCATAAGGTAATGACACAGGAATAGAAAATTAGCATCCATAATAAGAAAGGGATATCTAGTGAGATTACTAATGTAAAATTTTAATCTTAAAAGAAAATACAAGGGTATTCTTTTCCCCTGTTACATGTTCTAGAGATCAATTTCGGAGCAAAGATAGATCATGCCCATTCCCATGTGCCGTTTTGCATGAACTTACGATTTATATTCTACTTAACGAAAAGACAGAGATTTAGCGAGTTCCTATTAAGTTTATATCAAACCCTGCATGTTCAGAAGCTTCACTATACTTTAATGACAAGAAGTTGATTTGGAGATAATAAGTAATCTACCGTTCTATATGTAAAAGCTAAACTGAAATAGCTGCAAACATGGGAAGTGAGTCTTAAACATGACCATCGGCAGCGGCAATATGACTCTAAAACTGTAATGGATGATAATTATGAACAATATAAACAATTCGCATCTGCCGTGGAATCTCACCCTAAACTACAATCTAGAGAGGTCTAGCCTAAACTTTGTCACAACACATGGGTAGCACGAATTTTTCGAAAAAATCTAAGAGGCAAACTGAGAGGTAATGTGTCTTAAGCAATCAAATTTCCAAATATCAATTACCTCCTGAACCTCACAAGGAAGTGGATCCGAAAAGCAGGTTGGAGATGAAGAACTCCTTCGTGTACCTTGCAGTCACCTCCGCGCGATGGTGCACAATCCTGGAACCACCACCTGCATGTCATGAATATCAATCAAACCAAAAGAGGAACCAGCAAGCGGTAATGCACGAAGACAAAGGTCGATGAGTGAAGCGTACCAAGGCTTCTTCGCCAAAGATGTGGCGTAAAGAAGAGGAAGACGCCCTGTGCACGCCCTCGACTTGTTGGTGGGCGAGCAAGATGTACGGGCCGCCGCGTTACATCGCCGCGGCGTCGAACCGGTTCTACGCTCGGATGTATCCCGGCGGCGGCAGCAGGTCCGGTCGCGGATTTTCGGGAGACCTGATGGGGAGGCGAGAGGAGAATAAGGGTGGGGGAGGGGCTTTGAGTATTTTGTACTGGTTGTGGTGGAAATCATCACGACCTCCACGATCGGCAGTTGGCACGCACGGAGCTGACCGGCAGTTGCCATTGATTGACCCTCACAGGGACAGGGCTGAACGGCGGTTGTGAGGCGGCAGCGTGGGATTTGATCAGCGTCGCAGCAGGGATTAAGGAGGCAGCACGGGGCGGCGGGTGTTGCTGGTATGGCTGCAAGACGGAGCTAGATGGCTCGGCGGCCGCATCAGGATGGTGAGGGGAGGCCGCGTATGATAACGAGGATGGGGATTGGGGAATTGTGGACTGTTTTTTCTTTCTCCTCAGGTTCGTGGCCTTCGGTTTTTTACCTTTTTTTTCGAGGGACGGTTTTTTACCGTTTTGTTCACATGGGACAGAAGTCGACCGTTTTTCATTTGCGGGAGTGGAGGCAGGACTTACCAACTATCAAGATCTGTCAAGCGTGCAAGGAAATGTGTAAATAATATTACAGGGACAAAGTTCCTCAACCCTATGTTGACTGAACAACATGTAAGAAGAAAAAGAAAGTGTGCTTGAGCTCATCGTACAGATCGGTTCCAAAAGAAAAAAACAAATTGATGGATTCATGCCTGATGCATGCGACGAGCTACACAAGAGCTAGCTTGTGCCTTTCTCCGGAAACCGTTTCGCGTTTGCTCTCGCAAGCGGGCGGCGGCGACGGCGGCGAAAAAGTCCTTCCGATTAGTGCATTAATTATTTTTTGCGCGATGTCACCGACGTTCGTTGTTATCCGCGATGACGCTGGCGTCGTCAGATTAATGCATTAATTATTTTTTCCTCCTTTATTTTAGCTAGGAGTATTACATATGTATCTCATTCTTTCGTTTTTATCAACTGTTTCAAGATCTAGAAATCAACTGGCTAAACGAACATGAATTGAATTGATGTGGTGACGACTATGGATACACACGAGCTGCTACAACAAGAATTTTCAAGCTATTAAATGATCAATAAACCAAATGTCTAGGTAGAACAGGAATATTTCACAAAAGCTAAAGAAGTATATATGCACTCTGCAACCATTCCCCAACTGGTAAACTGTGTTCGATGATTTTTGCTCAGCTATATCCATGCGATGAGAGTGATTTGGCTCGGGAAGTACTCCCTCCGTTTTGAAATATAAGATGTTTTAGGTTTATGAATAAGATGTATCTAGACACCTTTTAGTGTCTAGATTCGTTTGAACCTATACACTAAAAGACGTCTAGATACATCTCCTTTACAAACCCAAAACATCTTATATTTATAAACGGAGGGAGTAACACCTAAACTGGCTCATCCTGGACTTGGCTTTGCTGCTCTTGTCTGCATACGAAATCATGGATTAAAATAGAAGACAAGATCATATGGCACTCATTCAAAGTAATGAGGGAAGTAAACAATTAGCATGCAGATATACAAGATATTATAATAAGCGGATGTCGTGATTGACCCGTGACGTACCTTTATAGCAACAACAGAGAACGGATTCTTGTTATCTTGTAATTGATTTTTTTCAGAAAGTTACAGATGAATGCAGTGGAAAAAATTCAACTGATAGGTACTGTGGCAGTGGACGGTTCTGGTTTTCAGAAAGTTTCAGATGAATGCAGTGGAAAAAATTCAACTAATATGTACTACAGCAATGGACAGTTCTGCCCACATCCTCTCTGTCTCTCCAACTCACTGCTGATTCTAGCGTCTTCGACAGCCTGATGTCGCCGGCACTCACCAGCTTTCGCCGTTGTCCAACTTCCCGAATCCCATCTCACGGCCAAGAGTGGAAGCTAGAGTGGCACAATATTGGCCTCAGCTGCAAAGATGGAAACCTTGTAACCATAACACAAATGAATCAGGAGTTAGGCAAACACGGCTCTGAGAAAAGGACCTAGAGCGCGGCAAGGCCCTGCTGCAGCAATGAGCAGTGCGCCGAACAGAGAACGACAGGCTGCTTTGCCCTCTTATAACAACGGTGAGGGAACTAACAATAGGAGGATCCGGGCGTACCATATGCCATATGCAGGGTGCATACCGGATGTCGATAAGGGGAGGGTGCCGCCATAAGATTCTGGCGATCCTGGCCTGCAACCCTTCCTCTCTGACTCCTGGCATGCGAGATCCAACTTCACCTGATGTTTGCCTCCACCGGAGCCCTCAGCAGGCCTCACCCAACCCCCAGGCAGCCCCTTCGTCGGCAGTTTCGGCGGGAGGCCATGAAGGGGGGAATGAGGCGGCAGGATGCACGGGAGCAGGGTAGCGGTCGGGTCAACCGGTCACCGGTGCCGATCTAGAGAAGGGTGGTTGTATCAGGGCTTCCTTAACAGGTTGGATCATCTAAGTAGTTTCCATGGATTGGCCTCTTGGATGACCTTGCCGTGCATGCAACAGAAGTCTGCATTAAAGAGACAGAGTAAGTATCAGGTTTGGTAGTAATGAATAAGAAAGAGATCCAAGATCATAGGACTAAATTGACAATAGGAGATGCATTAGCTCTTTATTCAACACGAGAAAATGGCTGGGTTTGAACAGTTAGACCAACCAATGTAAAAGATAGGTATCATTCATGATTCCACTACACAATTGTTTCCAACTTGAATGGATAGAGAACAAATGCTAGCATTCATGCCAAGAATATAACTTTTGTCTGACACATACAAAGGTCTAAATATAAAGAGCTAGGTGACCCAACATATTTTACCTGATAGTCCTAGCCAGTTTTTCCACAAGAAAGATGAACAATAATTCAGAAAGTGTCATTGTTTAGTGCTAAGAAAACATAACTTCAGCCTTAGCACCAAAAGATCCATTCTTTTTATGGTCGTTGCTCCCAAAACAAACTTTTACTCAGTCACTATCAATTAAAAAATCATCAGTTAGTTAAGATAGTAAAGGTGCATGTGCAATGCACGTCTCCATTTAGACATAAAATGGTGACAAATAAACTTAAATGTTGACTATGCTTAGAGAAGAATAAACCTGGTGAATGCCCGTACGTTGTCACGGCTCTTTTTTCCTTATGATAAACTTTTCCTCGTGATAAACCCCCATGAGTTGTCGATGCTTCACAAATCGACTCATGTTGCATAAATTTGGCTCTATCAACTGTGCTTTTCCCTCATGATGAACATTCGTGAGTTGTCGAAGTTCACAGATCAATGAGTCATGGTGCACGAACTTGGTTCCATCAACAAATAACCACTGCTCTTGGAAGGTGAAGGTGGAATTTGGTGCGTGAAGAAATTTATGGCTACACACAAAATGTGAACATATGAATAGAAAATATTGTGGAATCTACCCCTTCCGTGGCTAGCCTTGTATTAAGCCTCAATGACTTAATTTAGACCTGGTTGATTGGTTAAAAATGAGGATACAGAATGCACTATGCTGAAACTTAACCTAAGAGAGGAGATATATTGAATCACTTCATAAAATAATGACCTTCTTAGTTGTTGACAATTGTGTACATAAAAAATCAAATGAAGTTGAACATTCTGAAGTCAATATCTATGCAATCAGTACAATCGCTAGTGTGATCAATATAACTTTGTTCCTAGGCAGGAACATCACCATCAATGACTCAGGTGTTCAGCAACCAACATATAAGAATTTATATTACCCGGTGCTACATAAAGAATACAATATTTCAATAATTTGTGAACATGAAAAGGCCTGAATTTAAATGGTCCTGGAGACACTTTATAATCACTTGCGCTAGACATAGTTAGTGTGCAGTAGGATAAGGTTCCTTTATTTTTGAAAAGGAATTATACTACTCCCTCCGACCCATATTAGTTGTATAATTCATCTAGATATGAATGTATCTAGTCAAGTTTTAGTTTTAGATATATCCGTATCTAGACAAATTTAAGTCAACTAATATGTGTATGAGGGAGTACTTAAGTACAAGTGATTTGGTTACAGTCGAGTCTAGCAGTTACTGCATGAGGTCGGCACTGACGCTAGCAAAACGCCACTCTGACCTACCTGAGCCAAGGCATGCGCCAATGAATCATTTCCTTTCCTGTTTATTCCACTGAATCCTTTCCTTTCCTGTTGATTTTCAGATAGACAGATGTAGACCGTTGCAATTCTAGCAATTATAGATCAGTCTTCCTTTGGATTGGAGAAAACTGACACAAAAGAACTACAATCAGATTCAATGACCAGAGGGTTCACCGAGAAAATCAAGGCCAGCTTTAGACATTCTAGTACGACAACTGCCTACCCCCGTCCGCAGTATGACAAGTGCGTAAAAGAAGGCCCAGGCAGAGACTGGTTAAGAAATCAGAGGTTTGCATACAGTGGCTTTTCTAACTTTCCTGCATATTCATCTCCTCCAATATTTATTAGCTGCAAAGAGGGTTAGATAGCTCCATAGAAAATTGACCAGTGCACAATCTTGCTAATCCATTTGTTCTGCTTGTTTTGAAAGAAGATCATACAGAGAAATTAACAAAATCCTAAAGGGAGGAGGTTTTTCTCATCTGGGCTTCATCTGTTGTTGAAATATTCAAAGATGAGGGTCAAATCCATGAAATATTGTACATTGAGGATTAGAGGAGCCAAGGGCTCTGAACCATGAAATTGGTTCAGGAGAATTGGTAAGGAGAGAGGTGGATGGGGACTTCTGTAGGAGATGGGAGTCAGTCGTCGACCAACGAACTCGAACCGGAGGCAGCCGTGCTCCTGGTAGGTCAGCAGTAGGATCTGTATGGTCTTCCGTATGATATATGCAACTAAGGTACACATGAGGATTGTTTGCTTCATATACAACTAAGTAAAAAGTGAGTTCAAATGGGAAGTACCTAGCAGCTATCCATGACCATGAAAGTACCAGTGACAGAGGGGACAACCTACAATATCAGTTCCCAAAGATCCTAGATACAACACCACGTGTATCGAAGTTGGGAAATTCTTGCTAATGCACTTTAGTTTCTTGCTTAACTAATACGTTCCTTGGAAAATCTGGAAAGATATGTAGTGACCTACAGAGATGGATGCTTACTCTATGGCTGCATGATAGGCACCGCACAATTGCATTAATCAAATACAGCAGCTCTGACGATCAGACAAAGAACATCAATTTACCTTGAATCGATTGCAAGTCCCCTGCAACGTCTGCAGCTTGGGGAATGACGACGAACCACTGAATATCCGCTAGAGGGGTCGGAAAGCTCCCAATGATCTTGAAACCCATGTTTCCAGTAAACCACATGAGACCAAAGAACCACCAATAACAACTGCAGCACCAATTCAAAGTTTCAGATAGAGCACTCAATAACCTTGCATCTGTTGCACATTGGGAACTTGATGCTGATGAAGTACTTTGGTAGGATTCTTCTGTTTATGCCCACACTCCACAAAATGGACCGCCGTGGATTTTGCATCTTGTCCATAGCGTCGTTGTAGTCGATACTGCTTGGGTAGAACTGGGAGGACCCGACAAGGATGGCCTCTGGCTGACCCATCATCACATGGACACAACATAGTAAGATATGTGCCTCGTCTTTCTCATCTGCCTTTGGTTATTCCCCGCCGACGTCTCCCATCTTTACTCTTCTTCATAAGAGCCGTGACAACGTACGGGCATTCATGTGTAAATTCTGCTTTATATATATGGGAAATAAACACAGGTATTAAACAGTACCTCTTCCCTGCAAACTGTAGTTGTCGCCAAAACAAACCCACCTCCACCTACACTGGTGACTAACCCATCCAAATGTTTCTACAGAATAACGATACACCAGAATAACTAAAATCATCGGCTTTGCCACAATGCAACAGTATTCAGGTAGTGATGATTGCTAGAATTACATTTTTGTATGCTACCTAAGACTATGTAGACCAACACAAGGTAGAAAAATATCAGCAAAATGAATGACAACTCAAGAAGACGGATGACTTACAAAGTTGTAAAGAAAAGAAAAACTCTCAGGGGAAATTGTATTATCACAAAATTGTATTAGTTACAAAGAAGACGGATGACTTACAAATTTGTATTATCACAACATGGACTAACCTTGTGTTGTTCAACAAACTCAGAACATGTTTATCAGCTTTCTGATACTCATCTCTTGCCAGCAGAAGATGATTGGACCTTGTTGCATTCTATACAGAGAAGTCCACAAGTTGAGCTGTAGCAAAAAATACAACAAATGATATTAATTTTTTTATCAAGAACTGGTTTAAACATTTGACTAACCCCTGATTAAAAAACATTGACCAAGTACTGAAAGAGAAGCACGAGCATTCATCCGGCAGCTTGTAACACATTATAAAAAAATTCATTATCAGGATGGAACAAAGGCACATTAGAGTAAAATGGATGTTGAGCTCTCCCAGCATAAATTCAAGAAACTGAAGCGATATGGACCATGTAGTGTACAAACGCATCCACTAAAAAGGCCACACTCAAATGTGTTTCCCTTTCCTTCTCTACAACAACTCAGTGTTGATGCAATAAGTTTTGCTGCTAATCTGCTACCGTGAAATCTAGAATTAGAATAAAACTTGTTAAGCCATTTCTGCTAAATTAGTCTGCCATGAGTACATCAAATCCAACAAATATCAACTATGCCAATAATCAGTCGAAAAACAACATACCTTGGACTCTTGATTTTGTTGTAGCTTCTACTTCTCGGGTAACGGAGGTTGCAGCTTTTGCCTGCCAGGTTGTGCATGGTTGATCCTGATTAGAAGTATACCTGATTAGAAGTATATTTCTTCAGGGCTTCAATCTGACAATAACTTTGCAAGTAAATTCGGTAAATCATGTATTGACAGTAACTTCGCAAGTAAATTCAAGAATCATGCAATCGACAAGAATCGAATCTTTATACAAGATCGAATGTGAACACACAAATCTCTACTAATCTGCAAGAAAAAATTGATGAAAAGGGATTTATCCCTTATTTCTAATAGAGAAACCAACAAGGTACAATATTCCATCACAACACAGTGACCACCAGAAAAGAAAGAACTATTGAAGAAAAAGAAAGCTGTTAAAAAAATTGTGGAAGACAAATTAAGAAGAACCGTAGACAGAGACAACATAACGATCACTGATAGTATAAATTACCATGAAATAACGTTCACCTCAATTCTCCACTAATACAAGCATTTACCACGAAAATAAATTAACTCTAAATAAATGACATATTCCAAATGCACATATATCAAATATGTTTGCAACCACTACATTTTATGAAGACGCCACTAAGAGGACACCTATAATGATAGTCATAGTATAATCTGCTCAAATTTTCCCAATGACATCAAGCGCTAAGGACTTCCTTGAATACTATGTTTTGTGTGGTCGGTAATAAGGAATCAGAACTTTTCCACTTCTCTGAATTCTTGGTATCGTCCTTTCTCTTGTTATGACTGGCAAGGATCTTAATGTTGCTCTTCGCGGTGGCTCTAGACAACGCCACATAGATTTGACCATGGGAGAATACCGCTTCCGGTAGGTACACGCCGACAACCGGGATGGTCTGCCCTTGGGCCTTGTTGATTGTCATGGCAAAACTGAGTCTAACTGGGAACTGCTTCCTCTTGAATCTGAATGGGAACATCTCATCATCAGAGGGGCAGAGTGGTATTCGAGGAAGAAACACCCTTCGTCCGGCGTGTTGTCCCAACACAATCTCCGCGTCGATAGCATTCCTTTGGAACCCACGGACCACAAGCCTTG
This sequence comes from Avena longiglumis, assembly GCA_030063025.1. Lineage (NCBI taxonomy): Eukaryota > Viridiplantae > Streptophyta > Magnoliopsida > Poales > Poaceae > Avena > Avena longiglumis. Next base: position 440,006,486 of record CP125975.1, on the reverse strand, counting down.
TGCCATTACATAGCCCGTTAGCTGGGTCGATGTTCCTCAACAGTATAATGGGACAGTTTATCTTCACTTAAGTGCGTGGGGGCAGTCCATTAGAGTCAAATCATTCAGAACTCTGGTGCATAGTAGCCATGTGGATCGCCTTCATGTCAAAACTATGGTAGACCTTCTCTCCCTGAAAACGCCTATCATACGCATGTTTATTACATCAACATTGTCGTTCTTCGTGGAGATGATTGCTCGAGACGCCATGTAACCAGGATCGGTCATGTTGTGGTCTAGTCCAGAAACACATGGTCGATTAGCTTATCTATGTCGGCGACTGCCTCAGAGATGGAACACAGATATCTTCGGGGAGCTGGATGTTGCCTTGATCATCAGTGTCCTCGGTGCCATTACCTACCCTTAGAAGGTAATCCGCGAACCACTGGTCGTTATGCGCCCTCATGTTCTCCACAAGTTTTAGCTGGCGCATGCCCTGCCAGAGGTACGAACTCCGCAGGGTCGCGTCGACTATCTGACCTCGTGACCCTTTCCTGACTACTGGAAGCACCTGCCTAAAGTCCCCACCAAACATGACAGTCTTTCCTCCAAAAGGTCGGTCCCGTCGTCCCATGATGTCACGCATGCTGTTGTCCAGTGCCTCAACCGCCTGCCGCTTTGTCATGGTGGCCTCGTCCCACAAGATAAGCGAAGCCATCCTCAAGAGCTTGGCTGTCCCACTTTGCTTGCTGAAGTTGCATGATGACCCTTCTTGAATGTTTAGTGGGATCTTGAATCTAGAGTGTGCAGTCCTGCCACCTGGCATGATGGATGCAGCGACACCGGAAGTTGCCGTGGCCACCGCGATCTTTCTCTCACCTCGAACCGTAGCGAGCAATGCCCTGTATAGGAAGGTCTTCCCAGTGCCTCCCGGGCCATCGACGAAGAATACACTCCCATCGTCATTGTCGAGTGCCGCCAGTATCTCGTCATATGCTAGCCTCTGCTTAAGGTTTAGTGATTGATATAGAGACTTGTCGTTGTCATGAACATTGATAGTGGTTTCCTCGATGACCTCCCTCGCCTCGCCTTCTGTGTTTTCATAAGTCTCGTCGATGTCCGGAAGAGGGAACAACTTTATGTCTTTGCCCATGGACTGCAGCATGCCCCTGATGTCAAGCAACACCTTCTGCTCCACCGCGATAGGGCACGTGTGACGTCGCCTGAAGTCGTCTGACATTGCTTCAAGGTGCCTATCCCATAGACCATGCACATCGCCAGGCTCGCAAAATACCAAGATCGTTGCAAAGAGCCTCCTAAGAGAGACTGGCATGGCCCACTGTGCTGACTCCATAAGACACTCGTCGAGTGTGTTGTCAGCCTCAATGAGACCCCTCCTCTCGGCAGCCTCTCGAAAGTTATCACATAGCACACCATCCACGGTTTTCAGGTCTTCAAAGGACTGTGATCCTGCTACATGGTTTAGAAGCACCCTCAGCGTGGCATCCCGCAAAACCACTACTAGAAAATCGCGTGAATTTGTGCATTGCATCGTCATCATCTTGTGTTGTTTGCATAAAACTAATTTTGCAAAGCCCGATTTGTTTTCCAAACGCCCCATCTTAATTTAAATGCAAAGCCCGGGTCTCCGGATTATTTTCGTTTTGTTGCTACCGGTTTGCAAACGGTCCAATTAAAATAAATAAAATTTTTATTTATTTTAGTAGGGGCAGTCGAACGGGCCAACCCGACCCGAACGACCACCCCCGTATACAACAAATCGGCCCGCCTAAAATCCTAAAGTTACCAACTAGTCTACCCACACCCCTTGGCCACATCGCCCCACCCAATCCCCCAGTGACACCTCACTCCTCTCTCTCCCTCACCCAATCCCTCCCTGCCACATCACCCCAGCCTCTCCCCACCTAATCTCTCTTCTCTCTCTCTCTTCCCTCCCTCACATGCACTCACGCACACACTCAGCCGCCCCACCCATTTTCCCGCCCAAACATGCAGCCTCCCACCGGACCGCCTGCCCCACCTATCCGCCGACCCCCACTCCGCCTTTCACAGCCTGGGCCCGCGCCCTTCATCGCCACGCTACCTTGGCCACGCCCACGCTACCTGGCCACGCGCCTCCACACGCACACAGCGCGCGCCGACCCACTCGTCCTCTCCTCTCCCTGGAGCCCGGGACCCACCCCTGGACCCGCCGCCCAACCAGCCAGCCCGGCCTGGACCCACCCGCCTCTCTCTCCTCCCGCAATCGCCTCCTCTCTCCCACGAGCACCGCCTCTCCCGTCTCCCCGGACGCTGCGCCCGCTCACCGCCGCCTGCCCCGACCTCGCCTCGCTCCGCTCAGCCTCGCCCAGCGTTCGCCTTCCTGTTTCTCTCCCTCGCGCTCTCCTTGCCGCGCCGAGCTCACCAACCTCCATCCGGCCCTCCCCACATGACCTCCGCTGGCGTCCCGCCGACACAGGCGTCACCTCGTCCGACCCTCCCTCGAGGCCGCCTCCCGAGCCCGCGGGCCCCTCGTCAACCCTGCGGCCCTCTCGTCCGCTGGCCGTCGTCGTGCGCAGGCGAGCCTCGACCCCACAGAGCGACGCGGCCTCCCATGACGCGACTCTGCCGCGCATGCGCCGCCAGAGCTGCTCGCCACGACCGTCGTCGCCGCTTCCATGCCCGCACCGCCCGATCCGCCTCGCCCTGCTGTTTTTCCCACACGTCAGAAGACCCATGATGTACGGATCGTCGCCCTGATGGCCGTAGGACGTCGAGTTCTACTTCTGGATCCACCACGGTCTACCGAAGGCTTGCGGAGACATGAACCCCGAAGAACGACCTTACCGAACCCGACGCCGCTCCAAGATCCCCTTCACGGAGTTGATGACCCGAAGGCCGGCAAGATCGCCACGGATGCGACAAGTTCTCCATCACGGAGCATCAAGACCGCCTCACGAACCGAACCCTCGGGACCGCCAAGTTTGCCGAGACCCTAGACGCAAGATCTCCTTCATGGGACGACAAGTACTCCGACATGGACCCGATTGGAGCGAACCCGAAGACGGTAGGTGCGACAAGTTCTACTTCATGGACATCGAGTGCCAAGATCGCCCACAGAGAACCGAAGTTGTCGAGACCCTGAGGACCCGTTCCCGGAGACGAAGACCGGACCCGACAAGATCGTCGCGACGACAAGAACGGCACCGACCGAAACAAACCCGATGCGCCCCGGCACGGAACCAAGCCCTTCTACCCGAACGCCAAGACCTACCCCGATCCGAAGACCCTAACCCTGGACCCTGAGACCGAACCCTGAACCCCGGAACCAAGATCGCCGAACCCTAATGTGTGAACCTTTTCCCGAGCCCTATTTTATAAATGCTAAATATAAAACTTGTCGCATCTTAATTGTTCATGCATGCATATGGTCTTGTGGTTTGGGGGCTTTATGCCGATTCACCTAATAATTAAATATGGGGCCCATATGCGGGCAAATCTAGCCTTATATCGGCCTCATTTAAATTGTGTAGCGAACCCGGTGCTATCTTCTACCATGTTAAACAACATTTAAATTGCGGGGTATCTAAACAACTTGAACCATCTAACTAATTGTCGGGACCCCGGTTCCGCTTAATATGACCTAATCGCATCGCATCCTTGCCATGCCATACATCATACATGCATCATGCCGATCTTCTGCCGTTGTATTAAATACTGCATCCGGTGTTTATTCCAGTGTTTTGCTTCTTCGCGGATAAGGCCGTTGAGTTGATGTGAGCTTCGTCCCGATCTTCGGTTGAACCTTCGACAATGTTTTCAGGCGAGCAACTCCCCCTTTCTACCTATCTTACTTTTATAGTATTTATTCCCTCCTGTTGATCTATTTCTATCTGTGTTGCGATGCTTTAGTTTCCGTACCTGTGATATCCCGTGCAGCCCTATATTGCCTTGGACACATCCTATTACCTGTTGTTTGGTAGATAGTTGGACTTGCGCGTCGTAGTCGCTTGCTCAAGTGCTGTTGCGTGTTGTCAAGTGCCACAGTTGTTGATGTATTGCCGCATGATGATGTTGGAGATGATCCTAGTTTTACTTATCGTCACTTTAATTTCTGTTTAACAACTAAAATTGGAATAAGCAGAGGCATCGGTGGGTGATAGAAAATATTTGGTTTCCGAACGCCCACTTGTGTCCCGTAAGACCCCGAGTACTTGATACTTGTTCCTTGATTTATCGCGCTATCCACATCCGGGAGGTATATGGGACCCCCTGAACCAGAGCTTGATTCAGTCTTATTTCTTGGGGCCACAACTAGTTTGAGGTTTTATTTACGATCCTGTACTTATGCCATGCTACTTTCTGTATTTAAATTGTGCGAGGAGCACACTGCATCGCTTAGGAATTGTGACCCGTTTATGGTATCGACAGCCCCGCTTGGGGATCTGCATCGCCTACGCCCCACAAACCTTGGGTCCATCTCGGAGCTTGCTTACTTCGTTGCGGGTGTACTTCAAGGGGTGGCCCCCTGAAATATTTCTGAATCCTGTGATTGTTCAGTCGTGAAAGCCTCGTTGGGTTTTGAGTTGGTTTTTCCGAGGTTGATCGAGCGTGTGTTGCTATTGGTGCACCCCGGCCGGGTAAAACTTTCTGAAAGCCGTGTCCGCGGATATGGACGACTTGGAGCACAGTATCTCGATCATAGACAAGCATAACTAAAGTTTACTGCTATAAATTTGACTTTATAATGACTAGTAATTGGCTTCACTATAATGGAATGGCTAAATAATACTGCCCACCATTGCTTGTTTGGAGTGTCGCTTGCGACCATTGTACCTGACTAGTAAGTATTGCAACTACAACGGAATGGCTGAATAAAAGTACCAACAACTGCTGGGTTTCGGGTTTACATCATGCTACCTGTATATGATTAGTAATTGCTGCAAATACAACGGAATGATTAACTAAAAGTGCCCACTGCTTATTTTACCAGGATGATTATCTATACCTGACTAGTAATTGCTGCAACGATAACCAAATAAGTAAAACTGCCAACTGTGTGAGTTCCTCGGTTGACTTCCTCGTTTGGTCTCGAGGGGGAAACGCCAGGATGGGTTTGTTTGATAATAGTATCAGTTTGGATCCGAATAGGTCTTTCTTAACCCTCTCTGATAACCGCTAGTTGTATCGAGTCTCTATAGGTTGTTGAGTGCATGCTGCCGCTGCCGCTTCAGTCCACCATACCTATGTAGGCGAGGACCGCCGAATTCTAGCCTCGCCGTGTACTGGCCTCGATCGACGCTCCTCTTTTCCTTTGCCCTTTGTCGGCACCCTTTTGTTTAAGCAGGTTTGAGATCGACGTCGTTAGCAGGGTTACCCTTCCGCTTGGCAGGGTTATGGACGCCATTGGTTATTCTTCAGGGCTCTTAGCCCCATTTGCATCTTGTCCGTAGTCGGACGCTGTATCGTTTTACAGGTGATTTGGATCTTTGTATCGTATATCTGTTTTCTCGACTCTTTGAGTCGCGGTTATATATATCTGTTCTGTGGGTCCCATCGAGGACTGTTGTGTAATGTTATTACTTCGTTTTCCACCCGCACGAAAGTGCCTGGTGGGCACCTTTGAATCGTTTCTATGCGGGTTTGGCAAATTTTGCTCAAACTTGCATAGGTCCGATTCTGAGGGTGTTACACTCAGGAAGTACCGTTCCCCCTCGGCAGGATTGGCTGACACTATTCTGCTGTCGGGGGGTTAACCTCGGGTAGGTCAGAGACGGGGAAAAACAGAGGTACTGTCCCCGTCTGATTGCCGAGCTACGGCCTAGGTCGGCCGAATCATGTATATGTCGGCCGATGAACGGAGGCAAGAAGCTCACGTATAGGTATAAAGTGGTTACCTGGCCGAGTTAATGAGAAACTCAGCCGGGTTACACAAATGATCTTCATGCAGGTGAGGAACAGTAATAACACAAGGTAAGGCCGAGTTATGAAGCTTGCGGAGAAGGAGAAGCTTAGGGTCAAACCATAGCTGCAGCTAAAAGGAATCTGAACAGGGCCAAGCGCAAGAGACAAGGAGGCGCAGGACGGAGGGAAGGAGGTCACGGAGGTGACAGTCTGGAGCCCGAGGCACGCAGAAGGGGCCGAGCTTTGCCGTCATTGGAAGGAGACAGGGAAAGGAGGCCGTCATTACCACTTTGGGACAAGCATATTCCTCGAATATGCTTGCCCGTCGACCTAAGGGCACCCAAGGCACCCTTTATAAGGGGAGGTCCGACCCCGAGGAGGGGAGAGTCTTTGAGCAACGTTAGGTGGGAAATTCACACAGACTTCGTAAACAGCTCTAGGAGCACTTGTAACACATCGAGAGAGAAATAAAGTTCATCACTTTGGCAGCTTGAGTGTAAAGATTGCATCTTCCTCCCCGCATCCCACTAGCATCCATTGGCCCCATACTTTAGCCTACCCATGGCATCTGCCGTGCCACCACCACGGCTTGGCGCCATCGTGGGGCCAGCGGTGCTAGCTGGAGTTGTGATCCGGACGGGAAACTTCATCAACACCGGCGAGCGCGTTGTTTCTGGTGTGGTCTAGAGATTTGGTCTCTGTGACTATGTCAGAGACAATGCAGGAAGCTTCAGGGGGAAAACTCCCCCGCGCAACGGGATCTTCATCGGCCTGGGCGAGCACAAGATCTACGTCGGCGTCGACGTCTCCGACGTTTATCCTCACCGGGTTGTTGTTGCAGGGGAACCACCTCGAAGCGCAGCGAGCTGCCCATCAGGAGAACGTCTGGCCAGCGGCGTCGAGGTGATGGTCGCAGCAGGGGCACAAGCGGGAGCAGCATTGGCCGGATCAAGCAGAGAGCCCGCCGCAGGTGCACAGGGTACGCCCAAGCAGATTACACTGCAAACCGCTGAGGTAATTCCGCCGGTGGCAAACCCGGCCGAACTACATGACACCACCCCAAAGGCACCAAGAGTGAGAGGACCACCTCTAGAGAGACCAGAGAACATTCTTCAGGCAACTATAGATAACTTAACTACACCTGTAGCGCTGATACTTGATCCGGCAAATGCTCAGGCAGAGTTAGAGGAAACCAGGCAAAAAGTGCTGGTAGAGGCCCAAAAAGTATCGGCCCTGCGGGAATCCTTGAACAGGACCCTGAGAGAATATGCAAAAGCTAATAAGCTTGATATCGCACCCGATCGGGTGGATGAACTGAGATTAAGAGGAAAGAACCTCATGAGTGATATTAACAAAGAGCATGAAGCCCACAAAGCCGAATCGGGCGATTTGGGTTTGCCGAGGTATAGTACCCCGGCGAAAAACCTAAGAGCGGCAAATGCAGCAGCATTAGAACTAGAAGGGTTAACAGGAGAAGCTCGGCAGAGGCAGCAAGAAAGAGTGAATGAACTGGTGCGCATCGCGAACCAGCAGAATGAGGAGATGCTCAGAGCTAATCCGGCAAGACCAGGGGCCTCGTGAATGGTTCATTCGGCGGGGGCAGCACCTGCTTTATCTGCAGCAGCGGCATCTTCACCCGGAAACAATGCAAGAAAAGAAAGAGCAGTAACCTCGGGGAAGAGGAACAAACAGATCGTTCCATATGACCCGGCAATAGCCGGAAAGGCAAATGAGAACAGAGGAAATGCAAGCCGAGGTAATAGCGGGGAGAGAAACCACGGCCGTATGGAAAAGGACGGCGGCGGTCGAGGTAATGGGGAGCACGGCAGAAAAGAACCCGCGAGAGACAATCATGAAAACCAAGCTCCGGCGGTAAGGAGAGAAGTGCCTCCACCCGCTGCCAAGACATGAGCCTCGGCAAGAAAGAGAAGTGAGGCTCGCTATAATCGGATGAATGAAAGGTATAATGATGGATATTCCGGTAGAAATCGCAAACCAGGTGGGGACCATCACTATGGGATGCGTGATAGAATCTGCATGAGATTTGCCGAATGATGCAAGAGTAAATTGGATCGGTTATACCGGTCGAGCTATTGGAAGAGCAAGGTCCACCAGTCCGGCGTGTTTTGGACCACGGATCATGGGCGAACCACCGCATTACCAAACTTTCAATTGGCAAGAGGCACAAAAGCATACAATGGAAGTACCAAGCCACAAGACGGTTAATTGATTATGCTACGCGGTGAAGATAGCGGTGGCAACTGAGATGGCATGCGGTATGTCCCGCAGATGTTGGAAGGACCAGCCGTGGTATGGTTGAATAATCAACCAGGCAAGATATCAACTGCTGGTTAGACTTCAAGAGATGTTCACAAGAACTTTACCAAAGACATACAAGAGACCGAATAGACCACGAAGAATCGCCATGTGCAAGCAGAGGCCGAATGAAACAGATAGAGAGTTTTTAACGCGATGGTGTAACTTGAGAAACTCATGTGAAGGAGTTATTGAATCGCAAGCGATCGCTTGGTTCGCGCAAGGCTGCCGTTACGGCAGTGTGTTGTGGCAGCGCCTGCAGAGAGATATGCCAACCACACTAGCAGAAACTATCAGAATAGCGGACTCCTATGCTTTGGGTGACCCAACCCAACCGGAGTTAATGTCGGCAGATCATCGTGAGCAGCAAGACCAATTCACGAGAGAATTGGTCGGGTCATCTAGGCGCGATTTCAGAGGAAGAAGAAGAGAAGAGAGGCCGGATTATAGGTATAATTCGGCCCAGGTGGCAGCTGTGGCCCAAGATCAGCCGAGTCACGGAGTAACTCAACGGCGTAAAATGGACCTCAACGGTGGACCGCAAGAAATGATGGAAAGAGGCAATGGACCCCGAGCAAAAGAAGCAATGGCAAGAGAAGCCAAGTATACATTTGAATCCATGTTGGATCAGCCGTAAATTTCACACATCAAACCCATCTAGACCAGCCAATCACACAACCGCAATGTGCTTGGATGAAAAATGCGATGGGTAACCCGGCGGAGTTCAGCTCCCCATCGATGCAACAAAGACGGCCGCCTTAATCGGAGCAAATGCACAAGAATCGATAAGCCGCTTCTCCTCCGAGGTATGACAACTCGGATCGGAGGGATGCAAGACATCAAGTAATGAACCGTAAGGGCGGAAGGATAAATCCAAATGCCGGACGAATGATTACAGGAACATCACGTCTTTACTGCGTGTTCACGACGAACAGCGGGACAAGCAGTGTGCATCACGACATATGGAAGTGAATGCGGTTGTACCAGCGGTTTAGATACCAGCCATGGTCCGATCAGATATAACTTGGAGCATAAAAGATCATCCAGATAATGCCGAGTCCAGATCATACGCACTTGTGTTGGACCCGACATTTGTGGGACCAAGCATCAATGTGAAATTCTCAAAAGTACTCATTGATAATGGAAGCAGATCAACATCATGTACAAAGATACCATGCACAAGCTCGGTATATCACGTAACATCTTTGCGATCCACAAGGACAACTTTCCATGGGATAGTGCGGGGCTTTCATGTGAGCCCATTGGTAAAGTCCGAGTGGACGTCTTATTCGATACAAGAGATAACTGCAGAGCGTAAAATTTGGAATTTGAGGTGGTTGATCCGGAAAGCTGTTATCATGCTCTACTCGGACGTCTTGGACAAATTCATGAGCAATTGTCATATAGGTTATCTAAAGATGAAATTACGGACCACAAGGGGTGATAACAATTCGAGGGATTACAAGAAGTCAATGGAGTGTGCCTCGGCCGGGTCAAATTTGGCCGAATCATTGGTCATAGCGAGAGAAAAGAAAAGGATTCAAGAGGTAGCAGCCCTCGCACAGTCAGCACAATTAAGCATGCCGGCATTGGCCAACCCTCATGGCAGCGTTTCTTTCCAACCAACCAAAGAGACGAAGAAATTCCAGATTGATGAGCAATTCCCAGAGCGCACTGTCACTATTGGTGCAGGTCTTGACGCTAAATAGGAAGGCGAGCTCACCAACTTCCTCCGTGAGAATCGGGACATATTTGCATGGTCAACACAAGACCGCAAGGTGTCCGAGGAGTTATGAGCACTCTTTAAACGTCAGGCCAGGAGCACGGCCGGTGAAGCAACCTCTCCGCCGCTTCGCCGAAGACAGGAGAAAAGTAATAGGGGATGAAATAACTCGGCTTCTCGCCGCCGGGTTTATCATGGAGGTGCTTTACCCGGATTGGTTGTCAAATCCGGTGCTAGTAGAAAAGAAAAAAGATGATCCCAATGTAGCCATTGTGTGGCGAATGTGTATCGACTACACTAACCTGAACAAGGCGTGTCCAAAAGATCCTTTCCCATTGCCTAGAATAGACCAAGTCATTGACTCGACCGGGTCGTGAGTTGTTATCATTTGTAGACGCGTATTCGGTTTCCACGGATACCGTTAAATCCGGCCGATCAAATAAAGACTGCATTTATTACCCCGTACGGGGCTTATTGTTATCGCACGATGCCATTCGGCCTGAGAAATGCGGGAGCAACGTACCAAAGGTGCATGCAAAAATGCTTACATGATCAGATAGGAAAAAATGTTCAAGTATATGTGGATGACGTAGTCATCAAAACTAAGGAAAGCAGAACCTTGCTAGAAGATATACGGCAAACTTTTGCGAACCTGAGAAGGTTCCGAATGAAACTTAATCCAGAGAAATGCACGTTCGGCGTGCCGGCAGGAAAACTACTCGGGTTCCTTGTGTCCAGCCGAGGTATCGAGGCTAATCCGACGAAGATAAGAGCAATAGAAAAAATGGAATTGCCGAGATGTTTGAATGATGTACAAAAATTCACGGGCTGCCTCGCCTCGCTTAGTCGATTTGTATGTCGGCTAGGAGAGAAGGCACTGCCACTTTATCAGCTGATGAGAAAGTCGGACAAATTCGGCTGGACTCCCCAGGCCGACCTTGCGTTTCACGAGTTGAAAAAGATGCTAGTTACGGCACCCATTTTAGCTTCCCCATTATCAAAAGAACCTATGCTACTTTATATAGCGGCTACCAATCGAGTAGTTAGCACTGTGGTTGTAGTGGAACGACTCGAAGAGGGTAAGTCAGTTCAGAGGCCAGTATATTATCTAAGTGAAGTATTATCCACCTCAAAGCAGAATTATCCGCATTATCAGAAGATGGCCTATGGAGTATATATGTCAAGAAAAAGCTTAAGCATTACTTTGAAGAGCATCCCATCGAGTAATATGTGAGGCACCCATAGCCGATATTGAACAACAAAGATGCAAGTGGCGAATAGCAAAATGGGCGATCGAGTTATCACCATATGCTCCGCAATTTGATAGGAGAGATGCAATCAAATCTCGGTCGTCGTCGATTTTCTCGTAGATTGGGCGAGGTGCAATATGAGCCGCCATTGCGGATCCAAATTCTTCGACAATGCATTTTGATGGTTCCAAACTAAGGAACGGTTTGGGCGCAGGAATAGTCTTGACCTCGCCTAAAAAGACCAATTGAAATATGTCGCAAATACATTTTGCGTCCAACAATGTAGCTGAATATGAGGCACTAGTCCATGGATTAAAGGTGGCAAAAGAAATGGGAATACGCCAATCATATGTTACGGTGACTCGGATCTAGTAGTGCCAAGTATCGGGCACTTGGGACGCATTAGATGCTAATATGGCTTTATACTGATTCCATGTGCAAAAGATCGGTGGATATTTTGAAGGATGTGAATTCCACCACGCACCACGAGCGTAAAATGACGCCACGACACATTGTCAAAGTTAGGATCAACCCGGCAATCTGTTCGCGGTATAGCCTCGAGCACCTCAGAAACCATCAATAAACCCATCACCGTAATCGAATCAATCTTTATCCGGCAAATTCTGCAGAAAATCATACGCCAATGGAAGTAGATCCAGAAAGATTCGGAACCCTAAAGGGGAGCCGAGGTAATAACAATCATGGAAAGGGCCGAGGTAAATACGTCGGCAGAAGAAATGGAGATAGACAGTGAAATCACTGCAGAAAGAGCAACGCCGATATGGGCGCAACCCATATTTTCGTACCTAAAAGACGCGATACTGCCGAGTAATGAAGTACTAGCCAGACAAACTGTCAGAAGAGCAAAAGCTTATACAATCATAAACAATGAGTTATATAAAAGAAGCGTAACGAGCATATTGCAGAAATGCGTGAGTCCCACAGAAGGTCAGGAAATCCTTCTAGATATACATCAAGGAGAATGTGGGCACCATGCCTCATCTCGCCCTAGTAGCCAAGGCATTCGTGCATGGATTCTCTTGTGTGGCGTTAAAAGAGGCGTAAGAATTAGTTAAGAAGTGCAATGGATGTCGAGATATGCAACTGAATACATATGCCGTCGGCGAGTTAAAAACAATACCCATTACTTGGCCATTTTACGTATGGGGTTTAGACATGGTAGGACCTTTCAAGCCGGCAAAGGAGGAATGACCCACATCTTGGTCATGGTAGACAAGTTCACAAAATGGATTGAAGTAAAACCAATCAAAAGTGTGATGGGCACACAAGCAGTTGAAATTCCTCAAGGATATCATCTTGAGATACGGATACCCACATAGCATTATTACGGATAACGGCACGAACTTTGCGAAGGAGCCTTCGCTAGATTTTGCCAAGAGAAACACATAAGACTAGATGTCGCCTCGGTGGCTCACCCAAAGATCCAATGGACAAGTTGAAAGATCTAATGGACCGGTTTTATCGTGAATAAAACCACGACTAGTCGAACCATTGCAAAGGTCGGCAGGATGTTGGATTGAGGAATTACCAAAGTATTATGGAGCCTCGGGACTACTCGACAGATCAACAGGTTACACGCCATTCTTTTTGGTATATGGAGCAGAGGTCGTGCTTCCAACCGATATAATACATGACTCGCCAAGAGTTACTCAATATACATCTTGAGGTAAATGAAGTAGCTCGGCAAGATGCCGTGAACCTGTTGGAAGAAGCCCGGAATTGACATTATCAAGATCGCCATTTATCAACAGAACTTACGGTATCATAGCGGAAAGTGAATCCAAGAGTATTCAAAGAAGGAGATTTGGTCCTCCTTGGTGCAACGCATACGGCGGCATGCAAATTGTCACCCCATGGAAGGACCATTTATTGTGAGCAAAGCATTGCACAACGATGCATACTATCGATTGATGCTCAATCACCGGAGAAGGCAAGCAATTTGGCGAAAAGCAGCGCCCACGGAATGTGGCTTTACTTCGGCCATTTCACTCATAGGGTTATGTCTCAAGGTCACCAATGATGTATTCAAACCTCGGCACCCTGAGCAGTTGCTCGGGGACTGCCATATGTGATGTTATCTCATGTTTGATATTTAAACCTCGGCACCCAGGCGCTTGCTCGGAGGCCATATGTGATGTTATCTCATGTTTGATATTTAAACCTCGGCACCCGCAGCGTTGCTCGGGACGCCATATGTGATATTATCTCATGTTTGATATTTAAACCTCGGCACCCAGAGCAGTTGCTCGGGGACTGCCATATGTGATGTTATCTCATGTTTGATATTTAAACCTCGGCACCCAGAGCAGTTGCTCGGGGACTGCCATATGTGATGTTATCTCATGCTTGATATTTAAACCTCGGCACCCAGAGCAGTTGCTCGGGGACTGCCATGTGTGATGTTATCTCATGTTTGATATTTAAACCTCGGCACCCAGAGCAGTTACTCGGGGACTGCCATATGCAATGATTATTGGGTGTTATATGTTTAGACCTTGGCATCCAGAGCAATAGCTCGGGGACTGCCATATCGTATACTTATCTCTTTCGCGTTACACACTTGAACATTGGCGATCAGAGCAGTAACTCGGAGAGTGCCACATGTTGTTTTCCTTTCAGGTTACGAATATGCACCTTGGTGCCCAAAGCATTGACTCAGGAATTATCATAGGATTGTCAAATTCATGGACACATAAACTTTAGCACCTAAACCAACTACCCGGAAACTATGAGCCAACAAGGCAAAAAAGTAAATCCTGAAAGATGAAGAAATTATGAGCCAACAAGGCAAGAATTCGGACGAGCATCCACTTAACTAAGAGTCTCAAAGGCACATAGCAAAAGAACCTCGAATCATACGAGTTGACAAATTTTCTCGTCTACATTGAACACCCGGCATACCAGGGATCACGAATAACCTAGGCATCGTTCGTTGGAGGAGGAACCACTTGATCAGGTGCGGGGCACTCCGAAGTAGGAGGAACTTCGACTGAGGTTGCCTCGCCTTCTGCCGACCCAGGAGTGACTTCGGCGGTATCACGGGGTTGTTCAGGAGCATCAGTACGCGCGGTAGAATGCCCGGTGCCTTTGGAGGAAGATCGTGCATCACCATTGCTATCTGAGCTTGAGCTAGAGCTATTGGATGTGGCCGAATCGTCTTCACCTTCCCCATGCTCAGCAGAATCATCACCCAAAGCATCTTCAGCCGCGGCCTCTTCATCCCGGGAGAAAACTCGGCCCTTCATTCCAAGTGTGCACATCGGCATACTGGAAAGCCGGGCTTGCCGAAGAGCAACAAAGGTGGGATCTTCAACCCACCGAGCCAGTCGCAAATTCATCGTAATGTCAAGAGATATCTTCATACCATGACATGATTACGATGAGGGCCATGTCGGCACCAAAGACGCAGCAGATTCTCTCAAAGACTCAATCTCTCGGATGCCTTCAGCCGGGTCACCAATAACTTGACCTCGTCAATATCAGGAGACCCTGAGGTATTCGGCCAGAGTGCATGGTAAGCTTTGATAGCGGCCTGCACCAAGTCCCGGCCCATGATTTTCATCGGACCAACTACAGCACCAACGGCAACCAAGAAATCCTCCATCGAGTATTCAAAGTCAACATCAGTAGGTTCACCTCGACGAGCGCGAGCTGCAAGAACAGCTCTAGCACTCATGGGTTTGGCCTCGGGGAAGTGATCTACGCAAAACACGGACATGTCAAAGGATAGTAACGGCGACAAAGAAAAAATACAGTTCGGCCAGGCCAAATAACTTACGATGGATATAGTTCATCATTATTTGAAGATCCTTAGCCCAAGTAGTTTTACTCTTCTCGAAACGAGCAATTTCCTCGCTCAAACCGCGAGTTTTAAGTTCGGCAGCTTTGAGGAGTTCTTTGTTCTTCTCCAGATCCAGAGTCAGCCGGCTCTTTTCCAAAGAGAATTCTTGATCAACCTTTTCTAGCTCGGATTTCTGAGAGAGCTTGAGTGTATTCACCTCGGATCTCAGGCGAGTTATCTCATCATCCTTCTCTTGTAGTTCTTGAATGAACTGCGCTTTGTTCTAAAAATGAAGCATCACGTCAGCATGGGCACGCAATCTTGTTGCGACAAGCAAAGTCTTGCAACTCGGCTTTACCACAACCCAACGCAATAAGAAAACTCAGCATAGATATTAAAAGAAGAAGGAGCAAGGGGGAAAGGAAACTAACCTTCCAAGGACTTGACCTTCTTTTCAAGGCGGATATTGAGATTATTGATATTACCTATTCAGCAAGAAGTAAGCCGGCGTTCCGCGGACGAGTATATAAGAAAGCTGGGAATAAGGAAAAGAAACTATCAACTTACCGGCTTTCTTCGCGACGGGCAGAACTTTCTCATACTTCTCTTCCAACTTGCGGTGCAGGAAGAGCAACCTCTGGAATTCGGCAGTCCGTCGATCATGTGCAACCTGAGAAATAGAGCAAAATGATAAAACAAATGTTAGAAGCTATAACACATCCGAATCAAGCAAAGCTTAATTCGGCTCTAGGTGGCTGGATATTCAAAGCTATACCAGATCCGAATCAAGTAAGACTTAATTCAGATCTAGGTGGCTGGATATTCAAAGCTATAACAGATCCGAATCAAGCAAAGCTTAATTCGGATCTAGGTGGCTGGATATTCAAAGCTATACCAGATCCGAATCAAGTAAGACTTAATTCAGATCTAGGTGGCTGGATATTCAAAGCTATAACAGATCCGAATCAAGCAAAGCTTAATTCGGCTCTAGGTGGCTGGATATTCAAAGCTATACGGATCCGAATCAAGTAAGACTTAATTCAGATCTAGGTGGCTGGATATTCAAAGCTATAGATCCGAATCAAGCAAAGCTTAATTAGGATCTAGGTGTGGATATTCAAAGCTATACGGATCCGAATCAAGTAAGACTTAATTCAGATCTAGGTGGTGGATATTCAAAGCTATAACAGATCGAATCAAGCAAAGGTTAATTCAGATCTAGGTGGCTGGATATTCAAAGCTATAACAGATCCGAATCAAGCAAAGGTTAATTCGGATCTAGGTGGCTGGATATTCAAAGCTATACCAGATCCGAATCAAGCAAAGCTTAATTCAGATCTAGGTGGCTGGATATTCAAAGCTATAACAGATCCGAATCAAGCAAAGCTTAATTCGGCTCTAGGTGGCTGGATATTCAAAGCTATAACAGATCCGAATCAAGCAAAATTCGGCTCTAGGTGGCTGGATATTCGAAACTATATCAGATCCGAATCAAGTAAGACTTAATTCAGATCTAGGTGGCTGGATATTCAAAGCTATAACAGATCCGAATCAAGCAAAGCTTAATTCGGCTCTGGGTGGCTGGAAATTCAAAGCTAAACTAGATCAGAATCAAGCAAGACTTAATTCAGATCTAGGTGGCTGGATATTCAAAACTACGCAAGATCCGAGTCAAGAAGGACTTAACTCGGCTCTATGAGAATGAAAATTCAAAGCTACGTCAAACTAAACAAACTATGAACTAGGTGGCCGAACTAACGAAACCTTAGAAATAAAAATACGTCAAACTTCCAAGCATACAACAAGTTATTTCCTTGCAAGTTTCGGGGACTAGAGAGTATGATAACATGTGAAAAATAATTTAAGACCCGGAGATAAAACAATTACCGCATCCATCTTGTTCGTATCAATGATAAACTGGGCGGCTTGGTCGAACGGCCCTTGATGTCGAAAAATTTGGAAGGGTTGGTTGGTGGATTGCCCTCAAACCGATCAGTGACATTCCGATTATTGGCAAATTCAACCAGCTCCAAGGTCTATTACCGCTAATTTGTCGGGTTAAAACTTTACCGGGCGGTCCAACCACGACAATCGCGGGACTCTTATGAAGAGCAAGTCGATCGCCATGGGCGAGGTAATGCCTTTGGCGGAATCTGACTCCTTTCTTTGATGCCTCTGCAATACTTGGCTGAGAGGTGCCGGCAAGACTTTTCTGAGAAGAGGTCTTGACGGCAATAACACGCTTCTCCTTAGAAGAGGCACCGGCAGGAAGTGGCGCCTCCGAGGTAGGGACGGAATCCTTAGGATCGATGAGGCTAAGCTCGCAGAGGCCGGGTAGCGATCTTCTCGGCGGGTCGGAGTGACCGTGGAACTGCCGGAGTAGATGGAAGCTCAATTGTAACGGGGCCCATAGAGGGCAGCTGGCTCAACGAAAACATCGGAGGGCGGATCGGATCCGAGATGGGAGAGATCTCGGGGGCATCACGCGAATAGGCGAATTATCGGAGCTCGGGAGAAGCGGGGCGAATAGGACTAGGAACTCTCGTGTCATCGGCGGGAGGAGGAGATGGCGGCGTCGGACGGCTAGTCATACTAGGACGCCGGGTTTAGCAGACGGAGCGCTGCAAAAATAAGAAAGAAGATTCGTTAGAATGAGAAGCGAAGAAGAAAGCGAAATATAGGCAAAAGAACTTACCCAGAACCCGGGCATAGTCTTGCGCTGGGAGGATTCGAGATTTCTTTACTCGCTTCTTAGGAACCGCATCCGAGGCAGCGGGAGCCCAGCGTTCCGAGGTAACGGGAGGCCGAGAAGCAATAGGTTCGGCGTCATGAACTGGCCGGCGGATTAGCTGGGAAAGCGAAGCCGGAATGCATAAGAAATAGGCATGGCGGCAACTACCTCAAGAATTTGGACCTCGTCCAATCACCTTCCTCCTCCTGGCTGAGGTTTTGCCTGAGCTCGGCGGGGCGGGATCGACTTAGGGACGAACTCCTCGAGTCCGGCTCGCCCGAGATCCGGTACTCCTATCTGCGGGCAGGGAGCTGCGAACCCGGCATCCTCGTCTTCTGTTCAGTGAACCTCTGCATGACAAGGAGAAAATCATGAAAACCAGACTCTAAAAAGCGAGGAAAATAGAGTGATGAAGATTGGCTTACCTCGAGGCAGATTGTCGGGTGAACGGTTTCAACCCCCAGGTCCAATCATCAGGCATCTCCGTCTTGAAAATAGCTCGAACGCGCTTGCAGATAAGGTAGTTGTCCAGCTCCACGGTCGAGACTCGGTTAGGGTCCAGGGGACCACTCATGTAGCACAGCTTGTGGGACCTTTGTTGGAAGGGGCAGATCCGGCTACTAATAAAAGTTGCCATCAGGTCCTCACCGCATAACCCGGCCCGAATCAACTCCTTCAGCCGAATCTCGAAGGCCTCGGCCAGGGCATGAGTCTTCTTCGGATTGTAAAGCCAGTTCACTTTGGAAGGTGG
The DNA here is from genome assembly GCA_030063025.1 of Avena longiglumis. Taxonomy (NCBI): domain Eukaryota; kingdom Viridiplantae; phylum Streptophyta; class Magnoliopsida; order Poales; family Poaceae; genus Avena; species Avena longiglumis. Next base: position 439,988,030 of record CP125975.1, on the reverse strand, counting down.
GCCAATTGAGAATGGGGGGAGCCGAATCTTGTCTTCCGCCTCTGTTCTTGGCGAGAAGAACGACTTGTGCCATTTCTTACACGACTCCAACCCGGTAACACGGGGAACACGGATTGCCTCCGAGGTGTGATGGATGCCGCCCACATTGGGTGAGCAACTTCGGAAGGATGCAGAGATTTATCGAACGACGTTGGAGGCGAATCTGGAAGAATTTCGACCAGCCATGTACCGATGGCCACAGTCAAGTAACCCTCCGCTGAGATGAAAGCGGAAGAGAAGCTATGGCGTCATGGAAGATGATGCGGTGAAGGTCAAGTAATCAAGAAATTCTAGCAAAATCGCTAAGAGGGAGACCAAAGCCATGCGAAGTGGGACATGAAACCACATATTCGCCTTCGAGAACTGGAGAGGATTCGCTGCCGGTAGACGACAGAAACCTCGGCAGGAATCCGGCAGTTCGAGGAGCCACTCAATCTCATGGCGTAATGGCGAAGAGCCCTGCCACGATCCCCGCCGGCCCGAGCCGTCATCGTCCTCAACTAGAGCACCGCTAACGAACTAGACATAGGTCCGCCGAGAGATCGCCGAGGAAAATCAAGGCGGAGGAGAGCTTAGAGCTACAGGCCCCGTCGGAGCTTAGCACGAAAACAATGGCGAGAAGAGGAGAAACCGTCGACGGAGCGCGAAAACAGTGCGGATCGATCTAGGGCGAGATGGCCAGAGAGAACTCACCGGCGGCGGGGCCACAGCCGTAGAACGCGGGCAAGGAAAGGCCGAACGGCGCGGTAGAATCCTCGCCGGCGGAAACTCTGGCTGGTGAGCGGCGGCGGAGCGACAAGGAGACACACAGGCGAAAGGAAGAAGGAGAGCAGACGCGAACGGTAATGGGAAAGATGAACCCTGAAGGGCGCATTTCCCCACTTTATAGACAAAGCAATGAACAAGGGAGTGGGATCGTGGGTGTGGCAGTTACCCGCGTAGATCGTGGAGTAGCACGAACGCAGCAGCGGTGAATGGAGCCACACCAGAGGCCATGTAAAAGTTGTTACAATCCCAAGCGGAGCGGTTCACGAGGCGTCGTGGCGGCGGCGCAGCAGGTACAGGGTTTACTGTAGCTTGTCAGTAAGTATTATAAGAGGACCTAAAAACTAGAAAAGCAATGATGGGGTGACACGTAGGACTTAGCGTATGATGGAAGGAGCGAGAGAACCTCGGACGAGGCCGTAGCACGGAAACAAGACTAAAAGAAGGTGTTGAAGCTGATATAACCCGGCCAAAGTAATTGACAGGGCCACACCAGCTTCGGGGACTAATGTCGGGGGGTTAACCTCGGGTAGGTCAGAGACGGGGAAAGACAGAGGTACTGTCCCGTCGATTGCCGAGCTATGCCTAGGTCGGCGAATCATGTATATGTCGGCCGATGAGCGGAGGCAAGCTCACGTATAGGTATAAAGTGGTTACCTGGCCGAGTTAATGAGAAACTCAGCGGGTTACACAAATGATCTTCATGCAGGTGAGGAACGAAATAATAACACAAGGTAAGGCCGAGTTATATGAAGCTTGCGGGAGAAGGAGAAGCTTAGGGTCAAACCATAGCGCAGGCTAAAAGGAATCAGGCTGCCAAGCGCAAGAGACAAGGAGGCGCAGGACGAGGGGCGGAAGGAGGTCACGGAGGTGACAGTCTGGAGCCCGAGGCAGTGAAGGGGGGCCGAGCTGCCGTCATTGGAAGGGAGACATGGAAAGGAGGCCGAATTACCACTTTGGGACAAGCATATTCCTCGAATATGCTTGCCCGTCGACCTAAGGGCACCCAAGGCACCCCTTTATAAGGGAGGTCTGGACCACGAGGAGGGGAGAGTCTTTTGAGCAACGTTAGGTGGGAAATTCACACAGACTTCAGAACAGCTCTAGGAGCACTTGTAACACATCGAGAGAGAAATAAAGTTCATCACTTTGGCAGCTTGAGTGTAAAGACAGTTGCATCTTCCCTCCCCAGATCCCACTAGCATCCATTGGCCCCATACTTTAGCCTACCCATGGCATCTGCCGTGCCACCACCACGACATCTGCCTACTTGGAAGCAGCGGTTTTTCCTTTTTTGTCAGAAATTTGTTCTTTGCCATGTGAAACTTCCTGGAAAGTCCTTGTACAGAATATCTCGAGCCCATACGTGCTCCTGATTAGCCACAAAGTACTCCGTTAGCATAGACTTTGATGCATTCTCTCTTGCAAGAACATCGTTCAGGTTATCTCCCGCTTTGAATGTGACTCTGTGCATGTTCGGGAGATGTAGCGGAAGTTGTAGGACCGGAGGGTAGTTCTCACAGAGGGTGAAGCCAAATATCCTCCACATCGCTTCTGGAGGAGTAACCCACCTCGCATCAATGAATCTCTTGATCTCATCTATGTTACCCTTGGCGTCAGGTTGGTCGATGTTGAAAGAAGTCTGATCGTGGCCCTTGTATATGTACTTGTATAGGTACTTGACGGCCTTTATGCTGGAGAACACCTCCACGTTGATGTGGCAGTTGAACATACGGAGGAGGTAAGGGTTATACGGCACAACCCATCTATTGTCCAGCATCTGACCGCGGACCTTCGCTGAACGACCATCTTTCCGTCTCCGATAAACAGGGTAGGAGTCCTTTCCTTGTATGGTGGTCTCGTTGAACTCTCGGGGATACTTGCACTTGCACGACCCCTCTTGCATGCACACATTGTTGGGCTTCAGGACGCCACATGGTCCATGCATCATATGCTTCACGACCATGGTGTATAGCTCTGGGTACTTATGCTTGTCCGGGAGCTCAGCGGATATTACACGGTCATCTTGTTCGGCACAACAAGCTTATAACTCGAATCCATGATCAACAGAAATGGGCATGCGGGCCTCTCTTCCGAACTCTACCACGTAGACATATGCCTTCACAACACCTAAGATATGTTCCTTGGTCAGCATGTGTTTCATCTTCTCTAGCTTGGCTCTAAACACTCGGGCCACAAGATCGGGCCGATCTTGTGGGGTCTGGCCGGGAAACAACTCATCTTGTATCTCCTGCCAGTTTGGGCTGCAGGTCATTGTTAGGAAGATGTCAGGCTTGCCATACGTGTGGACCAGTGCCATGGCGTCCATATGCCTCCGCTTCATGTCTCGGAAGCCCCCCTGGAACGTGTGCGGGAGAACGGTCCTAGTGCCCACAGCGCTCGCTCGTGTCTCCCCGACTGTGATGCTATCAACAATGCCTTTATATAAGTTCGCACGTATCTCCGGCTGGTGGTCCCTGACCCATTTTAACCTGCAGCCCTCGATCTTGATGTACATGTCGACACCCAACTGTTGGAATAGGCGCCCGCCATGCAGTATGGGATTAAATATTCCAGGACGCGTCTGTAGCCTGTAACAATAGTAGTCTCTGACAGAGACACATAAACGGCCACCTCCCTCTGTGAGAAGGATGGAAAAATGAAGGTTAGATAACATGAGACAATGATATGTTCTCTAAATAAATGCACAATCATATGGAATAGGCGAACCTTGATTGCCATTACGACCCGCTCTTGGTAGTTGCGCAACGTCCCAGGTCACCTTATCTTTGGGAATATTCGGATGCCAACCGAGCTCCCCCTTCGGGAAGAAGAGAGGGTACGAGAGAGGGTCGTAGCACCCCTGTGTGGCTTGTATGCTGTACCTCTCGTTGTTGTTCCCGTGGAGGGTAATGCTACGTTTGAACCTATTCGCCAGGTCGCTCCCCTCGACCCAGATGGCAGCCACCTCAGACGAGACTGGTAGATTGTATGTCCGTTGGTCTAGCTTCTGTTCGGTGTTTAGTTCTATCCGATAATCCTGGAGGTTGTCCCTGTGGGCACCCAAACTCCTTAATTGCTGGGAGTAGGGGTTTCCTCTCATGATGTTCGTCAATGTACGGACGACATCCTGGTCGAGTTGCTCGGTGGCTTCCTTGCGATGGATCAGGCTAGGATCATCGTCGTAGAAGTACAGCTGTAGATGATCTGGACGAGAGCCTGGCCCAAACGAATGGACATTATGGTACATCGAGCCACTCGCCCGAAATGTGTAAACCCCTGACCTCATATTGGTGCAACTGTTATCAAGGGTTACGCCAAGCGTTGTAAAGGAGAAGTGGCCGTTGAAGAATCGGATGCTGTCTCGAAAATGCCGACAGTCCGCATCTTTGCTCGACCATAACCTCATCAACTCCGGGATAGGTTCTTGTTCAGACAACTTGATATCCCCTTTGAGACAACAGAAACCAGGGTGCTCACGCTCGAACCTCTTGGCATTGCAGAATATGCAATTTGGGACTTTCTCCAAAATGTCTGTGCTTTCTGGGAGATTCATATACACAAAGTCAAACTGATCAGCAGATCCCAGCTCGGACAAGTCTGACGATTCATCAAGTTCCATGTCATCAGCATCGGAACCTACAGGCATAAGCGTGTCACAAAGAATGTTCACATTATTTCTTTTGTAGCAGAGTGGGCATGTGGAAAGCCCAGTGGACATACCTTCAGTAGCATATAGGTAGTACTCCTCGTCCATGAGGTCGTCGGGGATGGCATTATCGTCCATGAGTCTGCTAAGAAATGCCTCCATGTCATCTGTACCATTTTTCGACCCCATAATTAATGGTCCACTGATTATATTTGTAGGGGTTCGTAGCATGGAAAACAAAAAATTTCTATCGCATACAAACAAACAAGCCAAGATCTATCTACTAGATTGTAGCAACGAGTCGATAGAGGAACTCACCCTCTAAGATTCCAAAGCGGTTAACGAGCGATTCTGTGGGTGATGTAGTCGTACTCTTTCCGATCTCAAGATCGTGTAGACGATCCTTCCTGCGTTCCTGCAGCGCTTCGCAATCGGTCACACGCGTTATTTTCGATGAAGACCTTCCTCTCCCTTGTTCCAGCGGTGGAGGTTGTAGCACTCTCCTCGCGATTCCGGCAACTGGCGTGGTACCGAAGTAGAGGGAGATCTCGAGGCTTCGCCTTAAGCGAGCGAGTATGGTGGAGTATGAGAGAGAGCTATTAGTGGTCTAGGGTTTAGACACACCAATTAGAAGGCTCTAAACCGAAGGCTAGAGCAATTAGAAGCTCTAAACCAAAACGGCTCTAAACCGGAGATTAGAGGATAGGAACTTGTGTGTCTAGAGGAGGAGGCCTGGCCCCTCCTTTTATAGGTGGGGGGGGCGGCCAAGGGAGGAGTCCCTTCCCAAGTCGGCCTTGGTTGGCGCTTGGCTTGAGGGACTCCTCCCCAAGTCGGTTCAACCACCTCTTGCTTATTTCCACAGTTTCTGTTTCCCACGCTTCTGTTTCCACAGTTTCCTTTTAGCTGTTTGACTTTCAAAGCGCAGTTTGACTTTTCAGTTTTGGAACAGCAAGAACACTTAGTACATGATGCAATCATTCAATATGTAATGACACATTCATGTACCCTCCCCGAGTGCGGACAATCCGGAACCTTCTAGAACATTCGATGAAAACACGGAATCATTCCCGAACTCCAAAGCGGGACTTTCCTTATATGAATCTTATTCTCTGGACCACTCCGGATCACCTCGTGATATCCCGGATCCCATCCGAGACTCGAACAACATTCGGTCTCTTTCTCATAATACCATAACTACTCAAACAACGTCGAATCCTTAAGTGTGTCTCTCCCTACGGTTCGTGAATTATGCGGACATGATCGAGACACTTCTCGAACAATAGCCAATAGAGGAATCGGAAATTCATATGGCTCACATATTTCTACGATTACTTTGCGATCGAATGAACCACTTACATACGATACCAATTTCCCTTTGTCTCACGATAGTTTACTTATCCGAGGTTATGATCGTGTATCTCTCGCATACCTAGTTCAACCTCGTTCGACAAGTACTCTTTTCTTGTTCCGTGATATGTGATCCCTTGTGAGCCGTCACATGCTTGCAAGCTAATTGGATGACATTCCACCGAGAGGGCCCAGTATATCTATCCGTCATATGGATGGACAAATCCCTCTTGATCCATGTGTTTCAACCAATACTTTTCGAACACTCAATGCCACCTTTATAGCCACCCGATTCACGGTGTGGTGTTTGATGTCATCAAAGCATCCATCCGGTAAAGGTGATATGCATGATCTCATGGTCGAAGGAATTAGGTTACTATGTATCAGAAAGCATATAGCAATTGAACTATTTAAATGACTTGATCTTTATGCTACGCTTATCTATAGGAGTATGTCCACCATATCATTCTCCTAACGATATGATCTTGTTGTTGATAACATCTCAATGTTCATGATAGGGAAACCACAATCATTAATCAACCAACAAGCTAGTGAAGTATAGAGGCTATACTAGGGACTTCAAATTAAGTTTACAAATCACACAAGTATTAATGTTTCCTTGTTAATACTATTATAGCATGAAAGTAAACATTTATCATAAACACAAAGATATAATAATAACTATATTTATTATTGCCTCTAGGGCATATCTCCAACAGTCTCCCACTTGCACTAGAGTCAATAATCTAGTTTCAAACCTTTGTGTATTCAACACCTATGGCTTTCCGGTGTTGTATGTACACGATTGCTAGTGGTCAACTGATCTCCGGATCTGACACTTCCAGGTCCGTGTGTAATTGCATGACTTTGCGTCTCTACGCATCACTCATTCTCTAATGAGATGGCTTTGTATAAATTTGGTCTTTCGGTGTGACCTTTAGCTCTTTGGGGTTAAAACATGTTGATAATATTGTCGCACAATATATCTTCATAGTATTATCCCACTGTGAACTACACCTAGTTTGATAACAAACTACTTGACACAAATGCCCTCTTTTGATGCTAAAATAGAAGTCATATACTTAGCCTTTTGTTGTAGTATCAGTCACAATGTCTTAACTTTGGAACTCATCCAAATCCATTATGGAACTCACTTTCCATTATATTGTGCCACCCTTAGTTTAGATCGAGATAAACTTAATTTGTACTTTGTGACAAAACTAGTATCAATGTAGTACTTTTACAATGAACTAACCATCTATTTGTCACTTCTACAAATATTATACTCTTAGTTCTTCCAAAAGATCATAAGAATATCCTTACTATTGTCCAATGATCATCTTATGAATCATTCTGGTATATGCTCACAACATTTAGAGCATAGGACATATCTGGATTTGTACATATCACAGTATGATTGATATAAATACTCTTTGTGATTTCATACATCAAGTATCAATCTATACTTGATTATTTGTTTCACTTTACCAAATGTCAATACACTTGAATATATCATCAACATTTGAACTCTTTCAATCCTTTCTATGCGACAAGAACCTTTCTTGTAGTTTCTATATTGAACTTATTCAATATCTCGTCTATGTACTTCTGGCACAACCATATTAGCGTCTATTGATGCCAAATATTTGGGTTTTGCCTAAGTCTTTCATCGGGATGAAATTCTTAATATGTGTTAATAAAAGATACATTATTTCCAATCAACAATATGTCTTCCACATAATGTATTAGAAACATGTCTTAGCGCTCCCACTTAATTTCTTGCAAATGCAAGCATCTTTATTGTCTCTAATGAACTTTTAAACTCCTTTAACAGTTTCATCATAGTGAAGATTCCAACTCCGTGATGCTCACTTCAACCATTGAAGTTTGCATATGCTTTTAGCATCCTATGAATTAACAAAACCCTATGGACCGTGTTATGCACATGTCCTAGGTAACGATTCTATTAGAAGAACTTGTTTTGTTTATTCAACTATCATATAACAAAATTACATGTAGTGGTTGCTACATTAATCCGTCTAGACTAAATATCACTGTGAAAGATCAAATCTTGTCATAGTCAACCTTTGAACATTGTTGTGAACTCTTTCCCAATATGTCGATTATAGATGTGAAACATCCATGTCTATTTCTTTATAGATCCAGACACAACTGTAAAGTTTTACACCTTTCTCGAGGGTCCTTCAAGTTCAAAACTTGATTTCTTATGAATGGAACTATCACGGATTTTATGGCTTCAAGCCATTTGACGAAGTCAGGGCCCATCATCGCTTCTTTGCATGTAGTCGGTTCATTATTCTCAAATAATGATTCAACCCTCAAATCTTGGTATTTGATTGTTTACCCGATCTACTTGTTTCAATAGGACCTTAGATCTCCGTGACCACAACCTTTGAGGCACGTGAGCCATGAGCATTATTCTTGCCTCAGACACTTTTTGGTCTTGCAAACTTTGCACATATAGCTAAGGTTCCTTTAACCTTATCAAAGTTCTATTGTCCTCCCACTTTTCTTTCACGAAAAATTCCTTCCCAAAGAAACTTGACGTTCTAAGCGACAAACACTTTTGTCTCTGGTGTTATGGAGGAATACTCAGCTTATACAAAGACAGGTTCATCCGACTTTGGTTGCAAACATCTTTCTTATGCATAGCAAACCATTGTTTAAGAAAGGACAACTTGGGTTTTATCCCAAACCATAACTTTATATGGTGTCATTTCAACGGATTATGATGGAGCTCTTTTCAGTGGAAAAACGGTAATCTCTAAAGCTTTTAATCTTTAAAATATAATGGCAGTTTATTATACCTTTGATCTTACCATGTCAAACAAGGTTTAATTACATATATCGAACGCTCCATACTCTTATGGTGTTTCGGGAAATGCAAATCCACGGAACGATTCCTTAAATCTTAGGTATTATGCTAAACTCTGTAACTCAAATATCTTCCTTTATGATCTTTATCATAAACTGTTTATATTCTTGTTACAATGATTTTGCACTTCATCTTGAAAGTCTTTGAACTTTTCAAATGTTTCATACTTCATCCTTATTAAGTAAATATTCATATATTCACTCAAAATTTCGGAAAAAGTAAATGAAGTTAAAATCCATCTCTTGACTACACATAATGGACTTCAGTACAACAATATGTAAAATTCCAATAAGCTAGTCTTTCGTTCCCTTTTGGCCTATGAACGAAGTTTCAATTATCTCTAGGAAAGTTTCACAAGTGTCATTTGATCAAAAATCAAAAGACTCCAAAATTCCATCCACATGGAGTTTCTTCATGTTTTCTTTTCAAGATAATTTAAACGATGTCACTTCCTAAGTGATCTTTCAATCAATTTGTCTTTCGACATCTTTAGCACTAGTTTTATGGATGTGATGTCTCCAACGAGATTTGCGAATCCATCTTTTATGGATTATGACAATTATTTGAACAACCCTTTTGTTCTCATAATACCTGATAAAACAAATCTTTGAAGGCAAGCTTTGATGTTTAACGAGCAACACAATAACCCTTTATTTGTTCTCGATGAACACCATCACATATTCTTTTGCTAGTTACTTAGGCCATTGTAGTTCATGAATTGTGTTGTTTCGTATGACGATTCACACCAACAAATTCAGTATCAAATACTTGAGAACCACATTGTTTAATAAGCAAAGAATATAGCCATAACATGTATATCATCTATATACTTAAGCTGAACAATTCTAGTCTTTTCCTTTCTATCATATATTTATGAGATTCTCTTTCAGTATTTCCTTTTCTGTTTGAAAGAATCTATCAACATCAATAGTGGAGTCATACATATGACACATAGTCCAAAGCGTGTATAGTTAAATACCAATGTCTTTGGACTTGCACTTTGAAGTAGATCACCATTATCAAGTGTTTGGTGTTTTTCAAATTCCTTTCTTTAGTAATCTATTGGTGTAGTAAACATTTTACCTACATCAAATATTCACCCTTATCATGGAATTATCCATGATCAAGCTACTTTTAGCTTATAACGGTGAATCATGAGTATAATGTTGCTCTCCAAATCCTTTTGGACGATTAGGACAACTAGTGTCTCCAACCTTTTGCAAATTCTCATCAAATATGAGAACATGACTTTAGCCATATTATACTCTATCATGTTGCAACCAAAACTTCGTTTCAGATATCACAATATCTTCCACACATCATGGTTTCTGAAACAACTCTTTCAGATCCTAGATAACCTTGATATTAAGACAATCCTTTGAATATCAAGAATCATGGAAACAAACATGATACTTATACACTAACACTTGGAATTGTCACTCTTGTTTTAATACCAATTATTAAACTTCATGGAGTAACCGGGACTTACTGAAAGTTTGCAATAGGACTTTTAAACTTTTAGATTAACACTTCAAAACAATACGATACCAGTTCGTAAAGTAACTAACCAGAATTCTATAGTTCTATCATCTCAATTATAACTAAGCGCAAGGTGGTAAACGGATGCCAATGACTACAACAACTATGCAAATTCACTTTGATTTAGTTTATGATAAATTGAGTTCTAATTAATAATTAAATTAATCTAGGTGAACTCCCACTCAAAACAATATCCCTCACATTGTTTTAGTGATCACACGAACCAAATCCACCACATCAAAACCGATCATCACGAGAGTGGATATAGCTTCAATGGCGAACAATCAACATGTTCATCATATCTACTATATGACTCATGCTCTACCTTTCGGTAATCCGTGTTCACGAGGCCATGTCTCGACATGCTAGGCTCGTCAAGATCAAACCTTAGTTTCGCATGAGCAAATCTGGCTTGCTCACGTTGTATACACTTGTAGAATCTAACACACCCGATCATCACGTGGTGCTTCGAAACAACAAGCTTTAGCAACGGTGCTAACTAAGGGTGAACACTTTATGACTTGAAATTCATGTGCATGAGGGATCATCTTATAATGCTACCGTCGTCTACTAAGCAATACAAGATGCATAAAGGATTAACATCACATGCAATTCAATAATATGTGATATGATATGGCCTTTCTTCTTTGTGCTTCCGATCTCCATCTTCAAGCACGAACATGATCTCCATCATCATCGGCATTGCATCAAGGTCAATGACGCTTCTCCATGGTTGTCGTCCACCGGCTTCAACTATTACAACTAATTTGAATAGACACGCGGGTCTTAACATAAATTAAAGACAACCATATGGCTCCTGCCGGTCAGGAACATTGCATACATCATATATAATCACAATCATGGCCATATCACATCACAGCACACCCCTGCAAAACAAAGTTAGACGCCTCTACTTTCTTTGCATATTTTACGTGGTTTGGGGCTTTCAATAAGTGTCGTTCTATCTTACGAACAAGAACCACAACATTGATACTAGTATTGTTAATCACCTGTTGTAAATTGGATCTTAACTATGCTAGGAGAAACAGGAACCCGCAAAGCCACTTATGCAATACAAGTTGCATGTCAAGCGTGGAGCAAGTCTCATGAACGATGTCATTTAAGGTTAGCCCGGGCCGCTTCATCCCAACATACCGCAAGATGCAAAGTACACAAGAAGCAATCGACAATAAAAGCATCAACGCCCACAATGACCATTGTGTTCTACTCGTGCAACAGATCTACATATAGACACGACTCTGATACAACTGTAGGGGTTCGTAGCATGGAAAACAAAAAATTTCTATCGCATACAAACAAACAAGCCAAGATCTATCTACTAGATTGTAGCAACGAGTCGATAGAGGAACTCACCCTCAAAGATTCCAAAGCGGTTAACGAGAGCAGATTCTCGTGGGTGATGTAGTCGTACTCTTTCCGATCTCAAGATCGTGTAGACGATCCTTCCGGCGCTGTGTTCGTAAGCGCTTCCATGATCGGTCACACGTTCGGTTTTCGACGAAGACCTTCCTCCCTTGTTCCAGCAGGCGGAGGTTGTAGCGCTCTCCTCGCGATTCCTAAGACAACGGCGTGGTACCTAAGTAGGGAGATCCAGGCTTCGCCTTAAGCCGGAGCGAGTATGGTGGAGTATGAGAGAGAGCTATTAGTCGTCTAGGGTTTAGACACACCAATTAGAAGGCTCTAAACCAAAGGCTAGAGCAATTAGAAGCTCTAAACCAAAACGGCTCTAAACCGGAGATTAGAGGATAGGAACTTGTGTGTCTAGAGAAGGAGGCCCCCCTCCTTTTATAGGTGGGGGCGGCCAAGGAGGAGTCCCTCCCCAAGTCGGCCTTGGTTGGCGCGCCGGCTTGGAGGGACTCCTACCCCAAGTCGGTTCCAACCACCTCTTGCTTGTTTCCCACAGTTTCCTCTTTCCCACAGTTTCCTATTTTCCACAGTTTCCTGTTTTAGCGGTTTGACTTTCAAACTGGCAGTTTGACTTTTCAGTTTTGGAACAGCAAGAACACTTAGTACATGATGCAATCATTCAATATGTAATGACACATTCATGTACCCTCCCCCAAGTCTTGGACAATCCGGAACCTTCTAGAACATTCCCGATGAAAACACCGGAATCATTCCCGAACTCCGAAACGGGACTTTCCTTATATGAATCTTATTCTTCGGACCATTCCAGATCACCTCGTGATATCACGGATCCCATCCGAGACTCCGAACAACATTCGGTCTCTTTCTCATAATACCATAACTACTCAAACAACGTCGAATCCTTAAGTGTGTCTCCCTACGGTTCGTGAATTATGCGGACATGATCGAGACACTTCTCCGAACAATAACCAATAGAGGAATCTGGAAATTCATATGGCTCCCACATATTTTTACGATTAATTTGCGATCGAATGAACCACTTACATACGATACCAATTTCCCTTTGTCTCACGATAGTTTACTTATCCGAGTTATGATCGTCGGTATCTCTGCATACCTAGTTCAACCTCGTTACCGACAAGTACTCTTTTCTCGTTCCCGTGATATGTGATCCCTTGTGAGCCAGTCACAGCTTGCAAGCTAATTGGATGACATTCCACCGAGAGGGCCCAGAGTATATCTATCCGTCATATGGATGGACAAATCCCACTCTTGATCCATGTGTTTCAACCAATACTTTCCGAACACTCAATGCCACCTTTATAGCCACCCAGTTACGTTGTGGTGTTTGATGTCATCAAAGCATCCATCCGGTAAAGGTGATATGCATGATCTCATGGTCGAAGGAATTAGGTTACTATGTATCAGAAAGCATATAGCAATTGAACTATTTAAATGACTTGATCTTTATGCTACGCTTATCTATAGGAGTATGTCCACCATATCATTCTCCTAACGATATGATCTTGTTGTTGATAACATCTCAATGTTCATGATAGGGAAACCACAATCATTAATCAACCAACAAGCTAGTGAAGTATAGAGGCTATACTAGGGACTTCAAATTAAGTTTACAAATCACACAAGTATTAATGTTTCCTTGTTAATACTATTATAGCATGAAAGTAAACATTTATCATAAACACAAAGATATAATAATAACTATATTTATTATTGCCTCTAGGGCATATCTCCAACAATATTAACATAAGAAGAAGAGTAAAGATGGGAGAATTACTGTTGCTTCCAATGGTGTAGTCTGACGTGCTCCGTGAAGGGGAGGTAGGAGGTAAAGCAACTCCCTTTTTGGCTAGGTTTACCGTTGCCAAAGGAGTTGCATTTGGGCATGGCATTGCGATGGATTCAGCGCAAGGGGTGTTCCGCCTAGCCACGTCATTTGCCTTGCGCTTAGCTAGATACTCCTCCCTCTTATGTCGAGGTAAGCTCTGCATGCGTCCTCTTATGTTGGCATTCATCTCCTGTCTCTTTTCGGTGGAGATATTTTTCCTGTTATCCCTTTGTCGTGCATTCCTCTCATCCGGTGCTTTATTTTGTCGGGTTCTTCTTCTACTTGCATTAATCTCCTCCTTTTTCTCAACATCTTTGTTTTGATGGGCTGCTCTTCTACGTGCATTAATATCCTCTTTTTGCCCGGTTGTCAAACTATTTCTTCGATCTCTATATCGTTCACGTCTTGCTCGATTTCTTTCTTCTAAACTATTTCCAAAATGTTGCCTTTGGTCAGTCATCATCGTAACTGAACTTCCCATGACATTATCGACATGTTTACTACCTATGGTATATCACATTTACAAAAATAATTAGTCGTGAAACCAGATGACAACATTATATTGCACTATCAGTCAAAGTGTATACCATTTGAACCTTCGCCCCGTAGTCTCACGGTGTTGGTAAGATTGCTATGAAATTCAGTTGTGTAGGGAGTATGGAATTCAGTATCTCCTTCATCGGATGATGAAATAACTGGAGTTCTTGAAGGCTCATGTATGGAAAACCCAGTAGGAGGACGTGGCACATAGTTGTTGCGGGATTTTTTGGAAGCCCGATGCTCATGAATGACTGGTCAATCAATAATTCAAAAACACAGCCACATTAATGTCCATTAGTATCTCTAATGTGAAGATGGGAATTTTTGGTCTACTTAATATTAAAGGGAAGCATATTGTAACCTTCTTTTCCTTTTCGTGATGGTTGGTTCGGATGCGACATCTTTGCAACACTTCTGTAATCTACTTCTCACAACACCTATTATACATAATCCAAAGGCAATGATATATTGGCTTGAAGGCAATGTTGGCTTCCTTATTCTTCCTCTTTTCACTTCAGATCCCAATAACCTTATGTCTTATTTTTCCTGTTACATCAAAGTAACCAAGTTTCAAGTAGAACTAACCGATTTTCAAATAAATAAACTTCCTGATAGTTCATTGCTGCTTAACTTTAAACATAGGGAGAATAGTAAAAAGTACCATTTGAGACAATTTATCTGCATCTATAGACTAAGCTACTATTACTGTAGCAGATATGGAAAAAAATTCTCAAATGAATTTATCTCAAACAAAGTGAGCTCATCACACATTTTCCCCACACATAAGCAACATATAAACAATCGATGTATTTATTAGGTGTCACCTAAAATATCCTTGAACATTGTTCACAAGCATCCTTCAAAACAAAACATCCATACACATAGACAAACTTTATCCCGACACAATCTTACATGATAATAGACGAAACAAGCTTATCACTTAGATTTACAACAACGGATACCGGATCCAACCAAGTTGGATAGACACAAGATATCTCCTATCCTACTTCATGAATCGAGCATCCTTCTTAGCCCACGCCGTCGCCAGAAAAGCCCACCTCTTCTCTAGAAACTTTTGCAAGAACCTCGTGTCAATAGCTCCACTAATTAATTTCTGACGGATGTCTGCATATTTACATTTCAACTTGATCAGGACATATTAAACAAGTGTTGTCATTTGTATAGATTTTTTTATTTTGTGTTATGCTAAAATCACTCACCCTGAAGTGGTCGTGCCGCAGGATGATCTGGATTGAATGTGAAGTTCGTGTGCTCTGAAGTATTCAGGCCACCTATTGAAGTTGGAAAAAATGTGTTTATGTCAGACATTTCAAGAAAGTTTGATTAAATTGACAATATATGTGGATGCGGATAAATCGGTTACCAAATCCCTTGTCTTTATGCAACATAGTTGCAATGGCAATGGGTCTGCCATTTTCAGCCGTTGGCCACCAGTATGAATTTTGAGTCAATTTGGAACCCCAAATGCCAACGGCAATAAAATTTCCCCTACAGTTTGAAAATTTTAAAATGTATCATTCAGTAAAAAAATTCGATTGGTAACTAATTATGTTAGAATACAATTAGGAACGTTCTAAATACACATACCACGCATCCATGAGGATGACCTGTTCATACTTGGTGAGCATCCCAACGCATTCAATTTCACAACAGTGAACAACTATGCCAACTATGTCTGTATAATGATGAATGTCATTAGTCCATTCTGAATACTGAATTTGTATTGGACACTGTGAGGTTTATAGTTGAAATATATGAGGTACATACCTACAAATGTTTTATTTGGACGCGCGGGAACTTCCAAGAATGGCATCAAATGCTTAGGAAGTATTGGGAACTCAATGGATAGACAAGGTTCAACTATTGTCATTCGATCAAATGATAATTCAAAGATGTGCCCAATCGCTCTAAATTCCACCGATTCAGCGTTAGGATTAATTTTGACCCTATGTATAACATACTTGCAACCTGGTTGTAGTATGCGGTTGAATCGCTCCACTTCAGCATGTCCCCAAACGCTAGCTTCGATTTTTGATCCCTTGAATGTGTTTGAGAAGAAAAGGTAAGACTGTGGTAAACACGTGTTTACATTTAATAATTTATCTGAAGTGTTTGTTACTCACATTCCTATCCATGAGAATGAAGCGAATGTTGTCAGCATATGAATTAGGTGGAAATTTAACTTCCACCCCATGTAAATGCTCCACTTTGAGAATAAAATGATATCGACATACTCGATATCGTCGAAATCCTTAAATCTATAGTCAACGGTGTAAGATAGAAAGTACTTTTTTGAATGATGTGAAGGTAAGTTAAACTAACCTAGGAGTTGCCGGGGTTTCTGACATTTGCGCATACGTCCGCTTACTTGTAACATTAATAGGTGCCATCTACATAACAAATATATTAAAGGTTTTATATGGTTGCACATTTCCATGGAGAACAATCCCATCCCAAGAAATGCATGAAAATTGGAAACCACCATAGTACATAAAAAGTGTATAACAACCGAAAATATTTATCTAAGAAGTTGAGAAATGGTGTGGGAGGCAAATCTCTACTATTTCTTAAAACCAACCAATCGAGATCTCCGAAAAACCAACCAATCTAAGAAGTTTATCTACTTTTTTAATATTTATCTAAGAAGTTTATCTACTTTTTAAATATTTATCTAAGAAGTTCAGTCAGCAGTCCAGTTTTTCAAACCATGCTTGGGATGGGAAACGCTTTCAGAAATCGAGATCTCCGAAAAGAGATAACAGAAAACCTTACTTTGGGCTTTAACCGCTGAGGTTCTAATAAAGAATCTGGCCAAGTGTTAGAAAGTGCTGAATAGTGGTATATTATAAAGCAACGGGTCCACACAGCTTTTGGTGCCGGCCCACTAAGCATAATGCTCTGCATTTACTGCACTACCGAAAACAATATCGCTGCTAGGCAGCATGCAGACCAGATGAGACTGGACTGGATGGATATATAGCCCAAATCGAGAATGGGAAATGTAGTTATGTGTAACTTCACACATAACGGTCCACTGAGCATTACCGCACTTCCGAAAACAACATCTAGCAGCGTGCAGACCAGATGAGACTGGACTGGATGGATATATAGCCCAGCTGGAGAATGGGATATTTCCTAGCATAACTACGGTCGCGGAGTTACACATAGCCCCGTCCAGATGTTTCATTGCTAGATGCATAAAGAGGTCAAGTATCAGAACCTAGACTTGTCCAAATGTTTCATTGATCCAAGCGACAGTGGGTAACAACTCTGCATTCTCCCATAGAAGTCCAGATGTTAAATTTAGACTTGAGTCAAGTGAGTCAGAGTGCAAATCAAGTTTAAGTCTAGTTATAAATAACATGGCTCTAATGGTAATCTGAATACCATTGGGTACGCAGTATACGCTAGGTACGCACCAGCACTGAATACCCTACCTTGAAACTGGTGCGTACCTACTCTGCCTAATCGCCGTTGGGTATTCAGTGCTGGTGATTAACATCTTATTGGTCCATTTACCTACACCACATAGACTGCTAACCAGAATCCCATAGGTGGGCTATAGAGAATGAGGTAATGGTGTGGAATGGTATTCCCAAGGCAGAGATCATATGTCATCTAAGAAGCAGTTTAGAAATGGTGTAGAGGCAAATCCACAATAATGGTTAGGCAGAGAACACATGTAGGACCAAGATTAACACTAAATAATGACCAGAAAAAAATCACAAAACTATATATGGAAAAGATGATGCAAGAATTGTAGGTATAGAGCATATTGTTAACATGTGTGCAGACCTGTAGCCCTATGTCGGTAATAAGCTGGGCCAACTTTATTTTTCCGGTTATGATCCAAAAATGTTGTCCAAGTTCAAAGATCACCTGGAAAAAAGAGGCTTATTGTTTCACTAAAGGCTGATAAATATTAGACTAAAAGTTCATGAATTAATAAAAGAACAATATGCATCGATAGTACAACATAGAAGAGAAGATCCTCGTGCAATATCATGAGAGGCTTCTCGTGGACTACAATATAGGGATGTCTAGCCTAAGCTTTGTCACAACACATGGGAAGCATCAATTTTATGAACAAATACAGCAAGGCAAGCTACCTATGTACCTTTTTAAGATCAGTAGTTGAGGGACGAAGATCACGGATCACATCACCTGTTGGAAGCACCTAGAAAGAACAGGGTGATGAGAAACAGAAAAAATAGTGAGTATCTAGAGAGGATGTGTTGCCTTGTGGAACTCAACTTGCAAAAAAAGTATCATTGCAGTTTGTTCAGAAATACAAAAAAAAATATCATTTCTGACTTGTCTCATGCTCCAACTTCAGAGGCAAAAGCTGCTAGGCCTATAAAAATATAGGTAATATAGCACATTGAATTCCTTAAAACAAGTTTAATTTAAAAATACATATAATGGCTGAAATGAAGAAAGCATGTCCGTGTATGGGCTAATTTTCTTGTTTGAGTACGAATCAAACAAGCATAATAAGTCGTGCAATGGCCTATGAAACGCTGCCAAAGAATTACACTCTACATCCCTTACTACTAACTAAAGAAAGGCCTTAGGACCATAGTTTAAAAAACCCGGACTTGACCGTCCAACCAGAAACAACCAGAACCAGCGACTTATTTAGTTTTTAAGAAGCAACAATAACAGTAGTAAGAAACCAGAGGTAAACAAAATGAATTGTTGCATGTAGGAATCGTACTGTTTTTCTGTGATTAACTATTGAAGTACATACATACATATGATCTAAATAAAGTTTTTTCCCCAAAATTAGATTAAACCTTAATTCAGTATATGATTATTATTTTCCGGCTACCGAACCAGTTGAGTCGGCGATTGGACCGGTGAACCAGTCGCTTGACGAGTTCAGTCAGCAGTCCAGTTTTTCAAACCATGCTTGGGATGGGAAACGCTTTCAGAAATCCAGATCTCCGAAAAGAGATAACAGAAAACTTACTTTGGGCTTTAACCGCTGAGGTTCTAATAAAGAATCTGGCCCAGTGTTGGAAAGTGCTGAATAGTGGTATATTATAAAGCAATGGGTCCCCGTAGCTTAGCACTTTCAAAAGTCTGAACAACAGGGATCACCAACATGTGTGGGATCGCACTTGCCAGCCACAATTACATTAAGGCACTCAAAAATAGCTCAAACAGAATTACCTGTATAAAATGGTGATGCAGCAAGATGATGTGACATAATAGGAAATAATTTCCTAGAAGATTAACTCACAAAAGAGCACAAAATATTAGACTTAGCATCTACACGCATCTACGCATTCTCCAATCTCAACACCCAGGAACCAGCAGCTGCAACTGCAGGGTCTGTTAGACTACTATGGCACCCAAGACAATCAGTACGAGAAAAATCTCAAGCTACTGACCCAATTATAATTTGATATTGTCCCAGAACTAATCTCCCACTTAAAAAACAAAAGCTACCCATGCCATATACTAACACCAAACTAACCTCTACTAAATCTTACACAAAAGGAAGCTAAATGTTTCACGTGAGAATAGAATTCTGAGTTGCACCGTGCAAGCTAAAATTAAGCGGCAACATGATCCATAAATAGTGAGATAATCCCAAGACTAATAGCATGGAGCAAGCATGACAAGATATTCAAGTGGCAATTCTCTAGGAAACATTTACACCGTGCAAGCTAAAATTGCTCACCACTCTTTAAAAAAAAGCAGAGGTAAAATTAGCAATTAATCCTTCTTCCAATTACTTTGCAGGCAAACTAATCTCCCACTTAAAAAACATAAGCTACCCATGCCATATACTAACACCAAACTAACCTCTACTAAATCTTACACAAAAGGAAGCTAAATGTTTCACGTGAGAATAGAATTCTGAGTTGCACCATGCAAGCTAAAATTAAGCGGCAACGTGATCCATAGATAGTGACATAATCCTAAATGGCCCTATCTCACTTTCTATACAACCGAGTTAGCTATATGAACTCACTATATACCATGGAATTCTTGGGCCGACTATATTCAGGTGATGTGCATCAGCGACAAGATAGGGAATGATCTTAGCATCAGGGAAAAAGAAAATATGAGAAGATAAAAGGTGCAACATATGGTAACCAGCTTCTGGATGAGATCATGTCATGAAAAAAACGTGTCTTCTCGCCCCCATTTCATTTACCTGAAGGTTTGGTGACTTGGGCCTGGTAAACTTCTTCGTCAACCTGCACGAAAAACATGATTATAGGCTTCTGATGTCTCAAATCTTCAGGAAGCTGAGCGATGTCAATGACACAATTTGGTGTTTCCTGCTTACCTTTGTGGACGAAACGGTCGTTTAACTTTTGAAATGGTCGTGCTTCTGGTACCAAGGTCCTTAGTCGCTTCAGTGACTTCTCTTACTTAATCTTGACATGCAGATTACACATGCAGTGGTTAATCTCTAGACCAGAGAAAAGGAGAAAAACTTATGCTTGCCTTGCACTACTTCAAATCTGAGGAAAAGGATATGCATTACTACCTTCTGCGCAAATTTGAATTCCTATAGCAACTGTCTTGGAGCACAGGAACGGACAGAAGATTCTGCGCAAATTTGTTCTTCTCTAGCCACTGTCTTGGAGCATAGGACCGCTGAGGAGATAGCACGTGATGTCCGGGAGCCGGGCGGAGCGTCGGCGGCGCGGCAAGGAGCGTCGGTGGGCTCCTGTTTCCGGACTGGAGGGAGGAGAATGTGAGGAAAGAGCGTGCAGCAGTAGGAGAATAGGTGCGCTCGTACCTTTTGTATCGGGAGAGGAGGAAACCAGCACGAGCTCCACGATCGGCAGCACGAGCTCCACCATCGGCATCGGCAGTTGCCGAGCTGACCGGCGGTTTCCATCTGACCATGGCAGATGGGGAGGTTGCGCCGATGGGGATGGGCCAGGAGTCCCAGGGAACGGGGACGGGCGGAATCGGCAGCTTGGGGGCAGGGCGATAAAGCGTCGGGCGGCGCGCGGGACAGCCTGCACTCGGCGTAGAGGAAGGGAGTTCATGGCGGCGGAGCGGTTCCAGACGGGAGCTGGACGAGAGGAGCGATGCGGCAGGACTCGTGGCGGTCTGTTTTTTTTCTCCTTGCGCCGTGGGATGGATGAACGAGGGTTTGACGGGTTTTTTTAGCCCCGTTTTTTCTTCCGTGCGCGGCTCAGAGGACGTACCACCATCAGGTCGTTCCCTCCTTTAAGGAATAGTAGAGATCTGGTGGTGCGGTTCCCTTAAAAAAAAGCAAGACCTGACCTGGTGCGGACGTCCGGTGGTGTCTTGCAGCCTTGGTCGTGAGGCCCCTGCCGAGAGATCGATTGATCGATCGTGAATCCCAGGCGTCGCGACGCTCGCCCATCACGCAGAGTCGTGGAACGCCCTGTGTCTCTCTCGCCGTCCGTTTCATCTGCTCTCCCTCTCTAATTTCCATCAACAATTTTAGACAGGCCCTGCGCCCATGTCCTCTGTAAGTTTAGTTAAATCCCTTCTTAATCTTTCATCTAATTCTTCTAATTAATGCCTCGATTATGGTTATAATTTTTAAGATTACAATTTGATACAAAAATTTTCACATTAATCTATGATAGGTGTTACAATGAGGAAGCAATCGGTGTTGCGAAAAAAAAAAGAGAATCAGCTTATTGAATCACAAATAGGTGCTTTAAATAAGTTTTTTCTAGCAAAAAATAGTGTTGATGTCAACGATCATAATCAAAGGCAAGAAACTGATACCGAACACGGAGAAGATGATGAGAATAATTCAAATGCAGATCTTGAGGCCAATGAACAATCCTCAGAAAACAGTAAATATGCTTTCAAATATTTTCCTACCATTTTTATTTTTCTATCTAAATATCACCATGCTTTAATGCTTAACAATTATTTATAGACTTCTCGACTATAAACTAGTGGTTATATGTTTTTAAATATTTTGCAAATGAAATTGTCATATACATCATCTGTATATACGCTATATATATATTGTCATTACGGCCCTTTTTGTCGGTCCGAAGAATATAGAGCCGGCCCTGTCGATGGTGGGTGGGCGGCAGCGGGTCAGGTAGGAGAAGAAGGTGGCCGCCTCCTGCGCTACGGCCTCCCGTGGACGGAGCCAACCGGTGGCCGGTGAGACGTAGTAGCTCGATCTTCTCCCGACCTAGTTCGCAGCTAGCTCTTACAAAGTAGTACAAACACTTCTTTTTCCACGCAAGGACGCAATCCGCGCCTCGCCGTCACAAACGGACTCACTCTGAACCAAAACCAAACACATCTACAGAGGTAAATCCACCAGGCCAGGCATGCCGGCACCGGCGAGTTGCACATTGCCGTCCTTTTGCCGCGCCAGCGCTAGAGCCACCACGACAGCCGCCACGGCGAGGACGACGAGCAGCAATGCCGTGAGCCCCCCGGCCAACCACATCCTCCTCCGCCGCGCTGCTCCTTGCAGCAGCCGGGCCTCTTGCAGCTCCCCTTCGCCCGCGCCAACGTCCTGCGCCGCCGCCACGACGTGCCCCTCGATCTCCTCCAACCGCGGGCCCTGAGACTCCACCAGCACGGCCATGTCGAGGAACAGCTGCTGCAGCTCCAGGAGCCCGCCCTCCACCTCCGCCGCCTCCGAGGACGACAGCATTGCCGCCCGTACCACCTCGTCGGCGTTGGTGGCGCCCGCTCCGCCGCTGGCGACGAGACGGTCCAGCTGGTCCTCGGTGGGTGCCTCGCCGGCCACGGCGAGGTAGCAGCGGGCCGCGTCGCCGCGGCGTTCGGCAGAGACCTGGCGCCGGAGCGTCTGGACCCCAGCGGTGAGGTCCTGGAGGCTGCCGCGGAGGCCCGCGGTGGCCTGGGCGGCGGGGGCCGGGGCGCGGCGGTCCATGGAAGCCAGGCGCGTGCAGAGGCGGCGAGCGGAGCCGAGGAGGCGGACAAGCGCGGCCTGCGTGGCGGCCCGGGGCGCGCCGGGGCGGAGGAGAGACTTGGACGCCTCGTGCGCGGACTGCAGCTGGGAGAGCTCGTCGCGCAGCGCGGCCATCTCGTTCTTGGCCGCCTCCGTCTCCGCCAGGAAGGCCTGTAGCTTCTCCGCACCGTGGTCGCCGCTGGGGGCCGATCCGCCGTCTTGCTTCGCCTTCGCCGCCGCAGCGGCGCCGACGAACGAGTCGGTCATCAGATCGTTCATCTTGGCGGGATCTAGAGATGATAGTGGTGGTGAACTGGTGGTCAAATGGTACTACTACTCCATTGCTAAAAAGGAAGATGTCGCGAGATCTTCCTCCCTTTTAATTAAGGCGAGGGTGACTGACAGATCGAGTAGTGGGCACGTCTGTTAATCTCTTGACCAGCTCAAGCATCATGTCCACTAGCGCGCTTTGCCGCGCCGCGCCGTCTACAATGTATTTTTTTTTTTTTGCATATCGCTAGCGTGCTGGACTCGCATGAATTTGCTACTTGTTTCGCTATCGTTGTATTAAATCGAAGGACACGGCTAGCCAGCCTCCAGGGGCTGGTTAGTCTAATCCAGCCCTCAGCCAAAAAAGGGAAGTGCATACCCTGTCGTTCAATTTCGGAAAAAGAAACAGCAAGTCCACATAAAAATCGCGCCGGACATAATAACCACTTTACCACCACGTGTGCCATCACCCAGATGCCTGTTCACGAGCCTTCCCATCCTACTCCATGCAATCTCGGAGTACTTTCATGAAACGGCCTTAATACCCAAATCAGCAAGGAAATTACTATTAGTAGCATTAATACCTCACTTTTTTCCCGGATTGAAAAGAACGACACATGAATATCTTACGACCAGGTACAACTGCACAAATCAACAATTTATTGACCAATTGGCACAACAAAAGAGTGTGAAATAGCAAATATCTAAGAAAATGATTGTTTATTCCTTCAAGCAAATCAAGGTTTCATGTTACTCGTATATATTCTCCCTCTCCTGAAAAAACACAGCAAGTGGGAGCAAACAACCCCAATTTCTCTCTAGGTTGCTCAATTTCGTTGGAAGCTTCAACAACCTAGCAAAAGAAAACATGACTAGAACAATTACTATATGACCGCACAGAAAAATTATGCATTGCTCATTTACAAAAAAAAAATTACACATTGCAAGTTGCATCCTGCTTGTTCTACTTGTAACTAGGGCTCGTACCTGAGCTGCCATGGACACACAAGGAAATAGGTGGGTAGCGGTGAGTCTGTTCTCTTCAGTAGACATCCATCGACACGAAGGCGTGCCTAATTCTGTCGGTTAACTCTGCATTGTGCTTAACTAAATCACTACCCAAACTCATGACATTACTTGGAAACAACTTGGTTAGATGGTAGAGACAACTTAAACATTCCGATAAAAGCAACTTAATTAAATCAATATGCAAACTCAAGACATTGCTAGTAAAACAACTTAGTTAGGTGACAAAAACTACATTGCTAGATGATGGAAACAACTTAAGTATGTTCATAAAGAAACTTAATTAAATCACTATGCAACTTAGGAATTGCATGTAAAACAATTTGGTTAGATGATAAAACGAAATTTAATTAGATGGTGTAAACAATTTAAGCATTTTGATAAAAACAACTTAATTTAATCACTGTGTAACTTAGGACATTGCTTGTATAATAATTTGGTTAGGTGATAAAACACAGTTAAATAGATGGTTAAAACAACTTAAGCATATTGGTAAAAAACAACTTAATTAAATCACTATGCAACTTGCTTATAGAACAATTTGGTTATATGTTAAAAACAACCTAACTAGTGGTGGAAATAACTTAAGCATGTTGACAAAAAAAACGTTACTTCCCATTATTATGCAACTTAACACTCGCAGTATGACAATATAGACAACTAAACAAAAACTCATAAGTTTATTTGGGGGGAGGGGTGCACTTAACAAACATACAGCTTTGGATGTTCTTGAAAATGGACGTAAGGCACATCATACATGAGAGTAGTACATCAACATGATGACAAGAAACTCAACACACAAGTGAAGCAACAAAGTACTGTATGCAAAATCAACTTAGTGCAGGTGTGAAGCAACCAAGTATTGTATGCAAACGAAACTTAGTAAAAGTAAAAAAATTATGAATCAACATTATGTGTAAGATACTTGGGACATGTGTGAAGCAACAAAGGACTGTATACAAAAAGCAACTTAGTGCATATGTGAAGCAACGAAGCACCGTATACAAAAGAAAGTTAGTAAGAAATATTGTATGAATCAACATTATATGTATGTGACTTGGCGCGTTGTAAAACAACAAAGTACTATACCGAGTACCAACTTAGAAGACATGTCACCAGGACATGCCTAACCGAGCACTCTACACTCATAAAAAATGAAGTTCTCTATTCATATCAAACAATTACTTAGCACCCTTCAACTTTGAAAAAAAAATTATATGGTTGATCATCAAATCTCTAATTTCCACACGAAACATAAATATTCTCGTGTGTGTAAACAAAAACAAAGAACCATCCACTCCCATAACCCCCCAAAATGTCTACTATCCATTTGCTCTGGAAATAAATATTGCACATATTCCCCCCTTCCATTTCAAAAATGGCAAAATTTGGAGAATATACCATCAATTTCACGGTGAACATGTCTCAGCTATTTGTTGCTATTGAGCACCATCACAATGCCTAGACAGATGCTTGTTGCCAGGCAATGGTGGGATAGGATTCAATCCGTGAGCCAGGAAACTTGTTATCGACCACCACCCATTGTGCACTAGGAAGGTCGATGTTGCATGAGCAGGCACCAAATTGAACCATATGTTAATTGGGGTCGCTCAATCACATGGCTTGACGAGCGTCAGGTATCGTCACATCCGTATACAACTTAGTTTGATTATGCAAACAACTTAATTATGTGAAAAAAACAACTTAATGAAATCCAGTATACAACTTAATAAACCATATAGTAAAAGCACGATGCATACTAACATAAAAAACAATTTAGTTAGATTCTGTAAACAACTTGAACATGTTGAACAAAACAACTTAATGAAATCCAATATAAAACTTACTAAACCATGGGATAAAAATAAACTGATGCATACTGATAATAAAAACAACCTTGTTAGATTTTGTAAACAACTTAAGCATGTTGAATAGAACAACATAATAAAATCCAGTATACAACTTAACCATAGGATAAAACACAAAATAAAAGCATACTGACAATAAAAGCAACTTACTTAGATTTTGTAAACAATTTAGGCATATCGAACAAAACAAGTTAACGAAATCTAGTATGCAACTTACTACACCATAGGATAAAACCAACTTGGAAAACAACTTGTTAGGTGTGCCAGGAAACTTGTGGTTGTTGTCGACCACACCTCGTGCATACCTGCACTTATATAAATAACTGAAATAAGCCTCACACCGAGCATTTTGCAGCTCCAAGATAGGGCAGTAGATCAAGACAGAGGAGGCGGGTTGGGACCGCTCCAACACATAAGCATTAGTCTAGTTTCTTTCTCTGGCTCGAAAAATCTTCATGGTGCAGACGCGTTTGAGGTGACAAAGGTGTCCTCGCATCAGCTCGCAGGCAGGAGTCCATGGACAGCCCAGGCCAATAGCAGCATCACGCCACTGTAGAGTTGAGGCAGCACAACCTGTCTGATATCATCGTCTCCAAGACACCAAGTACTCCAACAAATGGTAATAATGAATTATATCACCATGATCTGGCTGCAAATGTTTACTCTCCATGATCATATTGTTCTTGATTACAGCTTCTGCCGAGGTGTGGCATCCCGCAAAAACCACTACTAGAAAATCACGTTGTTTTTGTGCATTGCATCATCATGACCGCATGCTCATGTCATCATGCCACATTGCATTTGAGCATCGTCATCATCTTGCATTCGCTTGCATAAAACTATTTTCGGAAAAACCTAGTTTTGTTTTCTAAACGCCCCGCCTTTGTTCAACACGCAAAACCGGGTCGCCGGAATATTTTGTTTGTCTGCTATCGGTTTGCAGACGGTCCGTTTAAAACAAATAAAATATTAAATTATTTTTAGTGGGGGCAGTCGAACGTGCCGATTCGACCCGAACGACCACCCCAGAAATAAAATCGGTCCAACCAACCAGTCCCACCTAAATCCTAAAGCTACCTGTCCTTCCCTCGTGACACCTTACCCTCACCCTTCCCCCTAGCCAATCAGAACCGGCCACGTCACCTCTCTCCTTCTCTCCCTCTCTCCCTCCTCTCTCACCCTGCCACCCAACCTCTCAGCACACACACGCAAGTCACACACCCCCCAGGCCCCACCTCTCCCTGCCACGCCTGCCCACGCCCCGGACCCACCCCGTGGGTCCCGCGTCCCAACTTCCTCCTCCCGCAGCCCTGCCCCGTCTTCCTCCTCTCCCTCTCGCTCTCTGCACCAATCGTCGGCCGCGCCCTCCTTCCTCTCCCTCCCACGCCTCCTCCCTCCCTACCGCTCCGCCCCACAGCCACTTGCTCCACCGCCGCTCGCCTCCCAGGGCCCTCTCCCCGACCCCGCCGCCGCCGGAGCTCCCTCCCCGCGCTCATCTCCATCCCCACCTTCTCCCTCCTCCTCCAGCAGCTCCATGCCCGCCTCAGCCCGCTCAGCCCGCCTCGCCCAGACCCGCCCATGGACCTCCTCGACACCTCCTCGCCCGGCCCGTTCCCCAGCGCACCCAGTGTCCGCCTCCTGTGCTCGCCTTGGCCCGGCGTCAGCCCGCCTGCGCTCGCCGGGCTCCTCGTGCCCGTCGTCCGCTCCCTCTCCCGGCGCCCGCTCCTCTCCCTGCGCCCTTTCGACGCCGCTGCACAGGGTTCGCCTCCTCCGCCGTCGTCGCCCCTCCTTCGCCACCGTCTCCCCACTGCGTCAGCGCGGGCCCCCGCACCTCTACCTCGTCCTCTTCCCGCCGAGGCCCTGAGCGCCGCTTGCAGTCGCCTCCCTTGCCTGGCCGTGCCCGCGCGGCCTCTCTCCACCGACTGTCTGTAAGGACACCGCAGGACTGCGCATGTGCAAGACGAACTTTGTTCCATCAGGGCTAAGGCTTGCCTCCTACAGTGCCTTGTTCCATGGGCGTCATGTGTTTTCTTTTGGTGATCTTCTCGGCAAGTACCTCCGTGGCTGCGGAATCGATGAGATGGTGTTGAGGTGTGTAACACCCTCAGAATCGGCCCTATGCAAGTTTTAGCGAAACTCGCCAAACCCGCATAGAAACGATTCAAAGGTGCCCACCAGGCACTTTCGTGCGGGTGGAAAACGAAGTAATAACATTACACAACAGTCCTCGATGGGACCCACAGAACATATATATACAACAACGACTCAGGGAGTCAAGAATACAGATTTACAGTACAAAGATCCAAATCACCTTGAAAAGATGGAGCGTCCGACTACGGACAAGATGCAAATGGGGCTAAGAGCCCTGAAGAATAACCAATGGCGTCCATAACCCTGCCCAGGCCAAGCCGGAAGGGTAACCCTGCTAACGACGTCGATCTCAAAACCTGCTTAAACAAAAGGGGTGCCGACAAAGGGCAAAGGAAAAAGAGGGCGTCGATCTTGAGGCGATAGCAGCGAGACTAGAATTCGGCGGCCCTCGCCTACATAGGTATGGTGGACTGAGCGGCAGCGGCAGCATGCACTAAACAACCTATAGAGACTCGGTACAACTGGCGGTTATCAGAGAGGGATAAGAAATACCTATCCG
Organism: Avena longiglumis; assembly: GCA_030063025.1. NCBI lineage: Eukaryota > Viridiplantae > Streptophyta > Magnoliopsida > Poales > Poaceae > Avena > Avena longiglumis. The sequence goes on along the minus strand of CP125975.1, from coordinate 439,959,289 downwards.
GAACCGACTGATACTAACACCAAACAAACCCATCCTGGTGTTTCCCCCTCGAGACCAAACGAGGAAGTCAACCGAGGAACTCACACAGTTGGCAGTTTTACTTATTCAGTTATCGTTGCAACAATTACTAGTCAGGTGTAGATAATTATCCTGATAAAATAAGCAGTGGGCAATTTTAGTTAACCATTCCATTGTAGTTGCAACACTTACTAGTCAGGTACAATTAGCATGAGATAACACGAAACCCAGCAGTTGTTGGTACTTTTATTCAACCATTCCGTTGTAGTTGCAATAATTACTAGTCAGGTACAATGGTCGCAAGCGACACTCCAAACAAGCAATTGTGGGCAGTATTATTTAGCCATTCCATTATAGTGAAGCTGATTATTAGTCATTATAAAGTCAAATTTATAGCAATAAACTTTAGTTATGCTTGTCTATGGTCGAGATACTGTGCTCCAAGTCGTCCATATCCGCGGACACGGCTTTCAGAAAGTTTTACCCGGCCGGGGTGCACCAATAGCAACACACGCTCGATCAACCTCGAAAAAACCAAATCAAAACCCAACGAGGCTTTCACGACAAAGCAATCACAGGATTCAGAAATATTTGAGGCCACCTTAAAGTAGACCATAACAAAGCCGGGCTCGAGACGGACTTAAGGTTGTGGGGCGGCTGTGAACGGGAACCCGAAAGTGTGGCTGGGCTTGTCGACACAGCGTAATCGTGCCACGATCCTAAACAATGATGTGCTCCTCGCACAATCGTAAATACAGAAGTAGCATGGCATAAGTACAGGATAGTAAATAAAACCTCAAACTAGTTTGTGGCCCCAAAAAATAAGACTGAATCAAGCTCTGGCTCAGGGGGGTCCCATATACCTCCCGGATGTGGATAGCGCGATAAAATCAAGGAACATGTATCAAGCACTCGGGGTCCTACGGGACACAAGTGGGCGTTCGGAAACCAAATATTATCTATCACCCACCGATGCCTCTGCTTACTTCAATTTTAGTTGTTAAACAGGAATTAAAGTGAACGATAAGTAAAACTAGGATCATCTCCAACAACAACATGCGGCAATACATCAACAAGCGTGGGCGACGACACGCATTGACTGAGCAAGCGACTACGACGCGCAAGTCCAACTATCTACCAAACAACCGGTAATAGGATGTGTCCAAGGCAAATATAAGGCTGCAAGGGATATCACGGATACGAAAACTAGAGCATCGCAACACAGATAGCAATAGATCAACATGAGGGAATAAATACTATAAAAGTAAGATGGGTAGAAAGGGGGAGGTGCTCGCCTGAAAACATTGCCGAAGGTTCAATCCGAAGATCGGGTTGACACTCGCATCAACTCAACGGCCTTATCCGCGAAGAAGCAAAACACTAGAATAAACACCGGGTGCAATATTTAATACAACGGCAGAAGATCGGCATGATGCATGTATGATGTATGGCATGGCAAAGATGCAATGCGATTAGGTCATATTAAGCGGAACCGGGTCCCGACATTTAATTAGATGGTTCATGTTATTTAGAACCCCCGCAAATTAAATGTTGTCTTAACATGGCAAGGTAGCATCGGGTTCGCTACACAAATTTAAATGAGACCAATATGAGACTAGACTTGCCGCATATGGGCCCCATATTTAATTAGAGGTGAATCGGCATAAGGCCCCCCAAACCACATGACAAATATGCATGCATGAACATTTAAAATGCGAAAAGTTGTATTATATTATAAAATAGGGTTTTCGGGAAAGGGTTCACACATGTTAGGGTTCGACGATCTTGGGGTTCCGGGTTCGGGGTTCGGTCTCAAGGTTCAGGGTTCGACGGGTTCGTTCTCGGACAACTGAGGTAGATCTTGTCGCTTCCGGGACGGGGCCCTGGTTTGGTGTCGGGGGCGCATCGGATGCTTCCGGGTCGGTGCCGTTCTTGTAGTCGCGAACATCTTGTCGTGTCCTCGTGTCGGGTCGGTCTTGACGTTCGGGGTGAAGCACTTGGCGTGCTGCGTCGGTGTTCTTACCGTCCTTGTTCTCGAGCATCGCATCCGGGAAGGAGTACTTGTCGCACGTGTGGTCTTCGTGTCCGGGGGTCTCGGCGTCCGTGACGAAGATCATGGCATCCGAGTCGAAAGCATCGGGGTTTTCCGGGGCTCGGTCCCGTGAGGCAGATCTTGGGGTTCGGTCTTCAACACCGGGGTCGGTTTTCGGGGTTTCGGAGTTGGGGCCTTCGGATCCTTGAGGGCGATCTTGGCGTTCCGGGCATCTTCGGTCCTCGGATCCGAGAGGGGGTACTTGTCGTATCCGCGGTCTTCGGTGTCCATGACAAAAAGCTCAAAACCCGAGACGGAGGTCTTGTCGAAGATGTACTTGGTTGTTCTTGGCGAGAAGGACGAACAAGATGGCTGCACGCGTCCGGAAGGAATTCTAATCGACGAGTACACGGCGCCGTCCCACTTCCTGGCAGCGAGCCTGAGCGCCTCAGCTGTCGTCTCGGACGCGCGGGGGAAAACGACGTCGACGGTCCCCATGTTCTTGGCCTTGGGCACCCTGAGCTTCCTCCGGCGGAGCACGGCCATGAAGCAAGATGGGAGGGGCAGACCGATGTCGACCTTGCTCCTGCAAAGCACGCGTCCCATGCGCCCTCACAGCATGCAGTGGTGGCGATGGCGCCCGACAGGGACCTGAGCCGTCGCCCATGGAGTACTGTACGGAGGCAAGGCCTCCCGTGGCGGCCACATCGTGCGCCGCAACGGCAGATTCCCCGACACAAGCTGGCGCAGGTGGACCAGGAGCAGGACATGCTCCATGAGTGGGACTGAAGTAGGAGCCGTTGCGGATCCCGAGACGTCCATAACATTGCTGCCCAGCGGTGCTGCCGTCGCCTGCCGATCTGACCGCGGAGGAAAAATCCCATCCTCAACTCGAGGAGGAGGAGGGCTACGCGAGCTGGGAGAAGGCGAGGTGGGGGCCGGGCCGGAAGGGTGACGGAGGGCGGCCGGGACTCGATCGCGGGAAGGCGGCGAGCCTTGGCGAGGAGCACCAGGCCAGGTGAGGCTCGCTGGCCGAGAAGAAGCGGGCAGAGGTGAGGTTGGTCTCATGGCGGGTGGTGGCGAGTGGGGCTGGCGGCGAGGCGGCCGGGCGTTGTGTCTTCTGAGGACCGGAGTTGCGAGGCGCCAGAGGAGAAAGCGGCCAGCGGGCATGGCGGCCGGGGAGGAGGAAGGAGGGGCGCCGACGGTGGGGATCGAGACGAGAGGGGAGGAGCAAGCGGCGTGACTCGCGTGGGGAGGACGGTGGTGGTCGCGAGCGGGACAGGAACGTGGTGGCCTAGGGACTTGTCGATGGAAGGGTGCGGCGTGTGCTGGGTAGTGTGTACCGCGTGGGGTGGGTTGCGTGCGTGCGTGTTCGACGGGTGCGTGTGTACGGGCATGGAGAGAGGCGCGCCCCGCACGCGGGTGGACTGGGAAGTGGCGGCTGCGGTGGGGATTAGGTAGGGTGCTGGCGGCGGGAGTTGGAGTAGGAGTGGGGGTAGGTGGCTTAGATGATTAGGGTTAGGGTTTGGGTGATCTAGGATTTTTGGGTAGTAGGCTGGCTAGCCGGGCTTTTGGGCCTGGCGGGCTGCCTTCCTCGGAAAAAAAAATAGTTATTATTATTATTTAATTATTTAAAACAAAATACTTTACAATTAGATTTTAGACAGGCCAATATTTGGATCGACCAGGTCTTCGTTTTGAAATAAAAGGGGGGGATTAATGTAGAAAATAAAATAAGGCTTTACCAAAATAGTTTAGACAAATAGATGCATGACGATGACGATGCTCAAATGCAATATGGCATGATGGCATGAGCATGCGGTCATGATGATGCAATGCACAAAAATAACGCGATTTTCTAGTAGTGGTTTTTTTTCGGGATGCCACAAGGTGTTGCCGTAATTTGAGACCTTTCGGCGAACGAGAACACGACGTGGTATAAGAGCAACAATGACGTCAACAAGATCTTCCGAAGGCCCCGACAACCAAAATAAGATCGTCATCGAAAGTGGAGCCGCAAACCCCAAGATCTTCGAGAGGGGACCGATGACCGCGGACCAAGAACGTCGTCATGGAACGCCAAGATCGACTTCTCGGGAACCCGAAGACCGATTCCGTACCCGGCGCCACGCCAAGTACTCCTTCCCGGATGCCGAGCTCGCCGAGAACCCGGATGCCGAGGTCACCGACACAGAACAACAAGATCTACTTCGCGGAAACCGTGCGACAAGATCTACCCCAGTAATCCGAGAACGCTCCTGCCGAGACCGAACCCTAGATCCGAACCCTGAGACGACCCCGGACCCCGGAACCCCAAGATCGTCGAGCCCCCCAATGTGTGACCTCTTATCCGAGAACCCTATTTTATAATATAATAACAACTTGTGCATAATGAATTGTCATACTCGCATGCATATCGTGTGGTTTGGGGGCCTTATGCCGATTCACTGCATAATTAAATATGGGCCCATATGCGGGCAAATCTAGTCTCATATTGGCCTTATTTAAATTTGTGTAGCGAACCGGTGCTATCTTTGGTCTTGCTAATTCAACATTTAATTTGCAGGGGTTCTAAACAACATGAACCATTTAATTAATTATCGGGACCCCGGTTCCGCTTAATATGACCTAATTGCATCGCACCTTTGCCATGTCATGCATCATACATGCATCATGCCGATCTTCTGCCGTTGTATTAAATATTGCATCCGGTGTTTATTCTAGTGTTTTGCTTCTTCGCGGATAAGGCCGTTGAGTTGATGCGAGTGTCGACCCGATCTTGGATGAACCTTCGGCAATGTTTTCAGGCGAGCATCTCCCCCTTTCTACCTATCTTACTTTTATAGTATTTATTTCCCTCCTGTTGATCTATTGCTATCGGTGTTGCGATGCTCTAGTTTTCGTACCCGTGATATCCCTCGCAGCCTTATATGGCCTTGGACACATCCTATTACCTGTTGTTTGGTAGATAGTTGGACGTGCGCGTCGTAGTCGCTTGGTCAAGTGCTGTTGCGTGTTGTCAAGTGCCACAGTTGTTGGTGTATTGCCGCATGTTGATGTTGGAGATGATCATGGCTTTACTTATCGTTCACTTTAAAATTCCTGTTTAACAACTAAAATTGAAGTAAGTAAGCAGAGGCATCGGTGGGTGATAGATAATATTTGGTTTCCGAACGCCCACTTGTGTCCCGTAGGACCCCGAGTACTTGATACATGTTCCTTGATTTATCGCGCTATCCACACCCGGGAGGTATATGGGACCCCCACAGCGAGCTTGATTGATCTTATTTCTTGGGGCCACAAACTAGTTTGAGGTTTTATTTACTATCTGTACTTATTCCATGCTACTTTTGTATTTACGATTGTGCGAGGAGCACACGTCGCTTAGGAATTGTGATCCGTTACGCTGTATCGACAAGCCCAGTTTTGGGTTCCTGCCGCTACATCCGCCCCACAAACCTTGAGTCCGTCTCGGAGCTAGCTTACTTCGTTGCGGGTAAGACTCTAAGGGGTGGCCCCCTGAAATATTTCTGAATCCTGTGATTGCTTTGTCGTGAAAGCCTCGTTGGGTTTTGTTTTGGTTTTTCCGAGGTTGATCGAGCGTGTGTTGCTCTTGGTGCACCCCGGCCGGGTAAAACTTTCTGGAAGCCGTGTCCGCGGTTATGGACGACTTGGAGTACAGTATCTCGACCATAGACAAGCATAACTAAAGTAGTGCTATAAATTTGACTTTATAATGACTAGTAATCAGCTTCACTATAATGGAATGGCTAACTAATACTGCCCACAATTGCTTGTTTGGAGTGTCGCTTGCGACCATTGTACCTGACTAGTAAGTATTGCAACTACAACGGAATGGCTAAATAAAAGTACCAACAACTGCTGGGTTTTGGGTTTATCTCATGCTATCTGTATCTGATTAGTAATTGTTGCAACTATAACGGAATGATTAACTAAAAGTGCCCACTGCTTATTTTATCAGGACGACTATCTTTACCTGACTAGTAATTGCCGCAACGATAACCGAATAAGTAAAACTGCCAACGGTGTGAGTTCCTCGGTTGACTTCCTCGTTTGGTCTCGAGGGGAAAACGCCAGGATGGGTTTGTTTGATGATAGTATCAGGTTGGTTCCGAATAGGTCTTTCTTACCCCTCTCTGATAGTCGCCAGTTGTATCGAGTCTCTATAGGTTGTTTAGTGCATGCTGCCGCTGCCGCTTCAGTCCACCATACCTATGTAGGCGAGGACCGCCGAATTCTAGCCTCGCTGTCTTGGCCTCGATCTTGGCTCCTCTTTTCCTTTGCCCTTTGTCGGCACCCCTTTTGTTTAAGCAGGTTTTGAGATCGACGCCGTTAGCAGGGTTACCCTTCCGGCTTGGCCTGGGCAGGGTTATGGACGCCATTGGTTATTCTTCAGGGCTCTTAGCCCCATTTGCATCTTGTCCGTACTCGGACGCCGTATTGATTTCAAGGTGATTTGGATCTTTGTATTTTATATTTGTATTCTTGACTCATGGAGTCGCTGTTATATATATATATTCTGTGGGTCCCATCGAGGACTGCTGTGTAATGTTATTACTTCGTTTTCCACCCGCACGAAAGTGCCTGGTGGGCACCTTTGAATCGATTCTATGCGGGTTTGGCGGATTTCGCTAAAACTTGCATAGGGCCGATTCTGAGGGTGTTACACGAGGTGTCCAATGTAGTAACAAGTTCTTGCACCTGAAGACGAATTGATTTGGATAAAACAACATGGATTCTCTTCAGGTTTCGTTGATGTTATCAATAGAACCGGGGACGGGGAGTCCCTGTTGATCTAAAAAACAACATGGACATTATTTTCGTCAATCATCTTACTTTGGAGCATCTCCCATAATTGTCAGATAAAGTGGGGAAAATAGGCACGGATTAACTTTTATATGTTGCGAAAATCGGGTCATATCTGGGGGATTTGAGCAGATGTGCTTACCTCAGGGACCTTGATCTAGAAGTTATAATCCCCAATCCATCGTCACCAAACTCCCAAGTGCAGAAAATCAAAAGGGACAACACTGGCATTTTCCTTGCAATACGCCAATGTGCTGTGCCGTCTTGTCAGGAAGATGCAATGAACCGGGAAAAAATCCAAGAAATCAAACAACCATGTGTGCCAAAAATAATTCGTCTATTCGTGTGAGCACTCACCGGAGCATGTCGAGCCACTCAGCTTCCTGTCGGCGCAGAGGCACGCAAACGTGGCAGACTTTTCCTATACCGGCACTTCCCGCCGATCGTCGGGCAGACGTCGCAGTCCCTGATGCCGGCACCCGCTCACTCCAGCAGGAACCCGGCCTTGAGCATCCGACCGGCGGTCGTGGCCTCCAACCCAAGCACCGCTGGCGAGCATACCCCGCCGAGGCACGCAGATTCGTCTGCCGCAGCTAGGAACAGCGGTGGCGTTCATGAACTCTTGCCCGCACGGCTCGGTCCCGCTGCAGTTGAGGAAGCACAGGCCGCGGTTGGTGGCGCTGATCCGGAACGGGCTGAGCGTGATGCCTCTCTCTTCGCGGCAGATCTGGTGCACCTAGCGCGTGACTACCTCTCCGACGACGAGCCCAACACATTCCAACGCACATCCCAGCTCTCCGACGATGAGGTCGGCGCGCCGTTCGCCTTAGCGAGCAAATCGCCACCCGAAACCGTATCGATACAGCGGGGGAGAAGATGGGGAATAGAACGGAGAAGAGAAAGATAGAGCGGCGCGTCTCCGCTGTATCACCCGACACGTGCTAGGTGGGACCCCAGGTCGAAACTGTTGGGTCGCGGGCCGCGATGAGGGCCATCCAACGGCCAGGAAACGAGGGCCGGGAGAAGCAAACTAGCCTCCAAGCATTTTTTAGCAATTGGGTAAATTGAATGTTTTCTGGTGGAGTTTCAGTAATTTTTTTAGGCAAGCAAACTTAGAAATAATTTCAAAATCACCGAAGAAAAAACTTAGAAATACATACTGTACTCAGGCAGTATATCTTGTCATCGACATGATGTAAGAGCATCTCCACTCGTTGGCCGAACCCAGGCCGAAATCTGGACCAAACTTTGGACGAACGGTGCAAGTTTTCGACCTGAGTATGTCCAATTTCCCACTCGCGTACCCAGACCGAGTTTCTGGGTCGCCCGATTCCGCTCAAATTCGGCACAAATTCGGCTCACGTTCGTCCAAATTTTGGCATAGTTCGTCATACGATGAATACATAACACTTTAAGACCAAAGTTCGGCGTAAATGTAAACATAGTTCGGCCGGCAATAAAAATACAACATATTCGGCCAGTTCATGCTCAGCATCTACGTCGTGTTGTCCCTGCGTATCCATAGGTGCTCGACAAGATCATCCTACAGCTATTGATGCATCACCGGATCTCGGATCTCCTGACGCATTGCGATGAATGCAGCCCATGTTGGAGGCACCTGATGATCAGACTCGGCAAGAGGACCCTGTCTGTAGTATGGCTCGTCCTCCTCGAGCAAACTCATTGGATCCTTCCTCTCATCCTCAACGATCATGTTATGCAAGATCGCACAACAGTTCCTCACTTCCCACATCTGATCTTTCGACCAGGTCATAGAAGGGAACCAGACAACTGCAAACCTCTGCTGGAGCACACTAAATGCCCGCTCCACGTCCTTCCTGCAAGCTTCTTGTTCCTTGGCAAAGTGAGAATGCTTGGGGAGCACTGGGCTTGAGATAGTCTTTACAAATGTTGGCCATCTTGGATAGATGCCATCTGCTAGATAGTATCCCTTGTTATAGTGGTGTCCACTGATCTCAAATTCCACATGGGAAGCATGACCCTCAACAAGCTTGGAAAAGACAGTTGAGGAGTTGAGGACGTTAATGTCGTTGTTCGATCCTGCCATGTCAAAGAAGGAGTGCCAGATCTAAAGATCATGTGTAGCAACTGCCTCAAGTATCACAGTGCATCCTCCTTTGTGGCATTTGTATATTCCTTGCCATTCAAATGGACGGTTCTTCCACTCCCAATGCATGCAATCTATGCTTCCAAGCATATAAGGAAATCCTCTACTTTTATTGACTGCGAGGATCCGAGCAGTGTCTTCAGCAGTGGGTGATCTCAAGTACTCTTCCCCGAACACTGCAATCACTGCCCTGCAGAACCTGTACAAGCAATCAAGGGCGGTGGACTCGGCGATGCGGAGATAGTCATCGGCAGCATCAGCCGGCGCTCCATATGCAAGCAACCCCATTGACACAGTGCACTTCTGAAGCGAGGAAAACCCAACCAAGCCGGTGTAGTCCTTCTTGCAAAGGAAATATGGGTCAAACTCCCGGATGGCATGCACGATCTTGAGGAAGAGCTTCCGGCTCATCCTAAAACGGCGGCGAAACACGTCGTCCTCTCCATGGAGTGGCTGGTCGGCGAAGTAGTCGGTGTACAACATGCAATAGCCCTCTATCCTCTGTCTCACCTTGCACTTCATGCGACCTGGAGCCGAACCACCGCGTTTCGGCTTCGCCATCTACATGTACAGCTGGGCGAGCGATGCGAGGATCTACAAGTGCTCTTCACCTTCGGCGACCTCGGCGCTCTCCTCCTCCAGGAGTACGGCGAGCAACTCCTCGTCGTCGGAATCCATGTCGAGTATCTCGTCCTCATCAGAGTCAGTGGATAGTATCTCGTCGCCGTCGGAGTCCATGGCCGAATTCGGCCAAATGTCGAACACTTGGCGGGCGTGGTGGTGGGCGCACGGAGCGAAGCAGAGCTACGACGAGGCTAGGTCGGCGAAAGCGGCGGCGAAGAAGGCGTGGAGGTGGACGGCAACTACGGCGAGCGTAGCTAGAGGCGTGGGCATGTCTCGGCGCGGGGGAGCTCCGCCGGCGAAGTCATGGCGACAGAGCTCTTCGCGGCAGTCTGGGCGAGTGGAGTGGGTGGGAATGGGACTGTCTCGCCGATAGAGCTGGCACACGCCCTTTTTTGCGGCGTCCGGCGTCACCAGGGCGTACCGGGAACCTGGGTTTGGCCTGGATAGGCCGGACCAAAACACGCCGAAATCTAGACGAAAACAGGTCTCTGGGTACGCGAGTGGGCCGATTTTCGGCGTCCGGACTGAATTTCGGCGTTCAGATCGGCGTCCTGGGTAGGCGAGTGGAGATGCTCTAAGCACCGAGATGTACATAAGATCATCCAGATTCAATGGATCTGTCATGTTGTAAAACTTATACTTTTAAGTTCTAGATCAGAATGTGTCATGACCTCCACGTTTAAACTGGCTAAAGGTTGTACAACCAGCATATGGATTTGCCCTCATCTCCTGATAACTACCTTTTCTGCAACTTTACCCGCAGCTGTTCAAGAGCTTCCGTTCGTAAAATTTGTATAAATTTTTCATGATTTAAATAAATAGAGAAAATCACCATTTTTAAAATTTTCAAAACATTAATCCCACGGAGTCATGTCACCTATCACGACCGACTTTCCTCCTTTCAAGCTGCCACGAATATTTGAGAATTCTTCCACTGTACTACACAACCTAGCAAGGAAAGCAATTATATAATGCTTGGCATAAAAAACTAAAGACCATCCAATGAAATGAAAAACATAGGCAACTATAAAAAGGTTTTTAGAACAATGGTGAGGACAACATGTTGTACCAAGAGTAGGTTGTTAGCCTTATTTTTAAGGTCGCAAATTACAAACTTTCAGGGTCTCAAAAGAGTCTTTCTATGTTGCACTTAGTGGTGATAAGTCCAAATCTTATATTACTATAGATTTACTAATTGGAAGCACCGTACAGGTCTCTAGGTTAGTCCTCACGTAAAATCGGGTGAACTCCGTCCGATATGTCCTGCATGCTTTAATCACCTTTGGATCGAGGGGGAGGCCTCGGTATTCCCCATGTGCAGGACTCTCTAGGGATCAAATTTTAAAAGAGACATTATCCTATCCTGTTGCGGATATTTTTACAAATATGACCCTTTGCAATTCGTTATCGCCAAAAATACCCTCCTCGCTCCGCAAAAGCTAAAAATGTCCTGGCGGAATGCTGAAAAGGCGACACGTGTCACCTCCCGCCACGGGGGGTGGCGGGATGTTCCTCCCGCCACAGGGGGTGGCGGGATGTCCCTTCCGTCTTTGGCGGTGGCGGAATGACGCCGTGGGGCCCACCAGTGCGAGCACGAAGTCGAACCTCCCGCCAGCGCCAAGTCGAACCTCCCCGTTAGCCTGGCCGTGGGGCCCACCTCATCCCGCCATTCCCCATGGCGGAAGGAACATCCCGCCACCCCCTGTGGCGGGAGGAACATCCCGCCATCCCCCGTGGCGGGAGGTGACACGTGTCGCCTTTTCACCCTTCCGCCGGGGCATTTTTGGCTTATGCGGCACGAGGAGGGTATTTTTGATGATAACGAATTGCAGAGGGTCATATTTGTAAAAAAAATCTCCTATTGCGTCCTCTTATTCGTCTGCCGCCTCCGGCCGAAGAAATTGCCAACAGGTCACCGAGAAAATCTAACCTTGCAGATCCCATGGCGGTGGCATGTATCAGCAGTTCAGCGCCACTATCCTCCCTTTTCTTTTCACTATATTAATTATTGGTCGTCATGCCGCAACGAAAACGTTGCTTTAGGCTGGTCATAGTGGGATAACTTCACTAGTAACTAAGAGTTCAAGTCAGCATTTTTGCTTTGCAATGATTTAACAAAAAGAGAGATAGATTGAGTAACTAGTTATGTTACTGTAACATCACATTTACCAAGACAAAGTATGTCTACAGTCTAATTAATGTGGCATTGCATGTTATCAAACCTAAGTTACTTTCCACTATGAAGGTAGACTAGTAACATATGCATGTTACTACTCTAAGTTACTCCCCAATATGACTATAGATCAAACCAGTTAGTAAAATCTAGAACTCCCTGGGGTAATATTTCTTTTGTGGTTATAGGTTCAATATAAGTAATGCTAACCCATATACCTGGCAAGGAATATTACATAATTCTACCAGGGAAAAAATGATTCTACATTTCTCTATTAATATATAAAGTATGAGTTGCTATTTTCTTATATTAACCCAATAACTAAACAAAAAATTATTAAACTCAACGATGTATCTTTATTTCGCAAAAAAAAAGATGTATCTTTGAATGTATAGAAGTAGGAACGATATTAAATGTTATTTGAAGTCAGAGGTTTTTTTTTTGTTCCCCGCAAAAAAGAGAGGTGTTTTTTGTTACCTGGGATGGTTTGAGGTTGAACAGGTAATAGTACTTCAATCGTCCATGAGAAAAAATATCACTTCATATTTCCCTTTAACTATATCATCAATTAAGTCATAAATTTCTACGGCTCCAAGTAAGCGATGGGTTTCTTGATCAACTTTATAAAGTACTGCTGACTATTTCTTAACTAATAACTATACATAAATTCTCATAGTGGTGAAATGAATTGAACTCAAATATATATCTGAATTATGTAGTAAACAATTAGAAAGAAGTAAATGCATGTAGAATATATTTTCTTTCACTTAAAAGTGTTCTTTGACTCCACTCTATTCCGTTGAAGAATTGAATTTATCATATACTCCCTCTGTCCGTTTATACCCTGCGTTCTACTTTTTTCACGATTTTCGGATTTACCCTGCGTTCTGGAAAACTTAGTCGTTTGTTTCCCCGATTTGCCCTCCCACGCGTGCTCCTGTCCGCGTCCGTCGCATTAATTACGTTTCGTCTCCCTCCCCTACTAATGCCCCGCGTGACCCCTCCCACTCCTTCCGTTCTCCTCGTCTTCCTCCCTCTCTCCAATGCCTAATTACTCCTAGCGCGGCGAGCAGATGGAAGAAGACGAAGCTGGAGGCCATTCCCATCCATGGGGAGAGAGCGAGGTGGGGGATTCGTTCTGGCTGGCAGGGGAGAGCCAAGAGCCAGATGATCTTCTTAAGGAGGACGGCCAGCCAGTTGATCTTGTCACGGAGGACGACCAGGAGCTTCAATCCTCCGTCCCCGACGAGGAGCAGCACAACGTGGCCGTCCACCTCGATGAGGAGCCAGAGGAAGCAGTCGTTGATAAGGAAACTGTTGAGGAGCAAGAGTAAGCAGCTGCAGATGCGGGACTCGACGCCATGTTCGCCCCAGATTCGTTGCCAAGTTCACCTCAAAACTTTGCAATATTTGCTGCAGATTCGATGCCAGATGAAGAGCAAGGTGTGCGTCACTGCCAATGTATGCGCGGCTGCTAATTAAGCTTGCATGGATTCTCTGGATAGAGGGACTTTTTGGTGGGACTACATGCAGGGGCAATTCAGCGCATCTAGTACTCCAAATAGTACATCCAAGCCTCTCCTTGGTATACGTGATTCAACCAAAACGCAGGATAAAAACGGACGGAGGGAGTAAAATCAAATGATAGATGTACCTAAGCTTTCTCTTAAAAGGGAAAACCGGGAGATGTATTTCCTAACGCATTCCTAAGACTCACACAAAACGGTCCAACTCAACATGCTTTTTATTTGGTGGTAACATAAGTGAAGATAACACATAAGCTATAATATAACAGGAGAAATAAATCGCACAACCTAAACTAAATCATGTGTACTAATTCCAAACACAATTATACATAAAACATTCTAAAGTACTCACTCCATATTTATTTACGACACGTTATATGTTTACTCGAAGTCAAAAGTTTACAAAGTTATACCAAAAGTATAGGTAAAAAACAACATCAATAATACCAAATGCATATAATATGAACATGTGCTTTAGGCCAAACCTAATATCATAAATTTTATGCTGTGGATGTTGGTGTTTTTTGCTACATAATTAATCAAACTTTACAAGGTTTTAATTTGACTAAAGTTAAAACCCAAGGTAATTTTGAATGGACAAAGTATATTAAAAAATTTCCATTTATAATGGACAAGCTGGCATGTTATAAACCATGCCACAAAAATATAACTCTATATAGTAAACCTTCCAGTCTATGGATAATTTTTTGGAGCTTAGATCACCATGGAATTGTTAAAGGATATCCCTTTTTGTATGGAAACCTTTTGCGGAATATTACATGGTATTATATCATCTTCTATATAACAATCCTCTATGTTTCTAATGATTCAGTTGCGAAAAGTTAAAATAAACTAAAATATGGCAAAAAATCCAAAGTTAAGGTTTCTTTCATAACTAGCCCGTGCAGTCGCACAGGTTGATGACTAGTATTATAATGTGATACCCAATTTGTAAGATTATAGCATACTCCTCTAGCATGGTGGTGGAATGCAATAGGGCTAAAATGTTTTCAGGGATGTAAGATACTCCTCTAGCATGGTGTTGTCATTATTAATAACTTAAGATAATATACTTCTTGTATCATAAGATGTGTGGATAAAGCTCCATCTAAGATATTCACTACAATGTTCGTAGGAAGCCACTTTGTTGAGCCAGGAGTGAGGTCACCTCTAACTAACCACTGCGATGCCTGAGATCAGTCACCCATACAGACCACCACAATTAAGGGTTTCCCCGTGGATATCGTAATTAGCTTAGGGAGTCCCTCTTTATTCCTCATTTGACCGCGTAGTTCATGAGCCGTCGCCAATCTGTCACGGGGCTATTCCGGGTACGATCCCAAAGCACGCCCAAAGGATTTCCCCCTCCCTTTAGTCCCGAAGACAAATGGTATGTGGTCGACTTTCACTACCATCTAAAGAGAGAGATCAAATACAAATTATAAATATATCATAGACCGGCAAGTCATATGAACACAAGAATATATCATATTTATTGCAAATTCATAATAGTGCTAGGGTTTCTTCATCTCCCCAAGAACAAAGGAACTACATACACATGGAACCAATCAACGACATCATCATAATCAAATAGATGGATAGATGTAATGAAATAGATCTAGTGCAAACCATAGTTGAATCTGGAATTACAATAAGATCTAATGGATGAAGGATGAGAGTAATGGAGGTGATGTAGATGCAGTGGTTGGTGATGAACGGGAATATGCATTGTCCTCCAATGATCCGTTGATCAACAGGGATTTCTCTCCAGCCAAGTTCTTCCTTCAGATCCCTATCATATGTGTTTTTTCGTGGTTTCTGGTGGTTGTGAATGTTGGTTTCCTCCGCCGTCTTCGCCAGGAGAAAGTATTTGGCAAGGCAGACTCGTTGACACATGGTACGGTTGACCAGTACGGGCGGGCCCCACTCATACCGTTGGTCGTTACAGGCACTGGATGCCTCTCCTCGCTTGGTATTTTCAGGTGCAAAGGTAATTCCTCATGGAATAATTGTATTGTTTACTTTACACACTTTGCTTAAAACAGTTATCCGTTGCTTGCAACTTAATACTAGAGGGGGTTCAGATGATAACCTGAAGGTGGATTACTAGTCATAGATGCAGTTGGATGGCGGTCTATGTATATTGTTGTAATGCCCAATCGAATCGCATAGGATCATGAATGTCTAGTATTGCATTGTTATGCCTTGATCAGTCCTGTCAATTGCCCCGCTGTAATTTTTTTAACCAACATATTATGTTGTTTATCTTAAGAAGAATATCTCTAGTGAACTGTGGACCCCGATCCAATCTTTACCATTGATACATCTTCCACTGTTACTGTTTACTTTTTGCAAGCCACCATTACCTTCCACTACACCCTATGTTTAATCTTTTGTTTTTAGCAAATCGGTGAGATTGACAACCTCATTGTTCGTTGGGGCAAAGTCTTGAGTTTGTGTTGTGCAGGTTTCCAAGTTGCTAGCAACACTTTTGAGTCGTTTCCTTCCTCCTACTGGTTCGATAACCTTGGTTTCATACTGAGGGAAGACTTACTGCTGTGCTCGTCATACCTTCCTCTTGGGGTTTCCCAATGAAGCTCTATAGTGATCTGAGCTGCCATCACCCTACTCTATTTATGCAAAAACAAAAGGTACAAATGCTTAAATTTTGGACTCATCAACTCCCCCAAGCTAGGCTCTTTCTCATCCCCGAGCAATATTGTGGCTTATTGACAAGATCCTCATGTTACAATAAATGAACAGGAATACAACATTGGATGTAAGGAAGCATCAAGGGTATTATCATACCCTTACACATTACATGACTTAGAGGCTTCCACACCTTCTCTAGTATTAATGAAATCATAAGAAGCTTCTATTGATTTAACATATCATAAAATCATTGAGTTCAAAAATATTGAGCGCTTAGTTTAGTAATGAAGATTCATGATCACTCTTCTTTTTCTCTTGATTTTTTATAGCTGCTCTCTCTTTTTTGCTTCTTTTGCATTTTGTCTAAACATGCATAAATATCTTATTCTTTTAATTTCCCTTCTATTTTTTCACATTATACAACTATTTGATCATGCTCACTACTTTGATGGCTACAAGAAAAAACTCTTAATTATAATATGCTACTAGATTTTTTCTTCTGATAACCTAATCAATACTTTTATTGGTGTGGAAGTCCCTAAAAATCATGGCAGTTGTACAAGTATCATAACACTCAACCTAGTTCAATCATCTAATATAATAATCATGAATCATAACATACTTCAAATATCATAAAGTCTCGAAAGTCAACAAATATAAATCATCTCTCGAACAAGGGGAACTTGAAGTTGGTGCAGCTAATGCAAACTTTGGAATTAAAGTCTAGATGCATGCGGAAAAGTAAACATGCTAAAAATTGTAAGATAAATTACAAGGCTCTCACATATCCCCCCCAGCTTGGAATCAAACTGGGTGTATAAAATAATTCCTTGCTTTTATTTGCTACCGTGGCACGCCCTTTAGTCTGTAGAAGGGTGACCCCTTGAAGAACGAAGGCTTTCTCTAAGCATCTTGTTTGATGCTTCTAGGATCAAGATTCGGATCCAACGATGCTCACTAACTTTCTCCAACTGCTCCACAAGAGCTTTGTACATCTCTATTGTTTGCTTTTGAGTGTTTATGGATCGAAGGCTGATGTTGAGATTTGCTTCGAGTCCCTTCATTATCTTTAAATCCATCTGGTCTAGATAACGTCGCACTAGTTCAATATGTTTAGAAGATCCTGGAGATTTTACCTCAATCTTATTGATACGACAGTCGAGGGAATCTAAGGATGATTGGATCTTCTCTCCATGTTCTTTTGCCTTCTTCAAGTAGATTTCTCCATGTCCTTGTAAATAAAGTTGAACTTCTTCGGAGTCACCATCTTTTCCAACACCGAGGATAAACACCTTACGCCCCTCTTGTATTGTTTCTATAAGCTTGAATCTGTCCTCGACGTCCATCTCCTTCTTATTTGATTCAAGGGCCTTGACTTCCTCCGTGATTCTTGAAGATGATCCATGGAGGTCTTCTCTCCCTTGAGCGAAACTCCATGGATAGGACATTGTTCTAAGGTTCTTGGAAGGAAGAGGCGACATAGAGGAGATCTGTTTTGACAATAGAAATAAGGAGGCCTTCTAAAGAGGCTTATAAGAGGTTAGAGGTAGGAGAAAATATGTACTGGAAGGAAAAGAGGCGGCCAAGAAAAGAATCCCAACAAATATGGAAAGAGATAAATGATACGTTGGAAACGTATCTATAATTTTTGATGCTCCATGCTTGTTTAGTATCTACTTTGCTTTACTTGTCCACACTTTGAGGTGTTTTTTACATGTTTTCTGGTACTAACCTACTAACAAGTTGCAACAGTGCCAGATGCCTGTTTTCTGCTGTTTTTGGTTTCAGAAAAGTTAGTAAAGAAATATTCTTGGAATTGGACGGGACAAACATCAAAGTTAATTACTTTTCCGTGGGGAACAAGAAGTCCATAGGGGAGCCGAGGAGGCGAGCCAGAGGGGCCACACCCTCCAGGGGCGGCCACGGGTGGGCCTGCGCCTGGCTAGGGTGTGGGGCCCCTGGCCACCGCCACGGCCTCCCCTTTTGCCTATAAGAAGCCCCAAATGCAGAAACCCTAAGCACCTGATCAAATCTCCACGAAACCTTCTGTAGCTGCCTCCACCATTGTCCCTAGATCGGGGAAGTGCAGTTCTTCAGAACACGGAGGGGAGATCATCCCGGAGGCCTTCTCTCCAGTATGATGCGTGAGTAGTTCCACCTTGGACTATGGGTCCATGTAGTAGCTAGATGGTTGTATCTCCTCCTTTGTGCTTTCACGTATAGATCTTGTGAGCTCCGTTCATGATCAAGATCTAATCTATTTGTAATCATGCATGTTGTGTTTGCAGGGATCCGATGGATATTGAGATTATTATGTTGGTTTGATTAATGGTTTTGTCTTTATGATTCTATCATGTATGTGTTGTTTGTGATCTTGCATGCTCTTCGTTGTTAGTAGCTATCTTGGCCAAGTAGTTTCTAGTGACTCCAAGGGGGGTATTTATGCTCGATAGTGGGTTCATGCCTCTAGTTTTCAAGGGAAGTGGCAGAAATCTCTTCGGTTGTAGATGTGTTGTTGCTACTAGGGAGAAAACAATGACCTCTTGTTCATGGAACATGTGGACTGTTTACCTTACACACTTTGCTTAAAGCAGTTGTCTGTTGCTTGCAACTTAATACCGGAGGGCGTTCGGATGATAACCTGAAGGTGGACTTCTAGTCATAGATGTAGTTGGATGGCGGTATATGTATCTTGTTTTATTGCCCAATCGAATCTCATAGGATCTTTCTGACTAGTAATTGCATTGTTATGCCTTGCTCAGTTCCTGTCAATTGCCCTGCTGTAATTTGTTTACCCTTCATGCCATGTTGTTTATCTAAGGAGAGCACCTTTAGTGAACTATGGACCCCGGTCCAATCTTTACCATTGATACATCTTCCACTATTACTTGTTTACTTGCTGCAAACCATTACATTTCACACCATACATTTTATCCTTTGTTAGAGCAAACCGGTGAGCTTGACAACCTCACTGATTCGTTGGGACAAAGTGTTGAGTTTGTGTTGTGCAGGTCTCCGCGTTGCTTGCAACACCTGTGTGACGTTTCCTTCCTCCTTCTGGTTCGATAACCTCGGTCTCAACTGAGGGAAAACTTGCTGCTTGCTCTTCACACTATGCGCTTGGGGTTACCAACGAGGCGCCACCAACAAGTTTTCTGGCGCTGTTGCCAGGGAGGCTAAGGACGTCTTCACTAGGGGAGTCCTTCACTTCCTTTCTCCTTACTTTGTTTTTAGTTTGCTTTATTTCTTTTGCTTGGTTTTATTTTCCTCTTTTCAAAAAACCCAAAAAAAATAGTCTAGTTTGGTTTTCTTGCTTTATTCAGAAAACACAAAAAATTAGTTCCCTAGCACCAACAACAATGATTCCCTAAGCACTCCTATTGCTCCACCTGCTCCTAATGCTACCTTTTATGAAATTAAGCCTGCTTTGTTGAATCTTGTGATGAGAGAGCAATTTTCTGGTGCTGGTTCTGATGATTCTGCTGCCCATCTCAATAGCTTTGTTGAACTTTGTGAGATGGAAAAAATATAAGGATATAGATGGAGATATTATTAAGCTCAAGATTTTTCCTTTATCCTTGAGGGGAAAAGCTAAAGAATGGTTGCTTTCTTTGCCTAAAAATATTATTGATTCTTGGACTAAGTGCAAAGATGCTTTTATTGGAAAGTACTATCCTCCTGCTAAGATTATATCTATGAGAAGTGATATTATGAAATTTAAACAACTTGATAGTGAACATGTTGCTCCATCTTGGGAAAGAATGAAATCTTTGGTTAAAAATTTCCCTACTCATGGACCCACTGCTTGGATGATTATCCAGACTTTTTATGCAGGTTTGAACTTCTCCTCAAGAAATCTGTTGGATTCAGCTGTTGGAGGTACCTTTATGGGCCTCACTTTGGGTGCTGAAACAAGGCTCCTTGATAATATGATGGTTAACTATTCTGAATGGCATTTTGAGAGAGATCCACATGGTAAGAAGGTAAAATCTATTGAGGAAACTTCCTCTTTGAGTGAAAAGATTGATGTTATTATGGCTATGCTTGTTAATGGGAAAGCTCCTTTAGATCCTAATAGTGTTCCCTTAGCCTCTTTGGTTGCTCAAGAAGAGGAAGTTGATGTGAACTTCATTAGAAACAACAATTTCAACAACAATGCCTATAGGAACAATTTTGGTAGCAACAACAATTATAGGCCTTATCCTCCTAATAATGGCAATTCATATGGAAACGCTTACAATAATGCTAGAAGTGCCCCCTCTAAACTTGAAGTCATGCTCAAAGACTATATTAGTAAACAAAACACTTTCAATAAGACTATAGAGGAAAAGCTTTTAACTGTTGAGAAAAATATATCCTCTTTGTCTGAAGCTCAGTCCTCTTTGATTAATAAAATTGCTGCTAAACCTGAAGTCATGGAAAGTACCTTTGCTACTGCTCATGCCATACAAGATACTATTGATGAAAATGTTAGGCTATTAGCTCAACTTAATGCTAAGTGGGAAAGGGAAGCTGAAATTGATAGAAACAATAGTGTGTGCACCATCACCACTAAACCACAAGTAGTCCCTATTCCTCCCCCTACTATGCCTAAGCTTATTGAGCCTACTACTAGTGATGCCAAGTTTGACTTTGATATTGATGGTTGCAATATTTCTGAAGTAATTATGTTCTTACAAAAGCTTGCTAGAAGTCCTGATGCTAGTGATATGCATGTTGCCTTTACCAAACACATTACAGATGCTCTTGTTAAGATTAAGGAAGAGAAGCTAAAACACAAAGCTTCTATTCCTAGGAAAGTAGAAGATAGTTGGGAACCCATTATTAATATGCAAGTGAATGACTTTGAACTCAAAGCTTCATGTGATCTTGGTTCTAGTGTCTCTACTATGCCTAGGAAGATTTATGAAATGCTTGATTTTTGCCACGATTGGAAGATTGTTATTTGGATGTCCCACTCAATGATAATGCTAAGAAGAAACTCATTGGGAGTATTAATGATGTTCTCATCATGGTTAATAATGCTTATGTCCCTGTGGATTTGTATGTTTTGGATGTTGAATACAATGCTTCTTGTCCTATTACTTTGGGAAGACCTTTTCTTAGAACAGTTGGTGCCATCATTGATATGAAAGAAGGCACCATTAAATATCATTTTACATTCAAGAAAGGTATTGAACACTTCCCAATGAGAAGACAGAAGTTGCTCTTTTCTCCCCCTTTGAAAGCAAGGTTTGATGTTAATGCTTCCTCATTTGAAAATACTTGATTCTTCTTGCTTCTTGTGCCTAACTTAAAGGCGTTAAAGAAAAGTACTTGTTGTGAGATAAACCAAGAGTTTACTTGAGTCTTGGAAGTTATTACTTCAGTTATGACCTCTTATTATCCTTTTTGTTTGCTTTTTGTGCCAAGAATGACCTCCAATGAGAGGGAAGTAAGATTTGGGGAGTTGCTGTCCCGAAACAGATTTCTGTCCTCCACCAAAAATATTAGTGAGGAGTCTCTATAACTCGGATTGAGATAAAAATTTACGAATAAATCCCCCAGTATGTTAGATAACTTTCGTTAGTTCAACACTTTTTTATTTGAGCAACATAAGATGTCCGAAAAATCGGTTTCTACCCGCTGGTCTGTTTTGACAGATTTCTGCCATTATTTGCATTTGCTTCTTATTGATTCCTTTTTGAGTTCTCTTTAGGTGAATTGAGCTTTTTGAAGGAGTTACTACAGTAGCTTGTATTTTTAGTGAAAATCCTTGCTGTTCCAAAGCTTTGCCAGAGGTCTAATATCTTTTGAATACACTAATGTTGCTAATGAAGATTGTGTAAAGTTTTGTATGGAGGAAAATTTCAGGTGTAGAGAGAGATTGATGCAATGAGATGACGAATAGAAAAAAGCTCAATCTTGGGGATGCCACCATGGTGTCACCCCAAGAAATATCCAAGAGGTACAAGCGTCAAATCTTGGGGATGCCAAAGGCATCCCCTTCTTCATCAATAAAAAGCTTAGGTCTGTCTAGACACTTCGTTTTTATTGTTTCATTCACAGTTGTATTGTTCTTGGAGCGTCTTAGTTTTCGTTTGCTTTGTTTAGGTTGTTTATTTTGCTTGAATAAAGTAGTTTGGACCCCCATTCTCACTGTGTTGTTTTACAAATAAGTTGCTTGGTCTTGGAAAGGAGTAGCTTGTAAGTGCAAGAGGAGCTTGCATTGACTATGACTTATACTTTAGCATGACATTCTAGGTGTTGTTTTAGCATTATGCTTAGTGATTATTGTTGTAGCATGTCTTGTTCCAAACAATTGGGATTGCTTAGTGTGCTAAGAAATTATGTGTTGTTTTAGCATGCACAAGCATAGTATTGTGGTATTCTCCTTTGATGCTTTGCTTGGGTTGACTTGGCACATGCTTACACCATGTTATGACTATGACAAGTCACCATTAGCCTCTGTGATCATTTAGTCCTTGACTTGTAGTACCACTCTTTGGTTTGATTAGTATGCTTTGTTGCACTGCATGATTATGGCCATTATGCTCTCTTAGTTGGTTGCTCCCAGTCTTTTGCTAGCCTCCAATTGTATGAGTAAACTCTACTCATGCTTCCAACTCCCAAGAAACCAAGTTATTCCAAAGTGTCCACTATAAACTCCTATGCATGGTGTGTTACACCATTCCAAGTATATTCTTGTTTTCAACTATCTTACAATTAAAAACTATTTTGTTATGTGAAAACTTAGTGATTAAAGCCCTCACGAACTTGATGGCACACTTTATATTCTTTGCCCGTAATGAACTTGAACCATTGTGAAAACTTTGTTGTATATGCTTGCACTTATAAGTTGGAATTAGCAGATCCGTGATGTCACGGGGAACGTTTTCAACATTGCACTTGTACTTTGTACTCAGTTGATATCATGTTATTTTGTCTATGGATGTCACCGGTGTGAAATAAAGAGGGAACTTGTAAGTCCATGGAGTTTGTATCCTGTGTTAGAGAAACGCCTGGGACACTAGACTAAGCCATGCCTAATCATGGTGGAAACTTGCAGCATCACCATAGTGAGCTATCTATGAAGCATCCTCAATAAAAAGATATGCATATGGTAAATAAAAAGATTGCTGAGATGCTCATTGTCTGCTTGCCTTGTCATTTTGGTTATGGGAAAGCCCTTGTACCATGTGCAAGGGGTACCCCGTTGGTGGTTCTCAATGATATGCAAATACTTACAATGACAAGAACTTACCTGGATCCAAAGTTGAGTATGCATGAGGTGTGGCCCTCGTATTCAAGGGACTTGAGATTTCCAACTTATCCTTCGTCAAGCATATACTCCAGCTTTGCCACTTTAACCTTAACCACTTCAAGATGCTTATGATAGGGGCAATGATGGCTGAAAGCTAACAAGTACCATAATTTTTGGAATCTCCTTTTGAAACTTGTAATCCCTGCTTCCTTTACAAAAAGGCCTTTATTCCACCATTATCCGAGTCTCCAACTTCTACCTTTAGGCACCATTAAGAGAGCATAGTTGTCATTCTGTGTGCAGTGTTCCAAAGCTTATTAATTGATGCATATTGTGTTATTACTTGTTCTTGTGCTACTTGTTTCTAGTCACCCTTGTGAACTTTGAAGGTGTCCTTTGCATCTATATTGCTACTCTATGAGGGACAAGCTGATTGCCACTATGCTATGTTTTCTGTATGTGAAACAAACAAACGTTTTTCAATGCATGTTATTCATGATCTTTGTTTGTAGCTTGTCATGTTGCATGCGTAGTTACTATGTCCTATTGTTAGAACTCCATCTTTTATGCACATGTTTAGAGTTCTTTGATCCCAGCTTTCAATGCTTGCAAATTGTTGGGTCTTTATTGTGAGGGTGCGTGTCACCTCAAAAATTATTGTTTTTATCACTTACCTACTCGAGGACGAGCAGGAGTTAAGCTTGGGGATGTTGATACGTTGGAAACATATCTATAATTTTTGATGCTCCATGCTTGTTTAGTATCTACTTTGCTTTACTTGTCCACACTTTGAGGTGCTTTTTACATGTTTTCTGGTACTAACCTACTAACAAGTTGCAATAGTGCCAGATGCCTGTTTTATGCTGTTTTTGGTTCCAGAAAAGTTAGTAAATAAATATTATCAGAATTGGACGGGACAAACGTCAAAGTCAATTACTTACCGTGGGGAACAACAAGTCCAGAGGGGAGCCGGGGAGGCAAGCCAGAGGGGCCACACTCCCCTAGGCACGGCCACGGGTGGGCCCACGCCTAGCTAGGGTGTGGGGCCCCTGGCCACTGCCTCGGCCTCCCCTTTCGCCTATAAGAAGCTCCCGATGTAGAAACCCTATGCACCCGATCAAATCTCCACGAAACCTTCTGTATCCGCCGCCACCATCGTCCCTAGATCGGGAGGGATCTGAGTTTCTTCTCGGCACCCTGTCGGAGGGGAGATCACCCCGGAGGCCTTCTCTCCGGTATGATGCGTGAGTAGTTCCACCTTGGACTATGGGTCCATGTAGTATCTAGATGGTTGTATCTCCTCCTTTGTGCTTTCATGTATAGATCTTGTGATCTCCGTTCATGATCAAGATCTAATCTATTTGTAATCATGCATGTTGTGTTTGAAGGGATCCGATGGATATTGAGATTATTATGTTGGTTTGATTAATGGTTTTGTCTTGATGATTCTATCATGTCTGTGTTGTTTGTGATCTTGCATGCTCTCTGTTGTTAGTAGCTATCTTGGCCAAGTAGTTGCTAGTGACTCCAAGAGGGGGTATTTATGCTCGATAGTGGGTTCATGCCTCTAGTTTCCAAGGGAAATGACAAATCTCTTGATTTGTAGATGTGTTGTTGCTACTAGGAGAAAACAACGTTCTCTTGTTCATGGAACATGTGGACTGTTTACCTTACACACTTTGCTTAAAGCTTGTCTGTTGCTTGCAACTTAATCTTTGGAGGGGTCGGATGATAACCTAAAGGTGGACTTCTAGTCATAGATGCAGTTGGATGGCGGTCTGTGTATCTTGTTGTATTGCCCAATCGAATCTCATAGGATCTTTCTAACTAGTAATTGCATTGGTATGCCTTGCTCAGTTCCTGTCAATTGCCATACTGTAATTTGTTTACCCTTGATGCCATGTTGTTTATCTAAGGAGAGCACCTCTAGTGAACTATGGACCCCGGTCCAATCTTTACCATTGATACATCATCCACTGTTACTTGTTTACTTGCTGCAAACCATTACCTTTCACATCATACATTTAATCCTTTGTTATAGCAAACCGGTGAGCTTGACAACCTCACTAATTCGTTGGGGCAAAGTGTCGGGTTTGTGTTGTGCAGGTCTCCGCGTTGCTTGCAACACCTATGTGACGTTTCCTTCCTCCTTCCGGTTCGATAACGTCAGTCTCAACTGAGGGAAAACTTGCTGCTTGATCTTCACACCCTGCGCTTGGGGTTATGTTAGACCCCTCCTTTATAAAGGAAAGGATCCCTGTGATTGCAATGCTAGTCCCTGGATCAATGCTAGCATCCACAGTTTAAGATGAAGTACACATATACAAAGGTTGTTTATTACATTCATTCCAGAGATAAAAACATAGTCTTTTACAACTCAGGGCCATGGGCCTAGTACAAGAGTTTAAGGAATTAAGTAAATAAACACAAGTCTTCATCTTCATGTGCCACAGGCAAGCATGTTGAGTGTAGACTTATGACTCCTATTCATCATCGGAGTAACCTGCAACATCACAAGTTACAGCCACAGAGGGTCAATACTTTGGAATAGTATTGGCAAGTGATACCTTAGTATATTTAAGTGGACTACAATACTATATGCATTTTGGCTAAGTGTAGCTTGGCTTGCTTTGCTTGAAAATAAGTTTTTCCTATTAGTTGAAATCACTAAGTTTTTCTTTGTCAAAAACATTCCCAAGGAAACCACCAATAGACATTGGGGTCCTTCACCCTTGTTCACCCACAAATTTTTATTTAGAAGTTGGAGTGATGAGATTCTTGTGGCTTCCATGTCTTGATGCTCAAAAGTGTCCATTGCCTTGGACAAGGCTAAGTACTTAGGTTTTCCATCTGCAGAGGTTGTGCACTTTTCCCACCGACTGGTTTCCCAAGACAGGACCTTTCAGAAGCCTTTCCTTAGTCAAATGGACGCGCTCCATCCTATCATCCCATCTACCACCAACTGTCCAAATGACTAAGTTCTAGCTACCTATATGATCAAGGCAGAGCCCATATTGCCAAGTGGTTGCACTGTAAGCTTTCTCAACACTTGGCCTCCAAATCCTTTGTGCTGGGTGGCATACCACAAGTGAGATACATAACCCAAGTCCATGGCCTTGTGTAACCACTCAACATAACCCAATCATTCCATTCCACCCAGGAGGTTCATTTGACTTAGTTGTTTTATTAAGAAAATATAAGTCTCTTGACTTAGAATATTTTTATCATAAACCATATAGATGTTCACCACCCTTGTTTACTATAAGCTAGGCTAAGCAAAGTATGGTAACTTAACTTAGGAAAATTTCCCTAGCAATTCTACTATTTCACTCTACTTAGGATTTCCCATCTTAGCACTAAGCAAAATATCATGCAATACTTTAGCAAAAATATCTAATGCTAGTACAAAACTTAGGATAGGAATATTCATGAAAATATCACTTGCCTTGGTAGTGTGGAGAGTAGCACTCTTCACAATCAAAATCACTAGCAAAATCTACACAAGAAATTAAAGCATACAATTACACACAATTAAATACAACCAAAAATAATATGAATGCATGCATGCAAGAATTTACCAAGTGTTGAATTTTGAAAATTCTACCAAGTATGTTCATGACTACAGAAACTTAACATGTCACAAGTTTGCCAAATAAACTTATTTGGCCCCAATATAATTTACAAAAATAAATCTATATCCAAAATAGCCCTAAACTTGTTCCACAAATAAAATCATTTTAACTGTTACTATATGCTAAACAAATTGGATATTCAGAAAGGCCTTGTTTCACTGAATCCAACGGTATAAAGTTTGCAAAAATCTAACGTGGCAATTGAAAGTTATGAGCATTTGAATTTGGATCAAAATTCTGGTTTTTAAATCTGTTTTCAGATCTAACCTAGCCACGCGTCGTGTTTTTATTCGCCCGTACCGTTTCGCACTGGATCGAGCTCCACAACCGTAGGATTTAAATGAAATCTGGCGGCTCAGATCGCGTACCTCTTCGGTTTAAGTGATTCTATCCTAGCGCTACGATACTGATCCAACGGTTGTTATCTATCTGGCCAAGAACTGGCGGCGGAACGCTGCGGCAGTTGACGACGGAGGCGGCGCTACGAGGTAAGTGAGAACGAGAGTAGCTCACCGTGCTCGGAGATCTGGCGGCTCGTCGTACTCGCGGTTGGTCAAGGGGCGTTCGGGCACGGTTGCGATTGCTCGCCGGAGTTCGTGGCGGCGTCGGGTGCG
This sequence comes from Avena longiglumis, assembly GCA_030063025.1. NCBI lineage: Eukaryota > Viridiplantae > Streptophyta > Magnoliopsida > Poales > Poaceae > Avena > Avena longiglumis. Next base: position 439,931,820 of record CP125975.1, on the reverse strand, counting down.
TCAGGTGGTCGTCGTGGACGTCGCTGTGAATCACCCCAAGGCAAGATAGCGACATGATTAGGTTCACAGGTCAAGGGAAGTCGTGTGCATGAGCGGAAAGGCGAGGTCTACCTACCGGAAAACTTCCGGAGTTGATGTCGCCGTCGGTGCTCGCGGTGTCAAGTGGAATCGGCGACCTGGGGCGGTACAAGACGGACTAGTGAGGTCAGGAGGTGCGTAAAGATACACTGAGTCAGATAGCAAGAACGAAAGGCAGAGGGGAACTCGAGGCTCACTGAATCGCTTCGGAGAGGGCTCTGTCGTGGCGATTCGGAGGATTGAGGGCACGACTGGCGGAGTGAGCGAGGTGTTTGGGGGAAAAAGATCGCGGGGGCAGAGAGGGTCTTATAGCCGGGGAATCGACAAGAAACGCTCGAGGATAAATGCCCATTTACTCCACGCCATTACCGGCCATCACTGCTGCAGCGACGTGGTCGCAGGCGCGGTCTGGGGAAGACGAGGACGACGTGGACTGGACCCGCTCGTCAGCGAAATGCGCAAGGTGTTGGTGGGGTCGGGCTATCAGCGTCTGTTTGCATGTGCTCGCGCGTGTGAGAAGGAAAAGGATATCCCCGGGTGGGCTTGCTGGGCTTGATCCGCTGCTGGGCCAGATTCTGGCCGCGCGGCCCTTTTCCATTGTTTAAGCCTTTTCTTTTTTCTAAATTCATTTTCTGGTATGAATTTGATATGAATTCAAATCCTTTTGAATTCAATCTGCCTTGGAAATTTTTGCAGGGTTTTGTGGATTCAAAATCAGTCATATTAACTAAGTGGTTACTTTGCAAGGCTTGGTCAAGCTTGGGTTTCAAAGTAATCAGAGGCTTGATCTAGTTTGCAAATATTTGAAAAAGGATTTTGAAACCATTTCCAAATTTGGATACTTGGGTTAGAAACTTCACCTAATCTATCCATCAATGGAGGCAAGTAAACCAGTACCTAAACCTTCAAATTTCAAAGGGTGATGGCCATTTGAGATAAATTGTTTACATGAAATCATAGCTCAGACATCTGTTTCTAAATGATTTTTGAGAAAACCCTAAATGCAAAGATGATATGAATGAGTTTTGAAACTATGATTTTTGGGATGTTACAAATCTAACCCCCTTAAGATGAATCTCGCCCTCGAGATTCGGGTTGGCTAGCAAATAGGTGAGGGTGGTCTTTCCGAAGATCATATTCTCTTTCCCATGTTGCTTCCTCTTTAGAATGATGGTTCCATTGCACTTTACAAAACTTGATAGTCTTGGTCCTAGTAACTCTTTCTGCGATCTCTAGAATCTTGACAGGCTTTTCCTCATAAGTGAGATCACTTTCTAGCTGAACTTCTTCCAAAGGTATGGTATCCTTCAAAGAAGACTCTTCCATTTCTGGGTGACATTTCTTAAGCTGACTCACATGAAATACGTTATGGACTGCTGATAGAGATTCTGGCAATTCAACTTCATATGCAACTTCTCCTTTGCGACTTAGAATCTTGAATGGCCCAACATATCGTGGTGCCAATTTTCCCTTGACTCCAAATCTTTTTATTCCACGGAGTGGTGATACCCTGAGGTAAGCTCTATCCCCAACTTCGTAGGTGACTTCTCTACGCTTAGAATCCGCGTAGCTTTTCTGTCAGGACTGTGCTATCTTCAATCTGTCTTTAACCAATTTGACTTTCTCCTCGGCGTTTTTGATAAGATCTGGTCCAAATAAGCTTCTTTCTCCCACACCATTCCATAACAATGGGGTGGTACACTTCCTTCCGTAGAGTAACTCAAATGGTGCCATTCCAATACTAGATTGATGACTGTTATTGTAAGAGAACTCTGCGTAAGGTAGACTCTCATCCCAACTTGCTCCATAATCTAAGGCACATGCTCTTAACATGTCTTCAAGGATTTGATTGGTCCTCTCTGTTTGTCCATCTGTTTGTGGATGAAAAGCAGTGCTGAATTCCAGTCTCGTTCCTAAGGATTCATGAAGCTGTCTCCAAAAGTGAGATGTGAACTGGGTTCCTCTATCTGATACAATACTCTTAGGCACCCCGTGAAGACATACAATTCTGCTCATGTAAATTTTTGCTAACTTGGCACTTGTATAGGTTGTCTTTACGGGTATAAAATGAGCCACTTTAGTTAGGCGATCCACTATTACCCATATGGAATCATACCCTGACCTGGTCCTTGGTAATCCGGTAATGAAATCCATACCAATATTTTCCCACTTCCATTCAGGAATAGGCAGTGGTTGAAGCAAACCTGCTGGTTTTTGGTGTTCCGCTTTGACTCTGCTGCACACATCACATAAAGCAATATGTTCGGCGATGTCCCTTTTGAGATTGTTCCACCAAAACCTTTCCTTCATATCCATGTACATCTTGGTGTTTCCTGGGTGAATAGAATACGGTGAGTTGTGACCTTCTTGTAAGATCAGTTTCCGCAACTCTGGGTCTTGTGGAACACATATACGTTTCCCGTGCCATAAAGTTCCTTGTTCATCAATATGGAAACTTTTAGCCTTCCCCAGACTAATATTTTCCTTAATCTTTTCAATTTCCTTATCAGTCTTCTGAACTTCTCGGATCTTGTCCAATAGAGTGGGTTGAACATCTAAGGACATGAGATGTCCTTCTGGTACAATCTCCAATCTGAGTTCCTTGAATTGCTTACACAGATCATCTGGCAATTCCCCTTTGGTAAGGCCATTTACAAACGTCTTACGACTTAAAGCATCGGCTACTACATTTGCTTTACCGGGGTGATGTTATTGGGGTTCGGGTTTGCGCGACGGGGAGGCATATGTGGTTTGATCAAATAGATAAGAATAAGATACCCATAGATGTTTCATGCACAATACATCATAAGAAAACACATAACAAGCAATATAAGAATAAAGGTTCAACAACCACATAACAAACTCATGAAGTAAAACACACAAGTGGCAAGCCATCCACATGTCGGATGGTCCAATAATAAGTTCGCAACAACAAGTATGAATATGAAAGGTAAACGAGTAGTCAAGTCTACTCATCAGCATCTATCTCCTCCTCGACGAAGGTAAGACCTGCGTTCTCCATCGCGGTCTTGTTCTCCTCAATCGTAGTGGTCAAAGAATCAACCTTGGTCTTGAGAGCCCTCTTCTGGGAGCGAAGCCTCTCAATAACCATCTGCTGCTGCTCAAGCTCGAAGTCCTTGGACTTCAGTTCCTCGGTCATGTCCGGGATCTTCTTGTTCCTATCCTGGACGCGTTTCTCTTGACTCTTGAACTTGCGGTCCTGGGCCTCAAACTTTGTCTCCATTTCCTTGATCATATCATCCTGCTGCGCAAAGAGCTTGTCCTTCTCGCGAAGCTGCACCTGAAGCTCGTCATTACCTAGCATGACATTCGTCCTGTCCGTATCTACGTGCCTGAGAAGAGTCTCTAAGTCCTGGAGATATAGACGTATCGGCTCCGCAGTGCTCCTCGAGTCGTCCTCAAAGTCGATGGACTCTCCATCAACATCACGTCTTCCGAAGACGTGGAAGTGAGTACCCCTAACCTGTCGGGAGTGACGGCCTAACAGTCGTCCTATCAGGTCCTGCATGACTACCTCCATGCCTCTCTCCCTGTCATCGTGCATCAACTTGAAGACGATGGCCTCTGTAGTAGGCTTAGTCTGGCGTCCTGGCTGGGTCACCTTGAAGCCCTAGAGGTCCTTCCTCTCGAACTTGGTGAGTGGGTACACCGTGACGGTGGGAAGAGGGAGATCAAGCAGAGTGGTAAGCTCAATGATACGGGGACCAAAACGAGTAACCCGAAACTCCTCAACAGTGCTGATGGCAACAGACATCTATTTAAAAGATTGAAAAGTTAGAACATTGCAATTCAAAATAAATCAAGACAAACATTCATACATATCCATGAAACAAAATCGTCACACAAGTCATGCATACATAAGTTCATTACATCATTCAAGGTCCAAACTTATTTAAAATATCTTTTGAAAACAAGGTGATAAGTGGTGGTCCAACTAACGAAGTGACCTTACAATCCAATCTCGCGGGATCTATTATTAAACACAATGTTCCTAGAGGCAATCCACCAATCTTGCTCTCTTGACTCTATCACTAAGTCTATAACATCTCCTCTTATTTCTTGGTTGGTGTCTTCCAACTCTTGAGTAAGCTCCTTCTCTTTCTCTAAGTCCTTTTGTAGGTTGAGCATTCTGCACTTGACTCTAGCACTTAGTTCTTTGATAGTCCTCCAAGCTGCATCCCTGGCTGACTCAAAGAAGGTGGTGTGCATTGTAGTGTTGGTGTACATGCAGAATCCCCTTTCTTTGTGGTTGTCTTCCTTGTTTTTGTACAAGTGAAGTTGCACCCACCAATACTCCACTCCTTCATCCATCACTGGAAAGCCTTTGTACACGGCTTCACCATGTGCATCCATTGCCTCCATGAGGTCCTTGAGGATATTGGGAAACTCAGTTTCACATTCCAAGGTCATGGTCATGAGTGGTCCCTTCTTCACGGCTTCGTTGATGGAGTTCATCTACAAAGGAAGTTGAAAGAGATTAGAAAAGTTTTACGAGAAGAATAGACAAGTGTAGAAGTAGTTGAAAAACTTTTTCCTTAGTGGTTTTTCCATCCACGGGTCATAATCCTACAGGCAACACGGTGCTCGATACCATCTGTTAGACCCTCCTTTATAAAGGAAAGGATCCTGTGATTGCAATGCTAGTCCACGGATCAATGCTAGCATCCACGCTTTAAGATGAAGTACACAGATACAAAGGTTGTTTATTACATTCATTCGAGAGATAAAACATAGTCTTTTACAACTCAGGCCATGGGCCTAGTACAAGAGTTTAAGGAATTAAGTAAATAAACACAAGTCTTCATCTTCATGTGCCACGAGCAAGCATGTTGAGTGTAGACTTATGACTCCTATTCATCATCGGAGTAACTGCAACATCACAAGTTACTGACCACAGAGGGTCAATACTTTGGAATAGTATTGGCAAGTGATACCTTAGTATATTTAAGTGGACTACAATACTATATGCATTTTGGCTAAGTGTAGCTTGGCTTGCTTTGCTTGAAAATAAGTTTTTCCTATTAGTTGAAATCACTAAGTTTTTCTTTGTCAAAAACATTCCCAAGGAAACCACCAATAGACATTGGGGTCCTTCACCCTTGTTCACCCACAAATTTTTATTTAGAAGTTGGAGTGATGAGATTCTTGTGGCTTCCATGTCTTGATGCTCAAAAGTGTCCATTGCCTTGGACAAGGCTAAGTACTTAGGTTTTCCATCTGCAGAGGTTGTGCACTTTTCCCACCAGACCTGGTTTCCCAAGACAGGACCTTTCAGAAGCCTTTCCTTAGTCAAATGGACGCGCTCCATCCTATCATCCCATCTACCACCAACTGTCCAAATGACTAAGTTCTAGCTACCTATATGATCAAGGCAGAACCCATATTGCCAAGTGGTTGCACTGTAAGCTTTCTCAACACTTGGCCTCCAAATCCCTTTGTGCCTGGGTGGCATACCACAAGTGAGATACACAACCCAAGTCCATGGCCTTGTGTAACCACTCAACATAACCCAATCATTCCATTCCACCCAGGAGGTTCATTTGACTTAGTTGTTTTATTAAGAAAATATAAGTCTCTTGACTTAGAATATTTTTATCATAAACCATATAGATGTTCGCCACCCTTGTTTACTATAAGCTAGGCTAAGCAAAGTATGGTAACTTAACTTAGGAAAATTTCCCTAGCAATTCTACTATTTCACTCTACTTAGGATTTCCCATCTTAGCACTAAGCAAAATATCATGCAATACTTTAGAAAAAATATCTAATGCTAGTACAAAACTTAGGATAGGAATATTCATGAAAATATCACTTGCCTTGGTAGTGTGGAGAGTAGCACTCTTCACAATCACAATCACTAGCAAAATCTACACAAGAAATTAAAGCATACAATTACACACAATTAAATACAACCAAAAATAATATGAATGCATGCATGCAAGAATTTACCAAGTGTTGAATTTTGAAAATTCTACCAAGTATGTTCATGACTACAGAAACTTAACATGTCACAAGTTTGCCAAATAAACTTATTTGGCCCCAATATAATTTACAAAAGTAAATCTATATCCAAAATAGCCCTAAACTTGTTCCACAAATAAAATCATTTTAACTGTTACTATATGCTAAACAAATTGGATATTCAGAAAGGCCTTGTTTCACTGAATCCAACGGTATAAAGTTTGCAAAAATCTAACGTGGCAATTGAAAGTTATGAGCATTTGAATTTGGATCAAAATTCTGGTTTTTAAATCTGTTTTCAGATCTAACCTAGCCACGCGTCGTGTTTTTATTCGCCCGTACCGTTTCGCACTGGATCGAGCTCCACAACCGTAGGATTTAAATGAAATCTAGCGGCTCAGATCGCGTACCTCTTCGGTTTAAGTGATTCTATCCTAGCGCTACGATACTGATCCAACAGTTGTTATCTATCTGGCCAAGAACTGGCGGCAGAGCGGTGCCGCGAATACGATCGATTGACGACGGAGGCGGCGCTACAGGGGGTAAGTGAGAACGAGGAGTAGCTCACCGTGCTCAGGAGATCTTGGCGAAGCTCGTCGTACTCGCGGTTGGTCAAGGGGCGTTCGGGCACGGTTGCGATTGCTCGCCGGAGTTCGTGGCGGCGTCGGGTGCGTCAGGTGGTCGTCGTGGACGTCGCTGTGAATCACCCCAAGGCAAGATAGCGACACGGTTAGGTTCACAGGGTCAAGGGGAAGTCGTGTGCATGAACGGAAAGGCGAGGGGCGGTCTGTACCTACCGGGAAAACTCGTCGGAGTTGATGTCGCCGTCGGTGCTCGCGGTGTCAAGTGGAACCGGCGACCTGGGGCAGTACAAGACGGACTAGTGAGGTCAGGAGGTGCGCAAAGATACACTGAGCCAGATAGCAAGAACGAAAGGCAGAGGGGAACTCGAGGCTCACCTGAATCGCTCGCCGGAGAGGGCTCTGTCAGCGGCGATTCGCGGAGGATTGAGGGCAGCCTGGTGGCGGAGTGAGCGAGGTGTTTGGGGGAAAAATATCGCGGGGGCAAAGAGGGTCTTATAGCCGGGGAATCGACAAGAAACGCTCGAGGATAAATGCCCATTTACTCCGCGCCATTACCGGCCATCACTGCTGCATCGACGTGGTCGCAGGCGCGGTCTGGGGAAGACGACGTGGATGGACCCGCTCGTCGGTAAACGCCGCAAGGTGTTGGTGGGGTCGGCTGTCGGCGTTTGCGTGTGCTCATGGCGTGTGAGAAGGAAAAGGATATCCCGGGTGGGCTTGTTGGCTTGATCATTGGCTGGGCCGCATGACCCTTTTCCATTGTTTAAGCCTTTTCTTTTTCTAAATTCATTTTCTGGTATGAATTTGATATGAATTCAAATCCTTTTGAATTCAATCTGCCTTGGAAATTTTTGCAGGGTTTTGTGGATTCAAAATCAGTCATATTAACTAAGTGGTTACTTTGCAAGGCTTGGTCAAGCTTGGGTTTCAAAGTAATCAGAGGCTTGATCTAGTTTGCAAATATTTGAAAAAGGATTTTGAAACCATTTCCAAATTTGGATACTTGGGTTAGAAACTTCACCTAATCTATCCATCAATGGAGGCAAGTAAACCAGTACCTAAACCTTCAAATTTCAAAGGGTGATGGCCATTTGAGATAAATTGTTTACATGAAATCATAGCTCAGACATCTGTTTCTAAATGATTTTTGAGAAAACCCTAAATGCAAAGATGATATGAATGAGTTTTGAAACTATGATTTTTGGGATGTTACAAATCTAACCCCCTTAAGATGAATCTCGCCCTCGAGATTCGGGTTGGCTAGCAAATAGGTGAGGGTGGTCTTTCCGAAGATCATATTCTCTTTCCCATGTTGCTTCCTCTTTAGAATGATGGTTCCATTGCACTTTACAAAACTTGATAGTCTTGGTCCTAGTAACTCTTTCTGCGATCTCTAGAATCTTGACAGGCTTTTCCTCATAAGTGAGATCACTTTCTAGCTGAACTTCTTCCAAAGGTATGGTATCCTTCAAAGAAGACTCTTCCATTTCTGGGTGACATTTCTTAAGCTGACTCACATGAAATACGTTATGGACTGCTGATAGAGATTCTGGCAATTCAACTTCATATGCAACTTCTCCTTTGCGACTTAGAATCTTGAATGGCCCAACATATCGTGGTGCCAATTTCTCCGTACCGAGTCGTTCCTAGGCCAACAGGGCTTTGAAGGCGGTAACCTGCGAACCGACTAAGCGGTACGGGTGGTTCTTGCCCGTACTGTCCATCCATATTGGCCTTTTACCGAACCTTTTTTACACAAGAATAGTACGGAAGTTTGGCGAAACGATACTGTATCGGTAACGATTAGTGGTATGGGCGGGTGTGCCCGTACCGCATGGTCATACCGAAATGGCGAAAACTGGGACAATGATGCAGTGCGTCTAACGACCGTGGTACAGGCGGGTGTGGCCGTACCGCCCGCCGGTACCAGCTTTGCAAAACTAGCAGCGCAATCGGAAAAAGAAAAGGAAATCAAAAATGTCGAAATAAATAACAGAAAGTCATCCAGAACAAAGATAACTCCAGATTTCAAATGCTTGATCCATTTAGAGAGAACGAGTTAATGTGAGTACCTTCTCCATTCTGGATTACCTTTTTCTTTTTCTCTTTGAACAGGGTGGGTTGAAGCAGATCATTAAAACCATTGCAAAGAGAATTTGAGAATTTTATTTTTGGCAATGTTGTTCCTATGGGTATGTAAATGGATGACACTTCTTTAGGTGGACTAATTTCTTGAATGTCCATGGGTGTCTCCTCTATTTCCTCCTTCCTTTGTAGAATCTACAAATAAAATTCTTGCAAAAGTAGAGTCCAACGGATTATCCTTGGATTAACATCAGTCCTTTCTAGGATTTATTTTAGACCAATATGATATATATGTACTCTCACTTTTGGGTCATTGATATAAGATCTAAATTTATCACAGGAGAAAACTACATCAAAAAAATATTTTCTACCATGGGGCAATGCTTTTGGGCCCTGTTTAGGGTGCGGCTAGCATTATGAATGATATTAAGACCATCAACATCATACTGGCAAAGAATTGCTCCCACAACTTCATGACTAGCTTCATAGAATAATTCAAAGGGTTTCTTCCAATTAGGTGGTTTAATAATGGGAGCTTTAATGGGAGATTGTTTTAATATGTTGAAAGCGTTTAGACATCCTTCATCAAAGTTAAAGACAATACCTTTGTGAAGAAGATTAGTTAAAGGTCTAGAAGTTTTTGAAAAGTTTTTAATGAACCTTCTATAAAATCCAGCATGGCCTAGAAAACTCCTTATACCTTTCACAACCCGAGGAGGAGGAAGTCTTTCTATAGTTTCTATCTTTGCTTTGTCAACCTCTATACCCTTACCTGAGATTTTGTGACCAAGTACTATACCTTATTGAACCATAAAATGCCATTTCTCCCAGTTTAATACTAGGTTAGTATCTTCGCGTCTCTGCAAACTTTATGAATATTATGAAGACAATGATTAAAGGAAGTTCCATAAACACGAAAATCATCCATGAAGACTTCCATAATACTTTCAACATAATTGGCAAATATAGCAGTCATGCATCTTTGAAAAGTAGCAGGGGCATTGCAAAGACCGAAGGGCATACGACAATAAGCATAAAGACCATAGGGACATATGAAGGTAGTTTTAAGTTGGTCGTCAGGATAAAAACAATTTGAGAAAATCCAGAATAGCCGTCTAAGTAGCAAAAATAAGAATGCATAGCTAGCCTCTCTAGAGTTTGATCTATAAACGGAAGTGGATAATGATCTTTCCTAGTTTCTTTATTAAGTTTTCTATGGTCAATGCACATCCTGTGTCCAACAACAGTACTTGTGGGCACCATCTCATTATGTTCATTTTCAACAACAGTAAATCCACCTTTCTTAGGAACACAATGAACAGGACTTGCCCATTCACTCTCTTCTACATGAAAGATGATCCCTGCATCTAATAAACATATTATCTCTTTTCTTACCTCCTCTTCAATGTGAGGTTTGAGACGTCGTTGAAAGTCTGCAATCGGTTAACCACCTTCCTCCATGAATATCATATGGGTGGATATAGAAGGACTGATCCCCTTCAAGTCACTCATCGAATATCCAAGAGAATTTCTATGTATCTGAAGAACTTTCATCAAATTCTCATCTTATTTTTCTACAAGGTTAGAACTTATAATAACAGGGAATCTATCGGTATCATCAAGAAACCTGTAATTTAATTCCTTTGGTAAAGTTTTAAGGATAGGAGGTGGAAGAGCTTCATCTCCCTTTATTATAGGTTCTTCATATTCTTGATTAATCTTGCCATCCACCTCAGGTGTGAAGTCAAGATAATCATCTAGTTCAGTTCTCTCTATGTCATAGAGGATATTATTATTGACTAAACACCTTGCTAAATCATCATCTGGAGTCTCAATAAATACCGAGGCTAATTTGACAAAATTACCTTCTTCATCATGTTCATACTCACCATCATTTAGTTCTTTTATACGTCCAATTTGCATCACCATTCTATATCATAATTTGCCTCTATTCATTGATATATTTTATATTAAGAGGTGATACTTATGTCTTTTCATCTGTTTTTGCATGTTGGATGATTCTTGGAGGATGAACCGAGTCGAGATTCGATGGAAAAAGCGGTGTTTTGATGCAATTTTGTGAAGATCAGAAAAATACCAGAAAAACTACAGAAAATTATATTTTCCCAGAAGACGAAGGATGCCAGAAGGGGAGGCGGAGTTGGGACACAGGGGGCCCACACCCTCCTAGGAGAGGGCCGCGCCTACAGGGGTGTGGCCACCCTGGCCCAACTCCGCCTCCTCTTCTGGCATCCTTCGTCTTCTGGGAAAATATAATTTTCTACAGGGGCCACGCCTACAAGGGTGTGACCACCCTGGCCCACCTCTGGCTCTGCCCTCTTGTCTATATCTTCTCCTCAAAACCCTAAAATGAGGGGAACGACCAAAAAATATTCCGCCGCCACTGCGGGGCGGAAACTACAAAGAGAGAAAGAGCTCTCTGGCAGACAGATTTCTGCCGGGGAAATTCCTTCCCGGAGAGGGGAGATCGTCGCCATCAACACCTTCATCAAGCTAGGCTTCATCGGGATCATCATCATTATCCACACCACCATCTCCACCAGCACCATCATCACCACTCCATCCCGCTCTAACAGTTGTGTTGAATCTTGCATAGTTCTTAGGGGAAACTTTCCGGGTGTTGATTACTGTTGTAGTTGATGCTTGTGAGTGGAACCATTGAATTATCGTTTATGTTCAGATTGTTATCCATCATTATACCATCTCTGATCTTGATCCATATAATGTCTCGTGATTAGTTCGTTTAGTTCTTGAGGACATGGGAGAAGTCATGTTGTTAGTAGTGGAATTGTGTTGAAGTATTATTCAATGGTTTAATATTTAAGTTGTGGTGCTATTCTTCTAGTGGTGTCATGTGAACGTCGACTACATGATAGTTCACCATTTATGGGCCTAGGGGAATGCATTGTGTATTTGGCTACTAATTGTGGGGTTGCCGGAGTGACAGAAACCTGAACCCCTGTTAGGAAACCATTGCACAAGGGAGTATAGGATCTCAGAGTTTAAGGCTGTGGTTAGGTTTTTATCTTAATTGCTTTCTTGTAGTTGCAGATTCTTGCAAGGGGATTAATCAAAAGTATGTATTAGTCCAATTAAGGTCGGTATATTAGCACGGGTTCACCCACACAACACTTATAAAACCAAAGAAGATTAATCAGCTATATGAAACGAAAGCACTTGACAGTATTCTCATGTGTCATCAAGAACGTTTGGTCCTCATTAGTATTTCCTCTGTCTTGTCCTTTGCTAAGAAAGGATTGGGCCACTGCTCCAATTGTTTGCTGTCTTTATTTACTTGCACCTTATTTCCTTGCTTTATTAGAAAACCCCTAAAAATCTGTTTGCTAAATATTTACATAGATTTCCTACTCCATGCCACTAGTCAACACCTTTGCTCCTCGTTGGGATCGACACTCCTATTTATCAAAAGTACTATGATACACCCCCTATACCTATGGGTCATCAAGATTATTTTCTGGCACCGTTGCCGGGGAGTGAAGCGCTATTGAAGAGTGGAACTGGTAAAGGAAATTTCTACTATGAGTATTGTTTTTATTTCTGTTTGTTACTTTGTTTCCAATATGGATAACCCACTTGGTTTTCTGCTTGGGAAAACTACTACCACTGTTAGGGTAGTAGATGAACCACCACCTGTTGAGATAGATCCTTTTAAGATACCTACAAGTATTGTTGATCGTGTTATGGATAATTATTATTTTGGGGATGGAAATGTCCATCCTGGTGATCACTTGCTTTTTATCCATGAATTATGTGGGTTGTTTAAGTGTGTAGGTATCACAATTGAATAGGTGAAGAAGAAGTTACTCTCTATATCATTGAAAGGAAGAGCCGAAGAATGGTATAAGGTGCTGAAGAATGGACAAATCATGGAATGGGAGGAAATAGTACCTCTCTTTTATTCTAAATTATATCCTCCTAGTGAGATTCATAAGGATAGGAATCAAATATATAACTTTTGGCCTCGTGATGGAGAGACCACAGCTCAAGCTTGGGGGAGATTGTAGTTACTAATGCTTAAATGTCCTATTCATGAACTCCCTAACAATATTATTATCAGTAACTTTTATGCAAGGCTTTATCTTCATGATAAAGATTTATTAGATGCTTCTTGTGCTGGATCATTCACACGTATGAATGAAGAAGCTAAATGGGATCTTCTAGACCGTATTCAAGAGAACAATGAAGCATGGGAGAATGACAAAGGAAGAAAGTCATGTATAAACTATGATTATGAATGCATTAAATCTTTTATGGGAACTGATGACTTCCGTGATATTAGTACCGAGTATGGTCTTGATTCTCAAAGTTTTGCCAATTGTTTTAAGGCCTTTGCCTCTTATATTGAGATTCCTAAAAGGAAGTGGGACAAGTACCATGCTCCTTATAAAGATGTTGTTAATCATGTTCCTATTATAAGCACTGAAGTTTGTACTATTGTTCATATTTTGCCTGAACCTTATATTGAGAAAATCCCTTTTCCTGCTAAGGTAAAGGAACATTCCATGATAAATAGTGCGGTTAGCAAAAGATCAAAGAAAACTGTGAAACCTAATGAGCAAATAAACATTGAACCTGTAGCGGCCATTGTGAAAGATTTTGTCACTAAAAATATAGAGGATGAGCACATTGTCTTCTATGAAGACGCTTCTAATATTGTCTCTCATCCTAGAAAAGCTAGTAAAACTTGTCCTATCATTTTTGGTAGACCCTTTCTGAATACTTGTGGAGCTATTATAGATTGTAAGAAGGAGAAAGTTTTAACTAAGTTTGATGGAGATTCTTATGAGTTTAACTTTTCCAAATTTGCTAAAGCTCCTTATGAAAATGAATTGCCTTATGAGGATTTTAGGGTGGAACAACTTGCTTCTATTGATCCAGTTTATGACCTTAGACCTCTTTTTGATGATTGTAAGTATGCTCATTCTGATGATAAAGTTGTTTCTTGTGATAGTTATATTGTCAAATTTATTCAAAGTGCTACTGAAAGTTATTATGAGAGAGGGAAACATGGTTTTATGCATCTCAATAGTATTAAGTTTCCCTGCTTTATGTTGAAAGCTTTAAAGTTGCATTTGTTTTGTCTCCCTATGATAGTGGTCTTTTGTTTCAATAATTTGTTTTATCATGATAACCCCTTGCATAGGAAGTGGGTTAGACTCAAATGTGTTGGATATTTGCTTCTTGATGCTCTTTTTCGCTTCAACTCCATATCTTCTATGTGAGCATCTTTGAAATTATCAAGCCTAACTTAAAGACATTAAAGAAAAGTACTTCTTGGTAGATAACCCAATAGTTTTATTGAGTCTTGGAAGTTATTACCTCAGTAATAACTGCTCCTTATCCTTTTTGTTTTGGTTTTGTGTCAAGATCAACTACTTTTGAGAAGTAGAGGAGTTGTGAAAAGTAGTTGTCGTGGGACAGATTTTGTGCTGCATTGTAAAAATTCGTGAAGGATCTTAGTATTTCGGATGGAGCTGTAACTTTCTGTGCTTATTCTCCAAGTTGTTATACAACTTTTTTTAGTTTTGCACTTTTTGATTTGAGCAACAGAAGATTTTCGAAAAAATCAATCTTACCTCCTGATCTGTTTTGACAGATTTCTGCCATCATTTGCATTTGCCTCTTATATTGATTCCCTTTCATATTATTTTTGGATTTTTGAAAAGGAGTTGCTACAGTAGCTTTTGTTTTGATGGATTTCGGTTGAAGTTTGAACCTAAAGGTTTATTGTTTTTGCATACATTAATGTTGCAAATGAGGTTTGTGTAAGGCTTTGTATGAAAGAAATTTTTAGGTGATGGAGATAAGGAATCTGCAGAGTCCGTCTTTGAATAGGTAAAAAGTCCTGCAAATATAAGGTTCGCGAAAAACCTTTTTATTTATATTTTTTTATGTTTTTATTACATATGGAAGGTTACGAGACAAAACAGAGGAGGAAACGGAGCCCAGGTGGGCCACATCCACCAGTGGCGCGGGCCCTAGCTGGCCGGGCCACCAGGGGGTGTGAGCCCCCCGGAGTCTGTCTCCACCCCGTTTTCACACAGTACCTTCCTTATGTCGTATAAATTCGTAATATATAACCCCCTGGATCCCCCGAGGTTCATATATTGTGTTCCCGTCATGTTTTCATTTTGATCTATTTCTGTCAGGAAATACTTTCAATTTTAGAGGCACCATGGTCTCCGCCAACGACAAGGGCAAGAAGACCGTGGAAGAAGAAAGGATCGCTCCTAGGCACGAAGACATGGGTTGGAGCATCGAGGAGAAAGTAAAGGACATGTCAGCAGGCATGAAGGTACAAGCTGCCACAGGATCAAGCGCAAGGAAACCTACTTTTGTAGAGGCAATTAACACTAGACGTGCTTTTTCTCATAATATGCAGGGTATCATGACCTCCGTTCCAAACTTCAGATCCTGCCCTAAGGCGATGGAAGCCCTTCGAACCACTGATGAGTTTTGTGATAAGTACCGTGCTCTAAGGATGAAGGTGGATACACTTCAAGAGGAGAATAACAGGCTTCGTAAGATGCTGGAGGGTTTTCTCACCCTAAAAAAGGGAACACCACCACCACCGAAGGAATAATTCGTCAATAGGTTTGGCATCCCCTTGGCTTGTTCCAAGCTTGGGGGAGTGTCGCGGTATCATATCATTATCTTTTATCTTTTTTACCTTTTTAGTGGATTCATATATTGGGTAGAGAAGTTATCTTATAGGTTGGTTTGCATTGTGGAAGTTTCTCTCCTTTATTTGGTTATCTATGTATCCCTTGGGTAGAGAATTTTCATCTTTTAATTTTTGCACTTCTTATTTTAGTTTGCAATCTCTATTATATGATTGATCTTGTTGATCAGTATTGGTATCACTTTGGGAGCATCAAGTAGATCTAAATTGGTTTTGCCAAACCGAGCCCTGGTCAGTAGCAACACTTTTTGAGATTTGAAAGGAAAAGAGAAAAGCACTTACAGGTATTTTGTATCATATATTTTCTTTTTTGTTTGGCTCATAAGCTAAGTATTCTTTATTTAAGATCTTTTTGTGTCTTCAACGAAGATTGTATGTTTGGCTTTATGATGGTGCGTGGAAGCTTTGTTGGGAGACCCCAAGAGAAAGGTGTGATGAGCACAACAACAAGTTTTACCTCAGTAAGAAACCAAGGTTATCGAACCAGCAGGAGGAAGGAAACGACTCAAAGGTGTTGCTAGCAACTTGGAAACCTGCACAACACAAACTCAAGTCTTTGCCTCAACGAACAGTGAGGTTGTCAATCTCGCCGGTTTGCTGAAAACAAAGGGGTAACTATATGGTGTGGAATGTAATAGTGGTTTGCATAAAGTAAACAGTAACATTGGAAGATGTATCAATGGTAAATATTGGACTGGGGTCCATAGTTCACTATAGGTGTTCTCCTTAAGATAAACAAACATGGCATGTTGGGTAAACAAATTACAGCAAGGAAATTGACAAGACTGAGCAAGGCATAACAATGTAATACTAGACATTCATGATCCTATGAGATTTGATTGGGCAATACAACAAGATACATAGAATGCCATCCAACTGCATCTATGACTAGTAATCCACCTTCAGGTTATCATCCGAACCCCCTCCAGTATTAAGTTGCAAGCAACGGATAACTACTTTAAGCAAAGTGTGTAAGGTAATCAATCCACTTGTTCCATGAACAAGAGACCGTTGTTTTCTCCCTAATGGCAACAACACATCTACAACCTTAGAGATTTTTGTCACTTCCCTTAGATTAAATAGAGGCATGAACCCACTATCGAGCATAAATACCCCCTCTTGGAGTCACTAGCATCTACTTGGCCAAGATAGCTACTAGAAACGGAGAGCATGCAAGATCTCAAACAACACAGACATGATAGAATCAATAAGACAAAACCATTAATCAATCTGACATAGTAATCTCAATATCCATCGGATCCCCACAAACACAACATGCATGATTACAAATATATGATCTTGATCATGAACGGAGCTCACAAGATCTAAAAATGGTAGCACAAAGGAGGAGATACAACCATCTAGCTACTACATGGACCCGTAGTCCAAGGTGGAACTACTCACACTTCATACCGGAGGCTGGAATGGTGAAGAAGAAGGCCTCCAGGATGATCTCCCCTCTTGCAGGGTGCCGGGAAGAGCTTCCGATCCCCCAATCTAGGGACGATGGTGGCGGCGGCTACAGATGGTTTCGTGGAATATTGATTGGGTGATTAGGGTTTCTGTATCGGGGGGTCTTTATAGGCGAAGATGCGAGGCAGGGAGCCAGGGAGGCCGCACCCCCTAGGCGCGGTCTGGGCCCAGCCGCACGGCCAGGGGGTGTGGCCCCCTGGTGGCTCCCCTCCATCTCGTATTCAGGCTCTGTGTTCCCCACAGTAAAATATTGACTTTCGCTTTGTCCCGTCCAATTCCGAGAATATTGATTTTCTGCCTTTCTGGAACCAAAAACAGAAGAAAACAGGCAAGTGGCACTGTGGCATCTTGTTAATAGGTTAGTAACAGAAAACACATAAAAAACACCTCAAAGTATAGATAAAGCAAAGCAAAGTAGATACTGAACAAGCATGGAACATCAAAAAATATAGATACATTTCTGATGTATCAAGCATCCCCAAGCTTAACTCATGCTCGTCCTTGAGTAGGTAAATGATAAAAAGAATATTTTTTGAGGTGACATGCACCATCAAAATCAATATCAAACCATTTGCAAGCATTGAAAGATGGGATCAAAGAACTCTAAACATGAGCATGAAAGATGGATTTCTAACAGTAATACAAAGTAACTATGCATGCAACATGAAAGATTACAAACAAAGATCATGAATAACATGGACTGAAAAACGTCTGTTTGTTTCACATACATAAAACATAGCATAGTGGCATTCATCTTGTCCCTCATGGAGTAGCAAATAGATGCATAGGACACCTTAAAAGTTCATAAGAGTGACTAGATACAAATAGCACATGAACAAGCAATAACAACAATATGCATCAACCAAGAAGTTTTGGGACAATGCACATAGAACTAAGAATGGAAACTATGCTCTCTTAATTGGTTCCTAAGGATAGAAGGTGAAGACTCAATATAATAGTGGAAGAAAGGCCCTTCATAAAGGGAAGTAGGGATTTCATGTTTCAAAAAGAGCTTCCAAAAATTATGTTACTTGTTAGATTTTAGCCCTCATTGCCCCTATCATAAGCATCATGAAGTGATTAAGGTTAAAGTGAACAAACTATGGAGTATATGCTTGACAAAGTATAAGTTGGCAATCTCATGTCCCTTGAATACGAGGGCCACTCCTCATGCTACTCAACTATAGTCACCTGTAAGTTCTTGTCATAGTAAGTATATGTGTATCATAGAGAACCGCCAATAGGGTACCCCTTGCACATGATACATGAGCTATCCCACAATCAAAATGACAACGCAAGTAGAGAATGAGCATCTCATCAATCTTATTATTTACCATGGGAATATGGTGATTTTTTCTTTCTTTCCTCTTTTCAATATGTCTCTTTTTTATAAGAAGAAAGCTTCATAGATGTCATTATGGTGATGCTACAAGTTTCCACCATGATTAGGCATGGCTTACACTAGCGGCCCAGGCGTTTCTCCAACACACATACATAACTCCATGGAATTACAAGTTCCCTCTTTATTTCACACCGGTGACATCCATAGACAAAAGAACATGATATCAACTGTGTACAATGTTGAAAGCGTTACTCATGACAGCACGGTTCTGCTAATTCCAACGTATAAGTGCAAGCATATACAACATAGATTACACAATGGTTCAAGTTTATTAGGGGCAAGAAAATAAAGTGTGCCATCAAGTTCGTGAGAGCTTTAATCACTAAGTTTTCACATAACAAAGAGACTTTTTAAATGGAATATAGATGATAAAGAGAATATACTTGGAATGGTGTAACACACCGTGCATAGGAATTTATAGTGGACACTTTGGAATAACTTGGTTTCTTGGGAGTTGGATGCATGAGTAGAGCTTACTCATACAAGTGGAAGCTAGCAAAAGACTAGGAGCGACCAACTAAGAGAGCAATAATAGCCATAATCACGCAGAGCGACAAAACATTACTAATCAAAGCATAAAGTGGTACTACAAGTCAAGGACTAAATGATCATAGAGGCTATGGTGACTTTTTTATAGTCATAACATGGTGTGAGCATGTGGTAAGTCAACCCAAACAAAGCATTAAAGGAGAATACCACATACTATACTTTTGTATGCTAAAACAACGCATGATTCCTTCAAGGAACATTAAGCAATCCCAATTGTTTGAAACAAGTCATGTTATAGCAATAATCACTAAGCATAAGGTCAAAACAACACCTAGCATGGCATGCTAAAGTCTAAGTCACAGTCAATGCAAGCTCCTCTTGTACTATTTAAGCAAGAATTTTCTACTCCTCTCCAACACCAATCAACTTATTTGAAACAACATAGCGAGAACGGAGGTCCGAACTACTTTATTCAAGCAAACTAATCAAACCAAACGAAAACTAAGACGCTCCAAGAACAACACAACTGTGCATGAAACAATAAAAACGAAGTGTCTAGAAGTACTGGGATTTTTATTGATGAAGAAGGGGATGCCTTGGGCATCCCCAAGCTTTGACGCCTGTACCTATTTAATATTTCTTGGGGTGACACGGGGAGGCATCCCCAAGCTTGAGATTTTGTTCATTCTTCATCTCATTATATCATTCTTTCTCTACACCCGAAAAATTTCCTTCATACAAAACTTCACACAATCTTCATTAGCAACATTAGTGTATTCAAAAGATAATAGACCTTTGGGTTTAGCTTTAGAACAGCAAAACTTTTACTAAAAACACAAGCTACTGTAGAAATTCCCTAAAAAATCTCAATTTCCCAAAAAGAACCCAAAAAATAATCAATAAGAAGCAAATGCAAATAATGGCAGAAATGTGTCAAAATAGACCTACACGTAGAAACCGATTTTTTAGAAGACCTTTTGTTGCTTAAATCAAAAAGTGTTGAACTAACTGAAGTTAGCTAACATACTGTAGGATTTATTTAGAAAATATCAGATCAATCTGACTTATAGAGATTTTACACGAATTTTTATGGTGGAGCACAAATATCTGTTTCGGGACAGCAACTCCCCAAATCTTACTTACCTCTCATTAGAGGTTATTCATGGCATAAAAAGCAAACAAAAAAGATAATGAGAGGTCATTACTGAAGTAATAACTTCCAAGACTCAAGAAAACTTTTGGGTTATCTCCCAATAAGTACTTTTCTTTAACACCTTTAAGTTAGGCACAAGAAGCAAGATCAAGTATTTTCAAATGAAGAAGCATTAGCATCAAACCTTGCTTTCAAAGGAGGAGAAAAAAAGAAACTTCTCTCTCCTCATAGGGAAGTGTTCAATACCTTTCTTGAATGGAAATTGATATTTAATGGTGCCTTCTTTCATATCAATGATGGCACCAACAGTTCTAAGAAAGGTCTTCCCAAAGTAACAGGACAAGAAGCATTGTATTCAAGATCCAAAACATAGAAATCAACAGGGACACAAGCATTGTTAACCATAATAAGAACATCATTAACACTCCCCATGAGTTTCTTTTTAGCATTATCATTAAGTGGGACATCCAAATAACAATCTTCCAAAGGTGGCAAATCAAGCATTTCATAAATATTTCTAGGCATAATAGAGACATTAGAACCAAGGTCACATAAAGCTTTGAGATCAAAGTCATTCACTTTCATATTAATAATGGGTTCCCAACTATCTTCTACTTTCCTAGGAATAGTGGCTTTGTGTTTCAACTTCTCTTCCTTAATTTTAATAAGAGCATCTGTAATGTGTTTGATGAAAGCCACATTCATATCACTAGAATCAGGACTTCTAGCAAGCTTTTGTAGGAACATAATCACTTCAGAAATATTTCAACCATCAAGATCAAAATCAAACTTAGCATCACTAGTAGTAGGCTCATTGGGTTTAGGCATTGCGGTAGGAGAAATAGGGACTTCTTGTGGTTTAGTGGCATCCATATTGGTGGTGGTGATAGTGCACACACTATTGTTTTAATGTTGGGAACCATTCTTTAGTTTTCTTGTCAAGGATCTTTGCACTTAATCCAAGAATCAATACTATTTCTAGGCAAGGATAGCAACCATTCTTTAGTTTTCCTCTCAAGGAGAAAGGAAACAACTTGAGCTTAATAATATCTCCATATACATCCTTATATTTTTGCATCTCACAAAGTTCAACAAAGTTATTGAGGTGGGTAGCAACATCATCAGAACTAGCACCAAAAAATTGCTCTCTCATCACAAGATTCAACAAAGCAGGCTTAATTTCATAAAAGGTAGCATTAGGAGCAGGTGGAGCAATAGGAGTACTTAGGAAATCATTGTTGTTTGTGCTAGTGAAGTCACACAACTTGGTGTTCTCAGCAGAGTTCATTTTGGCAAAAGTGGAGCAAGCCAACAGCAGTAGCAACTAGAGCAGGAACTAATTTTTTTGTGTGTTTGATAGGATAAAGCAAACCAAAAAAATAAAAAGAAACTAAGCAAAACAAAAACAAAGTAAAGAGAAAGGTTGTGAATGACTCCCCTTGTGAAGACGTCCTTAGCGTCCCCGACAACGGTGCTAGAAAAGTCTTGATGGTGGGTGGAAGCTTCGTTGGGAGACCCCAAGAGGAAGGTGTGATGAGCACAACATTAAGTTTTCCCTCAATAAGAAACCAAGGTTATCGAACCAGTAGGAGGAAGGAAATGACTCAAAGGTGTTGCTAGCAACTTAGAAACCTGCACAACACAAACTCAAGAATTTGCCCCAACGAATAGTGAGGTTGTCAATCTCACCGGCTTGCTAAAAACAAAGGGGTAACTATATGGTGTGGAAGGTAATAGTGGTTTGCAGAAAGTAAACAGTAACAGTGGAAGATGTATCAATGGTAAAGATTGGACCGGGGTCCATAGTTCACTAGAGGTGTTCTCCTTAAGATAAACAAACATGGCATGCTGGGTAAACAAATTATAGCAGGGCAATTGACAGGACTGGGCAAGGCATAACAATGCAATACTAGACATTCATGATCCTATGAGATTCGATTGGGCAATACAACAAGATACATAGACCGCCATCCAACTGCATCTATGACTAGTAATCCACCTTCAGGTTATCATCCGAACCCCCTCCAGTATTAAGTTGCAAGCAACGGATAACTGCTTTAAGCAAAGTGTGTAAGGTAAACAATCCACTTGTTCCATGAACAAGAGACCGTTGTTTTCTCCCGAGTGGCAACAACACATCTACAACCTTAGAGATTTCTGTCACTTCCCTTAGATTAAATAGAGGTATGAACCCACTATCGAGCATAAATACCCTCTCTTGGAGTCACTGGCATCTACTTGTCTAAGATAGCTACTAGAAACGGAGAGCATGCAAGATATCAAACAACACATATATGATAGAATCAATAAGACAAAACCATTAATATATCTGACATATTAATCTCAATATCCATCGGATCCTCGCAAACACAACATGCATGATTAAAAATAGATGATCTTGATCATGGACGGAGCTCACAAGATCTAAGCATGGTAGCACAAAGGAGGTAATAGTGGTTTGCATAAAGTAAACAGTAACAGTGGAAGATGTACCAATGGTAAAGATTGGACCGGGGTCCATAGTTCACTAGAGGTGTTCTCCTTAAGATAAACAAACATGGCATGCTGGGTAAACAAATTATAGCAGGGCAATTGACAGGACTGAGCAAGGCATAACAATGCAATACTAGACATTCATGATCCTATGAGATTCGATTGGGAAATACAACAAGATACATAGACCACCATCCAACTGCATCTATGACTAGTAATCCACCTTGAGGTTATCATCCGAACCCCCTCCAGTATTAAGTTGCAAGCAACGGATAACTGCTTTAAGCAAAGTGTGTAAGGTAAACAATCCACTTGTTCCATGAACAAGAGACCGTTGTTTTCTCCCTAGTGGCAACAACACATCTACAACCTTAGAGATTTCCGTCACTTCCCTTAGATTAAATAGAGGCATGAACCCACTATCGAGCATTAAATACCCTCTCTTGGAGTCACTAGCATCTACTTGTCTAAGATAGCTACTAGAAACAGAGAGCATGCAAGATATCAAACAACACATACATGATAGAATCAATAAGACAAAACCATTAATATATCTGACATAGTAATCTCAATATCCATCGGATCCCCTCAAACACAACATGCATGATTAAAAGTAGATGATCTTGATCATGGACGGAGCTCACAAGATCTAAACATGGTAGCACAAAGGAGGAGATACAACCATCTAGCTACTACATGGACCCGTAGTCCAAGGTGGAACTACTCACACTTCATACCGGAGGCTGACATGGTGAAGAAGAAGGCCTCCGGGATGATCTCCCCTCCGTCAGGGTGCCGGGAAGAGCTTCAGATCCCCCCGATCTAAGGATGATGGTGGCGACGGCTATAGACGGTTTCGTGGAATATTGATCGGGTGCTTAGGGTTTCTGTATCGGGGGGTCTTTATAGGCGAAGAGGCGAGGCAGGGGCATCCAGGGCGGCCGCACCCCCCAGGCCCGGGCTGTGCCTAGCCGCGCGGCCAGGGGTGTGGCCCCCTAGTGGCTCCCCTCCGTCTCGTATTCAGGCTCCATGTTCCCCATGGTAAAATATTGACTTTAGCTTTTGTCCCGTCCAATTCCGAGAATATTGATTTTCTGTCTTTCTGGTACCAAAAACAGAAGAAAACAGGCAACTGGCACCGTGGAATCTTGTTAATAGGTTAGTACCAGAAAACATATAAAAACACCTCAAAGTGTAGACAAAGCAAAGCAAAGTAGATACTAAACAAGCATGGAACATAAAAAATTATAGATACGTTTCCAGCGTATCACTTTATCACATGTAGGTTTGCTTGTTTCCTTCAACTCTTTTGCTTGCTACCCAACCTTGCTAGCCAAAAACATGTGCTGAGAGGGTTCACTTCTCATGCATCCAACCCTTTAAAACAAACCTATGTCATGTGTGTCCACCATATCTACCCATTAGCATTATTTCTATTCCAAGTAAATTCTCAAGCTTCATCTATCTTTCAAATTAAAAATTATTTTGTTATGTGAAAACTAGTTAGTAAATCTCTCACGAACTTGATGGCACACCTTATTTTCTTGCCCCTAATAAACTTGAACCATTGTGTCATCGGAGTTGTATATGCTTGCACCTATACGTTGGGATTAGCAGAACCGTGCTGTCATGGGGAACGCTTTCAACATTGCACCTGTACACTGTACACAGTTGATATCATGCTCTTTTGTTTGCGGATGTCGTCGGTGTGAAATAAAAGAGGAGCTTGTAAGTCCATGGAGTTATGTATGTGTGTTAGAGAAACGCCTAGGTCGCTAGCCTAAGCCATGACTAATCATGGTGGAAACTTGCAGCATCACCATAATGATCAATCTATGAAGCTTTCTTCTTATATATAAAAAGATAAAGAGACATTTTGAAAAGAGTAAAGAGAGAAAAAGCACCATTTTCCCATGGTAAATAAGAGATTGATGAGATGCTCATTGTCTGCTTGCCTTATCATTTTGATTATGGGATAGCTCCTGTATCATGTGCAAGGGGTACCCCGTTGGCAGCTCTCTATGATACGCATGTACTTACAATGACAAGAACTTACCAGTAACTAAGTTGAGTAGCATGAGGAGCGGCCCTCGTACTCAAGGGAAATGAGATTGCCAACTTATATTTTGTCAAGCATATACTCCATCTTTGTTCACTTTAACCTTAATCACCTCAAGATGCTTATGATAGGGGCAATAAGAGCTCAAAGCTAGTAAGTACCATAATCTTTTGACATCTCTTTATGAACTTGAAATCCCCACTTTCCTCTATGAAGGACCTTTCTTCTACTTCTAAGTTGAGTCAGTAAACCTATTCCTCTCTTTCTCTAGCAAGCATTTGAGTTGTTGTGTTTCAAGCATTCATATGATGATTTATTCAATCATGGTATTTATCTTCCTTGTTTGCACAAAAATATTATCTAAATGAGTATTACTTTGAAAGCCATCATTGTGAAAAGCCTTTTATGTTTGAACAAAGAGTACTCCTGTTTTAAACTTCTTGACAAAAGCTTTGCTTGAAAACTGTTTGCCAACTGTTCTCTGACCAAGAACAAAGTTTGCCAATACCAATTATGATTTATATTTATGCATCCTTATGGTGACTCTCATACTTGTTGCAAGCTAAGTTATATAATGGTGAGTTGCTTTCTACTATGATTTGTGTATTAGTAAGTGTGATGCTTCTTGTCCGTATTATTTTTATCGACACTTCACTCCATAAACCTGTGGACATGTTTACTGAGATCAGTTTTCGCTTGGGGAAAAGCGAGGTCTAAGCTTGGGGGGAGTTGATACGTCCAATTTGCATCACCATTCTATATCATAATTTGCCTCTATTCATTGATATATTTCATATTAAGAGGTGATACTTATGTCTTTTCATCTGTTTTTGCATATTGGATGATTCTTGGAGGATGAACTGCCGGGGTCAGGATTCTGATGGAAAAAGCGGTGTTTTGATGCAATTTCGCAAAGATCAAAAAAATACCATAAAAACTACAGAAAATTTTATTCTTCCAGAAGACGAAGGATGCCAGAAGGGAGGCGGAGTTGGGCCACAGGGGACCATACCCTCCCAGGAGCGGGCCACCCTTGGTCGCGCCTACCGGGGTGTGGACACCCTGGCCCACCTCTGGATCCGCCCTCTGGCCTATATCTTCTCCTAAAAACCCTAAAACGAGGGGAGCGACCACATAAAGATTTCGTCGCCTCTGTCGGGCAGAAAACACTGAGAGTGAAAGAGCTCTCCGGCAGACATATTTCTACCGAGGAAATTCCTTCCCGGAGAGGGGAGATCGTCGCCATCAACACCATCATCAAGCTAGACTTCATCAAGATCATCATCATCATCCACACCATCATATCCACCAGCACCATCATCACCACTCCATCCCGCTGTAACAATTATGTTGAATCTTGCATAGGTTTTAGGGGAAACTTTCCCGGTGTTGATTACTATTGTATTTGATGCTTGTGAGTGGAACGATTGAATTATCGTTTATGTTCATATTGTTATCCATCATTATATCATCTCTGATCTTGATCCATATGATGTTTCGTGAGTAGTTCGTTTAGTTCTTGAGGACATGGGAGAAGTCATGTTGTTAGTAGTGGAATTGTGTTGAGGTATTATTCAATGGTTTAATATTTAAGTTATGTTGCTATTCTTCTAGTGGTGTCATGTGAACGTCGACTACATGATACTTCACCATTTATGGGCCTAGGGGAATGCATTTTGTATTTGGCTACTAATTGTGGGGTTGCCAAAGTGATAGAAACCTGAACCCCCGTTAGTAAACCATTGCACAAGGGAGTGTAGGATCTCAGAGTTTAAGGATGTGGTTAGGTTTTTATCTTAATTGCTTTCTTGTAGTTGCGGATGCTTGCAAGGGTTTAATCACAAGTATGTATTAGTACAAGTAAGGTCAGTACATTAGCACAGGTTCACCCACACAACACTTATAAAACCAAAGAAGATTAATCAGCTATATGAAACGAAAGCACTTGACAGTATTCCCATGTGTCCTTGATAACGTTTGGTCCTCATTAGTATTTCCTCTGGCTTGTCCTTTGGTAAGAAATGATAGGCCCACTGTTGCAATTGTTTGTTGTCTTTATTTACTTGCACCTTATTTCCTTGCTTTATCAGAAAACCCCTAAAAATCCGTTTGCTAAGAATTTACAGAGATTTCCTGCTCCATACCACTAGTCAACACCTTCTGCTCCTTGTTGGGATCGACATTCCTATTTATAAAAAATACTACGATACACCCCCTATACTCGTGGGTCATCATTCTTCAATAGCTGGCTTATGGTCAAATTTGGAGAAATGAAAATCCATTTTCTCTTCCCCAAATTTGAGATACACGGTTTGTCTCTTGCAATCTATGTTTGCTCATGTAGTATTTAGAAAGGTCCTTCCAAAAATGATGGGACAATAAACATCGCTAGGCATATCAACTAGCAAAAAATCAATAGGATATTTGTATGGTCCAACATAAATTAGAACATCTCTAATTATTCCCATAGGGACTCTAAGTGTTTTATCAGCAAGCATTAAAATTAGATCTGTATCCTCTAGTTCGGATGGTGCTAGTTCTTTTTGGATTTTTAAATAGAAGTTAGATGGTATCACATTAACAGCTGTCCCTATGTCACAGAGGCCATAGTAGGAAGTTCCTCCGAAAGTACAAGGGATAATAGGCTTACCAACTTCTTTAGCTTTTACCTTACCTTCGACAAACTGCGAGGCTTCAGTATCTAGCTCAATCACATTGTAGTGAGCAAACATGGTCAGGATGTCTTCCTTCGCTAGTCCCCCATCTCTTGTACACTTACTTCTTAGGTTTTCCTTACCTGTGCTTCTTCTAGCTATTTTAGGAATAACTCTTCTTATCATTGATCCTCCAGCTGCCGAGCCATCATATGTTTCTTCACCATCCTTGGGAAAGGAAGGGGTTCAACATATGGGTTTACCTCCCGCAATGATTCAATAGGAGCTGTAATTATTGGATTTTCTTCTACATCTGGCTCGAGTGGTGGAGTGTAATGGAGCCAGTCCTTTTTAGGAGCCTCAATATGTTATGTAATAGATTAAAGAATTTGCAAAACAATATCATCATCAAGTTGGAGTTCATCAGCAGTTTATTTTACCTTACCGGATTCTTTATAAGCATTGAGACAATCATATTCAATTTCTATACACCCTTCATCGCCTAAATCAAATCCCCATGTTTATCTATTACAATGAATACATTATAAAAATTAACTCCATAAATAAGCCTCCGGAATTGGTGTCTAGCTCATGTTTAATTTCTTGATTAAGTCCTCCATAGAAGATGTGTAAAACGTAACATTCAGGTAAATCATGATGGGGACATTTATAAAGTAGGGTCTTATACCTTTTGAAGGCCCTTACCAATCCTTCACCTGGACGGTTCTTGAAGTTTGTAATTGCCCTCCTTACCTCAGCAGTCTTTACCTTGGGAAAGAATCGAATCACGAATTCTCCTTTAAGTTTCTCTCAAGTATCTATTTTCTCTGCAGGGAATATTTATACCAAGATAAAGCAGTATTAGTTAGAGATTGTCTAAACAGTTTAAGTTTTAATTCATCATTAGAATAGCCTTCAATTTAAGAGTCCAGCATATCTTAGTAAAATGCATTAAATGATTGTAAGGATCCTCATATGGATCATCTCCTGCAAAAGTCTTTTCTTTAATGATGGCGATAAAGCGAGGGTTGACCTCGTATTCTGGTTCATCCCCACTCGGGAATTCTTTGACAAGTCATATTTTAAACTTCCCAAGGTATTGATGTGTTGGGGGGATGACCCCAGGTAGGGTCAAGATAAGGTAAAAGTGCAAGGCCCTCAAGAATATTGACCGGGTCAAAGGATGACCCGGCCGAGTTATATCAGTACCGAACGAATAAGGACCAGGATATCCCGAGTCAGGTGACGGAGGCCTGACTCGGACGATGTATGAGGTATGTCGGAACATGACTATTACACTTTGCACCTACATGTTAGGTCTTGGCCGAGTCACGCGAGGCAAGGCCGAGTCATGGGGAAGCTTGCTTGAGGAGGAGAGGGCGAACCCCGAAGTCAACACTGCACACTGTCTCTCCCTCAGGAATCTATATAATGTCAAGCGCAACGGACAAGAGCCAGAGGGACAGAGGGGCAGAAAAGCGTCACGGAGGTGACAGTCCTAGAGCCCGATGCTCACATGTTGTGAACTCTGGGTTATTGCCGTCGATAGAAGCGAGACACGGAAAGGCTCCCGCCGAGCTACTATCTTGGGACAAGCATATTCCACGAATATGCTGTCTACGTTAGCCCTAGCTGTAACCTGGCCACCCCTTTATAAGGTGATCCAGGTCCTCCTGGGAGGGGGATCGATTAATTTGTTACTTAGAACTAGCAGAGAGCTTCTTCTTCCTCTCGCTCATATAGCTCGAGGAGCAAGTGTAGCATATGTTGAGCTGAGTAAAGATCTAGTTCTTGTATTCTGAGTGTAGAAATCACTGCATATTCCCTCCCTGGATCCCACTAGTGCACATTGGCCCCAAATTAAGCGTACCCATGGCATCTGCTGTGACACCACCATGACAGTTGGAGCCCACCGTGGGGCCTGCAGCGGTGCTAGCTGGAGTCAAGATCCCGACGGGAAACTTCATCAACACTAGCGAGCGCATCATCTCCTGCTTAGTCCAGATA
Organism: Avena longiglumis; assembly: GCA_030063025.1. NCBI lineage: Eukaryota > Viridiplantae > Streptophyta > Magnoliopsida > Poales > Poaceae > Avena > Avena longiglumis. Next base: position 439,902,637 of record CP125975.1, on the reverse strand, counting down.
TTCGACCTTTGGGACTACGTTAGTGACAATGCGGGCAGCTTCGGAGCACAAACACCCCCGCGCAACAGCATCTTCGTCAACCTTGGCACCCACAAGATCTACGTCGGAGTCGACACATCGCGCGTCTACCCGCGGCAAGATCTACGTGAGTATGCAAGGGCAAACAAGCTAGACACTAGCCCAACTCGGCTAGATGGTGTAAGGATAAAGGGAAAGAACCTCCTTAGTGATATCAACAAAGAACATGAGTATAGGTAAGGTGATTCGGCTAACCTAGGGCTGCCGAGGTATAGTATTCCGGCGAAGAACCTTAGGGCGGCAAATGCTGCAGCATCCGAGTTAGATGGCTTGACCGGCAAAGCCCGACAAAAGCAACAGGAAAGAGTGATTGAGATGGTACGCATAGCGAACCATCAAAATGAGGAGATACTCAGGAACAACCCTACAAAACCCAGAGGTTCACGTTTGGTTCATTCGCCAGGAGCTGCTCCGGCACTATTAGCTGCCGCGGCAGCTTCACCCGGTGGAGGATCGAGGTGGATAAATCCCACACCCATTATTCCTATGGCAACCTGAGGCATTTCATCATCTGCATCACAAGCATCAACACGCCCCCCTTGGGGACCATCATATTCTTCGAAAACCACACTACAAGATTCTATGACAACTCCGGAGAGATTATCATAGATTCTATAAGTGTGGGATTCGAGACCATAGCCAACAAAAATACCCTCTAATGCTTTGGAATCGAATTTGCACAAATGATCACCCTTTTGAGATTGAGACACTTACAACCAAACACCCGGAAGTAAGATACGTTGGGCTTGTTACCGGTAAGTATTTCATATGGAGTATTGATCAATTTCTTGTGGAGGTTGAGACGGTTTGATGCATGTGATGACTCCTTAATGGCGCCAGAGAACTTGGTGCTTTATGTGGAGCCTGTTGGGAACCCCAAGATCAACGTGTTAAGCAACACATCAACAAGTTTTCCCTCAGTAAGAAACCGAGGTTATCGAACCAGTAGGAGGAAGGAAACGTCACACAGGTGTTGCAAGCAACGCGGAGACCTGCACAACACAAACTCGACACTTTGCCCCAACGAATTAGTGAGGTTGTCAAGCTCATCGGTTTGCTATAACAAATGATTAAATGTATGATGTGAAAGGTAATGGTTTGCAGCAAGTAAACAAGTAACAGTGGATGATGTATCAATGGTAAAGATTGGACCGGGGTCCATAGTTCACTAGAGGTGCTCTCCTTAGATAAACAACATGGCATGAAGGGTAAACAAATTACAGTAGGGCAATTGACAGGAACTGAGCAAGGCATAACAATGCAATTACTAGTTAGAAAGATCCTATGAGATTCAATTGGGCAATACAACAAGATACACAGACCGCCATCCAACTGCATCTATGACTAGAAGTCCACCTTTAGGTTATCATCCGACCCCCCTCCAGTATTAAGTTGCAAGAAACAGACAACTGCTTTAAGCAAAGTGTGTAAGGTAAACAATCCACTTGTTCCATGAACAAGAGACCGTTCTTTTCTCCCTAGTAGCAACAACACATCTACAACCGAAGAGATTTCTATCACTTCCCTTAGATTAAATAGAGGCATGAACCCACTATCGAGCATAAATACCCTCTCTTGGAGTCACTAGCATCTACTTGTCTAAGATAGCTACTAGAAACGGAGAGCATGCAAGATCTCAAACAACACAATATGATAGAATCAATAAGACAAAACCATTAATATATCTGACATAGTAATCTCAATATCCATCGGATCCTCACAAACACAACATGCATGATTAAAAATAGATGATCTTGATCATGGACGGAGCTCACAAGATCTAAGCATGGTAGCACAAAGGAGGTAATAGTGGTTTGCATAAAGTAAACAGTAACAGTGGAAGATGTATCAATGGTAAAGATTGGACCGGGGTCCATAGTTCACTAGAGGTGTTCTCCTTAAGATAAACAAACATGGAATGCTGGGTAAACAAATTATAGCAGGGCAATTGACAGGACTGAGCAAGGCATAACAATGCAATACTAGACATTCATGATCCTATGAGATTCGATTGGGCAATACAACAAGATACATAGACCGCCATCCAACTGCATCTATGACTAGTAGTACACCTTCAGGTTATCATCCAAACCCCCTCCAGTATTAAGTTGCAAGCAACGGATAACTGCTTTAAGCAAAGTGTGTAAGGTAAACAATCCACTTGTTCCATGAACAAGAGACCGTTGTTTTCTCCCTAGTGGCAACAACACATCTACAACCTTAGAGATTTCTGTCACTTCCCTTAGATTAAATAGAGGCATGAACCCACTATCGAGCATAAATACCCCCTCTTGGAGTCAGTAGCAACTAATCGGCCAAGATAGCTACTAACAATGGAGAGCATGCAAGATCACGAACAACACAAATATGATAGAATCAAATAGACAAAACCATTAATAAATCTAACATAGTAATCTCAATATCCATCGGATCCCCGCAAACACAACATGCATGATTACAAATAGATTAGATCTTGATCATGAACGGAGCTCACAAGATCTATACATGAAAGCACAAGGAGGAGATACAACCATCTAGCTACTACATGGACCCATAGTCCAAGGTGGAACTACTCACGCTTTATACGGGAGAGAAGGCCTCCGGGATGATTTCCCCTCTGGCAGGGTGCCGGGAAGAACTTCAGATCCCCCCGATCTAGGGAAAATGGTGGCGGCGGCTACAGAAGGTTTCGTGGAGTTTTGATCGGGTGCTTAGGGTTTCTGCATCGGGGGCTTCTTATAAGCGAAGAGGCGACGCCGGGAGGCGACCAGGGGAGCCACACCCTGCCCATGCACGGGCCCACCCCTAGCCGCGCCTAGGGAGGGGGGGGGGGTTGGCCGCCCTAGTTCGTGTCTCCGTCTCGTCTTCTGGATTCGTGTCCCTCACGGTAAAATATTGACTTTGGCTTTTGTCCCGTCCAATTCCGAGAATATTGATTTTCTGCCTTTCTAGAACCAAAAACAGAAGAAAATAGGCAACTGGCACTATGGCAACTTGTTAATAGGTTAGTTCCAGAAAAGATATAAAAACACCTCAAAGTGTAGACAAAGAAAATCAAAGTAGATACTAAACAAGCATGGATAATCAAAAATTATAGATACGTTTACGACGTATCAAGCATCCCCAAGCTAAACTCATGCTCGTCCTCGAGTAGGTAAGTGATAAAAAGAACAATTTTTGAGGTGACATGCACCATCACAAACCATATGCAAGCTTTGAAAGCTGGGATCAAAGAACTCTAAACATGTGCATGAAAGATGGAGTTCTAACAATAGGACATAGTAACTATTTATGCAACATGAAAGGCTACAAACAAAGATCATGAATAACATGCATTGAAAAACGTTTGTTTGTTTCACATATAGAAAACATAGCATAGTGGCATTCAACTTGTCCCTCATAGAGTAGCAAAAATATGCATAGGACACCTTCAAAGTTCACAAGGGTGACTTGAAACAAGTAGCACAAGAACAAATAATATCACAATATGCATCAATCAATAAGCTTTGGTACACTGCACACAGAATGACAACTACACTCTCTTAATGGTGCCTAAAGGTAGAAGGTGGAGACTCAAATAATGGTGGAAGAAAGGCCCTTCACAAAGGGAAGCAGGGATTTCAAGTTTCAAAAAGATCTTTCAAAAATTATGGTACTTGTTAGCTTTTAGCCCTCATTTCCCCTATCATAATCATCTGGAAGTGATTAAGGTTAAAGTGAACAAAGATGGAGTATATGCTTGAGAAAGTATAAGTTGGCAATCTCAAGTCCCTTGAATACGAGGGCCACACCTCATGCTACTCAACTTCAGTCACCTGTAAGTTCTTGTCATTGTAAGTACATGCATATCATAGAGAACCGCCAATGGGGTACCCCTTGCACATGGTACAGGAGCTATCCCATAACCAAAATGAAAAGGCAAGCAGACAATGAGCACCTCAGCGATCTTTTTATTTACTATATGCATATCTTTTTATTGAGGATGCTTCATAGATAGCTCACTATGGTGATGCTGCAAGTTTCCACCATGATTAGGCATGGCTTAGGCTAGCGGCCCAGGAATTTCTATAACACAAAATACAAACTCCATGGACTTACAAGTTCCCTCTTTATTTCACACCGGTGACATCCATAGACAAGAGAGCATGATATCAACTCATTACAAAGTATAAGTGCAATGTTGAAAACGTTCCCCGTGACAGCACGGTTCTGCTAATTCCAACGTATAAGTGCAAGCATATACAACATAGATGACATAATGGTTCAAGTTTATTAGGGGCAAAGAAATATAAAGTGTTCCATCAAGTTTGTGAGGGATTTAATCACCAAGTTTTCACATAACAAAATAGTTTTAATTGGAAGATAGCTGAAAACAAGAATATACTTGGAATGGTGTAACACACCGTGCATAGGAGTTTATAGTGGACACTTTGGAATAACTTGGTTTCTTGGGAGTTGTAAGCATGAGTATAACTTACTCATACAAGTGGAGGCTAGCAAGAGAATGAGAGCAACCAACTAAGAGAGCAATAATGGTCATAATCATGCAGAGCAACAAAGCATTACTAATCAAAGCATAGAGTGGTACTACAAGTCAAGGACTAAATGATCACAGAGGTTATGATGACTTGTCATAGTCATAACATGGTGTGAGCATGTGCCAAGTCAACCCAAACAAAGCATCAAAGGAGAATACCACAATACTATGCTTTTGCATGCTAGAACAACGCATAATTTTTTTCAAGGCACACTAAGCAATCCCAATTGTTTGGAACAAGACATGCTACAGAAATAATCACTAAGCATAAGGTCAAAACAACAACTAGCATATCATGCTAAAGTCTAAGTCACAGTCAATGCAAGCTCCTCTTGCACCTTTAGGCAAGAACTTACTACTCCTTTCCAACACCAAGCAACTTATTTGCAAAATAACACAACGAGAATGGGGGTCCAAACTACTTTATTCAAGCAAACTAAACAAACTAATTAAACCAAACGAAAATTAATACGCTCCAAGAACAACACAACAATGCATGAAACAATAAAAACGAAGTGTCTAGACAAACATGAGCTTTTTATTGATGAAGAAGGGGGTGCCTTGGGCATCCCCAAGCTTTGATGCTTGTACCTCTTGGATATTTATCGGGGTCAAACCGGGGTGGCATACCCAAGCTTGATCTTTTGTCCATTCTTCATCTCATTACATCATTCTCTCTCTACACCTAAATTTTTCCTTCATACAAAGCTTCACACAATCTTCATTAGCAACATTAGTGTATTCAAAAGATATTAGACCTTAGGCAAAGCTTTGGAACAACAAGGCTTTTCACTAAAAACACAATCTACTGTAGCAAATCCTTCAAAAAGATCAATTACCCAAAAGATAACTCAAAAAGGAATCAATAAGAAGCAAATGCAAATAATGGCAGAAATCTGTCAAAACAGACCAGCATGTAGAAACCGATTTTTTAGAACATATTCTGTTGCTCAATTAAAAAAGTGTTGAACTAACTAAAGTTAGCTAACATACTGGAGGATTTATTCGTAAATTTTCCTCTCAATCCGAGTTACAGAGACTCCTCATGAATTTTTTTTGTGGAGGACAGAAATATGTTTCGAGACAGCAACTACCCAAATCTTACTTTCCTCTCATTAGAGGTCATTCTTGGCACAAAAAGCAAACAAAAAGGATAAGGAGAGGTCATTACTAAAGTAACAACTTCCAATACTCAAGGAAACACTTGGGTTATATCCCCACAAGTACTTTTCTTTAACGCCTTTAAGTTAGGCACAAGAAGCAAGAAGAATCAAGTTGTCACATCCCAAAATTTTCCAAATTTTTAAATGTGAAAAAAAACAATTGTTGATTTTTAGGGTGAGAAGAATTTTTTTGATTCCAATTGGAAACATCAAAACCTATTTTGATCAAATAAAATCCTAAAGGGATTGAAAAAGATAAATAATTAATAAATAAAATTATGATAGTTGGAATTACTATTTTTAGATCTTTTAATAAAAAGATTTGGTTTTCAAAAGAAAAGGTAGAATTATAAATAAAAATTATTTTATAGAGCCAAATTAAATCTTGGCCAAGCTTTTGAAATAAAATATTTCTATTTGATAAAAAGAGTAAAGGTTTATTTAAATAAAATAATGAGGATTTATTATTATCCAATTTTATTAAAGTAAAGGCTTTTCCATTTTAAATAAACATTAAAACTTGTTATTTTATTTTAAGATTTCCAAGTGTTTTATATTTTAAAATAAAACCTACTGAAATGGTTTTGATAATATTTAGACTTCAAATAGAGTTTTAAAATAAATAAAATCCTATTTGAATTAATAACTAGGGTCTATTTATTTAATTATTAATGGATCCTAAAAAGAATAAAAAATATTTTGTTTTGGACTTTGATTTGTGTTGTTAAACAGAATTAAAAACTACACAAAAGTTTGGAAAAGGTTTAAATTCATTTGGGTGTGAATTGTTTGAATAAAATCAAAACAGAAATTCAAATTAGAAAAAGAAAAGGCTTCAGAATAAAAAAAGTGAAACAAAACAGCCCAGCAAGCCCAGCAGTCCAGCCCACCTACTCACCTCGCGCTGAACCTTTTTTCACTGAACAACCCACCCACAGAGACGCTGAGCAGTGGACCCCATCTCCCTCTCTCTCTCCCACACTGCCAAACGGACCCCACTACCACGCAGTCGTCTTCCATCTCGCGACCACGTCGCCTTGCCGTTGCTGCCGAGTTACTGCCGGCGTCAATACGCGTAATTGGCTGAGTAAAACCTCGCTGTGATCATGCACACATAAGCGCCCCTCTCTCCTCTACCTTTCCCCCCAAACATCGCCTCCCCACTGCCCCTAGGCTGCTCTAATTCGAGCTCGCATCCCATTGTCTCCGAGGACGTCCCAGAGCAATTCCGGCCACACCCCGCCGCCTCTCGCCTCCCACTGTGCACGAGCTTGTTCTCCACCTCCACGCGCACCTGCCCGTGTGCTCCATTCACTCGCGCGCGCTCCAAAATGTCGGCTTCGTCATCACCTGAGCACCGCCGCTTCTGTCCCTTCTCCGGCGACTCCCCCTGGTAAGCCCAGACCGCCCGAGCCCTCTCAGTGATGCTCTCATACTCCCCACACTCGTACGCGTCTAACCACACCTTTGTTTTGCCTTGGCACGATCTGCAGCCTCGCCCTCGACGACCTCCAGAGACACCCGCCGCTCGCAGCAGCTCCGGCGAGCAATCGTCGCCTCTCTGTTGCGCCCCTCGCCAAGCCAACGCCACCTCGAGCTTCGCCAACCCTCTGCGAGCACGGTGAGCCCCTCCTATGTCTTCCTTGCTTCCTGTAATCGCCACGACGCCAGCGTCTGAGCGTGCACCGCTGCTCGCCGCCGCGCAGCGCCGCCAATCCTTGACCAAGCAACCTAGTCCGTTAGATCACGATCATCTGGCTGTGATTAGATCTTAACTGAATGGGGTACGAGTTGATCAGCGCCGTGCGTTTTAAGTTATATCCTACGGTCCAGAGAGCTCGATCCACCCGAAGCGGTACCGGCCAATAGAATTACGCCACGTGGACAAGGTTGTGTTTAAAAACAGAATTAGAATTTGAGTGATATGCAAACTTGTAAAATTGATAAATTTAATTCTACACGTCCAAATTTTGCAAATTTTATATCAATGGATTCAGCAGATCATGTACTTTGCAACCATGTATTTTTTTTAATTATTTGATTCTGGAAAATTGGTTGAAATTACATAAACTTGTGTAGGCTTATTTTGAATATAAAAATTGTTCTAGATATATTTTTAATGTGAAATCTTTGCAAAATGGTTTGTTGTGAACCTACTGACCCTAGGAACCAACTTATGGATTTAAAAATGTATTTTGTGAAGTTAGGGAATAAATATTTGAATTAGCTCATTTCTAGTCAAATAAAAATATTGATTATGATTTGGAAATGATTTTTGAGTGAAACCTTTGGGAAATGATTTGATTCAAACCTTCTGACCCTAAACACCAAATTTTGAGAATTAAAATATATTTGGTGAACCCTTTGAAGAATATTGCTTTGATAAAAGCATTTTCAACCACATAAAATATTGATTTGGTTTAAAAATGGTTTATAGATAAAACCTTTTGCAAATGGTTTTAACACTTTAGTAAATGACCACTTTTGAACTTTATAATGTTTGGAGCCTAGTAGAAACCACTTTTTCAAATAAAACTATCTTTTGCATGCTTGCATGCATGACCTTGTTTTGTTATTTTGTGTGTGAGAAGTGATTTGAATGCTAGTTGAAATTGTGTTTGTTTGATTGAATTGTAGTGAAGTTAGAAGAGTGTGATATTTGCAAGATCAAGAAGTGAACCAACATTCTCTACTAAAAAGGAAAGTGACACAATCATCCAAGTCCTACTATTTTCATTACACTTAGTGGATTTTGTAACATGCATGGAAAGGTTTACTATATTTTATGCTATTCTAAATCCTAATAGGATACCCTTATATATCCCTTAGTGGAAACAATGTAGTTATAGTATGCTTAGCCCTGCTATATATTGGGATGGGATACATGTTATGATTATATGAAGAGTTGAAAAGATATATGTTTTATATAATAAAACAAGTACTCAATGAACCACCTGGGTGGACAAGGATACTCAAGGTTGGACAAGGTGGCAACAAAAGGAACCATGTTTATATGGCCATATCTTTTTGTATGTGCACTAGAAGAAAACCACCCAAGGACTTAGAGATTGAACATGTTTCTCGTACAGTGGCTTCCGTGTACAGCCACATGCTAAATGGGCTCTGGCTTAGTCAACTACATAGTGGAAGACCCATGCATTGGCATCTTCAGGTTAACTAGAATTTTGTAAGGGAACTTGAAACCCTACATTGGTCCCTGGATGACAAGCTAGCATTGTGTATTGGGAGGACTCCTATGGAAAGACTTTGTCACATTCTCAATCTGCCAGTACTCCATCTTGGTGAGTACTTATCCAGCGGCCACTGGTGGCATCAAGATGAGATTGTGTCATGTGGGTAAAGTGTACAACTTCTGCAGAAGATCAAAATTCTAAGTACTTAGCCGTGTCCTCGGTTATGGACAATCCTGAGCAACTAAGGCCTAAAGCTATGGAAGATCTCGACAATCCAATTTCTCAAAGTAAAACTTGATGGTGACAACAAGGGATTTGAAGCACTTGGAGTTTTCCAAGAAGATTACAAAGATTTTTACAAAGGTCAAAAAACTATTTTGAAAAGATAGGATAAAACTATATTGCTTTCTACAAAAGAGCCTAAACCCCACTTAGCCAAATATGCATGTAAAAGATAGGATCCACTTATTTCTACATAGTAGTGAAACTTGCCAATACAATTCAAATGTATTGACCCTTGTGGCTGCAACTTATTATGTTGCAGGATTGTTTGATGTTAGTGAAGTTTGTTGAATAGGATTACAAGTCTACAACCAACATGATTGCCTGTGGCACTTTGAAGATGAAGGACTCCATGCTTTATAGATATTCTGCTGCAATGTAATGTAATAGCCAAATGATCTATGTAAGATGTAATGAATTATTTTATTCCTGGTTATAAAGTTGTATTATGACCTTTGTTTCTTGATATTACATCTTAACTATGGATGCTAGCTATTGATCCAGGGACTAGCATTGTAAACACAGGGATCTCTACCTTATAAAAGGCTGGGAACCTTACAGATGGTATCAGAGCACCGTGTTGCCTGTAGGATTGTAACCCTAGGATTGGAAAAAAAACCTTAGAAAAATAGGAGTTGTGTTTGTTCCAAGAACTTATTTACAAACAATCTTGTAAACTCTTTCCTCATCCTTTTTGGTTTTTGATTCTACATCTCTTCCTTTATCAACTTGATGGACAAAGCCTACCCCATGGGCAAAGACTTCACCATGTGCAAAGGACTTCATCAACTCTAATGACTTCAACATCTTCAAGTGATTTCAACCTTATTCTCATCAAGTACTTCAACCTTAGACATCACTCAGGACTACAAGTGAAAAACCAAGAGACATTAGATTGCCTACCAAAGACATTGATATCAAGTTAGAGTATGGATCATACTGACCTATGAGGTATGACTATACTAGGTTGATTATTTCAAGAAAACTTGTTGTTTCCTTCAACTCATGAGTTAAGCTCATAAGTTGTTAAGTGGATAGTTGCTTGTTGATTGTTTGATTTTTTGATTGAACTTGGTTGTTTTGAGTTGTGTGTTAGAACTTCTTAAAAAACTATCCACCAATACTTATCCCTATCAAACCAACAGATGCCTCCTCGTCGTGCCAACCCCAACCAAAACAACAACAACATCACCCCTGAGATGCAGCAGATGTTGGAAGCTTAGACACAGTTGATGCAGGAGATGACCACATACATACAGAATCAGAACAACAACAACAACAACAACAACAACAATCAGAATAATCCTCCAGCACGTGACATGCTCACCAAGTTTCTGAAACTTAGGCCTGCAAGGTTCTCTGGAACAAGTGATCCAATGGAAGCCAATGATTGGTTACGTTCAGTAAACAAAGACTTAGTGACTGTTGGCTGCACTGATGAAGAAAAAGTAAGGTTTGCAGCATTTCTACTTGAAGGACCAGCAGCAACATGGTGGGACAACTTTCAAATCACCACTCCCCTTGAAGATGTGACTTGGGCTATTTTTGAGGATGGATTCAGAACAACTCACATCTCACCTGGAGTGATGTACTTGAAGAAAAAGGAGTTTCACAATATAAAACAGCGTCACCTCAGTGTGGCTGAGTATATTGAAGAATTCAACAATATGGCACGCTATGCACCAGATGAAGTTGATACAGATGCCAAGAGAAAAGAAAAATTTCTTGAAGGACTTAATGATGAGTTGAACCTGCAGCTAGCTGTTGCCTATGTCCCAACTTATCAATCACTCTGTGAGAAAGCTACCATTTTGGAAAACAAGATGAATCAAGTTGAGAACAGAAAGAGGAAGCATAAACTCAAGAATCACTCAGGATCATCAAAAAAGAATTTTTCATTCAAAAAGAGCAATGAAGATTCTGAACCACATTAGCATCACCACAACAACAATGGAAGTGATAATAATGGAAATGATACTAACAATGGAGATGACCTTGGTCAGAACCAACATGACACTTTCAGGAAGAAAGACATTAGCCAGTTGTAGTGCTATAATTGTAAGGAACTTGGACACTATGCATCAGACTGTCCTGAGAAGAAAAAGAAAAAGGATGCTAGAAAAGCCAATGGAAATGACTCCAATGTGACCCAAAAAGGACATGTGAACCACATTGACATGGATGGAAACTTTGAAGAGATAGAAAAAGTGGATGTCAGAAACTAGTTAACTCAGTTGAGTCAAATAAGGATTCCTTGTCTGGATATTAAGTATTGAACCATAGTCAAGTGAACCATCAATGTAACACTATGAGACTTTCATTTAAGGGTGGTAGTACCCTAGTTGCCTTGAAGCCAATTTGTAACCCTAGCCTTCCCAAATCTCGGGACGAGATTTCTTTTAAGGGTGGTAGCCTGTCACATCCTAAAATTTTCCAAATTTTGAAATGTGAAAAATAAATAAACAAAATAAACAATTGTTGATTTTTAGGGTGAGAAGAAACTTTTTGATTCCAATTGGAAACATCAAAACCTATTTTGATCAAATAATATACTAAAGGGACTTAAAAAGATAAACAATTAATAAATTAAATTATGATAGTTGGAATTACTATTTTTAGATCTTTTAATAAAAAGATTTGGTTTTCAAAAGCAAAGGTAGAATTATAAATAAAAATTATTTTATAGAGCCAAATTAAATCTTGGCCAAGCTTTTGAAATAAAATATTTCTATTTGATAAAAAGAGTAAAGGTTTATTTAAATAAAATAATGAGGATTTATTATTTTCCAATTTTATTAAAGTAAAGGCTTTTCCATTTTAAATAAACATTAAAACTTGTTATTTTATTTTAAGATTTCCAAGTGTTTTATATTTTAAAATAAAACCTACTGAAATGGTTTTGATAATATTTAGACTTCAAATAGAGTTTTAAAATAAATAAAATCCTATTTGAATTAATAACTAGGGTCTATTTATTTAATTATTAATGGATCCTAAAAACAATAAAAATTATTTTGTTTTGGACTTTGATTGGTGTTGTTAAACAGAATTAAAAACTACACAAATTTTGGCAAAGGTTTGAATTCATTTGGGTGTTTGAATTGTTTGAATAAAATCAAAACAGAAATTCAAATTAGAAAAAGAAAAGGCTTTAGAATAAAAAAAAGTGAAACAAAACAGCCCGGCAGTCCAGCCCACCTACTCACCTCGCGCTGAACCGTTTTTCACTGAACAACTCACCAACAGAGACGCTGAGCAGTGGACCCCATCTCCCCCTCTCTCTCTTCCTCACTGCCAGACGGACCCCACTGCCATGCAGTCGTCTTCAATCTCGCGACCACGTCGCCCTGCCATTGCTGCCGAGTTACTGCCGGCGTCAATACGCATAATTGGCTGAGTAAAACCTCGCTGTGATCACGCAACATAAGCGCCCCTCTCTCCTCTACCTTTCCCCCCAAACATCGCCTCCCCACTGCCCCTAGGCTGCTCTAATTCGAGCTCGCATCCCACTGTCTCCGACGACGTCCCAGAGCAATTCCAGCCACACCCCGCCACCTCTCTCCTCCCACTGCGCACGAGCTTGTTCTCCACCTCCAGGCGCACCTGCCCGTGTGCTCCATTCACTCGCGCGCACTCCAAAACGTCGGCTTCGTCATCACACAGCATCGCGTCATCCCTTCTCCGGCGACTCCCCCTGGTAAGCCCAGACCGCCCCGAGCCCTCTCAGTGATGCTCTCATACTCCCCACACTCGTACGCGTCTAACCACACCTTTGTTTTGCCTTGGCACGATCTGCAGCCTCGCCCTCGACGACCTCCAGAGACACCCGCCGCTCGCAGCAACTCCGGCGAGCAATCGTCGCCTCTCTGGTGTGCCGCTCGCCAAGCCAACGCCACCTCGAGCTTTTCCAACCCTCTGCGAGCACGGTGAGCCCCTCCTATGTCTTCCTTGCTTCCTGTAATCGCTGCGACGCCACCGTCTGAGCGTGCACTGCCGCTCGCCACCGTGCAGCGCCGCCAATCCATGACCAAGCAACCTAGTCTGTTAGATCACGATCGTCTGGCTGTGATTAGATCTTAACTGAAGGGGTACGAGTTGATCAGCGTCGTGCGTTTTAAGTTAGATCCTGTGGTCCAGAGAGCTCGATCCACCCGAAGCGGTACCGGCCAATAGAATTACGCCACGTGGACAAGGTTTTGTTTAAAAACAAAATTAGAATCTGATTGATATGCAAACTTGTAAAATTCATAACTTTAATTCTACACGTCCAAATTTTGCAAATTTTATATCAATGGATTCAGCATATCATGTACTTTGCAACCATGTAATTTGTTTAATGATTTGCTTCTGGAAAATTGGTTGAAATTACAGAAACTTGTGTAGGCTTATTTTGAACATAAAAATTGTTCTAGATATAATTTTAATGTGAAATCTTTGCAAAATGGTTTGTTGTGAACCTACTGATCCTAGGAACCAACTTATGGATTTAAAAATGTATTTTGTGAAGTTAGGGAATAAATATTTGAATTAGCTCATTTCTAGTCAAATAAAAATATTGATTATGATTTGGAAATGATTTTTGAGTGAAACCTTTGGGAAATGATTTGATTCAAACCTTCTGACCCTAAACAACAAGTTTTGAGGATTAAAATATATTTGGTCTACCCTTTGAAGAATATTGCTTTGATAAAAGCATTTTCAACCACATAAAATATTGATTTGGTTTAAAAATGGTTTATAGATAAAACCTTTTGCAAATGGTTTTACCACTTTAGTAAATGACCACTTTTGAACTTTATAATGTTTGGAGCCTAGTAGAAACCACTTTTGCAAATAAAACTACCTTTTGCATGCTTGCATGCATGTAGGGGTCCCAACCTAATAAGGTTGATCCCTCCTGTGTTTTACAATGCTAGTCCCTGGATCAATAGCTAGCATCCACAGTTAAGATGTAATATCAAGAAACAAAGGTCATAATATAACTTTATAACCAGGAAAACATAATTTTATTACATCAAACATAGCTCATATGGCTATTACATTACATTGCAGCGGAATAACTATGGTCAAGTGGTCCTTCATCTTCAAAGTGCCACAGGCAGATGTTGGTTGTAGACTTTGTAATCCTAAACAATCAATCTTCACTAAACAATCAACCTGCAATATACAAGTTACATCCACAAAGGGTCAATACATTTGAATTGTATTGGCAAGTGATACTATAATAGTTTAGTGGAGTCTATCATCTATATGCATTTGGCTAAGTGGAGTTGAGGCTTGCATTGCTCAAAATAGATTTTTCTTAACATTTTGAAAATACTAAGTTTTTTGTTTGACAAATTACTTCCCAAGGCATCTACCAATCAAAGACTGAAGATCCTTTCCAAGGCATCCACCAATCAAAGACTGAAGTGCTTGGCTAAACATTTTCTCAATCAAAGATTTCAAGATCCTTGTACCAAGCCATCTCTCCATCAATGATTGAAGAATTCAAACAACCCTTGTTCAAACCACAAGATTTTAATTTAGAAATTGGAATGATGAGATTCTTGATTGCTTCCATGTCTTGATGCTCAAATTGTCCTTTACCAGGGACATGGCTAAGTACTTAGATTTTACACTCTGCAGAGGTGGTGCACTTTACCCACAAGACTTGGTTTCCCAAGACAAAATCTTTCAGAAGCCTTCCCTTAGACCAAGATGGACGCGTTCCAACCTATCAAACATTACCACCCACTGTCCATTTGGCTAAGTTCTTGCAACCTATATGATCATGGCAGAGCCCATATTGCCAAGTGGTTACACTTGAAGCTTCTCAACATTTGACATCTCAAATCCCTTTGTTTCCTGGGTGGCCATCCACAAGTGAGATACACAAGGTCAACCATAAACATGGGCCTTGTGAACCACTCAACATAACCCAATCTTTCCATTCCACCCAGGTGATTCATTAACTTAGTTGTTTTATTAAACAAAACATAAGTCCTCAGACTTAGAATATTTTTCCATAGTGTGAATATATTTTCCACCCATGTTTTCTATTAGCTAGGCTAAGCTTGGTAGTATTAGGAAACTTAACTTAGGAAATCCTACTAAGGATTCATCTACTAGGTTTTCCTATAGCAAGATCTATACTTAGCAAAATCCATGCAAGTTTATTTAGCAAAATCACTAATGCATAGAAAAGTAATGGGATAGAAAGTATGAAGCATCACTTGCCTTTTTGGTAGGAAAGGGTGGTTCACTCCTTGATCTTGCTAGTCTCATACTTCACTACAAGTCAAACAAGCAAACACTAATTCAACTAGCATTCCAAACCAATAAATCAATCAAACAAATTCACACACACGACAAAGGAAATCAATTCTTGCATGGGAGCATGCACAAGATAGTTTTATTTTGCAAAGGGGTTTCTATGGGGTTTCTAAACTTTGTAATATCCAAATTGGTCATTTACCAAAGTGGCAAAGTCATTAGCAAGAGGGTTTTGTCCAAATACTATTTTTAAATCCATTCATCATTTCATGTGGTGAAAAATGTTTTTATTAAGGAAAAACTCTTAAGTTGTTCACCAAATGAGTTGCTATTGCAAAGCTTGGTGTTTTTGGGTCAATAGGTTTGGTACAAACTATTTCCTTAAAGTTTTCTTTCCATAAACATTTTTATAATAAAACTATTCCTTTTATTTGGCTAGAAAATGACTAAGTCAAGTAATCTAACCTAAATTTTACAAAAATCATTTCTAACACCAAGGGTTGGTTCCTAGGGTCAGTAAGATCACAACACACCATTTTGAAAAGGTTTTAATCCAAAAGTCATTTTTAAACAATTTTTCTAATCTAAACAAGTACACAAATGTTTCTGCAAATTCAAACAAGCTAACAGATACTATTTGTCAAACTAAGGCCATGGTTGGCTAGGGCTTGTTCTCCTGATTTCATTGATATAAAATTTGCCAAATTTGCACGTGTGGATCAATGGTTATAAGGGTTTGAAGATCCTATCTAAATCAGATTTCAAATCTGTTTTAAACCAAATAGGTGACACGCTATTTGTTTCATTGGTCGATACCGGTTCGACCGGATCGGGCGGCTGACCGTTGGATCTAATTATCATCGCTGCGGCTCAGATCGACATACCTCTTCGCTAACATTCTATCGTATCCGTCGGATCGGGATCGGATGGCTGTGGGTGATTGACCTTAGACGGGCGGCGCTGCGGCGGCTGCTGGCGGCGGAGCGACCATACGATGGCGGCGCCGGCGGTACAGGAGGCAAAGGAGGGTGTGGAGATGCTCACCAGATTCGCTGACGCTCGCTGATGCTCAACGTGGTACTTGTCCGTCGAAGGGCGCTAGGGGGCAGCTGCGATTGCTCGCGGAGTTGGTCTCGGCGACGCGTCTTGATCGAGGTCCAAGACGGCTCTGTGGTTCACCAGAGGCAAGATAAGATCGTGATCGGATGCAGGAGTCCATGGAGATGACGTGTGCGTGAACGGAAGGGTCGGGTGGTCTAGAATTACCGGAGGAGCTCGGCGGAGGCAGACAGACGGCGCTTCGAATTTTTGTCGAAGACGGCTTCTGGGCGCCAGCGGTTGAGCAAGTGTACTAAGAGATGCTCCAAAGAGTGGGGAGGTTGATAGGTTGCATAGGAAGGCAGGAGGTGGAGTGTGTTGGCGGAATCGGCGAGCAGTCGTCGGAGACAGAGGAAGTCTTGGGCAAAATTCTCCGGCTGGGCGTGTCGAGGAGGGCGTCTGGGGAAAGCGGAAGAGGAGGCTGGCGCTATGTGCTTGATCGCGGCGAGTTATGGTGGCCGTGTTAAGGCGTAATCAAGCCACGAATCAATAGCACACAACGTTGGCGAAGGGAGGAAGAACGGGTCGTGGGAGTGGGAAGGAGAACAGTGGAGTGGGGCCGTTTGCGTCGGTGGGAAAAGAGACGACGAGGAGGTCCACCGGTGAGAGTGTGGGTTAGGTTTGCGGTGAGAAAAAGCGGTTGGGGAGGAACAGGTGGGCTAGGTGGGCTGCTTTGGGTTAGTTGGGCCAGATTGGTGGGCTGTTCTATTTTTTCTCTAATTCTTTTCTTTTCTATTTCTATTTCTGATTTGTTATTTCAAACAAATATTCATGCATGCAAATAATTCAACAATTCGAACAATCATTAAACTTTGCATTGTGTTTTTGGTTCTGTTCATCACCATAATCCAACACTCCAAAATAAAATAATATTTTAAATCTTTTAGGTTCCATTTATTAATTAAATAAAATGGACTATGGTTTATTAATAAAATAGGGTTTGGTTTAATTAATAAAATCCCCATTTGAAATCCAAATATTTTCAAAAACCAAATCAATAGGTTTTATTTGAAAATATAAGATACTTGAAATACTTGTTTAAAATAAAATAACATTTTATTATAGGGTCCATTAATAATTAAATAAAATGGGCCTTAGTTATTAATTCAAATAGGATTTATTTTATTGAGATATTTATTTTGAAATCTAAAATAAAGCCAAAACACTTAGTAGGTTTTATTAGAGAGTATTACTTGAAAAACCTATTTAAAATAATTTAATAAGTTTTGATGTTTTAATTAAAATGGTAAAACCTTTTATTTGAATAAAATTTGGATATTAATTCCTTATTAATTTATTTAAACAAATCTTTGCTAATTTTATCTAAATAAAATGTTTTAATTCATAATCTTGGCCAAGGTTTTAATTTGGCTTTATAAAATAATCTTTGTTTATGAATTCACCTTTTCTTTTCAAAACTAAATCCTTTTATTTTAAAAGATCTAAAATAGTATTTTAAATATTTTTATTTTCCTTTAATAAAAGTTTATCTTTTTAAACCTCTTTAGGATCTATTTGATTCAAATGGGTTTGAAGTTCCAATTGAATTCAAAAGTTTCTTCTGGCTCTGAAAATCAAACAAAGTTTTATTTTATTAACTTATTTTCACATTACAAGATTTGGAAAATCTTGGGATGTGACAGGCTACCACCCTTAAAATAAATCTCGTCCCGAGATTTGGGGAGGCTAGGATTACAAGCAAGTTCAAACAACTAGGGTACTGCCACCCTTAAAAATTTTCAAACAAAAATTACATATTGGCCTTCCAGGATCCTGAAAACTTCTCTAAGCAAACTTTTGCATTGAGTCCTTTGTTTCCATACTTGACTCATGGGCCAAGGTTGAGATCCTTCATAGACTTGTTTAACTTGTTTTTCATCTTTTCGGACAATTGCTTGCATAGTGGCCTAGTTCCTTGCATTTGAAACACATCACTTGGCTGATATCTTTCTTTTCCTTTGGTATCTTCTTTGGTATCATTATCTCTTGTTTGTTTCTTTGGTTCTTCTTCTTTTACGGGCATTCATTGGCATAGTGCCCCATCTCTTTGCAATTGTAACATTGCAACTGGCTTATGTCTTTCTTCTTCTTTTTGGGTCTCTCCAAAGCTATGAGTTCTTCTAGTTCATGTTCTTCATAAGTGGGAGATCTTTCTCTCTTCTTGGGGCATTGATCTTCATGTTACTTGGATGCATGATTCTTGTCTCTAAAATTATAGCTAGCTTGGGTTCCTTCTAGAATAACATCTTTGTCATCCTTGTTGTCATTAGCTCTTTGGGAAAAGTTTTCTCTCATGTTGATCATTTGAGTAACCAATCCTTGCAACAATTGGGATTGAAGTTTCAAAATCCTTTGTATGGCTGGGTCTAGTCCATTGTTGTTGGCTAAAAGCTGAGTTGTCTCTTGGCTCAACTGGTTTTGGGTTGCTATAATCTCTTTCATGCTGTCCACTTGGTTGTTGTTGTTGTCATCAACCTTGATGTTGGAGTTTCTTGGAGTAGTCATCTGTTTGGGTTGAAGGGAGATTAGAATAGGCAAGACATTTCTAAGGAGTCAATTCTAATCACACACATCACAATTCACTCAAGCAATGTGCATGCAATCACAAACCAAACAATTCATTCAAACAACAAGTTTCAAGCACATACTTAGGCAACAAAATATTTTTGTTACACCACATAAGTTGGTGTGTTTTGACTTAACTAAATTATGGTGGTCCATATATATGGTTCACTTGTGATCTTTCCTTCCTTTATGATTCTTCTTGTATGAGATCATGGTTTCCTTGAGAAAAACTCCTTGGTCACAAACTTCAAAGTTGTGGATGGTTCCTTCTTATTTTGCATTCCTCAGTCTCTAAATCTTGAGTAAGATTTTCCTTGTTTCACTTGTGGTCCTTAGTGATATCTAAGTTGGAAGTCCTTGGTGAAGATGCTGAAGATGTTGAAGTCATTAGAGTTGAAGAAGTTGAAGAAGTCCTTTGCACATGGTGTAGTCTTTGGCCATGGGTAGGTTTTTCCATCAAGTTTGAAATAGAAGAGATGTAGAGTTGAAACCAAAATGGTTAAGGAAAGAGGTTACAAGTGTTTTTTGTAAATATGTTTTGGATCAAAATATAACTCCTATTTTTCTAAGGGTTTTTGTCCAATCCTAGGGTTTACAAATCCTACAGGCAACACAATGCTCTGATACCATCTGTAGGGGTCCCAACCTAATAAGGTTGATCCCTCCTGTGTTTTATAATGCTAGTCCCTGGATTAATAGCTAGCATCCACAGTTAAGATGTAATATCAAGAAACAAAGGTCATAATATAACTTTATAACCAGGAAAACATAATTTTATTACATCAAACATAGCTCATATGGCTATTACATTGCATTGCAGCGGAATAACTATGGTCAAGTGGCCCTTCATCTTCAAAGTGCCACAGGCAGATGTTGGTTGTAGACTTTGTAATCCTAAACAATCAATCTTCACTAAACAATCAACCTACAATATACAAGTTACAGCCACAAAGGGTCAATACATTTGAATTGTATTGGCAAGTGATACTATAATAGTTTAGTGGAGTCTATCATCTATATGCATTTGGCTAAGTGGAGTTGAGGCTTGCATTGCTCAAAATAGATTTTTCTTAACATTTTGAAAATACTAAGTTTTTGTTTTGACAAATTACTTCCCAAGGCATCTACCAATCAAAGACTGAAGATCCTTTCCAAGGCATCCACCAATCAAAGACTGAAGTGCTTGGCAAAACCATTTTTCTCAATCAAAGATTTCAAGATCCTTGTACCAAGCCATCTCTCCATCAATGATTGAAGAATTCAAACAACCCTTGTTCAAACCACAAGATTTTAATTTAGAAATTGGAATGATGAGATTCTTGATTGCTTGCATGTCTTGATGCTCAAATTGTCCTTTACCAGGGACATGGCTAAGTACTTAGATTTTACACTCTGCAGAGGTGGTGCACTTTACCCACAAGACTTGGTTTCCCAAGACAAAATCTTTCAGAAGCCTTCCCTTAGACCAAGATGGACGCATTCCAACCTATCAAACACTACCACCCACTGTCCATTTGGCTAAGTTCTTGCAACCTATATGATCATGGCAGAGCCCATATTGCCAAGTGGTTGCACTTGAAGCTTCTCAACATTTGACATCTCAAATCCCTTTGTTTCCTGGGTTGCCATCCACAAGTGAGATACACAAGGTCAACCATAAACATGGGCCTTGTGAACCACTCAACATAACCCAATCTTTCCATTCCACCCAGGTGATTCATTAACTTAGTTGTTTTATTAAACAAAACATAAGTCCTCAGACTTAGAATATTTTTCCATAGTGTGAATATATTTTCCACCCATGTTTTCTATTAGCTAGGCTAAGCTTGGTAGTATTAGGAAACTTAACTTAGGAAATCCTACTAAGGATTCATCTACTAGGTTTTCCTATAGCAAGATCTATACTTAGGAAAATCCATGCAAGTTTATTTAGCAAAATCACTAATGCATAGAAAAGTAATGGGATAGAAAGTATGAAGCATCACTTGCCTTTTTGGTAGGAAAGGGTGGTTCACTCCTTGATCTTGCTAGTCTCATACTTCACTACAAGTCAAACAAGCAAACACTAATTCAACTAGCATTCCAAACCAATAAATCAATCAAACAAATTCACACACACGACAAAGGAAATCAATTCTTGCATGGGAGCATGCACAAGATAGTTTTATTTTGCAAAGGGGTTTCTATGGGGTTTCTAAACTTTGTAATATCCAAATTGGTCATTTACCAAAGTGGCAAAGTCATTAGCAAGAGGGTTTTGTCCAAATACTATTTTTAAATCCATTCATCATTTCATGTGGTGAAAAATGTTTTTATTAAGGAAAAAACTCTTAAGTTGTTCACCAAATGAGTAGCTATTGCAAAGCTTGGTGTTTTTGGGTCAGTAGGTTTGGTCCAAACTATTTCCTTAAAGTTTTCTTTTCATAAACATTTTTATAATAAAAACTATTCCTTTTATTTGGCTAGAAAATGACTAAGTCAAGTAATCTAACCTAAATTTTACAAAAATCATTTCTAACACCAAGGGTTGGTTCCTAGGGTCAGTAAGATCACAACAAACCATTTTGCAAAGGTTTTAATCCAAAAATCATTTTTAAACAATTTTTCTAATCTAAACAAGTACACAAATGTTTCTGCAAATTCAAACAAGCTAACAGATACTATTTGTCAAACTAAGGCCATGGTTGGCTAGGGATTGTTCTCCTGATTTCATTGATATAAAATTTGCCAAATTTGGACGTGTGGATCAAAAGTTATAAGGGTTTGAAAATCCTATCTAAATCAGATTTCAAATCTGTTTTTAAACCAAATAGGTGACACGCTACTGTTTCATTGGTCGATACCGGTTCGGCGGATCGGGCGACGCTGACCGTTGGATCTAATTATCATCGCGGCTCAGATCGACGCATACCTCTTCGCTAACATTCTATCGTATCCGGATCGGATCGGCGGATGGTCGGGTGATTGACCTTAGGCGGCTGACGGCTCTTGGCGGCGAGCGACCATACGATGGCGGCGCGGTACAGGAGGCAAAGGAGGTGTGGAGATGCTCACGGATTCGGCCTTCGTGATGCTCAACGTGGTACTTGTCCGTCGAAGGGCGCTAGGGGGCAGCTGCGATTGCTCGCCGGAGTTGGTACTGGCGACGGACGCGCGCGGTCGAGGTCCAAGACGGCTCTGTGGTTCACCAGGAGGCAAGATAAGATCGTGATCAGATGCAGGAGTCCATGGAGATGACGTGTGCGTGAACGGAAGGGGTCGGGGTGGTCTAGAATTACCGGAGGAGCTCGACGGAGGCGAGACAGACGGCGGCGCTCAGAATTTTTGTCGAAGACGGCTTCCTGGGGCGCCCGCGGTTGAACGAAGTGTACTAGGAGATGCTCCAAAGAGTGGGGAGGTTGCTAGGTTGCATAGGAAGGCAGGAGGTGGAGTGTGTTGGCCGGAATCGGCGAGAACGGTCGTCGGAGACAGAGGAAGTGCTGGGCAAAATTCTCCGCACAGGCGTGTCGAGGAGGGGCGTCTGGGGGAAACGGAAGAGGGGAGGCTGGCGCTTAAGTGTGCTTGATCGCGGCGAGTTATGGTGGCCGTGTTAAGGCGTAATCAAGCCACGAATCAATAGCCTGCAACGTTGGCGAAGGGAGGAAGAACGGGTCGTGGGAGTGGGGAAGGAGAACAGTGGAGTGGGGCCGCTCGGTGGGAAAAGAGACGAGGAGGTCCACCAGTGAGAGTGTGGGTTAGGTTTGCGGTGGAGAAAAACGGTTCGGGGGGAGGAACAGGTGGGCTAGGTGGGCTGCTGCTGGGTTAGTTGGGCCAGATTGGTGGGCTGTTCTATTTTTTTCTGTCTAATTCTTTTTCTTTTTCTATTTCTATTTCCTGATTTGTTATTTCAAACAATTATTCAAGCATTCAAATAATTCAACAATTCAAACAATCATTAAACTTTGCATTGTGTTTTTGGTTATGTTCATCAACATAATCCAACACTCCAAAATAAAATAATATTTTAAATCTTTTTAGGTTCCATTTATTAATTAAATAAAATGGACTATGGTTTATTAATAAAATAGGGTTTGGTTTAATTAATAAAATCCCCATTTGAAATCCAAATATTTTCAAAAACCAAATCAATAGGTTTTATTTGAAAATATAAGATACTTGAAATACTTGTTTAAAATAAAATAACATTTTATTATAGGGTCCATTAATAATTAAATAAAATGGGCCTTAGTTATTAATTCAAATAGGACTTATTTTATTGAGATATTTATTTTGAAATCTAAAATAAAGCCAAAACACTTTAGTAGGTTTTATTAGAGAGTATTACTTGAAAAACCTATTTAAAATAATTTAATAAGTTTTGATGTTTTAATTAAAATGGTAAAACCTTTTATTTGAATAAAATTTGGATATTAATTCCTTATTAATTTATTTAAACAAATCTTTGCTAATTTTATCTAAATAAAATGTTTTAATTCATAATCTTGGCCAAGGTTTTAATTTGGCTTTATAAAATAATCTTTGTTTATGAATTCACCTTTTCTTTTGAAAACTAAATCCTTTTATTTTAAAAGATCTAAAATAGTATTTTAAATATTTTTATTTTCCTTTAATAAAAGTTTATCTTTTTAAATCTCTTTAGGATCTATTTGATTCAAATGGGTTTGAAGTTCCAATTGAATTCAAAAGTTTCTTCTGGCTCTGAAAATCAAACAAAGTTTTATTTTATTAACTTATTTTCACATTACAAGATTTGGAAAATCTTGGGATGTGACAATGCATGACCTTGTTTTGTTATTTTGTCTGTGAGAAGTGGTTTGAATGCTCGTTGAAATTGTGTTTGTTTGATTGAATTGTAGTGAAGTTGGAAGAGTGTGATATTTGCAAGATCAAGAAGTGAACCAACATTCTATACTAAAAAGGCAAGTGACACTATCATCCAAGTCCTACTATTTTCATTACACTTAGTGGATTTTGTAACATGCATGGAAAGGTTTACTATATTTTATGCTATGCTAAATCCTAATAGGATACCCTTATATATCCCTTAGTGGAAACAATGTAGTTGTAGTATGCTTAGCCCTGCTATATATTGGGATGGGATACACGTTATGATTATATGAAGAGTTGAAAAGATATATGTTTTATATAATAAAACAAGTACTCAATGAACCACCTGGGTGGACAAGGATACTCAAGGTTGGACAAGGTGGCAACAAAAGGAACCATGTTTAAATGGCCATCTCTTTTTGTATGTGCACTAGAAGAAAACCACCCAGGGACTTAGAGATTGAACATGTTTCTCGTACAGTGGCTTCCGTGTACAGCCACATGCTAAATGGGCTCTGGCTTAGTCAACTACATAGTGGAAGACCCATGCATTGGCATCTTCGGGTTAACTAGAATTGTGTAAGGGAACTTGAAACCCTACATTGGTGCCTGGATGACAAGCTAGCATTGTGTATTGGGAGGACTCCTATGGAAAGACTTTGTCACATTCTCAATCTGCCAGTACTCCACCTTGGTGAGTACTTATCCAGCGGCCACTGGTGGCATCAAGATGAGATTGTGTCATGTGGGTAAAGTGTACAACTTCTGTAGAAGATCAAAATTCTAAGTACTTAGCCGTGTCCCCGGTTATGGACAATCCTGAGCAACTAAAGCCTGAAGCTATGGAAGATCTCGACATTCCAATTTCTCAAAGTAAAACTTGATGGTGACAACAAGGGATTTGAAGCACTTGGAGTTTTCCAAGAAGATTAGAAAGATTTTGACAAAGATCAAAAACTATTTTGAAAAGATAGGATAAAACTATATTGCTTTCTGCAAAAGAGCCTAAACCCCACTTAGCCAAATATGCATGTAAAAGATAGGATCCACTTATTTCTACATAGTAGTGAAACTTGCCACTACAATTCAAATGTATTGACCCTTGTGGCTGCAACTTATTATGTTGCAGGTTTGTTTGATGTTAGTGAAGTTTGTTGAATAGGATTACAAGTCTACAACCAACATGATTGACTGTGGCACTTTGAAGATGAAGGACTCCATGCTTTATAGATATTCTGCTGCAATGTAATGTAATAGCCAAATGAGCTATGTAAGATGTAATGAATTATTTTATTCCTGGTTATAAAGTTGTATTATGACCTTTGTTTCTTCATATTACATCTTAACTGTGGATGCTAGCTATTGATCCAGGGACTAGCATTGTAAACACAGGGATCTCTACCTTATTAAAGGTTGGGAACCTTACATATGGTATCAGAGCACTGTGTTGCCTGTAGGATTGTAACCCTAGGATTGGACAAAACCCCTTAGAAAAATAGGAGTTGTGTTTGTTCCAAGAACTTATTTACAAACAATCTTGTAAACTCTTTCCTCAACCTTTTTGGTTTTTGATTCTACATCTCTTCCTTTATCAATTTGATGGACAAAGACTACCCCATGGCCAAAGACTTCACCATGTGCAAAGGACTTCATCAACTCTAATGACTTCAACATCTTCAAGTGATTTCAACCTTATTCTCAAAAAGGACTTCAACGTTAGACATCACTACGGACTACAAGTGAAAAACCAAGAGACATTAGATTGCCTACCAAAGACATTGATATCAAGTTAGAGTATGGATCATACTGACCTATGAGGTATGACTATACTAGCTTGATTATTTCAAGAAAACTTGTTGTTTCCTTCAACTCATGAGTTAAGCTCATAAGTTGTTAAGTGGATAGTTGCTTGTTGATTGTTTGATTGTTTGATTGAACTTGGTTGTTTTGAGTTGTGTGTTAGAACTTCTTAAAAACCTATCCACCAATACTTATCCCTATCAAACCAACAGATGCCTCCTCGTCGTGCCAATCCCAACCAAAACAACAACAACATCACCCCTGAGATGCAGCAGATGTTGGCAGCTCAGACACAGTTGATGCAGGATATGACCACATACATACTGAATCAGAACAACAACAACAACAACAAAAACAACAACAACAACAACAACAACAACAACAACAACAATCAGAATAATCCTCCAGCACTTGACATGCTCACCAAGTTTCTGAAACTTAGGCCTGCAAGGTTCTCTGGAACAAGTGATCCAATGGAAGCCAATGATTGGTTACATTCAGTAAACAAAGACTTAGTGACTGTTGGCTGCACCGATGAACAAAAAGTAAGGTTTGCAGCATTTCTACTTGAAGGACCAGCAGCAACATGGTGGGACAACTTTCAAATGACCACTCCCCTTGAAGATGTGACTTGGGCTATTTTTGAGGATGGATTCAGAACAACTCACATCTCACCTGGAGTGATGTACTTAAAGAAAAAGGAGTTTCACAATCTGAAACAGCGTCACCTCAGTGTGGCTGAGTATATTGAAGAATTCAACAATCTGGCACGCTATGCACCAGATGAAGTTGATACAGATGCCAAGAGAAAAGAAAAATTTCTTGAAGGACTTAATGATGAGTTGAACCTGCAGCTAGCTGTTGCCTATGTCCCAACTTATCAATCACTCTGTGACAAAGCCACCATTTTGGAAAACAAGATGAATCAAGTTGAGAATAGAAAGAGGAAGCATAAACTCAAGGATCACTCAGGATCATCAAAAAAGAAACATTCATTCAAAAAGAGCAATGAAGATTCTGAACCACATCAACATCACCACAACAACAATGAAGTGATAATAATGGAAATGATACTGACAATGGAGATGACCTTGGTCAGAACCAACATGACACTTTCAGGAAGAAAGACATTAGCCAGTTGCAGTGCTATAATTGTAAGGAACTTGGACACTATGCATCAGACTGTCCTGAGAAGAAAAAGAAAAAGGATGCTAGAAAAGCCAATGGAAATGACTCCAATGTGACCCAGAAAGGACATGTGAACCACATTGACATGGATGGAAACTTTGAAGAGATAGAAGAAGTGGATGTCAGAAACTAGTTAACTCAGTTGAGTCAAATAAGGATTCCTTGTCTGGATATTAAGTGTTGAACCATAGTCAAGTGAACCATCAATGTAACCCTATGAGACTTTGTTTTAAGGGTGGTAGTACCCTAGTTGCCTTGAAGCCAATTTGTAACCCTATCCTCCCCAAATCTCGGGACGAGATTTCTTTTAAGGGTGGTAGCCGGTCACATCCCAAAATTTTCCAAATTTTTAAATGTGAAAAACAAATAAACAAAATAAACAATTGTTGATTTTTAGGGTGATAAGAAACTTTTTGATTCCAATTGGAAACATCAAAACCAATTTTGATCAAATAAAATCCTAAAGGGATTTAAAAAGATAAACAATTAATAAATAAAATTATGATAGTTGGAATTACTATTTTTTAGATCTTTTAATAAAAAGATTTGGTTTTCAAAAGCAAAGGTAGAATTATAAATAAAAATTATTTTATAGAGCCAAATTAAATCTTGGCCAAGCTTTTGAAATAAAATATTTCTATTTGATAAAAAGAGTAAAGGTTTATTTAAATAAAATAATGAGGATTTATTATTATCCAATTTTATTAAAGTAAAGGCTTTTCCATTTTAAATAAACAATAAAACTTGTTGTTTTATTTTAAGATTTCCAAGTTTTTTATATTTTCAAATAAAACCTACTGAAATGGTTTTGATAATATTTAGACTTCAATTAGAGTTTTAAAATAAATAAAATCCTATTTGAATTAATAACTAGGGTCTATTTATTTAATTATTAATGGATCCTAGAAAGAATAAAAATTATTTTGTTTTGGACTTTGATTTGTGTTGTTAAACAGAATTAAAAACTACACAAATTTTGGCAAAGGTTTGAATTCATTTGGGTGTTTGAATTGTTTGAATAAAATCAAAATAGAAATTCAAATTAGAAAAAGAAAAGGCTTCAGAATAAAAAAAAGTGAAACAAAACAGCCCAGCAAACAGGCCCAGCAAGCCCGGCAGTCCAGCCCACCTACTCACCTCGCGCTGAACCGTTTTTCACTGAACAACTCACCCACAGAGACGCTGAGCAGTGGACCCCATCTCCCTCTCTCTCTCTCCCTCACTGCCAGACGGACCCCACTGCCACGCAGTCGTCTTCAATCTCGCGACCACGTCGCCCTGCCGTTGCTGCCGAGTTACTGCCGGCGTCAATACGCGTAATTGGCTGAGTAAAACCTCGTTGTGATCACGCACACATAAGCGCCCCTCTCTCCTCTACCTTTCCCCCCAAACATCGCCTCCCCACTGCCCCTAGGCTGCTCTAATTCGAGATCGCATCCCACTGTCTCCGACGACGTCACAGAGCAATTCCGGCCACACCCCGCCGCCTCTCACCTCCCACTGCGCACGAGCTTGTTCTCCACCTCCAGGCGCACCTGCCCGTGTGCTCCATTCACTCGCGCGCGCTCCAAA
This sequence comes from Avena longiglumis, assembly GCA_030063025.1. Taxonomy (NCBI): domain Eukaryota; kingdom Viridiplantae; phylum Streptophyta; class Magnoliopsida; order Poales; family Poaceae; genus Avena; species Avena longiglumis. The sequence continues at coordinate 439,874,078 of CP125975.1, read as the reverse complement.
ACGTCGGCTTCGTCATCACCTGAGCACCGCCGCGTCTGTCCCTTCTCCGGCGACTCCCCCTGGTAAGCCCAGACCGCCCCGAGCCCTCTCAGTGATGCTCTCATACTCCCCACACTCGTACGCATCTAACCACACCTTTGTTTTGCCTCAGCACGATCTGTAGCCTCCCCCTCGATGACCTCCAGAGACACCCGCCGCTCGCAGCAACTCCGGCGAGCAATCGTTGCCTCTCTGGTGCGCCCCTCGCCAAGCCAACGCCACCTCGAGCTTCGCCAACCATCTGCGAGCACGGTGAGCCTCTCCTATGTATTCCTTGCTTCCTGTAATCTCTGTGACGCCACCGTCTGAGCGTGCACCGCCGCTCGCAGCCGCGCAGCGCCGCCAATCCTTGACCAAGCAACCTAGTCCGTTAGATCACGATCGTCTGGCTGTGATTAGATCTTAACTGAAGGGATACAAGTTGATCAGCGCCGTGCGTTTTAAGTTAGATCCTGCGATCCAGAGAGCTCGATCCACCCGAAGCAGTACCGGCCAATAGAATTACGCCACGTGGACAAGGTTTTGTTTAAAAACAGAATTAGAATTTGATTGATATGCAAACTTGTAAAATTCATAACTTTAATTATACACGTCCAAATTTTGCAAATTTTATATCAATGGATTCAGCAGATCATGTACTTTGCAACCATGTATTTTGTTTAATTATTTGCTTCTGTAAAATTTGTTGAAATTACTGAAACTTGTGTAGGCTTATTTTGAATATAAAAATTGTTCTAGATATAATTTTAATGTGAAATCTTTGCAAAATGGTTTGTTGTGAACCTACTGACCCTAGGAACCAACTTATGGATTTAAAAATGTATTTTGTGAAGTTAGGGAATAAATATTTGAATTAGCTCATTTCTAGTCAAATAAAAATATTGATTATGATTTGGAAATGATTTTTGAGTTAAACCTTTGGGAAATGATTTGATTCAAACCTTCTGACCATAAACACCAAGTTTTGAGAATTAAAATATATTTGGTGAACCCTTTGAAGAATATTGCTTTGATAAAAGCATTTTCAACCACATAAAATATTGATTTGGTTTAAAAATGGTTTATAGATAAAACCTTTTGCAAATGGTTTTACCACTTTATTAAATGACCACTTTTGAACTTTATAATGTTTGGAGCCTAGTAAAAACCACTTTTGAAAATAAAACTATCTTTTGTATGCTTGCATGCATGACCATGTTTTGTTATTTTGTGTGTGAGAAGTGGTTTGAATGCTAGTTGAAATTGTGTTTGTTTGATTGAATTGTAGTGAAGTTAGAAGATTGTGATATTTGCAAGATCAAGAAGTGAACCAACATTCTCTACTAAAAAGGCAAGTGACACTATCATCCAAGTCCTACTATTTTCATTACACTTAGTGGATTTTGTAACATGCATGGAAAGGTTTACTATATTTTATGCTATGCTAAATCCTAATAGGATACCCTTATATATCCCTTAGTGGAAACAATGTAGTTGTAGTATGCTTAGCCCTGCTATATATTGGGATGGGATACATGTTATGATTATATGAAGATTGAAAAGATATATGTTTTATATAATAAAACAAGTACTCAATGAACCACCTGGGTGGACAAGGATACTCAAGGTTGGACAAGGTGGAAACAAAAGGAACCATGTTTATATGTCCATCTCTTTTTGTATGTGCACTAGAATAAAACCACCCAGGGACTTAGAGATTGAACATGTTTCTCGTACATTGGCTTCCGTGTACAGCCACATGCTAAATGGGCTTTGGCTTAGTCAACTACATAGTGGAAGACCCATGCATTGGCATCTTCAGGTTAACTAGAATTGTGTAAGGGAACTTGAAACCCTACATTGGTGCCTGGATGACAAGCTAGCATTGTGTATTGGGAGGACTCCTATGGAAAGACTTTGTCACATTCTCAATCTTCCAGTACTCCATCTTGGTGAGTATTTATCCAGCGACCACTGGTGGCATCAAAATGAGATTGTGTCATGTGGGTAAAGTGTACAACTTCTGCAGAAGATCAAAATTCTAAGTACTTAGCCGTGTCCCCGGTTATGGACAATCCTGAGCAACTAAGGCCTGAAGCTATGGAAGATCTCGACATTCCAATTTCTCAAAGTAAAACTTGATGGTGACAACAAGGGATTTGAAGCACTTGGAGTTTTCCAAGAAGATTAGAAAGATTTTGACAAAGATCAAAAACTATTTTGAAAAGATAGGATAAAACTATATTGCTTTCTGCAAAAGAGCCTAAACCCCACTTAGCCAAATATGCATGTAAAAGATAGGATCCACTTATTTCTACATAGTAGTGAAACTTGCCAATACAATTCAAATGTATTGACCCTTGTGACTGCAACTTATTATGTTGCAGGTTTGTTTGATGTTAGTGAAGTTTGTTGAATAGGATTACAAGTCTACAACCAACATAATTGCCTGTGGCACTTTGAAGATGAAGGACTCCATGCTTTATAGATATTCTGCTGCAATGTAATGTAATAGCCAAATGAGATATGTAAGATGTAATGAATTATTTTATTCCTGGTTATAAAGTTGTATTATGACCTTTGTTTCTTGATATTACATCTTAATTGTGGATGCTAGCTATTGATCCAGGGACTAGCATTGTAAACACAGGGATCTCTACCTTATTAAAGGTTGGGAACCTTACAGATGGTATCAGAGCACTGTGTTGGCTGTAGGATTGTAACCCTAGGATTGGACAAAACCCCTTAGAAAAATAGGAGTTGTGTTTGTTCCAAGAACTTATTTACAAAAAATCTTGTAAACTCTTTCCTCAACCTTTTTGGTTTTTGATTCTACATCTCTTCCTTTATCAACTTGATGGACAAAGCCTACCCCATGTCCAAAGACTTCACCATGTGCAAAGGACTTTATAAACTCTAATGAATTCAACATCTTCAAGTGATTTCAACATTATTCTCAACAAGGACTTCAACCTTAGACATCACTAAGGACTACAAGTGAAAAACCAAGAGACATTAGATTTCCTACCAAAGACATTGATATCAAGTTAGAGTATGGATCATACTGACCTATGAGGTATGACTATACTAGGTTGATTATTTCAAGAAAACTTGTTGTTTCCTTCAACTCATGAGTTAAGCTCATAAGTTGTTAAGTGGATAGTTGCTTGTTGATTGTTTGATTGTTTGATTGAACTTGGTTGTTTTGAGTTGTGTGTTAGAACTTCTTAAAAACCTATCCACCAATACTTATCCCTATCAAACCAACAGATGCCTCCTCGTCGTGCCAACCCCAACCAAAACAACAACATCACCCCTGAGATGCAGCAGATGTTGGCAGCTCAGACACAGTTGATGCAGGAGATGACCACATACATACAGAATCAGAACAACAACAACAACAACAACAACAACAACAACAACAACAATCAGAATAATCATCCAGCACTTGACATGCTCACCAAGTTTTTGAAACTTAGGCCTCCAAGGCTCTCTGGAACAAGTGATCCAGTGGAAGCCAATGATTGGTTACATTCAGTAAACAAAGACTTAGTGACTGTTGGCTGCACCGATGAAGAAAAAGTAAGGTTTGCAGCATTTCTACTTGAAGGACCAGCAGCAACATGGTGGGACAACTTTCAGATCACCACTCCCCTTGAAGATGTGACTTGGGCTATTTTTGAGGATGGATTCAGAACAACTCACATCTCACCTGGAGTGATGTACTTGAAGAAAAAGGAGTTTCACAATCTGAAACAGCGTCACCTCAGTGTGGCTGAGTATATTGAAGAATTCAACAATCTGGCACGCTATGCACCAGATGAAGTTGATACAGATGCCAAGAGAAAAGAAAAATTTCTTGAAGGACTTAATGATGAGTTGAACCTGCAGCTAGTTGTTGCCTATGTCCCAACTTATCAATCACTCTGTGACAAAGCCACCATTTTGGAAAACAAGATGAATCAAGTTGAGAACAGAAAGAGGAAGCATAAACTCAAGAATCAGTCAGGATCATCAAAAAATAAACATTCATTCAAAAAGAGCAATGAAGATTCTGAACCACATCAGCATCACCACAACAACAATGGAAGTGATAATAATGGAAATGATACTGGCAATGGATATGACCTTGGTCAGAACCAACATGACACTTTCAGGAAGAAAGACATTAGCCAGTTGCAGTGCTATAATTGTAAGGAACTTGGACACTATGCATCAGACTGTCCTGAGAAGAAAAAGAAAAAGGATGCTAGAAAAGCCAATGGAAATGACTCCAATGTGACCCAGAAAGGACATGTGAACCACATTGACATGGATGGAAACTTTGAAGAGATAGAAGAAGTGGATGTCAGAAACTAGTTAACTCAGTTGAGTCAAATAAGGATTCCTTGTCTGGATATTAAGTGTTGAACCATAGTCAAGTGAACAATCAATGTAACCCTATGAGACTTTCTTTTGAGGGTGGTAGTACCCTAGTTGCCTTAAAGCCAATTTGTAACCCTAGCCTTCCCAAATCTCGGGACGAGATTTCTTTTAAGGGTGGTAGCCTGTCACATCCCAAAATTTTCCAAATTTTGAAATGTGAAAAATAAATAAACAAAATAAACAATTGTTGATTTTTAGGGTGAGAAGAAACTTTTAGATTCCAATTGGAAACATCAAAACCTATTTTGATCAAATAAAATCCTAAAGGGATTTAAAAATATAAACAATTAATAAATAAAATTATGATAGTTGGAATTACTATTTTTTAGATCTTTTCATAAAAAGTTTTGGTTTTCAAAAGCAAAGGTAGAATTATAAATAAAAATTATTTTATAGAGCCAAATTAAATCTTGGACAAGCTTTTGAAATAAAATATTTCTATTTGATAAAAAGAGTAAAGGTTTATTTAAATAAAATAATGAGGATTTATTATTATCCAATTTTATTAAAGTAAAGGCTTTTCCATTTTAAATAAACATTAAAACTTGTTATTTTATTTTAAGATTTCCAAGTGTTTTATATTTTAAAATAAAACCTACTGAAATGGTTTTGATAATATTTAGACTTCAAATAGAGTTTTAAAATAAATAAAATCCTATTTGAATTAATAACTAGGGTCTATTTATTTAATTATTAATGGATCCTAGAAAGAATAAAAATTATTTTGTTTTGGACTTTGATTTGTGTTGTTAAACAGAATTAAAAACTACACAAAGTTTGGCAAAGGTTTGAATTCATTTGGGTGTTTGAATTGTTTGAATAAAATCAAAACAGAAATTCAAATTAGAAAAAGAAAAGGCTTCAGAATAAAAAAAAGTGAAACAAAACAGCCCAGCAAACAGGCCCAGCAAGCCCAGCAGTCCAGCCCACCTACTCACCTCGCGCTGAACCGTTTTTCACTGAACAACTCACCCACAGAGACGCTGAGCAGTGGACCCCATCTCCCTCTCTCTCTCCCTCACTGGTAGATGGACCCCACTGCCACCCAGTCGTCTTCAATCTCGCGACCACGTCGCCCTGCCATTGCTGCCGAGTTACTGCCGGCATCAATACGCGTAATTGGCTGAGTAAAACCTCGCTGTGATCACGCACACATAAGCGCCCCTCTCTCCTCTACCTTTCCCCCCAAACATCGCCTCCCCACTGCCCCTAGGCTGCTCTAATTCGAGCTCGCATCCCACTGTCTCCGACGACGTCCCAGAGCAATTCCGGCCACACCCCGCCGCCTCTCGCCTACCACTGCGCACGAGCTTGTTCTCCACCTCCAGGCGCACCTGCCCGTGTGCTCCATTCACTCGCGCGCGCTCCAAAACATCGGCTTCGTCATCACCTGAGCACCGCCGTGTCTGTCCCTTCTCTGACTCCCACAGTAAGCCAGCATCGCCGAGCCCTCTCAGTGATGCTCTCATACTCCCCACACTCGTACGCTTCTAACCACACCTTTGTTTTGCCTCGGCACGATCTGTAGCCTCGCCCTCGACGACCTCCAGAGCCACCCGCCGCTCGCAGCAACTCCGGCGAGCAATCGTCGCCTCTCTGGTGCGCCCCTCGCCAAGCCAACGCCACCTCGAGCTTCGCCAACCCTCTGCGAGCATGGTTAGCCCCTCCTATGTCTTCCTTGCTTCCTGTAATCGCCGCGACGCCACCGTCTGAGCGTGCACCGCCGCTCGCCACCGTGCAGCGCCGCCAATCCATGACCAAGCAACCTAGTCCGTTAGATCACGATCGTCTGGCTGTGATTAGATCTGAACTGAAGGGGTACGAGTTGATCAGCGCCGTGCGTTTTAAGTTATATCCTGCGGTCCAGAGAGCTCGATCCACCCGAAGCGGTACCGGCCAATAGAATTACGCCACGTGGACAAGGTTTTGTTTAAAAACAGAATTAGAATCTGATTGATATGCAAACTTTAAGATTCATAACTTTAATTCTACACGTCTAAATTTTGCAAATTTTATATCAATGGATTCAGCAGATCATGTACTTTGCAACCAAGTGTTTTTTTAATGATTTGCTTCTGGAAAATTGGTTGAAATTACAGAAACTTGTTTAGGCTTATTTTGAATATAAAAATTGTTCTAGATATAATTTTAATGTGAAATCTTTGCAAAATGGTTTGTTGTGAACCTACTTACCCTAGGAACCAACTTATGGATTTAAAAATGTATTTCGTGAAGTTAGGGAATAAATATTTGAATTAGCTCATTTCTAGTTAAATAAAAATATTGATTATGATTTGGAAATGATTTTCGAGTGAAACCTTTGGGAAATGATTTGATTCAAACCTTCTGACCCTAAACACCAAGTTTTGAGAATTACAATATATTTGGTGAACCCTTTGAAGAATATTGCTTTGATAAAAGCATTTTCAACCACATAAAATATTGATTTGGTTTAAAAATGGTTTATAGATAAAAACTTTTGCAAATGGTTTTACCACTTTAGTAAATGACCACTTTTGAACTTTATAATGTTTGGAGCCTAGTAGAAACCACTTTTGCAAATAAAACTATCTTTTGCATGCTTGCATGCATGACCTTGTTTTGTTATTTTGTGTGTGAGAAGTGGTTTGAATGCTAGTTGAAATTGTGTTTGTTTGATTGAATTGTAGTGAAGTTAGAAGAGTGTGATATTTGCAAGATCAAGAAGTGAACCAATATTCTCTACTAAAAAGGCAAGTGACACTATCATCCAAGTCCTACTATTTTCATTACACTTAGTGGATTTTGTAACATGCATGGAAAGGTTTACTATATTTTATGCTATGCTAAATCCTAATAGGTTACCCTTATATATCCCTTAGTGGAAACAATGTAGTTGTAGTATGCTTAGCCCTGCTATATATTGGGATGGGATACATGTTATGATTATATGAAGAGTTGAAAAGATATATGTTTTATATAATAAAACAAGTACTCAATGAACCACCTGGGTGGACAAGGATACTCAAGGTTGGACAAGGTGGCAACAAAAGGAACCATGTTTATATGGCCATCTCTTTTTGTATGTGCACTAGAAGAAAACCACCCAGGGACTTAGAGATTGAACATGTTTCTCGTGACTGGCTTCCGGTACGACCACATGCTAAATGGGCTCGACTTAGTCAACTACATAGTGGAAGACCCATGCATTGGCATCTTCGGTTAACTAGAATTGTGTAAGGAACTTGAAACCCTACATTGGTGCCTGGATGACAAGCTAGCATTGTGTATTGGGAGGACTCCTATGGAAAGACTTTGTCACATTCTCAATCTGCAAGATTACTCCATCTTGGTGAGTACTTATCCAGTGACCTTTGGTGGCATCAAGATGAGATTGTGTCATGTGGGTAAAGTGTACAACTTCTGTAGAAGATCAAAATTCTAAGTACTTAGCCGTGTCCCCGGTTATGGACAATCCTGAGCAACTAAGGCCTGAAGCTATGGAACATCTCGAAATTCCAATTTCTCAAAGTAAAACTTGATGGTGACAGCAAGGGATTTGAAGCACTTGGAGTTTTCCAAGAAGATTAGAAAGATTTTAAAGATCAAAAACTATTTTGAAAAGATAGAATAAAACTATATTGCTTTCTGCAAAAGAGCCTAAACCCCACTTAGCCAAATATGCATGTAAAAGATAGGATCCACTTATTTCTACATAGTAGTGAAACTTGCCAATACAATTCAAATGTATTGACCCTTGTGGCTGCAACTTATTATGTTGCAGGTTTGTTTGAAGTTAGTGAAGTTTGTTGAATAGGATTACAAGTCTACAACCAACATGATTGCCTGTGGCACTTTGAAGATGAAGGACTGCATGCTTTATAGATATTCTGCTGCAATGTAATGTAATAGCCAAATGAGATATGTAAGATGTAATGAATTATTTTATTCCTGGTTATAAAGTTGTATTATGACCTTTGTTTCTTGATATTACATCTTAACTGTGGATGCTAGCTATTGATCCAGGGACTAGCATTGTAAACACAGGGATCTCTACCTTATTAAAGGTTGGGAACCTTACACAAGTATTTTCAAATGAAGAAGCATTAACATCAAACTTTGCTTTCAAAGGAGGAGCAAAAAACAACTTCTTTCTCCTCATAGGGAAGTGTTCAATACCTTTCTTGAATGGAAAATGATAGACTTTGTGCCTTCTTTCATATCATTGATGGCACGAACAGTTCTAAGAAAAGGTCTTCCCAAAGTAATAGGACAAGAAGCATTGTAGTCAACATCCAAAACATGGAAATCCACAGGGACATAAGCATTATTAACCATAATGAGAACATCATTAATACTCCCCATGAGTTTCTTTTTAGCATTATCATTGAGTGGGACATCCAAATAACAATCTTCCAAAGGTGGAAAATCAAGCATTTCATAAATCTTCCTAGGCATAATAGAGACACTGGAACCAAGATCACATGAAGCTTTTAGATCAAAGTCATGCACTTGCACATTAATAATGGGTTCCCAACTATCTTCTACTTTGCTAGGAATAGAAGCTTTGTGTTTTAGCTTCTCTTCCTTAATTTTCACAAGAGCATCTGTAATATGTTTAGTGAAAGCAACATGCATATCACTAGCATCAGGACTTCTAGCAAGCTTTTGCAAGAAAAGAATCACTTTAGAAATGTTGCAACCATCTATATCAAAATCAAACTTAGCATCACTAGTAGTAGGCTCAGTAGGCTTAGGAATAGTAGGAGGAGGAACATGGACTACTTGTGGTTTAGTGGTGATGGTGCACACACTATTGTTTCTATCAATTTCAGCTTCCCCTTTCCCACCTAGCATGAAGTTGAGCTAACAGCCTAACATTTTCATCAATAGTAACTTTTATGGCATGAGTAGCAGCAAAGGTGCTTTCCATGTGTCGTGGTATTACCGACGAGTATGCCATGGAGGGGTCCTCACAGTGCGTGTTTAGAGATGTGGGGGAAGGCAGACGGTTGACGGGTATGAGGTTACACAGCTTACCCAGGTTCAAATCCCAGAACGATGGTGGAATCCTACTCCTGCTATAAATCACTATAAGGGCAATACACCGATTTACAGGGATTGGTTCGCTGTGCGAGGTGACTAGAGAGTCTAAGTTATCGTGCCCTAAAGGCTCCTATAGGCCCAACTTATATAGTTGTCAGGTCCTAGTGTTATAGGGAAAAGTCCTAGCCGGACAGGTTATAGAGTCCTACACTGCTTACAACTAGTCTAGCGTGTCTTGCACTCCAAGGCTCCGGGTACGTCGGTGACTCCTCCGTAGCCTTCCTTTATCTGGCATGGGCCTCCCTTCTGGATCCATCTAACTGGGCCACCCAGTAGGCCATGGACCATGATACCAACTTTGTGCCACTCGGGTTATCCGGATAGGAGACATGCTATGAGGATACCCATATAGCATATCCCCAACAGTAGCCCCCGGAGAACTCCGAGATCTTGCGTCGTCTTTCCTCTTTAGGTTGAATGCTCCGTCTAGATGGATGTCGGCAAACCGTCAAGCAATATCTTGTAGTCCTCCCAAGAATCCTGCAAGATTTTCTCCGTCTTAAACTTGTAATTCGGAAAATTGCTGAATCTTCTATCGTACTCTTCCGTATAAGGACTGGATCCGTCCATGCCGGAATCTTCCGATGTGATGGTTCACCTGCCAGTGACATCTAGGACGTCGTAGACATAAGTCTGCAATGCCTCGTAACTCACACATGCAAAGAACACAATCATGTCCGTTTCCCACGCGAGCGACGAACCGTTGGCGGCGAAGGTTGGGAACGTGGCAAAATTTCCGCGCACGTGCCCGCACACGTTGCCCACGTGTCAACCATTCGATCGTCTTGCACGAATCTTGACGCCAAGGGTTATAAATTGTAACTGTGGTGGATTTTTACTTTTTCGCCTCATTCTCCTCTTGCGTCGTCTTCTTCCTCTAGCAAACTCCTCCTCGAGCTCTCCGCGCATTTCGCAAAAAACCCTAGCCCTTCAATCCTACCAGTCACCACCTCAATCCTTCCAATGGCAAGCAGCAGCTCTGCTCCCTCCATGGCGGCGCCAAGCGATGTCGCGGTGAAGCCGGCGAGCACCGTTCATGTGCCCCCAAAGGGCCTGGTGATCCCCAAGTCTGTGGTGGTCGAATACACCGGCGGCGACCACAATCCAGCGGCGCTGGAGTTGCTAGAAGAGGAGAGCGATTCTCACAAAGGGGACTGGCGCGGCTCGGGCATCACGGACCGCGACATCAAAGAACCGCTCGTCGAGGGATACCTCCCTGCGATGTAGGGGCTCGTCTGGCGAGCGGCGCCGGCCGGTGAGGTCACCCCTTCTCCCCAAGCCGGAGAGAAGGTGTACCTCAAGGCCCAATTGGTACGCGGCGTTTCCTTGCCCATCTCCAATTTATTTCTAGTTGTCCTTAGCCATTACCGAGTACAGCCTCAGAACCTCTCCCCCAATAGCATCCTCGCGCATAGCAACTACGCGGCGCTCTGTGAGGGTTACTTAGGGATTAGGCCTAGGCTAGATCTCTTTATTTATTTCTTCACCGTCAAGAGGGAAGCCGGTGCCGACAAGGACAAGCTTAGGAACTGCGGGACAATTAGCTTTAAGATCCGGCCTAGCCGGCGGTTCCCCGATATTGTCGGCCATGAGTCCTGCAAGAACATGCAACAGACGTACTTCTATGGCCCAGATATCCATCTGGCCGGCCGAGAAGAAACGTATCTAGACTTCTTTGATGGAGCTGCCGCTGAAGCCCCGACATGGAGGTCCCAATCCACCCTTCCCTCCGACAATGAAGCCTCCCGCGCCATTAGGCGGATAGAGTGGTTCGTAGACACGGGTCTGACCGTGTTGGACCTAGCCATGTGCTGGTTCGTCAAGCGGATCCAGCCTCTGCAGCACCGCTCCAAGCTGATGCACGAGTACTCTAAGGAGAGGAAGGATAGCCTCCGCATCTCCGAGGACAACTTCTCGAGTGACTCTGTCAAGCTCTGACTCAAGGACATCGTCAAGGTGAAGGACAAGAAGCGTGGCTTCGCCATCACCTACGACATGTTCAAGGAGGGCAAGTTCCCAGAGGTACCTGTTTATTTTCCGTGTATGATGTATACTCCAGTATTTCCGTCTAACCATTACCATCTCATCACACATTTTGGGGAATTCACTTGATAGCTCAGTAGTCTAGATGAGGATAGCATGGCCGTCCAAATCTATGACCCGAAGATGAAGGAAGTCACCATCGTGTCCGACGACGATGTCCCACTAGCACGAAAATGGAAGAGCTCCACCTCTGACGCTGCCAACGGAGGCAGGAAGAAGAAGACAGAGGGTGGAGCCTCCAAGAAGTCCACCGCCACCCTGGAGGCGGACAAAAGAATAGTTATCGGGATTCCCTTTGCCAAATTACCCCCTGTTGTGTAAGCCTCTTTCTCTCCGACATTTGTCCATTGCTTGTCTTATTCCTATACTTATACTTTTCACACGTTTCAGGAAAAAGGCCACTACTAGTTTGGAGAAGACCTCCAAAACTTTAGGGGCTTCTAGAAATATTAAAGATATGTTGCATCGTGACATGTCTCCCATGCATCTCCCGCCATCGCCCCTGTCACTCCCAGCGTCCAGCCTATGTCCGCCCCGACAAGCTCACAGGCCAAGGATGCCTCTGGCCCTTCCACCATGGAAGTGGACTCGGGTGCCTCCACGGAGCTTGCCGTTGGCGACGAACATGCAACGCAAGAAAGTACCGCAACTCAAATGGCTGAAGCTCCGGATAAGGATGCTATCGGTAGTAGTAAGGCGGTGGTGGCGGTGGAACGTCTGCCGAAGGCGGCGCCTCCGCGTAGGGGTTCGTAGCATGGAAAACAAAAAAATTCTACTGCATGCACACAAACAAGCCAAGATCTATCTACTAGATTGTAGCAACGAGTCGCTAGAAGCACTCGCCCTCGAAGATTCCAAAGTGGTTAACGAGAGCAGATTCTCGTGGGTGATGTATTCGTACACTTGCCGATCTCAAGATCGCGTAGACGATCCTTCCGGCGCTGCGTGAACACAGCGCTTCCGCAATCGGTCACACGTTCGGTACTATATGAAGACATTCCTCTCCCTTGTTCTAGCAGGCAGCGGAGGTTGTAGTTCTTCCCTCGCGATTCCGGCAGCATGACGGCGTGGTGTCGGAAGTAGAGGAAAGATCCCGCAGGGCTTCGCCTAAGCCGGTGCGAGTTATGGTGGATCTAGGGTTTACCGGTGATGTAGGGTTTAGAAGACCGGGAGGAGGAGGTGTCGGCGGAGGCTAGGGCGATGGCGACGGGCCGGCGGCGGTGCAAGGCAGCGGCGCGGGTGGAGAGGGGCTAGGGCTTAGTGTTTTGGGGCAGCCCTCCTCCTCTATTTATGAGAGGGGTCAGCCTTGTGAGGGGTGGGTTTGAATCCCAACCCAAACCCAAGTTGGATTGGGAGAAGGACTTGTTTCTTCTTCCACTAGGAAACCATTGTTCCAGTTTGACTTTTCGAACTTCCCGTTTGACTTTCAATTTAGAGCTTTAATTCTAACTTGCAAATGCCCACACCAATTGACCTAGGATATGATCCAATCATTCCACTTATCCATGGCACATTAATGTACCATTCCTCTTCCGGTCCGGTGAACCTTCTAGACCCTTCTAGAACCTCTCTGATGAAAACATCGGAATCTTTCCTGAACTCCGGAATCGGACTTTCCTTATATGAATCTTATTCTCCGGACCATTCTGGATCTCCTCGTGATATTCCGGATCCCATCCGAGACTCCGAACAACATTCAGTGTCCCTACTAACATTCCATATCTACTAAACAACATCGAATCCTTAAGTGTGTCTCCCTACGGTTCGTGAATTATGCGAACATGACCGAGACACTTCTCCGATCAATAACCAATAGAGGAATCTGGAAATTCATATGGATCCCACATATTTCTACGATTAATTTGTGATCGAATGAACCACTTAGATACGATACCAATGTCCCTTTATATCACAATAGTTTACTTATCCGAGGTTTTGATCGTCGGTATCTCTGCATACCTAGTTCAACCTCGTTACCGATAAGTACTCTTTTCTCATTCCTGTGATATGTTATCCCTTGTGAGCCAGTCACATGCTTGCAAGCCAATTGCATGACATTACACCTAGAGGGCCCAGAGTATATCTATCCGTCATATGGATGGACAAATCCCACTCTTGATCCATGTGCCTCAACACATACTTTCCGAACACTCAATGCCATCTTTATAGCCACCTAGTTACGGTGTGGTGTTTGATGTCATCAAAGCATCCTTCCGGTGATGGTGATTAGCATGATCTCATGGTCGAAGGAATTAGGTTACTATGTATCAGAAAGCTTATAGCAAATGAACTATTGAAATGACTTGATATTTATGCTACGCTTATCTATAGGAGTATGTCCATCATACCATTCTCATAATGATATGATCTTGTTGTTAATAACATCTCAATGTTCATGATCGAGAAACCACGATCATCTATTAACCAGCAAGCTAGTATTATAAAGAGTCTTTACTAGGGACTCTAATTTAGCTTACAAATCACACAAGTATTAATGTTTCCGGTTAATACTGTTATAGCATGAATGTAAACATTTATCATAAACACAAAGATATAATAATAACCACTTTTATTATTGCCTCTAGGGCATATCTCCAACACTCCGCACCCAGGAATACCGTAGAATTCCCGAAGATAGTCTACCCAACACTTACGCCGAGTAGCTCCGCTTTGGTTCCTGGTGTGGCGTCGACATCTCCAACCTACGGTCTTGAGGAGATTCTCCGACAAGCAGTTACTTTGCGAGGAAACAGCCTTTCCTTTGGCAAGTTTCTTGCTGAGAGCGCTACCAACCTAAAGATCATCACACTTGTAAGTTTTATTTGCATTTTGCATTTCATATGAGTATCCCACTGTTGCCCCCGAGGATTTAGACAGAAAACCATAAGTCTTTGCATCTGAATGCTCTAAGAGTGACTAAGCTAGAAATTTTTCACTGTAGCCCCCAAGTATCTAGTTTGAATGAATTATTCCGACTAGATACTTTTAGAGTAGTAGACGCAGTGTTTGTAAATTTCGATACTGTAGTCCCCAAGTCTCTAGTTGTAACTGAATTAGTTTCGACTAGATACTTAAAGAAAGACTAAGCATATGACTGAGTTTTTAAAAAAACTTTATACTGTAGCCCCCAACCTTCTAGTTGAAAACTGAATCAGTTCTGACTAGATGCTTAAAGAAAGACTAAGCATATTTCCAAGTTAAAAAACTCTCACTGTATCCCCCAAGCCTCTAGGTGGATAGTTATCCGACTAGATGCTCCAAGTAGACTAAACAGCTTTAAATTTTCTTACCACAGAATGAGAATGCTCGGAGAGACATGGCAAATGAGAAGTTCCAGAAGATGCGTGCGGATTTGGAAGCCGAAAAGGGTAAAAGTGCCTTCTTGAAGGAACAAATCATCAAGAGCAAGCATCTGTTTTTCCTTTCTTTTTCGTATTCCGACTTGGTCTTGTGCCAACATTCTCCGAGTACTCATTGTGTACTTCTTCTTTCTCCGTCTTGCAGAAACCATTGCCAAGGCTAAGGATATTGTTGAGCAATCCAAGCACATTGAGCATCTGGATAGCGAAAACAAGATCCTTAAGCGAGAGAGGAAGGATATGTTTAAGATGCACGAAGAATCCATGAAGGTCCTACAGGAATCCGCCAACACAGAGATGAACCGCTTGAAGGAGGAGATCACGATGCTGAAAGAGCAGAAGAAAGCTACCGATGAGCAAAATGAGCGCAATCTTGAAGCATATAAGATCCTCCGACAAGAACGGGACTCCATGGCGGAAACCCTCCAGCATGCTGAGATTAGCATCTTCAGTAAGTGATTCTCTGCCTTGTACTTCTGTAAGTTGGATACTCTAAACTTTTTGTGTTATTAAACTCATGCGTTTCTTTGTCGGAAATTTGCAGCTCCTATTGGTTTGACCCAGTCGCCTCCTCCGCCAAAAGAATGCATGGTCCTTGCCGGCAACTTTATCAACACCGCCATCAAGCAGACCAAGGACATAGACAAGCCCCTCCAGATTAACATCAAAGCGGTGGATTCCGTGATGAAGTTCTCGGAGATCTTGCGCTGAGCCCCCGAGCGTATTGTAAGCTGGAAACTTTCATGTACCCGGGCTGGCGCGAGGATGGCGCTTTCAATGGTCAAGGCTCACTACGAAAACACCTACATCTACACGATGACCTCCGGTATCCCTGACGTGGACGACGATGGCCAGAAAATAGATCATAAAGCTATCTTGGCGCCGCTCACGGGTTATGATACCAGAGTCGCCGAGTTGGTTGACCCTAACGTCTTCGTGCCCATGGAGGTTCTTGACGGCGACAACCAAAGCTCCTCCGAGTCCCTCAAAACCTCCGACTTTGAGGAGGATGGCTCTCCTGTTGCTGATGATGCTGCATCCAAGTCACATGCGCTAGAGGAATGAAAGAACAATATGTAATATTTATTTCCTCTGGAATTTGTATGCGGAAAAAATTACTTGTTAACTTAAGGAGGAAAAAAATGGTTGTTATTTCCTGCTACTCAAGAACTGGTTCCAGCATGTATATATTTTTAAGCAAGTTTTGGCTTATCCATTACTCTGGTTTTTATGCTTGACTTTTCGTGAGTCATAAGACTCGTTATCAAACTATGCGCTCAGGCGATGATGCCCAATGGCACCGTCAATAACCTAAGCACAAAATCATCGACAATAAGTGCCAAAAGTCACTACTCCAGAATCCACATAAAAATGACAAAGAACGTGTAGACCAGAAAACTTAAGCTCGCGCCCGTAGGTGGAATTTTCACAAGTGCAATCGCGAAGCTTATGCATAAAGGTTTTATACGATCCAAAAATGAACACTAAAGGAGGTAAAAGACTTAGAAATATGAGTGAACCAGAGAGCTTTATTTCATTGATCATATAATATGTACACAATAGGTAAAAAGTGCTAAGTGTAGAAAGGATGTAGTTGTGCTATGTTCCATGGCCGATCATGCTCCGAGTAGTCATCATCCGGGTCACGTCGCTTACGCTTATGATCCTCGTTGGGTCTATCCTCTAGTTCACGATTGTCAACAAGGTAGTAAGACCCATTGAGTAGCGCTTTGCTAATGATGAACGGTCCTTCCCATGGCGGGAATAATTTGTGTGACTTCTTCTGCTTAAGTCGGAGCACCAGGTCCCCCTCTTTAAACGAGCAATGCCGAATGCGGCGACTATGGTAGCTGCGTAGCTTCTACTGGTAAATGGTGGATATTTGGCATGCCAATACACGCTCCTCCTCAAGAAGGTCCACATCTAGGCGTCTATATTCTTCAGCGTCATCTTCGTCATAGGCGGCAACTCTTGGTGAATCGTGAAGGATGTCGGAAGGCAGGATGGCTTCTGCTCCATATACCATGAAGTAAGGGGTGTAGTCGGTGGATCTGTTGGGTGTAGTTCGTAAACTCCACAGCACAGATGGTAATTCCTCCGCCCAGGCTCCAGCTGCTCTATGTAGCGATGCTTCAAGATGTGGCTTGATTCTCTGCAGAATTAATCCATTGGATCACTCGACCTGACCATTGGACTGTGGGTGTGCCACAGACGCAAGGTCAAGTCGGATGCCCTTCTCCCAACAATAAGCTTCCACTTCTCCGAGTGACATGTTGCTGCCGTTCTCGGTGATAATGCTATGTGGGAGACCAAATCTCACCACTAGATCCCGGACAAACCTAAGGGCAGTTGCCCCATCAAGCTTTCTAATGGGTTTAGCTTCTATCCATTTGGTGAATTTATCAACTACTACTAGCAGATGCGTAAACCCACATGGTGCCGTCAGCATGCACCAACCATGTTCAAATTTGATCGCAAATGGCCAAGTTATTGGTATTGTTCGCAATTCTTCAGCAGGAACATGTGGTTGTTGGGCATAATACTGGCATCCCATGCATGTCTCAACTAGCTTGTCGGTGTCCGCCTTCACGGTCAGCTAGTAGAATCCTTGACGGAAAGCTTTAGCGACCAATGATCGGGGAGTGGCGTGACGCCCGCGATCTCCGAGATGGATTTCACGTAGGATTTCAATACCTTCTTGCTGGGAAACACACTTAAGGTATACACCAGTGGTGCTTCTCTTATAGAGTTGTACATTGATTATGGTATAGCCCTTTGCTCGACGTACTATTTGTCGTCTTTCGACTTTGTCGTCGGGCAAAGTTCCGTGTACGAGATATCCCATGAACGGTTTTGTCCAAGTCGGAGGGACCTTTGTCACCATGTGAACAAAAGAGTCAACTCTGTCCGGGTTGTCCATGTCTGCTCCCTTCATGGATGGTGTCTGTAGATGCTCCAGGAAAACGCCAGGCTGAATTCGTTTGCGCCCTGATCCAAGCTTAGACAGCAGATCAGCCTCCTCGTTTTGCTCCCTAGGTACATACTTGACCCCGTAGCCCAAGAAGCTCTTGGCTATCTCATCCACTTCGTCTCGATATGCCGCCATCATGGGATTCCCCGGGTTCCAGGTGCCAGGCACCTGCTGGGCAACCAAGTCGGAATCTCCACAGCAAACTATGCGCTTGATGCCAATATCCTTGAGTACGCGTAGTCCGTGAATGAGTGCTTCATACTCTGCCATGTTGTTCATAGCCTCGAAGTGGATCTTCAGAACGTAGTGCAACTTTTCCCCGGTTGGTGACTGTAGCAGTACACCAGCCCCTGAGCCGTTTAGTAGCTTTGATCCGTCAAAGTGCATCACCCAGTATTCTGGCTCCGGCATTGGGGTAGCATCTGGAATCTCCATCCAATCTGCGATAAAATCCGCCAAGGCTTGTGACTTGATGGCGTCGCGTCTCTTGTAGGTGATCTCGAAGGCGGCAAGTTCAATGCCCCACTTCGCGACCCTTCCTGTAGCGTCGCTATTGTTGATAATGTCGGACAGTGGAGCTTTGCTCACAACTGTGATAGGGTGCTCCTGAAAGTAGTGCCTCAGCTTCCGAGAAGCAAGGAACACTCCATAAGATATCTTCTGGTAGTGCGGGTAACGCTGCTTGGACTCCGTCAAGACCTCGCTTACATAGTAAACTGGTTGTTGAACTCCGTATTCATGCCCTGGTTCCTTCCGCTCTACCACGACGATGATGCTGCTTACCCGGTTGGTGGCCGCCATGTAAATTAACATGGGTTCCCCAGGCTCGGGTGCTCCAAGGATAGGCGTTGAGGAAAGTATCTCCTTGAGCTACTTCAATGCTGCATCTTCCTCGTCCGTCCACGTGAATTTGTCTGCCTTCTTAACCAACTTGTACAGCGGTAGAGCCTTCTCTCCAAGTCGACCAACGAACCGACTAACTGCTGCAATGCAACCTGTTAGCCGTTGTATGTCCTTTAGGAATGTCGGACGGTTTATGTTTAACATGGCCTTGATTTTCTCTGGGTTGACCTTGATTCCACGCTGGGAAACGATAAAGCCCAACAATTTGCCGGCTGGAACCCCGAAGACGCACTTCTTAGGGTTAAGCATCATGTTGTATTTCCGGAGATTATCAAAGGTTTATTTTAAGTTGGAGATTAATTCGTTTGACTTTTTAGACATCACCGCTATATCGTCCACATAGGCGTGAACGTTCCTACCAATTTGATCATCTAGGCAACGCTGCATTGTCCGTTGGTACGTAGCACCTGCGTTTTTCAGCCCAAAGGGCATCGTGACATAGTAAAACATGTCGTAGGGTGTAGTGAACAAAGTGGCCAATTGGTCCGACTTCCTCATCTTGATCTGGTTGTATCCTGAGTATGCATCGAGAAAACATAAAAGCTCTGAGCCAGCCGTCGAGTCAATGACTTAGTCAATGCGAGGCAAAGCAAACGGATCTTTGGGACATGCTTTGTTCAAGCCGGTGTAATCAACGCACATTCTTAATTCTTTGGTTCCCTTTTTGGGGACAAGTACGGGATTGGCCACCCATCGGGTGTGAAGGACTTCTCGGATAAAACTAGCCTTAAGTAACCTAGCTATATCTTTGCCTATGGCGTGTCTCTTCTCGTCTCCGAAGCGTCGTAGAGTTTGTTTCACTGGTTTACATTTTGGATCAATATTCAAGCTATGCTCGGCAAGTTCCCTAGGTACACTATCATGTCAGCAGGTTGCCAGGCAAAGATGTCCATGTTCTCACGGAGGAACTCGATGAGCATGCTTTCCTATTTAGGGTCCAGGTTTGTCCCAATGGCGGTGGTCTTGGAGGCATCGCCTACCACAAGTTCCACCGGCTTGGTCTCGATGGCGGCCTTGAATCTTTGAGGCGGTCAATCTGTATCTTCGACGCGGGCATCTCCGAGGCATCGACCTTGCTCTGGATGTCCTAGAATTCTTCGCTGTAGAGGACAACTTCCACAAAGGTTGCTTCTCCAATCTCGCAGTCCCTTGCCTTGGTAAAGCTTCCGGATACGGTGATGACATCGTTTGGTCTGGGTATCTTGAGCTTGTTGTAGACGAAGCATGTCTTGGCCATGAAGGTGTGGAAGATGTCGCGGACGAATATGACGTGGTACACGCTTTTGAAGGGGACCACCTCAAAGGTCATGCGTTCTTGGCGGTAATTATTGACATCGCCAAAAGCGACCTGAAGTGTGATGCACCCAAGGGACCGAGCCTCCCGACCAAGAACTACGTCGTGGAAGATGGTGCTGGTCCGCCTTAGTTTTGCCTCCGTTAAGTTCATCTTGTGAAGTGTATCCAGGTACATGATGTTGATGCTGCTTCCACTATCCACCATACATTTGGTGAACTCATTGCCGTCGATCAGGGGGTTGATGATCAGGGCATACTGGTTATCCGTAGGGATGAGGTCTGGGTGATCCTTCCTATCCCAAGTAATTGGAATCTCCGACCAGCGCAGGTATTGGGGAACTGGGGGTAGAGTGGCCATCAGTATCCTCATAGAGGTCTTCTGTTGTCGGACGGTGGGGGTGCCAAGGAAACTGTGGAAAATTGTCGCCTTCTTCTCGAAGGTTTTTTTGCCCTTGCTGTTGCTCTTGGCGGCGTGCTTGGGGTAAACGTCCTCGTCCATGTCACTTGAATCCTTGGACTCCTCCTCCTTCTTCTTCCCCTTGCCATTTCCTTGCGGTCTGTTCTTCCGACTTTGCTTGTAGCCGGACTCCGGGTCCTCCTTGAGGTCGCTGACGAACTTGCAGTGGCGATTGGTATGGGTGGCCTTGCCGTTGGCGGCGAGGTGTACTAGGCATGGCATATCACGGTACTCCTCGTAGGTTTGGGGAACGCGGAGCGCTGCCGAGGTAGTTTCACTGCCTTGCTGCTCCCTACGACCAGCTCCCCATCCTCGGCCATGCTGTCTGCCATCACCTTGTCCTGCAAAAGTCATAGCGACCATGTCGGAGGTTTGCTTTTATTCTGGCGGGGTCTTCCGCTTGGTGTTGCTATTCCTCTGAGATTGAGTTGGAACGGTCGTTGCCGGCAGGGAGCCGCGAGCATCATCGTCGGCAACCGCGAACTCACTGGCCAACTGGATCATCTGGTTCAGATCTAGCTGGTGATTGTCCTGCAGGCCCTTCATCTTATGTCGGAGCAACGTGCGCCTTTCCAACCCATCGATGAAGGCGGCCATGGCGGTCTGAGCGTGCACTCCTGTGCATGAATTCTTCATATCTAGCCAGCGAGAGAGGTAGGCGCGAGATGTCTCGTCTTTCTCTTGCACGCACCGCTGTAGATCGCCAACAGTGCAGGGACATTTGTACATACCCTCAAAGTTCTTGGTAAACGCTTCTTGCATGTCCAACCAATTGCAGATGGATCTTTTCGGCAAGTCATCAATCCATTGACGGGCCGTGCCCACCAACATCAATGGGAGATACTTGAGGGCGACATTGGGGTTACCCCCGGCGATCTCCACCGCGTTGCCGTAATCCTGCAACCATGTAGCTGGCTTGGCGGTGTCGTCATAGGGCTTGATGGTCTTGTCAATCCGGAATCCTTTGGGGTAAGTTGCGGACCGTATCATAGGTCCAAAGCAACGTGGTCCTAGGTATGATCCTTCCCGGGCCTCATGGATCTTGTCCAGACGTGAACGTGCATCATATGTCTCCGGGCTTATTTTCTTCTTCTTTCCATTAGGGGATGGGTTGCATGTACGACGCGGGTCTCCTCCGCCATGGTGGCTGCTAGGTGGTGATGGAGGCGGAGGTGGCCGCGGGTTAGCCTTCTTGCTATTACCCTCCTGCGATGCCTCACGCTTGTCACGGTTGTTTATCGGATGCTGAGGGTCATGACGCGACCTGCTCTTGTGTCCTTGGCTGCACTCTTCATCATGACGGGTCTGCTTCGCGTTGTGCGGATGACGATGCCACGTTGCTTGGGTGGAGGCATGTCCGTATGATGATGAGTCTTGGGGTCTTCCCAATGTCGGGGAGAGCGGGGTGGTGGAGATGGGCGACGAGGCTGAGCCTTGCCTCCATGATCGGAGGATACGGGGATAACATCCTTCCTGTTTCGCGCATCCCTCCGTCATTGTTCTGACGAACCCGTCTGGGACCCGACATCAAGGGGAGATCTGTCTCTTGGAGGATTATGCTGGCTAGACTGGCAAAATGCTGGGTTAGACTCAAGCCTCTGAGAGGTGGCCTTTTTCCTGCTATTTCACCGCCTTGGCCACTAGGTCATATACCTGGTTCATTACTTCGGGTGATCTATCCTGCTTCAGAAGGGTCTTGGCGACGGTGAGGTTGAGAAGAGGAGTGGGCATCACCTGCCTGCCTTCACTGTCAATGTATGGCTTGGCCTGTGCCGGCTTCGAGGGATCCCATCCAAGGTTTCGCCGTACGCAAGGATCGTTGATGACGCGAGCCGGAGCTTTCTTAGCCTTCTGCTGCCGTAGCAGAGTCTTGTACTCAGCCTCCATTGCTCTAGCTTTCACCATTGACTTTTGCGCGTTGGCCAGATCTCGATCTAGCTTGGCGCCTTGCTCCGCGATGGCATGCGCTTCCTCCAGCAGCTGCTGGTGCTTCTTGTCAAGCTGGACTACATTGCGAATATGAGCCACGGTCATAGGCTCGACGAGGAGATTGTCGTACATCACTCTATCAGCTGGAGTGACTTGGGTAGCAGCAGACGTAGATGCCGGAGGCGGCGGATTTATGGTGTTGTTGTTGCTCGGACCAGTGCCGAGTTCCTGCGGCTGCTGCACTAGGTTAGGTAGAGGGGGCATGACCTTTGTGCGATCATTGTCGGCAGCAACAGGTGGTCCCTTGCCTTTGTCAAGCGCCGTAGGCGGAGCTCGTTCGGGTTGATCTTCATACATCATCGTCCCAATGGTGACGGACACCTCTCGGGACGTAACGGTGTTGTTGGCCTGCTCGTCGCGCTTGTAATCCTCCTCCATCTCATGCATGGAGGAGTCTAGATCCTCCGGGCTGAAGTATATCTCCTCCGAATCTACGCTGATGTCGGCATAGAGCGCATCGAGCACGGAGTCGGAGGGTGCCAGGACTTCCTCGATGATAGGGGGTGGAGGTGCAACAACAGCGATGATGACTAGAGGCGGTGGCGCAGCTGCGGCGATGACGACCGGAGGCGGTGGTGGCAGTGGCTGAGGTGGAGGGGCTCCGCCAACGAGCGTGATTTCTATCTGAGCTTCCTCATCAGCCTCCGCATAGCTGTTGACGGTGTTCACCATGCTTTCGAAAGTGAGGCGTCCTGAAGCCTGCTGCCGCCTTAGCGTATGCCGGAGAAGCGTACCTTGGCACAGTCCTTCCACAAAGTGATACATAGCATCATAATTGGGGTAATGTGCCAGATCGGCCCGTATACGGAGCCACCTGGCAAGGTAATCGCGGGGGTTTTCACCCTCTCTCTGAATGCAGCACGCCAGATCGAAGATGGTAACCACTCCGACGAACTTGGATCTCTGATATCCAGACGCACGGGCAAAGCCGGCGGACTTGTAGTGATCTTCCACCGTTATATCTAGCACAGGGGCGGTTTGGGTGGGCCTTGAATTTTTCCGATCTTTGTCGACAAACTCCAAGGAGAGATCCAACATCGATCCTTTCGCAAACGTATCCTGCCCGTAGGCGGTCCGTGCGGGTCTTGATGCTCCTCCGACTCCCTGGGAACTAGTGCCCGAGTCGGTTTCGCCGATGAAGAGGTGGATATCTCCGATAGGGACGATCGAGCATCGCGTAGGGTTCGTCTTCGCCGGGATCCAGAACTCGTCGGGAGGGATGATCGGAATGTTGTCGGAGAAGAGAACGCTACCGATGGCTACGGTTTGGCTGATTCCCGCAAAGATCTTGGTCCTCGCCCGTTGAAGAGATTGAAGCGCATCTAGCCCCACGGTGGGCGCCAACTGTCGTGGTATTACCGACGAGTATGCCATGGAGGGGTCCTCACAGTGCGTGTTTAGAGACGTGGGGGAAGGCGGACAGTTGACGGGTACGAGGTTACATAGCTTACCCAGGTTCAGATCCCACAATAGTGGCGGAATCCTACTCTGAAAGGATACGGATGTCGCCTAGAGGGGGTTGAATAGGCGATTAAAACTTTTCCTAGAGTGGCTCAACAAAGGCGGAATAAAACTAGTATTTACTTTGTTAAGCACAGCCTAGAACAACTAAGGTTCACCTATGTGCACCAACAACTTATGCTAAGCAATACAAGCAACAAAGTGATAGCAAGATATATATTACTTCAAGAACGAAGGCTATCACCATGTAAAATGCATAAGTAAAGAGCTCGGGTATAGAGAAAACCGAGGCACGCGGGGACACCGATATTTTACCGAGTTCCTCCCGACATGGAGTAAATCTCTTTTGGAGAGGGGGTGGTATCAAACCACCAACGCCACAAAAGGCCTCCCTTATTCTCCGGTGAATCTCACCCCAACGGGATCGATCCATGCTTCCACTATCGGCGCACTTGTCGGTGGCAACCGGAACCTCTCACAAGGTTGGGGTACTTCTCCATAACTTAATTGGAGGCTCCCAACCAATGCCGCAAAAGGCCTCAACAAATGCTACCAAGGCCACAATGCCACCAAGGCCACAAAACTGTATAGGGTTCCAAGAACCCAAGAGGGACAAGCTCCAATGAGCAACTCAAACCAAATCCTCCGAGGAGAACTCAAACCGTTGCACCAAATGCAAATGTCAAGAACACCACAAAGATGCTCAAATCCCTCACTCTCAAGTTCCAACAAAGCTACTAAAGCTATTGGGGGAACAAGAGAAGAGGAATCAAAGAGAGACACAAAATCCCCCAAAATCTAGATCCCCAAAGATACACTCACACAGAAACGTTTTGGTTTGGTCAAACCGTAGATCTAGATCTCCTCTATATTTCTCTCAAATATTGGCACGAATCATTGGAGAGAAATAATAGAATCAAGCTCAAGAGGGAATAAGAATATGGGGCAAAGCTTGAGCAAGAATGGAGAGAGAAGAAGCAACCCTCAAAGACAAAGGGAAAATGCTATTTAAAGAGGGGACAAAAATCTACCCGCTGGGGCAATTTTTCTCGACGCAACGGTAGTACCGGATGCGACCGGTACTACCGCACCTGGGCCAACCGAACCAAACTAAATCAGGTCAATGGGGTCATAGCGATGCAGCGGCGGTGGCAGTGGGTCCAAGCAGCGGCAAGAAGCGGGGCTAGTGCGAGGCAGCGTGGCCAGCCTTGAGGCAGTGGTCAGCGGTGGGAGGCGGGACCCAAGACGTGGGCGATCATAGCGGACCGAGCTGCGGCGATGCCAGCGGCTGTGAGAATGGCGGCATGCGGCCAGTAAGGCGGCGGGAATCGCACAGGCACATGCGGGAATAGCGGCGGGATCGAGGAGGGGCAGGCACGCGCTGCGCGGGAGTCAAAGCGGGAGGCGGCGCGTGCGTGTAGGCAGGAGGAGTGAGCTAGGCGAGATGCACCTGGGAAAAAATCTGGGAAAAGAAACTGGGCCGGCCGGTACTACCGCGAATAGGTACTGGGCTAGGCAGAGAGATATTACGGGGCGCCCAGGGGCGGGCGGTAGTACCGGCCCGCCTGGGCGGTACTACCGTTCAGCCCAGAGAGCAGATTTTCTCTTTTCATTTATGAATAAAATCGACGAATATTCAAACGGTCATAACTTTTGACTGGAAGCTCCGATTGACCCGATTCCAATTGCGTTGGATAGAGGACGACAAGGGCTTCCCAATAAAATGAGAGTGTATCAATTAATATAATGTGAGATGCCTCACTTGGTGAGAAACCAAAAAGGCGCATAAATCAAAATCGCAACAAGATACATATGGGAGATCCGATTTTGATGAATGAGAGCTTGTTATGGAGATTACCACAAGCTCTATATCCTCACATGGATAAGACCAAATAACAACCAAATACGATGATGCAAGTATGCAAAGGTTTGAGCTCTCTCCGAACGATGTGACCGAATTACTCATACGAGAGCCCCTCTTGATAGTACGGTTATCTATCCTAAACCCGGTCTCACACACACAACATGAGACCGGAAAAAGGAAAAACCTATCAAGATTATACCTTTTCCTTGAGCATTCCACTTGAGCTCGATGTAGATGGTCTTGCCCTTCTCAAGATGGAACGCCTTTCTCAATTCCTCATCATCGACCTCACATATTATGGTACTTGTAGACAGTCTTGCCCTTCTCAAGATGGAACACCTTTCTTAATTCCTCATCATAGACCTCGCATATTATGGTACTTGTAGACGGTCTTGCCCTCCTCAAGACGGACTGCACACAGAATGACAACTATGCTCTCTTAATGGTGCCTAAAGGTAGAAGGTGGAGACTCAATAATGGTGGAAGAAAGGCCTTTTTGTAAAGGAAGCAGGGATTACAAGTTTCAAAAAGAGCTTCCAAAAATTATGGTACTTGTTAGCTTCCATCCCTCATTGCCCCTATCATAAGTATCTTGAAGTGGTTAAGGTTAAAGTGGCAAAGCTGGAGTATATGCTTGACGAAGTATAAGTTGGCAATCTCAAGTCCCTTGAATACGAGGGCCACACCTCATGCATACTCAACTTTGGGTCCAGGTAAGTTCTTGTCATTGTAAGTATTTGTATATCATTGAGAACCGCCAACGGGGTACCCCTTGCACATGGTACATGAGCTTTCCCATAACCAAAATGACAAGGCAAGCAGACAATGAGCATCTCAGCAATCTTTGGTTCGGGCCTCCTACGGACTATCCGAAGGAAGTTTGAAATTTCGGGGCATCCTTGTTCGTCGAACAGATCTGCTGAAGCATCGGGCTCCGCAGAGTTCTCCTTCGTCTTCGTCCATCTCGGATTCAGACGAGCATGCACGCTTGGCTCGCGCTTTGTCGATTTTGCGCTGTGTGAGCGCATCCCTGGTGTCGTAATCGCGGTTGCGGTGACGCGAACTCTTGTTCCTTCGAGGAAGGTCATGGTCCTCTTCTTCGGATGAAGGGGTGGGGCTACGGTCGAACCTGACCAGAGCTTTCTTCTTCGGCTCCGTAGGAGCTTCCTGGTGGAGCGCAGCTCCGACGAGTCTGAGTCCGGTAAGTGCGGACTTGTGCATGGCTCTTTTCGGGTCCCCCTCCGGAGGTGGGTGGGCCGCAAGGTACGTTGTAGCTGCCATGATCGCAGCCTGCGACGTTTTCGGGATGACGTTGCCGTCAGCGTCCATCTCCATGAAGGATGAGTGGAGGGTTCGGGTCACCTCACGGCGCTTCTTGGGATCCATGTTCTCCATCCGAGAGTAGTGCTTGTTGCCTTGGTTGCCGTTCGAGCTGGAGCCGATGCCCATGGCGGAGAGCACGGCTCGTCGCACGCTGGACTCTGAGGCTGCTTGCTTGCGTTTGTCAAGCACCTCCTGCATCTTGACCTGCTTCTTGTGCTCCTTGATCAGGAGCAGATGGTAGGCCATCGCGATCCGGGAGTCTGCAGACAGACTATGTTGCCGCCACGGCGTTGCGTGCTGGGCCCATCCTTCTTTGCTAAGGCGGATGACGTGGCGTTGTTGTCCCCTTGGGGGCTTTCTTCGTTCCGCCATTTCGCTCTGGCGGGTTAGGTGTCGGGTTGGCGGCGGGTTGGTTGTTGGCTGATCCCGTCGGCTGTTGACTACTGCGCATTGGTAGCGGTCGTGGATTGGTCACGCTACGCAGCTTTGAGATCGGAACCGTAGGTCCCTTCATCCGATGGCGGATCGCCTGGATCGGAGTTGCATTGCTGTCACGTGGGAATCATATATTGATGATGTTGTGCGTGTACAGTGTAGGGTCCATGAAGCGGGCCTAATTGATGGTAGGGCACCCGCTTAGGGAGGAGTGCCGGCCAGCCCCACTGAAGCGCGTAAGCCAGGATTCGATTTCGTCGCCGCCTATGGGCTCAAGTCCTTCCTTTGCCGCCGGTGAGTGGGCGGTGAAGTCGAAAGGCGCCCGAGGAGGTGACTCTCCGTTGCCGCAGAGTTGTAGATCGATCGGGTTGGGACCATCACGATCGCACAATCAGCGTCCCCAGTTCCCACAGACGGCGCCAATTGACAAGGTTTGATCTCATCAATGCCCATTGTTATGGACTTGGGTTTTGGAGAAGGTGGGGATGCTGGAGATCGTGGAACGGTTAGCAAACAAGCAACACGGGGACACAAGGTTTACCCTTCGGAGTTGAGGAAAACCCCTACTCCTACTCCTCTTATCTTGATTATGGCGGAACCGGTCGGAGGTGTGAGATGCAATCTGGCGTGGAGGTGTGTATGCGAAAGTATGAGGAGAGGATCTAGGTCGTTCCCTCCTAGCCTTTATATAGACTCAGGCAGGTCCTGGGCATAGACCTAATCGGTTACAGGTTCTAGGGTTTTACCCCTTTGAATTTCCTATCTACTCTAGTCTTGCTCTCCAAGGATCCGAAAGCGTCACGGGCCTTGGCCACCCGAAAATCTTCATGGGCCGGCGTATAATTGCCGTGGGCCTTCCTTGGGCTAGACTAGGTATGCTGAGATCATGTACCCGCGGGGTATAACCATGTCAATATTCTTATGTACCATGGGAATATGGTGCTTTTTTCTCTCTTTCCTCTTTTCTCAATGTGTCTCTTTTTTTATAAGAAGGATGCTTCATAGATGTCACTATGGTGATGCTGCAAGTTTCCACCATGATTAGGCATGGCTTAGGCTAGCGGCCCAGGTGTTTCTCTAACACAGGATTCAAAATCCATGGACTTACAAGTTCCATCTTTATTTCACACCGGTGACATCCATAGACAAAAGAACATGTTATCAACTAAGTACAACAAGGTACAAGTGCAATGTTGAAAACATTCCCCGTGACAGCACGGTTCAGCTAATTCCAACTTATAAGTGCAAGCATATACAACAAAGTTGTCACAATGGTTCAAGCTTATTAGGGGCAAATAATAAAGTGTGCCATCAAGTTAGTGAGGGATTTAATCACTAAGTTTTCACATAACAAAATAGTTTTTAATTGGAAGACAGTTGAAAACAAGAATATACTTGGAATGGTGTAACACACCATGCATAGGAGTTTATAGTGAACACTTTGGAATAACTTGGTTTCTTGGGAGTTGGAGGCATGAGTAGAACTTACTCATACAAGTGGAGGCTAGCAAAAGACTGGGAGAAACCAACTAAGAGAGCAATGATGGCCATAATCACGCAATGCAACAAAGTATACTAATCAAAGCAAAGAGTGGTACTACAAGTCAAGGACTAAATGATCATAGAGGCCAGCGGTGACTTGTCATAGTCATAACATGGTGTGAGCATGTGCCAAGTAAACCCAAGCAAAGCATCAAAGGAGAATACCACAATACTATGCTTTTGCATGCTAAAACAACGCATAATTTCTTCAAGGCACACTAAGCAATCCCAATTGTTTGGAACAAGACATGCTACATCAATAATCACTAAGCATAATGCTAAAACAACACCTAGCATCTCCTGCTAAAGTCTAAGTCATGGTCAATGAAATATCATCTTGCACTTCAAGCAAGAACTTACTACTCCTTTCCAAACACCAAGCAACCTTATTTGCAAAACAACACAGCGAGAACGGGGGTCCAAACTACTTAAGCAAACTAAACAAACTAATCAAAGCAAACAAAAACTAAGACGCTCCATGTAGAGGTCCCAACCTTTAATAAGGTAGAGATCCCTGTGTTTACAATGCTAGTCCCTGGATCAATAGCTAGCATCCATAGTTTAAGATGTAATATCAAGAAACAAAGGTCATAATACAACTTTATAACCAGGAATAAAATAATTCATTACATCTTACATAGCTCATTTGGCTATCTCATTACAATGCAGCAGAAATGACTATATAGCATGGAGTCCTTCATCTTCAAAGTGCCACAGGCAATCATGTTGGTTGTAGACTTGTAATCCTAATCAACACACTTCACTAACAATAAACAAACCTGCAACATAATAAGTTATAGCCACAAGGGTCAATACATTTGAATTGTATTGGCAAGTGATACTATGGAAGATAGTGGTAACTATCATCTATATGCATTTGGCTAAGTGGAACTTAGGCTTGCTTTGCTCAAAATAGATTTTCCTTATCTTTTGAAAACACTAAGTTTTTGTTTGTCAAATCATCCAAGGCATCAACCAATAGACATTGGTGATCCTTTAACCCTTGTTCAACCACAAGTTTTTAACTTAGAAATTGGGATGAGGAGATTCTTGATAGCTTCCATGTCTTGATGCTCAGATTGTCCATTTTCGGGGACACGACTAAGTACTTAGATTTTACTCCCTTCGAGAGGTGGTGCACTTTCCCCACAAGACTCGACATGCATAGAGACAAGATCTTTTAGAAGACCTCCCTTAGAACAGAATGGACGCGCTCCAAACCTATCATCCCCTACCACCAACTGTCCATTTGGCTAAGTTATTGCAACCTATATGATCCAGGCAGAGCCCATAATGCCATGTGGCTGCACTTGAAGCTTATCAACATTTGACATCTCAAATCTCTTTGTTCCTAGGTGGCATTCCACAAGTGTGATACACAAGGTTCACCAGTCCCCTGGCCTTTTGTAACCACTCAACATAAATCCATCCTTTCCATTCCACCCAGGTGATTCATTCACATAGTTGTTTTATTAGACAAAACACAAGTCATAGACTTAGAAATATTCCATAGCATGAATATAATCCACCCTTGTTTTCTACTAGCTAGGCTAAGCATGATAGTAGTAGGAATCTTAACTTAGGAAATTCTACTAAGGCATCATCTACTAGGATTTCCCACGGCATGGCATACTTAGTAAAAATTCCATGCAAGTCCTACTTACAAATATCACTAGTGCATAGTGAAAATAATGGGACAAAAGTATGAAGCACCACTTGCCTTTTTGGTAGAGAATATAAGTTCAATCCTTGATCTTGTAATGGTCACACTCTTCAAATTCCACTACAATTTAATCAAGCAAGGCACAATTTCAAAACTAATATTCAAACAATTCAACACATAAAATAATAAAAACAAAGCAATGCATGCCAGCATGCCAAAGATTGTTTTGTTTGGAAAAGTGGTTTCTAATAGGTTATAAACATTATAAAACACCTATTGGTCATTTATAAAAGTGGCAAAGCCATTTGGAAACAAGTTAGTAAAAATGGCCACTTTAAATCATTTTTGTTTTGCTAGAAATGATTTAGATCAAGGTAATAATTTCTAGTGTTTGCCAAATATTTTTAAACACAACATGTTGGTGTTTCTGGTCAAAAGTGTTTTAAAACAATTCCATTTACAAAAGGTTTCACTTAAACCATTTTAAATCAAAGCAATATTTTATTTTGTTGGAAATGCCTTTAAAAAAAGTCATAATATTATAGGGTTCACCAAATATATTTTTAAATCCAAAAACTTGGTGTTTAGGGTCAGAGAGTTTAATTCAAACCATTTCCAAAAGGTTTTATTCAAAAAGCATTTTTTTTACATAAACAATATTTTTATTTAACTAGAAATGCTTTTATTCAAAGATTTATTCTTTAGCTTCACAAAATACACTTTTAAATCCATAAGTTGGTTTCTATGGTCAGTAGGTTAAAAACAATCCATTTACAAAAGATTTTACCCTAAAAACAATTTTAGAATAAATTTTATACACAAAATATGCCTAAACAAGTTTCTGCAAAAACAATCAATTTTATAGAAGCAAACTACTAAACAAAGTGCATGGTTGGAAAGTATTTGTTTTGCTGATTCCATTTATATAAAGTTTGCAAATTTTGGACATGTAGATTTAAAGTTATGAATTTTGCAAGTTTAAACATCTAATAGATAAGTTTCTGTTTTTAAAACAGTTTACTGGACACATGGCCGAATCTAACTGGACGATACCGTTTCGCGTGGATCGTCGGATACTAGCCGTTAGATCTAAGTTGCATCGCACGACACAGGATCAATCTTACCTCTTCGCTTAGTCGTTCTATCCTAACCATCATATTAAGATCCAACGGTGCAAACTCTAGTGGCCAACGATGAGCGGCGTTGCGCCGATGGCTGGCGGCGGCGGCGCGCTCGGGCGGTGAGGTTGCCAGTGATTCAGGAAGTGAGAGAGAGAGGGAGAGGGCTCACCGAGTTTGTCGTGGAGTGCTGATGCTCAACGTGCCCGTGGGGAGACAGGGGGCGCTCGGAGTCACTAGCGATTCCTCGCCGGAGATGGTCCTGACGGCGGCACATTCTGTTGTTTGTCGGAGTCCAGCTTGTAGGACACACGCGGATTATTGGAGAGCACCTGGAGGTGCATAGGACGCAGCCGAACTTGATGGTGTTAGTCACAAGTCGAGGCGCGCACGAGGTTGAGGGCTAAGACTCACCGGAGTTGCGGCAGAAGTCAGTGACGTTCGGCATTGGTCGTTGCTGACGATACGGGACACACGCGAGAGAGAGGAGGGCACAGGCAGGTGCGTAGGGAGATGGGAACATGACCGTGGGCTCTAGGAGGCGAGGGGAGGCAGGTACTGGCCGGAATCGCTGTCGCAGAACGTCGGAGCAGAGGGAGGTCTCGAGAAGAATTATGGAAGCCCTGTGGAAGAGAGGGGACGGCGTCTGGGGGAAAGATGGAGGGTAGGAAGGCGATTAAGTGTGCGTGATCACAGCGAGTAATGGCTGCAGCGTTAAGGCGAATTAAGCCCGCGAAAATCAAGCCAGAAACAGTGACGGCGATGAATTGGTCACGTGCGGGTGATGATGAAGGGTTGTTAGGTGGGGTCACTTCGTCAGCGTTAGAGAGAGAGGAAGGGTGGGGTCCGGGATTCAGTGACTATGCGGGTGTGGTTTGCAGTGAGAAAAACGGTTCGTAGGAGGCTATCGGGTGGGCTGGCTAGTTGGGCCTGGGCTGGGCTGGTTCTTTCTCTTTTTTTTATTTTGTGCCCTTTTTCTTTTTCTATTTACATTTTCTGTTTTGACTTTGTTCAAATATTTCAAACAACCATTTGAATTCATATCTTTACCAAACTTTCAGCAAGTTTTAATACTATTTACTAATGTATTTTAGAGACCACTTTAGAATATTTCTTTTATTCTCACATGGTTTAAATATTTATTTAAAATGGACCTTTGTCTTTATTTAAATAGGATTTTAAATATGTTTTCCAACTTCTATTTAAATTCCAAATTTTACCAAATCCTTTTCAGTAGGTTTTATTTATTTATTAGGGTGTTAAATAATTCACTTTGAATTATTTGAAATATTTTTAATATGATTTATTAATCATTTAAATTGAGCATTTGTCCTTATTCCAATAAAATCAAATATGGTTTTAATTCCATATAAATTTTATTTAAATAATTCTTTGATTCCATTTAATTTAATTAAATAACTTTTATTCCTCTTGGGTAAATTACAATTTATTATTTTCACAAGATTGAAATTTTGTTTGATTCCTTTTTCATTCAAAGTTTGTTCAAGATGGGTTTTGATGTTTCCATTTGGAATCAAAAAGTTTCTTTTCACCCTAAATTTCAAAAATTATTTATTTTGTTTATTTATTTTTCACATTTCAAAATTTGGATAATTTTGTGATGTGACACTCCAAGAACAACACAACTGTGCATGAAATAATAAAAACGAAATGTCTGGACAGACCTGAGCTTTTTATTGATGAAGAAGGGGATGCATTGGGCATCCCCAAGCTTTGACGCTTTTACCTTTTGGATATTTATTGGGGTGACACCATGGTGGCATCCCTAAGCTTGAGCTTTTGTCTATTCTTCATATCATTGCATCATCCTCTCTTCACACCTGAAATTTTTCCTTCATACAAAACTTCACACAATCTTCATTAGCAACATTAGCGTATTCAAAAGATATTAGACCACTGGCAAAGCATCGGAACAGCAAGGATTTTCACTAAAAACACAAGCTACTGTAATAACTCCTTCAAAAAGCTCAATTCACCTAAAAAGAACTCAAAAAGGAATCAATAAGAAGCAAATGCAAATAATGGCAGAAATCTTTCAAAACATACCAACAGGTAGAAACTGATTTTCTCGAACATCTTCTGTTGCTCAAATCAAAAGGTGTTGAACTATTGAAAGTTATCTAACATATTGGGGGATTTATTCATAAATTTTGAGGTCAATCCAAGTTACATAGCCTCCTCACGATTTTTTTTGGGGAGGACAGAAATCTGTTTTGGGGGAGCAACTTCCCAAATCTTAGTTCCCTCTTATTAGAGGTCATTCTTGGCTCAAAAAGCAAACAAAAATGATAATAAGAGGTCATTACTAAAGTAATAACTTCCAAGACTCAAGTAAACTCTTGAGTTATCTCCCAACAAGTACTTTTCTTTAACGCATTTAAGTTAGGCACAAGAAGCAAGAAGAATCAAGTATTTTCAAATGAAGAAGCATTAACATCAAATCTTGCTTTCAAAGGAGGAGCAAAAGGCAACTTATCTATTCTCATAGGGAAGTGTTCAATACCTTTCTTGAATGGAAAATTATATTTGATGGTGCCTTCTTTCATATCAATGATGGCACCAACTGTTCTAAGAAAAGGTCTTCCCAAAATAATAGGACAAGAAGCATTGTATTCAACATCCAAAACATAGAAATCAACAGGGACATAAGCATTGTTAACCATGATGATAACATCATTTATACTCCCCATGAGTTTCTTCTTAGCATTATCATTGAGTGGTACATCCAAATAACAATCTTCCAATGGTGACAAATCAAGCATTTCATAAATCTTCCTAGGCATAATAGAGACACTAGAACCAAGATCACATGAAGCTTTGAGATCAAAGTCATTTACTTGCATATTAATAATGGGTTCCCAACTATCTTATACTTTCCTAGGAATAGAAGCTTTGTGTTTTAGCTTCTCTTCCTTAATTTTCACAAGAGCATCTGTAATATGTTTAGTGAAAGAAACATGCATATCACTAGCATCAGGACTTCTAGCAAGCTTTTGCAAGAACATAATCACTTCAAAAATATTGAAACCATCAATATCAATGTCAAACTTGGCATCACTAGTAGTAGGCTCAATAGGCTTAGGCATAGTAGGAGTGGGAATAGGGACTACTTGTGGTTTAGTGGTGATAGTGCACACACTATTGTTTCTATAAATTTCAGCTTCCCTTTCCCACTTAGCATGAAGTTGAGATAACAGCCTAACATTTTCATCAATAGTAACTTGTATGGCATGAGCAATAGCAAAGGTGTTTTCCATAGTTTCAGGTTTAGCATCCATTTTATTAATCAAGGAAGACTGAGCTTCAGACAAAGAGGATATATTTTTCTCAACAGTTAAAAGCTTTACCTCTATAGTCTTATTGAAAGTGGTTTGCTTGCTAATAAAGTCTTTGAGCATGACTTCAAGTTTAGAGGGGGCACTTCTAGCATTATTGTAAGATCTTCCATAGGAATTGCCATTATTAGGAGGATAAGGCCTATAATTGTTGTTGCTACCAAAATTGTTCCTATAGGCATTGTTGTTGAAATTGTTGTTTCTAATGACAACTTGCTCTTCTTGAGCAACCAAAGAGGATAAGGGAACACTATTAGGATCTAGAGGAGATTTCCCATTAACAAGCATAGCCATAATAACATCAATCTTTTCACTCAAAGAGGAAGTTTCCTCAACAGAATTTACCTTCTTACCTTGTGGAGCTCTCTCAACATGCCATTCAGAGTAGTTAACCATCATATTATCAAGGAGCCTTGTTGCAATCCCCAAAGTGAGTCCCATAAAAGTACCTCCAGCAGCTGAATCCAACAGATTTTTGAGGAGAAGTTCAAACCTCCATAAAAAATCTGGATAATCATCCAAGCAGTGAGTCCATGAGTAGGGCAATTTTTAACCAAAGACTTCATTCTTTCCCAAGCTGGAGCAACATGTTCACTATCAAGTTGTTTAAATTTCATAATATCACTTCTCATAGATATAATCTTAGCAGGAGGATAGTACTTTCCAATAAAAGCATCTTTGCACTT
Source organism: Avena longiglumis (assembly GCA_030063025.1). Taxonomy (NCBI): domain Eukaryota; kingdom Viridiplantae; phylum Streptophyta; class Magnoliopsida; order Poales; family Poaceae; genus Avena; species Avena longiglumis. The sequence continues at coordinate 439,838,084 of CP125975.1, read as the reverse complement.
AGTCCAAGAATCAATACTATTTTTAGGCACAGAAAGCAACCATTCTTTAGCTATTCCGCTCAAGGAGAAAGGAAAAAGATTGAGATTAATAATATCTCCATCTACATCCTTATACTTTTGCATCTCACAAAGTTCAATAAAGCTATTGAGATGGGCAGCAGGATCATCAGAACCAGCACCAGAAAATTGCTCTCTCATCACAAGATTCAACAAAGCAGGCTTAATTTCATAAAAGGTAGCATTAGGAGCAGGTGGAGCAATAGGAGTGCTTAGGGAATCATTGTTTTTGGTTCTAGTGAAGTCACAAAACTTGGTGTTCTCAGCAGAGTTCATTTTGGCAAAGTTGTGCAAGCCAAAAACAGCAGCATCAGCTAGAGCAGGAACTATTTTTTTGTGTTTTTGAATAAAGGAAGCAAACCAAACTAGACTAATTTTTTTGAGTTTTTTGAAAAGAGGCAAACAAAACCAAGCAAAAGAAACAAAGCAAACTAAAAACAAAGTAAAGAGAAAGGAAGTGAAGGACTCTCCTAGTGAAGACGTCCTTGGCCTCCCCGGCAACGGCGCCAGAAAGAGCTTGATGGCGCCCACCACTTCTCGTGGGACGCTTCATTGGAAACCCTAAGAGCAACGTATGAAGCAGCACAGCAGCAAGTTTCCCTCAGTAAGAAACCGAGGTTATCGAACCAGTAGGAGGAAGGAAACGTCACACAGGTGTTGCAAGCAACACGGAGACCTGCACAACACAAACTCAAGACTTTGCCCCAACGAATCAGTGAGGTTGTCAAGCTCACCAGTTTGCTGTAACAAAGGATTAAACGTATGGTGTGGAAGGCAATGGTTGGCAGCAAGTAAACAAGTAATAGTGGAGGATGTATCAATGGTAAATATTGGACCGGGGTCCATAGTTCACTAGAGGTGCTCTCCTTAGATAAACAACATGGCATGAAGGGTAAACAAATTACAGTAGGGCAATTGACAGGAACTGAGCAAGGCATCAAAATGCAATTACTAGTCAGAAAGATCCTATGAGATTCGATTGGGCAATACAACAATATACATAGACCGCCGTCCAACTGCATCTATGACTAGAAGTCCACCTTCATGTTATCATCCGAACCCCCTCCAGTATTAAGTTGCAAGCAACAGACAACTGCTTTAAGCAAAGTGTGTAAGGTAAACAGTCCACATGTTCCATGAACAAGAGACCGTTGTTTTCTCCCTAGTGGCAACAACACATCTACAACCGAAGAGATTTATGTCACTTCGCTTAGAAAATAGAGGCATGAACCCACTATCAAGCATAAATACCCCCTCTTGGAGTCACTAGCAACTACTTGGCCAAGATAGCTACTAGCAACGGAGAGCATGCAATATCACAAACAACACAGACATGATAGAATCATAAAGACAAAACCATTAATCAAACCAACATTATAATCTCAATATCCATCGGATCCCCACAAACACAACATGCATGATTACAAATAGATTAGATCTTGATCATGAACGGAGCTCACAAGATCTATACATGAAAGCACAAAGGAGGAGATACAACCATCTAGCTACTACATGGACCCATAGTCCAAGGTGGAACTACTCACGCATCATACCGGAGAGAAGGCCTCCGGGATGATCTCCCCTCCGGCAGGGTGCCGGGAAGAACTTCAGATCCCCCCGATCGAGAGACGATGGTGGCGGCGGCTACATACGGTTTCTGCATCAGGGGCTTCTTATAGGCGAAGGGGGAGGCCGAGGAGACGGATAGGGTCACCAAACCCTAGCCAGGCGCGGGGCTAGGCCCACCCACGCCTGGGGTGGGTCTGGCCCCCCTGGTTGGCCCCTCCGGCTCCCCTATGGACTTCTTGTTCCCCATGGAAAGTAATTGACTTTGATGTTTTTCCCGTCCAATTCCGAGAATATTTCTTTACTAACTTTTCTGAAACCAAAAATAGCAGAAAACAGGCATCTGGCACTGTTGCAACTTGTTAATAGGTTAGTACCAGAAAACATGTAAAAAGCACCTCAAAGTGTGGACAAGTAAAGAAAAGTAGATACTAAACAAGCATGGAGCATCAAAAATTATGGATACGTTTCCAACATATCAGGAGACAAATCCAATGTCTCCTTTCTCACCATTTGGCCTCTGCTTACACAAGAGGTCATCAATGGACTTGTTTCCTTTTGTAAAGGTGGCCTTAGCTAGCTCCCCCTTCAACCTAGCATGTTCTTTAAGTATATTTGTACTACTAGAAGGAATGAAAGTACTAGGTGAAGCAATGTTGGTCAATTGAGTTTGAAGCTTTTCATGTGACATTGTGAATAACAAGAGTTCACTTTCCAAGGCCTTATGAGCCTTGTCAAGCATACTAAAGTCCTCGACAAGTTTTTCATGAACAAAACCAAACTCAATCTTGTCCTTTTAGCCTTTTTATATTTAGCAATAGCATGATCTCGTTCCTTGACAAGTCTATTAACAATTAAGTCATTAGCCCCATCAAGCCCTTCAAGTTTAGTTCAAGGGACATACCAGTCTCTTGTTCTTATTCTAGAGCATTATTTAGAGCTTCTACCTCAATCATGTGTTATCTCCCTAGTTTACATCTCTCACCAAGAAGCTCTTGTGTGTGAGAAAGTTGATTTAATAGGTCCAAAAATGTCTCTTGTGTTCCCCTTGGAAGTTATTCATGAACTCATCAAAAGCAATTATTTCCTTTTTGACCTCAAGAGATATCTCATCATCAATTTCATCATTAATCAAGGAGGAGGGGTGTGATGATGATGATACCTCTGTTCCTCTTGCCATAAGGCAAGTGGCGTTCTTGTTGGGGATATTATCATTTGGAGAGTCGAAGAGGGAGAACGTGGGTGTAGAAGTAGTGTCAAGAGAAGCCACACCACTTGATGTTTCCTCTTCATCATCTTCATTGTCGAAGGATAACTCTTCATGGGTGATCAATACAATTTTACCCGACTTCTTGTTGATGGGATTCTTCTTGATGAAGGGTTTCTTGAAAGGAGCTTTGGAGGTTTTCTTCAACACAAGTTTACCCCCATGATCTTCTCGTTTCTCATAGGGACAACCCGCCACAAAGTGATAGCGGTCACCACAATTGAAGCAAGTTCTCAATTTAGTGTCATTGTCTCTTCGTCCATTGGGGTTGCTTCTTTGTTGCATTTCCATCTTGGACTTGGCGGGATCTTTCCAAAAGTTCTTTGCATAGAAGGCCATATATTCACCATGAGCAATCTTGACATTATCAGGATGGCTCATGGATAAGCCTTCATCACTATTATCTTCATCCACATGCTCCACAACTTTGGACTTTAATGCAAGGTTGACACCATTACTCATTCCAAGGGCTCGAGAACGGGCATCTTTGGCATTCTTGGCGGCAACCTTGAAAGAGGCCATCTCTTGCATAACTTCATTGGAGGTCATGAGGTGGTAGTTGTGTCTTCCTTGTAGGATCTTCAAGTCGGTGGGCTCAAAGGGCATGAGTGCACTCACATCCTTTTTATCCAAGCATCATCCACATGTGAGGCACCCACATTCCTAAAGGCGGTGGCGATGGACTTAAGCCTACGATACATGTCTTCATGATCTTCACCATCCTTTATATAGAAGCCTTCGGCTTCATTGCTTAGTGCATCATACCGGTTCCTTCTCATGCTCTCATTTCCAACATATAACTCCATGAGAGCATCCCAAGCTTCCTTGGCGGTGTTGAGGTGTTCAATGTTAGGGTAATCTTTTGTACCCAATCCTTGTTGAATGATGTGCAAAACGGTGTGAGTTGACTATTGACAACTTATCTTCTTGTCAAGTTGGTTGGATCAATAATACGAAGTCCTTCTTCATTGATATTCCATAACTCAATACAAGAGTTGCGCACATGAGATTTCATTAGTGATTGCCATTGAGAAAAAGTAGATGCAGCAAACTTTGGTGGGTCTCCTCTATTGTTTATATGAGGGTGGGGAATTGGGGGGTCGGGAGAGTACCATCCTTTAGACTCATGGTGATCTCCCTTCCCACCATCACTCTTTGTGGAATAATTAGTGTTGTTTGGATTGTCCCCCACCTCCACAACCCCGGGTGATGCCGGGGAATTCACCTTGGGTAATGATAGAGGTTCCTCTTGAGGAGAAGGTGATGATGAGGCTTGTTTATCTTTAACAAGTTTCTCAAGTAAATTTTGCAATTGTTTGATCTCGTTGCCCAGGGTGGAGCTCAATCTTGTTTCCAAGTTATTGAGATCCTCCATGGTCACCGTGTGACTAGTCTCACCACCATATTCTCCTACACGGCTACCCATATACGCTTAGGCGGTAAAGCCCGAATAAAGAGTCGAGGATCTGATACCAATTGAAAGGATTGTATGGGCACCTAGAGGGGGGTGAATAGGTGCTACTTCAAATTTTACTCTTTTTCAAATCAGGGTTTGACAAAAAAGGTAAATTCTCTAGATTATGCACCTAAGGTGAATTTACCTATATGCCAAGCTAGCACATACACAATCAAGAACAAGTAAACTAAATTAGAGTAAAGGATAGAAGTAACCAAAGTGGAGAAAGAGGAGACACAAGGGTTTGTTTCCCGAAGTTCCTTCCTTTTGAGGGGAAGTACGTCTACGTTTGGAGAGGGGGTGGTTTCAAACCACTAACTCCACGAGAGGCCTCCCTTGTTCTCTGATGAACCTCACCCCGAAGGGTTCGATTCACCTCTTCCACTATATCGGCAACCTTCGAGGTGGAAGCCGACACCTTTACAACAAGTTTGAGACACACATCCACGACTTAATTGGAGGCTCCCGAATACAAGCAAGTTGTCAAACAATCAAAGACAATCTTGTAAGAACCAAATCAAAAGCTAGGGTTTCCAAAGAAACACTAGAGCATGGGGGCCCTCAAGTGAATGAGGGGGAAATGAAGATCTCACTTGGTAAAGTTGTAGATCAAGGACTCCTCCTTCGATTCTCCAAAGATCAGTGACTTTGGATGGTTGGATGAATAGATCTTGTTGATTTGGTGGCTCAAATTGGGATGGTGTTCTTAGTGGGTCGAACAGCTGGAGGAAGGGGATAAGGTACTTTATTTATAGGCCCCCCTCCACTGAACCATTTTCTGACCATTGCAGGATCTGCCAGACCGGAGACTCCGGTGTGCATACTGGAGACTCCGGCCAATCTCCGGACTGGCCTTCGGACCACCCTTTTGATTGTCCCAGCTCCCCTGGTAAAAACGCCTCTAGAGATTCTTCAAAGTTTCTAGACTCAGTGGACCGGAGACTCCGGTCCAGCCACACTGGAGACTCCGGTCTGAGGCTTGGTGACGAGGTTTGATCTCATCAATGCCCATTGTTATGGACTTGGGTTTTGGAGAAGATGGGGATGCTGGAGATCGTGGAATGGTTAACAAACAAGCAACACGGGGACACAAAGGTTTACCAGTTCGGGCCCGAGAAAACCCTACTCTGCTTGTACGCTCTTGATTACTGGCGGAACCGAAGGTTCTGAGGTGTCTGATGCAATCTGGCGTGGAGGTGTGTATGAAAGTATGAGTCGAGAGATCTAGGTCGTGCCCTCCGGCCTTTATATAGACTTAGGCAGGTCCGGGCATAGACCTAGTCGATTCTGAGTTCTAGGGTTTTACCCCTTTGAATTTCCTATCTACTCTAGTCTTGCTCTCCAAGGATCCGAAGGCGTCATGGGCCTGGGCCACCCGAAAGTCTTCATGGGACGGCGTATATTTGCCGTGGGCCTTCCTTGGGCTGGACCAGGTATGCTGAGATCATGTACCCGCGGGGTATCACCATGTCAGTAGCCCCCGAGTGATCATTCGAATCATAGATTCGGCTGAGGACTCTTCAATCTTTCGGGTGCAACTATGTAATTCAATAGTTCATGTGTAGGGATTGTTGATGCGTGTGCCTGACTCACCTGACGGATCGAGTCGATTAAGCATCTTAGGACGAAACAACACGATCTTCCTCAGGTTCGAGTCCCTCAACTCGAAACTGGAACATATGCTGGCGTAATTCGACTCAGGCCGCGGAGGACTTACAGGAGTGGAATTCCAGTGAATTTAATTGATGTACCCAACGCGTTCGTCGGGACTTTTCATCGCACCTGTTAGCACGGGTTTTTACTAGCAGAGCGCAGTCGTGTGCGTTGCCAGGCCATCAGATGATATCTGTAGGTCTTATCTTTGTGTCGCAGACACAGCGTCCGAATGTTTGTCACCGCGGAGGTGTTTCGGGTGTCCAAGGAGATCGTTTCTCACTCAGCATTTTGTTGGGGCAGAGTTGCCGGAAAGTTTTTGCATGCTGGTCCAAAGGATCGCAGTCGAAGAATTCATAGGGTGCGCGACTAGCGCTCCCTATGGGAGTAGCCCCCGAGTGTCTGTTTGAGTCGTAGAATCGAGCGGAAACTTTAGTTCAAACATTGTTCAGTTGTTAAGTCCGGAGGACACAAAAAAATTCGGATGCTTAAATCCATCCTCCATATGGGAGTAGCCCCCGAGTCCGTAGTGGAGTCGTAGACTCGACGTAGGACTTGAAGAAATAGTTCGTTTTTATTCATCTTTCGGGTGCGTGGCCAGCGCTCATAATAGGAGTAGCCCCCGAGTATTTAGTCGAATCGTAGATTCGAGTGAGTACTCTTAGCTTTGAAGCCGAAGAAATTGTAGTTGCTGCTAGTATAGCTTTTGATGACATCAGTGCTGACGATCAATGACCTCAAGCCTCTGCTGCGTCAGAGATGACTTGACTGGACGAACGTGGGTCCCAATTGCTGACCTTGAATTGACCGGTCACGCGCGGCGTGGAGATAATTACAACGTCGCCTCGATTTCCGCGCGTAGTGGACGGCGTGGTAACGACGGTTCGTTGTGATGCTGACACGTGTATGGCCAGATCTGCCGTTGGCGTTAGGTCTTCCTCATGGACGGTTTCCATGCATCGTCTTCGCCGTTATAATCATTGGGGAAAGCTGCAGTTTGTTTTCACCGCATCTGCTCTTGTTTTCACTGCCCCCTTGTGCTCTAGCAGTTCTTGCTGCGCGCTGGAATATCCTTCCACATTTCCTTCTTCCTTTCTGCGCTCTCACCGCCGGCGCCGCCGTAGCGCGATGGGGAAACCGAAGAAGTCATCATCTGCGGTTGGTACCAGTGCCGCCGGAGGAAAGAAAGGCGCCACCGCTACCCGTGTCACCGACGGTGGTTGGCGATCGAGACGCGGAGAGTGACCTCATAAGCTTCAGCGGCGGGCTTGATCCTGAGGATAGGAGGCCGTAAGACTCCCGACGAGGTAATCCCGTCCCCGGGTATCGGGTTATGTTTCTTGCCTTCGTTATCGTGGGTTTTCCTTCCCGATCCGACTTCGTGGGCTGCTCTTTCTCTATGGCATCCAGCTGCATCATCTTTCGCCCAATTCTCTTCTTCACATTGCTTGTTTCATCACTTTCTGCGAGTGATGGCTCGGCATCGAGCCGCATTTTGGCCTCTTCCGGAAACTTTATTCCGTGAAGAGGCAATCTGGTTCGGATGGTGTTTATCCCATTGGGGGGTTGCATCATCTCCCTCAAGGCCAATATTCTTTTCTTTTCTTTCTCTATGTCTGAATTTGTCCGGTACTGGCGGAGGCGATGGTTTTACATTCGCGACTCCACAGTGGCTGGGCAGCATTTTGGTCTTGCTCCTTTCGACTCCTCCCAGATAATCGAGCCGAAAAGGTCCTGGAAAAACCAGATCTTGGATGGCGAGTCAGAGGAGATAGAGGCCCTTTACCGTCGGGTGGAGGATCTCCAGTTGATTCCGGAGAAGGAAGTGAACGGCGTGGATATTATCCGCACGTTTCTCGAGTGTCGGGTGCAGCCTCTCCAGGCTAGGGCGCACCCGATGTTTCTTTATTCTGGGAGCCGTGATCCGACGAGAGTTTTGGCTGAGAAAATCTCCGAGGGAGATATTGACAGGGCCCTTTGCTTGCTGCTGAAGTTCAAGGCCGGAGAAAAAATCCCGGGGAAGTCGCTGACTCCTCCGTTTTCTTCGACGCTGGCCGTTCCACAGGTGTAGATTCGTGAGCGTAGCGCTTTTCGTCGACTGCATATTTATTTTCCTTTGTTTGCTAACAAAGTTCCTTATTTTTTGCAGAGCTTCAAGCTGTCGGGCATGGTGCCGCCATTGCCTGAATTATTTCCGGATGCTCCGGATAATGACGTGGTGGATTCCGTGTCCGAGCTGCCGTCGGTGCGATCTCCGGCGGAAGATGCCAACGAGTCGAGCGAGGACCACACGTGCAAACAATCGTGGAGCTCCATCGAGTCTTCGGATGCCTCGACTCCTCCAACTCCTAGGAATCCTCTGTGCCTTGAGCGTCACAGTGACGGGCATGGAGGCTCTTCTTCCCCTCTTCCTGCCATTCATGTGCGGGCTGTAGCGCCGCACCCGCCATCGAAGCGGAAGAAGGAAGAAAAGAAGGAAGAGAAGAATGAAGAGAAGAAAGGGGAGAAGAGAGCCCGAAGGACTCCTCCTGTCTTTGACCTGAGCTCACTGGACTCGTAAGTTTCTTTTATACTGTTGTCCTGTTCCTGTTGACTTTTGTGCTTGTGCTAAATATTTCGTGTGTAGGCACTCCTCCCACGACTCCTCCAGCGATGGTGCTCGGGAGATGTTGGGAGAGTCGAAGGTTGCGTCTCCTCCTCCTCAGATGGTGTCCACCTCTGAGGGTGCTACACCGGTCCCTTCTCCGCAGGGAGCTCAGGTGGTTGCGCCTCAGAAGGCTGCGAGCGGGCCTTCGGAGTCTCCATCGGAGCATGTAAGTACTTATGTTTCCTACCACGGGGGGAGCCCCCGAGCGTCTGAAAGATTTTCTTGTCTTGTTCTTTCTTCGAGTCGTCGGGGGGAGCCCCCGAGCGTTTTCGTGTTCGAATTTTGCTTTTGTTCCTTCGTGTTGGGCGCAGCCCCCAAGTCCTTTTCCTTACAGGTAGTTCTTCTTCCTGCAGCCTTTTGTCTGTGATGCCAAGCGGTAGTGCAGGGCACACAGTCTTTGAGGTCAACCTCAAGCGACTTCAAGGTACCTGGGTGCTTTGGTGCTTCTTTCTTTGTGCATTATTATCTTGCTTTCTGACGCTTGTATGTTTTGAATGCAGAGGAGCATAACACTTCCCTCCGTGAGATTGATGCTCTCAAGAAGAGCCTTGGTCAAGCGGAGAAGAAGGCTGAGGACGCCGCTGGTGCGAAGGAGCGCCTTAAGCTGGAGCTGGCCAAGGCAGCCGAAGCAAAGGAGCGTCTGCAGCAGGAGGCTACGGACCACGAGGAGAAGCTTGCCATGGCTGCGACTGCGCGTGAAAGAGAGGTGGCGGGCAAGCTCATGGCTGCTGCCAAGGCTGTTTCGGGTGAGTGCCTTATTTTTGCTCTTTTCTTGTCGCTTTCTTATCTTCTTCTGTGTTACTTTCTTCATTCATTCTCCTTTTTGTCTCAGATGCCACAGGCATCGAGTTTGACCGCGGCGCTCTGGAGCACGGGAGTGCTCTAGATGATGCTACTACAGCGGTCGAAGACAGCACCGTCGTCAATTCCCTTGCCAAGGCGAAGGAGGTCCTTGGCCGCTTCTACAAGGAGCTTGTCCCCAAGGGCGCGGCCCTTGATGATGTTGACGCCTTGGCGGAGGCTTTGTCGGCCGAAGCGCCTGCGGAGTACAAGCGCAAGCAGAAGGGCATCGGCGCGTCCGTCGGGCTGGCGATGGCCTTGGCGGCTGGAGCGGAGCTGGACCTTCCCCAGATCACCTCCCGTATGCCAACAACCGCGGATGGATCCGAGGTAGCCTTTGCTGCCTATTCTGCTTGCTGCAAGCGATATGGGCCAAAGCTCATTGATCTGTTGTCCGAGTATGCGCCGCGGAAACAGGGAGAAGCCAAAGCGAGGCAGTCCGGCTCTAAGGCTACTCAGGGTGCCGCATCTTAGGCGTTGTAGCTGTAGGATAGTTTGTAGTCTTCTTTTGTTGTAACTATGTTGAGGAACGAAATCATTGTGCCACGTAGTGGCCTTTATATGCTTAATGAATTCTGCTGAGTTGTGCTCTTCTCTATCTGAATGTTTATATCCTTTGCTTTTCTGCTGTTCTAGGTTCCTTCGGGTGCTGACCCCGTTGACACCTCGCCTGCAGCGCAGCTGCGGCCATCTTTGGATGATTCCTCACAACTCGCTTTTCTTAGGGACCGTGTTCGTAGTCTTGAGAGGGAGTTGCTTGGGGTGCGCGGTCACGCCGATGTTTGGAAGTCCAAGGCAGATCGCGGTGCGGCCAGAGAGGAATACTTGATGGCGGAAATGCTTTGACTGTCTGAGCAGCTTCAATGTAAGTTGTTATTTGTTTCGAGCTGCAGCTCAGTTTTCGGATGCGCCTGCTGGCTTTGTGTATTATTTTGTGCGAGTGTCGCAGGTGCTAACCTTGCTCCGATGGAGGAGAAAGAGCGTGTCGCTGTTCGGGTCAATTGCTTGACTCAACAAGACATGGAGGCTGGCGGCTTCTTCTGGATGGATCGTGACCGTGCCATTGCTCTGGCGACGGTGTAGGATCGTGTGCACCAGGTTTTGCGGGTGCTTCGTCAGGTGCAGACGTCGCTTGCATCGGTGTTGCATGTCATGTTTCCTTTGGATGTCGTGCCAACAAGCCTTGCGAGTCTTCTGTCGAAGTTTTGGAGCGTGAGTAATGTCAAGGAGTTGGTGCGGCAACAGCTCGTCGCAGGAGTGAAGGTTGCTTTGTCCCTTGTGAGGCTGCACCGGCCTGATGTAGATTTGTCTGTTGTAGCAGCTGGGCCACCTCTTCGGCCGGATGGTGGCGAGTGGGATATGCGTCCGCATTATGCGGCTGTAAGGCAGTATGCCGAACAGGTCGTAGATTTGTTTGAGCAGCGTGCTCAAGTTATTCTTCAGAATAGGTAGTACCTATAAAAGAGAGAGATGTAAAATTTGTTTATTTCGACTGGGCGTGTTGTGCCCTTTGTTATAAAGGTTTCTTTATTGTGAGCACGTAGTTCTTTGTTTGAGTACGTGTCCTTTTCGTTTGCCTGACGTTGTCAGCTACTCAGGTGTACACGTGTGATCCTCGTCGATGAAATCGTGAGGTGGGGGGAGCTCCCGAGTGCGTTTGTAGCATAAAGTAAAGTTGCAAGTAGCGAACAAGATTTTGGGGCGGAACACTTAGCTTTATTTATATCGTAATGGAGGAAGTACATTGTTCGGCTGAATAGCCTTGGCTGAAAAGCCTTATTGAAAGTAAAAAGGGTAGGTAGCTATGGGTAGAATCGCCGCAAGTGTGCGATGTTCCATGGGTTGGAGTATGCGACTCCAGACTCCACGTGCTTGAGGCGATAGGCGCCACCTGGGATGACTTCGGTGATAACGTAGGGTCCTTCCCATAGCGACTCGAATTTCTTCGATCGCTCTTGCTTGAGTCGCAAGACGAGGTCTCCTTCGACGAAGGACCTTGGGCGTAGCCGTCGGCTGTGGTAGTTGCGGAGACTCTGCTGGTACACCGCTGATCGAGCTGCTTCTATGTCTCTTGCTTCATAGAGTGTGTCCACGGCATCTTCCACTACTAGAGAAAAGGCTATAGGAGACATGCTTATGCGAGGCACATTTAGCATATGCGCCTCCTATAAAAATAGGCGAGGCGCACTTTGCGATATGCGCCTCTAGTATAAAAATAGGCGAGGCGCATATGATAAGAATGCGCCACCTATAATCCCTGTACGGACAGAATCTAGCAGTCCCATATTATGCGAGGCGCATTCTAGTCATATGCGCCTCCTATATATCAGATAGGCGAGGCGCATATGGACAGAATCGCCTCGCATATTCCTCGTGGGCCAGCGTGTTGGTAGGTGCACGAATATGCGAGGCGCATATGGCTATATCGCCTCCTATATTTGATAATATCGGCGCATATGGCGAATCGCCTCGCATATTCTGCGTGGGCCAGCGTTTTGGTAGGTGCCACGAATATGCGAGGCGCATATGGCTATATCGCCTCCTATATTTTACAATATCGAGGCGCATATGGCCATATCGCCTCAAGTAACTCATCTGCGGGCGGCTGGTAGGTGGCCGCATGTCGGCGCATATTGCTATATCGTCTCCTATAGTTTGAATTATAGGGCGCATATTATGCAATATCGCCTCGCATAAGCCGCACCACTTTTTCCGACTTTTTGCACATGGAGGCAACTACCACCCCACTCACTTGTGTCACTTCTTCCTCCTCCACCAAGACAAATCTGGTCGCCCCCCTCCTCCTCCCCACCTCATTTCCCCCATTGATTCACCTTCGAAGATTGCTCAACATCCATTGGTTGACACCCATATGTAAGTGAAGTCTCTTGCTCCTCTAGATCTACAACATGTCCATTTACTTCTCCTCCGGCTCTCTTGCGCAAGTCGTTGTTGGAGGAAGCGTGAAGGCGTTGCTTGCATGTATGCGCGTTGTCGGAGACACCGACTATATGATTGTGTTGTGGTGCTACTTTTTGTGCAGGGATTTCATTTGAGATGCCAATGTTTTGCCGGAATGTCGATTTATTTCTTTTCCGGCGAATTTCTGGCACTCGCGGATGTCCTCTTTTTAGGGGAGGTCATGCCGAATTTTTCCGGCGATCCACGTCCATATATGCTCTAATTATTCTCTTGCTCTTTGTATCACAGTGACCATGGTCCTACCAGCGATCAACAAAGCCGCGTGGATAGGTGGATGACATGCGCGAGGCCGACATGGAACGTGCAAACAACACGTAGATAAGATGTCCATGTCGGACTGCAAGGTGATGTATCGATAAGGCATGATTAGGAATCTTTGAGTCGCACTTGACGTAGTTTCATGGATGGCTACACTCGATGGATACGTGATGATCACGAAGATCAAGATGCCGGTGATGATCACGAAGATCAAGACGCCGATCACTATCACAAAGATCGGTGGTGGCCGGACATGGACACGAAGATGATCAAGGTGGCGTCGGTCATGGACGAAGATGATCAAGGTGGTGCCGACCATGATTCGAGCTGGTTGCGAGACCCTCATGTCCAAGATCTGCTTCTCAAGGAGACAGTAACACCCGAGCCGCCGTAGAGAGAAGGCTAAACTGGAGCAAATGGAGAAAGACGCGGTCACTCCATTGTTTGGCCGGATGCAACGACGGGATACCCGTCTAAATGTAACGCTTAGGGATCGGAGATGAAGGCGAAACACAAAATGACCGGAATGTTTTGACGACAACATTGTATTACGGCACGATATTCTTCCCAAGAAGGGAACACATGTCCGACTAGTATCGCTGAGGTGAAGAAAGTCGTGCCCTCTCAATCTACCGCACGTGAAATACCACGCATAAATGATTGCATCATCTCGGGCGAGGACGCGGAGAAGACCACGTGTCCGGTGTGCAAGACCTCTCGATACAAGAGAGGGACCAAGAAAGCTCCTAGGAAGGTGGTGTGGTACTTTCCTCTAACTCCTCGTTTGCAGCGGTATTTCACGGACCCTAAGGAAGCACATGCTCATGCGCCTTGAAAGAAAGAGGCGGAAGGCGATGATCCGGAGAAGGAGGAAATGTTGAGGCACCCTTGAGATGATTTCCGATGGAAGGCGTTGGACCTACAACATTACCAACATTTTGGAAAGAGTCAAGGAACCTCGGTCTGGCGTGAAACTGCAGACTCAATCCGTTTGGAAGCGAGCGGACACACAGCACCTGGCCCGTGTTTGTATGGATCTACAACCTCCCTCCCTGGTTGTGCATGAAGAAGAAGTACGTAACCATGAGTATGCCCGTTCAAGGGCCAAAACAACCTGGTACAGACATCAATATGTATCTCACGTTGTTGAAAGAGGAGTTGGCCACGTTATGGGAAGAAGGAGCCCGCACATGGGACGCCTCGAGACAAGAGTACTTTGACATGAGAGCGCGGTGATCACGACGGTGCAAGACTATCCTGGTTACGGATACTTCTCGAGGCAGGTGGTCCAAGGATTCTATGGGTGCGTTAGGTGCGAGGATAATACAATGTACCGCCAGCTACAGAAAGATCCCGGGTCCGGGAAAACTGTGTTCCTTGGGGCTCGGAGGTGGCTTCCCAAGAATCACGCTTGGAGAAAGCTAGGACATCTGTTCGATGGGACGATCGAGCTCCAAGGAATCCCACACAAGAAGAGTGGCGCGGAAATCTACAAGCTGTTGAATAACTGGAAGGAGTGCCCTGCGCCAGGAAAGACCTGAAGCTTGAGCCGTTCTTTGAAGGTATGAAGGCGAGTGCATTTTGGGACTTGCCATACTGGAAGATCCTCCGCGTGCCTCATAGCCTTGATCTCATGCATATCATGAAGAACGTGGGCGAGAGTCTGCTTGCCACCCTCCTTAACACCAACAAGACCAAAGATGGGCCGAAGGCAAGGAACGACTTGAAGCATATGGGCATCAGGGATGAACTTCAACCACCACCTAGCGATGATGAGGAGGAGGACGAGGTGGAGGAGACAGAAACACAGAATAGCCGCCGTCGCAAGCGGAAAAAGGATAAGAAGAGTAAGGTCAAGCTCAAGGCCTCATGCTTCACACTGAGTAAGAAGGAGGCCATACAGTTTATGAAGTGCCTCCTCGGAGTCAAATTTTAGAAGCAGCTCTGGGAAGATAAGCGGATGGCTAGGCAGCGACGGCGCTACAGAGGGATGAAGTCTCACGACGTCGTCGTGCTAATGACGCAGGTACTCCCGGTCGCGATCCGAGGTATAATGGACAAGCACATCCGTGAAACACTGTTTGGCCTCTGCAACTTTTTTTACGTCATCTCTCGGAAGTCGATAGGCATTAAGCAGCTCACGAGGCTACAGGACGAGATCGTGGTGATAATGTGCGAGCTCGAGATCTATTTCCCCCCCCGCTTTCTTCGACATCATGCTTCATCTGCTTCTCCATGTCGTGGAGGATATCGTCTAGCTCGGTCCTGCGTTTCTGCGAAGCATGATGCCGTTCGAAAGGCTCAATGGACATATCAAGGGATACGTTAAGAACAAGTCCCGTCGGATGGAAGCATAGCAAAGCGGCTTCTGGCGAAGAGTGCATCTCTTTCTCGAACTTTCTACAACCGAGACCCCTCTTGGTATGCCACTCAACAAGCACCTCGGGAGGCTCTGGATGGGGTCACCGTGAGGGTCGACGTGCAAAGCATGTCGACATGGAGGGCGAACCAAGGACTTTGAAAGAGCAAACCTAGTCGCTGCAACACTGCGGTGGTTGATCCATACATACATGAGCACAAAGAGTTTATCAAGAAGAATTACGCTGATCGGGCGCGGGTCGAGGGAGGAAGATGTTATCAAGGAGCACAACTCCGGTTTCACACGGTGGTTTAGGGAGAAGGTCATAGCTAATCCACCGCAGGGCGAGTACTCGGAGGAAGATAAACTCATATTCTCGTTGTCACAGGGCACCTCGCACAACCTCATGACCTATCAGGCTTACGATATCAACGGATACACGTTCTACACAGAGGAAAAAGACAATAACTGCGATTACCAGAACTCAGGGGTAACAGGGATATTCTACACCGGCGACATCCCGGAAAGATACTACGGAAGGATCGAGGAGATTTGGGAGCTCGACTATGTTACGGAGAAGGTGCCGATGTTCCGTGTCAGGTGGGCCAAGAGCGTCTAGAAAGAAGACCGGTATTTCACCACGATGGTTATACCGCCAAAGACCACCAGCGCGAACGCACCCGCAAGAAATGAGCCTTGGGTTTTGGCTAGCAAAGTCGACCAATCTTTGGTACATCAAAGACCCGTCAAAGCCTAGCAGGTTGTTGTCGGGAGGCAAAAGGAACATTATCGGAATGGGCCAGTCGCCAAAGAGCAAGACTTTGACCAGAACGGCGACCCGAAGATAGAAGACGGGTATGGCAACCAAACACCGTACACCACAACCCTACCTAAGAAAGGACTTCCGTTCAAGAGAAGTAGTGAAGACGTCCCGGAGCTAACCTATGCAACCGCGACAAAGAAGGGCAAGAAGGCGACCATTGTCAAGAAAGCTAGCGCTCACCATTGTCAAGAACCGTCATGTGTGTGGCCTACTATTATGTATCAAAACATTCTTAATTTTCATTATGTGTGTGTTATAATAATATTGCATTGAGAATATTATGTATCGACAAGACACATTCATTGAGAATACTCACTTTTGTTGTTTTAGCAATATTTGAATATTTAAAATATTTGTAGTATATTTTATAGTTCATATTTGTATGCTTTTACATGAAAATTGGCCTATAAAAAAATTTCCAAAAAATTGGCCCCCTTAGGATTCGAACTTGGGTGGCCAGCAGTGAAGGACAAGGCATGTTACCACTAGGCTGCTGTGTCATAGTTGATAGAAACTTGCGCACTGCCCTATTTGTCTAGGAGTGCATATTATGCGAGGCGCATTTAGCCCAGATGCGCCTCGCGTAATATTATACGAGGCGCACTTTGCGATATGCGCCTCGCATAACCGGCACACATCGACCAAGTCACACAGCGCTAGCAGCTAGTACAGACACGACTTCACATATCTCAGAGGAGGAGCCCGACGCCGTGGAGGAGCCCGACGCATCGATCGAAGCCGTCGCCGCCGTGGAGGAGCCCGACGCCGCCCCGTGGAGGAGGAGCCCGCCGCCGCCCCGTGAAGGAGGAGCTCGCCGCCGCCCCGTGGAGGAGGAGCCCGACGCCGCCGTCCCCGTGAAGGAGGAGCCCGACGCCGCCGCCGCCACGCCTCTTCCCTCTCTCCGGTGAGTCCCGCCCCACCCACCACGCCTCTTCCCTCTCCTCCTTAAAATCATTTCCTCATCTTCCGCGCCGGCATGATTCTCTGATTCTCAACTGGCGCCGGCATGTGGTGGCGGGAGGGCAGTGGCGGATCCTAGCCCTCCCTAGCCGGCTTGTCCCTATCCCTCCTCTTCCCTTCTATTCCTCTCGGTCCGAATTTCTCCATTGTTTTGTTGCCTAAAAACTTGATCTGATTCAACTGCAAAATTCCAAAAGATTTAGTAGCACGTGAGTCCAACTGCAAAATTCCAAAAGATTTAGTGTCGAAATAGATATGCAGTTTGCCTATGTATTCTTCAAGGCTGACTGGCTCCACTCTGGTCCTTGCCCTCATGGAAGAACTTGTCACCTGTCAAGTTGATAGGAGGCAGTGGAGAGGAATCTGTTTTGCCTCTTTGTGTCTGCTGATGTGCCCAGACTATCTAGGACAAATGCAGTCAAGTTAGAAGATGTTGTACTACTTATCTTGTTTAAATTATCATCCTACCAGCTACTTCTCCCTGTTTAGCAAATGTGATGTTGTTTACTGGAGATACTCTAAATAAGATCAGTGTGCTTTTACTGCTTGTCGTGTGTATGGCTGCCATATGTGACACTAGTGCATGTATTGTCCCTTCTTGTTTTATTCGTGTGTATCTCTTGTCTTCTTGATTACCTTTTTGGTTGATTTGTTGTCCACATGATGTTCTTGGTATGTTGAGTTGCATCGGACCTTGTCGTCGAATGAATTGTTAATTTGTGTAGTAGCTGATTTCCTTCCGTGGTTGGGGCTTGGTGACACCTCATGGTCGATCAATTTAAATTTAGAAAAACAACGAACATCTTCCTAATGTTCAAGGTTTTGTTGCTAGCTTTTATTCCCTCTTGTGTTGCCCATTTGCTCCTCCCAGTCCTCTCACTGCCTTCCACAAAACACGATCACTTGTACTTTTTTTGAGGAAAGCTTTAATTTGGCCAAACACCGACAAGACCGGTTCCTTTTCATCCTTAGTTCATGGGCATGGTAGTTGTGGTGTAGATCTTAGAAAAGAAATGAAAGACAATAATGATAGGAGTAAGTAGATGACATGTGGATAATTATCTAGCATTGAAAGGCACAGTTGCTTGCACATCAAGGTTCGAACTTGTGATCATTCTTTCCTGTAGAGCATATGTATATGTACGGAGTATATGTGTTCAGAGAACAACAAAAAGGCAATCTATGATGATTATGATCTACTCGTTGGAATAGTTTATCTATGTGTTCAGTGAACAACAAAGAAGCAAATTTGCTCCAGTGAGGCTTTATATATCTCCTGGACTTTCGAGGGCCCCGTAAGCAAGCATTTCCTGAACAAATTTGCTCCAGTAACACTATGAATCATAGATTGCTTTTTCGTTATTTCCTAAACACTATGAATCACACCGAATACAAATTTGCTTACTGGGACCTTGGTGTTGGAACATGCATGCACACATACAGACAGGTTTAGTTCTTTTTTCTTCCTTTCAAGAAGTGGCAAGATAGATTCAGCTCTGTGTATACATACATGCGTTGGTGACAATTTTTCAGTCTAAACCAAGTGGTGAAAATTTTGTTTTCTCTGAACCTAGTGGTGACAATTTTTGAACTTTATTGTGCCCCTGCAGTTCTGTACATTTGAACTTCTGATCATTTATTCCTTTAGTTCCTGGTAACTGTACTATTCATGCTCAGGTTGTTGACAAGCAGACAGATGATACGTGGTGCCTCTGTGTATGTATGGCCTGGAGCATGATATATATACATGGTGTTTGTGTATGTATGCTAGCAAAATGGTTGTGATGATGGCTGTGTTTTGATCCTTTTTGTGCAGGTTTTTCTTTTTGAGTTGCCAATGTTTTACGGAATGTTGATTCATTTCCGTTCGGCGAATTTCTGCACTCCTAGACATAGAAAATTAGCAAAGTTCATGCCAAAATTTTACGTGAATTTTGTGCTTATTAGTTTCATTTATTTGTGTGTTTAGAAATGTCGGATCCGGGCCCTTCTAGCCAGAAGCCCTTTTGGGAGCAGCAGGAGGAGATGGAATCCCTAGAGGCCCCGGAATTTGTTCCGCGGGACGACGAGATGGAGGAGGACGAGGATACCTCGTCGGGCAATGAGGAGATGGGGGACGCCGATGGCGACACCGATGGCGACGCCACTACCACTGATGGCGGCGGTGAAGCTACTACAGACGGTGGTAGAGCATCGAAGAAGTCTCGGAAGGATCGGACCCCGATCGTGGTCAACCTCAAAAGGTCCATCATCACAAGCGTGAGCCCTAAAGGTGCGCCTTTGGAGCCAGAAGAATTTGTTGGGGGTTACTCTAACCAGCTCGTGGCAATCCTCCGGAACACCGTCATGATCAACATGGAGAACCTGAAGGTCGAAGAGAACAAGGGTTTCCTCATCCAGCTTTTTCCAAGCTGCGCAAGAATCTGGCGTTCGGTTGATGAGGAAAACAAGTATAATAATGACAATCTCAAAGAGAATCCGGTGAACAAGTATGCCCTCGGGAGGATGACCAAGGCCTTGTCAAATTGGAAGGCTCGGGTGAAGAATCTGATTTTCGAGGAGAAGCTAAGTTATCCGAGCTCGTCAAGAAGGAGCCTCGTTAAGGAAGAAGACTACAATGTTTTCAAGGCGGATGTAACTCCGCCTTGGGCAAGGCCAGGGGAGAAGGGCAAGAATATGAGATCCCAAACATTGGTACCCACCATCTCGGCTCCCAGGTTATAGAGCCGCGAGGCCCAAATGGGATAAGGAGGACGCTGACGTGCAAAGGGGTTGACACGTCCCTTTGACGACATAAAGGAGGAGCAGGCAAAGAACTTCGTCAGGGCCCGGTTTGCCCCGCCGAAGAAAGGGGGTTCTAATTATTCTTCGGAGCCCGCCGGCCCCTTTGCTCCGAGGGTGACGGACTTCATGCAAAAATATGTAAGTAGTTTGCATTCAAGTCGATTAATTGCATTCATGATTAATCAATGAAGTCCAGTTTTCTTATCAAATGCTTCGCGTTCCTTGTGCACAGGACGAGGAGTGTAGGAGCTCCTCATCCCAGGGGTCAGCGCCACCGCGTGTCGCCAAGTGGGACACCACTTTTAATAGGGCGCTGACCCGGACCAAGAGTGTCGATCCCCTGGCGGCCCCGTCGGCTGGTCGTGTGGTCGGCTTTGGCGGAATATCATGGTCCGAGTACTATGGCACCCCGGAGCGGAAGGGCAAGAAGGCCGAAAGCGCCGAGGTAAAACTCCTAAGGGAACAGGTGGAAGCCTTTCCAAATATAGTCCAAGATGCCGTGAACAAGACTGTGTCGGCTGCCGAGACAAAGTTCCAAGAACAAGTCCAGACACAAGTACAGTCACAAGTCCATTCACAAGTGAACGAGAAGCTCAACACCATCCTTCCCGTCTACATGGAAAAGTACAACAAGTGGCAGAAGGGTAAACGGGGCCGCCACGGTTCCCAACCTCAATACCAATCGGACAATGTGGCGTGGCCGAGGCGTTGGTGACTCCTCCACGGGGCGGTGGTGGTGGAGACTCCTCTAGCTCGAGCTTAACTTGCCCATCGCGGCGAAGGCGCCCGCACCACCGTGCCATCGGGCACCACTCCGCCACTTGCGTGGTCAAGCATCGGCGTCGGTGCCTCGACATTGGCCGAGTTTGGCGCCCTCAAGGTAACTAACTAATTAAAGCGAGAGTTGGGAGGCTCAACCACACCGATGACTTGATCTCTGCTTTTCTAACGCCTACCTACATGTCGATCTTTCGCAGGAGACACTCCTTGCACTCTAATGCATTGGGTGGGCCCAGTTGATGGATGTTGCCAAGAGTACTATTGTTCAACCAGAGAACCGCAAAATGCACAATGTCACAATGCCACGACATGATGAGGGTCAAATACTGATGGTGCTTCCGACTACGAGCAAGTGGAACCTCCTCTCAACCTCAAGGATGGGATGATGAGGACACGGCGGTCCTCAATACCGTCTTGACTACTGTACCTATGGCGAAGAGCCGATCCGTTGGGGGACAGAGGACCAGCTCAACGTCACCCTAGAGGCAGACAACCAAGACATGATGAAGACTTGAGATGGGAGACTTGGACAACATGGCACGTAATCCCGATGATGATGAAGAAATTGACCGAACTACGATGACCAGTTTGTTAACACAAGGTTTCTGATTTGTATGAGCCGACCATCAGCACACATCAAGTTGCCGAGACCCAACCAAAGACCCGAAACCCCTTGCAAGGTGCGTCTCTTCCCAACTAGTCAGGAGACGCCGCCACCTGTCCCCTTCACCGAGCCCCCAAGGCCAGTAGTTCCTTTGATCACCCCGGCACCCTCCATAAGACGGTCGGTGAGGTGAACGCAGTAGCCGAAGCCGTAAAGAGCAAGAAGGGTCGCAAAAGGAAGCCTAAGGGTGATCGGGCCAGGATCCAAATCCTCTTTCCGGACGTAGGGCAAGCCAGAATCGGCGACGTGGCGGTGTACCGATGATGTAAATCGATGCTCGAGGTCGCAGCTCGCATATGCGTAGTATTCATTATGGATGTCTCACAATTGAGCGGCCACATTCGCGACAACGATCGATCAGACCTCATTTTCAAGGCTAAGGTGCCTTCTCATATGCCGTGCTTAAATCAGACTTCAGGATATCTTCTACGCGGCATACCGACCTGTTTGACATGTTGAGCGAGTTTCGATTGACAATACCCTGGTCCGTTTCTCCTCAATATGGCCATGGAGATCACCGGAGACAAGATCCGGGCATCCGGATAGTGGATCCCTACTTCATGCGTGACACCGTCTGAAGATCTTTGAGGCCATAGATCCGTGACCGACTACCTCTCAAACTTCCTGCAAACATACTCGGACAAGGATGTGATTCTCCTTCCCTACCATCCCATCACGGAGGATGATCGACAGTTGTGTGCTCATAAGCTTGAATTTGAAACACTCAACCCTTGTACCTCGACTCAAACAGGCGATCCAAAAAACTACACCAATATCAAGAAAATTCTTGATGGCGTTCTCACCGCCACGTCGCAATGGAGGCGTCAAACCGGCAAGGCCACATGTAAAGTTCGGCGGGCACGTGTTTCGCCACACGACGAACTTTGCTCGTCACAAGCACCGCTGGCGATGGGAAGGATGCCTTCACGCCATTTACCACATGAAGGCGTTCTTCAATGACATGGAGACCAAAACGCTGCCATCGACCTCGTGAAGTGGGTGAAAAGCTTGCATGCATACAGCTCGCAATCTCGGGCAACACTTCTTCAACATCCGTGAGGAGATCGCGACAATCGTGTACTGTGGAGTCATAAAGCGGAGGCACCTTCCACGCGGCTATACACCGTCAACAGGAGATAGACGAACGCTTAGCGCAGCGGTGACGGCAGGATGTTCATGCAAATGGCGAAAACTCGGGCTTCATCAATGCCCCCAAAGCCGACTCAAGAGTCAAGAAGACTTCATGATTGCATTGCACAGGTACCTAGTCGTTAGTTCGAACTCGTGTTGTAACCTCTTATCACTATGTTAAACTTGCCTAGCAAAACCTCTAGAATATGTTTCGTCAACCGTTGAACTTGATTGTGAGAGACACTAGCTAGTTATTTGTGTTACGAACTATTTTAAGTGCTTGTTGCTTTTCATTTGTCATTGCTTCCCTACTTTCTTGTGGTTTGCTTTCTTTGTCTTTCTTCGAAATGCCGATGATTACAACGTGTTGTGGTGTCACGTGTATGACTATGCCGCTGTTCAATCTTGTGTGCCAAGTAGACTAGTAATTTGGGCATATACTCTACTTGCCTCACAAGATCAAACAGCGAGCATTGTTATTTCCATGCCCAATCTAAGTATGAGGCACTAATCCATGTCATTCTTGGTTTGCTTTTTTTGGTCTTTCTTCGAAATGCCGATGATTAGAACATGTTGTGGTGTCACGTGTATGACTATGCCGCTGTTCGATCTTGTGTGCCAAGTAGACTAGTAATTTGGGCATATACTCTACTTGCCGCATGAGATCGAACAGCGAGCATTGTTATTTCCGTGCCCAATCTAAGTATGAGGCACTAATCCAAGTCATTCTTGGTTTGCTTTTTTTGGTCTTTCTTCGAAATGCCGATGATTAGAACGTGATTTCTTACATTTTATTGCACCCATATATATATATATGCATGATTCTATCTTTGTGAACTGCTAGCTATTGCTTTCCACTGACATAAGTAATATCATCTTTATTATGTGTAGGAGATGCCGAGGTGTTATGTCGTGTACGTCGGTCGGGTTCCGGTGTGTACGAGGAGTGGAAAGATCGGAAGCAAGTGAACAACTTCTCGGGCAACAGCTACCAAGGCTATGAGAGTAGAGAGGTGGCGGAAGAGAAGTGGAGGAGTCATGGAAGGAAGAAGTGGAGGAACTTCCTCGTGATCACCACCTTGTTGCTCTTCATTGTAGGTTATGTGTTCTACTTCATCTAGGTATAGCTACGTCGTTGCAGTTGTAATGTGAATTGTTAACTTGTACTCGAAGGTGTAATGTGATTGTGAACTTGTACTCGGAGGTGTGAACTTGTGGCACAAACACTTAATGTATGAACTTGTATGTCATAATTGATGTGTAATGTATTGTATTCATGTTGGTTCTATTATGCTTTGGCAAATTGCAAGTTTCTGAAAAATTCTGTGCTCTTTATACTGTATTCTGGACTATATTGTATATTTGAATATCTGTATATTATTATTTATAGTGGTCTGTAAAACTTGAATTTCGAAAATATTACCAGAGGCGCATATAGGATACTATAGGAGGCGCATATACTATAAATATCTGAGGCGCATTCTGAAACATATGTGAGGCGCATATCGATATGCGCCTCGCATATGTGAAGTATAGGAGATATGCGCCTCGCATAAGAAATACCCGAGGCTTGAAGCTAGAGGCACATGTGATATGCGCCTCGGATAGGATTTTTGGTGCGCCTCGCATAGGCTTTTCTCTAGTAGTGTTCGAGTGCAGCCGTGGATTCATTCCAAGCTTACGACCCGGGGCTGGTGGCGTGCCTTAAGTACGGCCTCCGCTCCGTGCACCATGAAGAACGGCGTGTAGCCGGTGGAGCTGTTTGGCGTAGTCCGTAAGCTCCACAGGACAGATGGTAGCTCTTTCGTCCAGGCTCCAGCTTTTCGTTCGAGTGGACTCATGAGGTGCTTCTTGATGCCAGCACTGATTAGGCCGTTGGCCTTTTCCACCTGCCCGTTTGTTTGTGGGTGTGCCACTGAGGCGTACGTGATGTTGATCCCGAGGACTTCGCAGAAGTCCTGGAATTCCTTAGAGATAAAGTTCGATCCATTGTCGGTGATGATGCTGTGTGGTACGCCGAACCTGTAGACAATGGACTCGAAGAACTATCGACTGCGACCAAGAGGTAAACATGCCCCCCTTTCAAGTACTTTGGCAGTTTACCGATCATGTCGAGGCCCCATTGGGCAAAGGGCCAGGCTATAGGTATGGGCCTGAGCTCTGACCCGGGTGCGTGCGGTTTATCGGCGAACCGTTGGCACCCGTTGCATCTTCGGACGATGTCCTTTGCATCGCTCAGGCCGTTGGCCAGTAGAATCCGGCTCGTAGAGCTTTGGCGACCAGGGAGCGGCTGCCTGCGTGATGGCCGCAGATGCCCTCGTGGATGTCTTGGAGGATGGCTTTCCCGTCACCGATGGTGACGCACCTTTGTAGTACACCCATAATATTGCGCTTGTACAGCTCGCCATTGATGATGGTGAAGGCTTTTGACCGGAGAGATATGCGCCGTGCGTCTGTCGGGCTGTCAGGCAGTTCTCCGTTTATCAAGAACCGGAGGTACGGTCGCGTCCAAGTTTCTTCGACTGCCATGACCTGCATCAGGTTGACCATAGCGACCTCTGTGTCCAGCTTCTCGGGTCCTTCGTGTCCTTCGGGCAGCGTAGCCCCCTAGTGTTCTGCTTCTTCGGGTGATCCCTTGGGGAATTTCCGCTTGATGGAGGGCATGCAGATCTGTTCGAGGAACACACCCGGTGGCACCTTTGTGCAGGTAGAGCCGATGTTGGCGAGTATGTTGGCTTCCTCGTTGCTTTCTCTTCCGACGTGCCGAAGCTCGCAGCCGTCTAATTCTCCTTCGAGTGCATTGTAGAGCGAGCGGTACGCGATCATGTTTTCGGCGTGTGCGTCGCACTCATTCATCGTCTGCTGGACGACGAGGTTGGAGTCACCGTAGATGACCAGGCGCGTTGCGCCGCAGATCTTTGCCATCCTCATGCCGTGGATGAGGTCTTCGTATTCGGCCTCGTTGTTTGAGGCTCTGAATTTCATCCGGAGGACGTACTTCATCTGGTCGCCCTGCGGGGAGGTCAGTATGATCCCGGCTCCTGCTCCAGCTTCACGCTTGGAGCCGTCGAAGTGCATTGTCCATGACTGCGACATGTCTGGGGTGTCTGGCAGATGCAGCTCCATCCAATGTACGAGGAAGTCCGGGAGGACTTGAGATTTGATTGCGAGTCGCTTCTTGTAGATGATGTCCAGAGGTGACAGCTCAATGCCCCACAGGGCCACGCGTCCTGTGGCCTCAGGGTTATTCAGGATGCTATTCAGGGGTGCCTCGTTGACGACCATCACTTGGTGCTCCTGGAAGTAATGGCTCAGCCGTCGAGTCGTCATGAACACGTCGTAGGCGAGTTTTTGGTAGTGAGGGTATCGCTGCTTTGTTGGCGTCGGTACCTCGCTGAGGTAGTAGATTGGGCGTTGGACCCCGTGGGTCTTGCCTTCTTCGGGTCGTTCGACCACTAGCACGGTGCTGACCACCTGGTGTGTGGCTGCTGTGTACAGCAGCAGAGGCTTGCGCTCCTTTGGCGTGACCAGGACGGGCGAGGTGGAGAGTAGCTGTTTGAGGCTTTCGAATGCATCGTCGGCTTCGAGCATCCACTCGAATTTGTCTGCCTTGCGTAGCGGCTGGTAGAATGGCAGGGCCTTCTCGCCCATGCGGCTGATGAATCTGCTTAACGCCGCTATTCGTCCTGCGAGCTGCTGGACGCCCTTGAGGTCTTTTGGCTTCTCCATTGCCATGATGGCTCTGATTTTCTCCGGGTTCGCCTCGATCCCTCGCTGAGAGATGAAGTACCCAAGCGGTGACCGATGGGGGACGCCAAGGCACTTTTGGGGTTGAGTTTGATCTGTATGCGATCAAGGTTGTCGAACGTCTCGCGGAGATCGTCGATAAGTGTCCTCGCCTCCTGGTTTTATGACTATGTCGCCGACATAGACTTGAACGCAAACCGATCTGGTCCTTGAGGCATGCTCGCATGCATCGCCGGTACGTGCTTTGCATTCTTTAGCCGAAGGGCATTGTGTTGGAGCGAGAACACTCGAGCGGTGATAAACGCCGTTTTCTCCTGATCTTCGACCTTGAGTCGAATCTGGTTGTAGCCTGAGTAGGCGTCAAGGAAGGAGAGTTTCTCGCAACCTGCAGTCGAATCGATGATCTGATCGATCCGAGGAAGAGGGAAGTGGTCCTTTGGGAAGTGCTTGTTTAGCGACGTGAAATCCACGCACATCCGCAGGATGTCCGTGTCCTTCTTTGGGACCATCACTGTATTTGCAAGCCACTCGCTTTCTTTGATTTCCCTGATGAAGTCTGCAGCGAGTAGTCTGTTGATTTCTTTGCCGATAGCTTCGGCTCGTGGCTCGGACAGTCTCCGGATGGACTGCTTGACGGGCTTGGTGTCTGGAAAGACGTTGAGTGCGTGCTCGGCGAATTCCCTGGGAACTCCTGGCATGTCCGCAGGACACCAGGTGAAGATTTCCTAGCGCTCACGGAGGAATTCGACGAGCGCGCCTTACTATGCGGGGCTGAGGTCGTTGGCGATTAGCGCCGTCTTGGAGGCGTCTGTCGGATGGACCTGCACCTTCTTTGTGTTGACGGTGGAGTCGAAAGACATGTCAGGTGCATTTTGTCGTGCGACTGGGGGTGCCCCATTGTCCGTCAACTCGCAGAGCCTGAGGAGCTCCTCCTGCATGCCGAATGACTGGGAGATTCTGTTGAAATCTCTGTCGCATTGGTCCGATCGGGTGAAGCTCCCGTGGATTGTGATGACGCCCTTTGGTCCTGGCATCTTGAGTAGCAGGTATGCATAGTGTGGGACAGCCAAGAACCTTGCGAATGCTACACGCCCGAGGATGGCGTGGTACTGTGATGGCCAGTCCACCACTTCGGTCAGTCGCTCTAGGCGGAAGTTGTCCGGCCATCAAGATGACGTCGAGCCATATTTTGCCGGGAATATGCCCTTCCACGGAAGATGCGTGGAACGTTGTGTCGATCGTTCCGGGCTGCACTGGGATCGCATTGCTGCTAGAGTGCTTGCGAACATCGTTGATGCCGCCGCCGTCCATGAAGACGCGACTCATCTCGAAACCTCCGATCTGCGCCTCGGCACAGGCAGCATGACTGGCGAGGATCCAAGGGTGATCCGAACGACTGAACGTGATGCAGGACTCCGATCCGCTGAGGTACTCAGGAATGGCGGGTGGAGTTGCCACGGCCAGGTTGATCTGTCGGGTGATTTTCTTCTGCACCCTATTTGTGGGGCGCCCCTTCTGGATCATCAGTGCTCCTTTCGGCTGGGGATACCCGTTCCCAGCGTTGTTCTGGGCTGGTGCGACTGGTTGGTTCGGGCCTCCAACAGGTGGCGGTGGAGGAGCTCCATGCGCTATTTCTCCTGGCGCTGGTGCGTTTCCGAACGCATGGATTGGGGCTTGCTGCCTCATCTGCACCATGCTTTCGCTGAGTTTCTGGAACTCGCGGCAGTTCTTGAGCATGTGGCTCGCCTTCTTTTTGCCATCCTGCTTGTCGATGTAGAAGTGGATGGTGCATGGACCCGAAAGCTTTTCGTATGCTGAGGGTCCGTTATCGCGATCATGCTGCCATGATCTGTTGGGCGTCCCCATCGCGGAAGTTTCCTCCACGGTATCCTCCATTTGCGGTTGGCGTCGTTGCGGCGGCGTGGCCGCGCGACCATGTCGGTTACTGTCGCGATCGTCGTGACGCGCGATCTTCTCTTCTCTGGCGCTCGTCGACCGTGGTCGTCTTCTTCTTCCGATTGTGCTCGGTGAATGGAATCTTCTCCGTCAGCCCACCTGTTGGCGATGTCCATGAGGTGGTCGAGTGTTTTGGGCTTGACGCGCCCAAGTTCCTTCTTGAAGTCTTGGCGTTTGACGCCGTCCCTGAAGGCGTCGATGGCCCTCTCTTCGGAGATGTGCGCTGCGGAGTTCTTTGTGTTGGACCAGTGTAGTATGTACGAGCGAATGGATTCGCCCGTTCGTTGAGTGCAGGCTCGCAACTCTTTGATTGAGGCGGGCCTCTTGCTGGTGCCTTTGAAGTTTCGGATGAAGCTATAAGCTAGCTCATCCCGGCTTCGGATGGACCCTGAAGATAGGCTGTTGAGCGGATCCGACTCGCTTTGTCACCGCATGAAGGCATTGCATGGCAGTCTCCTTGTTTCCACCGTGCAGTTTGACGGATGATAAGTGGTCGCTGAGCCAAGCCTTTGGGTCTTGAGTGTCGTCGAACTTCGGAGTATCCGAAGGAAGCTTGAAGTTTCGCGGCATCCGTGTCCGCCGGACGGATCTGCTGAAGCATCGGGCTCCGCAGAGTTCTCCTTCGTCTTCGTCCATATCGGATTCGGACGAGCATGCACGCTTAGCTCGCGCTTTGTCGATTTTGCGTTGTGTGAGCGCATCTCTGGCGTCGTAGTCGCGGTCGCGGCGGCGCGAACTCTTCTTCCTTCGGGGAAGGTCATGTTCCTCTTCTTCGGATGAAGGGGTGGGGCTGCGGTCGAACCTGACCGGAGCTTTCTTCTTTGGATCCGTGGGAGCTTCCTGGTGGAGCGCAGCTCCGACGAGTCCGAGTCCGGTGAGTGCGGACTTGTGCATGGCCCTCTTCGGGTCTCCTTCTGGAGGTGGGTGAGCGGCGAGGTACGCAGTGGCTGCCATGATCGCAGTCTGCGGAATTTTCAGGATGACGTTGTCGTCGGCATCCATCTCCATGAAGGATGTGTGGAGGGTTCGGGTCACCTCCCTGCGCTCCTTGGGGTCCATGTTCTCCATCCGAGAGCGGTGCTTGTTGCCTTGGTTGGCATTCGAGCTGGAGCCGATGCCCATGGCGGAGAGCGCAGCTCGTCGCGCGCTGGACTCTGAGGCTACTTGCTTGCGTTTGTCGAGCACCTCCTGCATCTTGACCTGCTTCTTGTGCTCCTCGATCAGGAGCAGGTGGTAGGCCATCAGCATATCTCGGGAGGCATCTGCAGGCAGTACTATGTTGCCTGCCATGGCATTGCGGACCTGGGCCCATCCTTCTTTGCTAAGGCGGATGACATGGCCGTTGTTTTCCCCTTCGGGTGGGGGGACTGGCTTCTTCTGTTCCGCCGTTTCGTTCTAGCGGGTTGGGCGGCGGGTTGGGTGTTTGCTGATCCGCGTCGCTCTGGATGACTACGACGCATTGGTAGCGCTCGTAGATTGGTCTGCTGCTGCCGCAGCTTTCAGATCCTGAACCGTAGGTCCCTGCATCCGATGGCGGATCGCACAGATCGGAGTTGCATTCTTTGTCGTAGGAATCATCTGTTGATGATGTTGCGTAACCGCAGGTGTGGGGTCCATGAAGTGGGCCTAATTGATGGTAGGGCACCGCCAGGAGACGGAGGTGCGGTTGCCACCCGAAGCGAAGCTCCCGAGCGATTTTGAGTCCGCCTCACGGGCTCGAAGTCCTCCATGGTGGCCGGTGAGTGGGCGGTGAAGTCGAAAGCGCCTAAGAGGAGATGACTCTCTGTCGCCGCAGAGTTGTAGATCGATCGGGTTGGGACCGTCACGACCGCACAATCAGCGTCCCCGATTCCCACAGACGGTGCCAATTGACGAGGTTTGATCTCATCAATGCCCATTGTTATGGACTTGGGTTTTGGAGAAGATGGGGATGCTGGAGATCGTGGAACGGTTAACAAACAAGCAACACGGGGACACAAAGGTTTACCCAGGTTTAGGCCCCCGGAGGGAAAACCCTACTCCTGCTTGTCTGCTCTTGATTACGGCGGAACCGAAGGTTACTGAGGTGGTCTGCAATCTGGCGTGGAGGTGTGTATGCGGAAGTATGAGTCGAGAGATCTAGGTCGTGCCCTCCTGGCCTTTATATAGAGTTAGGCAGGTCCCGGGCATAGACCTAGTCGGTTACAGGTTCTAGGGTTTTACCCCTTTGAATTTCCTATCTACTCTAGTCTTGCTCTCCAAGGATCCGAAGGCGTTATGGGCCTGGGCCACCCGAAAGTCTTCATGGGCCGGCGTATATTTGTAGTGGGCCTTCATTGGGCTGGACCAGGTATGCTGAGATCATGTACCCGCGGGGTATAACCATGTCACTTGGACCGGAGACTTTGGTCAGTCTCCGGTTGATCTCCAGACCCCCATACAGATTGTCACAGGCTGAATTCTGGAGCCCCCTCTAGAGATTCCTAGGGAAACTCTGGACCACACCAGAGACTCCAGTCCACTCAGACCGGAGATTCCGGTCTGGAGTTTCCAGGAGCTTTCATATGTGGCAGAAATGATTCAGTAAGTCAAGGGTCCTTTTCACTTTGCATTATATCAACTAGTAGACATTAATATACTGTAAAATGATCTACTTGTTGTTAACGAACACCAAAAGTGATTATAACAGTAAATGTCCTTTCAAGTAGACACAGGCTCTTTATTAGCAACATTTTTTCCTCTTGGGATTTCTCTGGTAAACTCAATATCCTAGAAACATGAATCAATGTTGACATTGGATACAACAGGAGGCACTAAGGACACATCCATATTGCCAATCTGAATTTTTACATAGTCAACATTGTTCAAGCTGCGCTTGTCAATTGCAAAAGTTCTACCAGCCATACTTCCAACAAAGGCAGCAGTAGGTCAGTTCCTATTGCTTAAGGAAATACCTTTGACCTGAAACCAAGCAATGTCCAACTCACCAGTAGCTCCATAGCTAGGAAACCAATTATCAACCTGAATGGTAACATTCTTCACAGTTCTCAATTGTGTCTTCCCAAAGTGCTTCCAAGCATCTATATCTCTTGGGCTAGGAAATATCATCAAGAATCTTGTAGCTGTCATGGGTTTTGCATACCATATCCAAACACACTTAGGACCAGCCCATTGGCTAAACTCTTCTTCAATCTGCCTAGAGGAAATATTACCATCCACCACATGAATCATAGCCTGGTAGATTTATTTAGCAGGAGCAGAATTTCTGATACCAGGGATACCAAAAAATCCATTTCCAGGGAGAGCTACACCCACAAAGGGAGTTGCAATCTTCCATGGTTTCTGTTCATTAAAGATAAATTTGTCCACATTGACCTCCCCACATAGCAAGAACAATTCACCAGCCTCCAAAGATTGATTTAGAATTTCCCTAATTAGAACAGACCTTGTCTGCTCATTCTGATTCCCCTGTCTATTGTCTTCTGCCGGATGGACATGCATCTGGTGCACTGGCTGCTGTTGCTGCAAAGGAGCAAAGTTCAAACTACCACCTCGACGATCAACATTAGAAGCAGCTACTGAGGAGCCACTAAGATTATCATCCCTATAAGCTGAATAATTTTCACGCCTATCATTCCTCGAGTTATCTGAACCCTCCTCCCTCATCTCAGGCCTATGCGCCCATCTGTCCCTACCACCAGAACTAGCGTCTACACGATGAAATCCACGATCCTGTGCAGCAACAACACCAAGCCTAGTACTATTTCCGTCACGAGAGGAACGAAAATCAGTATGAGGAGCATCACGGCTACGGGATCGATTATCCCCAAGATTCCTCCTCAAATTACCAGGAACATTAGAGGGGGCATGATACAAAGGATCACGCCGGAACTCATCACGACCCCTATTCATAGCCGATCTAGGGTTCTCAGAACGAACCTGATTTAACGGTGGCAGATTAGAATCAAAAGCACTAGGAGCGAAACCAAGTGGCGGTCGATAAGGAGGGTAGTTAGAACGAGCACCCCTCCCCCTCGCACCACCTCTCCACCCACAGTCGAACGACATCGGTGGAGGTGAAGCAACCATAGATGCGAAGATTCTACGATCCTTTGACCGCGTCCCGGTCCAAGGAACATAGGACGCATGACGAAGAATCGAGCGCAGAACCGGCTTGTCGACGAGCAGCACCAGCGTTGGACCAGCCAACTTCCCTCTCTCCCAGATATGGTGGAATCTAGAAACCACCACCGAGGAACCGGAAGTGGGAGGAGCAGCCGCACGTGAGACAAAGTGATCAGATAATATAGGAGATTTTTTCACTCCGCGACGGCCCACACACAAAGGGTGTGGCCCACAGCCAGAAAAAGCCCAAACAGCCGTCCCAACAAACGAAATGGCCCCCATTCCTTCCCGGCTCCGGCGATCGCCGGAATAAAGCGCGAGGCCCCAACTTGCGCAACGAGTGGTCTCGTCGTTTGTGTCGCGACCTTCGGTGGGCGCCGACGGAGACAACACCGTCTCCTCGTACAGCCCGTCGAGCTCCATCTCGGCCGACTCCTCGACGACACTACCTCCTTCGCGCCGCCGCATGCCAGTGGCTCCTCGCAGTCTGCCCGCGGAGGTAAGCTCTACGGCTCGTCGCCGGAGAAGGCCAGGCTGATCCTACAGACCAACGACATGGAGCTCACCGGACACCTCCGTAGTTCTGTCGGTTCTGGAGGGTCTCGGCAGGAACACCACTGATGCCAGTGCCGAACGACCTCCTGCTCAACGACGAGGACCGAACGCAGGGACTCGCCTGAAGCTCCGCTTGTGTGTCAGTCGTATGTCAAGCACATGGAAAAGACTTGCCACGTCTAGCACTCTCCCGAGCTCTGTGTTGCGTTGTTGCATGACCAAGGCTGATCTGACGAAGCCTGGTCGAGGCCCTAGGGGAGGCGCTACGGCGGACTATGCCGGCGTTCGCGCGCGCCGCGAGTTTTCAAGGCTAGCAGCGGCGCCCAGGAGCTGAAAGACAAAGGAGGAGCAAGCGGCCATGGGGAATCGGAAGTGGAAGGTCAACAGATCACGGAAAGAACAGATAGGATTTTTTTAGTTAACGAGTATAGGAAACCAGTTTAACTTTCTCTCAAACAAAGTTTTCCAAGAACTGATTAGTGACCGAAAAAATCTTGAAATTGGTTCTGCTAAAAACCGGCTTAAAACGTGTTTGCTGTAAACCCATGTCTAAAATTTGGTATCCAAACAACCACTAAGGCTTCGCTCGGTTACATGGGAATATGAAGGAATTAACATGGATTTGGCAGGTATTAAATCCTCTATAAGTCAAAATCCTCCTAACTTCCCTCAATTCCACTCCAATCCACGTGGGGAGTGGATTAACCGAACAAGCCTAAGGAAGTGAGCTATCTTCACTCCAGTGCTTCGCCAAAACAAACGCCAAAACGTTACAAATGCACTCAGGAATCGTACGTTTGTCGCCGTTTAAAATGAGAATTTTCTACACGTACGGGTTCAAGTTGGCCTCTGTGAACCACGACATGTGTTGCAACACCACTGTGGAAGAAACCATTCCATTGACGTTAGAAACGCACCCACGAATCGCACATTTTCTAGCATCTCAAACGTGAATTTTGTCCATCGATCGTACAAAAGCAGCACATGGATCATGTACACGACATCGACCAGTGCCAAGGCCACGTTTCGTCTGGGCCATATAACATGCGAAAGAATCGAAATACTTGATGTGAAATAATGCTTCTTCCCGAAGCACCTTCCACATGCACGCAGCTGCTTCGTTCTTTTTCCAAACTAGTAAGGTCAGAATCCTAATAACTCCTAGACAAGCCAACGAGGAATCGGAACATCGCGCCACGTATTCCACATGGAGTAGCAATCAAACGGTGCATGGTCGCTTCATCCTGAGATCACAGCTCCAATTAATGCGAACTGACTTGAGTGCCCCTACGAGACTAGATTCGCCAAAAAAAAAAGTGACACTATGATCAAGCGTTTCATGCGCCTTTTTCGTGGAGGATTTATTTTGAGGGTCTCGGAATTTAGTGTTTATGGTTTAGAGGTTTATGGTTTAGGGTTGCTTCGTTCTTGGAATTTAGGCATCGTCGATCTTTAGGTGCTCCCTTCCATACCAGTTATATTTATACGTATGACAATATGAAAAATCTATTCACTGCATAAATCTTCTATTCAACGGTAGTGTCCCAGCTAGCAACTCGTTGGTGGTCCCCATATTAACTTTGCATTTCTTAGTTTACACATGTCAGGAGCAACAATAGTAGTAGTACTCTAAACTAAATACAAATCATATTTTGATTTTTATAGCATAATCCTTCTTGCCGCCCTCTATCTTTTATAGTACGCCTTTTATGCCTCTTATTTTGCACTCGAGTGTTAACGTTTACACGATTTAATTCTTCATGTATTCAACTCCGTAGTTGAATGTAATCAACGTTTTACCCCATATCTAGTCTAGTTTAATCCTTGCACGCATCTAGACACCTTTTGGTATCCGTGTCACGAAATATTAGAGAATAGCTATAGAAAATCATATATCATTAATTTCTACTCCAAATTGAGTAAATGTTTAACATTTTGTTTGTAAAATTGCAATGTAAATCCAGTCTAGTTTAATCCTTGCATGAATCTGGATGCCTTGTGCCCCATTTTTTGGTTTCCGTATCGCAAAAATATAGAAGATAGCTAGAAAATCTTTTATCATTAATTTTTACTTCAAATCGACCGAGTAAGCGTTTAGCTTTAAAAAAAATGATATGTAGGTCTAGTCTAGTTTAATGCTTGCATGCATCTAGACAACTTTTTTTTGAGAGAATGCATCTAGACACTTTTTTCGATCGAGTAATTGTTCAACATTTGATTTGTAAATTGCATGTAAATCCAGAAAGGTTTAATCCTTGCACGCATCTAGACACTTTGTGCCCCACCCGCCACTTGTTGGTTTCTGTATGGCGGAATATTAGAGGATAGCTAGAAAACCGCATAGAGTTAATTTTCTATTCCAGGTCGATCGAGTAATTGTTGAACATTTCTTTTGTAAAATTACAGTATGAATCGCACATTATTTTATCTAGAAAACAACATATAAATTCTTAATATGATATATTTCTGAACCCGTCGTATTTTATTCGAACATGAGGTGACTTATAAATTCTTCACAAATTCGCACAACCATAAATTTCTTAGAATTAAACATTGTTTGTACTATAATATTTTGGAAATTGTATGGAGCCATGACAAAGATTGTAAATGAGGTTGTTACATTTTTTTTCAAACTACCTTAAGTTTAAATCAGATTCAAATACCAAATGCATAGAATTAACTATTGAGATATCTTGAAGTGGCACCAATTTTGGATTATGATTCTCTTACTTTTTGGGCGACTAGTTCAAATGGGTGGCGTGCAATACAGTCTCAAGAATGGACCAAGGTAAACGAAGAAGAGGCACCATCTATTTACTCCTTAACACTGTTAAGAGCATCTTTACTCGGCTTCCCAGGACGTCGATCCCAGGGCGAAAGTTAGGTCCGGATGTTAAAAATCGGCCCACTCGCGTTTTCAGGACCCAGTTTCGTTTGAATTTGGCGAACTTTGGTCCGGACTTACCAGGCCATTCTCAGTATCCCAGGAACGCTCTGGGTACGCCGGACGAAGCGAAAAAGGGTGTGGACCAGCTCTGTCGGCGACATAAGGCTGAATTCCCCCCACATTCACTCGCCCAGACTGCGGCGAAGAGCTCCCCAGCTGCCTCTACCGCCATGACTTCGCTGGCGGAGCTCCTCCACGCCGATACATACCCACGCTTCTAGATAGGCTCGCCGTAGTCGCCGCCCCTTCCGCCGCTGCTTTCGCAGCCAAGCTTCGTCGTAGCTCGGCTTCACTGCGAGCTCCAACCACCTCGCCCGCCAAGTGTTTGGCCTTTTGTCGGTTCGGCCATGGACTCCGACGAGGAGGAGATGATCTCCGTGTTGCTGGAGGAGCGGGACGCTGCTGCCGCCAAAGATGCAGAGCACATGAAGATCCTCGCCTCCCTCGCCCAGCTGTACCTACAGACGGTAAAGCCGAAGCGTGGAGGTTCGATGAAGGGTCCCCGAAAGTGCAAGGCAAGGCAAAGGATAGAGGGCTACTACTTGATGTACGCTGACTACTTCGCCGACAAGCCGCTCCATGAAGAGGCTGTGTTTCGGCGTTGTTTCAGGATGAGCCGGAAGCTCTTCCTCAAGATCGTGCATGCCATCCGGGAGCTCGACCCCTATTTTGTGTGCGAGAAGGACTGCACCGATATGGTTGGGTTTTCCTCACTGTAGAAATGCACAATGGCGATGAGGTTGCTTGCATATGGAGCGCTGGGTGGCAGTGTTGATGACTATCTCCGCATGGCCGAGTCCATCGTCATCGATTGCTTGTACAGGTTCTGCAGGGCAGTGATTGCAGTGTTTGAGAAACAATACTTGAAAGCACCCACTGCTGAAGACACTGCTCGGATCCTCGCAGTCAATAAAAGTAGAGGATTTTCTGGGATGCTTGGAGGCATAGACTGCATGCATTGGCAGTGGAAGAACTGTCCGTTTGCATGGCAGGAAATGTACAAATGTCACAAAGGAGGTTGTACTGTGATACTCGAGGCAGTTGCTACACATGATCTTTGGATCTGACACTCCTTTGGCATGACAGGATCGAACAACGACATCAACGTTCTCAACTCTTCAAATGTCTTTGCCAAGCTTGTTGAGGGTCATGCTCCTCCTATAAACTTTGAGATCAACAGACACCACTACAATAAGGGATACTATCTAGCAGATGGCATCTATCCAAGATGGCCAACATTTGTGAAGACTATCTCAAACCAATGCTCTCCAAGCATGCTCAGTTTGCCAAGGAACAGGAAGCTTGCAGGAAGGACGTGGAGCGGGCATTTGGTATACTCCAATAGAGGTTTGCAGTTGTCCGGTTTCCTGCTATGACCTGGTTGAAAGATCAGATGTGAAAAATGATAAACGGTTGTGTGGTCTTGCACAACATAATCGTTAAGGATGAGAGGAAGGACCCAGTGAGTTTGATCGAGTAGAACGAGCCATACTACAGACATGGACCTCTTGCCGATCCTAGTCACCAGGTACCTCCAATTTAGCCTGCCTTCGTTGACATGCGTCAGGAGATCCAAGATCCGATAGTACATCAGCAGCTGCAGGATGATCTAGTTGAGCACCTATGGTTTCCTTTCGAACTTTACGGGTATCAGAAGCACCGGAACTTGACGTGAACCCGAGTAGTAGCAAAGTACTACCTGTCGCAGAGGGAGCATAGGATCCGGATCTTCTGTTCCCAAATAGGCACCAACAGAAGCCACTGGGCATCGGCGAACCGTACCGACTGTACCCCGTCATCAGATTCGCCGGCTCAACCTCTGGCCCACTCGCCGGTGACACAGAGCCCCGCAAAGAAATGCACTCCCTTTCTCGGAACGTCTCACCGCGTAGTACCACAGCTACGCCTCCCACGATCGGCACGCCGTCCCTACCTGACAGGGACAGATCCAAAGGCACACACACGCTAGCGATGGGGATCGACGCGACACTGACATGAACAGACCCACGCTTCTGTCCATGACAGCCCGGCCCCACATGCCTGCGCTTTCCAGCAGGCAGGCGGCTCCCTCTCGCTCTCTGCGCGTGTCGCCATCAGCCCAATCCCCCCACGCATGCGCCTCCCGTTTCCGCAGCTCTCCTCTTCCTTGACACCTCTTCTCGCCTTCTCCCTTCCCCCCGCGTTTATAAACAAGACGCCGATGCGCTGCGCTCCGGTGGTGTCCACCTCGCGCTCGCACCTCCCTAGGTAGACCATACCCCATTTCTAGCGGCCGAGGGGAGGAGGAGGGGATGGCGTCGGAACCGGTGGCGCGGGCGGTGGCGGAGGAGGTGGCGCGGTGGGGCGGGATGAGGCAGACGGGGGTCAGCCTGCGCTACATGACGGAGTTCGGGGCGCGCCCCACCCAGCGCAACCTCCTCCTCTCCGCGCAGTTCCTGCACAAGGAGCTACCCATCCGCATCGCCAGGCGCGCGCTAGACCTCGACTCCCTCCCGTTCGGCCTCTCCCACAAGCCAGCCGTCCTCAAGGTGAAATTAGTTTAAATCCCTAGTACGTACTAGGAGTATACATACGCATGTCCGTTACCGCTATTGCCACTTGTGTATATTCCTCTTAATTTGGGGCAACGGTTTAAGAGTGGGTCGATTCGTCATGCGGTTTCCCTTTTGCTTCTCCTCTCTTTTCATTCTTATTCTTATGGATGGAAAACTGGGGAGATTTTGCTTCCCCTTAATTTGGAGTAGTCTGATTCGGGATTTTCTCCTACAAGTATATCGTGGGGTGTTTTCTTTTCAAGTTTATCTCCTACAGTACTAGTATCTAGGATGTTTATTTCGGGAACATGTACATAGTACTACTAGTATAACTGTTCTCTTAGGATTCAGTGCAGTCCATAGATTTTCTTATATAATAATGTGCCCACAAAAACAAACCCCCCTGCTCCATTTTTTGTGGCAGAATGGACAAAAATAACCCAAATTCGAAAGAATTTCACGAAATGACCTATCTGGAAAACTATTTCACTGGCACTAACCCTTTTGTAGCGCCTAACAGCAAGGCGCTACACCGTAGAGTGTAGCGCCTTTCAGCTAGGCGCTATGCCCCCTGCCAGCGTGGCACCGCCTAGCCCCGCCCCACGTGTGGCAGGACGCCTATGCCTGGGGCGACTAACGCCCAGGCGCTATGCCTCAGGTGTAGCGCCTATCTGATAGGCGCTACACTTTAATGTAATGTGTAGCGCCTAGCAGAAAGGCGCTACACCCTGAGACATAGCCTCTCCCACCCTCCCCTTTCACTCCCAAATCGACCCAAGGAAGGAGAAAGCGAGGCGCCCTTCTCCCTCAAATCTCTCACATTGGAAGCTTTATTTGGTGGATCTGTGCCTCTCCCCAGCTGCTAGAGGTACCCTCCCTCATTCCCCTTCGTTTTGACCTTTGGAAATCTTTCATTTTGGTTGGACTTGGCTTGAAACTCTAGAAATTTTATTTGGAGAGAAATGTTTGGAAATTTGTTAGATTCATTGCCAATGTTGGTTATAAAGATGTGTATGAAGCATTTAGTTAGGTTTAGGGTTGTTGAAATGACATTGTTTGGTTTATTGGAATGTTATGGCTAGGTTTAGGGTTAGGGTTAGGGTTAGGGTTTGCTTATGTAAGAGAGGGTGTTCTTGTTAGCTTTATGGTTTGGTAATGTGTCTAGTATAGTTTTGTTTATCTTGTCATGGTTAGTTAATGAACATATTCTCCTATGTGTTAGGGATGGCAAGAATTGTTCATGTTCATCATGTGGACAAGGATGCCTTTTTGAAAGGCAACATAGAACCGGACCCGGATGAGCTAGATATTGTGTTTGAGCGTAGTCCCACCTATGCCGAGGTCTTGGAGCAAGTGAGGATTGAATTGAAATGGATGGACCCATGTGATGTTGTTGAGTTGGAGGGAAGACATAATGTGGGTTTTGGAATGCATATCCGTTGGAAGACCATGCGTATCTTCTCCGAGGCTCGTTGGCTTGCATACAAGGAGGTGGTGGCCGAATCACTAGACAAGGCTCTTGAGCTATTTGCCACCAAGAAGGTTGATAGTTCATTGCCTTTGGACTTGAATCGCCGTGCTTCCCCATTGGATAGTAGGAGTCCTCCACCCGTGAAGCAAGAGCTATGGATTGAACCTCATTTGAGCCAAACATTGAGCCCGATTTCAAGACACCAAGACGAAGTGTTGGAAGAGGACAATGATGATTGTGAGGGTGAAGATGATGATGATGTTGAACTCCATGACAACAATGTTGGTGATTTGGAGAAATATATCACTCAACATGACATGGACCGTGAACTCCCGTATTCTCGAGGCTATGCTTCGGACTCGGATGATGATGGTCCCGAAGAAGAAGTTGACGAGGAGGGGTTCACGGCTAGAGAGGCCGAAATCCACCATACCGTATTGAGGCGGGACCATCGGGTGCCTTTGTTTCGTGATCTTAGTCTCACGGATGAAGCCACGGTTGATGGTGGCAAAGGCATAGTGCTTGGAGCAAGGACAAGTTCTTCTGGGATGGCAATGAAGTGAATAATGGCTTTTGCAAAGGATCAAGGTTTAAGACCTTGTTGGAATTTAAGCAATGGATAAAGGACTTCTCGGTGAAGCATCATCGTCCTTACGGTCGTGCACTCGGATATCAAGAAGCGTTACGGTGAAGTGCAAGGCGGAAGGATGTCCTTGGATTGTGCGTGCTAGACCATTCAAGGGAGGTCCCGATTGGCACATATCTAGTTGCGTATCAACTCACATGTGCCGAGGCGAAGGTGGATGGCAAGGATGCAAAGCATGAGCACCGACAACTCACCTCCGAAGTTCCTCGCTTATAGGCTTTCCAATGACATCGCGTCGTTTCCAATAATGAGCATCAAGCGGTCATGGAGTTTGTGAAAGCCCTCTTTAACTATGAGGTGAAATGCGGAAGGCATGGAAGGCTAAGCAAGCGCATTCAAGATGTTGTACGGTGATTGGGAGGAATCTTATAACCGAATCCCAAGGTTGTTGGGAGCGATGGCCGATGCTAACCGGGCATGGTTCATGTGGTTGAACCTTTGGGGAACAAGACAAGGATTGTAAACGGAAGAACCGCTCGAGTTTTGGCCGTGCATTTTGGGCTTTCGAGCAATGTGTTCAGCATTTGAACATTGTAGGCGGTCATCTCCGTTGATGGCACCTTTTGACCGGTCAATTCAAGGGCACTATCTTGATTGCAATAGCCAATGATGCCAACAACCGGTTGATTCCTTTGGCCTTTGCTTTGGTAGAGGTGGAAAACAATGATAATTGGGAGTGGTTCTTCCATCTTTTAAGAACCAAAATATTAACCCTCATAGGAAATATGTGTCATCTCGGACCGTCATCAAGGAATTCTTAAGCGGTGGACCAACATATTCCGGGCATGCTCGTGCACCATCGTTGGTGCATGAGACACTTTGTTCAAACTTCTATAGGGCATGCAAGAGCAAGGATTTGGCCGATGATCTACAAGATTGTTGCCTCGCTTTAACGGGCGTCGTTTCTCAAACTTGTACAACAAATTGCTCTTCAACAAAGAGCTCGATGCGGGTGGTCGAGAGTTTCTCGATAGGAGCATAGGAGAAAGAACAAAGTGGGCACGGGCATTCGATGGCGGTGGTAGAATGATCAAATGACAAGCAACATGGCGAGGCCTTCAACAAGTTGCTCAAAGGTGTCCGTGCATTGCGAATCCACGGCAATAGTCCGTTATACATTCGACATGATGAATGGGTATTTTCTTAAATACTCGGAGGAAAGCGAATGGCGATTAGGGGACTACAAGAACAAGCACAAATACAAGTACCCACCTAAGGTTGATGATTGGATGCAATTTCGGACAAAGAAAGCGGATGCCCAAGTTGTCACACGGAGTATGACAACGACGAGCTAATTTACCAAGTTACGAGCCTGGAGGTACAGGTGATGGTGTCCAACACGGAGGCCGAGCTTTCAAGTTCTCACTCAAGACTTGTGAGTGCACATGCGGAAGGCCATCATTGCTTCATCTTGCTCGTCAAGACTTGCTGTCGGCGTCTCGCCGTCGACATTTGGATTACAATAATCCGCTCACGGTGAGAGGTGAGTTCTCCATTGAGACTACTAAGAAGACATGGGCTCCTAGATTTCATCCATATTTGGACCAATCAAAATGGTAGGAGTACCATGGGATTCAACTATGGCCCGATCCGAAATGGAAAGTGATTAAACGTGGAAGACGCAAGACAAAACGCTTTAGGAGCGACATGGATGGATGGGGCCGTGGTGGTGCTCGAGAAACGGGCAATGACCAATTCCAAGAGCCCCGTGAGAGAGCCCGGTGTGGAACATGCAATGGTGAAGGGCACAATGCAAGAAAGTGTTCTCAAAGGAAAAGAGCAAAAGGAAATGAAGCAAGCACTAGCCAACCAAGTGGTAGCCAACAAGTCCCAAGCCAACCAAGAACTAGCCAACAAGCTCCAAGCCAACCAAGAACTAGCCAGAATTACCAGGAGCATACACCCTGACATATGAGGCAGCTACACCCTGACATATATACATGAACATATATACTCAAATAACATATATACTCAAATAACATCAATATAATCTCAAACAACACCAACTAATTGTCATACATCAACATAGTCTCAAACAACATCAACGTAGTGCCAATACATGAACATAGTCTTAAACAACATCAACATAGTGCCATACATCAACCCATACATAGTCTCCAACCTAGTGCATCATCATCAACATTGTGCCATACATGACCTACTTCCGTCCACGCGTCCTTGGGCCTCGGCCTCCTTGGAGGTATCTTCTTTGTCACCTCCTTCTTGCGACTCATCTTCATCATCATCAGTA
Organism: Avena longiglumis; assembly: GCA_030063025.1. Lineage (NCBI taxonomy): Eukaryota > Viridiplantae > Streptophyta > Magnoliopsida > Poales > Poaceae > Avena > Avena longiglumis. The sequence continues at coordinate 439,795,646 of CP125975.1, read as the reverse complement.
GGCCTCTCGTCCTCCTAGTCGCTCTTGACCTCCGTGGCTCGTCTCGACAACATTGGCCTTTCCTTGTTACGGAAGTCATCCGTCCAATGATTGAACTGCTTCCTTGGCTTCACGGTATGCGGAGCGAATCCGGTACTCCTCCTCGATCTCATTCTCCATATGAGGCAGCTACATGTAAGATTGTATGGCTATGAGAAATGCATGGGAAACAGAAAGCACTAAATGCATGTAAGGTTGTCCCATACCTCATCTTCCGAACGAATCGCCGAAGTGGTGTCATCCTCAACATCATCCTGAAGATGGGCCGACGGATCAGTAGTCGACTTGGACCTAGAACCGGACGGGGTTGTGTACTCGGGATCGCGGCAACCTAGCACGTTAGATAAGCGACGCATCTTTTGGGCGAGCAATAACAAATAACAACATAAGTCAAAACAAGAACATGGCTATCTTGAGGAAGTCTCATCCATACCTTAAGGAAGTCTCGTATGCCTTCTCCTTTTTCCTTAGGCGGCAAAAAGAATCGTCTCGGCATCGTCGACATATTTCTTTACCTACGTTCTCTACAGAGTCAAGAACAAGAACATGTTAGGCAATAAAGAGATGAGAGTGCAAGGAAAGTAATGCAAAGGCAACGATAACTTTACCGCAAAGTTGAGTGAGGAAGAAAGCAGGATGTCGGTCCCTCTGACTGCGGTTGTATTGAGTGTAGGCAAGTTCATCGAATCGGGTAGCTCCTCCAATATTTCTTCCTCATAGGACGGGCAAATGGAGACACGGTACTACCAAGAAACCAATGGATGTAGTTGTTAAATGCAAGCTGGGCAATGTGCTCTTCCATTATTCCATTCCGTTAAATCGAGCATTCTCCACACAAATGAGGAAATCCATGACGTGCCTCCTATGATGGTGATCCCAATTCTTGATCTTCTCTGCCTCTTTCATCCAACGAACAACAACAAAGAACCATGTTAGTACCATACAAAGCAATTGAGCACAAGTTCTCATGCTAACTAACCGATGAAGCTCCTTGTCGGTGTCCTTCCACACGGAGGGTTACCGAAACAACCCGAATCGCCTCATCACCCGTTGTGGCATATGAAACTCAACCGCCCAATTGCAAATCAATGGGCACACATGAGCCGGAGAGATTGTTCCTCCAAGCACTTCGGGTTAATATCAAACCCGGAGCAATACCAAACTCGTCCCACAACCATAAGGCTCCCACTCCGCAACATATCACAAGAACATGTTTGGTATCGATTTTGACTCGTGAAGTAAATATTATGGATAGTGACGTATAGATAAACATCTACCGCTTTCGCGTAATCGCATCAAACTCGTTCGTGTACTTGAGGTACATGGCATCAACATCGCTTGTCATCTCCGATACCACGTCCACTTGTAAGCCAAGTCGGTGGCGTGAGGGTTTCTATTATACGATGGCCAAGGATGGTGGCCCACTCTTTGGGACGACCAACCGTAAGCGTTCGGCTCCATATCGAGAGAAGAACCATAGCACCACCTATTCCGTGATTCGCGCCTCTACGAGCATTGTCCAACCGCAAGTGAACAAAACGAGGTCAAGATAGCATATGTGTGGACTCGACATATACAAATTGTAGAGTGCACATGTGATTACTGCCGGTACAAGTAGGCAAGAGCCACGAACCTCGGTGATATTGCTATCCCGGTTTAGTGCCTTGAGCCACATCCAGGCGGTCCTACCTCCGTGCCAAGCAGAGTCCTAGAAAGGACATACCACACGCGTACACGAGCATGTGTCTCGATCACCTCAACCTCGGCGGGGTTCGGGCATTCACTAAAGTTAGACACGATCCACGCATATGTCGCTTTCGGGACTCTATCTTTGCTTTTATCTTCAAGTTCTTGAGTCATGCCAATAAGTAGCTCCATCGCATTGCGCCACCCATCTAATCATGCTCATACGGAGGCTCCGCGATAGGAAGTCCAAAGATCATGGAAACATCCTGAGAGTAGGAGTGATCTCGCCGGTCCGGAGGTGGAAAGTGTCGTCTCGGCCTCCGATTCGACAAGTGCGGTGATATAGCAGCGTTGAGGTTCGCGTCGGCCGCTCACAAGCGTGATGAAAGGGAGGAGGCCTAGCCTTGATGTACTCGGTGTCTGCTTCGTCGTCGACATGTCATTCAAGACGCCATGAGACCGAATCTTGAGGGGACGAAGCCTCTGCATACATACAAGATCGAACATTATGCTTTTTCCAACAAAATTGAATCAATAGAAAAATAAAAGCAAAGAAGTTCAACCATGGTTTTATTACCATATGCTTCTCTGCCATCAAGTATGCCCGGTGTTGATGATCATAGTAATCCTCAAGTAGCCACACCATCCTACATATATATTTCAAACATCAATAAAATGTGTGTGGTATGTGGCCATTGTTTCAATTTATACAATAAACTACAAAGAATATGGGAGCATATTATTCACACATCCATACAAATCCATATAAAACCATCATACACAATGCAAATCAACAACACCCTTTCATTCCCCATCAAATACAACTAATTTATAACTTCCAAATAACCAAAAACATGCACAAATAGTCCATATTATGAATCCAACTACATCTAGGGTTTGAGGATAATGTGCAAGATTTATTGGATGAAAGAGAGGGGAAAGGAGGGGATTACCTTGAGGGAGGGATGGGGAGCTAATCCACGGTGCAATCCCTCGATCTGGATTTGAGGTGGGGATTTGAGAGGAGGGAGGAACCGCCTCCTCTATCTGTTCTTCTCTCTGCCTGTGACTGAATGGGGAGGGGTGGGGAGGGGGGCTGCGCCCGAGAGGCTATGTCTCAGGGTGTAGCGCCTTTCTGCTAGGCGCTACACATTAAAGTGTAGCGCCTATCAGATAGGCGCTACACCTGAGGCATAGCGCCTGGGCGTTAGTCGCCCCAGGCATAGCGCCTGGGCGTCACACGGCGGGGTGGGGCCAGGGAGGGGCCAGGAGGTGCCACGCTGGCAGGGGGCATAGCGCCTTGCTGTTAGGCGCTACAAAAAGGGTTAGTCCAGTGAAATAGTTTTCCAGATGGGTCATTTCGTGAAATCCTTTCGAATTTGGGTTATTTTTGTCCATTCTGCCATTTTCTGTTTGTCACCAGTCCTTGGGAAGTGGGACTGGAGATGACCTTCAGACAGTCCCATTTCTATTTGCTTATAAGAAAATTACCTGTTCTCGTTTGAGCCTGCACAGTTTTACCAAGTACTACGAAATGTTACTCTCAGTTCTCGGTTAACACTTGTAATTTCATTTTCTATCTCTTCGTTGTCTAGTTAAATATACTAAAATACATCGATCTACTTATTATGTTATTCAACCACAACCAGGTTCCAAGAATTGCAAAAAATATGATTAGTTGCTTCTCATTTTAATTCCTCGAGTCGAGTGTGGTAACCTGCTTGATGCTGTTAGATTCCCTCGTGCTAACATGCTTGATGGTTTCGTTTCGAACTTTACAGTTCAGATATCAGAAGCACCGGAACTTGTCAAATACTAGTAGTAGCAAACATTTGAACAAGGATTCACCTACTCCCTCCGACCCATATTAGTTGACTTGGATTTGTCAAAATTTGGATGAACCTATATGCTAAATAGTGTCTAGATTCATCTAAATCTAGACAAATCCAAGTCAACTAATATGGGTCGGAGGGAGTAATAGAATCAGCATGTTCTTGCCCATGAATAGTTCACGTGAAGAATTTTCTTTGTTTGCGTCTGTTAAGGTGAGAGATTGGTACTTGGATTCGTTCCGTGACATCCGGTACTTCCCCGAGGTGAGGAACCAGGAAGATGAGCTTGCATTCACCCAGATGATCAAGATGATCAGGGTGCGGCACACCAATGTGGTGCCCACCATGGCATTAGGTGTGCAGCAGCTGAAGAAGGACCTGGGTGGTACCAAGGCTTTCCCCTCTGGAGTTGACGAGATCCATCAGTTCCTTGATCGTTTCTACATGTCAAGGATTGGGATCCGCATGTTGATAGGTTAGCATACCTACCACCTGCCTTTGTGTTAGTTATTATAGATCTACAAATTTTTACTCATGTCTATGAACAAGTTCAGTTATTAGTTCGCTGTTTGGTTTTAAGCTCCAATGGTAAGGGATGTTTCTTGGTTTATAGAAATGCAATTCTTCTCTGGTGTGCTGGCACATCACCACTGATATGGAAGTTCATTGTCGATTTACTTCCTATACCTTGCCAAAAGAACTACTGCGAGCCTGTCATTCTGCTTAACAGCAGGCTAAAAGATTATTTCAGCACTCAATTAATTTGGCAAGTATAGTTTTGGAGTACAAATGGGATATCTTAGTAATAGTCCCCTCATCTGGGAGGAGTACCTTAAATCTTTACTCATACAAAGATCTCAATTGGTGGCCACAGTCCGTCCACTTCGAACCACCGCCACCTTTTGAACTCTCAAAGCACCAGGAGATGCCCCATTTTGAAAAAAAAAACATTGAGATGAGCATGGGTGTTGGATGATTTGATTGGATACGCTATTTGACATAGCAGTACATCATTACTTGAATCATATAGTGTATATTGTAGCCCGTAGCAACGCGTGGGTATTGTGGTAGTGTCTCAAAAATAAAATAAATTGCATGAGTCCTAGAGTTGTATGTTCAGTAGGGGGAATGGTAGGTACCTAGTTGGTTGCATTCTAGGACCTTAACATGCTTTGAAAATTCATATTTTTTTCTTTACTTGAGAGCTAGTTTATTTGTTTTGTATAGAACAATAACTGTGGTAATCATTTCTCGCTGAAAGTGGTCGTCAAGGGTTGTCTGTGCCCAATTATTTTATATTTTTTTGCCAAGGACTATAGTTAATGTAAACTGATGCATGGCAACAAGAACAAAGACAGAATTGTTCTTCTGTCTGTATCCTGATTTGAAAATACTACCAGACATAGATAGCACAATGTTTTATTTTGACTAGTGCTAATGTTCTTGATTTCAGGTCAGCATGTCGCTTTACATGATCCTGATCCAGAGCCTGGCGTCATAGGGCTCATAAACACAAGATTGTCCCCCATGCAGGTGGCTCGACTTGCTAGTGACGATGCACGCGCTATTTGCATGCGAGAATATGGATCAGCTCCTGACGTTAACATATATGGAGACCCAGATTTCACATTTCCGTAATTCCCTGATTTGAAGTTTTGAACTGATCACAATGTAGCATTAGTTTCATCAGTAATTATTTGCAGTGCATATATTCTCCAAATGATTTTCATGAACTGCTTTGACTTGTCAATTGCAGATATGTGATTTCACATCTACATCTCATGATGTTTGAATTGGTGAAGAATTCCCTTCGTGCAGTACAAGAACGATTTATGGACTCAGATAAGCATGCACCTCCCGTTAGGATCATAGTTGCTGATGGAGCAGAGGATGTAACTATCAAGGTTTGTCTCTCCCCAAGACTGCAGTTAGAGAACACATTTTATGAATCCACAACCTTCCATGCATACAAGAGTATACCATAACCCTTTAAGGTTGTATCAGTTTATTTTGTATATACAGCAAATGAAAATGGAAAAAGAGAATTAAATTTATATCTTAACAAAAATCCTGAGTTTCAGTCTTGAAGTGGCCTTTGCGATACACTTGTGTATTGATTCTGTAGAGACCAAACTCTTTACTCCCTCCGGTCCATATTAATGGCCTCAACTTTGTCTAGATACGAATGCATCTAGTCTAAATACTTAACTAGATACATACGAATCTAGATAAAGTTGAGGCCATTAATATGGACCAGAGGGAGTACTAGTAAGCAATGGAATATTCGAATCGAGATCATCCTGACCTCTGGACAATTTTTTTTCTTGGAAGAGTGTTTCATGTATGCTAGAACGGCGTTGCAGTAGCAAGTTTCACTACTTTCTTTGAGTGAGATCACTATTCTTTGTTGTATTACATTGTCATAATTATTACAGAAACTTGCTCTGCAGTTATGTGCAAGACATCCCCTCCTTGTTCCATTTTTTCTTCCATGATAGCTCTACTTTGGAATGTCCCTGTAAATGATTCTCTGTATGAGACCACAAAATGAGGACATATGTTTTTAACCCAACTTTTATACTAGACACAGTTCTTGATACTCGTATGACTTGCAGTCATATCCTTTGTAATGCAGATCAGTGATGAAGGTGGTGGAATACCAAGAAGCGGCCTCCCAAGAATTTTTACTTATCTGTACAGTACGGCAGAACACCCACCTGATCTAGATGGCCATAATGAAGGAGTAACTATGGCTGGGTATGGTTATGGGCTCCCAATTAGTCGTCTTTATGCTCGATATTTTGGTGGGGATCTGCAAATCATTTCTATGGAGGGATATGGTATGTCCATGTCTTGTAGAGCTTTCCTCTATATTCTACCGTTTCATTTACCAGAATCTCTCTCTCTCTCAAAGTTCATATGAAGTGAAGATTAGAACCATTGGAACTTACTATTTGGTACTCCCTCCGACCCATATTAATTGACTTGGATTTGTCAAAATTTAGATAAATCTAGACACTATTTAATATATAGGTTCATCCAAAATTTGACAAATCAAAGTCAATTAATATGGGCCGGAGGAAGTAGTTGTTTTTAGCTGGGATTATTATTTTGGTAGTTAAGGAGTGATTATTTCTTGCTCTTACGATTATGGCTTTCCTAAGTTGCTTGCGATATTTCGTCGCAACTAAACTGGCTACATTCTTACAGCAATGCGATAGTTAAGGAGTGATTATTTCTTGCTCTTACGATTATGGCTTTCCTAAGTTGCTTGCGATATTTCGTCGCAACTAAACTGGCTACATTCTTACAGCAATGCGATATTTGTTTGCTCTTGTATGTAGGAACTGATGCTTATCTCCACCTATCACGGCTGGGAGATTCAGAGGAACCCTTGCCTTGAGAGATTGAGAACGACCCGCTATCTCAATGATCTACTCCAGCAGCTCCGATACCATTATTACTGTTACTAGGATGATGCGATTGTTGTGCTGGTATGCAAATATAGTTACCAAGGCCAGCCCCTGTTCTGCTCTAGTTGCTTTGGAATGTCATCATAACCCAGACAGAAGGCTCTAGTTCTTTCTTCTTTACCGTCGCTAGAATTCTGCTACCTTGTGGATGTGGAGTGACGTCGCAGAAGTACCCCGACGCAATCCTCGTTTGGAGTATATCATTTGTCTCCATAGAGGAGCTGGTCTCATCTACTTACAATATGTCCCCATCAGCGTATCTGATACCTTAGCATGTCTACGTCAGAATTTAGAGGGAAGTCCTGAAAATCTGTCCACTGCGTTCCCTTCTCAAAACTTTATGTAGGAATAAGTTCGGGTGCTCTTTACTCCAACTACTAGCCTTATGTGACAAGGCCATTTGTCTAAACTCTAAGAGTATCTTTAGCCGAAGTATAAAAATTTAGAGGACAAAACGGTGGACAAAAATAGATGAGAAACAATTTAGTCCTCTAAACAGTGGCCGGTAGAACTGATCCCCAAAAACAATCACACGATTTGGACAAATTTCACAGGATTTCACATGACTTCAACATAGTTCATAGGATTTAACTAAAACCTAAATGAAATTTAACCTAAACATACTTCAAACTTAAACTAAGCCAAACTAGCCGTGGTGTTGTTGCCATTTCTGTCGAGGTCGCCGTCGTAGTCGGATGTCTAGTCGTCAAAGCCAAAGGAGTCGCCGGGGTCGCTGGAGCCGCCTCCTCAACGGCTCCTCTCGTACATGGCGTACGCCGGCGCCTCCCCCGCCACACATTCGGGGTTGAGACGCCGAAGATTGGCCATGTACTCCTCGCTAGCGCGCTCAGCCTCTAGGCGTTCCCACACCTCGCAGTCCTCCCTTGCAAGCTGGGTTGCGCGGCCGCGGCAGGGCGACGAGATGAGCTCCGGCACGGGATCCTCGAAGTCGAGCGCCCCGCAGTTGCTTCCGTGGGCAGACGTTCTCGATGTTGTGCCTCCATGCCGCCTACGCTACCGATTGGAAGAGTGCCGAGCCAGATGCGCTAGCCGATGTTCCGGTCGGTGATCTCGGACACCCAAGTACCCTATTCACGCTGGCGCACATCGTGGTAACGGCGATACGGTGGCGTCGGGAGGTCTGCGGGGGCGTTAGATCGGCGACGCGGGCCGCCCCGGCTGCGGCTGGCGCCGTGGATCGGTCTAGGAGCAGAGGCGGGAAGATCCGGCCCATCTCTGGCGCGGATGCGGTGGTGGTGGAGGATTTGGCGGCGGCCGAAGCTGATGCGGTGAGGCGATGGGAAAAGTTTTTGTCACCGGTCAGTCAAAGGAGAGAAGCTTCCATCCAGGCTTCTCCTGGCTTGAAATCTTGTGGCCGATTCAACCAAGTTGTTGGGTATCTCCTCATGTGGGCAAGGAGATGGTCTTACGAAGTCTTTTAGGCGACTCAAACAGGTGTAAGAGCCCATAATTTTTACGGTTATGACCGGATATTACACACTGAGGGAAGGAAGATGATAAGGATCCCATCCAGCCACCACTAGATGGGTAATGAAAATCCAGGTTAGTCTTCATTAGAGAAGACAACTAAGAGAGAAGGAAAGAGGAAGAAGTTGAAGGAAAAATCTAAATCAAACACAAGCTCATCCACTACCTTGTCTCTTTGAAGCTGTGGTTCTACCATTTTTCGTGAGATTATTTTAATCCCTAGCTCTTGTGCTCTAAATCTTGTTGTTGGCATTCAAGATCCGTGTGTATTTGGATGTATGAGATCCTCTAGTGTTTTTTAGAGAAAAATATTATATACCTATTTGATAATAGTGAAAAAAGATTTAGATAGCTTGGGTCCATGATTTTTTTTCTTAAGTTAGAGGTTTTTCACGAAAAAGGATTGGTGTCCATGTATGTTGTTTTGCAGCACATAGTACTTGTTGTTTTGTCTACCTGCAGATTTCAGCTACTTGCGTGCTAAGAGCACCTATAATTTGTCCTTAGTTGGAACAAATTTATTCTTTTATATATGTTTGATGCATATATTTCCTTCCATGATTGAACAACAATTCGTGAATTTAGTACAAATTTATATTTTATTTTACTGCGTATTTTCAGATCATGTTCAAGTGAGCTAATTCCCCGTCACAAGCTGACCCTGATTGACCAATACGGCGGATGTGGATGAATCCATGTCATTCCCATGCCATGGTCAGTCAGGTCAAGTCCTTGAAACTGAACAAAGAATTCAGTGAAGAGCAGAACCTGGATGTCTGAATTATTATTGTGATGGCTGAAGGAGCCACCAGATCTAGCAGATTAATAAGGGCCTACTGTACATGCCATGTATTGTTCGACTCGCCGTTGACCGGCATCCATCGAATGGACTGACCTGCCATTCAGAAATTCCAACACGACAGAAAATATAGCACACGCGCATGGTCATAACGAAGACGTGCAAGCAGATGCGGTCTTCGTACAAGCTATTACACCGGAAACAAAAAGCTCCAGAAAAAATAAATTGAACAGTTTGTATTGAAACTTGAAAGTGAATGGTATGTGAGCTCCAGCGCGACACCTTCGAAACCAAATTTCCTTCACCTCAAATATTGACACCACCTGCTACCCGACCCATCGGTTCATAAACTATTTATAGCAACTCTAGTAGACCTTTTAAAATCGCGAACCAGAAAACCCATTTCCATATAGAGTTTTGCGCGTTTTTTCAAGCGTTGCGCGCGACGGACGGAACAAAATCCACAAACCCGAACTAGAAAAGAGACTTTTTTTTCCAGTTTTGCGCATGCGGGTCTGTTCCGTCACAGCAAGGGCCAAACCCGTAAATTAAACTATTTTCTGTCAATTTTACCATATATTTCGCATTTTCAAACAGAAATATGATATCAACGTAAAATAAAGTTCGAAATTTATTAATTGTACATTACAACAATTTTCCAAACCAAATGAATAAACAATAATCCAATTTTTACAACAAATGTCCAAATCAAATGAATAGTTCCGAATCCAAATCAAATGAATTATTACAACAAATGTTTGACACACATGATTGAATAAATAATAAAATGAACATGACAGCCTAGTTCTTCCCAAATAGCTGCCAGTGGTGCTCAATAAGATCATGCTGCAGTTGGTTGTGGTTGGTCATGTTCTCAATGTCTCGGTAGGTCTGAAGGAAGGCTTGGATGTTATTTGGGTTTATTGATGGCTTCGCATGGCTACCAACATTGTCATAGAATATATTCAAGTACAGATCCCTCTCATCCTCAACAATCATGTTGTAAAGGGTTTTCTTGTCCCAAACCCGAGCAGGACCTCTCACAATGGCAAACCTAGCTTGCAAAACACCAAAGGCTTTCTCTATGTCCTTTCGAGCAGCCTCTCGAGCCTTTGAAAATTCAGTTCCTTTCCTAGTTTTAGGACCAGAGATGGTCTTGACAAATGTAGCCCAACAAGGATAAATATCGTTAGCTAGATAATACCCCTTGTCATAATTAAAACCATTAACAGTGTAGTTGTAAGCAGGTGCTTCACCACTAGCTAGCCCTGCAAATAGATGAGATCTATGGAGCACATTAATATCATTTAGGGTGCCTGGCAAACCAAAGAAATAATGCCAAATCCACAAGTCCTCGGATGCAACGACTTTTAGCATAATTTTTGCATTTCGGCTTTTGCCACAATATTTACCCGTGCCATGCCTTCGGCCAGTTTTTCCAAGTCAAATGCATACAATCTATACTTACTAGCATGCTCGGTCAACCTCTTCGCTCGTTCAGCGCCATCAACCTAATTATATCATGCTCGTTCGGTGCTCGCAAATACATCGGACCAAAAATGCGAATAATCACCTTGGAGAATCCACGAACACTCTCTATAGTAGTATCTCCGCTAATCAGCTGGGATCCCATATGCGAGCACCCTCATCGCCGCGGAGATTTTTTGGCACGGGCTGAATCCAAGCAGTCCTGCGACATTTTCTCCTACGGGTGAAGTACCGCGAGTTGGCCTTGCAAGTCTTCACTATCTTGACAAACATCGAGCGACACATTCAATAGCGTTTACGAAAGAGGTTAGGCGGGTATGTTGGTACCTCGGCGAAATAATCTTGCATGAGCATTGTCGTTGCGCAACTTGCAGTTGCAAGGGATGCAAAGGCGGCCGACCGTGGAGCCGCGCCGCCTCTTCCTCCTGCCGTCGTCCTCCTCCTTGAGGGCGAGAACGGCCACCATCATGTGTTGACGGTGGTTCCCGAGCAGCGTCTCCACATCCGAGTCGTCGGAGGAGGACGAATCGTCCAACAAAAAATGCTCGCAGGGGCCCAACTCCATCTACAAATCACGGGCGATATTTAGATCTTGCGGAGGAGAGATCTACGAGGTCGAACTCGAGCGGCGGAGGATTTTACCTTCGAGCGGCAGGAAGATGGCGACGGCGGCGGCGGATCTACGTCGGAAGGGACTTTCTGGTCCGAAACGGCCTAAATCTACGGCGGCACACGGCGGCGGCACGAGCCATGGGTGGCGGAAGGGGAGGGGAACAAGCTGAAATGTCCCTCCCTCCAACGAATCCTAGCGATATGGTTCAGCTCCGGGTAAGGCTCGAAACCTGAGAATATCTGGTTCAACAGGGTAGTTTTCTCGGCCCCCTAAAAAAAAATTGGTTCTTATTATGGTTTCTGGTCTGACCAGTTTTTTTTGGGCAAAACAAGAATTAGCGGTTATTTTTCCGATTCTGTGGTTTTGAAGGGTTTGCTAGAGTTGCTCTAAGAACTTCAGAAGAAGATGCCGTAGTGGTAGTGCCCAATCAGGTCCGCGCTCAGATTTCATATATATGAGCACACCATTCAAACACATGTAAATGCATACTACTTAAAGTACTCCCTAATTACTACATACCCTAAGATAAGAACTATGAGTTCAGCGCCCTTTCTGCATGTCAGAAGTTACCAACCAAGCAGACAGTGGACATAAATATTACACTAGTAACCTTACAGTCACGAACACGTGAACACGTTTTAGTGTAGCAGGTGCCCAGAGCAGTATCTTCAACCTTAAACTGACTGCCATGGCAAAACCGATTATTATGCAGAAGGGCAACACTATCCCGTGAGTTCTCTGCTTACTGTCAGAGGCGCACAGCCATAACGAGGCCTTCATGTGCTTCTTACGATCTTTTGGTGAGCACTTGAGGGCAATTCTGCACCCAGTGCCCAACCACATTGCAGCCGTAACACATATTATTCTTAGGGCAGTTCATGGCGAAATGTCCTCCCTCACCGCATCGGTAACAATTGTTTGAGCGAGGAGTCGTGGGGCTGATGGTATACTTCGGTGGCACCGGTGACTTCGTTGGTGTTTCCAGTTCCACCATACCGATTGCTTGCTGAAGCACACTTGGAGATCCCCGAGCAAGCGCAGCAACAGGTGACAAGCAGTCTGTGGGTACAACATCACCCTCCACAATGTCAAATGGCCAATCATCGTCATATTTGGGGGGTTCATCAGGATTGAATGCTCTAGTTTCATTGTGGCCTCCCATCATAACAACATCGCGCCCATTAGCTTCCTTCGTAACTGGATTGTGCACCAAATGTCCATTCTCCCTTGGATTGCTGTATCCAGTTACTGGTAGGTCTTCAGCAGCAGCGTTGACTGGCTCACGGTGAGAGCATGCACCGTATCCCTGCAGAATGAACAAGTTCATGATTAATGACCTAAGTTATGAAGGTCATGGGAAAATATGTGGACTACGTAAACAAGATAATTGCAGACCCTCTATCCTGGTTTCAAAACAGAAAAAGGTCCATTCCGCCCCTCAAACTACCCACTTGGCTCAAATTTTACCCAGAACTTCTAATGGTTCACTTAACCCCCCTAAACTAGGACTCTCTCACATGGCGAAGCCTCCCCTGTTCAACGACGCTGCTGCCAACTAAGCCATCACCGCCATGCCTCCCAGCTGTCTCTGATCACCACGTCGCGATCCCAGCACTGGTGCTGTCTGGTCAAGTGTACCATAAGTTATAGTTTAGGAGGGTTAAGTGAGCCAAATAAGAGTTTGAGGGGGAATAGTGAGCAAAACGGATGGTTGGAAAAAGCAGACTTTTTCCTTTCCTGCAAGAAGATCAGTACTAGTCATATCACTTGTTTAAAAAGCAATCATCTCTTCACAGCAACTCCCAACTGATTAAAAAGAGTAATGTTGTTTGAGGTACAATGTATGCAATATGGTTTTGTATTATCTCAACCTTGTTTATTGTTTAACAAGAGACAGTGTGCTGGTTTTAACAAGGAAAATTTTGATAAAAGTTGAGGAATGCCCACATACAGAAGGGCTCTAAGAAAATAAGGATGGGATAGACACTGGTGAATGAGGAAAAACATCAATCTGTGTGTGTTCAACAGTGAGTTCCTACAAATACATTAAGTGCTAATAAAAGGCCATATGCATCGATTGATGCAGAGGCCAGGTGCGCCATTTTCGAAAAAAAACAAATACATTAAGTGAGACAAGGAAGTTTTGGTGTAAACATAACTACTTGCTGCATTTTTTTAGAAGACGATAAGTCACTTGGCCTTTTGATTTCTGAAACCCATAGACCAATACATGTTGTGGTGCAGAACTGCAGATGACAGGCGCATAAGGCACCGGCACTGATCACACGCAGGAGTGGATGCACTTCTTTAGAAGAAGAGAAGTCACTTTGTCTTCTGATTTCTGAAGCCCGTAGATCAAAAGATGTTCTGGTGCAGATCTCAGGCGCATAAGGCACCAGCACTGATCACGTACAAGAGCTAGAGCTGAGTCAGTTCTAATTGAGAAGTGTCATGTTATGGTGGGTCAATAGTTGTTACATATGATATGCTAAGACTAACAATTGCTAGCATGAGGGGATTTCAGAGAAGCAACAACAAAGAATTCACACCAAAACTGGCCGCTTACAGAGGGATAATGAACTAGGGTTTGGTGGTTACAATCTCGGAGACCAACCTCTATCAGAGGAGGACCCAATACGAGAAAAAAATGAGCATATCATGGCTATAAAGCCTCATGAGTTACAGGTAAAGTTTCACAGTAAAGCTAAAAGCTAAAAGTAATACTGCTTAGCTGGCGGTAAAAGTATCCTAACAGGGTAATTCAATGAGGACCGTCTATGGCCGATCGTGCGATTGGGTACCGGTTCAAGCATATACGGAGTGTGCCTGACAACATACTAATCATTTTTATCTGCTCGACATTTCGAACTCTGTGTGTAATATTCTAGGTCTGAGATTGTTGATTACAACGAATAAAGGAGGGATGCCGATCTAAGCAAACAAGATATTGTACAAAATCTCAACCCCTCTTGTTCATTTCTAATTCCCTATAACCCCTACCTCTCCTTGCTGGTGAACTCTTGCTTCTGTGTTCTTCAAAATACATCTATCTCCTACGCCTTTGTTTCCCATTGAGAGTTTTTAACGACATATCATCATTAAGACACACCAAAGTGAGGGCTAGTTGTTTTTTCTTTTCTTTCAAAATTTCTATCATATCCTATTTTTCTGAAAGCTTTGGGCCTTTAACAGCACATTTTTGGACCTATAGAACTGAGGTATCAGTTTATTATTTCTCATTTATGATATAAACTAGCATACTTATTTTCTTCTGGCAGCTATTAACCACACATCATCATTAAAACCCGTCACAGTGAGGGCTAATCTTTTCTTTGCAAGAAGTTCTAGGATATACTATTTATTTTCCATAACAGCATTTAGTATGCATCGTCACCAGCTATCATTATATATATGTTTCTCAAACGAAAAGAAGCTCTTGCAACTTCTGTCATGATATACTTGACAGTTTTTCACAGAACTGGTATAACTAATAAAAAGAACACAAGCTATTAAGAGCTAAACCATCTTATACAAAAGAGAGCAAGATAGTATAATTGACCATAGTCATTTGAAGAATGACTAAAACATATTAGGAGGAATGAAGGAAGGGAAACTATATAAAATAAAAACATTACCTTCGGTATATGACACACATAGTATGACACCCCTTTCTCTGTGGCTGTTCTGCATTTCCCAGCAGTACACTTGCAGGTCGGTACACCACTGGATTTAGCACCTTGGGGACTAAAATTAACTGGAGTTGTAGCGCCAGCACCTTGGGGACTAACAGTAACTGGAGTTATAACGCCAGCACCTTGGGGACTAACAGTAACTTGAGTTTTAGAATTGGCCACACGACTGTGCCGAGTATTAAATACAGGAGGATAGTTGGTTTCAGGATGACTCCCAAAGGCAGGCTGTGAATTTTGATTGACATCAGATTCCTCGCAATAAGAAAAATGCTTGCACTTCTGAAAAGTGAGGTTGAACAAATGAGAATACTTCGTCAAGTTTACATGTATGGAGAAACTATCGACAGAATAAAAAAGTGCAGGTAAGAAGAGGTCAGTTGATATGTAACTGAATGTCATGCATATCAAACAAGGGCATCTCTGACCAAGTAAATGAGATTGGGCAAACGGACACATGTAAAATGAACAAGCCTGTCGCTTCAAGTAAGGATAATACACAAAAAGTGAAATAAGACAAAACTAACCTCTTTTGCAACTTCAGCACAAAGTAACCCTATTCTGAAAATAATTGTGAAGCTAACCTTTTTTCATGATGCCCGCCCGAAGGCGTCATGCTTTAAAACTTGACAATCACCTTTGGCCAGGGCTTCATGCAATGGAGCATGACATGAAAAAGGGTTAGATTCAAAATTATTTTTGGAATAAGGTTATATTTTCTGCTGAAGTTTCAAAAGGAGGTCAGTTGCCAGTTGAAACACTTCCCAATCGCGTTTCTGTTTTATCCAGACAAGGAGTCAATTATTGGAACTATTAAGGTTATGGGCATAAGACAAATCAAACTGAAATTGCACGCCGTGCTATAGATAGTAGCTCTTCTATGCAAGTGTTATGGATCATATGTACATCACAGTAAGGTTTCTTGTAGCATAGTTACACAAAAAATCCACCGATTAATTGTTAGTCGGTGGGTGAACGATTTGCTGAATAACTGATTAATCATCCGATTAACCACATGATCTGCCTATTAATAGTAGTAACCGATAAACGATTCTCTCAACCTTTGGTCAGGATCATGTCCAATTAACCACACTCTGATTAATGTAGATACTAAATCACTAATTATTTATTCCCGCCAGCTAGATAGGTATCCCAAGAAATAAATATAAAGAAGCAGCAGGTAACAATTTTTGAACCTTATGGACTGAAAACTAGTAAAAAAACAGGGCACTGCACAAGACATGCAAAGGAATTAGCTAAGTGATTTCAAACTATGAGAACTCAAATAGACCACCCTTGATGAAGTAGGACAAAAATCTCAGATCCAAACTTTGAGCCTCAACCATGATAACATTTTGGCAAAATCTGAGTAGTTATTCCATATTACTATCTCAGGAGCTGAGGAGTCACCAAATTACTTCATCCAGTTTCACCTGAAAGCGATGGCTTGTTTCCAAATCGAAGAAAACACAGAAGAGCTCAGAAAGGCCTTCTCCTTCTGAAATTACCATAACCAGCTAAACCACTGGAAGGGCTCTAGAAGAAAAGATCCATGTATGTAATCATGCATTCTTACCCCAAATGCCAACATCTTTAATGCCCACACCCCAAATCGAAAACTCCAAGAGATCATCCTCCACATTGCCCCTTTCAGCCTACATTGGATTTTCCCCTTCCAAGAAAACCAAGCACAGTGACACAAAGGGGGAAAACCATATCCGAAACTGTTCAGGGACATCCTATAAACCATTCTTAGCCCAAAAGGAAGCAAAAAACTATGACCAAGAGATGATCTTGGGAGGGGGATGTGTCCTAAAAAGAAAAACTGGGAGGGGGAGGCTCACCGGCGGCGCCGAGCAGACGTACGTCCAGCCTCCCGGATCCATCCATTCAACGTGACACGGCCCGCGCCCGCAAATGCACTGCTTCTCAGGGAAAGTCGGGGGCACCAGCGCAAGCGCAACCGGCGGCGGCGACTGCATCAGGCCCTGCGAGGTGCGGCGCTCGTGCAGGCTCCGCTCAATCTCCTCTGCGGCACGGAAGAGGAAGTCATCGTCCTCGTCATCCAGGTTGCCGTTGCCGCCGCCGCCGTCGGGGAAGTCGAGCTGCCTCCTCACGGGAAGGGGGTGCGCCTCTGGGAGCACCGTCGCCGCCGCTGCCGGAGATGGGGAGCGGATGGGAGTTGGAGCGTGCCAGGAAGCGACGCTCTCCGCGTAGGTGGTGGTGCTACTCATTCTTGCCTCGCCCCCGTTACTCTCTCTCTCTCCCCCAGTCTCCCTGCCGTCCTCTACGAAGATTCTCTTCTCTGGCTACGCCCTTCTTTCTCTATCTCTATCTCTTCTCTAATATCTAAAAAAGATATCGTGGTTCCGTTTTCTGCCGACCTCCCACTACGTCGGTTTTTTTTCGTCCATCGCACCCGTCCACCAGTTTTCTTCCCACGACTTACTCCCACGAACCACGCGTAGAGAAAAACCGGACAGCAAAGGTACCGGCAAATCCACGCCACCGCACCACGCCCGCGACCCTTCCACCGTCCAGATTCACAACGCCGCCGCCAAACCACACGGCCACCACCGCTGAGTGACACGGCTTGGTCCTCCCCTGCCGCAGCATGGACAGGGCCGGGTAGGGGGAACGACGAGGCCGCCGTCGCCACCCACCAGCACTACTCTAGGGCGGCGCCGATCGCTCGTTTTTACTGGTTCCGATCCGCCAACGCCCGCAGTGCGGAAGGAAGCTGAGGAAGATGACGTCTTGTTGGGTTGACGAGCAGGAGGAGGACCACCCCTCGCCTCCTGATCTCTCTCCACTGGCAACCCTCTCGCTCCTGATCCTCTTCCTGGCGGATGACAACGGCAACCGCCACACATCTTCCCCCACGCTCGTACACAATTCCCAGATGCGGAATTGACGGCTCATCCTGATGCTCCACATAATTTTTGCTCTTTCTTCAATGGGGCATGGCGGTGTCTGCGGACTGAGCTGAATTGTTTTTCTTCCTTGAACTTGGTCTCAACATGTTCCCTCTGTCAATCTTTCGTCTTTATTTCGTACATGATCTGTCTAGGTATTGATTCTTTACTGATTTGGGGATTATTTTTAGGGTTTATTGGTGATGCTGAATTAGGGAAGAGAGGCGCTGTTCTATGCCACTTTTGCAATTTTTATGCTGGTAAATCCGAGTGATTTAATGTTGCTACATCAGTCTCGTGGGTATGCCTGCTATTCAACTTATTGAGGATACGTTGTGAAGTGTAAATAATTTATGTCATCCATTGACTAGGAAGTACAAAGCAATGGATTTCTCAAGATCTCTTCAGAAAATGATGCAGCTGCAGCACTAGAGAAGATGAGCGACGAGGTAATATATGGTTTGTGATTGTGAATATAGTGCAAGTCAATATCTCAGTATAATATGCAAGTTTTAGTGTTGTTCTTTTTCTTATTCTAACACAACTATTGCACAATTATCTTGCTGGAAGGAACGTATGGTGCACTATGCATCGAGATTGGTTTAACCAGTCGAAATGGCATCACACAACATCCCTATAATTCAGTTTATCTTATCTTATTTTTTTGTCTAGAGCGTAGGTTTGTGAAACCATAGAGATAGAACTTGGGACACTCGTGAGTGAATTATTTTCTAACTTTGACCGTAGCCCACTTGCAACGGCTTCAGTAAGTTCTTTGGCTCTCAAATAAACTATAGTTTCTCTAGTGTAAATTCATAATATGCTCATGTGAATTTTTCTGAACACTTCTTGCAGATAGCACAAATTCATCGTGTAATTCTGGAAGACGGCAAATAAGTAATTGTGGAAACTCTGGTCCCTGTCTTTTTGGGAAGATGGCACTAGAGAATATATCTTTGGTCCTATAAGCTCTTTGTAGCCGTAAGTACAATCTATACGCAACAAAGTTTCTTTTGGAGTTAATGCAACCTACTCTTATTAGTGCTCAGCTTTCAGGCTGTCTCGCGCGCTGTAATAGATTTGACGTTGTTGTCTTCCTGTTATCTAGAGCCAAGGGCCAGTGCATTCCGTAGCCTCCTATGTGCTCCCGTCAGGATCAGGTCGTCGTCACGCGCTGCGACAAATTTGGTGCCGCCGCCTGTGGAACCGGTCTGCAACCCGAACCAGTGGCGAGTAAGGGCTTAGAGCTCCCGGCATGGGCGATGTCGACCAGATCTTGAGGCGTTTAACCTGCTTACAGTGTTCCATTTTCCGTGTCTACTGAGCTCACTGTCAGAATAGGAGGTGCACAAGGTTTGTGTCGCCATACCACCACTGTTTACTCTTACAGTATGCTTTAGTGATTATGTCGGACTGATAATGATTATACCCATGTGTAGGTTTGGCTACTGGAGTTCTAAATCATGATATCGTCGCTCCTTAGGTAAATATTTCTATATGTCAGATTGGTTTTCTTCTGTATGCGGCATTACCAAACATTTCCTGACCCTTCTTCCGACCTCTGTTGTAAATACAATTCTTCTCTTTTCGGTCTATCCAATTGCTTGTAGACTCATAATGGGTGCTGATAATCAAGAGAAGTGGCTCAATTATATGCATTAGGCAAGTTTCTTTCATCAGATCTTGGAATGTTCTAATGAATAATCTGAAGATAATATATGCCACTTATAATTAACTATGACTATTGGTTGCCTGCCAAATGTAGGTCATGGTAGCTTTATGTCCACCACAATTTCCATGAATAAAAAATTCATTGTTTTTATAGTAGCCCAAGCGTTCTATTAAAATTAGGTCATTTTGCCAATCTAACGGAAAAGACCAGTCTTGCTAATAGCATTCATTTCTTTCTTTAGCTTTATTGATTGTAGCACGACTGATGTGATACTTTTTGCACGTACAATTCATTTTGCCAATCTAACGGAAAAGACCAGTATTGCTAAATAGTTTAAGGTTCGTTTTATTCATCTCCTTTGATATGCATGCCTGTTCACAAATTATTGTAAAACAAGTCAGTTTTTATGTTTTTTACGTAACATAGTTTTAGATTGTGTGGAGATATGTGATCTTGTGAAGTTATTGCACACCATAGTCTCAGAAATAATGTTTTTTTTGCTATGTTTCTTAACACAATGTGTTGATGAAGTTTACTATCTGTCGTAGTTGCAAGAGTATGAAAAGGCAAAGATATGAAATGAGTGTGCATTGCATTAGCGCCAAACTTCCCGGCAAAAGGAACAATCCAGCAGTGACGATTTATTTCTTCTGATTCAGAAAGATGCAAGAACGACCAAAGAAGGACGTCGCTAGAGCCTAGCTGCCGTCCAAAAAAGAGAAAGTCAGACAACAATTTGCAATTCACCAATGTCCAACAGCTCAACTGATTCCTGGGTGCAGACGAACTCCAGAGATAAAGACTGCACATCATAGTTAGAGTGATCAGATCCATTGGTTGTGACCCTCATCGACAGTGACCTGCCTTACTATATAGATTAATAAAAAAGTGTAGCTTAAGTACATAATTAGTAGAAGGGTAAAAGAAAACCTGGATGCCATCTATCAGCGGGTTCAGATGAACTTAGTTTTGCTACTGACTGGTCACCAAAATGCAGTTTTGCAAGCAAATATCATGTTCTTGATTCTGAAAACTGGTTTATAGTTCAGGAAAGTGTACAGTTAATCAACACTTAAACCGGATGGCTTTAACCATGAACTCTCTATGTGATACTTGATCAGTATTATTAATAACCTCCGTCTAATAGTGGATGGAAGAAAATTATACATTTTCCTTATTGTTTTTATACCAATTGTTACTTCATGAAACAAACAACAATCATCCAGTTCAACACGAAATAGAAGTGCATCCCTCATATAGCAGTGTTGAAGTAATCAAAAGCCAAATTGTATGATCATAAAAGGGAACGCCTACGTCTCAGGCGACTGAGAAATAACCATTTCTCAGTCGGCTGACGTGGTTGGCTCAACCGAATGGAAACATGCATGATTTACAAACAAAAAAGTGCAACCAGATGGCTCAATCGAATCTTGGAACCAAAATCCAACGGTGAACAAGATGACTATTTATCAGGCGCCTGAGAAATAGCAAACCCGATCATAAAAAGGTGTCTATTCATTCTTATATCTTCCGGATTGAATTCGTCCTTTTTCTATAGGTCTTTCTGGGCAACAAGGCGGATAAAAGGAGTAGAGAATCATCATGAGTTTTCACATACATAATGGTTGCACATGCGGTCAAAAAAGAAACTTGAGATCCTGGACAAAAAAGAAATAATGGTCAACAAGAAAGATGAGGATGATTAAGAATAAACATGAGATCCCGTTGCAACGCACGGGCATTTTCCTAGTATTTTAAAACAGACTACCGCAGCTGCCCGTGGGCGGAGATAGTATCTACTCGGGGAAACCTGAAAAGTAGTAGTATATGGACCATCCGGAAAAGCCCCCCAGCGAGAGAGGTTGCGTGGGGACGGGTGGATGATTTTTTTTTGAACGATAAAGACCCCGAAGGGCCAGGAATCTGCATCATTACGGCGGAGGGTGTACAATTACAATTAAAGGGGGTTCCTGGAGAAAAGGAAAATAGCAAGCCCACCCTGCATTCTTACAAACAACACCCTACAAAGAAAGATGGAAAAGCAATCAGGTCCAAACACACCGCCGACGAACTTGACGGCCAGCCCCGGCCACCGCTAGCACCTCCGGGGACGAAACCACTTGGAGGGGCAGCCGCGTTCTCCGCCGCGACTGGAACCGCGAAGATCCTCCTTTTTAGGAGGAAGAAGATGCCCGAACAAGCAGAGTTCACGGGCTCTGCAGGGCCAACGCCATGGCCAAGGATAGCGGCAGCACATCGTTGACGCTTGGGAGCTGCAGACGAGGGCGCAGATTCCAACGCCACGAAAACAAGATCGAGAGGCGACTCACCCACTCGTCCGCCAACACCATGTCGGGGAGAAGAGGAGGGCACCGCCGAGTCTCAATCACCTTGCAAGAACCGGACCACCATCTTTCCTGGGGAAGGCGCTTCCACCACATCTCCTCCTCGCCCACGGCCGGCCAGAGAACCAGCAGAGCCTCGCACACCACACCTCCAACCTCTCTCCTCGCCTCCACGGGCAGCAAGAGAAACCTAGAAGCACAACACCCACGCCACACCGGATGGACAATGACCTCTAAGTTATTCAGGAGAAGGCGTTCCCTTCGACTCCAGCTCAATCAAGGAGCAACAAGAAGAGGAAGAAGAACCCTAAAAGCTCGGATCCGCCGAGATTGAGCACCTCCGCCTACTGCATAAAGCCCAAACCTAGCAAGCAGCTAACTATCCTACAACTACTGCATATACTACTACAACCAGAGCGTCGCCTCAGCCACTCTCCGGCGGCGCCGCCGCCAGGGAGGGCCTCGGCTCGGCCCGGCCCTGAGAAAGGAGCTCTCAATCTACTGTGTATAGGAGAGAGAAAGGGAAGTGGTGAATGGGGCGCTGGATGATAACCTTTCACCATACAATTCAACAGTTGAGCAAAGGGCCTTGGTTGTTCAGAGATCAAGCGCTGGTAATGGAGGAATATGATGTTTTCACAAACCCTCGATTGATAAAGTTGTGTAAAATTGTAGTTTGGGCTCAAGTTCACCAAAGCCAGACGATTATTTGAAAGAGCAAGTAATCAGGGCAATGTGTCGCGGGGTTGGAGAGGTGAAGGAAGTCCAAATTAAATTGCTCGCAGGATTTGTTGGAAGCTTTGTCAGAATAAAGGTGTTTCTTGATGTTGAGAAGAAGCTTAGCAGATTTGCGTCCATTACGAAGGATAGAAAGGAGTTTCATCAAGTTAAATATGAAAAGT
This sequence comes from Avena longiglumis, assembly GCA_030063025.1. Taxonomy (NCBI): domain Eukaryota; kingdom Viridiplantae; phylum Streptophyta; class Magnoliopsida; order Poales; family Poaceae; genus Avena; species Avena longiglumis. Next base: position 439,772,705 of record CP125975.1, on the reverse strand, counting down.
TCTGTGATTTATGCGGGGCCATGGCATGATCGGTCATTGGTACGAGGAGTGTGGCACCGGGGAGCATGATATCACAAAGTTTAAATGGGGTGATTCCATCCTAGCTGATGGTAGACGTGGAAGAGGTCTTGTCGAGGTTTTGTAGAGGTAGTCTTTTTTTCGAGAGCACGCCAAAGACGTGTCTTATCTTTATAGAAGAAAGAAGACTCAAATTACAAGAAAACCAAGAGCCAACCGCGAACAATTGGATTGGCTAAACACACACACTCCATTCCACTCCGAGACTAAGCCTACTCTCTCTCTCTCTCTAACATGCCTCCCTCCAACTCTCGCCATTTCCCAGAGACGGAACTCCTCTTTGATCCTATCTTTGAGTTGTGTGACACTGCATTGCTCTCTTGTGTTTCCGAAGACCCTAGAATTCCTTTGTTTCCATAACATCCATGAAACAAGGATGACTAGAGTATCAAATTTCCTCTTGTCGGCACCACCACTCCTTCCCTCGCTTGCAGCCACCAGTTCTCCAAAGTGCTCCCCCTTTGAGGCTCCTCCAACTGCAGTGATGCTGCTTGCAAGCAATTGTACCACACCTGCCTTGCAAAAACACATTGCACGAGGATATGCTCAACATTGTCCTCCTGTTGAAGACATGTGAAACACGCGCTTGGCTGATCTTGCAGGCCATGTTTGTGTCGCCTGTTAGAAGTCCAGATTCTTTTCTTCAGCGCTAGCCAACTGAAGATTTTGCATTTGGTAGGTGCAAATGATCTCCATATAGGTTTGTGCATGCTGAACCTATATGTCCCATGGAATAGTGAAGGGTTTCGCGGCATAGTAAATCAAAATTTTCTACGGATGCGAACAGAGGGAAAGCCAAGATCTAATCTAGGAGATGCAATCAACGAGAGAGATTGGATTAGATCTTCATACCCTTGAAGATTCAAGACAGCGTAACGCTCGGAACGTGGGTGATGTAGTCGCTTCTCCTCCTCGCGATCCGATCCGATCTAGCACCACAAGTGGCGGTGCCTCCGTGAGATGCACACGCAAAGACTCGACGCCTCCTCCTTCCTCGGACCAGAGTATGGTGGAGAGATAGATTGGATCTACAACACGACGTGGTGTATATGGTGGAGAATTTCTGCTGCAGGCTTCGCACAAACAATGGAGAGAGGAGAGAAGGTAGCAAGGCAGCTAGGGCTTGGAGGAAGGTGTGTGTGGGGAGGCGCACCCTCTATATATAGAGGGCGGCCAGCCCTGCCCTCCTCCAAGCCTATCTCTAGTTTAAACAATTTAAACTCTCCTTATCTAGAAATCCTATCTCTAGTTTAAACGATTTAAACTCTCCTTATCTAGAAATCCTATCTCTAGTTTAAACGAGTTTAAACTTATCCAGATCGTCTGGGCCCTATGGGGCTTGTGCCCCTGGCCCAATGCGCCAGACACTCCCTCATAGGCCCATGCCCCTCCCGGAAGGTGGGGCCACGTTGGTCCCCTTCCGAAGGTTCTAGAAGCTTCCGACAATACCGATTAACCCGGAACAATTCAACTCCAAAACTGCATCGCCTTATATGAATCTTATTCTCCCGACCATTCGAACCTATCGTGATATCCCGGATCCCATCCGAGACTCAACAAAAATTCATAAACCAATTATCCAATCTATCCTAGCATCGAGATACGTTAAGTGTGACCTGCGGGTTCGAGAATATGCGTATGATCTTCTATCAATAATCAGCGGGTCAGGCACCCATATTGACTCACACATTCATCGATGATCATATCGGATGAACCACGATGCCGTGATTCAATCAATCCCATATATATATTCCCTCTGCCTCGCGATATTTTACTTGCCCGAGATTCGATCGCTTGCATCATACCTAGTTCAATCTCGTTCACAGCAAGTACTTTACTCGTTCCGTAATCCGATATCACTTTGTGATTAACTCCTTAACCGCATGCTTGCAAGCGGTGTTGATATCGATTACCGAGTGGGCCCGAAGTATATCTCTCCGACTTGGGAGGGACAAATTCCATCTCGATACATACTGTAACACCCTCAGAATCGGAACTATGCAAGTTTGGGCAAAATTCACCAAACCCGCATAGAAACGATTCAAAGGTGCCCACCAGGCACTTTCGTGCGGGTGGAAAACGAAGTAATAACATTACACAACAGTCCTCGATGGGACCCACAGAACAGATATATGTAATGACTCGAGAGTCAAGAATACGTATATAAGGTACAAAGATCCAAATCACCTTGAATGATAGAGCGTCCGACTACGGACAAGAAGCAAATGGGGCTAAGAGCCCCAAGAATAACCAATGGCGTCCATAACTCGCCTGCCAAGCCGGAAGGGTAACCCCGCTAACGACGCCGATCTCAAAACCTTAAACAAAAGGGGTGCCGACAAAGGGCAAAGGAAAAGAGGAGCGTCAAGATCGAGGCCAAGACGGCGAGGCTAGAATTCGGCCCTCGCTACATAGGTATGGTGGATCGAGCGGCAAAGATGCGCTAAACAACCTATAGAGACTCGATACAACTGGCGGTTATCAGAGAGGGGTAAGAATGACCTATCCGGATCCAACCTGAAGCTAACACCCAAAAAAACCCATCCTGGTGTTTCCCCCTCGAGGCCAAACGAGGAAGTCAACCGAGGAACTCACGCTTGGCGCTTTATTTATTCGCTTATCGCTGCAAGAATTGCTAGTCGAGTTTAGATAATCATCCCGATAAAGTAACAGGGCACTTTTAGTTGACCATTCCGTTATAGTGGCAAGACTTACTAGTCGATGCATTTAACATGAGATAACCCATAAACCCAGCAGCTTGTTGGTACTTTTATTCAGCCATTCGCTAGAAGTTGCAATACTTACTAGTCAGTACAATGGTCGCAAGCGACAACTCAAACAAGCAATTGTGGGGCGTATTAATTAGCCATTCCATTATAGTGAAGCTAATTACTAGTCATTATAAGTCAAATTGATAGCAAGAAACTTTAGTTATGCTTGTCTATGATCGAGATATCGCGGCTCCAAGTCGTCCATATCCGCGGACACGGCTTTCGAAAGTTTTACCCGCCGGGTGCACCAATAGCAACACACGCCGATCAACCTCGGAAAAACCAAATCAAAACCCAACGAGGCTTTCACGACCGAACAATCACAGGATTCAGAATATTTCAGGGCCACCCTTAAGTAGAATCCATAACGGAGTAAGCAAGCTCCAAGACGGCCTCAAGGTTATGGGGACGATCAGAACGATCGGGAACCCGAAAGTGTGGCTGGGCTCGACACCGTGGAATCGTGCCATAATCCTAACAAAGATGTGCTCCTCGCACAATCGTAAATAAAGCAAGAAAGCATGGCATAAGTACAGATCGTAAATAAAACCTCAAACTAGTTTGTGGCCCCAAGAAATAAGATCAATCAAGCTCGCTCGGGGGTCCCATATACCTCCGGATGTGGATAGCGCGCAAAATCAAGGAACAGTATCAAGTACTCGGGGTCTTACGGGACACAAGTGGCGCCGAAACCAAATATTTTCTATCACCCACCGATGCCTCGCTTATTCAATTTTAGTTGTTAAACAGAAATTAAAGTGACGATAAGTAAAACTAGAATCATCTCCAACATCAACATGCGGCAATACATCAAGAATCGTGGCATATGACGACACGCAACAAAGACTTGAGCAAGCGATCACGACGCAAGTCCAACTATCTACCAAACAACGTGTAATAGGGTGTGTCCAAGGCAATATAGGGCTGCACGGTATATCAAGGGTACGGAAACTAAAGCATCGCAACACAGATAGCAAAAGATCAACAGGAGGGAAATAAAGACTATAAAAGTAAGATAGGTAGAAGGGAGATGCTCACCGAAAACATTGCCAAGGGTTCAATCAAGATCGGGCGAAGCTCACATCAACTCAACGGCCTTATCCCAAGAAGCAAAACACTAGAAGACACACCGGATGCAATATTTAATACAACGGCGAAGATCGGCATGATGCATGCATGATGGATGGCATGGCAAAGCGATGCAATTAGGTCATATTAAGTGGAACCGGTCCCGACAATTAATTAGGTGGTGCAAGTTTAAACCCCGCATATTAAATGTTGTTTAGCCATGGAAGATGGAGCCGGTTCACACACATGTTTAAATGAGGCCAATATGAGTCTAGATTTGCCCGCATATGGGCCCCATATTTAATTATTAGGTGAATCGGCGGAAGGCCCCCAAACCGATGATATGCATGCGAGACGGATGGTTAATATGCAACAAGTTATATTATGTTATAAAGTAGGGTTCTCGGAAAGGGGTCACACATTAGGGTTCTCGACGATCTTGGGGGGTTCCGGGGTTCAGGGTCGGTCTCGGGGTCCAGGGTTCGACGGTTCGGTCTCGCGGGGACGTTCTCGGATATCGGGGTAGTTCTTGTTGTTCCGGGAAGCCGGACTTGGTTCGGTCGCGCTGGGGTTCTTCCGGTCGGTGCTTCTTGTCGTCGTGCGCACCTTGTCGGGTTCCACGGGGTCGAGATGGTCTTGGCGTTCGGGTGCGGTCTTCGGATCCGGGAAGGAGCACTTGGCGTTCTCGAGTTCCGCGAGGAAGACCGCGAGGGTTCGGTGACGGAGATCTTGACGGTACGGGAGGAAGAACTTGACGTGATCGGATCGGGTTTTGGGGCCAACGGTCACGCGATGGGGCATCGAGTCCCCGAGGTAGCTCTTCCCGCCCCAAGACGAAGATCTTGACCGCCTTGCCCGAGCACTGGTCATATTCCCACCAGACGCTTTGTCTCCTTGAACCAGAAACCTTGTGGATCCACAGAGGAACCGGACAGGCAGCCGCAGGAACGGGTTGCGGGTTTCGAGCAGACCCACAAGGTGGGGTCCGCGGCGAGGCGTGAGCGACGCTCAAGGGTACGCGACGGAGGCCCACTGGGCAGAGGTCGAGGACGGCTCGTGCACGAGCGACGGGAGGCGCAGACGAGGAGGGCGAGGCTTGGTGGAACAGCGAGGGCGCAATGGGGTCGCGGTCGTCGGGAGGCGACGCTGGGCGGGCCGGCCGACTTGGCGGGAGGTTGGTCGGAGCTCCGGCCAAAGCGGTGGCGGGCAGAGGTCGAGGCTCGCTGCTGGGAGCTGGACGGCGGCCCGAGGAAGGCTGGGGCCGGTGGCGTGAGGCGGCACGAGGCGGCCGCAGCGCCATGGCCGAGGACGCCGCGGCATGGGACGGAGGAGGAGGCCCAGCCTCAGCGCGTGGAGGCGGGGTCAAGGCGGTGGCGGGCATGAGGCCAAGAGAGAGGAGAGGTGGAGGGAGGACGGTGCGGTGCGGGGGGGAAGCAGCGAGCCAGGCGCGCAGAGGGAGGAGAGCTTGCAGGGAGGAGAGAGGGGAACGTGGGGGGCTCGAGGTGGAAGATGCAGGCGCAGGCAGGCTGGGCTGGCAGTGGGCCTGCATGGGGATCGGTGGGGAACAGGGGAGGGTCAGCCTGGGGAGGGTTATCTGGGGAGGTGGGGGGTGGACCGCGTGTGAGGGGGGGGAGGGCTGTGGAAGTGGCTGTGGTTCCCAGGGAAGAGGTGAGGTCGGGCCCAGCGGCCAGGGAGGTTGGCGCGTGGGTGGGGGTTGTTTTGTTGGTAGGTGTTGTGAGTGTTGAGGCTGGGTGAGAGGAGAGGGAGTGATCTGATTGGTTGGAAGGAGAGGAGTGGGTGAGGTGGCGGGTGTTGATAGGTGGGAGTGATGTGGCTGGAGAGAGGGGTAGATTTTTAGGTGGGTTTAGGATTAGATGGGGTAGGCGGTCGGACCGATTTAAAATATCTGGGGGTGGTCGTCGCTAAATCGCCCGCTCGACCGCCCGCTTAAACAAAATAATAATTTTATTTAATTCTAAAACGCATGGTTTTGCAAAACATAGCCGACAACAAAATAATCCGAGGCCCCGGTTTTATGCTTGAATTAAGTTAGCGTTGGAAAACAAAAATAGGTTTTCGAAATTACTTTTAGGCAAACAATGCATGATGATGACGATGCAATGCACAAATTCAACGCGATTTTCTAGTAGTGGTTTTGCGGGATGCCACAATTCGACACCACTAACAAGGGATCTCGCCCTCGAGATCCGCCTCAAGGTACCGGAAGGAAGGTCGGCGATCTGCATCTTCTCACTTCGTGTAGATTCTCGCGACACCACTAACAAGAGGTCGTTGTCCGTGATCGTCGAGAGAACACTCCGGGGACAAAAGGTCGAAGGTAGAGGTATCAACAATTAAACCACCCCTAACTTCCGTGGACGGAGTAAAATCGCCGATCCATCGATTCGCATAAGAGCGAATGATAAGAGTAGTCGGATGGTGATCAGTCCATCGCGCACCCAAACCATTACTCGCACACGAATAGGCGGATTATGCAACCAACTCGGAGTTAGATCAAGATCTCGACAAGCGAGGTTCGAACAACGGAGTGATGCGTATCAGACGGATCCGGGCGATGATGTCGTCGCCGGAAAACACCGGAATGCACGAGAAGGATCAAAGAGAAGTCCACCAAACGAAGGATTCTCGGATAGCATGAAGACCAGATGTAGCAACACCGTTATCGAGGAGGAAGCGAAACTCAAGGTAATGACGAAACCCAACCACGAATTCTGGACTCAAGAAAGAGAAAAGGGCGGATTCAAAACACGAGAGGTAAGAGGAGAATAGCAGAGGTAAGGAGTAAAATCAGACCTAATCGTAACTATCCAACCGATTTTGAAAATAGTTTTGACACTCTACTCGCCGTTAGCTAGGTTATCCTACAGTCGGACTTGTGGGGTATCGCAACCGCTAAGCTCGATACCACTCAGAACACCTCGACGGAACTATGCAAGTTTGGGCAAAATTCACCAAACCCGATAGAAACGATTCAAAGGTGCTCACCAGCACTTTCGGCGGGTGGAAAACGAAGTAATAACATTACACAACAGTCCTCGATGGGACCCACGTAATATATATGTAACAATTCGAGAGTCAAGAATACGTATAAGGTACAAAGATCCAAATCACCTTGAATGATAGAGCGTCCGACTACGGACAAGAAGCAAATGGGGCTAAGAGCCCGGAGAATAACCAATGGCGCCCATAACCCTCGTGCCAAGCCGAAGGGTAACCCCGCTAACGACGCCGATCTCAAAACCTGCTTAAACAAAAGGTGCCGACAAAGGGCAAAGGAAAAAGAGGAGCCCAAGATCGAGGCCAAGACACGGCGAGGCTAGAATTCGGCGGTCCTCGCCTACATAGGTATGGTGGACTGAAGCGGCAGCGGCAGCATGCACTAAACAACCTATAGAGACTCGATACAACTGGCGGTTATCAGAGAGGGGTAAGAATGACCTATCCGGATCCAACCTGAAGCTAACACCAAAACAAACCCATCCTGGTGTTTCCCCCTCGAGACCAAACGAGGAAGTCAACCGAGGAACTCACACAGTTGGCAGTTTTATTTATTCAGTTATCGTTGCAGCAATTGCTAGTCAGGTTTAGATAATCATCCTGATAAAGTAAAAAGTGGGCACTTTTAGTTGACCATTCCGTTATAGTGGCAGCACTTACTAGTCAGATGCATTTAACATGAGATAACCCATAAACCCAGCAGTTGTTGGTACTTTTATTCAGCCATTCCGTTGTAGTTGCAATACTTACTAGTCAGGTACAATGGTCGCAAGCGACAACTCAAACAAGCAATTGTGGGCAGTATTAATTAGCCATTCCATTATAGTGAAGCTGATTACTAGTCATTATAAGTCAAATTGATAGCAGTAAACTTTAGTTATGCTTGTCTATGATCGAGATACTGTGCTCCAAGTCGTCCATATCCGCGGACACGGCTTTCAGAAAGTTTTACCCGGCCGGGGTGCACCAATAGCAACACGCCGATCAACCTCGAAAACCAAATCAAAACCCAACGAGGCTTTCACGATCGAACAATCACAGATTCAGAAATATTTCAGGGGCCACCCTTAAGTAGAATCCGCAACGGAGTAAGCAAGCTCGAGACGGCCTCAAGGTTATGGGACGGCCAGGAACGATCGGGAACCCGAAGTGTGGCTGGGCTTGTCGACACCATGAATCGTGCCATAATCCTAACAGACAAGGTGCTCTCGCACAATCGTAAATAAAGCAAAGCATGGCATAAGTACAGGATCGTAAATAAAACCTCAAACTAGTTTGTGGCCCCAAGAAATAAGATGAATCAAGCTCGCTCAGGGGTCCCATATACCTCCGGATGTGGATAGCGCCAAAATCAAGGAACAGTATCAAGTACTCGGGTCTTACGGACACAAGTGGGCTCGAAACCAAATATTTTCTATCACCCACCGATGCCTCTCGCTTATTCAATTTTAGTTGTTAAACAGAAATTAAAGTGACGATAAGTAAAACTAGAATCATCTCCAACATCAACATGCGGCAATACATCAAGAATCGTGGCATATGATTTACACGCAACAAAGACTTGAGCAAGCGACTACGACGCGCAAGTCCAACTATCTACCAAACAACAGGTAATAGGGTGTGTCCAAGGCAATATAGGGCTGCACGGTATATCAAGGGTACGGAAACTAAAGCATCGCAACACAGATAGCAAAAGATCAACAGGAGGGAAATAAAGACTATAAAAGTAAGATAGGTAGAAAGGGGGAGATGCTCGCCTGAAAACATTGCCGAAGGGTTCAACCGAAGATCGGGGCGAAGCTCACATCAACTCAACGGCCTTATCCGCGAAGAAGCAAAACACTAGAAGACACACCGGATGCAATATTTAATACAACGGCAGAAGATCGGCATGATGCATGCATGATGGATGGCATGGCAAAGGTGCGATGCAATTAGGTCATATTAAGTGGAACCGGGGTCCCGACAATTAATTAGGTGGTGCAAGTTGTTTAAACCCCCGCATATTAAATGTTGTTTAGCCATGGAACAGATGGAGCCGGTTCGCTACACATGTTTAAATGAGGCCAATATGAGTCTAGATTTGCCCGCATATGGGCCCCATATTTAATTATTAGGTGAATCGGCGGAAGGCCCCCAAACCGATGATATGCATGCGAGACGGATGGTTAATATGCAACAAGTTATATTATGTTATAAAGTAGGGTTCTCGGAAAGGGGTCACACATTAGGGTTCTCGACGATCTTGGGGGGTTCCGGGGTTCAGGGTCGGTCTCGGGGTCCAGGGTTCGACGGTTCGGTCTCGCGGGGACGTTCTCGGATATCGGGGTAGTTCTTGTTGTTCCGGGAAGCCGGACTTGGTTCGGGTCGGGCGCGTCGGGTTCTTCCGGGTCGGTGCCGTTCTTGTCGTCGTGCAGACCTTGTCGGGTTCCACGGGGTCGAGATGGTCTTGGCGTTCGGGTGCGGTCTTCGGATCCGGGAAGGAGCACTTGGCGTTCTCGAGTTCCGCGAGGAAGACCGCGAGGGTTCGGTGACGGAGATCTTGACGGTACGGAAGGAAGAACTTGACGTGATCGGATCGGTTTTTGGGGTTGGGCCAACGGTCACGGCGATGGGGCATCGAGTCCCTGAGGTAGCTCTTCCTGCCCCAAGACGAAGATCTTGACCGCCTTGCTCGAGCACTGGTCATATTCCCACCGTACGCTGTCGCTTTGAACCGAGAAACCTTGTCGTGGATCCACAGAGGAACCGGACAGGGCATGCAGGAACGGGTTGCGGGTTTTGAGGCACCACAAGGTGGGGTCCGCGGGCGGAGGCGTGAGCGACGCTGCTCAAGGGTACGCGACGGAGGCCGGCCGTCGCAGAGGTCGAGGACGGCCGCGGGCGCACGAGCGACGGGAGGCGCAATGACGAGGAGGGCCGCCGACGAGGCTTGGGGGAACGGCGCGAGGGGGCCGCAGCTGGGGTCGCGGTCGTCGGGAGGCGACAAGCTGGGCCGGACTTGGCGGCGGGAGGTTGGTCGGCGAGCTCCGGCCAGTGGCGGAGGCGAGGTCGAGGCGGGCTCAAGCGATGAGCCCGCTGCCGAGGGAAGGGAGGGCTGGTGGCGGAGGCGGCACGGAGGCGGCCGCAGCGGTCGAGGACGCCTGGCACATGGGACGGAGGAGGGAGGCCCAGCTCGGGCGCTGGTGAGGCGGGTCAAGGTGGCGGAGGCCGGCGGGCGCCAGAGAGAGGAGAGGAGGGAGGACGGTGCAGTGGGGAAAAGCAAAGGCAGAGGAGGAGAGCTTGCAGGAGGAGAGAGGAACGGGGGCCTCGAGGTGGAAGATGCAGGCGAGGCAGGGGCGGTGGCAAAGGGCCTGCATGGGGATCGGTGGGACAGGTGAGGGTCACTGGGGAGAGTTATCTGGGAGGTGGGTGGACCTGCGTGTGGGGAGGTCAGGAAGTGGGTGGGTCCTGCAGGGAAGAGGTGGGGGCCCGGCCAGTGAGGTTGGCGTGGTGGGAGTTGTTTTGTTGGTAGGTGTTGTGTGTGTTGAGGCTGGGTGAGAGGAGAGAGGGAGGATCCGATTGGTTGGAAGGAGAGGAGGGTGAGGTGGCGGGTGTTGATAGGTGGGAGTGATGTGGCTTGGGTGTGGGTAGGTTTTAGGTGGGTTTAGGATTAGATGGGGAGGCAGGTTGGACCGATATTTTAACTGGGGTGGTCGTCGCTAAATCGCCTGCTCGACCGCCGCTTAAACAAAATAATAATTTTATTTAATTCTAAACGCATGGTTTTGCAAAACATAGCCGATAACAAAATAATCCGAGGCCCCGGTTTTATGCTTGAATTAAGTTGGGGCGTTTGGAAAACAAAATAGGTTTTCGAAATTACTTTTAGGCAAACAATGCATGATGATGACGATGCAATGCACAAATTCAACGCGATTTTCTAGTAGTGGTTTTGCGGGATGCCACACATACAACCCAACAGATACTTTCCGATCACCTGAGAGACACCTTTATGATCACCCTCTCATAGGATGACGTTTGATGACCTCAAAGCTTTCTTCCGGTACCAGGGAGTTGCATTATCTCATGGTCTAAGGAATACAATATTTGACATAGGAAAAGCTTCGCAAAGATGAACACGATGAAACGATCTAATTGCTTTGCTTAGTTTGGGTATATCCACCATATCATTCTCCCAATGATATGATCTCATTATCAATTGACAACTCATGTCTATGATTAGGAAACCTTAACCATCATTGATCAATGAGCTAGTCCATAGAGGCGTACTAGGGACACGGTGTTGTTCACAAACCACACAAGTATTAAAGTTTCCGCTTAATACAATTCCAGCATGGAATATAAACTTTATCATGAACAAGAATTATAATAATAACATCTTTATTATTGCCTCTAGGGCATAATTCCAACAGTCTCCCACTTGCACTAGAGTCAATAATCTAGTTTACATCTGGCAACAATCTCACACCCATGGCAATCGAGGTGTTGATCATGTTTTACACGTGGAAGAGGTTTAGTCGGTGGATCTGCGACATTCGGATCCGTATGTACTTTGCTAATCTTCGATCTCCATCCGCTATATAATCTCGGATTATATGAAACTTATGTTGATATGCTTGGTCTTTGGATGATATCTTGGTTCCTTAGCGAGTGCTATGGCGCCACCGTTGTCACACAATATCTCGTGGGTCCAATGCACTTGGAACCACGCCAAGCTCGATGATGAAGTTTCGATCCAAACTCCTTCACTTGACGCTTCGGCAGAGCCATGTATTCCGCTTCCATCGAGATCCCGCGATCACGCTTTGCTTGCAGCTTCTCCACTCACAGCTCCTCCATTCAAAATATACACGTATCCCGTCGAGATTTAGAATCATCCTTGTCGTGTCGAAACTAGCGTCGACGTAACCTTTTATGACAAGTCGCTCATCACCCCATAGACTAAGAACATTTCTTTAGTTCTATTTAGGTACTTTAGGATGTTCTTCACGGCTGTCCAAAGGTTCCACTCGATCACTTTGATATCTCGTCACAAACTAAGAGCATTGGACACATCCGTCTAGTACAAGATGGCATACATGATGGAACCTATGGCCGAGGCATAAGGCACTTTGCTCATAGCTTCCCTATCATTTACCGTAGTGGACACTAAGCCTTGTTCAATATCTTACCCGACAACATAGGCATCGAACCTTTCTTTGCCTTATCCATTCGAACCTTTTCGTAACTTTGTCTAGGTATGTACTCGCTTAAAGCTATCAGCGCCTTTGTCTATCTCTATAGATTTTGATGCCCAATATATAAGCAGCTTCACCTAGGTCTTTCATTGAAAAACACTTGTTCAAATAACTCTTCACATCGTTAAGCATGTTGATGTCATTTCCAATAATCAATATGTCATCCACATACAGTACCAGAAACGTCACCGAGCTCCCACTCACTTTCTTGTAGATGCAAGCTTCAGAGCAATTTGGAACAAATCCAAAGCTCTTGATCACTTGATCAAAACGAAGGTTCCAACTCCGAGATGCTTGCTTCAGTCCATAAATGGAACGCTGAAGTTTGCATACTTTACTAGCATCCTTAGGATCGACAAAACCTTCGGGTTGCATCATATACAACTCTTCATCAATGTTGCCATTGAGGAACGCAGTCTTGACATCCATCTGCCATATTTCATAATCATGAAACGCAGCAATTGCTAATAAAATCCGAATGGACTTAAACATCGCTACGGGAGAGAAAGTCTCATCTAGTCAACACCTTGAACTTGTCGAAAACCTTTTGCGACAAGCCGTGCTTTATAGACGGTAACATTACCATCCGCGTCCGTTTTCTTCTTGAATATCCATTTGCACTCAACGGCCTTTCGGTCGCTAGGAGGATCCACCAAAGTCCATACTTGGTTTTCGCTCATGGATCCCAATTCGGATTTCATGGCTTCCAGCCATTTCTCGAGTCCGGCTCATCATCGCTTCCTCATAGTTCGAGGTTCACCGCCTTCTACCAACAAGACAACAAGACAGGTTGCATTACCACTCGGGAGGGGCACGCGACCTTGTCGACCGCGACGCTCAAGAGCAGATCGTCCAAAGCTTCATGATCCTTGTCATTAGCTTCCTCTATTGTTGGTGCAAAGCGGCATCGAACAATTTCAGTGCTGCGCTACTCTCCAATTCAAGAGAAGGTTCAATAACCTCGCCTAGCTCTACTTTCCTCCCACTCACTTCTTTCGAGAGAAACTCCTTCTCAAGAAAGGAACCGTTTCATGACAAACACTTTGCCTTCGGTTCGCGGATAGAAGGTATACCCAATAGTTTCCTTAGGGTATCCTATGAAGACGCATTTCTCCGCTTTGGGTTCGAGCTTGTCCGCATCAACTTGACGAAGCTTCAGATCCCCAAACTTTAAGAAACGACAACTTAGGTTTAGCACCAAACCACAGTTCATACGGTGTCGCCTCAACGGATTTAGATGGATCCCTATTTAAAGTGAATGCAGCGTTTCTAATGCATAACCCCAAAATGATAACGGCAAATCAAGAAGAGACATCATTAATCGGACCATATCTAATAGGGTTCGATTCATGCTCGCACACACCATTGCTACTGGTGTTCCGTATGGAGTTGTGAAACGATTCCACTTGCTTTAAGATGCGTGAGAAAATCATAACTCAAATATTCACCTCCACGATCGGATCGTAGAAACTTAATCTTTCTGTTACGATGGTTCTCCACTTCATTCTGAAATTCCTTGAACTTTTCAAATGTTTCAGATTTATGTTTCATTAAATGGATATACCCATATCTACTTAAGTCATCGGTAAAAGTGAGAAAATAGAGATATCCACCGCGCGTCGAAACACTCATCGGTCCGCATACATCGGTATGTATGATTTCCAACAAGTCCGTTGCTCGCTCCATCATGCCGGAGAACGGGGTTTTGATCATCTTGCCCATGAGGCATGGTTCGCATGTGTCAAATGATTCAAAATAAAGAGACTCCAAAAGTCCATCAGAATGGAGTTTCTTCATGCGCTTTACACCAATATGACTTAGACGACAGTGCCACAAATAAGTAGTATTATCACTATCTACTTTGCATCTCTTAGCCTCAATGTTATGGATGTGTGTTTCATCCCTTTCGAGATTTAGAAGAAATAAACCATTCACAAGAGGTGCATGACCATAAAAGATGTTACTCATATAAATAGAACAACCATTATTCTCCGATTTAAATGAATAACCGTCTTGCAATAAACATGATCCGGAAATAATGTTCATGCTCAACGCAGTACATAATAACATTTATTAAGGTTTAAAACTAATCCCGAAGGTAAAACTAAGGAGAGCGTCGACGGCCATCACATCAACTCTTGATCCGCTGCCAACGCATCGTCACCTCATCCCTCGCAAGTCGCCGCTATTCCGTAGCTCTGCTTCGAGTTACAAATATTAGCAACGAACCGTATCAAATACCCGTGCACTACAATAAGGGCTAGTAAGGAAAACATCAATAACATGTATATCAAATATACCTTTGATGGTGCCAGCCTTCTTGTCCGCTAAGTACTTCGACAGCTATGCCCAAAGGACCCTGCCTTGCAATAGAAGCACCTGTCCGAATTAGGACCGGACTGAGCTTTTTCTCAAGAGGGCATTGCGCTGCCGCCTTCTTGAAGGGCTTCTTTGCTCCCTTACCTTTCTTAAAGGAGGGCTTGTTGACCATCAACACATGATTATCCTTCTTGATGTCCACTTCGCAGCCTTCAGCGAAGAGCTCGGATCGATCGATGGAACCAATCTGATTATGAGTCACTACAAAACTTTTGTAGCCGGGAGGAGTGATTGCAGAACCTCACAATCTTGAGCTCCTCCGAATCGTGCATTCCGCTTGCTCAAGCGTTGAGTGTAGCCCGACATCTTTATGGCGTGCTCACTAAAGGAACTCCTTCCTCCATCTTGCGCTTAAAGAACTTCTCGGAGATCTCATATCTCTAACGGGCTTGAGTCAAACATGGTTTTCAGCCTCGAGAATCTCAAAGGGCCCGGATAGGTTTCAAAACGATTTTGAAGCTCGGTTCCATAGCAAACAACATGGTGCTCTTAATCACACCATAATCATCTTTGCGCGATCGATAGACATCTTTCTCATCACCGCGCAGCTTGCAGCAGGGGTCACCTAACGCTTTCCCAAGGACATAGTCCTTTGTCCGCGCATGTAATGATTCTTAGATTGCGGAACCAATTGGTGAAGTTAGACCCATTGTTTCTAAGCTTTTCCTTCTCAAAAAAACGTTGAAGTTGAAGTTGGACTTGGCCATGTGATCTACAGATTGGCAAGTACAATTTAGACTATGTTCATGATAAATAGTTCAACTTAATCAAATTACTAGATGAACTCCCACTAAATTCAACATCCCTCAAGTTTTTAGTGAACACGATCCAAATTCACCACACCTAATCCGATCATCACGAGAAGAGATGTGGTTTCAATGGTGGACAACAAAGTGTCGATCATATCATTCATATGACTCATGCTTAACCTTTCGGTTCTTGTGTTCCGAGGCCATGTCTCAGACATGCTAGGCTCGTCAAGCTAGACCCAAGTATTTCGCAGTGCAAAACCGGCTTGCACCCGTTGTATGTGAGCGAGAGTCTATAGCACCCGATCATCACGTGATGCTTGGACACGATTTAACTTTCGCAACGGTGCATACTTGGGGAGAACACAGTTTTTTATCTTGATCTTTATGAGGAATCATCTTATAATGCTACCGCGATCTAAGCATAATAAGATACATAAAGGATAAACATCACATGCATATAACTTTATGTGACATGGTATAGCCAATCCTCGCGCAATGATCTCCATCTTGTGCGTTCCGCATGATCTCCATCACTCCACCATGATTGCCTCCACCACGAATAGCAACTACAACTATTGCTAACTACTTAGCGATAAAGTAAAGCTATTACATGGCGTATAAGAAGTTGACTCAGGTCATACACAATTATAAAGACAACCATATTCTCGGCTCCAGTTGTGTACTCATCGACATGCAAGTCGTGAAACATTACAAAACATGATCATCGACAATATACACATCACATCTTGGGCCATACCATATCACGAAAACACTCCTGCAAAAACAAGTTAGACGCCTCTACTTTGTTGTTGCATGTTTTACGTGGCTTATGGGAGTAGATGCTAAGAACGATTCTTACCTACGGAAAGCCACAACAGTGATATTATGGTTGCCAAACTCCGTGTTAATCCCATGACAACTATAGTGAGAGAACGACATCCACCACCGCATGTGTGGAACAAGCCACACGTCAAGTGCGGAGCCGGTCTCGTGAACGACGTCGCTGAAGGTTGGCTCGGACCGCTTCAATCTCACTATCCGGCCATAAGAAGAACACAAACAAGAGGCTTGCAACAGAAACATCAACGCCCGCAACAACCATGTTGCGTTCTACTCGTGAAACACATCTACGCATAGATCTAGCTCGATACCACCAAGGGTTTCAAGGCATAGTAAATCAAAATTTTCACGGATGCGAGCAGAGGGAAAGCCAAGATCTAATCTAGGAGATGCAATCAACGAGAGAGATTGGATTAGATCTTCATACCCTTGAAGATTCGCGACAGCGAACGCTCGGAACGCGTGGATGATGTAGTCGCACTCGCTTCTCTCCTCGCGATCCGATCCGATCTAGCACCACAAGTGGCGGTGCCTCCGTGAGATGCACACGCAAAGACTCGACGTCTCCTCCTTCCTCGGACCAGCGAGTATGGTGGAGAGATAGATTGGATCTACAACACGACGTGGTGTATATGGTGGAGAATTTCTGCAGGCTTCGCCACAAACAATGGGAGGGAGAGAGGAAGGTAGCAAGGCAGCTAGGGCTTGGAGGAAGGTGTGTGTGGGAGGGCGCACCACCCTCTATATATAGAGGCGGCCAGCCCTGCCCTCCTCCAAGCCTATCTCTAGTTTAAACAATTTAAACTCTCCCTTATCTAGAAATCCTATCTCTAGTTTAAACGATTTAAACTCTCCCTTATCTAGAAATCCTATCTCTAGTTTAAACGAGTTTAAACTTATCCAGATCGGCTGGGCCCTATGGGGCCCCTGGCCCAATGCGCCAGGACACTCCCTCATAGGCCCATGCCCCTCTCGGAAGGTGGGGCCACGTTGGTCCCTTCCGAAGGTTCTAGAAGCTTCCTACAATACCGATTAACCCGAACAATTCAACTCCAAAACTGCCGCCTTTATATGAATCTTATTCTCCTGACCATTCCGAACCTCGTGATATCCCGGATCCCATCCGAGACTCAACAAAAATTCATAAACCAATTATCCAATCTATCCTAGCATCGAGATACGTTATGTGTGACCGCGGGTTCGAGAATATGCAGACATGATCTTCTATCAATAATCAACAGCGGGGTCTGGGCACCCATATTGACTCCCACACATTCATCGATGATCATATCGGATGAACCACGATGCCAGGATTCAATCAATCCCATATATATATTCCCTTCGTCTCGCGATATTTTACTTGCCCGAGATTCGATCGTCGCTACCGTCATACCTAGTTCAATCTCGTTCACAGCAAGTACTTTACTCGTTCCGTAATCCGATATCACTTTGTGATTAACTCCTTAACCACATGCTTGCAAGCGGTGTTGATATCGACACGAAAGGGCCCAATTATATCTCTCCGACTTGGGAGGGACAAATTCCATCTCGATACATACAACCCAACAGATACTTCCGATCACCGAGAGACACCTTTATGATCACCCTCTCATAGGATGACGCTTGATGACCTCAAAGCTTTCTTCCGATGTGGAGTTGTATTATCTCATGGTCTAAGGAATACAATATTTGACATAGGAAAAGCTTCGCAAAGATGAACACGATGAAACGATCTAATTGCTTTGCTTAGTTTGGGTCTATCCACCATATCATTCTCCCAATGATATGATCTCATTATCAATTGACAACTCATGTCTATGGTTAGGAAACCTTAACCATCATTGATCAATGAGCTAGTCCATAGAGGCGTACTAGGGACACGGTGTTGTTCACAAACCACACAAGTATTAAAGTTTCCGCTTAATACAATTCCAGCATGGAATATAAACTTTATCATGAACAAGAATTATAATAATAACATCTTTATTATTGCCTCTAGGGCATAATTCCAACAGTCTCCCACTTGCACTAGAGCCAATAATCTAGTTTACATCTGGCAACAATCTCACACCCATGGCACTGAGGTGTTGATCATGTTTTACACGTGGAAGAGGTTTAGTCAGTGGATCCGACATTCGATCCGTATGTAATTTGCTAATCTTCAGATCTCCATCTCGCTATATAATCTCGGATTATATGAAACTTGCGGTTGATATGCTTGGTCTTTGGATGATATCTTGGTTCCTTAGCGAGTGCTATGGCGCCACCGTTGTCACAATATCTCCAAAGGTCCAATGCACTTGAACCACGCCAAGCTCATGATGAAGTTTCGATCCAAACTCCTTCACTTGACGCTCGCAGCAGCCATGTATTCCGCTTCCACTGTAGATCCCGCGATCACGCTTTGCTTGCAGCTTCTCACAGCTCCTCCATTCAAAATATACACGTATCCTGTCTGAGATTTAGAATCATCCTTGTCGGTGTCGAAACTAGCGTCGACGTAACCTTTTACGACAAGATGTTCATCACCCCCATAGACTAAGAACATTTCTTTAGTTCTATTTAGGTACTTTAGGATGTTCTTCACGGTTGTCCAGTGTTCCACTCCTGGATCACTTTGATATCTGCTCGTCAAACTAAGAGCATTGGACACATCCGGTCTAGTACACAGCATGGCATACATGATGGAACCTATGGCCGAGGCATAAGGCACTTTTCTCATAGCTTCCCTATCATTTACCGTAGCTGGACACTAAGCCTTGTTCAATATCTTACCTGACAACATAGGCACTGAACCTTTATTTGCCTTATCCATTCTGAACCTTTTCAGAACTTTGTCTAGGTATGTACTCTGGCTTAAAGCTATCAGGCGTCTTTGTCTATCTCTATAGATTTTGATGCCCAATATATAAGCAGCTTCACCTAGGTCTTTCATTGAAAAACACTTGTTCAAATAACTCTTCACATCGTTAAGCATGTTGATGTCATTTCCAATAATCAATATGTCATACACATATAGTACCAGAAACGTCACCGAGCTCCCACTCACTTTCTTGTAGATGCAAGCTTCGTAGCAATTTGGAACAAATCCAAAGCTCTTGATCACTTGATCAAAACGAAGGTTCCAACTCGAGATGCTTGCTTCATCCATAAATGGAACTGAAGTTTGCATACTTTACTAGCATCCTTAGGATCGACAAAACCTTGGGTTGCATCATATACAACTCTTCATCAATGTTGCCATTGAGGAACGCAGATAACATCCATCCGCCATATTTCATAATCATGAAACACAGCAATTGCTAATAAAATCCGAATGGACTTAAACATCTCACGGAGAGAAAGTCTCATCGTAGTCAACACCTTGAACTTGTCGAAAACCTTTTGCGACAAGCCGTGCTATAGACGGTAACATTACCATCCGCGTCCGCTTTCTTCTTGAATATCCATTTGCACTCAACGGCCTTTCGGTCGCTAGGAGGATCCACCAAAGTCCATACTTGGTTTTCGCTCATGGATCCCAATTCGGTTCATGGCTTCCACCATTTCTCGAGTCTGGGCTCATCATCGCTTCCTCATAGTTCGTAGGTTCACCGTCTTCTACCAACAAGACAGTCAAGACAGGTTGTCGTACCACTCGTGAGGGGCACGCGACCTTGTTGACTGCGACGTTCAAGATGCAACATCGTCCAAGCTTCATGATCCTTGTCATTAGCTTCCTCTATTGTTGGTGCAAAGTGACCGATACCCAAGGGTTTCGCGGCATAGTAAATCAAAATTTTCTACGGATGCGAGCAGAGGAAAGCCAAGATCTAATTTAGGAGATGCAATCAACGAGAGAGATTGGATTAGATCTTCATACCCTTGAAGATTCGCCGGAACGCTCGTCGGAACGTGGGTGATGTAGTCGTTCGCTTCTCCTCCTCGCGATCCGATCCGATCTAGCACCACAAGTGGCGGTGCCTCCGTGAGATGCACACGCAGCAAAGACGTCGACGTCTCCTCCTTCCTCGGACCAGCGAGTATGGTGGAGAGATAGATTGGATCTACAACACGGCGTGGTGTATATGGTGGAGAATTTCTGCGAGGCTTCACCTACAAACAATCGGGAGGAGAGAGGAAGGTAGCAAGGCAGCTAGGGCTTGGAGGAAGGTGTGTGTGGGGAGGCACCACCCTCTATATATAGAGGCGGCCAGCCTGCCCCTCCTCCAAGCCTATCTCTAGTTTAAACAATTTAAACTCTCCCTTATCTAGAAATCCTATCTCTAGTTTAAACGATTTAAGCTCTCCCTTATCTAGAAATCTATCTCTAGTTTAAACGAGTTTAAACTTATCCAGATCGGCTGGGCCCTATGGGGCCTTGTGCCCCGGCCCAATGCGGCCAGGACACTCCCTCATAGGCCCATGCCCCTCCCGGAAGGTGGGGCCACGTTGGTCCCCTTCCGAAGGTTCTAGAAGCTTCGTACAATACCGATTAACTTAACAATTCAACTCCAAAACTGCACCGCCTTATATGAATCTTATTCTCCGCACCATTCGGAACCTCTCGTGATATCCGGATCCCATCCGAGACTCGAACAAAAATTCATAAACCAATTATCCAATCTATCCTAGCATCGAGATACGTTATATGTGACCTCGGGTTCGAGAATATGCGCACATGATCTTCTATCAATAATCAACAGCGGGGTCTAGGCACCCATATTGACTCCACACATTCATCGATGATCATATCGGATGAACCACGATGCCGAGATTCAATCAATCCCATATATATATTCCTTCGTCTCACGATATTTTACTTGCCCGAGATTCGATCGTCGATGCACGTCATACCTAGTTCAATCTCGTTCACAGCAAGTACTTTACTCGTTCCGTAATCCGATATCACTTTGTGATTAACTCCTTAACCACATGCTTGCAAGCGGTGTTGATATCGATTACCGAGTGGGCCCGAAGTATATCTCTCCGACTTGGGAGGGACAAATTCCATCTCGATACATACAACCCAACAGATACTTTCCGATCACCTGAGAGACACCTTTATGATCACCCTCTCATAGGATGACGTTTGATGACCTCAAAGCTTTCTTACGGTACCAGGGAGTTGCATTATCTCATGGTCTAAGGAATACAATATTTGACATAGTAAAAGCTTCGCAAAGATGAACACGATGAAACGATCTAATTGCTTTGCTTAGTTTGGGTCTATCCACCATATCATTCTCCCAATGATATGATCTCATTATCAATTGACAACTCATGTCTATGGTTACGAAACCTTAACCATCATTGATCAATGAGCTAGTCCATAGAGGCGTACTAGGGACACGGTGTTGTTCACAAACCACACAAGTATTAAAGTTTCTGCTTAATACAATTCCAGCATGGAATATAAACTTTATCATGAACAAGAATTATAATAATAACATCTTTATTATTGCCTCTAGGGCATAATTCCAACAAATAGCACTTTGTATGTATCCTTGGCAGTGTATTGACCAGATCGGGAGCCAATCCAACTGAAAGTATCCGATGTTTGTAGAGGTTGTCAAGGTAGGGGAAGAGATCAAGGGCCTTGGGGCCGTGGTATGGTAGGGGCTTCACAAATGCTCTGAAAGACGTAGGGGAGTTTGATGATCCAAATCAGCACACAGATATGATGCATGAGGATCACCAGATCCATAATCCCTTTCTTCGTAAGAGATATGCAATAAACTCACAACAGGGGTTGAGTAACAAAAGGTGCCAGCAGGGAGTGAGCATCCTCCTACCATGAGAGATATGATTAAAGACATAGAGGATCATACAGAAAGAGAGAAGGAAGGTGATGGAGGTAATCCAAGTATATTTAGTACACCTCAGAAGAACTTAAATAAGAGAAGAAATAGAGGACTGTAATTGATGGATCAAGTGTGAACACTTTGAACTTAGGATCGGTAGCCTCCTTCGAGGAGGACCGTCGGGAACAATGAAAATACTAAGCCTCAATTGTCGCAGCCTCTCGGGGGCAGTGGTAGAGAGTGCTTCTGAATCTTCAAAAGCATAGGGGTGCTGGTGTCTTGTTTTTATCAAACATATTTGGATGAGTTGCTAGCAGAATGCCTTTGTGGGAGGTTAAACATGGACCACAAGATAGTTGTTCAGAGTGATGGTAGAAGTGGTGGAGTATTGTTGTACTGGAAGACGGAGGTTGTGTTGGACTCCGATATAAATGTGATAGTTACATTGGCACAACTATTGGTAGAGGCCTTGAAAGTATTTGGCATTTTATAGGGTTCTATGGAGAATCAAAGTGGGAGAATAAATACGTATCTTGGTCTAGATAGCATGATCTCCATGCTCAATGTAATATGCCATGGCTAGTTATTGCAGACATGAAAAAAATTATGTATCCATTTGAGAAAGAGGGGGGAAACCCGAGACCATCTCATCCCGGAATACACATGCTTTTAGAGATGCAATCAATGATTGTAACCTCTCTGGTATGGGTTATATTGGATACAAATTCACATGGCACCGGGGTGATATCAGGGAGAGATTGGCTCAATCCCTTGTGAATGAAGCTTGGAAGAACAAATTTGAGGGGGTTGTTCTTGAGAACTTGCAGTATAGTCATTGGGATGAACGTCCTCTACTTCTCAGCTTAGAAGAGATGCCGACGCAAGACACTAATTGGCCGGCTGTGCTCAGATTGGAATCATGGTGGCCTAAGGAGGGCCAATTCCGGGAGGTGGTGGAGGCTACATGGAATAACAGTGAGGATTCAAATGGGAGCTTGGCGGGAAGATTGGCTAGTGTGCATACTCAGCTGTACAAATGGGATCATACAGTTTTGAAATGCACTAGTGGTCGGATTCTTCAAAAGAGCAGCGTGCGTTGGAAAATGTTGCTTATGTGTAGAAAATATTGCTAAGCAGAAAGATATTGTAATGGAGATAAAGAAGCTCATGGAGTTAGAGGAGTTCCATTAGGAGCATCATAGCAGAATTAACTGTCTACAACTTGAAGATAGAAATACATTGTATTTCCACAATTTTGCAAAGGAGAGAAGGCAGAGGAACATGATTAATAAGCTGAAGCATAATCATGGTAATTGGACAGAAGGCACAACCTATTTAACTCTAATGATATATAATTATTTTTCAGGTCTTTTCACAACATAAGTGTATGATACATATCCTGATTTGTTGGACAAATTTTTTCCAAAAGTTAGTTCGGATATGAATGAATCGTTGAAAAGACCGTTCACGGAAAAAGAGTGAAGAAGGCATTATTTTCTATTGGAGATATGAAGGCTCCCTGTATGGATGGTCTTCATTGAATTTTCTTTAAAAAAAGTTGGCATATACTTGGAGATGTTTGGACTAAGGAAGTGTTGGAGGCTATTAATAGCATGGTGATACCGGAGGTACGGAATGACAATGTTATTATTCTTATCCTTAATATGGAGAGTCCAGAGCTCATCTCCTAATATTATGCAACATTATCTACAAGTTAATCTAAAAATGATTTTTTTTGCCTTAAACATATTCATGATGAGGTTAACTTCCTGTACAAAGTGCCTTTGTTCCTGGTAGAATGATTATAGATAATATTTTGGTGGCTTATGAGTGTATCATTCTATAAAGAATTAAAAGGCAAAATGGTTAATGTCTAGTCAAGCTTGATACGCACAAGGCGTACGATGAAGTCGAGTAGAATTTCCTAGAGAAGATGATGATTCTGTTAGGTTTTGACCATGAGCTTGTGGAGCTACTCATGGCTTGTGAGAGATCGGTTAAGTATAAAGTCATATACAATGATCAGGAGACAGAAGGTTTTGTTCCATCTACATGGCTAAGACTAGAGGATCCTATCTCCCCTATCTTTTACTGATTTGTGCGGAAGGGTTAACGAGTTTACTAGCTCATCAAGAGGAGTTTCGTGGCATTGAAGGAGTAAGGGTGTGCATAAATGAACCATCAGTTTCACATTTATTATTTACTAATTAACATGGGTATGCCCTATGGTGCCCGATGTTAGCTGATACGTCGGAAACGTATCTATAATTTTTTATGCTCCATGCTTGTTTTGTATCTACTTTGCTTTGCTTTGTATACACTTTGAGGTGTTTTTATATCTTTTCTAGAACTAACCTATTAATAAGTTACCACAGTGTCAGTTGCCTGTTTTCTTCTGTTTTTGGTTCCAGAAAAGCATAAAATCAATATTCTCGGAATTGGACGGGACAAAATCCAAAGTTAATAACTTTCCGTGAGGGACACGAATCCAGAAGGAGGGACGAAGAGGATAGAGGGTGGCCAGACCCCCCGGGCGCGGCCAAGCTTGGCCCGCGCCTGGGGATGGTGTGGGCCCTCTGGCCGCCTCCTCTGCCTCCCCCTTCGCCTATAAGAAGCCCCCGATGAGAAAACCCTAAATCGACAATCATACTTCCAGAAAAAGTTCCACAGCGCCGCCGCCACCAAAGGAGAGATTTGGGGGACAGAAAGTACCTGTTCTGGCACCCTACCGGGACGAGGAAGTGCCCCCGGAGCCATCTCCATCGATCTCCATCGCCATCTTCATCACCGTTGCTGATTCCCATGATGAGGAGGGAGTAGTTCTTCCTCAGGGCTAAGGGCTCTACCGGTATCTATGTGTTCATCTCTCTCTATGCATGATCTTGTGGTCACGAGCTTTGTAATCAAGTAGATCTACCTTGATACTTAAGTGCTTCATTATATCTCTGCTCTCCCCATGTGTGTGAAAGTGACAGCGTTCATGCCATGGTGGCACTTAGGCTTGAGTCTATGTAAATACTCTTTGTGCTTTAATAGATCTATGATTTTCCCCACGTGTGTGAAAGTGACAGCGGGCATACTGTGTGTGGCACTTTGGCTTGATTGAATATTTGTTATGAGTTATATTTGGAGTTGGATGTCTCTATGAAATTGTGGTGTTTGTTGGAACCATCTAGCGCTCAAGGTGACAGTGTGGGGTTATCTAGATTGGGGAAGGCGGACTTTGAGGAGTGTCGTTATAGCCCTACCGATGATTAGAGTGTCCAACCGGAGAGTAGTTAAGAGTAGTATCATGAAGAGAGGATATTTTATATGAGAGAGTGTTCACTAGTGAAAGTATGATCCCTAGGCCTTGTTTCTAAGCATTGAAACACCGTTTGCTACTAGATCTGTTGCATGTTTGCTTGCTTCCATCTTTGTTCCGTTTGCCGGGGAGGTTTTGGTCCTTTACCTTAACTCACCATCAAGCTCTTTTCTGGCACTGTTACCCCACGTCAACAACAAGTCAGAAGCTATTTTCTGGCACCGTTACCACTTGTATTTCACTATCTCTTCGCCGAACTAGTGCACCTATATTTGGGTGTGTTGGGGACACAAGAGACTTATTGTATCTTGATTGCAGGGTTGCTTGAGAGGGAATACCTTTGACCACTTCCTCCTTGAGTTCGATAAACCTTGGGTAATCCACTTAAGGTAAACTTGTTGTTGTTCTATAAACCTCTGCACTTGGAAGCCCAACAACTGTCTACAAGAATAGAAGTGCGTAGACATCAAGCTATTTTCTGGCGCTGTTGCCAGGGAGGAAAGGTAAAAGGCACTCACACACATTACCTCGCGGCAACAACAAGCTAGAAAGCTCTTTTCTGGCGCTGTTGCCGGGGAGGTAAGGTAAAAGGTACTCACATCCTTCGGTGTGAGTGCTCGAAGTTATTTCCTTTAGATTCTGCAATTTTGTCTTTTTGTTTCTTGTTTTCACTAGTTAGTCTTAATGGAAAATAACAAAAAAATTAGAGAGCTCTATAGCATTTATCTTAAGTTAGGACATGAAGTATTTGAAGAGAAAATCAAAAAACCTATGGAACTTTATTTGCATGCTAATAGAAATGTTATTAGTATGAATTCTTTGGACACCATTATTTCTAATGTTATGGAAACGTCTAAGCTTGGGGAAACTAGTTTTTATGAAAATTATCTTTTTAGTTCCCCAGCTTTGGAAGATAGCTATTCTATTGCTTATGATGATACCAAACCTCCAATTTATGATGATTGCAATGATGAGTATGATATTTTCATTCCACCTACTATTTAGGAGAAAATTAATATTGATTACAATATGCCTCCTATATTTGATGATTATGGTGATGAGAATAATAATGATAGCTATTTTGTTGAATTTGCTCCCACTACAATTAATAAGAATGATTATGCTTATGTGGAGAGTAATAATTATTATATGTGTATGGCTCATGATAAGAATGTTTTGTGTGATAGTTATATTGTTAATTTTATTCATGATGCTACTGAAAGTTATTATGAGAGAGGGAAACATGGTTTTATGCATCTCAAAAATATTAAGTTTCCCCTCTTTATGTTGAAAATTTTGAAGTTGCACTTGTTTTGTTTTCCTATGCTTGTGGCTTTGTGCTTTCAATACTTGTTTCTTTACAGGATTCCTATGCATAGGAAGTGTTTTAGACTTAAATGTGTTTTGAATTTTCTTCTTGATGCTCTCTTTTACTTTAATTCATCTTTCTTATATGAGCATCTTTTCAAACTATCAAGCCTAACTTAAAGGAGTTAAAGAAAAGTACTTGTTGGGAGATAACCCAAGAGTTTCATTGAGTCTTGGAAGTTATTACTTCAGTAATGACCTCTCCTTATCCTTTTTGTTTGCTTTTTGTGCCAAGAATGACCTCTAATGAGAGGGAAGTAAGATTTGGGGAGTTGCTGTTCCAAAACAGATTTCTGTCCTCCACCAAAAAAAATCGTGAGGAATCTTTGTAATTCGGATTGAGCTCAAAATTTACGAATAAACTCCCCAGTATGTTAGCTAACTTTCGTTAGTTCAACACTTTTTGATTTGTTCAACATAAGATGTTCGAAAAAATCGGTTTCTACCTGCTGGTCTATTTTGACAGATTTCTGCCATTATTTGCATTGCTTCTTATTGGTTCCTTTTTGAGTTCTCTTTAGGTGAATTGAGCTTTTTGAAGGAGTTACTACAGTATATTTTGTTTTTAGTGAAAATCCTTGTTGTTCCAAAGCTTTTCCAGAGGTCTAATATCTTTTGAATACACTAATGTTGCTAATGAAGATTGTGTGAAGTTTTGTATGAAGGAAAAATTTCAGGTGTAGAGAGAGAATGATGCAATGAGATGAAGAATGGACAAAAGCTCAAGCTTGCGTATGCTACCATGGTGTCACCCCAAGAAATATCCAAGAGGTACAAGTGTCAAATCTTGGGGATGCCCAAGGCATCCCCTTCTTCATCAATAAAAATCTCAGGTCTTTCTAGACGCTTCGTTTTTATTGTTTCATGCATTGTTGTGTTGTACTTGGAGCGTCTTAGTTTTCGTTTTTGGTTTTAGTTTGCTTAGTTTTCTTGAGTAAGTTGGTTGGTTACACCACACTTCTTTTGGAGAGAGACATACTCTGTTTCCATTTCCTAGAACACTCTAGTTTTCATTCTTATTGTCTTTTGAGTGTTCTCTTTTGCTAGCACTGTGTTTAGCCTTAGTTTTCTTGTGCTTTCAGCTTAGAACTTTTTAGTTCTTCTTTGTGGATTTGTGAGACAAGATCACTGATCTTTATTGATTATTATCTTTGTGAGTTGTTTCAAATAAGTCGATTGCTGTTGGAAAAGAGTAGAGAGTTTCATGCTTATAGTGGTACAAAAGTGAGCTTGCTTTGACTGTGGCCTAGACTTTATCTTGTCATGCTAGATGTTGTTTTGACCTTATGCTTAGTGATTATTGCTGTAGCATGACTTGTTCCAAACAATTAGGATTGCTTAATGTGCCTTGAAGGAATCATGTGTTGTTTTAGCATACAAAAGCATAGTATTACGGTATTCTCCTTTGATGTTTTGTTTGGGTTGACTTGGCACATGCTCACACCATGTTATGACTATGGCAAGTCACCATAGCCTCTATGATCATTTAGTCCTTGACTTGTAGTACCACTTTATGCTTTGACTAGTAATGTTTTGTCACTCTGCATGATTATGGCCATTATTGCTCTCTTAGTTGGTTGCTCCCAGTCTTTTGCTAGCCTCCACTTGTATGAGTAAGTTCTACTCATGCCTACAACTCCCAAGAAACCAAGTTATTCCAAAGTGTCCACTATAAGCTCCTATGCATGGTGTGTTACACCATTCCAAGTATATTCTTGTTTTCATCTATCTTCCAATTAAAAACTATTTTGTTATGTGAAAACTTAGTGAGTAAAGCCCTCACGAAATTGATGGCACACTTTATTCCTTGCCCCTAATAAACTTGAACCATTGTGACAACTTTGTTGTATATGCTTGCACTTATAAGTTGGAATTAGCAGAACGTGTTGTCACGGGGAATGTTTTCAACATTGCACTTGTACTTTGTACTCAGTTGATATCATGCTCTTTTGTCTATGGATGTCACCGGTGTGAAATAAAGAGGGAACTTGTAAGTCCATGGAGTTTGTATTCTGTGTTAGAGAAACGCCTGGGCCGCTAGTCTAAGCCATGCCTAATCATGGTGGAAACTTGCAGCATTACCATAATGAACTATCTATGAAGCATCCTCAATAAAAATCTATGCACATGATAAATAAAAAGATCGCTGAGATGCTCATTGTCTGCTTGCCTTGTCATTTTGGTTATGGGAATGATCATGTACCATGTGCAAGGGGTACCCCGTTGACGGTTCTCAATGATAAGCAAATACTTACAATGACAACAACTTACCTTTGACTGAAGTTGAGTATGCATGAGGTGTGGCCCTCGTATTCAAGGGACTTGAGATTTCCAACTTATACTTCGTCAAGCATATACTCCATCTTTGCCACTTTAACCTTAATCACTTCAAGATGCCTATGATAGGAGAAATGAGGGATGAAAGCTAACAAGTACCATAATTTTTGGAAGCTCTTTTTGAAACTTGTAATCCCTGCTTCCTTTACAAAAAGGCCTTTCTTCCACCACTTTTGAGTCTCCACCTTCTACCTTTAGGCACCATTAAGAGAGCATAGTTGTCATTCTGTGTGCAGTGTTCCAAAGCTTATTGATTGATGCATATTGTGATATTACTTGTTCTTGTCCTATTTGTTTCTAGTCACCCTTGTGAACTTTGAAGGTGTCCTATGCATCTATTTGCTACTCTATGAGGGACAAGCTGGTTGCCACTATGCTATGTTTTCTGTATGTGAAACAAACAAATGTTTTTCAATGCATGGTATTCATGATCTTTGTTTGTAGCCTTTCATGTTGCATGCATAGTTACTTTGTCTTATTGTTAGAACTCCATCTTTCATGCACATGTTTAGAGTTCTTTGATCCCAGCTTTCAATGCTTGCAATTGGTTTGATCTTGGTTTTGATGGTGCATGTCACCTTAAATTTTTTTCTTTTTATCACTTACCTACTCGAGGACGAGTAGGAGTTAAGCTTGGGGATGCTTGATACGCCGGAAACGTATCTATAATTATTTATGCTCCATGATTGTTTTGTATCTACTTTGCTTTGCTTTGTCTACACTTTGAGGTGTTTTTATATCTTTTCCGGAACTAACCTATTAACAAGTTGCCACAGTGCCAGTTGCCTATTTTCTTCTGTTTTTGGTTACAGAAAGGCAGAAAATCAATATTCTCGGAATTGGACGGGACAAAAGCCAAAGTTAATAACTTTTCGTGAGGGACACGAATCCAGAAGGAGGGACGGAGAGGCGCCAGAGGGTGGCCAGACCCCCCTGGGCGCGGCCAAGCCTGGCCCACGCCTGGGGAGGGTGTGGGCCCTCTAGCCGCCTCCTCGGCCTCCTCTTCGCCTATAAGAAGCCCCTGATGAGAAAACCTTAAATCGCCAATCATACTTTCAGAAAAAGTTCCGTAGCGCCGCCGCCACCGAAGGGGAGATTCGGGGGACAGAAAGTCTCTGTTCCGGCACCCTGCCGGGACGGGGAAGTGCCCCCGGAGCCATCTCCATCGATCTCCATCGCCATCTTCATCACTGTTGCTGATTCCCATGATGAGGAGGGAGTAGTTCTTCCTCAGGGATAAGGGCTCTACCGGTAGCTATGTGTTCATCTCTCTCTCTCTATGCATGATCTTGTGGTCATGAGCTTTGTAATTAAGTAGATCTACCTTGCCACTCAAGTGCTTCATTAGATCTCTGCTCTCCCCATGAGTGTGAAAGTGACAGTGTGCATGCCATGGTGGCACTTAGGCTTGAGTCTACATAAATACTCTTTGTGCTTTAATAGATCTATGCTTTTACCCACGTGTGTGAAAGTGACAGCGGGCATACCGTGTGTGGCACTTTGGCTTGATTGAATATTTGTTATGAGTTATATTTGGAGTTGGATGTCTCTATGAAATTGTGGTGTTTGTTGGAACCATCTAGCGCTAAAGGTGATAGTGTGGGGTTATCTAGATTGGGGAAGGCGGACTTTGAGGAGTGTCGTTATAGCCCTACCGATGATTAGAGTGTACAACCGGAGAGTAGTTAAGAGTAGTATCATGAAGAGAGGATATTTATATGAGAGAGTGTTCACTAGTGAAAGTATGATCCCTAGGCCTTGTTTCTAAGCATTGAAACACCGTTTTCTACTAGATCTGTTGCATGTTTTCTTGCTTCCATATTTGTTCCGTTTGCCGGGGAGGTTCTGGTCCTTTACCTTACCTCACCATCAATCTCTTTTCTGGCACCGATACCCCACGTCATCAACAAGTCAGAAGCTATTTTCTAGCACTATTACCACCTGTATTGCACTATCTCTTCGCCAAACTAGTGCACCTATATTTGGGTGTGTTGGGGACACAAGAGACTTTTTGTATCTTGATTGCAGGGTTGCTTGAGAGGGAATACCTTTGACCACTTCCTCCCTGAGTTCGATAAACCTTGGGTAATCCACTTAAGGGAAACTTGTTGTTGTTCTACAAACCTCTGCACTTGGAGGCCCAACAACTGTCTACAAGAATAGAAGTGCGTAGATATCATTAGCCTACCCGGTGTCAGCTTGGAAGAGGCCCACGTAATTACCCACTGCGGATGGAGAAGTCCAGGAAGGATTTAGGTGACCAAGGCCCATAGGGGCGCAACTTCTTGAAGAGCATGGCTAGGTAAACATAGAATTTCAAAGGGTGAAACCCTAATCTGTAACCGACTCGACCTACCCCGAGACCTGGGCTTCCATATAAAGGCCAGGAGGGCACGGCGAGGAGGATCTCTCTCAACTCTCATACACACACCTCACGCCAGATTCAATCTGCGCACCCTTGTAACCTTCGGTTCCGCCATCAATCAAGAATAAACAAGCAAGAGTAGGGTTTTCCCTCCGGGGTGACCCACAAGTATAGGGGATGTTTGGTAGTACTTTCGATAAATAGGAGTGTCGATCCCAACGAGGAGCAGAAGGTGTTTACTAGTGGTTTGGATCAGGCATTCTCTGTAAATACTTAGCAAATGGATTTTTAGGGTTTTTTGATAATGCAAGAAATAAAGTGCGAGTAAATAAAGGCAATAATAATAATTGCAGCAAGTGGCCCAATCCTTTCTTCAGCAAAAGACAATCCAGTTGTATTACTTATTAGGATCAAACGTTCTCGAGGACACATGAGAATACTGTCAAGTGCTTTCGCTTCATATAGTTGATTAATCTTCTTTAGTTGGATAAGTGTTGTGTGGGTGAACCTATGATAATGTACCGACCTTACTTGGACTAATACATACTTGTGATTAAACCTCTTGCAAGCATCCGCAACTACAAGAAAGTAATTAAGATAAAACCTAACCACAACATTAAACTCTGATATCCTACACTCCCTTGTGCAAAGGTTTTCTAACGGGGGTTTAGGTTTCTATCACTCTGACAACCCCACAATTAGTATCCAAATACACAATGCATTCCCCTAGGCCCATAAATGGTGAAGTATTATGTAGTCGACGTTCACATGACACCACTAGAAGAATAACACCATAACATAAATATCAAACCATTGAATATTTCTCAACACAATTCCACTACTAACAACATGACTTCTCCCATGTCCTCAAGAATTAAACGAACTACTCATGCTGCATCATATGGATCTAGATTAGAGATGATATAATGATAAGTAACAATCTGAACATAAACAATGATTAAATGGTTCCACTCAAAAGCATCAACTACAAAAGTAATCAACACCGGGAAAGTTTCCCCTAAGAACTATGCAAGATTCAACCCAATTGTTACAGCGGGATGGAGTGGTGGTGATGGTGCTGGTGGAGATGATGGCGAGGATGATGATCCCGATGAAGTCTAGCTTGATGACGATGTTGATGGCAATGATCTCCCCTCTCCGGGAAGGAATTTCCCCGCAAGAAATCTGCCTGCCGGAGAGCTCTTTCTCTCTCTGTAGTTTCCGCCCCGCAGAGGCGGCAGAATCTTTCTATGGTTGCTCCCCGAGTCTTAGGGTTTCGAGGGGATGTTATAGGCGAAAGGGTGATGCCAGAGGTGGGACAGGGTGGGCACACCACCTGGTGGCGTGACCCAGGGGGCGCACCAGGGGGTGGTGTGGGCCCCTGTGGCCCATCTCCACTTCCCCTTCTGGTTTCCTTCGTCTTCTGGAAAATAGGGATTTCCATATATTTTCTGATCTTCGCGAATATTGCATCTGGACACCACTTTTTCCGTCAGAATCCTGACTCCGGCAGTTCATCCTCCAAAAGTCATCCAACATGCAAAAATAGATGAAATAACATAAGTTTCACCTCTTAATATGAAATATATCAATGACTAACAGTAAATTATGATATAAAATAGTGATGCAAAATGGACGTATCAACTCCCCCAAGCTTAGACCTCGTTTGTCCCGAAGCGAAAGATGAACTCAGTAAACATGACCTCATGTTTATAGAGTGAAGTGTCAATAAAAATAATATGGACAAGAAGCATCACATTCATTAATACACAAGTCATAATAAAAACAACTCACCATTATATAACTTAACTTGCAACGAGTATGGGAGTCACAATAGAGATGCATAAAGAAAATCATAATTGGTAATGGCAAACCTTGTCTTGGTCAGAGAACAGTTGACAAATCATACTTAGTTTTAAGCAAAACTTTTATAATGGAGTTCATAAAGCAGGAATCCGTTGCTCAAACATAATGGGCTTTTTACAAAGATAGCTTTCAAAGTATTACTCATTCAGATAAGAGCAATGTGCAAAACAAGGAACATAAGAAACAAGATTAAATAAATCATCATATGGATGATTGAATCACAACAACTCAAATGCTTGCTGGAGATAGAAAGGAATAGGTTTACTGACTCAACTTAAAAGTAAAAGATAGACCCTTCGCAGAGGGAAGCAGGGATTTCAAGTTTCATAAAGAGCTTCCAGAAAATTATGGTACTTACTAGTTTTGAGCTCTCATTGCCCCTATCATACGCATCTTGAGGTGATTAAGGTTAAAGTGAAACAAATATGAAGTATATGCTTGACAAATCATAAGTTGGCAATCTCATGTCCCTTGAGTACGAGGGTCGTTCCTCATGCTACTCAACTTTAGTCACAAGCAAGTTCTTGTCACTGTAAGTATATGTGTATCATAGAGAACCGCCAACGGGGTACCCCTTGACCCATGATACAGGAGCTATCCCATATCAAAATGACAAGGCAACAAACAGTGAGCATCTCAGCGATCCTTTATTTACCAAAAGAATGGTGGATATATTTTTCTCTTCTCCTTTTCTATATATATTTTTTCTGAGGATGCTTCATAGATTGCTCACTATGGTTATGCTGCAAGTTTTCACCATGATTAGGCATGGCTTAGGCTAGACGTCCAGGCGTTTCTCTAACACATATATATAATACTCCATGGACTTACAAGCTCCCCTTTTATTTCACACCGCCGACATCTGTAAACAAAAGGTCATGATGTCAACTGGATAATATGTACATGTGTTGAAAGCGTTCCCCATGACAACATGGTTCTGCTAATTCCCAACTTATAAGTGCAAGCATATACAACATAGATGACACAATAGTTCAAGCTTATTAAGTGCAACAAAGTAAAGTGTGCCACCAAGTTCGTGAGAGCTTTACTAACTAGTTTTCACATAACAAAAGAATTTTTTAATTTGGAAGATAGATAAAACTCGAGAATTTACTTGGAATAGGAATAATGATAATAGGTAGGTATGGTGGACACAAATGGCATAGGCTTTAGTTCAAGGGTTGGATGCACCGAGAAGCATTCCCTCTCAATACAAGTTTTGGCTAGCAAGGCTAAGTAGCAAGCATAAGAGTTGAAGGAAACAAACAAACATACAAGTGATAGAAACAATCATGCAATCTTCCTTGAAAACACAAAAGAACTTAATTTGGGAATACTAATCTTATGAGCTAATCAAGAAAGAAAGAAAATAATAATATATCTATAAGTAATTTTCTCTTTTCCTTTCAATCCTCAAAGTGGTGTTGCTACTGACCAAAGCTAAGTTTGCCAAAACCAATTAAATTTACTTAATGATCCCAAAGTGATACCAATACTAACAACAAGATCAATCATATAACAGGAATTGCAAACTAAGATAAGATGTGCAAAAAGTAAATGATGAAACTTCTCATTAATATTCCATAAAGGCACTTGCACCAAGGGATACATAGATAACCAACTAGAGGAGAGATACTTCCACAATGCAAACCATCCTATATGATAACTTCTCTATTCGTGATATGATTCTACTAAAAAGGTAAAAATATGAAAGATAATGATGTGATACCGCGGCACTCCCCCAAGCTTGGAACAAACCAAGGGGATGCCAAAACCTGATGATGAATTACTCCTTCGGTGGTGGTGTTCTCTCGATAAGCTTTTCAATCAACTTCTTCAAATCCTCAATCTCGAAGGCTAGAGTACGAATCACCTCCGAATTATGCTCAATGCAGTTCATGATCATGTCAGACTGAGAATCCCAGTCCTTGTGATTCTTTGCCCACTCTTCCTCTTTAAAGTATTCTTTCCCTGCATGGTTAGAACGAGGCATATCCCAAGTGGAGGGCAACTTTCTTTTGGGCAACTTTTGGAATTGCTGCTCATGTATAAGAGTATGGAAGGAGTTCTTGATACGTGGAGGAAGTGACCGTGGAGATAAGCAAAGACTCGTAACTTTCCCTCCTATGGACATCCGTGCAGTCCTCCTGAGCTTGACAGGATTTTCCACCACTCCAATACTTGCAACGGTGGCGCGGGTGCGCGGAATCTTTTCTTCCTCCACTTATTCTTCAACTTCAACCACAATATCCTCCTCCTGCTTGGGGTCTTGGAGATCATCTTCCACAAGCTTCTTGCCCTTGTCGTTGGCGGATACCATTGTGCTTCTAAACTTGAGAATAGTTCCTGACAGAAACAGATCGAAATGAAAACACGATGAGAACACGATATACAGACCTCAGGGGGTCCGGGGGGTTATATATTATGAAGTTTTGCGACAAAAGGAAGGTACTGGGAGAAAACGGGACGGAGACGGGCTCCGTGGTGGTCACACCACCTGGTGGAGCAGCCATGTGGGCCTGCGCCACAGGGTGTTGTGAGACACCCGGGCTCCGTTTCCTTCCCTCTTTCGACCCGTTATCTTCCATATGAAAAAAACTGCAAAAATATAAATTGGCAAGTTGTTCGCGAACCTTTTCTTACCAGAACTGTTACCTATTAAAAAACAGACTCTGCAGATTCCTGGGTTTGGTCTTTAATAAATTCTTCTGGAGTCGCCACTTGAATAATATAAATATCTTCATTTCCATAAATATAATGTTTGAGTTGACAATTCTTCATCTCCTTACATCGTTCTCTCCAAACATTTGAAACTTTCCTTTATACAAAGCTTCACACAATCTCCATTAGCAACATTAGTGTATGCAAGATAATAAACCTTTGGATTCAATTTCAACTAAAGTCCATCAAACGATAAGCTACTGTAGCAACTCCTTTCAAAAACTCCCAAAATAATTCAAAAGGAAATTGATTTAAGAGGCAAATGCAAAATGGCAAAAATCTGTCAAAAACAGACCTGCAGGTAAATATTTATTTTTTTACAAAATCTTTTGTTGCTCAAATAGAAAAGTGCAAAACTAAGGAAAGTTAGATAATAACTTGGGGCACATGCACAGAAAATTACAGCTCAATCCAACATACTGGGATTTTTCACGATTTTTTTTATAGTGAAGCACAAAAATCTGTTCCGGGACAGCGACTTCCCACATCTCACCTCCCTCTCATAAGAGGTTAATCTTGACACAAAAACCAAACAAAAAGGATAAAGAGAGGTTATTACCAAGGCAATAACTTCCAAGACTCAAATAACTAAAAGCAAAATAAAGTGGGTTGTCTCCCAAAAGCTCTTTCTTTATAGCCATTAAGATGGGCATGATAATTTCAATGATGCTCACATAGGAAATATGGATTTTAAGTAAAAGAGAGCATCTAGAAGCAAATATCCAACACATTTAAGTCTAACCCACTTCCTATGCCAAGGAATTTTGTAAGAAAACAAATTATTGAAACAAGATGCTACTAGCATAGGAAGGCAAAACAAGTGCAACATCAAAACTTTCAACATAAAGCGGGGAAACTTAATATTATTGAGATGCATAAACCATGCTTCCCTCTCTCATAATAACTTTCAGTAGCATTATGAATAAAATCAACAATGTAACTATCACAAGAAACATTCTTATCATCAAAATGAGCATGTTTAAAATCATCAAAAAGAGGTTTAAGGTCAAAAACTGGATCAATAGAAGCAAGTTGTTCAACTCTGCAATCCTCATTAGGAAATTCATTTTTATAAGGAGCTTTAGAAAATTTGGAAAACTTAAACTCATAAGATTCTCCATCAAATTTAGTTAAAAATTTCTCCTTCCTACAATCTATAATAGCTCCACAAGTGTTCAGGAAAGGTCTACCAAAAATGATAGGACAAGTTTTACAAGCAGCTTTACCAAGTACTAGAAAATCAGCAGAATATTTAGTCTTACCACAAAGAACTTCCACATCTCTTACAATACCAATTGGACAGATGGTTTCTTTATTAGCAAGCTGAATAACCACATCAATGTCTTCAAGTTCACAAGGACCAATTTCATGCATAATTTCTTTGTAAAGTTCATAAGGAATAGCACTTGAACTTGCACCAATATCACATAAACCATAATAGCAATGGTCACCAATTCTAACAGAAAGCACAGGGACACTAGCTTTCCTAGTTTTACTAGGATATGAGACAATATTAGAAGCATCTTCATAGAAGATAATGTGCCCATCTTCTACGTTTTTAGTGACAAGGTCTTTCACAATTGGTACTGCAGGTTCAACATTTATTTGTTCATCAGTTTCTACAACTTTCTTTGTACTTTTGTTAACCACATTAGCTATCATAGAATGTTCCTTTACCTTAGAAGGAAAAGGTATTTTATCAATATAAGGTTAAGGCAAAATATGATCAAAAGTATAAACTTCAGTATTTCTAGCAGGAACATGATTAACAACATATTTATAAGGTGCATGGTACTTGTTCCACTCCTTTTTGGGAATTTCAATATAAGAGGCAAAGGCCTTTAAACAATTGGCAATACTTTGAGAATCAATACCATACTCAGTACTAATATTATGAAAGTCATCAGTTCCCATAAAAAATTTAATGCATTCATAATCATAATTTATACCTGACTTTCTTCCTTTGTCATTCTCCCATGCTTCAGTATTTTCTTGAATACGGTCTAGAACATCCCATTTATTTTCTTATTTCATACGTGTGAATGATCCAGCACAAGACGCATCTAGTAAATCCTTATCATGAAGAGAAAGCCTTGCATAAAAGTATAATAATATTATTAGGGAGCTTATGAATAGGACATTTGAGAATTAGTAAACTTTATCTCCCCCAAGCTTGGGCTGTACTCTCTCCATCACGAGGCCAAAATTTATATATTTGATTCCGGTCTTTATGAATCTCACTAGAAGGATAAAAATTTAGAAGAAAAGAGAGGTACTATTTCGTCCCATTCCATAGATTGGCCATTTTTCAGCAGCTTATACCATTCTTCAGCTCTATCTTTCAATGATATAGAGATCAACTTTTTCTTAACTTGTTCCATTGTCATATCTGCACACTTGAACAACCCGCATAATTCATGGATAAAAAGCAAGTGATCACCAAGATGGACAGTTCCATCTCCAAAATAATAGTTATCCATAACACGATCAACAATTTTTGTAGGTATTTTAAAAGGATCTATTTCAGCAGGTGGTGGTTCATCTACTACCCTAGCAGTGGTAGTAGCTCTCCCAAATAGGAAACTAAGTGGATTATCCATACTGAAAACAAAGTAACAAATAGAAATTAAAAAAATACTCACAGTAGATATTTCCTTTACCAGTTCCACTCTTCAATAGTGCTCACTCCCCGACAACGACGCCAGAAAATAGTCTTGATGACCCACAAGTATAGGGGGTGTATCGTAGTACTTTCGATAAATAGTACTGTCGATCCCAACGAGGAGCAGAAGGTGTTGACTAGTGGTTTGGATCAGGAATTCTCCGTAAATACTTAGCAAACATATTTTTAGGGTTTTTTGATAATGCAAGAAATAAAGTGCGAGTAAATAAAAGACAATAACAATAATTGCAGCAAGTGTCCCAATCCTTTCTTCAGCAAAGTCCAAGCCGGTTGTATTACTTATGTGGACCAAACGTTCTCGAGGACACATGGGAATACTGAGTGCTTTCGCTTCATATAGTTGATTAATCTTCTTTAGTTGGACAAGTGTTGTGTGGGTGAACCTATGCTAATGTACCGATCTTACTTGGACTAATAAATACTTGTGATTAAACCTCTTGCAATCATTCACAACTACAAGAGATTAATTAATATAAAAACCTAACCACAACATTAAATTCTGAGATCCTACACTCCCTTGTGCAAAGGTTTTCTAACGGGGGTTCAGGTTTCTGTCACTCCGGCAACCCCACAATTAGCAGCCAAATACACAATGCATTACCCTAGGCCCATAAATGGTGAAGTATCATGTAGTCGAAGTTCACATGACACCACTAGAAGAATAACACCACAACTTAAATATCAAACCATTGAATATTTCTCAACACAATTCCACTCTTAACAAGATGACTTCTCTCATGTCCTCATGAACTAAACTAACTACTCAAGAGACATCATATGGATCAAGATCAGAGATGATATAATGATAAGTAACAATCTGAACATAAACAATAATTCAATGGTTCCACTCAAAAGCATCAACTACAAAAGTAATCAACACCGAGAAAGTTCCCCCTAAGAACTATGCAAGATTCAACCCAATTATTATAGCGGGATGGAGTGGTGGTGATGGTGCTGGTGGAGATGATGGCAAGGATGATGATGATCCCAATGAAGTCTAGCTTGATGACGGTATTGATGGCGATGATCTCCCCTCTCCGGAAGGAATTTCCCCGGTAGAAATCTGCCTGCCGGAGAGCTCTTTCTCTCTCTATAGTTTCCGCCCTGCAGAGGCGGCGTAATCTTTCTGTGGTTGCTCCCCGAGTCTTAGGGTTTCGAGGGGATGTTATAGGCTAAAGGGTGATTCCAGAGGTGGGCCAGGGTGGCCACACCACCTAGTGGCGTGACCCAGGGGGAGCGCCAGGGGGTGGTGTGGGTCCCCTGTGGCCCATCTCTACTTCCCCTTCTGGCTTCCTTCGTCTTCTGGAAAATAGGGATTTCCATATATTTTCTTGAATTTTCTGATCTTCGCGAATATTGCATCTGGACACCACTTTTTCCATCACAATCCTGACTCCGGCAGTTCATCCTCCAATAGTCATCCAACATGCAAAAATAGATGAAATAACATAAGTATCACCTCTTAATATGAAATATATCAATGAATAATAGTAAATTATGATATAAAATAGTGATGCAAAATGGACGAATCACCCCCTCCCAACCCGCAGGCTCCTGATGAGTGCATATTTGCATCATGTTTTATATTATTATTTTGCATTATAGTTGTAGGATCTTGGTATTTTACGGTGTTTGCGCGCATATTTTATGTCTATTTTCACCAGGATCAGGATACGATGGTCAATTATTAGATGAAGTAAGGTGAATTCCTCCAAAAGAGAAGAAGTCCTTGTTGTTGGAGGAACTTGTCATCCCCGAATAAATAAACGGTAAGTGCAATATAAATTTTCTTACTCTAATAGGTGATTTTCTTTCACAATTTCTATTTCTGAAATGTTTGCCTTTGAAATCATCATGTTTTTCTGAAGTTTCTGAAGATTTTTATCAACTATACGGTCGAAACTATATGGCCAGAGAAAAATCTCCCATCGTATAGTTGGTCGTTTAACCTTCTGTACCATCTTCACGAAATTATTTTCGGCGTTTGGAAACTATACGACCAAACAATACGGCCGGAGAAAAATATCCCGCCGTATAGTTGGTCATTGAAACTTCTGGACGGTCCGACCCTTTTTCCGTTTTTATTCATCTAAAAAAGTGTGTGTTTTGTCGATTCCAAATCGGTAACTAAATAGACCTGGACTCGAGATAATTGGAAATATCTGCCCAGAACCAACTATACGACTGGAGCTATACGGGCTACGACCGGAGCTATACGGGCTACGCGCGTATAGTTGGTCGTTACGCGCCAGGACTTCTCTAAATCCGTGATTTCTTTCCCAATTTCGTTAAGATTTTTCTTGGGCGTGAATTTGGTGTTTCTCGCGAGTTTTACCGACCTATGGCCCCTCTTATATACTTCCCTTGTGTTTCTATCTAATCATAATCACTAGGAACCAATCTAGCCATGCTCTACCCTATCCCAGGCCGTGGAAAACCCTGGGTCTCATTGCTCCTTCCAGGGACCGCTTTTGCAGCCTGTCCATGGAGAAAGGCAACAAGGACGCGGAGAGGTTTAGCCCGAGGTACAAGGAGTACGTAGATCCAAGATTCTACAACATCGATGCCGATGAAGATTGGAGCGACATCTACATCAGTTGTGATGTCTATGATCCCTTAGCGATCAACTAGGCAGCAATGAAGAGAGGTCAACAAGAAAGAGAAGGTCACAAGCCACATGGAAAAGGGCGTGTGAAGACGGTCAAGTTCATAACCACGGACCCCAGGTCGCACAAGCGTAAGGAAATACCTAACATTGGTGCAGGTGCTAGCAAGGAGGCGACGGTTCCCCTCTCAAGGCCTACCATTGGTGCTCGTATGAGGGTGAAGCCTCAAGAAGAGTGGAGGAACAGTTTCTACTCGATCCATAAATTATGGATGAGGAAGATGAAGTTGTCCCCAGGACCAAGTACTGCGTGCGAGCACTGGAGATATATCAGAAGCAGGAGCTACTCCATCGCGTTGAAGTTCGTCACCGCCTCAAGGAGATAGAAAAGAAGGATGATCTTCTCCCATTGGTGACTAGTTTACCGATAAGGTGGATACTTTGCAATCTGATTTGCGCAGGTGCTATAGCCGCATCAGTGACCTGGAGGAAACCAACAAGAAGCTGTGCACCGCGGTGTTACATGCCATGGCTCTGCAGTGATCTACAATAATCACAGTATCAAATAATCACGAGGGATTATTTGATCCCGCCTGGCTTGATTCTAAGTTTGGGGAGATCTTTAAGAACTTGTAATCTATCTTATAATCTTTACATTACTATTTTAGTTTTGCATTAGTTCGAGTTTAGAAATAAAGTTTGCATCATTAGAATTCCCTTCAGGAATTGTTGATCCCTTTTATGAAATTCTGAGTTTATTATCATATATGGAGCATTATTGAGTTTGTGTTTGTCTTATTAGATATATGAATGACTTGAGTATAATTTTACTTGCACTTGATGATAGCAATAGGAGTCTTCCACACCATTGGTATTAATGGAATATACAAGATAATCTGGTTAATATGTTGTAAGTACATGGTTTGATTTACAAAGGAAAAATTATCTAACAAATTAAAGTTGAAAAAGAAACCTTGGACAAAGGAAATTAAAAGTGCTATCAAATTAGAGTGAGATCGAGACAAGGTAGAATATTCAAGCTATAAATATGCTTCATATACAATTGGAATTTGATAATTGAGATTGTTAAACTTTGAATTCCTACATTATGTGGAATGTATGGCTAGCTCCTTTGCACAACACTTAAACAAAAAGTGTGATCATATACATATACATATATAAGAAAATAGAAAAAGAAAGAAGAAAAAAGTGATGTGCAAATAGCAAATAGGCATACACCACTATAGTGTAGTGAGACAAAGAAACATTTGAGATTTTGAACCCCAAGTGAATATGTTAATCCTAAAAATACTTGGGACTACCTCGCTACCTCATTCGTTCGAACCAAATACTTTTACATCATGTTGAGAGTAATATTTAGTGAACTATTAAATGCTAAGGTGTGGAATCCTGCTAATATTATTCGGCTGATTCGATTAAGGTAGTAGTCATGAACTTGTTCCTATGTATCATACATGATAAGAACATGCTGCAACTGCCTCATTTATTTTACCGACTCATCTTCATGAGTATGAGGATCACATTCATTAATCCAGCCTTGCTCGGGACGAGCAAGAGTCTAAGCTTGAGAAAGTTGATCAGTGCATATTTGTATCATGTTTTATATTATTATTTTGCATTGTAGTTGTAGGATCTTGGTATTTTACGGCGTTCACGCGCATCTTTTATGTCTATTTTCACCAGTATCAGGATACGATGGACACAATTCTTGGAACAATTGTATTAGAGCGAAAAGGAGTCAAAACAATGTAAATCGATTATTTGGGAAATATCAATAACACCAGAAGAAAACCCAAAGCAATTGGAGGACACAAAAGGTTTAACGACCAACTATACATCGGGAGAAACTTTTCTGGACGTATAGTTCCCGTAGTATAGTTGGCATCGCCTCCGCCTCGTCAAATAGTTTCACCCCGTGCAACTGGATCAGGGATATGACATACAGACAACCCAGGAATCACCGAAAGCTCACCTGCAGAAGGCATCTGGAGGGAGAACTCATCCACCGGGGATCCATCTTCGCCCTACGCAGATCCAGGAGGCTAAGGCATCGATCTTCATCATCAACCGCTGCATCACCACCATCTCCATCCATCCCATCTACATCTTGTTTAGATATTTTTGTAATTTCCGTACTCGTTGTGGATTTATACAAGTACTATTCATCTACGATAGATTCCAATGTTTTTGCCATGATGTTGATTGCCTCCATGTCTGAGTAGATCATTAGTTCTTGGGGAGATGGAGAAACCCTAGCATGAGATTGAAATAAGATAAAGTTTATTATGATATTCATCATTGTGACCATGTGTTAGATTGTCTTCATCTTGATGTTGGGAGAAGTCGACCTCTCAATATTGCCTCTTGTGAGGACTTGATGGAGGGAACTACTTGCTGGTAGACAGACGTGTGTTAGCACTTACAGTGACTATAAAGCTGTTGGCACTCCTTACGTATCAACTTGGGAACCGAGGAAACTCACGAAACACTATCAATGCCATGGGGTACGTCTTGCGGGATCAAGTCCCTTAATAGCGTAGTAATTAAATTGATGTTGATTGATGTCTGCTGTGGTTATGAGGATGATGTGAGAAGTGGATGATGCCTAGTTATCCAAATATGGATTTCCTCCCACATATACATAGTTGAGAATGTTCATGATAATAATCTTTACCTTAGACCCTTTATAATGCTAGAGGTGTATCCGCTACTCCCTGAGAACGCTTT
Source organism: Avena longiglumis (assembly GCA_030063025.1). Taxonomy (NCBI): domain Eukaryota; kingdom Viridiplantae; phylum Streptophyta; class Magnoliopsida; order Poales; family Poaceae; genus Avena; species Avena longiglumis. The sequence continues at coordinate 439,728,779 of CP125975.1, read as the reverse complement.
TTCCCATTGCAGTTTCAAATCTCTTTTACATACGCGATACTTACTTTTTGTATTCAGTTTACTTTACTTATACTTCAGACTCCTGCTTCCCATTGCAGTTTCAAATCTCTTATACCAAAAACCCAAAAACACCTTTTTACACAACAATCGCATTTTATCTTGTTACTTAGAACTTTATTTCAGTATTTCTATTTTAGTATTTAATTTAAGAATTATTAGACTTCAGACTCCTGCTTCCTGTGGGATCGATATCTTTATTTTGAAACTAGCTACAAACGATATGTGCACTTGCAGTCATCAGCTCCCAACGCCACGAATGGAGGAAACATACCACCCCCGGGCAATCCCAATGGGAACAGGTCACCCAAAAATGCTGAGGGCATCAATCGCGTACGTCACGAGATCAACCTCAACGACGATCAGTGGGCGAGGGTGCAAGAAGCTGTACGAGGTACCAACACTATGCCAATCGACGCCCCCCCGCGACATGTTGACGGGCTACCACTGGCTCATCATAGAGGAGCACAATCGACAAATCAAGCAGCAACACGAGATCGAGTAGTGCAGAAAAGCGGCTGACAAGTCGAGCATGCGGCGAGCTGCGCTCTCCTCCTTTGGTGGGTCTTCCTCGAAAGGCTATGGCAGCCACAAGCACCGCTCCCACTTGGAGCGCATGGATCCCGATACACGACGTGAGGCCACCAAAGCACTCGACCTATCCTTCATGTTGATGGACTCGCAGGGCAACATCATGCCCAAAACACCGCTGGCCGCAGTCATGGTGACTACCACCTACCTGGCATCGAACCCTCCATTGGCGGGAGACCCACGGTACGCACTCCACAAATTTGTGATTGCAGGTCTTGGGCTTGTCGGAGCCGCATTGCACGAAGAGGTGGCTCCAGAGCTGAAGAAGAAGGCTGCAGTAAAGTTCACCTGAGTTACACACCCTCATCCGACAAGGAAGAGCATAACCTGCCGCGGCGTTGCCGCAGCCCGCGACGAAGGAGCCGCAACTATGACACTCGTGACAAGCTCACACAGTGCAAGATTGACAGATCACACGCAAAATGCGCGTGTTCCACGGAGTCCGATGAGGAGGATACATAGCTATGTGGCGCCAGGTGCTTCAGCAGGTCCATACGGAAAATGCAGATGCCTAAAGGCTTCAAGCTCCATTCGGACAACCCGAAGTTCGATAGCGTACAAGAGCTGAAGATCTGGCTAGACGACCATATATCGTCGGTCAAGCTCCACTACGGAAGCAAAAACACAGCCATGCAATGCCTTCAGCTGCAGCTGACGGGCGCGGCCAGAGCCTTGCTCAATAACCTCCCCTCCGGATCCATCCGAAGCTGGGAGGAGCTGGTGTATTGATTCATCAGCAACTTCAAGGGCACCAGCAAAAGGCCGGCTTCAATCGAGGAGCTACGCGCCTATTGTCAACACTCCAATGAGTCCACCAGCTCGTACATACAGTGGTGGTCCATCATCAAGAACTCCGCCGAGAACATCTCGGAAGAAAGGGCAATCGACGCCTTCAACTGTGGTGTAAGATGCCGCGAATTTAGGAAGCACTCGGACGCGTTAATTGACCACCTGATGGATATTGCCAATCACTGGCCGATGGTGAGGATGCCGTCAACCGAACACGTTCGGATGACGAAGACAACTTGTAACACCCTCAGAATCGGACCTATGCAAGTTTGAGAAAAATTCGCCAAACCCGCATAGAAACGATTCAAAGGTGCCCACCAGGCACTTTCGTGCGGGTGGAAAACGAAGTAATAACATTACACAACAGTCCTCGATGGGACCCACGTAGCAGATATACAACAATGACTCAATGAGTCAAGAATACGTATATAATATACAAGATCCAAATCACCTTGAAAGCGGTAGAGTCCGACTACGGACAAGAAGCAAATGGGGCTAAGAGCCTCGAAGAATAACCAATGGCGTCCATAACCCTGCCCAGGCCAAGCCGGAAGGGTAACCCTGCTAACGGCGTCGATCTCAAAACCTGCTTAAACAAAGGGGCGCCGACAAAGGGCAAAGGAAAAAGAAGGAGCGTCAGTACTGAGGCCAGTACACGGCGAGGCTAGAATTCGGCGGTCCTCGCCTACATAGGTATGGTGGACTGAAGTGGCAGCGGCAGCATGCACTAAACAACCTATAGAGACTCGATTCAACTGGCGTCAATCCGAGAGGGGTAAGAAAGTCCTATTCGGCTCCAACCTGATACTAGCATCAAACAAACCCATCCTGGCGTTTCCCCCTCGAGACCAATCGAGGAAGTCAACCGAGGAACTCACACAGTTGGCAGTTTTATTTAATTAGTTATAGTTGCGGCACTTTACTAGTCAGGTTTAGATAATCGTCCTGATAAAGTAAACAGTGGGCACTTTTAGTTAACCATTCCGTTATAGTGGCAGCACTTACTAATCAGATACAGATAGCATGAGATAAACCCCAAAACCCAGCAGTTGTTGGTACTTTTATTCAGCCATTTCGTTGTAGTTGCAATACTTACTAGTCAGATACAATTGTCGCAAGCGACAACTAAACAAGCAATTGTGGGCAGTATTAATTAGACATTCCATTATAGTGGAGCTGATTACTAGTCATTATAAGTCAAATTTATAGCAGTAAACTTTAGTTATGCTTGTCTATGATCGAGATACTGTGCTCCAAGTCGTCCATATCCGCGGACACGGCTTTTAGAAAGTTTTACCCGGCCGGGGTGCACCAATAGCAACACACGCTCGATCAACCTCGGAAAAACCAAATCAAAACCCAACGAGGCTTTCACGACTGAACAATCACAGGATTCAGAAATATTTCAGGGGGCCACCCTTGAGTCTACCAACGAAGTAAGCAAGCTCCGACGGACTCAAGGTTTGCGTCAATGGTCAAACGACCGGGAACCCAAAGTGTGGCTGGGCTTGTCGATACCGCGAAAACATTCCACTTACCTAAATGATGCAGGTGCTCCTCGCACAATTTAAATACTGAAAGTAGCATGGCATAAGTACAGGATCGTAAATAAAACCTCAAACTAGTTTGTGGCCCCAAGAAATAAGACGAATCAAGCTCGCTCGGGGGTCCCATATACCTCCGGATGTGGATAGCGCGATAAATCAAGGAACATGTATCAAGTACTCGGGGTCTTACGGGACACAAGTGGCTCGAAACCAAATATTTTCTATCACCCACCGATGCCTCTGCTTATTTCAATTTTAGTTGTTAAACAGAAATTAAAGTGACGATAAGTAAAACTAGAATCATCTCCAACATCAACATGCGGCAATACATCAGCAACTGTGGCATATGGCGACACACATCAGCGCTTGAGCGAGCAACTACGACGCGCAAGTCCAACTATCTACCAAACAACAGGTAATAGGGTGTGTCCAAGGCAATATAGGGCTGCACGGTATATCACAGGTACGGAAACTAAAGCATCACAACACAGATAGCAATAGATCAACAGGAGGGAATAAATACTATAAAAATAAGATAGGTAGAAAGGGGGAGATGCTCGCCTGAAAACATTGCCGAAGGGTTCAACCGAAGATCGGGGCGAAGCTCACATCAACTCAACGGCCTTATCCGCGAAGAAGCAAAACACTAGAATAAACACCGGGCGCACTATTTAAGATTACGGCAGAAGATCGGCATGATGCATGTATGATGAATGACATGGCAAAGATGCGATGCAATTAGGCCATATTAAGCGGAACCGGGGTCCCGACAATTATTTATATGGTTCAAGTTGTTTAGTTACCCCGCAATTTAAATGTTGTATTAACATGGCCAAGATACGGTACCGGTTCGCTACATCAATTTAAATGAGGCCAATATAAGGCTAGATTTGCCCGCATATGGGCCCCATATTTAATTATTAGGTGAATCGGCATAAGGCCCCCAAACCACATGACAAGATGCATGCAAGATGACAATTAAGTATGCAACAAGTTGTTATGTTATAAAATAGGGTTCGAGGAAAAGGGGTCACACATTAGGGGGTCTCGACGAACTTGGGGGTTCCGGGGTTCGGGGTCCGGGGTCCGACGGATCTGGGGTTCGACAGGGTCCGTTCTCGGTTAGCGGGGTAGGTCTTGGCGCATTCGCGAAGGTCAGGCCAAGTCGACGATCATGGCGTTCGGGATGAAGTACTTGTCGCATCGTGTCTCGGTGTCCTCGGGTCCGATTGTAGATCTCGGCGTCCTCGAGGGGGTACTTGTCGTATCCGGTGGAGATCTTGGCGTCCGGGTTCTCGGTTGTCGGTAGATCTTGTCTTCGCTTTGGTGTTGGACTCGACCCATACGATGGAGATCTTGGGTTACCGCCTTAACCATCGGGGACGAACTCGGGGCTCGACGCCGGGGTCTTCAGGGTTCCATGTCAGAGTGCTAGATGTTCCGTGAAGGGGTTCTTGTCGGAGGTTCTTCGGACACCTTCGGCATGGTACGGTCTTGGCGTCTCGCGCCCGTGGTCTTGTGGGGTCCTTCGGTCTCGGGGCGTCAGGGTACTCAAGTCCATGGACCGGGCCGCCGTTCTCTCGACGATCTTGGTGTCCTCGATGGATAACTTGGTGCATCCGTGTTGGCGACCTTGGGGTTCCTTCAGGTTCGGGTCCTGGCGTGGCCCTTGGTTCACCGGAATCGGGCGTCGGGAGCTTTGGTCATCGTGGGGCATCTGTAGCACATACACGCATGTAACAGCACTAAACAGAAGCAGTACCACCACGGCATCTGTAGCACATGGACTGGCACGAGAGCGGCGGTACTTGGGCCGACGAGGGACCGCGGGGCGGGCCCTGGCACCCGGCGGACCGGCGGCTCGGGTCGGAGGGCACCGGCGGGGACGGAGGCGGGCCGCAGGAGGGGCAGACGCGGGATCGCAGAGCCGCGGAGGAGGACGGCATGGGGCGAGGTCGCTGGGAGGTGGGCGCAGGCTGGGCCGGGCGAGCGCCGGGGAGCACCAGCGTGGGGCGCCGGCCGGGCGAGCGGCGGCTGGGGCAACGGGACGAGGAGGCTTGCTCCGGCGAGAGGCTGGCGCGCAGGCGGCGGCGGGACCGAGGTCGCGAGGCGGTGGAGGGCGCAGACGAGGCCGAGCACGCAGGCGCGCCGGCAGGCGCAGAGGGGCGGCGCAGGCTTGACCGCGGGGCGGCGGCGGGCGGCGGCCTGGCGCGAGGCGGGACAGCCGGGCGCCGAGGTGAAGGAGAGGCGCGGTCGCCGCCGCGAGCGCAGCGATGGGGGAGGCCTGGTCTGGCGGCGCTGGGCGGTGAGCGATGCGCGCGGCTTAAGCGGAGGAGGCGCGCGGGCGAGGAGGAGCCGATGGGGAGAAGGGGCGAGGAGCGGCGCGAGGGAGGCGCCGAGGCGGCGACACGGGCGCGCGGCGAGCGGGCAAGGGAGGTGGAGGAGCGCGGCGGGAGCGGAGCAGCCGGCCAGGCTGGAAGGTGGAGCGGCGGGGGTGGGGCGAGCCGCGGGAGGCGAGGGCGCCTGGCGGTTGGTAGCCGGAGGGCGGACGAGGCGCTGTGGGCAGGCTGCCGGAGGAGGTGGGAAGGAAGAAGAGGTGGGGCGGGGTTGCATGGGCGCGCGTGGGTGGAGGCGGTGTGTGGGGCCTGTAGGACCGGGGACAGGGGGTCGGCTGGCAAGTGTGAGGGGCTGTGGGCTGAGTGGGTTTGTGGTTGATAGAGGGAGGAGGGTGTGGGGTGACGTGGCATGGTCTGGTTGGGTGAGGGATAGGGAGAGGTGGCGGCTAAGGATGGGAGGGGTGATGTGGCTGGGTGTGGGTAGGGTTTTAGGTAGCTATAGTATTTAGAGGGCTGGTTGGGGTGGACCGTTTTATATTTTCTGGGTGGTCGATCGGGTCAATCGCCCGCTCGACCGCCCTATTAAAATACTTTAAATTTTATTTATTTTCAAATAGCTTTTATAACTAGTTTTAGACAAACAAATTATCCTAACATCCGGGGTTTGGCTTGAATGGAGGCGTTAGGAAATTTAAACACAGGTTTTCAAATTAGTTTTGACAAACAATTCATGATGATGACGATGCAATGCACAAATTCAACGCGATTTTCTAGTAGTGGTTTTATGGATGCCACAATTCGACACCACTAACAAGGGATCTCGCCCTCGAGATCCGCCTCATGGTACCGGAAGGAAGGTCGGCGATCTGCGTCTTCTCACTTCGTGTAGATCTTCGCGACACCACTAACGAGGGTTCATCCTCTATCTTGAAAACGGCGACACCACCAACAAGGGTCGTTGCTCCTGATCGTCGAGAGAACACTCCGGGGAAACAAAGGACGAAGTTGAAGGTAAGGCCACCTCTAACTTCCATGGATAGAGTAAAACTGCTGGATCCACTGATTCGATGTACAGGAGCGAATGATAAGAGTAGTCGGATGGTGATCAGTCCATCACGCACCCAAAGCATTACTCTGCACACGAATAGGCGAATTATGCAACCCACTCTCGGAATCAGACTGAAGATCTCGACAAGCGAGGTTCGGAAACAAAGGAGTGATGCAGACTCTGCATCGGATCTGGCGTAGATGATGTCGTCGCGTCGGAAAACACCGGGAAGCTCAAACAAGGAACAAAGAATGATACCACAGCCATTTGATTCATCAGCTTGAACACCGGACGGTCGAACACCGTTATCAAAGAGGAAGCGAAACCCTGAAGGTACGACGGAACCCAACCACGAGAAATCCTGGACTCGAAGAGAGAGAAGAGAGCGGATTCAAAACACGTCGAGATAAGAGGAGAATAGCAGAGGGGTAAGGAGTAAAATCAGACCTAACCAGAACTATCCAACCGATTTTCAAAAATAGTTTTGACACTCTACTTCGGCCGTTAGCTAGGTTATCCTACAGGCTGGACTTGGGGTATCGAATCGCCGGGCTCTGATACCACTCTATAACACCCTCAGAATCGGACCTATGCAAGTTTGAGCAAAATTTGCCAAACCCGCATAGAAACGATTCAAAGGTGCCCACCAGGCACTTTCGTGCGGGTGGAAAACGAAGTAATAACATTACACAACAGTCCTCGATTGGACCCACAGAACAGATATATACAACAGCGACTCAATGAGTCAAGAATACAGATATAATATACAAGATCCAAATCACCTTGAAAACGGTAGAGCGTCCGACTACGGACAAGAAGCAAATGGGGCTAAGAGCCCTGAAGAATAACCAATGGCGTCCATAACCCTGCCCAGGCCAAGCCGGAAGGGTAACCCTGCTAACGGCGTCGATCTCAAAACCTGCTTAAACAAAGGGGCGCCGACAAAGGGCAAAGGAAAAAGAAGGAGCGTCGATCTTGAGGCCAAGACAGCGAGGCTAGAATTCGGCGTCCTCGCCACATAGGTATGGTGGATCAAGTGGCAGCGGCAAGATGCACTAAACAACCTATAGAGACTCGATTCAACCAAGGCCAATCCGAGAGGGGTAAGAAAGTCCTATTCGGCTCCAACTCGATACTAGCATCAAACAAACCCATCTCGGCGTTTCTCGAGACCAATCGAGGAAGTCAACCGAGGAACTCACACTGGCAGTTTTATTTAATTAGTTATAGTTGCGGCACTTTGCTAGTCAGGTTTAGATAATCGTCCTGATAAAGTAAACAGTGGGCACTTTTAGTTAACCATTCCGTTATAGTGGCAGTACTTACTAATCAGATACAGATAGCATGAGATAAACCCCAAAACCCAAAGCTTGTTGGTACTTTTATTCAGCCATTTCGCTAGAAGTTGCAATACTTACTAGTCATATACAATTGTCGCAAGCGACCACCAAACCAGCAATTGTGGGCAGTATTAATTAGCCATTCCATTATAGTGGAGCGGATTACTAGTCATTATAAGTCAAATTAATAGCAGTAAACTTTAGTTATGCTTGTCTATGATCGAGATACTGTGCTCCAAGTCGTCCATAACCGCGGACACGGCTTTCAGAAAGTTTTACCGGCCGGGTGCACCAATAGCAACACACGCCGATCAACCTCGAAAACCAAATCAAAACCCAACGAGGCTTTCACGATGAACAATCACAGGATTCAGAAATATTTCAGGGCCACCCTTGAGTCTACCCGCAACGTAAGCAAGCAAGCTCAGACGGACTCAAGATTTGCGTCAATGGTCAGAAACGATCGGGAACCCGAAAGTGTGGCTGGGCTTGTCGATACCGCGAAAACATTCCGCTTACCTAACAAGACAGGTGTGCTCCTCGCACAATTTAAATACGTAAAGTAGCATGGCATAAGTACAGATCGTAAATAAAACCTCAAACTAGTTTGTGGCCCCAAGAAATAAGACTGAATCAAGCTCGCCTGGGGTCCCATATACCTCCGGATGTGTATAGCGCGATAAATCAAGGAACAGTATCAAGTACTCGGTCTTACGGGACACAAGTGGGCGTTCGAAACCAAATATTTTCTATCACCCACCGATGCCTCTCGCTTATTTCAATTTTAGTTGTTAAACAGAAATTAAAGTGACGATAAGTAAAACTAGAATCATCTCCAACATCAACATGCGGCAATACATCAAGAATCGTGGCATATGGCGACACACATCAGCGCTTGAGCGAGCAACTACGACGCGCAAGTCCAACTATCTACCAAACAACAGGTAATAGGGTGTGTCCAAGGCAATATAGGGCTGCACGGTATATCACAGGTACGGAAACTAAAGCATCGCAACACAGATAGCAATAGATCAACAGGAGGGAATAAATACTATAAAAATAAGATAGGTAGAAAGGGGGAGATGCTCGCCTGAAAACATTGCCGAAGGGTTCAACCGAAGATCGGGGCGAAGCTCACATCAACTCAACGACCTTATCCGCGAAGAAGCAAAACACTAGAATAAACACCGGGTGCACTATTTAAGATTACGGCAGAAGATCGGCATGATGCATGTATGATGAATGACATGGCAAAGATGCGATGCAATTAGGCCATATTAAGCGGAACCGGGGTCCCGACAATTATTTATATGGTTCAAGTTGTTTAGTTACCCCGCAATTTAAATGTTGTATTAACATGGCCAAGATACGGTACCGGTTCGCTACATCAATTTAAATGAGGCCAATATAAGGCTAGATTTGCCCGCATATGGGCCCCATATTTAATTATTAGGTGAATCGGCATAAGGCCCCCAAACCACATGACAAGATGCATGCAAGATGACAATTAAGTATGCAACAAGTTGTTATGTTATAAAATAGGGTTCGAGGAAAAGGGGTCACACATTAGGGGGTCTCGACGAACTTGGGGGTTCCGGGGTTCGGGGTCCGGGGTCCGACGGATCTGGGGTTCGACAGGGTCCGTTCTCGGTTAGCGGGGAAGGTCTTGGCGCATTCGCTGGAAGTCGCCAAGTCGACGATCATGGCGTCGGGATGAAGTACTTGTCGCATCGTGTCTCGGTGTCCTCGGGTCCGATTGTAGATCTCGACGTCCTCGAGGGGGTACTTGTCGTATCCGGTGGAGATCTTGGCGTCCGGGTTCTCGGTTGTCGGTAGATCTTGTCTTCGCTTTGGTGTTGGACTCGACCCATACGATGGAGATCTTGGGTTACTTTAACCATCGGGGACGAATTCGGGGCTCGACGCCGGGGTCTTCAGGGTTCCATGTCGGAGTGCTAGATGTTCCGTGAAGGGGTTCTTGTCGGAGGTTCTTCGGACACCTTCGGCTTGGTACGGTCTTGGCGTCTCGCGCCCGTGGTCTTGTGGGGTCCTTCGGTCTCGGGGCGTCGGGGTACTCAAGTCCGCGGGACCGGGGCCGCCGGTTCTCTCTCGACGATCTTGGTGTCCTCGATGGATAACTTGGTGCATCCGTGTTGGCGACCTTGGGGTTCCTTCAGGTTCGGGTCCTGGCGTGGCCCTTGGTTCACCGGAATCGGGCGTCGGGAGCTTTGGTCATCGTGGGGCATCTGTAGCACATACACGCATGTAACAGCACTAAACAGAAGCAGTACCACCACGGCATCTGTAGCACATGGACTGGCACGAGAGCGGCGGTACTTGGGCCGACGAGGGATCAGGGCGGCCTCGCACCAGCGGGCGGCTCGGGACGGAGGGCACCGGCGGGGACGGAGGCGGGCCACAGGCGGGGAGACGCGTGCGGCGGGATCTGCAGAGCCGGCGGAGGAGGACAGCATGGGGCGGGCGAGGTCGCTGGGAGGTGGGGCAGAGGCAGCTGGGCCGGGGCGAGCGCCGGGGGAGCACCAGCGTGAGCGAGGGCGCCGGCCGGCGACGAGCGGCGGCTGGGGGCAACGGGACGGGAGGCTTGCTCGCGAGGAGGCTGCGGGCGCAGGGCGCGCGGGACCGAGGTCGCGGAGGCGGTGGAGGGCGCGGCGGGCGAGGCCGGAGCACGCGAGGCGCGGCGCAGAGGCGCAGAGGGCGGCGAGGCTGACCGCTGGGCGGCGGCGGGGCGGCCTGGCGCGAGGCGAGACTGCAGCCGGGCGCCGGGCGAGTGAAGGAGAGGCGCTCGCCGCCGCGAAAGGCGCGGATCTGTGAGGCCTGGTCTGGGCGCGGTGAGGGCGACGCGGCTAGGGCGGAGGAGGCGCGGGAGGAGGGAGCCGATGGGGAGAAGGGCGAGGAGCACCGGGGCGGGAGCACACGCGACGGCGCCAGGCGGGCGACACGGCGCGCGCCGAGCGGGGTGGAGGTGGAGGAGGCCGCGGAGCGGCTGAGCCGGGCTGCTGGAAGGTGGAGCGGGGTGGGTGGGGCAGAGCTGGGAGGCGAGGTGAGGGCGCCAGGCGGTTGGTAGCGGAGGGGGGGCGGACGAGGCTGCAGGGGAGGAGGTGGGGAGGAAGAAGAGGTCGGGTTGCCGGGGGCAGCGTGGGTGGAGGCGTGTGTGTGGGGCCTGTATGGGACCGGGGGACAGGGGGTCGGCTCTGGCGTGTGTGAGGGGCTGGTGGGCTGAGTGGGTTTGTGGTTGAGAGAGGGAGGTGGGTGAGGGGTGACGTGGCATGGTCAGTTGGGTGAGGGATAGGGAGAGGTGAGGTGGCGGCTAAGGATAGGAGGGGTGATGTGGCTGGGGTGTGGGTAGGGTTTTAGGTAGCTATAGTATTTAGAGGGCTGGTTGGGGTGGACCGCTTTATATTTTCTGGGTGGTCGATCGGGTCAATCGCCCGCTCGATCGCCTATTAAAATACTTTAAATTTTTATTTATTTTCAAATAGCTTTTATAACTAGTTTTAGACAAACAAATTATCCGGAACATCTGGGGGTTTGGCGTTTGAATGGAGACGAGGCGTTAGGAAATTCAAACACAGGTTTTCGAAATTAGTTTTTGACAAACAATTCATGATGATGACGATGCAATGCACAAATTCAACGCGATTTTCTAGTAGTGGTTTTGCGGGATGCCACACAACTTCATCCGCTACGCGATCGCCGAGGGAAAAGAAGGGCGCGTGTCTACGACGAGCGCGAAGAAGTCGACATGGTCGTGGCTGGCTACACCGATCGCCACGAAGATGGCAACTACAACAGCAGATACCGCATCATCAATTACCGCGACAGCGGTAGGCCAACACAAACATGGCAATGCCGCAACCGAGATGACGACCCATCTGCTGTTGAGAAGTTGTCAGGTCCCTACACCATGCACTTCTACATCGACAAGCATGGTGGCAAAAACAAGGCCAGCCACATGCTCAAGGACTGCAGGGAGTTCCAGAAACTCCACGAAGGCTACACCTAGATGCGGCGCGAAGCGGTGAATCCAGGTTTCACCCCGTCCCAGGAACCGTCGCACATGGAGCTCCACCTCTGCCACCCGGAGCACCCTCACAGCCTGCGGCAGGGCCGGTCCAGGGTAACAGAGCAGATCCATACCCGCCACTGCTGGGGGCTATGATGATACAAAAGGGACGTCCAACTAATAGGGTGCAAAAGGCGATCACCCACCAGGTCAACCTGGTCGTCACCTCTCCACCGGCCATACCTAAGTACCTCAGCGGCTCAGAATCATGCATCATACTTGATCGTTCGGATCACCCACGACAAATACCTCGCCCAGGTCATTCTTCCCTCATGCTCGACATGCAGATTGGAGGATTCAAGATGAGTTGCGTCTTCATGGATGGCGGCAGCGGCATCAACCTGATGTTTGCAGCACACTCATGGCTATGCGAATCCCGCTATGCAGCCTGGAGGCGTCAAACACGACCTTCCACTACATCGTCCCAGGGAAAGGAATATACCCCTGGGCACAATATGGCTTGATGTCATCTTCGGCACCCCCAGCAACTTCAGGCGCGAATGGCTCGAGTTCGAGGTGGTGGACTGGCCCTCATAGTACCACGCCATCCTCGGGCGAGTGGCATTCACAAGATTCCTGGAAGTGCCACATTACGCGTACCTTATACTGAAGATGCCAGGGCCCAACGGTGTCATCACCATCCCAGGAAGCTTCACCAGGTCAGACAGCTGTGACAGGGACTTCAACATAATCTCCCAGTCATTCGGCATGCAGGAGGAGCTCGCAAGGCTGAAGGAGTCAACAGACAATAGCCTGCCCCTATCACCAGGCAATACACACCTGACATGTCGTTCGACTCTACAGTCAACACCAAAGCGATGTAGGTCGACCCGACGGACCCTACAAATACGGCCCTGATCGCCAACAACCCAAGTCCCGCATAGGAACTCGCGCTCGTCTAATTCCTTTGTGAGGGCTGGGAAATCTTCGTCTAGTGTCCTGCAGACATGCCAGGAGTTCCCAGGGAATTCGCCGAGCATGCACTTAATGTGTTTCCGGATGCAAAACCGGTGAAGCAGTCGATGCATCGACTGTCCGAGAAAAAAGCTGAAGCAGTTGGTATCAAAGTCAACAGGCTTCTCGATGCCAACTTCATAAGGTAAATAAAGGAAAGCACGTGGGTAGATAACCCCGTGCTGGTCCCTAAGAATGACACGGATATCCTGCGGATGTGTGTGGACTTCATGGCGCTTAACAAGCACTATCCTAAGGACCACTTCCCCTGCCATGGATCGATCAAATAATCGAATACACTGCAGGATGCAAGAGACACTCCTTCCTTGACGCCTACTCATGCTACAATCAAATTCGACTGAAAGTCGAAGATCAAGAGAAGACGACGTTCATCACACCATTCGGGCTGGTCTGCTACAACACAATGCCTTTCAGGCTCAAGAACGCAGGCACCACCTACCAAAGGTGCATGAAGGCATGCATGAAGATCCATATTGGTCGCAATGTCCAAGTCTATGTCGAGGGCATAGTAATCAAGACCAAGGAAAGCTGAACTCTTATCGATGACCTCCACGAGACGTTCGACAACCTCGATTGTTATAAGATCAAACTAAACTCGGAAAAGTGTTCCTTCGGCGTCCCGTCCGGGCAACTACTCGGGTACTTCATCTCTCAAAGAGGCATTGAGGCCAACCCGAAGAAAATCAGGGCTATACTAGCCATGGAGAAGCCGAAGAACGTCAAAGGAGTCTAGCAGCTAGTTAGGCGAATCACGACACTCAGCAGATTCATCAGCCGCATGGCTGAAAAGGCTCTCCCCTTCTACCAGCTGCTGCGCAAGGCCGAAAAATTTGAGTGGACGGACAAAGCCGATGTATTGGTAAAGCCAAAGGAGAGAGAACCCATGCTGCTATACATCGCAGCTACGCACTAGGTGGTCAGCACTGCTCTCGTGGTGGAACGACCCGAAGACGGCAAAACCCACGGGGTACAGCGCCCTGTATACTACCTCAGCGAGGTACTGACACCTAGAAAGCAAAGGTATCCCCACTACCAAAAACTCGCCTACGGTGTATTCATGGCCGCACGTCGACTGTGCCACTACTTCCAGGAGCATCATATCATGGTCGTCAATGACGCACCACTGTCAAACATCCTAAACAACCCCGAAGCTACAGGGCGAGTAGACTTATGGGGCATCGAGCTATCCCCTCGGGACATCATCTATGAGCAGCGCACCGCTATCAAGTCTCAGGTTCTATCTGACTTCTTTGTCCACTGGATGGAGCTCTAGCTACAGGACACTCTGGGCATGTCCTAGTCCTGGACAATGCACTTCGATGGCTCCAAGAGCGAGGCCGGAGCAGGAGCTGGAGTTATCTTGATGTCCCCTCAGGGGGATAAGATGAGATACGTGTTGTGGATGAAGTTCCGTGCATCCAATAATGAGGCTGAGTACGAGGTACTCCTGCATGGCATGCAGATCGACAAGGTCTGTGGTGCCACACACCTTGTCACCTACGGTGACTCCAACCTTGTCGTTCAATAGACGATGAACGAATGCGACGCCCATAACACCAATATGATCGCATACCGTGCGCTCTACAATGCACTCGAAGGAGACTTCGACGGTTGCGAACTCCGGTACATCAGCAGAGAAAGCAATGAAGAGGCTGACAAGCTCGCCAACATTGGCTCCATCTGTGCCCCAGTGCCACCAGGTGTGTTCCTCGAACAAATCCGCGTGCCATCCATCAAGCGGAAAATGCCAAAGGAAAAAACTGACGCCATGGGACACTCGGGGGATGCGCCACCCGATAAAGCCGACGCACCTGAAGAATTGGACACAGAGGTCGAGCTGGTGAGTCTTATGCATGTCCTGGCAGTAAAGAAGACATGGACCCAGCCATACCTAAAGTACCTGCTAAGCAAATAGCTGCCCGAGGACCCAACAGATGCCCGACACATCGCTCGCCGATCAAAGGCCTTCCCCATCATCAAAGGTGAACTATACAAGCATAGCATCTCAGGAGTGCTCCAGCGATGCGTCACCAATAGTGACGAGAAGAGCATCCTCCTCGACATTAATAATGGCATCTGCGGCCACCATGCAGGCAGCTGCGCCCTCGTCGCCAAGGCTCTGTGAGCTGGCTTCTACTGGCCAACCGAGATGCAAGACGCCAAGGACATCGTCGAGAAGTGCAACGTCTGCCAAAGGTTTGCAGACAAGCCGCACACGCCAGGCTCAGAGTTGCGACCCATACCATTGGCCTAGCCCTTCGCCCAGTGGGAACTCGACATGGTCGGCAAGATGCAGAAGTCCTTACTCAGAGTGACATGGTTATACCCTACGGGTACACGACCTTAGCATACCTAGTCTAGCCCAAGGAAGGCCCATGACAAATATACGCCGGCCCATGAAGACTTGCGGGTGGCCAGGGCCCATGACGCCTTCGGATCCTTGGAGAGCAAGACTAGAGTAGATAGAAAATTCAAAGGGTTAAACCCTAAAAACCTGTAACCGACTCAATCTGTGCCTGGGACCTGCCTACCTCTATATAAAGGCCAGGAAGGCATGACGAGGAGGTTCTCTTACAATCTCTCGCACACCACCGCATACACACCTCCACGCCAGATTGCATCTGCGCACCCTGTAACCTTCAGTTCCACCATAATCAGAGCAGACAAGCAGGAGTAGGGTTTTCCCTCCGGGGTCCTGAACCTGGGTAAAACTCGTGTCCCCGTGTTTCTTGTTTGCTAACCGTTCCGTGATCTCCAGCATCCCCATCTTCTCCAAAACCCAAGTCCATAACAATGGGCATTGACGATATTAAACCTAGTCACAGAGGGCATGTCTTCGTCCTGGTGGCAGTCGATAAATTCACGAAGTGGATCGAGTCCATTCCTGTCACTAACCAAACTAGCGCTTCTGCCGTCAAGTTCTTTCAATCCATCATCTACAGGTTCGGAGTGCCTCACGACATCATAACCGACAATGGAACAAACTTCACCCCGAAGGAGTTTCGAGACTTATGCGAGGGGCTCGACATCAACCTCATGTACGCCTCTGTGGCGCATCTGCAGACCAACGGGCAGGTCGAAAAGGCCAACGACCTCATCTGCAACGGAATCAAGAAGTGATTGCTATGCCCACTCGAAAGGTTGGCGGGAGCCTGGGAGGAGGAGCTACCCTCCGTCCTATGGAGCCTACACACAACGTCAAACAGCGCCGCGGGCTACATGCCCTTCTTCATGGTGCACGGAGCCGAAGCAATGCTGCCCGCTGAGGTATGCTACAAGGCCCCATGGGTCGTCGCTTACAGCGAAGCCGAGTCAACACCACACTCAAAGATGTCATCGACACACTGGACGAAGCTCGCGACATTGCCACAGCCCGTTCGACGGTGTACCAACAAAGTCTCCGCAATTACCACAGCCGACGGCTACACCCAAGGTCCTTCGTTGAAGGAGACCTCGCCCTATGACTGAAGCAGAAAGGGCACCTGAAACTAGAGTCACCCTGGGAAGGGCCTTACGTGGTTACTGAAGTAATCCCATGGGAGATATGCCCATGAGGCAATAATAAAGTAATTATTATCATATCTTCATGCTTCTGATAAATTTTTACATCCCATGCGTTTAATTGTATTAACCGGAAACATTAATACTTGTGTGGTTTGTAAACATAAAAGAGTCCATAGTAAAGCCTCTTGTTAAACTAGCTTGTTGGTTAATATATGATCATGGTTTCCTAATCATGAACATTGAGATGTTATTAACAACAAGGTCATATCATTAGGAGAATGATGTGATGGACATACTCCTATAGTTAAGTGTAGCATAAGATCAAGTCATTTAAAATAGTCCACTTGCTATAAGATTTTAGATACATAGTAACCTAAATCCTTCGACCAGATGCTTTGTTGACATCAAACACCACTTCATAACTGGGTGGTTATAAAGGTGGCATTGAGTGTTCGGAAAGTATGTGTTCAGGCACATGGATCAAGAGTGGGATTTGTCCATCCATATGACGGATAGATATACTCTGGGCCCTCTCGGTGAAATATCATCCAATTAGATTGCAAGCATGTAACTGGATCACAAGGGATCACATATCATAGGAACGATAAAAGTGTACTTATCGGTAACGAGGTTGAACTTGGTATGCAGAGATACCTACGATCAAACCCCGAATAAGTAAAGTATCGCGAGAGAAAGGGAAATTGGTATCGTATGTAAATGGTTCATTCGATCATGAAGTAATCATATAAATATGTGGGAGCCATATGAATTTCCATATTCCTCTATTGGTTATTGATCAGAGAAGAGTCTCGGTCATGTCTGCATAATTCATGAACCGTAGGGAGACACACTTAAGGATTCGATGCTGTTTAGTAGATATGGAATATGAGTAAGAAGAACGATTGTTGTTTGGAGTCTCGGATTGGATCCGGTATATCACGAGGAGATCGGGAATGGTCCGAAGAATAAGATTCATATAAGGAAAGTCCAATTCCGGAGTTTGGGAATGGTTCTGGTGTTTTCACCAGAATGTTCTAGAAGGGTCTAGAAGGTTCACCGATCCGGAAGGGGAAGGGGTACATGAATGTGTCATGACAAAGTGGAATGGTTGCATCATGTCCTAGGTCACCTGGCTGGACACTTGGAAGAGAGAAATCAAACTCTAATTTGAAAGTCAAAAAGGCAGTTTGAAAAAGTCAAACTAGGACAATATTTCCAAGTGGAGGGAGGGAATGATTCCTACCTAGGGAAGGAATCCTCCCTGCCCTTGCCGCCGGCCACATGAATTAGTGTTGGGGGAGGGTTCCCTCCCTCTTGCCGCCCCTTCTTCTCATAAATAGAGGGGAGGGGCGCCCACTTGCTAGATAACTCCAAACCCTAGCTTTGGCGCCTACCCCTCTAGTAGCCGCCGCCTAGACCCTCCTCCAAGTCGCCGACTAGGGCAAGGCCCTTGCCCTATCCGCCGGCCACACCAGCCCCCTTGGCGCCCTCTAAACCCTAGATCGCTGAAGCCCTCTTCTACTCCACCATACTCGCTCCGGCTTAGGTGAAGCCCTGCGATATCTCCCCTCTAAACTCCGACACCACACCGTTGTGGTGCCGGAATCGCGTGGAGAGAGCTACAACCTCTGATGCCTGCTGGAACAAGGGAGAGGAAGGTCTTCATCGAGTACCGAATGTGTGACCGACTGCGGGAGCGCTTCCGGGATGTGGTGCCGGAAGGATCGTCTACACGATCCTGAGATCGTCAAGTGAACGACTACATCACCCACAAGAATCTGCTCTCGTTAACTTCTTTGGAATCTTCGAGGGTGAGTACTCTATCGAATTGTTGCTACAATCTAGTAGATAGATCTTTGCTTGTGTGTCTTCATGCGGTAGAATTTTTTGTTTTCCTTGCTACGAACCCCTACAAATCCCAGGTGGTGCCTACCGCCTCAAGGACGTCGACTCCGGAGTAGAATACTCCAACCCTTGGAACATCGCACAACTGCGATGCTACTAACCCTAGTTTTCTATAACTTTCAATAAGGCTACTTAGCCGAAAACTGTACCCCCTACATTATGATGAATAAAAGCGAAGTTCCTTGGACCAACTATTCTTCCCCTGCATACATTTACACCCTTAAATACGCTGGGGGATGCGCCTCACCTTAAGACCTTGTCGACTATCACAACAACGCATCACCCTGAGTAGCTGACCATGTCAGGCTAACGAAAAGTACATGCACAACTTATAATCAACAATGCACTACGTGCCAATACATACTTGCAAACTTTATAAGGGCACAACAAGCCCACTCAATACTATACAAATTTTACAGTGTCATATTTACAATCTACAGGACTAAACTATGATTAAGAAAAATGTTTGTCCGCTCGTCAAAGACTTCCATGATGTCTTCAGCGTGGGGAGCAACCGCGGCATAATGTGGACGCATGTCCCATGCCATACCATCTGGAGGAAATGGTGGCCCCGCTGCTATTTCTGCAAGATCAATGTCGCGACGGTGCAACCAAATGTGCGCTAGCACCGCCTTCGCACCCACCACAAGTTGATGGCATCCAAGATCCTTCACGGCGTCCACACTCTGAAATTTGCCCAATATCCCCAAGAAGCTGGAAGGAGCTGCATCTAAGGGGAACATCGCAACCCAGACAGACGCGAGTGATGACCTCGCGCGCTTCAGCACCTGAAGCACCTAATGGACGCGATCCTGAACTATCGCGACAATAGTTTCATGGTCACGGTCCATCCAAAAGAAGCCTCCGGCCTCCAACTCCTATCGGGTAAGGCAATTCAGTCGAATTGCAACCCGTTCCTTCTCTTCCTGCGGAATAAGATTAACAACTACAAACAAAAGCAGCAGCTCAGAAGCCATAAAGGTTGGGCCCAACCAAAAAATAAAACAAGTCTATAGGGACTTACTTGGAGTTGCTCGCCGATTTGCCAAAATTCCTCAAGGAGAAATTCCTCTCTCGCAACAACCCATTCGGTCTTGTATTTCCAAGCGTACGCATGGCCACGGATGACAAGGATATCCTTATCCAAGCTTCAGATGCGGTCGTATAGCAAGGGCAATGATGTGTGCAGCCGGTGTGGACGTGGGGCACTTCGTTGGAACCCCAAGAGCAAGGTTTGATGAGCACAACAACAAGTTTCCCTCAGTAGAGACCGAGGTTATCGAACCAGAAGGAGGAAGGAAACATCACACAGGTGTTGCAAACAATGTGGAGACCTGCACAACACAAACTCAAGACTTTGTCCCAACGAATCAGTGAGGTTGTCAAGCTCACCAGTTTGCTGTAAAAAGGATTAACTGTATGGTGTGGAAGGTAATGGTGGTTTGCAGCAAGTAAACAGTAACAGTGGAAGATGTACCAATGGTAAAGATTGGACCGGGGTCCATAGTTCACTAGAGGTGCTCTCCTTAGATAAACAACATGGCATGAAGGGTAAACAAAGTACAGCAAGGCAATTGACAGGAACTGAGCAAGGCATAACAATGCAATACTAGTCAGAAAGATCCTATGAGATTCGATTGGGAAATACAACAAGATACATATACCGCCATCCAACTGCATCTATGACTAGAAGTCCACCTTCAGGTTATCATCCGAACCCCCTCCAGTATTAAGTTTCAAGCAATAGACAACTGCTTTAAGCAAAGTGTGTAAGGTAAACAATCCACTTGTTCCATGAACAAGAGACTATTGTTTTCTCCCTAGTAGAAACAACACATCTACAACCGAAGAGATTTCTGTCACTTCCCTTGGAAACTAGAGGCATGAACCCACTATCGAGCATAAATACCCCCTCTTGGAGTCACTAGCAACTACTCGGCCAAGATAGCTACTAACAACGGAGAGCATGCAAGATCACAAACAACACAGACATGATAGAATCATAAAGACAAAACCATTAACCAAACTGACATAATAATCTCAATATCCATCGGATCCCCGCAAACACAACATGCATGATTACAAATAGATTAGATCATGATCATGAACGGAGCTCACAAGATCTATACATGAAAGCACAAGGAGGAGATACAACCATCTAGATACTACATGGACACATAGTCCAAGGTGGAACTACTCACGCATCATACCGGAGAGAAGGCCTCCGAGATGATCTCCCCTCCGGCAGGTGCGGGGAAGAACTTCAGATCCCCCGATCTAGGGACGACAGTGGAGGTGGCTACAGAAGTTTTCGTGGAGTTTTGATCGGGTACTTAGGGTTTCTGCATCGGGGGCTTCTTATAGGCGAAGAGGCGAGGACGGGAGGCGACCAGGGGGGCCACACCCTGCCCAGGCGTGGGCCCACCCCTGGCCATGCCTAGGGAGGGTTTGGCTGTCCTGGTTCGCTTCTCTGTCTCATCTTCTGGATTCGTGTCCCCCACAGTAAAATATTGACTTTGGCTTTTGTCCCGTCCAATTCCGAGAATATTGATTTTCTGCCTTTCTGGAACCAAAAACGGAAGAAAACAGGCAACTGGCACTATGGCAACTTGTTAATAGGTTAGTTCCAGAAAAGATATAAAAACACCTCAAAGTAAAGACAAAGCAAAGCAAAGTAGATACTAAAAAAGCATGGAGCATCAAAAATTATAGATACGTTTTCGACGTATCAGGCAATTGCGATGCCTCACTCGGTGGCGGACCAGCAACAACTAGAGAAGGCAACGTGGTTACTGGATCAGCATTTGAAAGACCCTAAGAGGCTCACAGGTGACAAAGTATAAAAACCAAAGCAATTGACAACAGTCAAAGGAAACACATATATTTACATTAAAACAACCAATGTGTGGTAAAGTCAGATTCGTCTAGCACAAGGCATTACATGCATAAGAAAAATAAAATGACTATCAAAGAAAGTACGACGCAGGAGCCCTAAGCGGCAGCAACATCCAGAGCAGTTCGGACATCGAGGCCTTCACCTTGGATGACCGCTGCTGCTCCAGCGCATTTGTGGCCAGAAGATCAATGAGCTTCAGGACAAAATGCTTGCAGCGGGAGGCGGATGGAGCAAAAGCTACCTCAGTGCCATCCGCTGCCACCGGCATCTTGGAGGTGACCTGGGGGAGATTCAGCTATGCTCCAGCTGCCATTGCCATCGCCAGACCCAGGGTTGCACCCACACCCTTCTGGGCCTTTTTGTAGTCTTCAGGGGTATCTCCCACCAAGGCCTTCGTCAGAGATTCGACGTCGTCAAGAGTGACGCCCTTCGGGGTGATCTCCTGGTAGAAGCGGGTGAGGACCTCCTTGGCCTTGCGCACCATCTCCACGGTAGAGCTACAACTGCATCCGCCATGGGGTCCCCATGCTCCATGACACCGCGATCAAACACGATGCATGTAGCATCTATAGGTCGCGGCAAAGAAAATTCGGATGAGCCAAAGGAACCCACCAGAAGGAAAATAAGCTCAAGAAGGGGAACACTTGGTCACTTATCGAATAGCGCTTTGGCAGCTGCCATAAGCTGCTCAGCCATGGCCTTCTCCCGAGATGTCGCGGAAGCCGTAAGCTACTGCTCGCGATCCTAGGCCTCCTGCCAGCAACGCTGAAGGGCCTCCACGGCATCCTTCGCTTTGGTCTCCGCCTGGTTGTGACTCTTTTCGAGTGCGTCCAGCTTGTGGAGAGCCTCATTGTTCTCATCTACGACAATCAACAAGAAAAGAATCAGTAAAAATGGTACTCATCGGTACCCAAACATAAAAGGCAGAAGTATACACACCTTGGACTTGCTAAAATTTATCATCCAAGGCAAGGTATTGCTGTTTGAGGTGGTTGATGTCGCGGATGAAGGTCTACAATAAAGATACAAACAAGTCAGGCAAATAAAGGGCTCGGGGGATAGCCCGTGACAACTAAAAAGCACTTACATGGGCACCCGAAGACTCCGAGGGTGTAACTTGCGCCTTCCAGGCGAAAACCGCATGAGTCCTTGGCTTCAAGGAGCTCGATGCTTCCTCGTTGGAGTTGGCCTCCATCTTTGGGGAGGCCACAGTAGCCATTGCCTTCGACTCCCCATGCATCGCATCAACTTCTTCCTTGAAGGATTCTTTTGAGGAGTTCCTCCTAGCACATTCGAAGCATTTCAAGCTAACCGACAAAACATTAAGCTAATACTTAGCATACCACAAACTCAAAATGCCAGGAAATTTACGATGGAATGTCAGAGAGATCGAAAACCGGCGTCTCCTTCTTCTTCTTGGCCGGTGACTACGAAGCCATGGCTCCAACGAGTATTTTTCAGGAAGGGGAGGCATCAAGCTCTCCACCTTAAGCTCCTGCGGAGCAACCGATACACATGACAAAGTCAGAAAATATAAGGCACAAACAACCGAAAATGCATTACGTACAAACAGAGAAACGCACCCGAGGAACTTCCTTCCTAGCGGAAAAAGGGGTGGTCATAGACTTCCCCGGTATCTCCTCGTCCGCCTTGTACTTCGGAAGGGGACGGAGCGCTCGATCAAGGTCAGCTGAGGACATCTCCTCATCTGACACTCTCGTCACGTCACTGGTGCCAGAGTATAAGTACATTGGGCGCGCCCTCGCTTGGAGAGGTTGCACCGACACTTAAGGAACATATGTATGATGTCGACACTGCAGACCTCCTTGCCTCGCACCAGCTGGAGTGCTCCACTCGCTGGTACAACTTCTCCACAACTGCGGCTTCACCCTCCATGATATCGTTGGACCACGAGCGCTTTCGGGTGACCACCTTGCTGGCGTCGGAGGGGGCTAGACCATCGTGCTGATCGTTGAGCTTGGAGTCGCGAATGTAAAACCACTTGTTCCTCCATTGTTGGACGGACTCGTATAGGTGGAAGGTGAAAAAATTTACGGTGGGACGGATGCATATCCCGCACCCACCTAGCGCATAAACGCCGCCAGTACCAGATTGCCTCTTCATAGAGTAGAATTTCTTGAAGAGGCTGAAGTGTGGCTCAATACCGAGCCAGTACTCACAACTAAAACACGCGATATGAAGAAGGGAATTGGGCGACAACTGGTGGAGTTGTAGCCCATAAAGAAAGATTAGCCCACGAAGAAATTCATGGGCAGGAAGAGAAAGCCCCCGAACGACAAAAGCATAAAACATAACCCGAAACCTTTGGGTGGGTCCGAGGTTACCTACTCGCGAGGAATGATGATGTCGCCCTTCTCTTGCAAAATCAATCCGGACTCACGCAGGCGGCGCAAATCCGCCTCCCAGATTGCGGACCGCCGCCAGCCACCATCGGTGACGCGGTTGGCGGTGGATGTCTTCTTAGTGGCGTCGGCGCCGCTCGTCCCTGCAGCAGCGTAAGTGGACTTGTTCGACTTGACCATTGTGTATGCGCGGAGTGTGGCATGATGGGCATGGAGGAGAGAAGATGGAAAACACGAATAATATCCAGTGCACGGCACGAGCTCTGGGAATGGAGGAAGAAGAAAGACAAAGAGCGACGAAGAGAAAATGGCAAGGGGAAATTACCACAACCATGTAGTATAAAAAGACAAGGACGATGAAGATGGACTGTCGATTCAATTACCCTAACACATGTCGCACATCACGGCATACATGTGTCACGGGCCACCCAAACCGTCACGAACACTCCGCCCACTACGCACGGGAATTGAGAAGACATCATAATTATCGCGTAAATTATGTGTGACTATTCAAATTCAAGTCAGAGAGTGAGACCCACGATTGTCTCGTCACATCGCTTCTTCTATCGCAGACGGTTGTGCTCACCAAGCATCACCAATGACGTCATCAAAGCAAAGGCTAGTAATGGCTACAAATTTCTGACTGCACACAAAGTACTTACTCGAGTCTACGACTCAACCAACTACTCGGGGGCTATTCCTATCAGGAGCGCTGGTCGCGCACCTGAAAAATTTAATATAGTCCTCGGGTCAGTCGAAGAACTTCCTAAAAAAGCTTTGAGTCCTTCTTCGAGTCTATGACTCCACTACGAACTCAAGGGCTACTCCCATAGGGAGCGCTGATCGCGCATTCAAAAAATCACTGGCATTGATGGGATCCACAGAATTAAAGTCTCTGCTCGAGTCTACGACTCGAACAGACACTCGGGGGGCTACTCCCATAGGGAGCGCTGGCCACGCACCCTATGAACTATTCAGATGAGATCCTTTGGATCACTCATGACAAAAACGAAAATTACCTTGGCAACTTTTCCCAAATTAATGCTAAGTGGGATACAATCTCCTTGGTCACCTGAAACACCTCTACGACGCAAAGATAAGGCCTATAGATATCATCTAATGGCCTGGCAATGCACCCGACCATGCTTTGCTAGTAACAATTCGTGCCAACAGGCATGACAAAAAATCCCGACGGACGCGTTGGGTACATAACTTAAAACACTGGAATTCGAATCCTGTAAGACCCCACGGCCTGAGTCAAATTACGCCAGCATTCTTCCGGATTTGAGTTCGGGGACTCGAGTCTAAAGTAGATCGTGTTTACTGTCCAAAGACAGTTAACTGACCCTGATTTTTTGGGCGAGTCAGGCGCACGTATCAACAATCCCTATGAACCAACACATTGACTCAAAATTTGTTCGGATGAAAGCACCCGAAAGACTTAAGAGTCACCAATCGAATCTACGATCGATTGAACACTTGGGGGGGGGGGGGGCGTACTGACATGGGTATGCCCTACGGGTGCCTGGTGTTATCCTACCCCATGTCATCTTGGTAGAGGCCCACGTAATTACCCACTGCACATGGAGAAGCCTAGGAAGGATTCGGGTGACCAAGGCCCATACGGGCGCGACTTCTTGAAGAGCATGGCTATCTAAAGATAGAATTTCAAAGGATGAAACCCTAATCTGTAACCGACTCTAGCCTCCCCATCTTCTATAAACCCAAGTCCACAACAATGGGCATTGACGAGTCGAACCCTCGTCACTAATGATTTCTTAATTATTATGAAGGAAAACTTGACTAATGCAATCTCACTGGGACAAATCCCCAGTCCATATTGTGCAAATTCAGGCCAACTAGTAAGTGAAGCTAAATGCAGTATTTATTTTAGAAATAATGTAGCATGATAGAAGCTCTATTAGATAGATGTATTAGCATCCCTGCAATGGTAGGTGTTGTTAGGAGTGATGATTTTCTTTACCTTGTGGAAATGATAATTTCCTAGATAATTGGATGGAAGGAGAAATTGTTATCTATGGGTGCAAGGGAAGTCCTCTTGAAGGCTATAATTCAGTATATCCCAGTCTTTGCTATGGCAATTTTCAAACTCCCAAAAAGTTTGTGTAAGGAGATGACTGATACTTTGGTCACTTTCTAGTGAGGAGATTTAGAGGAGCAGAAGAATATGCATTGGAGCGCTTGGTGGAGCATGTGTATGCCAAAAATGATGTTGGTGTGTGATTTAGAGACCTCCATGCTTTTAATCAAGCCATTCTTGCTAAGCAGACTTGGCGACTCCTTAATAATCTAGATACTTGATGTACAAGGGTGCTCCGCGCCAAATACTACCCAGATGGGATTTTCTTAATGCTAGACCGAAGAAGGGTTCAAGCTTCACTTGGCAGAGCATTATTGTTGGTTTATTGGCCTTTAAACAAGGCCATATATGGATATTTGGCAATTATAGGAGTATAGATACCTGGAATAATCATTGGGTCCCTAGCAATCCATCACGGAAAATTGACTCACCTAGAGGACATGTATGTCTATATTTCACAGCCGTCATGCATCACACCGATGATAGTATGGTTCGCCCACAACAGATGGCGGCCAACTTCGTTGTGGTTCACCGGGCATGGGTCTTCACCCTTGTACCTAGTGATCTCCCTTTCCTGATGATTAGAGAATAAGGAATTCCAGGTGTTGTAGTTGTCGGGGTCGCACTAGGGATCCATCCGCTGCTTCGTCGTGAGATCGAGTTAGAGTGGTTCGTGACGGCCGCCTGGCGGGTAGAACTTTGAGGAACAGGAGGGACAGGAACCCCTCCAGCGCTCAGCATCCAGCCGGCGGGCAGCCGATAGCCCGACAGGCATGGGTAGCTGGAGGCGCACAGCACCTCTGTCTCCTCGAGGGTCAGAATGGCCCAGTATTCGGTGTCCATTATTGTGAGAGGGGAAGGTGTGGATGTGTGAATGGCCATGGTGGTCGGCCTAGATATAGATGGAAAAGGCGGGAAAACATGGCGGGAAGTAGAGGGAAATGGCGGGAAAGCTATCTTTAGTCCCGGTTAGTTGTTTCAACTGGGACTAAAGGCCCCTAAAATAACCGGGACTAAAGGACCCTAAAATAACCGAGACCAAATGGGAAATGTTTTGCTATATATTATATGTATATTTTTCTGATTTTAGGGTTTAGGGTATATTATATGTATTTTTCTAATTTTTAATTAATAAAATATATTTTTAATGGGTAGATTATTTTGTTGTGAATATTTTGGTATATTATATGTATTTCTCTGATTTTTAATTAATAAAATATGTTTTTCCAAGATTAATAGAATATTTCTTAAACAATAAATTATTTCATTTACATTTGTATAATAGAGTAGGATAATAGCTTTAAATTATAGATCTTTTTTTTGGAAATTTTGATATATATAATAATCCCTCCGACCCATATTAGTTGACTTGGATTTGTCAAAATTTGGATGAACTTATATATTAAATAGTGTCTAGATTCATCCAAATCTAGAAAAGTTAACTAATATGGGTCGGAGGGAGTACATAATTTTCTTAATTGTCACTATTTTTTCATTTCGGCATCAAAAATACCCTTTAGCCCCAGTTTGTAACACAAACTAGGACTAAAGGGGTACATCTCGCGCGCGAAACGCGGTGGCCGAAAGACCCTTTAGTTCCGGTTTGTAATACAAACCAGGACTAAAGGTACTACAAATCGAGACTAAAGGGAGGGTTGGTATAAATACCCACCCCATCCACCCCAGTTTGAGCATCGAACCAGAGTACGAAATCTTCATCTTCCCTACGAGTTTCCGCCGCCCGCGCCCGTCTGCCATCCGTCGCACCGGCCCTGCCCCCGCCCCGCCACACTCTGCACTGCCCCCGCGCCATCCCGCCTCCCGCGCGCCACGCCGTTCCTCCGCCCACCGTGTCGGCTACTGCTCCCCGCTGCCCCGGCCGCCTTCTCCTGCTGCTCGCCGCCCTGCTGTCGTCCCGGCTGTGCCGCCCAGTGTTAATTAGTGTAATTTTGGTTAGTATGCATAATTTAGTTAGTTAGTTGTAATTTAGCTAGTGTTTATTAGAGATTTAGTTAATTAGTTAGTGTTTAGAGATTTTAGTTTGTTAGTTTATTAGAGATTTTAGTTAGTTAGTGTATTTTAGTTAGTGTTTGGAGATTTTGTTAGTGTAATTTAGTTTAAAGATTTTACTATATGGAAAATATATGTATTTAGTGTTTATGTTTAGGATTAATTTAGTTTAGAAATTTTAGTTAATAATATTTACTGTCGTCATGTTTAATTAAGTGTATAGGTTTAATCTTGTGTTTAGGATTATTCCACGTCCTCATCGTCGACTCGGAAGGAATGACGGAGGACTACTAGGCTCCGTCGCCGGGCATCCATAGGACTGGGCTCCGTCAGGCTAGCACTGGGAGGTGCTAACAACCGGGAGGCGTAGTTTGGTAAGGAATCCGGGTGTCGTTGTTGACCCGGATCTTCTTTGGTGGCGGTGGCGTGGTCCAGGCGTGGTGCAGAGGGAGCCATCCCACGACGAGGTGGTACAGTGCCGTGTCAGGGAGGAGGTCGAGCATGTCCGTCGTTATATGTATGTCTTGGATGTCAGGGTCTCCGATACCTGGCAGGTTCTTCAGGCACCTCACCCAAGATATTCTCCTATGATGGTTCCTACACTTTGGGTGTACACCTCCCGCGGCTCAGGAGCCGGGGGTCGACATCTTGGTTGAGCTAGATGTGTAATAAGGATATATTATCTTTTATTATTGTTGTATTAACTGGATGATTCGAGATGTAGTATTTTTTTCATTGGTACTTTATATTTTTTAAGTTAAGATGAATTATTTTATCTTCCTTCCGTTGTTGCATTAAGCAAAAAGGTTTTATCTTTCTTTTGTATTATATAGTTAAGGTATGGACGGTAGAGACGATGAAGAGCACATGTACGACATGATAGATAAGGATACAAGAGGTTAATATTACAATGGAGCAGCCGACTGTGGAGATGATGATGGCTCTCAATACCTCAACTTGGATGGAGCCGACGGTGGATACTTTGGTCACGACTTTGGTGGAGGACGACAGTGGAGACGTCGGTGGAGACGACACCATAAAAAAGTCCGGCGAGGTATATAAAGCCTCTGCTGATCACTAGCTAGTAGATGCATTAGTTGATTCATATATATACTAATGATTGTTTCTTCTCTTAGACCTCCGCAGGGCCAATCTTCTGCAAGGAAACGAGGTCTGACCAGAAAGCTGGCCGATGGTGCACGTTTCACAATTGAGTTAGTCTCTGAGCTAGGAGAACCGTTGGAGCCAACAGAGGCCGCAAATGCATATGTACATCAATGCGGAGTGTAGTCAGGGAAACCATCCCGATCACCACTCAGGGGTGGAATACGCCAGGAAAGAAAAGGGTTCAAGTTGGAACAAGTTTTGTCGATGATAGAGCCAAATATTATCTTTGGAATACGTTCATGACACACTTCACTCTACCAGACATAAACATTGATGATCTCACAGTGGCATTGAGGTTAAAAGTTGATACGTCGTAAACGTATCTATAATTTTTTATGTTCCATGCTTGTTTAGTATCCACTTTGCTTTGCTTTGTCTACACTTTGAGGTATTTTTATACGTTTTCTGGGACTAACCTATTAACAAGATGCCACAGTGCCAGTAGCATGTTTTCTGCTGTTTCTGGTTCCAGAAAAGCCAAAAAATAAATATTCTCGGAATTGGATGGGACGAAAACCCAAAGTCAATATTTCACCGAGGAGAACACGGAGCTAGAAGACGATGCGGAGGAGGGCCACGAGGGTCCCACAACCCCTGGCCGTGCGGGCCTGGCCAGGACGTGCCTGGGGGGTGCGGCCACCTCGGGCACCCTGTCAAACCCGGATTTTTAATCCCAGATGCCTGTTATGCCGTACATTGCAATCCTAGGATTATCATTTTTGCAAGACATAACAGATTGGTATCATAGTTCATCATCCATTACAAACCATAATAGTCTTACAAATAGTTGATCTCATGATCCGGTCTGGTTACAATGAAAGCAACAAAATAATAATAATAATAATAATAGCATGGTTGGGGCTCCATTTTCAGGGTCACAGGCAATGCTGACGATAGGAGATGATCCTAGTTATCATAAGCATCCTGCTATCCATCCTCCTTGTAGTCTCCTTCATAGTCTGACCATGGGAATAGCTAGGGACAAAGCCATGAGTACTTCGAAGTACTCGCAAACTATTACTAAAGCAATAAGGCCATTCTAATAGGAATCATGAGCTCTAGGTTTGTTTGCCACAAGCCAATTTTATTTCAACTAGTATCTAGCAATAAAAGTCTATCTTTAGTTGTCTAAGTTACTTAGGTGGGAAACCTAGTTTCATTGTCCACATCCTTGTGGGGTCAAGTCAAAGTCACACTTCAAGTCACAAGTCATTTTGAAAACATTTGACAACGGAATAGTATGGCCATCCAACTGTCCATAACCGCGGACGCGACTATTCGAATAGTTTGACACTCTGCAGAGGTGGTACACTTTCACCACAACATTCGATACATCCGTCAGGGATAATCCTGAATCATCATACTTGGTATGCGTATAATCAATCCTAACCTTTCAATTGCACACCCTAGTATAGGCACCTCCCCTATGAGTTTGGCCTCCCAACCATGACCATCTATCATCTTGGAAACTGCATAGGTGGACATTCACATTCACAAGGTAGCCTCAGCTCACCTCGTTCCGCGAGGGTACCCATACTAAGACACATAAACTTCCAGTCAAGCCCTACCCAAATTCGGGTATTGTGGTTGTACGGTAAAATTGGAATGGTATCGCATCCGAACCCAACCATCAGTTTTTATCAAAGTCAGGTCACATACTTCATTCATCACCATATTCAACTCATTGTGTCCATAACACATGTCAAAACATTTCAATAGAATGACTCATCATTCCAAGGTTTTCATAATCATTTGTTACCATCTATAGTGATCAAGTTTAGTTTAGCACTAGCCACTATCAATTGGGGGTGTCACGATTTGAGGGGTGCTAATCCAGTGTATCTATCTACATCAAGTCCAAACTCTTGATGACACCTTTCCTAAGCTTCCACTAATCACCAATTAATTACTACTAGAACAAATTTGCAAAGGGTAAAAGGTAAAGCTTGCAAATAAAACTTGGGATAGGTCTAATCAAAGTGGTATCACAATTGCTTGCAAGTGGGGCTTGCATGGTTTAGTTTAGCTTGCCTTGGTTGGTAAGGCGGTCGAAGTTCTCTTCCTCGTTTTCATAGAATTCCTCCTCTTCGTAGCCCAGATTGATACTAGCGTCTATAAATCAATATGAGGTACACAATCACCAAACAATACTGAACTACCTCTATTTAACACACCAGGAGTGACTCTAGATGATCTAGAATCATCTCTATCATTACAACAAAAGGTGGCAAGATTTTTATTGATCTTATTTTTAGGAAAGTAATTTCTACTCATTGAAAAGTTACTTCAGATTTAATATTCCCCAATTCAAATATGGGATCATATTGACACATGTCATCAACACATATTTCAATACTTGAGAATGTGATTTGAAGTGGTTGGCCTAATTCACAAAGCTTAATACTATTATTTAATAATATTTAGGGACTATAAATGACTATAAAGTCATTCTTTAATTTTGATCCACGGCTACTGTATGCAAGTACGTATATTTTTACATATTCAGAAAGGTCTTGTACAATGTGATTTTTGAGAGTTGGAATCAACTCAAAATCACTTGTGGTTGATTTTAGAAAAACTTTTGAAGTGCTAAAAGCTATTGTCTTGTTATTTTTACTAAGGGTGATCCATAGTTTCAAACTATTTGAATCCAATGGGAGTGATTAGAGATTTTCATCTACTTTTAAACAAAATTAGATTCATTCAATTTGGTGCAGTGAATCTTCCTGAATTTATTTTTAAAGTTACCTATAGTATGGGGTTTTTCAAATAAAAGAAAAATCTAAATTTGAATCGATGGGCTGCGCGCGGGAATGCAAATGGGCTGGCCCAACTACGCAACACGCGCGCAGTGGTATGCTCCGGGGCTGGTCCTACCTGTCAGCGACTAACAACACGCGAAGCGTGTCACATCCCAAGATTTTCCAAATCTTGTAATGTGAAAAAAATAAATGAATAAAATAAAACTTTGTTGGATTTTCAGGGCCAGAAGAAACTTTTTGAAACCATTTGGAAACTTTCAAAACAATTTGGATCAAATAAATCCTAAAGGGATTTAAAAAGATAAACATTTAATAAATGAAAATAGAAATATTTAAAATTACTATTTTGGAACTTTTAATAAAAGGATTTGGTTTTCAAAAGAAAAGGAGGATTTATAAATAAGGATTATTTTATAAAGCCAAATTAAAACTTGGCCAAGCTTTTGAAATAAAAATGTTTTGTTTTGATAAAAATAGTAAAAGTTTATTTAAATAAAATAATAAGGATTTAATATCCAATTTTATTTAAGTAAAGGTTTTTCCTATTTTAATAAACACTAAAAATTATTAAATTATTTTAAATAGTTTTCCAAGTATTTAATATTCTCAAATAAAACCTACTGAAGTGTTTTGGTTTTATTTTAGAGTTCAAAATAAAGATTTTAAATAAAACGAATCTTATTTGATTTAATAACTAAGGTCCATTTTATTTAATTATTAATGGAGCTTAAGATAAAAATGTTATTTTATTTTAAACAAGTTTTCCAAGTATCTTATATTTTCAAATGAAACCTACTGATTTGGTTTTGAAAATATTTGGATTTCAAATGGATATTTTATTAATTAAATCAAACCCTATGTTATTAAATAACTAATGATCCATTTTATTTAATTAATTAATGGATCCTAAAACGAATAAAAAAAATATTATTTTATTTTGGGTATTTGGTTTATGTTGATAAACAGAACCAAAAACTCATTACAAGTTTGGAAGTGTTTGAATTGTTTGAATGTTTGGTTTGTTGTTTGAATTGTGAATTGAAATTCAAATCAGTAAATAGAAATAGAAAAGGATAAATCAATGAGACAGAAAAAAAATGAAACGGCCCAGCCCAACTATCCTAGCCTAGCAGCCCAGCTCCTCTTTCCACCCCGAATTGTTTTCTTTCACCCAGCAACTCATCCACTGAGCGACTGACTACTGGCCCCCACCCCCACTCCCTTTCTTTCACTGCCAATCGGACCCACTCGCCTGTTCATCGTTTTCACCCGCGCCGGCCGTTTTTCCCCCTCGCTCATCGCCGTTTCTGCCGCTGTAAATCCTTGTAAATTCGCGTGAATGCACGAGTTATTATAAACAGCAATGACGCGTCCTTATACGCCCATTCCTCCTCTCTCATTTTCCCCAAGTAGCACTCCCTCTCTGCCCCTAGGCTGCGAGAATCGCCTGCTCGAACCCTCTCTGTCTCCGACGAGGTTCTCGACCGATTCCGGAGAGCACGAATCGCCCCACTGCCCCTCGACCACCCGAGCGTGATCCCCATCTCCCTACGCATCTCCTAGCACCAACCACTCGTCCGCGCGTGCTCTAGAACGCTGACAACAAGCACGACTGAGCACCACCGATGGCGCGTCTACTACGGCGAAACCTCCCTGGTAAACCAAACCGCCCCAAACCCTCTCATTGACACTCCCTTACTCCCCATGATCATACGCACCTAATGCTACCTTCCAATTGTCTCAGCGCGACCAGCAACTCTGTCCACGACAACCTCCAGAGGCACCCGCCGTTCGCAACAGCTCCGGCGAGCAATCCCTGACAGCACCGTGCGCCCCTTTGACTATCACGACCACGTTGAGCACCAGCATTCCACGGCGATCACTGTGAGCATCTCCCTACCTTCCATAGCTTCATGTATCGCCGGCAACCTCGCCGCCAGAGCGCCGCCGCCGCGCGCAGCCGTCGAGCGCCGCCAGAACTTGGTCAGGGTGACGATGGCCGTTAGATGACGATCTGACGGATACGATAGTTTCACTTAAACGCCGAAGAGGTACGCTACCTAAGCCACACGATCCAGCTTGATCCAACGCCTCTCGGTGCTTGATCCAACCGAAGCGGTATCAGCGAATAGGGATAGGACACGTGTCTGTTGATCTGTTTAAAAACAGATTTGAAATCTGATTGAGATATGATTTTGAAACCCTTGTAACTTTGGATCCACACGTCCAAAAATTACAAATTTTATGTCGTTGGATTCAGGAGGGCAAGCCCTAGCCAACCATACCATTGGTTTAGTAAATAGTATATCTGTTAATTTACTTATTTTTGCAGATTCATTTGTGTGCTTGTTTAGATTAGAAAAATTGTTTAAAAATGTTTTTAGGGTTAAAACCTTTGCAAAATGGTTTGTTGTAAACTCACTGACCCTAGGAACCAACCCATGGAGTTAAAAATTAATTTGGTGAAATTTAGGATAGATTAATTGATTTAGTCATTTCTAGCCAAATGAAAATAATGGTTTTTGTTATGAAAATGATTTTGAGTAAAAAACTTTGGGAAAATGGTTTAGACCAAACCTACTGACCCAAAACACCAAGTTTTGCAATAGCAACTCATTTGGTGAAAAACATAAAGTTTTGCTTTGATAAAAATAATTTTCACCACATAAAATAATGATTAGATTTAAAAATGGTTTATGGACCAAAACCCTTTTGCAAATGACTTTGTCACTTTGAAAAATGACCAATTTTGACTTTACAAAGTTTATAAGCCTAGAGGAGACCACCTTTGCAATTAGAACCCTCTTTTGCATGCTTGCATGCATTACTTTGACCTTGTCATTTTATGTGGTGTTTTGCTTGATTGGTAGATTGAGTTTGTGCCTTGCTTGATTGATTTGTAGTGACTTGAAGAGTGTGATTGTTGCAAGGACAAGGAGTGAACCTATACCCTCTACCAAAAAGGCAAGTGATGCTTCATACTTTTTGTCCCATTACTTTCACTATGCATTAGTGATTTTGCTAAGTAAAACTTGCATGGATTTTGCTAAGTATAAACCTTGCTATAGGAAAACCTAGTAGATGAATCCTTAGTAGGATTTTCCTAAGTTAAGATTCCTATTACTATCAAGCTTAGCCTAGCTAATAGAAAACATGGGTGGAATATATATTCACACTATGGAAAATGTTCCAAGTCTGAGGACTTGTGTTTTTGTTTAATAAAACAACTAAGTTAATGAATCACCTGGGTGGAATGGTAATTGCTTGGTGGTTTTTGGTTGAGTGGTTACACAAGGCCAGGGGACTGGTGAACCTTGTGTATCTCACTTGTGGATGGCCACCCAGGAACAAAGATATTAGAGATGTCAAATGTTGAGAAGCTTCAAGTGCAACCACTTGGCAATATGGGCTCTGCCATGATCATATAGGTTGCAAGAACTTAGCCATATGGACAGAGGGTGGTAGTGTTTGATAGGTTGGAACGCGTCCATTTTGGTCTAAGGGAAGGCTTCTGAAAGATCTTGTCTTGGGAAACCAAGTCTTGTGGGGAAAGTGCACCACCTCTGCAGAGTGTAAAATCTAAGTACTTAGCCATGTCCCTGGTAAAGGAAAATTTGAGCATCAAGACATGGAAGCAATCAAGAATCTCATCATTCAAATTTCTAAGTTAAAATTTGTGGTTTGAACAAGGGTTGTTTGAAATCTTCAATCTTTGATTGAGAGAAGCTTTGGAAACGATTTTGTCAAGACAAAAACTTAGTATTTTCAAATGATAAGGAAAAATATATTTTGAGCAATGCAAGCCTCAACTCCACTTAGCCAAATGCATATAGATGATAGACTCCACTATACTACCATAGTATCACTTGCCAATACAATTCAAATGTATTGACCCTTGTGGCTGTAACTTGTAATGTTGCAGGTTTGATTGATTTTAGTGAAGATTGATTGATTAGGATTACAAAGTCTACAACTAACATCTGCCTGTGGCACTTTGAAGATGAAGGACCCCATGACTATAGTTATTCTGCTGCAATGTAATAGCCAAATGAGCTATGTAAGATGTAATAAAAGTATGTTATTCTTGGTTATAAAGTTAATTATGACCTTTGTTTCTTGATATTACATCTTGACTGTGGATGCTAGCTATTGATCCAGGGACTAGCATTGTAAACATAGGGGACTCCACCTTATATTGTTGTAAGGTTGGGACACTCCCTCTATAGATGGTATCAGAGCATTGTGTTGCCTGTAGGATTTGTAAACCTAGGATTGGACAAAACCCCTTAGAAAAATAGGAGTTATACTTGTTCCAAAAACTTATTTACAAAAACACTTGTAAACTCTTTCCTCAACCATTTTTGGTTTTCAACTCTACTTCTCTTCTACTTCAACTTGATGGAAAAACCTACCCATGGCCAAAGACTACACCATGTGCAAAGGACTTCTTCAACACTTTCAACTCTAATGACTTCAACTTCTTCAACTCTAATGACTTCAACATCTTCAGCATGTTCACCAAGGACTTCCAACTTGGATACTACTAAGGACTACAAGTAAGACAAGTAAATCTTACTCAAGATTTAGAGACTAAGGGAATGCAAAAGTTAGAAGAACCCTTATCACCTTTGAAGTTTTGTGAACAAAGTTTTTATCCCAAGGAACCATGATCTCAAGTAAGAAGAAGCAACCAAAGAAGGATGGAAATATCACAAGTGAACCATATAGATGGACCACCATAATTTAGTTAAGTCAAACACACCAACTTATGTGGTGTAACAAAAATATTTTGTTGCCTAAAAATGTGCTTGAACTTTGTTGTTTGAGTGAAAAGTTGTTTGTGAATGCTTGCACATTGTTTGTGTGAATTGTGATGTGTGTGATTAGAAATATTTCCTTAGAAATATCTTGCCTATTCTAATCTCCCTTCAAACCCAAACAGATGACTACCCCAAGAGACTCCAACATCAAGGTTGATGACAACCACAACCAAGAGGACAACATGAGAGAACTTATAGCAACCCAAAACCAGTTGAGCCAAGAGACAACTCAGCTTTTAGCCAACAACAATGGACTAGACCAGCCATACAAAGGATTTTGAAACTTCAATCCCAAATGTTGCAAGGATTGGTTACTCAAGTGATCAACATGAGAGAAAACTTTTCCCAAGGAGCTAATGACAACAAGGATGACAAAGATGTTATTCTATAAGGAACCCAAGCTAGCAATATTTGTAGGGACAAGGATCATGCATCCAAGGAGCATGAAGATCAATTCCCCAAGAAGAGAGAAAGATCTCCCACCTATGAAGAGCATGAACTAGAAGAACTCTTAGCTTTGGAGAGACCCAAAAAGAAGAAGAAGAAGAAATGCCCCAATCCTAACAAGGAGGATATTACTCAAGTGCAATGTTACAATTGCAAAGAGAAGGGACACTATGCCAATGAATGCCCAGAAAAGAAGAAGAACCAAGGAAACAAACAAGAAGAATTGTTACCCAAGGAAAAGAAAGATATCAGCCAAGTGATGTGTTTCAAATGCAAGGAACTAGGCCACTATGTAAACAATTGTCCAGGAAAGAGGAAGCCCAAGATAAACCAACCTATAAAATATCTCAGCCTTGTCACATGTTTCAAGTGTGAAAACAAAGGACACTATGCAGATGTTTGCCCAGAGAAGTTTCCCCAAGATTCCAAGAAGGCCAATATATAAACTAGTTGGCAAAATTTTAAGGGTGGTAGTACCCTAGTTGTTTTGAACCTACTTGTAACCCTATCCTCCCCAAATCTCGGGACGAGATTTATTTTAAGGGTGGTAGCCTGTCACATCCCAAGATTTTCCAAATCTTGTAATGTGAAAAAAATAAATGAATAAAATAAAATTTGTTGGATTTTCAGGGCCAGAAGAAACTTTTTGAATCCATTTGGAAACTTTCAAAACCAATTTGGATCAAATAAATCCTAAAGGGATTTAAAAAGATAAACATTTAATAAATGAAAATAGAAATATTTAAAATTACTATTTTGGAACTTTTAATAAAAGGATTTGGTTTTCAAAAGAAAAGGAGGATTTATAAATAAGGATTATTTTATAAAGCCAAATTAAAACTTGGCCAAGCTTTTGAAATAAAAATGTTTTGTTTTGATAAAAATAGTAAAAGTTTATTTAAATAAAATAATAAGGATTTAATATCCAATTTTATTTAAGTAAAGGTTTTCCTACTTTAATAAACACTAAAAATTATTAAATTATTTTAAATAAGTTTTCCAAGTATTTAATATTCTCAAATAAAACCTACTGAAGTGTTTTGGTTTTATTTTAGAGTTCAAAATAAAGATTTTAAATAAAACGAATCTTATTTGATTTAATAACTAAGGTCCATTTTATTTAATTATTAATGGAGCTTAAGATAAAAAATGTTATTTTATTTTAAACAAGTTTTCCAAGTATCTTATATTTTCAAATGAAACCTACTGATTTGGTTTTGAAAATATTTGGATTTCAAATGGAGATTTTATTAATTAAATCAAACCCTATGTTATTAAATAACTAATGATCCATTTTATTTAATTAATGAATGGATCCTAAAAAGAATAAAAAAATATTATTTTATTTTGGGTATTTGGTTTATGTTGATAAACAGAACCAAAAACTCATTACAAGTTTGGAAGTGTTTGAATTGTTTGAATGTTTGGTTTGTTGTTTGAATTGTGAATTGAAATTCAAATCAGTAAATAGAAATAGAAAAGGATAAATCAATGAGACAGAAAAAAAATGAAACGGCCCAGCCCAACTATCCTAGCCTAGCAGCCCAGCTCCTCTTTCCACCCCGAATCGTTTTCTTTCACCCAGCAACTCATCCACTGAGCGACTGACTACTGGCCCCCACCCCCACTCCCTTTCTTTCACTGCCAATCGGACCCACTCGCTTGTTCATCGTTTTCACCCGCGCCGGCCGTTTTTCCCCCTCGCTCATCACCGTTTCTGCCGCTGTAAATCCTTGTAAATTCGCGTGAATGCACGAGTTATTATAAACAGCAATGACGCGCCCTTATACGCCCATTCCTCCTCTCTCATTTTCCCCAAGTAGCACTCCCTCTCTGCCCCTAGGCTGCGAGAATCGCCTGCTCGAACCCTCTCTGTCTCCGACGAGATTCTCGACCGATCCGGCGAGCACGAATCGCCCCACTGCCCCTCGACCACCCGAGTGTGATCCCCATCTCCCTACGCATCTCCCAGCACCAACCACTCGTCCGCGCGTGCTCTAGAACGCTGACAACAAGCACGACTGAGCACCACCGACGGCGCGTCTACTACGGCGAAACCTCCCTGGTAAACCAAACCGCCCCAAACCCTCTCATTGACACTCCCTTACTCCCCATGATCATACGCACCTAATGCTACCTTCCAATTGTCTCAGCGCGACCAGCAACTCTGTCCACGACAACCTCCAGAGGCACCCGCCGTTCGCAATAGCTCCGGCGAGCAATCCCTGACAGCACCGTGCGCCCCTTGGACTATCACGACCACGTTGAGCACCAGCATTCCACGGCGATCACTGTGAGCATCTCCCTACCTTCCCTAGCTTCAGACGCCGCAACCTCGCCGCCAGAGCGCCGCCGCCGCGCGCAGCCGTCGAGCGCCGCCAGAACTTGGTCAGGGTGACGATGGCCGTTAGATGACGATCTGACGGATACGATAGTTTCACTTAAACGCCGAAGAGGTACGCTACCTAAGCCACACAATCCAGCTTGATCCAACGCCTCTCGGTGCTTGATCCAACCGAAGCGGTATCAGCGAATAGGGATAGGACACGTGTCTGTTGATCTGTTTAAAAACAGATTTGAAATCTGATTGAGATATGATTTTCAAACCCTTGTAACTTTGGATCCACACGTCCAAAAATTACAAATTTTATGTCGTTGGATTCAGGAGGGCAAGCCCTAGCCAACCATACCATTGGTTTAGTAAATAGTATCTGTTAATTTATTTATCTTTGCAGATTCATTTGTGTGCTTGTTTAGATTAGAAAAATTGTTTAAAAATGTTTTTAGGGTTAAAACCTTTGCAAAATGGTTTTTTGTAAACTCACTGACCCTAGGAACCAACCCATGGAGTTAAAAATTAATTTGGTGAAATTTAGGATAGATTAATTGATTTAGTCATTTCTAGCCAAATGAAAATAATGGTTTTTGTTATGAAAATGATTTTGAGTAAAAAACTTTGGGAAAATGGTTTAGACCAAACCTACTGACCCAAAACACCAAGTTTTGCAATAGCAACTCATTTGGTGAAAAACATAAAGTTTTGCTTTGATAAAAATAATTTTCACCACATAAAATAATGATTAGATTTAAAAATGGTATATGGACCAAAACCCTTTTGCAAATGACTTTGTCACTTTGAAAAATGACCACTTTTGACTTTACAAAGTTTATAAGCCTAGAGGAGACCACCTTTGCAATTAGAACCCTCTTTTGCATGCTTGCATGCATTACTTTGACCTTGTCATTTTATGTGGTGTTTTGCTTGATTGGTAGATTGAGTTTGTGCCTTGCTTGATTGATTTGTAGTGACTTGAAGAGTGTGATTGTTGCAAGGACAAGGAGTGAACCTATACCCTCTACCAAAAAGGCAAGTGATGCTTCATACTTTTTGTCCCATTACTTTCACTATGCATTAGTGATTTTGCTAAGTAAAACTTGCATGGATTTTGCTAAGTATAAACCTTGCTATAGGAAAACCTAGTAGATGAATCCTTAGTAGGATTTTCCTAAGTTAAGATTCCTATTACTATCAAGCTTAGCCTAGCTAATAGAAAACATGGGTGGAATATATATTCACACTATGGAAAATGTTCTAAGTCTGAGGACTTGTGTTTTTGTTTAATAAAACAACTAAGTTAATGAATCACCTGGGTGGAATGGTAATTGCTTGGTGGTTTTTGGTTGAGTGGTTACACAAGGCCAGGGGACTGGTGAACCTTGTGTATCTCACTTGTGGATGGCCACCCAGGAACAAAGAGATTTGAGATGTCAAATGTTGAGAAGCTTCAAGTGCAACCACTTGGCAATATGGGCTCTGCCATGATCATATAGGTTGCAAGAACTTAGCCATATGGACAGAGGGTGGTAGTGTTTGATAGGTTGGAACGCGTCCATTTTGGTCTAAGGGAAGGCTTCTGAAAGATCTTGTCTTGGGAAACCAAGTATTGTGGGGAAAGTGCACCACCTCTGCAGAGTGTAAAATCTAAGTACTTATCCATGTCCCTGGTAAAGGACAATTTGAGCATCAAGACATGGAAGCAATCAAGAATCTCATCATTCAAATTTCTAAGTTAAAATTTGTGGTTTGAACAAGGGTTGTTTGAAATCTTCAATCTTTGATTGAGAGAAGCTTTGGAAAAGATTTTGTCAAGACAAAAACTTAGTATTTTCAAATGATAAGGAAAAATATATTTTGAGCAATGCAAGCCTCAACTCCACTTAGCCAAATGCATATAGATGATAGACTCCACTATACTACCATAGTATCAGTTGCCAATACAATTCAAATGTATTGACCCTTGTGGCTGTAACTTGTAATGTTGCAGGTTTGATTGATTTTAGTGAAGATTGATTGATTAGGATTACAAAGTCTACAACCAACATCTGCCTGTGGCACTTTGACGATGAAGGACCCCATGACTATAGTTATTCCGCTGCAATGTAATGTAATAGCCAAATGAGTTATGTAAGATGTAATAAAAGTATGTTATTCTTGGTTATAAAGTTAATTATGACCTTTGTTTCTTGATATTACATCTTGACTGTGGATTCTAGCTATTGATCCAGGGACTAGCATTGTAAACATAGGGGACTCCACCTTATATTGTTGTAAGGTTGGGACACTCCCTCTATAAAGCGGTATTAGATAATCTGGGCCTTACGATTAGAGCGCGATCAATGGCTGAGCGTCGCCATCTCTGTCGCAGGGCACGCGCGAGACAAAACCCTAGCGCTACGGCAGGGTCTGTAACATCCCAACATTAGAGCTTAGTGAAAGGATACGGATGTCTCCTAGAGGGGGGGTGAATAGGCGATTAAAACTTTTCCTAGAGTGGCTCAACAAAGGCGGAATAAAACTAGTGTTTACTTTGTAAAGCACAACCTAGAAACAACTAAGGTTTACCTATGTGCACCAACAACTTATGCTAAGCAATACAAACAACAAAGTGAAAGCAAGATATATATTACTTCAAGCACGAAGGCTATCATAATGTAAAGTGCATAAGTAAAGAGCTCGGGTATAGAGATAACCGAGGCACGCGGGGACACCGATATTTTACCGAGTTCCTCCCAACATGGAGTACGTATCGTTTGGAGAGGGGGTGGTATCAAACCACCAACGCCACAAAAGGCCTCCCTTATTCTCCGGTGAATCTCACCCCAATGGGATCGATCCACGCTTCCACTATCGATGCACTTGTCGGTGGCAACTGGAACCTCTCACAAGGTTGGGGCACAACTCCACAACTTAATTGGAGGCTCCCAACAAATGCCACAAAAGGCCTCAACAAATGCCACCAAGGCCACAATGCCACCAAGGCCACAAAACCGTCTAGGGTTCCAAGAACCCAAGAGGGATAAGATCCAATGAGCAATTCAAACCCAATCCTCCGAGGAGAACTCAAACCGATGCAACAAATGCAAATGGCAAGAACGCCACAAAGATGCTCAAATCCCTCACTCTCAAGTTCCAACAAAGCTACTAAATCTATTGGGGGAACAAGAGAGGAGGAATCAAAGAGAGACACAAAATCTAGATCCCCAAAGATGCACTCACAAAGAGATGAATCGGTTAGGTCAAAACGTGGGGCTAGATCTCCTCTCTCTTCCACTCAAATATGGGCAAGAATCATCGGAGGGAAAAGATTAGGCAAGCTTCAAGATCTAGAGCAAGTGTGGACAAAGTTTAGCCTAATAGATGATAGAGGAGCTAACTAAACTGAAAACGGCCAAAACTTAAACAGAGGGCCCAGAAAAACTGACCGTTGGGGCTATTTTTTGGGCTGGACCGGTAGTACCGGTTTTGACCGGTACTACCGCCCGGTAGCAGGTAAACGGGGCAGAGCACCAAGCGAGCGCAGCCAGCAGGGGATGCGGGGCCTTTGCACGCTGTTGCAGGGCTGGTCCAAGAATAAGCAAAGAACAAAAGACAAGACGTTAGCAAGCCAAAGACGCGATCGAAGCGGCAAGCGGTGAGCAAGCGTGGAGTGAAGGGAATATGCCCTGAGAGGCAATAATAAAATGTTTATTATGTGTATTCCAAGTATATGATAGATGTTTATTTTGCATGCTATAATTTTATTAATACGGAAACGTTAATACATGTGTGTTTAATAAACAAACAGAAAGTTCCTAGTTATGCCTCTCTCATAAACTAGTTCGTTGATTAACAAGATGATCACGATTTCCTGATCATAGACATTGGATGTTGTTAATAACGAGATCACAACATTAGTGTAATGGTGTGATGAACATTCATCCGAAGTATAGCATTACGATCAAAGTCATTGAGTTTATATTGCTATAAACAAACTACGAAGTAGTCCTAATCCTTAGACCATGAGATCATGCCAATCACTAACACCGGAAGAGTTTCTTGTTGACATCAAACGTCACTCCGTGAATCGGGTGATTATAAAGATGGCTTCAAAGCTACTAAAGTGTTATGTTGAGAATCATGGATCAAGAGTGGAATTTGTTCATCCCGATGACGGGTAGATATGCTCTGGGCCCTCTTGGTGGTATCACATTGGTTAGCTTGCAAGCAAGTGATTTGATCACTAGAATGTTATATCACGGGAACGAGAAAAGAGTGCATGTCAGTAACGAGATCAAACTAGGTATGGAGATACCGATGATCGAATCTCGGACATGTAATATATCGTGAAACAAAGGGATTAAGATACAAGCGTAAAAGGTTCCGACGATCACAGGAAAAGTCATCGTTGAATGTGTGGGAGTCAGTATGGATCTCCAGGTCCCGCTACTGATTATTGATCGGAGAAGGGTCTCGATCATGTCCGCATTATTCGCGAACCGTAGGGTGGACACTGGCATCCAGTTGGAGCAAATGTTTCATGCCGAAAGAATAAACAAGCGCAGGAATTTATTTCACTAGATACCGAAACAGGCTTTCGGGTGAAATTGCATAAAGTGGTTATGCATGTGAAATGGAATTCTAGCAAGGGGTTATTTGTGAATGTTTGTCATTAAAGTAATTGACAAAATTCTGAATAAAATAAAAGAGTTTTATTTAATGAGATTTTGCATTAAATTTGGTGGAAATTTAATGGGAATTTGAGTGGACTTTTGAGTGGAGGGAATTTAAAGGAATTTTTTGAGTGGAGTGTCCACCCACATGAAGAGGGGAGGGCAAGGGGGCAGCCCCCATGCGCCGGCCACCCCCTTGGGGTTCCCCCCTCCTCATATAAAAGGAGCCCCCTCCTCACTTGTCTCTCACACCTCCTCGTGAAGGATCTCTCTCCCCCTCTAGAATTTATCCCCCATGGTCTCGGACTAGCGAGATACATGTTCCCGGTGGCTATTCGGCAAGAAAGGGTTGTGCTTCCGCTGCATTGCTGGAGCGAGGAGGCGGAGGTTGCCCGGTGTCTTGTACGTGTGTGCGAGCACGGATGCGCCGCTTATGGCGCTAGGACTTCCTCTCGATCTTGAGATCGGCAAGAGATCGTCTACATCAACCACGAGTTGAACTCGTTAAGCTTTGTCGGTCTTCAAGGGTATGTTCTCTAGGGATATACATCCGCCCATTGTTTGTATCTAGTAGATAGATCTTGGTACATAGTTCCCATCGAGAAATTTTTGTTTTCTATGCTGCGAACCCTCAAAGGGTATCGAGCCGGATCTATGCGTAGATGCTTTACACGGGTAGTACACATATGAGTATGTGGGCGATGATGATCATGTTGTTGCTCCTTTGTTGTAATTTTGGATATTGGTGGCATAGTGGGATGAAGCGGCCGGGACAAACTTTACATGTCCTCGCACATGAGACCTGTTCCACGCTTGACATGCAACTAGTTTGCATAAGTGGCTAGCGGGTGTCTATCTCTCCTACTATAGTCAATATCTATTTTGCAAATGAGTTGTCAACAATTTGGTTATCTTCGTTGTGGTTCATGTTCGTAGGTAAGAACGGTTCTATCTCGACAGCCCTAAGCCACGTAAAACTTGCAATGGATAAATTAGAGGCGTCTAGTTTAGATTGTTGTTGGGC
This sequence comes from Avena longiglumis, assembly GCA_030063025.1. Taxonomy (NCBI): domain Eukaryota; kingdom Viridiplantae; phylum Streptophyta; class Magnoliopsida; order Poales; family Poaceae; genus Avena; species Avena longiglumis. Next base: position 439,684,023 of record CP125975.1, on the reverse strand, counting down.
TAGTGTTATGATATGGTAGTGTTGTAAGTAGAAGTATGAGATGATACTCTTACAACACACATAGCGTGTAATCTCCATAGACCTTGGACTTACACATATAGGTATAATAGTAATCATACAACGGTGCACATGATAGAGATCATATGCGGGAACCATATCATTTCACTAATAAACATGTGATGTTTGATAGCATCTTATATTGCTTGTTTAGCGCTTTGTTAGCATAATAAGATGATCCTTCATTTAAATATCAAGATAAGAATGTATTCTTCCTTTAGTATGCACCGATTATGTTTTCGTCGCTCCAAGACATCACGTGATGATCGGGTGTTCTTGGATCCACGACCATATTTCGGGTGTAAAACAGTTACACAAGTGAATACTAAGGTTCTAACTTGGCGAGCCTAGCATGTACAGACATGGCCTCGGAACACGGACCGAAAGGTTAAGCATGAGTCATATAGTTGATATGATGCCCATTTGATGCTCGCCTTTGAAGCTACACCGACTCACGTGATGATCGGACTTGGTGTAGTGGATTTGGTTCATGTAATCACCAAAAAGGCACGAGGGATGTCGTTTTTGAGTGGGAGTTCATTCGTAATATGGATTAGTTGAACTCAATCTATCATACACTTAGTCTAAACTTTACAAATTCTGTTGTAGATGGCACCACCTGCTTTTAATTTCAATGTGTTCATGGAGAAAGAGAAACTTGCAACGAACGGTAGCAACTTTACCGAATGGGCCATGAATTTGAGGATTCTCCTCTCTGCTGCACAAAAGCAATATGTGCTAGAAGCGCCGTTAGGCCCCCCACCTTTAGATGATGCCCCTGACGAGGAGAATAATGTCTATCAGACTCGTCAGGAGGACCACAACTTAGTTCATTGCGGCATATTGTATGGGCTAGAGCCGGAACTTCGAAAGCGTTTCGAAAATGGCAATGCTTTTGATACAATGGGTGAGTTGAAAATGATTTTCGACACACATGCTGCTGTAGAGAGCTACAACGCTTTAGAAAAGTTCTTTAGTTGCATGATGGAAGAGCACGGCTCCGTTAGTGAGCATGTACTCAAGATGTCGGGTTACGCCGATAAGCTTGTGTCCTTGGGAATATCGATTCCCATTGACTTAGGCATCCATCGTGTTCTGCAGTCTCTGCCACCTAGCTATAAGAGCTTCGTGATGAACTATAATATGCAAGGCATGAAGAAGTCTCCCGAGCTTCACAATGCTTAAAACTTGCGTAGTGGAAATCAAAAGGAACATCAAGTGTTGATGATCAATAGGAACACGGTTTCAAGAAAGACAAGAAGGAAACGGAAGGAAGTAAGGGCGGCAAGCCCATTGTCGTGCTGAAAAGAAACCCGAGTTGGACCTAAGTCGATACCGAAGTGCTACTATTGTAAGGGACCGCCATCGAAGCGAAACTGCCCCAAGTATTTGGCAGACAAGAAAGCCGGCAAGGCAAACAAAGGTATATATGATATACATGTTATTGATGTGTACTTTACTAGTGCTCGCAGTAGCACCTGGGTATTTGATACCGGTTCAGTTGTTAATATTTGTAACTCGAATCAGGGGCTGCGGAACAAGCGACCGCTAGCAAGGGGTGAGGTCAAGATGCGTGTCGGCAATGGATCAAGCGTTGATGTGATCGCCGTCGGAACGCTGCCTCTCCACTTGTCGTCGGGATTAGTTATAAACTTGAATAATTGTTATCTGGTGCCTGCACTAAGCATGAACATTGTATCTGGATCGTGTTTGATGCGAAGTGGTTATTCATTTAAATCCGAGAACAATGGTTGTTCCATTTATATGAATGAAATCTTTTATGGTCATGCACCGATGATGAGTGGTTTATTTCTTTTGGATCTCGATAATAATGTTACACATATTCATAATGTTGATGCTAAAAGGATTAAACTAAATGATGATATATCCGCATATATGTGGCACTGCCGTCTAGGTCATATTGGCGTTAAACGCATGAAGAAGCTCCATTCGGATGGACTTTTGGAATCACTTGATTATGAATCATTTGATACATGTGAGCCATGTCTTATGGGCAAGATGACTAGAACGTTGTTTTCCGGTTCAATGGAACGGGCGACAGATTTATTGGAAATCATACATTCTGATGTATGTGGTCCAATGAGTGTGTCGGCGCGAGGTGGATATCGTTATTTTGTTACTTTCACGGATGATTTGAGTAGATACGGTTATATCTACTTGATGAAACACAAGTCTGAAACCTTTGAAAAGTTCAAGGAATTTCATAATGAAGTGGAAAATCATCGTAATAGAAAGATCAAATTTCTATGGTCCGGCCGTGGAGGTGAGTATCTAAGTTACGAGTTTAGCACTCACATGAAAGAGTGTGGAATTGTTTCACAACTCACACCTGCCGGAACACCACAGCGAAATGGTGTGTTGGAACGTCGTAATCGTACTTTATTAGATATGGTTCGATCTATGCTGTCTCTGACGGACTTGTCGTTGTCATTTTGGGGCTATGCACTAGAAACTTCTACATTCACTTTAAATCGGGCACCATCTAAATCCGTTGAAAAGACACCGTATGAATTGTGGTTTGGAAACAAACCTAAGCTGTCATTTCTTAAAGTTTGGGGATGCGAAGTTTATGTGAAGAAACTTCAACCGGATAAACTCGAACCCAAAGCGGAAAAATGCGTCTTCATTGGATACCCTAAGGAAACTATTGGGTATTCCTTCTATCACAGATCCGAGGGAAAGGGTTTTGTTGCCAAGAATGGATCCTTTCTAGAGAAAGAGTTTCTCGCGAAAGGTGTGAGTAGTCGAAAGGTAGAACTCGAAGAGGTTATTGAACCTTCTCTTCAAAGTATGGCGAGTAGCGCAGCGCCGGAAGTTGTTCCGGAGTTGGCTCCACCTGTTGAAGAGGGAACTAATGATAATGATCATGAAATTCCGAAAGAGAGTACTACCGAACCTCGCAGGTCAAGCAGGACGCGTGCAGCTCCCGAGCTGTACGGAAGTCCTGTCATGAATTTCATGGTTGATGAAAATGATGACCCTGCGACGTATGAAGAAGTGATGATGAGCCCGGATTCCAACAAATGGTTAGAAACCATGAAATCCGAGATGGAATCCATGTATGAAAATCAAGTTTGGAACTTGGTGGACTTACCTCACAACCGAAAGGCCGTGGAGAACAAATGGATTTTCAAAAGGAAAACTGATGCTGATGGTAATGTAACCGTCTATAAAGCTCGACTTGTCGCAAAGGGGTTTCGACAAATTCAAGGAGTTGACTATGATGAGACATTCTCTCCCGTAGCGATGCTAAATTCAGTTAGGATTATGTTAGCAATTGCTGCATATTTCGATTATGAGATATGGCAGATGGATGTCAAAACCGCGTTTCTCAATGGTAATATTGAAGAAGAGTTGTATATGATACAACCAAAGGGTTTTGTCGATCCTAAGGATGCTAACAAGGTGTGCAAGCTTCAGCGATCCATCTATGGATTGAAGCAAGCATCACGAAGTTGGAATCTCCGCTTTGATGAGGTGATCAAAGAGTTTGGATTTGTCCAAACTTATGGAGAAGCTTGTATTTACAAGAAAGTGAGTGGGAGCAATGTGGCATTTCTGATATTATACGTGGATGACATATTATTGATTGGAAATGATATAGATCTTTTAAATGGTGTTAAAAGTTATCTAAACAGCAATTTTTTCAATGAAGGACCTAGGTGAAGCGTCATACATATTAGGCATAAAGGTCTATAGAGATAGATCTAGGCGCCTAATAGGGCTATCGCAAAGTACATACCTTGATAATATTTTAAAGAAGTTTAAAATGGAAAATAGTAAGAAGGGGTTCTTACCTATGACACAAGGCACGACATTGAGTAAGACTCTAAGTCCGGCTTCGGCGGAAGAAATAGAGATAATGGACAAGGTCCCCTATGCTTCAGCCATAGGCTCTATAATGTACGCCATGCTATGTACAAGACCGGATGTGGCACATGCTATTAGTTTGACTAGTAGGTACCAATCGGATCCGTGTTCGTAACATCGAAAGCGGTCAAGAATATCCTTAAGTACTTGCGAAGAACTAAGGATATGTTTCTTGTATACGGAGGTGAAGAAGAGCTCGTCGCTAAGTGTTATGTCGACGCTAGTTTTGACACCGCTCCGGATGACTCTAAGTCTCAATCCGGATACGTAATTCTCATGAATGGCGGAGCGGTTAGTTGGAGGAACTCCAAACAACCTGTGGTGGCGGGATCAACAACGGAGGCCGAATATGTTGCTGCTTCAGAAGCGGCTCAGGAAGCAGTTTGGATGAAGGAGTTCATATCCGAACTAGGTGTGGTTGCAAACGCGTTGGACCCAATGGTGATCTATTGTGACAACAATGGTGCCATTGCCAATGCCAAAGAGCCAAGGTCTCACAAGCATTCCAAGCATATTAAGCGCCGGTTTCACTCCATCCGCGAGCATGTCAAGGATGGAGATATAAAGATTTGTAAAGTACATACGGATCTCAATGTAGCAGATCCGTTGACTAAAACTCTCCCTAGAGCAAAACATGATCTACACCAGAACTCCATGGGTGTTAGATACATCACAATGTAACTAGATTATTGTCTCTAGTGCAAGTGGGAGACTGAAGGGAATATGCCCTGAGAGGCAATAATAAAATGTTTATTATGTGTATTCCAAGTATATGATAGATGTTTATTTTGCATGCTATAATTGTATTAATACGGAAACGTTAATACATGTGTGTTTAATAAACAAACAGAAAGTTCCTAGTTATGCCTCTCTCATAAACTAGTTCGTTGATTAACAAGATGATCACGGTTTCCTGATCATAGACATTGGATGTTGTTAATAACGAGATCACAACATTAGTGTAATGGTGTGATGAACATTCATCCGAAGTATAGCATTACGATCAAAGTCATTGAGTTTATATTGCTATAAACAAACTACGAAGTAGTCCTAATCCTTAGACCATGAGATCATGCCAATCACTAACACCGGAAGAGTTTCTTGTTGACATCAAACGTCACTCCGTAACTGGCTGATTATAAAGATGGCTTCAAAGATACTAAAGTGTTATGTTGAGAATCATGGATCAAGAGTGGAATTTGTTCATCCCGATGACGGATAGATATGCTCTGGGCCCTCTCGGTGATATCACATTGGTTAGCTTGCAAGCAAGTGATTTGATCACTAGAATGTTATATCACGGGAACGAGAAAAGAGTGCATGTCAGTAACGAGATCAAACTAGGTATGGAGATACCGATGATCGAATCTCGGACATGTAATATATCGTGAAACAAAGGGATTAAGATACAAGCGTAAAAGGTTCCAACGATCACAGGAAAAGTCATCGTTGAATGTGTGGGAGTCAGTATGGATCTCTAGGTCCTGTTACTGATTATTGATCGGAGAAGGGTCTCGATCATGTCCGCATTATTCGCTAACCGTAGGGTGACACACTTAAGGGACACTGGCATCCAGTTGGAGCAAATGTTTCATGCCGAAAGAATAAACAAGCGCAGGAATTTATTTCACTAGATACCGAAACAGGCTTTCGGGTGAAATTGCATAAAGTGGTTATGCATGTGAAATGGAATTCTAGCAAGGGGTTATTTGTTAATGTCTGTCATTAAAGTAATTGAAAAAATTCTGAATAAAATAAAAGAGTTTTATTTAATGAGAGTTTGCATTAAATTTGGTGGAAATTTAATGGGAATTTGAGTGGACTTTTGAGTGGAGGGAATTTAAAGGAATTTTGTGAGTGGAGTGTCCACCCACATGAAGAGGGAGGGCAAGGGGCAGCCCCATGCTGCCACCCCTTGGGGTTTCCCTCCTCCTATAAAAGGAGCCCCTCCTCACTTGTCTCTCACACCTCCTCGTGAAGGATCTCTCTCCCTCTAGAATTTATCCCCATGGTCTCGGACTAGCGAGATACATGTTCCGTGGCTATTCGGCAAGAAAGGGTTGTGCTTCCACTGCATCGCCGAGCGAGGAGGCGGAGGTTGCCAGTGTCTTTACGTGTGCGAGCACGGATGCGCTGCTGCTTTGCGGCGCTAGGGCTTCCTCTTGATCTTGAGATCGGCAAGAGATCGTCTACATCAACCACGAGTTGAACTCGTTAAGCTTTGTCGGTCTTCAAGGGTATGTTCTCTACGGATATACATCCGCCTGTTGTTTGTATCTAGTAGATAGATCTTGGTACATAGTTCCCATCGTAGGAAATTTTTGTTTTCTATGCGAACCCTACAGTGTTGCAGCTGCAGACGCCAAGATGCGGATCTGGCGAGCGTCATGACACGCGAGGCAGCACCGATCTGGGGCCAACAGCGTGGGCAGCGAGCTGCAGGTCAACGCGAGCGGGGGCCAGCGCGGGAGCGGTCAGAGCGAGCGCGAGCACGCGATGCAAGAGGCGGCGGCGGCAGCAGGGCCAGCTGGGCTGGGCGCTGGGCTTGTGAAGCAACGAGCGGCAGCAGCGGATCTAGATGGGCATTTTTCCTGGGCCGACCGGTAGTACCGGCCCACCCGGGCGGTACTACCGGGCCGGTCCGGTAGGACCGGAAGTGGGTGCCGGGCCAAACTAAGAATGGGATGCGTGTCTCAGGCTCGACCGGTACTGGGCTACGGTAGTACTGGTCGGCCCAGTTTTTCTTTTTCTTTTTCAATTTATAATGCAAATATTCAAACGGACATAACTTTTAAACGGTAGCTCCGGTTGACCCGATTCCAATTGCGTTGTATAGAGGACAACAAGGGGTTCTCAATAAAAGGTGGAAATATTGATTATCACCAAGTTAGAAAGTATCAAGTAGAATAATGTGATATACCTCACTTGGTGAGAAACCGAAAATCCGCATAAATCAAAATCGCAACAAGATATATATGGGAGATCCGATTTTGATGAACAAGAGCTTGTTATGGAGATTACCACAAGCTCTATATCCTCACATGGATAAGACCAAATAACAACCAAATACGATGATGCAAGTATGCAAAGGTTTGAGCTCTCTCCGAACGATGTGACCGAATTACTCATACGAGAGCCCCTCTTGATAGTACGGTTATCTATCCTAAACCCGGTCTCACACACACAACGTGAGACCGGCAAAAGGGAAAACCTATCAAGATTATACCTTTGCCTTGAGCAATCCACTTGAGGTCGATGTATATGGTCTTGCCCTTCTCAAGATGGAACGCCTTTCTTAATTCCTCATCATCGACCTCGCATATTGAGCTTGCACGATAAAACTTCTTTGCATTTCATCGACCTTGAAGCCAACAGATGCTCCAAGCGATGCCAATGGACAAATCCTACAAGTATAACTTAATACACACATTAGTCCATAAAGATTGTCATTAATTACCAAAACCAGACATGGGGGCCCAACATGTTCTTCAATCTCCCCCATTTTGGTAATTGATGACAATCCCTTTAAGAGGGTTTATATAAGGAATATTATTGAATGCAATGGTAATACCAATATCAAATACTACAAAAGTATGTGATATTGGTAACACCACCATATATAGAGCAAACTCCCCCACAATCTATGTGTGTGTGATGAACTTGAATTTCATTGCATATATTGCCAATCATTATCATTGGTGGAGTTTCCTCTATATATACCATATGCTAAGCATCAACAAAGATGCAAGAGCATGAGAGGCAAATGCACAAGAACAAACTCAATGCATAAACCAACTTCCCTTAAACCCTCTAAAACTTCTCCCCCATTGGCATCGATTGCCGAAATGGGTGACAAGTTCTAGAAGGCAAATATAGTAATAATTCCTCTAAAGGTGTGCCTTCGCACATATCCAATGATGAATACTTGGGAGGGAGTAGAACTATATCGAGGATCCGAAGATTGCTAAAGGAATAAAAAAATGACGCATCACAAATGATGCAAGCAATCACAAGATCCGACAAACCAATTTGAAAACAACAAATGACTCCAAATGGAAACAACAAGATGTTATGATATGAGCAAAAGAGTGTTTGAAATAACAAATAGAGAAGCTCCCCAAGATTTGTGCATAATTAAAAATAAATGCATTAGAATACATAGTGCACAAGTATGGAATCCTCGCTCCCCCATAAGCATTTAAAACACACTAAATGAGAAAGGAGACAAATGAGCATTATTAAATGAATGAGATGAGCTCCCCAAAGATAATGCACCAATTATGATAATTGTAATTGGGAACAAGGTGCATAATCATGGAATCCTCACTCATCCTAGTTCATTTAACAATACAAGGAACGAGAGAACAAATATGAATGCCCAAATATGCAAACAAGAGGAACACGCACTCATAGGCAATTAAATTTGGAAGCCACTGAAGAATCAAAAGAAATAGAAAGGTGGTCTCCAAGGATTAAAAATCAACTAACATTATCTCCTAGTATGTGTATATGTCTTAAAATGGAAAACATCACAAAGACATATGCCAAAAAAAGAAATATGCACACATAAAGAAGATTATATAAGAAAGCTCATGAACGCAAAAATGAAGCCACAGCATGTACCAATAAGATTTTTGCCTCAAAGCATGGCTCACATATATCTTATTGTACATTAATGAGCTTCAAACACCAACACACTACATATATTACAACTTATCACCAAGGGAAAAGGAGAAAGTTGGAATATATGGAGAAAGGCAACAAGTATTATAAGATAAAATAGACTAGCAAAAATCTCACTATTGCACATGAGAGAAGTTGATGAAATGATAGGCAATAAAATTGCTAGCTTGACATATTTGGGATTGGAGGATCATATGCATGATTTTGTATAGTCCCAATTATATGCACTCATCTCAACTTAAACACATATACAATATAGAGTCCTCTAAAGACCATGGCTAGAACTACAACAATTACAAATACATTAATTCATGCTAGAAGGCAACCGACAAATGGTTGGAATAAAGATATTTGAGCATGATAAAGAGATACTTGTTACCGAGATATAATTGGTAGGATGTAGAGGATATGAATTCGTTGGTCATCCTATAGCTTGCCTCAAATTTTCTTCTAAGAATCACTTCTTCAAAATTGAGAGACAAGCGTCCAATATATCTCCAATGTACCTAAAACACATTTAAGTACAAAATGGTCCCCAAACTAATTGGGTTCAATGTAGTTAGTGCAACTACAATACATAGGAGAGACTCCACTTAGTTATGTGCATATTGATATGAAATTGAATTTCATGCACAACTTAACCGATGGGATTTGGTGGAGTTTCCCCTATATATTGGATCAAAGAAAGCAAGCATGCCATAATATAAACATATAGTAAATATGCATGCATAAAGCTTTCAAGAACCAAAAGGAGATACAATTTGAACAAAAACACCAAGTAAATCAAGATTGCACACATAAGAGTGTGACATGACAAATGATGTCCAAATTATATCAAAGAACCAATTCAACACATGTTCAACAAATGAACTAGGCTAAAGCCAAAGAGCAAAAGATAGATAGAAATAAAAATGCTCAAGGGTTTATCTCATTCTAAAATGGTCAAATCAAGAAACAAGGAATAAGACAAAACCAACTCCCAAAAAATAGCAAGGTTCCAACAAGAAACCAAACTCCCCAAACTTCTCATGATGGCACAAATACCAAAACGAAAAGATTGAGGTTCCAAGCACATAAAACCCGATATGGATCAAACAAAGAAGCATAAATATGAGTGTTCTAAATAATATAGGAGATCTCCCCCATAGATAGTGCATTATGTAGGATTTTCCTTTTAAATGCAAAATGCACACAAATGGGATCATCACTATTACCTACATTAAATAAAACACAAGAGGATACCAAAAAAAATAAGAAGATCCAAAAGTAGTAAGGAATACATGGGAGCACACAAACCATTTACTTGGCCAAAGATAGGACAATATTAAGCAAGGGCCAAAGTGAATATGATCAATAAATTCTACCATAAATTGGGTCCTCATTGTCCAAGGACAAGAAATATTTGGAATAATTTTCCCAAGGTAGCTTGCATGGATATCCAAGATCATAGTCACAACAAGAAGCATATAACAAAATAGAAGAATTAAGAATGATACTTCGAGCAAGATTCTTGGTAGCTTCCAATAGTCACACAATCACTAGTGATTAGAGTAACTTGAATCAAATGGTTTCCATGATGATATAGAGATCTAAATATGAGGAAACACATACCAAGAAACACTCTCATATACAAGATCCAAAATATGATTAATAAAGGCATTCAAGCAAATTGGAACTTGTATGAGCAAATGTGTCACAGAGGCGCTAGATAATTATCAATATCAATTCTAAGTGACACAACCTTGAATATTCACATTTTCTAGGATTGTAATATGCACTAAGCATATGACTCCCCCATAATGTGATACTACCATAAAAACAACACGAGGCAAAAGGATACAAATAGAGATAATTAATGGACATTATAAAACTTAAATTTCTCATGAGAATTATATCACATAGAGACTAGACAATAATCCAATATAAATACTAGGTGGTATTACTCATGTACACACAATTTTAGGATTGTGGAATGCCCAAGCATAACACTCCACCAAAATGGAATAATCCATTAATTTCTCACAAGAGCCAAATAAGATATCAAATATAATCAAGAAAGGCTCAACCACAAGAAACACACATACATGGAGTGCCACCTAATCATACACAAATATGCTTGATACCTCAAGATAATTAAGTGGAAAGCACAACATGTACAAAAGCATGGAAGATACAAAACCAACACATGCACAAAGGGGAGAGTAACTTTAAATGTAAAGAGTTTAGCATATGTTACCGCAAGGAGGAACATTGGGAATATAATATAATCATGATAATCCAAATGGCTTGGTTTGACAACAATAAAAATTGATGAAGATTCCTCAATTCCTCATAATGTAGCCAAGACTCCAATGCCCTCCAAAACACACCTATTGATCAAGTTTTGCTTGTTGGTCCCCAACCAAGTTGGGTCCTAAAAATTTAGTCACAATAGGCTTGACAACCCAAATGGTTCTTTTCTTGACACCACATTGAGCACCAACAAATTTGGCAAACACATTGCCAACCTCATCCTTACGAAGTGAATAAGCATCATCAATCAAGATAGGATGGGATGAGGAGATACCAATAGTGCATGAGGAAGAAATGTGCCCCTTCTCGCGGCATATGTAGCAAGTTCTACTCTTGCCATCTTTCTTCTTGGATGAAGAAACAACTTGAGGAAGAGCTTGAGTCTTCTTGGGAGGAGGCCCATCTCTAACAATATGTAGAGCTTGAGGCCGCTTCCCTTGTTGCTTCTTGCCAAGGGACTTCTTCTTTAATGGGCAATGTTTGACATGATGCCCTTCTTCCTTGCACTTGAAGCAAACAATGTTGGCCGGATTCTTGACTTGATCTTGGCCATTCTTCTTGTTATCCTTGTGCTTCAACTTGATAGTGGACTTGTTCTTGACATTTGAGTTGAATCCAAGCCCACTCTTGTCATTGGGGGATTTTTGTACACTCAAGATTTTGTTGAGTGCGGTCTTCCCTTGATGACCCTTTTTCAAGTCATTTCTCGAAGAAGTGACTTGAGCCTTGAGCTCTTTTATTTCCTCTACATGGTTAGTTTCAACAAAAGTACTAGAGGAAGTAGATGCTACATTGTTAGAGCAACAAGGCATGGAATGTAATTCATCACGACATATAGCAAGGTTGTGAGAGGATGAATTACAAGGACTAGCACATGGCAATATAACATTTGGAGTAGATATAGTGGTAATGTCCACATGAGGCCCACTAGATGTTACCTTTAACATGATGGCCTCATGAGCCAACTTTAGCCTACCATGGGAGACTAGGAGATCCTCATGCGAGCTTGAGAGCTTAACATGGCTTTCTTCTAATTTCCCATAGTTTCTAGTTAGCAAAGCAAGTTGAGCCTTTAGCTCAACATTCTCCTTCAAAATAGATGCTTCACAAGAAATAGAGTTAGTAGCACAAGCATCATCACTATTTGCAAGAGGTGAGGGCAACTTGGCAAGCTCTTTTGAATATGAGGCTTTAAGTTGCTCATGTGACTCGGTGAGTTTGATGAGCTCACCCTTTATGACCCTAGAGCCATTTTTGAGGTGCTCAAAATCCTCAACAAGTTTAGCATAAGCAACTTCAAGTTCATCATTTTTAAACTTGAAGGAGTTTGCCACCACAAGTTCTCTATCATGGTATTCTTTTACTCTAGATAATTCTAGAGTGAAAGTCTCCTCAAGAGATTCTTTGGTGGTTTGTTCTTCTTCAAGGGATTCATTTAGTTGAGCAATTTCATTAGCATACTTACGCTCAAGTGCAAACTTTTCATCAATTATGTTTTCTTGCTCCTCAATAAGATCATTGCCTTCTATAGCATAATTCAAGATTTCAAGAAGGTTGGATGAAGCAATTTTATTTTGTAGAGAGCACTATAGATAACCTCACCCATTTTCTTAATAGAGGTAATATCATACTTACCTCGATAATCATCATTATCATTCTCAACCTCATCATCATCATCATCATCATGAGATACAATGGGATCCAAAGAGGTTACCTTTGTTCCCTTAGCCATAAGGCACATGTGAGAACCGGAAGAAGGTGATGATGAGATTGCACTTGTAGCTCTCTTCAAGACCTTGTCTTGGCCCATAGAATCTTCATTTTCCTCTACATGGTTAGCAACACAAGCACTAGAGGAAATAGAAGCATTTTTATCATGGCAACAAGACAGCATGAGCATATCATCATGAGATTTATTCAAGTCATTTCTACATGATATGCAAGGACTATTAACACAAGCATGTGAGGAATTTTGAGTGCTAGAAGTGTTAAGGTCCAAAGATAGATCATTGCAACTAGATAGATGAGGGATTACAAATAGTGAACACACTATCCATATTGCAATTTCTATCACCACTCAACATATCATTACCTTGTGAAAAGTCACATGTTGGTGAAGTGGTAGAGGATGAGAACTCATCTCGACCGGAAGTGGAAGCAACACAATCATCCTCAATAATGTTGGACTTGCTATATTTATCTTGAAGCTTGGTCCATATCTCACGAGCGCTTGAATAAGGCATGATAGACGAAAGAACTACATTCCTCACAACATGCAAAAGAATTTTAGTAGCTAGAGCATCTATATGAGAGTTCAACTTCTCCTCTAAAGATTCGTTTTGGGTATCCATAGGAGAAGAGAAACCCACATATAGATAGCCCTCGATAATTGGGTGAATTTCCCGAAATAAATTAAGCATGCGAATTTTCCAAACATCATAATTTGTTCCATCGAATGTGAGCGTGTGCTTGTGCACTAATCCTCTAGCCGACATCTTTACTCTCAAGGCGGTGAAGCCTAAAATGAGAGACCGGGCTCTGATACCAATTGAAAGGATACAGATGTCGCCTAGAGGGGGGGGTGAATAGGCGATTAAAACTTTTCCTAGAGTGGCTCAACAAAGGCGGAATAAAACTAGTGTTTACTTTGTAAAGCACAACCTAGAAACAACTAAGGTTTACCTATGTGCACCAACAACTTATGCTAAGCAATACAAACAACAAAGTGATAGAAAGATATATATTACTTCAAGCACGAAGGCTATCACAATGTAAAGTGCATAAGTAAAGATCTCGGGTATAGAGATAACCGAGACACGCGGGGACACCGATATTTTACCGAGTTCCTCCCAACATGGAGTGCGTCTCGTTTGGAGAGGGGGTGGTATCAAACCACCAATGCCACAAAAGGCCTCCCTTATTCTCCGGTGAATCTCACCCCAATGGTATCGATCCACGCTTCCACTATCGATGCACTTGTCGGTGGCAATCGGAACCTCTCACAAGGTTGGGGCACAACTCCACAACTTAATTGGAGGCTCCCAACAAACGCCACAAAAGGCCTCAACAAATGCCACCAAGGCCACAATGCCACCAAGTCCACAAAACCGTCTAGGGTTCCAAGAACCCAAGAGGGACAAGTTCCAATGAGCAATTCAAACCAAATCCTCCGAGGAGAACTCAAACCGATGCAACAAATGCAAATGGCAAGAACACCACAAAGATGCTCAAATCCCTCACTCTCAAGTTCCAACAAAGCTATTGGGGGAACAAGAGAGGAGGAATCAAAGAGAGACACAAAATCCCCCAAAATCTAGATCACCAAAGATGCACTCACAAAGAGATGAATCGGTTAGGTCAAAACATGGGGCTAGATCTCCTCTCTCTTCCACTCAAATATGGGCAAGAATCATCGAAGGGAAAAGATTAGGCAAGCTTCAAGATCTAGAGAAAGTGTGGACAAAGTTTAGCCTAATAGATGATAGAGGAGCTAACTAAACTGAAAACGGGCAAAGCTTAAATAGAGGGCCCAGAAAAATTGACCGTTGGGGCTATTTTTTGGTCACCGGTACTACCAAAGAGCAGGTCAACGTGGCGAGCACTGCGGCGCATCCAGCAGGGATGCGGGCCTTGCACGCGTTGGTGTGGGGCCGGTCCAAGAAGAAAAGAAAGAAGACAAAGACGCAAGCAAGCCAAAGACGCGCAGCGATCGGGCGGCACAAGAATCGAAGCGGCAGCAGCGAGCAAGCGTGTGCAGCGCATGTCCAAAGACGCGATGCGGATCCGCGAGCGCGAGATGCGAGCGCACCAGGCGCTGGGCCAAGACGATGCGGCGGGCAATGAGTCAGCAGTCAACGCGAGCGGGGCCAGCGCAGGAGAGGTCGGAGCGTGCGCGAGCGCGTGATGCAAGAGGCGGCGGCGGCAGCAGGGCCAGCTGGGCTGGGCGCTGGGCTTGTGAAGCAACGAGCGGCAGCAGCGGATCTAGATGGGCATTTTTCCTGGGCCGGCTGGTAGTACCGGCCCACCCGGCAGATTACCTGGTCGGTCGTAGGACCGGGTGGTGCCGGCCAAACTGAGAATGGGCTGCGCTTCTCAGGCTCGACCGGTACTGGGCTATGGTAGTACCGGTCGGCCCAGTTTTTCTTTTACTTTTTCAATTTAAAACGGCAAATATTCAAACGGACATAACTTTTAAACGGTAGCTCCGATTGACCCGATTCCAATTGCGTTGGATAGAGGACAACAAGGGCTTCTCAATAAAAGGTGTAAATATTGATTATCACCAAGTGAGAAAGTATCAAGTAGAATAATGTGATATACCTCACTTGGTGAGAAACCTAAAAGCCGCATAAATTAAAATCGCAACAAGATATATATGGGAGATCCGATTTTGATGAACAAGAGCTTGTTATGGAGATTACCACAAGCTCTATATCCTCACATGGATAAGAGCAAATAACAACCAAATACGATGATGGAAGTATGCAAAGGTTTGAGCTCTCTCCGAACGATGTGACCGAATTACTCATACGTGAGCCCCTCTTGATAGTAAGGTTATCTATCCTAAACCCGGTCTCACACACACAACGTGAGACCGGCAAAAGGGAAAACCTATCAAGATTATACCTTTGCCTTGAGCAATCCACTTGAGCTCGATGTAGACGGTCTTGCCCTTCTCAAGATGGAACGCCTTTCTTAATTCCTCATCATCGACCTCGCATATTGAGCTTGCACGATAAAACTTCTTTGCATTTCATCGACCTTGAAGCCAACACATGCTCCAAGCGATGCCAACAGACAAATCCTACAAGTATAACTTAATACACACATTAGTCCATAAAGATTGTCATTAATTACCAAAACCACACATGTGGGCCCAACATTTTCTTTCACTTAGAAATAAGCTGAACCCATATGTGTGCATTGCATTCATGCATAGAAAATCCGAATAATTTTCGCGCTTTTAAATAAAAACTTGTCAAAAGGATTGAAGCTTCTCTCATCTTGATGGAATTGAAGTAGATCATCAAGTTGACTGCGATAAGTTTCAATATGACCTTTGCTAAAACCTTATTTTAGGTAAACATGATTTGATCTAAGGGTAGATCAAATGTAATAAGTTTAAACCTTAATACATTACTTAATGAATTATATTTGATCCTTATGTGATCATATCATAGTATTCATTATAATAAATCATGAGTACCAGGTTAAAGATGTAACACAAATAATAAGAATGTAATAACTATATCTTAATCTCATCTACTTATACCATGAGTATCATGATAATACCTAACCCTACTTCTTTAGTGAGATTGAGTAGGAAAGAAACCAAATCCAGATAATTCACCATATATCTTTTTGTCCATACCAATCTTTACCATTCCTATTGGTATCATATTCTAATATCTGTTGTTCCTCGATGTTGAGTAATCAACTATTGATTCACCAATTCTTAATCTATTAATTTCTGATCTATTGACTCTTGTCCTTATTGTAGCATTCACTTAAGGCCTATAAAGAAATAAGTAGGAAGAGGTAAATAGTAATTCTAGTATTAGATATCATCTATAGGATGGGAGTGATTAAAGGAAATTAAATCAATATGATAATTGATGGAGTTAACTCACTCCTGAATGGATAGAAGAGTTATTTGAAATAAAGATATATGTGGTAACAAAGAGGATTACAAGGATAAATATTGAAGATAGTTAACCAGGAGAAATCCTATTGGATTAAGTAGGTATAGTCAATGAGTAATATCTCTTAGTCAGATAGATACACTAAGAAGATAATTATAATACAACTATAGTGTTGTATTAATGAAGGCCTTGATTAGCCAACTGGAAACCTGAGCCATATATGATCAAAGGATTCTAATGATCATGCATTTGTCACCAAGTTTGAATGCTTATATCATGTATAAATGGCATTGGTGAATAGAACATGATTGAACCATAGTATAGATATATTATCTTAGATTAGTCATTACAAGTCACATTAATATAATGTGAGGTTGGAATGTTAGATACTGGAGTTAAGAAGAGATAAGATAGTATGAATAAGATGATGCTAGAGTAACATTGGATTATAGAAGTAGTAGTTTTCTCTTGGGAAATACTAACACCTGAGGTGAAGTAAAGTTTGATATATACAACTACTGGAGTAATATTAGTGGTGGATGATTAAGGAAGAGTATGAATGTAGTTAGAGGTAACCGTATGTTTGATTGTAGGTTATCAACAGTAGAATAGTTGATATACCCAAGTATAGATATGAAAAGATTAGGAAAGGCTTTAGAATCAAGCTCATTGGAATTACAGGAGGAGTTAGAAGAATAAAAAGGTGGATAAGAATATTCTTGTGAGGTAAAGCTCATCATTTTAACACATGATGTTAGATATGAAGAAGTAATATATCTAGGAAAGGAATTCCTTAATTAGAAGTCCAGGATTGTGAATTATGGAAGATAGGAATTCTTGATAAACACTAAACCCTAAATCTATAACCAATCTTAACATCCATCTCATCTGTTGGATGATCATTTTATTTTCATAATACTATATAGGAATAATTTCCTATATCAGATCACTTCAGCACATCTTGTTCATTCTCAACCCTCATTGTCTTAGGTGCTTAAAAACTATCTTTATCAATTCTGTCTCATAAGTTAGCCTAGAGAACAACTCCACTATTTTACTTTAAGTGGTTATATTATTAAAAATCACAAACATAAAGACAATGTGTTTATCCATTAATCTTTATTCATATGAAAAAAAGAATAAAAATGTATTAAGAACCCTAAAACCCTAGGGTAAGCATTTATAATTTCAAACCCTATTAGTACTTAGAACTTTATGTATCAAATACTTATGAAGGATCACTAAATATAAAAGTTGCCTTAATATTATGTATTAATGAGAATAAAATCTCATTAGTTAATAATAATTCATTCTATAATAACTTTATATAATTTGGCCCCAATTAAATTCATATCAAAGGCCCTCACAAATAATAATAGGAAAAGTATCTATATAAAGAAAATAAAGAAACTCTAAGCAATATATAATAAAAGTTCACAAAATGACTTTAAATACATTCATTGTTGCTACAATTGTTTAAAAAATTAATTCTACAAAGAAAACTCAAAACAATTGCGTAATATACGAAGCTAAAAACAAAACAGAATAATAGAAAAGGAATAGAACCATGAAAAAAACAGAAGAAGCATCAAATCTAGCCCACGACCCACTTCCTCACGGAACTAACTACCGCTCACGCGCATTCCACTGAAGTCCAACAACAGCCTGCATGGCCCAACTCCGGCCCGTACCCCTTTGATCTCTTTTTCCCTTTCTTCTTCCTCCCGACAGAAAGCAACGCCGACGCAAGCTGCTGCCTCGCACGTCGTTCGCAGTTCGCCGGCGCTGGGATGCACGCCGCGCGCCAAGATGAGCGCCACTACTCTAAGCTATCTATTTAATCCCAGCGCCACCGCCGAAGAACCCTAATTCCCTTCTTCCTCCTCAATTTCCTCTCTGGTTGAAAACCTAACTCGCCGGAGCTGCACATCGTCGTCGTTCCCGAGCTCCCCTGGCCTTTCTGAGAGCACCGTTAGCCTCGGTCTGTTGTCCTAGTTCTCCCAAGCCAAGCCATGGAGGCCGAAGATCTCGAGATCCCCTATCGGCTCAATCGACACATCACCATCGCCGTCGTTCCCGAGCTCCCCTATCGGCTCAATCGACACATCACTATCGCCGCCCGTCACCGACGTTCATCGTCGATTTCGACCTCGCCTCGCCCTATCAACCGCACCATCGTGTTCTGGGTGAGTAACTGAATCTCCTTGTATGCTTAAAAGCTTTGCTTGCTTCCTGTATCAAGTCACCGACGAGCGTCGCCGTGCATAGCTGCCAGTTGCCGTCGTGCCCTGCCTTCCGGTGACCATTTTAGAGTGGCGTCGCCACCAATAGACTCGTCGTGGATCCCTCTTTCGAACACCACCCTCCTTGCTAGCCCGTGTGCTCTCAATCGATGGGTTGATCATCGATCTGAGAGGATCATCCTCTATGACGTCATCACTGTGCCATGCACATGCCACCTCAGCCTAGTCAGCACATTTGACTTGGTATGTGCCCATGTGGCATCCAACGTGGTACTGACCCCACTGGTCAGTGACCTTGGGTAGATCTTACCTCGGTAAGAAAAGTATTAGTTGTTTAATAAAAATTGATAAACACAATATGAATTCAAATATCAATATTCTAGAAATGTAATAAAATAATTAAATCTTATAAGTTTAATATCTTTTGTTTTATAATTCAGAAAATTATGTGTAATATATGGAAAAAATTAGAAAAAAAAATCTACAGTTTAAAACCATTACTAAATAATATTCTAATGTTTATTTAATAAAGGTTTTATAAGTAATAAAACTTAGATAATTCATATTTTAATAATGGTAAATGTTAAAAATATAAATAAAATACCAAAAATCTTAAAAAAAATAAGAATTGTAATTTAAAACTATAATCATGCATTATTACTCCACTTAATTAAATATTTGTTATTTATTAAGTCTTTATAAAGTAACAAGTATTATAAAAATCATAACTAATTATTTATAAATCACAAAAATAAATGTAATATACCAAAATGATAACAAAAATAATACCTATATGTTAAAAATATAATATTCCACTTTTAAGTTAAATGAAAAGTTAAACATTTTAATAACTTGAATTTAAACCTATTTCTTTAGTTAATAATTCATAAAATGTCAAATAAAATTTATTAATATTTCTCAAATTAACCAATTAAATCTAATAAATAGTATTAGTCTAAAATACCAATATTATGAAGTCAAAATGGTTCAACATTTAAAAATGCAATTTTATTTATTTATCATTCAACCATAAGTGTAGATTATTTTATAAAAAGGATCATTATCCAATATAAAATCTCCAAGGATAAATTGTAGTGAAATAAAACCTATTCCTTTACTTTAACCACAAGTTTATAAACAAATCAAAACACTATAGTGAATTCATAAGTAGTAAATAATATTGTTTACTTATTCATAAACCTTAACCACACCCTTATAGGGAGATAAATCCCTTTATACATTTATAATATAAATAAACCATTACCAACTAAAAATAATACCATTCTTAAGTAACTTTAAAGAAACATTATAAAGTGAACAAGGTATAAGTATAATAAGCATTACACCTAAAAGTCCATCTATGTTTTAAAGTTAACTTTAGTCTACCAGACTTTAAGTATAATGCTAAAAACTTTATTATATACTTTATAGTTAACTTTGGTCTGTTATAATTAAGTTATAAAGCATCTCAAATCCAAGCTATTCAAGCAAGCACAAACAACATCAACCACATTTGATTAACCACAAAAATTGATTAGACCTTAGAAAAGAAATCTTTTCTTCAAATGTTATTCTCTTTGCCACTTCAAACATCAAGTGACAATCAATAATAATCACATTACATTAAGCTTTACTTATATACTTAGGATTGTTAACACTTAAGTTCCTTATAAATGCCATTACTTGCAAAGTAAAACTTGAAGATAAGATAATTCTCATATAAGTAGTCCTTGAGTAGCACATCTCATTACTATATCTTATTGTTGTATGCCATTATATGTACATATTGTTTCACACATACTCACAAGCCTTAATAAGAAGCACAAGTGTGAAACTTAATCTAAAAGGGCAACACATTCTAACAGGAACCATTTCCAGTTTCCAAACCCTAGATCAATGTTATCCTCGGGATTCGTGTTTATCAACTTGCATTACATTACTTATGCATAAAAGCATCTTGCTTCTTTAAACATTAGTACTTACTGGACCAATGATGCTGATTTCAGATATTGGATCTTACATTGTCTTGAAGACCGTGAGTGCATAATCTTGCAATCATAAAAAGGCAAGTCCACACTTGCTCGTGTCCTTTGATTATTTTTTGTAAAGTATTTTGCAAATCCAGTGTTGTCATCACCTGCATTTGAAAAAGGACAGAAAACACTATTTTCATAATAATGTGATTATAGATTATTTACCATGAGGTAATAACCTACTATAAGAGTTCTGGTGGTAAAGGAACATATTATCTAGGACTTAACAACCAATGTCGCCAGTGATTCTTGCGCCGTATATTACGCGTTGACCATGAGATTTGGAATGGGACGGAGAAGTCAGCTGTATCTTTTCCCTTTCGCATGGAGCCGGATGTGCGGGTCGTGGTCGTTATCACTCGTAGCGTCATATTATATGGTAATTTGTAGAGGATATGCAGCATATGGGTGGGAGCCCTCAACGTCCCACGATAGTTCCGGCATCTGAACGGTCTGTACTGCCAATTGTCGTAATTCAATAAGTGGGTTGGCGTACACCAAGGAGACATGTGGGGTCGCGGAGAAGGCAGTGATTGGCTTGGATCTTAGTCTAGGCCTCACACCAAGGAAGTGTGAACGAACCTACAATTCGGATGTGCAACAAAGCTAAGATATCTCATGGGTAAAGTGACGCACCTCTGCAGAGTATAAGAACTATAACTTGTTACTCCCTGTTCCGGGAAGGAGCTGCGAACGCTGCGGGAAAGGAACTCCATGAAAGTTCTGGTAAACCAGTGAAGGCTGACGGACATAGCTATTTAGAATAAAATCAACCTTTGAAAAAATGTTTACGAAAAATTGCATTGCCTACGACCTATGGTCTGTGGCTGTAGATATAGTGCATCAAACACTCCTTTTCTAGTGAACTTGCTGAGTACGCTCATACTCAATGTATCTTATTAACCCTTGCTAGGTTCTAAAGCTAGTACATACGACGTCTACATTAAGTTATTATCCAGAATCATCACCAGAAGCTAAAGTTATTCAATAAAGTCAAGAAAGTCAACATATACATCAACTCAAGTGAAGACGAAGTTACTAATTAGATAGGAATACAATCTCTAGCCATAGAACCTATTTCTGTAGTGTATTGCGATAGCAGCAATGCTAGACCATCAGTTAATATACTAGTCTTAATAGTATGATAGTTTTTGAGTTATTTATTTCTGATTCTTCTTTGTAAGAAGATTCTTTCTCTCTCTTAAACCTAGAGTGTTCTCTAGATCTTGTGTAAAGAGTTGAGTTGTAACCTATAGTCATGTCTTGGACCTGCTGTGTTTCTGTTGTACCACTCTGAGGGATGTAATACTAGTGAACGGTGTTTCATTGGTGTTATGTCAATGACTATAGTGTACTACATCATGCAGTGGTATGCTGGGTCACCGCAGGGGTCGTGGAGGGATTACCAGGGCTCCACCTAGGTCAGGCGATGGGGGCGGACGAACGAGTCGAAGACGGCGGTTAGACGGGTGGTCGTGGAAGCTCCTGGGGAGGATCCTAGCTTCGGCTCCTTCCTTCCTCTACAACGGCGGACTCCGGCTAAACTCTAGCGCGGTGGTGCTCGCCTTGCTAAAGGGTTGGGTCGGAGAGGTTCCTGGGTGAGAGAGGAGTGGAATGGTGTGCGTTTTGGGGTCGGGGAGGGCTCTATTTATACCGCGGCGAAGGGGGCATGGTGGCATGGCTCAGGCTTGCCGGCGACGCAGTTATAGTGAGCTATCGACATGGCCAAGGGCATAGGTCGACGCGGTGCTTCAGGGCGATCGTCATGCGCACAGTGGCACGGCGAGGCACAATCTGAATCGTTCTAGAACATCTGTGCTCTATGACTATATCGGCGGCATTCGTCACGGCGTACGGTGGTCACGGTGCTCGTGCAGTCAAATGATCGTGTTTGGGAGCTTGTTGGTGTCATGGCGAACGTCATGGCGCAAGGTGAGGGCGAGGCGCGACGTGTGCGCGCGGGATTGCTCGGTGCTCTGGCGCAGTGATCGGCATGATCTGGCGTTAAATGGGCATGGCTTTGCTAGCGTCTCCTCGAGCGGTCTTTGGTCGGGGCGTGCACAGGCAGAGGCGGTGAGGTCAAGGCTACCTCCTAGACATCATGGGCGAGGACAAGGGCGGTCTGTGGCGGCGTGTCCGCGTCGGGTGGCAAGGTGAGCTTGGGTACGATTTTTGCACTGCTCATTTGATCGAATGAGAGAGCTCCTTCGCACAGGCTAGTACTGGGGGAGTTAAAGGCACGACATGTGAGATTGATGAGGTCACAATATGATCAAAGGTTTGATCAAAACAGTAAATAGTGGTTGAGTTTGTACTATGATGACTAGGTGTTTGATCTAATGGCCGCAAGAACTAAACCATCACATTTTCAGGTGATTTTTGGTGGGTGTTCTGGTACTAATCTTGGTAGTCTCTGGGTGCAATGGTTTGCTAAGTGGTGATAAGTGGTTTTCCAAAAATGGCTATCTTGATACATAAGATAGATTCAATTTTGAATTTCCTCTCAAATGGGTTTGGATTTGTTTTTGCAAGGTTGGTAAGCTCCATTGGGTTCAGTGTCACTAGGTATAGCAAGGGGAGAAAGGAAATGGAAAAGTTTCTGTTTGAGATTAGTGGCTAGAGATGCTCAAAGTGAGCTAGTGGTTAACTTTGGCAAAAATGACCATTTGATCATATGCTTCGTAGTTGGATTTTATTTTGTTTTGATCTGGTTTGGAAATGACCTAGATGATATGGTTTTGATCTCTAAACCATTTCTCATCATTTACAACAATCAAACATGGCATTGCAAGCATTCATGCACTCATGCTTTCCTTTGAGTTGAAAATGATGCATTCCTTTCAAGGGTGATACTTTGAGATAAACAAAATCTACGATATTGAAGGCTAGATCTCAACATCTCTTATTGGCATAACTCTTCTATCTGTACTGAGCGGTCTTGAGGTGCTCATGAATCTTGTGAACCCTCTCTTTGGCTTCTTGTAGGATGTCGGGTCTGAAGATCTGACTCTCTCCTACTTGCGACCAATTCAGGGGGTACGACACTTCCTTCCATACAAAAACTCAAATGGGGCCATTTGCAAACTGACTTGATAATTGTTGTTGTATGAGAATTCTGCGAAAGGCAGGTAGCCTTCCCATTTAGATCCATGTTCCAACACACAAGCTCTCAACATATCTTCGAGTATTTGGTTTACTCTTTCCGTTTGTCCATCGGTCTATGGGTGATAAGTTGTGCTGAACTTCAGTTTGGTTCCTAAACCTTCCTGGACTTTCTTCCAAAATCTTGAGGTAAATTGGGTTCCCCGATCTGACACAATGTTCTTGGGTATTCCATGCAAACTGACTATCCTAGCAATGTACAACTCTGCTATCTTCGAGCTCTGCTAAGTGGTCTTGACAGGTAAGAAATGAGCTACTTTGGAAAGTCTATCTACTATGACCCAAATAGAATCATTTCCTCTACTAGATATGGGCAAACCGGTGATGAAATCCATTCCAACTGAATCCCATTTCCATTCTGGAATTTGCAAAGGTTGCAAAAGTCCTGTGATGGTGCACTGGCTGAACGCAGAGCTTCGCTGGAAGACCCCAAGAGGAAGGTGTGTTGAGCACAGCAACAAGTTTTCCCTTAGTAAGAAACCAAGGTTATCGAACCAGTAGGAGGAAGGAAATGACCCAAAGGTGTTGCTAGCAACTTGGAAACCTACACAACACAAACTCAAGACTTTGCCCCAACGAACAGTGAGGTTGTCAATCTCACTGGTTTGCTGAAAACAAAGTATTAACTGTATGGTGTGGAAGGTAATAGTGGTTTGCAGAAAGTAAATAGTAACAGTGGAAGATGTATCAATGGTAAATATTGGACCGGGGTCCATAGTTCACTAGAGGTGTTCTCCTAAACATAAACAAACATGGCATGCTGGGTAAACAAATTACAGCAGGGCAATTGACAGGACTGAGCAAGGCATAACAATGCAATACTAGACATTCATGATCCTATGAGATTCGATTGGGTAATACAACAAGATACATAGACCGCCATCCAACTGCATCTATGACTAGTAATCCACCTTTAGGTTATCATCCAAACCCCCTCCAGTATTAAGTTGCAAGCAACGGATAACTGCTTTAAGCAAAGTGTGTAAGGCAAACAATCCACTTGTTCCATGAACAAGAGACCATTGTTTTCTCCCTAGTAGCAACAACACATCTACAACCTTAGAGATTTCTGTCACTTCCCTTAGATTAAATAGATGCACGAACCCACTATCGAGCATAAATACTCCCTCTTGGAGTCACTAGCATCTACTCGGCCAAGATAGCTACTAGAAATGGAGAGCATGAAAGATCTCAAACAACACAGACATGATAGAATCAATAAGAGAAAACCATTAATCAATCTGACATAGTAATCTCAATATCCATCAGATCCCCACAAACACAACATGCATGAATACAAATAGAGATGATCTTGATCATGAACGGATCTCACAAGATCTAGACATGGAAGCACAAAGGAGGAGATACAACCATCTAGCTACTACATGGACCCGTAGTCCAAGGTGGAACTACTCACGCTTCATACCGGAGGCTGGCACGATGATGAAGAAGGCCTCTGGGGTGATCTCCCCTCCGGCAGGGTGCCGAGAAGAGCTTCAGATCCCCCTGATCTAGGGACGATGTTGGCGGCTACGGAGTATTTCGTGGAAGATTGATCGGGTAATAAGGGTTTTGGTATCGGGGGCTTCTTATGGGTGAAGAGGCGAGACAGGGGGCACCCAGGGTGGCTGTAGCCCCCAGGCGTGGGCTAGGCCCAGCCGCGCGACTAGGGGGTGTGGACCCTGGTGGATCCCCTCAGTCTCGTCTTTTGGCTCCGTGTTCCCCACGGTAAAATATTGACTTTGGCTTTTGTCCTGTCCAATTCCGAGAATATTGATTTTCTGCCTTTTCTAGAACCAAAAACAGAAGAAAACAGGCAACTGGCACCGTGGCAACTTGTTAATAGGTTAGTCAGAAAAACATATAAAAACACCTCAAAGTAAAGACAAAGCAAAGAAAAGTAGATAATAAACAAGCATGGAGCATCAAAAATTATAGATATGTTTATGACGTATCATCCTACGGGTCGCTGATGTTCCGCTTTGACTCTCTGATAGATATCACACTTGGCTATGTAGCTTCCGACCTCTCTCTTCATCTTATGCCACCAAAATTGCTCCTTCAAATCCTGATACATCTTCATTCCTCCCGGATGGAGTGAATAAAATGTATCATGGGCTTCTTGCAAAATAGCTTGCTTCAACTCTAAATCTGCTAGCACACAGATTCATCCTTTATACCACAAAACTCCTTCTTCATCTTCTGTGAATCCGGGCACCTTACCTGTACCGATACGACGCTTAGTTCTGTCGCCACTGGCATTTCCTTTCTGGGCTTCCTTGATTTGATCTATCAAGGTGGGTTGAAGTTCAATATTGGATAGAAATACTATGCTAACTAGTTCCATTCTGAAATCCTCCAACTCATGAAGCAAACTTGGTTGCTCTTCCATAATCATGGTGTTTAATCTACATGGCAGTCTACTAAGGGCATCTGCTACCACATTAGCCTTGTCGGGGTGATAGTGAATGTGAAGGTCATAATCCTTGATTAACTCTATCCATCTCCTTTGCCTCATATTCAACTCCTTCTGAGTAAAAATATACTTGAAACTCTTGTGATCTGAATAAATCTCACAGCGATTACCCATGAGGTAATAACGCCATGTCTTCAGGGCTAAAACTACTTCGGCTAACTCCAAGTCATGGGTGGGGTAATTCTGCTCATGTTGCTTTAGTTGTCGGGATAGATATGATATCACTTTTCCTCCTTGCATCAATACACATCCGAGACCAATCTTGGATGCATCACAATACACATCAAAGGGCTTCGTGATATCCGGCATGATCAAAATTGGGGCTAAAATCAGTCTCTTCTTGAGCTCTTGAAAACTTGCTTCACACTTGTCTGTCCATTCAAACTTCTGATCTTTCTTTAATAGCTGAGTCATCGGCCTAGCGATGCTTGAAAATCCTTCAACAAACTTGTGGTACTATCCCGCTAATCCAAGAAATGCACGAACTTCGGTTTGGGTGGTTGGAGCTCTCCATTCCTCAACATTCTTAATCTTGGCGGGGTCGACAGCAACTCCTCCGACTGACAAGATATGTCCTAAAAATCCTACTTCCTTTAACCAAAATTCACACTTGCTGAACTTGGCATACAACTTATGACCTCTAAGGGTTCCAAGGATGGTTCTTAAGTGTTGTTCATGTTCTTCCTCAGATTTGGAGTAGATTAGAATGTCATCGATGAAAACAACGATAAACTTATCTAAGAAGTTCATGAAAATGTTATTCATGAGGTTCATGAAATAAGCGGGGGCATTGGTTAATCCAAAATACATGACCTTGTACTCATACAATCCATATCGAGTAGTGAAGGCAGTCTTTGGAATATCTGTTGCACGAATTTTTAGTTGATGATAACCAGTTCTAAGATCAATCTTAGAGAACACTCTAGAACCGGTCAACTGGTCAAACAAATCTTCTATCTTCGGCAGTGGGTACTTGTTCTTGATGGTGATGTCATTCAACTTCCAGTAATTCGTACATAAACAGGTGGCACCATATTTCTTATCCACAAATAGAACATGTGATCTCCATGGCGATGCACTTGGTTGAATCAGATCCTTGCTAATCATGTCATACAGTTGCTTCTTGAGCTCCACTAACTCTGATGGGTTCATACTATAGGGTCTCTGAGCTATGGGTCCAGTTCCAGGGATTAGTTCAATGATAAACTCGATATCCCGATCTGGGGCATACCGAGCAATTCATCTGGGAACACATCGGGGTATTCACAGATTACTCTAACTTGGTCTAGGGTCGGTTGGGCTAAACTCTTGTTGCACTTGAATTGATGGGGCAGTGTCTCAGACACATGCTCAACTGATACGCCGGTGCTACTAGTCATGGTGATGGCTTTCTTGGCACAATCTATGAGTCCTTGATGTTTCGACATCCAATCCATTCCTAGTACTACTTTCAAACCTTTGGTTCCAAGTACTATTAGATTGGCATAAAAATATATTCCATGAATTCTGATAGGTACGGCCTTGCAAATTTTTCTAGCTTTGGTAGTTGACCCATGTATTTGAACTATCATAACATGCTTCAAATTTGTTGGTTGAATCTTACTAGTGCATGCAAATTCTTCTGTAACAAACGAGTGTGATGCTCCAGAATCAAACAACACTCTTGCAAGTACTGAATTAGCAGAAAACATACCCAGCACGACATCTGGCGCTTCCTGGGCTTCTTCAGCATTCATGTGGAATAGACGGTCGGTACGGTTGTTCGGGTTGCCTGGGGCGAATCTCTTTCCAGGTTGGACACGACGTTGCTAGGCAGGTGTAGTGACATTAGGTGCTGCAGCAATCTTTTGGGGCACTCACTGGAATAGTGACCCGTCACTCCACACTCAAAGCAGGTGATTGTTGACTTGTCCTTCCCTGCAACAGGTACGACATTACTTCCAGTCCTTGGGGAAGTAGTGTTGGTGTTGTTGGCGGGCCTTGGCGGTGCACATTTTAAGTATTAGGGTTGCCATTGTGGTAATGGTCGTTGCCTCCTGGTCTTGGGTTTCCTCCGCTACGGTTGGGAAAGTTCGGGCATGACATAGGTGGCCTAGTGTTTCTTGGTGCAAATCCAGCAGACGAACTAGGGCGATACTTTGGGGTATGGTGGGGACCAAGCTGATGCATCATACGATGCTTACGGTTCTCAATAGCTTGGCTGATCTTTCCTTCCATCTGGATTGCTGAATCCACTAAATCTTCTAGATCAGCAAACGGGATATTGACTAGCAACGTCTGCATCTCATCATGCAGACCATTCAGAAATCTCTCCTTCTTCTTGTCTTCATTACCAATCTCATCCGGGGCATACCTAGATAGAGACAGAAATCTGTCATGGTACTCTACCACGGTCATCCTTCCCTGCTTCAGCTCCTTGAATTCATCCCTCATCCGCAGAATCAAACCAGGTGGCACATGGGTTCGGCTGAACTTGAGTTTGAATTCATCCCAGGTCCTCATTTGTCCTCCATTCATGGTACGGGTGCTATTCCACCATGCTCTTGCAGAACCAGCCATATAGTGGGTGGCAAACACTATTTTCTCAGCCTCATCTACTCCGGCAACTTCCAAGTTGTTCTCCATAGTCTGCAGCCAATCATCGGTATCTAAGGGCTCTTCTGACTTGCTAAACATAGGGGGATTGGTGTTCTGTAAGTTCTTAATTTTGGACCCATGATGATCCTGATTTCCATGGCCTTGGTTGTCATGTGCTAGTTGGGTGATCTGTTTGAGAGTGGCTAGATTGGCTTGACGCTCGGTTCTACCAGCCTCTCGATCGGCTACTAACATTTGCAGGATTTGGTCCATCGGGTGAGCTGCTTCCTCCGCGAGGCTTCTGAAGATTGAGATAGATCATAAGACAAGAGGGAAATTTTCTAAGGTTTCTGAGTTTGGTTTAAAAGCTTTTAAACTTTGAGTAAGGCTAAGGTTTGAAAGCCAACAACTCATTCTCATTCATTCCAAGCACACAATACGAACAACACATTCCACACTCAGCATAACAACAAACAGATGGTTTTAAGAACCATTCTAGCAAGCTACGATACAATGGGACCGGATACAACTCACACATACGACAGTGCTCTGGTGCTACTACTCATCAAAACCAGTGGCTTCTTCATCATCAATGAAGTTACGATCCTCATCATCAGTGTGGAACTCCTGGTCCATGTCCTCCAAGTAGTCATCATCACTGAGATACGAGTAGGGATCTCCACGGATATCTTCCCCTTCGTTCTCCCTATCCTCAAGCTGCATGTCCCGATCATGTATGGTCTCCTCCAAGGCGGACACTTTGTGATGAAGGCGAGCAATGATACGATCCTTCTTGTCACGCAGACGGCGAAGTGACTTGCGCTCCTTCACGATGATGGCGAAAGTCTGGTCCTTCTTGGTGGCGACACGTTGCTTCTCGTTGGCGTCATCACAAGTGTTGACCAGCTCTTTCTGGTTCTCATGAAGCATGAAGGCAATATGGTCCACATGGTGCATCAACTCAGGGTGTGCTGTCAGGTCCAAGGGGTGTCCATTGGAGTCACTTCTGGCATAATGCACGAAGCGAGTGCCGACGATCTTGTTGATATTCTATCCACATAGTCGGGCAAGTGCTTCCTACATTTCTCTCACTCCAGTTGTTATCTCTGATGCTGAAATGGATCTTCTCACATGTAGGTGGCTCCATTTTACCTCGCAGATCTGCAACTATCAGCCACTTCAGCTCTCCTCCGGGGTGATCATGGAGTTGAGCTCCATAGAACTCTGAATGCGTGCGCTCTAGAAATTCCGCAAGATGACTCAGGTCACTCTCAAATATGAGGTTTCCTCCGTTGCCCAACTGATAAAACTTGTTGTAGGTGTAGTCCATCTATAAGCAATTTGAGAGGAGTAAGTTATAGAAGTGGTCAAGTGTGCCAAATTTTATGTAAGGTTGCAAAAAGTTTAAGGAACATATGAATCTCTTTTGTAAAGAATTTTCAAGGATAAGAGTGAGAATAGGTTTTGATAGATACTCAGTTTCTTTGTTTTGGAAACTAAGTTTTCTGACGTCCATGCTAACTAGGGTCTCCTATGGTCAGGATGGCTTTGATGCCAACTTGTCAACTTGTCCATCACAATACCAGGATTACCATTTTTGCGAGACATAACAGATTGGTATCATAGTTCATCATCCATTACAAACAATAATAGTCTTACAAATAGTTGATCTCATGATCCAGTCTGGTTACAATCAAAGCAGCGGAATAATAATAATAATAGTAGCATGGTCGGGGCTCCATCTTCAGGGTCACAGGCAATGCTGACGATGGGAGATGATCCTAGTTATCATAAGAATCCCGTTGTCCATCCTCCTCGTAGTCTCCTTCATAGTCTGGCCATGGGAATAGCCAGGGACAAAGCCATGAGTACTTCGAAGTACTCGCAAACTATTACTAAAGCAATAAGGCCATTATAATAGGAATCCTGAGCTCTAGGTTTGTTTGCCACAAGCTAATTTTATTTCAAACAGTATCTAGCAATAAAAGTCTATCTTTAGTTGTCTAAGTTACTTAGGTGGGAAACCTAGTTTCATTGTCCACATCCTTGTGGGGTCAAGTCAAAGTCACAAGTCATTTTGAAAACATCTGACAATGGAATAGTATGGCCATCCAACTGTCCATAACCACAGACGCGGCTATTCGAATAGTTTGACACTCTACAGAGGTGGTACACTTTCACCACAACATTCGACACATCCGTTAGGGATAATCCTGAATCATCATACTTGGTATGCGGATAATCAATCCCAACCTTTCAATTATACACCCTAGTATATGCACCTCCCCTATGAGTTTGGCCTCCCAACCATGACCATCTATCATCGTGGGAACTTCATAGGTGGACAGTCACATTAACAAGGTAGCCTCAGCTCACCTCGTTCCGCGAGGGAACCCATACTAAGACGCATAAACTTCCAGTCAAGCCCTACCCAAATTTGGGTATTGTGGTTGTACGGTAGAATTGGAATGGTATCGCATCCAAAACCAACCATCGTTTTTTATCAAAGCCAGGTCACATACTTCATTCATCACCATCTTCAACTCATTGTGTCCATAACACATGTCAAAACATTTCAATAGAATGACTCGTCATTCGAGGGTTTTCATAATCATTTGTTCCCATCTATAGTGATCAAGTTTAGTTTAGCAATAGCCACTATCAATTGGGGTTGTCACTATTTGAGGGGTGCTAATCCAGTGTATCTATCTACATCAAGTCCAAACTCTTGATGACACCTTTCCTAAGCTTCCACTAATCACCAATTAATTACTAGTAGAACAAATTTGCAAAGGGTAAAAGGTAAAGCTTGTAAATAAAACTTGGGATATGTCTAATCAAAGTGGTATCACAATTGCTTGCAAGTGGGGCTTGCATGGTTTAGCTTAGTGATGGAGCGCTGGGTTGATGTAGGAGCAATTTTTTGGGAACCCCAAGAGCAAGGTGTGAAGTAGCACAACAGCAAGTCTTCCCTCAGTAAGAAACCAAGGTTATCGAACCAGTAGGAGGAAGGAAACGTCACACAGGTGTTGCAAGCAACGTGGAAACCTGCACAATACAAACTCAAGACTTTGCCCCAACTAACAGTGAGGTTGTCAATCTCACCGGTTGCTATAACAAAGGATTAACTGTATGGTGTGGAAGGTGATGATGGTTTGCAGCAAGGTAAACGGTGAAAGATGTATCAATGGTTAAGATTGGACCGGGGTCCATAGTTCACTAGATGTGCTCTCCTTAGATAAACAACATGGCATGAAGGATAAACAAATTACAGCAGGGCAATTGAGAGGAACTGAGCAAGGCATAACAATGCAATACCAGACAAAAAGATCCTATGAGATTCGATTGGGCAATACAACAAGATACATAGACCGCCATCCAACTGCATCTATGACTAGAAGTCCACCTTCAGGTTATCATCCGAACCCCCTCCAGTATTAAGTTACAAGCAACAGACAACTGCTTTAAGCAAAGTGTGTAAGGTAAACAATCCACTTGTTCCATGAACAAGAGATCGTTGTTTTCTCCCTAGTGGCAACAGCACATCTACAACCAAAGAGATTTCTATCACTTCCCTTGGAAACTAGAGGCATGAACCCACTATCGAGCATAAATACCCCCTCTTGGAGTCACTAGCAACTACTTGGCCAAGATAGCTACTAACAACGGAGAGCATGCAAGATCACAAACAACACAGACATGATAGTATCAAATAGACAAAACCATTAATCAATCTCACATAGTAATCTCAATATCCATCGGATCCCCGCAAACACAACATGCATGATTACAAATATATTAGATCTTGATCATGAACGGAGCTCACAAGATCTATACATGAAAGCACAAGGAGGAGATACAACCAGCTAGCTACTGCATGGACCCGTAGTCCAAGGTGGAACTACTCACGCATCATACCGGAGAAGAAGGCCTCCGGGATGATCTCCCCTCCGACAGGGTGCCGGGAAGAACTTCAGATTCCCCCGATCTAGGGACGATGGTGGAGGCGGCTACATACGGTTTTATGGAGTTTTGATCGGGTGCCTAGGGTTTATGCATCGGGGGCTTCTTATAGGCGAAGAGGCGAGGCAGGGTGTGGGTGCCCGGGGGGCCCACACCCTGCCTAGGAGCGGGCCAGGCTTGGTCACGTCTGGGGGGGTGGCCACCCCATGGCGCCCCTCCGTATCGTCTTCTAGATTCATGTCGCCCACGGTAAAATATTGACTTTGGCTTTTGTCCCGTCCAATTCCGAGAATATTGATTTTCTGCCTTTCTGGAACCAAAAACAGAAGAAAACAGACAACTAGTACTGTGGCAACTTGTTAATAGGTTAGTTCCAGAAAAGATATAAAAACACCTTAAAGTGTAGACAAGGCAAAGCAAAGTAGATACTAAACAAGCATGGAACATCAAAAATTATAGATACGTTTACGATGTATCAGGTACCCATCGGGTCCTCATACCCGGCTAGGTCGCGGGTCTGGTGGATTTCTAGACTCGGCAGCTTTATCGGGGTGGGTCGCGGGGCGGTTAAAATGGGGCAGGGGCGGGTATGGGGGCCTTGACCCGGACCTGAACCCGACGGGTGCCATCCCTAGTTACAATCAATAGGTGCCAAGAGAAAATAAGCAAAAAAGTCCAAAAATAAGAATGCTAAAAGATACGAGGGGCATGGAACCAAACACTAATGATGTACTATTTTAAACATAAACTTAAGTGATAGTGTTTGGAAGCTAAATAATACCTGTCCATGTTAATTCCTGTTTAATATCTACATTTTCAAGTGTCCACATATATGATAGGTATTATAAAGACAAAAGTAGGACAACACACAATGCACATTCACTTGCACTTTGTATGTGTTGCCTGCCAAAACCCACCGGCGAGCAGCGACTGGCAACACGGAGAGCCGGGAGGCTCCCAGGACTGCTGGTGGGCCCTGGTCCCTCGGGCGACGGCCCGCAAAAGCTCCGGCACACGTCCTGGCTTGGTTCGAGGGCGTGCCACCTGACCTATACCTGGTCAGGAAGGTGAAGGATTGTTCGATTGATTTCTGCATGATAAACAGTATACGTAAAATTCGAGCCGTAATCGGCTCCTGTGTTTCCAGAATCGGCTCCTAAAGCCGATTGCCCCATGGTTCTGCGTTAGATTTATGATAACATGGGGTTTTGCTTGATCACTACAAGTTAAATCGATCTACGATAGTCTAATGTTTTCACCACGTAATCGAACATCCTACGCGTGATTGAGCTCGCACGCATAAAAGATGAAGAATATTAACCCTAGAGGAGGCCTAATAACCAACGTAAAGCCACCACGGAACATCCTCTCTAGAACGAATAAGCCACATCTTTATGCATTACTGGATCGTTCAACCCGTTTGTAAGGCCTGATTACGTAGATATTAAACTAAACCTTGACGAACAAGGCACAACTATAACAGATCGAATCGACTAAATAAAGATCAAGCAAGGTGTTACCCTTGCACTTTGGGAAAAGGTGCAAGGGTAGCGAGATAGCTAGAGGTAGCATAACTTCGACGATAGTAATGAAAAAGCACCGATGCTAGCCTCAAAAAATCTATGATAATGGTATTAATCGCCATCAACAATGCTTCAGTACGAGTAAAACCAGGTAACGAATAAGTAGATACTGCCTAGATCGCGAGATGCGATCTAGGCAGCATGGCACTTACCCGAAAGAAACCCTAGGAACAAGGGGTGGCGATGCGCCGAGATTGTGTTTGTTATGAACGTGGTTGTTGTTTTCTTTCAATAACCCTAGGTACATATTTATAGTCCGGAGACTCTCTACTTTTGGAATAACTCTACAACTCTATCTTTACCTAAACATAAACGGAACCTAAACAAACACGAAACCTACTATGATACAAGATACACGGGCAATTCAGCCCAAATCTATGCACTAGGCCGATCCAACAACACGTTGAATATATGTATCTTCCAAGCCCATCTTGATCACGGCCCATCTCCGTCTTTGGCCAAAATATGGTGATAACACATGCCCCCCTGGTTTTGGCAATGATAATTCCAAAACCACTCTGTGTGTTTTTTCCCTCTTCTTCTCCTCTTTTTTTTTATCGGGTCACAGAGATGTAATGCGTGGCGTAAACAGACCGCCACGCTACCCCTTCATCATGATGCCCTGTCTTCTCAACTCTCAAGCAGCGTGATTTGACGATTTTGGCAAGGTAACTGGGAAACCGCTATGGCATTGAACCGTCATCCACTATTCCTTTATTTAAATCAGCTGAGCAGTTCACAATCCCCATCTTCCTCGGTTGCCAAAAACCCTCTTCCTTCACCGGAAAAACCTCTTCGCCATGGCCTCTCTGCTTCCTCGGTGTGTCCTCCCACGCCCAACTCGATTAGCGACGAGAGCCGACGCCAGAGCACCACGGCGGCAGATAAGATACTACCACGATGATGGGACGAAAGGGATCGGATTTCGCCGTCTGGTCGAGAGGATGATGCGTCCCCCGATCGACGGCGAAGAGCCTAGGTTCCTCGTCGAAGGGAACTGGAGGCGAAGAGCGACGACGCCTGGTCGTGGGACGGCCGAATCTTCCGACGAGGAGGAGGAATCGAGGAGGACACCTCCTCCGAATATCCGCCGACGGCGCTTCGCGGGTCCAGCGAAGACATCAAGATGACGACGAGGACGAAGAGGTCCCGCTGGTTTCTTCAAAGAAGCAGCGAGGACGATGCGGCAAGACGAAGACAATAAGAGGACGGCGGCGACGATTTACGACCTCGGCCTAGATTAGGAATCGATAGTAATAGCCGTAGCGATAGTAGGCCCTTTTGTAATCGATCGTCCGTAAGCAATGATCTTTTGAATGAATGAACATGCTTTCCCAAATATTGTTCCTCTTTGCTTCAATTTTGCCGATAACCAAATAGGTCGATGCTTGAGTCGATGACACCGTATCGGCTTTCATCATCTTGCCGCACAAATCAACAAGTCAAATCGCACAGAGCCGATGACTACCCATCGGCTTCTCCCAAAAAACGTTGACGGGGTCAACCTTCGGTCGCATCCTTAGACACATTACAACGGCCACTTCTCGGTTTCAAATGATGACCTGCGACCTTCCTCAACACGGTGGATTCAAACACGGACGACCCAAATCTCCAATTGCCCACCGAAAAACGTGCCCCGCACAGACGATTAGTGACAAGCAAAGATGAAGATGACAAAGCTGAGATCCTCGCCCTTTTTGTAACATGTGTGAACCTCTAGAGTCGATGACCGTGCATCGGCTATATATTTTTTTTTTTACTCGGCCGATTTTCGGCATCGGCCCCATATTTTTACTGTCCATCGTTTCTCGTGCCTTTATCTAGCCGATTTCATGTATCGGCCCCTCCAGTTTTACTGTCCAACATCCCACATGCTTGGGAAATATTTCTTGAGATGTTGTCCGTTGACTGCCACTGGGAATTTTACTCCATCCAACTGCTCGAGCATGTATGCGTTTCCTCTTAAAACTTGGTCGACCCTGTACGGACCGTGCCAATTTGGAGACCATTTACCATATGTTGCATCCTTAGTCCCCAAGGGCAACACAGCTTCCCATACCAGATCACCAACGTGGAACTCCTTTGGCTTCACTTTCTTGTTGTATGCACGAGCTACCTTGGCCTTGTTTTCTTTGATTTTCTCCAAGGACCATAACCGAGCTCGTTAAATCCTCCACATCCACTCATCGTGGTTGCGTACTCTTCAGATTGTTATATCGTCCTGAAAAGTGATGCGTCTCGATCCAGCCATAATTTCCCACGGTAGGACGGCTTCTTGTCCATATACTAGATGGTAGGGTGAGGTTTTTATTGCTCCATGACATGACATGCGATAAGCCCATAACGCCTCTGACAAAACCTCGTGCGAACGTATTGGGTGCTCATCGACTTTCCTCTTGATCAGTTTGATGAGGCTCTGGTTGGACGCTTCAGCTTGCCCATTTGCTTGAGCATAGTATGGAGATGATCTAATCAGCTTGATCCCCATGTCCTCGCAGAATTTCCTAAACTCTTGAGAAATAAAGACCGAACCTCCATCAGTCGTGATAGTTTGGGGAATCCCGAATCTATGGATGACATGTTCTTTCACAAAATTGATAACATCCTTCGAGTTTACTGACTTCATCGGGACAGCCTCTACCCATTTAGTGAAGTAGTCAGTGATAGCCAGAATCCACATGTGGCCTTTGCTTGATGGAGGATTGATCTTGCCGATCATGTCCATGCCCCAACCTCGGAATGGCCAAGGCTTGATGATGGGGTTCATTGCTGACGCGGGTACCATCTGGATTTTTCCAAATTTCTGACATGCTTGACACCCTTTGTAGTAGTTGAAACAGTCCTCAAGCATGGTGGGCCAATAAAACCCTGATCGCCGGATCAACCATTTCATCTTATGAGCCGATTGGTGAGTTCCACAGCGCCTTCGTACCTCGTGTAGGAGCTGATTGGCCTCCCTGTGCATTTGAGCAATAGTCCTTCCAGAGTCCAGAAACATGTCATCCCCAATAAGCACGCACTTCATGGCTTTGTACCTTATCCGCTTAGGTGCCCCCGAATCTTTCAAGTAATTGAAGATATCGGCTCTCCCGTCCGCCTGTGAACTGCACTGACGCGGCTCCTTCTACCACATCCTTGTATCCCTGAAGCCATCTGCAAGATCGTTCGCCTCGGTATTCTCGCCGTGGGATCCAAGTGAAGTTTACGCATCGGAATTGCGTCATCAGCTCGGCAAGGCAACCATAATGGGAAGAGGGACTCGCTCGCACTTGTAGTCCTCCGTGAGTGGGAAATCACCAACTTGGAGTCTCCAAAATTTCCACTGCTCGCCCAGCCGAGGAGTAACTCCATCCCTTGCATATTGCCTCGTACTCGGCTACATTGTTGGTGCGAGAGGTAGACAACTGATGGAGAAGGAAAATGTTGCCCCGGGCGACGAGTAAAATGCCGATGCCGCAGCCATCGTCACAAACCGATCCGTCGAAAAACATAGCCCACGCTCTTATGGACAAGGCGGCTATGTTAGTGTTGATCCTTTCGCGATAAGATCAGCCATTGTCCCTTAATCGCTTTCGGGTTGATACCGGATGTCAAACTCGACAATGCAAACATCCATTTGCCCGATCGGCCTTTTAACATAGGAGCCGAAAGATGTGCTTTATGACGTCGATTTGCATATGATGATGATCTCTGCGATAGAAAATGTGGCAACTTGGTGCAGGTGAAAAAGTGAGGCACAACTTATCGATATCAGGTACCTTGTCTCAAGGTCCAAAGATCCTTCCGCTTATGTAAAAGACGACGCCCAGCCCATCATAAACTTGCACCACTACCGAGGCGATGGACGTGTCACCATCGACAAGTAAATATAGAACGGCCTGTCAGGCTGAGGTGGAACTAACACTGGCGGCTTTGTCAGATATTCTTTGATCTCGTCAAAGGCTCGTTGTTGCTCTGCCCCCCAGCAGAATTCCTCGTCAGATTTGATTTTAACTAGTCCCATGAACGGCTCAATCCTTCCTGACAGATTGGAGATGAATCGTCTGACGGTTGATCTTGCCGATAAGGGATCGCAGTTCTTTCTTCGTGGTGGGTGGCTTCATTGTCCGCCTCCCCGAATTTTCAGGCCGATCTCAATTCGCGTTCATGGACCAAAAACCCAAGAACCGACCGCCGTCACCCGAAAGCACACTTCTTTGGATTCATCCGTAGGCGAATTTTCTTGTTCGGTCCAGACGCGTGATTGTCCAAGTGTCCGTACCGCTGAAGCGAACTTGACCACCACGTCATCGATGTAGATTTCAACCAGTTTGCCGATCAGATCATGGAAAATATAATTCA
This sequence comes from Avena longiglumis, assembly GCA_030063025.1. Lineage (NCBI taxonomy): Eukaryota > Viridiplantae > Streptophyta > Magnoliopsida > Poales > Poaceae > Avena > Avena longiglumis. The sequence continues at coordinate 439,645,080 of CP125975.1, read as the reverse complement.
TGGCCCTCTGGTACGTGGCGCCGGCATTTTTCAGTCCAAACGCCATGACTACATACTCAAATAACCCCACAGACCCAGGACTCAATGCGCCTTGTGTATGTCTTCGGAGCCATGAAGATCTGGTTGTACCGCATTGCCGTCCATGAAGCTCAAAATTTTATGACCAGTGCTGCATTGATTAATGTTTCGCCACCGCATCGGATACTCATCCTTTGGGGTAGCTCTGTGAGATCTCGAAAATCTATAGCAACACGCCATTGGCCACCCTTCTTCTCTACAGTACGATACTAGAAATCCACTCAAGATACCGCATGGTCCGATCACTTGGCGTCAACATTTTCTCGACCTCTTTCTTGACTTCTTCCGAATTTCGCCTTCATTTGTCGTGCTCGGCTGAAACGGCCGAAATCCTTTTTGAGCGATGCTCGATGATGCTCTGTCAACCCAGCATCTCTGTGTAGTCCCAGCGGCAACTGGATATTGTTTCAACAGGCTATCATCGGGCCCCGCAGACTCGGCTCTAACTTTCGCGATAAATGTTGGTCGTGGCTTATCCCGTGACCAATGTCGATCTCTTCTAGCTCATCGGCGGATGTAAACCCATACCCTAGCTTTCCACACCACAAATCGACGCTAAACACAGGCAAACGGTGGGTGAGGACAACAAATAATTTGGGCCGATCGCTTGAATCGCCCCGCTTGCTTGCATCACGAGGACGGTTTACACCTTATTATTTTACAGGGCGAGCATCTCTCGCTACGACTACATGAGCCGCTTGTCGATGATCGCTGCTTTTTATTTTTGTGGCCGATCGCAGGATCGGCCGTACCCTGATGATCGTGGGCTCTTCTACTCTGTAAGGCCAGTGGATAAGACCAGCCTCACCCCGCTTTTTGTAGCTTCAATACGCCGCAGTCTAGATTGATTCCGAGATCGGCTCTTGGTCTTCGCTTCCTGACGCTCATGCCTATGGAGATCTCGATAGAATCGTCTGCGTGGATGACCTCCACTTCGTCTCCATCCCACTGGATCAGGCACTGATGCATTGTGGACGGGATGCAGCAATTAGCGTGAATCCAATCCCTTCCTAGCAAGACAGTATAAGTGCTTTTGCTATCCACGACGAAGAATGACGGGTACGGTTTTCCTGCCCACCGTCAAGTCCACGCTCAAGACGCCTTGCGTTCAAGACCGACCGCTGAAGTCGCTCAACGTGACGCGTTGGTTTCGATCGATCTGCGAGGAGCCCCAAACGTCGTAGCATGGAGTATGGCATGATATTGACCGCCCTCGGTGTCCACCAACATCTTGCCGACGTTGCCCATTGATGTAACCTCGCAGTGCGTGGCTTTCGATGTTTGTAACCCTTCTCACGTGGCTTCTCAAAGATAACCGCCGTGGGCGCGATCAAACTGTACACGGGTAGCTCATCGGTTCTTGGCGCACAGAATTCCGATGGGAGTACGAACACCATGTTTGTGCCAGCCGATGTCTTTGCATCGGATTTTACCGGTTTGGGGCGCCACTCTTTCCTGGTCGGGCGGTCTTCCGCTTCACGCCTACCTCGCTTGATTTGCCGATCAGGCCGTGCTTTCTTTAAAGCACGGAGATACTGCGCTTCAGCTTCCTCCAAGTTACGCAGCCGCTGTACTCTACGCTTCTGGGTGTGTCTGAGTCCGTCGGGGCACCACCTTGGACGGTGATACCTGTCTTCGGCCTTATCATCCTTTGGCTTCTCGAGGTCTTCTGCTCGGGCGGACTCCTTGACGGCCCTGGGGCGGAAGAGGCCCTAGACGTTTGAATACTGACACTGGCCTCGTGTCCTCCTCCTGCTGATTGCATTCCGGGCAGTTGTCGACTGTAGGCAATCGACTCATTCCCGCGCCCCAGCAATACTTGAAGAAAGGACAATCCCAATGCCTGTCTGCGCCTTCCTTCTCTTTCGACGGTCCCCTAGCAAGGTGCTCATATCTTCCGTCGTCTCTGTCGCGCCGGCGACGTTGGTCGATCTTGGCGCTCATACTTGTTAAGGAGATGCGCGAATGTGGCTTCGATATCGCACTCTCCTCACTTGTTCCTCCGTAGTACCTTTGTCATTGTGGCTGGGCCGGTCGCATGGACTAGCCTCCTTTCTTTCCTTGCCCGAGAGCGACCACCGTCCTCCTTGTATGCGTGTCATGGTGGTACCTGCACCTGCCATATTAACGCCAACGAGAATCCAGCTTACGCCATGAGCGACCGAGTTCTACCATGTTGACGGAAATGGGTTTGTGTCCACTTTCATGGCGAATCGCCCAAGGATCGACGGCCTTGTTCTATCGCCATTTGGATTTGGCGGAAGCTCTTTGCACTCGTTGGTAGTGTGAGTGAACGAATGATGCCACTTGCAAGATGGTCTCCTGCTCATTTCTGGGGTAGGGATTTTGTGGCCGTCGGGTAACTTCATGCTTCTCTTCGGCAGATCGAATATCCGCCGCCTTTGCTCACATCAAGTCGAACCCTTTCGCAGGCCCTTGCTTTCACCCATTTGCAGGCCACGTGATCCGCCCCCGAGCCCATTCACCACGGCCACCTCCTCGTCTGCGTAGGATCTTCTTCTTCGCATCGACCGTGCTTATCGGACGCTTGAATTTGTCTTGGTACAACTCGTGGTGGCGCTGCTCATACATCGTTAGTTTCGGGCCATGCGCTAATAAGTTGTATTCTACCGAACGCCAGATCCTTGATGGGTGCCGAGACCCAACACCGCCAGCGATCGCTTCCTTCGCTAAACGAGCCGAGTAACATCGGTTCTTGACATCCCGGTTACTGGATGTACTCGGCCACGCTCGCTTCACGCACTGTGCAGTGCGCAATGCCTCGGTAGCCTCTCGAATGGTACTGGATGTGGAACCGCTTCCAGCTTGCTTCCGTATGAATTGAATCGGTGGTAGTGAGGTGTACCACCCAAAGGCTGGTCCTGTCGGAGATTGCGCAAAGAATCTTACGCCAAGATCCGTCCGATGCGAAATCATGCCTAGTTGTGCTGTATCGGCTTATGTGCTCGATCGAGCTCGACCCTTCCGACCCGAACCTTGAGAACTCGGAGCTTATACTTGGGGGCAGCGAATTAGATCAAACTCGTTGGGGTACGGCTTTGAATAGCCGATTGTCCTTCTCTTCGCACGGTTTAACCGGTCCTCGAGATGGTGCCGATTTGCTCCACGCTTGAGCTGTAGGGGCTATATTCTCATGACTTGTTCCGTGGCATACTTGGCTAGCCACGCTGTTTGTCGGCCCATCCCAGCCATCGCCGCTCCGGACACGCCTGCCGGAAGATCCCGCCCCAGAACTCCCCGCGTAAACTCCTGCGGTTGCAATCTGTTTGGTGCGTGTCGTTATTGCAGTCCGCACGTAGGCATGTATATCCGTGGGATCTCCTTAGGTGGACCAAACAGGAATTGAAATCGCTGGTCGCCCCGCCTTGTAGACGACGAAGCCGCTGCTCTGGCGGCTCTGGAGCGGCAAGTGCGACAGGAGCTGTGGCCTGGTCTGGAGCGGTCTTTCTCCTGGTGAGTCCTAAAGTAGGTCCCGACGGGAGTACGATGCTTCATGATCTCTGGACTACGCGAACCGCGACCCGGAAAGCGTTCACGGGCTCTCGAATGGCGGTGCAAAGAATGAGCCACCATGTAGTTGACTTCCGTCAGAGGGCTCGTGCGCTCCTCCGGCGAAATGCATGATCCACCTCATTAAGAGCGCCGGGGAGAACCCTTTCCACCGATGCCATGCGACGGGTCCTCTCAAAAGAGCGATGAGGTCTTCCTCGAAGAGGGCCTTGATCTCGTCGACGGCCTTGTGCTCGCCAGTAGATCGTCGTAAGTGAGGGTCTGTTTCTCCATCGCAGTCGGGTGTTGATGTAGACGCGTTGTTGAGTGTCCCACCGGCGTGCGAATGTGTTGCCAAAACCCACCGGCGGCAGCGATCGGCAACACGGAGCCGGAGGCTCCTGAGATCGCCGTGGGCCTGGTCCTCGCAACGGCCCGCAAAAGCTCCGCACACGCCCCGCTTGGTTCGTGCCACGACCTATACCTGGTCGAAGGTGAAGGATTGCTCGATTGATTTCTGCATGATAAACAGTATACGTAAAATTCGAGCCGTAATCGGCTCCTGTGTTTCTCAGAATCGCTCCTAAAGCCGATTGCCCCATGGTTCTGCGTTAGATTTATGATAACATGGGGTTTTGCTTGATCACTACAAGTTAAATCGATCTACGATAGTCTAATGTTTTCACCACGAATCGAACATCCTACGCGTGATTGAGCCCGGTACGCATAAAAGATGAAGAATATTAACCCTAGAGGAGGCCTAATAACCAACGTAAAGCCAATTACGGAACATCCTCTCTAGAACGAATAAGCCACATCTTTATGCATTCTGGATCGCTCAACCCGCTTGTAAGGCCTGATTACGTAGATATTAAACTAAACCTTGACGAACAAGGCACAACTATAACAGATCGAATCGACTAAATAAAGATCAAGCAGGTGTTACCCTTGCACTTTGGGAAAAGGTGCAAGGGTAGCGAGATAGCTAGAGGTAGCATAACTCGACGATAGTAATGAAAAGCACCGATGCTAGCCTCAAACAATCTATGATAATGGTATTACTCGCCATCAACAACGCTTCAAGACGAGTAAAACCGGTAACGAATAGATATCGCCTAGATCGCGAGATGCGATCTAGGCAGCATGGCACTTACCCGAAAGAAACCCTAGGAACAAGGGGTGGCGATGCGCCGAGATTGTGTTTGTTGTGAACGTGGTTGTTGTTTTCTTTCAATAACCCTAGGTACATATTTATAGTCCGGAGACTCTCTACTTTTGGAATAACTCTACAACTCTATCTTTACCTAAACATAAACGGAACCTAAACAAACACGAAACCTACTATGATACAAGATACACGGGCAATTCAGCCCAAATCTACGCATTAGGCCGATCCAACAACACGTTGAATATATGTATCTTCCAAGCCCATCTTGATCACGGCCCATCTCCGTCTTTGGCCAAAATATGGTGATAACAGTATGCTTACTTGTTCATAGTACTTTGTGCATTTTTTACAAGGTTGATATCTTGTTAAGCATAAATGGTAGATGAGAAATACCACTTTATAAGTTATTTTCTTATTGTCATCCTTTAAAAGGATGAACTTTATAAATTGGTGCAACAATGATCACGACTTGAGATGTTCAAGTAAAACAACAAACTCCAAAGTCCGTGTATAGTTTTATCACCTTTATACTCAACGACGAGCCTAGGTAAGATTGGGGATGTTGATGCATGAAAGTGCATACTTGAATTTTGTAGTTTATTGTCACATATCCCATCATATTTGCATCATATACAATGTTATATTCATGTTTTACATTGATTTATTGGGACTTACCAATGATCCCTTTATTTGGTTTATAACTCTGTAGGCAGGAAAACCATGTTTTGTGTATTTTTAAGTTTTAGGGACCTAAAAAAATTCAAACGGACCATCAATTTTTTAAGGATCATTTTTTCATCACGATAAACTTCTGGAGTATTGGAACATCATGAGAGGAGGCCCAAGTCCCTAAAGAGACTAGGTGGCATGTCCTAGGGCAGGGCCCGCGCTACCCATGCTCTTCCCCTTCTCGAGCGTCTCTAGACGTCCATCTTGTGCCCTACATCAAATTATTTATCTAAAAACACCTATAAAAGGTTCCCCCATCATGATCTCACAGAGGAGAGAACACAAAAAGCACAAAACAGAGCCAGAACCAGCAAAGACTGGAGGGGTAAATGCTGCCAGAATCACCTCCGGTTGAATCTCCACCGTCTCCAACGTCATCAACATCATCTCCATGATGAAGAGGGAGTAGTCCACCTCTAAACTATGGGTTTGTAGAAGTAGCTTGATCTCTCTCTCTCTCATGATATCATTGTTTAGAACCATATGGGCTTCCTAACATGATTATGGTCATCTATGTAATTCCTATGTGGTAGATCTTTGTTTTATGAGATGATATTTGAGATTGGAATTCTATAATATGTGATGCATATTATGTACCTTGTTCTTAAGTACTTGTTTTTATGCAATAACATGTGTAGGGGAACGTGTGTATTAGTTGGAGTAACATGGTAGTGGTGATTGGATAGTGATAGAAAATTATCTCTATGGTTTTTACCTTCCTTTTGTTACCTCCCTAGGGATGAAGTGAATGCATGTGTTTTGTTATGACATTAAATATGATCTTGTTTGCTCAAGGTAGCACATTTGATATTCAACTATCATGTCGAAATACCTAGGGTTATACTCTGTTTATTCTTAATTCTAGATTGTATGGAGTTTTCCTTTTCAAGAGGAGTACAACTGAGATGTGTTGCATCATCTTTATATTAGGACATAATGCCATATCTATGCTAATAAAACACACAATGAAACTTCCCAAAAATATGTATGCATGTTTCTTCGTTTATTGGTTGCCGGAGTACATATATATGACCGAAGAGAAAGAGGATACACTGTGACATGGGGTTTTACCCAGGTTCAGGCTGCTGTGAGGCTAACATCCCTACTTCCTGCTTGTTGGTGGTGGAATTGCTCATATGGTGTATACAGTTACAATGGTGGTTCTTCCCGGGTAGGGAGATCTAGCCTACTGTCAGCAATGGCGACATGCCAGTGCTATTGCCTTTATTTCTCCTTATTTTTTCTTCCCGCTGGCTCTCCTATGATAGTTTACCTCTCTATCTATGGATCGCTACCTTGGATCCCACTCTTCTCCCCTTTGGGTTTCATATCCCTCTCTTTAGGCCATCACCCTTCTTTTATACTGCAAGGGGTCACCACAATGGCCTAGGATACTCATCCCAGCTAGTAACTACATCCCACCATGGAGGGGGCCTATGGCTTCCTTTTTCGGAGTCCTTCGGCCAATCAGGTGCTTCCCGAGTCCTAGGTTGATTCCTTGCAACCATATTTATCTTTCCATCTTGTGCAGGTCTAATACCGGGCCCTATCTTGGTTCCTTGCGACCATCTTTATCCTTTTAGCTTGTGCATGTCCAATCCCGGGTATTGTCCCTTTGCGCATGTCCGATCACGGGTCTTATCCTTTTGTGCGGGTCTGATCCCGTGTCTTGGCCTCTTACCACTGTATTTACCCTCGGTTCGCCAGAGCACATGGTACTTTCATCAGGCCCGGAATGGAAACGTCATTGCTGACGTTCCCCTCCCGTGCATTGGGCCGCGAAGTCAACCTCGGCTCCCTTCGTGCAGCCCATCAATGGCTGTGAAAATAGACATCTTTCTCCATGTTTAAATCACGTTTTTAGTCAAACAAATGACCAAGAATCTCTCTATCCTTGCTACTAATGACTAATTATTGCAAAGATGTGTAATCCTTTGTTTTAAATAGTATTGTGCAAGAAATCACACTTTTAAGTCGAAATTAGGAGCAATTAATGAAGATTGTAAGGTTGCCTACACGGCCAAGAACACTAGGGGTCCAAAACCAACCTTTTGGAGGCCTAATGACATGCAGTAAGGGCAAGGTCCGCCCATACGACCCGCCCGTACCAGGTGGCGACAACTTCATCAAGTCAAACCCTAAAACTTTTGTGAAAATGCCTATGTATTTTGAGGTTCCAGCCGCCACGCAGAGAGTCTCCATTCTTAGATTGCATCACAACACCACCGAAGGATATCCACCATCATAGTTCATCCTCTCCATAGCCATAGCCATCATCTTGTACTTGAGATCTCCTTATGAATTTGCGACCATTGTAAGAATATTTGATTTCAATCTAAGTATTTTGCAAAGTATTTTCTATCCTTGATCTTATTGTTATGATTGAGTTGTCCTCACGGCCTGCGGGTTGGGGTGAAAACTTGCAGCGATTATGTGCATCTAATCCATAGGAGTATTGTGTGTTGATTGAATAGATATGCGTATCTTTGTATCTTTGTCTCTTGCCTCGATCTATGGACTTGTAGGTACCCAAGATCCCACGAATTGATAAAGGCTTGATGTGAGATGAGTGGTGAACGACGATCTAATAGGAAACCCAGTGACAAAAAGGGGAGTATGGTCTTTGTTTAGGGATCTATTTGGGAGCAACAACAACATCAGTTCTTAAGTATTTGATCTGTATTTTACTTAATAATTGTTATATCCCGGTGCTTCGTGGTGTAACGGTTGGATCAAATGACTATTGTTATGCCCGTGGCTCGCAGGGGCTCTAGTATATTAGGTTGTGATGTCCACAAATTTTATATTTTTTAAATCATTACACATGGATATGTGTATTACTATCTTTATCCCATATGATGTGCATCTATAGGTGAATCTTCAACTCCGGCCTATTTCCATCCATTACAACAACCAACGGTTAAAAGTAAAGTAGAAACGTCCGGTAAACGTAAGGTAAAACGAAGAAACAAGTCTTGTAAACATGGCTTTTAGCATTATTTCGCCAAGTTTGGTTAAACCTAGGTCTTTTAGGGAAAAACTACTATACTGCATCCGTAAATCCGGATCGAATGTATCAATCCTTTTTCTGGCTTCATTGCCGGGAAGCAAAATTTGCTATCCCGATGAGGTCACTAGAAACCTTGTTTTTAGTTTTAATTTTATTTTTATTTTTGGTTTATTTCTTGTTATTAGTTTATTTTTTGTTATCCATTAATTTTTTTTTAAATAGTTACTTATTTATTTGTTTCTCTTATTGCAAAAATACCAACAAAGAAAAGAGCCATGGCTCACTAGAAACTTGGGAGTATTCTACTCCACTGATGATTTTATTCATGCATCTATTATTTAACCCGTTGTTGATGCAAAAGCTTATAAAATTAAGCCTAACCTTTAAATTTTGGTTTAACAGAATCAATTTAGAATCTCATGGACTCAGGTTTGCATCTAAATATTTTTATTAATTTGCGACATGATGTGTATTAAAGATATTGACCCCAATGCGGATAAATTATGTTTATTTTCCTTCTCTTTAAGAGGAAATGCTAAGAACTGGTTGCTAGTTTTCTTAAAAACAGTATTACATCTTGGAAGGAATGCATTAATTTTTTATGACTAAAATTTTCTTTTTAGCTAAAACTATGTAGCTAAGATCTAACATTACCAGCTTTAGATAAGAAGACCACGAGGCACTAGGGTTTGCTTGAGAAAGAATGAAAGAAGCCATAATAAACTGTTCTAGTCATCAAAAGAAAAATGTTATATATTACACTTATGTCTATGCTAGTTGTCGTTGCATGACGAACTATAATGGGGAAGCACGTGAATATTGCAAAGAAACTAATTCATGATATGCAAAACAACCATGTCCAATAACATGTAGAGAGATCCTAAAAAAAGATAAATTTAATTATCGAGGAGCATAATGAAGATCTTACTATAAAGATGAATAAGCTGCTTAATATTGTAAAGGGTAAAAAAAATATCCAAATTAATACTATTACTGTCGATGCTAATGAATTAAATTTTATACTCTTCGCGGCGGACAGGGCAGACATCCCAGCAACAATAGTCCACCCGCCTCGACGCCGCCGGCGAAGCCCTAAACCATCCCTCGTGCCCACCGGACTGGCCAGCAGTTGCTGTCGAGGGGGGCGATGGCTGACAGCACCACGGAAGCGGCGGCGGAGGCGAAGACGTCGGTGTGGTGGGACATCAATTGGTGCGCCGTTCCCCCCGGTTGCGGCGACGCCCATCGCATCGCCCACAACGTCATCGCCGCGCTCGCCGCGGCAGGCTGCAAGGGCCCCGTCTCGGTCTTCGCCTACGGAGACGCCTCCCGTATTGCCCCAAGCGTCCTGGAAGCGCTCTCCTCCACCGGCATCTCCCTCAACCACGTCGCCGCTGGTATACATCCCCTACCCCCGCTTCCAAATTGTATGACGGTTTTGTTGGTCAGTGCGTGCTGATGGTGAAATATCCCCCAATATTTGGCAGGAGTTAAAGATGGAGTTGACAAGAAGATGCTGGTCGACATGGTGTTCTGGGCGTATGACAACCCTCCACCGGGCAATTACTTGCTTATCTCAGGCGATCAGGAATTCTCTGATCTCCTTCATAAGCTTAAGATGAAGAAATACGAAATCCTACTAGCGCAGCCCCCAAACGTATCATCTCGTGGACTTTTTAGCGCAGCAAAGATTGTTTGGCTCTGGGAAAGCCTTGCTGCTGGAGAGCCATTGTTGGCGAAATCCCCCCTTTCACATTCACATACCATGCCAGACAGCAACCAGAACTCTAATAATCTGGATGCATCAAAGAAATTTCCTGCCCTGCATAATAAGAGTGGCAGTAATGTGAAGGCAGGAGCGAAGCCGATCCAGATATATATAAAGTCGAACATCACATCCACTTCTGCAAGCAATGAAGGTCAAGTAGAGCATGTTGATGGAGTTTCTGAAGATTCTACAGGAAGCACAGTGAGTGAGATGCACAGGTCTTCTGTTTCATCATCATCATCAAGTTCTGAATCGATCTGGGGAGCAAAATTGGACCAATCATGTCTGCTAGGAACTCCAACCTTGTCCCAGTCATCAGGACAGAAACCTGTGGTGCCGGCTCGTTTGCATCACATGGAAATTTCACAGGGATTCATCATTGGTGAGGAACCTAGCATTTCAACTGAATATGCATCAAGAAATGGAACCCTTGATGGCATTAGTAATGGGCAGTATCATCAAATGCGTAGGCAATCAAAATCTTCTAAAGCTTATGCGGGTGATAACAATTTAAAAGGGGGTAAAGAATGCAAGGTGAAGCCACTGCAGAAGTATGTAAAGAAGACAAACATCACATCTAGTTCTGGCAATCAAGTTGATTCCGTTGCTATTTATGATTGTTCTGTTGGAAGCACTAGGAGTGAGCTATGTATATCTACTGTCTTGTCATCATCAAGTTCTAAATCAATGGAGGGAGCAAAGGTGGATCATGCAAATGCAAGTCCACCAGCAACTTCTATGGTGTTCCAGTCATCTGCTCAAAAACCTCTGGCATCCATTTATTTGCATCAAGTGATAGCACCACAAAAATCCATCCTTGGAAAGAAGCCTAGTACATCTGCCGGCCATAAATCAAGTGATGGAAATCATGGTGCTGGCATCAGTCTTGGCCATTATCAGCAGCAACTCCAATCTTCGCATGCGCAGAACAAGCTTCATTCTAAATGCAACATTGGTGATAATAATGGTAAGTCAGGCAATCTAGATAAGGCGAAACAGCACCAAGAATATGTAAGGAAGACAGATATTTCATCTAGTTCTGCAAGTAATGATATACATCTCAGATTTCCTAGTAATTCTCAAGGAAGCACTTCGGGCCTTTCAAGTCAACCTGTGCCATCTTTGTTCTGTTCTGACTCACTGGGCGGGGCAAAGGTGAATCCTCTGTTCCCCCTGTCATCAGCTCAAAAATCTGATATGCCTACTCACACTCATCAAGAGGGAGGAGAGTTCATTTTTGGTAAGAAGCCTAGCATATCAGTATGTTATCCAACAAGTAAGCAAAATCAGTCTTCAGTGTTTCTGAAACAAGATAATTCAGGTCCTCCTAATCCTCACAGTGCATTTGGTCAGTCTTACTCAACAAATCCAGATATTGACAGTTCAGTCCTGCCATCAGGAGGGCATAATGGTGTTCCTTCCTCTCAACTACAAACATGGCCAAGTGGCTCTACCTTCCAAGGCCTTGCTGATATTTGCTCTGATATGAGTAGACTGACTATTTCTGAATGCCCGGCAAGGCTGCCATCCCAAGGCGTACCTGCTAATTATCCTTCTTTTAGTATGCCAAATGTGTCTGGACATCCTAGAGGTCTTCATGAGGCCAAATACTCTTTTCATGCTGGTTCAAATATCAGCCTCCTTCCAAATCACTCTAGTGCTCCTCAGAGTGTCCAACCTCCTCCAAGTGATAGCAGACCTCCTCACCCACCTAGTCTGTCCTGCAGCATTCGAAGTCCTAGAAATCATGGAGAGACGCAAGGATCTCCACCAAATTCTCCTGAGCATGAAGGTACTGTAAGAAGTGTACTGCATGCTTTGGGCATACTGAAGACCGAAAAAATATCCCCAACAGAATCAAATATTGCAGACTGTATACGCTATGGCGAGATGAATTTACCTGGTTTTGATACTAAGAAAGCTCTTGAACTCGCCATTCGAAGTCAAGCTGTCATTATGAAGAAGTTAGTAAATGACATGCCTTTATTTGTTGCAAAAGATGAAAGCCTCTGGAAATGTGTGGATGTAACAAACAGTAACGCTAAGCGCCCCAAAGCGCTAGAGACACTTCGTAAGTTCATATCATCCTCTGGTGGCTATTCAGCAATAAAGAATTCTCAGTCAGGGTGAGCGACTGTACCTGCTGGTTTGTGCTCATAATTTCATCTTTTATTTCATATTATGTTGTAACATTATCTGTGTTTCTGTTGCTGGTAGGTATGAAGCTGCAACCATTTTGAAGAAATTGTGCTTTCAGCAGCATACCCTTGGTGATGTTCTCCAGATTTTGCAAATAGGCATCACTAGAAAGAAGTGGCTTGTGCCTCATTCTTCGGGCTGGCAGCCGTTGTCCTTCAACACAGTAGTGGTGGACGCAACTGGTGATGCTATTGGAGAAGTTACGTCTTGATTTTTGCCCTCTGCTCAGGTGGAATGGATATTTCAGTGCGCTGGTGGGTGGCGACTACGAAATATCTTCAGTCTGAAGTTTCTTTGGGATAGGGCATGTTGGCTCTTCGAGATTCTACTGATGCAATCAGATGCTACCAATAGTAGTTCAGGTACCGCAGTATTAGCAGTTTTTTAATCATGGGAATTTAGTGATTAGTTCCGAACAGAAGGACTGTGAATATCCTGTTAGTTTTGTTCCAATAGCGGAGGAGCTACACAGTTTTAAATATGCTTTTGAAGACACAATTCGGCTGTCGGTCCAGCAAATTTGATTTTATTCTGTGGTCAGCAAGCAAGATAGAGTAGTAGAGGAGGGCTGTCTTTATTCATAGCAGGCTAACAGTGCCTGGAGGCTGAAGGCAGTTTGAAAGATAGCGAGTATGATTAGTTGGTTGCCGAACTCCGTTGAAGTGGCCATGCTCAATCCGGGGAATTTTCAGTGGTCTATTTCCTGTGACTCTCCTATAGCATGGTGTGTGCTGCTGCTAGCAGATGCTTGAAGAAGCCTGAGATCTTCCTTGTCATTCAGTTTTACGATTCGGTTGCAAGGTACCTTTGCAATGCCTGATGCTCAGCGATGCACTGGCTCATTAATGGGTTAGCAAAGTAATTGGTGTTAGTATCAGGCTTGAGGCACGTCTATCCAACGCATTCAAAGCTGCTGTGAATACTACTACTAGTACTGTATTTCTTTGGATTCGCCTCTTGGCCCCACTTGTTACGCTTGTTGCTGGAAAAAGTTAGTAACTGTTATGAACTTGGATGAATCAATCTCTAGTTCTTCTCCTCTTCTTGTACGCTAGAACGTGGATGTATCAATCTTGTTTTTTTCTTGTTTTTGTTATGCTACTCACTCTCATTTATAATAAGTGTCTCTGATTTACTCCTTTTTATGAGTAGAGTGTAATTTTGTGAGCAGCGACAACTTTCTGGTGTAATGCAGTCTTATGAGTTGCTACTTTTATACATCTATTGCTTCTTGGAGGTTCCTTTTTATGCACTCGGTTGCTGCACCGATTGCAGCATCTGCATTCTCTGTGCACACCAAATGAAGTATCGCTATTTTTCCATGTTCAGTTTCATGACAATGGCAAGCGATTGTCATTAGCAATTCAGCACAGAGCTTGTCTGCCCTGGGAGGCTTGCAGCTGGTGGACCTGTTGCTTACTTTGTGACATCATGTTTATTCATAAAGTCATCATATATGTAATATTTAAAAATATAGTAACAGAAAAAAAAACAGCTGATCAACAATCAGAATCACATAAATTAATCCTACTACCCGAGCCTGACGCCTGACAGAAACGCCAGAATTTTGATTCTTTTTTCTATCTTCCCCTGGGACAAGAGGCATTCCTATGAATGAAATTCCTGCATCTCAAACAGGCCCTAAACATCTTTTATGGACGGCACATCTGGAACTAATAATGACAATGGAACCAAGAATGGTGAAGCTGAAACAAGAGTGACGACCTCCACGGTAGCAGCAGCAGCAGCGGCATCATGTCGACGGTGTGGACTTGAGCTCCTCCAGCGCCGACTTCACCTCATCCTGCAGTAGGTCAATCCGCCGCAAGTACACCTCCAGCTCCAGAATCCGCTGCTGCCTCCACTTCTCTCCCTCCATTGGTATCCCGAGGATTGCAGACGGCGGCTCCGGCACCTTCGCTCCAAGACCCAGCGGCGACGGGCAGCCGCCCATGCCTAGCATTGCGCGGACCATCTCCTTGAACAGAGGCGTCAGGACGCTGCTCTCCGTGTTTATGGCTGGCTGCACGGCTGACGGCACAACAGGCTCCGCGCCGTCCATGGCTACCTGAGGAAAGAATGCCGGGAGCGAGTCCTCCGTCTTGACAGGCATGGGAGCCGGCGTGTACTGCTGCGGCGCCTCGGACGCATCGGCGGTGAAGTCGGCTGTGCGCCTGCGGCGGCCACGGCGCTGCGCCCTTGACGAAGAAGGGGACTTGGCGTCCCCGTTGGCGCCGGCATTCGTGGCGGTGACCGTGGCGTCGTCGTCGGAGTCGGCGGCGTTGGGGTCGCGGCCGTGCTTGTCCGAGGCGGGGCGCCAGATGTTGCGGGCGATCTCGAAGACGGCCTGCTCGTGCGGAGAGCGGAAGGTGAACGAGGCGCCGGAGCCGCGGAGCCGGTCGACGCAGTTGCGGTACTTGCGCTTGAGGCGGCGGAGCTTCTCGGCGAGCTGGCTCTTGGAGAAATCGAGCTGGAGGCGGCGGCGCATCTCCTCGTAGAAGGGCTCCGTATCGTACTGGTGGGACGCGAACGCCGTGCCCCGCTGCGCCGTGAACTCAGCGAACGCGCGCAGGATCACGATCTCGTCCTCCTCCGTCCACAGCCGCTGGAAGAGGGGCCGCCGCTCCCCGACCACGGCCGCGGTGGGGACGGGAACCGGGACAGCGGCGGAGGAGGAGAAGGGGGCGTTGGGGATTGGGTCGACTGGGAAGTCGATGTCCTCAGAGTCCCCGTTGCCATAGGCGTCGGCGTCCGGGAAGGAGGAGGAGGCGGCCCCGCCGGCGGCGGAGGGGTCGTCGACCATGGGAAGCATCGGATCGGATCGGATCGGGGATGGGGATCGGCTCGAGTCGGTATTAGGGTTCGGGGTTTTCGCTGGATTGGGTCCGAGGAAGGGGAGGTTTGGGTTAGTGGACCGGGTTAGTCGTCGCACCCTTCCTTCTCGTGAGTTAGTTGCGGCTCGATCGGCTGACTGTGGGACCATCTTGTGGGGTACGTTTTGTTCTATTCCCTAAATATAACATTGCCGTATTTTTCAGCAAAAATATTGTGACAGTAATGTACTTTCTTGGTCCAGAAATAACTGATTTAGTTTTGTGGCTTTGTCTAGATTTTCTAGTTCGTATTTTAGTGTAAAGATATATTCGAATCAAAATAAACCAAAGTCAGTTATTTCTAGACGGAGGGAGTACGATCTTAATACCCATGTGTGTATGTGGTAATAAATAAATTATGTATGAAGAACTTATTTAATTTTGTTTGTTATATTGTGGATGTCGCTTGATCAAGCCAGCAGCTGATTTAGATAACCTAGGGATGGCAATGGGTATTCTATACCCGATAACCTGACGGGTACCGGCCTTAAGCGGAAAGGGTTTGGTAAGAAAAAAAACCCACGGGGTTACTTATTGGTAAAAGTTTGGACCCGTCGGGTCTAGCGAGGGCGAGTATAGAGGTGTCAAACCCGTACCCGCAAACCCGTCCACCTTTTTATTGCATATGAATAGCCTAACTGGCTGCCGACCAGGCCTACTACTACTACCTCGACCAACGCCCACCGACTGGCCCATCTAGAGCCCACCCTAGGCTCCTAGCCGAAACCCTAGGAGAGAGGATACCAAGTGCCTGATCCCGCGCCGCTCCCTTAGTCCATCCTCCTCTGGAATTCCCGACTCGAGACGAGAGTACGAGACCACAACACTCGTTCTCTTCTCCTACCTCCCATGTTGCGTGCATGCGCCGCCACCTTCCTTGTCGCGTCGCCCATCGGCAGGACACTGATACGTCCAATTTGCATCACCATTCTATATCATAATTTGCCTCTATTCATTGATATATTTCGTATTAAGAGGTGTTACTTATGTCTTTTCACCTGTTTTTGCATGTTGGATGATTCTTGGAGGATGAACTGCCGGAGTCAGGATTCTGATGGAAAAAACGGTGTTTTGATGCAATTTCATGAAGATCAGAAAAATACCAAAAAACTACGGAAAATCCAATTTTCCCAGAAGACGAAGAATGTCAGAAGGGGAGGCGGAGATGGGCCACAAGGGGCCCACACCCCCCAGGCGCGGGCCACCCCTAGGTCGCGCCTATAGGGGGTGTGGCCCACCTGGCCCACCTCTGGCTCCGCTCTCTCGCCTATATCTTCTCCTCGAAACCCTAATATACGGGGAGCGACCACAGAAAGATTTTGTCGCCTCTACCAGGCGGAAAACACCGAGAGAGAAAGAGATCTCCGACATACTGATTTTTGCTAGGGAAATTCCTTCCCAGAGAGGGGAGATCGTCTCCATCAACACCATCATCAAGCTAGACTTCATCGGGATCATCATCATCATCCACACCATCATCTCCACCAGCACCATCATCATCACTCCATCCCGCTATAACAGTTGTGTTGAATCTTGCATAGTTCTTAGGGGAAACTTTCCCGGTGTTGATTACTATTGTAGTTGATGCTTGTGAGTGGAACCATTGGATTATTGTTTATGTTCAGATTGTTATTCATCACCATATCATCTTTGATCTTGATCCATATGATGTCTCATGAGTAGTTCGTTTAGTTCTTGAGGACATGGGATAAGTCATGTTGTTAGTAGTGCATTTGTGTTGAGATATTATTCAATGGCTTAGTATTTAAGTTGTGGTGCTATTCTTCTAGTGGTGTCATGTGAACGTCGACTACATGATACTTCACCATTTATGGGCCTAGGGGAATGCATTGTGTATTTGGCTACTAATTGTGGGGTTGTCGGAGTGACAGAAACCTGTATCCCCGTTAGGAAACCATTGCACAAGAGAGTGTAGGATCTCAGAGTTTAAGGCTATGGTTAGGTTTATACCTTAATTGCTTCTTGTAGTTGCGGATGATTGCAAGGGGTTTAATCACAAGTATGTATTAGTCCAAGTAAGGTCGATACATTAGCACAAGTTCACCCACACAACACTTACAAAACCAAAGTAGACTACTCAGCTATATGAAGCGAAAGCACTTGACGGAATTCCCATGTGTCCTCGAGAATGTTTGGTCCTCATTAGTATTTCCACCGGCTTGTACTTTTCTAAGAAAGGGTTGGGCCACTTGCTGCAATTGCTTGCTGTTTTATTTACTTGCACTTTATTTCCTTGCTTTATTAGAAAACCACTAAAAATCCGTTTGCTAAGTATTTACAGAGATTTCCTGCTCCATACCACTAGTCAACACCTTCTGCTCCTCGTTGGGATCGACACTCCTATTTATCGAAAGTACTACAATACACCCCATATACTTGTGGGTCATCAAGACTATTTTCTGGCGCCGTTATCGGGGGGTGAATCACTATTGAAGAGTGGAACTGGTAAATGAAACTTCTACTGTGAGTATTGTTTTTATTCCTGTTTGTACTTTGTTTCCAATATGGATAACCCACTTGGTTTTCTATTTGGGAAAACTATTACCACTATTAGGATAGTAGATGAACCACCACCTGTTGAGATAGACCCTTTTAAGATACCTACAAGTATTGTTGACCGTGTTATGGATAATTATTACTTAGGGGATGGAACTTTCCATCCTGGTGATCATTTGATCTTTATCCATGAATTATGCGGTTTGTTTAAGTGTGCAGGTATCACAACTGAACATGTGAAGAAGAAGTTACTCTCTATATCGTTGAAAGGAAGAGAATGGTATACGCTGCTGAAGAATGGACAATCCATGGAATGGGAGGAAATAGTACCTCTCTTTTATTCTAAATTCTATCCTCCCAGTGAGATTCATAAGGATAGGAATTTGATATATAACTTTTGGCCTCGTGATGGAGAGAGTACACCTGTTAGAAATACTGAAGTTTGTACTATTGATCGTATTGTGCCAGAACCTTATGTTGAGAAAACACCTTTCCCAGCTAAGGTAAAGGAGTATTCTATGATAATTAGTGCGAATAACAAAGGTACAAAGAAAATTGTGGAACCTGATGAGCAAATAAACATTGAACCTGTAGTAGCCATTGAAAAAGATCTTGTCACTAAAAATATAGAGGATGAGCACATTGTCTTCGGTGAAGACGCTTCTAATATTGTCTCTTATCCTAGAAAAGCTAGAAAATCCAGTGTCCTTGTGCTTTCTGTTAAAATTGGTGATCATTGCTATTACGGTTTATGTGATATTGGTGCTAGTTCTAGTGCTATTCCTTATGAGCTTTACAAAGAAATAATGCATGAATTTGGTCCTTGTGAGCTTGAGGACATTGATGTGGTTATTCACCTTGCTAATAAGGAAACTATTTGCCCTATTGGTATTGTAAGAGATGTGGAAGTCCTTTGCGGTAAGATTAAGTATCCTGCTAATTTTCTAGTGCTTAGTTCAGCAGCTAGTAAAACTTTTCCTATTATCTTTGGTAGACCTTTCTTGAACACTTGTGGAGATATTATAGATTGTAAGAAGGAGAAAGTTTTAACTAGGTTTGATGGATATTATTATGAGTTTAACTTTTCCAAATTTTCTAAAGCTCCTAATGAAAATGAATTGCCTAATGAAAATTTCAGGGTTGAAAAACTTGCTTATATTGATCAAGTTTATGACCTTGGACCTCTTTTTGATGATTGTAATTATGCTCATTCTGATGATAAAGTTGTTTCACGTGATAGTTATATTGTCAACTTTATTCAAAGTGCTACTGAAAGTTATTACGAGAGAGGGAAACATGGTTTATGCATCTCAATAATATTAAGTTTCCCCGTTTTATGTTGAAAGCTTTGAAGTTGCATTTGTTTTGTCTTCCTATGCTAGTATCCTTTTGTTTCAACAATTTGTTTTCTCATGATACTCCCTTGCATAGGAAGTAGGTTAGACTCAAATGTGTTGGTTATTTTCTTCTTGATGATCTCTTTCACTTTAAATCCATATCACCCATGTGAGCATCTTTGAAATTATCAAGCCTAACTTAAAGGCAATAAAGAAAAGTACTACTTGGGAGATAACCCAATAGTTTTGTTGAGTCTTGGAAGTTATTACCTTAGTAATAACTGCTCCTTATACTTTTTGTTTTGTTTTTTTGTGTCAACATCAACTACTTTTGAGAAGTAGAGGAGTTGTGAAAAGTGGCTGTCCTAGGATAGATTTTTGTGCTGTATTGTAAAAAAAATCGCGAAGGAGCTCAGTACAACAGATGGAGTTGTATTTTTATGTGCTTGTTCTACAAGTTGTTATCCGACTTTCATTAGTTTTGCATTTTTTTATTTGAGCAACATAAGTTTTTCGTAAAAATCAATCTTTACCTGCTGGTCTGTTTTGACAGATTTCTGCCATCATTTGCATTTGCCTTTTATATTGATTCCCTTTCAAATTCTTTTGGGGAGTTTGGAAAGGAGTTGCTGCAGTAGCTCTTGTTTTGATGGTTTTCAGTTGAGGTTTGAACCTAAAGGTTTATTGTTTTTGCATACACTGATGTTGCCAATGAGGTTGGTGTAATACCTTGTAAGAAAAGGAATTTCCAGGATAAGGAGAAAAGGAATCTGCAAAGTCCGTCTCTGAATAGGTAAAAAGTGGTGAAAACAGAAGGTTCGTGAAAACCTTATCTTTTTATATTTTTGATGTTTTTATTGCATACGGAAGGTTAAGATACGAAACAGAGGAGGAAACGGAGGCCAGGGTGGCCACACCCACCCTAGGCGCAGGCCCTAGCTAGCCACGCCTGGATGGGGTGTGAGCCCCCTGAACTCCGTCTCCGCCTCATTTTCGCACAGTACCTTCCTTATGCATTGAAACTTCGTAATATATAACCCCTGGATCCCCTGAGGTTCGTATATCATGTTCTTATCGTGTTTTCGTTTCGATCTGTTTCTATCAGGAAATATTCTCAAGTTTAGAGCACCATGGTCTCCGCCAACGACAAAGGCAAGACGCTCGTGGAGGATGATCCTCAAAACCCCAAGGAGGAGGAGATCTTGGTTGAGGATGAAGAAGACATGAAGGAGGAAGAGCATCCGGACACCCGCGCTACCGTCGCAAGCATTGGAGTGGTGAAAAACCCTATTAACCTTTGGAGGACAACACAGATGTCTACAAGAGGGAGAACTCCGTGTCATATCCTCGCTCCACAGTCACTTCCTTCATGCGCCAAGAACCCCTTCCATACTCTCATAATTGAGCAACAATACCAAAGGGTACCCAAAGGGAATTTGCTCTCTGTTTGGGATCTGCCTCATTCTAACCATGCAGGGAAGGACCACACTAAGAAGGAGGAGTGGGGAAAGAATAATAAGGACTGGGATTCTCGGTCTGACATGATCATGAATCGTATTGAGCATAATTCGGAGTTGTTTCGTACTCTAAACTTTGAGATTGAGAATTTAAGGGAACTGATTGAAGAGCTTATTAAGAGAAGACCACCACCACCGAAGGAGTAATTCGTCCTCAGGTTTGGCATCCCCTTGGCTTGTTCCAAGCTTGGAGGAGTGTCGCGGTATCACATCATTATATTTTATCTTTTTACCTTTTTAGTAGATTCATATCTTGGGTAGAGAAGTTATCTTATAGGTTGGTTTGCATCGTGGAAGTATCTCTCCTTTAGTTGGTTATCTATGTATCCCTTGGTGTGAGTGCCTTTATGGAATATCAATGAGAAGTCTCATCTTTTACTTTTTGCACTTCTTATTTTAGTTTGCAATCTCTATAATATGATTGATCTTGTTGATCAGTATTGGCATCACTTTGGGAGCATCAAGTAGATCTAAATTGTTTTTGTCAAACCAAGCTCTGGTCAGTAGCAACACTTTTTGAGGTTTGAAAGGAAAAGAGAAAAAGCTTACAGGTATTTTGTATCATTTATTTTCTTTCTTGATTGGCTTGTAAGCTTAGTATTCTTTATTTAAGATCTTTTGTGTCTTCAAGGAAGATTGCATGTTTGGCTTTATTACTTGTATGTTCGATTATTTCTTTCAACTCTTTTGCTTGCTACCCAGCCTTGCTAGCCAAAAATCTATTTTGAGAGGGCATACTTCTCATGCATCAAACCCCTTTGAACCAAAACCTGTGCCATTTGTGTCCACCATATATACCTATTAGCATTATTGCTATTCCAAGCAAATTCTCAAGCTTCATATATCTTTCGAATTAAAAATTATTTTGTTATGTGAAAACTAGTTAGTAAAGCTCTCACGAACTTGATGGCACACCTTATTTTCTAGCCCCTAATAAACTTGAACCATTGTGTCATTGAAGTTGTATATGCTTGCATCTATACATTGGGATTAGCAGAACCGTGCTATCACAAAGAATACTTTCAACACTTATGGATACATATCCAGTTGATATCATGCTCTTGTGAAATAAAAGGGGAGCTTGCAAGTCCATGGAGTTATGTACGTGTGTTAGAGAAACGCCTGGCCGCTAGCCTAAACCATGCCTAATTGTTACATCCCAAAATTCTCCTAATTTTGGAATATGAAATAAATAAAATAAGTTTGATTGATTGTTTGAATTTGTGGAAAATTCTCAAAAAAAAAAGAAACTTTTCAAATTGAAAATCCTCTCAGCCTTGATTTGAAAACCTTATATATTCTTTTGTTATGACCTAAGTAGCCATATAGGCAAAAGGAGCATGGATTGATTCTAGATTGTAGAATGGGTGTGCATGATTACAAAATTCAAAATCATGTTGCATACATAAGGTCATTGCATATAAACCCTAAGAAGGAAATAGTGATGCCGAAAATAAATTCAAAACCCTAAATGGGATTTCCCCATTCTAAGTATAACCGTTGAGTTATGGCTTTGTTCGTAGTAACAATTAAGAAATGGAATTCATGAATGGGTATATTAATAGAGTGCATATTTATAAAACAATAGGAAGTGGTTTGAATGATTTTGGAGCTCAAAATCAAAAGATATGAATTATATACATAAAAAAATGAATAAGAGAAATAAAGTAAAAGCCCTATAAACCAAACTCAACTTTTAATAGTTGAAGTATTTGAAATATATGAAAATAGATTAATTATTGTCCTAAAGTAAACCTTGTCAAAGTACAAATTATTAGAAATTTGTTTGACCTAAATTGGGTACCTACAACTAAATCTACAAAAGAAAACAGAAAAGGATAAAAAAACAAACTAAACCTAATCTACCGGCCCAAAGCCGTCCCTCCTCTCTATCACCATGAAGCAGCCTGTAATCGGCCCAACTACAGCCCACCGAGCAGCAGCGAACAACGCACGCAACCCGTCTCCCCTCTCCGACTCACTGCCACGCGGGACCCGCCCGTCATCCCTATCCTCGCGCGATGGAGACCAACTCCGGCACGGTGTCGCCCGAATCGATCTCCCCGCAAAATTCGCGAATTCGTTTGTTGTTTTTCCCCTATGCACGCATAGATACCCCTATAAATTAGCCCTCTCTCTCCGTACCGTGCGGATTTTCGCAACTTCTTGAACCCTAGCGCCGCCTAGAGCCGAACCGATCCCGCCGCCGTCAGAGCTTCGGAGTCCATCTCAAACCGGAGGGTTTGAGCACCCCTCGCCTCCCTTCTTCTTCCCGAGCTACTCCCCGTCCTCACCCGACCCTTATCATCTATTTTACCCTTGTGCAGCAGCCCCGAAGCGCCTCCAATTGCTCGCTGGAGCATCGTCATCGTCCGACGCCTCCATCCGCCTGTCGTAGTCACTGTAGGAAGAGAGCGTCGAGTTTGTTTGCTCCATCGAGACCCCCTTCCTCGCACGCTTCTCGTGGTAGTATTCTCCATCGCCGGCGACCCCTGGAGGGCTCTCCGCCATCGACGTTTGCCCGTCACCACCGTCGTTGACCGCCACCCGCCGCCGCTGACCTCCAACATACGGTGAGCCAGGAAGGATTCCTTGCCAGCCATCGGATCGGAAGAGGACGCGCGAGATCAGATCAGGTTGACAAAGAGGTACCAGCCAATAATCGTTCGCCACGTCTTCACCCAGTCAGCCTGCTAGTCAATGCTGACACAGCCGACGCAACCAACCAGGTCATGCCATGTCATCGTGCTTGTCTGCTATTTTTAGAAAATTGTTTAAATAGGCAGAGAAACAAGTAAATTTGTAAAATGCATATAAAAATATTTCTATGTCCAAAAATTATAAATGATATGCCGTTGGATTCAGAAAAGTATGAAGAATATTAATACGGGATTATATAGAATTTTTATAGTATATATTTACTGTAGTGATTTAAATGATTTAATAGCCTATTTGGAGTAAATAAACCGTAGTAAATTATCTACAGGTCAGAAAAATACAAACAAGATGTCTATGGAATCCCCGTTTCATGTAGAACATTAATATGGCGTTAGATATAATTTTTATAAAAGAAAATAATATAAATAATTTAAACCCTTGTAACTAGTATTTAAATCCCAGAAAATTAACCAAAACTCCAAAATTAGTGAAACCAATTGGTAATGTTTTGTATTGATAATATCTATCCATAGAAATTGCGTGCCAAATTATTTGGTACTGTGAAAATAGAAATGCACGCAGAAACTATAAACTCATTGCAATAGTGTTTTAATCATAAAAATATATCTATAACTCCTTTTTAGGTGATTCAAATTGCTATTGGTTATAGATTACATTACCTATCCAGTAGCATTTAATTCACAATTTAATACAATAGAAACATCTAGAGTTGAATTAAAGTGAGATAAACCATATTAAAATCCATATAGCTTTAATAATAAATGCTTTAATGCATTAAATGACTTTCCACATGCATAATGTAATCTAATAATGTCCAGAACATTAAATACAACAAGAGTGACCTATTAAATCATCATGCATGCATTGTTCATCATTGATTTATTGTATTGTGCATAATTGCAATGTTTGAATGGTGTGCTTGTTGTGCTTTTGTTTTTGAACGGTAGATTACAAGGAGTGCAACTACTATAATTGCAACTACTATGATTGCAAGTATTATGGTTATGACGAGTGCAACCATTATATCTATGAGGATTGTCTAATCGTCTACATCTACATCAAAGGCAAGTGGTGCTATCTTGGTCATAAATGTCCTACTGTTTTCCTACGCATTGTAGATGATTTTTATAGAATTGCATATGTAGGAATTGATGTGTATATGTTATGCTATGTACCATATTATTCCCTAGTATTCCTTGTTTATGATCCATCGTATTGGTAGATTGCTTAGCTATGCTATTAAGACGAGGAAGGGAATCACACCATGGAAATTTATATGTTTTGAAAGGATTACATTTTGCTAAATGACAAACCAACATGTTTTAATGAACCACCTGGGCGGAATGGCATTGATTGGGTCATCAGAGTGAAGATTTATGGTGGGGAATGCCGCCCAGGACACTGAGAAAGGATTGGTTTCTTTGTTTGGTAGCTTTCGTGTGCAACCATGTGCCAGTAAGAGTGGGTGGCTGGCTGGACTTAGTAGGTTGTGGCGACCCGAACCCTACGTAGCCAGATATGTAGAATAGTGTAGATTGGTACGGTGCATGGATGGGTTTGGGAAGCTCTTCCCGAATGGTCTCGTCTTGGACTTCTCCCTATCATACAATATGAGTGTGGTGGTCCGAGATGGGTTGGCCAGGTCACATGGGTAAAGTGTACAAATCCCTGCAGGGTGTCTAAACTAAGTACTTAGCCGTGTCCCGGTTATGGACAATTTGAGTGACCTGATATTGATGCTATGACATATTTCTCACTCATCCTTATTTCTCAAATTGCTTAAAACTTGTTGGGTGAACTTAATTGGGTAGGAGCACCTGGGAGTGAACCAGAGTGTCCTATTTATCGTATTGGAAAACTACTTTATTATAAATGTTAGGATAAAACTATTTCTTTATGCAAACGAGCCTGAACTCCACTTGGCCAAATAAGCATGTAGTTGATAGATCTGTTGTTAACCACTTTAGCCTACTTGCCATACATTCAATGTATTGACCATTCGTGGCTGCAATGTTTTATGTTGCAGGTTATATCGTATCTGAGTGATCGATCATAGGTCGCGAGACTCCACTCAACAATTGTTCGCCTGTGGCATATTTGAAGGATGGAGATCTACCTTGTAATTGCTTTCCGTTGTAATATAATGTAAATTCTAGATCATATTCATTGTATTTATGATGCACAGTTATATTTGGTGTCATTTTGTACTGTGTGTGCCAGTGAACCGATCCAGGTATTGACACTATACACATGAACTCGGCCTTATTAGGTGAGGGTGTTATACTAATCATGGTGGAAACTTGCAGCATAACCATAGTGAGCAATATGTGAAGCATCCTCAATAAAAACCTATGCAAATAGCAAATAAAAAGATCACTGAGATGCTCACTGTCTGCTTGCCTTGTCATTTTGATTATGGGATAGCTCATGTATCATGTGCAAGGGGTACCCCGTTGACGGTTCTTTAGGATACACATGTACTTACAATGACAAGAACTTACTGGTAACTAAAGTTGAGTAGCATGAGGAGCGGCCCTCGTACTCAAGGGACATGAGATTGCCAACTTATATTTTGTCAAGCATATACTCCATCCTTGTTCAATTTAACCTTAATCACCTCAAGATTCTTATGATAGGGGCAATGAGAGCTCAAAGCTAGTAAGTACCATAATCTTTTGAAAGCTCTTTATGAACTTGAAATCCCTGCTTCCCTCTATGAAGGACATTTCTTATACTTCTAAGTTGAGTCAGTAAACCTATTCCTCTCCATCTCCAACAAGCATTTGAGTTGTTGTGTTTCAAGCATTCATATGATGATTTATTCAATCATGTTCTTTATGTTCCTTGTTTGCACAAGACTCTTATCTAATGAGTATTACTTTGAGAGACTTCATTGTGAAAAACCTTTTATGTTTGAGCAAAGAGTATTCTTATTGTAAAACTTCTACAAAAGCTTTATTTGTGAAACTGTTTGCCAGGTATTCTCTGACCAAGAACAAAGTTTGCCAATCCCAATTATGATTTATATTTATGAATATCTATTGTGACTCATATACTTGTTGCAAGCTAAGTTATATAATGGTGAGTTGTTTTCTTCTATGAGTTATGTAATGGTAAGTGTGATGCTTCTATTCTGTATTTTTTTATCGACACTTCACTCCATAAACCTGTGAACATGTTTACTGAGCTCAGTTTTCGCTTGGGGACAAGCGAAGGTCTAAGCTTGGGGGAGTTAATACGTCCAATTTGCATCACCATTCTATATCATAATTTGCCTCTATTCATTGATATATTTTATATTAAGAGGTGTTACTTATTTCTTTTTACCCGTTTTTGCATGTTGGATGATTCTTGGAGGATGAACTGCCAGAGTCAGGATTCTGATGGAAAAAGCGGTGTTTTGATGCAATTTCGTGAAGGTCAGAAAAATACTAGAAAAACTACGGAAAATCCTATTTTCCTAGAAGACGAAGAATGCCAGAAGGGGAGGTGGAGATGGGCAACAGGGGGCCCACACCCCCTAGGCGTGGGCCATCCCTAGGCCACTCCTACAGGGGGTGTGGTCCACCTGTCCCACCTCTGGCTCCGCCCTCTCGCCTATATATTCTCCTCGAAACCCTAATACACGTGGAACGACCACATAAAGATTCTTCCCGCCTCTATAGGGCGGAAAACACCGAGAGAGAAAGAGCTCTCCGGCAAATAGATTTTTACCGAGGAAATTCCTTCCCGGAGAGGGGAGGTAGTCGCCATCAACACCATCATCAAGCTAGACTTCATCGGAATCATCATCATCATCCACACCATCATCTCCACCAGCACCATCATCATCACTCCATCCAGCTGTAACAATTGTGTTGAATCTTGCATAGTTCTTAGGGGAAACTTTCCCGGTGTTGATTACTATTGTAGTTGATGCTGGTGAGTGTAACCATTGGATTATTGTTTATGTTCAGATCGTTATTCATCACCATATCATATTTGATCTTGATCCATATGATGTCTCCTGAGTAGTTCGTTTAGTTCTTGAGGACATGGGATAAGTCATGTTGTTAGTAGTGGATTTGTGTTGAGATATTATTCAATGGTTTAGTATTTAAGTTGTGGTGCTATTCTTCTAGCGGTGTCATGTGAACATCGACTACATGATACCTCACCATTTATGGGCCTAGGGGAATGCATCGTGTATTTGGCTACTAATTGTGGGGTTGCCGGAGTGATAGAAACCTGAACCCCTGTTAGGAAACCATTGCACAAGGGAGTGTAGGATCTCAGAGTTTAAGGTTATGGTTAGGTTTATACCTTAATTGCTTTCTTGTAGTTGCGGATGCTTGGAAGGGGTTTAATCACAAGTATGTATGAGTCCAAGTAAGGTCGGTACATTAGCACAGGTTCACTCACACAACACTTACAAAACCAAAGAAGACTCCTCAGCTATATGAAGCGAAAGCACTTGACAGAATTCCCATGTGTCCTCCAGAACGTTTGGTCCTCATTAGTATTTCCACCGGCTCGTCCTTTGCTAAGAAAGGTTTGGGCCACTTGCTGCAATTGCTTGCTGTTTTATTTACTTGCACTTTATTTCCTTACTTTATTAGAAAATCCCTAAAAATCTATTTGCTAAGTATTTATAGAGATTTCCTGCTCCATACCACTAGTCAACACCTTCTGCTCCTCGTTGGGATCGACACTCCTATTTATCAAAAGTACTACGATAAACCCTCTATACTTGTGGGTCATCAGACACCACCGTCGCCGCCTCCCTCGAATCCCGCCCTCCTATCTGTCTCACGCCCTCCCCTATTGCGCCGCTGCCGTCTAGATCATGGAGAATGAAGTAGCGAGTGGCTCCGGCGACCGCTCTAGGGAGATGGTCGAGGAGGGTAGCGGCTCCGCTGACCTCTAGCACTGCCCAGATCAACCCCTTCTCCTATGATTTTGCGGGTACCCATGGGTCCTCATACTCGACCGGGTCGCAGGTCTGGTGGATTTCTAGACCCGGCGGCATAATCGGGGCGGGTCGCGAGGCGGGGAAAATGGGATAGGGCCGGGTATGGGGGGCCTGACCCTGATACGAACCCAGCGAGTGCCATCCCTAAGATAACCCAAGGAGTCGTTATGTGTTTCTCGATTCTTTTAGGTTTTTATTTACAAAATTTCTAGGATAACCATTTTATCCCGGACTGTATTTTAGTAGTTGCTTCGTGTAACTTGATTGTCAATTAATGAAATTTATGGTTTGATCTAAGAAAACCAATTGCTTTGTTTTTGGTTTCTAAATATTGTGTCGCTATTTGTACGAGCTTTCTTTTATTTTATCGAGTCATTTGGCATGCCCATAAGTACAAGGGAAAACCTGATACCATGACATAAAAAGTTAGAGAAAACAAAGTCAATAACATAGATATAAAACTAATAAGAACTCCGAATCCTATCAAAACCAAAAATGTGGATCGAGTTCTTGCGCAACTAATTCATGACCAAAACTACAAAGAACTCACAAGAACTCCCAATATGAAAGCAAAATTGGGGCTCTTTTTGGGGATTTCAAATTTATGAAAAAAGACCAAATTGAAGAAAAATATGTGGTAACCAAAAGATGATAATATCATAACATAGGGGTTAACCTCTAGGGTTGGCCCGTCCTTCACGGTTCTCGGTATAGAAATTGTGGGAATATCATGATAAAAAGGGAGAGGTAGCAGAAGCAGACACACATCACACGAAGAACACAACGAATTATACACAAACACAACATGATAATTGACCAACTGCTCCAATCGGTGGCCGCCAGTCCAATAAAATCCTAGAATAGATTATGAAGAAAGTTTAGAATGTCCTATATTAGATTATGAAAAATTTCAGAATGGAACAAGCCAAGAAATAGGTTCTTACTTGTATAACTAGGTGCAACATGAGTTAATCTTAGTATAAACAACAATGCCTGAGTCATAGGTTCTCTCAATATAAACCATGTTGAATACTTGACGTAATATGACCCAAGTTCTTAGTTGAAAGAACAAGGTTCTAAAGTGATTCCTAAGTAAATCACTAAACCAGAATTAAGCATATCCTCAGCGTCTAGAAGAAAACTAAGGATTTACATTGATATAGGAGTATGCGATTAATTTATAATTAACAAGTATGATTCTTGGTTTAGAAAGTTTGACTTTCAACTAAGTGTGTTCCTAGTTTACATGACTGTGACTATAGTGAAAGTCCACTTGAATAAACACATGTCATTACAGAAACAAGGAAACAAAGTCTCACTCTGCTGCCAAACATATACTTTAATAATATTATGCATGTCATAATAGAATAATGTCAAATTAGGTGACATTAACGATTTGTAAAGAACATATAGATCTAGAGGATATAGACCGTTGATGGAACATTTTACACAAGCAAGCATGATCAATAGCACACTATGTAATATGGTGTTATGGTTACTAACAAATGCAACTAGTTTATTTGTACTCTAGTGGAAGTGGAAGACTGTTGGATATATGCCCTAGAGGCATATAATAAAAGGTGTTTATTATCATATATCATTATTTTATAATAGGTTTTATACCATGCTATAATTGTATCAATCGAAAACATTAGTACATGTGTGGTATTACACCAATAAAGTACATAGTATCCTCTATTCAACTAGTTCATTGGTCAACTAATGATCAAGGTTTCCTGATCATGCGCATTTATGAAAATTGACAATGAGGTCATATCATTATATGAATGATGTGATGGACACTGTATCCAACATAAGTACTACAACACGATCAAGTCACAAAGTTTATCATTGCGATAATTAGGAAACAAAATATCCTACTCCTTAGACCGTGAGATCATATTTGATCACTATCACCCGAGGCTACTTTGATTGCATCAATCGTCACACTGTAATAGGGTGAACATAAAGGTGTATCTCAGGTATTCCCAAGGGATAGGTTGAGGTGTATGTATCAATATGGAGATTTGTTCTTCCATGTGACAGGAAGATACGCCGGGACCACTCAGTGAGATTACATCCATAAGCTAGATGCACAGTGTATGTTTAGGTCATGGGGATGGAATATCATGGGAACAAGTTAAGCAACTCTTATCGACAATGAGATTGAACTAGGTATGGTGATACCGATGATCATATCTCGGACAAGGCATGTATGGAAGTAAAAAAGGAATTGGACTCAACATTTATGGTTCAAACGGCATTGATATTATGGAATGCACATGGGTCATTATGGGTATCTAGATCCAGTTGATGATCATTGATCAGATAAGCTTCTCGATCATGTTTGTAATTTTCCCGAACCATAGGGTAACACACTTAAGGGTTCGATGACACTTAGAGATAGTTTTGGATTCATCGGGATCACTAGAAGAAAGAGAAGAGAAAAATGGAAGTGTTCCGTGAGAATCCAGAGGTTGTTTAGAGTGATCGAGAAGGAGTTTTTGATCATAGGGAATTAATTAAATATGATTTTTGTTGGGGTTCGCAGCAGGAAACAAAAATTTCTAGCTACGCGAACACGACAACAAGATCTATTCTATATATACATAAGTAACAGAGAGGGAGGACGATATTCATACCCTTGAAGACCGTGACATGCCTTACATAGGTAGGCGTATAGCGATGAAGAAAAGCGCCCCAAGTGTTGCGCCTCGAAGCTCTACACGCGTCCGGTGTAGGGACGTCTCCCGGGCTCCGATCCAGCCGAGCATCGGAAGAAGATGGAAGTCAGACCGTCCTATGCACGACGGTAGTGCGTAGGTGGAGATCTAATCCCAATAGCTAGATCCAATATACTGGATAAATCCCTAGGGTTTAGAGGGAGATGAGAGAACTTGTTGTTATGGTGCAAATAGAGGGGAGGGGGATCCTCTATTTATAGGTGGGAGGGGAGGGTCAAACCCTAGGGAAAGGGGGTGGGAACCCCCCAAGCCACCGCCATCGGCCTTGGGCCCCACCTGCGGGTGGGAAACCCTAGGGTTTGGCTGGTGGCCCCCTTTTCCCTTTCTCCTTAAACGCCTAGCCCTATGGGCCCTTCTACCGGAAGAAGCCCAATAGCAAATAGCTGCCCACAAAAAATATGTTTTAATATTAATTAAACTAATTAATATAAAACACATATGTTATTATATTTCATACTCCAGACCCCTTCCGATTAACATCGAATGTTACCTGGAACCTTTCTAGTCTCTCTCTCTCTCTCTCTCTCTCTCTCTCTCTCTCTCTCTCTCTCTCTCTCTCTCTCTCTCTCTCTCTCATTTCTCCCGCGGTGCCGGTTTGATCCCATTGCATCCCCACCCTTAAGTGTGCCACCCTTCGGCTCAGAGATGCTACAGACATGACCATGACCCCTCTTGCATCAATGATCAACAACGGGACCTGGATCCCCATAATGACCACCCGTGTATTCACGAATCTCATCGCTTGAACCTTAACTGTGTAGTCCTATTCCCTTTTCCATACGATACCTAGATCATCCAACATTTGATCTCAAGTATCTCCATACTTGTGTTCGATCTCATTACCGATGAGCTCGTTTACTCATTCCTGTGCCGTTGCATTTCATGATCCAATCATACGCTTGCAAGCTTCGTTAATGCAATGTCACCGAGTTGGCCACGTGTATCTATTCGTTACTTGGATTGGCAAATCCTAGTCTTGATAAAAACTCCTCAAACCATTTCTTCGGGAAACCCAACGATACCTTTATGATCACCCTTTCACGGCTTGATACTTGATATCATCAAAGTCTCCTTCTAAAACAGTGATTATGCATTATCTCATAGTCGAAGGATATAGACCATGGTGTTTCTATGTTATCATCAATGATGGACATTTAAGTAACTAGATCTCATTGTGATTAACTTTGGGTGTTTGTCTATCACATCATTTTCCAATCATGTGACCTCATTGTCAGTCGACACTATCACCATGATTCCGAAACCATAAGATCATCACTTGACAATGAGCTAGTTTACTAGAGGTAACTAGATACCTAGTTGTTTACATACCACACGTGTATTAACATTCCGAATTAATACAGTTATAGCATGGTAAAAAACGTATTATGAACATACAAGAGATACATAAAAACACTTTATTATTTGCCTCTAAGGCATATCTCCTTCAATTTTATTATTAATTATTGGAATGAATACATAAAATCTACATTAAAACTAATTTTTGGGACAACCCAACTTCATGGGCCAAACCCGGAGGGAAAGGCCAATATGGGGCTAGTCGCCCCAAGAGGCAAGGCCATGGTTGGCCTAGGGCATGAGGCCGTGGTGGGGCCCATTGGCCTCCCTTTAGTCCCACCTTGTCCGTCGTATTCCCTAGGTCCTCTTCCCTCCCCTATATAAGGAGGGACACGTGGGGAGGGAGAGAGACACAATTTCTCTGAGCCTCTAGGTTCTCTCCCTGTTGGATCTACTCTCTCTTGTTGGTTTCCACGCTCGCGGTTCCAAGAAAAAATGCGTAGGTGGAAGAAGATTTCACCATTGGCACGTCGTTACGCTGCTGGATCCCGTTCCAGAAGATCTACTTCCGCAATATCGACTAGATCAGAGAGACCAAGTGTCGTTGTTGAGCATCGTACGTGTGTAAAACCACATAGGTGCTGCTAGTTGTGACACCTGGATTGTCGTGCGAGGAGCAACGCGACCTTATGGTCAGTTATGTCGTTCGACCACATCATCCATATTCATTGTGAATGTTAACGCTTTTGTCTACAAGGTTATGTCACCAAAACCTCCTCCTCGTTACAACATTAAATCATAGATAGATCTTGGCAATTGATGTGCGCTAGTTAGAAAAATCATTATTTTCTGCTCCACGCCATCTCTGCACTAGCTCCATGCACTGGATGTTCGTATCCTTGCATTCTCCTGCGCTTGTCTCCATGAAAACTCTCAATTCGAGTGTTCCTATGGAGCCTTTACTAAGACTGCTTTATGTTTCGTGCCGGCCCAGAACACTGCATACCGTGATCAAACAAATGCCTGTTTTTCAGCCCGCTGTATGGGAGAGGCAGCACACAAGTAACCAAACACACCCTCATATGAGTTGGAGGTGGAGGTGGCGATAAAGGCATGATTGCACGCGGAGGGGGCATTAGGGAGATCAAGAGATTGTTGTTATCCTCCATTTCTTTATCGAGTTTAGAATTAGCTAGAGACAAATTGCTAGCCAGGACCAGTGCTTGGGGGTATGGAGGGGCGTCCGCCCCGGGCCCAAGAAAATTGGGGTACCTCCCTATATATATGTTATTGATGGCAATAATTTAGTGCACCAATTCGTTGGGACTTTAAGTGTAGAGTATTATAGCAGGCGTCTTTTCCCCACAAGGATGACTCGAGGGTTTATATCGAACTCTCGGGGAATTGTCTTAGAGATTTATTCTTTCTCTCCTCTTCAAACAACCTACAAAGAAAAGTTTTTTCTTGTGTTCCCCACACACACGTGTGGTTGTGAAGAACAAGGTTTCGTATTAGTAATATGAAATATTAATAATATAAAATAAAATAACACAAATAAAAAATTAGGCAAGGAAGACAATAGAAATAAAAGATAGTTGTTTTTGGGTTTTGTGTGTGTGCAAGCGAATAAAGTATTTTTGTATTTTTGAAATAATAAATATAAAAAAATATAAATTGTGATAGTGGTGTTGGAAAGGTTTTTCTTATGGTTTAAATAGGCCCGAGGTTCATGGTTTCACTTGTCTACTCTCCTTTTGGGTTGCAATGGACACAAACAATTCATCAAAGACATAATATTGGTGAAACTTCTACATGTGTTTGATAAGCATTCATATGGGCATCATGTCCTAACATAGATATGATGCAACACATCTCTCTTATAATCCTCAAGAAAGGAAAAACTTCAAGCAATCTTGAATTAAGAATCAACAGAGTATAGCCTTAGGTATTTTTACATGATGTTTGAATCACAAATATGCTACCTTGACCAAACAAGATCATCTAACTGTCACAAGATAATTATAGCACATGAATTTACTTTATCCCTAATGAGGCAACAAAATAAAGGTAAATACCATAATAGATCTCGAATTTCTTGTCACTATTCAATAACTACCACCATGATACTCCATCTAATACACACTTCTCCCCACACATGCTCTTGCATACAAGTTGAATAAGAACAAGTACTAAAGAACGGGGTACATGATATGAATCTATCAATACATCTTACACATAATAGGTTCCAATCTCATATATCAAATCATAGAATAAATATCCACCACATAGGAATTATAAGTATGACCATAATCATGTTGGACAGCTCATATGGTACTAGATCTATGCATAGGAATCTTGTAAATAAACAAGTCATGAAAGCACAAACCAACAAGCATAGGAAAGCAAAACAAGTGCAACTTCAAGATTTTCAACATAAAGAGGGGAAACTTAATATTATTGAGATGCATAAAACCATGTTTCCCTCTCTCATAATAACTTTTAGTAGCAACATGAATAAAATTAACAATATAACTATCACATAAAACATTCTTATCATGAGCCACATGCATATAATAATTATTACTCTCCACATAAGCATAGTCATTATTATTAATTGTTGTGGGAGAAAATTCAACAAAATAGCTATCATTATTGTTCTCACCACCATAGTCATCAAATATAGGAGGCATATTGTAATCATAATTACTTTTCTCCTCAATAGTAGGTGGACTGAAAATATCATATTCATCATTGTAATCATCATATATTGGAGGTTTGGTATCATCATAAGCAATAGAATAGCTATCTTCTAAAGTTGGGGAACTAAAAAGATCATTTTCATAAAAATAGCTTCCCAAGCTTAGACGTTTCCATAGCATTATCAACAATGGTGTTCAAAAAATTCATACTAATAACATTGCTATTAGCATGCAAATAAAGTTCCATAGGTTTTTTAATTTTCTTTTCAAACCACTCAAGTTCTAACTTAGGAAAAATACTAAAAAGATCTCTAATTTTGTTGTTGTTTTCCATTAAGCCTAACTAGTGAAAACAAGAAACAAAAAGACAAAATTGCAGAATCTAAAGGAAATAACTTCAAGCACTCACACCAGAGGATGTGAGTACCTTTACCTTACCTCCCCGGCAACGGCGCCAGAAAATAGATTTGATGGAGCTTGACATGGAGGAAAGGTAAAAGGCCCAAAACCTCCCCGGCAACAGCGCCATAAAATAGCTTGATGTCTACACACTTCTATTCTTCTAGACAGTTGTTGGGCCTCCAAGTGCAGAGGTTTGTAGAACAACAGCAAGTTTCGCTTAAGTGGATTACCCAAGGTTTATCGAACTCAGGGAGGAAGTGGTCAAAGGTATCCCTCTCAAGCATCCCTACAATCAAGATAAAAGAAGTCTCTTGTGTCCCCAACACACCCAATACACTTGTCAGGTGTATAGGTGCACTAGTTCGGCGAAGAGATTGTGAAACACAAGTGGCAACGGTGCCAGAAAAGAGCTTATGACTTGTTGACGTGGGAGAGACAAAAATCAAACTGAAATAAAGATGGAAGCAGGCAAATATGCAACATATCTAGATGCAAACGGTGTTTCAATGCTTAGAAACAAGGCCTAGGGATCATACTTTCACTAGTGAACACTCTTAATAAATATATTCTCTTCATGATACTACCCTGAACTACTCCCCGGTTGGTGAACTCTAATCCATGGTAGGTCTACAAAAGCACACCTCAAAGTCCGCCTTTCCCAATCTAGATAACCCCACACTGTCACCTCGAGTGCTAGATGGTTCCAACAAACACCACAATTTCATAAAGACAACCAACTCCAAATATAACTCATGAATATATATGTAACCTAGCTTAAGTGCCACACACGGTGTGCATGCTGTCACTTTCACACACGTGGGGAAAAGCATAGATCTATTAAAGAACAATGAGTATTTATGTATACTCTAGCCTAAGTGCCACCATGGCGTGCACGCTGTCACTTTCACACACATGTGGAGAGCAGAGATCTATTGAAGCACTTGAGTAGCAAGGTAGATCTACTAGATTACAAAGCTCATGACCACAACAAGATCATGCATAGAGAGAGAGATGAACACATAGCTACCGGTATAGACCTTAGCCTTGAGAAAGAACTACTCCCTCCTCATCATGGGAATCAACAACGGTGATGGATATGGTGGTGGAGATCGATGGAGATGGCTCCGGGGGCACTTCCTCGTCCCGACAGGGTGCCGGAACATAATTTATGTTCCCCGAATCTCCCCTTCGGTGGCAGCAGCGCTGCAGAACTTCTCGTGGCTTTTTGGTCGATGCTCTAGGGTTTTCTCCCCGGGAGGCTTTTATAGGCGAATGAGGCAAAGTCGGTGGAGGGCCAGGGGGCCCACACCCCTTGTGGGAGCGCCCAGGGTGGGACCCGCGCCCACCTAGGGTGTGGCCACCCTGGTGTCCTCCTCCGTATCGTCCTTGATTTTCCGTATCGTTCAGGGAAAAATATGAACTTCGGCTTTTGTCCCGTGCAATTCCGAGAATATTCATTTTTTAGCTTTCTGAAACCAAAAACATCAGAAAACAGGCAACTGGCACTGTGGCATCTTGTTAATAGATTAGTTCCAGAAAGTGTATAAAAATACCTCAAAGTATAGACAAAACATAACAAAGTGGATAATAAACAAGCATGGAACATCAAAAATTATAGATACGTTTACGACATATCAAGCATCCCCAAGCTTAACTCCTGCTCGTCCTCGAGTAGGTAAGTGATAAAAATAATAATTTTTGAGGTGACATGCACCATCAAAATCAATATCAAACCATTTGCAAGCATTGAAAGCTGGGATCAAAGAACTCTAAACATGAGCATGAAAGATGGAGTTCTAACAATAAGACAAAGTAACTATGTTGCAACCTGAAAGGTTATAAACAAATATCATGAATAACAATGCATTGAAAGACGTTTGTTTGTTTCACATACAGAAAACATAGAATAGTGACATTCAGCTTGTCCCTCATAGAGTAGCAAATAGATGCATATGACACCTTCGAAGTTCATAAGAGTTACTAGATACAGATAGTTCAAGAACAAGCAATATCAACAATATGAATCAATCAATAAGTTTTGGGACAATGCACATAGAACTAAGAATGGCAACTATGCTCTCTTAATTGGTGCCTAAGGATAGAAGGTGGAGACTCAATATAATGGTGGAAGAAAGACCCTTTATAAAGGGAAGTAGGGATTTCAAGTCTCAAAAAGATCTTCCAAAAATTATGGTACTTGTTAGCTTTCAGCCCTCATTGCCCCTATCATAAGCATCTTGAAGTGATTAAGGTTAAAGTGAACAAACTATGGAGTATATGCTTGACAAAGTATAAGTTGGCAATCTCATGTCCCTTGAATACGAGGGCCGCTCCTCATGCTACTCAACTTTAGTTACTTGCAAGTTCTTGTCATAGTAAGTATATGCGTATCATAGAGAATCGCCAACGGGGTACCCCTTGCACATGATACAGGAGATATACCATAATCAAAATGACAAGGCAAACAGACAATGAGCATCTCAGCATTCTTCTTATTTACCATGGGAATATGGTGCTTTTATCTCTCTTTCCTCTTTTCTCAATATTTTTTTATCAATCTATTTTTCTCTATCTCTTTTTTATAAGAAGAATGCTTCATAGATGTCACTATGGTGATGCTGCAAGTTTACATCATGATTAGGTATGGCTTAGGATAGCGGCCCAGGCGTTTCTCTAACACACATACATAACTCCATGGACTTACAAGCTCCCCTTTCATTTCACAGCGACGACATCCATAGACAAAAGATCATGATATCAACTGTTTACAAAGTACAAGTGCAATTTTGAAAGCGTTCCCCATGACAACATGGTTCTGCTAATTCCAATGTATAAGTGCAATCATATACAACATATATGACACAATGGTTCAAGTTTATTAGGGGCATGAAAAATAAAGCGTGCCATCAATTTCGTGAGTTCTTTAATCACTAAGTTTTCACATAACAAAATACTTTTTTAATTGGAAGATAGATGAAAACAAGAATATACTTGGAATGGTGTAACACACCATGCATCGGAATTTATAGTGGACACTTTGGAATAACTTGGTTTCTTGGGAGTTGGATGCATGAGTAGATCTTACTCATACAAGTGGAGGCCAGCAAAAGACTGGGAGCGACCAACTAAGAGAGCAATAATGGTCATAATCACGCAGATCGACAAAACATTACTAATCAAATCATAAAGTGGTACTACAAGTCAAGGACTAAATAATCATAGAGGCTATGGTGACTTGTTCATAGTCATAACATGGTGTGAGCATGTGCCAAGTCAACCCAAACAAAGCATCAAAGGAGAACACCACAATACTATGCTTTGTATGCTAAAACAATGCATGATTCTTTCAAGGCACATTAAGCAATCCTAATTATTTGGAACAAGTCATGCTACAACAATAATCACTAAGAATAAGGTCAAAACAACATCTAGCATGATATGATAAAGTCTAAGCCACAGTCAAATCAAGCCCCTCTTGTACTATTCAAGCAAGGACTTTCTACTCTTTTCCAACACCAATCGACTTATTTGAAACAACTCACAAAGGTAATAATCAATAAAGATCAGTGATCATGTATCACAAATCCACAAAGAATAATTAAAAAGTTCTAAGCAAAAAGCATAAGAAAACTAAGGCTAAACACAGTGTTAGCAAAAGAGAACACTCACAAGACAATAAGAATGAAAAGTAAAGTGTTCTAGGCAATGAAAACAGAGTGTGTCTCTCTCCAAAAGAAGTGTGCTGGTGAAATAGCATTTCCTATTCCTAGTGATTTTGGTGTTTATAACAACACACATATCGGACTAATTATTTGCCAAGTGTACCACAGGTTATATCAAGAAATCCTTGGCTCATTCCTCCCAAAAAGGGGTCTGCAAAGTACCGAGTGTACCTTAATTTGCTACTAGGCATGGCAGAGCGTTTGGGCAAACTTCCCAAAACCTTCTGCCAGGCTAGGTAGCAAAAAGCGGTAGTACCGCATTTTACTACCTAGCATGGCAGTAGGTTTTGGAAAGTTGCCAAAAGCCTCTGCCCTCCTAGGTACCAAAAAGCGGTAGTACCGCATTTTAGTACCTAACGCGACAGAAGGTTTTGGCAAGTTGCCAAAAGCTACTGCCCGCCTAGGTACCAAAAACAGGTAGTACCGCATTTTAGTACCTAGCGCGGCAGAAGGTTTTGGCAAGTTGCCAAAAGCTACTGCATGCCTAGGTACTAAAATGTGGTAGTTTAGTACCTAGCACGGCAGAAGGTTTTTGGCAAGTTGGCAAACACTACTGCCCACCCGGTACCAATATGCGGCACTACCACATGTGTCCGGTAGTACCATGCCCCAGGGGTGGTACTACCGCTTTGCGGTAGCACCATAATTTGGTACCGCTGGTGGCTGGGGCCTGTGTGCTTTGATGGACACATTTCCGGTACCAGGCCGATAGTACCGGTGATTTCCGGTACTACCGCTGCATTAAATGCTCAACGGTCAGATCTGCTCAGGGAGCTATAAATACCCCTCCACCTACCTTGGGACAAGGTGCTCGTTGCATTGAAGACTACCACCTCCATTTGAGCCACCAAATTGCCAAGATCTCTTCACTCCACCATCCAAAGTCTTTGATCTTTGGAGAATCGAAGGAGGAGGCCTGGATCTACTACTTCACCAAAAGAGATCTTCATTTCCCCCTCATTCATTTGAGGGCCCCCATTGCTCTAGTGTTTTTCTTTGGAAACCCTAGTTCTAGATTTGGTTCTTACAAGCTTGTCTTTGATTGTCTTGACAACTTGCTTGTATTTGGGAGCCTCCAATTAAGTTGTGGATGTGTGCCCCGAACTTGTTGTAAAGGTGTCGGCTTCCACCTCGAAGGTTGCCGATATAGTGGAAGGTGGATCGATCCCGTTGGGGTGAGATT
Source organism: Avena longiglumis (assembly GCA_030063025.1). Classification (NCBI taxonomy): domain Eukaryota; kingdom Viridiplantae; phylum Streptophyta; class Magnoliopsida; order Poales; family Poaceae; genus Avena; species Avena longiglumis. The sequence goes on along the minus strand of CP125975.1, from coordinate 439,604,698 downwards.
CATCGGAGAACAAGGGAGGCCTCTCGTGGCATTGGTGGTTTGAAACCACCCCTCTCCAAACATAGACGTACTTCCCCTCAAAACGAAGGAACTACAGGAAACAAATCCTCGTGTCTCCGCGTCCACCACTTTGGTTACTTTATCCTTTACCGCACTTTACTTACTTGTTCTTTCTTAGTGTTGTGTTAGATAGTGCTCGTTTGTCATATAGGTAAATTCACCATAGTTGCATTATCTAGAGAATTTACCTTTCTTGTCAAACCTTAATTTGAAAAAGAAGAAAATTTGAAGTAGCACCTATTCACCCCCCCTCTAGGTGCCCATACGATCCTTTCAATTGGTATCAGAACCTCGGCTCTTTATTTGGGCTTTACCGCCTAAGAGTATATGGGTAGAAAAGTAGGGGAAGGTGATGGTGAGTCTATCCACTCGGTGACCATAGATGATCTCAATAACTTGGAAACAAGATTGAGCTCCACCTTGGGCAACGAGATCAAACAATTGCACAAGTTACTTGAGCAACTTGTTAAAGATAAAGATGGCTCATCATCCCCTTCTCCTCAAGAGGATCCTCCATCGGTTGTACCTAAGGGTAATGCTCCGATATCACCCGAGGGTATGGCCGCCGGGGTAAACAAGACAACACTAATTCCTCCACACAAAATGATGGTGGGAAGGGTGAGCACCGTGATTCATGGTACTCTCCCGACCCCCCGATTCCTCACCCTCATATAAACAATAGAGGGGACACACCTAATCTTGAAGCATCTACTACTTTTGCTCAATGGCAATCTCTAATGAAAACTCATGTGCGCAGCTCTTGCATTGAACTATGGAACATTATCGAACAAGGACTCTACATTGGGGATCCTGACAACTTGACAAGAAGAGAAATTGTCAATAGTCAACTCAATGCCACCGCCTTGCACATGATTCAACAAGGATTGGGTACATAGGATTACCCACACATTGAGCACCTCAGCACCGCCAAGGAAGCTTGGGATGATCTCACAGTATTGTTTGTTGGGAATGAGAGCATGAGGAGGAACCGGTATGATGCACTAAGCAATGAATCCGAAGGCTTATACATGAAGGAAGGTGAAAATCACGAAGATATGTACCATAGGCTCAAGACCACCGCCACTGCTTTTAGAAATGTGGGTGCCTCACATGTGGATGATGCTTGGATAAAAAGGAAATATGTGAGTGCACTCATGCCCTTTGAGACCACCGACTTGAAGAGCCTACAAGGAAGACACAACTACCATATCATGCCCTCCAATGAAGTTATGCAAGAGATGGCCTCGTTCAAGGTTGCCGCCAAGAATACCAAAGATGCTCGTGCTCGTGCCCTTGGTATGAGCAATGTTGTGAATGTTGCTTTGAAGGCCAAAGTTGTGGAACATGGTGATGAAGATGATAGTGATGAAGGCCTCTCCATGGACCATCCCGATGATGTCAAGATTGCTCATAGTCAATATATGGCATTCTATGCAAAGAACTTTTGGAAGAACCCCGCCAAGGCCAAGATGGAAATGCAACGAAGAAGCAACCCAAATGGAAAAAATAGAAAATACCACTAGATTGAGAACTTGTTTCAATTGTGGTGACCTCTATCACTTTGTGGCAAGTTGCCCCTATGAGAAGAGAGAAGATCATGGGGGTAAGCTTGTGTTGAAGAAAACTCCCAAAGCTCCTTACAAGAAACCCCTCGTCAAGAAGAATCCCACCAACAAGAAGTCGGCCGAAATTGTTTTGATCACTCATGAAGAATTCTCCTCCGACAATGAAGATGATGAAGATGAGGAAGAAGAAACATCAAGTGGTGTGGCTGCTCTAGCCACTACTTCTACTCCAACATTCTCACTCTTCGATTCTCCAAATGAGAATACTCCCAACAAGAACGTCACTTGCCTTATGGCAAGAGGAACGGAGGTATCCTCATCATCTCACTCCACTCCCTTAGCTAATGATGAAATTGATGATGAGATGTCTCTTGACGTAAAAAGGGAATTAATTGCTTTTAATGAGTTTGTGACTAACTTACAAGGGGAGGACAAAACACATTTTGGGAACATCTTAGACCAACTTTCCCACACACAAGTGCTTCTAGATGTAATATGTAAACTTGGGCATGAACACATGATTGAGCTAGAAGCCCTAAATAATGCCCTAGAAGAAGAACAAGAGACTATAATGTCTCTTGAACTAAAACTTGAAGGGCTTGATGAGGCCAATGATGTAATTGTTAATAGACTCATCAAGGAATCTGATCATTCTATAGCTAAATATAAAAAGGCTAAAAAGGACAAGATTGAGTTTGGTGTGGTTCATGAAAAACTTGCCGAGGACTTTAGTTTGCTTGACAAGGCTCACAAGGCTTTGGAAAGTGAACTCTTGTCACTCACAAAGTCCCATGAAACGCTTCAAACTCAATTGGCCAATATTCCTTCAACTAGTAACTTCATTCCATCTAGTAGTACAACTATTCTTGAAGAAAATGCTAGGTTGAAGGGGGAGCTAGCCAAGGCCACATTTCCACAAGGTAACAAGTCCATTGATGATCTTTTGAGTAAGCAAAGGACTAGTGGTGAGAAAGGGGCATTGATTTTGTCTCAAAGACTAAGAAGAAGAACAACAAGAAGAAGGCCAAGCCCGCACAAGAGAAAAACAAGGTCATTGTGGAAAGTAAGACCACAAGTGGTAAAACTATGTCTCATGATGACTTTGTGGGAAGTGCTAACCCTCACTATGTTCTAATGCGTGACTATTATGGTGATGTATATGCACAATATGTTGGCCCATATGATGGTTATATTGCTTGGTCTATTTGTGTCCCCAAGACCCTTGTCGATAACAAAAGATGACCCATTAAAAAATGGGTACTTAAAAATTAGCTTGATCTTTTGTAGACATATGCTTCCGGAGGGTCAAAGTGGGTGCTTGATAGTGGGTGCACAAGTCATATGACAGGAAGCTCGTCTATTGTCAAGGACTTAAAGCCAAATGATGATCAAATAACCGTGACATATGCCGACAAGTCAAAGTCTAAGGTAATGGGTTTCGGCAAGGTAGTGGTTGCTCACGACATTACACTCGTGAACGTCATGCTTGTTGAGACCCTTGGATACAATTTACTTTTAGTCTGTGATCTTGGAAAGATGGTCTTTGCCGTCTTTATTGATGATGATATTGTGGTCCTCATGTGGAGCAAGTCTCTCAAGGTCACTTTCGTTGGGTATGTCGAACATGACTTGTATGTGGTGGACTTTTCGGGGCAAACCACTACAAGTGCGATGTGCTTATTCAGAAAGGACGATGTGGGTTGGTTATGGCATCGCCGACTAGCCCATGTTAATATTTTAACTTTGCAAAGTCTCCACAAGGAGGGCCATATTGTTAGACTAAAAGAAAATGTTTCTTTGCCAAAGATCGTGTTTGCAGGGCTTGTGTTCTAGGAAAGATGCATGATTCTCCCCACAAGCCAAAGAACCGCATCAAGTCAACCAAGATCTTGGAGCTCCTTCATGTGGATCTCTTTGGTCCTCCATCTCATGCAAGTCTTGGTGGGAAGAAATATTATTTGGTGATTTTTGATGACTTTTCAAGATACTCCTGGGTATATTTCTTCAAGTTAAATAGTGAGACCCATCATCGACTTCATCAACATGGTTCAACGTCAATACAATCTTCCCATGTTGATTATAAGAAGTGACAACGGCACCGAGTTCAAGAACTACACCTTGAATGATTTCCTTAGTGATGAGGGGATAAAACACCAATATTCTGCTACATATACCCCTCAACAAAATGGTGTGGCCGAGAGGAAGAGCCGGACTCTTATTGAGATGGCTAGGGACCATGTTGGCGGAGTTTAAATCTCCATACAAATTTTGGGCCGAAGCCATCTCCACCACTTGCCATGCATCAAACCGGCTCTACCTCCGCAAAGAAATCAACAAGACTCCATATGAAATACTTACCGGCAACAAGCCCAACATATCTTACTTCCGGGTGTTCGGTTGTAAGTGTTTCTATCTCATAAAAGGTGTTCGTTTGTCCAAATTCGAGTCTAAAGCATTAGTGGGTATTTTTGTTGGCTATGGTCTCGAATCTCACACTTATAGAATCTATGATAAGCTCTCCGGAGCCGTCATAGAATCTTGTACTGTGACCTTCGAAGAATATGATGGTCCCCTAGGGGGGCGTGTTGATGCTTGTGATGCAGATGATGAAATGCCTCAGGATGCCATAGGAAGAATGGGTGTGGGATATATCCGCCCCGTTGAGGAACCCCTTATGGCGGATAGAGAACAACTATGCTCTACTCAAGTGGAGCCCTCATCTTCACAACATCAGCAAGCTCCATCCACCGAGGAGGGCAATGACCCAAGCCAAAGACAAACTATGGACCCTCAATATGTTGATCAAAGTGACAAGTCTAGTGAAGAGGAGCTTGATTCATTCTCCAGGATGTCAAGTGGTGCCAAGTCAATTACTCAGGGAAGATCCGTACAAACTGCCTTGAGACAAGCTCAAATCGATGCTAGAAGAGTGCTTGATCAAGACCAAGGTCAATATTTGCCTCTTAATGAATAGAATGATTCCGGTAATGATTAAGGTCAAGTTTATGTTCAAGACGAGGACCAAAATGATGAAGAGGGTCCTCCAAGAAACAACGAGGAGATCCATGCTTGTCGTGAAGCTAGAAAGGAGAGAATGTTGGAATTAAGAGACCACTCTCTACAAAATGTGGTTGGTGACCTAAGGAAAGGCATTTCCACAAGAGCACAATTGAAGAGGTTCAGTGAACACCAAGCACACATCTCCATGATTGAACCAAAGAAAGTGTGGGAAGCTCTTGAAGATTGAGATTGGTTGGAAGCTATGCACAAAGAGCTCAACAACTTTGAGAGAAACAAAGTATGGAAGTTAGTTGATAAGCCAAAGGATTGCCGCAATGTTATAGGCACGAAGTGGATATTCAAGAACAAGCAAGATGAGCATGGAATTATAGTAAGGAACAAGGCAAGATTGGTTGCACAAGAGTTCTCTCAGATTGAAGGCATTGATTATGGATAGACATATGCACCCGTGGCTCGCCTTGAGCCCATATGTATCCTTCTTGCTTATGCGGCACATCATAACTTTAAGTTGCAACAAATGGATGTAGAAAGTGCATTTCTTAATGATCCATTAAATGAGTTGGTATATGTAAAGCAACCCCCAGGATTTGAGGATCCCAACTTCCCAAACCATGTCTACAAACTTGATAAGGTGCTCTATGGGCTCAAGCAAGCCCCACGCACGTGGTATGAGCACCTTAGAGAGTTGTTGTTTGACCGTGGATTTGAGGTTGAGAAAATCGATCCCACTCTTTTTACTAAGAAAGTCAATGGGGAGATTTTTGTATGACAAATATATGTTGATGATATTATGTTTGGCTCAACTAACAAAGCTTTTAATGATGAATTCTCAAAGCTTATGACTAGTAGGTTTCGGATGTCTATGATGGGGGAGTTGAGAGTATTTCTTGGTTTTGAGATCAAGCAAGTTAGAGGAGGGACATTCTTCAACCAAGCCAAGTATACTCAATATATGCTCAAGAGATTCAATATGCAAGATTTAAATGGATCTCCTACTCCCATGGCTACAAAGACTCATCTAGAACAAAATCCAAATGGTAAAGATGTGGATCAAAAGGTATATCGGTCCATGATTAGTTCTTTGCTTTACCTTTGTGCATCTAGACCCAATATTGTGTTGAGTGTAGGTGTGTGTGCAAGATATCAAGCAGCTCCTAAAGAAAGCCATCTAATGGCGGTCAAGAGAATCTTTCGATATTTAGTTCATACCCCATATTATGGTCTTTGGTATCCTCGAGGGTCAACATTTGCTCTTTGTGGGTACACGGATTCGGATTGGGCGGGTGATAAGGATGATAGAAAATCAACATCCGGGGCTTGCCAATTCCTTGGTAGGTCCTTGGTATGTTGGTCTTCTAAGGAGCAAAATTGTATATCTCTCTCCACCGCCGAAGCCGAGTATGTGGCATCTACTAGTGCTTGCACCCAATTGCCATGGATGAGGCAAACTTTAAAGGAATACAGTGTCCTTTGTGACAAAGTGCCTCTTCTATGTGAAAATGAAAGTGCCATCAAGATTGCATACTCACCTATGTTTTGACCCTTATTTGGTTTAGGTGTAGGCATGGATATAGGGGGAGTGTGGTCCTAATTTATTGGACTATCCCTCCCCCCATTATGCCCAAAGCAATCAAAATCATTCCTCTTAATATAATTTTGTGATATGTGAGCTTAAATGATGAGTTTCGGTAATGGACCCAAGATATATCTTCGTGGTGCCAAGCCGAGTATACTCAAATATGGTGGCCTAGGCCACCACCCTCTCTCATTCGAGAGGTTGGTGTTTACTCATGTTTGTCATTTTTGAGTTGTTGTTGTTTTTAAGGTCACACACTCTTGTTTGGCTATTCATATGTTTTTCCCCATTTTTAGAGTGCATATGTCCATATCAGTGAGACTCTCTTAACCCAAGCCTTTCTTATCCTTCGACAAAACTCATCTACTCTGCACAAGAACCTTCCACTTGATACCTGGCTCTCTGTTCTGGTGGTCACGGTACTACCGGGTAAGGGAGAGGTACTACCGGCCCTAGTTAGTCTCCAGGTCGACCCTTGGATGCATCCCAGGTACAGTACTACCGGTCCAATTACGCGGTACTACCGTCAGACGGTACTACCGTGAAAAACTAGCGGCACTACCGCTCAGGGGTCAGTTTCCAGATTGTTTTTTGGAAACTTCCTAGGTGCGGTACGATCGGTCGTTCTCCACGGTACTACCGGCTCGGCAACCTTGCCGCTTATGCAAGATCTTGCTTTCGGATCTTGCCGTTTATGCCCGATACTACCGCTCGACGTCTTGGTTAAGGGTGGAAACACAGGGGAGGGCACCTCTCAGTGCCTCATTGTTTCCCCATCTCCACTCCTAACCACCGCCGCCGGACCAGAGACCGCCGCGGAGCCCTGCCCCCCTCCTCCTTTCCCTGATCCGCACCGGATCCGGCCTCCTCGCGGGCTCCTCCTCATTCTCCACCGCCATGGACACCGGTACTACCGCCCTTCTCTTCTTCTCACATGTTTTCTCCATTGAATCTAGGGAGACTTTGATTCTTGGTAAAAACAAGTGTTTTTGAGGTTGTACCGTGTGTACGTTACCTGATATTACTCCTTGTCCGATGGCATTCTTGTTTTGTATAAATTTTGCTGCCCGTCCATAGATCGATACTACCAGATCTGCACTATAGTCACATGACCGGTAGTAATGGAAATATTTTCCGGTACTACCGCTGTGCGGTACTACCGCCCGTGAGATCCGGTACTACCGCCCAGTACTGACAGCAAAATTTCCTGTAAAACTTGAATTTTGTCGTCTGTTTGTTTCGGGTTCTTGTGCCCTTACCCCACTGCTATATCCCTCATTCTTTCACAGGTGTAGGGGGTTACCGGGGTTCACGCAAACACTCCAAAGCTCATCATGAGATTGAGGACTATGGGTCAGAGTCAGAGTCTGAGTCCGAGCCTAAGACAGAGACAGAAGAAGAGATCATGCCTCAACCTAGCACCCGTCTAAAGCTGAAAACCACTCGTGGCCGACGTGGAGGGGGAGTTAAGCAAAGTGCTGCCCGTGGTAGGTCTCCTCCTTTTCCTCCTCCTTCAGGTCATCGCAAGACTCAAAGTTCGGGGCCATCTGGGCCAAAGCTATTGTCTGATTTGTCCGAGGTTGATTTTCATGCCTTGAGGTCTGCCAATCCATATGCTGTTGCCCGCTCTCATGCTCGGGAAAATAGCCTCTTTTATACGGATTTTCAAGAGTGTGTATTCCATGAGATACTCATGAAGGATGAAAAGCTTGTGGTCCCTCAGAAGTGGATAGAAATGAATCATGTGAAGAAGAACCTGCAGTACTTCGGTGAAGCCCTTGAGATTTGCACAAACATTGGCTTGCTTCCCATTATGCAGTTCCGGTGCAACTATGACCCAATGCTCATTACTCAATTTTATGCCACCGTTCACTTTTCCAAGAATTAGTCTTGGACTATCACCTGGATGACCGAGGGCGTTGTCAAGCAAGCAACCTTGGCTGAGTTTGCGGCTATCCTTGGGTGCGAGGACCGTGGCCAGGACACTCATGTTGGCTTTCTTTGTCACGACAATGATCGCCCCATGAATAAGGATGTTCTCGCTCCTTTGTACATCCGGGGGCACGGTATTCCTAGGAAGATCAAGGGGCTTTTCCCCACATATGACATCTTGCACCGTATATTCCGTGAGACCATTGCCCCCCGAGATGGAAATGTTGATGAGATGCATGGATTCATGGTGCATCTTATGATCACCACCGTGATTCCGGCCAACCAATGGATGTTATTTGGAATGAGATGGTCTGTACCACCTACACTCGAAGGGTGCCTCCTTTTGCTCCCTACCTCATGGCTCTCATTATTAGCAAGTGCCCATCGATTGCCCGTGACATTACTTCTCAACGCCTTGTTACACACCGGCACAAGAATCTATTGATCAAGACCCATCCTAAACCTCTCAATGCGGATGTTCAACTTGTTGATGAGGATGGGAACCCACTTGAGAAGGGGTCCGGTGATGACAATGATGCCCAGGATGCTGAGTTTGTGATCTCACGCCGTAAGCATGCCCAACCATCTTGGGCCAAGAGGATTGAGGCTAAGCTCAAGAAAGTATTTTGCTTCCAAGTTAACAATCAGAAGCGTATGTATGAGGCTCATGTCTATGCCAAGAAAGCCTGTTCTCATCAGAAGGAATTGATGGAGGCTCAAGGGTTGACCGTCTCCAAGGGCTCTGAGAACAACATCACACCTGAAGACCAATGGATCTCCAAGCACAACCATTGGGATGATGATGCCACCTCCTCTTTTCGTGCCCCACCGACTCATGAGGATGCCTGGGATGATGATGACGAGTGATATCTGGGACGTTAGTGTTGCTCTTGTCCCTTTTTGGCGTCTTGATGCCAAAGGGGGAGAAATTGCACATTAGGCATGTGGGATTTGCATGGGGGAAAAGTCACAAGCTCGCTCTTGCCATTGATTTTTACTCGCTTGTGAAGTTTATTTGCTTGCCTCTTATTATGTGTGAATCTTGTGAACTAACTATTTTTGCTATGTATGTTGAGACTATGTGGTTGTCATATGGATCCATCATTTGTGTGGTATGGTTATTATTATATGGATCCATCTTATGTGGTGTGTGTGATGACATTATCTACTCTTTATCAATATTTCTCATCACACTTTATTATGCAAAGGTATGTGCTCTAAGTGCGACTTCACATTCCCAGGTAGCCTGTAAAATAAAAGGGGGCTAGATTCCACTTATCTAGGGGGAGCCCTATCTTTATTGTTCAAAACCTTGTTTGTCATCACAATATTATCATGCAAATGTGTGTTGTCATCAAACACCAAAAAGGGGGAGATTGAAAGAGCATTTCCTATCCCTAGTGATTTTGGTGTTTATAACAACACACATATCAGACTAATTATTTTCCAAGTGTACCAAAGGTTGTATCAAGAAATCCTTGGCTCATTCCTCCCAAAAAGGGGTGTGCAAAGTACCGGGTGTACCTGAATTTTCTACTAAGCATGGCAGAGCGTTTGGGCAAACTGCCCAAAACCTTCTGCCAGGCTAGGTACCAAAAAGCGGTAGTACCGCATTTTACTACCTAGCGTGGAAGTAGGTTTTGGCAAGTTGCCAAAAGACTCTGCCCTCCTAGGTACCAAAAAGCAGTAGTACCGCATTTTAGTACCTAGCACGGCAGAAGGTTTTGTCAAGTTGCCAAAAGCTACTGCCCGCCTAGGTACCAAAAAGAGGTAGTACCGCATTTTAGTACCTAGCGCGGCAGAAGGTTTTGGCAAGTTGCCAAAAGCTACTGCCTGCCTAGGTACCAAAATGCGGTAGTACCGCATTTTAGTACCTAGCGCGACAGTAGGTTTTTGGCAAGTTGGCAAACGCTACTGCCCACCCCGATACCACTATGTGGCACTACCGCATGTGTCCGGTAGTACCGTGCCCCAGGGGCGGTACTACAACTTTGCGGTAGCACCACAATTTGGTACCGCTGGTGGCTGGGGCATGTGTGCTTTGATGGACGCATTTCTGGTACCAGGCCGGTAGTACCGATGTTTTCCGGTACTACCGCTTGGAAATCCGGTACTATTGCTGCATTAAATGCTCAATGGTCAGATCTGCTCAGGGAGCTATAAATACCCCTACACCTACCTTGGGACAAGGTGCTCGTTGCATTGAAGACTACCACCTCCATTTGAGCCACCAAATTGCCAAGATCTCTTCACTCCACCATCCAAAGTCTTTGATCTTTGGAGAATCGAAGGAGGAGGCCTTGATCTACTACTTCACCAAAAGGGATCTTCATTTCCCCCTCATTCATTTGAGGGCCCCCATTGCTCTAGTGTTTTTCTTTGGAAACCCTAGTTCTAGATTTGGTTCTTACAAGCTTGTCTTTGATTGTCTTGACAACTTGCTTGTATTTGGGAGCCTCCAATTAAGTTGTGGATGTGTGCCCCGAACTTGTTGTAAAGGTGTCGGCTTCCACCTCGAAGGTTGCCGATATAGTGGAAGGTGGATCGATCCCGTTGGGGTGAGATTCATCGGAGAACAAGGGAGGCCTCTCGTGGCGTTGGTGGTTTGAAACCACCCCTCTCCAAACATAGACGTACTTCCCCTCAAAACGAAGGAACTACAGGAAACAAATCCTCGTGTCTCCGCGTCCACCACTTTGGTTACTTTATCCTTTACCGCACTTTACTTACTTGTTCTTTCTTAGTGTTGTGTTAGATAGTGCTCGTTTGTCATATAGGTAAATTCACCATAGTTGCATTATCTAGAGAATTTACCTTTCTTGTCAAACCTTAATTTGAAAAAGAAGAAAATTTGAAGTAGCACCTATTCACCCCCCTCTAGGTGCCCATACGATCCTTTCAGATGGGATCCAACCAACTGTATTCAAGAAAACTAAAAACAAAACAAAAACTAAGACGCTCCAAGAACAACACAACAGTGCATGAAATAATAAAAACGAAGTGTCTAGAAAGACCTTAGCTTTTTATTGATGAAGGAGGGGATGCCTTGGCCATCCCCAAGCTTTGACGCTGGTACCTCTTGAATATTTCTTGGGGTGACATGGGGTGGCATCCCTAATCTTGAGCTTTTGTTCATTCTTTATCTCATTACATCATTATTTCTCTACACCTGAAATTTTCCTTCATACAAAACTTCACACAATCTTCATTAGCAACATTAGTGTATTCAAAAGATATTAGACCCTTGGTGTTTAGTAAAAACACAAGCTACTGTAGCAATTCCCTCAAAAAGCTCAATTTCCCCAAAAGAACGCAAAAAGGAATCACTAAGAAGCAAATGCAAATAATGGCAGAAATCTGTCAAAACATACCAGCAGGTAAAAACTTATTTTTTTTTGAATACCTTATGTTGATCAAATCAAAAAGTGTTGAACTAACGAAAGTTATCTAACATAATGGGGGATTTATTAGTAAATTATCAGCTCAATCTGACTTACAGAGATTCTTCACGAATTTGTACGGTGGATCACAAAAATCTATTTCGGGACAGCAACTCCCCAAATCTTACTTCGCTCTCATTAGAGGTCATTCTTGGCACAAAAAGCAAATAAAAAGGATAAGGAGAGGTTATTACAGAAGTAATAACTTCCAAGACTCAAGAAAACTCTTGGGTTATCTCCCAACAAGTACTTTTCTTTAACGTCTTTAAGTTAGGCTTGATAGTTTGAGAAGATGCTCACATAAGATATATGAATTGAAGTAAAAGAGAGAATCAAGAAGCAAATTCAAAACATATTTAAGTCTAACCCACTTCATATGCATAGGAATCTTGTAAATAAACAAGTCATGAAAGACAAAGCAACAAGCATAGGAAAGCAAAACAAGTGCAACTTCAAGATTTTCAACATAATGAGGGGAAACTTAATATTATTGAGATGCATAAAACCATGTTTCCCTCTCTCATAATAACTTTCAGTAGCAACATGAATAAAATTAACAATATAACTATCACATAAAACATTCTTATCATGAGCCACATGCATATAATAATTATTACTCTCCACATAAGCATAGTCATTATTATTAATTGTAGTGGGAGCAAATTCAACAAAATAGCTATCATTATTGTTCTCATCACCATAATCATAAAATATAAGAGGCATATTGTAATCATAATTACTTTTCTTCTGAAAAGTAGGTGGACTGAAAATATCATATTCATCATTGTAATCATCATATAGTGGAGGTTTGGTATCATCATAAGCAATAGAATAGCTATCTTCTAAAGTTGGGGAACTAAAAAGATCATTTTCATAAGAATTAGCTTCCCCAAGCTTAGATGTTTCCATAGCATTAGCAATAATGATGTTCAAAAAATTCATACTAACAACATTGCTATTAGCATGCAAAGAAAGTTCCATAGGTTTTTTAATTTTCTTTTCAAACCACTCAAGTTCTAACTTAGGAAAAATACTAAAAAGATCTCTAATTTTGTTGTTGTTTGCCATTAAGCCTAACTAGTGAAAACAAGAAACAAAAAGACAAAATTGCAGAATCTAAAGGAAATAACTTCGAGAACTCACACCGGAGGATGTGAGTACCTTTTACCTTACCTCCCCGACAACGACGCCAGAATTGATGGAGCTTGACGTGGAGGAAAGGTAAAAGGCCCAAAACCTCCCCTGCAACGGCGCCATAAAATATCTTGATGTCTACACACTTCTATTCGTGTAGACAGTTGTTGGGCCTCCAAGTGTAGAGGTTTGTAGAATAGCAGCAAGTTTCCCTTAAGTAGATTACCCAATGTTTATCAAACTTAGGGAGGAAATGGTCAAAGGTATCCCTATCAAGCAACCCTGCAATCAAGATACAAGAAGTCTCTTGTGTCCCCAACACACCCAATACACTTGTCAGGTGTATAGGTGCACTAGTTCGGCGAAGAGATAGTGAAATACAAGTGGCAACAATGCCAAAAAAGAGCTTATGACTTGTTGTTGACGTGGGAGAGACAAAAAACAAACTAAAATAAAGATGGTAGCAAGCAAACATGCAACATATCTAGATGCAAACGGTGTTTCAATGCTTAGAAACAAGGCCTAGGGATCATACTTTCACTAGTGAACACTCTCAATAAATATATTCTCTTCATGATACTACCCTGAACTACTCCCCGGTTGGTGAAATCTAATCCATGGTAGGTCTACAAAAGCACACCTCAAAGTTCGCCTTTCCCAATCTAGATAACTCCACATTGTCACCTTGAGCGCTAGATGGTTCCAACAAACACCACAATTTCACAAAGACAACCAACTCCAAATATAACTCATGAATACATATGTAACCTAGCTTAAGTACCACACACGGTGTGCATGCTGTCACTTTCACACACGTGGGGAAAAGCATAGATCTATTAAAGCACAATGAGTATTTATGTAGACTCTAGCCTAAGTGCCACCATGGCGTGCACGCTGTCACTTTCACACACATGGGGAGAGCAGAGATCTATTGAAGCACTTGAGTAGCAAGGTAGATCTACTAGATTACAAAGCTCATGACCACAACAAGATCATGCATAGAGAGAAATGAACACATAGCTACCGGTATAGCCCTTAGCCTTGAGCAAGAACTACTCCCTCCTCATCATGGGAATCAGCAACGGTGATGGAGATCGATGGAGATGGCTCCGGGGGCACTTCCCCGTCCTGGCAGGGTGCCGAAACGGAGACTTTCTATCCCCTGAATCTCCCCTTCAGTGGCGGCGGCGCTGCAGAACTTTTCGTGGCTTTTTGGTCGACGCTCTAGGTTTTTCTCTCGGGGAGGCTTTTATAGGCGAAGGAGGCAAGGTCGATGGAGGGCCAGGGGGCCCACACCCCCTATGGGCGCTCCCAGGGTGGGACCCGTGCCCACCTAGGGTGTGGCCACCCTGGTGTCCTCCTCCGTCTTGTCTTCGAGTTTCCGTATCGTTTAGGGAAACATATGAAATTTGGCTTTTGTCCCGTCCAATTCCGAGAATATTTATTTTTTAGCTTTCTAAAACCAAAAATAGCAGAAAACAGGCAACTGGCACTGTGTCATCTTGTCAATAGGTTAGTTCTATAAAGTGTATAAAAATACCTCAAATTATAGACAAAACATAGCAAAGTGGATACTAAACAAGCATGGAACATAAAAAATTATAGATACATTTATGACGTATCAGTCCAGCCTTACTAGGCATACCACCTGGGATCTTTTGGCCCTCCTAGCTCATCTAGTGAGTTCCAAGTACTCCAGGTGCTTCTCTTGATGAAATATTGATGGTCCCAAAAGCCCAGCTCCATTTGACTTTGTTTATGTCTCTGAAAGGCAAAAATACACAAAACAGGTTTTTCCTGCCCTGCAGAGTTATAAACAAAATAAAGAGGATCATTGGTAAATCCCTATAAATCAATGTTTAACATGAATATAACATCATATATGTAACAAATATGGAAATTCTTAGCAACAAACTACAAAGTTTATGTATGCATTTTACATGCATCATATATATGGCCTATATATATCCCAGGAAAAAATGACATTGTAGTTCTGCTGTATGCCTTTTTGATTGGGCCATATTTTGCCCTTATATTACCTGAACGCATACATACGTGTGTGGTTGTTTGACCTCGACATGATATCATCTACAAATCGAATTAGAGTCATCATATTCGGCCGACCCTTCTATTCTTTAACTCCTCGAATTCTTGGTCTCTCTCGTGTCTTGATCACATAACTACTGTGACTCCATGTCCATGTGACCTATTTAAGATGCCCCTAGTTCTCGCTCGTTGTCGCAGTCGTGGATTAGTTAAGATGTGCCATGGTGACCTTGCGCATTGGTGGCCATGCCGGCCAAGCTATAGCCCCCTAGTTGCAGGTTGCGGAAGGATAATGAAGGGGTCATGGACTCATGCTCGCTCTTCCCGCTGCACCCACTTACCTTGTCGGCTCCTCCTTTGGTATGCAAGGATATCGTCGCACCGGAAATGGCACCGCGCGAGGCCAGTCCGGCATCGCTATCCCCATGCTGGCTTCATATGGACCGGCCGCCGTAGGCGTGGTACACCTTGTGCCTGGCGCGCACTTCATGAGGTGATGAGTGCAATTATGATACATATTTAAGCATACACGTTATTCATATTGCCACTCATCTCATGCTTCATCTCGCTGCAACTATTCTTATTATGCATGATTATCGTTTCTTTCCATTTTCCAGTGAGCTTTGCACAACTATTAGTTCTATTAGGATTTTATTATGTTTCCTTGTATTTATCATGTGTGTATGGATGACTATGGATAATGGATGGCAAGATGAAACAAGAGGATGCAATATAGAGGAGTTATAGGCACCAAACTTAGCTAGATGAGGTGTGGAAAAAGTCATAATTTTCCATCATCTCGTATTAAACATCCAAGGGCATGGTGTTGTATCTTTCATCCATAAGAGTCTAATGAGCCAAAGAACACCTCAGCCGGAGTTCACATGAAAAAACGATGGACAAAACACCACAGGCATCTACAAGCATAACGACCATCGGTATGGTCTGGGACAGGTCGTATCGTTCGCCCGTACCACCCACCGTTGGCTCCTTTTCGTCAAACGGAACATCATGTGTGAAGGGGATATGGGCATATTTGGTATGGACCCTCCTAGAAAACGCCTCGCGAGCCTGCAACAACCTATTTAAAGAGGAGGAACCCTAGCCTCCAAGGACATCCACACATGCCCAAGCAGAGGAGCCCTTCCTCTCCTCCATGCCTCCATAGCCGCCGCCTCAAGGTCTCCACCATCACCACCACACAATAGTAAGAGGGGATTTATATCTTGAAGGGATTCACATCGATCTCCACCATCATCTTCATCAACACCATCTCCAACATCGATCTCCTTTGTATACTTAGTTGTAATCCAAATTCTATTATGGATTTTCACTTGTATTCAATTGTACCTTCATCTGTCATCCATACTATTGCCATGATGTTGACCCCCTTCATGTATGAGTAGTTCCTTTGTTATTGGGTAGAGATGGAGAAACCCTAGAAATATTATAATATGAAATAAAGATGATCAATTACTTTATGCTATAAACATGTGTTAGTTCTCTAACTAGATATTATATGTAGTCGACCATATAATATTTGCCTTTGGGACTAGAGAGGGAATTACCCTTGGAAGTGACCTACCGTGCTCGACGCTTTACCATATGAAAAAGGGGGATAAGGAGGTATTCACTACGCTCATATCGATATCCACAGGGTAAACCTTAATTGCAATGGATCCATAGGTGGTTGCCAAAGATCGTTGCAGTGGTTATTTAGAGATGTGATGATCGATGGTTTTCTGGGCACATCTTATTATGGAGCTCTCTCCATACATGTTATAAGTTCATCCTACTCGTAGTTAATACCAATGCTAGCGGTGTATCCTACACTCCCCAAGAACTCCTTACCCATATTGTCACCAACATAAACACACTCGCTTTTTCTTGTTACTTTAGTAATTTACTTTGTTCTTGTTTACATTTGCTCTTAAACACCAACACCCTTTATATACCATCACTTGGAATTAGAGATAGCTTACAAGTACTCTCTAGTAAGTAGTAACGAGGGGCATACATGCCTCTACAAATAGCTCTCTGTGGTTCAATACTCTTACTTTTGAAACTAACTACAATTGATATGTTCACTTGCAGTCATCATCAGGGAAGAGCCTGTGGTGGAGCACGGCCTCGCCCTGCTCCCTCCCGTGGTTGCTGGCGGGGCAGACTGTGGCAAACGGCAACTGATAAATTGTGTGCATGTGCTAGAAGTTACCCTATTTGCTATACGAAGCGGTAGTGTTGCACCCCTGGAGGTCGATGAGTGGATCTCTGACGACGAGGCTAATGACGTTAGCGAGACATGCATCATTGAACTAGTAGTTGTTGAATATGCTGCTTGCAATGTTGCAAACTTGTCCTCGCCACCTCCGTAGGCGACTCTCCTTGGCATGCCTGCTTAGGTCACTGAAACTAGCGTTGTTGTCGGTGACATGGTTGGTGAAGAGGAGTTGGCCTCTTAGACGCCGCTGGCTGTTTCAGCTTCAACTCCGCCGACCCCCTCCATCGTGATGCGGCCCTCTTTGTGGGCTTCTTCTAAGGATGACAAGGGCAGCGGTGATGCAGAGATGGCCCCTCATACGCCACTGCCTGCTAGGTTCTACACTGTTGCTATTGTTGACGAGGTTGAGGGTAATGCGGTGAAGATGGCCTGCACTGTGGCTTCCACTGATGGTGAAGAGAGGGGATAGGTGCAGGTGTCGCGATACTTTTTCTTTACTTTGAAAGTAAGGTCTTGAGCATAGTCTTGCCTTCAAGCATTGAGCTCGCGGGATATGCTTCTAGTGCCTCGGGTGTGACCACCAGGCCAGCACTTGCCGTGATCCCTTTAGATGCATATGTTGTCGTCATCCTGGTCATCGGGAGCGTCTATCATGCTTGTTTTCCTACCTCTCTTGGAGACACTCGTGCTTGTTCTTTTTTTGCTCGTGCCCCTGCCAGCGGATCAGCTTTACATCTTCTCAGCCTTGCCGCCCCTCGTTGCCCTAGAGTTGGGCTGAGTTCATGGGCCACTCGCCAGCAATTGCAGTGGTGCCGCCAAGAACCTCTCCAAGGTGTTGCAAGCAGTTCAAGGTTAATGACACTTTGGACTCTCTCTCTTTCAGTCCAGGTTGCCCTGATGCACATGGAACTCCTTCAGTTGGTCGACATTCGCATCGAGGAGGCGACTCACCCCCTTCGTGAGGAGGTGGCAACTCTCAAGCTGTTGTTGGCGTGTGGTGGTGTTTCTTTGGAGCCGATGGAGACATGCCCTTCTGATGGTCTAGGGCTCGCCAAAGCATAGGATTCGGTTGCGCTTTACTCCTCTATGCAGAAGTCGTCTTTGGTTGAGGAAGAGCAACTCTACGGCTGTGTCTCCTCTCATGGCCCGTCGTCACACCCAGTGGTGCCAGCTGCCTCTGAGTGCGAGGGAATGAGCTTGCTGAAAACTCATGTGCTTGACTTTGAGAAGGTTGGTGATTTCGACGATGCCGTCTCTCTCTCTCTCTCTCTCTCGGCTTGTGGTTCTCATAGGTGATGGGGCTGTTACGTCAGAGTGGCTCATGTTCTTGGAACTGTCATAGCCAGAGAGATTTGTGATTGCTTTTGCCACCTTGATTGCTGCCTATCCTGGATCCAACAAATCAACTGGGCGTAAGGCTAAGTTTGACCTTTGGGAAGGAGAAATCAAGCAAGAAGTGGGTTGCTACGGGAGATGCATCTACGGTTGCTTGATTTATGCCCCTATGTCATGGCTTGTCGTTGTCGGCGTCGCATAGAAGTGTCGTGTTTGGTGTGCTCGTTTCGTTTGATTCTATGTTCTTCTCTTAGGCCTGGCTGTCGGTCTGTGGCCTTGGTGTGTTGTTATTGTTGTTGTTGTTGTTGTTGTTGTTGTTGTTGTTGTAGGTTTTTGTCCGGTGTTTTCCTAAAAAAAACCATGCACTTTCATCTTATTAATTGACGAGTCAAAGCTTTTGCCACCGTTTAAAAAAATACATAAGAAGCAATTTTATCCTAAGCAATGCGATGCGTTTTTGGCGGTCGAAAAAAAAGAAACACTTATGGTTTATATATCTGCACAC
The DNA here is from genome assembly GCA_030063025.1 of Avena longiglumis. Lineage (NCBI taxonomy): Eukaryota > Viridiplantae > Streptophyta > Magnoliopsida > Poales > Poaceae > Avena > Avena longiglumis. The sequence continues at coordinate 439,585,863 of CP125975.1, read as the reverse complement.
TGGTAGAAAACGCCCCATGCGTCCCGGTTGGTAAGGGCCATTAGTCCCGGTTGCCCAACCGGGACGGGGCAATCGGGACTAAAGCTCCAACCATTAGTCCCGGTTGCCCCACCAACCGGGACAAATGGGGGCACACGTATGCATCGAGGCCTTGGGTGGAGCATTAGTCCGGTTAAAACACGAACCGGACTAATAACTCTTGCTGGCGTAGATTTGCCATTCTGCCATGCGAAGAATTCATTGGCACATTTTGTTGCTTGGCAAAGATTTTCGCCACTTTTGTGCTTGAAGAATTCATTTAGGTTGTTTTATTGTTTATTTAGTGTTTTGCACTTATCAATGAAGGAACCTTATATTACACAAGATCATCATGACAACATTACATTCAATACACGGATCGAGTTCATGCACTACATACAAAAGTTGCTATTCGATGCTACCGCCAATTTCTTGAAAGTTGCTATTTTACAATTCCTATTGTCTATACACAGCGAGTAGTATTCCCCTTGTGTGTTTAGGACTTCGCATCCAAGAATCCCGCCAATTCCTCCTGTATTGCTCGTGTCGATCCTTTGGCGTAAGACCGTCCGTGAGCGTTCGATCGATTTAAAAAGTCACCTATATGAATATGAAACTAAACACAATTTGATTGTAATTAAAAACTATAGAAATTGTTTACGTCGTGGAGTTGCTCTAAATTCCTGCCCTTCTCATCGCACGTCTGCCGGATGAACTCGCATACATAGTATCCACATAGATTGTTACCGGTCCTGCGTCGGGCACTTTACGACAACAGAGTTCAATCAAAATAATAATCAAGCATGATAATAACAGTATCAAAACTAGAATCAAAGAGATGCGCGGATATAGCTAGTAGTGCTTACATCTAGTGGTTGAAATGTAAGCTCCTCTTTCCAAACACCCCTAGCCTTCTTGGTGAACCGTTTCCAGCGCGCCGGCGTGAAAAGCGAATAAAATAAGTTATTAAGTACTTGATATCATAAAATTCACGAGCGTTGCCGATATAGTGTTGTAATGATTAGAATTACCGGAGAAGTATCTGCATGTCCTTCCACGTCTCAAGGGTTTATGTTTGAGTCCATGACTAGTACACGCCCTTTGTCAAGTTGAATGATTAACAGAATATAGTGGTACTGCGAATGCAAAACTAATCAATTATATACTTAACATCGAGTAAGCGAAATAGAAAGTGTATACAAGACAATAACACTCCTTGGAAGTTGTAAGGAAATAGTATTTCCCTTTTGGTTTCTTGAAACCTTAACGCGTGTACTATATTATCCTCCCGTATCACGGGGCTTATTTTGAGATTAGCTTCATGAACCCAATATGGGTCAATGAAGCCAATGCCATAGATTTGTCCTCTGCTGCATTCGAGAATCTTCATTACGCATATTAAAGTATGATTATATACATGCAATAAACAAAATATTATAGATGGAGACTAAATTAATTACAGAATTAGTACTTACGACAATAGGCACTCATGATCGATTTGTCCAAGGCGTCTTGATTGAATAATTGAAATAGTTCATCAAATTCAATGGATATCATGTCATCCTTATCTTTCCCATGATGCTTTTTGTAACCCTCGGCACTATCCGATTAGCCCGGACCTTGTGGCATGCATGTACCGATTATGCAATCTTCGCATTTTGTTGGAAGATTGTTTACCTCCTCGAGTTTGACGAGAGGTTTTCCAGATTGGTATTGGTATGCTACTTCACTCACGGGAAGAACTCTAAGCGGGATAAAATCTTGGGCAATACTCATACCTTGAGCAGCGGCGGCTTCTCCGTGTGCAACTACCTCTGGATCATCTTGCTCTCCGGCCCCATATTTGCTCGACCCACATTGGTTTGAGAAATCACCTTGAGAGGGCAAGTCTGTTTGCTTGTTCTCCGGTGGGCAACAAATTTCCGCTTGCATCAGATTGCTCTTGAGGCTTTTTGTTTGCATGTGACTTGAGAATAGAACGCTCATAGTCTGATGACAGCTTTGGCTCGGGTTGATGAAGAGTCTTTAGCATTTTCAACACTTTGGCTTTTTCTTCTTTGGTGCTAGGGAACTCTGGCTCTTTCGGCCGCCTTAGCTTAAAACGCTGCTTCCGCATCAACGATCGCCAGCCTCCTCTTCAAGATACCATAAGCTCTCTTGGGAGGAACCTTTGGTACTTTTGGAAGAGGCTCTTGTTTACGTTTCGGCGATCGCTACGACAAGATGGCAGACGCTTACGCTTTTTATCCCGAGGCGCCGACGATGGCTCCCGCGATGGATGCACGGAGATTGGTGAGGCGACGGAGCCGGTGAGGCGACGAAGACGGCTGCAAGGGCGGCGACCTCACCGGAGACGGTGAGGCGGCGAAGATGGCCTTGGCGTGTGATTTGAAGCGATACAATCCTTCGCCATAGAATGGTGACGCTTTTGTGTCACCCAAGACGATCACATCCCCTTCACCAAATAGGTAGTGAAGATCCAAAACCTCAAAGGTGGGCATGATTTCATCCACGACAACAACAGAGCCCTCCGAACCGGACGATCGTGGTAAGTTGGTGTGGGTCCAATTGGTAAGGCATAGCCGCCACCTTCATTGATATGTTCACAACTTTGACATGTAGCTCGCAGATGTCATCTCCGTGATATCATCCACTAGGTAGCCAACAGAGCCATCGCTTGCATCATCGGCATCGCCATTGTCATCACCCGACCTCGGTGGAAGCCACATCGCTTCGATTATTCGATAGGCGGTAGCATCGAATGCAGTGTCTTCGAGATGGGCGGTAGTACTTTGCTCTTTAAGTGAGTTAATTTCATCTTGTTGTTGCTTTAATCGTTCTTCAATTAAACACATTCGCTCTTTCGACTTTCGCTTCAACCGCCTTACTCCTCCGACGGCTTCTATCGATATTTCTTCCTCTCTTCGGAAACCCAGTCCTCCATGATTGGGAGCCTATTGTGCCTCGTGTTCGTCCATCATGTTCCTTATTTCCAAGGCGAGTGTGAGCTCATCATTCTCTATCGGGAATGAAGTCCCCATCTTTAACAGCCTTTTATCGCTTTTCTCATCCTCTCGATTGGCAAGGGTCTTCTTTATGTCGTATGTTATATATACACCTCCTTCCGAGTCCAACGTGCCCCCATGCCCGTAAAACCAATTCCTTGCACGTTCTACCCAATCGTCTGCCTCTAGGGTGATATTTTTATCACGCAGCCTCGCCAAGTTTGTCCCACTTAGGAATGCCAACCTTGTAGCCACCTTGCCCCATAGTATGGTGATACTTCTTCTTAGCGACATTCAACTTATTCGTTTTACATTTTCTTAGCTTTTTCGATTTCTTGTATTCCACAAACTCATCCCGAATGGTTTTATCTTCTCAAACCGAATATTCTTGAAATCGAGTCTTTTTTCACGACATAGTCAAGGTGCAATCTTTACTTCCAGTTGGTGAAACATTGGGCCATCTTCTTCAAAGCCCACTCCTGACCTTAGCCTCTATGGCTCTCCCATGTTGTAAGGCGTCCTCAATGGATCCTCCGCATTTGGATCCAGCTCTATCTTCGTAGTTTGAAATTAACCATGAGCCTCTTCCACAAGAAATCTTTGGCGTGGTTAGGGACAAATAAACATGTTCCTCTTCATCCGCATTAGCGGCCTATTCCAATTTCTAATGGTGATCGGGATTAAGTCCCTAACGATTACTCGCATTGTGCCACAAATTTGGTTGCGACAACTTTGGAGTCGATTGCCGCTCTGACGACATCTTCGATCTGAACCTCTCATGGTCTTGCAACTTTTGGTTGGGCCTCGTCGCTCTTTTAGTAGATTCCTTCGATCCGAGGGCTAAAAGAAGAAAGATCGCCGTTACTATTTCTATATAGATAGTGATGATTAATTAATGAATTGATTTATATTACATGCACCTTGGAGCTGATGCCTTCTCGATTACACAAGGCATCGCCTTCTCATGGAAGGCAACACCTTCAACCTCAAACAAGTTGTCTACTCCGGTAAAGAGGATCACCTCACCGAGTTGTTCGTAAACGTTGATACGTCTAAATTATCTTCCCCACGGATCACACCTTGGATCAACTCTTCCTTTTCTTCGTCTCGGCGTGTGGGTCCATATTTTCTCGCAGGTGGAAAACGAATAAGTCAAAGCGGCTAAAGGAGAAAGTTAAGGAGAAACCCTAATATATACATACACAATAATAAAATGAAGAGAAACCCTAAACCTAGCTACAAAAGGAAACTGTAGTAGATAGGTAACTCTAGCTAAAATCAACTAAAATCAATATTCCGGAGTTCCGAGGGGTGTAAAACCTAGTTCGGAGAAACCTCAGATGCATATGAGAGGGGAACATGAGTATAAGGCTACAAAAGGGAAACTATCCAGCAGATAGGTAACACTAGATACTAACAAAATACCATATTGGAATCGATCTCGATCTCGATATCGTATTCTACCGAGAAGAACCAAATCACCGGAAAGAAAGGGAAACAATCAACACATGGCATCGATGTAATGCTCAAGCAATGATGATGATATGACAAGTTAATGTGCATTGGAATGTAACCCTAAAGCATGCTCGACAAGTTAATCGGGGTTCCGAGGGGCGCAAACCCTAACTCAAGGAACTCCGGAATCACCTGTTAGGGTTACTAGGGTGTTCTAATTAAACCTGTTATTTAAGTTGTTGAACAATGCATGATTATGGCATAGATAGATAGTTCTCATTTTTCTGAACATTTTGGTATATTATTTGTATTTTTCTGAATTACAGATTAAAAGTTATTGAATTTACAAGTTTTATTCAAATTCTGAAATTATTAAATCAAATGTTTAAACCTTTTGCACCATAGTATGACAAGGATAATGATAAGACAAGTTAATTTGTATTAAAAAGTAACCCTAAGACATGCTCGGCAATTTAAACGGGGTTCCGAGGGGTGAAAACCCTAACTCGTGAAACTCCTAGTATATGAGGGGTTGATTTTGTTTTCTAATTAAACTTGTCTTGAAAGTTGTTGAACAATGCATGATTATAGGTTAAATAGTTAGATCTCATTTTTCTGAACATTTTGATATATTATTTGAATTTTTCTTTGTTATAAATAATTAATTATTGAATTTACAATATTATATCAATTTATGGATTTAATTAAACCATTTCTGAATTTAAACAAAAACAGAAAATAGAAAACATTTTTGCTTAGACACATGGCTCTCAAATTTCTGAACATTTTGATACATTATACATATTTTTATGATTAAATATGAATTAGTTATTGATTTTACAAAATTATATTAATTTCTGCTATTTTTAAACATTTCTGAAAAGGATTAAGCCATTACTGCATCACCCTGAAGTCATCAACCCTATCCCTAACTTTCTACACCGGGGCTGCTCCTACCCACAACCACTGACTAGGAGGCCCTAGGCCGATCTGGGTCCACCCTGTACACGAGGGCGCCCACGTCGACGCGGCGCTGGAGGCGTCAGCGGTGGTCGCCGCGACGATCTGGGCCACCGCATCGCAGCCGATCGACGCCGCTATTGCGCCGCCGACGCCACACACATCTCGCGCCATTGCCGCCGCACATCCGGAGGAGGGAGGACAGAGGCATGATGGAGGAGGGAGGATCCTGAGGCGCCCGTGGCGACGGCAGTCGTTGGAGGTGGTGGCGACGGACGTCGTTAGCCTGACGGCGGAAGCTTTGACGAAGCGGCGACCGACGACCACGGCAATGACGCGGTGGCGGCGGCGGCTGACTGGCAGCGGCTGCAGCGTCAGGCGGTTGTCGCGTTGGTCAAGCAGAGAAGTGATGGGAAGGAAGAAGAAGAAGAAGAGGCGCCATTATAATTAAAGGACCTTTAGTCCCGGTTGGTGGCTCTAACCGGGACTAAAGGGTCATACGTCCCGGTTGGAGCCACCAACCGGGACCTATACTCCAATATTTTCAGCTTGGCGCGCAGGGGCTCTTTAGTCCCGGTTGGTGGCTCCAACCGGGACATATTCCCCTGTTTTCAAAAAATTTCAGGTATTTTCTCTCTGTTCCCGCCTTATTTTTTATTTTGGGGTTTAAATTTGTATTGTTTTTTAAATGATAATTAATTTGGAATTTAGAAAAACTTTAAACATAAGAAGTGTTTGGATTTGAATAAATAATTCAAAAACATTTTCTGTTTTAAAAAATAATTAATGTAACCATTTAAAATATGAACCATTTACAATTAAAAATGAATTAACTTATATTTTTTTAATATCAATTTGGAATTTAGAAAACTTTAAACATAAGAAGTGTATGGATTTGAATAAATAATTCAAAAGCATATTCTATTTTTAAAAAATAATTAATGTAACCTTTTAAAATGAATTAACTTATATTTTTGAATGTTAATTTGGAATTTAGAAAAAATTTAAACATAAAAAGTGTTTGGATTTAAATAAATAATTCAAAAACATTTTCTGCTTTTAAAAATAATTAATGTAACCATTTAAAATATGAACCATTTACAATTAAAATGAATTAACTTATATTTTTTAATATCAATTTGGAATTTAGAAAAATTTAAACATAAAAAGTGTTTGGATTTAAATAAATAATTCAAAACATTTTCTTTTAAAAATAATTAATGTAACCATTTAAAATATGAACCATTTACAATTAAAAATGAATTAACTTATATTTTTAATATCAATTTGGAATTTAGAAAACTTTAAACATAAGAAGTGTATGGATTTGAATAAATAATTCAAAAACATATTCTATTTTAAAAATAATTAATGTAACCTTTTAAAATGAATTAACTTATATTCTATTTTGAATATTAATTTTAAACGACCTGCTTTTTTCGCTCGGAAAATGGAAAAGGGCTTTTCCGTATGCACAAAAGGAAAACTTCCTCTGCAACATTGTTCTCCATACCAATGTCCACACATGCATAATATGGGCACAACATCACAAACTATGCCGTGATTCAGACATAACATCGGTCATTTGGACCGAAAGCCATGAAACCTCGAACATGATAGGTCATTTTGTGAAGGTTTTTTGAAACATGATCAATATACCAAGTCCGTATTTTTCCTTTCAACTATGTAACATAATATGACACCACGAAGAATTTTCATTGTTCGGATTTTTTGAATTTATTATGCCCGTTTGAATTATCTGAATTTCTAACTATGGTCGAACCGGTGTGCATGAAGATAGGGACGGAATCGTTAGAACTTGCATTGGATCTCAAGAAACCACATATTGCGAGTCTAAAATGATTTTTCAAAAATCACGGGCGATAGATCATGTACTGTAGTACAAACCGGACCCACTTCCTACCGATTCTACAGACATTTGTCCTTTTACCCGGATGGACGAAAAGGTTTGAGATGTACCGGTTGGGAGATAGTCCATGTAAGGTGGTCTAGTATTTTAGGAAAATGGGACGGTAGCATTGTGAACGGCATTTTGGTGGTTACTTCAAAACGACCCGTTTTTGCGCTCGGAAAATGGAAAAGGGCTTTTCCGCGACAAAAAGGAAAACTTCCTCCGCAACATTGTTCTCCATACCAATTTCCACACACATGCATAATATGGGCACAACATCACAAACTATGTCGTGATTCAACACATAACATCGGTCATTTGGACCGAAAGCCATGAAACCTCGAACATGATAGGTCATTTTGTGAAGGTTTTTTCAAACATGATCAATATACCAAGTCTGGTATTTTTCCTTTCAACTATGTAACATAATATGACACCACGCCAAGTATTTTCATTGTTCGGATTTTTTGAATTTATTATGCCCATTTTGAATTATCCAATTTCTAACTATGGTCGAACCGTGTGCATGAAGATAGGGGACGCATCGTTAGAACTTGCATTGGATCTCTGAAGAAACCACATATTGCGAGTCTAAAATGATTTTTCAAAAATCACGGCGATAGATCATGTACATGTAGTACAAACCGGACCCACTTCCCCCGATTCTACAGACATTTGTCCTTTTACCCGGGATGGACGAAAAGGATTGAGATGTACCGTTGGGAGATAGTCCATGTAAGGTGGTCTAGTATTTTAGGAAAATGGACGGTAGCATTGTGAAACGGCATTTTGTGGTTACTTCACAAAACGACCCGCTTTTTGCGCTCGAAAATGGAAAAGGGTTTTTCAAACATGATCATTGTTCAAGACAAATTTAGTCCCGGATGTATTCTCAAACCGACTAAAAATATTTTCCGCCATTTCCCACCTCTTCCCGCCAAGTTTTCCGCCTTTCCTTTCTACTAGAGCTTTTAGTCCCGGATGTAGTCACTAACCGACTAAAGATATTTCCGCCATTTCCCAAAGCTTCACGCCAAGTTTTCCCGCCTTTCCTCTATATTTAGGGTGATAGTGTCATGGCTATCCACACATCCACACCTTCCTCTCTTAGAATAATGGACAACGCCATCTTGGGCCATTCGACCTCGAGGAGACCGAGGCCAGGCGCCTCAACTACCCTTGTCCACTGGGTACCGCCCGCCTGGCCGGATGCCGAGGCCGGAGGGTTCTGTCCCTCCCGCCCTCAAGGTTCCGCACGTCGGCCATCACAAACCACTTCTACCACGAGCTCACGCCGAGCCGGATGGATCCCGGTGGGATCCCGACAACTATGACACCTGGAATGCCTTCTTCGCTAATAGGCGTGAAAGGGAGCTCGCCAGGTACGAGGGTGATGGCCCGCCACCGGTGAACCACAACGAAGTCGGCCGTCGTCTGTGGTGGGAGAACCGTACTATCATCTAAGTGATGCGCTACATCGCTGGGGGAGACCATCCTCGCCTACGGTGCCCACGAGTCCACTCGCCACAGGCCCCACACTGTCCCGGCGGTAGCGGCATCGTCTTCCAGGAGACCCCTCTCCCACCCGCCGTGAATCCGAGGCTGGAATGGCCCCTGGTATATGCCATGGATGGGCTGAGGATCCCCGGAGTGACGGCGATGATGATGATGATGACGATGAAGACTCAAGCTGCGTACTATAGGACTAGGCATGATTATGACTAAAGGGGGCGGCTTTAGGCCTGAGTGTTAGCTAGTCCCGATTTGTCCCGGTTTTTAATATTAATAAATGTCTTAAGTGTTACCTAATAAATAGAGGTAAATGCCTATATAAAGAGAGGGTTCATATTTAGTCTCGGTTGGAGAAACCAACCGCGATCAAGGGATTATGACACGAAGGCCGCACAACACTAATAATAGGGGTGAGTGTCGACATTATGTCGTATGGTTACCTTGTCCCGGATGGTGTCACCAACCGGGACTAAAGATGAATTTTAGTCGGTTGGAGACACCAACCGGGACTAAAGATGAGTCAACACTAATAATAGGGAGTGTCGACATTATGTCGTGAGTGTCGACATTATGCCTAGCTGCTTGTACTATAAATATGCATCCTTGTGAGTCCAGTCCTCCAGCGTTTGAGGCATCTCCAAGATAGTTTTAGAGAGGGACACCACTACGGCCAGTTCGGGGAGATGCCGACGGAGCCCAGTCCTCCGGCATCTCCGAGAAACTGTCATAGAGGCACTCCTAATATGTGAAATTAGTTAGCTCAAGGCGTATTGATCTAGTTAGTGAAGTTACAAGCTGCAAGATGGTTTTGAGAGCAGGACACCATCATGCGCCAGTTTGGAGATGCCGACGAGCCTCCTCCGGCATCTCCGAGAAACTGGTCATAGAGGCACTCTAATATGTGAAATTAGTTAGCTCCGAGGCGTATTGATCTAGTTAGTGAAGTTACAAGCTGCGAGATGGTTTTCGAGAGCAGGACACCATCAAGGCTTTCGTGGAGATGCCGACGAGCCTGGGCCTCCCGCATCTCCGAGAAATCGTCATAGAGGCACTCCTAATATGTGAAATTAGTTAGCTCCGAGGCGTATTGATCTAGTTAGTGAAGTTACAAGCTGCAAGATGGTTTTCGAGCAGGGACACCATCATGCCAGTTTTAGGAGATGCCAGCGAGCCCGGTCCTCCGGCATCTCCGAGAACTGGTCATAGAGGCACTCGGTCCAGCCACAAAACGGGACTAACACTCAAGACATTTATTAATATTAAAAACTGAGACTACAAAACCGGGACTAAAGGCCACAAACCGCGAAAGATATCCTTCGGTCAAGCCATAAACCGCGAAAGACATGAACTAGAGTTACATAATATGAGCATGAACTTCTTGGCATATGTCATTCCTTATGACCGCTTCAGACGTAACCATGGAGCATCTTCTTTACTTAACGGAATGCTTGGGTCAGTTTTCACTGTGAAGGCGAATTTCATCAAACTTATTATCATCTTCTGACATGTCTGTCTTGTCCTCGATTCCCACGATGTTTCTTTTCCCTGAAAGAACTATGTGACGCTTTGGCTCATCATATGATGTATTCGTTTGCACATTTTTTCTTTTTTCGATCCGGAGGACATGTCCTTCACATAGAAAACCTGAGACACATCATTGGCTAGGACGAATGGTTCATCTCTATAACCAAGATTTTTGAGATCCACTGTTGTCATTCCGTACAACTGGTCTATCTTTACCCCTTCCCCATTCAAGTTGACCCATTTGCAGTGAAACAAAGGGACCTTAAAAGAGACTCCATAGTCTAGTTCCCATATCTCCTCTATGTAACCATAATATGTGTCCTTTTGTCCATTCTCGTCTATTGCATCAAAGCGGACACCACTATTTTGGTTGGTGCTCTTTTTATCTTGGGCGATCGTGTAGAATGTATTCTCATTTATTTCGTACCCTTGGAAATTCAATACAGTAGAAGATGGTGACGCGGCCAACAAGTATAGCTGATCTCCAACAGTGGTGTCATTCAAGAGATGTGTCCGCATCCAACCACCGAAAGACTTCATGTGTTCATCTCAGAATCCATGATTCGAAGCTTCCTCGGGTTTTTGAGCGTACAATATTCTTGTGTTCCTCCATATACGGAGTCGCCAAGGTGGAATTATGTAGAACTGTAGTGTGCTTTAGTGAAAGAATACCCGTCCTACATATCATTGCTTTCTTTCCAGCGTGCCTTTTCCACTTAGTCTTCCCTCATGCCATGAGTCGAAACACCAATCGGCTTAAGGTCGGAATAAAGTCAACACAAAACTCAATGACCTCCTCTGCTCCATATCCCTTGAGATGCTTCCTTCGTCTAGCACGTTATGAACATATTTCTTTAAGACTCCCATGAACCTCTCAAAGGGGAACATATTGTGCAGAAATACCGGACCGAGAATGGCAATCTCTTCCACTAGATGAACCAGAGATGCGTCATAATATTGAAGAAGGATGGTGGGAACACCAATTCAAAACTAACAAGACATTGTACCACATCCTTCAGTAACCTTGGCAGAATATCTGGATTGATTACCTTCGAGATATTGCATTGAGGAATGCACAGCTTCACAATGGGTACTCGAACATTTTCTCGTAGAAGCCCCTCAATGCAATCGAAGCAATCAAGCGTCATAATCACGTGATCATGAGACTTCAGGTTTTGGAACTTTTTCCGCCATATTTATTATCCCTTTATATTAGATGAGAAGCCCGCGGCACCTTGATACTGTAAAGGACTTCAAAAAGATTTCCTTCTCTTTGGTAAGAGCATAGCCGCACGACTTAAGTGACGCCCTTTATCCGTCTTGTTATCTGTATGCATGTTCTTTGGGTCTTTCATAATTTGTTGGTCCTCCCGTGCTTCAGGTGTATCTTTTGTCTTCCCATACACGCCTAGGAATCCTAGCAGGTTCACGTAGAGATTCTTCGTCACGTGCATCACGTCGATTGAAGAGCGGACACGCAGGACTTTCCAATATGGCAGCTCCCAAAATATAGATTTCTTCTTCCACATGGGTGCGTGTCCTGTAGCGACGCTGTCGAACTGATTGACCGCCGGGACCCTTTCCAAAGATTACTTCTATGTCCTTGACCATACCAAATACATCATCACCACCGAGTTCAGGCTTCTTCCGTGATCTCTCACCTTTGAAATGCTTGCCTTTCTTTCTTACGGGATGATTGGTCGGAAGAAATCGCCGATTCGCTAGGTACACAACCTTCTTGCATTTATGTAAATATGTACCTTCGGTCTTATCTAAACAGTGGGTGCATGCCTTATATCCTTTGTTCGTGCATCTCCGAAGGTTACTAAGAGCGAGCCAATCATTGATGGTTACGAATAACAACCCTCGAGATTAAATGGCTCTGTTTGTTCTCATCCCACGCATTACACCTGGTTTGCCCCACAACCGTAAGAGTTCTTCAACTAATGGCCTAAGGTACACATCAATGTCGCGTTCTGCTGTTCGGCCTTGGATAAGCACCGCATCATAATGAACTTACGCTTCATGCACAACCAAGGAGGCAGGTTGTAGATACATAGAGTCACGGGCCAGTGTGTGGATCGCTGCTCCCCAAAAGGATTCATGCCATCCGTATTTTAGACCAAACCATAAGTTCCTTGCGTCACCGCAAAGTCCAGGAAGTCTCTCGATTTTTCTCCACCGTGACCCATCGCCAGGGTGTCTCAACTCCCGCCTTTCTTACGGTCTTCTTTGTGCCATCGCAACAACCGGCATGCTCTTTGTTTCGAACATGCGTTTCAACCTTGGTATTATAGGAGCATACCACATAACCTTAGCAGAACCCTCTTCCGAGGGGCTCTCCTCAACATCACCAGGTCATCTCGTCTAATCTTATACCGCAACGCTGCATACCGGCATTTATCTAAATTCTCATACTCCTTACGCGGTAGAGGATGCGATCATTAATGCATGCATGTATCTTTTGCACATCTAATCCCGAGAGGACAGAGTCTTCTTTGCTTCAGAGGTACTCTCGGGAAGTTCGTTATGTTTTGGAAACTTGGCTTCATTATTTTCAGATCTTTTCAAATGAGGAGTCTTAGACCACACTCGCCTTCCATCGCAACAATTCCAAAGGTCGCATCGAGCTTTGTGCTGCCATCTTCACAATTTGGGTACAACAATTTCTTGTGATCTTCTAACATGCCCTCTAACTTCAACTTCTAATTTTCTGTTTCACGTCTCGCTTTGCATCGAAATGACCCTACCAAGTTCATCACCGCTCATCCGATGCCCGTTCTTCACCTTTTTCCTCTCCATTATCTTCCATTGCAAGATCACCGTATTCAGAAACATATGATGATAGTTGTTATCATCATCTTCTTCTTCACCATCTTCCATCATAACCCCTCTTTCCCGTGCTTGGTCCAGCAATTATAGTTGGGCATGAAACCTTTCATAATCGGTGGCGCGAATGATTTTCGAGGAAGAGTACTCCTTGTTGTTCCGACATTGAACACATGGACAACGATAAATCCATTCTCTTTGTTTGCCGTAGCCACATCGATAAATTTATCCACACCTTTGATATACCACCACGCCACCGCATATCCATTCCCCGCTCATCTCGCATCATATAAGTAAGTTTATCAAAACAGGACATCATAAATAGTGAAATAACCAATTCACACCGACACATGAATTGTATCAATGACCTAGAAAAGATAAGATTGCTAACCTCGATCGAGGGAAATAAAGAGGAGAAAGCTCAAGTGCGTCTGACACCTTCTATATTTTTGTTCTATGAGAAATTCAACGGGATTTTTCACTCAAACATTTCAACAAACACCTTCAATGCATGCATGAAAAACTAGCACACCCTCACACCTTACACCATTCGAAAAACAGAGTGGAGGCAGAGGGGGCGTTGCATTTATAGAGGGCAAGGTCTAGTCGGTTGGAGCAAGAACCGACTAAAGGCGTACAGCCACGTCTGGGTTAACCTTTAGTCCCGGTGGCTCCAACCGGGACCCATGCCTCTGCCCGTGCCGCTCCCAACCGATTGCAAGATTAGTCCGGTTGGCAACCGGACTAATGCTCCGAGGGGTCGCGAACGGATGACCCTTTTTCCTCTAGTGGCACTGACTGCAACCGTGCTGAAAGAGAGTTAAACCGTGCACGGGACCTCCCGGGAGAAACTCATTTGTGCTCTAATCTTCGAAAGATAGTGCCGAGCAATGGATCAAAGTCCAGCCCGTGCACGCGCACGCAGCACGCCCATGTCCATTTCATGCATATATCTTCGAAACAAAGCATGATCTTCATATCACCGCCCCCTTTGAGCTATCAGCTTCGCATGCCAAGGAAGTCTGGCCAGCGAGCAATGCCGTTGCCAAGCATGCATTACCTCTGCCTTAAAGCATGCAAAAAGGCCATCCATATCAATACATGTCACCCAGGAGTGCAAGCAAACCAATACCCCAAAAGAAATCCTTCCAAGCAACCTTTTCAATTACTCGATCGGTCAGGAGGGACCTTCCACAAGATTACCATGCGGCAAGCAATCAAGCAAGCCGAAAGGACGACGTCCGGCAGCCTATAAATCCTCAGAGATCACATCCCATTCCACTCACACCACGAGTAGCAAGCAAGGGAAGAAGCTGGACAATCTAGCCACAGGACGCAGGCAGCTAGCACGATCGAAGATAGGGAGCAGCGAGGACACGACGAGGCGGCCACTAGTAATGGCGGCGCCGGCGCCGAGGAACGTGAGCGTGGCGGAGCGGGCTCTGCGCGGGGTGGCGGACCTCATCAAGCTGCTGCCGAGCGGCACGGTGTTCATGTTCCAGTTCCTCAGCCCGCTCGTCACCAACAACGGCCACTGCGCCACATACAACAAGGTCCTCAGCGGCGCGCTCCTGGCGCTCTGCGGCGGCTTCTGCGCCTTCTCATCCTTCACCGACAGCTACGTCGGCTCCGACGGCAGGGTCTACTACGGCGTCGTCACGCGCCGCGGGATGCGCACCTTCTCCACCGACCCGGACGCCGCCGCCGGAAGGGACCTGTCCGGCTACCGCCTCCGCGCCGGCGACTTCGTGCACGCGGCGCTCTCGCTCTTGGTCTTCGCCACCCTCGCGCTGCTGGACAGGGACACCGTCTCGTGCCTCTACCCGGCCATAGAGGCCAGCGAGAGGACTATCATGGCCGTGATGCCGCCCGTCGTCGGCGGCGTCGCCAGCTACGCCTTCATGATGTTCCCGAACAACCGCCACGGCATCGGCTACCAGCCCACGCGCGCAACCGAGGACTTTGAGCACAAGCACTAGCTGATTTGATTCATGGCGTTGACTGGCGTCGCATCAACCGATTATTTACTCCTATCGATCTCTCTGCAGTGTGAGAGTGTGGGTGGTTTGGTCAATTGGGTACGAAGACTGGAGTCAGTGTGGGGTGGTGCGTGTTCTTGCTGTTTTAGTGACGTGTCACGTTGTCCTATTTACCTTTTTTTAATTAATTTGTTGAAGTTTGCCTGGGTCCATATTAAATTCGTTAAAGGGGGTTCATGTTGTTGTCACCCGTGAGTAAATTGCATGAAGCTATCATAATTCGGGCTTTCAGAACGAGTCAGTACCAATATTTTTAATTTTGGCTTGTCAGTACTAGTTTTCGGACGGGCCAAGGCAGATCACGCTGATCCCTGTCTGATGCCGTTTTTAATAGCACGACCCCACTGTCATAGTCCATGTGTGCAAACGGCCGTTGCGGCGCCGTTTGGGCCCACATGTCATGAAGCTAATATCCAACAATACTAATTATCATGTCGTCACCAAAGTTGTCGCCGGAGTTCGCGTGGCCGGAGCCACCGGAGCCGCCTAGCAGCTCCACCACGCCAGCGACTTGTCCTACCACGGGCTGAAGGACGGCCATCTGGAGGCGCCAGGATGGAGGACAGGGGACAGGAGAGGAGCTTGGAATGGGCGGCGCTCGGGGCGAGCGGCGGCGACACGGTAGGTGGGGCTCGGGACGGCGCCCACGAAGGGTGGCGGTGCTCGGGGCGAGCGGCGAGGTGGGAAGGCGGAGGGCGCCATGGCCGATTCTCCGAGCTCGCTACCATGGTGGCCCTCCTTCCTCTTGAGGTGGCCGGCGATGACTGGTGAATGGGGACGGATGGGCGACGCTCGGGGCGGGCGGCGACGACGAGGTAGGTGGGGGCTCGGGACGGCGCCCACGGAGGGTGGAGGCGCTCAGGGCGGGCGGCGAGGTGGGAAGGCGGAGGGCGCCATGGCCGGTCCTCCGAGCTCGCTCCCATGGCGATCCTTCTTCCTCTTGAGGTGGCCGGCGGAGAGTGGTGAATGGGGACGGATAGGCGGCGCTCGGGGCGGGCGGCGACGACGAGGTAGGTGGGGCTCGGGACGGCGCCCACGGAGGGTGGCGGCGCTCAGGGCAGGCGGCGAGGTGGGAAGGCGGAGGACGCCATGGCCGGTCCTCCGAGCTTTCTCCCATGGCGGTCCTTCTTCCTCTTGAGGTGGCCGGCGGCGAGTGGTGAATGGGGACGGTGGTGAACGGCGACAAGCCTCTGCAGCGGTGGTGAACGGACGACGGTGGTGAAAAGAAATGGGGGTTGGTGGGGAGCTGTGTGGGGCTGACGTGTGGGCCCACTAGCGGACAAAGAGGATAGGCCGCGCGTTCCATTTCACCACAACGGTCAATGCTCTAAACGGCGCGGCAATGGCCATTTGCACACGTGGACTCTGACAATGGGGCCGTGCTGTTAAAAACGGCATCAGACAAGGATCAGCGTGATCTGCGTTGGCCTGTCCAAAAATTGATACTAACTAGCAAAAATTAAGAATGTCAGTACTAACTCATTATGACAGCCCGGAATTGTGATAGCTTCCTGCAATTTCCTGCAATTTTCTCGTCATGAGTTGGAAATTAATTCAAAATCACCCTCGGTGCCTCCTATGTGCTAGCGATTCTAGCATGCACGGGATATAATGCATATGCCCCCATCTTTTCTCTCCTATCACTTTTGTTTGTCATTTTTTCTCTTCTTTTGTCACTTTAGTAAATTTAAGTCTCAATTTGAAAGTTCTCTAGATTTTAAACTATAAGCCTAATTTGAGAACCATTTGAATATTTGGGTTTCTACCGAAAAGAACTTCAAAACAATATCAATATCGAATATTATTTAGCAATATTTCAAAATTGACTTCTAAAACATAATGAAACTTTGAAAATCATCATGAAACCTAGCAAAAATAATTTTTTCAACAATTGTTTTCACTGCGTTACAAACTTGGTTCATCAGAGTTGGAAAAATAATTCGCAACTCACTAAAAGTTCAAACCATAAATATATTGATGAAAAATAAAATAAATAATTTTCATTGGGTTTCAATTTCAATCATGACATTTCATTATGTTTCGAAATTCAAGTTTTGAATTTTGTTATTTTTGGCTTGTTTCAAAGAATTAATAAAATAATATAAATATTCAAATAGATTATTATTTCGATAATCATACTAACTTATATGACTCTTCTAAATATAGGATTAGAAACTAAATAAATAGGAAAGAGAGGAATATGAGTGGACCAGCCATTGTACTAACTGCACAAAAGATTCTATACTATCCAAATCTCAAAGCAAATAGTAGGAAATGAATAACTCTTGCATGCAGTACCTAGCATCCTTACATGACAATCAAACATATGTTGTTATTCCCGCAAGAAAAAAAATCCTACGTAGCCTAAAGTTTTTTTTGCCAAAAGGTTAGCTGAATCAATCGATAATCATCTCTCCTTCATATAACAGTACTCCTTCGTCGAGAAACAAATGGCTCAGATTTGTCCTGATTCGTATGTATCTACGCACTAAAACATGTATACATACATACAAATTTAGATAAATCCGATTCATTTATTTTTGAACGAAGAAAGTACAGGAAACCCACACAGAAATAAAAATTTCAATTGTGTCCATGTTATTGTCACGAGGGCACAATTCAGAGCCACAAACAACTTAAATCTTATATTACTAAGTGTTACGAGAATTTGTTTGGAGCTCTAGATGAAGGAAACTTATCTAAGGATGAAGCTCAACATAAGATATTGCTCAAAATTTTGTTGAAGAAAATAACTTAATTATGGATTTTTTTTTGAAAAAGAGTATATATTAATATTACAGGGATATCAATTACACCCAACCTCTGCAACAACTCATGTCCTAGCGGTCCTACGGATGCACACAGCTCAGAAAAAAGAGAGAAGAATAAAAAAAAAGTCCCGCTATAGAGAACTAATCCTCAAAGCAACGACACTGACACCATCAGAACAACGCCGGTAGTCATCCACTCCAATAACAACGCCTTCAAGAAGGAAACAGTGCCCAAGCGCCGTCGTTGCCCGATCAAAGATCATAGGTTTTCACCCTGGAGAACGTCCTTGCTCACAAAATAATGCCTTCAACAAGGTCATTGCCAGGCACAACCAGTTAAGGCCAGCCATTGGATTTTCCCTGCAAGATAAGACTAGGAACTCCCACTGTGTTGTCTTCCCGCACCAACAGACGCTGCAACGAGTCCCAGATCACGCAGTCAGTTCTCCATCGCCATAAAAACAAAAATCACCATCGCTATCCTCATATTTCCGCTTTCCTGACATTTTCCGCATCTGACTTCACCATGGCTCTAAGAATGGCACTTGGTGGGAACAAATAACGGAGCTTCGCAACGCTCCCGCTGAAACCAAACGGCCAGAAAAACAAGGTGCGCACGACCGAATACCTTCCGATCCAGCAATCTCCAGGCATGATACGCCCATGGGAGTTCGCCGACGAAGCCTTCCGGAACCCGCCTCTCCAGACCAGATCAACGAGGGCAGACATCAAGCAGACATTCGTCTTCGTGCGAAAGAAACCAAAGGACCACCTCCTTTATTAGATCTGACGCAGCGATCCCCACACCCCCGGCCGGTTTCCGGAGAACGGATCGAGCAGGCAATTAAGGATAGAGAGCCGATCTAGGTCTTCCAACGGAATCCCATCGCCGGCACCTCCTTCACCAGATCGCTGCCCGCCCCACTCTGGTAGAGGCCGCCGCCTCCAGATCCAAGCTCCCACGAAGCCACCGCCGGCCGGAGCCGCGGAGACGTTCTAAATAGAACACAAGAAGACTAATATCCAAATGGTTTTCAGCCGAGTTATATCGGAGCTTCTGGGATTTTATCAAATCGGATCTTCTGGCTTTGTTTGGTTTTCTTCAAACTGGACAACTAAAATTGTTTTGCCAAAATTTCGGTAAAATTATTTTATCGTCTAATGTTAATGAGGCAAAAGGATCCATAATACTAGCATATACATCTCCTTAATGTTAGTTTTAAAATATTTACAAAAGCTACAACTATTAAACTAAACTCGATGGCTGATTTGTGTGGCTCGTCCTACTTAGACTGCGTTTATGTGAGGAAAGAAACATTCTAGATGGTGTAACAATCCACGAACTACATCAGAAAAATTTGGATGCACTATACTTAAAATTAATTTTGAAAAAGTCTATAAAAAGTTAAGTGCTCTTTTTTTAACAAACTCTCAGAATGAAATGATTTTTTTGCGGAGTGGCGTGGTTTAATCCATAATTCCGTGTGTGTATGTAGTGTGGCCATCAAAATCAATGATGACGTTGGCAAATACTTCGAAATAAAAAGGTATTACAAGGTGATCCATTATCACCTATACTATTTAACATAGTGATTGATATGTTAGCTGTGATGATTGAACTCGCTAAGATAGATGAGCAAATTGACGGGATAGTTTCGCATCCCGTGGATGGTGGATTGTCTATCCTTAAATATGCCGATGACACGATTTATTTTTGTAACATGAAATTGAGAAAGCAAGAAATATGAAATTAATTTTGCTTGCTTTTGAATAACTTCGGGTCTTAATATAAACTTCCATGAGAACGTACTATTTTGGTTTGGTGAGGTTCAAGACGAGGCCCATATGTATGCTAAACTTTTTGGTTGAGGGAAAGGTCAGTTTACGATTAACTATTTAGGGATTCTAATCCATTATTGGAGACTTATATATGCTGTATGTTAACATGTCGTGGAGAGACTACAAAAAAGAGTAAGTAGTTAGAAAAATTTATATCTCTAGGCAGAAGATTGGTCCTCATAAATTTTGTGCTACGTAATATAAATGATATCATTCTTCCAACTTACTAAAAGAGTGTTACAGAGATTAAATTATTTACGATCAAGATTGTTTTGGCAAGGGGATAGCGAGAAAAAGAAATACCGATCGGCCAAATAAAGTGTGGTTTGGCCAAATAAAGTGTGGTTTGCCGTCCAAAAGAACAATGAGGGCTCAGTATTCATGACCAACGATATCCTAGGTAAATGGTTTATAATATACTTATAGAAGACAATGTATGAGAAAACCCTCCTAAAATAAAATATATTAGCTCAACTGAATTGTCCCATTGGAAACCTGGGAACTCGTATTTTTGGCAGGTCTAATGGCTACGAAGAAATATTTATTCCTCTATGGATCATTTCTATTAAGGATGGTTCTAAAATTTGTTTTTAGGAGGACAAGTGGCTTGGGAATGCTATACTCCGGAAACAATATCCAGCTTTATATATTATCGTGTGTCATAACACTAGTAGAAAACGGACCTTTGGTCCAGAGCATTAGTCCCGGTTCTGGTACAAACCGGGACTAATGCCCTGGTCCCAACGGCTAGAAACGGCCGCAGGGACCAAAAGACATTATCCCCGATTCGTTTAACAAACCGGAGTTAAAGGGTCTGGCGCTGAAAAAGAGCAGATGCGTGGACCTTTAGCCCCGGTTTGTTTCTCAAACCGGGACTAAAGTCCCCGACTATATCTTCTTCCCCTTCCCAGCCCGAGCCATTTCAAGCTCACACAATCATCCCTCTCAAATTTCTCCCCTCAATCTTGAGTTCTTCCCATTTTTCTCAAGATTTGTGAAGATTTTTTGGCTTCACATCTATCAAGGGTCCTAAGAGGTTATCAACTTCATCATTTCATCTCTCATTGCTTGTTTTAGCTCATTTCATGCTCTAGAAATGGATAGATTTTGTGTGGGTTCTATCTTTGTATATCTGGTTAATTTGGCACATATAGTTCTCGAAATTCATTTGATTCATCGAAGCACATAGATACATGAGTTCATCCTATATACATATCTTGGTTTGACACGTTGTCTTGAAATCCGGTCGGTTCACAGTGCATCATGTCACCGTCGAGCAACAAAATATTCTTCTTTCTTCTACCTGTCGTCACAAAATCCATTGAAACAAAAATAAGTACCAAAACTATGAAGACACACATATATATAGTGGCGCCCTAGCATTTTAGTTAATCATCGGCCAGTTAAGCAAGAAATTAAGAACAAAAACATGAACACGCCAAGGAGCTACCAAATTAAATTAGGGAGTGCCTCTATGGCGAGCTCCTAGAAGATGTCTGAGGACGAGGCATCCTAAGACATCTTCGAGAAGCTCTGCCATAGTGGTGTCCCTGCTCTCGCACACCATCTTTCAGTTTATATATTTTCTAACTAAATTAGTATGCTGGTGGAGCTAACTAATTTCACATATTAGGGAGTGCCTCTACGGCGAGCTCCTCGAAGATGTCTGAGGACGAGGTCCTAAGACATCTTCGAGAAGCTCCGCCGTAGTGGTGTCCCTGGTCTCGCACACGATCTTCCTTGCAGTTGATAGTTCACAAGGAAGCCTATTTATAGATTAAACAGCATAACATAGTGTCGACACTCATGACATAATGTGGATACTCACCCCTGTCATATTGTCGCCACCCACTGAAACAATGTCGCCACTCACTGGCATAGTGTCCACTCACGACATATAGTGTCGTCACCCACTTTTAGTCCCGATTGGAGACACCATTCACGACTAAACGAGCTCATGTCGGCCCCAGCCTGCCGCAACCCCTTTAATCCCGGTTGGTGTGTCCAACCAGGACTAAAGATATAGTAGAAAGTTTTTTAAATCAGTGCTTGTTTGATGTATACGATGTGTTCTTTTATTTTTAGACTAGTACTACTCTTAGCATCGTGATTTTGTTTGATGAACTTATAAAATGCAGATGAGACGACAATGGATGTACGCTGACCGAATCTCTGACGAGTTCATTAAAGGCGTGCGTTCTTTTCTCGTTGTGGCAGAGGCAAACAAGCGGAATGGTTTTATCCGTTGTCCATGTGGTGAGTGCCGGAATCAGAAGGAATACTCTTCCTCAAGAGTCCTTCATGGCCACTTGTTTCGGTTCGGTTTCATGTCTGGCTATAATTGTTGGACCAAGCACGGAGAAAGATAGGTTTTGATGGAAGACAACGAAGATGAAGAGAATGATGACAACTATCCTATGTCCCCTGAATACGGTGGTACTACAATGGAAGACAATGATGAAGAAGAAGCAGAAGAACGTGCATCATATGAGCCAGATGATGATCTTGGTCGGGCCATTGCTGATGCAAAGGGAGAATGTGATAGCGAAAGGGAGAGGTTGAAATTTGAGCAGATGTTAGATGATCACAACAAATTGTTGTACCTCAATTGTGAAGATGGCCACAAAAAGCTAGGCAACACACTGGAATTGCTGAAATGGAAGGCAGAGGTCGGTGTGCCTGACAAGGGATTTGAAAGTTGTTGAAGATAATGAAGAAGCTGCTTCCAAAGGATAACAAACTGCCCGCCAAGATTTACGGTTAAAGAAGGTTGTCTGCCCTCTAGGATTAGAGGTACAGAAGATACATGCATGCATTAATGACTGCATCCTCTATCGCGGTGAGCAGTACGAGAATTTGGATGCATGCCTGGTATGCATTGCATTGCGGTATAAGATCCGACGAGATGACCCTGGTGATGTTGAGGGGGGGCGCACGAGGAAGAGGGTTCCCACCAAGGTGATGTGGTATGCCCCCATAATACCACGGCTGAAACGTTTGTTCAGAAACGAAGAGCATGCCAAATTGTTGCGATGTCACAAAGAATACCATAAGAAGGACGAGATGTTGAGACTCCCCGCTGATGGGTCGCAGTGGAGAAAAATTGAGAGAAAGTACCCGGACTTTGCAAGTGACGCGAGAAACTTATGGTTTGGTCTAAGTACGGATGGCATGAATCCCTTTGGGGAGCGAAGCTGCAGTCATAGCACATGGCATGTGACTTTGTGTATGTATAACCTTCCTCCTTGGTTGTGCATGAAGCGGAAGTTCATTATGATGCCAGTGCTCATCCAAGGCCCGAAGAAACCCGACAACGACATTGATGTATACCTAAGGCCATTAGTAGAAGAACTTTTACAGCTATGGCACGGACAAGGTGTACGTGTGTGGGATGAGCACAAACGTGAGGAATTTAACCTACGGGAATTGTTGTTCGTAACCATCAATGATTGGCCTGCTCTTAGTAACATTTCAGGACAGACAAACAAGGGATACAATGCATGCACACACTGTTTAGATGACACTGAAAGTATTTATTTGGATAAGTGCAAGAATAATGTGTACCTAGGGAATCGTCGTTTTCTTCCGCCCACACATTCCCTAAGAAGGAAAGGCAAGCATTTCAATGGTGAAGCAGATCACCGGAGTAAGCCTATCCGTCGTACTGGTGATGATGTATTTGATATGGTGAAGGATTTAAAAGTAATCTTTGGAAAGGGTCCTGGCGGACAGTCCGTTCCGAAGGAAGATGGCAGACACGCACCCATGTGGAAGAAGAAATCTATATTTTGGGAGCTACCCTATTGGAAAGTCTTAGAGGTCCGCTCTGCAATCGACGTGATGCACCTGACGAAGAATGTTTGCGTGATACTGCTAGGATTCTTGGGCGTGTATGAAAAGAATAAAGATACACCAGAAGCACGACAAGACCAACAACGTATGAAATACCGAGAAGGCAGGCATCCAGAGTTGTTTCGAGGTACTGCCAGCTACGCTCTTACCAAGGAAGAGAAGGAAATATTTTTTGAATGCCTGAGTAGTATCAAGGTTCCTTCTGGCTTCTCGTCCAATATAAAGGGAATAATAAATATGGCAGAGAAAAAATTCCAGAACCTGAAGTCTCATGACTGCCACGTGCTTATGGCGCAGTTGCTTCCGGTTGCTTTGAGGGGGCTTCTGCCGGAAAATGTTAGAGTACCCATTGTGAAGCTATGTTCGTTCCTCAATGCAATTTCTCAAAAGGTAATTGATCCAGAAAGTCTACCAGGGTTAAAGAAAGATGTGGTCCAGTGTCTTGTCAGTTTTGAGTTGGTGTTCCCACCATCCTTCTTCAACATAATGACGCACCTTCTAGTTCACCTAGTCGAAGAGATTACCATTCTCGGTCCTGTATTTCTACACAATATGTTACCCTTTGAGAGATTCATGGGAGTCTTAAAGAAATATGTCCATAACCGTGCGAGGCCAGAAGGAAGCATCTCTAAGGGATATGGAATAGAGGAGGTCATTGAGTTTTGTGTTGACTTTATTCCTGACCTTAAGCCGATCGGTGTACCTGAATCATGGCATGAAGGGAGACTTAGTGGAAAAGGCACGCTAGGAAAGAAAGAAAAGATATGTATGGATGGACATTCTTTCACTAAATCACATTATACAATTCTGCAAAGTTCCACCTTGGTGACTCCATATATCGAGGTACACAAGAATATTGTACGCTCAAACTACCCGGGGCAGTCTGACAGGTTGATTAGAGATGAACACGTGAAGACTTTCGGCGGTTGGTTGCACACACATATCATGAATGATACCACTGTTGGGGATCAGTTGTACTTGTTGGCCAGGTCTCCATCTTCAACTATATTGACTTTCCAAGGTTACGAGATCAATGGGAATATATTTTACACGCACGCCCAAGATAAAAAGAGCACCAACCAAAACAGTGGTGTCCGATTTGATGCAACGGACGAGAATGGGAAAAAGAACACATATTATGGTTACATAGAGGACATATAGGAACTTGACTATGGTCCTAATTTCAAGGTCCCATTGTTTCGATGCAAATGGGTCAAGATGACAGGAGGTGGGGTAACGGTAGACCAGTTGTACGGAATGACAACAGTGGATCTCAATAATCTTGCGTACGGAGACGAACCATTCGTCCTTGCCAATGATGTGGCTCAAGTTTTCTATGTGAAGGACATTTCTACTAGACCGAGAAAAAGGAAAGATAAGCAAAAGAATATAATATCATACGATGAGCCAAAGCGCCACATAGTTCTTTCAGGAAAAAGAAACATGGTGGGAGTTGAGGACAGGACAGACATGTCAGAATATTATGACAAATTTCATGAAATTTCGCCATTCAAAGTGAAAACTGACCCAAGCATATCGCTAAATAAGGAAGATGTTCCATGGTTACGGACAAGAAGAGAACCAAAACACTAGATGTGGATGTTGGTGATGTAATGTATTAAATCTTTTGTAAATTAATCCTATTTTTCATTTATTAAAGGAAGATTCTCCATGGTTAATAAAGGAATTTCTGAGATTGCTGTAGGCAGGTACCAAAACTGTAGACTAGGTAACACTTAGACATTTATTAATATTAAAAACCGGGACAAATCGGGACTAGCTAACACTGAGGACTAAATCCACCCCCTTTAGTCATAATCATGACTAGTCCTATAGTACACAGCTTCAGGGTCTTCTTCGTCATCGTCATCATCACCTGCCACTCCAGAGATCCTCAGCCCAGCCATGGCATATACCGGGGGCACCTGCCACTCCGGCCTCGGATTCACGGCGGGCGGGGGAGGAGTCTCCTGGAAGACGATGCCGCTACCGCCGGGAGGGGGAGGGGCCTTCTTGTGGCTCTGTGGCGGGTAGACTTGTGGGCACCGCAGGCGAGGATGGTCTCCCCCGGTGATGTAGCGCAACACGCCGATGATAGTACGGTTCGCCCACCACAGACGCCGACCGGCTTCATTGTGGTTCATCGGGGGCGGGCCATCACCCTCGTACCTAGCGAGCTCCCTTTCCCGTCAGTTAGCAAAGAAGGCATTCCAGGAGTGATAGTTGTCGGGATCCCACTGGGGATCCATCCGCTGCTCTGGCGTGAGCTCGTGGTAGAAGTGGTTCGTGATGGCCGCCTGTCTGGTGGAGCCTTGAGGCACAGGAGGGCAGAACCCTCGGCCAAAGATCAGCGTGACGGCCGGTAGCCCGGCGGGCAAGGGTAGTTGGAGGCCCACAATGCCTGGGTCTCCTCGAGGGTCAGAATGGCCCAGTAGGCACTGTCCATAGTTGTGAGAGAGGAATGTGCGGATGTATGGATAGCCATGGCGTGGTAGGCCTATATATAGATGGAAAGTGCTGGAAAACATGGCGGGAAACGGTGGGATATGGCGGGAAATATCTTTAGTCTCGGTTAGTGGCTACAACTGGGACTAAAAGCACCGTTCAGAGGGAAAGGGCGGGAAAACATGGCGGGAAGCGGTGGGATATGGCGGGAAATATCTTTAGTCCTGGTTAGTGGCTACAACCGGGACTAAAAGCACCGTTCAGAGGGAAACGGCGGGAAAACATGGCGGTAAGCGGTGGGATATGGCGGGAAATATCTTTAGTCCCGGTTTCATGGCTTTCGGTCCAAGAGACGGATGTTATGTCTTGAATCACGACATAGTTTGTGATACGGTGCCCATATTGTGCATGCATGTGTATATTGAGATGTAGAACAATGTTGCAGGAGGAAGTTTTCCTTTTTTGTCGCTTGGAAAAGCCATTTTCCATTTTCCGAGCGCAAAAAGACGGGTCGTTTTGTGAAGCAGCCACCAAAATGCAATTACAGAATGCTACCATCCTATTTTTCTAAAATAGTAGACCACATTACGTGAACTATATCCCAACCGGGGGATCTCAAACCTTTCTGTCCTTCCCGGGTGAAAAAGACAAATGTCTGCCGAATCGGTAGGAAGTGGGTCCGGTTTGCACTACAGGTACATGATCTAACGTCCGTAATTTTTTGAAAAAATCATTTTTAGACTCACAATATGTCGTTTTTTCAGAGATCCAATGCAAGTTCTAACATTCTCATCCCCTATCTTCACGCACGCTGTTTTGACCTAAGTTCGAAACGACAAAAAATTCAAAACGGGCATAAAAATTCAAAAAAGGTCCGAACAATGTAAATCCTTCGCGTGGTGTGATATTATGTGACATAGTTGCAAAGAAAAATATCAAACTTGCTATACTGATCATGTCTCCAAAAAACCTTCACAAAATGACCTATCATGTTCGAGGTTTCATGGCTTCCGGTCCAAGAGACGGATGCTATGTGTTGAATCGCGGCATAGTTTGTGATACGGTGCCCATATTGTGCATGGATGTGTATATTGGGATGTAGAACAATGTTGCAGGAGGAAGTTTTCCTTTTCGTCGCTCGGAAAAGCCATTTTCCATTTTTAAAGCAAAATGATGGTCGTTTTGAAGCCACCAAAATGCAGTTACAGAATGCTACCATCCCATTTTTCTAAAATAGTAGACCACATTACGTGAACAATATCCCAATCGGAGGATCTCAAACCTTTCTATCCTTCCCGGGTGAAAAAGACAAATGTCTGCCGAATCGGAAGGAAGTGGGTCCGGTTTGAACTACAAGTACATGATCTAACGTCCGTGATTTTTTGAAAAAATCATTTTTAGACTCACAATATGTCATTTTTTCAGAGATCCAATGCAAGTTCTAACATTATCATCCCCTATCTTCACGCACGCCGTTTTGACCTAAGTTCGAAACGGAAAAAAATTCAGAACGGGCATAAAAATTCAAAAAAGGTCCGGGCAATGTAAATCCTTCGCGTGGTGTGATATTATGTGACATATTTGCAAGGAAAAATATCAAACTTGGTATACTGATTATGTCTCCAAAAAAACTTCATAAAATGACCTATCATGTTCGAGATTTCATGGCTTTCGGTACAAGAGACGAATGTTATGTGTTGAATCGCGGTATAGTTTGTGATACGGTGCCTATATTGTGCATGCATGTGTATATTGGGATGTAGAACAATGTTGCAGGAGGAAGTTTTCCTTTTCGTCGCTCGAAAAAGCCATTTTCCATTTTCCGAGCGCAAAAAGACGGGTCGTTTTGTGAAGCAGCCACGAAAATGCAGTTACAGAATGCTACCACCCCATTTTTCTAAAATAGTAGACCATGTTACGCGAACTATATCCCAACCGGGGGATCTCAAACCTTTCTGTCCTTCCCGGGTGAAAAAGACAAATGTCTTCCGAATCGGTAGGAAGTGGGTCCGGTTTGAACTACAGGTACATGATCTAACGTCCGTGATTTTTTGAAAAAATCATTTTTAGACTCACAATATGTCGTTTTTTCAGAGATCCAATGCAAGTTCTAACATTCTCATCCCCTATCTTCACGCACGCCGTTTTGACCAAAGTTCGAAACGACAAAAAATTCAAAACGGGCATAAAAATTCAAATAGGTTTTAAAAAAGGTTTTTTAAAAAGGTTTTGAAAAAGGTTTTTAAAAAGTTTTTTAAAAAGGTTTTAAAAAAGATTTTTAAAGAAGGTTTTTAAAAAAGGTTTTTTAAAAGGTTTTTTGTTTCTAAAAAGGTTTTAAACATGCATATAATAATTAATTTAAAAAAAGGTTTTGAAAAAGCTTTTAAAAAAGGACCTACAAACCGGGGCTAAAGGGGTGCGGGGCTACACGCGAAACGCGGCGCCCCGAAAATCCTTTAGCCTCGGTTTGTGCTACCAACTGGGTCTAAAGGTACCCCTTTAGACCCGGTGTGATACCAACCGGGGCTAAAGGTGGCGTGGGTATAAATACCACCCGGCCAGTGATAATCGAACCGGAGCACACAGAGTCCCCCTGGCCAGTCTTCTGCTGCTCGCACATCGTCTGCCGTGCCGCCTGCGCTGTCCCAGCCTGGCCGTCCGTCCCAGCTTGCCCTCCCGCGTCGCCTCCCGTCGCTTCCACTCAGCGCCTTCCGCAGATCCACCACACCACCAGAGCCGGCGCCCCTCTCCCTGCGGTGAGTTAGTGATAATTAGTTAAATTTTGTTGTTAATTTTTTTAATGTTAATTAGTTAGTGTAATTTTAGTGTATTTTAGGATTAATTAGTTAGGGTTATTTTAGGTTAATTAGTTAGTGTAATTTTGTTATTTTGTTGTTAAATTATTTAGTGTTAATTAGTTAGTGTAATTTTTAGTGTATTTTAGGATTTTAGTTAGTGATTTTAGGATTTTTCTTAGTTAGTGAATTTTAGGATTTTAGTTAGTGAATTTAGTTAGTGAATTTTAGTGTAATTTTTCTTAGTTAGTGAATTTTAGGATTTTAGTTAGTGAATTTTAGTGTAATTTGTCTTAGTTAGTGAAGGATTTTAGTTAGTGAATTTTAGTGTAATTTTTCTTAGTTAGTGAATTTTATGATTTTGGTTAGTGAATTTTAGTGTAATTTTTCCTAGTTAGTGAATTTTAGGATTTTAGTTAGTGTTTAATATAGTTTATTTTAGTTAGTGAATTTAGTTAGTGTTTAATATAGTTTATTTTAGTTGATACTATTTATTTTCATCATGTTTAAAGTATATAGGTTTAATTTAGTGTTTAGGAATATGCCGATTCCTCATCCTCGTTCATTCGGCGTGACCCCCGAAGCGCTACTAGACAGTGTCGTCGGGAATCCACGGGGCTGGGCTCCGCCGGGCTGGCACTGGGAGGTGCTACCAGCCGGGGGACGTCGTCTCGTGAGGAATCTGGGTGTCGTCATCGACCCGGATCTTCTATGGTGGCGACCGAGTGGTCCAGTGCGATCTGAGGGCCGGGCCCGGAGGTGGTACAACGTCGTGTCGGGGAGGAGGGACGAGCACGTCCGGCGCTACATGCACATTTAGGAGTCGGGACGCCAATACCGGCAGCTTCTTGAGCACCTTACCCGAGATATTCTCCGGTGATGGTTCCTACACTTTGGGTGCACACCTCCCGCGGCTCAGTAGCCGGGGCTCGACGTCTTCGCTGAGCTAGCTAGATGTGTAATAGGGTTGTATTGTTGTTTAATTGGTACTTTATTGTTGTACTAGCTAGATTATTCGAGATGTATTGTTGTTTAACTGGTACTTTATCTTTCTTTATCGCATTGTTTAAGATGGATTACTTTATCTTCCTTTATTTTATCGCATTAAGCAAAATGGTTTTATCTTTCTTCTGTATTAGTTAAGTTATGGACGGTAGAGACAACGAAGAGCACATCATGTACAACATGATAGATGAGGGTACATGAGGTTACAATTATGATGGAGCAGACGATGATGGCTCCCAATGCCTCAACTTGGATGAAGCCGACAGAAGAGACGACTATGACGAATTCTTTGGTGGAGACGACGGTGGAACTAACGGTGGAGACACCACCATAGCAAAGACCGGCGAGGTATATAAAGCCTCTGCTGATCACGAGCTAGTAGATGCATTAGTTGATTCATATATATATATGTACTAACGACTGTTTCTTCTCTTAGACCTCCGCATCGGGCGAATCTTCTGCAAGGAAACGAGGCCCGACCAAAAAGTTGGCCGACGGTATGCGTTTCACCATTGATCTAGTGTTTGAGTTCGGCGAACCTTTGGAGCTGAAAGAGGCCGCAAGTGTATTTGTATACCAATGCGGAGCGATAGTTAGGGACGCCATCCCGATCACTACTCAAAAGTGGAATAAGCCAGGAAATAAAAGTGATCGAGTTGGATAAACTTTTGTCGATGACAGAGCCAAAGACGGTCTTTGGAATTCACTCATGGCACACTTCTCTCTGCCTAAATTGGACACTCCTGAAATCACTGAGGCATTGAGGTGGCAAGTCAAAAAGTGGGCCCTTAAGTAGATGGGCGGATAGTTCAAGGACTGGAAGAAAAGATTGTACAACAACTTTGCCAAGAAGGGGCTGACTCCGCCATTCACTGGCCCGCTGGAGAAGCAGCGGGATAACTGGGCCCCATTTGTGACATATAAGGAATCATAAGCAGCTACGGCCAAGTCGGAAAAGAATAAGTTAAATGCGGCCAAAAATAAATATCACCATACTATGGGGACAGGTGGCTACAAGACGGCCGTGCCTAAGTGGACAAAAAACCGAGAAAGAAATGCGTCTAAAAGGGGTCACGCCAGCTACACATCAGTGGCCCGTGAGGTCAAAAAATTGGCTCCTTGGGCATGGGGGGTCATATGACACTGAAACCGGGGAGATTATTGTTACAAAGGAGGCCATTACTAAACCCAAAGATGAACTTGTTAAAGTGATACAACTGAGAAAAGATGGAAAGTTCATTCCGGCGAGAGAATGATGAGTGACATATGCCCTCGGGAATCTGAAAAAAGTCGGACGAACACGAGGCTTTGGCCCATCTGCTCCATTCCCACGGAAGATGGGTTTCCACGACATCGACACTTATAGAAGCCGATCCGGAAAAAACGAAGCAAAAGGCGGAGGAGGCAGCGGTTGGAGGCGGTTGAAAAAGGAATGAGGAATTTCAAGCCATGTTCAAGTGTGGCAGAGCAGATTAATGAACTTAGAATCGGCCCGGCAAAGAAGATCCTGCGTTATACAGTCCGGTGGGCCCATCTCAGCGGAGAAGCAGCGTGGATTCCATGGAGGTACAAGCTAATAATCCAATGATGATGGACAATAATGCAACGATGGTTCGCTACCCCGTGGATGAAGTCGATGCAAGGACAGCTTGTGAGCTACATGTCACAGTGAAGAACATTTCTATGAAGGTGGCGCCCGGCTTTGCTTTACCTTGTCCACCGGAAGCGACCTACCATGGAAGTCAGATTCTAGCTGGCTATGCTCGTGTCGGTGTGGATGAAGTTGAACTGACATGTCGATCACTTGAGCTTGACATCCCTGCAGGCGAAGGGGAGAAAACACTTGGAGAAGTGGAGGGTGGGATCATTCTTTGGAAAAAACAACACATCGTGTTTCCAGGCTGGGCGCCAAGGAAATCTTCTCCTCCGATAAGCAATCCATCACCTCCAAGGCCACCATCACCTCCGAGTCCACCGTCTCCACCAAGAAACAATAGTGCACCCCTTCCTGAGAGGGATCGCAGCGCGACTGCATCTCCATCTCCGACACCTCCGCCTCCGCCCACTGAATCAAAGGGAAGAAAGCGGAAGAATAACACCGCTACGTCGAGGGAGACCCGACGCCGAAAACGACAATATCCCCTACCAAGAGTACCACCGTCTCCTCCCAATTTAGCTTATCACCGGACTGATGAGGAAAGCGCGGTGATCTCCCGGGCCGAAGTGAAGGCCCATTTTGCACCAAAACAACCCGAGGCACATGTGCTAGTTGATCCAAAAGTCAAGAAGCACTTCAAGGCATTCCTTGAGCAACCACCCCAACATGTGTTAAATAGGAAAGATAACTATACACGATGTCTTACGAAGACACTAAATGAGAAGTCATCAAGCAGTACTGCAAGTGGGAGAAAATCAAAAGAAGTTGCCCAGCTCGGCAAACAGGCAAAACAATCCATTGCCCCGCTCAAGGTGTTACCCCATCCCACACAAGGTGCAATAGATATGGAAATAGCTATTAAATTAGCCAAGAAGTGTAACGTGCCGGTCGAAGCACTTCTAGCCGGCGGAGATAATGT
The DNA here is from genome assembly GCA_030063025.1 of Avena longiglumis. NCBI lineage: Eukaryota > Viridiplantae > Streptophyta > Magnoliopsida > Poales > Poaceae > Avena > Avena longiglumis. The sequence continues at coordinate 439,553,326 of CP125975.1, read as the reverse complement.
CGCCAAGGGACCAATAGCATGAAAATTTGTCTACGGGGAGCCTCTGGTCAGCGATGAGGTATTCGATGATCTGCTAACACATATGCGACTGTTGTATATCTGGTACTTGAAAGTCACAAAGGAAGGGCGACAATTTCTCCTATGTAAAGTTGGAGAGGAGTACTTCCGTCCAGACGAGATCTCCATTGAACTTTGTGAACTATTTCAGTTATTCAACCTAGACGCCCTCGACAAGTCCCTCCTCAGCATATATTGTCTGTAAGTAATTAAGTCACTAACTCAGCTCATTCAATTCATTTCCTGTCGTTATCCACACTATATCTCCTTATGTATGCTATTATATATGCAGAATGAAGATTTAAGAATGTAGAAGAAAGTCAATTTATAGCATTGGGTTCGTTGACCCAAACAGAGTAAATGGACATACGCTAATAAATAACCTCGAGGAAACAGAGGATAACTTGCTAATGTTTTTAATGGAGCAACATTACAAGACACAAATACTATTTCCTTACAACTATGGGTAATAGTCTTACTGTCCTGTACACATTCAATATTTGTTTACTCGATATTAAGTGTATATAAACGATCGCAGCTTCCACTGGATTCTTCTAAACATTGACGTTGACCGTGCAAAAGTTGAAATCTCGGACTCGTTAAAGAAGCCGATGGAAGACTACAGCAGCATAATTCATTGCCTCCAAAAATAATTTCAATCACTATATCTGTCTCTTTCGTTCATTCTCTGAGATGTAAAATAATTAATAACTCATTCATTTCTTTTTTGCTGGACAGGGTTTGGAAAAGGTTCAGGATGAATGGCGTGAGGAGCTCACTTTTCGTACGGTCCCGGTAAGTAGTACGAGAGCTAGGGGACTAATTTATGTGGATATTACAATTATCATTCTTACAATTATCATGCTTGATTATTATCTGATTGAATTATATTCTCGATCAAAAAGTGTGCGACGCAGCCACAGGGGACTAATTTATGTGGATATTACGTATGTGAGTTCATTTGTGGGTGTATGGAGCAGGGCACAGACTTTCTTCAAGTACGTAAACAATATATTCGCAATTTATTCTATACCATAGTTTTTGTTGAGTTCCATTCATAATGATCTACTTCTTTATATATAGTTGGATGCGATGCGGGATAAGCTCCTACCACATGAACGCTTACTAGCAATTCAAGAGGAGTTGTCGGGATTTTTGCTCAGGGACATCATAAACTCAAAAGGAGAGGACAATGTAGATAGACCTTCGTATAATCGTGGATAGACACAAAAGAACAGTATCTGTTGTAATGATGATTTTGGTGTAAATCAATTAGACGAGATCTAGTCTCGGTTGTGTATATATTTATATGTATTTATGTTATCGTGAGTAAAATTATATTATATATGCATCAATGTATATAACATGTAGTAGCGTAGAATAATATATATATATATATATATGAAAACACAAAATAAAAAATAATTAAACAAAAAAAAAACCCTAAACCCCTAAAACCCCACCTCCTGCCGCGGCAACAGTTTGGTGCAAAATGCTGCCGCGGCAGAAGAACTTTAGTCCTGGTTCATGTTACGAACCGGGACTAAATATCCTTCAACCCAGCGCGCACAGAGCGGCCACGTGGAGATAATCTAGCCCCGGTTTGTAACAGAATCGGGACTAAAGACCTAACCTTTAGTCCCGATACGTTAGTCTCGGATTGCAATCCGGGACTAAAGTCTCTTACAAACCGGGACTAGTGTCCTGTTTTCTACTAGTGTAAAGGTGATACTATCCCCATGGTGTTGGAATCCTTGACACCAAATTTAAAGTTAAGAACAAATTAAATCGGCTCGAGAGTTGCATCATGAAATGCTTTGTTACAACATTTGGCAAAGGGGAAATTGTCACAAGGAGCTGCTGAGTTTCGCTAGAACCTACATGCTAGTGGGAAATTCTCTTTGGTCCAGCTAGCCATGCCATTCGATAATAATAAGATTTAGATGAAGATACCTCTCAAGACAAAAATATTTTCATGATATCCTCGTGGAGGTGTCACTCCTACAACAGATAACCTTGTTAAGACAAATTGGTAGTACGAGATGTGTTTTTATCACCCGGATGATACAATATAACATATGTTCTTCGAATGTAAATTTTCTCGTTCTATACGGTTGGTCATTCAAATAGCTTTTGTCTTGTATCATGCGTTTAGTATTTCTAATATATTTGGCAATTGGATATATGGGATTGATCACAAGTTTAGAATTCTTATTAGGATGAGAGCGCTTGACATGGACGCTTTCGCTGTGAAGAAATGATAAGATTTTTAACTACAAAATTCATCTCTTATTCACTTAATCTATAGGTGCATGAGTACGCTCCGTTCATGGTCGTCTCTATATCGTGTGGATTTTCGTGTTTAGTCTATACATGTTTGGAGGATACGGCAAAGGATATTATCATCTAACATGGATGGTGGCGTAATCTATAGATTGGACCTCCGTCTGCTTAGGCATCTTATAGTTTCTTGAAGATTACTTGTATTTCATTTTTTGTTTTGAGTTCGTACTTGCTGTGGTTGTGTGCATCTTAGATATACAAAATACATGTGCTTAAACTTTTAAGTATAAAGCACATTTTATTAAAAAATATATAATTCTCTAAATTATCTCGAGATCACCTTCGCTTTTTCCTCCTACGTGCGAGTGCGAGTGCTTTTCTGCGTGTTACATGACAATGAAATCTATGTAGTGTAAAGTTCTTTCAAACATTAGCACAAGACAAACGTGCGCTGTGGCCCGCACCCATCCATCACTGGAACCAAACAAAGTTTATCCTAGTAAAGGTTATTGTAATAGACAAATATTAAGTCATCGTGTTAAGATCCCAAAGGATCAGCATAGCAAAGAAACAACTATCGTGAAAGATGAGACCCATATATCAAAAGAGACAGACCTAGAACCACATCAACAAAAATGAAAACCGACATAATAATAGGGGATCTGCAAGACACACAATTCCACTTGACCTTTGCCAGCACTTGACACACCACCAGAGTAAGGATACGGCGTGATGACATTATTCTGACTTCAGGATGTACCCGTTGTCTCACCATCCCGAAGAAGATACTGAAAACCAACTTAAAAAGAACATGAGCCCTTCACTAGACGTCATGGTTTACGACCCCTCCAAGGCCCTAAGACCAGCGGAGCCAGAACAAACCGGCGACATCGCCAGTGAGTGGATGTAACCCTAGATGGGTTTTATGATCGCCTATCGACTTATGTAGTGTAAAGATTAACTACATTAGCACACTATGAACTTATATCTAGAAGATGTTTCATCTTAGTCGTATGACCGATTAACTGTTTTTCATCGTAGTCCGTGAATCGATAAGATCTCAAAACTAGATCCTATTTGGGTAAGTATCAAATTCCTTTTGCTTGTTTTACCTAACAGTCGCATCCTATTCTGTAACAAATTACTACAGTGTTTTAAATTATAAAATGTTTTGGTGGAGTAGTTTAGTCTGCCAAAAAAAGTAACAGATTGTATCTTTGGTACTCTGACATGGTTATACCCTACGGGTACACAACATTGCATACCTGGTCCAGTCCAAGGAAGGCCCATAAGAATATATGCGGCCTGTGAAGATTTTCGGGTGGTCCAAGCCCATGACATCTTCAGATCCTTGGAGATCAAGACTAGAACAGATAGAATATTCAAAGAGGCAAACTCTAAACTTGTAACCGACTCGATTTGTGCCCGAGACCTGCCTAACTTTCGGTTCCGCCGTAATCAAGAGCAGATAAGCAGGAGTAGGGTTTTTGCTCCGGGGGCCTGAACCTGGGTAAATCTCGTGTCCCCTGGTTGCTTGTATGTTAACCGTTTCGCGATCTCCAGCACTCCCATATTCTCCAAACCTAAGCTCATAACAATGGGCATTGACGAGTCGAAACCTCGTCAATTGGCGCCGTCTGTGGGAATCGGGGGCGCTGATTGTGCGATCGTGAAGGTCCTGACCAAAGCGATCTACAACTCCTCGGTGACGGAGAGCCATCTCCTCTTCGGCCCTTTCGACTTCAACACCCACTCGCCAGCCACCATGAAGGACTTCGAGCCCATAGGCGACGGACTCGAGATCCTGTTCGGGAGCTTCTGCTTCTAGGTGGGATAGACCGACACTCTCCGCCTCCCAGAGCGGGTGCCACTGCCATCGATCAGGCCCGCCTCATGGGCCCCGCATCCCAGCATGCTGCGCACGTCAACATCGACAGATGAGTCATACGACAGCAGCCGCAACTCAGATCTATGAGACCCCCGTCGGATGAAGGAACCTACGGTTTTGGATCCGAAAGCTGTGGCGGCAGCGATCCAATCCGCGAGCGCTACCAGTGCTCCATGGTCATCCAAAGCAACATGGAACAACCACCAGGTTCGAGTGACCACGTGACACCACCCAACCCACAGGGTAGGAACGGAGAAAATAGGAGACAACCATCCCCCACCCAACGAGGACGACCTCAACGAGGAAGGATGGAACCAGGCACATGAAGCCGTGGCGAGCAACAAGATCCTGCCTATGGACGCTTCACGGGACCTGCTGATGGCATACCACCTGCTCCTCATCGAAGAGCATAAAAAGCAGGTGAAGATGCAAGAAGTACTCGACAAACGCAAGCAAGCGGCTTCGGAGTCTAGCGCGCGGCGAGCTGCGCTCTCCGACGCTAGGGGCTCCAGCTCGCACGACAACAACGCCAACAAGCATCGCTCTCGCACAGAACACATGGATCCCGCTGCACGTCGCGAGGTCACTCGAACCCTCAACACGTCCTTCATGGAGATGGACGCCAACGGCAACGTCATCCCGAAGACGCCGCAAGCTGCGATCATGGCATCCACCACATACCTTGCGTCCCATCCACCTCCGTTGGGGGACCCGAAGAGAGCTATGCACAAGTCCGCACTAGCTGGACTCGGACTCGTTGGAGCTGCGCTCCACGAGGAGGCTCCTGCGGAGCCAAAAAAGAAAGCTGTGGTCAGATTCAACCGCATCCCCACACCCTCATCTGACAAGGACGAGCACGATCTGCCTCGACGACGAAGAGCCCAAGACGTCGCAGCCACGACTACGATGCTTGAAGCGACCTCGCTTAGCGCAAGGCCGACAAAGCACGCGCCAAACGCGCATGCTCATCCAAATCCGAAGAGGATGATGACGGTGAACTCTGTGGAGCCCGATGCTTTAGCAGATCTGTTCGGCGAACACGGATGCCGAGAAATTTCAATCTCCCTTTGGAAAATCTGAAGTTCGACGACACATAGGACCCTAAGGCGTGGCTCAGCGACCACCTGTCGTCTGTCAAGCTGCACGGCGGAAACAAAAACACTGCCCTGTAGTGCCTTTAACTGCAGCTGACAGGCATAGCCCGGATCTGGCTCAGCAGCCTGTCCTCGGGTTCCATCCGAAGCTAGGAGGAACTGGCGTGCAGTTTCATCCGAAACTTTAACGGTACCAGCAAGAGGCCAGCCTCAATCGAAGAGCTGTGGGCCTGCACTCAACGAACGGGCAAATCCATTCGCTCGTACATACTATGCTGGTCCAACATCAAGAACTCCATGGCACACATCTCCGAGGAGAGAACGATCGACGCCTTCAAAGATGGCGTCAAACGCCAGGACTTCAAGGAAGAACTTGGGCACGTCAAGCCCAAGACACTTGACCACCTCATGGACATCGCCAACAGGTGGGCAGATGGCGAGGACTCCGTTGACCGAGCACATTCGGATGAGGAAGACGACTATCGTCGCCGACGTGAGCGCCGTAGCATGCGAAGATCGCGCGTCTACGACGATCGTGATGGACCCGACATGGTTGCGGCTGGCTACGCTGACCGTCGCAACGACAACAACCGCAGTAGTTGCAGATACCGTGGAAACAACTTCCGCGATGGAGGACGCCCAACACAAGCGTGGCAGCGCCGTGGCCGCGACGACGAACCCTCGGCATATGACAAGTTGTCGGGCCTATGCACCATCCACTTCTACATCGACAAGCAGGATGGAAAAAATAAGGCCATCCATATGCTTAAGGACTGGCGTGAGTTCTAAAAACTCAGCGAGGGTTTCGCCCAGATGAGACAGCAGATCCCGAACCCTGGGTTCGGACACGCACCTGCACCAGGCGACATCGCCCACGGAGCTCCTCCACCACCACCCGTGGGACCTTTGAATCACGCGATCGCGCCCGTGCAAAACAATGGCGTAAACGGGTACCCCGTGCCGAAAGGGTCCCTGATGATCCAAAAAGGGTGCCCGACAAACAGGGTGCAAAAGAAGATCACCCGCCAAGTTAGCCTGGATGTGACCGCTCCACCCGCCATCCCCGAGTACCTCAGCGATTCGGAGTCCTGCATCACATTCAGTCGTTCGGATCACTCCCGCCAGATCCCTCGCCCAGGTCATGCTTCCCTGGTGCTTGAGGCGCAGATCGGAGGGTTTGAGATGAGCCGTGTCTTCATGGACGGCGGCAGCAACATCAACCTGATGTTCGCTAGCACCCTAGAAGCAATGCGGATCCCGCTATGCAGCCTGAAACAATCCACACAACGTTCCACGGCATAGTCCCAGGAAAGGGCATATTTCCCCTAGGAAAAATATGGCTCGATGTCATCTTTGGCAAACCCGAAAACTTTCGGTGTGAGCTGCTCGAGTTCGAAGTGGTGGACTGGCCATCACAATACCATGCCATCCTCGAACGCGTGGCATTCACAAGGTTCCTGGAAGTACCGCACTATGCTTACCTGCTACTCAACATGCCAGGACCTAGGGGCGTCATCACGGTCCAGGGCAGCTTCACCCGATCCGACCACTACGACAGGGACTTCAACGGAATCTCCCAGTCATTAGCATGCAGGAGGAGCTCACACGACTTCAAGAGGTGACAGACAATGGGGCATGGCTACCTCGGTACCGTCGAGAGCCGTTGGCATCTGGGAGGTGACTTGATGAAGATCCAGCTCCACCCCGAACGCCATGGCCATAGCCATTCCCATGGAGGCGCCGATGCCCTTCTGCTTGCGCTTGTAGGCCGCAGGCGCATCCGCTGACACCGCATCCACCAAAGAATCCACATCCTCAAGGGCAACACCCTTGGGAACGATCTCCTTGGCCTTGGCAAGGGAGCCAGCGGCAGTACCACAGCGGTCTTCGACCACCGCGACGGCATATTCTAGAGCACTCCCGTGCTCCAAGGCACTGCGATCGAACTCAATGCCCGAGGCATCTGGAGTAAAAGACAAAGCAGGAATCGAATAAGGGCAGGGAGACAGAGCAGCCGAAAAAGCAAAGACAGGCAGAAGCACTCACTGGAAACGGCCTTGGCAGCAGCCATCAGCTTCTCGGCCACCTCCTTCTTGCGCGCAGTCGCAACAGTGGCAAGCCGCTCTTCGCGATCCAAAGCTTCCCGCTGAAGGCGCTCCTTGGCTGCGCTGCGTCAGCCAACTCCTGCTGAAGGCGCTTCTTTGCCCCCATGGCATCTTCAGCCTTCTTCTCCGCTCGCCCAAGGCTCTTTTTGAGAGCATCAAGATCACGGAGGGCAGCGTTATTCTCATCTGCAAAAGCAACAAGAACATACATCAGCAACACAAGCTATAGACAAGAGAGAAGATGAAAAAGAACAAGATCAATTCAGTACGTACCTCGAAGCTGTCGCATGGTGGCCTCCAGCGCCAGATGCTGCTGCACAAGCAGATTCACACCATGCACAAAGGGCTGCGGAAGGAAGAAAAAGAAAACAATCAATAAATAATCAAGAAAAGGACTCAGGGCTGCGCCCCACAACGAGCACAACATCAAGCAAAAACGACCCGACAAATACTCGGGGGCTCCCCCTAGGACAAAAGGGAAAATAACTTACATGCTCAGACGGAGACTCCTAAGGTCCCGATGTAGTCTTCTGGGAAACAATCACTCGAGCCTCCTATGGAGAGGGCTTCAGATCATCACCCCCAGAGGTGGCCACCGTCTAAGAGGGAGGAGGCGTCAGTTTCGACTCCCCTACTGCCTCCTGAGGGGCCTTACTAAAAGAGCCCTCAGAGGAGTGGCTGCAAGGAAAACACCAATCAAAAGCAATAAGACAAGAAAGTAATGAATAACATCCGAAGATACTTACGAGTCCATGTCGCTCAAGTCAAAAACGGGTAGCGCACTCTTCTCTTTCTTCTCTTCCTTCTTCCTCTTGGACGGCGGCTACGACGCTATAGCCCGCACAGGCACGGCCGGGATAGGCGAGGAAGAAGCGCCGTCACCTTCGCTGTGGCGAACAAGGAACGGCGGGTCCCTAGGCGTTGGTGGAGTCGAGGCATCCGAAGATTCGCTCGAGCTCCGTGCCCGCTTTTGGGTCTGCCCCTCGCTCGCCTCTGGGGCTTCCTCAGTCGGCGACTGCGCCGGTGGAAGCTCGGACTTGGAGTCCACAACTTCGTTGTCCGGCGCATTCGGAAACCTTTCGGGTAGTGGAGGCACCATGCCAGCCACCTTGAGGTCCTGCACAATGAAGAAATAAACGTTCAGTACAAGTAATCATAACTCGAGAAAAGGCGCTACACGCACGTCGCAAATCTACACCTGCGGAACTGGTCTCGCGGCACTGAACGGGGGCGTCAGCGACTTCCCCGGAAGGTTCTCATCGGACTTGTACTTCAGCAGTGGCCGAAGAACTCTGTCGAGGTCCCCTCTAGAGCGCTCCTCAGCCAAAACTCTCGTCGGGTCGTGGCAGCCAGAGTAAAGGAACATCGGATGCGCCTTAGCCTGGAGTGGCTGCACCCGATGTTTGAGAAAGGTGCAGATGATATCCACACCGTTCACCTCCTTCTCCGCAACCACCTAGAGGGCCTCCACCTGACGGTAGAGTTCCTCTACCTCCTCCACCTCGCCCTCCAGGATATGGTTCTTCTAGGATCTCTTCTTCAAGATCTCCTGGGTTGAATCGAAAGGGGCAAGGCCGAAGTTTTGCCCGTCCACTGTGGAGTCGCGGATATAAAACCACTTCCTCCGCCAGTATTGGACAGACTCAGACATAGAAAAAGAAAAGAAAAGAATAGTAGATCGAAGAGAAATGATGCAGCCGCCGATCGGATAAACTCCATCGGAGCTGGACTACCTCTTCGCGGAATAGAGCTTCCGGAAGAGGCCAAAGTGCGGATTGATACTGAGCCAGCACTCGCAAAAAGCAATGAAGCAGGCGATATGGAGAAGAGAATTGGGCGAAAGATGATGGATTTGGATGCCATAGAAGAACAACAGTCCACGAAGAAAATCGTGGACTGCGAGCGAGAGGCCACAAAAAACAAAGGCGACAAACATCACCCGAAACCCTGCGGGTGGACGGGGAGTTACCTCATCGCGAGGGATCTTGACGGCCTCCTTATCCTGTGGGATCAAACCCACATCACGCAGCTTGCACAGGTCGCCCTCACGTGTCTCCGAGCACCGCCACCCACCTTCGGTGACACGAGCGGCGGCGATGCCCTTCTTGCCGCCAGCAGCAACATTGGTGCCCGCTCTGGTGGAGGCCTTCTTCGACTTCCCCATCATGGCGCGTCGACGGCGACGGTGTGCGTGCAAGAACGAGGAAGGGAATGATCAAAGAACATCCAGCGCGCAAAGGGAAAATATCAAGAAAATGGAGGCAGTGGAAAGAAAATGGCTAAGGTGAAAACAAACTATAGTTTTTCCCACAGTTATAAGGACGAAGACGATGAACAGGGACCATTCATCTGGAAGCCCTAACGCCAGGATCAGATCCTACCATCCACGTGTCAACACAGCAGTGAACCGTCGCTCGCACGCCGTCTACTATGCACGGAAACCGAGGAGACGCCGTAATTATTGCCACATCGCGCATGACCGGTCAAGTCCAAGTCAGAAAGTGGGACCCATGTTCGTCTGGTCACGTCACCTCTGGCGCCGCAGACGATTGAGGTCACCGATCGTCAGCACTGTTGTCATCAAAACCACACTAGCAACTGTTACAAATCTTCGGCTCACAGCTAAAAGTACTCACTCAAATCTACGATTCGAGAAACTACTCGGGGGCTACTCCTATCAGGAGCGCTGGCCGCGCACCCGAGGCATGATTAAGGTAGCACACCAATGTCGATTCTTCGAGTCCTATGTCGAGTCTACGACTCCACTACGGACTCAGGGGCTACTACCATAGGGAGGATTGATTCAAGCATCCGAAAAAATTGTGTCCTACGGACTTGAAGCCAACAACGGCTGAATTAAAGTCTCTGCTCGAGTCTACGACTCGAACAGACACTCAAGGGATACTCCCATAGGGAGCGTTGGTCGTGCACCCTATGAATTCTTCGACTGCGATCCTTCAGATTGAAATGCAAATTTTTTTTGGCAACATTGCCCCAACCAACGCTAAGTGAGTAACATCTTCCTTGGCCACCCGAAATACCTCCGCGGTGATAAAATTTCAGATGTTGTGTCTGCGACACAAAGATAAGACATACATATACCATTTGATGGCCTGGTATCGCACCTGACTGCGCTCTACTAGTAAAAATCCATGCCAACAGGCGCGATGAAAATCCCGACAGATGCGTTGGGTACATCATTCGAAAACTACTGGGATTCGACTCCTGTAAGACCTCAACGGCCTGAGTCGAATTACGCCAACATCTGTTCCAGGTTCGAGTCTAGGGACTCGAGTCTAAAGAAGATCGTGTTAACTGACCCTGATCCGTCAGGAGAGTCAGGCACACGCATCAACAATCCCTACACACTAAAATCATCTTTCTCCCTGATGAACAGAAACAACTGCACCCGAAAGATTAATGAGTCATCAGCCGAATCTGCGATTCGATTGAACACTCGGGGGCTACTGACATGGTTATACTCTACGGGTACATGATATTAGCATACCTGGTCTGGCCCAAGGAAGGCCCATCAGAATATACGTGGCCTGTGGAGATTTTCAGATGGTCCAAGCCCATGACATCTTTGGATCCTTGGAGAGCAAGACTAGAACAGATAGAATATTCAAAGGGGCAAACCCTAAAGTTTTAACCGACTCGATCTGTGCTCGAGACCTGCCTAACTCTATATAAAGGCTAGGAGGGCACAACGAGGAGGGCTAATCATCTTTCTCCCTGATGAACAGAAACAACTACACCCGAAAGATTAATGAGTCATCAGCCGAATCTGCGATTCGATTGAACACTCGGGGGCTACTGACATGGTTATACCCTACGGGTACATGATATTAGCATACCTGGTCTGGCCCAAGGAAGGCCCATCAGAATATACGCGGCCTGTGGAGATTTTCAGATGGTCCAAGCCCATGACATCTTTGGATCCTTGGAGAGCAAGACTAGAACAGATAGAATATTCAAAGGGGCAAACCCTAAACTTTTAACCGACTCGATCTGTGCTCGAGACCTGCCTAACTCTATATAAAGGCTAGGAGGGCATGGCGAGGAGGGCTAATCCTTTTTCCACCGCATAAACACCTCCACGCCAGATTGCATCTGCGCATCCCTGTAACTTCCGGTTCCACTATAATCAAGAGCAGACAAGCAAGAATAGGGTTTTCCCTCCGGGGCCTGAACCTGGGTAAATCTCGTGTCCCCTGGTTGCTTGTATGTTAACCGTTCCGTGATCTCCAGCACCCCCATCTTCTCCAAACCCAAACTCATAACAATGGGCATTGACGAGTCGAAACCTCGTCATACTCCCTGCGGTATAAACAGTAACAGATTGTATCTTTGGTTTTAGTTCAAATTCAACTAAAACCATGACAAGTATTTTGGATCATTGCAATTTTGAAGCGGAAAAATTGTCAAAAATATTAACATGTGTCTAGTTTCAAACTCCCATTGGAATACAACAAATAGTGAAGACGAATCGTGAATAAGATTCATGATTTGAGAGACAAAGTATTTAAAATTGATCCAGCCCTACTAGAGTTACATTGAGGGGATAAAGCAAAGTATTGTGAGTCAATCAAATCCAGACAGAGGGAATAATAGATTTTAGAGTTATAGTTGCAAATTTTAATGACTAGTGCACATTTCACTCATAAGAATCTAGCAAACGTGTCTTTCACTCTCCCGACTCTTCCGCTCTCGCCCCACCTAGATTCCTCCTCTTACTTCTAGATCTCGGGCTAGCCGGCCGCTCTCCGGCGGTGGCGGGGGTCAAGATAGGTGAGGGTCCCATCCATGTATAGTTGTTGCGTTGAAGTAGGATGTCTAGGGGGTTAGCTTTTCCCTCATGGCATATGGCTTCGGCTTGTTGCCTCATTGGTAACTCCTTGAGCTCACGAGTAGCATGAGATGGACGAAGATTCCTTCGCCTCTCGGTGGGGATACACCAATTTTACCCCAAATAAACGTGTTTATTCCATGCAACTGAAACGGTCCAGTTGCCAGGATGCAACTAATAGCATGAAGTTGAAAGGATGCAGTTAATTGCGGTGCACTGACAATGGTGCAGCCTAGAGTGTGGCAATTGACAATGGTCAAGTTGAGAGCAGCGCAGTTGAGAATATATTTCAACTGCGGTCAGCTCAACCGAACCAACACTACAGTACCGGCACGCTACGCCGAGGGAAAAAATCCGTCGACATAGACCAAAATGCCTTTGGCGTATGCTACGCTAACCGCTGCCCTCGGCGTAGCCTCCTCCGCAAAGGTCTCCCTCGGTGGAGCACACAGAGGCCGTCAGTGTATGCTACGCCGACAGTTTCCCTCGGTGTAGTGATTGTCGGCATAGCCTGTAGGCCGTTTGCAAATATATATATTTTTTTAAAAAATATTTTTTAATTATTTTTTCTCAATTTTTTTAATCTTTTGAATTGTTTGACTCGTTAATCTATCACTTTGAACATTTTTAACACTAATTACACTTAATATTTGATTAAATTGCAGTCTTGGTCAAACTTTCCAGCTGATCACCCATCATACTACTACTCCTGCTCCAACACACTTAACTTCCTCGTTTCTTCAGAATCTGTTTCCGCAAAGTAATTCATACATTGTTGTCAATACTATGATATCAATCCTATTAACTCTTATATCATCATGTCACATGTTTGTATCTTTTGAAATTACAAACAATTATTTAAGTAAACAATAATGAGTAAGTAAAAATATTATTGAATTCAAATAAAAATATAATGATTTTTTTGTATTTTTCTATTTAATATGGAATAATTAATATCTTTAAATCCGTAAATCGGAATTCGACAAATAATATGTCTAAATTTATCAGAAAAATGAGAGGAATCCAAATATGATATCAATATTAACTTATCACAAACTATGTGGTGATTCTAGCCATAATTGCATTTGCCCGTTTAAAATGGAAAATGGCTTTTTGGCAACCTCGAATGAGATAGCCCGGGGCTGATCCTTGATAAACTTGGAGTGGATCTCTGATGAAATAGCATATTTTGAACCTAAAAATGATTTTTATAAAAAATCGTGAGCATTGGATCATGTACCTATAATTCATATTTGACCCACTTCCTATCGATTTGGCAGGAATTTGTCTTTTTCACCTGGGATAGACAGAAAGGTTTGTGATCTTTCTGTTAGGAAATATTCCATGTAAGGTGGTATAGTATTTTGGAAAAATATGGTGGTAGCATTTTGAATTAGCCATTTGGTGGTTGCTTCATAAAACGGTCCATTTTTGCACTCGAAAAATGGAAAATGGCTTTTTGGTGCGACGAAAAGGAAAACTTCCTTCTTAAACATTGTTCGCCATACCATGATGCACATGTATGCACATTATGACAAACTATGCCTTGATTCTAGCCATAACATTGGTCATTTGATCTGAAAGCCAAAAAACCTCGAATGAGATAGGTCATTTTGTGAAGGTTTTTTGAGACATAATCAATATACCAATTTTGATATTTTTCCTTCTAACTATGTCACATAATATAACACCCGAAGGTTTCACATTGTTTCGATCATTTTTGAAATTTTTATGCCCATTTTAAACTATCATCAAACTTTGTCGAACGACGGGCATGAAGATTCTTAGCTCGGGGCCGAGCCTCGCTAAACTTGCATTCGATCTTTGATAAAATAGCATATTGTGAACCTAAAAATGATTTTTGTAAAAAAACATGAGCATCGTACCATGTATCTGTAGTTCATATCTGACCCACTTCCTACCGATTCGGCAGGAATTTGTCTTTTTCACCAGGGTGGACGAAAAGGTTTTAGATCCCCCTGTTGAGACATTGTCCATATAAGGTGGTCTAGTATTTTTGTAAAATTTGGTGGTTGCTTCACAAAATCGTTTATTTTTTATGCTCGAAAAATAGAAAATGGATTTTTGGTGCGATGAAAAGGAAAACTTCCTCCTGCAACATTGTTCGCATCCAATGATGCACATGTATGAATAATATGGGCACATTATCACAAAAAATTCCTTGATTCTAGCAATAACATTGGTCATTTGACCCGAAAGCCAAGAAATTTCGAATGAGATAGGTCATTTTGTGAAGGTGTTTTCGAGACATAATCAATATATCAAGTTTGATATTTTTCCTTCCAACTATGTCACATAATATGACACCACGCGAAGGTTTCGCATTGTTTCGATCGTTTTTGAATTTTTTATGCCCGTTTTAAACTATCGTCAAACTTTGTCGAATGACAGGCATGAAGATTCTTAGCTCGGGGGCCGAGCCTCGCTAAACTTGCATCGGATCTTTAATAAAATAGCATATTATGAACCTAAAATATTTTTCGTAAAAAAACATGAGCATGAGATCATGTACATGTAGTTCATATCCGACCCACTTCCTACCGATTCGTCAGGAATTTGTCTTTTTCACCAGAGGTGGATGGAGAGGTTTCAGATCCCCCTGTTGGAACATTGTCCATATAAGGTGATATAGTATTTTTGTAAATTGCGGTGGTAGCATTTTGAATTAGCCATTTGGTGGTTGCTTCACAAAACCGTCCATTTTTTGTCCTCGTAAAATGGAAAATGGCTTTTTGGTGCGACAAAAAGGAAAACTTCCTCCTACAACATTGTTCTCCATCCCATGATGCACATGTATGCACAATATGGATATATTATCATAACTATGCCTTGATTCTAGCCATAACATTAGTTATTTGATCCGAAAGCCAAGAAACCTCGAATGAGATAGGTCATTTTGTGAAGGTTTTTTCGAGACATAATTAATATAACAAGTTTGATATTTTTCCTAGTAACTATGTCATATAATATGACACCACGCGAAGGTTTCGCATTGTTTTGATCGTTTTTGAATTTTTTATGCCCGTTTAAAACTATATATAATATTTTATGTTTCACTTAATTTTTATTTACAAATATGTAATATTTGAGTGTAGATAGATAGATCTTATTTTTCTGCAAATTTTGATATATTATTTGTATTTTTCCGAATTAGAATGATTTAGTTATGATTTTTCAAAGTTTAATGAGGTAAAATAAAAAATAGCTACGCCGAGGGCAGCCGTCGGCGTATGCTACACCGTGGGCAGCCGTCGGTGTAGCATAGGATATGGCGAGGACAATTCTACACCGACAGCTGTTTGGCAGGGCTGACCTGTACGATGGCTATGTTAACGGCCCCGACGTTTGGCCGTCGGCGTAGCGACCGTCCGTCGGCGTAGCTTCCTATTTCTGTAGTGCAAATTTATCCTTAGAAGTGTTTGTCGATTAAAAAATGGTAAATGCTTACTCCATTGTCGTTCTTGGGGTGCGGCGAATAAAATAAATTAAATCATGGTGCGATGAATGAAAAAGATAACTTGTTTTTGACATGTGGCTCTGTTTATGCTTAGGTGCTAATTTACACACGGATCCGTTTATGAATAAAGAAAAAAACTGGATTTTTCATGTGTTATGTCCATTAAGAGTAACTGTTAATTTAATGGGTATGTTACTAAAGTTGGATTAGCTGTACTTAGTTTGAGCTGCACCTGCTATAGTGACTTTGCTTCTGGTTTCAGTCCGCGCCAATTCGTGTGGTATATGCTTCTACTCAACTCGCCGTTTGTCCTGACTCATGTGGCAGTAAGTGATCATTCGGCCGACTTATATGAAGATGGGGCGGTGTCGAAGATTGAAACGGTGGCAATGTATAGGGCCACAAGCATACGGGAGGAAAGAGATAAGAGTCGGGGTAAGAAGAAGATGAAGGGAGAACCGGCATCTGGTGATGAAGAGTAACAAAGGAGAAGAATGAATCATCTGATGTAGACAAAGGGTGGAAGAAAAAACAAGAAAATGCAGGAGAGCAAGGTTGGAAGAAGGTGACGGTGTTGATTCTGAAAGCACACCAACTGCTGATGGAGGCGAACCTGAGAAAAGCTGAAGAAGGAGAAGAAAATGAAGAACTAGGATGCACAGGAGATGCAAAGGGCAGAGGCGAGAGCGTGTTTCAGTCGGACTGCTAACTTCCTAGTCTGCAGATGGAAAATATGTTTTCTTTTTGGAGGTTGACGATGGCAAAGATGTGGCTCGGGAGTTCTAAATATCTGACTGGCTTGTTAGATACTCTATCTGTTTCAAATTATAAGATATTTTAGGTTTGTGAAAAATGAATTTAGACTTTTTTTAGTACTCCCTTCGATCTATATTAGTTAACTCACGTTTGTCTAGATTTAGATGAATCTAACACTATTTAGTATATAGGTTCATCCAAATTTTAACAAATCCAAGTCAACTAATATGGGTCGGAGGGAGTATATAGATTCATCCCAAAGTTGAATAAACCTATATACTAAAAGAAGTGTAGATACATTTGTTTCATAAAGTTAAAACATATTATATTTTAAAACGGAAGGAGTATAATAATGATTCCAGGGCCTATTGTCATTTCATACGAACTGAAACACATTTTGCTGCTTTGAACTGCAAACGCATATTAGCTAGTAGTCCACTATTTATCTCACAACGGTCGTGGAATTGCAAATGCAAGCATGGTAACGATGTCGAGAAGACAAGCTGCACTGCATTTTGGTTGGCATTATTACAGGTTCGCGTGGGATTTTCTACCCCGGGTGTCTAATCCAGACAGGAATAACTAATCATCTGCACAAACAAAAATAAAGGAATACAAAGGAAAAATAGCCTAAAACTGCGATGAACATCTGTTTCAACCGTTGCAGTTTCTACTGCTCTCTTTCTTTCTTTCTTCTTCGTAGAACTGTTCAATCTTGCCATTCTCCTGGGAATATAAGGCACGAATTCTCGACGCGTGGATATCACTCACTACTCTTTTAGTATTACATAGACGGCGTAGATGATTCCTGGCAGGTACCCGAAGAATGATAGGATGAGACAGATCCAAAACTCAACCTGCGGCACAAACAACGCCAAGAACCGATCAGATCAGATCAGATCCATATACATATTCCCGATGTCTGAATGCGCGCGCGCATGCATGGTAAATTCGTGACGGTAAAGTGCTGCGTGTGCGTACATACCTCGCAGCCGTACTTAATGAAGACGCCGAGGGGAGGGAGGATGATGGCCAGGATGATGTCGATCACGATCGCCGTGCTGTCCGACATTGGCGGTCGTGTCACCGCGTCCGCCATTGTTCATCTCCCGACCAGCGCTGGGCGCGATGGGGATTGATCGATCACCGGCGAGTTCCAGCCGGTTGTCTAATGGTTGTGTGGACGGGGGAACAAGCCGCGGGGATGCAATGCATCTACTACTATACAAGGACGGGGAATAGCTTGGATCGCCGATTTTGCACAGCGCATTCGGCGCCACAGCGTGTATCTCAACCGGCCGTGGCCTTTTCATTGGGATTCGGACTGCATGTTGACCAGGGACCCAATCCTCCCCCTATTGGCTCCACATTCCAGTGTATTGCATTTTCTAGCGAGTCTTATGATTTTCATAACCTGTACCTCACCGAAGCCCCACCCGGCCCACCCAGTATGCCAGCATGAGCCCGTGCGTGTTTGGTACTCCCTCTGTTCCAAAATAAAAGACATCTAAGTTTTAGTCAAAAGTCAATATTTTTTAAGTTTAATCAAGATTATACATAAAATTATAAATACTAGTAAAATATCAAAGTTCCCACACGCGCAAGGACCTAAACCACTAATTCTTCGATCTTTCCTGGACATGAGCGCAAAAAAGGAATTCCACCTTAGCAGTGACGCGCACAATTTGGACGGTTAGAACTAAAACTGTCAACGCTAAACAAGTTGTGGGATCTCGGGTGTCCAGTTTACAAGAAGTGGGACTAAAACGCAATCTAGATGCAAGTTGTGGTACCAAAAGTGTTATTAGCTCCTTCTATATATACTAGCTGAATGCCCGTACGTTGCTACGAGTTTTGTATCTTTATCACATATACATAAAATTAATTAAATTATTATCTTCATATAATTATATAAAATATTAACTTCACCGGATTATATTACACAAACATTTTAATTTTCACTTTGCATAATTGACATTATATGTATAGAAAATAGTAACTTTTTGGTGTAGTACAATGTCCTCTCTGAATTTTAGCGATGTTTAATGTAAAACTCGTGGAGCAGCGGGCACAGCCTGGTCATCCCACAAGGTCGAACCCCTAGCTTGTCATGTCCTTTCTCCTACCCCTTCCTCAGGCTTAGCCCTGCACGCGTCACCTCCCTCCCACTCGCTCATAACTCCTGCACATGCCGCTCACCCTTCTTCCTCCACCGTGTCCCTCTCTCTCATCAACCACCCCCTGTAGCTCCACCTCGCCCGTCTCTGTGCCTCCTTGCGCAGCTGAAGACGGCATGCTACCGCGTCGTCATTATCCAGCGCGACTCCGATGTCCCTTCCACCAAGGTCCGCTAGCCTTCATCTCGCGCGATGCATGTCTCCAAGACACCACACCGTTCTCTTCCACCTCCTATGCCACCA
The DNA here is from genome assembly GCA_030063025.1 of Avena longiglumis. Lineage (NCBI taxonomy): Eukaryota > Viridiplantae > Streptophyta > Magnoliopsida > Poales > Poaceae > Avena > Avena longiglumis. The sequence goes on along the minus strand of CP125975.1, from coordinate 439,534,396 downwards.
AAAAGGTTTTTTCGAAATAAAAATAAATAGAAAATCATACCCCTTGCCGACCAGTAGCCCTGCCTTGGGGACCCGATGTTTGTCATCCGAGCAACTGTTCACTGAGCAAAACCAGTTTCCAAACAATAGCGTGCAATAAATAAAATATACTGAATTCACTCAAGAGTCGAGATTGCATGTCCCCGTAGAAAAAAACTGAACTGACGTACTCCATAGACAGATTATACCAGCTAAAACTGAACTGATTATATCAGACTATTGAGAAAATCGAGCTATGAGCTGTGCTTTTGTCTTCACACCTTTCTATCAAAATGTTATCTGTGTTATTCCTAATCCTCTGTATTAAGGAGCGGACGATCCACGCGCCGGCTGAGAGTAGAATCCTTGCATGACCTTGTCGTCCGAATCATGGATCCTGGCCGCTGTGTGACGACTGACGCCTCCACGCCGCCAAAAGTTACATGATCGTGCGGCAAGAGATTAGACATACAGAAACCGTTGACGTACATATATGTATCCAATCGTACGCTAGCCGGAAAGAAAAATACGTACCGGTAGAGGGAGGTTAGAGGGGATCATATTTGTGATGCCACGAGTCGTCGTTCGCTTGGGTTGGTACTCCAAATTGATCGCCCCGTTCATATAATTTTTCTCCGGCCGGCCACCACCACCCGCCCCTCCCTGTCCCCGCCGCTGAAGAAGGGAATGGCTTTGACACTTGCAGCATACCATGGAGCTCGTTGACGACCAGTCAGAGATCTCCACCAAGTGCATGGTGTACCTGGAAGGCCTGGTGCCCCATGCCCCACCCCCGCGACGACTCCAGGAGATTCCGGGCGTTGCTATTGCTGCAGTCGAGCTCGGCGAGATCCCTTTCAGCGGAGCCACCTCAGGTCGTCCCGATTGATGACCTCCCGGTCGGAGATGGTCATCATAGGCCGCACCCTCACAGTGAGGACGGGAAGGAGCCCAAAACCGAGAGCATTATTGGCGATCGTCGGCGAGGCCGTGGTGGGACGGGTTAGGGTTTAGCAAAGCGGAAACGACGGAGGCAGTTTCTTTGTTCTTTGTCTTTTATTCCCTTTCTTTTATCTTGTATTGCGTTGCCGTGTTGGTCCTTGATTGGAAATCGTACCGGGTTGTGGAACCTATCGGTTTTAATTACGAAACGGATCAGGAACTCAACTTTTTAGCGATAGACGGACAAAACGACGCGTGACGGACGAAGGAACGAAAACCACCTCTAGACAAATTATATAGCAGAGATGTGTATATATATATATATATACTAGCACAATACCCGTGCGCTGCAACGGGTCAGTAAATATTAAATAATTATTATTAATACTAAATAAAAATATTCAATCTTCAGTTTACACAGAGAATCTGATTTTTTCCGTGTTGCAATGGATTCAGATGAATCAACAAGCACACGAGAATCAGCTAAGTGATATAATAAAGTAAATTTCATTTCTCCCATCACTATTTGGATGATTTACATCCATAATATAAATATGTGGAAGTTCGATACCGCATAATAATTATATAATATGTAGTACTCCCTCCGTTCAGAATTATAAGATACTTTATCTTTGTGAAATGAATATATCTAGATGTCGAATCTAAACACAAAAGTTGTCTAGATACTTTTATTTCATAAATCTAAAACTTTCTATATTTCTATACGGAGAGAGTAGCATCCATATCTTTTTTGCTGAAGCGGTGTTTCAATATTCTGAGTAGTCCCTCAAAAAACTCTGCACTTGCTGCTATTTGAATGACCATTGCCACTACAAAGTCATGTTGATTTGTTTTCGGTCATGTTGATTTTGGTGCTACCTGAGTTCAATTTCTGAAAAGTCAGGTCAACTCCAGTGAGGATATCCGATGTTGGCTCGTTTGTTAAGTTAATAAATGCTTGTAAAATTTTCATTTTTTGAATTAGTTGTAATCTTCATAACTTAGCGTTATATATAAATTGAAATAAGGTGTAGAATACTCAATTTGTGAAGTCGTCTTTTCTACAGGATTTTGTGAAGTCATCGTCTTTTCTACAGGATTGAGACTATTTTTGTACATAATAGTAGATCGATTTGTTAAGATTTATCTTAAAATCCGGTTTACAAATTTTTCTACTCCCTCTAAAATTTGATGAATCCAAGTCAATTAATATGCGTCGGATGGAGTACAAGAATCAAAAACAAAATAGGCTAGATGTGAAAAGATAAAAAACACATTAAAAAAGAAATAGAAGGAGAATACTACACAGTGAACGACCATAGCGTACTATCTTATCCATTCCCATACTACTATGCTTTACCTACTCTCCAGATCCCAATTCTCAAATCCAATTCGCTAGGCTGAGGAAGATGGACACAGACTGCTGATTGCCTGATTCCACTCCTTTCTCGTCCTCCGCCATCCATGATCCAGATCCTCTGCACCTCCACCTTTTCATGGATGAACCTCCCAAGTACTGACTACTCTACGTGGTCTCCATGGTATCGACGGCGAGTGCTCGCGACGACGAGATCCTCTCCTCCTCTGTGGGTTGGAAGTTGGAACCAAACCTGGTAGAAGGGCTCTGAAACTGCAATTGTTTGCTGGCAGCACCGAATCGCTTGGTCCTCCCCAACAATTTTGTAGCAGTAGAAGTTGCAGAGGAGGACGAACGGAGACGAGGTCGTGCAAATGAGGCCGCCCTCGTCGTCGACCGGGAAGATGGGGAGGCAGGGCTGCGCGGTAGCGGCCGTGGAAGTGCGCTACTTTGTAGCACCATAAGATGGGGAGGCGAGATCGAGCTCCCGTGAGCAACTTCCCTTCCTACATCCCCTGCTGGTGCTCACTACCGGAAGCGCCCGCCTCGAACTCCTCCACCATGGGGCGGTGCTCCGCCTCCTCGTCCTGCTCCGACCAAAGCCGACCGCTCCCGACGCCGCAGGTGACCCTGACGAGTGACGGACACGCCTCGAGAGTCGAGACCCTCCAAGCTGGCACCTGCATCTTCCCGCTCCCGCTGCGGAGAAGCCTCGACGTGCGCGACCGCTCCATGGCCGGCACACCTAAGGTCGACAATGGCCAAGCGCCTTCGATTCCATGTTCCCTCGCGCCATGACCTCCGTGATCGACCAGTGACCAGCTCCTTCGTGCCCCGCCGCCGGGAGAAGCGCGCTGGTCTCCTCTCTCGTTACCGACAGTCAGGCCACCACCGGATCTACCATCCTAGGATTCACGCGCCGCTAAGGTTCGATGCGGAGATCGCTGGCGCTCCCCTCGTCTCGCTCTGTTCTTTCAGACATGTTTAGACCAAAACAGAGAAGAGAGAGACACGAGAGGAAAGATAGGGTATCGGTGCGCCGCTGCTGTGTTTTTTTCCTTGGCGGTGGCAAGCTGTGTAATACCACCGAACCATCAGGGGCAAATACGTCCAGCGAAAAATCGGAACCAAGAACTTTCAGGACGAACCTACCGTTCTGTAAATTAGTAGATAGATTTATAATACCAAGTCAATATTAGTAGAATTATCATAAAGTATATTCTTCTAATATGCCTATTTTACAATGTAGATGTACATATTTTTTCCTAAATATTTAGTCAAAGTTAGTAAGGTTTAACTTTTAACCAATCCTTATGTGCTTTATATTTTGGAACGCAGGGAGTATGTAGGAGGTCTAGGCAGGTCAGTTAGGGACGAAAACTGGACGTTTGGTGTCATACAACGCGTTACACGTGCTTTTAAAGTAGACTAAAGAGACAGGCCCAAAAATAACACCCGAACATGCCGTTTCATGGAGACTACCCAATTGAGCCCGAAATGGGCTGGACTACGCATGCGCCAATAACTCCTTTCTTACTCTCTCAATCTATTGTCATAAAGATTGGTCTTGGCAGGCAAATTGTTGATGGTTGTACCAACTCACTTTGGTCAGATAATTGGTTGCCGAGGAACGAGAGGCTAAGGCCGATTGCACCCCGGAAAGACGTTGCGCCAAATTGGGTAAGCGACTATATTAATCGTACAACAGTGAAATGGAACATGACGAAGTTAGATGAATTCTGTTTGTCTCAGAAGTTATCTGCAAAATTATCTCTATGTCACCAACTTTATAGTGATATTTGGGCATGGAACTTTGAGTGGAGTGGTTTGTTCATGGTGAGTTCATGCTATCAAGTTTTGGGGACGACTAAGCATGTGGACTAGCTAGAAGAGAGGCCAGCCTCATCGCGAGTTGAGGTACATGAGAAGGACTGGGTGAAGCTTTGGAAAGCTGTAGTTTCTTCTGAGGCCTCCTTTGATTCATAGGATTGGAAATTCAAAGGAATAGTAAATACAAAGGGATTGGAATGCCCTACCCAACTGAATCCTACGGACACAGAAATCTCACACATGGTTGTTTAATTGCAGCAAAGTATTTTTACCATGAGGTCTCACCTCATGCAAAGTTTCATGTGAAAATACACCACATTGCCATCGCGTGCCGACAAGGGCAGCCGAGACGATAGTGATGGAAGCTGAAAGGTCATTCCCCTACTAAATGTGGTTTGGTGTTTGTTTTCAACACAAGTAAAGTTTAACTATGTGCTAAGGGTTCTAGATGATTCAAATTACTATAGCACAAGACAGTGTCCGGTCACTCAAAAGTTAAAATATCGAATGGAGGAGGCCCCTGAATTACTTGATGTCCTGGCTATTGAGCCCAGAGACTTCAGTCAGTTTCCAGTAGAAACTCTAGTGTGTAAGCGCCGGATTCCCGGAGCAGCACCGCTTGTAGGATCATCATTGCCTAGAAGTGCTTGCCTTCTTATTTTCAATATCTCCATTCTTGCTAGTTTCCACCACTCTAATTGGTCCTTGTCCATTTTGCTTGAATCCAGCATCATTGTCTTGTTCTCCTAGGAAATGATATCCTTCATTGTCTTCTTCTCCTCGAATTGGACTATCCACTCCTCCAAGTTGGTCTTGCGCTTGGCATCTTCCCGGAGTACTTTCCTCCTTGCAAGTTTCATTTCATCCTTCTTATCATTCATGGTCATATTTTCCTCCAATGTCTTGGTCATCATAATTTCCTTTGACTTCACCATTTCATCAATTTTGTCCGTGAAACTTGATGATTTGAACGCGTTCCTTAACCTCTCATTTGCCTTCCCGTTTTCTTCGTCTTGCCCTTGTTCCTTCAACCCTCGTTGATATCATAATCATCCAATTGGAACATGGCCCCTTTCTTTAGTGGTACTTCTTGCTCCCTCAACCTCCATCTTTAGTCTGCTTAAGCAAATTCCAACAATGGTGAAGCACAAATGGTTTCCTCTTGGAGACCGCCATGTCCTTGTACCTTGCCATTGCTATTTTATCCTACAATCACAAGTCAATGCATATGTGAGAAATATGATCATTTTGGATGAACAAATGTTTGATATGCACAAATTACAAATGACTCACATATTTATCAATGGTAAAACCACTTGGAGGTACATTTCTCACATTCTCCAAGCATACACTCCAACCGCTACAACAAGCTTTGATGACATCCCAAAGACCTTGGAGTGATTAATACATGCGAGGTGTTAGGTTGGAAATCTGAGGCATGAGTTGGAAGCACCTATCCCCAATCCTTTGCCAATATCTCTTCCCGGTTTGATCATTGTCAGACACCGCATCGAGTAACACTTTATCCCATGCACTCACCAAGGTAACATCCTCAATGTTGGTGTAATTCACCGCTATCAGTCTTTGCTTACCTTGAGAGGCATTGACACCTCATCCTATATCTCCTCCACCTCATCATCATACTCACCATCAATCTCCACACCATTCTCACAATCAACCTCATCATCGTATTCCCCAAATGGTGTATAAAAAATGTTAACCGTTCCTACTCAACAAATTGGATGCAACCCAACACATGGCATTCACCATTGGTCCACATCATGCTACACCAACCATTCCCACAAAGGTGAATTCATTCCACATCTCGTCCTCTTTTGGTTATCTTGTAAATGGGATCCTACTTGAGACGAATTCCCATGATATGACTAGGTCCTTGACCATGACACCAAGAGGAGGCGACAAGAAGACCCCAGGAACCAAGGCCCCCAAAAATAGGCCTGGAAGCAAAGGAAGAATAAAGAAGCTGAAGCAGAACCGGAGTCTCCAGCCCCTCAAGACCGGAGAGCCCAGAGTCTCCGCCCCTACGCACCCAGAGTCTCCGCCCGCGCCTAAACCCGTCCTCGGTTGCAAGTTCCTAGAGTCCACCCGGAGTCTCCGCCACCCAACCAGAGTTTTTGTCTAGTCCCGGAGTTTCTGCCCACGCGATGCGGAAGTCCTCGACCCAAGTGAACAGGCCTACGAGCCTTGGAGCTAGGCCTGGCCCACGTAACGCCCAGAACTTTCTGTTTATGACTAAACTACCCTTATCTCGTGTCTGGCCTATAAATAAGCCCCCACCCTCTCCTTGAAACCCTAGAGTTGATGATGAATGAAGGCATGCGCCTAACCCTAGATGGGAACCCCTCTCTATAGTTAATCGATGAGTTGTACAAGGCCTTGGAGTTCGGTGTTTGTCTCTAAGTCGTCAAGACCCTTCCCAAGATTTTGGTCTCTCCTTGTCAAGAATTCTAGTAGTGCTAGGTCTCCCCCCTTTGGGATTCTACTTGGTTGATACTCTCTCCTTTTATTTGGATTCTATCATCCACTTGCCGATCTCTCCTTTGGTGATTCTACCTTACGGTCTCTCGCCGAGGATTCTATTGCATTGGTTGTTCGAACCAATGGGAGAAAATCGAATCGGGTTGTGTTAGCATGCATTTGTATATTTACCTTGCGTTTGTGTTGTATTCATTGTGTTCATCATGTTTTCCCTCACTCCCCGCCTCAAATCCGTGAAGATCGGGCCACCCTAGGGTCAATCCTACAAGGGAACCCATATCAACTTGTCGTGGTGTGGAACACAGCAGTTCCATCGGGGATGGCTTAAGAGGGACACTCAGGATGCAATCGGTGGCTAACACAATGGGTTGGGAACAATGAACTGTAAACACAACGATGTACCCAGGTTCGGGCCCTCTCTGTGAGGTAAAACCCCTACTCCTTCAAGATCTACTATGATGGGGGCGAACACCCACTACAAGTGCTCATGGAGCTGTTTCCTTAGCGAATATCAGAAGATAGAGGAAGAAGATGATCTAGAGGAGATCTCTACTGAATGTGTAACTTACCTAGAACCCTAGCTCTACCATCCCTTATATACTGGCTAGGAGAGGTAGGTTATAATGTGGGCTCTAGGGTTTACTATTTGGACTTTGGGTTTATAGGGCGGGCCGACTACAGGGACCTAGCCGGTGGACCAGGACCTAGTCAGCCTCTAGTACATCGGTGGACGACTCTACAGTGGCCCAACGCCCACCTTTGGGCGTCATCCTCCGGTTTAACGGTCACCCGGGACTTCTTTAGCGGTCGACTGACAACTTTGCTTTATCTTTGTACAGTAGCGCCGGTTAGGGTGGTGCGCCAGCCTGTCTGGTAACAGGAGGGACCAGAGGCATACCCCACAAGGAGCATCAACCCTCTGCATCCTCCATCAAATCTGAGGCGGGCCAGGTGGAAACGGCCACCCAGCCGGTTCTTCTGGCTATCCGGCTAGATGGGCCAGCCGGGAAAGCTTTAAGCTCCAGCCGGATAGGACCAACCATCTGGCTGGAGTTCTTTTGTTCAGCGGCCAGCCGGCCGATAGCTTCTAGACATGGCCTGCTTAGGCCTGGCTTGCCCCATCTAGGGGCCATCCGCCCGACACTAGTCCCCGAGCGCGTGAGGACTTTGCCCGTGGGGATGTTCTTATCATCTCCTTTTGTTGGGCTGAAGTTGTTGATGATAAAATCTGACTGCATCTTTTGGTTCATGCTTTCCAGCTGGATTCGACCGGCTACAAAGTCGGTGGCCACCCACTGGGTGTAAACAGCGAAGGCAGCGACCGACTGGCATAGCTGGAAATGAAACGTTTGTTGATGTGGTTGGTGCTTGTGTCAGCCACGACTGGCAGTTGTGGCGCACGTCGCGTCAGTTTAACTCTTGGTGCCGTGGCGTCGGTTTTTTGGTAACTGCACGCATGCATTGCTACTGTGGTTTCTTGGGGCGCGTGCGCATGCCTCGTCACCCGCAGTAACACCCGTGGATCTTCTGCGCATGGTTACGCTGGCACAAGCAATCGTAGCCGAACCGTCGCGGGAGGAGAAACGTTGCCCTGCCATGTGTTCACGAGGAGCGGGGAAGACGGTGATGCCCCCATGGTGATAAATAGGGCCACGATGTGGTGTGGCCTCTTCACTTCATATTCCTTCTCGCGCTTGCCCCTTTGCCTTATGTGCTTTTTATGATCTATCTTCTCCTTCCTCCTTGCGCCGCTCGATTTTGGTCGCCAGAGCCGTTGTAGTCTCTCGCGCACACGCTGGGAACCCCCATCTCCTCCACGGCTTCTCCATGCACTGAGATGCTTCCAGATCAACGCGGCGGTTGGTGCGGGTCGTTCGTCACCGACGAACTAGTGCACAAGTATCGGCGAGGGAAGTTTCTTTCGTTGTCGAGGCTGGTGAAGCACCGGCTTGCGCCGGAGGAGGAGCGGGTGACAGAGCCTCGGGTGGGGGAGGATGTGGTATTCCTCTCACACTTAGCCCATGGTTTCGGCCTCCCCGTTAGTGACTTCATCCTGGAGTTGTTCGGCTTCTTCGACCTCTAGCTCCACCAGCTCGGCGCCAATGCCATCGCGCAGCTGTCGCATCATGCGGCATGCTGCGAGTCGTACCTAGGAGTTTGACCTGACACAGCGAACTTTCTAAAAATTGTCAACTTCAAGTCTTAGACGCTGAGCATGGACGCCCCCCTAACGGATACCGGCTGCTGCTCCATCTACCCATGGCCTTCCTCGCCAATGTCGTGGTTGGACCTCCTCGACACTGTCAAGTTGTGGCAGCGCTCATATTTTTATGTGAGCAACGCCACTGAGATTGACTGGATCTGGCTCCTCATCTTCACCAACGTGTCATCGACACATAGGGGTTGGTCCGTCAAGAACATGGGCGCCCAGGCGGACATCAATCGGATGGGGGCCTGGTTGGAGGTGATGGTGGCGACGGAGCGGCTCACCACGCGGGATATCACACTCTCCTGGATGGCGTGTAGCGTGCTTCCGCTCTAGCAGCGGTCGCACAAGATGTGCCACCTGTCTAATCCTGCCCGCCATATCATCGCGGCCGGCTACCGCCCCAGGTAAGTTATTCTTCCCTTTATGGATGGATTCTTTTCCTCAAGGGTTTCTTTGGGTTTCTTATGCTTCCCCCTTGAGCAGCTCTTTACGGTGCAGCACACCGAGGATGGTGTTGGTGACAACGCCCTCCCCGAATTCTTCGCCGACCAGAAACTACCAAAGTACCCCCAGACGGAGCCGAAGGGGTTCCCTGTCCGGGCCGACGACGGGCCTTTGGATCCACACGGTAATTGCCGGTTGGAACTCCCCACGTTGTTTGATTTTGTAGATTGTTGTTGATGTTTCTGTGCATGATGTTGTAGCCAACAATGGCGGGGAGGGCCCACGCAAGAGCAAGGATGCGGTGAAGGCCAAGGGGAAGAGGACGGCGACCAGCACCGTCCCGGCTGCCATGGAGTAGAAGAGGACGCGCTGGGTGTGGCAGGCCGGCGTCATGCCATCCGTTCCGGGTATGTACTGTGCCATCTCCTTGATTTTTCTTGTCCTTTCTTCTGTTTCTTGAACCTCTTGGGTTTGTTCTTTTCTAGTGAGGCGATGTCGCTGGGCGGCTCTAGCGATGTCGCCGCCATCTCTTCCCCGACTCCAACCTTGGAACCAGATGCTCCCACCTCGGTTGCTGCGGTGCGGACCGAGTCGGCTGCATCGTCCGCGTCGCCTCTTCCTGCACCTACTCAGACCTCACCGGCCACAGAAGCGCTGCCTCGCGCCCCCGCGACATCGTGGATAGCGCAACTCTTCGCGGCCTGTCTGGGCTCTAGCACCCCCTCCCCCCCGTCCGCCTGGCTGGAGTGAACCTGGCCTGGAGCGATGCTCCAGTCAGTTCGGTCAGGCCCATTGTCAAGGATCTGGAGGAGGTTCCGATTGTCCCGGTGTAGGTGGGAGCGGTAGGCAGCGGTGGGGCGGGAGCTTTCGGCTCCGCTGGAGCCGAGCTGGTGTTGTCCATGACGTCACGCGCCGCTGCTGATGACGACGAGGTCTTGGTGACCAGTTCCAGGCCAGCTCCGGTTGTGCCGACGCCGGCTGCCATCCTTGTGCAACTCTCTAGTGTGGCGCCCGTCTCTATCGACCAGTCTCGCCACCTGGTGGAGACGATGGAGCGGGGGCTTGGCGAAGCCAGAGGATTGGTTGTTTCATTGGAGGCAGGTTTCTCTCTCCATATCTTTGTGTTTCTAGCTGGATTGGCCTTCTCTAGATGGATTTTTGCATGCTTCGCCCCTTACTGCCCTTTCTCTGCAGAAAGCATTTTGTGAAGCTACGAAGAGTACACATGAATTGGAGTGTAAGATTGCTTCCTCTGATATGTCTTGGAGATTATTCTCCTTTTCCTCTTTTTTGTTAACTATCAGATACCATCCTATAACCATGATTGTGGAGAAGGAGAAGGTGAAGCGGTTTAAGGTTGAGGTTGCCCGGCTGCAGGAGTCCAACCAGAACCGCCAGGGTCATGTTGAATAGCTGGTGGTGATGAAGAACAAGTTGGAGGCCGCGGCTGAGAGGGGCAAGAAGGCCCATGACGTTCGGGTGGAAGCGCTAAATAATCTGGAGGCGGCTTGCGCCCAGCAGGAGGAGTTGCTCAAGACGGTCCGGTCCTGGGAGAAAGAGGCGACAACGTAGCTTCAGCGCATTGCTAAGCTGGTCGTCAGTAAGTTCATGCTGCTTTGTCTACTCCGTCCGGGATGATTTTTCTTATCTTGAGTCTTATTAACCCCTTGGCCCTGTCCGGATGCAGCTCACTATCCCGAGTTGACTGACCCGAATGTTGAGCACCTGCCCTCGAAGGAGGCTAGTCGCGAGCTCACGCCGGAGGATCTGGTGGTGGTTCTGGCCGAGGAGAGCAATGAGATCCGCAACGCTGACGTGGATGTCTTCAAGTATGTGTGCCCAGAGATGGGCGAGCTGCATACTATCATCGATTTGACGATCGGACTCAAGCCTTCTCTGGACCATCTTGACACTACGTGGGAGTGGGCATCCCGCGGTGATGTGGAGATGGCGCTAGCGCTGGTGAAGTCTTGGTATCTGAACATGGATCTTGGCTCCCTCACCCAAGGCTTTCATGCTGGAACCAACTATGAATATCTCTGCCGGGACATTCCGGAGATCCGGGCGTGTGGGGTCAAGATCGGCAGCTATGTGCAGCTGGATCGTGACTTTAGCGACCCGTCAAATCCGGCGGCGTTCAAGTGGATCCCAGCTCCTCCGGACGGTGTTGACATCGCCTCATCCATCCAGACTCTTGCACCCGGTAACGACATTTCCTCCTTAGGCCAAGATCCTGTATCTGGTGCCGACATTGCCTCCTCAAGCCAAGCTCCTGCATATGGTGCTGATATTCCTTCTAATCTGCCGGACCTCAACCTTGAATCCCTAGGATGCCAGGTGTATTTGTATCTGTTGGAAACTTGTTGATTATCTGACCGTCCTTTGGTGAACAACTTATGTAATGTTAAACTGGCGCGGAAGCTTCATCTTCTATTGATCTATCAAATGCTTCTTTTGCTTCGCCTTGGATTTGTTTTATTCGTGTCCTTCTGGACGCTCTGGTCCTTTGCATTTTTGTGTGGGTACGCGGGAGCGTGCCCACTGAGTGTAGTCCCCGAGTTTTGGCCCGGCTGGAGTATCCAGCCAGGTCGAAGCTCTTTTATGCCTTGATGTCTTTTGTGGGTGCGCGGGAGTGCACCCACTGGTGTAGTCCCCGAGGTTCGGGCTGACTGGATTATCCAGCCGGGTTGAAGCTCTTTTCTACCTTGATGTTCTTTTGTGGGTGCGTGAGAGCGTGCCCACTGGGTGTAGTCCCCGAGGTTTGAGCCGGCTGGCCGTGTCGAAGCTCTTTTCCACCCGCTACCTTGCCGTATGTAGCTCGTGCAAAAACAAACACAACGTCGCCTGCATTAGTTGCACACATAGTTGGATATGTTTATGGTGATGCGAGAACTTGTAAAAGATCCCCTTTCGAACTAGGCCGACAACTTAGTCCTTTTCTCAGTGAGCATTGGCCTTTCAAGCTGTGACCTTGCCGGCTGCGAGCCGAAACCGAAGGGGTAGCTAGGTTAGCGTACTACATGATACTTCGGGTTGTTATTATCAGCTTAGGTCGAGCAGGCGCAGCCGGATTGTCCAGGCGTCTTTGCCTTTCCTTTAGATCGTTTCTTGTAAGGGTACTTCAGGCTTTTTCTCTTGCCGGGTCGATAGCCGGTTTGAGATTTGAAGCCAGAACCGAAGAGTGGTTCCTAGGTGCCATGTACAATACTTAACCATCTGGGAAAGACGTAGGCGTCTGGGCCATCCGATGAGTCTTTTGTAGAGACTGTCGGAGTCCGGATAGAAGACGAAAATGACTGGAGACATAAGATAAACACGGAGTCCCTGAGTGTGGAGGCTCCTCAGCTTGTTCATTCATTACATGAATTTAAGATACATACACTTATTTCTCAAGTGTAAAATGGAGGGAGCAGGTTTGTGTTCCAGGGGCGCTCGGTTTCTTCGTCGGAGCGGTCGATCTTGTTCTTTCCCGGCTGCTGGGTGTCGATGAGGTAGTATGAGTTATTGTGCAGCGCTCGGCTGATGATGACGGGCCCTCCCAAGCTAGGGACAGCTTGTGCATTCCATTTGTTCTCTACACTAGTCGCAGCGCCAGGTCGCCTTCGCGGAATGAGGTAGGCCGAATCCGGCTGACATGGTAGCGACACAAGTCTTGCTGGTAGATAGCGGATCTGGACAAAGCTAGCTCGCGTGCTTCTTCGAGCAGGTCCACACTATATTCGCGCGCTTATTTGGCCTCTTGCTCCATGTAGAGCAGCTTGCGGGGCACGTCGAACTGGATGTCAGTGGGGAGGACTTCTTCTGCACTATATATGAGGAAGAATGGCAGAAGAATGGCGTGAAGCTGGTTGACCGGTTGGGTGTGGTGTGTAGGCTCCATAGCATAGCTGGTAGCTCTTCTATACAGTATCCAGGAGACCTTATGAGCGGCTCGATCAGTCTTGGTTTGATTTCGGCTAGGACTAGGCCGTTTGAGCATTCACACTGCCCGTTCAACTGGGGATGTGCGACAGATGCCATGTCCAGACGGATGCCCTTCTCTCTGCAGAAGCGAGTGAATGCTCCCTTGGCGAAGTTTGTGCGATCGTTGGTGATGATGTTGTGGGGATAGCCAAAGCGTATGATGATGTCTGTGAAAACTTGATCATAGTCGCCCCATCCAACTTCTTTATGGGTTTTGCCTCTATCCACTTGGTGAACTTGTCTACCACCACCATTAGGTGCGTCATGCCGGATCGGCTGTCTTGAATGCTCCAACCATGTCCAGCTCCTAGACTGTGAATGACCAGGTGATTGGTATTGTATTGAGTGTTGCATACGCTATGTGCTTTAACTCGCCGAAACGCTGGCAACCGTTGCATACCTTGACCATATCATCGGCGTCCTTTAATGTAGTTGGCCAATAAAAACCATGACGAAGTTCCTTGGCTGCTATGGCTCTTGATGAGGCGTGGTGTCCGCACTCGCCTTGGTGGACTTCGATTAGAACCTTGACTCCTTCTTCCTGGCTTACGCAGCGTTGATAAATGCCTCCGACGATGCGCTTGTATAACTCATTATTGATGATGGTGTATGCGCTTTCCCCACATCTTACTTGTCGCGCTGCTACCTCCTCGAGGAGCTCACCTTTGACCAGAAAGTACATGAATGGCTTGGCCCAGTCGGGAGTTTACCAGATAGCATGCACTATTTGCATGATGATCTTGATCTCCTCACGGACTGCAGACTTTGGTGCTTCTAGAGGCCTGCCGGGTGGAAGCTCGGAGTTGGTAGTCCCTGAGACTAGTTTGGAGTCCCTAGGTGTGGCGCAACAGTCCCCGGGTTGGTGCGACAGTCCCTGGATGTGGCACATCAGTCCCCAAGAGTGTCGCGGCAGTCCTCGGGTGTGCGGAGCCAGCAGTCCCTAGGTCCACGTCCAGCACTATGGAGTCGGATTCTGGAGACAGACTAATGGATGGCTTGCGCAGGTGCTCAAGGGAGACTCCCGGCGGTATGGATTGCCTTGTTGAACCGACACAGGCTAGGGATCAGAAGCTTCGTTGTTGGCTCTAGTGACGTGGTGGACTCGCACCCTTCAAAGTAGGCGCATAGCTGCTGGGCAAAAAAGCGGGATATGGCCATGTGTGCGTCCCGCGTGTCCCATTCGCCTGAGACTTTCTACACCACCAGGTTCGAGTCGCCGAAGCAGAGAATCGTTTGGTTGCCTACCTCTGTTGGGCCACGTAGAGATAAAACGAAAATTTTCCCTCTAACGTGGTGATCCCAAGATCTAGCTAAGGTAGAAGGCCACGAGGTTTACCACTAGACGCGCAGTTGCAGATTACTGATGAAGCGCGTCAGTTGATGCAGTGCAGTCCTCATGATCCGATCGTCCTGGTGCTGATCATACAACACCTCTGCTAGTATCCACACGTACAAGGAGGAGCACCGGCGACGAACTTCTAGGTTCGATACGACGGCAGGACTGCTGTGGAGCTAGGGTTTCCAACATATGGAATGACCTAACCGATCAACGATTAACCCTTCTAGGTTACTGTGCTCCACTATATATAGGGAGTGAACGTGGGCTCCACTCTCGTGGCCCATTCACTAAAGCCCATATAAAACCAGTCACGGTGAGTCCGACTCACTGACTTAGTCCAAATCCGGCTTGGGTCTAACCCAACCAGATTTCTGGTTTAGATCCAATCCGAACTTGCTCCCCCTCTTAAGTGTGTGACCCCGCAGGCTCTTGGCAACTTAGACACGATTAGAGTCTGACTCTCAATCGATCATTCGGTAGCGGCTCCTAGCAGAACATTCCGACTCCCAAGTACCAAAGATTCATGAAGACTTGACTTTCCAATGCTACTTACGTCCGAGTCCCTTTTGCCTCACGATATACCTTGTCAAACTATAGGCGAATATTTTTCATCCCTTAAATGACTCTCTTCTCGATCCGAGATAAGTGATTCACCCGAATAACTCTTAGTCGATCGCCTCGGTTAATACTTAACCGAGTCGTGCATGGCCATGCTTTCCGAATCATATCATCCGAGAGGGCCCAGAGAATATCTCTCCAAGTGGAGGGACAAAATCCCGTCTTGGTTATTCACATCACGCAGCTTGATTCTCAGTCGACCCGAACTCTTCCTTTATGACTGCCCAGTTACGGATCTGCGTTTGACAGAACCTAAGTCGGTGATCCTCAACTCGGACTATGCAACAACATCAGGTCTAAGGATTACATTGATTGAGATATACAAATGACAACTTGTTCGTTGTACTTTAATATGGGTCAATCCGACTCGCTAAACTCTTTAGTCGAAATCTGTGTAAGTCGGAATAGCATGACCATGCCCATGACAAGTGGAACCGAGTCATCAAGTCGACTTTCACATTGGTCTAAGTTGTGTGTCCAGCACAACCTCAATGACCAAGGATATTTAGTACAAACAACATGAATGTATAGTTCCACAACCGAATCACATATTCAATGATACACATCAGATGTTTATACAAGGACAACTTAATAACTTTATGAATACAATGGGAAATATCATCATACATGATTGCCTCTAGGGCATATTCCCAACAGTCTCCCACTTGCACTAGAGTCAATCTTCCGACATCACATGTCTAAGCATCTAATGCCCATGGCTCTCAGGTGCGCCTCATGCTTCGGCTGTGGTAACGACTTTGTCAACGGATTCGCAATATTTGCATCTTTGTGTACCTTGCATAACTTGATATCAGCCTGATCCACGAATTGGCGAATCAGGTGGTACCGCATGAGTATGTGCTTGTTCTTCTGGTGTTGTCTAGGTTCCTTGGCTTGTGCAATAGCACCATTTTTGTCACAATACATGTCCAACGGATTGGACGAGCCCTGAACCACACCAAGATCCATGAGGAAATTCCTCATCCAAACAGCTTCCTTTGCTGCCTCCGAGGTGGCAATATACTCAGCCTCTGTTGTAGATGCAGACACAGTCTCTTGCTTGGAACTCTTCCAGCTCACAACACCTCCGTTTATAATAACCACGTATTTGGATTGCGAACGAGAATCATCAGAGTCGGTAAGATAACTCGCATATGTGTAACCCTTTACACTGAGTTCATCTTCACCACCATAAACCAATAACATATCCTTAGTCCTTCTCAAGTACTATAGGATATTTTTAGACGTTGTCCAGTGGATTTCTCTAGGATCAGCCTGGTATCTGCTCACAACACTTAGAGCATATGAAACATCCGGCCTAGTACAAATCATGGCATACATGATGGATCCGACTATAGAAGCATACAGAATCACACTCATCCGACTTCGCTCATCAGTTGTCGAAGGATAGTGGGTCTTGCTAAGTTTTATGCCATGGGAAATCGGTAAGAACCCCTTCTTAGACGATTCCATGTTGAACTTCTTCAACACTTTGTCCAAATATGTACTATGACTCAATCCAATGAGCCTTCTTGATCTATCTATATAGATCCGGATTCAGAGAATATATGTTGCCTCACCCAAGTCTTTCATTGAGAAACTCCTTTCTAATGATTTCGTGGTTTCTTGCAACATATGTACATCATTTCCAATCAATAATATGTCATCCACATATAAGATTAGAAAGTTTACTTTGCTCCCACTAAACTTCTTGTATAAAGAAGAATCATGATCTCTCTTGATGAAGCCAAACGATTTGACTACCTCATCAAAGCGAAATTCCAACTCCGAGATGCTTGCTTCAACGCATAAATGGATTTCTGAAGTTTGCACACTTTGTCAGCATTATCCGGATCAACAAAACCCTCGGGCTGTATCATATACATGTCCTCGGTTAAACTTCCATTAAGGAAAGCCGTTTTGACATCCATCTGCCATATCTCATAGTCGAAATAGGCTGCTATAGCTAACATGATCCGAACTAATTTAAGCATCGCTACAGGCAAGAAAGTCTCGTCGTAATCAACTCCTTGAACTTGTCGGAACCCCATCGCGACAAGGCGTGCTTTATAGATGGAAACATTTCCATCCATGTCAGTTTTCTTTTCAAAGACCCATTTGCATTCGACGGGTCTTGCACCGTCTGGCAGATCAACCAAGTTCCAAACTTGATTTTCATCCATGGACTTTAACTCGGATCTCATGGCTCCAAGCCATGACTCGGAATCAGATCCCACCATCGCTTCTGAATAATTTGTAGGCTCATCACTGTCTAACAACAATACATCACGAACACTTTGTAATCTTGCCGATCTTCGTAGTACAGGTGCTGCTGCCGGCTTAGCTACCACGACCAGCTCAACCTCCAAGGATTTTTCCGACTCGCTATTAGATGGTTCATCTCTAATTTCTTCGAGCTGCACTGTGCTCCCACTTACTCCCTGACCGATAAACTCTTTCTCAAGGAAGACACCGTTCCGAGCAACAAACACTTTGACCTCTTCTCGGTTGTAGAAGTAGTAACCCAAGGTTTCCCTCGGATACCCCATGAAAATACACTTATCCGACTTGGCCGTAAGTTTGTCCGACTAGAGTCGCTTGAAAAATGCTTCACAACCCTAAATATTAAGAAAAGACAAACTCGACTTTTTGCCTATCCACATCTCATGCGGTGTCTTCTCTACCAATTTTGATGGTACTTTGTTTAGTGTGAACGCCGCTATTTCTAGACAATAACCCCAAAATGATAAAGGCAGATCTGTCCGACTCATCATTGATCGTACCATGTCCAACAAGGTCCGATTCCTCCTTTCCGAAACACCATTCCTTTGCGGTGTTCCTGACAGAGTAAGTTGAGGAACTATTCCACAACTTTTCAGATGGTCATCAAACTCATGGCTCATGTACTCGCCTCCTCGGTCCGACCGAAGAAACTTTATTTTCTTGCCGAGTTTATTCTGTGCTTCTCTGGAATTCTTTGATTTTTTCAAAGGCTTCCGACTTATGTTTCATCAAGTAGATATATCCATACCTACTCAAATCATCAGTGAAGGTAATGAAGTACTCATAACCACCTCTGGCTGTCGTGCTCATTGGTCCACATACATCACTATGTACTAGTACCAACAAGTCGGACGCCCTCTCACAACTCTTTGCAAAAGGTGTCTTGGTCATTTTGCCGAGTATGCAAGATCCGCATGTCTCGAACGACTCCAAGTTGAAAGAAGTTAGGAGTCCATCATTATGGAGCTTCTTCATGCGTTTCCAACTTATATGACCAAGCCGCAGTGCCAAAAGTAAGTCATATTCAGATCATTTGGTTTCAAACTTTTAACATTTATGTTATAAACCGACTCACCATCAAGATTCAAAATAAATAACCCGTCCTGGACGGGTGCAAAGCCGTGAAACATGTCATTCAAATACAAAGAACAACCATTATTCTTGATATTCGACTCATAGCCTTGCCTCATCAAACATGAAGAAGAAATAATATTTCGACTGAGCATTGGAACATAATAACAATTATTCAGTTCCATAATGAATCCAAAAGGTAAATGAAGTTGCATCATGCCGACTTCCAACGCAGCAACTCTTGCTTTGTTGCCGACTCGAATACCAACCTCGCCTCTATCTACGCTCCTAGTTCTTACCAGTCCCTGCAACGAGTTGCAGATGTGAATAAATGATCAGGTATCATATACCCAAGAACTATTAGGTGCATCAGCAAGATATATGTCTATAACATTGCAAACAAGTGTACCTGAGTCAGAAGTCATACCCCCACTCTTGGCTTTATCAGCCAAATACTTGCTGCAGTTCCTCTTCCAGTGGCCATCCGCCTTGCAGTAGAAGCAAGTGGATCCGGCTGAAGGAGATGGCTTAGTCCCTGAGGAAGTGCTTGGGACCGGGTCCTGAGCCTGCTTTCTTCCCTACTTAGCCTTCTTCTTAGTCCAAGAACTCTTCTTGAACTTAGCCTTATTCTACACCATCAACACTTGACTGGCACCCTTCTTGCGATCCGCCTCTGCCTGCTTGAGCATCCCATGCAATTCGGTGAGCTTCTTATCCAGACCATGCATGTGGTAGTTTGAAATGAACTGCCCATATGCACTAGGAAGAGAGTTCAAAAATATATCCGTAGTGAACTCTTCGCTAATGGGGTAGCCAAGCCTCTCCTGAGACTGCATGTAACCAACCATTTTGATCACATGTGGACTCAGTGGATCACCATCCTTAAGCTTGCAACTCAGAAAAGCCTGAGAGACTTGATACCTCTCAGTCTTCGCCTGAGCCTAGACCATACTTTTGAGGCTTTCGATCATATCGTAGGCCTCAACATTTTCGAACTGATTTTGCAAGTCCGGTTCCATGTGAGCAAGCATAAGACAGCTAATATCCGTGGACTCATCCTTAGCCCGACGGTAGGCATTGGTGGCAGCGACAGTCGCATTCTCATTCGGCTCATCTGGAAGTGGGTTGTCTAGGACATGGTCCTTCTTTTCTTGTTTGAGAACAATTCTCAGATTTCGATACCAGTTGGTAAAATTAGTGTCGTTCAGTTTATCTTTCTCAAGAATGGTTCTCAACGCAAAACCGGATATCTTAGAGTGACTGCTACTTGGTGCCATGATCCACAACAGAAAATATGCAAAACACTTAAGACATGTATTCATAAAAGAGCAGGCATATTAAACACTTTAATATTTTATGCTCCCACTAGAACTAACACCCCTCCGATGGTGTGACACCCCCGGGATCAGGGCTAAACAAATCCCAGACCTCTATCTGACATAAGCTTAAACTTGAGATCGAGGATATCTAGTGAAGAATCGATAACACAACAGTGACCCTACGACACAAAATTTATTACAGCAAGGTCATAACTGAGCGAAGAGCCAAATTATTACAAGTAGAGGTCACTAACCACAAACATTAAACAACAAAAGGCAAATTATGCTATTAAGTATAACAAACTTAACAAATGGCCTAAGAGGCCTGAAGCATAACGATGACGTCCCAACCCCTAGATTCGAGGCTGCCGACCGGGAACCCCAAGCTACTCGTCGATGTCGATGTAGTACGGAACTCGTCTTCAGGGGAACACTTACTATGCCAAAAGTATCAACAAAGCAAGGGTGAGTATAGGGTGTACTCCGAAAGACTTATGTCTGGTGGAGTTGTTTTGCATAAAGCCATCTTTTGTTTTGTAAGACAAGAGGGAGAAGAATCTCGTCTAATGAGAATATTTTAAAAAGGGATAAGAGAGCGACTTCTCCAAAGTATTGATCATCATCTTTTGATATCCACCAATCATCATCATCTGCCAACTAGGATCACCCCTTCGCACCCATGAGGAAGCATCCTTAAGCACACATTGATCTACCAATTTTTACGATTAGGTTAACGTTCTCTATGATCTTAGAATATGGTCACCAAGCGTTCATAACCGTGAACACGGATTTTCAAAAATATTTAACCCTGCAGGGGTGTACATCTTTACCCACACATACCAACCGACTCTTAATGCCAAGCTATTAGCCCTCTTCCTTGGAAGGCTGGCAGAGGGTGGTTGGCCACGACCTTTACCTTGCTTTCGCCAAGACCATGAGTCACGCAATAAGGATGATTCTGTCATAATGGGTCAATTCCCGAAGCCGGTCCTTAAAGATGTGAGGCAAGGTTGGTTCACCTGGGTCTCCATCGACCCCAAGCAACCCCGGCCATGCTTACCTACCTGTTATGATGCACCTTTCACCCTCCAAATCTTTCAAAAGGTTTTCAATGTGTATGTCGAATGGAACGCTCGAACTATGTGAATCATGGAATCTACTAGGCAAGTTAATCAGGCAAGGAGTTCCCAAGCCCCGTGTGGCTGTACGCTCATCTCGGTTCCAAAGGAAAGAACTCGGTTCCTAGTGGAGGCGAGCATGGGACTAGAAAAACCACATCCCACCGTGGCCTCCCATACAAGCCTTAGCATGTTTAATCTCATATCACCTCTGATCTCATCTCATCATGTTCTCCTGTCATACTAGATTCTCTGCATCTGATACATCATCTGGATGAACCAGCACCGACAACTATGCATGGCTAAGCAAGACACAGATATAAGCTCTAGCAGTGCACACAAGCCAAACCTAGTTATGCTAGGAGCAGTGGATTAGGTAGTATAAGCTCAAAGGGAGTAATGCAACATATAGAATACTCTATATATCGATAAAAGACCATAGTAGAATCGTATGCAAGATGGCAGAATTGAAATGCTTCGAAAACATAGGGTTATATCATGGTGGGGCTATGCTTGCCTTTGACAGTTGATAACAGATAAGCAGATCTTCAAAAGCCTTGACTTGACTTGATTACAGTTGGTCAAGTATTGTTCGTCGATCTTCGAACTTCGATAGGGTTGATCTCGGTCTTCGATCTTGATCTCGATCTCGATATCATATTCTATCGGAATGAACCAAACACCAAAAAGAGAGGGAAACAATCAACACATGGCATCAATGCAATGCTCAATCAAGAATGATGGTATGGCAAGTTGAATTGTATTGAATAGTAACCCTAAGGCATGCTCGACCATATAATCGGGGTTCCGAGGGGTGAAAACCCTAACTCGGGGAAAACTCCGAAAGCATATGTGAGGGGTTGGTTTGTTCTTCTAATTAAACTTGTCATGTAAGTTGCTTAACAATGCATGATTATAGCTTAAATAGGTAGTTTTCATTTTTCTGAACATTTTGATATATTATTCATAATTTTCCGAGTTAAATAAATTACTTATTGAATTAGAAGTTTTAAACCATTTCTAGAATTTATTTAATCAATTTAAAACAGTTACTATGTCACTCTTGCATCCTCACAGGGGTGTGGACATTTTTCACTAGGCTAGTGCCTACCCATAGTGGCTGATAGAGGGGCCCTGAGCCACCTCAGCTGCCACGCGAGCAGGTGGGACCTGGACCAGGGTTTGACTGGTCAGACCCATGCTCGGCTAACGTCAGCGTGATGCCAGCACGACGGTGGCCTCAGATCAGCGGCAGGGACGGCGCTAGACGGCGATCCACGATACACGGGATAGCTAGATCGAACGAGCACGACACGGGGAACCTCACTGCGGTGGTGTTGCTTGTTTTAGGTCATCGGAAAAGCTTCTATGGCAGTGACTGAAGGCGGAGGACGGTGGATAGCGACAGCATACTACAGAGGGAGAGGGAGGAAGGGGAATGGTCCACGAGGACCATAAGCTCACCAGGAGCACGAGTAAAAGGTCGGCGAGGTGAGGCACGGCCGGAATCAATGAGGACGGCGTTGGAGGTCGTCGGAGACCGAGGTATCGATTGGGACAAATCGGACCACGCTAGCTTTCTTTGCTAGGGGAAAAGAATGAGGCGAGCAAGGCGGTCACCATGGAATGCTTAGCGGGGCTCGAGATTCTCCTAAACGACGGTGCCCCAAAGCTCCGGCGAGCTAGGGTTGCAGTGGATAAGGGAGAAGGAGGGAGGAGGAGAAATGGGGCTCGTTCTCTACGGGTACAGGGTCCTTATAGGCGGCAAGAGCGGTGGCTGCACGCATCTTGGCGAGGAGGTCATCGCGGCGACAACGGATGGCTCCGGCGGCGACACGCAGGAGGTTGTCGTCGTCCTTCTGGCTGAACGAAGAAGAAAGAGGAAACGAAACTGAAGGGGTACCGGGCCGTGCTGGGCTGCGTTGAGCCGGCTGCGGCTTCGGCTGCGCACGCGAGCGATAGTTAGAGGGGAGAGAAGAGAGAGGGAAAGCTGGGATGGGCCTGGCATGGCTACTGCTCTGTTTTTTATTTGCAAAAGATTTTCTATTATGTTTTCCATTTCCTGTTTGTATATTCAAGTTTAACACTATTTTGAATATTCAAAAATTCAAGAGTGTGTTTAAATAGTTTTTGAAACACATAGGGGCCCTCTAAACCATTTGGGCTCCACCTTTTTTGTAGTTTCAGAAATTCAAACCCATTTTAGAAGGTTTTTAAGAGAGAGGGGAAAACTAGGGTTTAGGGCTTTATTTTATTTTCTTCAATGCATTTTCATAATATGATTCTAATGAATGCACAATCAACCCTAAATAGTAATTAGGTAAAACTGGGGTGTTACAGCTCTATCCCCCTTACGAGAATCTCGACCCGAGATTCCTAAGGCAGGAAAAGAGACAGAGAGAGAAAGAAACAAGGTCACTCTAAAGATAAGAGGGAACACACTAAACAACACATAGAGTATATCATGGTCAACTTTTGGACGGAGTGTTTAGAACAACTCTGAGATGACAAGCATGAAACACGTCAAGGTAACGGAGGAAACAAAAGGAGAAGGCTTCAAGTTGTTAGATAGATGGTCTTCATAAGGATTGAGACCATGGATCTCATAGAAGATATAAGCTTCTGAGAAGGGAGGTTTCAGCAGAAAGAACATGACCACAGACTTTGGTAAAGAACCTCTACTAAAAGACTTAAGTAGAGATTTCAAGTTGCACAGATATGTATCAACAAAACCAAGCTGTTGAACTACTTTTGAAACAAAAGGGTCACTCTTTCATTCAACAGAAGGCCAAGACAGAAATGTGTTTTGGTGGAGAGGACTCGTAAGAGTCACAAGGAACATGTAACAAGAGAAACTTCTGATTATCAAAATCATAGTCACTCTTAAACATGGTTGAGAAAACGAAGGAAACTCTTTATTCATCCAGATTTATCAAAATCTTTGCCAGAGGTCAGGATATCACTTTACACCACCGGATGAATAAGTAAAAAGATTCCTGATGACACGAGAAGAAAGAAACTTCATTCACAGAATCCAAGTACTTCGCACAACATAATGCTTGCCAACATAAGAGGGTCTGGAGGATCGACCAAGAGACATTTATCAACACTACTTTAAATGTTCTCCTTGATGTTCAAGAAATCAAACATCAAGTAAAGATCGGACTTCGGACACAGAGGAAACCATAAGAACAACTCCTATAGTAAATCACAGAAGAAGCCTCATGAAGGGTGGTTGTTACTGCTGAATGAATATAATATGACAAAGGGTCTTTCTGGCTAAGTGTGTCAACCGTTACATCAATCTTGCCAGACTTACAAAGAGACCTATGTCAAAACCTTGAGGAACACCAACCATCATTGCTGCTTGAGATTCAGCTTTGGTTAGGTGGAATGATACTTCAGACTCAGCATGTCCGAATAGAAAGGGTGCAACATTTACACAAAGGTAAAGTCACTAGATTCTCAAGACACGGACTATAGTGTCAAGCTCCAAAATACGAGCTAGATTTGCTAGTCCCATGTATTAGCAACTTGTCGAAGGAAAACTGCATACGCATAAGTACTAACAATACAACACACATGTATCCTTAAGGAACGAAGATAACTCTACTCGAATCCACGGCGACATCTTTCAACAATTGCACATGAACCAGAGAAGGTTACTTCTAACATCCATAACACATACTTCGAGATGACTCAAAGTTGGTTAACGAATTTTCCAACATTAATGCCAAATGTTCCATATGAATCTAATCTAGCATGGAGGAGGTAAGGATGTCATCGATGGGCTCAACAGCAAACTTATCGAGACACTCCAAGAAGATGGACTCATCTGTTGCTTGAACAAGGCAAATGCATTGGTCAGACCAAAGAGAATGAAGATGTACCCAAGTGAAACATCACGAGAAGAAACATCATCAAGATAGTCCATGGAACTGAGTGTGGTTTAACGATAACCCGAATCAAATCAAAGGTGGGGGAAGATAACATATCCACGAAGGAAATACTATTTTTTTAACATGAACAAAACTAGACATCCCTTTAAGAAGGAACAAAGTTGATTAGAACTTTTGTCTTACAACTCTCCAAATTGTTGTTTAAGTTCAACCAACTAGCTCAGGGGTATCCAGTATGGATCCTTGGAGAAAGGAGCAGTTCAGAGAACTTGCTTGCTCAAGAACTTGACATCATGGTCATGCGGTTACATGGCAATACTTCTAGTAGACATCTAGAATATCACGAACCACCGATATGTCACTTAGTTCGAAAGGAAACTTGCTTAGTAAGGCAAGAAGACACAATCTTAGAGCTTCGGCATGACCCTAACTCTTTGACCGAAGAGAGTGCACCAGAATATTGGACTTGGTAGCACAATCATCATTTGCTTAGTGACAGGGTTAACCAATCACGCTAAGAATGATACAACTGTCCTTTGAGTTCTAAACAATGAAAATTTCTAGAATCTCAGACGGCCACATTATTACGCACATGCATTACTCACGAGCGCGAAAGCTCGAGGAAGGGTGGTAAAAATGTGTGAGAGTATCACTTCATTAAGGGTCATAGAACTCAGCACAACCTCTTAGTATAAAAGAGTGTGATACTTTAAGGTGGAACAGACAGAAGCTTATCAACGCCTCTTGATCTGCGGATTACAACACTTTGACCTGGTCCTAGATACGACGAGGTACTGGAGTTTGTTTCTCCTGACATCCCAAAATGGTTTGTCATGATGGACCACAAGAGTATCTTGCATCGGAAAACACCAATGCATATTTACTACTTGGCTACCAATTGGTAAACAAAGGTCGGAAAACAAAAAAGAGAAAGGAACATGCTCAGGATAGAATCCCGAGATGTGGATGCATAAGTCAACAATCTACCGAAAACCAATGCATAAAAGAGGTAAGGTGTGGCAGAGTCACGAATATAGATGCGATACTCTCGAGGAGTACTCTTGTTGTGATATATTTGGTTCCATTAAAGAACATCTTCCATGGCTAGTGGTAGGGGAAGTCCTTAGTTGTCACAATTCCATCGCGACAAAAACCACAATCTTGAAGGCTAGAATGGTAGTACCAGCCATCCAGAGGTAATGTATGAACATTAACGACAGGGGTCAAAGAAAGGATCTTGGATTAAAGATAAGCTTCATGTACAAGATTTGCAACACTAGAATACAACACAATCGGGGATCTTTGGTTCAAGTCCAAGGATTAAACCCCAAAGAAAGAAGTAAATACTACCTGAGTGACATAGTGTACACTGCAAGATAGTAATCATGAGGTAGCTTCCAAAAGAAGAAACAACTTCTGAAGTACCCAAACAAATAAAAAAGAGGCATACAAGGCGAAAGGAAACCTCGAAGCCTAGAACAAAACACTGTAGATCGAACAATATAATATTGTGCTTCCAAAAGATAGAGAGATCATGATAGAAAGGAATCTCTCATATGAACAGGAGCAAAGGGGAACAAGGGATTCACAACACACACAACACTAGAGAACTCAACACTAGGTCAACTGGCTGAGAAACGACATGCCCAAAAGGCACCTAAGCTTTGAAAGACTATAAGAGATATCAAAACATTTCCAAGTCAACACCAGATAAGATAACCCAGAGTTAGAATGAAACTGGATAAGAAGAAAAAGAAGCATACTAGAGTTTTCACAAATACTTTTCATCTTTGAAATAGTTTTCACAAACACTAGACTCAACATCGACCAATAGCAAGGTTTTCCTACGGTGCATCGCCTCGATACCAAGACACATGACACCCCGGGATCGTGGCTAAACAAATCCAGACCTGCATTCGATAAAGCTTAACCTTGAGCTCGAGGATATCCAGTGAAGAATCGATAACACATCAGTGACCCTATGACACAAAATTTATTACAGCAAGCTCATAACTAAGCGAAGAGCCAAATTATTACAAGAAGAGGTCACTGACCACAAACATAAAAAACGAAAGGCAAATTATGCTATTAATTATAGCAAAATTAACAAATGGCCTAAGAGGCCTGAAGCATAACGACCTTTACCCTGCTTTCGCCGAGACCATGAGTCACACAATAAGGATGGTTCCATCGTAACGGGTCAAGTCCCGAAGCCGATCCTTAAAGATGTGAGGCGAGGTTGGTTCACCAGGGGCTCCATCGACCCCAAGCAACCCCAGCCACGCTTACCTACCTGTTATGATGCACCTTTCACCCGCCAAATCTTTCAAAAGGTTTTCAATGCGTATGTCGAATGGAACGCCTGAACTATGTGAATCATGGAATCTACTAGGCAAGTTAATCAGGCAAGGGGTTCCCAAGCCCCATGTGGCTGTACGCTCATCTCGGTTCCAAAGGAAAGAACTCGGTTCCTAGTGGTGGCGAGCATGGGACTAGAAAAACCACATCCCACCATGGCCTCCCATACAAGCCTTAGCATGTTTAATCTCATATCACCTCTAATCTCATCTCATCACGTTCTCCTATCATACTAGATTCTCTGCATCTGCTACATCATCTGGATGAACCAGCACCGACAACTATGCATGGCTAAGCAAGACACAGATATAAGCTCTAGCAGTGCACACAAGCCAAACCTAGTTATGCTAGGAGCAGTGGATTAGGTAGTATAAGCTCAAAGGGAGTAATGCAACAGATAGGATACTCTAGCTATCGATAAAAGACCATAGTAGAATCGTATGCAAGATGGCAGAATTGAAATGCTTCGAAAACATAGGGTTATATCATGGTGGGGCTATGCTTGCCTTTGCCAGTTGATAACAGATAAGCAGATCTTCGGGATCCTTGTACTTGACTTGATTACAGTTGGTCAAGTATTGTTCGTCGATCTTCGAACTTCGACGGGGTTGATCTTGGTCTTCGATATCGATATCGTATTCTATCGGAATGACCCAAACACCAAAAAGAGAGGGAAACAATCAACACATGGCATCGATGCAATGCTCAAGCAAGAATGATGGTATGGCAAGTTGAATTGTATTGAATAGTAACCATAAGGCATGCTCGACCATTTAATCGGGGTTCCGAGGGGTGAAAACCCTAACTCGGGGAAACTCCGGAAGCATATGAGAGGGGTTGGTTTGTTCTTCTAATTAAACTTGTCATGTAAGTTGCTTAGCAATGCATGATTATATCTTAAATAGGTAGTTCTCATTTTTCTGAACATTTTGATATATTATTCATAATTTCCTGAGTTAAAATGAATTACTTATTGAATATACAAGTTTTAAACCATTTCTGGAATTTATTTAATCAATTTAAAATAGTTACTGCGTCACTGTAACATCTGCACAGGGGTGTGGACATTTTCATCGGGCGTGCCTACAAATGGTGATAGAGGGGCCTGAGCCACCTCGGTGCCACGCCGAGCAGTGGGACTGGACCAGGTTTGACTGGTCGACCAGCCGGTGACGCCGCGTGACGCCAAAGACAACGGTGGCCTCAGATCAGCGGCGGGGAAGGTGCTAGATGGCGATCCACTACGTGTGGGATAGCTAGATCGAATGAGCGCGACGCGGGGAACCTAACTACAGTGGCGCCGCTTGTTTTAGGTCACCGGAAAAGCTTCTATGGTGGTGACTGACGGCGGCGGACGACGGACTACAGCGGGAGCGTATTACAGAGGGAGATGGAGGAAGGGGAATGGTCCACGAGGACCAAAAGCTCACCAGGAGCGCGAGTAAAGGGTCGGCAAGGCGAGGCGCGGCCGGAATCAACGAGGACAGCGTTGGAGGTCGTCGGATTCTGAGGTCTCGATTGGGACAACTTGGACCACGCTAGCTTTCTCCGCTAGGGGAAAACGAACAAGGCGAGCAAGGCGGTCACCATGGAATGCTTAGCGGGGCTCGAGATTCTCCAGAACAACGGTGCCCCAAAGCTCCGGCGAGCTAGGGTTGTAGTGGATAAGGGAGAAGGAGGAAGGAGGATAAATGGGGCTCATTCTCTGCGGGTACGGGGTCCTTATAGGCGACAAGAGTGGTGGCTGCACGCATCTTAGCGAGGAGGTCATCGCGGCGACGGCGGACGGCTCCGGCGGCGATGCAGGAGGTTGCCGTCGTCCTTCTGGCTGAACAAAGAAGAAAGAAGAAAAGAAACTGAAGGGGTACCGGGCCGTGCTGGGCTGCGTTGGGCCAGCTGCGGCTTCGGCTGCCCGCCCGAGCGACAGTTAGAGGGGAGAGAAGAGAGAGGGCAAGCTGGGCTGGGCCTGGCATGGTTGCTGCTCTGTTTTTTATTTGCAAAAGCTTTTCTATTCTATTTTCCATTTCCTGTTTGTATATTCAAGTTCAACACTATTTTGAATATTCCAAAAATACAAGAGTGTGTTTAAATAGTTTTTGAAACACATAGGGGCCCTCTAAACCATTTGGGTTCCACCTTTTTTTGTAGTTTCAGAAATTCAAACCCATTTTAGAAGGTTTTAAAGAGAGAGGGGAAAACTAGGGTTTAGGTCTTTATTTTATTTTCTTCAATGTATTTTCATAATATGATGCTAATGAATGCACAATCAACCCTAAATAGTAATTAGGTAAAACTGGGGTGTTACAGATGGTTACTTAGTTATTCAAGATGCTAAATAAGCAAGTCGGCTAGTGAGCTTTAGCATCACCGGTAGCTGCCAAGTGATCTAGGTAGACAACTCCTTGTCAATCGTTTCTCATACGACTCCTGTTGGACGGGTGGCATCACATGCCCCGGCTCCCATCCGACTTTTCCCCGAGCCCCACAACCGTTGTGATAGACCCGTCTAGCTTACCGAGTGTTACCTCTGTAAGAGTCCGACTCGAACCCACCTAGTCGGAAAGAATTGGCAGCACCTCAATTTTATGAGCCCACTACCAAAAATGTCCGACTTGTGATGGTGCAAACACTGGCGGGAAAACCGACTAGACCTTTTTTGAGGGATTAGATTTTACCGACTATCTAATAGAGGTAAAACAGAGACATAACAATAACACATAATAAAATAATCATAATGTGAAATGGTATGGCTCTCTTCATGAAGATCTCCATCTCCCCAAAGCATGTAGTCCGGCTCGTGCCAACTCTTGTCACTTGTCGTCTTACTCCATGCCGCCGACATGTACATCGCCTTGCATGTCATCCAGATTCTTCAAACAGCTACACTAGCTTAGTAAAGTAAATTACATAGAGAATCCGACACGCAGGTCGTTGTACAATAAAATGACAGCACCTAGGCTCCAGCTGCCTGACAAAAAACCGTGATTCGCAGATCATGTATGGATTACACACATACATCACATGCACATGAACCATACCATTCACAATTTCCCGCAAAAACAAGTTATGCATAGATAGACTATCTACCGGCGTTGTGAAACTCGCAATGACATCTAAGGCGCTATGACAGGGCGAAGCCGGCGGTCCCGCTACCTCGATTCGATCAAACTCTTTGATCTTTGATCACTGCTTTTTGATTTACGTGTCATAGTCTACCCCGATGGCGGAAAACGACTGGTAGGGGTATGTCGTTCCACGACCTTAGCAGTATGATGACGGAAATCAGATCTACCATTCACCGAGTACAGTTGATCCAATCAACCTCGTACAAAACTGATCTATCTGATAGATCGACCACCAAAATAGCACATAGATCTCATCTACAGCCAACCGCATATCACATATGCAAGATCTCGAGCCTAAAACCAGAAGCTATCACTCTGATACCACTGTTGAGCCACGTAGAGATAAAACGAAACTTTTCCCTCTAACGTGGTGATCCCAAGATCTAGCTGAGGTAGAAGGCCACGAGGTTTACCACTAGACGCGCAGTTGCGGATTACTGATGAAGCACGTCAGTTGATGTAATGCAGTCCTCACGATCCGATCGTCCTCGTGCTGATCGCACAACACCTCTGCTAGTATCCACACGTACAAGGAGGAGCACCGACGACGAACTGCTAGGTTTGAAACGACGGTAGGACTACTGTGGATCTAGGGTTTCCAACACATGGAATGACCTAAGCGATCAACGATTAACCCTTCTGGGTTACTATACTACACTATATATAGGGAGTGAACGTGGGCTCCACTCTCGTGGCCCATTCACTAAAGCCCATATAAAACCAGTCACCGTGAGTCCGACTCACTGACTCAGTCCAAATCCGGCTTGGGTCTAACCCAACCAGATTTCCGGTTCAGATCCAATCCGAACTTGCTCCCGATCTTAAGTGTGTGACCCTGCAGTCTCTTGGCAACTTAGACACGATTAGAGTCCAACTCTCAATCGATCAGTCGGTAGCGGCTCCTAGAAGAACATGCCAACTCCCAAGTACCAAAGAGTCATGACAACTTGCCTTTCCAATGCGACTTACGTTCGAGTCCCTTTTGCCTCACGATATACCTCGTCAGACTATATGCGAATATTTGTCATCCCTTAAATAGTCTGACTCTCTTCTCGATCCGAGATAATTAATTCACCCGACTAACTCTTAGTCAATCGCCTCGGTTAACACTTAACCGAGTCGTGCATGGCCATGCTTTCCGAATCATATCATCCAAGAGGGCCCAGAGAATATCTCTCCAAGTGGAGGGGCAAAATCCTGTCTTGGTTATTCACATCACATAGCTTGATTCTCAGTCGACCCAAACTCTTCCTTTATGATTGCCCAGTTACGGATCAGCGTTATAGAACCTAAGTCGGTGATCCTCAACTCGGACTATGCAACAACCTCAGGTCTAAGGATTACATTGATTGAGATATACAAATGAAAAATTGTTCGTTGTACCTCAATATGGGTCAATCCGACTCGCTAAACTCTTTAGCCGAATCTTTGTAAGTCGGAATAGCATCACCATGCCCATGACAAGTGGAACCGAGTCATTAAGCCAACTTTCACATTGTTCTAAGTTGTGTGTCCAGCACAACCCGAATGACCAAGGATATTTAGTACAAACAACATGAATGTATAGTTCCACAACCGAATCACATATTCAATGATACACATCAGATGTTTATACAAGGACAACTTAATAACTTTATGAATACAATGGGAAATATCATCATACATGATTGCCTCTAGGGAATATTCCCAACAATTTCCTTGGCCATCTTGAGACCATGAATGAGCGCCTCATACTCGGCGATGTTGTTCGATGCTATGAAGTGGATCTGTAGTACGTACTCTAGTCGTTCGCCCTTGGGGGAAGTGATGACGATACCTGCTCCAAGCCCTCCATGCAACTTGGAGCCGTTGAAATGTAGCTTACAATGCATGGAGTCGGGAACCGGTGGCATGTATTGCGTTTCCACCTAGTCAACGATGAAATCGGCTAGCGCCTGGGACTTTATTGCAGTTCTTGGCTCGTACTGGATGTTATGAGCTACCCATTTCGGCACCCAGCCAATGTCGTCCTTGTTGTCTATGATCTCTGCAAGCGGGGCTAGTGCCACCACCTGGATGGAGTACTCTTAAAAGTAGTGCTTGAGCTTCTTCACGGCCATGTACACTCCATATACCAGCTTCTGATAGTGGGGGTAGTTCTACTTCGAGAGTGAGAGTACCTCACTCAGGTAATATACATGGTGTTAAACCGGATGCGCCTTCCCTTCTTCTGGTCTCTCCACCATGAGCACGACACTGACGACCTGGTTAGTGGCCGCAATGTACATCAACATGGGATCCTTTGCGGCTGGAGCCGCCAGGATTGGTGGGGAGGTGAGCATGCGATTCAGGTCGTGGAAGGCTTCGTCCGCCTGGGCCTTCCAGAAGAACTTGTCCATCTTCTTCATGAGCTGGTATAGAGGGAGTTCCTTCTCGCCCAGCCGACGGACGAACCGACTAAGGGACACCAGACATCCGGTGAACTTATGCACGTCACGCAAATTCTGTGGCAGCTCCATGCGCTCGATCAATCCTATCTTCTCCTGGTTCGCCTCGATTCCCCGTTCTAAGATGAGGAAACCGAGGAGCTTGCCGGGTGGGACGCCAAAGATGCATTTCTCCGGGTTTAGCTTGATCTGGAAGCGGCGGAGATTGTCGAATGTTTCCTTCAGGTCCTCTAATAGCATGCGATGCTCTATGGTCTTGACAACGACATAGTCAATGTAGGCATGTATTTGTTTCCAATTTGCGTCTGCAAACATTTCTGCATGCAGCGCTGGTAGGTTGCCCCTGCGTTTTTCAAACCAAAAGGCATGGTGGTATAACAGTAAGCCTCATACGAGGTTATGAATGATGTCTTTATTTGACCGGTTACATTCAATTTGATCTGGTGGTAGCCCGAGTAGGAGTCCAGAAAAGACAGCAGGTCGCAACCAACCGTGGAATCGATGACTTGATCTATCCATGGCAGGGCAAAAGGATCCTTGGGGCAGGCCTTGTTGAGGCTGGTGTAGTATACACAAATGTTATGGCGTGTTGTCAACGCCTCGTTGGGAGACCCCAAGAGTAAGGTGTGATGAGCACAGCAGCAAGTTTCCCCTCAGTAAGAAACCGAGGTTATCGAACTAGTAGGAGGAAGGAAACGAATAAAAGGTGTTGCTAGCAACTTGGAGTCCTGCACAACACAAATTCAAGACTTTGCCCCAACGAACATCGAGGTTGTCAATCTCACTGGTTTTCTGTAACAAAGGATTAACTGTATGGTGTGGAAGGTAATGGTGGTTTGCAACAAGTAACAATGGAAGATGTATCAATGGTATAGATTGGACTGGGGTACATAGTTCACTAGAGGTGTTCTCCTTAGATAAACAAACATGGCATGATGGGTACACAAATTACAGCAGGACAATTGACAGGACTGAGCAAGGCATAACAATGCAATACTAGACATCATTATCCTATGAGATTCGCTTGGGCAATACAACAAGATACATAGACCTCCATCCAACTGCATCTATGACTAGAAGTCCACCTTTGAGTTATCATATGAACCCCCTCCAGTATTAAGTTGCAAGCAACAGACAACTTATCGTGGTGGTGTCACGGTAGATACCATGGGTAGGCTTAAGTTGGGGGCCGAATGGTCGCTTGAGGTAACCGGGGAGGGAGTGCA
Source organism: Avena longiglumis (assembly GCA_030063025.1). Lineage (NCBI taxonomy): Eukaryota > Viridiplantae > Streptophyta > Magnoliopsida > Poales > Poaceae > Avena > Avena longiglumis. The sequence continues at coordinate 439,500,352 of CP125975.1, read as the reverse complement.
CGGTCTAGCCGCGAACGAAGAACAAGATGAACTCTCCACACTTAGGATTTTTATTGATCCAAGAAGTTTACAAGTCCTCCTAGAGCTGCTCGAGCATAGCCTCAGGGCACTAGTTTTGTACTTGGTTCAACTTCTCTAAACCCTAGCGATGCCCCTCCTTATATAGGTGATGGCCAGCTAGATTACATCCCTTTGGGTCCTAGGGTTACTGTTTGGATCTCTGTCCTTACTGTGCGGGGCGGGTCATGGGCTAGCCCTGAGCCCTTGACCCAGTCCATAAAGCCTTATAACTAACGGTCTTCTCGTACGTAGTCTCCGTTTCTTTTGGCGTCACCCAGTGACTTTGTATGTCAGCCCTTGCTTTGGGCGTCAGCCGGCTCCTTTTGTGTCACCCGGCGTCGCCCTTCTCTTTTGACCATGCTTTACCATGGTCCCTCCTGAATCTTACTCGGAAAGCTGCCACGCGTCCTCTCTAACTCAGCCTTCCCTCGTGAGACTCGGCTCGTTGCTTCCTGCAAGGTAAATAGATTTGTCTTATGCGGACCGACATAATTCTTATGTCGGCCACACACGACCTTCATACCCAGCCGTTGTTACCCGGCCTGAGACATCTTTGATTCGGAATAAGCCAAGCTGGGCAATGTTTTACCCCTTATGACCCTACCAGGGGTTATCCCCCCGACACAACTTCTTTAAGCAAAGTGTGTAAGGTAAACAATCCACTTGTTCCATGAACAAGAGACCGTTGTTTTCTCCCTAGTGGCAACATCACATCTACAACCTTAGATATTTCTGTCACTTTCCTTAGATTAAATAGAGGTATGAACCCACTATCGAGCAAATTCCCCTCTTGGAGTCACTAGCAACTACTTGGCCAAGATAGCTACTAACAACAGAGAGCATGCAAGATCACAAACAACACATACATGATAGAATCAATAAGACAAAACCATTAATCAATGTGACATAGTAATCTCAATATCCATCGGATCCTCGCAAACACAACATGCATGGTTACAAATAGATGAGATCTTGATCATGAATGGAGCTCACAAGATCTAAACATGAAATCACAAAGGAGGATATACAACCATCTATCTACTACATGTACCCGTAGTCCAAGGTGGAACTACTCACGCTTCATACAGGAGGCTGGCATGATGAAGAAGAAGGCCTCCGGGATGATATCGCCTCCGGCAGGGTGCTGGGAAGAGCTTCAGATCCCCCCGATCTAGGGACAATGGTGGCGGCGGCTACAGACGGTTTCGTGGAATATTTATTGGGTCCTTAGGGTTTAGGTATCGGGGGCTTCTTATAGACGAAGAGGGAGGCCGAGGGGGTGCCCGAGGCGGCTGCACCCCCCAGGCGTGGGGTGGGCCCACCCGTGCGGCTAGGGGGTGTGTGCCCGCTCGTGTCCCTCCTCCGTCTCGTCTTCTGGCTCCGTGTTCCCCACGGTAAAATATTGAATTTGTCTTTTATCCCGTCCATTTCCGAGAATATTGATTTTCTTCCTTTATGGAACCAAAAACAGAAGAAAATAGGAAACTAGCACTGTGGCATCTTCTTAAAAGGTTAGTACTAGAAAACATATAAAAACACCTCAAAGTGTAGACAAAGCAAAGCAAAGTAGATACTAAACAAGAATGGAACATCAAAAATTATGGATACGTTTCCGACGTATCAAGCATCCCCAAGCTTAACTCCTGCTCATCCTCGAGTGGTAAAGTGATAAAAAGAATAATTTTTGAGGCGACATGCACCATCAAAATCAAGATCAAACCATATGCAAGCATTGAAAGCTGGGATCAAAGAACTCTAAACATGAGCATGAAAGATGGAGTTCTAATAATAAGACAAAGTAACTATGCATGCAACATGAAAGGCTACAAACAAAGATCATGAATAACATGCATTGGAAAACGTTTGTTTGTTTCACATACGGAAAACATGGCATAGTGGAAATCATCTTGTCCCTAATGGAGTAGCAAATAGATGCATATGATACCTTCGAAGTTCATAAGAGTGACTAGATACAAATAGCACAAGAACAAGCAATATCAAAAATATGCATCAATCAATAAGTTTTGGGACAATGCACATAGAACTAAGAATGGAAACTATGCTCTCTTAACTGGTGCCTAAAGGTAGAAGGTGGAGACTCAATATAATGGTGGAAGAAAGGCCCTTCATAAAGGGAAGCAGGGATTTCAAGTTTCAAAAAGAGCTTCCAAAAATTATGGTACTTGTTAGCTTTCAGCTCTCATTGCCCCTATCATAAGCATCTTGAAGTGGTTAAGGTTAAAATGAACAAACTATGGAGTATATGCTTGACAAAGTATAAGTTGGCAATCTCATGTCCCTTGAATACGAGGGCCGCTCCTCATTCTACTCACCTTTAGTCACCTGTAAGTACTTGTCATAGTAAGTACATGTGTATAATAGAAAAACGCCAACGGGGTACCCCTTGCACAGGGTACAGGAGCTATCCCATAACCAAAATGACAAGGCAAACAGACAATGAGCATCTCAGCAATCTTCTTATTTACCATGGGAATATGGTGCTTTTTTATCTCTTTCCTCTTTTCTCAATATGTCTCTTTTTTATAAGAAGAATGCTTCATAGATGTCACTATGGTGGTGCTGCAAGTTTCCACCATGATTAGGCATGGCTTAGGCTAGCGGCCTAGGCGTTTCTCTAACACACATACATAACTCCACGGACTTACAAGCCCCCCTTTTATTTCAAACCGACGACATCCATAGACAAAAGAGCATGATATCAACTGTGTACAAAATACAGGTGCAATGTTGAAGGCGTTCCCCATGATAGCACGGTTCTGCTAATTCCAACGTATAAGTGCAAGCATATACAACATAGATGACACAATGGTTCAAGTTTATTAGGGGCAAGAAATATCAAGTGTGCCATCAAGTTCATGAGAGCTCTAATCACTAAGTTTTCACATAACAAAATACTTTTTAATTGGAAGATAGATGAAAACAAGAATATACTTGGAATGGTGTAACACACCATGCATAGGAGTTTATAGTGGAAACTTTGGACTAACTTGGTTTCTTGGGAGTTGGAAGCATGAGTAGAGCTTACTCATACAAGTGGAGGCTAAAAAAAGACTGGGAGCGACCAACTAATAAAGCAATAATGGCCATAATCATGTGGAGCGACAAAACATTACTAATAAAAGCATAATGTGGTACTACAAGTCAAGGACTAAATGATCATAGAGTCTATGGTGACTTGTTCATGGTCATAACATGGTGTGAGGATGTGCCAAGTTAACCCGAACAAAGCATCAAAGGAGAATACCACAATAATATGCTTTTGTATGCTAAAACAATGCATGATTCTTTCAAGGAACACTAATGAAAGAGCATTTCCTATCCCTAGTGATTTTGGTGTTTTATAACAACACACATATCGAACAAATTATTTGCCAAGTGTACCACAGGTTGTATTAAAAAAGGGGTTTACAGTGTATCAGCGTGGTTGGACAAACTATCCAAAACTTTCCGCCTGGCGCGGTACCAAAAAGCGGTAGTACCGATTTTTGCTACCGGACGTGGCAGTAGGTTTTGGCTAGTTGTCAAAAAGCCTCCGCCAGGCTAGTTACTAAAAAGTGGTAGTACCGCATTTTAGTACCTAGCGTGACAGAAGCTTTTTGACAACTTGTCAAAAGCTACTGCCTGCCCTAGTACTAAAATATGGTAGTACCGCATTTTAGTACCTAGCACGGCAGAAGATTTTTGCAACTTGTCAAAAGCCACTGCCCGGCCCGGTACTAAAATGCAGTAGTACCGCATTTTAGTACCTAGCGTGGCAGGAGATTTTTTACAAGTTGTCAAAAGCTACTGCCTGCCTAGGTACCAAAATGCGGTAGTACCGCATTTTAGTACCTAGTGCGGCAGAGAGTTTTTGGCAAAGTTGAAAATGCCACTGCCCTTTGCGGTATCAAAATGCGGCACTACCGCATGCGTTCGGTAGTACCGTATCTCAGGGGTGGTACTGCAGCTTTGCTGTAGCACCACAAATTGATACCGCTGTGGCTGGGGCATATGTGATTTGAAGTTTGTTCTTCCGGTACCAGGTCCGGTAGTACCGGAGTTTTCCGGTAGTACTGCTTGAACTTCCGGTACTACCGCTGCATTTAATGCTCCAACGGTCAGATTGGATCTGGAGCTATAAATACCCCTTCACCTACCTTGGGACAAGCTGCTCATTTGCATTGAAGACTACAACCTCCATTAGAGCCACCAAATCTCCAAGATCTCTTCAATCCACCACCCAAATACTTTGATCTTTGGGGAATCGAAGGAGGAGGCCTTGATCTACTACTTCACCAAAAGAGATCTTCATTTCCCCCTCATTCACTTGAGGTCCCCTTGCTCTAGTGTTTTCTTGGAAACCCTAGTTCTAGATTTGGTTCTTACAAGCTTGTCTTTGATTGTCTTGACATCTTGCTTGTATTTGGTAGCCTCCAATTAAGTTGTGGATGTGTGCCCCAAACTTGTAAAGGTGCCGGCTTCCACCTTGAAGGTTGCCAATATAGTGGAAGGTGGATCGATCCCATTGGGGTGAGATTTATCGGAGAACAAGGGAGGCCTCTTGTGGCGTTGGTGGTTTGAAACCACCCCCTCTCCAAACGTAGACATACTTCCCCTCAAAAGTAAGGAACTACGGGAAACAAATCCTTGTGTCTCCGTGTCCACTCCTTTGGTTACTTCTATCCTTTACCGCACTTTACTTACTTTTTCTTGCTTAGTATTGTGTTAGCTAGTGCTTGTTTGTCATATAGGTAAATTCACCTTAGTTGCATTATCTAGAGAATTTGCCTTATTGTCAAACCCTAATTTGAAAAAGAAGAAAATTTGAAGTAGAACCTATTCACCCCCCTTTAGGTGCCCATACGATCCTTTCAATTGGTATCAGAGCCTCGGCTCTTTATTTGGGCTTTACCGCCTAAGATAATATGGGTAGCCGCAAAGGGGATGGTGATGGTGAGCCCACCACGGTGACCATGGAAGATCTCAAAAACTTGGAAACAAGATTGAGCTCTTCCTTGGTCAACAAAGTCAAGAAGATGCTTGAGAAACTTCTTAAAGACAAAGATGGCTCATCATCCCCCTCTCCTCACGAGGATCCTCCATCCGTTTTACCTAAAGGGAATGCTTCGGTATCCCCCGAGGGTATGATGGTGGGGGGTAAACAAGACAACCCTAATTCCTCCACACAAAATGATGGTGGGAAGGGTGAGCACCGTGATTCATGGTACTCTCCCGACCCTCGAATCCCTCACCCTCATGTATACAATAGAGGTGACCCACCTAAGCTTGAAGAATCTGCTACTTTTGCTCAATGGCAATCTCTAATGAAAACTCATATGCGCAGCTCTTGCATTGAACTATGGAATATCATCGAGCATGGACTCTTTATTGGGGATCCAAACAACTTGACAAGAAGAGAAGTTGTCAATAGTCAACTCAATGCCACTGCCTTGCACATGATTCAACAAGGATGGGGTACAAAGGATTAACCACACATTGAGCACTTTAGCATTGCCAAGGAAGCTTGGGATGCTCTCACCATGTTGTTTGTTGGAAATGAGAGCATGAGGAGGAACCGGTATGATGCACTTAGCAATTGTCGTGGTGGTGGCACGGCAGATGCCATGGGTAGGCTAAAGTATGGGGCCAATGGATGCTAGTGGGATCTAGGGAGGGAAGATGCAACTGATTCAACACTCAAGTGGTTAAGGAAAAGATCTTTATTTCTCTTCTTTTGGGTTACAAGTGCTCCTCGAGCTGTATACAGGGAGAAGAGATGAATCTCACCAGCCTAACGGTACTGAAAAGAGTCGATGCCCTTCTCAGGGTCCAAGCCTCCCCTTATAAAGGAGAGCCTTGGGTGCCCTTAGGGCTGACGAGGCAAGCATATTCGAGGAATATGCTTGTCCCAAAATAGTAGTTCGGCGGTCTCCTTTCCCTGTCGCCCTTCTAATGACGGCAAGGCTCCAGAGGACCCCTCCTGCGTGCCTCGGGCTCCAGGACTGTCACCTCCGTGACCTCCTTCTGCCCCTCTGACGCTCTGCATCTTTGTCTCTTGTGCTTGGCTCCGCTCTGATTCCTTCTAGCCTGCAGCTATAGTTTGACTTTGGGTTTCTCCTTCTCCTGCAAGCTTCGTATCACTCGGCCTTACCTTACCTTACGTAACTCGGCTTGTCCTTCACCTGCATCGAGATCACTCGGGCTAACCCGGCCGACCGCAGAACTCTCGCCGGTAACGGCTTGACACACATACACGGGTTTCGCCTCGCACCTCGGCCGACATATTCATGATTCGCCAACCTAGACCGTAATTCGGAAACCAGACGGGATTGTACCGTCTTTCCCGTCTCGACCTACCCGAGGTCAACCCCGACATTAGTCCCCGGTTAGTGTGGCCCCGTCGATAGCTTCGCCGGGTCACGCTTCATTATATTCTTCATTTTGTTTCGAGTTATATCTTCTTCGTCCGAGGTTTCCTCGTTCCTTCCCTCGTACACCATGTCCTACGTGTCACCCCCATCATCGTTCTTCTAGTTTTTGGTCCTCTACGATTTAACGGCGGGCTACGATTAACTTTGTACTGCTGCCGCGCACGCGACGCCGGGTGCCGCTTCCCTTGGGGATCGTGAACGCTCTTCCTTCCTGTGTGGCCAGGTGTGGCTCCACTTATCGCCGTATGCGTGCCGCACCCACGATCTACACGGTCAACCGCTACACCCACGATCCCACTACCTTGTTCGTGGCTCGATTATAAAGAGGGGGACGGCATTTGGGGAATTTACTTTTCCCCTTCTCGCTCGTCTCCGTCCTCCTCCTTCTTTCCGCCGGCCTGTCAGCAGCCTTCGCCGGCTTGCTGTTGAGCCTCCGTCGGTGAAGACTCCGCTGCTCGCCTGCTCACCGCGCTCATGCGGCTTTGGCTCACGGTGAGTCCTCTCCGGTCGCATTGCCTGGATTTTTCCCTAGACTCATCTGTTTCGATTTTGTGCTCGTGCGACGGTTCCTCTGGTTCTTCGCCATTGTTCTCGTGCAAAGTCCCGACGGGGCCTTGCAACTCTAAACTCCCCTCCGCCGCCAGTTTTTCCTCCGGCGATCTTTCCGGCTCACTTATGTCTAGTTCGTTTAGCGGCGCTCTGGTTGAGGATGACGACGCTGGCTCCGGGCCCGAGCGAGGCTCGTGGCAGGGCTCTTCTGTTACAAGCCGTGAGATCGAGTGGCTCATCCGAACTCAAATAATTCCCGCCGAGGTCTCTTGCCGTTTACCCGGCAGCGAATCCTCTCCGGATGTTAGGGAGGGCGAGTATGTGGTTTTTATGTCGCACTTCGCGCGTGGCTTCGGTCTCCCTCTTAGCGATTTCGCTAGAGAATTCCTCGACTACTTCGGCCTTCAGCCGCATCATCTTCTAACGCTTATCGCTTCTTTCGCTTTCATCTCCGCATCGAGGGATACTTGCCCGTGGCCGTCGATTGCACGTCCGTCGAAGTTCTTCCAGATTCGCTCCAACATAGTCCCTGACAAATCTCTGCACCCTTCCGAGAAGTTGCTTACCCAATGTGGGGCAGCGTCTATTACACCTCGGAGGAAGTCCGTGTTTCCTCGTGTCACCGGGTTAGAGTCGTGCAAGAAGTGGCACAAATCATTCTTTTATGTCAAGAACAGAGGGGCAGAGGACAAGATTCGGCTCCCTGCATTCTCAATTGGCCCGCCTTCTAAAGTGAACTGGCTCTACAATCCGAGGAAAACTCATGCCTTGGCCGAGGCCTTTGAGATTCGGCTTAAAGAGTTGATCCGCGCCGGGTTATGCGGCGAAGACCTGATGGCTACTTTCATTAGTAGCCGGATCTGCCCATTCCAGAAGCGGACTCACAAGCTGTGCTACATGAGTGGTCCCCTTGACCCTAATCGAGTCTCGACCGTGGAGCTGGACAACTACCTTATCTATAAGCGCGTCCGAGCTATCTTTAAGACAGAGATGCCTGAGGATTGGGCTTGGGGATTAAAACCGTTCACCCGCGATCATCCGCCTCCCGAGGTGAGCTTAATCAACAACGCTCTGCTATTCCATTGTTTTTGTAACGGGTTTATCTAACTCTCTTTTTCCTCGTCTTGCAGAGGTTCGTAGAGCAGAAAAACGAGGACGCCGAAGTTCTGCTGCTCCCTGCGGTCATGGATAGGAGTACCCGACATCGTGAGCCGGACTCGAGGAGTTCTTCCTAAGTCGGATCCTGCCTGCCGAGATCGTGGCAAGACTTCGGCGCACGAGGAGGAAGGTGATTCAGACGAGGTCCAAATTCTTGAGGTAGTTGCCGCCATGCCTATTTCTTATGCATTTCCGGCTTCTACTTTCCCAGCTAATCCGGCCGGTCAGGTTCACGACGCCGAGCCTATTGCTTCTCGACCCCCTGTTACCTCGGGGAAACGTGGGGCTCCTGCTAGTGCCTCGGAAGCGGTTCCCAAGAAACGAATGAAGAAATCCGCTCCGAACCCTCCCAGGCGCAAGACTATGCCTGGGGTCGCCGGGTTAGTTCCTTTTGCTTATATTTCTTGTTTCTCTCTTTTTGTTTTTCATACTGACGATTCTTCTTTCTTATTTTTGCAGTGCTCCTCTTTCTGTTAAACCCGGCGGTCCTAGCATGACTAGCCGCCCGATTCGGCAGCCGTCTCCTCCGCGCGTTGATGATACCAGGATTCCTAGTCCTATTCGTCCTGCTTCTCCTCCAGCTCCGAATACGTCGCCTCTTCGTCGCGATGTGCCTGAGACCCCTTCCATTGACATGGATTCGAATCGGCCCTCCGAGGTTTTCATCGAACCCTCCGCCCCTTCTATGGGTCCCAGCGCTGCTACTGAGCCTCTATCTACTCCGGCAGTTTCTCACCCTTCCAAATTTCGGCCGAAAGGTCGTTATCTCGGCGCCTGCGACCATAACCCCTGCTGCTCCTAAAGACGTCCCCACTTTCGAGGCGTCACTTCCTGTGATGCCTCCTCTAAGGCGAGAAAAGCTGTTGCCGCCAAGACTTCCTCTTCTCGGAAAGGTCTTGTCGGCTCTTCACCGAGTATTGCCGACGTGCTGCGTAAGGGAGCTGCGCCTACTAAAGCCCCCGTTGCCTCGGCCGCCGGCACCCAGCTTGCTCTTCATAAGAGCCCTGCGACCGCCGTGGTCGAACAGCCTGTCCGGGGTAAGGTCTTAACTCGGACAGCCAGTGGGAACAGCCTCGGAGCGCTGGTGGAGTATGCCAATAATTGGAACGCTGCTGATCAGTTTGAGGTAATTACCAACAAGATGAATGAGGTAATTACTGTTTCTCTGAGTTTTAAATTATTCCTCAGATGTTATTATATGCTCTAGTCCCCGAAACTTGCAAGGAAATAACTTGTTATATACTTGGAAGTTTAATGATCTTTGACTTAATTTTATTTCTAGGGTTCGGGAATCCGGCCATCTAGATCCGAGTTAAGTTTTGCTTGACTCGGATGTGCTTTAGCTTTGAATATCCTGCCACCTAGATCCGAACTAAGTTCTGCTTGATTCGGATCTGAGTTAGCTTTGAATATCCAGCCACCTAGATCTGAGCTAAGTCCTGCTTGACTCGGATCTGAGTCAACTTTGAATATCCAGCCACCTAGATCTGATTTAGCTTTGAATATCCAGCCACCTAGATCCGAACTAGGTTCTGCTTGATTCGGATCTGAGTCAGCTTTGAATATCCAGCCACCTAGATCTGAGCTAAGTCCTGCTTGACTCGGATCTGATTTAGCTTTGAATATCCAGCCACCTAGATCTAAGCTAAGTCCTGCTTGACTCGGATCTGATTTAGCTTTGAATATCCAGCCACCTAGATCCGAACTAAGTTCTGCTTGATTCGGATCTGATTTAGCTTTGAATATCCAGCCACCTAGATCTGAGTTAAGTCTTGCTTGACTCGGATCTGATTTAGCTTTGAATATCCAGCCACCTAGATCGGAGTTAAGTCCTGCTTGACTCGGATCTGATTTAGCTTTGAATATCCATTTACCGTTTTCCCCATTGCTCAGGTTGCACATGATCGGAGGACTGCCGAGTTCCAGAGGTTGCTTTTTTCGCACCGTAAGCTGGAAGAAAAGTATGAGAAAATCCTTCCGGTGGTAAAGAAAGCTGGTACGTCGATGGTTCCTCCTTGTTACTTTCAACGTTCTTATTTACTTGCCCGCGATATGCCGGCTTACTTTCTTGGTAAACAGGTAACATTAATAACCTCAATATTCGCCTTGAGAAGAAGGTCAAGAGCTTTGAAGGTTAGTTTCCCTTTTATCTTACATCTTTTCTCTTTTAACATGTGTGCTAAGCTTCCTTATCGCGTTTGGCTCTGGTAAAGCCGAGTTGCAAACCTTTGCAGCGTCGCACCAAGATTGCATGCCCATGCCTGACGTGATGCTGCATTTTTTAGAGCAAAATGCTATTCATTCGGCGCAATTACAAGAAAAAGATGATGAAATAGCTCGCCTACGAGCCGAATTGGATATCCTTAAGATCTCTCAGAAGTCCGAACTAGAAAAGGTCGACCAAGAATTTTCCGAGGAGAAGAATCGGCTGACTTTGGAGCTGCAGAAGAACAAAGAACTCCTCGAGGCTGCCGAACTGAAAACCCAGGGTTTGAGCGAGGAAATTGCTCGTTTTGAGAAGAGCAAGGTCGATTGGGCCAAAGACCTTCGATAATGATGAGATACATTCATCGTAGCTACTTAGCACCAATTATATTTTTCTTTTTGTTCCCGCTACCATCGACACGTTCATGCTTTATGCAGATCATTTCCCGAGGCCAAGCCCGTGAGTTCTAAAGCGGTTCTTGCAGCGGCGCCGAGGTGAACCTGTTACCGTTGATTCGGAGTATTCAATGGAGGATTACTTGGTTGCCGTTGGTGCCGCAGTTGGTCCGATGAAAATTATGGGCCGGGACTTGGTGCAAGCCGCTATCCGAGCTTACCATGTACTCTGGCCGAATACCTCGGGGACTCCTGATATCAACGAAGTCAAATTATTGGTGAAAAGACTAATGGCATATGAGAGGCAGTTAAGTCTTTGGAGGGAATCCGCTGGGCGTGCTGGTGCCGATATGGCCCTTACTGTTATCATGTCATGGTATGAAGACATCTCTCTTGACATCCTGAGAAATTTGCGCACTGGTTCCCGCTGGGTTGAGGATCCCACTTTTGTTGCTCTTCGGCAAGCTCGGGCCTTCCAACTCGTCGAGTATGCCGACGTGCACACTTGGAATGAAGGGCCGAGTTTTCTTCCAGACCCGGATGAGGAGGTTGTAGCTGAGGATGCTTTGGATGATAATTCAGCTGAGCTGGGGGAGGGTGAGGATGATTCGGCCGCATCTGATAGCTCCAGCTCAAGCTCGGACAGCAACGGCGACGCGCGGTCCTCCTCCAAAGGTACCGGGCATTCTACCGCACGGACTGATGCTCCTGAGCAACCTCGGGCTTCCGCTGAAGTTGCACCTGGGTCGGCGGAGGGCGAGGCAACCTCAGTCGAAGTTCCTCCTACCTCGGAGTGCCCCGCACCTGACCAAGCTGCTGCCTCCCCAACGAACAACGCCTAAGTTATTTCTGATCCCTGGCATGCCGGGCGTATGATGTAGGCGAAATATTTGTCAACTCTCTGTATGATTCAAATTTCTTTTGCTTTGTACTGCTGTGACATTCGGTTAAGTGGGTGTTCGCCCGAATTCTTGCTTTGTTGGCCTTCAATTTCCTAACCTTTTAGGATTTATCTTTGCCTCTATTTTTTATGGTTTTATCCAGGCGTGAGCTCTGAATATCATATAATATTGATCCGTTCTGAACAGAGATTGACTACTTCGTTGTGAAAATATATAGCAATCGCTGGATCATTGTTTATTGTGCGAAACTTCGATATGTAAATCAAATTTCAGAGGTAGTATAAGACTAAAACGGGTGCGCTCAGCATAAGATTGAGGTAGCATACGATAGTCCCCGAGTCGCTGCTTTGGATGCCGAGGTTTAGATATTAATATGAAATTGATATAACATACGGCAGTCCCCGAGTTACTTCTCTGGGCGATGAGGTTCAGATACATAACATGAAATTGATATAAGATACGGCAGTCCCCGAGTCACTGCTCTGGGCGCCGAGGTTCAAATACATAACACGAAATAGATATAACATATGGCAGTCCCCGAGTTACTGCTCCGGGCACCGAGGTTCAAATACATAACATGAAATTGATATAAAATATGGCAGTCCCCGAGTCACTGCTCTGGGCGCCGAGGTTCAAATACATAACACGAAATAGATATAACATATGGCAGTCCCCGAGTTACTGCTCTGGGCGCCGAGGTTCTGATACATCATTGGATCTTGACTTTGAGATATAATGATACGAGTAGAATGGCCGAAGTAAAGCCACATTCCATGGACGCTGCTTTTCGCCTTTTGTTCCGCTTTGTTTTCCGGGGACCGCGTCGATTAGATAATAGGCATCATTATGCAACGCTTTGCTCACAATAAATGGTCCTCCCATGGGGTGACAACTTGTGCATGCCGTTGCGCTGCAGTCGGAGGACCAAATCTCTTTCTTTGAATACTCTTGGATTCACTTTCTTGCTGTGATACCGCCGCAAGTTCTGTTGATAAATAGCTGATCGTGATAATGTCAACTCTCTGGCTTCTTCCAGCAGGTCTACGGCATCTTGCCGAGCTATCTCATTTGTCTCTGAGGTTGTGTACTGAGCAACTCTTGGCGAGTCATATATTATGTCGGCTGGAAGTACGCCCTCTGCCCCGTACACCGGAAAGAATGGTGTATAGCCTGTTGATCTATTCGGAGTAGTCCGGAGGCTCCATAGTACGGCTAGGATTTCTTCGATCCAACATCCTGCCGACCTTTGCAATGGTTCGACAAGTCGTGGTTTTATTCCTGATAGCACCAGTCCATTAGACCTTTCCACTTGCCCATTGGATGTTGGGTGAGCCATAGAGGCAATATCTAGTCTTATGTGCTTCTCTCGGCAAAATCTAGCGAAAGCTCCTTCTGCAAAGTTTGTGCCATTGTCCGTAATAATACTGTGCGGGTACCCATATCTTAAGATGATATCCTTGAGAAATTTCACTGCTGTGGGCCCATCACACTTTTTAATTGGTTTTACTTCAATCCATTTTGTGAACTTGTCCACCATAACCAATATGTGGGTCATTCCTCCGTCTTAGCTTGAATGGTCCCACCATATCTAAACCCCATACAGAAAATGGCCAAGTGATGGGTATTGTTTTTAACTCGGCCGATGGCATATGTATTCTGGTTGCGTATCTCTGACATCCATTGCATTTCTTAACTAATTCTTTTGCTTCTTTCAATGTCGTTGGCCAATAAAATCCATGCCTGAATGCCTTGGCTACTAAGGCGCGAGATGAGGCATGGTGCCCACATTCTCCTTGGTGTATGTCTAGAAGGATTTCCTGACCTTCTGCCGAACTTACGCACTTCTGCAATACATTTGTGACGCTTCTTTTATATAGCTCATTGTTTATGATTGTATAAGCTTTTGCTCTTCTTATGGTTTGTCTAGCTAATACCTCATTACTCGGCAACATCGCGTCTTTTAGGTAAGAAAATATGGGTTGCGCCCATAACGGTGTTACTTTTTCTGATGTGATCTCACTGTCTATCTCCATGTTCTCTGCCGACATATATATCTCGGCTTTCTCCATGATTGCGCTTACCTCGGCTGTCCTCCTCTTTAGGGGTTCCGAGTCATTCTGCGGATCTACCTCCATTGGCGTGTGATCTTCTGCAGAATTTGCTGGGATAAAGATAGATTCGGATTCTGGTGATGGGATTATTGATGGTTTCCTGAGGTGTTCCAGGGCAATACCTGGAGGAATTGATTGCCGGGTTGATCCTAATTTTGACAATGTGTCGGCGGCATCATTTTCTGCCCGAGGTATGTGGTGAAATTCACATCCTTCAAAGTATCCACTGATTTTTTGCACATGGAACCTGCATAAAGCCATATTAGCATCTAATGCGTCCCAACTGCCTGATACTTGCTGTACTACTAGATCCGAGTCACCATAGCATAAGATTCACGATACCAATTTCTTTTGCTACTTTCAATCCATGGACTAGCGCTTCATACTCGGCTACATTGTTGGACGCAGCAAAATGTATTTGCAATACATATTTCAATTGGTCTTTTTTAGGCGAGGTTAACACTATTCCCACTCCCAAAACATTCCTTAGTTTGGAACCATCGAAATGCATTGTCCAGTAATTTGGATCTGGCAATGGTGGCTCATACTGCACCTCGGCCCAGTCCACGAGAAAGTCGGCGACAGCCTGAGATTTGATTGCATCTCTTCTATCAAACCGTGGAGCGTATGGTGATAACTCGATCGCCCATTTTGCTATTCGGCCACTTGCGTCTTTGTTGCTCAATATGTCGGCTATGGGTGCCTCACAGATTACTTTGATGGGATGCTCTTCGAAGTAATGTTTAAGCTTTTTCACCGACATATATACTCCATAAGCCATCTTCGATAATGCGGTAATTCGCTTTGAAGTGGATAACACCTCACTTAGATAATAGACCCGCCTCGAATCGACTTACCATTTTCAAGTCGCTCCATTACGACTACAGTACTAACTACTCTATTGGTAGCCGCTACATAGAGTAACATAGGCTCTTTTGATAATGGAGAAGCCAAAATGGGTGCCGTAACTAACATCTTTTTCAACTCACGAAATGCGAGGTCCGCCTGTGAAGTCCACATGAATTTATCCGATTTTCTCACCGATAGATGACAGCTTTTCTCTCCTAGCCGACATACAAATCGACTAAGCGAGGCCAGGCAGCCCGTGAATTTTTGTACATCATTCAAACATTTTGGCAATTCCATTCTTTCTACTGCTCTTATCTTTGTTGGATTAGCCTCGATACCTCGGCTAGATACAAGGAAACCGAGTAATTTTCCTGCCGGCACGCCAAATGTGCATTTCTCTGGATTAAGCTTCATTCGGAACCTTCTCAGGTTCGCAAAAGTCTGCCGTATATCTTCTAGTAATGTTTTGCTTTCTTTAGTTTTGATGACCACGTCATCCACATACACTTGTACATTTTTTCCTATCTGATCATGCAGGCATTTTTGCATGCATCTCTGATATGTCGCTCCTGCATTTCGCAGGCCAAATGGCATTGTGCGATAACAATAAGCCCCGTACGGGGTAATAAATGCAGTCTTTATTTGATCGGCCGGATTTAACGGTATCTGGTGGAAACCAGAATACACGTCTACAAACGATAACAGCTCACAACCAGCGGTCGAGTCAATGACTTGGTCTATTCTAGGCAATGGAAAAGGATCTTTCGGACATGCCTTGTTCAGGTTGGTGTAATCGATACACATTCGCCATACAATGGCTACATTGGGGTCATCTTTCTTCTTTTCTACTAGCACCGGATTTGATAACCAATCCGGGTATAGCACCTCCATGATGAACCCGCTGCGAGCCGAGCTATTTCATCTCCTATTACTTTTCTCCGTCTTCGCGAACGGCGGAGAGGTTGCTTCACCGGCCTTGCTCGGCCCGACGTTCAAAGAGTGCTCACCAACTCCCTAACACCTTGCAGATCTTGAGTTGACCATGCAAATATGTCCCGATTCTCACGGAGGAAGTTGGTGAGCTCGCTTTCCTATTTAGCATCAGGCTGCACCAATAGTAACGACGCCTGGGAATTGCTCATCAATCTGAAATTTCTTCGTCTCTTTAGTCGGTGAAAAGAGACACCGCCATGAGGTTGGCCGCCGGCATGTTCGGGCCAGCCGACTGAGCGAGGGCTGCTACTTCTTGAATCCTTCTCTTTTCTCTTGCTATAACCAATGACTCGGCCAAATTAGACCCGGCTGAAGCACACTCCATTGACTTCTTGTAATCCCCTGCAACTGTTATCACTCCCTGTGGTCCGGGTAGCTTCATCTTCAGATAATTTATATGACAGCTGCTCATGAATTTGGCCAGTGCGGGCCGTCCGAGTAGAGCATGATAACAACTTTCCAGATCCACCACTTCAAATTCTAAATTTTCTGCTCTGCAGTTATCTCTTGTACCGAATAACACGTCCACTCGGACTTTACCGATGGGCTCACATGAAAGCCCTGGCACTATCCCATGGAAAGTGGTCCTCGTGGATTGCAGCATGTTCTGCGATATTCCGAGTTTATGCATGGTATCTTTGTACATGATGTTGATACTGCTTCCATTGTCAATGAGTACTTTTGAAAATTTCACGTTGATGCTTGGTCCAACGAATGTCGGATCCAACACAAGTGCATATGATCCTGGACTTGGCATTATTCTGGGGTGGTCCTTCATGCTCCAGGTCACCTCCTGATCAGACCATGGCACGTATCTTGGTACTGCCGGCATAACTGCATTCACTTCCATATGCCGGCGCTGCACACTCGCTTGTCTTGTCGTTGTGAACACACAATAAGACCGTGATGTTCTCTGTAATCATTACGTCCGGTATTTGCCGGATTCATCCTTCCATCCCGGACTGGTTTATTACTTGATGCATCAGATCTCCGATCCGAGTTATCATACCTCGGGAGGGGCGGTAGCATCGATTGTCGTGTATTTGCTCCGATTAATTGCGGGTGATGTCTGTTGCACTTGATGGGCGAACTCCGGAGTTCCCCATCGCATTTTTCATCCATGCACATTGGCGGGTCGTATGATTGGCTGGTCTGGATGGGTTTGATGTGTGAAATTTACACGGCTGATCTAACATGGATTCGAACGTGTATTTCGGCCTCTCTTGCCATTGCTTCTTTTGCTCTGGGGTCCATTGCCTTTTTCCCTCATTTCTTGATGTCCACTGTTGAGGTCCATTCTTCTGCCGTTGAGTTGCTCCATGACTCGGCTGATCTTGTGCTACTGCCGCCACTTGGGCCGAATTATATCTATAATCCGGCCTCTCCTCTCTTCTTCTTCCTCTGAAATCACGCCTGGATGACCCGGCCAATTCTCTCGCATAATGGTCCTGTTGCTCGCGATGATCTGCCGACATTAATTCCGGTTGGGTTGGGTCGCCTAATGCATAGGAGTCTGCTATTCTGATAGTCTCTGCCAGTGTGGTTGGCATATCTCTTTGCAGGCGCTGCCACAACACGCTGGCGTAACGGCAGCCTTGCGCGAACCAAGCGATTGCTTGCGATTCGATAACTCCTTCACATGAGTTTCTCAAGTTGCACCATCGAGTCAAAAACTCCCTATCTGTTTCATTCGGCCTCTGCTTGCACATGGCTAACTGTTGTGGCCTGTTTGGCCTCTTGTATGTGCTGGTAAAGTTGCTGACGAACATTTCTTCGAAATCTAACCAACAGTTGATACTGCCTGCTGGTAGATTATTCAGCCATACCCTGGCTGGTCCTTCCAACATTTGTGGGACATATCGCACTACCCATCTTAAGTTCCCACCCTCTATCTTCACAGCAGTGGCATAATCAATCAACCAGTCTTGTGGCTTGGTACTTCCATTGTATGTTTTTGTGCCTCTTGCTAACTGAAAGTTTGGCACTTGTGGTTCGCCCATGATCCGTGGTCCAAAACATGTCGGACCTGGTGGACCCTAGCTTCCAACTCGGACGGTATAGCGGTCCAGCTTCACTCTTGCATCACTTTGGCAAATCTGCATGCAGGATTACATCACTGCATCCCATAGTGGTTATTTCCTCCCTGGATTGCGTATTCCACCTCGGAATAACCATCATTGTACCTTTCATTCATTTGATTGTGGCGAGCTGGCCTCGCTTCTCTTTCCTGCGAGGCTCATGCCTTGGTTGCGGGTTAATGACATCTCTCTCCTTACTTGGTGGGTCTGGTTTTCATGATTACCTCTCGCGGGTTCTCTTCGCCGAGATCTCCATTGCCTCGGCCTCCGCCGTCTTTTCCACACGCCGTGGTTTCTCTCCCATTACCTCGGCTTGCATTGCCTCTGTTCTCATTTGCCTTTCCGCCATCGCGGATCATATGGAACAATTTGCTTGTTCCTCTTCCCCAGGTTACTGCTTTGTCTCTTCGACGTTGTTTCGGGTGAAGATCTTTGCTTCGGATAAGGCAGGTGCTGCCCTGCCGAATGAACCATCCGCGAGGCCCGGCCTTGCGGGTTTGTTCTGAGTATTTCCTCATTTGCTGGTTCGCGATGCACCAGCTCATTCACTCTTTCTTGTTGTTGTTTACGGCTTCCCGGTCAACCCTCTAATTCCAATGCTGCGGCATTTGCGCTCTCGAGTTTTTCGCGGGTACTATACCTCGGCAAACCCAAATCATCGATTACGCTGTGAGCCTCATGCTCTTTGTTAATGTCATTCATGAGGTTCTTCCCTCTTAATCTTAATTCATCCACCCGCTCAGGTGCGATATCAAGATTATTAGCTTTTGCATATTCTCTTAGGGTCCTGTTCAAGGACTCCCGCAAGGCCGATACTTTCTTGGCCTCTACCAGCACCTTTTGCCTGGTTTCTTCTAATTCTGCCTGAGCATTTGCCGGATCAAGTATCGGCGCTACAGGTGTAGTCAAGTTTTCTATGGTCGCCTGAAGAATGTTCTCTGGCCTTTCCAGAGGTGGCCCTCTTACTCTTGGTGCCTTTGGGGTGATGTCTTGTAGCTCGGTCGGGTTGGTCACTGGCGGGATTACCTCAGTGGGTTGTGGCGCGGTCTGCTTGGGTGCGCCTTGTGCGCCTGTGGCGGGTTCTCTGCTTGACCCGGCAACTGCTGCTCCAGCTTGCGCCCCTGCGGCGACCATCACCTCAACGCTTCCTGCAGGATGTGCCTTGAACGGACGGCTTGCTGCGTTAAGAGGTGGCTCTCCTGCAACAACAACTTGGTGAGGAAAAATGTCGGTGATGTCGACGCCGACGTAGATCCTGTGCTCGCCCAGGCCTATGAAGACACCATTGCACGGGGGAGCCTTTCCCCTGAAGCTCCCTGCATTGTCGCTGACGTAGTCGCAAAGACCAAATCTCTGGACCAAGCCAGAAACAATGCGCTCGCCTGTGCTGATGAAGTTTCCCGTCCGGATCATAACTCCAGCTAGCACCGCTGCTGGCCCCACGGTGGGCGCCAACTGTCGTGGTGGTGGCACGGCAGATGCCATGGATAGGCTAAAGTATGGGGCCAATGGATGCTAGTGGGATCTGGGGAGGAAAGATGCAACTGATTCAACACTCAAGTGGTTAAGGCAAAGATCTTTATTTCTCTTCTTTTGGGTTACAAGTGCTCCTCGAGCTGTATACAGGGAGAAGAGATGAATCTCACCAGCCTAACGGTACTGAAAAGAGTCGATGCCCTTCTCAGGGTCCAAGCCTCCCCTTATAAAGGAGATCCTTGGGTGCCCTTAGGGCTGACGAGGCAAACATATTCGAGGAATATGCTTGTCCCAAAATAGTAGTTCGGCGGCCTCCTTTCCCTGTCGCCCTTCTAACGACGGCAAGGCTCCAGAGCACCCCTCCTGCGTGCCTCGGGCTCCAGGACTGTCACCTCCGTGACCTCCTTCTGCCCCTCTGACGCTCTGCATCTTTGTCTCTTGTGCTTGGCTCCGCTCTGATTCCTTCTAGCCTGCAGCTATAGTTTGACTTTAGGTTTCTCCTTCTCCTGCAAGCTTCGTATCACTCGGCCTTACCTTACCTTGCGTAAATCGGCTTGTCCTTCACCTGCATCGAGATCACTCGGGCTAACCCGGCCGACCCTCGCAGTAACTCGGCCGGGTAACGGCTTGACACACATACACGGGCTTCTCGCCTCCGTACCTCAGCCGACATATTCATGATTCGGCCAACCTAGACCGTAACTCGGAAACCAGACGGGGATTGTACCTCTGTCTTTCCCCGTCTCTGACCTACCCGAGGTCAACCCCCCGACAGCAATGAAGCCGAAGGCTTCTAAATGATGGAAGGTGAAAATCATGAAGACATGTACCGTAGGCTCAAGACCACCGCCACCGCTTTTAGAAATGTGGGTGCCTCACATGTGGATGATGCGTGGATAAAAAGGAAATATATGAGTGCACTCATGCCCTTTGAGCCAACCGACTTGAAGAGCCTACAAGGAAGACACAACTACCATCTCATGACCTCCAATGAAGTTATGCAAGAGATGGCCTCTTTAAAGTTGCCGCCAAGAATGCCAAAGATGCCCGTGCTCGTGCCCTTGGTATGAGCAATGTTGTCAATGTTGCATTGAAGGCCAAAGTTGTGGACCATGGTGTAACGCCCCTGAATCGGGTCTATGCAGATCTTAGAATTTCCTGCCAAAATCCGCATAGAAGCGATTCAAAGATGCCCACCAGACACTTTCGTGTGGGTGGGATTTGAATACAAGTAGTTACATCACAGTTGTTTACAACAGAGTCCACAAGAACTTATATATACAGCAACGACTCAACAAGTCAAGAATACAAAAGATACAATACGAGGATACAACTCAGAAAGAAAGCAAAATAGTATCCGAGTACGGACAAGATCCAAATGGGACTAAGAGTCCTGAAGAATAACCAAACGGTGTCCAACCCTGCCCAGGCCAAGCCGGAAGGGTAACCTTGCTAACGTCGTCAATCACATACCTGTCAAGCCAAAAGGGTGCCGACAAAGGGAAAAGGAAAACAGAAAGAGAGCGGTCAGTATTGAGGCCAGTACAAGGCGAGACTAGAATTCGACGATCCTCGCCTACATAGGTATGGTGGGCTCAGCGGTAGCAAAGCTTGTACTATCTAACTTATAGAGACATGCTACAACTTCGGCTATTAGAGCGAGATAAGAGAGCACTACACGGTAACTATATATACCACCAAACATAACCCATCCGAAGAATTCCCCCTCGAGGACCAGTCGAGGAAGTCTCCTTGCAGTACACACACGTTGGCAATTTTTGTTAAGCAGGTGTTTAGTTGATAAGGCTAGTTACTAACCATATTATTAGAGGTAAAACATTAGTGGCGTTGTCTATGATCATGACACTGTACTCCTGAGGCGTCCATTACCGTGGACACACGGCTTCTCGAAAAGATTTACCCTGCAGGGGTGCACTACTGTACCCAAACGCATGCTCAACCCATCAGGCAACATATTACGCGTGCCATCCGAATCTCACAACAAGAACTGTCCCTTAACTACGCGCATATCCAGAGGCATCACCTACTGTGTGGAACCAACCAAGAGGTATGATGATTCTCAAGAAAGGCACAGCGTTTGCGCCTACTGGTGGATCGGGCCCTGCGGGGTAACTTGTACACACCGTGGGTGCCGCCACCGTCTATCGTGATTTATGTATGCAAGCCATGGCAGTCCACCAAAATATCAAGTCCGAAGACATATCAACTCACCCATGTCCGAGGACATATTATACGTATGCACCAAATGGAAAACCAATTTTGTAACCCTCTGGATATACGAATAGCGCCGGTAGTTGAGGGGGGATCCCAGAGGCCCCATGTTTGGTTAGCGCGATCAACTCAGAACTGGTATCATAGAACGAACGGGTCCTATGTCGGCTCAAGCAGTTCCCAAAGGTGGTCCCTGCCGAGGCCTTCTCATTAGGTGAAACCATAACCACAACCAACATCACCAATTTAATTATCTTATCACCGACAATATCCAAGTATCATGTTCCACCTGGATGAGAGCGGTACTAAGCATGCCCACGACTCACAAGGACAAAGCTAGCTAGATAAACAAGGCAATAGGTCAACCAAGGCAATATAGTGGAGCAGGTAATAAAAGGGACAGTACTATGGCATCAACAATAAGGATAGCAATAGATCAAAGGAAGGAAGTAAAGACTATAAATGCAAAATAGGTAGAAAGGGGGAGAATGCTCGCCTGTGAGACAAAGTCGGGAAAAACCGGAGGCATGTCGTTTCTCACATCGGCTCATCGTCCTATCCGGTGAAGAAGCAAACACTAAAAAGAGCAACCGGCGCAATATTTAATACTAGGCAAAAGATCCGGCATGTTTATGATATGATGCATGACATGGCAATATGCGTCCTAACTTAGCAATATTAAGCGGAATCGAGATCCCGAAAAATAAATATTATGGTTCGAGTTGTTTATCTACCCTGCAATTTAATGTTGTATTAACAAAGCAAAATTATATCATCGGTTCGCTACATAAATTTAAATGGGGCCAAAATTTAGACTAGATTTGCCCGCATATGGTCTCCATATTTAATTTAGGTGAATCGACATAATACCCCCAAACAGATAAACATGTATGCAAGTATGAATAAATTAATATGCAACAAGTTATTTTATATATATTATAACAAATAGGGGTCTTCAGATAGGGGTCGCACGTTGGTTCGAAGATCTTGGTTCAGAGGGTTTCAGGTGGTCATCGAAATCCAGGAAGAAGATCTTGCGTTCCATGAAGGAGAACTTGGCGTGTCGAGGGTTCGGTCTTCGGTTTTCCAAGGTGACTTGTTTGGTGCGAGAAGACCTTGACGTGTCTTGACACCTCGTGGCCACATGGCTTCATTGGAGATCTTGACGAGATGTGTCTTGGAGGATAACTGCAAGGACACTTGCACGTCTGCCGGAAGCTTGTGCGAATTAACAAACAAACCAACATTTAGGAGCCCATAGAAACACACAAGCACAATACATACACGCGTTGGAGACGGGTAGAGTGGCCAGGGCAGAGGGACCCGAGGACGCCAGCAACGGCCGGAAGCGAAGCTTGGCAAGGCGTGCAGAACGACGGGTCTCGGGGAAAACCGCGGGAAGATGAGGCTACCACACCGACTGAAAGCAGGCGGTGGTGGTGCTGCGGAGGCTGTCAGGAGGCGACGCTGGGCCTCAAGGCGAGCGGGGCCAGGCTCACGCGACCTGGGACTGCGCCTAGAGGCGAGGCGATGACGAATGGGGCCAAGGCGGCGGCGCTCGGGAAGGCTTCGATGGCGGAATCGAGGCGACACCGGAGGTCGACGGGACGCTGAGGGAGCATCTACCGGGGCAGGGAGACGACGAGGCCACCGGCGGCGTCTTGAGCTGGGCGGGGAAGAGCTTGGCGACGGGGGGCCCGACCGACGACGGGCGGCAGGGGATCCTGGCGGCGGAGGCGAGCGCCTGGGAGGGAGGCGAGGACGGTGGAGAGCGGCGGTTTCCGCACGATGGAGAGGTGGCGCTCGACGAGGAGGGGGCGGCGTGGAGCTCGCTGGCGAGAGGAGAACCAGGCGGCGGCGGTGGGCAGAGGATCATGGGAGGAAGGGGCCGCGAGCATGTCTTCGAGAGGGAGTCAGGGGCATGTGCGTGCGGTGGTTGTGTGGGCCTGGTGTGCGTGCGTTTCCTGGTGTGGGTCGTGTCTAGTGTGGGTTGTGTGCGTGAGTGATGGCGTGTTGGGTCTGGGTGTTGGTTGCGTGCGTTGCATGAGTTTGTGGTGTGCGTGTATGACCGGACCAGGTGGTACGTGTTGGTGATGGTTGTGTACGTGTGTTGGTTTTGTGTTAGAGGGTGGCGACAGGTTTGTGTGGCGTGTGTGCATAGCGGGTGCGGGGTGTGGAGTTAGGGTTAGGTCTAGGGTTTAGGGAAAGAAAAGGGGATTGAGATATTTATCTAGTCTAAAGTAGACTAGATAAGACTAGTTTTGGGCTAAAACTTGACGGGCCTTTAGCCTAGTTTTATTTTTAGTCAAATAAGAAAAATCATTTATGGTCACGTATCAGACCGAAAATATGCTTTTGTTTTAATTTGAAAATAATAAAAGAGAAACGGATTTAATAAAACCGTAGGAATATTTTAGTAAAACAAAAATAGGTTTTTACCAAAATAGTTTGCGGTCAAATTGACGAACAAAATATGCATGATGATGTCATGATGATGCACAAAATAAAGTAACAATCAATTTATAATTTTTAATATTTCGGGGCATTACAAATCGACACCACTAACATGGGATCTTGTCCCGGGATCCAAGCAAAGACACCGGGGGAGGGGTGATAATGCCGGATCTTCTTGCGTCAGGTTCATGGTCACGACACCAGTAACAAGAATTCGTGTTCCGTCTTGAAATTGTCGACACCACCAACAAGGGTTGTTGCTCACCTTCTTCGGAAGAACACTCCGGAGAGGAAAAGATGGAAGTAGAGGTATCAAAGATAAGGCTACCTTTATCTTCCGTCAAAGGAGTAAGATTGCATTAATCCACCAATCAATGTACAAGAGCAAATGATAAGAGTAGTGATATGGTCATGACTCCATCCCGCACTCAAAGCATTACTATGTACATGAATAGAAGGATCATGCAACCAACTCTCGAAATTCACACTGGAGATCTGACAATGAGTATTAACAAAAGATTCAGGTAGATGGTGTCATCGCAGAAAGTTGCAGGACACCGGGAAACATTTGAAAAGATATCAGGTAGAATGAACTCCACATATAGCTCCGTGTTACAAAGAAGGAAGCGAAACCCTAAAGGTACGACGGATAACCCATCCACGAGAACCCTAGGCTTGAACAAGATACGAGAGCAGATTAAAACACATAAAGATAAGAAGAGAAAGAATGGAGGTAAGGAGTAAAATCAGAGCTAATCAGATCTATCTGTAGCAAAATAGTTTTGACACTAGACGACGACCATTGGCAAGGTTAACCTACAGGCTGGACCAGTGGGGTATCGTAAACCTTTGCTCTGATACCACTTGTAACGCCCCCGAATCGGGTCTATGCAGATCTTAGCATTTCCCGCCAAAATCCGCACAGAAGCGATTCAAAGACGCCCACCAGACACTTTCGTGTGGGTGGGATTTGAATACAAGTAGTTACATGACAGTAGTTTACAACAGAGTGCACAAGAACTTATATATACAGCAACGACTCAACAAGTCAAGAATACAAAAGATACAATACGAGGATACAACTCATAAAGAAAGCAAAATAGTATCCGAGTACGGACAAGATCCAAATGGAACTAAGAGTCCTGAAGAATAACCAAACGATGTCCAACCCTGCCCAGGCCAAGCCGGAAGGGTAACCTTACTAACGTCGTCAATCACATACCTGTCAAGCCAAAAGGGTGCCGACAAAGGGCAAAGGAAAACAGAAAGAGAGCGGTCAGTACTGAGGCCAGTACAAGGCGATACTAGAATTCAGCGATCCTCGCCTACATAGGTATGGTGGGCTCAGCGGCAGCAAAGCTTATACTATCTAACTTATAGAGACACGCTACAACTTCGGCTATTAGAGCGAGATAAGAGAGCACTACACGGTAACTATATATACCACCAAACATAACCCATCCGAAGAATTCCCCCTCGAGGACCAGTCGAGGAAGTCTCCTTGCAGTACACACACGTTGGCAATTTTTGTTAAGAAGGTGTTTAGTTGATAAGGCTAGTTACTAACCATATTATTAGAGGTAAAACATTAGTGGCGTTGTATAGGATCATGACACTGTACTCCTGAGGCGTTCATAACCGTGGACACACGACTTCTCGAAAAGATTTACCCTGCAGGGGTGCACTACTGTACCCAAACGCATGCTCAACCCATCAGGCAACATATTACGCGTGCCATCCAAATCTCACAACAAGAACTGTCCCTTAACTACGCGCATATCCAGAGGCATCACCTACTGTGTGGAACCAACCAAGAGGTACGACGATTCTCAAAAAAGGCACAACGTTTGCGCCTACTGGTGGATCGGGCCCTGCGGGGTAACTTGTACACACCGTGGGTGCCGCCACCATCTACCGCGATTTATGTATGCAAGCCATGGCAGTCCACCAAAATATCAAGTCCGAAGACATATCAACTCACCCATGTCCAAGGACATATTATGCGTATGCACCAAATGAAAACCAATTTTGTAACCCTCTGGATATACGAATAGCGCCGGTAGTTGAGGGGGGATCCCAGAGGCCCCACATTTGGTTAGCGCGATCAACTCAGAACTGGTATCGTAGAACGAACGGGTCCTAGGTCGGCTCAAGCAATTCCCAAAGGTGGTCCTTGCCGGGGCCTTATCATTAGGTGAAACCATAACCACAACCAACATCACCAATTTAATTATCTTATCACCGACAATATCCAAGTATCATGTTCCACCTGTATGAGAGCGGTACTAAGCATGCCCACGACTCGCAAGGACAAAGCTAGCTAGACAAACAAGGCAATAGGTCAACCAGGCAATATAGTGGAGCAGGTAATTAAAGGGACAATACTATGGCATCAACAATAAGGATAGCAATAGATCAAAGGAAGGAAGTAAATACTATAAATGCAAAATAGGTAGAAGGGGGAGAATGCTCGCCTGTGAGACAAAGTCGGGAAAAACCGGAGGCACGTCGTTTCTCACATCGGCTCATCGTCCTATCCGGTGAAGAAGCAAACACTAAAAAGAGCAACCGGCGCAATATTTAATATTAGGCAAAAGATCCGGCATGTTTATGATATGATGCATGACATGGCAATATGCGTCCTAACTTAGCAATATTAAGCGGAATCGAGATCCCGACAAATAAATATTATGGTTCGAGTTGTTTATATACCCTGCAATTTAATGTTGTATTAACAAAGCAAAATTATATCATCGGTTCGCTACATAAATTTAAATGGGGCCAATATTTAGACTAGATTTGCCCGCATATGGTCTTCATATTTAATTTAGATGAATCGAGATAATACCCCCAAACAGATAAACATGTATGCAAGTATGAATAAATTAATATGCAACAAGTTATTTTATATATATTATAACAAATAGTGGTCTTTAGATAGGGGTCGCACGTTGGTTCGAAGATCTTGGTTCAGAGGGTTTTAGGTGGTCTTCGAAATCCAGGAAGAAGATCTTGCGTTCCATGAAGGAGAACTTGGCGTGTCGACGGTTCGGTTTTCGGTTTTCCAAGGTGACTTGTTTGGTGCGAGAAGACCTTGACGTGTCTTGACACCTCGTGGCCACATGGCTTCATTGGAGATCTTGACGAGATGTGTCTTGGAGGATAACTGCAAGGACACTTGCACGTCTGCCGGAAGCTTGTGCGAATTAACAGACGAACCAACATTTATGAGCCCATAGAAACACACATGTAACATGACATACACGCGTTGGAGACGGGCAGAGCGACTAGGGCAGAGGGACCCGAGGACGGCAGCAACGGCCGGAAGCGAATCTTGGCGAGGCGTGCAGAACGACGGGTCTCGAGGAAAACCACGGGAAGATGAGGCTACCCCACCGACGGAAAGCAGGCGGCAGTGGTGCCGCGGAGGCTGTCCGGAGGCGACACTGGGCCTCAATGCGAGCGGGGTCGGGCTCACACGACCTGGGACTGCGCCTAGAGGCGAGGCGCTGACGGACGGGGCCCAGGCAGCGGCGCTCGGGAAGGCTTCGATGGCGGAAGCGAGGCGACGCCTGAGGTCGACGGGGCGCTGGGCGAGCATCTACCGGGGCAGGGAGACGACGAGGCCACCGGCGGCGTCTTGAGCTGGGCGGGGAAGAGCTTGGCGACGGGAGGCCCGACCGGCGATGGGCGGCAGGGGATCCTGGCGGCGGAGGCGAGTGCCTGGGAGGGAGGCGAGGATGGTGGAGAGCGGCGGTTGCCGCACGATGGAGAGGTGGCGCTCGACGAGGAGGGGGCGGCGTGGAGCTCGTTGGCGAGAGGAGAACCAGGCGGCAGCGGCGGGCAGAGGATCGTGGGAGGAAGGGGTCGCGAGCATGTCTTCCAGAGGGAGTCGAGGGCATGTGCGTGCGGTGGTTGTGTGGGCCTGGTGTGCGTGCGTTTCCTGGTGTAGGTCGTGTATGGTGTGGGTTGTGTGCGTGAGTGGTGGCGTGTTGGGTCTGGGTGTTGGGTGCGTGCGTTGCATGAGTTTGTGGTGTGCATGTATGACCGGACTAGGTGGTACGTGTTGGTGATGGTTGTGTACGTGTGTTGTACGTGTGTTGGTTTTGTGTTAGAGGGTGGCGACAGGTTTGTGTGGCGTGTGTGCACAGCGGCCGCGGGGTGTGGAGTTAGGGTTAGGGGAAAGAAAAGGGGATTAAGATATTTATCTGGTCTAAAGTAGATTAGATAAGACTAGTTTTGGGCTAAAATTTGATGGGCTTTTAGCCTAGTTTTATTTTTAGTCAAATAAGAAAAATCATTTATGGTCACGTATCGGACCGAAAATATTATTTTGTTTTAATTTGAAAATAATAAAAGAGAAACGGATTTAATAAAACCGTAGGAATATTTTAGTAAAACAAAAATAGGTTTTTACCAAAATAGTTTGCGGTCAAATTGGCGAACAAAATATGCATGATGATGTCATGATGATGCACAAAATAAAATAACAATCAATTTCTAGTTTTTAATATTTCGGGGCATTACAAATCGACACCACTAACAAGGGATCTACTATTTCTTGATCTTATCATAGCATCTACTTAAATCTCTTAAGGAAGGCATAGTCCATGAATAACAGCATTAATCCAATTTAAGATACTAAAAAGATAATTCCAATACAATAGTAAGGTTGTATTGATAAAGTCTTGATTAACCAATTTGAAACTTAAGCAATAAATGATTAAAGGATTATATTGATCATGCCTTACTTACCAGGATGGTCTACTTACATCTAGTATAAGTGATATTAGTGGGTAGAACATGATTGAAACCCTAGTAGAGATAAGTTATCCTAGAGTAGTCATTTCAAGACACATAAATATAATTTAGGGTTGGAGTGTGAGTTATTGGAGTAAAGTAAATGTAGGATGATATTATTCAATTAAAGATAGTGTAGCATAGAGTTATGGAAGTAGCGTTACTCATCTTAAAGGATAGTCAACTTTAGAGAAAGGTAGTGGATGCATACAACTATTAGAGATATATTAGTGATGAATGATTAAGGAAGATTATGAGTAGATTTTGAAGGAACTCCTTGTTGGATGGAAGGATATCAATAGTAGAGTAGTAGATACAACCAAGCAAGGATATGAGGAAGTTATGAAATACTTTAGTATCAAACTCATTGGATTAATCCATGAGTTTAGAAGAATAAAAGGTGAATAAGAACATTCTTGTGAAGTAAAGGTCATCATGCTAACTATAATGATGATAGGAAGAAGTACTATATCTAGGAAAGGAATTCTTTAATTAAAGGTCAAGGATGGTGAAGAATGGAAAGATAGACATTCTTATTAAACAACCAACTCTAAATCTTACCAAGTATAATGTCCAGTCAGGGAATTGATTCAACGTCTTATGTTAATATCACTTTATAGAAATATTTTCGTGTAACAAATCACATAAGCACATCTCTGCCAATTCCAACCATTATAACTATATGTGCTTAAGTATATCTTTATCAATTCCTTTCTATAAAACATTCTAAATATAACTTTCTAGTTCTAAAGGTGATATCATCAAATACCCCAAACAGAAAACAAATATGCTTAGATATTAAATTTTTACTCACATCCATAAAGGGATCTAAGTATATTAAAAACCCTAAACCCTAGGGTAAACATTCAGAATTCAAAACCCTAAACTTCTTTGTTTATCATAATAGAATATGTACATTGCCATTTTCCAAATCAATGGAAGTAGTAATAACCATATTCATTTCTTTTATATTTCATGCATCAAATAATGATACATGATCATTATACATATAAAAATTTCTATTCAAACTATGATCCAACTAGAGTTAAGTTTTATAAACAAATAAGAATATATCATTTAATAAATTCATGATTAAAAGTGGAAAGAAAAATAAAGAAAAGATTCAATAAAATATTAAGAGGGGTTATATAATAAAAGAAATATAAAAGGATTATATAATAAAAGTTCACAAATGATACTAAATATATTTTAGTATTACTCTAATTATCCTGCAAATAAATTCTATAAAGAAAAGTTCAAATTAAAAGATTATATACAAATCTGAAAAGGAAAACAGAAAAAATAGAAAACAAATAAAAAACATCACCTGGCCGTAGCCCAACTTCTCTTTCCTTAACTGACGCCCAGGTGCAGCCCACAAAGGCCCAGTAACCAGCCCAGCTCATTCTCTCCTATGAATGACAAGTAGGGTCAAGGAAGGACTGCGGGTTGAGAAGAAAGAAACGCCAGGGGGTTATCCGCAAAACAACATGTCGTCGTCATCCTCACGCACACAGACAGCTCGCTGGAGGAGCTAGTCGCCGCCCGATGTCGTCATCGTCGTCCTTGCGCCAAGATCAACGCCGCCATCGCAGGAGAGGATAAGAAGGCCACCGCGACATACCTGCTCGTCATCATCCTCAGTTTCCCCATCTGAAACCCTCTCTACACCATTTCCCCAACCATGCCGAGAACCCTAGCTCGGAGGTGAACCGAAGCCGGCGATTCCGTGCTCGCCTCGGCCAGATAGGACCACGGTGGAGACCGCCGTGCTCATCTCGTTCGATTGCCCCACCTTGCACCTGCAGAGGAGGCGTGAATCGACCCAATTGCACCCTCGGTTCTCGACGTTGTTCGTCAGAATCCTCGTTGGAGAGCTCGCCTCCGACCATGCATGTCCTCGCCAACCGCTCTATCGTCATCAGGGTAAGCTTACGCATCTCTGGACACCATTCTCGCTTGCTGATTCGCACCGTAGACCCTATTTCGTTGAGCACCGCCGCTGGCCGCCGTGGAAGCTCGTCGCTGGCGTATTTCCAGTAACCTTTAGATAGCAGCGTTACCACCAATAGGTTCGCCTCGGTTCCCTCTATCCAGTATCATCGACCTTGTCCACCAGAGCATAGTAGTTCGCCGTCGGCGACCATCCTCTGGTGGTGGAGGCCAGGATGATGTCAGCATGTCATCATGCTTGCGTCACCCTAGCCACGTCAACGTGTTTGAACTGGTCATTGTCTCACGTGGCAAGTGACATGGCCTAGGGCCCATATGTCATTGACTGGGGGTAACCAATCAGTCGGTAACAAATGCATTTTGTTTAACCTGTGCGCTGAGGTGGCCACTGGCCCACTAATCAGTGACTCAAGCTAGGTGTTGGTGCGGTGTAAAAACTTAATTCCTATTTAAGAAAATAAATAAAATGTTATAAGCTCAATTATTAATATTCCAGAAATTAAATAAATGGTCAAATCTTGTTTAAGTAATAACTTTTGATTTATAATTCAGAAAAATGTGTATAATATATGAAAATTTGTAGAAAAATAAAATCTACAACTTAAAATTATTATCAAATATTAATATAATGATTATTTAAATAAATATTATTTAATAAAGGTTTTATAAGTAATAAAACTTTGATAATTAAAATTTTAATAATGGTAAATGTTAATAATATAAATAGAATACCAAAAGTCTTAGAAAATAAGAATTATAATTTAAAATTAAAATCATATATTATAATTCAACTTAATTAAGTATTTGTTATTTGTTAAGTATTTATAAAGTAATAAATCTTATAAAAATCATATCTTATTATTTATAAATCACAAAAACAAATGTAATATACCAAAATGCTCACAAAAATAATATCTACATGTTAAAAATCTAATATTCTACTTTTGAGTTAAATAAAAATTCAAATATTTTAATAACTCAAATTTAAACTTATTTACTTAATTAATAATTCATATAAGGATAAATAAAATTTGTTAATATTCCTAAAATGAGTCAATTAAGTCTAATAAATAGTATTAATTTTAAATGTTAATAATATGAAGCCATAATGTTTTAAAATATTATTAATACCTTTTTATTAAATTATCTTCAACCTTAAGTGAAGATTATATTCTAAAAGGATTCCTATTCATAATAAAAAACCTTCTTTAACAATTTGTAAATAAATCAAATCCTTTCTATCTACTTTAACCACCAGATTACCAAAAACTACCACCACACTATAATAAATCCATAAGTGGTTAAGTAATATTATATTTTGGTTTATAAACTATAACCACTCATCTATAAAAGGTAAATGATACTACTCCATTATAAAATCAAGAAACCACTACACCAAGTAAAAGAATAACCATTCTTAAGTAACCGTAAAGAAACATTACCAGTTACACAATATACAAATATCATAAGCATTATACTTTCAAAATACCCTTGTTTTAAAGTTAACTTTAGTCTACAAGAATCTAAATATAACACTATAAGCATTATTATATGTTTTTTAGTTAACTTTGGTCTGAACTAGTTAAGTTATAAAGCATCTCAAGCTAAAACTATTCAAGAAAACACAAATGACACCGAACACCACTAACTAACCACAAAGATTGTTTAAATATTAGAAAAGGAATCTATTCTTCAAAAGTTATTCGTTTTGCCACTTCAAAGAATATATGCCAAATAATCAAGATCACATTACTTCATACTTCACTCGTATACCTAGGAGCAATAACACTTAAGATATTTATAAGTGACTCTACTTATAAAGTAAAGTTTGGAGATAAACTATTAAAGTGTAAACAATTTTGAATAGCATTTCATAGATATATACTTTATTGCTGCATAAATATGTGTTGTTCACACACACTCATAATCCCTAATAAGAAGCACAAGTGTAAAACTTATCTAAAAGGATAACACATTTTAAAGTAACCATTTCTAGTATCCAAACCCTAGAACAACGTTATCCCCGAGATTCACGTTTATAAAAGTGCATCACCTTACTTATGCATAGAGCATATTGCTTCTTTAAACATTAGTCCTTACCGGACCAATGTTGCTGGTTTCAGATTTTGGATATTATATTATCTTGAAGACCGTGAGTGCATAATCTTGCAATCACAAAAGGCAAGTTCACACTTGCTCATGTCCTTTGTTTATTTTCTGTAAAGTATTTTACAAATCCAGTGTTGTCCTCTCCTGCATTTGAAAAAGGTTAGAAAACATTATTTTCTATAATATTGTGAACTATTGGTTACTGATCTAGGGTGATCAGCTAATCTAATAAATCTTACAGTTGGAATACCAATGTTCAGAACTATACCACATAGGACTTAACAACCAATGTCACTAGTGATTCTTGCGCCGTATATTACGCGTTGACCATCAGATTTGGAATGGGACGGAGAAGTCAGTTGTATCTTCTTCCTCTCGCATGAAGCCGGATGTGCAGGTCGTGGCTGTTATCCTTGTAGCGTGCATATTAATTGGTAATTCGTAGAGGATATGCAGCATATGGGTGGGAACCCTCAACATCCCACGATAGTTCTGACATCTAACGGTTTGTACAAACCATTGCCGTAATTCTTTATGTGGCAATGGTGTACACCAAGGAGGCATGCGAGGTCGCGAAGGGGACAGTGATTGGCTTGGATCATCTTCTGGGCCCCACATCATGGAATTGTGGATGGGAATAAGCTGCCCGGTTGTGCAACAAAGAGTTGATCTCTCATGGGTAAAGTAATGCACCTCTATAGAGTGTAAGAACTATAACTTGTTACTCCTTGTTCCGGGAAGGAGCTGCGAACGCGGCGGGAAAGGAACTCCATGAAAGTTCTGGTAAACCCGTGAAGGCTGACGGACATAGCTTTTCAAAATAAAAGCAACCTGTAAAGAAATGTTTATGAAAACTTGCATTGCCTACGACCTACGGTCTGTGGCTATAGCTGTAGTGCATTAAACACTTCTTTTCTAGTGAGCTTGTTGAGTACGCTCGTACTCAAAGTATCTTCTTAACCCTTGCTAGATTCTGAAGCCGAAATTGACAACATCCACATCAAGTTATGCTCTAGGACTTATCATCTAAAGCTAAAGCTCTTCAATGAAGACAAGGAAGTCAACATATACCTCAACTCAAGTGAATACGAAGTTACTGATTAGATAGGAATATAATCTCTAGCCAAAGAACCTAATTCTGTAGTGTATTGCAATAGCAGCAATGCCAATCTCTTAGTTGAAATACTAGTCTTAATAGTATAATAATTCATGCGTTGTTTGTCTTTGATTCTTCTCCATGAGAAGTTCTTTCTCTCTCTTTAACCTAGAGTGTTCTCTGGATCTTGTGTAAAGAGTGAGTTGTAACCTTTATCCATGTATTGTACCCGCTGTGTTTCTGTTGTGCCATTCTGAGGGATGTAATACTAGTGAACGGTGTTTCATTGGTGTTATGTCAACGACTATAGTATACTACATCATGCAGTGGTATGCTGGGTCACCGCATTATTATGGTGATGTGTATGCACAATATGTCAGCCCATATGATGGTTATATTGCTTGGTCTATTTGGGTTCCCAAGACCCTTGTTGCTAACAAAAGAGGACCCATTGAAAAATGGGTACCTAAAAACTAGCTTGATCTTTTGTAGACATATGCTTCTGGAGGGTCAAAGTGGGTGCTTGATAGTGGTTGCACAAGTCATATGACCGGAAGCTCGTCTATTGTCAAGGACTTAAAGCCAAATGATGATCAAATCACCGTGACATATGCCGACAAGTCAAAGTCTAAGGTAATGGGTTTAGGCAAGGTAGTGGTTGCTCACGACATTACACTCGTGAACGTCATGCTTGTTGAGACCCTTGGATACAATTTACTTTCAGTCCGTGCTCTTGGAAAGATGGGCTTTGCCGTCTTTATTGATATTGATATTGTGGTCCTCTTATGGAGCAAGTCTCTCAAGGTCTCTTTTGTTGGGTACGTCGAGCATGACTTGTACGTGGTGTACTTTTTGGGGAAAGCCACTACAAGTGCGATGTGCTTATTCGGAAAGGCTGATGTGGGTTGGTTATGGCATGGCCGACTAGACCATGTCAATATGAGAACTTTGCAATGTCTCCACAAGGAGGGCCATATTGTTGGACTAAAAGAAAATGTTTCCTTTGCCAAAGATCACGTTTGCAGGGCATGTGTTCTAGGGAAGATGCATGATGCTCCTCACAAGCCTAAGAACCGCATCAAGTCTACCAAGATCTTGGAGCTCCTCCATGTGGACCTCTTTGGTCCTCCATCTCATGCAAGTCTTGGTGGGAAGAAATATTGTTTGGTGATTTTTGATGACTTTTCAAGATACTTGTGGGTATATTTCTTCAAGTTGAAGAGTGAGACCCAAAAGAACTTCATCGACTTCATCAACATGGTCCAACATCAATACAATCTTCCCGTGTTGATTATAAGAAGTGACAACAGCACCGAGTTCAAGAACTACACCTTGAATGATTTCCTTAGTGATGAGGGTATAAAACATCAATATTCCGCTGCATACACACCTCAACAAAATGGTGTGGCCGAAAGGAAGAATCGGACTCTTATTGAGATGGCTAGGACCATGTTTGCGGAGTTTAAATCTCCATACAACTTTTGGGCCGAAGCCATCTCCACTGCTTGCCATGCTTCAAACCGGCTCTACCTCCACAAAGAAATCAACAAGACTCCATATGAAATACTTACCGGTAACAAGCCCAACATATCTTACTTCCGGGTGTTCGGTTGTAAGTGTTTCTATCTCATAAAAGGTGTTCGTTTGTCCAAATTCGAGTCTAAAGCATTAGAGGGTATTTTTGTTGGCTATGGTCTCGAATCTCACACTTATAGAATCTATGATAAGCTCTCCGGAGCCGTCATAGAATCTTGTAGTGTGACCTTCGAAGAATATGATGGTCCCCAAGGGGGGCGTGTTGATGCTTGTGATGCAGATGATGAAATGCCTCAGGATGCCATAGGAAGAATGGGTGTGGGATATATCCGCTCCGTTGAGGAACCCCTTATGGCGGATCGAGAAGAAGTATGCAACACTCAAGTGGAGCCCTCATCCTCACAACCTCAACATGCTCCATCCACCGAGGAGGGAAATGACACAAGCCAAAAACAAAATGTGGACCCTCAACATGTTGATCATAGTGATGACTCTAGTCAAGAGGAGCTTGATTCATTCTCCAGGATGTCAAGTGGTGCCAAGTCAATTGTTCAAGGAAGGTCCGTACAAACTGCCTTGAGACAAGCTCAAATTGATGCTAGAAGAGCGCTTGATCAAGACCAAGGTCAATCTTTGCCTCTCAATGAAGAGAATGATTCCGGTGATGATCAAGGTCAAGTTGATGGTCATGACGAGGACCAAAATGATGAAGAGGGTCCCCCAAGAAACAACACGGAGATCCACGCTCGTCGCGAAGCTAGAAAGGAGAGAATGTTGGAATTAAGAGACCACTCTCTACAAAATGTGGTTGGTGACCTAAGGAAAGGCATTTCCACAAGAACACAATTGAAGAGGTTTAGTGAACACCAAGCACACATCTCCATGATTGAACCAAATAAAGTGTGGGAAGCTCTAGAAGATTCGGATTAGTTGGAAGCTATGCACAAAGAGCTCAACAACTTTGAGAGAAACAAAGTATGGAAGTTACTTGATAAGCCAAAGGATTGCCGCAATGTTATTGGAACAAAGTGGAAATTTAAGAACAAGCAAGATGAGAATGGAATTATAGTAAGGAACAAGGCTAGATTGGTTGCACAAGGGTTCTCTCAAATTGAAGGCATTGACTATGGAGAGACTTATGCACCCGTGGATCGCCTTGAGTCCGTCTGTATCCTTCTTTCTTATGCAGCACATCATAACTTCAAGTTGCAACAAATGGATGTAGAAAGTGCATTTCTTTATGGTCCATTAAATGAGTTGGTATATGTTAAGCAACCCCCGGTATTTGAGGACCCCAACTTCCCAAACCATGTCTACAAACTTGATAAGGCGCTCTATGGGCTCAAGCAAGCCCCACGCACGTGGTATGAGCACCTTAGAGAGTTATTATTTGACCATGGATTTGAGGTTGGGAAAATCGATCCCACTATTTTTACTAAGAAAGTCAATGGGGAGCTTTTTGTATGCCAAATATATGTTGATGATATTATATTTGGCTCATCTAACAAAGCTTTTAATGATGAATTCTCAAAGCTTATGACTAGTAGGTTCCGGATTTCTTTGATGGGGGAGTTGAGAGTATTCCTTGGTTTTGAGATCAAGCAAGTTAGAGGAGGGACATTCTTCAATCAATCCAAGTATACTCAAGATATGCTCAAGAGATTCAAAATGCAAGATTTAAATGGAGCTCCTACTACCATGGCTACAAAGACTCATCTAGAACAAAATCAAACTGGTAAAGATGTGGATCAAAAGGTATACCGGTATATGATTGGTCCTTTTCTTTACCTTTGTCAATATAGACCCGATATTGTGTTGAGTGTAGGTGTGTGTGCAAGATATCAAGCGGCTCCTAAAGAAAGCCATTTAATGGCAGTCAAGAGAATCTTTCGATATTTAGTTCATACCCCATTTTATGGTCTTTGGTATCCTCGAGGCTCAACATTTTCTCTTTGTGGATACACGGATTTGGATTGGGCGGGTGATAAGGATGATAGAAAATCAACATCCGGGGCTTGCCAATTCCTTGGGAGGTCCTTGGTGTGTTGGTCTTCTAAGAAGCAAAATTGTATATCTCTCTCCACCACCGAAGCCGAGTATGTGGCAGATGCTAGTGCTTGCCCCCAGTTGCTATGGATGCGGCAAACTTTAAAGGAATACGGTGTCCATTGTGACAAAGTGCCTCTTCTATGTGACAATGAAATTGCTATCAAGATTGCCTACAACTCGGTGGATCACACAAGGACAAAGCATATTGAGATTCGCCATCACTTCATTATCTTGCCTTGATTATCGTGCATTCTCACCTATGATTTGACCCATATTTGGTTTAGGTGTAGGCATGGAAATAGGGGGAGTGCGGTCCTAATTGATTGGACTATCCCTCTGTAGGGTTCGCAGCATAGAAAACAAAAATTTTCCTACGATGTGAACTATATACCAAGATCTATCTACTAGATAAAAACAACGGGCGGATGTATATCCGTAGAGAACATACCCTTGAAGACCGACAAAGCTTAACGAGTTCAACTTGTGGTTGATGTAGACGATCTCTTGCCGATCTCAAGATTGAGAGGAAGTCCTAGCGCCAAAATCAGCGCATCCGCGCTGCTTCGCACACGTTCGAGGCATCGAGCAACCTCCGCCTCCTCGCTCAGCGATGCAGTGAAGCACAACTCTTTCTTGCCGAATAGCCACCGGGAACATGTATCTCGCTAGTCCGAGACCATGGGGATAAATTCTAGAGGGGAGAGAGATCCTTCACGAGGAGGTGTGAGAGACAAGTGAGGAGGGGCTCCTTTATAGGAGGAGGGGCACCCAAGGGGTGGCACGGCCATGGGGGCTGCCCTCCCTCCTTCATTCATGTGGGTGGACACTCCACTCACAAAATGCCCTTTAAATTCCCTCCACTCAAAAGTCCACTCAAATTCCCATTAAATTTCCACCAAATTTAATGCAAACTCTCATTAAATAAAACTCTTTTATTTTATTCATAATTTTGTCAATTACTTTAATGACAAACATTCACAAATAACCCCTTGCTAGAATTCTATTTTACATGCATAACCACTTTATGCAATTTCACCCAAAAACCTGTTTCGGTATCTAGTGAAATAAATTCCTGCGCTTGTTCATTCTTTCGGCATGAAACATTTTCTCCAATTGGATGTCGGTGTCTCTTAAGTGTGTCACCCTACGGTTCGTGAATAATGTGGACATGATCGAGACCCCTCTCGGATCAATAATCAGAAGAGGGATCTAGAGACCCATACTGACTCCCACACATTCAACGATGACTTTCTTGTGATCGTCGGAACCTTTTACGCTAGTATCTTAAACCCTTTGTTTCACGATATATTACATGTCCGAGATTCGATCATCGATATCTCCATACCTAGTTTGATCTCGTTACCGACATGCACTCTTTTCTTGTTCCTGTGATATAACATTCTAGTGATCAAATCACTTGCTTGCAAGCTAATCAATGTGATATCACCGAGAGGGCCCAGAGTATATCTATCCGTCATCAGGATGAACAAATTCCACTCTCGATCCATGAGCCTCAACATAACACTTTATTAGTTCTGAATCCATCTTTATAATCACCCTGTTACGGTGTGACGTTTGATGTTATCAAGAAACTCTTCCGGTGTTAGTGATTGACATGATCTCATGGTCTAAGGATTAGGATCACTTCGTAAGTTGTTATAGCAATATAAACTCAATGACTTTGATCGTAATGCTATACTTGATGAATGTTCATCACACCATTACACTAATG
The DNA here is from genome assembly GCA_030063025.1 of Avena longiglumis. Classification (NCBI taxonomy): domain Eukaryota; kingdom Viridiplantae; phylum Streptophyta; class Magnoliopsida; order Poales; family Poaceae; genus Avena; species Avena longiglumis. The sequence goes on along the minus strand of CP125975.1, from coordinate 439,461,183 downwards.
TTGTGATCCGTTATTAACAACATCCAATGTCCATGATCGTGAAACCTTGATCATCTTGTTAATCAACGAGCTAGTTTATGAGAGGCATAACTAGGAACTTTACTTGTTTATTAAACACACATGTATTAACGTTTCCGTATTAATACAATTGTAGCATGCAAAATAAACATCTATCATATACTTGGAATACACATAATAAACACTTTATTATTGCCTCTTAGGGCATATTCCCTTCAGTCTCCCACTTGCACTAGAGACAATAATCTAGTTACATAGTGATAAATCTTACACCCATTGAGTTCTGGTGTTGATCATGTTTTGCTCTAGGGAGAGTTTTAGTCAACGGATCTGCTACATTGAGATCCGTATGTACTTTACAAATCTTTATATCTCCATCCTTGACATGCTCGCGGATGGAGTGAAATCGGCGCTTAATATGCTTGGAATGCTTGTGAGACCTTGGCTCTTTGGCATTGGAAATGGCACCATTGTTGTCACAATAGATCACCATTGGGTCCAACGCGTTTGCCACCACTCCTAGTTCGGATATGAACTCCTTCATCCAAACTGCTTCCTGAGCCGCTTCTGAAGCAGCAACATATTCGGCCTCCGTTGTTGATCCCACTACCACAGGTTGTTTGGAGCTCCTCCAACTAACCGCTCCGCCATTCATGAGAAATACGTATCCGGATTGAGACTTAAAGTCATCCGGATCGGTGTCAAAGCTAGCGTCGACATAACACTTCGCGACGAGCTCTTCTTCACCTCCGTATACAAGAAACATATCCTTAGTTCTTCGTAAGTACTTAAGGATATTCTTGACCGCTATCCAGTGTTCCGAACCTGGATCCGATTGGTACCTACTAGTCAAACTAATAGCATGTGCCACATCCGGTCTTGTACATAGCATGGCGTACATTATAGAGCCTATGGTGAAGCATAGGGACTTTGTCCATTATCTCTCTTTCTTCCGCGAAGCGGACTTTGAGTCTTACTCAATGTCTTGCCTTGCAACATAGGTAAGAACCCCTTCTTACTTCCGTCCATTTTAAACTTCTTTAAAATCTTATCAAGGTATGTACTTTGCGATAGCCCTATTAGGCGCCTAGATCTATCTCTATAGATCTTTATGCCTAATATGTATGACGCTCACCTAGGTCCTTCATTGAAAATTTCTGTTTAGATAACTTTTAACACTGTTTAAAGATCTATATCATTTCCGATCAATAATATGTCATCCACATATAATATCGAAATGCCACATTGCTCCCACTCACTTTCTTGTAAATACAAGCTTCTCCATAAGTTTGGACAAATCCAAACTCTTTGATCACCTCATCAAAGCGGAGATTCCAACTTCGTGATGCTTGCTTCAATCCATAGATGGATCGCTGAAGCTTGCACACCTTGTTAGCATCCTTAGGATCGACAAAACCCTTTGGTTGTATCATATACAACTCTTCTTCAATATTACCATTGAGAAACGCGGTTTTGACATCCATCTGCCATATCTCATAATCGAAATATGCAGCAATTGCTAACATAATCCTAACTGACTTTAGCATCGCTACGGGAGAGAAAGTCTCATCGTAGTCAACTCCTTGAATTTTTCGAAACCCCTTTGCGACAAGTCGAGCTTTATAGACGGTCACATTACCATCAGCATCAGTTTTCCTTTTGAAAATCCATTTGTTCTCCACGGCCTTTCGGTCGTGAGGTAATTCCATCAAGTTCCAAACTTGATTTTCATACATGGATTCCATCTTGGATTTCATGGTTTCTAACCATTTGTTGGAATCCGAGCTCATCATCGCTTCTTCATACGTCGCAGGGTCATCATTTTCATCAACCATGAAATTCATGACAGGATTTCCGTATAGCTCGGGAGCTGCACGCGTCCTGTTTGACCTGCGAGGTTCGGTAGTACTCTCTTTCGGAGTTTCATGATCATTATCATTAGTTCCCTCTTCAACAGGTGGAGCCAACTCCGGAACAACTTCCGGCGCTGCGCTACTCGCCATACTTTGAAGAGAAGGTTCCACAACCTCTTCGAGTTCTACCTTCCGACTACTCACACCTTTCGCGAGAAACTCTTTCTCTAGAAAGGATCCATTCTGTCACATCCCAAGATTTTCCAAATCTTGTAATGTGAAAATAAATTAATAAAATAAAACTTGGTTTGATTTTCAGAGCCAGAAGAAACTTTTTGAATTCCAATAGGAATCTTCAAACCTAATTTGAACAAATAAATCCCAAAAGGATTTAAAAACATAAAACAATTAACAAAGGAAAATAAAGTATTTTGGAAATACTATTTTGGATCCTTTAATAAAAGATTGGTTTTCAAAAGAAAAGATGGATTTATAAATAAAAAATTATTTTATAAAGCAAATTAAACCTTGACCAAACTTTGGGAATTAAAACATTTAGTTTTGAATAAAAATAACAAAGGTTTATTTAAAATAAAATAATAAGGAATTATTATCAAAATTTATTATGAAAGGTTTTACTATTTTAATTAAAACATCAAGACTTATTAAATTGTTTAAAATAGGTTTTCCAAGTAAATAATATTCTCTAATAAAACCTACTAAAGTGTTTTGGCTTTATTTTAGATTCAAAACAAATATCTCAAATAAAATAAATCCTATTTGAAATAATTTATATTAATTAATAATGGACCCTAAAATAAAATGTTATTTTATTTTAAAACAAATCTCCAAGTATTCTATATTTCCCAAATAAAACCCACTAATTTGGTTTTGAAGATATTTAGTTTCAAATAAAGATTTTATTAATAAAATCAAACTCTATTTGATTTAATAACTAAGGCCCATTATATATAATTATTATTGGACCCTAAAACAAAATAATATTTTGTTTTAAACAAGTATCCAAGTATTATTTACTTCCAAATGATACCTACTGAATTTGATTTTGAAAATATTTGGATTTCACATAAAGATTTTATTAATAAACAACAAAAACTTTATTTGATTAATAAACCATGGCCTACTTATTTAATTAAGGATGGAACCTAAAAAGATTAAAGTTTTATTTATTTTATTTAGGATTTTTGGTTCAGAATACTAAACAGAACCAAATTTGTAGTTACAATGTTTGGTGAAGATTTGAATTGTTTGAATGGTTTGAATGTTTGAAATGTTGATTGAAAATCAAATCAGAAAAATAGAAATAGAAAAGGAATCCGAAAACAGAAAAAATAAAGAACCAACCCAACCCAGCAGCCCACGAAGCCCACCAGCGGCCCAGCTCTTTTTCCCTCCCCGAACCGTTTTTCCCTCACTGCTGAAACAGCCCACAAAGTCACTGACATGTGGCCCTCTTCTCCCTCCCTCTCTTTCGCTGACGAACGGGACCCACTCCTCCTGTTCATCTTTCTCACCCACCCGCGACTGATTCTTCTCCCTCTCCTCGCCGTTGCAGGCTTAATTCCTCGGCTTAATTCGCTTTGATGCCACGAGTAAAAGCCGCAGTAAGCACGCATGATAAATCGCCAGTCACTCCTCTCCGTTTTCCCTCTGGTTCCAGTTCCTCTCCGCCCCAGTGCTGCTCCAATTGACCACTGCAACCTCACCAACTCCGGCGACCTTCTCCAGCGAAATCCGGCGAACCACGGCTGCCCCTCGACTCCCTCTACACGCAAGCATATTCACCGCATCCAGGCGCATCTGCCTGTACCCTTTGTACGACCTCGGGCGCTCCAGAGCCTCGGCTACGACAAACTTCCGACGCGCCCGCGTACGCGCCTCCGAGTCCTCCGGTAACATCGGCCGCCCCCTTCCGTCTCGATGATGCACACATACTCGCCTCCCTCTTGCGAACCTAACCGTACCCTCCGTTTGTCCTAGGGCGCCCTCTATCCTCACCTTCGACAACATCTGAACAGGTCCGTCGCCGTTCCCAACTCCGACGAGGGATTGCGACTACCTCTGAGCGCCCCTTGTCAAGCCAGCAGTACCCTGAGCTTCGCCGTGACCCCCTGAGACCGGTGAGCATGCCCTTTTTCTCTCTCGCTTCCTGTATCGCCGGAACCGTCATCGACTGGTCGGTCCGCCGCCAGCAGCCGCCGCAGCGCCGCCCGTCTATGGTCGAGCACCTCACAGCCGTTAGATCTAGATCGGACGCACTGGACAGAATCACTTAACGCGAAGAGGTATGTCCTCTGGACCGCAAGATTTGAGTTAGATCCAACGCCTCTCGACGCTTGATCCAACCGAAACGATATCGGCGAGTAGGGTTAGGACACGTGTCTGTTATTATGTTAAAACAGAATTTGAAAACAGAAATTTTTGCAAACTTCAAACCCTTGTATCTTTGGATCCACACGTCCAAATTTTGCAAATTTTATATCAATGAATTCAGGAGAACAAGCCCTAGCCAACCCTACCCTTAGTTTAGCAAATAGTATTTGATAGATTGTTTGATTTTGCAGATTCTTTTGTGTGCTTGCTAACATTAGAAAAATCATTTAAAAATGAATTTTGAGATCAAACCTTTGCCAATTGGTTTATTGTGACCCTACTGACCCTAGGAACCAACCCATGGTTTGGAAAATGAATTTGGAAAAGTTTGGAATGGATTAATTAGTTTAGTCCATTTCTAGCCAAATAAAATTAGTGATTTTATTATGGAAATGTTTAAAGGAAGAAAACTTTGAGTAGATGGTTTGGACCAAACCTACTGACCCAAAAACACCAAGTTTTGCAATAGCAACTCATTTGGTGAACCCTATGGGCTAATGCCTTAGTAAAAATATTTCTACACCACATAAAATAACACTTTGTTTTGAAAATGGTTTAAAAGTGAAACCTTTTGCGAATGACTTGGCCACTTTAGGAAATGACCATTATATGTACCCAAATGACTATGACCCACTAGGGACCACTTTTTCAAACAAAACAAAGCTTGGCATGCTTGCATGCATTTCTTTGACTTTGTTATTTATGTGTGTTGTTTTGCTTGATTGGTAGATTGAATTTGTGCCTTGCTTGATTGATTTGTAGTGACTTGAAGAGTGTGATTGTTGCAAAGATCAAGAAGTGAACCTATACTCTACCAAAAAGGCAAGTGATGCTTCATACTTTCTATCCCAATACTTTTATTATGCATTAGTGATTTTGCTAAGTAAACTTGCATGGATTTTGCTAAAGTATAGATCTTGCTATAGGAAAACCTTGTAGATGAATCCTTAGTAGGATTTTCCTAAGTTAGGAATTCCTACTACTACCAAGCTTAGCCTAGCTAATAGAAAACATGGGTGGAATATATATTCACACTATGGAAAATATTCTAAGTCTGAGGACTTGTGATTTTGTCTAATAAAACAACTAAGTTAATGAACCTCCTGGGTGGAATGGAAGGATTGGGATATGTTGAGTGGTTACACAAGGCCATGGACTTGGGTTGTGTATCTCACTTGTGGAATGCCACCCAGGAAAACAAAGGGATTTGAGATGTCAAATGTTGAGAAGCTTCAAGTGCAACCACTTGGCAATATGGGCTCTGCCATGATCATATAGGTTGCAAGAACTTAGCCAAATGGACAGTGGGTGGTAGTGTTTGATAGGTTGGAGCGCGTCCATCTTGGTCTAAGGGAAGGCTTCTGAAAGATTTTGTCTTGGGAAACCAAGTCTTGTGGGTAAAGTGCACCACCTCTGCAGTGTAAAATCTAAGTACTTAGCCATGTCCACAGTAAAGGACAATTTGAGCATCAAGACATGGAAGCAATCAAGAATCTCATCATTCCAATTTCTAAATTAAAAACTTGTGGTTTGAACAAGGGTTGTTTGAATTCTTCAATCATTGATGGAGAGATGGCTTGGTACAAGGATCTTGAAATCTTTGATTGAGGAAATGATTTTGTCAAGCAAAAACTTAGTATTTTCAAAATGATAAGAAAAATCTATTTTGAGCAATGCAAGCCTCAACTCCACTTAGCCAAATGCATATAGATGATAGACTCCACTATACTACCATAGTATCACTTGCCAATACAATTCAAATGTATTGACCCCTTTGTGGCTGTAACTTGTATGTTGCAGGTTTGATTGATTTTAGTGAAGATTGTTTGATTAGGATTACAAAGTCTACAACAACATCTGCCTGTGGCACTTTGAAGATGAAGGACCCCATGTTTATAGTTATTCCGCTGCAATGTAATGTAATAGCCAAATGAGCTATGTAATGATGTAATAAAATTATGTTATTCCTGGTTATAAAGTTATATTATGACCTTTGTTTCTTCATATTACATCTGAACTGTGGATGCTAGCTATTGATCCAGGGACTAGCATTGTAAACACATGAGGCTCTATCTTATCTAAGATTGGGACCCCTACACATTCTTGGCAACAAAAACCTTGCCCTCGGATCTGTAATAGAAGGAATACCCAATAGTTTATTTAGGGTATCCTATGAAGACGCATTTTTCCGCTTTGGGTTCGAGTTTATATGGTTGAAGTTTCTTCACATAAACATCGCATCCCCAAACTTTAAGAAATGACAGCTTAGGTTTGTTTCCAAACCACAATTCATACGGTGTCTTTTCAACGGATTTAGATGGTGCCCGATTTAAAGTGAATGCAGCAGTTTCTAGTGCATAAACCCAAAATGACAACGGCAAGTCCGTCAGAGACATCATAGATCGAATCATATCTAATAAAGTACGATTACGACGTTCCGACACACCATTTCGCTGTGGTGTTCCGGCAGGTGTGAGTTGTGAAACAATTCCACACTCTTTCATGTGAGTGCTAAACTCGTAACTTAGATACTCACCTCCACGGTCGGTCCGTAGAAATTTGATCTTTCTATTACGATGATTTTCCACTTCATTCTGAAATTCCTTGAACTTTTCAAAGGTTTCAGACTTGTGTTTCATCAAGTAGATATAACCGTATCTACTCAAATCATCCGTGAAAGTAACAAAATAACGATATCCACCTCACGCCGACACACTCATTGGACCATATACATCAGAATGTATGATTTCCAATAAATCTGTCGCCCGTTCCATTGAATCGGAAAACGGCGTTCTAGTCATCTTGCCCATAAGGCATGGCTCACATGTATCAAATGATTCATAATCAAGTGATTCCAAAAGTCCATCCGAATGGAGCTTCTTCATGCGTTTAACGCCAATATGACCTAGACGGCAGTGCCACATATATGCGGATATATCATCATTAAGTTTAATCCTTTTAGCATCAACATTATGAATATGTGTAACATTATCATCGAGATCTAATAGAAATAAACCATTCATCATCGGTGCATGACCATAAAAGATTTCATTCATATAAATGGAATAACCATTGTTCTCGGATTTAAATGAATAACCACTTCGCATCAAACACGATCCATATATAATGTTCATGCTCGGTCACGGCACGGATAACATTTATTCAAGTTTATAACTAATCCCGACGGTAAGTGGAGAGGCAGCGTTCCGACGGCAATCACATCAACGCTTGATCCATTGCCGACACGCATATTGACCTCACCCCTTGCTAGCGGTCGCTTGTTCCGCAGCCTCTGATTCGAGTTACAAATATTAGCAACTGAACCGGTATCAAATACCCAGGTGCTACTGCGAGCACTAGTCAAGTACACATCAATAACATGTATATCATATATACCTTTGTTTGCCTTGCCGGCCTTTTTGTCTGCCAGATACTTGGGGCGATTCTTGCGCTTCGATGGCGATCCCTTACAATAGTAGCACTCGGAATCAGACTTAGGTCCAACTCGGGGTTTCTTTTCAGGCGCGGCAACAGGCTTGCCGCCCTTACTTCCCTTCCGTTTTCCCTTCTTGTCTTTCTTGAAACCAGTGTTCCTATTGATCATCAACACTTGATGTTCCTTTTTGATCTCCACTTCTGCAGTTTTAAGCATTGACAGAAGCTCGGGGAGAGACTTCTTCATGCCTTGCATATTATAGTTCATCACGAAGCTCTTATAGCTAGGTGGCAGAGACTGCAGAACACGATGGATGCCTAAGTCAATGGGAATCGATATTCCCAAGGACACAAGCTTATCGGCGTACCCGACATCTTGAGTACATGCTCACTAACGGAGTGCTCTTCCATCATGCAACTAAAGAACTTTTACGGCGTTGTAACTCTCTACATCGGCATGTGTGTGAAAATCATTTTCAACTCACCCATTGTATCAAATGCATTGCCGTTTTAAAGCGCTTTGATTCGGCTCTAGCCCATACAATATGCCGCAATGAACTAAGTTGTGGTCCTCCTGACGAGTATGATAGACATTCTTCTCCTCGTCAGGGGCATCATCAAAAGGTGGGGGGCCTAACGGCGCTTCTAGCACATATTGCTTTTGTGCAGCAGAGAGGAGAATCCTCAAATTCATGGCCCATTCGGTAAAGTTGCTACCGTTCGTTGCTAGTTTCTCTTTCTCCATGAACACATTGAAATTAAAAGCAGGTGGTGCCATCTACAACAGAATTTGTAATGTTTAGACTAAGTGTATGATAGATTGAGTTCAAATAATCCATATTATGAATGAACTCCCACTCAGAAACGACATCCCTCATGCCTTTTTGGTGATTACATGAACCAAATCCACTATACCAAGTCCGATCATCACGTGAGTCGGTATAGCTTCAAAGGCGAGCATCAAATGGGCATCATATCAACTATATGACTCATGCTTAACCTTTCGGTCCGTGTTAGGCCATGTATGCATACATGCTAGGCTCGCCAAGTTAGAACCTTAGTATTCGCGTGTGTAACTGTTTTACACCCGAAATATGGTCGTGGATCCAAGAACACCCGATCATCCCGTGATGTCTTGGAGTGACGAAAACATAATCGGTGCATACTAAAGGAAGAACACATTCTTATCTTGATATTTAAATGAGGGATCATCTTATTATGCTAACAAAACGCTAAACAAGCAATATAAGATGCTATCAAACATCATATGTTTATTAGTGAAATTATATGGTTCCCGCAGATGATCTCTATCATGTGCATCGTGGTATGATCACTATCATACCTATATGTGTAAATCCAAGGTCTATGGATTTTACGCTATGTGTGTTAAGAGTATCATCTCATACTTCTACTTACAACACTACCATATCATAACACTAGCCCAGAACAATCTAAACTAGACACCTCTAATTTATCCATTGCAAGTTTTACGTGGCTTAGGGCTTTTGAGATAGAACCGTTCTTACCTCGAACATGAACCACAACGAGGATAATCAAATTGTTGACAACTCGCTTGCAAAATAGATATTGACTATAGTAGGAGAGACATACACCGCTAGCCACTTATGCAAACTAGTTGCATGTCAAGCGTGGAACAGGTCTCATGTGCGAGGACATGTAAAGTTTGTCCGGCCGCTTCATCCCACTATGCCACCAATATCCAAAATTACAACAAAGGAGCAACTACATGATCATCGCCCACATAATCATATGTGTACTACACTGTAAAGTATCTACGCATAGATCCGGCTCGATACCCTTTGTAGGGTTCGCAAGATAGAAAACAAAATTTTCCTACGATGTGAACTATATACCAAGATCTATCTACTAGATACAAACAACGGCGGATGTATATCCATAGAGAACATACCCTTGAAGACCGACAAAGCTTAACGAGTTCAACTCGTGGTTGATGTAGACGATCTCTTGCCGATCTCAAGATCGAGGAAGTCCTAGCGCCGCAAATCAGCGGCATCCGTGCTCGCACACACGTTCGAGGCACCGAGCAACCTCCGCCTCCTCGCTCCAGCGATGCAGCAGAAGCACAACTCTTTCTTGCCGAATAGCCACCGGGAACATGTATCTCGCTAGTCCGAGACCATGGGGGATAAATTCTAGAGGGGGAGAGAGATCCTTCATGAGGAGGTGTGAGAGACAAGTGAGGAGGGGGCTCCTTTTATAGGAGGAGGGGGGCACCCAAGGGGGTGGCCACCGGCCATGGGGTCTGCCCCCTCCCCTCCTTCATTCATGTGGGTGGACACTCCACTCACAAAATGCCCTTTAAATTCCCTCCACTCAAAAGTCCACTCAAATTCCCATTAAATTTCCACCAAATTTAATGCAAACTCTCATTAAATAAAACTCTTTTATTTTATTCAGAATTTTGTCAATTACTTTAATGAAAAACATTCACAAATAACCCCTTGCTAGAATTCTATTTCACATGCATAACCACTTTATGCAATATCACCCGAAAACCTGTTTCGGTATCTAGTGAAATAAATTCCTGCGCTTGTTCATTCTTTCGGCATGAAACATTTTCTCCAATTGGATGTCGGTGTCTCTTAAGTGTGTCACCCTACGGTTCGTGAATAATGTGGACATGATCGAGACCCCTCTCGGATCAATAATCAGAAGCGGGATCCGAGACCCATCGACTCCCACACATTCAACGATGACTTTCTTGTGATCGTCGGAACCTTTTACGCTAGTATCTTAATCCCTTTGTTTCACGATATATTACATGTCCGAGATTCGATCATCGGTATCTCCATACCTAGTTTGATCTCGTTACCGACATGCACTCTTTTCGTTCGTGATATAACATTCTAGTGATCAAATCACTTGCTTGCAAGCTAATCAATGTGATATCACCGAGAGGGCCTAGAGTATATCTATCCGTCATCGGGATGAAAAATTCCTCTCGATCCATGAGCCTCAACATAACACTTTATTAGTTACGAATCCATCTTTATAATCACCTGCACATTGTGACGTTTGATGTTATCAAGAAACTCTTCCGGTGTTAGTGATTGACATGATCTCATGGTCTAAGGATTAGGATCAGTTCGTAAGTTGTTATAGCAATATAAACTCAATGACTTTGATCGTAATGCTATACTTCGGATGAATGTTCATCACACCATTACACTAATGTTGTGATCCCGTTATTAACAACATCCAATGTCCATGATCAGGAAACCTTGATCATCTTGTTAATCAACGAGCTAGTTTATGAGAGAGGCATAACTAGGAACTTTCTGTTTGTTTATTAAACACACATGTATTAACGTTTCCGTATTAATACAATTATAGCATGCAAAATAAACATCTATCATATACTTGGAATACACATAATAAACACTTTATTATTGCCTCTCAGGGCATATTCCCTTCACCCTCCCCCCATTATGCCCAAAGAAATCAAAATCATTCCTCTTAATATCATTTTGTGATATGTGAGCTCAATGATGAGTTTCGGTAATGGACCCAAGATATATCTTCATGGTGCCAAGACGAGTATACTCAAATATGGTGGCATAGGCCACCGCCCTCTCTCATTCGAGAGGTTGGTTCTTACTCGTGTTTGTCATCCTCAAGTTGGGTTTGTTCTTATGGTCATGCACTCTCATTTGGCTCTTCATATGTTTTTATTATTTTTAGAGTGCATTGGCCCATATCAGTGTGACTCTCTTAACCCAAGCATTTCTTATCCCTCGGCAAAACTCATCTACTCCGCACAAGAACCTTCCACTTTATATATCCAGGCTCTCTGTTCTGGTAGTTACGGTACTACCGGTGCTAACCAGCGGTACTATCGTAAAAAGCTAGCGGTACTACCGCTTCGGGGCCAGTTTCGAGGACCTTGTCTGGAAACTTCCTAGGTGCGGTACTACCGGTAGTTTTCTACGGTACTACCGCTAGTTCCTCTGGTACTACCGCTGTGCGTATCGGTTAAGATTGGAGACGCGGGCAGGGGAACCTCTCAGTGCCTCATTATTCCCTTGTCTCCACTCCTCACCACCACCGCCGCTGGAGCCTCGCCCCCTTCTCCTTTTCTCGGATCCACACCGGATCCGACCTCCTCGCGGGCTCCTCCTTATTTTCCACCGCCATGGACACCGGTACTACCGCCCTCCTCTTCTTCTCACATGTTTTCTCCATTGAATCTAGGGTAACTTCGATTCTTGGCCAAAATAAGTGTTCTTGAGGTTGTACCGTGTGCTTGCTACCAGATATTACTCTTAGACCGATGGGATTCTTGTTTTATGTCAATTTTACTGCCCGTACATGGATCGATAATCTCAGATCTGCACTGTGGTCACCTGACTGGTAGTACCGGAAATCTTTTCCGGTACTACTGCTTTGCGGTACTACCGCCTGTGAAGATCCGATACTACCGCCCAGTACTGACAGCAAAATTTTCTATAAAACCTTGAGTTCCGTCATCTGTTTGTCTCGGGTTCTTGTGCCCTTACCCCTATGGTATCTCCCTCGATCTTTCACAGGTGCAGGGGGTTCCCGTGGTTCGCGCAAATGCTCCAAGGCTCATCATGAGATTGAGTACTATGAGTCAGAGTCAGATTCCGCGGCTGAGACTGAGTCAGAAGATGAGATCATGCCTCAACCTAGCACCCGTGTGAAGCAGAAAACCACTCGTGGTCGACGTGGTGGGGGAGTTAAGCAAAGTGCTGGCCATGGTAAGGCTCCTCCACTTCCTCCTCCCTCAGGTCCTCACAAGAGCCAAAGTTCAGGGCCATCTGGGCCAAATCTACTATCTCATTTGTCTGAGGTTGAATTTCATGAACTAAGGACTGCCAATCCATATGTTGCTGCTCTCTCTCATGCTCGGAAAGATATCCTATTCTATACGGATTTCCAGGAGCATGTGTTTCATGAGGTACTCATGAAGGATGATAAGCTTGTGGTCCCCCAAAAGTGGATCAAGATGAATCATGTGAAGAAGAACCTGCAGTATTTCGGTGAAGCCCTTGAGATTTGCACAAACATTGGCTTGCTTCCCATTATGCAGTTCCGGTGCAACTATGATCCAATGCTCATTACTCAGTTTTATGCAACCGTTCACTTTTCCAAGAACCAAGCTCGGACTCTCACCTGGATGACCGAGGGTGTTGTCAAGCAAGCAACCTTGGCTGAGTTTGCAACTATTCTTGGGTACGAGGACCCGGGCAAGGACACTCCTGTTGGATTTCGGTGTCACAACAATGATCGCCCCATGAAGAAGGATGTTCTTGCACCACTGTACATCCGGGGGCGCGGTATTCCTGGAAAGATCAAAGGGATTCTCCCTACATATGACATCATGCACCGCATATTCCGTGAGACTGTTGCCCCCGAGCTGGGAATGTTGATGATATGCATGCCTTCATGGCGGATATCATGATCACCACCTTTCACCACCGTGACTCCGGCCAACCAATGGATGTGATGGATGTTATTTGTAATGAGATGGTCTATGCCACCTACTAAAGGAGGGCGCCTCCTTTTGCTCCTTATATCATGGCTCTCATTATTAGCAAGTTCCCATCGATTGCCTGTGTCATGCCTTCTCATCGCCTTGTCACTCACTGGCACAAGAATTTGTTGATCAAGGCCCATCTCAAACCTCGCAATGCGGATGGTCAAATTGTTGATGAGGATGGGAACCCTATTGAGGAGGGATCCGGTGATGACGATGATGCCCAGCAGGATGCTGACTTTGTGGTCTCATGCCGCAAGCCTGCCCAAAAGGATTGAGGCCAAGAGGATTGAGGCCAAGCTAAATAAAGTATTATGCTTCCAAGTTGACAATCAGAAACGCATGTATGAGGCTCATGTCTATGCCAAGAAATCATGTGCTCGTCAGAAGGAAATGATGGAGGCTCATGGTATGACCGTCTCCAAGGGCTCCGAGAACAACATCACCCCGGAAGACCAATGGATCTCCAAGCACAGCCACTAGGATGATGATGCCTGGGATGATGATGACGAGTGATCTCCGGGACGATAGTGTTGCTCTTATCCATTTTTGGCATCTTGATGACAAAGGGGGAGAAGTTGCACATTAGGCATGCGGGATTTGCATTGCATGGGAATAGTCACAAGCTCGTTCTTGCCATTGATTTTTATTTGCTTGTGAAATTTATTTGCTTGCCTCTTATTATGTGTGAATCTTGTGAACTAACTATTTGTGCTATGTATGTTGAGACGATGTCATTATCTTCTGGATCCATCATTTGTGTGGTATGAGTATTCTTATATGGATCCATCTTAAGTGGTGTGTGTGATGACATTATCTATTCATTATCAATATTTCTCATCACACGTTACTAAGCAAAGGTATGTGCTCTAAGTGAGACTTCACACTCCTAGGTAGCTTGTTAAATAGAAGGGGGCTTGATTCTACATATCTAGGGGGAGCCCCATCTCTATTTATCAAAACCTTCTTTTTCATCATAATATTATCTTGCAAATGTGTGTTGTCATCAAACACCAAAAAGGGGGAGATTGAAAGAGCATTTCCTATCCCTAGTGATTTTGGTGTTTTATAACAACCCACATATCGGACTAATTATTTGCCAAGTGTACCACAGGTTGCATTAAAAAAGGGGTTTGCAGTGTATCAGCGTGGTTGGACAAACTGTCAAAAACTTTCTGCCTGGCGCGGTAGTACTGATTTTTGCTATTGGTCGCGGCAGTAGGTTTTGGCTAGTTGTCAAAAAGCCTCTTCCAGGATAGGTACTAAAAGCGGTAGTACCGCATTTTAGTACATAGCGTGACATAAGCTTTTTGACAACTTTTCAAAAGCTACTGCCCGCCCCGGTACTAAAATACGGTAGTACCGCATTTTAGTACCTAGCACGGCAGAAGCTTTTTGCAACTTGTCAAAAGCCACTGCCCGCCCCGGTACTAAAATGTGGTAGTACCGCATTTTAGTACCTAGCATGGCAGGAGCTTTTTTACAAGTTTTCAAAAGCTACTGCCTGCCTAGGTACCAAAATGTGGTAGTACCGCATTTAGTACCTAGCGCGGCAGAGAGTTTTTGGCAAAGTTGCAAATGCCACTGCCCTTTGCGGTATCAAAATGTGGCACTACCGCATGCGTCCGGTAGTACCTTATCTCAGGGGTGGTACTACCGCTTTGCGGTAGCACCACAAATTGATACCGCTGTGGCTGGGGCATATGTGATTTGAAGTTTGTTCTTCCGGTACCAGGTCCGGTAGTACCGGAGTTTTTCGGTAGTACCACTTGAACTTTCGGTACTACCGCTGCATTTAATGCTCTAACGGTCAGATTGGATCTGGATCTATAAATACCCCTTCACCTACCTTGGGACAAGCTGCTCATTTTCATTGAAGACTACAACCTCCATTAGAGCCACCAAATCTCCAAGATCTCTTCAATCAACCACCCAAAGCCTTTGATCTTTGGGGAATCGAAGGAGGAGGCCTTGATCTACTACTTCACCAAAAGATATCTTCATTTCCCCCTCGTTCACTTGAGGGCCCCTTGCTCTAGTGTTTTCTTGGAAACCCTAGTTCTAGATTTGGTTCTTACAAGCTTGTCTTTGATTGTCTTGACAGCTTGCTTGTATTTGGGAGTCTCCAATTAAGTTGTGGATGTGTGCCCCAAACTTGTAAAGGTGCCGGCTTCCATCTTGAAGGTTGCCGATATAGTGGAAGGTGGATCAATCCCGTTGGGGTGAGATTCATCGGAGAACAAGGGAGGCCTCTCGTGTCGTTGGTGGTTTGAAACCAGCCCCTCTCCAAACATAGACTTACTTCCCTTCAAAAGGAAGGAACTATGGGAAACAAATCCTTGTGTCTCTACGTCCACTCCTTTGGTTACTTCTATCCTTTACCGCACTTTACTTACTTGTTCTTGCTTAGTATTGTGTTAGCCAGTGCTTGTTTGTCATATAGGTAAATTCACCTTAGTTGCCTTATCTAGAGAATTTGCCTTATTGTCTGTAGAGGTCCCAACCTTTAATATGGTAGAGATCCCTGTGTTTACAATGCTAGTCCCTGTATCAATAGCTATCATCCACAATTAAGATGTAATATCAAGAAACAAAGGTCATATTACAACTTTATAACCATGAATAAAATAATTCATTACATCTTACATAGCTCATTTGGCTATCTCATTACAATGCAGCAGAAATAACTATATAGCATGGAGTCCTTCATCTTCAAAGTGACATAAGCAAATCATGTTGGTTGTAGACTTGTAATCAAACAAACCTGCAACATAATAAGTTACCGCCAGAAGGGTCAATACATTTGAATTGTATTGGCAAGTGATACTATGGTAGTATAGTGGTGTCTATCATCTATATGCATTTGGCTAAGTGGAGTTTAGACTTGCTTTGCTCAAAATAAGGTTTTCCTTATAAGTTGAAATCACTAAGTTTTGTTTGTCAAAATCACCCAAGGCATCTACCAATAGAAATTGATGATCCTTTACCCTTGTTCAACTACAAGTTTTTAACTTAGAA
The DNA here is from genome assembly GCA_030063025.1 of Avena longiglumis. NCBI lineage: Eukaryota > Viridiplantae > Streptophyta > Magnoliopsida > Poales > Poaceae > Avena > Avena longiglumis. The sequence goes on along the minus strand of CP125975.1, from coordinate 439,444,926 downwards.
ATTGGGATGAGGAGATTATTGATAGCTTCCATGTCTTGATTCTCAAATTTTCCATTGCCGGGGACACGGCTAAGTACTTAGATTTTACTCTCTCGAGAGGTGGTGCACTTTCCCCACAAGACTCGACATGCATCGAGACAGGACCTTTCAAAAGCCTTCCCTTAGACCAAAATGGACGCATTCCCAAACCTATCACCCCCTACCACCAACTGTCCATTTGGATAAGTTATTGCAACCTATATGATCCAGGCAGAGCCCATAATGCCATGTGGTTGCACTTGAAGCTTCTCAACATTTGACATCTCAAATCTCTTTGTTCCTAGGTGGCTTCCCACAAGTGAGATACACTAGGGTAGGACACAAATATGGGGCCCTGTGTAACCACTCAACACAAACCATTCTTTCCATTCCACCCAGGTGATTCATTCACATAGTTGTTTTATTAAGCAAAACACAAGTCCTTGACTTAGAAATATTTCATAACATGAATATAATCCACCCTTGTTTTCTACTAGCTAGGCTAAGCATGATAGTAGTAGGAATCTTAACTTAGGGAAAATTCTACTAAGGCATCATCTTCTAGGATTTCCCATGGCATAATTAACACATAGAAAATTCCATGCAAGTCCTACTTTGAAATATCACTAATGCATAGTGAAAATAATAGGACAGAAGTTTGAAGCACCACTTGCCTTTTTGGTAGAGAATATAAGTTCACTCCTTGATCTTGCAATAGTCACACTCTTCAAATTTCACTACAATTCAATCAAGGCACAAATTCAATCTAGCATTCAAACAATTTATCACATAAAATAATGAAAACAAAACAATGCATGCAAGCATGCAAAAGATTTTTTTATTTGGAAAGGTGGTTTTTAATTGGCTATAAACATTTTAAAACACCTATTGGTCATTTATAAAAGTGGAAAAAACTATTTTAAATCAATTTAGTGAAAATGGCCACTTTAAATCATTTTTGTGTTGCTAGAAATTATTTAAATCAAAGTAATAATTTCTAGTATTTGACAGATATATTTTTAAACACAAATGCTAGTATTTTAAGGTCAAGTGTTTAATATTAAACCATTTACAAAAGGTTTTACCTAAAAACCATTTTTAAATCAAAGCAATATCTTATTTTGTTGGAAATGCCTTTAAACAAAGTAATAATTTTCTAGGGTTCACCAAATATATTTTTAAATCCTAAAACTTGGTGTTTAAGGTCAGAGAGTTTAAATCAAATCATTTTCCAAAGGTTTTAGTCAAAAAGCATTTTTAAAACATAAACAACATTTTTATTTTAACTAGAAATGATTTTATTCAAAGATTTATTACTTAGCATCAAAATATACTTTTAAATCTACAAGTTGGTTTTTATGGTCAGTAGGTTCAAAACAATCCATTTACAAAATATTTTACCCTAAAAAAAATTTTAGAATAACTTTTATAATCAAAATAGGCCTACACATGTTTCTGCAAAACAACCAATTTTACAGAAGCAAAACACTAAACAAAGGGCATGGTTGGAAAGTATTCTTTTTGCTGATTCCATTGATATAAAGTTTGAAAAATTTGGACGTGTGGATTTAAAGTTATGAATTTTTCAAATCTAACCATCTAATAGACAAGTTTCTGTTTTTAAATTAAAACTCAGGCCACTTGTCTTAACCTAACTGGCGTGTACCGGTTCGGCTGGATCGAGTGCTGTGGTTTGTTGGATTTAAAGTTAATCGTGCGGCACAGATCAAAGCATACCACTTCAGGTTAAGTTTCTATCGCATCCATCAGATTAACATCTAACGGCCTGAAATGACTTGAGCAAACTCTGGCGGCGCTCGACGGTGGAGCAAGGCGGCGACGCTCGGCTAGAGGCATTCCGGTGAAACCAGGAAGCGCGGGAGAGGGAGGAGTAGCTCACCAGATTCGCAGGAAGATGACGATGCTCAACGTGTCTGTGGTTGGCGAAGGGGCGCACGGGGACGATGGTAATTCTTCGCCGGAGTTGCTCGCTGGCTCGGGCACGTACTGTCGTTGTCGGGGGCGAGGTTACGAAGCGCGCTAGGACACGAAATAGGCGGCATTATATGCGCATGGGAGAGGCGAGTACACGCGTGTGAAAGAGAGGTAGATGTGCGGTTGGACTTTACCAGGGAACGTCGCCGGAGCGGATGCAGACGACGGCGACACTCGGTTGTCATCGTTGCCAAGGGTTTGGGGCACGCGCGAGCGAGCGGAAGGCACAGACAGGTGCGTAGGGAGATGGGGAACATGCTTGTGGGATCTGGGAGGCAAGGGGAGGTAGGTACTGGCCGGAATTTGCTGATAAGCTCGTCGGAGCGGAGGGAGTTTGAGGTTGCAATTACAGAAGCCTGGTGGCCGAGAGTTGTTGGCGACCGAGGGAAAGGAAGAGGGGGGCGGGGCGATTAAGAGGGCATGGTTACAGGGCGGAATCAATGCAGCATTAACACGAATTTACTCGAGGATTAATCGGCAGGAAACAAGTTTGGGGGAAGAAGCAGTCGCGGGTAGGGAAGAAGATGAGCTGGCGGTGGGGCCTGGCGTTAGGGAGAGAGAGAGTTACGCGGTGGGGTCAGCAGGTCAGTGATAGCGCGAGTTGTTCTGAGGGTGAGAGATAACGGTTCGGGGAGGGGGAAGTGGGCTGCGCTGCTGGGCCTGCTGGGCTGAGGTTAGCTGGGCTGGATCCTTTCCATTTTTTCTTCCTGAAACCTTTTTTTTCTGTTTTCTTTTTCTGTTTTGAATTTTGTTCAAATAATTCAAACACCATTTGAATTCATATCTTTACCAAACTTTCAGTAAGTTTCTATTATGTTCAAACATGTATTTTAAAGACCATTTTTGGAATAATTCTTTTATTCATTCATGGTTTAACATTTATTTATAATAGCCACTTGCCTTTATTCAAATAAGATTTTAGTTATAATTTCAAACTCTTATTTGAATTCTAATTTTCACCAAACCTTTTTCAGTAGGTTTTATTTATTCATTAGTATGTTAAATAGTTCATTTTGAATTATTTAGAATATTTTAATATGGTTTATTAATCATTTAAATTGGGCATTTGTCTTTATTCCAATAAAATCAAATATGGTTTTAATTACATATAATTTTTTTTAAATGATTCTTTTATTTCATTTAAGCTAATAAAATAACTTTTATATCCACCTTGGGAAATTTCTATTTATTATTTTCTCATGATTTAATTAATCATTTATCTTAGATATTTTGTCCCCACTTAAATATAATTTAGAATATGGTTTAATGCCATATAATTTTATCTGGATAATCTCTATCCCTTTATTTTATTTGTATTATCTTTATTCCATTTTCTCATGGATTTAATTCAAGTTTTAAATTGTCTTCTAAATAATTTTCTTGGAATTTATTCTTTAGGCAATTTATCTTTATTTAAATAAAATTGAGTATGGTTCAAAGCCCATATAGTTTTATTTAAATGATATTTTATTTTTTTTATTATTTAATATCTTCCATTTCTTTATGGATTTGGCCAAGATTTAATTTGGCTTTTAAATATTCCTTATTTATTTATTTCTTTCTTTATCTTATAAAATCCATATCTTTTTATTTATAGATCCAAAATTGGTGATTCCAATTTGTATATTTTTATTTAATATTTGTTTATCCTTTTAAATCTCCTTAGGATTATTTTGCTCACAATTTAGTTTTGGATTTTTAGATGGGAGCTTTATTAGCCTTGGAAATTATTTCCTTTTATCTTAATAAATTCATAATTTTTTATCCATGGTTCCAAATTGAATGAAATCAATTTCTATGGTTTTATAATATTTTTATTTATCATTTTTGATCATTTATAAATGTTTGTTGACAAATTTTTATATGGAACAAATCCATAGTCTTAGAGAGATCTTGGAAATGATTTCTTCCATTAGGGTTTTAGGGTTTTGGTTTAACTTTTCCAAGTGTTAAATTTCAAGATACATTCATTGATGAATGCATTTCACTTGATTGAAATTTGTTGGATTCCTTTTTATTCAAATTTTGTTCAAGACTGGTTTTGATGTTTCCATTTGGAATCAAAAAGTTTCTTTTCACCCTAATTTTCAACAATTATTTGTTTTGTTTATTTATTTTTCACATTTCAAAATTTGGAAAATTTTGGGATGTGATATTGTCAAACCCTAATTTTAAAAGGAAGAAAATTTGAAGTAGCACCTATTCACCCCCCTCTAGGTTCCCATACAATCCGTTCAATTAAGCAATCCCAATTGTTTGGAATAAGTCATGCTACAGTAATAATCACTAAGCATAAGGTCAAAACAACATCTAGCATGACATGCTAAAGTCTAAGTCGCAGTCAAAGAAAGCTCCTCTTGCACTACTCAAGCAAGAACTTTCAACTCCTTTCCAACACCAATCAACTTATTTGAAACAACACAACGAGAACGAGGGTCCAAACTACTTTATTCAAGCAAACTAAACAAACCAAACAAAGCAAACAAAAACTAAGACGCTCCAAGAATAACACAATAGTGCATGAAACGATATAAACAAAGTGTCTAGAAAGACATGAGTTTTTTATTGATGAAGAAGGGGAGGCCTTGGGCATCCCCAAGCTTTTACGCTTGTACCTCTTGAATATTTCTTGGTGTGACATGGGGTGGCATCCCCAAACTTGATCTTTTCTCCATTCTTTTATCTCATTACATCATTCTCTCTCTACACCTAAAAATTTTCCTTCATACAAAACTTCACACAATCTTCATTAGCAACATTAGTGTATTCAAAAGATAATAGACCTTTAGGTTTAGCTTTAGAACAACAAAAATTTCACTAAAACACAAGCTACTGTAGCAATTCCCTAAAAAATCTCAATTTCCCAAAAAGAACCCAAAAAGGAATCAATAAGAAGCAAATGCAAATAATGGCAGAAATCTGTCAAAACAGACCAGCAGGTTGAAATCGATTTTTTAGAAGACCTTATGTTGCTCAAATAAAAAAGTGTTGAACTAACGAAAGTTATCTAATATAAGGGGGGATTTATTCAGAAAATATCAACTCAATCCTACCTACATATATTCCTCACGAATTTTTTCAATGGAGCCTAAAAATTTGTTTCGGGATAGCAATTCCCAAAATCTTACTTCCCTCTCATTAGAGGTCATTCTTGGCACAAAAAGCAAACAAAAAGGATAAGTAGAGTTCATTACTAAAGTAATAACTTCCAAGGCTCAAGGAAACTCTTGGGTTATCTCCCAACAAGTACTTTTTTAACGCTTTTAAGTTAGGCACAAGAAGCAAGAATCAAGTGTTTTCAAATGAAGAATTAGGATCAATACTTGCAATCTCTTCAACTAGGAAAGGTATCTCATCCAAATGAGTTTTGGAGGATCCCTTCTCATCTCTCCTTGGTTCACTACTTTCATCAAAAGGATTTTCAGGAACAATCCAATCAAAATTCTTTTCTAAGGCTGCATGCATTCCTACAAGTTTAAAAGGTATGGGTATCTTAATTTCCTCTCTAGGTTTAGTTTTATCTAGAGTACCCATAACATCTACACATGAGCCTAGCAAACTAAAATGCTCAAAGACCTTTTTGTCTTCCTTAGCAACATCATTGAATTCTTTCAGGAAAGTTTCAAGGATAAATTCTCTCTTTTTAGGATCCTTTTCTTCTTTTAGTTTGAGAAACAAAATTTGCATCATGGGGTTAAGGTTAACAAACGTAGCCTCCAACATATGAACTAAAGAAGTTGCAGAAATTTCATAATTAGGAGCAAGTTCTGCTATAGATCTATCCTCAATATCCTCATGTTTGCTAACATGATTAAAGAATTCTTCAATATTTTCTTTCCCAATTATGGAGCCACTACCTATTGAAAGGTATTTCAGGGTGAACTTGGGGATCAACATGGTGAGCTAGAGCAAGGTGACAACTAGAGTAGGAACTAATTTTTTTGTGTTTTTGATAAGAGAAAGCAAACCAAAGAAACTATTTTTTTGGAGTTTTTGATAAAAAGAGGCAAACAAAACCAAGCAAAAGAAACTAATCAAAACAAAAAAAAGTAAAGAGAAAGGTTGAGAAGGACTCCCCTTGTGAAGACGTCCTTAGCCTCCCCGGTAACGGCGCCATAAATAGCTTGAAGGCATGTTGTCAATGCCTCGTTGGGAGACCCCAAGAGAAAGGTGTGATGAGCATAGCAGCAAGTTTTCCCTCAGTAAGAAAACGAGGTTATCGAAACAGTAGGAGGAAGGAAACGACTCAAAGGTGTTGATAGCAACTTGGAGACCTGCACAACACAAACTCAAGACTTTGCCCCAACGAACATCGAGGTCGTCAATCTCATTGGTTTGTTGTAACAAAGGATTAGTTGTATGGTGTGGAAGGTAATGGTGGTTTGCAACAAGTAACAATGGAAGATGTATCAATGGTAAAGATTGGACCGGGGTCCATAGTTCACTAGAGGTGTTCTCCTTAGATAAATAAACATGGCATGCTAGGTAAACAAATTACAGCAGGGCAATTGACAGGACTGAGCAAGGCATAACAATGCAATAATAGACATCATGATCCTAAGAAATTCGATTGGGCAATACAACAAGATACATATACCACCATCCAACTGCATCTATGACTATAAGTCCAGCTTTGGGTTATCATCCAAACCCCCTCCAGTATTAAGTTGCAAGCAAAAGACAACTGCTTTAAGCAAAGTGTGTAAGGTAAACAATCCACTTGTTCCATGAACAAGAGACTATTGTTTTCTCCCTAGTGGCAATAGCACATCTACAACCTTAGATATTTCTGTCAGTTCCCTTATATTAAATAGAGGTATGAACCCACTATCGAGCATAAATACCCCCTCTTGGAGTCACTAGCAACTACTTTGCCAAGATAGCTACTAACAACGGAGAGGATGGAAGATCACAAACAACACAGATATGATAGAATCAATAAGACAAAACCATTAATCAATCTGACATAGTAATCTCAATATCCATCGGCTCCCTGCAAACACAACATGCATGATTACAAATAGATGAGATCTTGATCATGAACAGAGATCACAAGATCTAAACATGAAAGCACAAAGGAGGAGATACAACCATCTAGCTACTACATGGACCCGTAATCCAAGGTGGAACTACTCACGCTTCATACCGAAGGCTGACATGATGAAGAACAAGGCCTCCGGGATGATCTCCCCTCCGGTAGGGTGCCGGGAAGAGCTTCAGCTCCCCCGATCTAGGGACGATGGTGGCGGCGGCTACAGACAATTTCGTGGAATATTGATCGGGTCCTTAGGGTTTAGGTATCGGGGGCTTCTTATAGGCGAAGAGGGAGGCCAAGGGGGTGCCCGAGGCGGCTGCACCCCCCCAGGCGTGGGGTGGGCCCACCCACGCACCTAGGGGGTGTGGCCCCCTCGAGTCCCTCCTCTGTCTCGTCTTCTGGCTCCGTGTTCCCCACGGTAAAATATTGACTTTGTCTTTTGTCCCATCTAATTACGATAATATTGATTTTTTGCCTTTCTGGAACCAAAAACAGAAGAAAACAGGCAACTGGCACTATGGCATCTTGTTAATAGGTTAGTACCAGAAAACATATAAAAACACCTCAAAGTGTAGATAAAGCAAAGCAAAGTAGATACTAAACAAGCATGTAACATCAAAAATTATGGATACATTTCCAACGTATCAACATGAACCATGTCTTACTCTTCTTTAGTACCAGCATCGTATTTTCCAACCATTCTGGATGGTAAACTTCCATGATGAAACCGGCTGCAAGTAGCCGGGTGATTTCTTCACCGATCGTTCTTATTTTCTCTTCTACGAAGCGTCGCAAAGATTGTTTGACCAGCTTCGCATCCAATCGAACATGAAGATAGTGCTCGGCGAGTTCCCTTGGGACACCTGGCATGTCTTTGGGGCACCATGCGAAGATATCCCGATTCTCAGTGATTGGCGGATACACCACTAGCATTATAAAGGTCTAAGGTAAATATTATTATCATGAACATTCTTAACTATGTATGTGTGGGAGGAACTCCGTATTTGGACAAAGAGTCAGCAACCACTGCTCAAATCATCCTCATAACCATAACAGACAGCAATCAACATCAATTGAATTACCGCGCTATTAAGGGATGTAATCCCGCAGGACATATCCCATGTCATGGATAGTGTTTTGTGAGTTTCTTCGATTCCCATGTTTATACGTAAGCGGTGCCAACGGATTTATAGTCACTATAAGTGTTAACATCCCTCCGTCTACCAATAAGTATTTCACTACATCAAGTCCCCACAAGAGGCAAATATTGGAGAGGTCGACTTCTCCCAACATCAATATGTAGACAATCTAACACATGGTCACGGTGATGAATATCATAATAAATTTCACCTTATTTCAACCTCATGCTAGGGTTTCTCCATCTCCCCAAGAATTAATGATCTACTCAGACATGGAGGCAAACAACATCATGGTAATGGTAATGGAAACAACTATTGATGAATAGTACTTGTATAAATCCACAACTAGTGCAATAATTACAACAAGATCTAGATGGTATGGATGGAGATGATGGTGGTGATGAAGATGCAGCGGTTGATGAAGATGGAGATCGATGCCTTGGCCTCCCAGATCTGCGTAGGGTGAAGATGGATCCCTAGGGCTGTAGGGGTTCGTAGCATGGAAAACAAAAAATTTCTACCGCATACAAACAAACAAGCCAAGATCTATCTACTAGATTGTAGCAACGAGTCGATAGAATAACTCACCCTCGAAGATTCCAAAGTGTTTAACGAGAGCAGATTCTCGTGGGTGATGTAGTCGTACTCTTGCCGATCTCAAGATCATGTAGACAATCGTTCTAGCGCTGCGTTCTGGCAGCGCTTCCGCAGTCGGTCACACATTCGGTACTCGATGAAGACCTTCCTCTCCCTTTTTCCAGCAGGCAGCGGAGGTTGTAGCACTCTCCTCGCGATTCCGGCAGCACGACGGCGTGGTACCGGAAGTAGAGGGGAGATCTCGCAGGGCTTCGCCTTAAGCCGGAGCGAGTATGGTGGACTATGAGAGAGGCCTTGGCGATCTAGGGATTAGAGGCACCAAGGAGAAAGGGATAGGCCGGCCGCTAGGGCAAGGGGAGAGCCCCAAGTCGGCGGCTAGGGCAAACCCTAGGGGCGGCAGCGACTTGGTGGAGGCCGGCGGCTAGGGCTAGGGTTTAGAGGAGAGAGGTGTGTGTCTAGAGGGGCACCCCTGCCCCTCCTTTTATAGGTGGGAGGGCGCGGCCAAGGGGGAGGGAGTCCTCCCCCAAGTCGGCCTCCTTGTCCGGCGGTGGAGGGAGAGGAACTCCTCCCCAAGTAGGTTTCCTACTCTCCCTCCACCAAGAAAAATTGCCGTTTGACTTTTCAAATTGGCGTTTGACTTTTCAAACTAGGATTTGATTTATCCCTTTATTTTGCTCAGCGATGACACCTAGTACATGATGCAACCATTACAAATTGTTATGACACATTCATGTACCCTTCCCCTCCGGAGTGCCGGACCTTCCGGACCCTTCTAGAACATTCCCGATGAAAACAACGGAATCAATCTCCAACTCTGAAACAAGACTTTCCTTATATGAATCTTATTCTCCGGACCATTCCGGATCTCCTCGTGATATCCCGGATCCCATCCGAGACTCCGAACAACATTCGGTCTCTTACTCATCATTCCATAACTACTCAACAACATCGAATCCTTAAGTGCGTTTCCCTACGGTTCGTGAATTATGCGGACATGATCGAGACACTTCTCCGAACAATAACCAATAGAGGAATCTGGAAATTCATATGGCTCCCACATATTTCTACGATTACTTTGCGATCGAATGAACCACTCACATATGATACCAATTTCCCTTTGTCTCATGATAGTTTACTTATCCGAGGTTTTGATCGTCGGTATCTCTGCATACCTAGTTCAACCTCGTTACTGATAAGTAATCTTTTCTCATTCCCGTGCTATGTGATCCCTTGTGAGCCAGTCACATGCTTGCAAGCCAATTGGATGACATTCCACCGAGAGGGCCTAGAGTATATCTATCTGTCATATGGATGGACAAATCCCATTCTTGATCCATGTGTCTCAACCCATACTTTCCGAATACTCAATGCCACCTTTATAGCCACCCAGTTACGGTGGGGTGTTTGATGTCATCAAAGCATCCTTCCAGTGATGGTGATAAGCATGATCTCATGGTCGAAGGAATTAGGTTACTATGTATTAGAAAGCATATAGCAATTGAACTATTAAAATGACTTGATCTTTATTAATGTTTACAAATCACACAAGTATTAATGTTTCCTGGTTAATACTATTATAGCATGAATGTAAACATTTATCATAAACACAAAGATATAATAATAACTATATTTATTATTGCCTCTAGGGCATATCTCCAACAGTCTCCCACTTGCACTAGAGTCAACTAATCTAGATTACATGGTAATATACCGAACACCCATGGCAGTTTGGTGTTGGTCATGTTTTTCCCTCAGGAGAGGTTTAGTCAACGGATCCGCCACATTCAGATCTATGTGTACTTTGCAAATCTTTATGTCACCATCTTGGACATGTTCTCGAATAGCGTGAAACGTAGCTTGATGTGCTTCAACTTCTTGTGTGACCTTGGTTCTTACACATTTGGAACCACACCGAGCTCTGTAATGAACTCCTTCATCCATATCGCTTCTTGTGAAGCCTCCGAAGCAGCTATGTATTCTGATTCAGTTGAAGATCTCGCCACAACACTTTGCTTTGCACTCCTCCAGCTAACTGCTGCACCATTCAAAGTAAATACGTATCCAGATTGAGATTTAGAATCATCCGGATCGGTGTTCCAACTAGCATCGGTGTAACCATTAACAATGAGCTGTTCATCACCTGCATAAGAAAGAACCATATCCTTAGTTCTTCTCAAGTACTTAAGGATGTTTTTGACCGCTGTCCAATGATCCACTCCTAGATCACTTTGATATCTTCTAGTCAAACTAACAGCATATGCAATGTCGGGTCTAGTACATAGCATGGCATACATTAGAGATCCTATGGCTGAGGCATAGGGAGTCTTACTCATCCTTTCTCTATCTGCTGCCGTTGCTCGACTTTGAGTTTTACTCAAGGTCGTATTGGGCAAAATGGGCAAGAACCCTTTCTTGCTATCTTCCATTCCAAACCTCTTCAGAACTTTGTCCAAATATGTACTTTGTGACAATGATATTAGGCGTCTCGATCTATCTCTATAAATCTTTATGCCTAATATGTATGCTGCTTCGCCAAGATATTTCATTGAAAAACTATTATTCAAATATTCCTTGACACTATTAAGAAGGTCTACATCATTCCCAATCTATATATAGTATTAAGAATGCTACAGAGCTCCCACTCACTTTCTTGTAAATACAAGCTTCTCCATAAGTTTGTATAAAACCAAAACTTTTGATTACCTTATCAAAACGTTGATTCCAACTTCGGGATGCTTGCTTCAATCCATATATGGACCGTTGAAGTTTGCATACCTTCTTAGCATCTTTAGGATCGACAAAACCTTTGGTTTGCATCATATACAACTCTTCATCAATGTCTCCATTGAGGAACGTTGTTTTTACATCCATCTGCCATATCTCATAATCATAATATGCAGCGATTGCTAACATAATCCTCACAGACTTTAGCTTCACTACTGGTGATCGTAGTCAAATCCTTGAATTTGTCGAAACCCTTTTGTGACAAGTCGAGCTTTATAGACAGTAACATTACCATCAGCATCTGTTTTCTTCTTGAAAATCCATTTGTTCTCGACAGCCTTCCGGCCATCCGGTAAGTCCACCAAGGTCCATACTTGGTTTTCGTACATGGATCCAATCTCGGATTTCATGGCTTCTTGCCATTTATTGGAATCTGGGCTCATCATCGCTTCCTCATATGTCGCAGGATCATCGGTGTTGTCCACCAACATGACACTCATAACGGGATCATACCAATCAGGAGTGGTACGAGTTCTCGTTGACCTGCGAGGCTCTGTAGCAACTTCAACCGAAGTTTCATGATCATCATCATTAGCTTCCTCTCTTATTGGTGCAGGCGCCACAGGAACTTCTTCCGGTGTTGCGCTACTCGCAAGTTCGAGAGAAGGTTCAACAACCTCGTCGAGTTCTACTTTCCTTCCAGTCACTTCTTTCGAGAGAAATTCCTTCTCTAGAAAGGATCCATTCCTGGCAACAAAGATGTTTCCTTCGGATCTATGATAGAAGGTATACCCAATAGTTTCCTTTGGGTATCCTATGAAGACGCATTTTTCCGCTTTGGGTTCAAGCTTGTCCGGCTGTAACTTTTTTACATAGGCTTCGCAACCTCAAACTTTAAGGAACGACAATTTAGGTTTCTTCCCAAACCATAATTCATATGGTGTCATTTCAACGGATTTAGATGGTGCCCTATTTAAAGTGAATGCGGCTGTTTCTAATGCATAACCCCAAAATCATAGCGGTAAATCTGTAAGTGACATCATAGAACGAACCATATCTAAGAGAGTTCGATTACGACGTTCGGACACACCATTACGATGTGGTGTTCCCGACGGTGTCAATTGTGAAAGTATTCCGCATTTCTTCAAATGCTCGCCAAACTCGTAACTTAGATATTCACCTCCACGATCAGAACGTAGAAATTTAATCTTCTTGTTACGTTGATTTTCTACCTCACTTTGAAATTCCTTAAACTTCTCGAAAGTTTCGGACTTATGTTTCATGAAATAGATATACCCATATCTACTCAAGTCATCCGTAAAGGTAAGAACATAACGATAACCACCGCGCGATGCTACACTCATCGGACAACACACATCGGTATGTATGATTTCCAATAAGTCTGTAGCTCGCTCCATCATACCAGAAAATGGAGTCTTAGTCATTTTACCCATCAGACATGCTTCGCATCTTTCAAGTGATTCGAAATCAAGTGATTCAAGAAGTCCATCGGAATGGAGTTTCTTCATACGCTTCACTCCAATGTGACCAAGACGACAGTACCACATATAGGTCGAGTTATCGCTCAATTTCAAACGTTTAGCTTCAATGTTATTAATATGTGTATTTCCACTATCGAGATTCAATAAGAATAGACCATCTATCAAAGGTGCATGTGCATAAAACATATTACTCATATAAATCGAACAACCATTATTCTCGGACTTAAACAAGTAACCGTCTCGCAATAAACAAGATCCCGATATAATGTTCATGCTTAACGCAGGCACCAAATAACAATTATTTAAGTATAAAACTAATCCCGATGGTAGATGAAGAGGTAGCGTGCCGACCGCGATCACATCAACCTTTGATCCATTTCCTACGCGCATCGTCACCTCGTTCTTCGCTAGCTTCCATTTATTCTGTAGCACCTGTTTCGAGTTACAAATATGAGCAACCGAACCAGTATCAAATACCCAGGCACTACTACAAGTACTAGTGAGATACACATCAATAACATGTATATCGGATATACCTTTCTTCTAGATGTTGCCTTTCTTCAAATCCGCCAAGTACTTTGGGCAATTCCGCTTCTAGTGACCTTCTCCCTTGTAGTAAAAACACTCAGTATCATGCTTAGGTCCAGCCTTGGTCTTCTTCGTTGGTGCGGCAACTTTCTTACCACCCTTCTTGAAGTGTCCCTTTTGCTTAGACTTTCCTTTCTTGAATTTGGTGGTATTATTGACCATCAACACTTGGTGATCTTTCTTGATCTCCACTTCTGCAGATTTCAACATGGAGAAGAGTTCTGGCAACTGCTTGTTCATTCTTTGCATATTGTAGTTCATCACAAAGTTCTTGTAACTTGGTGGTAGTGATTGGAGGACACGGTAAATCCCCAAAGCATTAGGAATCACTATACCCAAGCTTTGGAGTTTGTTTGCGTGCCTAGACATCTTAAGCACATGCTCACTGACGGAGCTTCCCTCTTCCATCTTGTAGTTAAAGAACTTTTTAGAAGCCTCATAGCTCTCAACTGCCGCGTGAGTCTCAAATATCAATTTGAGTTCACGGACAATATCATGTGGGTCTGAATTCTCAAACCTTTTCTGAAGCTCCGATTCCAAACCATACAAGATAGCACACTGAACTGTGGAGTACTGATTCTTCCGAGCGAGGTAAACATTATTTACTTCATCGGTAGCATCAGCTGCAGGCGGGTGACCCAGCGGTGCATCCAGCACATAGGTCAAATTACCAGCATAAGGACAATCCTCAAATTGCGGAACCAATCCGCGAAGTTGCTTCCATTGTTTTTCAACTTTTCTTTCTCTAGGAACGCATTAAAATTGATGGTAGGGGCCGCCATTGATCTACAACATATTTGCAATAGTTTAGACTAAATTTATGACAAATTGAGTTCTAATTTATAGTTAAATTAATATAGGTGAACTCCCACTCAAAACAATATCCCTCACATTGTTTTAGTGATCACACGAACCAAATCCACCATATCAAAACCGATCATCACGAGAGTTGATGTAGCTTCAATGGCGAACAATCGACATGTTCATCATATCTACTATATGATTCATGCTTTACCTTTCGGTGATCCGTGTTCTGAGACCATGTCTGCACATGCTAGGCTCGTCAAGATCAAACCATTAGCTTCTGCATGAGAAAATCTGGCTTGCTCACGTTGTATACACTTGCAGAATCTAACACACCCGATCATCACGTGGTGCTTCGAAACAACAAGCTTTAGCAACGGTTCTTACTAAGGATGAACACTTTAGAACTTGATATTTATGTTCATGAGGGATCATCTTATAATGCTACCGTCGTTAACTAAGGAATACAAGATGCATAAAGGATTAACATCACATGCAATTCATAATATATGATATGATATGGCCTTTCTTCTTTGTGCTTCCGATCTCCATCTTCAAGCACGAGCATGATCTCCATCATCACCGGCATTGCATCAAGGTCAATGATGCTTCTCCATGGTTGTCGTCCACCGGCTTCAACTATTACAACTACTTTGAATAGACACGCGGGTCTTAACAGAAATTAAAGACAACCATACGGTTCTGCCGGTTGCCAACTTACAATAAGGAACATTGCATACATCAAATATAATAACAATCATGGCCATATCACATCACAGCACACCCCTGCAAAACAAAGTTAGACGCCTCTAATTTCTTTGCATATTTTACGTGGTTTGGGGCCTTCAATAAGTGTCGATCTAACTTACGAACAAGAACCACAACGTTGATGTTTGAACTATCTGACATGGTTATACCCCGCGGGTGCATGGTATCAGCATACCTGGTCTAACCCAAGGAAGGCCCACGGCAAATATACGCCGGACCATGAAGACTTTCGGGTGGCCCAGGCCCATGACGCCTTCGGATCCTTGGAGAGCAAGACTAGAGTAGATAGGAAATTCAAAGGGGTAAAACCCTAGAACCTGTAACCGACTAGGTCTATGCCCGGGACCTACCTAAGTCTATATAAAGTCCAGGAGGGCACTACCTAGATCTCTCGACTCATACTTTCGCATACACACCTTCACGCCAGATTGCATCTGCGCACCCCTGTAACCTTCGGTTCCGCCGTAATCAAGAGCAGACATGCAGGAGTAGGGTTTTCCCTCCGGGGGCCTGAACCTGGGTAAACCTTGTGTCCCCGTGTTGCTTGTTTGCTAACCGTTCCACGACCTCCAGCATCCCCATCTTCTCCAAAACCCAAGTCCATAACAATGGGCATTGATGAGATCAAACCTCGTCAATTGGCGCCGTCTGTGGGAACTGGGGACGCTGATTGTGCGGTCATGACGGTCCCAACCCGATCGATCTACAACTCTGCGGCGACGGAGAGTCACCTCCTCTTCGCCGCTTTCGACTTCACCGCCCACTCACCGGCCACCATGAAGGACTTCGAGCCCGTAGGAGACGGACTCGAAATCCTGTTCGGGAGCTTCTGCTTCCAAGTGGGGCAAACTGGCACCATCCGCCTCCCTGAGTGGGTGCCCCTGCCATCGATCAGGCCTGCTTCATGGACCCCACACCCCGTGCTACGCACAACATCATCAACAGATGACTCCTACGACAGCAGCAGCTGCAACTCCGATCTGTGCGATCCGCCATCGGATGCAGGAACCTACGGTTCCGGATCTGAAAGCTGCGGCAGCAGCGGACCAATCTACGAGCGCTACCAATGCGCCGTAGTCATCCAGAGCGACGCGGATCAGCAAACACCCAACCCGCCGCCCAACCCGCCACCCAACCCGCCAGAACGAAACGGCGGGAACAGAAGAAGCCAGTCCCCCCACCCGAAGGGGAAAACAACGGCCATGTCATCCGCCTTAGCAAAGAAGGATGGGCCTAGGTCCGCAGCACCGTGGCAGGCAACATAGTACTACCTGCAGACGCCTCCCGGGATATGCTGATGGCCTACCACCTGCTCCTGATCGAGGAGCACAAGAAGCAGGTCAAGATGCAGGAGGTGCTCGACAAGCGCAAGCAAGCAGCCTCAGAGTCCAGCGCGCGACGAGCTGCGCTCTCCGCCATGGGCATCGGCTCCAGCTCGAACGCCAACCAAGGCAACAAGCACCGCTCTCGGGTGGAGAACATGGACCCCAAGGAGCGCCGTGAGGTGACCCGAACCCTCCACACATCCTTCATGGAGATGGACACCGATGGCAACGTCATCCCGAAAACGCCGCAGGCTACGATCATGGCAGCCACTGCGTACCTCGCGGCCCACCCACCGTCGGAGGGGGACCCAAAGAGCGCCATGCACAAGTCCGCACTCACCGGACTCGGACTCGTTGGAGCTGCGCTCCACCAGGAAGCTCCCATGGAGCCGAAGAAGAAAGCTCCGGTCAGGTTCGACTGCAGCCCCACCCCTTCATCCGAAGAAGAGGAACATGACCTTCCTCGAAGGAAGAAGAGTTCGCGCCGCCGTGACCGCGACTACGACGCCAGATATGCGCTCACACAGCGCAAAATTGACAAAGCGCGAGCCAAGCGCGCATGCTCGTCTGAATCCGAGTTGGACGAAGACGAAGGAGAAATCTGCGGAGCCCGATGCTTCAGCAGATCCGTACGGCGGACGCGGATGCCGCAAAATTTCAAGCTTCCTTCAGATACTCCGAAGTTCGACGGCACTCAAGACCCAAAGGCTTGGCTCAGCGACCACTTATCATCTGTCAAACTGCACGGTGTAAACAAAGAGACTGCCATGCAATGCCTTCAGCTGCAGCTGATAGGCGCAGCCCGGATCTGGCTCAGCAGCCTATCTTCAGGGTCCATCCGAAGCTGGGATGAGCTAGCTTACAGCTTCATCCGAAACTTCAAAGGCACCAGCAAGAGGCCCGCCTCAATCGAAGAGTTGCGAGCCTGCACTCAACGAACGGGCGAATCCATTCGCTTGTACATACTACGTTGGTCCAACACAAAGAACTCCGCAGCGCACATCTCCGAAGAGAGGGCCATCGACGCCTTCAGGGACGGCGTCAAGCGCCAAGACTTCAAGGAGGAACTTGGGCACGTCAGGCCCAAAACACTCGACCACCTCATGGACATCGCCAACAGGTGGGCTGACGGAGAAGATTCCATTCACCAAGCACAATCGGAAGAAGAAGACGACTATGGTCGACGGCGAGAGCGCCGTAGCAAGAGAATATCGCGCGTCTACGATGATTGCGACGGACCCGACATGGTCGCGGCCGGCTACGCCGATCGCCGCAACGAAGCCAACCGCAACAGCGGAGGATACCGCGGAGGAAACTTCCGCGACGCAGGACGCCTAGCGCAGTCATGGCAACGCCGCGACCGCGATAACGGACCCTCAGCATGCGAAAAGCTTTCGGGTCCATGCACCATCCACTTCTACATCGACAAGCAGGATGGCAAAAAGAAGGCCAACCACATGCTCAAGGACTGCCGCGAGTTCTAGAAACTCAGCGAAAGCATGGTGCAGATGAGGCAGCAAGCCCCAATCCCTGCGTTCGGAAATGCACCCGCGCCAGGTGAAATAGCGCATGGAGCTCCTCCACCACCACCCGTTGGAGGCCCAAACCAACCAGTCGCACCAGCACAGAACAATGCTGGGAACGGGTATCCCCAGCCGAAAGGAGCACTGATGATCCAGAAGGGGCGCCCCACGAATAGGGTGCAGAAGAAAATCACCCAACAGATCAACCTGGCCGTGGAAACTCCACCCGCCATCCCTGAGTATCTCAGCGGATCGGAGTCCTGCATCACGTTCAGTCGTTCGGATCACCCTTGCCAGATCCCTCGCCCAAGTCATGCTGCCCTGGTGCTGGAGGCGCAGATCGGAGGTTTTGAGATGAGTCGTGTCTTCATGGACGGCGGCAGCGGCATCAACCTGAGGTTCGCAAGCACTCTCGCAGCAATGCGGATCCCGTAGTGCAGCCTGGAACAGTCAGACACAACGTTCCACGACATCGTTCCAGGGAAGGGCATATTCCCCCTGGGCAAAATATGGCTCGACGTCATCTTCGGCAAGCCGGACAACTTCTAGCTGGAGCGACTCGAATTCGAAGTGGTGGACTGGCCATCACAGTACCACGCCATCCTCGGGCGTGTAGCATTCGCAAGGTTCTTGGCTGTCCCACACTATGCATACCTACTACTCAAGATGCCAGGACCAAAGGGCGTCATCACAATCCACGGGAGCTTCACCCGATCGGACCAATGCGACAGAGATTTCAACAGAATCTCCCAGTCATTCGGCATGCAGGAGGAGCTCCTAAGCCTCCGCGAGGTGACGGACAATGGGGCACCCCAGTCGCACGACAAAACGCACCTGACATGTCTTTCGACTCCACCGTCAGCACAAAGAAGGTGCAAGTCCATCCGACGGATGCCTCCAAGACGGCGCTGATCGCCAACGACCTCAGCCCCGCATAGGAAGGCGCGCTCGTCGAATTCCTCCGTGAGCGCTTGGAAATCTTCGCCTGGTGTCCTGCGGACATGCCAGGAGTTCCCAGGGAATTCGCCGAGCACGCACTCAACGTCTTTCCAGATACCAAGCCCGTCAAGCAGTCCATCCGGAGACTGTCCGAGCCACGAGCCGAAGCTATCGGCAAAGAAATCAACAGACTACTTGCTGCCGACTTCATCAGGGAAATTAAATCAAAGAAACCGAGTGGCTTGCAAATACAGTGATGGTCCCAAAGAAGGACACGGACATCCTGCGGATGTGCGTGGATTTCACGTCGCTAAACAAGCACTGCCCAAAGGACCAATTCCCTCTTCCTCGGATCGATCAGATCATCGATTCGACTGCAGGTTGCGAGAAACTCTCCTTCCTCGACGCCTACTCAGGCTACAACCAGATTCGACTCAAGGTCGAAGATCAGGAGAAAACGGCGTTTATCACACCGTTCGGAGTGTTCTGCTACAACACAATGCCCTTCGGGCTAAAGAACGCAGGTGCCACGTACCAGCGATGCATGCAGGCATGCCTCAAGGACCAGATCGGTCGCAACGTTCAAGTCTATGTCGACGACATAGTCATAAAAACCAGGGAGGCGAGGACACTTATCGACGATCTCCGCGAGACGTTCGACAACCTCGATCGCTACAGGATCAAACTCAACCCCGAAAAGTGCGCCTTCGGCGTCCCATCGGGTCAGCTGCTTGGGTACTTCATCTCTCAGCGAGGGATCGAGGCGAACCCGAAGAAAATCAGAGCCATCATGGCAATGGAGAAGCCGAAAAACCTCAAGGGTGTCCAGCAGCTCGCAGGACGAATAACGGCGTTGAGCAGATTCATCAGCCGCATGGGTGAGAAGGCCCTGCCATTCTACCAGCTGCTACGCAAGGCAGATAAATTCGAGTGGACGCCCGAAGCCGACAATGCGTTCGAAAGCCTCAAACGGCTACTCTCCACCTCGTCCGTCCTGGTCATGCCTAAGGAGCGCGAGCCTCTGCTGCTGTACATAGCAGCCACACACCAGGTGGTCAACACCGTGCTAGTGGTCGAAGGACCCGAAGAAGGCAAGACCCACGGGGTCCAACGCCCAATCTACTACCTCAGCGAGGTACTGACGCTAACAAAACAGAGGTACCCTCATTACCAGAAACTCGCCTACGGCGTGTTCATGACGGCTCGACGGCTGAGCCATTACTTCCAGGAGCACCAAGTGATGGTCGTCAACGAGGCACCCATGAACAGCATCCTGAATAACCCTGAGGCCACAGGACGCGTGGTCCTATGGGGCATTGAGCTGTCACCTCTGGATATCATCTACGAGAAGCGACTCGCAATCAAATCTCAAGTCCTCCCGGACTTCCTCGTACATTGGATGGAGCTGCAGCTGCTAGACACCCCAGACATGTCGCAGTCATGGACAATACACTTCGACGGATCCAAGCGTGAAGCTGGAGCAGGAGCCGGGGTCATACTGACCTCCCCGCAGGGCGACCAGATGAAGTACGTCCTCCGGATGAAATTCCGAGCCTCCAACAACGAGGCCGAATACGAAGCCCTCATCCATGGCATGAGAATGGCAAAGATATGCGGCGCAACGCGCCTGGTCATCTACGGTGACTCCAACCTCGTCGTCCAGCAGACGATGAACGAGTGCGACGCACACGCCGAAAACATGATCGTGTACCGCGCACTCTACAACGCACTCGAAGGAGAATTCGACGGCTGCGAGCTTCGGCACGTTGGAAGAGAAAGCAACGAGGAAGCCGACAGACTCGCCAACATCGGCTCCACCTGCGCAAAGGTGCCACCGGGTGTGTTCCTTGAACAGATCTGCGTGCCATCCATCAAGCGGAAATTCCCAAGGATCACCCGAAGCGTAACACTCGGGGCTAAGCTGCCCGAGGACGCAGGACCCGAGAAACTGGACACAGAGGTCGCTATGGTCAACCTGATGCAGGTCATGGCAGTCGAAGAAACTTGGACGCGACCGTACCTCCAGTTCTTGATAAACGGAGAACTGCCTGACAGCCCGACAGATGCACGGCGCATATCTCGCCGGTCAAAAGCCTTCACCATCATCAATGGCGAGTTGTACAAGCGCAGTATTACGGGTGTACTACAAAGGTGCGTCACCATCGATGACGGGAAATCCATCCTCCAAGACATCCACGAGGGCATCTACGGCCATCATGCAGGCAGCCGCTCCCTTGGCGCCAAAGCTCTACGAGCTGGATTCTACTGGACAACGGCCATGAGCGATGCAAAGGACATCGTCCGAAGATGCAATGGGTGCCAACAGTTCGCCGATAAACCGCACGCACCCGGGTCAGAACTCAGGCCCATACCTATAGCCTGGCCCTTTGCCCAATGGGGCCTCGACATGATCGGTAAACTGCCAAAATCCTCGAAAGGGGGGCACGTTTACCTCTTGGTCGCAGTCGATAAATTCACCAAATGGGTCGAGGCCATGCCGGTTACTAACCAAAAGGGCAAGACCGCCGTCAAGTTCTTCGAGTCCATTGTCCACAAGTTCGGCGTACCGCACAGCATCATCACCGACAATGGATCAAACTTCATCTCCAAAGAATTCCAAGACTTCTGCGAAGGCCTCGGGATCAACATCACATACGCCTCAGTGGCTCACCCGCAAACGAACGGGCAGGTCGAAAAGGCCAACGGCCTAATCGGCACTGGCATCAAGAAGCGCCTCATGAGCCCACTCGAATGAAAGGCTGGAGCCTGGATGAAAGAGCTGCCATCCGTCCTATGGAGTTTGCGTACTACGCCAAACAGCTCCACCGGCTACACACCGTTCTTCATGGTGCACGGAGCCGAAGCCGTGCTACCAGCGGAAGTACGCCACCAGGCCCCCCGGGTCGTCGCTTACAGCGAAGCCGAATCCACGGCTGCACTCGAAGACGCCGTCGACACACTCGACGAAGCAAGAGACGTAGCAGCAGCTCGATGTGCGGCAATGAGTCTCCGAACTACCACAGCCGGTCATGCGCCCAAGGTCCTTCGTCGAAGGAGCCCTCGTCTTGCGACTCAAGCAAGAGCGACCGAAGAAATTCGAGTCACCATGGGAAGGACCCTACATCATCACCAAGGTCATCCTAGGTGGCGCCTATCGCCTCAAGCACGTGGAGTCTGGAGTCGCATACTCCAACCCATGGAACATCGCGCACTTGCGACGATTCTACCCCTAGATACCTACCCCTTTACTTTCAATAAGGCTTTTCAGCCAAGGCTATTCAGCCGAACAATGTAGTTCCTCCCTTACGATATAAATAAAGCTAAGTGTCTCGCCCCAAATTTTCGTTTCGCTATTCGCAACTTTACTTTATGCTACAAACACACTCGGGGGCTCCCCCCACCTCACGAATTCATCGACCGAGGATCATGCGTGTACACCTAAGTAGCTGACAACGTCAGGCAAACGAAAAGGACATGAGCTCAAACAAAGCACTGCGTTCTTACAACAAACAAACCTTTATAACAAAGGGCACAACACGCCCAGTCGAAATATACAAATTTTACATCTATCTCTTTTACAGGTACTACCTACTCTGAAGAATAACTTGATCACGCTGCTCAAACAAATCTATGACCTGTTCGGCATACTACCTTACAGCCGCATAATGTGGACGCATGTCCCACTCATCACCATCCGGCCGAGGAGGTGGCCTAGCCGCCACAACAGACAAATCTACATCAGGCCGGTGCAGCCTCACAAGGGACAAAGCATCCTTCACTCCTGTGACGAGTTGTTGCCGCACCAGCTCCTTGACATTATTCACGCTCCGAAACTTCGACAGAAGACCCGCAAGGCTTGTTGGCATGGCATCCAATGGAAACATGACATGCAACACCGACGCAAGCGACGTCTACACCTGACGAAGCACCCGCGAAACCTGGTGCACACGATCCTGCACCGTCGCCAGAGCCATGGCACGGTCACGATCCATCCAGAAGAAGCCGTCAGCCTCCATGTCTTGTTGAGTAAGGCAATTGACCCGAACAGCGACACGCTCTTTCTCCTCCCTTGGAGGAAGATTGGCACCTGCGACACTCGCAGAAAATAAGACGCAAGGCCAGCAGGCGCAGCTCGAAACAAAGAACAACTTACATTGAAGCTGCTCAGAGCCGAAGCAGTTCCGCCATTAAGTACTCCTCCCTGTCCGCACCGCGATCTGCCTTGGACTTCCAAACATCGGCGTGACCACGCACCCCAAGAAACTCCCTCTCAAGACTATGAACACGGTCCCGAAGAAAAGCGAGCTGTGAGGAATCATCCAAAGATGGCCGCAGTTGCGCTGCAGGCGAGGTGTCAACGGGGTCAGCACCCGAAGGAACCTAGAACAGCAGAAAAGCAAAGGACATAAACATTCAGACAGAAAAGAGCACAACTCAGAAGAATTCATTAAGCATATAAAGGCCACTACGTGGCACAATGATTTCGTTCCTTAACATAGTTACAACAAAAGAAGACTACAAACTATCCTACAGCTACAACGCCTAAGATGCGGCACCCTGAGTAGCCTCGGAGCCGGATTGCCTCGCCTTGGCCTCCCCCTGCTGCCGCAGCGCATACTCAGACAGCAGATCAATGAGCTTTGGCCCATATCGCTGCGGAGCGAATAGGCAGCAAAGGCTACCTCGGATCCATCCGTGGTCCGGCATCCGGAGGTGATCGGGACGGTCCAGCTCGCTCCGGCCGCCAAGGCCATCGCCCGACGGACGCACCGATGCCCTTCGCTTGCTTATGCGCCGCAGCGCTGACAAAGCCTCCGCCAGGGCGTCAACATCATCAAGGGCCGCGCCCTTGGGGAAAAGCTCCTTGTAGAAGCGGCCAAGGACCTCCTTCGCCTTGGCAAGGGAGTTGACGACGGTGCTGCAGCGATCTTCGACCGCTGCAGTAGCATCATCTAGATCACTCCCGTGCTCCAGAGCGCCACGATCAAACTCGATGCCTGCGGCATCTGAGACAAAAAGAGAAGGAATGAAGAAAGTAACACGGAAGAAAGACAAGAAAACGAAAAGAAAGGAGAAAAAATAAGGTACTCACCTGAAACAGCCTTGGCAGCAGCCATGAGCTTGCCCGCCACCTCTATTTCACGCGCAATCGCAGCCATGGCAAGCTGCTCCTCGCGGTCCGTAGCCTCCTGCTGCAGACGCTCCTTAGCTTCGGCTGCCTTGGCTAGCTCCAGCTCAAGGCGCTCCTTCGCACCAGCGGCGTCCTCAGCCTTCTTCTCCGCTTGACCAAGGCTCTTCTTGAGAGCATCAATCTCACGGAGGGAAGTGTTATGCTCCTCTGCATTCAAAACATACAAGCGTCGGAAAGCAAGATAACAATGCAAAAAGAAAGAAGCACCAAAGCATCCAGGTACCTTGAAGCTGTCGGACGTTGACCCCCAGCACCAGGTGCTCCTGCACCAGTCGCTTGGCATCCTGTACAAAAGGCTGCAGGAAGAAGAACTACCAGTAAGGAAAAGGACTTGGGGGCTGCGCCCAACATGAAGGAACAAAAGCAAAATTCGCACACTAAAACGCTCGGGGGCTCCCCCCGAAGACTCGAAGAAAGAACAAGACAAGCAAATTTTTTCAGACGCTCGGGGGCTCCCTCCGTAGCTGGAAGAAGAAGTACTTACATGCTCCGATGGCGACTCCGACGGCCCGCTTGCAGCCTTCTGAGGCGCAACCACCTGAGCCTCCCGCGGAGAAGGGACCGGCGCAGCACCCTCAGAGGTAGCCACCATCTGAGGAGGAGGAGACGCAACCTTCGACTCTCCCATCATCTCCCGAGCACCATCGTTGGAGGAGTCGTGGGAGGAGTGCCTGCACACGAAATATTTAGCACAAGGACAAAAGTCAACAGAAACAGGACAGCAGTATAAAAGAAACTTACGAGTCCAGTGAGCTCAGGTCGAAGACAGGAGGAGTCCTTCGGGCTCTCTTCTCCCCTTTATTCCCTTCCTTCTTCTCTTCTTTCTTTTCTTCCTTCTTCCGCTTCGCTGGCGGGTGCGGCGCTACAGCCCGCACATGAATGGCATGAAGAGGGGAGGAAGAGCCTCCATGCCCGTCACTGTGACGCTCAAGGCACAGAGGGTTCCTTGGAGTCGGAGGAGTCGAGGCATCCGAAGACTCGCTAGAGCTCCGTGATCGTTTGCGCTTGTGGTCCTCGCTCGACTCGTTGGCATCTTCCGCCGGAGATCGCGCCGACGGCAGCTCGGACACGGAATCCACCACGTCATTATCCGGAGCATCCGGAAATAATTCAGGCAATGGTGGCACCATGCCCGGCACCTTGAAGCTCTGCAAAAAAGAAGGAACTTTGTTAGCAAACAAAGAAAAATAAATACGCAGTCGACGAAAAGCGCTACGCGCATGAATCTACACCTATGGAACAACCAGCGTCGAAGAAAATGGAGGAGCTAGCGACTTCCCCGGGATTTTTTCTCCGGCCTTGAACTTCAGCAACAAGCGAAGGGCCCTGTCAAGATCTCCCTTGGAGATTTTCTCAGCCGAAACTCTCGTCGGATCACGGCGCCCAGAATAAAGAAACATCGGGTGCGCCCTAGCCTGGAGAGGCTGCACCCGACGCTCGAGAAACATGCGGATAATATCCACGCCGTTCACTTCCTTCTCCGGAATCAACTGGAGATCCTCCACCCAACTGTAAAGGGCCTCTATCTCAACTGACTCGCCATCCAATATCTGGTTTTTCCAGGACCTTTTCGGCTCGATTAGCTGGGAGGAGTCGAAAGGAGCAAGACCAAAATGCTGCCCAGCCACTGTGGAGTCGCGAATGTAAAACCACCGCCTCCGCCAGTACTGGACAGATTCAGACATAGAGAAAGAAAAGAAAAGAATATTGGCCTTGAGGGAGATGATGCAACCCCCAATGGGATAAACACCATCCGAACCAGATTGCTTCTTCACGGAATAAAGTTTCCGGAAGAGGTCAAAATACGGATCGATGCCAAGCCAGCACTCGCAGAAAGTGATGAAACAAGCAATGTGAAGAAGAGAATTGGGCGAAAGATGATGCAGCTGGATGCCATAGAGAAAGAGCAGCCCGTGAAGGAAGTTGTGGACTGGGAAGGAAAACCCACGCATAACGAAGGCAAGAAAGATAACCCGATACCCAGCGGGGGGACGGGGGATTACCTCGTTGTCGGGGAGTCTGATGGCCTCCCTATCCTGCGGGATCAAACCCCGCTCGCAAAGTTTGCGGAGGTCACTCTCCCGCGTATCTGATCGCCGCCAACCACCGTCGGTGACACAGGTAGCGGTGGCGCCTTTTTTTCCTCCGGTGGCGCTGGTACCAACCGTAGATGATGACTTCTTCGGTTTCCCCATCGCGCTATGGCGGCACTGGCGGTGAGAGCGCAGAAGGGAAGACGGAAATGTGGAAGGATATTCCAGCGCGCAGCAAGAACTGCTAGAGCACAAGGAGGCAGTGAGAACAAGAGTAGATGCGGTGAAAACAAACTGCAGCTTTCCCCAATGATTATAACGGCGAAGACGATGCACGGCAACCGTCCATCAAGAAGACCTAACGCCAACGGCAGATCTGGCCATACACGTGTCAGCATCACAACGAACCGTCGTTACCACGCCGTCCACTACGCGCAGAAATCGAGGAGATGCCGTAATTATCTCCACGCCGCGTGTGACCGGTCAATTCAAGGTCAGCAAGTGGGACCCACGTTCGTCCAGTTAAGTCATCTCTGGCGCAGCAGACGCTTGAGGTCATTTATCGTCAGCACTGATGTCATCAAAAGCTATACTAGCAACCACTACAAATTCTTCGGCTTCAAATCTAAGAGTACTCACTCGAATCTACAATTCGACTAAATACTCGGGGGCTACTCCTATTAGGAGCGCTGGCCGCGTACCCGAAAGATGAATAAAAACGAACTGTTTCTTCGAGTCCTACGTCGAGTCTACGACTCCACTACGGACTCGGGGGCTACTCCCATAGGGAGGATTGATTTAAGTATCCGATTTTTTTTGTGTCCTACATACTTAACAACTGAACAATGTTTGAACTAAAGTCTCCGCTCGAGTCTACGACTCGAACAGACACTCGGGGGCTACTCCCATAGGGAGCGCTGGTCGCGCACCCTATGAAATCTTCGACTGCGATCTTTCGGATCAGCATGCAAAAAAACTTTTCGGCAACTCTGCCCCAACACAAGCTGAGTGAGCAACGATCTCCTTGGCCACCCGAAACACCTCCGCGGTGACAAACATTCGGATGTTGTGTCTGCGACACAAAGATAAGACCTACAGATATCATCTGATGGCCTGGCAACGCACACGACTGCGCTCTGCTAGTATGAACCCGTGCCAGCAGGCGCGATGAAAAATCCCGACGGACGCGTTGGGTACATCAATTAAAATCACTGGAATTCCACTCCTGTAAGTCCTCCGCGGCCTGAGTCGAATTACACCAGCATATGTTCCAGGTTCGAGTTGAGGGACTCGAACCTGAAGAAGATCGTGTAGTTTCGTCCTAAGAGAGTTAACTGACCCTGATCCGTTGGGTGAGTCAGGCACACGCATCAACAATCCCTACACATGAACTATTGAAATACATAGTTGCACCCGAAAGATTGAAGAGTCCTCAGACGAACCTACTATTCGACTGATCACTCGCGGGCTACTGACATGGTTATACCCCGCGGGTGCATGGTCTCAGCATACCTGGTCCAGCCCAAGGAAGTCCCACGGCAAAAATACGCCGGCCCATGAAGACTTTCGGGTGGCCCAGGCCCATGACGCCTTCGGATCCTTGGAGAGCAAGACTAGAGTAGATAGGAAATTCAAAGGGGTAAAACCCTAGAACCTGTAACCGACTAGGTCTATGCCCGGGACCTGCCTAAGTCTATATAAAGGCCAGGAGGGCACGACCTAGATCTCTCGACTCATACTTTCGCATACACACCTCCACGCCAGATTGCATCTGCGCACCCCTGTAACCTTCGGTTCCGCCGTAATCAAGAGCAGACAAGCAGGAGTAGGGTTTTCCCTCCGGGGGCCTGAACCTGGGTAAACCTTGTGTCCCCGTGTTGCTTGTTTGCTAACCGTTCCACGATCTCCAGCATCCCCATCTTCTCCAAAACCCAAGTCCATAACAATGGGCATTGATGAGATCAAACCTCGTCACTATCAAGTGCCCGTTGTAAATTGGATCTATACTATAATGGGAGAGACAGACACCCGCAAATCCACTTATGCAATACAATTTGCATGTTGAGCGTGGAGCAAGTCTCATGAACGATGTCATGTAAGGTTAGCCCGGGCCGCTTCATCCCATCATACCGAAGATGCAAAGTACACAAGAAGCAATTGATAATAAAAGCACCACCGCCCACAATGACCATTGTGTTCTACTCGTGCAACAGATCTACATATAGACACGGCTCTGATACCACTGTAGGGGTTCGTAGCATGGAAAACAAAAAAATTCTACCGCATACAAACAAACAAGCCAAGATCTATCTACTACATTGTAGCAACGAGTCGATAGAATAACTCACCCTCAAAGATTCCAAAGTGTTTAACGAGAGCAGATTCTCGTGGGTGATGTAGTCGTACTCTTGCCGATCTCAAGATCGTGTAGACAATCCTTCCAGCGCTACGTTCCGGCAGCGCTTCCGCAGTCGGTCACACGTTCAGTACTTGATGAAGACCTTCCTCTCCCTTGTTCCAGTAGGCAGCGGAGGTTGTAGCACTCTCCTCGCGATTCCGGCAGCACGACGGCGTGGTATCGGAAGTAGAGGGGAGATCTCGCAGGGCTTCGCCTTAAGCCGGAGCGATTATGGTGCACTATGAGAGAGGCCTTGGCGATCTAGGGTTTATAGGCACCAAGGAGAGAGGGCTAGGCCGGCGGCTAGGGCAAGGGGAGATCCCCAAGTCGGCGGCTAGGGCAAACCCTAGGGGCGGCGGTGACTTGGTGGAGGCCGGCGGCTAGGGCTAGGGTTTAGATGAGAGAGGTGTGTGTCTAGAGGGGCACGCCTGCCCCTCCTTTTATAGGTGGGAGGGCGCGGCCAAGGGGGAGGTAGTCCTCCCCCAAGTCGGCCTCCTTGGCCGGCGGCGGAGGGAGAGGAACTCCTCCCCAAGTAGGTTTCCTACTCTCCCTCCACCAAGCAAAACTGCCGTTTGACTTTTCAAATTGGCGTTTGACTTTTCAAACTAGGATTTTATTTATCCCTTTATTTTGCTCAGCGATGATACCTAGTACATGATGCAACCATTCCAACTTGTTATGACACATTCATGTACCCTTCCCCTCCGGAGTGCCGGACCTTCCGGACCCTTCTAGGACATTCCCGATGAAAACACCGGAATCATTCTCCAACTCCGAAACAGGACTTTCCTTATATGTATCTTATTCTCCGGACCATTCCGGATCTCCTCGTGATATCCCGGATCCCATCCGAGACTCCGAACAACATTCGGTCTCTTACTCATCATTCCATAACTACTCAACAATATCGAATCCTTAAGTGTGTCTCCCTACAGTTTGTGAATTATGCGGACATGATCGAGACACTTCTCCGAACAATAACCAATAGAGGAATCTGGAAATTCATAGCTCCCACATATTTCTATGATTACTTTGCGATCGAATGAACCACTCACATACGATACCAATTTCCCTTTGTCTCACAATAGTTTACTTATCCGAGGTTTTGATCGTCGGTATCTCTGCATACCTAGTTCAACCTCGTTACTGATAAGTACTCTTTTCTCGTTCCCGTGATATGTGATACCTTGTGAGACATTCACATCCTTGCAAGCCAATTGGATGACATTCCACCGAGAGGGCCCAGAGTATATCTATCCGTCATATGGATGGACAAATCCTATTCTTGATCCATGTGTCTCAACCCATACTTTCCGAATACTCAATGCCACCTTTATAGCCACCCAGTTACGGTGTGGTGTTTGATGTCATCAAAGCATCCTTCCGGTGATGGTGATAAGCATGATCTCATGGTCGAAGGAATTAGGTTACTATGTATTAGAAAGCATATAGCAATTGAACTATTAAAATGACTTGATCTTTATGCTACGCTTATCTATAGGAGTATGTCCATCATACCATTCTCCTAACGATATGATCTTGTTGTTAATAACATCTCAATGTTCATGATAGGGAAACCACAATCATTTATTAACCAAACAGCTAGTATTATAAAGAGGCTTTACTAGGGACTCTATTTTAGTTTAAAAATCACACAAGTATTAATGTTTCCCGGTTAATACTATTATAGCATGAATGTAAACATTTATCATAAACACAAAGATATAATAATAACTATATTTATTATTGCCTCTAGGGCATATCTCCAACAAGGGCAAGTTCCCCCTCCAGATGCCTTCTGGAGGTTAGGTTTTGGTGATTTCTGGGAGTTCTGTATGTCGTCTTCCCGAACCAGTTGCACGGGGTGAAACTATTTGAGGAGGCAGAGGTGGTGCCAACTATACGGCGGTCGCCCGTATAGTTGGTCGTCAACTCTTCTGTCTCCGCTTCTCGCTTCGGGTTTTCTTCTGGTATTATTAATATTTCCCAAATAAGAGATTTACGTAGTTTTTGGCTCCTTTTCTCTCTAGTACAACTGCTCCAAGAATTGTGTCCATCGGATCCATCATCTGATCTTATCCTGGTGAAAATAAACATAAAAAGTGTGTGAGAGCGCCGTAAAATACCAAAACCCTACATCTATAATGCAAAATAATAATGTAAAACATGGTGCAAATATGCACTCATCAACCACCATAATGGGGACCAACAAAATCGTCACCGTCATGCCCAAGCGGTTGACGCAAATGCTCATCAACCTCAACAACAACGCCAAGAGCATGGTCCACCACCACAACAAAAAATCATCGAAGTGCAACACCCACAAAACATCATGATGAAGAAAACCACAATGATAGGCGTCGTCATCCTCCTCATGAGCACCTTGTTCCTCTTCAACAAAATCAAGCACCGTCATGGGATACAAGTGATGATGATGAAGATGCGCACCAAGATAGACACAACAACTGGCATGTGCAACACCACCACCACCACCGACAAGTTATGAATGCCAATGATGTCGAGCAAAGGCGAAGAAGGGACTTCGAGCATCATCAAGCTCCTCCCCCACCACCGCTTCTAGGCAATCAAGATCCTCCTCCACCGCCTCCACACCCACCAAGTGAAGCAAGTATGCATGTGCCATGAATGCCAAAACAACCACCATGAGTGTGATGATGTCAAGTTTGGGAAGCTCAAGTTATCCATGCCCAAGTTCAAAGGAGAAGAAAATGCCGATGCATATCTTGAATGGGAGCTCAAATTTGACAAGATCTTTCGAGTCCACAACTATTCCAAAGAGAAGAAAGTTGCAATGACATCTCTTGATTTTGAGGACTACGCCAATGTTTGGTGGAAAGACTATCAAAACAATCATGAGAAGCTATAGGAACCACCGGTAACCACTTTGACCGAGATGAAGAACGTGATGTATGCAAGATTTTTCCCTGAGCACTATCGCCAAGACCTCTTCGACAAGATACAAAACTTGAAGCAAGGCACAAAGACAATTGAAGAGTTTTACAAGGAAATGGAGATGACTATGATGGGAGCCGATGTGAAGGAGCTCAAGGATCAAACAATAGCATGCTTACTCAATGGATCGAGCCGCCCAATATGAAAAATAGTCGATTTCCAACCTTATAAGACTATGTTGGACCTACTCCACCAAACCACCAAGGCCGAGTGCCACTTGCACAAGGAAAATTCTTATGACAAGCAAAGGTCATACTACGCTTCAATCAATGCCAATGCCGCATCCAAGACAACAAACCAAGCACCAAGCTCCTCCAAGCAAACCAAGACCCCTATTGCATCCTCCTCCAACACAACAACGGATAGTCAAGTTATTTGCTACAAGTGTGAATTAAAGGGCCACAAGTCTTATGAGTGCATCAACACAAGAGTTATGCTAACGGATGAGAATGGCAACCTACTCCGTGAGTGAAGAAGAATATGAAGCTTTGACTCAGGCCTCTATCACAAAGTATACTGCAATACACGATGAGGACACACTTCTCATCACAAAAGTCTTGACAGCCCACTCCGTTCCAAGAGAGGACCAACGCCTCAATATCTTCCAAACACGATCCGAAATTGATGGCAAGTCCTGATGAGCTCATATCACTATAGAGCTTCGTTGGGAAACCCCAATAGGAAGGTATGATGAGCACAACCATAAGTTTTCCCTCAGTTATGAAACCAAGGTTATCGAACCAGTAGGAGGAAGGAAACAACTCCAAGGTGTTTCTAGCAACATGGAATCCTGCACAACACAAACTCAAGACTTTGCCCCAACTTACAGTGAGGTTGTTAATCTCACTGGTTTGCTGAAAACAAAGGATTAAACGTATAGTGTGGAAGGTAATGGTGTCTTGCATAAAGTAAACAATAACAGTAGATGATGTATCAATGGTAAAGATTGGACCGGGGTCCACAATTCACTAGAGGTGTTCTCCTTAAGAAAGATAACATAACATACTGGGTGAACAAATTACAGCGGGGCAATTGACATGGCAGAGCAAGGCATAACAATGCAAATACTAGACATTCATGATTCCTATGATATTTGATTGGGCATTGCAACAATATACATAGACCGCCATCCAACTGCATCAATGACTAGTAATCCACCTTCAGGTTATCATCTGAACCCCCTCTAGTATTAAGTTACAAGCAACGAATAACTGCTTTAAGCAATGTGTGTAAAGTAAACAATACAATTGTTCCATGAATCAGAGATTTTTGTTTTCTCCCTAGTAGCAATAGAACATATATAACCTTAGATATTCCTTTCACTTCCCCAGATTCAATAGAGGCATGAACCCACTATCGAGCATAAATACTCCCTCTTGGAGTCACTAGCATCTACTTGGCCAAGATAGCTACTAGAACCGGAGAGCATGCAAGATCTCAAACAACATAGACATGATAGAATCAATAATAAATAAGACATGATAGAATCAATAGTCAATATGACGTAGGAATCTCAATATCCATCAAATCCCCGCAAACACAACATGTATGATTACAAATAGATGATCTTGATCAGGAACAGAGCTCAGAAGATCTAAACATGATAGCTACTGTATGGAACCATAGTCCAAGAGTGAACTACTCACGCATCATACCGGAGACTGGCATGGTGATGAAGAAGGCCTCCAGGATGATCTCTCCCCTCTCTAGCAGGGTGCTGGGAAGAGCTTCAGATCCCCCTGATCTAGGGATGATGGTGGCGGCGGCTACGGAATGTTTCGTGGAGATGTGATCGGGTACTTAGGGTTTTGGCATCGGGGGGATTTTATAGGCGAAGAGGCGAGGCAGGAGGGAGGACAGGGGGCCCACACCCTGCCCTGGCGCGACCTAGGGTGGGCCTACGCCTGGGGGTGTGGCCACCATGTGGCGCCCCTCACTATCTGCTCTGGACTTCGTGTTCTCCTCGGTGAAATATTGATTTTGGCTTTTGTCCCGTCCAATTCCGAGAATATTTGTTTACTAGCTTTTCTGAAACCAAAAACAGCAGAAAACCGACAACTAGCACTGTGGCATCTTGTTAATAGGTTAGTCCTAGAAAATGTATAAAAATACCCCAAAGTGTAGACAAAGCAAAGTTGATACTAAACAAGCTTGGAACATCAAAAATTATAGATACATTTACGACGTATCAGGCATCCCCAAGCTTAACTCATGCTCATCCCCGAGTAGGTAAGTGATAAAAAGAATAATTTTTGAGGTGACATTAACCATCACAATCTTGATAAAACCATTTGCAAGCATTGAAAGCTAGGATCAAAGTACTCTAGACATGAGCATGAAAGATGAAGTTCTAACAATAAGACATAGTAACTATGTTGTAGCATGAAAGGATACAAACAAAGATCATGAATAACAATGCATTGAAATACGTTTGTTTCTTTCACATATGGAAAAAATAGCATAGTGGTATTCAGCTTGTCCCTAATGGAGTAGCAAAATATAAATGCATAAAACACCTTCAAAGTTCATAAGGGTGACTAGATACAAATAATTCAAGAACAAGCAATATCAACATTATGAATCAATCAATAAGTTTTGGGACAATGCACATAGAACTAAGAATGAAAACTATGCCCTCTTAATTGGTGCATAAAGATAGAAGGTGGAGACTCAATATAAAAGTGGAAGAAAGGCCCTTCAAAGGGAAGCAGGGATTTCAAGTTTCATAAAGAGCTTCCAAAAATTATGGTACTTGTTAGCTTTCAGCTCTCGTTGCCCCTATCATAAGAAGCTTAAAGTGATTAAGGTCAAAGTGGACAAAGTATGGAGTATATGCTTAACAAAGTATAAGCTGGCAATCTCATGTCCCTTGAGTATGAGGGACGTTCCTCATGCTACTCAACTTTAGTTACCGATAATTTCTTGTCATAGTAAGTATATGTGTATCATAGGGAACCGCCAATGGGGTACCCCTTTCCTCATGACACAGGAGCTATCCCATATCAAAATGACAAGGCAACAGACAATGAGCATCTCAGCAATCTACTTATTTACCATGGGAAAATGGTGCTTTTTTCTCTTGTTTCCTCTTTTTTCTCTTCTTTTTTCTATCTATCTTTTTTTATAAGAAAAATGCTTCATGGATTGCTCACTATGGTGATTCTGCAAGTTTCCACCATGATTAGGCATGGCTTAGGATAGCGGCCTAGGCCTTTTTCTAACACATATACATAACTCCATGGACTTACAAGCTCCCCTTTTATTTCACACCGCCGACATCCATAAACAAAAGAACATGATATCAACTAGGTAGATATTTACAGGTGTTGAAAGCGTTCCCATGACAGCATGGTTCTGCTAATTCCCAACTTATAAGTGCAAACATATACAACATAGATGACACAATGGTTCAAGTTTACTATGGGTAAGAAAAATAAAGTGTGCCATCAAGTTTGTGAGAGCTTTAATCACTAATTTTCACATAACAAAGTGACTTTTTAATTAGAAGGTAGATAAAACAAGAATTTACTTGAAATGGTGTAACACACCATGCATAGGAATTTATAGTGGACACTTTGGAATAACTTGGTTTCTTGGGAGTTGGATGCATGAGTAGAGCTTACTCAATACAAGTGGAGGCTAGCAAAAGACTGGGAGTGACCAACTAAGAGAGCAATAATGGCCATAATCATGCAGAGCGACAAAACATTATCAACTAAAGCATAAAGTGGGATCACAAGTTAAAACTAAATGATCATAGAGGCTAAGGTGACTGGTTCATAGTCATAACATGGTGTGAGCATGTGCCAAGTCAACCCAAACAAAGCATTAAAGGAGAATACCACAATATTATGTTTTTGTATGATAAAACAACGCATGATTCTTTCAAGGAACACTAAGCAATATCAATTGTTTGGAACAAGTCATGCTACAACAATAATCACTAAGCATAAGGTCAAAACAACATCTAGCATGACATGATAAAGTCTAAGCCGTAGTCAAAGCAAGCTCACTTTTGTACCACTATAAGCATGAAACTTTCTACTCTTTTCCAACACCAATCAACTTATTTGAAACATCACAGTGAAAATGGGGGTCCAACTACTTTATTCAAGCAAAATAAACAAATGAAAACCAAAAACGAAAACTTAGACGCTCCAAGAACAACACAATTGTGCATGGAACAATAAAAACGAAGTGTCTAGAAAGAGAACTGATATTTTTATTGATGAAGAAGGGGATGCCTTGGGAATCCCCAAGATTTGACGCTTGTACCTCTTGAATATTTCTTGAGGTGACACGGGGTGGCATCCCCAAGCTTGAGATTTTGTCCATTCTTCATCTCATTACATCATTCTTCCCCTATACTTGGAAATTTCCTTCATACAAAACTTCACACAATCTTCATTAGCAACATTAATGCATTCAAAAGTAATAAACCTTTGGGTTTTGTTTCAAAATAGCAAAACTTCCATTAAGAACACAAGATACTGAAGCAATTCCTTTTAAAAAGCCAATTTACCAAAAGAACTAAAAAATAAATCGATAAGAAGCAAATGCAAATAAAGGCAGAAATCTATCAAAACATACCAACAGGTAAACTTTATCAAGTGCAAGCATATACAACATCGATGAAACAATGGTTCAACTTTATCAAGAAAATAAGGTGTGCCATCAAGTTCGTGGGAGCTTTACTAACCAGTTTTCACATAACAAAAGAATTTTTAATTTGAAAGATAGATGAAGCTTGAGAATTTACTTGGAATAGCAATAATGCTAATAGGTAGATATGGTGGACACAGATGGCATAGGTTTTGGTTTAGAGGGTTGGAAGCACGAGAAGTATTCCTTCTTAGTACAGGTTTTTGGATAGCAAGGCTGGGTAGCAAGCAAAAGAGTTTAAGGAAACAAGCAAACATATAAGTGATAAAGTCAAACATGAAATCTTCCTTGAAAACACAAAAGATCTTAAATAAAGAATA
This sequence comes from Avena longiglumis, assembly GCA_030063025.1. Taxonomy (NCBI): domain Eukaryota; kingdom Viridiplantae; phylum Streptophyta; class Magnoliopsida; order Poales; family Poaceae; genus Avena; species Avena longiglumis. Next base: position 439,408,392 of record CP125975.1, on the reverse strand, counting down.
CTAAGCTTATGAGCCAATCAAGAAAGAAAGAAAACAATATAAAATACATGTAAGTTATTTTCTATTTCCTTTCAAACCTCAAAAAGAGTTACTACTGACTAGATCTCGGTTTGCCAAACCCAATTTAGATCTACTTGATGCTCCCAAAGTGATACCAATACTAATCAATAAGATCAACCATATAATAGAGATTGCAAACTAAAATAAGAAGTGCAAAAATTAAAAGATGAAACTTCTCATTAATATTCCATAAAGGCACTCACACCAAGGGATACATAGATAACCAACTAAAGGAAAGATACTTCCACAATGCAAACCAACCTATATAATTTCTCTATCAAAGATATGACTCTACTAAAAACGTAAAAAGATAAAAGATAATGATGTGATACCACGGCACTCCCCAAGCTTGGAACAAGCCAATGGGATGCCAAAACCTGGTGACGGATTACTCCTTCGGTGGTGGTGGTGTTCTCTTGATGATATTTTCGACCAGCTTCCTCAAGTCCTCTATTTCAAAGGTTAGATTATGAATAAACTCCGAATTATGCTCAATGCAGTTCATGATCATGTCGGACGGAGAATCCCAGTCCTTGTTATTCTTTTGCCACTCTTCCTTCTTAGAGTGTTCCTTCCCTGCATGGTTAGAACGAGGCATATCTCAACTAGAGGGCAACTTCCCTTTGGGCACCTTTTGGAATTTTTGCTCATGTATAAGAGTATGGAAGGGGTTCTTGGTGCGTGGAGGAAGTGGCCGTGGAGCAAGGCAATGACGCGGAGGTTTCCCTCCTATAGACATCCGTGTTGTTCTCCTGAGCTTGATAGGGTTTGCCACCACTCCAATGCTTGCAACGGTAGCGTGGGTGTCCGGATGCTCGTCCTCCTTCACGTCCTCTTCATCCCCAACCAAGATCTCCTCATCCTTGGGGTTTTGAGGATCATCTTCCACGGGCTTCTTTCCCTTGTCGTTGGCGGAGACCATGGTCCCTCTAAACATGAGAATATTTCCTGACAGAAATAGATCGAAACAAAAACATGACGAGAACACGATATACGAACCTTGGGGGATCCGGGGGTTAATATATTACGAAGTTTTACTGCATAAGGAAGGTATTGTGCGAAAATAGGGCGGAGACGGACTCCATGGGGCTCACACCCCCTGGTGGAGCGGCCATCTGGGGCCCGTGCCACTGGTGGGTGTGGCCCACCCGGGCTCCGTTTCCTCCTCTATTTCGTCTCGTAACCTTCCTTATGGAATAAAAACATGAAAAATATAAAGAGATAAGGTTTTCGCGAACCTTTGATTTCCAGCTCTTTTACCTATTCAAAGGTAGACTCTGCAGATTCCTTCTCTCTAACACCTGAAAATTCCTTTCACGCAAAGCCTCACACAAACTTCAATGGAAACATTAGTGTATACAAAAACAATAGGCCTTTAGGTTCAAACTTCAACTGAAATCCATCAAAACAAAAGCTATTGTAACAAATCCCTTCCAAAAGCCCAAAAAGAATCTGAAAGGGAATCAATATAAGAGGCAAATGCAAATGATGACAGAAATCTCTCAAAACAGACCAGCAAGTAAAGATTGATTTTTTCGAAAAAATTCTGTTGCTCAAATCAAAAAGTGCAAAACTAATAAAAGTTAGACAACAACTTGGGCAAGAAGCACGGAAAATTACAGCTCCATCCAACATACTGAGATCCTTCACGAATTTTTACAATGCAGTGCAAAAATCTCTCCTAGGACAACAACTTCTCACAACTCACCTACTTCTCAAAAGAGGTTGATCTTGAATCAAAAACCAAACAAAAAGGATAAGGAGCAGTTATTACAGAGGTAATAACTTCCAAGACTCAAAGACACAAAAACCAAAAGAAAACTAAAATGGGTTGTCTCCCAAAAACTCTTCCTTTATAGCCATTAAGATGGGCATGAAAATTTCAATGATGCTCACATAGGAGATATGAATTTGAAGTGAAAGAGAGCATCAATAAGCAAGTATCCAACACATTTGAGTCTAACCCACTTCCTATGCAAGGGAGTCTCATGAGAAAACAAATTATTGAAACAAAAGGACACTAGCATAGGAAGACAAAACAAATGCAACTTCAAAGCTTTCAACATAAAGCGGGGAAACTTAATATTATTGAGATGCATAAAACCATGTTTCCCTCTCTCATAATAACTTTCAGTAGAACTTTGAATAAAGTTGACAATATAACTGTCACAAGAAACAACTTTATGAGCAGAATGAGCATACTTACAATCATCAAAAATAGGTCTAAGGTCATAAACTGGATCAATAGAAGCAAGTTGTTCCACCCTGAAATCCTCATTAGGCAATTCATTTTCATAAGGAGTTTTGGCAAATTTGGAAAAATTAAACTCATAAGATTCTCCATCAAACTTCGTTAAAAATTTCTCCTTCTTACAATCTATAATAGCTCCACAAGTGTTCAAGAAAGGTCTACCAAAAATGATAGGACAAGTTTTACTAGCTTTAGAACAAAGCACTAGAAAATTAGCAGGATATTTAATCTTACCACAAAGAACCTCCACATCTCTTACAATGCCAATAGGGAAAATGGTTTCATTATTAGCAAGGTGAATAACCACATCAATGTCCTCAAGTTCACAATGACCAAGCTCATAAGGAAAAGCACTAGAACTAGCACCAATATCACATAAACCATAATAGCAATGATCACCAATTCTAACAGAAAGCACATGGACACTAGTTTTTCTAGATTTACTAGGATGAGAGACAATATTAGAAGCGTCTTCACAGAAGACAATGTGCTCATCTTCTATATTTTTAGTGACAAGATCTTTCACAATAGCTACTACAGGTTCAATATTTATTTGTTCATCGGTTCAACAGCTTTCTTTGTACTTTTGCTAACCACATTTGCCATAATAGAATGTTCCTTTACCTTGATAGGTAAAGGCATTTTCTCAATATAAGGTCCAGGCAAAATAGGATCAACAGTACAAACTTCAGTGTTTCTAACAGGAACATGCTTAACAACATATTTATAAGGTGCATGGTACTTGTCCCACTTCCTTTTAGGAATTTCAATATAAGAGGAAAAAGCCTTAAAATAATTGGAAATACTTTGAGAATCAAGACCATACTCAGTACTAATATCATGAAAGTCATCAATTCCCATAAAAGATTTAACACATTCATAATCCTAATTTACACCTGACTTTCTTCCTTTGTCATTCTCCCATGCTTCAGTGTTCTCTTGAATACGGTCTAGAAGATCCCATTTAACTTCTTCCTTCATACGTGTGAATGATCCAGCACAAGAAGCATCTATTAAATCTTTATCATGAAGAGAAAGTCTTGCATAAAAGTTATTGATAATAATATTGTTAGGGAATTCATGAATAGGACATTTAAGCATTAGTAACTTTAATCTCCCCCAAGCTTGGGTTGTACTCTCTCCATCATGAGGCCAAAATTTATAAATTTGATTCCTATCCTTATGAATCTCACTGGGAGGATAGAATTTTAGAATAAAAGAGAGGTACTATTTCCTCCCGTTCCATGGATTGTCCATTCTTGAGCACCTTATACCGTTCTTCAGCTCTTCCTTTCAATGATATAGAGAGTAACTACTTATTTACCTATTCAGTTGTGATACCTGCACACTTAAACAACCCGCATAATTCATAGATAAAAAGCAAATGATCACCAGGATGGATAGTTCCATCCCCAAGATAATAATTATCCATAACACGATCAATAATTCATGTAGGCATCTTAAAAGGATCTATCTCAACAAGTGGTGATTCATCTACTACCCTATTAGTGGTAGTAGATTTCCCAAATAGGAAACCAAGTGGGTTATCCATATTGGAAGCAAACTAACAAACAGAAATAAAAAGCAATATCACAGTAGAAGTTTCCTTTACTAGTTCCACTCTTCAATAGCGCTGCACTCCCCGACAACGGCGCCAGAAAATAGTCTTGATGACCCACAAGTATAGGGGGTGTATCATAGTACTTTCGAAAAATAGGAGTGTCGATCCCAACGAGGAGCAGAAGGTGGTGACTAGTGGTATGGAGCAGGAAATCTCTGTAAATAGTTAGCAAACGGATTTTTAGGGGTTTTTGATAAAGCAAGGAAATAAAGTGCAAGTAAATAAAGACAGCAAATAATTGCAGCAAGTGGCCCAATCCTTTCTTAGCAAAGGACAAGATGGTGGTAATACTTATGAGGACCAAACATTCTCGAGGACACATGGGAATACTGTCAAGTGCTTTCGTTTCATATAGTTGATTAATCTTCTTTCGTTTTATAAGTGTTGTGTGGGTGAACCTGTGCTAATGTACCAACCTTACTTGGACTAATACATACTTCTGATTAAACCCGTTGCAAGCATCCGCAACTACAAGAAAGTAATTAAGATAAAAACCTAACCACGGCCTTAAACTCTAAGATCCTACACCCCTTGTGCAAAGGTTTCCTAACGAGGAGTTCAGGTTTTTGTCACTCCGGCAACCCCACAATTAGTAGCTAAATACACAATGCATTCCCCTAGGCCCATAAATGGTGAAGTATCATGTAGTCGATGTTCACATGACACCACTAGAAGAATATCACCACAACTTAAATATTAAACTATTGAATAATACCTCAACACAATTCCACTACTAACAACAATACTTCTCCCATGTCCTCAAGAACTAAACGAACTACTCACGAGACATCATATGGATCAAGATCAGAGATGATATAATGATGGATAACAACCTAAACATAAACAATAATTCAATGGCTCCACTCACAATCATCAACTACAATAGTAATCAACATCGTGAAAGTATCCTATGCAAGATTCAACACAATTGTTACAGCGGGATGGGGTGGTGATGATGGTGCTGGTGGAGATGATGGTGTGGATGATGATGATCCCGATGAAGTCTACCTTCATGACGGTGTTGACTGCGACAATCTCCCCTCTCCGGGAAGGAATTTCCCTGGCAAAAATTTGTCTGCCGGAGAGCTCTTCTCTCTCTATAGTTTCTGCCCTGCAGAGGCGGCGGAATATTTCTGTGGTCATTCTCCTGACTTTTGGGTTTTGAGGAGAAGATATAGGCGAGAGGGCAGAGCCAGAGGTGGGCCAGGGTGGCTACACCCCCTATAGGCGTGGCCCAGGGTGGCCCGCGCCTGGGGGTGTGGGCCCCTGTGACCAAACTCCGCCAACTCTTCTGGCATCCTTCGTCTTTTGAGAAAATATACTTTTCTGTAGTTTTTCTGGTATTTTTATGATTTTCATGAAATTGCATCAAAACACCGCTTTTTCCATCAGAATCCTAAATCTGGCAGATCATCCTCCAAGAATCATCCAACATGCAAAAACAGATGAAATATAATAAGTATCACCTCTTATTAAGAAATATATCAATGAATAGAAGCAATATTATGATACAGAATGGTGATGCAAAATGGATGTATTAGTACTTTGTCGAGGAAGACTCGTTTTCAAGCGGGGGTGATGCATCCTAACATATGGCATTCACCATTGGTCCACATCATGCTACACCAACCATTCCCACAAAGGTGAATTCATTCCACATCTCGCCCTCTTTTGGTTATCTTGTAAATGGGATCCTACTTGAGACGAATGCACATGATATGACTAGGTCCTTGACCATGACACCACGAGGAGGCGACAAGAAGACCCCAGGAACCAAGGCCCCCAAACAAGAGGCCTGGAATCAAAGGAAGAATAAATCATCTGAAGCAGAACCAGAGTCTCCGGCCCCTCAAGACCGGAGTCTCCTCCGAGACTAGAGTCTCCGCCCATGCGCACCCGGAGTGTCCGCTCGCGCCTCAACCGCCCCTGGCTACAAGGTCCTAGAGTCCACCCGGAGTCTCCGCCACCCAACCAGAGTTTCCGCCCAGTCCTAAAGTTTCCTCCCACGCGATGTCGGAGTCTCCGACCCAAGTGAATAGGCTTGCGAGCCATGGAGCTAGGCCTAGCCCACGTAACGCCCAAAACTTCATGTTTATGCCTAAAGTACACCTAGCTCATGGCTTGCCTATAAATAAGACCCCACCCTCTTCTTGAAACCCTATAGTTGATGATGAATGAAGGCATGTACCTAACCCTAGATGGGAACCCCTCTCTATAGTTAATCTATGAGTTGTACAAGGCCTTGGAGTTTGGTGTTTGTCTCCAAGTCGTCAAGACCCTCCCCAAGTGTTTGGTCTCTCCTTGTCAGGGATTATAGTAGTGCAGGGTCGCTCCCCTTTGGGATTCTACTTGGTTTATACTCTCTCCTTTGATTTGGATTCTATCGTCCGCTTGCCAATCTCTCCTTTGGTGATTCTACCTTACGGTCTCTCGCTGAGGATTCTACTGGATTGGTTGTTCGAAGCAACGGGAGAAAATCAAATCGGGTTGTGTTATCATGTGTTTGTATCTTTACCTTGCGTTTGCGTTGCATTCATCGTGTTTTCCCTCACTCCCTGCCTCAAATCCGTGAAGATCGGGCCACCCTAGGGTCAATCCTACAAGGGAACCCATATCAAAATTGGTGAACAATATCAAAATTCCATGCAAATTGTAACTACATCACTGAATATTAACATTACAATTACATATAGAAACGAGTTCGTAACAACGTTGGAGAAATATTCATACCTTGCCAGCGTTTTGGCAAACACATTGGGACGACGAATGTCATGGGAATGGTCACGGCAGACGCTGCAATCGGCAGCGAGTAGTAGAACGAGGGGCAAGGGCGGCCAGCCATCTGCGGTGCGAGATGAGGGCAAAGACACAGGGTTTACCCAGGTTCGGCCCCCCGGAGGGTAAAGACCTACTCCTGCTAGATTGTATTAGGGAGGTGTTACAATGGGCGAGCTCGGCGGCTAGGCGGCGAGTCGCTTAGGTGTACGAGGGAACGTGTCTCTACTCCCCCCATAGGGAGGTTTATATAGGTTCCCCTCCCCTAGGGTTTACATATCTCAACCGACTCGGTTACAGCTTCAGTAATCGTTTAACCTAGTCGACTGGGCCTATCTACTCGCCTGGGCCTTCAGCTTCCAGTCGCTCGGTACCTTGCTGGGCTTCAATCCACTCGCCGTTCTGCAGGCCCACTCGCCAGCCCTGGGGCCAGTCGGAAACGTCCTGCTGAGTATACCCCAGTAGGCGTATCCCCATCAGTAGTCCCCGAGGCCGTCGTCGATTGGGCGCAAGTGGCTGCTGGCAGTCGGAGTATACGGCTTCAGAGTAGGCATCCAGTCGAATCGTCGGCGGGCTCCTGTATGAAGAAGAAAATCCGGTGAACCAAGTCGCGTTTTAGGCGAGTCGAGTCGGCGGAACGCGGTCGTGGTGATTGACTTAGCGAGCCGAATGGCTGGAGTTGGACCGTCAGGTGTGGTCAAACTAGCCGTTGGGGTAATCCAACGGTAACTTTCGGCGTAATCATCGCGCGGTAACGGCCCCCTGATTTGGCGGGTAACTCCCGCTATATAAGAGGAATGGTAGGCAATCTCAGAGCCAACTGGCCACCACTTCTTCCGAGTGCGCGCATTTTCCTTCCTTTGCTCCGCGATCCAATCGACCCGAAATCCTCCGATCTCCAACCAACCTCCCGGCTATGGCCCTTCCCACCGAACCATGGGGCAGGTCCAAGTGCACAAGGGCGCAGCTGGCCTCTTTCGAGGAGGCTGGAATCCTGCGAGCCGGCTGTTGGCGTATTCCCGCAGCCGGATAAACGACCCCAAACCCGCGAGAGAGGGAATTCGTCTGTTTCACCAGTCATCTCGAGCGGGGGCTAGGGTTTCCCACGTCTTTGTTCTTCCGGCGTTTCTGCGCCTACTACGGGATCCAGCCTTCAGATCTGGGTCCCCACAGCATTGAGCAGCTCGCCATCTTCGTGGCGTTCTGCGAGTGATACTTGGGTTGCCGGCCCTACTTTCCCTTGTGGCAAGATCTGTTCCATGGACGGATCAGCCGCGAGGAGGCAGGCGGCCCAATGCTAGCCGCGGGCGGCTTGACGTTCCAGCTCAAGTCCAAAGCTTCTTTCTTCGATCTGATGCTACCCGCCAAGGCAGCGAGCGACTGGAAGAAGTCATGGTTCTACGTGGCCGAGGCGACCCCGGAGGACGAGGTGGCGATCCCGCGGTACTCGGCCAATCGTTCCGAGCCGCGCCATCTCCAAGTCGGCAAGCTCCCCGACGACCAGCGGATGGTCGTTGACGAGATGCTCCAGGCCATCCGTGGTCTGAAAAAGAAGGGCCTTCAGACGATAAACTTGTACAATTGCTGGCTTGGGCGACGGCTCGTTCCACTCGCCCAACGCGACCACTACATGTATCAGTACACGGGCCGGGGAGACTCGACGAAGGCCTGCCTCGACGAGTGGAAGCTGGAGGATTATCTCCCAGCGTTGAAGAAGATCACCCAGCGGTACCGGATGCAGGGGGTCGCTTCACACCGCAAGCGTCCGGCTCAACGGTAATTTCTTTACCTTGTTCGCAGTCGCAGTGTATGCAGTCGCGGTAGTCCTGATCCTGTTTGTATTCATCGCAGCTGTTCCAGGTGGTGGAAGGGTGGCTCCCACCTTCAGATGATGAGAGCCCGGGCCCATCCGCCCAGACAAAGCGACCGCCACCCGCGAGGGGCAACGAGACGACGAGGACGAGTCCGAAGAGGAAATCGCCCGCTGGTCCGAAAACCCGCGGCAACGCGGTGAAATCGAAGCGAGCAAAAGCCTCGAACGTCATGATGACGACGAGCTCCCAGAAACCACCTCGCGCCGCCAGGCCACTCCTTCAAAGAAGAAGAAGAAGGAAAAGGAGGGCCCCGAAGAGGAAAACGGTTGCCGAGGATGGCCTCGCCGCCGACTCGACGAGCAGCTCCGATGCTCAGCTCGCCGGTGGCGGCGCCCCAGCGACAACCGCGTTAGACACGCCGACCGTGGAAGTGCCGCCTCGATGCCTCGCCATTCGCGCGCCGGTCTGGGCTAGGGAAGGCTCCGCTGCGGCGACTCGCCGCAGGAGGTTCCGAATGTGGCGGCTTCCGCCAAGGAGGCTCCGGCCGCAGCGGCTCCAATTCGCGAGGAAGCCCCCGCCGAGGTTGTCCCAGAGGCGCCAGCCGCGGCCTCAACGACAAAGAAGCCGTCCGTTTCTTGGGCACGCGACGTCCTGGAACTGGGGCTCGCCAATCGGGCCGAATCGAAAAACGGCCGGCCTTCGTACAGGGCTACGTTTCATCCCAGTCGCCAAGTGAGTGCGTTCACCCTTCCCTATTTTTCATAACTATTTCGATCGTCTTTATTGATTCTATTGATGTGCAGGACCGGAGTGAAAAAGATGGGCCACCCGACCGTGGCCCAGGTACCCCTCCGCCACTAGTGAGGAGGATCCTTCCCGTAAGAGGAAAGCGAACAAGGTCGTCGCCTCAGCGGATGGCAGCAAGAAGGCCAAGGGCGACGACATCGTCACTGTCTCTGACGACACGGCGGTCGCGCCGGCCGGACCCGCGGTGGAGGCAACCGCATCTACGAAGGAGGGTGTTTCCTTGCCTAGACCGGAGGAGGCGACTTCCTTTGGAGCGGGTGCCTCAATCGCTACCTTCCCCCGCTTCGTGACCAAGGCGGCCACGGCGAGCGGGGCTGCGCCCCCGAGCCTCGCTCCGGGGACCGCCGATGCTGAAGTCGACCAGCGTCGTGGGCACACGCCAGCGTTGCTTGCGTCCGTGGACGCGATACAACTCCATGGCATGCTTGGTGCAGCCATCCAGGTACCTCCAGTCCCCGAGGATCAGGTCGGTTCTTTGCAGCGGCTTGATTCGTATAATTTCTCGTCATTTACTTGCGCATCCAGTCCCCGAGTGCTCACGCGCTAAATTTTAGCGGGTGGGCACTTAGGAATTTTCTTGATCGCCAGTCCCCGAGTGCGCACGCGCTAAATTTAGCGGGTGGGCACTTAGGAATTTCGTTTTTACAGACTTTTTTGATGATATGCAGGGTCTGCAGCTTGAGTCGGCGGACCGATTGGCCGCGAAACAGCGTGCTGAGAAGGAGCTGGCCACCATACAGGAGGCGAACAAAGAGCTTCAGGCTGTTGCTGCGAAGGCAAAGGAAGCTCAGAGCTTGTCCTAGCCGGTGAGTTGGTGGCGCGCGATCCGCTCTGGTGCTTCTTGAGCAATGGTCGCCGACCTCGAGCGCGAACTGCGGGAGGTGAGAGAAGAAGCGAGCTCGGCGGACGGGCGAGCTAAGGCCGCCATTGCGGCCGCGGAGGAGGATCGCAAGGTGTCGGAAGTCCTTATTGCTGGGCTTCAGGACGACCACACGTCGCTTCAGTGCTTCATCACGGGACTCGCCCGCCCGTTGCTTGGTGAGTGCATCTTCCCTTTTTGTTAGTTGTAGTTTTTGTGGTGTCTGTCGTACTCATCATTGTCTCCTTCTCGCAGGTCGCGTTATTGGTAGCCAAGAATAAGCGAGCTCGCTCAACGCGAGGCAGTGCGTGAGCATGCTCGTCGACTCGGCGACGCTGTCGGCGACGTGCATCCGCGCCTACCTTCAAGAAATATCGCCCACGGAGGTTATTCCAAGCGACCTTGTTGAGGTGTGGGAATATTTGGAGAAGGCGCCCGCGGTCGTTGAGTTCATGACGCCGGCGTTCGGCGCGTGGGCGTCAACGATCGAGTCTCGGACTCGCCCACTTCCCGAAGATTTCGGCGCTGACGATGTGACGAGTGGGTATCCGCCGTCGACCGGGCGCGTGGATCTGTCCGAGGTTCTCAAGTTGCGGAGCGCGTGCCATGTACTCGGAGCGTGTCTGGGCGATGGGCGATCTCCTTCCCTATCAGGAGACGGTCGTCGCGCCGAACGACCCCGAGCCGCTGCATCGTGACTTCAAGGTCGAGCAGCCTTTTCGCGCGGCGATGGCTGGTGAACTGACGACGTATCCATCAAACCCGTACACCGCGTTCATCCGTAATCGCCGGGATGCTGGCGAGTCGTCATCCAAGCCTGCAGAGTAGGGTGGTTTGCCTTTGAAGTGTTAGCAGCAGTTCTGCCATGCGGCATATTTTGTAACATAAGACAATGCAGTATGCGATTGAATGGGACGTCGTATCCATTTTGCTATTCGTTTGTGTGATTTGGATTGATTTTGAACGAGTCCCCGAGCGTCCGCCCCTTTTGTGGGTTTACCTGTATATGGTGTGTGTTGTTATCATGTGTTCTGTTGATTTGGTCGACTCGCCGAGCTCGAAGAGCGATCGCAAGGCGACTCCTTGAGTGCTCAGACTTTACCGCTTTTCCCGTCTGCGGACGGGTCGGGTGGCCGAGTCCCCGGCGTGGTACTTGGTAGTTCTAGGCGCGACTCGAGGGTGGTTGAGGACTTAGCGTTGGCGTGAGCGCCACTCCTGCCCGCCCGTGGGGGTCGCGGCGCAGTCCCGGCATGCTCTCTTACTTGGCGTTTTCACGACCGATCGCGACGAACCGGTATTCAGTCCCCGGCGTGGTACTTAGCCGCTCGAGTCGCTATGCCGAGGATGCGGAGGACCAAGGTCGCTGTGAGAAGCGAGGGCGTTGTCTTGGCTCGTAAAGCCGTCGAGCTAAGCGACTCAATGGGGCTCCGGGTTGGCGTTTTTGGACGATGCAAGACCTGAAGTGATTCGATGCTTTTACACTGCACTACTTAGCCGTGCGATCGCTGTACCAAAGGTTGACTTCTGCGTTTTAGCGTGCATCATTGTTATTACGAAAAGTCGAGTGGCACAAGTCATGGAGAGTAGCGCAATTCTTGTAATAGCTTTTTATTTCATAGCGATCGGAGAGTACATGTGGGGTTCTAGGAGTAGAACTACCGAGGAGGTTTACATTCCATGGTCGCTGATCGCCGAGCTCGCCCCGCGGACGTCGATGAGGTAGTAGGTGTCGTTGCCGAGTACGCGCCCGATAGCGAACGGGCCCTCCCACGGAGGGGAGAGCTTGTGCATGCCCTTCTTGTCCTGGATGGGGCGTAACACCAGGTCGCCTTCTTGGAAGGTGCGGGTTTTCACCCGCCGTGGTAGCGCGGAGTCCTTGTTGGTAGATGGTGGTGCGTGACCGGCGAGGTCGCGTGTTCGTCGAGCTGGTCGAGCCCATCTTGGCGGGCCAGCTCGCTTGCCTCAGATAATGGACGACCACGGCGAGTCGTGTTCGAGGTCGGTGGGCATGACCGCTTCGCCGTAGACCATGAAGAAGGGGGTGAATCCCGTCGATCTGTTAACCGAGGTGCGGATTCCCCAGATAACGGAGGGCAACTCTTCGACCCAGCACCCAGCGGTGCGCTCGAGTGGTACTTGGAGTCGCGGCTTCAGGCCGTGGAGGATGGTTTGGTTGGCTCGTTCCGCCTGGCCGTTGGATTCCGGGTGGGCGACTGACGCGAGATCGAGCCGGATGTGGTGCTCTGCGCAGAATTCGGCCATTGCTCCCTTGGCGAAGTTTGTGCCGTTGTCCGTGATGATACTATTTGGGAACCCGTAGCGATATATGAGCTCGCGTAGGAATTTAGTGGCGGTCTTCCCGTCGCATTTCCGGACTGGCTTGGCCTCCACCCACTTGGTGAATTTGTCGACGGCGACTAGCAAGTGGGTGTAGCCGGAGGGGGCTTTCTTGAAGGGGCCCACCATGTCCATGCCCCATACGGCGAATGGCCAAGTGATGGGGATCGTTTTGAGCGCCGAGCTCGGTACGCGCGTTTGATTGGCGTACTTCTGGCACCCGGCGCATCGCTGGACGATGTCGGCGCCGGGCGCAGCGTGGGCCAGTAGAAGCCGTGTCGCATAGCCTTGGCGACCAGGGAGCGAGCGGCGGCGTGGTGGCCGCAGTCACCTGAGTGAATGTCGTGGAGGATTTTGCGTCCTTCAGCCGGTTGGACGCAACGTTGGAACACGCCGGTGACGCTGCGCTTGTGTAGCTCGCCGTCGATGATGGTGTAAGACTTGCATCGGCGAGCGATCATTCGAGCGTCTGTCTCGTCTGCTGGCAGGGTGCCGGCTTCCAGGTAGGCGATGTAGGGCTTGGTCGTCTGGCTCGGTGATGAGTGCGACCAAGGCTGCCTCTGGTTGGAGTGGTACTCCGATGTCGATCTCCCTCGGGGGAGAGACTGATGGTTTGGAGATTGTGTCGAGGAATACGCCGGCGGGTGGTGCGAGTCGAGCCGACCCGATGCGGGAGAGGGCGTCGGCCTCCTCGTTTTTTCGCCTGTCGATCCACTCGACAGAGTAGCCGGTGAAGTGGCCGCCCAACTTGTCCACCTCTTGGCGGTACGCCGCCATGGTAGGGGAGATGGCGTCGCAGGTGCCGGCGACTTGCCCCGCGACGAGGTCGGAATCGCCATAGCATCGAAGGCGATTGACGTTCATCTCCTTGGCGGCTCGCATGCCGTGGAGTAGGGCCTCATATTCAGCCATGTTGTTGGTGCAGGGCGTGAATTCGAGGCGGAGGATGTAGCGGAGCTTGTCGCCCTTTGGTGAAGTCAACACTATCCCCTCTCCTGCACCATCCGCGTTCTTGGAGCCGTCGAAGTGCAGGCTCCAGTAATGGAGGTACGGCAGCTTCTCTGGCTGCTGGGCCTCTCCCCGGGCGATGAAGTCCGCCGTGCTCGTGACTTAATCGCCTTCGGCTCGTATTTAATGTTGTGGACGCCGATCTCGACGGCCCACTTGGCGATCCGTCCGGTCGCCTCGCGGTTGCGGATGATGTCTTGCAGTGGCGCTGAGGAGACGACCGTGACCGGGTGCTCCTGGAAGTAGTGCGGCAGGCGCCGCTGAGCCCTGAAGACCGCGTATACTAGCTTTTGGTACTATGGGTACCGCTGGCGCGACTCGGTGAGGACCTCGCTGATGTAGTACACCGGACACTGAACCGGGCGCTCCTTTCCTTCCTCTGGTCGTTCGACGACCATCACAGCACTGACGACGCGCTCGGACGCCGCGACGTAAACCAGCATAGGTTCTTTGTCGGGGCGGTAGTGGTGCGGCGAGTAGCACTTTTTGAGGTCGCGAGCGTCTTCCGCCTCCTTGTCCCACTGGAAGGTGGGGTTCTTGCGCATCAGCGGTATAGGGGCATCGCTTTTCGCCTGAGCGGGGATGAAGCGATCGAGAGCCGCTACCGCCCGCCAGCTCGACGCCACGCAGCACTCGGTTTGCCGAGCCGGGTGTGTCGATCTTTGTTGGGTTCGCCTCGATCCCTCGTTTGGAGACGACGTACACGATAGTTTTCCGCGGTAAACCGAAGGTGCACTTGCCTGGGTTGAGCTTTATCTTGTACCTTCGCAGATTGGCGAAGGTTTCTGCCAGGTCAGCGAGTAGGTCACCTTGGCGAGCGGATTTCACGACCACGTCATCGATGTAGACGTGGATGTTGCGGCCGATTTGGCTCGCGAGGCATTCTTGCATGCACCGGTAGGTTGCCCCGCGTTTGAGGTCGAAGGTCATGGCGGTGTAGCGTATAAGGCTCAATGGCGTGATGAACGCCGTTTTCCTCGCTCGACAGCCATTTTGATCTGGTTGTACCCGGAGTAGGCGTCGAGGAAACATAGCGACTCGAACCCGCGGTTGAATCGATTATCGATCGATCCGGGAGGACGAATCTCCTTTGGGCGGCGTTGTTCAGGTTTGTGTAGTCGATACACATTCTCCGTGTCCCGCTTTTCTTCTCGACCGGACTGGGTTTGCCAGCCACTTGAGTATTTGATTGGCGGATGAAGCCGGCAGCGAAAACGCTGTACTTCCTCGGCGATTGCTCGACGGCGTTCTTCATTGAAGGGCCGAGCGATCGCTGATGTGTCGCACTTTGGGGTCGGCGTTTAATTTGTGCTCAGCGAGCTCCCTAGGGACACCGGCTATGTCGGAGGGTTTCCATGCGAAGATGTCCCTGTTCTCACAGAGGAACTCGATGAGCGCCTTCCTATGCTGGGCTCATGCCTGTCCCGATCGTCACCGTCTGGTTGGAGTCGCCTGGGACCAGCTCGACGGTGCGAGTGTGCGTCGTGGCCTCAAAGATTGAGGTGTTTGCGCCCGAGTTGGGCTTCTTGAGTATTGTAGGGTCTTCATTGTTGACCCGCCGCGATTTGGAGAGCTCGTCGGCGTGAATAGTCTTCGCCGCGATGACGGCGTCGAAGTTCTGCTCCTTTGGCCTCGTGATTCGCGGCCATGTCGGGTCGCCGTTGATGGTGATGACGCACGGCCCGGGAGCTTCATCGCGTTATGCAGCGTAGTGGGCGCCATGAATTTAGCGAACGCGCTGGCGCCCAGACGCAGCGGGTAAGGGCTGTCGAAGGGCACCAGCTCGAAGACGATCCGCTCGGTGCGGAAGTTTGTCGGAGTACCGAAAGTGACGGCAGCATGACTTTGCCGATCGGGTACGCCTTCCGACCGGGGACGATGCCGTGGAACGTGGTGTGGGTTGTCTCGATCATCTACTGCGGGAGCCGCAACCGCCTGAAGGTGTCGAGGTAGAGGATGTTGATGGAGTTGCCGCCGTCCATCAGTGTCTTGGGGAGCCAGTAGTCGCCAACCTTGGGCTTGACCACCAAGGCGACTCGTCCTGGGTACTCGATGCGTGGCGAGTGGTCTTGCCGGCTCCAGGTGATGGGCTGTTCCGACCAGTTCAGGAACTGGGGGACGTCTGTTTGGGCCACCGTATGGACGGCGACGGCACGGGCGATGACCTTCTTCTCGCGCTTCGTGTTGAAGCCTGTGAAGGTGTGGAGCGAGCCGGCTACTTTGCCGAATTTTCCGCCATTTGGCGGGTCGTTGTCGGTGTCCTCCCGCGCTTGCCGTGCCTTCTCGATTTCCCTGAGGGTGTGGCAGTCGGCGGTGGTGTGTGTTGCGGGCTTCCCTTCCCTGCTATGGAACGCACATGGTTGGTTAAGGAGGGCCGCAGGATCGAACCTTGGCTTGTTCTTGTAATTGCTGCCATTGCGCCGTTGCCCTCCGTCGCGGCGGTAGCTCTTGGGCTCGCGCTGTGCGTGCCCAGCGTTAGCAGTCGACTCGCTGCCGCTGGCGCTTGCCAGTGAGGCGGGTGCCGCTGTAGCGTAGGTCGGTTCGGTGTCCGCTGTCGTTGCCGCCCGTGCGGCGTTGCCCTCCTGACTCGTCGTTAGTTTCCTGGTTTGGATCTTCCTCGGCGTACCGTTTGGCGATCTCGAGGAGGTCGGGGATGTTGTCGAGTGTGCGGGAGTGTCGCTTGAGCTTGGCGACTAGAGGCTCGTAGCGGCACGAGGTCTTGAAGCAATGGATCGCGGTGTCCGGGTGGATGCCGACCGCGTTGTACCAAAGCTCTTGCCACCGTTGGACCCAGTTGCGGGTCGACTCACGGGGTCCCTGGACGCATCGTTCTAGGTCCTCAATGGTGGTGGCGCGGGTGTAGGAGCACTCGAAGTGCCTGACGAAGGCGTCGCGCATTTCCTCCCAGGAGTCGATACTGTCCTGGGGGAGAGTGTTGATCCACTGCCTGCACGTCCCCTCCATCATCAGTGGGAGGTAACGGGCGAGTAGGTCAGTGTGACCCGCGATCCCCATTGCCATTAGTTATGTGTCGAGCCGCATGCGGGTCGTACGAGGAGTCGTATTTTTCTATCTCCTTTGGCGCCTTGAAGTTTGGCTGGTACTTCTCGCCTCGGATCATTGGTCCGAAGCACTTAGGACCAAGTCGACTGAGCGACCCCATAGGTTCGCCATCGCGGCGATTAGTTAGGGTGTGTCGCAAGTCGTCGGGCTGGCGTGCGCGCCAACTTTGGTTGTTGATGATGTGGGTGCGGGCGTTGATGGGTTGTCCGTTAGCGGGGACGAAGTTGGTCGCCGGCCTGGGATCGTTGGTGGAGAGTGCCGCGTTCGCGGGTAGGTGTTGGAACTGCAGTGGCTCTGGTGGCGGGCAATTGAGGGTGTTTGCCGCCGCTGGGCGGCCGCCGAGGCCGCCTGCTTCCCGAGGAACGCGAGTATACTCGACCTTGCAGTCGGCGCCGCTTTTGCTGCTCCACGGCCTCGCAAGCAGGCTTTGACGCATCGGATCTGTAAGGCGCCGTCGCCGGTGGCCGTGATGCTATCGGCCGCTTTCGCCTGCCACGAGGTTGTCCATCGGGTGGAGAACAGTGGGAGGCCGTTTGCGCTCGCCCCGTGAGGAGACGACTATCCGCCTGGTCCTCGGTGGGTGCGGTTGGTGGTGGGGCACCCATCGCCGCTGATCTGGCGGGGCCGGCGCTTCTCCCGGTGGCGCATTCTCGCAGCGCTCGGCTATGCGGTCGGGTCGTTTTGCCAAAGTTCGTGGCACGCCTTGAACGGTGGGGTTCAAAGCGACCTGATCCGCTGGTGGTAGCGTGATGACTCTGCGCGTCACCTGCCGAGGCGAAATTTTTCGCTCGGCCGCCTCATACCGCCCGCCGCCAAGCGGAGTTCCTCGACCTCCGTTGCCGTGGCGTTAGGAGGGATTAGGGTGGAGAAAGGATCCTCCGGCGGATCGGTGCCGGTGGCCATGTAAGCCGCGGCGTGGCGACTGGCTCCTTCACGGAGGTCGGCGGAGTTCTCCGACCCGGAGTCGAATTCGAAGATCCCGAGGATGGAGGGGTCCTCGAAGTCTCCCGCGTTGGAGACCTGGGCGATGGAGTCCGCGGATGAGGCCGCGGTGATGGATCCGGCGAGTGACGCCGGGGTCGCCGAGTCGGCGTCGTCGGTGAGGGCCGCATCTTCTGCGGCCGTTGAATTCCCGGCCACGTTGCTGTGGGCCGAGTTGTACTCGGAGGCAAGGCGGTGGATCGTGCGAACCTGGCTCTCGGAGAGCCGATCGCGTGGCGGCGACTCGCGGATGCGAGCCGAGTCCTCCGAGATGATGACGTCGGTGAGGCCGACGAAGAGGCTGATCGTGCCGATTGGCAGGATCATGCTGTGCGTGACGGGTCGCGCCGCCGGGACGTAGCTGCTCGGCAAGATCTGGAGCATCTCGCCGATCGCTATCATGCGGCCGGTGGCGACCGTCTCGTTGATGGGCAGATTGGATCTCGCCGCAGAACACCGGCCAGACCGGCCAGGCACCACGGTGGGCGCCACTGTCGTGGGAATGGTCACGGCGCACCGGCAGCGAGTAGTAGAACGAGGGGCAAGGGCGGCCAGCCATCTGCGGTGCGAGATGAGGGCAAAGACACAGGGTTTACCCAGGTTCGCCCCCCCGGAGGGTAAAGACCTACTCCTGCTAGATTGTATTAGGGAGGTGTTACAATGGGCGAGCTCGGTGGCTAGGCGGCGAGTCGCTTAGGTGTACGAGGGAACGTGTCTCTACTCCCCCCATAGGGATATTTATATAGGTTCCCCTCCCCTAGGGTTTACATATCTCAACCGACTCGGTTACAGCTTCAGTAATCGTTTAACCTAGTCGACTGGGCCTATCTAATCGCATGGGCCTTCAGCTTCCAGTCGCTCGGTACCTTGCTGGGCTTCAATCCACTCGCCGTTCTGCAGGCCCACTCGCCAGCCCTGGGGCCAGTCGGAAACGTCCTGCTGAGTATACCCCAGTAGGCGTATCCCCATCAACGAATGAGATCACACGTGGGAACAGGACTGCGATGGCAGTGGCCGGAGTGGGGGAGGCAAGTCGATGTGGCTCACGGGCACCTTCTTTAGGGGGGATCGGGATGTAAATGTCAGCGGCATCCAACGGCCATGCATACGAAGCCCGCGAAACATATCTTAAATGGCATATGTGGCCTCCTGCGAAAACTATGTGGCGTATGAGGACAAGGCCGCTAAATCCATGAAATCTAGTCGCGCAAATGTGTCCCCTCATGCTCCTGATGGCCAGATGCAGTGATGGCAGTAGCAACGCCTGACACCATGCATGCTATCTAGGGGGCGCATCATTTTCTCAATTAGTCTCAACACGACGTCGCCTCCTCGCATCTGCCTCCCATTGATCTAGCTCGTGTTCTCCTCGGCTTCCCCTCCCACTCCGGCGGCTTAAAACGCCATGCCCTAGGTGTTGGAGAACGTGCTACAGAAAACAAAATTTTCTAGCGCATAACCAAGATATAATGTAAGGGTGAGGTAACAGAATATACCCTCGTAGATTGAACTAGCAAAAGTTTGTCGATGACGAGGTTGATCATGTGTCGATCCCCGCAAAAAGCCTTAGCGGGTCGCGAGGAGATGTATTATCCCACGGATGGCTCCGAAGAACTAGTGCTCCAAGTGTCGCACCTCCAGTGGTATCCTCACATGCAACGAGAATGGCACCGTCTCGAGGTGCGATCAAGAACTCGCGGACGAAGCGGGAACGTGTCAATGAAGATCCGACAACACTCCATCATATATCAAGATTAGATCTAGACGGGGTAAAAGAAGGAGCTATTGCGGTCGTTGGTGAAGATCTCCTCCATGCGACGATGACGACGACGTGAGGAAGAGGAAGAAGACAGGGTCGAGGCGGTGGCGGCGCAGTAGCGGTGGTGGCGGTGGCTTGGGGCTAGGGCGTGGATTATGTCTCTTGATCTTGGTCCTCTCCCCTCAATATATAGGAGGATTTCCTCCTCCATAGAGGAGAGTACGACTAGGATCCGTATCCTACAAGAAATCTTCCTTTTCCTTTCTTCCACCAATATGAGAGAGAGAGAATCCGTACCAAATATGGAGTTCTCCCCAAAACCAACTTGGGGGCAATATTTAGACCGGGGAGGACTCCTCAACTACGCACGGCCTCGCCCCCACCCAACCTCCTCCACCCGCCGGCCTAGGGGAGGGCTCTAGCCGATTCGGCCAGCCCCCACCCCCATGCGTGCGTGTGGACCTAGTGGGCCCATGTGGCCCATGGGACCCACTAGGATATTAATAAATAATAATTTCTTATTTATTATTAATACAAATATTTATTTTGAAGCTTTCAGAATTAACTTCTGGACACCTCCAAATTAATTCAAGACATTCCTAAAGTATTTCGAGCGTCCTCTTTTAATGTCTGAAACCATTACGTCCACTCTCGGTAATATCCCGAACTCCTCCGAAATATTCTGAGATGCTCCAAAACATCCTTTCAAAATTACTTCATCCAACTATCTCATTCACAATCACATTCTAAAATATCGTAAATGTCTTAAGTGTGTGGCCCAGTAGGTTCGTATATTTGCGGACATGTTTGTAACTCATTGCGACAACAATGATTACTATCATTTATTGATCCAAGTAGCAATCCACACAAATAACACAAAGTTATTTATCGTGTGAACCATAGTATTGAGTACGATTCATATCGTATTGATTCATCGATACTTTACATTGGCCGAGATGAAACACTAGGTTATTCTCGTTTCCTGGCATATACTCTTTACTCTTCCCGTACTATCGATGTTCCTATGTTCAACAACTTGATCACGTGTCCGTCCAGACGATGACGAACATCATAGTACATGAGTGGGTCCATAGTGTATCTCTTCATCACCAGGAGTATCAATTCCCACAAGCACACCATGTGAATAATTGGAGAACCATCCGGTATGAATAAGCATCAACTTTATAATTACTCCACTGAGAGCAACGTTTGGAGAATCTTGCCACGTACATACTATACCCAAGTTCACATGTGTCTCGTGGTCAAACGATTTCTAGTAAAGTCAATAAAATGTTTGTGATTATGTCACATCCCAAAATTCTTCTAATTTTGGAATATGAAATAAATAAGTTTGATTAACTGTTTGACTATGTTGAAAATTCTCAAAGATAAGAAACTTTTTAAATAAAAAATCCTCTCAACCTTGAATTCAAAACCTTATATCCTTTTGTTATGTTCTAAGTATCCATATAGGCAAAAAGGGCATCGATTGGTTATGGATTGTAGAATTAGTGTGCAAGATTTAAAAATTCAAAATCATGAAGCATGTATGAACATCATTGCATATAAACCCTAGGAAAAAATAGTATTTCCCAAAAGAAAAATCAAAACTCTAAATGGGATTTTCCCATTCTAAGTACAACCTAAAAGCTATGGTTTTGTCCATAGTAAACCCTGAGCAAGAGTAGATCCTAAATGGAATACCTTGATAGAGGACACTTTTAGAAAACCATAGAAATTTATTTGAGTCCATTTGGAGCTAAAATGCAAAAGTTGTGTTTAATATAAGAAATAATAATTCTCCGTTGGCCAAACTAAATATATATTGGTTGGTAAACTAGAAATGGACAAGAAATAATGTTGTTAATATTCTAAAATGATCAGGATGATTTTACAAAATCCTAGAAATTTGAATGAACTTAATAGGATCTATAAAACAAAAGCTACAAAAGAAATAAGAAAATAATAAAAGAAAATGAATAAGAAAAAAAGGCAAACAAACTAACTACCCTACCTACCCGAGCCGGCCCACTTCTCTCTGCCACCCATCCGCGCGCGCAGCAGCAGCAAAGCCAGCAGCGCCCCAGCCCAGACGGCCCAGCAGAGTACCCGCAGCAGCCCAGATCTCCTCTCTGTTTCCCCTATTTTTTTCCCGACAGCTGGGACCCACTTGTCATCTCCCTCACCAGATCTTCCTCGTCCTAGACTCCGAGACGAAATGTGGCCGCGATTTTTCCGTCGTTTTCGTTCAATTGTTCCCCCTTATCCACGATTCCGCCCTCATATAAACCCCTACCCCTCCTCTGTACAAATTTTGCAAAAACAAATTCCAAAACCTAGCGCCACCCCGAAGCTCCCAATCCACGGCCGCTGTCTGCCGCCGTTGCCGAACATGAGCGGAAGGTTACCGAGCACCCCGCGCCCTACTTTTTACCTCTGGCCTCTTCCTCCTTCTGCGCCGCATCTCCTCACCTCCTCCCCTTTCCCGCAGGAGCACGAGGCACCGCGGAATTTGCCGCCGAAGCCGCCGACTGATCGACAAGCTCCATCCGTCGAATGCCACCGTTCGGGGAAGAATACGCCGATGCCGTGACCACCAAAGTGACCCCCTCGTCCCGCCGCATCTTGCTGACCACGTCGCCACCGACGAGGACCACCGGAGAGCCGTCGACCTTCACCACCAGAGCGCCGCCGCTCGCCACCATCGCCGTTGTCACCACCGGCTCGCCAATTTCGCCTAGCACCATACGATCTAGCATAGACGTCATAGATCTCCTTCAGCCGAGCCGAGCCACAGAGCCGAACCTAAGACTGGACTCAAGACAAGCCGACTCGAGCCGCCGATCTGCTACCATCAGATCCTGATCCTGATCCTGTGGTTGTTGTCGAGTCACTTAACTGAAGAGGTATCAACGAATTACACGTTGCCACATCACCACCACATCTCTACTTATTCCAGAAATTAATTAATAGGCATGAAAACATGCAAATTTGTATAATGCATATAAAAACATTTGTAAGTCCAAAGTATGTAAATAATATATCGTTGGATTCAGAAAATTATGAAGATTATTAACATATTTTTATATCTAACTTTTACAGTATATATTTACTGCAGTAATTTAAATGATTTAATGTCCAAATTGGAGTAAATAAATCATAGTAAATTACCTGTAGATCCTAAAAATACAAATAATATGTCTATAGAATCCTTGTTTCATGTAGAACACATATCTGGAATTAAATATAAGAAATAATTTAAATAATTTAAACCCTTCTAACTAGTATTTAAATCATAGAAAATTAACCAGAAATCCAAAATTAGTGAAACTAATTGGTACTTTTTTGTATTGATAATATCTATCCAGAGAAATTACGTGCCAAATTATTTGGTACTGTTAAAAATAGAAATTCATACGGAAATCTTTAAACCCATTGCAATAGTATTTTAATCGTAAGAAAATATCTATAACTCCTTTTTAGGTGATTCAAATTGCTAATGTCTCTAAATTACATTACCTATCCAGTAGAATTTAATTCACAATTTAATATGACATAAACATCAGTAGTTCAATTAAAGTAGTATAAACCATATTAAATCGATATAACTTTAGTAATAAAAGATTTAGTGCATTAAATGACTTTCCACATGCATGATGTGATCTAATAATGTTCAAAGAACTAAATACAACCATTGTGACTTATTAAATCATCATGCATACATTTTCTCATCATTGTTTATTTGTATTGTTGCATTGTTGCAATGTCTTGAATGGCGTGTTTGTTGTGCCTTTGTTTTTGAACGATAGATTGCGTGGAGTGCAACTACTATGATTGCAAGTATTGTGGTTATTGCGAATGAGGCCATTATAATTGTGACGATTATCTAAATGACTATATCTACATCAAAGGCAAGTGCTGCTATCTTGGTCATAAATGTCCTATTGTTTTCCTATGCATTATAGATGTTTTCGTAGCTACATGTGTAGGAAATTACTATGCTATGCTATATCCTATATATTGTGGTAGGGAAATCCTTTGTAGTTGAGATCCCGTATGGTAGATGTGCTTAGCATTACTGTAGATACGAGGAAGGGATCATGCTTTAGTAAAGTAAAAGTTTTGTTCTACCAAAACAACATAATGTCAATGAACTACCTAGGAGGAGTGGCTGGATTGGTCATCGGAGTGTGAATAACGGTGGGGAATGCCGCCCAGGGTACTGAGAAGGATTAGTTGACTTTATTGCAGAAGCTTACGTGTGCAACCATGTGCCAGTAAGAATGGGTGGCTGGTTGGACTTAGTAGGTCGTGGTGACCCAAACCCAGCATAGCCAGAGATGTAGTGAATGGTAGGTTGGGACCGGTGCGCAGTGGGGTTTGGGGATCTACTTCCCGAACGGTCTCCTCTTGGGCTTCTCCCTATCGTGACACAATATGAGTGTGGTGGTACAAGATGGGCTGACCAAGTCACATGGGTAAAGTGTACAAACCCCTGCAGGGTGTATAAACTAAGTGCTTAGTCGTGTCCCCGGTTATGGACAAATGAGTTGCTTGATATTGATACTATGACATATTCTCGCTCATCCTTATTTCCTGATTTCTAAAACTTGATGGGTGAACTTAAAGGGTTGTTGTGAATCAAATTGGTTTAATAAAGTAGGACAAAGTGTTTGAAAAATGCAAGCTAGCCACAGCTCCACCAGCCAAATAAGCATGTAGTTGATAGATATGTTGTTAACCACTTTAGCCTATATGCCATACATTCAATATATTGATCAGTCGTGACTGCAATGTTTCATGTTGCAGGTTATATCGTATCCGAGTGATCATTCATAGGTCGCGAGACTCCACTCAACAATTGTTTGCCTGTGGCACATTTGAAGGATGGAGATCTACCTTGTATTCATTTTCCGCTGTGTACTTGAATAACTAATGTAAATTCTGGATCATATTCATTGTATTTATGATGCATACTTATATTTGGTATCATTTTGTACTGTGTGTGCCAATGAACTGATCCAGGGATTGGCACTATACACATGAACTCAGCCTTATCATGCGAGGGTGTTACAGATTAAACCGATAACTATATTGATGATGCATTTCACAGTATCTCATGTTTGGGTCTATCCATCGTTGTTGTTCTCCAACAACTCTGATCTCATATATCACCGACAAATCCATAACACATTGTATTTTTACCCATAGTCAGGAAACCAGGACTATCAATGATACATAAACTAGTCTTAGAGGCGAGACTAGGGATATCTAAATGGTGTTTATGATTCCATATATGTATTAGGGTTTTTCTCCAAATACTCATTATCCGGAACTAATATAATTATAGCATGGAATAATAAACTCAATCATAAACATGAAATATATAATAGTACAGTTTATTATTGCCTCTAGGGCATATTTCCATTTATCTCTCACTTGCACTAGAGTCAATAATCTAGTCAATTACTTCAATACTTAACACCTATGGCATACTAGTGTCTTTAATGCTTTGCATGTGGTAAACTTTCTCAATGGATCTAACAAGTTTAGATCCATGTGTATTTGCATATCTTTGCGTCTTCACGCATCACTTATTCTCAAATGAGATGGCATTTGTATATGTTTGGTCAACTAGTGGGACCTTAGTTCATCGTCTGGAAATATGTGTCCTATATTGTCTCATAATAGATCTTCATAGTACTAGCACGCTTATAACTACACTAGGTTCAAAAATGAACCTTTGGACTCATAAAGCCCTCCTTTGCCATTGTCATGACAATGATATACTCAGCCTTTCGTAATAGTATCCATCACAATATTTAACTTTTGACTCATACAAATCCAACATGGAATTTACTTCCATCCCACTGTGCCACCTTCTATAATTCATGCAGCATAATTGAGATAAAAATTATTTGTATATGTAAAAATACGAGTATTGATGTAACACCTTAAAATGGACCGTTTGTCACTTATGCATACAAAACATAGTCTTTATCCTTATAAAGTACATAAGAATATACTTACTATTGTCATGTGATCATCATATGTATCACTCTGGAATATGCTCATAACATTTTATAGCATAAGACATATTTGGTTATGTACATATCATGGTGTACATGATTGTTATAACCGTTCATGCGGTTTTACTCATCAAGTGTTAAAATACTTGATTCTTAATCCAAACTTTTCCATGCAGCAAGAAGACTTTCTTGTCGTCTCCATATTGAACCAATTCAATATTTCATGTATGTATGTTGGCATAACTATATTAAGTGCATCAATCTATCTATATAGATATTAATGCACAATATTCCCATTTTTCCTAAGACTTTGAAATAAATTTAATTTTAGTGAAATCTTACTTGTGTCAAGATAAGATACATCATTTCCAATCAATGATACGTTGTCCACGTAAAGTATTAGAAATATGTCTCAGCGCTCCCACTTAATTTCTTGTTATCATACAAGCATCTTCATCGTTCCTGATGAAACCAAATCTTTAATTTCATCAAAGTGAAGATTCCAACTCCGTGATGCTAAATTCTACCATTGAAGTTTGCACTCATTTCTAGTATCCTTTGAACTAACAAAACCCTTGGGTCGTGTCAATAAACGTCCTAAGTTAACACTCCTTGCAAGGAATTTTGTTTTATTATTCAACTACCATATCTTGTCAATATGAAGTGGTTATTAGAATAATCCTAATAGACTTAAGCATCGCTATGAAAGATCCAATCTTATCATAGTGAACTCTTTAAACTTTGTCGTAAACTCCTTTTCGACAAGTCGAGCTTCTATGAATGTGAACATCCACGTCTATCTCTTTATAGATCCATTTATATTCAATATGCTTAACGCCTTCCAGAGGGTCTACCAAGTATCAAAACTATATTTTCATACATGGATAATTTCCTGGATTTTATGGTGTCTACCATTTAATGGAATCAAGGCCATCATTGCTTCTTTTTACTTGGTTCGTCATTGTCCAACAATAATGTTTCCTCCTTAAATCTTACTATTTGAGTACAAACTTTACCCAACCTATTTGGTTCAATAGGAACTTCGATTTTCAGGACTACAACATGTTATAGGCGCGGGAGCCCCAGTCACCATATCCGTCTCCAGAACACTTTTCGGTGCTACGCTACTTTTCTCATCTTGCTCAGATTCAATAACCTCATCAAGTTCTATTGTCCTCCCACTCAAAAAAATTCGCGAGGAACATCTTCTCGAGAATGCTGTACTTGGCGACAAATAGTTTTGTCTTTTACTTTTAAGGTAGAAGAAATCCCCAGATGTTACCAAGGGATAACCTACAAAGGAACATTCATCCTATTTTGGTTTCTAAACAATTTACATATGCCTAGCGTACCAAAATTTAAGAAAAGACATCTTGGGTATGATCCCATGCCATAAATCATATGGTGTCATTTCAACGGATTAAGACGACACACTATTCAGTGTAAGTCTCTAAAGCATAATCCAGAAAAATATAACAGCAGTTATATTTGTTTCATCCTAGAACCAACCATGTCAAACAAGGTTTGATTACATCTCAATAACACTCCACACTCTTGTGGTGTTTCGAGAGGTGCAAGTTGTGGAACAATTTTGCAACCCTTAGATGCTTGCTGAACTTGTAACTCCAATATTTCTGCTCTATGATCCAATCGTAGCCTCTTGATTTTCTTGTTATGATGATTTTCCACTTCATTCTAGAACATTTTGTACACTTTTCAAATGTCTCATACCTCTTTCTCATCAAATAGATATACCCATATATATCCACTCAAATCATCGGTGAAAGTATATGAAGTAAAATAATTCTCACCATGCGCGACTACACATAATGGACTAGACACAACAACATGTATAATCTCCAACAAGTTAGCCGTTCGTTCAATATTGGCCCGTGAGCGGAGTTTTTGGTGTTTTGATAAGTCTCACAAGTGTTAATTGATTCAAATTTAAATGACTTCAAAAGTCCATCAGCATTGATTTTCTTCGTGTGTTTCTTTCTAATATGACATAAACGGTGGTGTCACAATTAAGTTAAATTCCATCATTGTATTGCGATGTTTAGCGTCAATGTTATGATGTGTGTATCAGCATCAGGATTTACAATAACTAATCTATCCACTATGGATCACAACTTCAAGCTGAACAACCATTGTTCTTATAAAGCTAGAGCTATGTAACAATTACTAATCTCTTATAATAAATCTCATAGTCTAGGTAAGATGCTGACGACAAACACAATAACACTTTATTTTGTTCTTGGCATGCATCATCACCACATCCTTTTGCTAGTTACTTTGGCCATTGTAGTTCTTACATTGTGTTTCTTTGTATGACATTTCATACCAACCAATCTGGTATCCAATACCCAAGAATTACATTGATCGATAGCAAAGAATACATTCATAACTTGTATCATCTATTGTAGCGGACCTGAACCCGTCTTGGTTCGAAATCCCTGTGATTACAGTGCTAATCCCTGGATCGAATAGCTAGCACCGACAGTTTAAGATGTAATATCAATATACAAAGGTTATATTACATCGCATGATCTAGAATATAAATATTATTACAATATCATAGCCATAGGCTATCTTATTACAAAGCAGCGGAATAAAAGTAAAGCATGGAGTCCTTCATCTTCATGTGCCACAGGCAAACATGTTGGGTGTAGACTCGTAACCCCTACTCATCAAACATCACTATCATCAAGTAATCCTGCAACATGATAATTTACAGCCACAAGGGTCAATACATTTGAAATTGTATTGGCAAGTGTGACTACTATGTGGAAATAAGTTGGAACCTATCAATACATGCATATTTGGATAAGTAGAGTTTAGGCTCATTTGCAGAAAGCAATATGGTTTTATCCTATCTTTTCAAAATAGCTTTGATCTTTCAACAACATTCTGAACTCCTTGGCAAACTCCAAGTGCTTCTAATCTCTTGTTGAAACTATCAAGTTTTACATTGAGAAATTGGAATGTCGAGATCTTCCATAGCTTCAGGCCTTAGTTGCTCAGAGTTGTCCGTAACCGGGGACACGGCTAAGTACTTAGAATTTGATCTTCTGCAGAAGTTGTACACTTTACCCACATGACACAATCTCGTCTTGACGCCACCAGTGGCCGCTGGATAAGTACACACCAAATGGAGTACCGGCGGATCGAGAATGTGACAAAGTCTTTCCATAGAAGTCCTCCCAATACATAATGCTAGCACGTCTACCAGGCACCAATGTAAGGATATACTTCCAATACATAATTCTAGTTAACCTGAATAGGTACCAATGCAAGGGTATTCCACTATGTAATTGACTAAGCCAGAGCCCATTTAGCATGTGGTTATACACGAAAGCCTCTGTACGAGAAACATGTTCAATCTCTAAGTACATGGGTGGTATTCTTCTAGTGCTCACACGAAAAATATAGCCATAGATATGGTTCCCTTCATTGCCACCTTATCCACAACTGAGTATCCACATTCCACCCAGGTGATTCATAGAGTATCTATTTTATTATATAAAACATATATTTTTCCAACACTTTATATAATCATAACGTGATATTCCACCCCGAATCTATAGCAGGGCTAATCATACTACAACTTATGATGTTTTCACTAAGTAAAGTCTAAAGAATATCCTATATAGGACATAGCATAGCATAGTATAATATTTTCCTACACATGCATTTCTACAAAAAACTACTACATGTATAGAAAATAGTGGGACGTCATGATAGTGTCACTTGCCTTAGTAGTTGGCGGTGTTGGTACACTCTTCGCAGTTACAAACTTGTAAATTCACACAATATATCAAACAAAACAACCAAGACAAAACATACACAAGATCAACTCTAATGGCAACACAAAAATCATTCAAAGTATGCAAACATGCAAGATGGCAATTCTTATTGTACAAATTGTTATAACAAGGTTCTGAACATTACTAAGTGATTTCTGAACATTTTATATTTTCAATATTACAAATGCAACCATTTGTGCAATTGTAGCAATTAGCAATATTTTCTAACACTTGGAAAGGTCATTCTCACTAAATAATTGCCAGGGTATTATTTATACTAGAATAATGGCTCCACTGTGTTCTACTCGTTTTTTTGAATCCATAGACATATTATTTGCTAAATTTGGATATACGGAACTAAAAATATGATTTTTACAAGTTTCTATGTTCTTATGTCTAAAAATCCGAAAATAGGAATGGATATGACACTTGGCAGATTCTGGTTGGAGGATAACCCTTCGTTTAAGTGATCTATGATGACCTTTAGATGAATATCTAATGTTCCAGGATGGCTCACCGGAAAATCTCGCCAGAGAAGTTTGCCGGATTTGCGGGCACGGACTTGGCGTTGTCGTTCCCGTTGCTAGGAACACATCCAGAGTTGAAGAAGATGTGGACGGCGTAGAGGGTGTCGAGGAGGTGCTACTGGACGTGATTGAGAGGTTGTTCATCTCTAACTGTGACGGAAATCCACAGATGGAGCAACGTGTGACGTGGCACGGCCAACTACAACAATATTATGAACAATCATGTCCTGGAGGTAGGCAACATCAAAAATAGTTTTATGCTAGAAGGAATTGACAAGAGACCCACCGAGGACGAAGCAATCTAGCGATGAACTCTGATTTTAGGATGATCTTAGCATGGTTGGTGTGTGTTCTACAGAGCTCCTCTCGAGAAAGTCTAAGAATGAAAATGATGGAGGAGACGAAGGGGAATACGGTGATCTTTTCAGTTTTTGCTAAGGTGGTCCGTGGAGGGAGATCAGGAGAGGTATGACACCAAGTGACGTTCCAACCACCGGTTCGATTTGACGTATTTACTTACCTAAATGCAAAATTAATTCCCTGAACATAAGCTTCAATGAATTCTAAACATTTTTCGTGTTGATGGTGATCAGTTTTGGGGTCTTAAACGCCTTGAAGGAGGAGGGAAAGAGATGGGGTCTCCATGGTTGTAACGTATAGAGTATGTGCTCTCTCCACTAGGAAGAGGAGGAAGATGATGGATCAGTAGGAACAGGCCAGATTAGGTCGGTCCAACAAGAAAATTAACGGGAGAGGAAAAACAATAGGAAGGGAGGGCTGGCCTGTTGGGCTAGATTGCCGTCGCTTCTTTTTTTCTTTCCTTAATCGATTTCTTCTTTTATTTTTATGTTTTGTTTATATCAATTGATTTAAACTTCCAAATTGATTCAAATTTGTAACAAACCCTTTTCAGAAAATCTTATATAAAATATAAGTTGATAGTTTACTTCAATTAGAGTATTTGGAATATTTTTTTGATAAAGTATAATTTATTTAAAAAAATTGAGCATGGTACTCGAACGCCTAGTTTTATATTTTCTATTCCCTTTTCATATAAAAACCATATCTTTTGACTTAGGACTCGAAAAAGGTTCAAACTAATTTCCTTAGCTTTATAATTTTATTATTTATCATAATCACTCATTTAAGAATACTTTTATTTTGTTTTAGTCATTGCCTTAACTTGAATTTATTTTTCTTCCTATATTTTTATAAATTTCATATCATTTTATCTGGAGCTTCAAATAGAGTCAAACTAATTTCTATGGTTTTATAATTTTTGCCCTTTATCTTTTTAGCCCACTTAGGAATTCTTTTGTATATTTTAAATATGGAATATATCCAAAGTCTCATATTATTAAGTGGTCATTTCAACTTTGAGAAGAAATTTATTTCTCTTAGTTTTAAAATGCAACCATGCATGCTTCATGATTTTGAGGTTTTGAAATAATGCATACAACTTCACAAACAAAATCGTTTTATTTAACTTTTGTTTTGAAGGAGTTATATTAAATAGTCAAAAAAAATTTGTTCCCTCTGAATTTCCAAGCTTAGTTTTTCATTTTTTAAAGTTTTTCCACATTTCAAAATTTGAAAAAATTTGGGATGTGACATCTATACACTCCTGAGCTGGTCATTTCCAGACTTTCTTTTCTGCCATATTATTTTTGCAATTTCTCTTTCGGTTTTCCTCATGTTGTAGAAGAAGCATAAACATCTATAGTGGTGCTAGATTCAATGGCACAATAATCCTAGGATTTTTAGTCAGGTACTATCACCCTTGGATTGACACTTTTGAAGTTGATGTTTTACTCACTATCATCACATGACTAGCATTCTTCAGGATTCAACTTTTAGCAATCTTTAAGTATAGTAAACTATTTTCCCATACCTTTTTATCCATCCCATCATGACTACTTCATGATAAAGATACTATAGCTTGATAAGAGGGATATGAGAACAAGATCAGTGCTTCAACTTTTGAGTGATTCAGGCGCCTAGCATCTACAATCTTTGAATACACTCATATGAGAACATGTTGCATCTAAATAATTCTCAATCATATTGCAACAAAACAAGGTTTTAGATATCAAATATATTTTACTTCTTGCTTGTTTCTGAAACAATCTTTTGTGTTCCTAGAACATTTAGATTCTCAAAACATCTTTTGAAGATCAAGTTTCATGGAGACAAGTATGATGTAGATACTAATTGGAACCATTGCTCTTTGCTCAAATTACATCAAGCAGGGGAGGGTTTACCAAAATTTTACAATAGGACTTAATCTTTAATTGTCACTCTAACAATATGGTACCAGTCCATAAAGTAAAATGACCAGATATCTATAGTTTTTTATCTCAATTAACGAACTAAGTAAAAAGTGGATAACGAATGCCAATCACTACTACGAACTATGAAAATTCACTTGATTAATTTTTCATGATTAATGAGCTACATAAGATTGACAACTTTAATCCAAAGTGTAGCTCCCACTAAAATCAATATCTCTCGTGATTGATACTTAGTGATTCAAGATCCACGAACTTATTTTCCCGGCACCAATGTTACATAGCACACCGGGGATATGACCGATAGGTAATCATACCAATTATATCTCCATATGACTCTTGTTAATATTTCTATTCTTGTGTTCCATACTCTAGACGTTTTAGGTAGTATATCAAGTTAACCTTAGTTTACCAGCAGTGCGATAGTTTTGCACCCATATTATGAACATCGCTAGGTGCACCATGTTACATGACCCGCACCAGTTCGAAGCTCATGTTATGTGGTGCCTAACTTAAGGGAAACCCATTATTACTTGATAATTTTAAGTGAGAGATTACCCTATTTATTACGACCACCACGTAACAAATGAAGTGCATAAAAAGATTAATATCACATGCAATTCATACAGTGATATGGTATAGCACTTTGCGTCAATGATCTCCATCATCAATGTCTTCCGGCATTATTTACTCCTCCACTTACCTTGGGCATAGCACCAAGGTCCATTGTTGCTTGATTGTCATCGCCAACCCTTTCTTTTATAACTATTGCTACTCTAGATAATAAATTAAAAACAACTATGGCTATTACAATAATAATATGACAATCATCGTGGCTCCTGCCACTTATGCCCTACGAGGTTACAACATAATACATCTCATACATCACACTGCAAACACCACATTGCTATACCGCATCACTTCCCTACAAAAACAAGTTAGACACCTCTAACACGCTTTGCTAACTTACAGGGATCTATGATCACGTAGAGATCCGTTCATTACCTACGTGGTAAGTAAGCATCATCATCTATCGACTTGCTTTTTGACTTGTTCGGGGCGTGTCCCTGATGCGGCTCAGTAGTAGACCTTCGTTGGGAGACCCCATGTAACACCCTCGCCTGATAAGGTTGAGTTCATGTGTATAGTGCCAATCCCTGGATCGGTTCACTGGCACACACAGTACAAAATGATACCAAATATAACCGTGCATCATAAATACAACGAATATGATCCAGAATTTATTTTATTTATTCAAGTACACAGCGGAAAACAAATACAAGGTAGATATCCATCCTTCAAATGTGCCACAGGCGAACAATTGTTGAGTGGAGTCTCGCGACCTATGAACGATCACTCAGATACGATATAACCTGCAACATGAAACGTTGCAGCCACGAATGGTCAATACATTGAATGTATGGCAAGTAGGCTAAAGTGGTTAACAAGAGATCTATCAACTACATGCTTATTTGGCCAAGTGGAGTTTAGGCTCATTTGCATAAAGCAACAATTTTATCCTAACATTTGTAACAAAGTAGTTTTCCAATACGATAAATAGGACACTCTGGTTCACTCCCAGGTGCTCCTACCCAATTATGTTCACCCAACAAGTTTTAAGTAATTAAGAAATAAGGATGAGTGAGAAGTATCATAGCATCGAGATCGTGTCGCTCAAATTGTCCATAACCGGGGACACGGCTAATCGATTAGTTTATACACCCTGCAGGGGTTAGTACACTTTACCCATGTGACTTGGCCAGCCCAGCTCGTACCACCACTCTCATATTGGGTGATGATAGGGAGAAGTCCAAGAAGGAACCGTTCGAAAAGTAGCTCCCCAAACCCGACACGCACCGGTCCAACCTACACTATCTACATCTCTGGATACGTGGGTTCGAGTTACCACAACCTACTGAGTTCAACCAACCGCCCATTTCATTATTGGCACATGGTTGCACACGAAACCTACCAACAAAGAAACCAATCCTTTCTCAGTGTCCTGGGCGGCATTCCCCACCATAATCCACACTCGATGACCCAATCAATGCCATTCCGCCCAGGTGGTTCATTAAAACATGTTGGTTTGTCATTTAGCAAAACATAAGCCTTTCAAAACATATAACTTATCATGATGTGATTCCCTTCCTTGTCTAAATAGCATAGCTAAGCAATCTACCAATACGATGGCTCATAAACAAGAAATACTAGGGAATAATATGGGACATAGCATAGCATATACACATCAATTCCTACATATGCAATTCTACAAAACATCTACAATGCATAGGAAAACAATAGGACATTTATGACCAAGATAACACCACTTGCCTTTGTTGTAGATGTAGTCGATTCGATAATCCTCACAATCCTCATAGATATAATGGTTGCACTCGTCATAACCACAATACTTGCAATCATAGTAGTTGCAATCACAATAGTTGCACTCCTCGCAATCTAACGTTTGAAACAAACCACAACAAACACACCATTCAAAATATTGCAACAATGCAATAAAACAATGATGAGCAAATGCATGTATGATGATTTAATAAGTCACAATGGTTGTATTTAGTTCTCTGAACATTATTATATCACATGATGCATGTGGAAAGTCATTTAATGCATTAGCATTTATTATTAAAGTTATATCAATTTAATATGGTTTATACCACTTTAATTGAACTACTGATGTTTCTGTCGTCTTAAATTGTGAATTAAATGCTACTGCATAGGCAATGCAATTTATAACCAGTAGCAATTTGAATCACCTAAAAAGGAGGTATAGATATATTTTTTTGATTAAAACACTATTGCAATGAGTTTATAGTTTTGTGCATGCATTTATATTTTAACAGTACCAAATAATTTGGCAAGCAATTTCTATGTATAGATATTATCAATAGAAAACATTACCAATTGGTTTCACTAATTTTGGAGTTCTGGTTAATTTTCTGGGATTTAAATACTAGATAGAAGGGTTTAAATCATTTATATTATTTTTTTTGACAAAAAATATATCTAATTCCATATTAATGTTCTACATGAAACGGGGATTCCATAGACATCTTATTTGTATTTTTATGATCTTTAGATAATTTACTATGATTTATTTACTCCAAATAGGCCATTAAACTATTTAAATAATTATTGTACATATATACTATAAAAGTTCCATATAATCTCATATAAATAATCTTCATACTTTTCTGAATCTGTAGGTATTTTATTTGTTATTTTAGGATCATTAAATCTTTTCCTATGAATTTCCCAAACTTTACTCAAAATCTGCAATTTTATTCAATTTCAATAAAGGGAAAATCCCCTGTGAAAGCAGTGCGAGGTGGCACGCTCTGACTGGCCGGTACCTCTTCGGCGCTAGATTGAACGCGAGCCGCTAGATCTTATGCGGATCGAACAGCGGGGAGTGACCGTGGCGAGGGTCTCCGGCGAGGACGGTTGTGCGGCGGCGGCGGCTTCAGACGGCGACGATGGCGAGCGCTCCGACGTTCCCTGTCAGCGGTTATGTGGATGATGAGATGCGGCACGAGACGTTGGGCTCCCTGGTGTCAACAGCGTGTCTGATTTCTTCCCCTGGCGACTGTCGTGGGCGGTTGGAGCTTTGCAGCGAGGCGGAGCTCCGACGAGGAATCCGCGGTACTACAGATACCTGGGCATGGGTAAAAACACATGAGCGGATGCGGTTCTGCATGAGGAAGAGAATGAGGGGGAAGGAAGAGGACGGGGCTTCGGTATGCACGGATTCGAGGTTGATCTGCAGATGGTCGGCGGAGACGAGATCGGTTGAAGACGCCAAGGTAGCTAGGGTTCTCGATACAGCAAAATTTTGGCCACGAAGGACGCGAGGAAGTTTTTATAGGCGGGTTGGCGTGCTGAGGAAGGCAAATCCGAACAGAGTCGATCGGATTTCGTGTCGGTTCATTGAGATCGTACAGGAAGTCGTCTTCGTCGGGAGAAGGAGAAGGCCTGGTGGGCCAACCGCGTCAGTGAGAGAGAGAGGGAGAAAAAAATAAAGGGGAGGTGGGATTTCTGCGGTGGGCTGCGATGCTGAGAAGGAATGGGCCGGCCCGCTGGCTTGCTGGCGTTGCGCTGCAGGTGATAGAGGCCGTGTTGGGCTAGGCCGGTTGTTTCTTTTTTTTTTGTTCATTTTATTTTTATTCTTTTTTGTTTTATTTTCTAGAATTTGTTTTAGGCATCCAAATTGAACCATTTAAGTTTCTAAAAATTTGTAGTTTCACAAGAATTATTTTAGGGCAATAATTAACCTATTTTTCATATATTTAAAATACTTCAACTATTAAAAGTTGAGTTTGGTTTATAGGGCTTTTACTTTATTTCTTTTGTTCCCCTTTTTTTACATAATTCATATCTTTTGATTTTGAGCTCCAAAATCCACCAAACCAATTTCTATGGTTTTTTTAAAGGTGATATCTATAAATATACGCCCTTCATGAATTCCATTTCTTAATTGTGACTACGGAAAAAGCCATAACTCAAGGGTTGTACTTAGGATGGGGAAATCCCATTTAGGGTTTTGAATTTATTTTCGGCATCACTATTTCCTTCTTAGGGTTTATATGCAATGATGCTCATGCATGTAACATGATTTTGAATTTTTTGAAACCTTGCACCCCAATTCCACAATCTAGAATCAATTCATGCTCTTTTGCCTATATGGCTACTTAGGTCATAACAAAATAATATAAGGTTTTGAAATCAAGATTGAGAGGATTTTCTATTCAAAAAGTTTCTTCTCTTTGAGAATTTTCAACATAGTCAAACAATCAATCAAACTTATTTATTTATTTCACATTCCAAAATTAGGAGAATTTTGGGATGTGACACCCCAAGAGGAAGGTATGATGAGCACAACAGCAAGTTTTCCCTCAGTTATGAAACCAAGGTTATCGAACCAGTAGGAGCAAGAAAACAACTCCAAGGTATTGCTAACAACTTGGAATCCTGCACAACACAAACTCAAGACTTTGCCCCAACTTACAGTGAGGTTGTCAATCTTACTAGTTTGTTGTAAACAAAGTATTAAACGTATGGTGTGGAAGGTAATGGTTTCATGAAGAAAGTAAACAGTAACAGTAGATGATGTATCAATGGTAAAGATTGGACCGGGGTCCATATTTCACTAGAGGTGTTCTCCTTAATATAGATAACATAACATGCTAGATAAAAAAATTACAGCGGGGCAATTGACAGGACTGAGCAAGGCATAACAATGCAATACTAGACATTCATGATCCTATGAGATTAGATTGGGAATTACAAAAATATATATAGCCCGCCATCCAATTGCATCTATGACTAGTAATCCATCTTCAGGTTATCATCCGAACCCCCTCTAGTATTAAGTTGCAAGCAACGGATAACTGCATTAAGTAATGTGTGTAAAGTAAACAATACAATTGTTCCATGAACAAAAGATTATTGTTTTCTCCCAAGTGGAAACATCACATCTACAACCTTAGAGATTTCTGTCACTTCCCCAAATTCAGTAGAGACATGAACCCACTATCGAGCATAAATACTCCCTCTTGGAGTCACTAGCATCTACTTGGCCAAGATAGCTACTAGTAACGAAGAGCATGCAAGATCACAAACAACATAGACATGATAGAATCAATAATCAATCTGACATAGCAATCTCAATATCCATTGGATCCTCGCAAACACAACATGTATGATTACAAATAGATGATCTTGATCATGAATGGAGCTCACAAGATCTAAACATGATAGCACAAAGAATGAGAAACAACCATCTAGCTACTGTATGGACCCATAGTCTAAGGTGGGACTACTCACGCATCATACCCGAGGCTGGCATGGTGATGAAGAAGCCCTCCGGGATGATCTCTCCCCTCCGGCAGGGTGCCGGGAAGAGCTTCAGATCCCCCCGATATAGGGACGATGGTGACGGCGGCTACAGACTGTTTCGTGGAGATCTGATAGGGTCCTTAGTGTTTTGGCATCGGGGGTTTATATAGGCGAACAGGCGAGGCAGGAGGGCGGGGCCCACACCGCCTGTGCGGCCCTAGGGTGGGCCGTGCACAGGGTGGCCGCTGGTCGCCCCTCTATATCTCCTCTAGATCGTGTTCTCCTCGGTGAAATATTGACTTTGGCTTTTGTCCCGTCCAATTCCGAGAATATTTCTTTACTAGCTTTTATGAAACCAAAAACAGCAGAAAACAGGCAACTGGCACTGCGGCATCTTGTTAATAGGTTAGTTCCGAAAAAATGTATAAAAATACATCAAAGTGTTGACAAAGCATAGCAAAGTGGATACTAAACAAGCATGAAACATCAAAAATTATAGATACGTTTACGACGTATCAGTCCCTATTCCATTATAAATAGTACAATAACTTCACTAGACTTCATCAATACGCGTGACTCCCGTATAAACTTCACCAAATTCACAAAAGCCCAATATGCAAAATTTCTCTCGACTATTGCAAAAAAACAGGCACCCTGACAAAGTTGCTTTCTATACCCAAAATACACTTCACAAACCAGTCTTGATCCAAAGATCGTAAAGTCGGCGCGGGCTGCTAATCACACAATACCGCCAAGATCCAAATTGCAACAATTGGATAGAAAGAACGAGATTAACAATGCCAGAAATAGACAATTCCACTGCTGGGGAACATGCTACGGAAAACAAAATTTTCTAGCGCATAACCAAGATCCAATGCACGGGTGAGGTAATAGAACTTACCCTCATAGATCGAACTAGCAAAAGTTTGTCAATGACGAGGTTGATCGTGCGCCGATCCCTGCAACAAGCCTTAGCGACTCGCGAGGGTATGTATTATCCCACAGACGGCTCCGAAGAACTTGTGCTCCAAGTGTCGCACCTTCACCGGTATCCACACGTACAACAAGGATGCCACCGTGTCGAGGTGAGATCAAGAACTCGCGGACGAAGCGGGAACGTGTCAATGAAGATCCAGCAGCACTTCGTCATCCATCAAGATAGATCTAGATGGGGTAGAAGAAGGAGCTACTGTTGGCGTTGGTGAAGATCTCCTCCATGCGACAATGATGACGATACGAGGAAGAGGAAAAATACCGGGAAGAGGCGGTGGAGGTGGCTTGGGGCTATGGCGTGGATTATGTCTCTCGCTCTTGGCCCTCTTCCCTCAATATATATGTGGATTCCCTCCTCCATAGAGGAGAGTAGGACTAGGATTCGTATCTTACAAGCACTCCCCCTTTTTCTTTCTTCCACCTATATGAGAGAGAGAGTCCGTATCAAATACGGAGTCTGCATCAAATACGGAGTTCTCCTCAAAACCAACTTGAGGGGAAAGTTTGAGACCGGGGAGGACTCCTCCCCCCTCCCCACGGACTCGCCCCCACCCCACCTCCTCCACCCGTCGGCCTAGGGGGTCTCCCTCCCCCCCACGTGTGCGCCTACTAGGCCCATGCGACTCACTGGGATATTAATAAATAATAATTTCTTATGTATTATTAATATAAATATTTATTCTGAAACATTCTGAATTAACTTCCAGACACCTCCGAAATAATTTAAAACCTTCCTAATATATTCCTAACGTCCTCTTTTAATGTCTGAACAATTCCATACACTCTCGGTAATATCTCGGACTCCTCCAGAATATTCCGAGACGCTTCGAAACATCCTTTTGGAATTACTTCATCCAACTATCTCATTCGCACTCACGTTTTAAAATGCCATAAACATCTTAAGTGTGTGACCCGGTAGGTTCAGATATTTGCGAACATGTCCAGAACTCATTCCGATGATAATGATTACTATCAGTGTCTTGATCCAAGTAGCAACCCCCGCAAATAAGAAGAAGTTCTTTAACGTGTAATGCGTAGTATTGAGTCCAATTCATATCGTATTGATCTATTGATACTTTACATTGCCTGATATGAAACACTAGGTTATTCTCGTTTTCTGGCATGTACTCTTTACTCATCCCGTACTATTGATGTTACTGTGTTCAACAACTTAATCACTTGTTTGGCCAGACGATGACAAACATCATAGTACATGAGTAGGCCCTGAGTGTATCTCTCCATCGTCAGGAGTATCAATTCCCACAAGCACACCATGTGAATAATTGGCGAACCATCTGGTATGAACAAGCATCAACTTTATAATTACTTTATTAAGAGCAATGTTTGGATAAACTTGCCATGTCCATATTGTACCCAAGTTCACATGTGTCTTGTGGTCCAGCAATTTCTAGTAAAGGCAATACAATGTTTGTGAGATTAAACCAATAACTATATTTACGATACGTTTTCCAACAACTCCAGTCTCATATATCACCGGTAACTCCACAACACATTGTCTTTTTGCCCATAGTTAGGAAACGAGGACTATCAATGATACATGAACTAGTCTTGGAGGCGAGACTAGAGATATCTAAATGGTGTATTGAGGTTTTCCTCCAAATACTCATTATCGGTAACTAATACAATTATAGCACAGAATAATAAACTTAATCATGAACAAGAAATATATAATAATATAATTTATTATTTCCTCTAGGGCATATTTCCATCACTAGGGCACACTATCGACTCCTTCCTTTGCCTCTAGATTTATTATTGCCTCTAGGGCACACTATCAAATTTTGGTCTCACTTGGGTCGGCCTGCACTGCAATTTTCCTCGAACGTGCTCCCTTCACCTTTGGCGGTCCCTCCTACCACTCCCTTAAGAAACCCTCTCCCAAATTTCCATTAGCGGGAGCGGGAGGGAAGGCGATGGATCCCGCCTCCATGTCCGATGCTGCGCCCTTCGGCGTTCCCTCTGCCAAGAGGTGCGGCCGACCGAAGAAGCTTGGCAAGGACCTAACGATGGAGGAGTGGAAAGTTGAGTCAGACAAGCACACTGGCCAGCGGGTAGCCGCAAGAGCTCGACTCGTCACTGCCAAGCTCGATAAGGAGCGTGGGGAGGAGAACGAGCGCTTCCTCCCCATGCAGAACAAGGTCAACACCGACGAGTTGGCATTGACCGCCGCTTTTGGTGGCGCCGTCGTCGTTGATGGCACTGTCGTTCTTCTCGGCCTAGCCATGGCCTGCGCGTTCTCTACTAGCTCCGTCACTTCCACGCATAGCGGCCGGCAACCAGGTCACCCACGATGCCAGGCTCGCACACACCTTCGCTTGGAGGCCACACTAGGATCGTGGCCTTGCTCTCCCGGTGTGTCCATCTCCGCACGGCGTCGTCGAAGGTGGGATAGCCCGCCATGGACCTCAACCGCACTCCAATGACAACAGACACAACCCTGGAGGCGTCGAAGAAGTGGAGGTTCATATCCACCGCAGACATGCCGGCATTAGTCAAACTGTTCGACGAAATGTCTGACGAGCCACCAACCGCCGACGACACGGTATGGTCGCAACATTTTCTTGCCATTGCCAGTATACTGCTCCCGCCGCTTTATCATGGCCAAATTGGGTGTAGGATTTCATGGCCAACGATGTCGACGACGTCATGCATGAGATGATCAATGTGGATGACGACGGCTATACCGACAATGGAGAGACCCAGCAAGACACTTAACAAGATGCCTACAACATTGCGGATGAGTCATTGTTTGGAAACGATGGCACTTCCATGGCAAGGAGGACACGGTCGCGTTGTTGGCCGCTTCACTTGCGGCATCACTTATTGATAGCAAGAAGTTGAGCCAACGAACCCGAGCTACAACACCGACAAGGACAAGATCCTATGCAAGGCATGGATGAATATTTCACAAGATCCACTATGCGGCGCCGAGCAAAAGGTCTTTGCCTATTGGAAAAAGATGGGAAAGTTCTTTCATGAGCATAGGAAATTCGGGAAGAAAGCCTTCTATAGCGATCGAAATGATCTCTCCCTCTCCAAGCGATGGGGCACTATCCGTGCCAAGTGTAGCAAGTTCTAAGGTTCCTATGAGATGGTGACAAAAAGGAAAATAAGCGGCATGATGTCGGTTAACATGGTAAAACCTATTCCTCTCTTCGTTGATGTCTTGCATATGCATTGAGACATTGTTGACATCTATATGTGTAAGTCATAAAAACAATGGAGAACTTCAAGAAGGAGAGACAGCATGATGCGGCGTCCCCTGGCTAGTGACTAGTGGGAGATCCGAATGGTGGAGATTTGCTGACGTGGCGAGGCTGATGACGAGTGGGGTGGGAGATCAACGACGGTGAAAGCAGGAAAACAGGAAGGAAACAGACGGAGGTCAAATGTCCCTCGTGCCAAACTACTCATGTGATTACATGGCAGAGGGTTCAGCCCCGAAGCCCGCAAAATATAGGCTGCGGGGAGGTTTTTCTGAACCCGCAAAAAATTTTAAGGACACTGATTTTGCGGAATCTTATTGAGCCACTTTTTTCTTGTAATAAAAACATTTAGTTTTCGCGTTTTAAGGAGGCTGCAACGCTCCGCACGCTCCATCTCTTCGCCTCCATGGCGGCTTCCTCTCTTGCTCTTGCTCTTGCTGCTCTCGTGGTGGTCGCCGTCTCGTGCATATGGGAGTACGTCGTGGTGCGTCTCGTATGGAGGCCTTACGCCATAGCCAAGAGGCTGAGGGGGCAAGGGATCCATGGCCCGCCTTACAGGTTCTTGAAAGGCTCCAACGAGGAGGTGAAGAGGATGAAGGGGGAGGCGGATGGTTTGGTGCTCGATGTTCACGACCACAACCACCTCCCCAGGATTGCGCCCCACTACCTCAAGTGGAGGTCAGAGTATGGTAAGAGATTCTGCTTCTATTGTTGCTCTGGTTGATTGGCTGTCCAACAATCAATTTTGATTCAAGGCAATTGTGATCGATTTTAGTACTAGCTACGTAGATAGTAGTTGATATGAATAACTTTCATATGTGAATATGGTATGCAGGAGAGCCATTTGTGTACTGGTTTGGGGCCAAGCCCCGGATCGTCATCTTCGACTACGAGTTGGTCAGACAGATACTTTCGAGCAAGTCTGGACACTTTGTAAAGAATGATGCGCACCCAATCGTGTTGGAGTTACTGGGCAAGGGATTGGTATTGGTGGACGGCGTCGATTGGGTGCGCCATCGCAGGGTAATCAACCCTGCGTTCGCAATGGATAAGCTAAAGGTAATCTTATAGTACTCCATATTCCTTAGTCTCCAGATCCTTCCTCCGCATGAGGAAATGCACCCCAGAAACTGTATTTGGCTGACCAGAAAACTTGTTGCTGTAACCTGCAATCTAATATTGCTACCTTTACATTGTACTTCAATCATATCAGTGAAGGAAAATATTAGAACAAGTCATTGCTATGATCTCTAATCCGCATATATATTGTTTTCACCTTCGATGCAGATGATGACACAAACAATGGTGTCTTGTGCTCAGAGAATGGTCAAGGAGTTGGAAGACCAGGCATCCATGAATCAAAATAGACAAGTCGAAGTGGAATTCGACAAACCCCTCCAAGTGTTAACAGCAGATATCATATCCCGTACAGCCTTTGGAAGTAGCTACAAGTTAGGAATGGAAGCTTTCCATGCACAGAAAGAGCTCCAGGCAATTGCCATGGCCAGTATACTCAATGTGCAGATACCAGGATTCAGGTAATACTGCCCCTTATGCTTTCCTTTGCATAATCCTGCATAGTGAGAAAGAAATCCATTGCCTTTAACGCACATCCATATTAATTATGACTTACCTAAGCATGATTATATATGTTATTTTGAGATTAGCTACCTGCCCACAAAGAGGAATAGGCGGAAGTGGATGCTTGAAAAGAAGCTTAGAAGCACGCTCATCCATGTCATAA
Organism: Avena longiglumis; assembly: GCA_030063025.1. NCBI lineage: Eukaryota > Viridiplantae > Streptophyta > Magnoliopsida > Poales > Poaceae > Avena > Avena longiglumis. The sequence continues at coordinate 439,364,593 of CP125975.1, read as the reverse complement.
ACTCACGGTTAGCATCACAAGGGACCGGATATGGAAATGATCTGCTTGGTTTGATGCTTGGGGCTTGCACTGCAACAGACAAAGGGGGGGAGCTCAGCTTGAGCATGGATGAGATCATACACGAGTGCAAGACGTTCTTCTTCGCGGGTTATGAAACCACATCAATTCTGCTTACCTGGACTGTGTTCTTGCTCAGTGTGTATCCAGAATGGCAGGAGAGGCTACGGAAGGAGGTCTCGAGGGAACTTGGAAAAGATAACCCTAGTGGTGATAACCTTAGCAAACTGAAAGAGGCAAGAACAAAAAACTAGTCCATATGTTTATTTCTTAGTTCTATCTTAAGAAATTACTTTGTGCAGTACAAATATGTACGAGTGCTTGTAATGAAGTTTCAAGACATATGATGCTAACAGCTACAGCATGACCTGCATTGCAGATGACAATGGTCCTCCTTGAAACCTTGAGGCTCTACGGCCCTGCTCTTTTCATGCAACGGAAGCCTATAACTGATATGGCAGTGGGAGACATAATAATACCCAAAGACTATGCAGTGTTCATAGCCTCCCCATTTATGCACAGAGACAAGAAGATATGGGGTGACGATGCATATGAGTTCAACCCGTTAAGATTTGAGAATGGGGTCTCAAGAGCAGCAAAGGTTCCACATGCCCTGCTAGCATTCTCGATAGGACCGAGGGTGTGCATCGGTCAGAATTTCGCGATGCTGGAAGCCAAGTCAGTAATGGCCACGATTCTACACAAGTTCTCCTTTGCTCTTTCCCCAAGATATGTGCATGCTCCTGTGGATTTACTAACTCTGCAGCCCAAGTTTGGTCTCCCTGTTGTTCTGAAGCTACTGGATGTATGAAATCAGACTATTTTCAATACTCTAGTATATATCCTCGTATGATAAATAATGTGTAAATATTGGATTATATGTATTGGTACTCTTGTAGTGATGTTGTATACACTACTCCAGGTGGAGGATAGATGCTATATATTCTTGAAAAGTATTCCTTCTAGTGCATGTATCTAAGGATATACACAGAGAAATAAAGTTTGCCCTCCAGAGTGATAAGCCATCCATCCACTGAATCAATAGTGGTCTACAGGTAGCTAGTCCAGAATACCAGATTGTATCATTCCGGCATTTGCAGTCTGTTTTTGGGTGCTGATTCGTGCGTAAACTCCCCATCACCACTAGTCCAGTACGCGAGCTGTGATCAGTGGTTACCATGCATACTCTACAGGTGAAATTGTTCGCCTTGTTTCTTTCAGTTTTTCTGAAACAAGTGTTTCTTTCAGTTTTGGGGCACGAGAGTCCACCGTTGTAGCTAGGCAGACCACAGGTTCTGATGATCAGGCATTCTCTTTGTCAAGCTGGCTGGAAAGTACTAGTGCCCAGTGACGAATTCGAATTGATCTTCTCATGTTTCTTGTGGTGTTCTGAACCTTCAATTCTGATCACGACAGAAGGCAGCCTCAGGTCCATGCCGAGCTCCACGTCCAGTCAAGAAAGTTGAACACACGCACATGATTAATTCTGCTGCCTTGTTGTATTAGTATGGTACTGCTTGATGTTGATTTAGCACAGCAACTGTCTCTGTCTGGATGCCATCACGAAATCAAACAACACTCTGCGGGTGTCATCCTCTGGTCCATCAGAACATTATACTACCGTGCCGTGCACACAAAGCTCAGTGGCCTGAACCACACTTACTTGTGTGGTTTCACTTTCTCAGAACTGCAGACCTTTCTCAGAACTGCAGACCTATTGAAATTCAGTAGTATTTTTTCTTTCTTTCGAAATTTAGTACTCCCTCCGTCCAAGAATAGATGTCTCAAATTTATTAAAATTTAAATGAATCTAGACACTATTTAGTATATAGATTCATCTAAAATTTAAAAAATCTAAGACATTTATTTTTAGACGGAGGGGGTAGTATTTGTTGTTGGTGTTGCCGTAAATCCAGGATAGGATAGGAAGAGAACCTTCTCCTAGGATTAACGGTCCAGCCCATAGATGTGAACTAGAGCTGTCAATCCGAGGATATGCATATCAAGGAAAGCGAATCGGTAGTAGATCCGAAGATTGGAACCTCATTTGACTCACTTCAAGAAGCATATGACTTGTACTACAACCTTTACTCTTGGGAAGTAGGCTTTGGTGTGAGATATGGCAGGAGCAGGCTTAGTGTTCACACTTGACAAGAAGGTAAAATACACGCAACAAATAGTTGGTGGATGTGCCGTACGTACGTGTGCGAAGCTTTGTATATCTACTCCCTCCGTTTGGAAATATAAGATGTTTTAGGTTTATGAATAAGATGTATCTAAACATTTTTTAGTGTCTAGATTCATTTGAACCTATACACTAAAAGATGTCTAGATACATCTTCTTCACAAACCTAAAACATCTTATATTTCTAAACGGAGGGAGTATATACTACTCTTCTGTTTAATATTGTACTACTAGTTAACTGAGACAACATATGGTTTATTTGTATTTTTATTCTAGGGCAAACATATTAAGAAGAATAGTCGATCATTCCGTTGTGAATGCCCTCCTTTGGTTAGGCTAATTCGTATAGGAAGATAATGGATGCTACGTGGCTGAACATCGGTCAGACCACAACCATCGGTTATTGATGGCATGTGGGGAGAAACGAAACTGTCACTCCCATCGCCATATGGATAAGTACATGAAGGAGTTGCGTGAAAACAATCTCCATCTTAGTAAGGTTTATATATAATTGGAAGTTTTTTCTTGTGCAACTGAGAATGTTCCTTTTACTAAGAGATCTCTCAAAAAACTTTGTGGTAAAATAGACCGTGTGCAATCAGACGATGACATCCGGATAATAACTGTAGAAGTGTTTAAAAAAATTCAAGCTTCCGACCCTAGGTTCACATATACAGTAGTGGTTGGTGATGAAAGCAGGTGAAAAACCTGTGGACAAACGTTTCGTAGTAATTCATCTGTTCAGAAATATAAAACATTTTAGTTTTGTAAGTCGAATATATCTAAAGTGTTTTAGTGTATAGTTTGGGAATAAATCTATATACTAAAAGACGTCTATATATATCCATTTTATAAAGCTAAAATATCTTATATTTCTAAACGGAGAAAATATATAGCAGTAGTAGTAGTATGGTGACGTATTGACAATCGATACAACATATAAAATCAACCTTTATGATATGCTATTTGGTTTGTGCGTGGGCGCAAACAACATTTCCAGATCATAATATTGGGAGGTGTTTTTGTGCGTGATGAGACAATAGATATATATTTTTAGACTATATAGGCTCAAGGAGAGTCTGGCTTTGAATTATGGTAGGACCGAGCATCCTCCGGTGTTTGGAAACTTTACAGACTCCGGCTCTTTCTCTGGCACGTGTTTACTTTTATCTAAAAACACACTTTTGCTTCTATGTAGCAGTTTTTTTGCTTTTGCTTCTATGTAGCAGAAAGTGGTCCGCACACAAACAAAAGAAAAGGACCGATTTTACTGGAGATTTTGTCGGAGACCTTGTAGGAAAAAAATACCATTGTAGCAAAATCCAAATTTGTTGGAGATCTCGTCGGAGATAGCGCTAGAGACCTTGTAGCAAAATATTTCTTCTAATAAATCAAATTCACAGAACATATGAAGTAAAAACATTATAATATTGTAGTGAATCTGACTTCAATGGAGACTTCGTAGCATAAAATTTATACTATTCTAGCAAAAACTTAGAGAAATTGTAGCAAAACATTTGTGCTATGGTAGCATCATAGTAACAAATTTCGGCGAGGTCCAACGATGAGACTCTTATGATGCAAATTCACTAAACGACTATAGCAAAAACTTTCTTCATATGATGTAAGATCGCATAATGTTTTTAGCACTAAATTTCTTTCAGCGATGCAAAATCCAAGAATAAGGACGGTTGTAGCACAATTTCATTCCCTATGATGCAAATCTAGGAACCGTTGGTAGCAATGCCGGCACCAGATTGTAATACCCAACTCCGGTGGGCAGCACCAGCCCACTTCCATCATGCTCGACTACCTTGGCATCACCTCGTTGGCTACCCGGTGACCACGATGGCCTGTAGCATCGATGCCTTCCGGTGGTACCACATTCGACCACTGCTCATGGAAAGGCCACCATGCTTGGAGCAAATCCATCGTCCATGGTTAGTAGCACCACCGCCCTCCCTCCGCGATACCTCTGGAGGTCAGACGACAACCGCAAAGTACAAGGAAACACGGAAGAGGACCCTGTCGGTGGCGTCTCAAGGCACCTAGGCCGACATGAAAGACCTCTAGGTTGGGTCGACGCCCTGATACTTGAGTTTTGTATCATCATAATAGCACCATATATGACTAGTTTATATTTTTATTGGCATTGGTATATCATATTTTATGAAAAATTTAGATGATTATGGGACTTTCCTACAAAGAATCTTGTTTTGGTATTTAATTTCTAGGAGGTAGAAGACCTTCTTTTTCGTATTTTGTTGTTTCAATGACTTTCTAGACACCATTTAATTCAAGGAAAAATACCACGGAAGTTTTTCATAATGAGAAGGACAATATGCCTTGGAAACACGCGAGGAGAGCCATGAGGGCTGAACAAGCCCAAGTGGCGTGGGCCCATAGGCATGCCGCACCACCTAGACTCGTTTGGGCCTCGAGTGTCACCTTGGCTCCCCTTTTGACAGACGGTATCGTATCGCCCGAAAACCATCGCCATATTTTTCCCACTATTTACAGAGGCAACGACAGAGGCGAAGGTCTTCTCATACTCCGGGAAAGGGTAGATCTTGCTACTTCGAGGTCTCAGGAGAGGGGGAAATCGAAGCCATCATCATCACTACCCCTCCTTGGCATAGGAGGCATATACATCAACATATATATCATCCACAACGTCAGCACTATATCCATCTCGAAGATCCATCTCATTCCCCTCGCAGTTTGTGATCAGATGGAACCCTGGATATTTTTTTAGTGTCTTGTGCATGATTGTGCTTGGTAACTTGTCATTGTTTTGTGGTGAAGTAATAATTTCAAATTCTGTTGTATCCCATATGCCTCTGATCTATATCATGTTTCACCGTTGTGAGTAGTTCCCCATGTTCCCGAGGGCATAGAATGAATTGGCTATGACTTTCATATAGTATGCAATGAGTATTTGGTTAAGTTTTAATCTTTTATTTGGTTCTATGATGGTAATATGCGAACGTCGACTGCATATTACTTCACCTATATGGGCTCATAGTGTTGTACCTTAGTGTAATGGAGAGAGTAAGTAGGGACGAAATGACAGAAACCGTGTCCTGAGTCTTGAAGTTGTAGTAAGGGGGTTTTATAGTGGGGACCTTAGAACTTTATGTTGTTGTTGGACTTTATGTCTTAATTAGTGTTTTATTTCTCATGAAAATGACCTTAGGACCAACCATAATGGGTGTACTTTCCCATGTATATGGTTGCACATATTTTAGGCTCCATCAAAGAGAATAAACTTGACAAGATACTTACATGCTACTGTAGAAATCCCTATGCTAAGTAAATCCATGTCTCTCTCAAACGTTTGTCACATATAAGAACACAAACTTAAGCTTGTCCTCTTTCTGCATAGAGGATTGGGCTTTCTCTAAACATAGCATTTAGTTTACTTGCAGTTTACTTTCCTGCAAACTATAAACCCAAAAACATAAAACCTTTGCAACTTTTATTGCTTTACCTGTTATACTTACTAACCAATACCTTCAGCTCCTCGTGGGTTTGACAATCTTTTCTTATTTAAAGGAACTACAATAGATCTCCTCCATTTATGAGACATCAAGATAATTTTTTGGCGCCGCTGGCGGGGAGCGTCATGCTATTGATGAGTTTGTTTGGTAAGAGAACTTGAAAGAAGTTTTTACTATTTACTATTTTACTTTATTGTTTCTTATATGGTTTGTGACTTAATGAAGCTCTCTTTATATATGTTCATTCTATTAAAAATAAAGTTCATAAACCTCCTGAGCCAGAAAGAGAGTGTTAAAATTTTTCATTACTATTGGTCATGTTAAAAGGCCAGGAAACAAGCTTTTTCAGGTGACGAAAGCTAAACTGCCTAGGATCATGTGCATATGATTGAGGATATATGTTCTTTATATAAATTTTCTGGTATTTCTCAAGCTGAAGTAAAAATGAAGCTCTATATTTATCTCTTTCTAGTGATGCACGCAAATGGTTTAGATCTCTAGATGAAGAATACCGTCTTGACTGAGAATATCTGAAGAAGTCTTTCTATCTCAAATACTATACTCCCAAGGAGGATTATAATGATCGTTGTCATATTTATATTTTTCCTCATATTGGAGAGAGTATTACTCAGCTTGGGGGTATTAAAGGAACTCCTTTGTAAGAATCATTATCATTCTATTTATAAAAACATCATATTAATCAATTTTTATCTGAGATTACCTCAACATCAGGACTTTCTATATAATTTCTCTGCGGGAAGTTTTACTCATAAGAGTGAAAAAGAAGCATGGGACTTATTAAATACAATCTCTAATAATACTGATAATTGGGATCTTGATAAAGGTAACAAACCCCGTTTAGAATATGAATACTCATGTGTAAAGAATTTCTCAACTTCTATATTGGCAAAGACTTTATGTTTCATCAATATGAATTTATTACATGCATATAACATAATTATGACTTAAATAGTAGTGTCATTTCAAAAATGATTTCATTATTAAGTTTGGTAATCTTTCAGCTTTTAATGCTTTATAAATGTTTAAACTATTATCATCAAGATTAGAATAAGAATAACCATAAAAGATATAATTCATAAAATGTAGAACAACTGGCTTGTCACTAACTCATATGAATAATTGTCTTGCGAGATGCAAGACAAACTAATAAGTACACTCATAAAGATTATAAAATTTATTCAAATTTTAAATGAATCCAGACGATAAATGTAGAGGAAGAATTACCGTCATCCATCAACATCTTGCTTATCATCAACACGCCATGTCTCCTTATCTCCTCCACACAATTCTCAAGCATAAGGTCCCATTTTCATAAAACAGAACAAGTATCAAATACTTAGTAAAGCTACAATAAGTGTTTTTTAAAGTGAAAACATTTACAGACTATATATCATATATACCTTCTTTGTCGATGACCTCTTCTGCAATCGTCTCTACCTTCACAGTTCTTAACTGAGACAAGAACTCATGAAAGGTGAACGATTCCTCTCTCTCATTACATAGCCCCTAATGACATCTTTATAGCTAGGAGGAAGCGAGCGCAAAACCCCATCTATCGCAAATATGTCCGTCATACAGTAGTCAAAGTCATGCACAAGGCATCCATGAATCCCATGCATGATCGCCAAGTGACTCTCCAAGCATGTCTTCTATTCCATCTTGGTTGAAAGAAACTCTTCCAAGATCTCATACTTCATCAATCTGACTTGCGATACGAAGAGCACCTTAAGCTCATCGACTATATCTATGGTTCGGTGTGGAAAATGCGAGTCCGCATTTCAGATACCATCGAGAAAAGCATAGTGCATTGGACAGTTATGAACATGTCATAGCGAGAACGATAATCATCATCTTCCTTTCTTGCAGAGTCGTCGGGAGAAGTTCCTAGCGGTTCTCGTATTAGTAGAGCAAGTCATTTACATTTAGGATGTCCCTCAGGCGTTGGTACCAATCGATAAAGTTAGACCCGTCTACTTCAAGTTCGTCATCACGCAAGAAAGAACCATGGTAGAAATACAAATTGGGATACAACATGATCTACAAGGATATTTGCAAATACATTAAGACTAAGTTTATAATATGAGTTCATATTTATAATCACATTATTAAATGATCTCCCACTAAAACTATCATACCTAACAAGGTTTTAGTGATTACACGATTCTAATTCACTACACCAGCCCCGATCGCCACGAACGGTGGCATAGCTGCAAAGGTGGAAAACAAAGTGTCGATCACATCATTTATATGACTCATGCTCGATCTTTCGATCTCTCGTATTCCAAGACCATGTCTATACATGCTAGGCTCGCCAAATTAACCTAAGTGTATTTGTTGTGCAACATGACTTACACTCACCGTATGGGAACACCGATATCTGTAACACCCGATCATCACGGTGTGCTTCATAACAAAGAACTTTCTTAATGTTTCACACTAAGGAAGAACACTTTTATTAGTATTAGTTAAGGGATCATCTTATCGGGTGTGGATTGTCGAGTGTCGGGGCAACCAGCCCAGTATGCATCAGAATAAACTGTCAAGCTTGTTGGAGAGGAAGAATTGATGAGAAGACCATGGTCAAGAGTTCCTTTGAGATAACGAAGAATGCGTTTGACATGAGAGAGATGAGGAACACGAGGATCATGCATGAAAAGACAGGCTTGTTGAACAGAGTACGATATTTCTGGACGTGTTAAAGTAGCATACTGGAGAGCACCAGTGAGACTGCGATAGAAAGTAGGATCAGAGACAGGTTCACCGTCGGCAGAAAGTTTAGAACCAACATCAGCAGGTGTACGGGAAGGCTGGCAATCAGTCATCCCGGCGCAAGAGAGTAAATCAAGAATATACTGACGTTGAGAAAGAAAAAGAGAGGTGGGAGTACGAGAGGCAGTGACACCAAGAAAATGATGTAGAGGTCCGAGATCAGTCATAGAAAATTCAGTATGAAGAGACAAGATGATTTGTTGTAAGAAGGAGTCGGAGGAGGCAGTGAGAACAATGTCGTCAACGTAAAGGAGAAGATAAGCCATGTGTTTGTGGGAATGAAAGAGAAATAGAGAAAAGTCAGATTTTAAAGGAGTGAAGCCGATGGTTTGAATGAAAGAGGCAAAGCGATGAAACTAGGCGTGAGGAGCCTGTTTGAGACCATAAAGAGACTTGTGAAGGAGACAGACAAAATCAGGAGTGGAGGAGTTCTCAAAACCGGAGGGTTGTTGACAGTAGACAGTTTCGTTGGGAGTGCCATTAAGAAAAGCATTTTTGACATCAAGCTGGTGAATGGGCCAGGAAGAAGAAACAGCGAGACTAAGAACTATACGAATGGTGCTGGGTTTGACGACAGGAGAAAAGGTTTCACCGAAGTCAATCCCATGCTGCTGGGATAAACTACGGCATACCCAACGAGCTTTATAACGAGCGAGAGTGCCATCCGAGTGAAATTTATGACGGAAGACCCATTTACCAGAAACAACGTTGGCGCCGGAGGGTTTGGGAACGAGAGACCATGTGTTGTTTTGGAGGAGAGCATCAAATTCCTCACGCATAGCAGAATGCCAGAGAGGGTCGAGAAGAGCACGTTTGTAGGTTGTTGGAATTGGGGAAATAGTTGTGGTAGTGGTGGTCGCAGAAAGATTTAGAAGGCGACGAGGAATGTGAAAACCTCGTTTGCCTCGAGTACATATAACGTGATCGTTCTCGGTAATGGTTGTGGGAACAACATTTGGAGGAATCGGAGGTGGTGTAGGCGAGGGAGAAGATGGTATGGAGGATATGAGAGAGCTGTCGAACGGTGGAGAGGAGAACTCTGTCGCGTCAGAGGAGACAGGGAGAGATGCTGTCGTGGAAGAGGAGGGTGTGAGCGCTTCCGCGGCAGAGGAGAGAGGTGGCGTGGCTGCCGCGGTAGAGGAAGAGGGCGCGGGTGCTGCCGCGGCAGGAGGAGCAGGCACGGGAGCAGGCACGGGAGCTACCGCGGCAGGAAAAAACATAAGGGGTCTCTACCACGGCAGAGCGCGCGGCTGCGATGATGACGGGAGGGTTGGTGTTATGGGCGGGGGTAGTTTGGGGGGTGGTTTGGTGGGTGGCAGCATTGGCGATGGTGTAGGAAAAGGTGTGTTCGTCGAAGATGACATGACGGGAGGTGAGAACCCGACCAGAAGCGGGATCAAAACATCGGTATCCCTTGTAATCACTAGACAGACCAAGGTGAATGCACGGTAGAGAGCGAGGTGCGAGTTTATGGGGAGAAGTAGAGGTGGTGTTGGGAAAGCATAAACAGCCAAAGACACGTAACATGGAGTAGTCTGGAGAGGTGAGAAAAATAGATTGGTAAGGAGTGTATAGAGGGCATGTTTTGGTTGGATGAACGTTGATGAGAAAGGTGGCGACATTGAGAGCTTCTACCCAAAAGGGTGGAGGAAGAGAGGCCTGAATTAGGAGCGTGCGGAGAATATCATTGATGGATCGAAGAGAGCGTTCAACTTTTCCATTTTGTTGGGAGGTGTAAGGACAGAAAAAACAAAGAAGAATGTCGTGAGAGAGAAAGAAGTTGCGATTTTTGGTGTTACCAAATTCTCGTCCATTGTCACATTGGATGAAACGGATAGGAAGACTAAAGTGAGTATGAACATAATTTTGGAAATTTTGAAAGACGGTGCGGACGTCAGATTTTGCACGGAGAGGAAAAGTCCATATGTAATGAGAATAATCATCAAGAATAACAAGATAATATTTAAAACCAGAAACACTAGGCACAGGAGATGTCCATAAATCACAGTGTAATAATTCGAAAGGAAAAGAGCTATGAGTGGATGAAGTTCTAAACGGTAATCGAACATGTTTGCCACACTGACAAGCATTACAAACAGAGGAATCATGAGGAGAACTAATACTAGGGATACAAAATTCCTGAAGTAACAAAGACAGCGTGGCTTTATTTGGATGCCCTAGGCGACGATGCCAAAGTCCAACGGAAGCAATCATGGCAAGAGGTGTAGAGGTGGGCGCGCCATGGATAGGATAGAGATCCCCGGAGCTATTGTACCGGGCGAGAAGCTTCCCCGTTTGAAGATCCTTCACAGATAAACCAAAGGGATCAAACTCAAGAGAGACACGATTATCAATGGTAAATTGGCGAACAGATATAAGATTTTTAATTAAAGAAGGTGCTAAAAGAATTTGACAAAGCAGAAATTGAACATGTGGATGCGATATATAGGAATCACCGGTGCCGGAGATGGGAATAGAAGATCCGTCACCAATGGTAATGAAAGAAAAGGGAGAAGAAGAACAAGCTGACAAATAATCCAAATTCGAAGAGATGTGCAAGGAAGCACCAGAATCAAAAATCCAATCCGTACCTTCGGGATTATTGAGGGTAAAATTGTTCATGGCAGCTATGAAGGCGGCCTGGTCCAGCTTGGTGTAGAAGGCGATGACGATGGCCCGGGCGCAGTTGACGAAGATGTGTACATGTACGGCGGAGCCGAAGGAGGGCCATATATGTAAGGTGGTGTCGCGTAGCCAGGGTACGAAGCCTGAGCGATGTACACCTGTGCAGGGGGTCGAGGGCCGAGAAGTCCAGGGGAGTCGGTGGGCGGACGGAGGACGGAGTTCCAAGTCGGTGGAGCGTCGTATGATGCAGGAGCCGTCCACGGCATGGACCAGGCCTGGACCATACCGGTCCAGGGATCGTGCTGGTGGCGCCAAGTTGGTGCAGCAGGGGGCGTCGTCGGAGGGGGGAGCGACGGCGGGGGCCGGTAGATGGGATTCTTGCCGCGGTAGTTGGGGATAGGGCGCCAGCCGGCAGGAGCTGCCGCGGCAGGGTTTTTCCCTGAATTTGCTATCGCGGCAGGAGGCTGCATGGGAGGAGCTGCCACGGCAGGCGCGAACGCGGGCGGCCATGGGGTGGCGACGAAGACGTGGTGGCGCGACTCCCGGTTCTGACGAGTGCGATCTGCACTTTGAAGGATCGACCGAACCTCGGCGAAAGTGGGGCGGGGCTGCATCAGAGGTATGAACGAGGCCTGCTTGTCGAAGTCCTCGCCAAGGCCAATGAGGAGGATGTTGATGAGTTGCCGATCTTCAATGGGATCACCGAGTTCGCGGAGTTCGTCAGCGATGGAGGAGAGACGCTGACAGTAGACGCCCACGGGAGAGGTGCCTTGGACGATGTTGCGAAGCTCGATGTTGAGGGCGTTGACGCGGGAGTTGATGTTATCCTGAAAGAGCTGACGAAGGGTCGCCCAAAGAGCGGCGGCGGACGAGGCGGTGCGGTAGACTAGATGGAAGATCTTGGTGGAGACGCGCATGTAGATCCATTGGATGATCGCTAGATCATCCTTGACCCAGCGAGGGTCATCGGGGCGAGGGACGCAATCCGTGGCGACGTGATGAAGAAGATTGCAGTGCCCCAGGTGAACTTCGAACAGATGGCGCCAATGATAGTAGTTGTGGGCTGAGAGATCGAGGGTAATGGTGTTGAAGGGAGATATATGTGTGATCGTGTCGGTGAACGACATGGTGGTGGTGACGCCGACGGCAGGAGGAGAGGGTGCGCCAGCGGTGTGAAGGGGGACTAGGGTTGAGAGGAAGAAGAGGAGGAGGGAGCGCCGGCGGCGCGGAATTCCGCCAGGGAGAAGAGAGAGCCCGGCGGCGGCGACGGAGGTAGGATGGGCGGAGCCATGCCAGGTGTGGAAAAACCTAGACGTCTGATACCATGATATTTGGGAAGAATGTGGCATCCCGCAAAACCACTACTAGAAAATCGTGTTGTTTTTGGTGCATTGCATCATCATGACCGCATGCTCATGTCATCATGCCACATTGCATTTGAGCATCGTCATCATCTTGCATTTGCTTGCATAAAACTAATTGCAGAAAAACCTATTTTGTTTTCTAAAACGCCCCGTCTTTGTTCAAACACAAAACCCGGGTCTCCGGATTATTTTGTTTTGTCAGCTATCGGTTTGCAAAAGCCCTGTTTGAAATAAATAAAATATTTAATTATTTTTAGTGGGGCAGTCGAACGGGCCGATTCGACCCAGTCGACCACCCCCAGAATAAATCGGTCCACCCCAAAATCCCTAATCTACCTAGTCCTAATCTACCCACCAATCTCAGCTTGCCATCTCACCCTCTTCCCCAATCCCTACCCACCTTGCCACCTCACCAATCCTCTTCTTTTCCCTCCACTCCTTCTCTCACCCCAGTCCCACCTACCCCCTCTCTCTCTCCCTCACCGATAGCCTGGCCCCACCCCATCCCGTTGCCACCTCACCTCCTCTCCCTGTTCCCCGGGCCCCACCCCACAACCCCCACTCCACTCCCTCTCTCCCTCTCCCCGCGGTCAACCGACCCCCCCCACCGACACATGGGCCCTCACCTACCCACCACACCCCCAGGCCCACTCTCTCCTCGACCCCACCGGCCCCACCTGCCTCTCTTCCTCCCCCACGCGTCTTCCTCCTCTCTCTTCCCCGACCCCGCGTCTCTCCCTCGCCTCCCCTCCTCTCCTCTCTCTGCCTTCGCCAGGCCGACCTCCTCCGTCGCTCGCCTTCTCGGCGAGTCGCCTCCCGCCTCCTCTCTCCCCGATGGTCACCTCGCCCCGCCCCCTCTCTCCGCTCCACCGCCCTCGCCCCCCGAGGCAGAGCCCGCCGGAGCTGACCTCCACCTTCGCCATCGCCCGCGTCTTCCTCCACCGCTGCCTCCGCCGCGGACCGCCTCGCCCGCCTGCCAGCGCCTCACACCGCCCGCACGCCCCTCCGCCTCCTTCGCCGCTCCTGAAGCGCCCCTGCCGCCAGCCGTCCCCTCCTCACGCCGCGCTCGGCAATCCGCGCCATGGCGAGCCTGCTCAAGCGCCGCCTCGGGCCTTCCTCTCCCCGCAGCAGCGCCTTCCTGCCGCGGCACCTGCCCCGAGGCTGCTGCCCCCCGCTCTCCTCGCGCTTGGCCGCGTCGCCGTCGATGCTGCCCGGCGAGCATCCACCGGCCTCCGCGTCCGGTCGTGGCATGCGCTCGCCCGCCTCCTCTTCTGCCCGGTTCCGCGTCGTCCTGCGATGGCCGACCCTGCCATGGCCTGACCAAGCTCTCCAGCAGCCGGTTATCCTCTGCACCAACATCTGCCGAGAACCTTCGGTTCCTGTTGTCGTGCCTTCAGTCCCGTTGACCCGTCTGTGCTATGTTAATGGCTTTCAGTAGGAGTATGCACGAAATGTTGGTTTGCCACTGCTAGTTCAGATGGTGAAGGAAATCAGTAAGATGGGTGTGCTGCTATGATGTGGAGATGCCCATTCTGGACCAAGAGTGAGATGACCACCCCAAGACGCACGACTGCGATCGATACCGCCATCGGAACCTCTGTGGTTAGTCGACGACCCGCTGCCGATCCAAGTCTGGCAATGACACCCGAGTACTCCGACAGGGACGCCAAGGCCTACGTCACGGATCCGAAGGCCCCGATCTCGAGGATCCGCAGCCCCGAGCCATGATCTCCGTCCCGGATGCGATGGCCGAGAACCCGGATGCCAAGGACGTCAAGCACTGCACCCCGAATGCCAAGACCGTCCCGATACACGACCCGACGACCGCGATCCCGACAAGATCTACCGCCGGACGCCAAGCACGCCTTCACGGACCCGAGAACCCTGAGACCGGACCCCGAACCCCGGAACCAAGATCTGCCAAACCCTAATGTGTGAACCCCTTTCCGAAACCCTATTTTATCATATAATACAACTTGATGCATATTAAATTGTCATACTTGCATGCATACTTGGCATGTGGTTTGGGGGCCTTAGGACGATTAACCTAATTAAATATGGGGCCCATATGCGGGCAAATCTAGCCTTATATTGGCCTCATTTAAATTGGTGTAGCGAACCGGTGCTATCTTTTGTCTTGATAATGCAACATTTAAATTGCGGGGTAGTTAAACAACATGAACCATCCAACTAATTGTCGGGACCCCCGGTTCCACTTAATATTGCCTAATTGCATCGCATCTTTGCCATGTCATACATCATACATGCATCATGCCCGATCTTTTGTCGTAGTATTAAATATTGCATCCGGTGTTTCTTCTAGTGTTTTGTTTCTTCGCGGACTAGGCCGTTGAGTTGATGCGAGTGTCGACCCGATCTTCGGTTGAACCTTCGGCAATGTTTTCAGGCGAGCATCTCCCCCTTTCTACCTATCTTACTTTTATAGTATTTGTTCCCTCCTGTTGATCTATTGCTATCTGTGTTGCGTTGCTCTAAGTTTCCGTACCCGTGATATCCCTTGCAGCCTTACATTGCCTTGGACACATCCTATTACCTGTTGTTTGGTAGATAGTTGGACTTGCGCGTCGTAGTCGCTTGCTCAAGTGCTGTTGCGTGTCGTCTAGTACCACAGTTGTTGGAGTAATGCCGCCGGTTTGATGTTGGAGATGCTCATGGCTTTACTTATCGTTCACTTTATTTACTGTTTAACAACTAAAATTGAAGTAAGTAAGCATAGGCACAGGTGGGCAATAGATGTTATTTGGTTGTTAACCGTCCACTTGTGTCCCGTAGGACCCCGAGTACTTGATACCTGTTCCTTGATTTTTCGCGCTATCCACATCCGGGAGGATTATGGGACCCCACGCGAGCTTGATTCATTCTTATTTCTTGGGGCCACAAACTAGTTTGAGGTTTTATTTACTATCCTGTACTTATGCCATGCTACTGCTTTATTTACGATTGTGCGAGGAGCACACTGCATCTTTTAGGTAAGCGGAATGTTTTCATGTATCGACAATCCAGTTTTGGGTTCCCGTTTACTGACCATTGACGCAAACCTTGAGTCCGTCTCGAGTCACTAACTTCGCTATGGTCTACTCAATGGGGTGGCCCCCTGAAATATTTCTGAATCCTGTGATTGCTTTGTCGTGAAAGCCTCGTTGGGTTTTGATTTGGTTTTTCCGAGGTTGATCGAGTGTGTGTTGCTATTTGTGCACCCCTGCAGGGCAAAACTTTCTGAAAGCCGTGTCCGCGGTTATGGACGACTTGGAGCACAGTATCTCGATCATAGACAACTATAACTAAAGTAGTGCTATAAATTTGACTTTATAATGACTAGTAATCAGCTTCACTACAATGGAATGACTAAATAAAACTACCAACAATTTCTTGTTTGGGTTGTCGCTTGCGACAATTGTATCTGACTAGTAAGTATTGCAACTACAACGGAATGGCTAAATAAAAGTACCAACAACTGCTGGGTTTTGGGTTATCTCATGCTAATTGTATCTGACTAGTAAGTGATGCAACTACAACGGAATGGTTAGCTAAAACGGCCCACTGCTTATTTTATCAGGATGATTATCTACACCTGACTAGTAATTGCTGCAACGATAATTGAATAAATAAAACTGCCAACTGTGTGAGTTCCTCGGTTGACTTCCTCGTTTGGTCTCGAGGGGGAAACACCAGGATGGGTTTTTTTGGTGGTAGGATCAGGCTGGTTCCGAATAGGTCTTTCTTATCCCTCTCTGATAGCAGCCAGTTGTTTCGAGTCTCTATAGGTTGTTTAGTGCATGCTGCGCTGCCGCTCAGTCCACCATACCTATGTAGGCGAGGACCGCCGAATTCTAGCCTCGCCGTGTACTGTCCTCGATCGACGCCTCCTCTTTTCCTTTGCCCTTTGTCGGCACCCTTTGTTTAAGCGGTTTTGAGATCGGCGTCGTTAGCGAGGTTACCCTTCCGGCTTGGCACAGGGGTTATGGACGCCATTGGTTATTATTCGTGGCTCTTAGCCCCATTTGCATCTTGTCCGTAGTCGGACGCTCCATCGCTTTCAAGGTGATTTGGATCTTTGTACCGTATATCTCGTATTCTTGACTCATGGAGTCGTGTTGTATATATATACCTGCTGGGTCCCATCGAGGACTGTTGTGTAATGTTATTACTTCGTTTTCCACCCGCACGCAAGTGCCTGGTGGGCACCTTTGAATCGTTTCTATGCGGGTTTGGCGGGTTTCGCTAAAACTTGCATAGGTCCGATTCTGAGGGTGTTACAGAGTGGTATCAGAGCTCAGCAGTTACGATACCCCACAAGTCCAACCTGTAGGATAACCTAGCTAACGGCCGAAGTAGAGTGTCAAAACTATTTTTGCAAAATCGGTTGGATAGTTCTGATTAGGTCTGATTTTACTCCTTACCCCTCTGTTGCTTTCCTCTCACTTCTGCGTGTTTTGAATCTGCTCTCTTCTCTCTCTTCGAGTCCAGGATTTCTCGTGGATGGGTTCCATCGTACCTTCAGGGCTTCGCTTCCTCCTTTGGTAATGGTGTGTCTACATCTGGTCTTCATGCTGTCCGAGGAATCCTTCGTCTGGTGAACTTCTCTTTGTTCCTTCTTGTGCCTTCCGGTGCTTTCTGACGCGACGACATCATCTACGCCAGATCCGATGCAGAGTCTGTATCACCCCTTTGTTTCTGAACCTTGTTTGTCAAGATCTTCAGTCTGTTTCCGAGAATGGTTACACGCTTTTCCACTGATTGTGCGGAGTAATAGTTTGGGTGCGTGATGGATTGGCCCCCATGCCGACTACCCCTTCTATTCGCTTTTGTACATTGAAGTGGATGAGAATGCATCGGTTCCCCCTTTCCATCGGAGCTAGAGGTGGCTTTATTTGTTGATACCTCTACCTTCGCCTTTGTTTCCCGGAGTGTTCTCTCGACGATCACGGACAACGACCTCTTGTTAGTGGTGTCGCGGGGATCTACATGAAGCGAGAAGACACAGATCGCCGACCTTATTTCCCGTACCATGAGGCGGATCTCGAGGGCGAGATCCATTGTTAGTGGTGTCGAATTGTGGCATCCCGCAAAACCACTACTAGAAAATCGCGTTGTTTTTGGTGCATTGCATCATCATGACCGCATGCTCATGTCATCATGCCACATTCCATTTGAGCATCGTCATCATCTTGCATTTGCTTGCATAAAACTAATTGCAGAAAAACCTATTTTGTTTTCTAAAACGCCCTGTCTTTGTTCAAACACAAAACCCGGGTCTCCGGATTATTTTGTTTTGTCAGCTATCGGTTTGCAAAAGCCCTGTTTGAAATAAATAAAATATTTAATTATTTTTAGTGCGGCAGTCGAACGGGCCGATTCGACCCAGTCGACCACCCCCAGAATAAATCGGTCCACCCCAAAATCCCTAATCTACCTAGTCCTAATCTACCCACCAATCTCAGCTTGCCATCTCACCCTCTTCCCCAATCCCTACCCACCTTGCCACCTCACCAATCCTCTTCTTTTCCTTCCACTCCTTCTCTCACCCCAGTCCCACCTACCCCCTCTCTCTCTCCCTCACCGACAGCCTGGCCCCACCCCATCCCGCTGCCACCTCACCTCCTCTCCCTGTTCCCCGGGCCCCACCCCACAACCCCCACTCCACTCCCTCTCCTCTCCCATGGTCAACCGACCCCCACACAGGCCTCACCTGCCCACCACACCCCTAAGGCCCACTCTCTCCCCGACCCCACCGGCCCCACCTGCCTCTCTTCCTCCCCCACGCGTCTTCCTCCTCTCTCTTCCCCGACCCCGCGTCTCTCCCTCGCCCCCTCTCTCCTCTGCCTGTCGCCCAGTCGACCTCCGTCTCGCTTCCCGCCGGCGAGTCGCCTCCCGCCTCCTCTCCTCTCCCCGACGGTCACCTCGCCCCGCCCCCTCTCTCCGCTCCACCGCCCTCGCCCCCCGAGGAAGAGCCCGCCGGAACCGACCTCCACCTCCGCCACCGCCCGCGTCTTCCACTCCTTGCCTCCCGACGCCTCGAGCTCCTCGCCTCACGCCAGCGCTCGCCACCGCCCGGCACGTCCCCGCCTCCTTCTCCCTCCGCCTCCTCCTGCGCCAAGCCGCGCCCGGCGAGCCTCGTCTCAGCGCCGCCTCGGGCCTTCCTCCCCATGCAGCGCCTCACCTGCAGCCTTGCCCGACGCTGCCCCGCTCTCCTCGCGCCCGGGCCAGCGTCATTGCCGATGCCGGCGAGCATCCACCGGCCTCCGCGTCCGGTCGTGGCCTGCGCTCGCCCGCCTCCTCTTCTGCCCGGTTCCGCGTCGTCCTGCGATGGCCGACCCTGCCATGGCCTGACCAAGCTCTCCAGCAGCCGGTTATCCTCTACACCAACATCTGCCGAGAACCTTGGGTTCCTGTTGTCGTGCCTTCAGTCCCGTTGACCCGTCTGTGCTATGTTAATGGCTTTCGGTAGGAGTATGCACGAAATGTTGGTTTGCCACTGCTAGTTCAGATGGTGAAGGGAATCAGTAAGATGGGTGTGCTGCTATGATGTGGAGATGCCCATTCTGGACCAAGAGTGAGATGACCACCCCAAGGCGCACGACTGCGATCGATACCGCCATCGGAACCTCTGTGGTTAGTCGACGACCCGCTGCCGATCCAAGTCCGGCAATGACACCCGAGTACTCCGACAGGGACGCCAAGGCCTACGTCATGGATCCGAAGGCCCCGATCTCGAGGATCCGCAGCCCCGAGCCATGATCTCCGTCCCGGCTGCGATGGCCGAGAACCCAGATGCCAAGGACGTCAAGCACTGCACCCCGAACGCCAAGACCGTCCCGATACACGACTCGACGACCGCGATCCCGACAAGATCTACCGCCGGACGCCAAGCATGCCTTCACGGACCCGAGAACCCTGAGACCGGACCCCGAACCCCGGAACCAAGATCTGCCGAACCCTAATGTGTGAACCCCTTTCCGAAACCCTATTTTATCATATAATACAACTTGATGCATATTAAATTGTCATACTTGCATGCATACTTGGCATGTGGTTTGGGGGCCTTAGGCCGATTAACCTAATTAAATATGGGGCCCATATGCGGGCAAATCTAGCCTTATATTGGCCTCATTTAAATTGGTGTAGCGAACCGGTGCTATCTTTTGTCTTGATAATGCAACATTTAAATTGCGGGGTAGTTAAACAACATGAACCATCCAACTAATTGTCGGGACCCCCGGTTCCACTTAATATTGCCTAATTGCATCGCATCTTTGCCATGTCATACATCATACATTCATCATGCCCGATCTTTTGCCGTAGTATTAAATATTGCATCCGGTGTTTCTTCTAGTGTTTTGTTTCTTCGCGGACTAGGACGTTGAGTTGATGCGAGTGTCGACCCGATCTTCGGTTGAACCTTCGGCAATGTTTTAAGGCGAGCATCTCCCCCTTTCTACCTATCTTACTTTTATAGTATTTGTTCCCTCCTGTTGATCTATTGCTATCTGTGTTGCGTTGCTCTAAGTTTACGTACCCGTGATATCCCTTGCAGCCTTATATTGCCTTGGACACATCCTATTACCTGTTGTTTGGTAGATAGTTGGACTTGCGCGTCGTAGTCGCTTGCTCAAGTGCTGTTGCGTGTCGTCCAGTACCACAGTTGTTGGAGTAATGCCGCCGGTTTGATGTTGGAGATGCTCATGGCTTTACTTATCGTTCACTTTATTTACTGTTTAACAACTAAAATTGAAGTAAGTAAGCAGAGGCACAGGTGGGCAATAGATGTTATTTGGTTGTTAACCGTACACTTGTGTCCCGTAGGACCCCGAGTACTTGATACCTGTTCCTTGATTTTTCGCACTATCCACATCCGGGAGGATTATGGGACCCCCCTGAGCTAGAGCTTGATTCATTCTTATTTCTTGGGGCCACAAACTAGTTTGAGGTTTTATTTACTATCCTGTACTTATGCCATGCTACTGCTTTATTTACGATTGTGCGAGGAGCACACTGTACTGTTTAGGTAAGCGAAATGTTTTCGCGGTATCGACAATCCCAGTTTTGGGTTCCCAGTCGTTTACAACCATTGACGCAAACCTTGAGTCCGTCTCGGAGTCAGTCATTAACTTCTATGGTCTACTCAATGGGTGGCCCCTGAAATATTTCTCGAATCTCGTGATTGCTTTGTCGTGAAAGCCTCGTTGGGTTTTGATTTGGTTTTTCCGAGGTTGATCGAGTGTGTGTTGCTATTTGTGCACCTAGGCAAAACTTTCAAAGCCGTGTCATGTTATGGACGACTTGGAGCACAGTATCTCGATCATAGACAACTATAACTAAAGTAGTGCTATAAATTTGAATTTATAATGACTAGTAATCAGCTTCACTACAATGGAATGACTAAATAAAACTACCAACAATTGCTTGTTTGGGTTGTCGCTTGCGACAATTGTATCTGACTAGTAAGTATTGCAACTACAACGGAATGGCTAAATAAAAGTACCAACAACTGCTGGGTTTTGGGTTATCTCATGCTAATTGTATCTGACTAGTAAGTGATGCAACTACAACGGAATGGTTAGCTAAAACGGCCCACTGCTTATTTTATCAGGATGATTATCTACACCTGACTAGTAATTGCTGCAACGATAATTGAATAAATAAAACTGCCAACTGTGTGAGTTCCTCGGTTGACTTCCTCGTTTGGTCTCGAGGGGGAAACACCAGGATGGGTTTGTTTGGTGGTAGGATCAGGCTGGTTCCGAATAGGTCTTTCTTATCCCTCTCTGATAGCAGCCAGTTGTTTCGAGGGTCTATAGGTTGTTTAGTGCATGCTGCGCTGCCGCTCAGTCCACCATACCTATGTAGGCGAGGACCGCCGAATTCTAGCCTCGCCGTGTACTGGCCTCAGTACTGACGCTCCTCTTTTTCCTTTGCCCTTTGTCGGCACCCCTTTTGTTTAAGCAGGTTTTGAGATCGACGTCGTTAGCAGGGTTACCCTTCCGGCTTGGCCTGGGCAGGGTTATGGACGCCATTGGTTATTCTTCAGGGCTCTTAGCCTCATTTGCATCTTGTCCGTAGTCGGACGCTCCATCGTTTTCAAGGTGATTTGGATCTTTGTACCGTATATCTGTATTCTTGACTCATGGAGTCGTGTTGTATATATATATCTGTTCTGTGGGTCCTATCGAGGACTATTGTGTAATGTTATTACTTCGTTTTCCACCCGCACGCAAGTGCCTGGTGGGCACCTTTGGATCGTTTCTATGCTGGTTTGGCGGGTTTCGCTAAAACTTTCATAGGTTCGATTCTGAGGGTGTTACAGAGAATAATAATTTGTGTATTGTGTAGAGATTACAGAGGTATATATGAGGGCCAAAACCAGCTAGGGTTTAGAGCCAAACCGACCTAAGAGTCCAAATTGATTACAACAAGAATAAATCGCAAATAATAACTACTACTACCACTTAGTAACAGAAAAGTAAACTACTTTACCTCAACTATGATCATGACCATATCATATCACATGCCCCAAAAAATAAAGTTAGACAACTTTATTTTATCTTTTGTATGTTTTACATGGCTACTAGGGCTTTCGCGATAGAATCATTTCTTACCTATGAACTTCCAACCATAACATTGATAAAATAGTTGTTTCTATGACACCCCTTTCGGGCCCTCCGTTGCAAATGCCATACAAACTACTGTAATAGACAAACACCCGCCAGCCGCATATGATATAAGTCATATGTCAAGTGTGAAACCAGTCTCACGTAAGATTATATACACAGTCCGTTCAAACCGTTTCGTCAAACATACCATGGTATGAAAATATACACATGATAGGGTAATAAGTATAAGATCAATGCCCATATTTAATATGTGTTCTAACCGTACAAGAATAACTATGCATAAATTGGCTTTGATACCACTAAAGGGGTTTGCAGCAGAAAATAATATCATTTCTAACTAGCGCAACACCAATGCCAAGATCTATATATGAGTTAATGTTGTAACAAAGAGGTTTCAGTGACATACACTTGTAGACCGAAACTGTTGACGTCCACGATGAATGTGGATGATATAGTCGTACTCGTCGTCGACCTCAAGGTCGTGTTGCTCCTCGCACGACTGTCCAGGTGCCACAACCGGGACCACCTCCGTGGTTTTGTACGCGTTAGGTGCTCAACAACAACTCTATTCTCCCTGACCCGGCCAAGATTGTGAAAGTGTTAACGTCCACTTGGCTAGCTCAGTACTCGGCCTACGTTCTGGACGTTCATGCGCTCACAGTCCAACAATAAGAAGAGAGCCTACTCTATCCCAAAATCCCAGACTGAAGAGAGGAATGAATCTCTCCCTTATAAGCTGGGTGAGGTGGAACTAAACCAACCAGCCTTCACTAGTCAACAGAGGGGTCCTAACATCCCATCCCCTGAGAATCCCCTCAGAAAGGCATGACGATGCTGACTCAGATATCAGATGTTAGCGTCCACTTGACCAGCCCAACACTCAGCCTACGTTCCAGACGTTAATGCGCTCACAACCCAACAATAACAAGAGAGCCCACTCCATCCCAAAATCCCGGACTGAAGGAAGAAAGGAATTTCTCCTTTATAAGCTGGGTCTGGCCTCCCACCGTAGACGAGGTGAGACTAAACCAAACAGCCTCCACCGGTCAACAGAGGGGTCCTCACAAGCACGAGAGGATACGGGGTCGACGGCATGCCGAAGATACGTCGTCTCCTACGCGCATAATTTTTCTAGGAACCACAAGCACGAGAGACAACTAGAGAGAAAATCTCATAATAAATAATGCCTTTGAACCTCAAGCTGTGAAATGCTTGATTTCTGCTTGGAAACAGAGTATTTCTAAGTTTTTTGTATACTGTTTTTTTTTTAGAGTTTTCAGATAACTGTCTCGTGTCCCTTCCGAGCTGGGCTCTTTTACTCCGGGTGGGGTTTACGTGGGCTGTGGCCTGGCCGCTCAGCGTTGAGAGAGGGAGGAAAAAACAGCCACGCGATGGGAAACGAGCGGCATTTGAGACAGGCAAGAGATTCCGTGCGATGCTTTTTACCACCTTCGAGGTAATGTCTTTTCTAAAACTTTTTCGAGTTTTTGTTAATAACTTATTACTAGTACTTCTTCGGTTCTGAAATATATTCTGGAACTGACGACAGAGTATATGCCAGCTTTTCTCATCGAGATCGATCCAAGACGACCCTGATCAAACGTGGAGAGGAGTAAATTAAGATCGTCATTTACAGCTCCGTATATATACTCTCTCCATCACAAATATTAGCGGCCAACGTTACAAATTAAAACGGCTAGCAATTAAACATCACTCCTGATCGCACATAATAAATAGATATACCACCATAACCGTCCTCTGTTGTAAATGGCATTCACGATAGACGATCGAGAGGCAGTTACAAAAATAATAACGCTGGTGAAACCGTGCGCGCGGCAGGCTAGGTTGTATGTATGGCGAGGAGAAGTCACGCCGGCGGCGCGCATGCACCTCCGATCCGGACAAAAATATTAAGATTGTCATACATTTTGTTTGATTTACCAGCGAATTGCCTGCATTTTGTTTGATTTACCGGCGAATTGCTTCTCCAAGAAAGTCCACACTTCAGAAATCGTTGACATTATTTCGACCTGTTGTCGCACTATTGGCTCCATGCTTTCCAACAGCTACACTAAAACTCTATCATTAATCTGTTTTGTATGAGTGTCACGGCTTCTCTGTTTTTCCTCATCGTCAACAAGCAGGTTCTCATAGCCATGAGAACTCAATATGAGTTGAGCATGGCGTGCCCAACTGACATAATTACCAGGGCCTGACAACTTCACTGGTTTTGGTTTCAAGGCATACGGTCTCTGGGACTGCTTTAAGTTGTTGTTGTTCAAGCAACTTACTGAAAATTTCATACATCTTGTTTATGCTTAAATTCTCTGAACTTTCCTTAGATTGTTCTGCCATCTTCCAATGCAAAGCACACTCAAAAAAAAAAAAATTATCACTCACAGGTGCTAGATAACTGCAGTACACTAATTGAATCAACTTGGCATCTCGACTGTTTGTGCTAGAAACCTCACGCAAGAGAATAGCACCAGGAAAACAAGACTTGAAAAATGAGCTAGCTGTTTGCGTATACAGTACCAGGAAGATGAGGACTCGGGAATGAAGTTGACCTTGCTGCAACCACTTGAGACCAAAGCGTCCAGATCCAACGGCGGCAGTACTGCTCTTCACTCCGGCAGACTACAGCTGGAATGAAGACGCGAACTAGGAGAAGCTGCACCACCATGCACAACAGTAACGACTGGAAGCTCCGGACTCTGGCGACACAACACCTTCAGCAGCCAACCTTTGCTCAAAATTGCGAGGAGGACACACAGGAACCATCCCGCTCTGATACCATATTGATTCTCACATGAAAATCATAAAGATTTGAGGATTAGGGATTGAGTGGAAGAACAGAGTGAGGCTAGCAGATAAAAGGGGAATTCTTTGGATCTTACCCGATCCAGCTCTATTCTCTTCTCTTTATTATTTGTACATTTTACATTCAAACCCTCTGACATATATATTATTTCAACTCACACCAATAGTTTAGATTATGTTTAGATTGCCAAAACATCTTATATTCTAGAAGTGAAGACGGAGTATATGCCAGTTTTTCTCATCGAGATCGATCCAAGACCCTGATCAAACGTGGAGAGGAGTAATTTAAGATCGTCATTTACAGCTCCGTTTATATACCCTCTCCTCTCTCCATCACAAATACTCTTAGCAGCCAACGTTACAAAACGGCTAGCAATTAAACATCACTCCTGATCGCACATAAATAGATATACTACCATAACCGTCCGTTGTAAATGGCATACACGATAGATCGAGAGGCAGTTACAAAAACAATAACGCTGGTGAAACCGCGCGCGCGGCAGGTTGTATGCATGCATGGCGAGGAGAAGTCACGCCGGCGGCGTGCATGCACCTGATCCGGACAAAAATAAAGCGAACCACGCGCGCGCGATCGAGCACGTTACGATCCGATTGGGTTGGGTCCTCCCCGATCGATCGAATCATGGTGATACTGGTACCTCCCCGTACGTTAGCTCTCGCGCCGCCCGCCTCCCATCTCCATCTCGCCGTCTGTCCACCTATATAAACCCCCGCACCCACGGCGCGTCCAGCCACACACCACGAACTGACATTCCCTAGTTAGTTCCTTCCTCTCCCCACCAGGCTCGATCAAGCGTCTTTCTGTTCCCTAGTAGCTAACGAGAGTTCTTGAGCGGCATGGGTCTCCCGCTTGAGCAGTGGCGCGGCGGCGAGGCGGACACCGGCGGCGAGAAGGAGGCGGCTTCGGCGTCCGGGTGCAGGACGCCGAGCAGCTCCAAGGCCCGGGCGGCCGGGGACTGCCCCGCGGCGCCTAGGAAGAGGAGGGCCGCGCCCGGAGCCGTCTCGCAGCAGCGCAACAAGGAGTACTACACCGGCGACGACGTCGAGGCCTTCTTCGCTGCAAACAACCTCTAGCCCGCCCTAGCTAGCTACTCTACCAACATGCTACATAGTATTACTCCAACTCCAACCTAGCTAGTAGCTCCTATATAACGGCCGGTTCGATCGAGCTTCTTTTGGACGCTTAATTTAGCTTTGAACATGTGATCGATGCATCCACACAGCCGCCTAGTGCTGCATGCAGGAGGTATCTGTATCTGTGCTGTGTGATACTGCTAGTATTATGTGTTAATTGCCGTCTCTATTGAGCCTTCGTTTCTGTAAGGTAAATTTGTGTGAAGCTAGGTGGATTTTGCCTTGCCATCAACGACTATTGGCGGACTCGTGCTTGCTGGTTAACAATTTATAGTTTGCTGAAAACTGACTGATCCTTTACCCAAAACCAGTTTTGTGTGTCCAGGGGGAAGTTCATCTTCAGCCCTTATTTCATGGATTATATATTGTGCCAAATTTCGAATGTAAATTCATCATGCACTTGCTAAAATGTAATGCCAACGTACAAGTGAACTTCGGATGTGCATAGGCTAAAACAAGAAAGCGCTTCCTTTTGATCCTTAAAGAAATTAAAGATACTGCAGCAAAAGATCTAATTAATTAATGTCCGTGAATGTCAAATTTTCAAGCAAAAAACGTTAATGTGATCAGTTTAAATTTGTGTGTGTCATTTCCGTTCTAAACCACACATTTGTATCTAAATCATGTGCACTCAACTAATCTACTACTATCTCTTCTTTTGAGTTGTACCAGTCTAGTATCTGTCAAACGCATGATATATGTGTTCCTTCATGATATATCATTTTGAAATAAAATAAATATTGTAAATGCCAGTATGCCACAGACAGTTTTTCAGAGCATTGTATGGTCTCATGCCCTTATAGTAGTAAATGAGATGCAAGAAGTAACTTCCCGGTGTTAATGCACACTTAACCACACATATACCAGTTAAAGATGACGATTAAGTTGTCCATACAAATGTCCAAAGCCAACGGCCCTTATCAAATGATGATGTGCGCAAGCATCAAATAGCTTGGCCCTTATATCAAAGATGGCGAACTATACAAGATGTCAAGGTAGTAGTATTTCTGATCCACGTTCGGGTATATGTTTCCTCATGCAGATGCAGATGTCAATGTAGCAGAATTTTCACTGGCTTGGCCCTGCCTCATTTCCATCACTGGAACTGAGCAAGTGAGCAAGGATACATGCCTCTTTTACCTGGAAGAATAAGGCAAGGCAGATGGATGTAGTACTAGTAGTAGTAGTAGTGTGCAAGGCATGCATGCATGGCAGAGCTATGGCGCGTGCACGGATACGATATGATACTTTTCACATTAAAAAGAGCAAGAACTTTCTACATTCAGGTGCCCTCCTGCCAAGACTGAGAACTTTCCACATTCAGGTGCACTAGCTAGAGAGATGCTCTCTACGAAGCAACGGCCCCAGTCGGTTAGCCTGTGCATGTGAAGTAGACCTACTGCACACTGCAGTGAGAGAGGCGCGCATGTGGTGCTAGCTCCATTGGCCGCGGGTAAAAGATCTTGTAGACTAACTTTCCCAACCGGCAGGCAGCCCTGGAGGCAAGTGTTCAGAGTTCAGATGGTCGCGACGTCACGGAGCGAAACTGCAGGTTGTTACGATCCTGATCTACCTTTTGAAAAGTCTTCCTGGTCGATTCGATCTATCTACCCTGCTGTGTAGCGATGACGATTAGTAGCGTTCTACTGTCAGACTTACATCTCGACCTCTGCTCTGCTCTCCAGGTAAATGTTCAGGCTTTAGATGGGTACCCGACCGCTGCTCTTCAGGTTAATATGTTCAGGCTTTAGATGTGTACCTGATCTCTGCTCTCCAGGTAAATGTTCAGGCTTTAGATGGTACCTGATCTCTGCTCTCCAGGTAAAATGTCCAGGCTTTAGATCGATCGGTAACCAACTGTCCCTCGAGGTAAAGAAAGGTTCAGAGTTTCAGATGGCTACATTGTAGTAGTACACTCCTGATCGCGTACGTCATGGCGCAAAAGAAGTTGTTGCGATCCCCTCACTTTTGAAAAGTCTCGCTGATCCATGGACTACTTACAGTTGGTTCTCAATTTCTCATGCATGCAGCAATGATGATCTGCAGTGTTGTAGTAGTACCGTGAGCCCGTCAACACAACCTGATGAGTACAGTGTATAGTACTCCTTTCCTTTGGGATATATAAGTCCCGCGCGGATAACTAGGTTGTCAATTTGAACAATAAAACATAAATAATATAGTATAAAAATTATACCATTAGAAACTTTAGAGGTTATATTTTCTAATGGTATAATTTTTATGATATATAAGTTATGTTTTGTTAGTCAAATTAACAATCTAGGTATGCGCGTAGGACCTATAATCCCGAACAGAGGAGCATATTCTGCTTTGTACAGCTCCTAACGAATCATTTGCATGCTTAACGAACTATAGGCGAAATTAATTTAGTCGTTCAAGAAATTAATTGCACTGAAGAATCGGAGTGTAGGCCGGAAGGAAGCACTGCGCTTAATTCAAAATGGCAGCTAAGAGCATCTCTAAAAGCCTTTCTATAATGGATTGCTAAAAACTGGGTATACTAAGTAGAGAAAGAAGGTATAGCAATTCACAACCCACTTTGCTTTGGCAGCATTCCTAAAACTAGATTACTATATTTTCCAGCACTTACAATGACATGTGGGACAAGACACATACATGGTCACACATACACACCGGACCCACATGTCAATGGGACAAAAAAAATGAAAGGGACCACTGGATTGCTATAATTTTAGGAAGTGGGCTAAAGATTTTGTAAATATACCAAGTGGGATGACAAATATACTCCGCTTGCTATATTTTTTTGGGTAGAGGACCACTTTTAGCAATACCGTTGGAGCAATGTTTTTGAGTCGGATTGCTAAAATAGCAATTAGGGGCAAATATAGGAAGGCTCTTGGACTAACATAGTAGTATTCACAGTGCCTTCTGCCGACATCTGAATTCTTTGCTTCTCTCGCAAACAATAGATCTTTTTCTGCGCAGTGCTTGTGCTCTGCAGCGTTAGCTGATCGCGATTGGCCCTATACCATGCCTGGTTTGATGAATATATTATCTATATATCCACCCGCTGCAGGTGCCTGCGATGCAATGCAATGCAATGCAGTGCAAACCTGCAACCTGGTGGAGCAATGATCATCACGGTATCTGTATGCATACACTACACCACTGAGCAGACAGGCCAGCTAGCAAAGATCAAAGATCTTCGATCTCCTGAAAGGCCATATATGCACGTACGGTCTCATTCCTTGCTTGCTGCAGGCTGTATGTAGTGCGCTTGATGATTACCCTGCAGGTCTGATAAATGTAGAAACCGATCGATCTATCCCTGTACCGTACGTGCATACCGTACGCACGTCGGTACGTACCCGCAATTAATATATCCCTGTCCATATTCCGTGGTGGCTGCCCCTGCCTGGGACCATAATAATAATGCAGATAAATTTCCCACTTCGACCATATCGGCCGCAAGTGTGTAATCATCGTGACCCTGACAGCTATAACCTGACAAATAGTAAAGAGGTGACCACTCGCTCGTAAGATACTACGACCTGTACACACTTGGGTTGCTATCTACGTACACTCGTACGTACTCCTGAACAATTGTACTGGTATTGTATGTATATAGTAACGTACGTGCTCTACGTGCCATACATCGAAGTTCACCGAACCCTAGCTATATTGTGGAAAACTCAACGGAACCACATGCATCCATCTGTTTCTAAATACTCCATCCGTTTTAAAATATAAAATGTTTTAGCTTTATAAAACTAACGAATCTGGACTCCTTTTAGTGTTTTGTTCGCTTCAAACCTACATACTAAAAGAGGTTTAAATATATATTTTTTGAGGTAAAAAGAGGTCTAAATATATTAGTTTTATAAAGCTAAAACATTGTATATTTTAAAATGGAGGGAGTAATTCTGTAGGACTGTGTTGGCAGCATGAATTGTCTCGAAATAGCCTTTCGCTCCGCTATATTAATATGGCAAATCATCCGAACCAACTGACATGCTGGGGCATAGCACAAGTAAGCCCAAAGGAAAAAAGGAAAGAGAAAAGAATGCCACACAATGGCAGCTCGACTAAACATAGATGATTCTAAACCGCTGCGCCCTCCGGGGTATTCCCACCACACGCCAAGTGCACCAAGTCGAAGCGTATCAAGCAAGCCCTTCAAGAGGAGAGCGACGACGACGACGCTGCTTTCCGGACTAGTCCTAGGGTTTCCCCCGATACACAGAGAGAAGTGGGGAAGAGGGTACCCCGACGCCCTTCAGGAAGGACGGTGGCGCCCACAACGTCACCACGTCGGTGGCGGCGTAGCCGACATGAATTTCTCCAGACCCCCAAAAAAACCACGACCTCAAAGAAATGTAGCGCTCCACCTCTCTTGCCGTCCACCAGCGTGCGGCACCACGGTTTAGCAATCACAAATTCCGTCTCACTATGGCCAACCTACCACGACCGGAGGAACCGATCGAAAAGTCCGAAATAAAAGGACAACGGTACCGCAGCGAGGCGGGAGGGAACTATCTCCACCACCACTGGTGATAGCCGACCGGACGTACCGGCGGGACCACACAAGGCCCATGGATAGGCCCAGCCAGGCCCTAGGAGGGCCCGTAAAGCTCCTACCGACGCGTTGCAGCAAGCCCCTTGCCGTAACCATCGCCCCTGTTTGACTCTCCTCCGATTCCCGTTCACGGAGCAACCACGCCAGTCGGGCGAGCCAGCCCGCCCAAACCGATCAAGCCCAAAGGGCACGGATGCAGGTGAGCCGCCACCAGCCATGTCGAGATTGCGTCGCCTGCTGCCCAAGGCGCCGCTCCGACTACCGGGCGGCCGCTCTGCAGCCGAGAACACCGCCAGGCCGACACGCCCACACCACGCCGCCAGCACGCGGGAAGAAGCAGAGCCGGCACCGCACGGGCAACGCCCGACGGCGCCCATCGGCGGTGGCAGGAGGTGAGGAGGACGAGGAGAGCTGTTGAGAGGAGTCGGCGGGTCGCCCCGGTCGCCTCGCAAGGGGAGGCGACACGCGGGGTTACGCGAGAGCTTTTTTTCGCTTCCCTGTTTCTTGAACCACCAGCTGTCGGCGACTTTGTCCAAAATTTGTAACTTTAGTACAACGCCATCGTTTCAAAGAAAATTAAAACAAGGAGTATTTTCTCATGCAAAACGGAAGTTTCAGAGAGAAAAATAATTGGTACAACGAGGTCCTACCGTATACAGCTATGTATATGAAGTATGCCGTGCGGCCGCTCCTCGTGATTACTGGACGTACGGAAGCTCACATATCTGGCATGTCCACTTGTCCTCGTGCTCCTGCTCATGTGCATGTGAATGAGACGGAGACCCCCCGTATCGATGGTGGTACTACGTGCCCGATTGCTAGCGCGAATCCAATAGGCGGATGAGGTCGTGCTGCGTTGGCTGGACCACGAAATGCGATGTTGGTTCCAGCCGTCGATGATCAACTAGCTAGCTAGTCAGTGCGCGTGGATGGAAAGAAAAAGGCGCCTTCCCCAGGTAGATTCGTCACGATGCAAAAGACCTTAACCTTGTTGTTTTGGCTATATGTTATCAGTATACAATTTCTTCTTTTCATATACCATCTCTTTCTGAAAGCATCGCGCCTTTCTGCTATATATACCTTCCGCTAGATGCTCAATACTCCTACCTAAGTGGGGCAATACTTTCTTATTTTCCATTCAAAAAAATCCTGTGATTTTTAAAATACATACTAAGAGAGTACAAGCCCACCTAGGTAAGCGTGCGTGAGGAGTAATTGAATGGTCTTTTCTCATTCACCGTGTTTGGTACACCAAGTCAGCACATAGCCCTTGTCCAGACGACCCAAGGGAGAATCCCTAACCCTGCCACCACCGCCCCCTCCTGCTGCTCCTTCCTAGCTCCTCGTCACCACCGGAGGGCTGCTATCCAAAGGAACACGGCACCGATGAAGGGGGTGGTGGAGATTTGACTTCTTGGAGCTCGCGCAATAGAGGGAGGAAGCTGCAGCGTTGACTGGGGCTTCCTCGCTATTGATGATGTCGTCACTAGCTCTCTGCCGCGCCCCCTCACTAGGCCAACCTATAGTGGCTGCTCTCCCCTCGCGGCAGGTGGCCCGATTTGGAGTTGGTTCTTGGTTGGAGCGACCTCCGGTGGGGACTCTTCCGGTGGTGGCTCTGGAAGACAGGGCGGCGGCCCTGGGAGGTGGAGGCGGCGTTGACTCGACGGTGGGCGGCGCACATGAGTGTTGGCTGATTCCTCGGTCGCTCGGGCGGTAGGATGACCGACGGGTGATGGTCAGTGCTGCTCTGGCGTCCGGTCGTCAGATCTGCAAATTGTTGTCCTCCACATCACCTTTGCGCGCATCTCATTGGTCCCAAGGAGGCATGCAGCTCCTTTCTTCTAGTTCTATGTCAGCGGTAGGGTGCTACTTTCCGAGTCATAGGATGCGGTAGACCGGACGAAAGCTCCCGCTGTTCTAAGTTCTAACCCCAATGACAGTGATGCCTACGGGTGTTGTAACCTTCTTGGAGGCATTGTGGTGGTCTTCGTCCCCTTCCTCCGTCCCGGGTGAAAACCCTAGGCCTTTTGGGCCGAGTAGTGGCGGCGCCTCATCGTTGCTGGCTTCTTAGAGACACTGCCTTGGGCTCAGGTGCTCCGTACACTACGGGAATTTTGTTCTTTGCCGTGTAACAAGCAATACACGGCAAAGCCCAAAAAAAACATGGCAAAGTCTTTGTCGTGCACCGTACACGGCAAAGATCGCACGACAAAGTTCAGGCCGGCAAAGGAGTCTTTGTCGTGCGTCTAGCACGACAAAGGCTTTGCCGTGTGCCAGGCAGCCCTGCACGGCAGACAACAGTAACTTGACGCCGCCCCGAACGAGACGACGTCGTGAGAGTGGGTCCCAAAGACTTTGTCGTGTGCTTTTTTTCCGAACCTTTGCCGTGTGCTTTTTTGCGAAACCTTTGCCGTGCACTTTTATCCAAATACACGGCAAAGAAATTATTTTGAAATAAAAAAAATGACGGCGTCAAAGTCCACAATCGATGCCATATACCGGGTCAGGGAGCCGATGCGGCCATGGGACGGGTCAGGGGCGGCGGCACGCACGGCTGCTGCATGGGGGCGTGGGGCGGGCAAACAGCGGGCCAGAGCGACGGCGCAAACGGCTGCGGGTAGGGGCTCTGCCGAGGCAGGGCAATGGGCCGGAGGTGCTGGGTCTCCGTGCGTTGGAGGGAGCGGTCATCCGTCGCTGGGGCGAGCCGGCCCGTGGTGGGGCATGCGCGGCCGGCGCGGCGCGGAAGCGGGACAAGCGCAGACGGCTGAAGTAGATGCAGCGGCGGGGCTTGCCGTGGTCAGTATTTTGCAGAGCGGCGGCCGCGTCGCGTTGAACTCCTCCTGGTGTACATCTGCACGACAACGAGGTGCACGGCGAGCGCAGGCGCGAGCGGACCTTCGCAACCTCGTCGTGGCGGCGCTGCGGGGCGGAGCCGGTCTCGTCGACGTTGACGGATGCGAGATGTGTGGCATCCCGCAAAAACCACTACTAGAAAATCGCGTTGTTTTTGCGCATTGCATCATCATGACCGCATGCTCATGTCATCATGCCACATTGCATTTGAGCATCGTCATCATCTTGCATTTGCTTGCATAAAACTATTTGCGGAAAAACCTGTTCTTGTTTTCTAAACGCCCCGTCTATGTTCCAAACGCAAAACTCGGGTCTCCGGATTATTTTGTTTTGTCTGCTATCGGTTTGCAAAAAGCCCTGTTTTAAACAAATAAAATATTTAATTATTTTAGTGGGGGCAGCCAAACCGGCCGATCCGACCCAGTCGGCCACCCCCAGAATAAAACCAGCCCACCCGAATTCCTAAAACTACCTAGTCCTAATCTATCCACCAATCACAGCTCGCCACCTCACCCCTGGACCCAATCCCCACCCACCTTGCCACCTCATCAATCCACCCTGCAACACCCCACTCCTTCTCTCACCCCAACCGACCCTACACTGCCCTCTCTCCCTTACACCTCGGTCCCACGCCCCACTGCCCCACCTGCCACACCCACTCCCCACTGCCACCTTGGCCCACCCCACGACCTTTGTCCCCACTCCCAGCGTGTCCCGCCCCACCAACCCGTCTCCTCTCCTCTCTCTCCCCGACATCCTCCTCTCCACCCACGCGGCCACCTCGCCCCTCCGGCTGCCTCCCCATGACCCCGCCTCCTCTCCAACCTCTTGACCGGCCAGCCTGCCCGTCACCTCTCCCGCTCCACGCCTCGGCCGCCTCCTCCCGCCAGAGCCCTCGGCCCGTCCGTCGCCTCCCCGCCTCACCTTCCTCCGGCCAGCGCGCTCGCCCCAGCCGACACCGCCACCGAGCTCTCGCCTCGCCGCCATCTGCTCCTCTTCCGCCAGCTCGGCCGATCCTCCTTCGCCCGGCTCGCCCGCCTCGCCTCGCCTCCTGCTGAGTCTCCCGGCGAGCACCGCTGCCATGTCGAGCACCGCCGACCCTGCTCCCCAGACCCCAACCTCCTGCTCGCTGCCCCCTCCTCCGGCCGTGTGACCCGCGTCAGCGCCATCCTTGACGCTCCGCCCTCGGCCGCACCCCGTCCTCGCGCCGCCAACGCGCCGGGTCCTGCGGCGTCGCCCCTGCCGCTCGAGCCCGCTGGCGTCCTCCCATTCTCTCCTTGCTGCACCCTACCTCGCAGCGTGGCGCGAACGTCTCTCGGTTCGTTGCGGTGTTGTTTGGTACCGGTGATTTGAAGCGTTATGGATGGCGTGGCATGGCTTGGCGCCACTCGAAGACCCAGTCCGATTCCAAGTTCGACACCGACCCTCAAAGTCCAAGACCGTTTGAACCAAGGGGAACCATCGTCAAGAACTTCCTCGAAGTACGCCAAGGCCTCCTTCGTGGATCCGAAGCCGTTATCTAAAGATCGAACCCCTGAGCTCGAACGCTTCATGGGACGCCAAGACACCCGTCGAACCCGGCTCGATCCTGGAGTTCGAGACCGAACCCGACGCGCCAAGTTCTTCCTCCCGGATCCGAAGACGCCGAGACCCGGGACACCAAGATCTCCGCCGTGAAACGGCAAGACCGACTCGATGACACGGAACCGACAAGATCCACGCGACGACAAGATCTACTTCACGGATACGAAGACCCCGGTACCCGATCCACTCAAGTTCGCCATCGACGACCAGATCGACCCCGACCCGGGCGAATCCAATGCGCCCCCGACACCAAACCAAGTCCTTCCCGGAGTCCGAGAACGATCCCGTCGAACCCCAGATCCGAACCCTGTCGAACCCCGAACCCCCGGAACCAAGTTCGCCGAACCCAGATGTGTGAACCTTTTCTCGAGCCCTATTTTATAAATGTCATCTATAAAACTTGTTGCATATTTAATTGTTCATGCATGCATACTTGGCATGTGGATGGGGGTCTTATGCCGATTCACCTTATAATTAAATATGGGGCCCATATGCGGGCAAATCTAGTCTTATATTGGCCTCATTTAAATTTGTGTAGCGAACCGGTAACTTATCTTGCCATGTTAAGACAACATTTATTGCGGGGTAGTTAAACAACTTGAACCATTTAATTAAATGTCGGGACCCCGGTTCCGCTTAATATGGCCTAATCGCATTGCACCGCATATTTACCATGCCATACATCATACATGCATCATGCCCGATCTTTTGCCGTAGTATTAAATAGTGCATCCGGTGTTTATTATAGTGTTTTGCTTCTTCGCGGATTAGGCCGATGAGTTGATGCGAGTGTCGACCCGATCTTCGGTTGAACCTTCGGCAATGTTTTCAGGCGAGCATCTCCCCCTTTCTACCTATCTTACTTTTATACTATTTATTTCCTCCTATTGATCTATTGCTATCTGTGTTGCGATGCTCTAGCTTTCGTACCCGTGATATCCCTTGCAGCCTTATATCGCCTTGGACACCTCCTATTACCTGTTGTTTGGTAGATAGTTGGACTGCTGTGATAGTCGCTTGCTCAAGTGCTATTGCGTCGCCAAGTACCACAGTTGTTGGAGTATTGCCATGTGTTTATTGTTGGAGTTGATCATAACTTTAATTCTTGTTTAACAACTAAAATTGAAGTAAGTAGCGAGGCCTTGCAATTGGGCAATAGATGTTATTTGGTTGTTAACCGTCCACTTGTCCGTGGGACCCAGTACTTGATACTGTTCCTTGAATATTCGCG
The DNA here is from genome assembly GCA_030063025.1 of Avena longiglumis. NCBI lineage: Eukaryota > Viridiplantae > Streptophyta > Magnoliopsida > Poales > Poaceae > Avena > Avena longiglumis. Next base: position 439,328,242 of record CP125975.1, on the reverse strand, counting down.
CTATCCACAACCGGGAGGATTATGGGACCCCCTTGAGCCAGAGCTTGATTCAGTCTTATTTCTTGGGGCCACAAACTAGTTTGAGGTTTTATTTACTATCCTGTACTTATGCCATGCTACTGCTTTATTTACGATTATGCGAGGAGCACACTGTCTTTATTTAGGAATTGTGACCCGTTTTGGTATCGACAAGCCAGTTTGGGTTCCCGATCGTTCTGACCAGCCACAAACCTTGAGTCCATCTCGGAGTCACTAACCGTTCTTGCTATGTACTCAGCGGTGGCCCGGAAATATTTCGAATCTGTGATTGCTTTGTCGTGAAGGCCTCGTTGGGTTTTGATTTGGTTTTCCAAGGTTGATCGAGTGTGTGTTGCTATTTGTGCACCCTGCGGTAAAACTTTCTGAAAAGTGTCCGGTTATGGACGACTTGGAGCACGATCTCGATCATAGACAACTATAACTAAAGTAGTGCTATAAATTTGACTTTATAATGACTAGTAATCAGCTTCACTATAATGGAATGGCTAAATAATACTGCCCACAATTGATTGTTTGGATTGTCGCTTGCGACCATTGTACCTGACTAGTAAGTATTGCAACTATAACAGAATGGCTCAATAAAAGTATCAACAACTGCTGGGTTTTGGGGTTATCTCATGCTAATTGTATCTGACTAGTAAGTGTTGCAACTATCACGGAATGGTTAACTAAAATGGCGCACTGCTTATTTTATCAGGATGATTATCTATACCTGACTAGTAATTGCTGCCACGTTAACTGAATAAATAAAACTGCCAACGGTGTGAGTTCCTCGGTTGACTTCCTCGTTTGGTCTCGAGGGGGAAATACCAGGATGGGTATGTTTGATGGTAGCATCAGGTTGGTTCCGAATAGGTCTTTCTTATCCCCCTCTGATAGCCGACAGTGATATTGAGTCTCTATAGGTTGTTTAGTGCATCTTTGCCGCTTGATCCACCATACCTATGTAGGCGAGGACCGCGATTCTAGCCTCGCTGTCTTGGCCTCAAGATCGACCGCTCTCTCTTTTCCTTTGCCCTTTGTCGGCACCCTTTTTGTTTAAGTAGGTTTTGAGATCGGCGTCGTTAGCAGGTTACCCTTCCGCTTGGCACAGGCAGGTTATGGGCGCCATTGGTTATTCTTGTGGCTCTTAGCCCCATTTGCATCTTGTCCGTAGTCGGACGCTCTGTCATTTTCAAGGTGATTTGGATCTTTGTATATTATATATGTATTCTTGACTCATGGAGTCGTGTTGTATATATATCTGTTCTGTGGGTCCCATCGAGGACTGTTGTGTAATGTTATTACTTCGTTTTCCACCCGCACGAAAGTGCCTGGTGGCACCTTTGAATCGTTTCTATGCGGGTTTGGCGGGTTTCGCTAAAACTTGCATAGGGCCGATTCTGAGGGTGTTACAGAGTGGTATCAGAGCTCAGCAGTTGCGATACCCCACAAGTCCAGCCTGTAGGATAACCTAGCTAACGGCAGAAGTAGAGTGTCAAAACTATTTTGCAAAATCGGTTGGATAGTTACGATCAGTCTGATTTTACTCCTTACCCCACTTGCTCTCCTCTCACCTCTGCATGTTTTGAATCGCTCTCTTCTCTCTCTTGAGTCCGATTTCTGGTTGGGTTCCATCGCACCTTGAGGTTTCGCTTCCTCCGGAAGCGGTGTTGCTACATCTGGTCTTCATGATATACGTAACTACCTCGGTGAACTACGCTCCTAGATACAAGCTGGATGAGTGATAGTGGTTGAAATAGTGTGGGGCCCCAAAAGCCACTCACCGGTAGTCCTTTCAGACGTCCCAACCACTACCCTCTCAGCGGGACTGTCAGAGGCGGCGTGGTCGGCGAAGGGATCAACTACGTACACAAGTGGGTATGTACGCAAGCCACCATACAAGAGTACATCGAGCCACACCATCTAGAAAGAAAGGAAATATACCAACGCCATATACAAGATTCAAATGTCCTAGATACATCTATAATTTAGGATAACTCCTCATACAACACACATCGTAGTATCATGCGGCGGCAAACAAGATCCGAGTACGGATAAGAAGCAAATGGGCATAAGATGCCAGAAAATAAGCACATCCCAACTACAGGTCTCACGGATCCCGTTCGGAATCTCTACACCGAGCGATCGTTGCCCACATCGGCTTCTTCCACCCGAGATCCATCACGAGAAGGTACATTCATCTGAATCAAGAATTTATCGTGTGAGACCCTAAGGGTACTCAAGAAGTCTTAATGCCTCTAAAGGGGACACAACACAGGGTGACGCAATTGCAGCAAAAGATAAACCCTAGCAATTTCTGAGATAAGCGCTAACCATCCGCCTAACCAATGATGAGCGGATGTCCGTGAATTAAGTACAACAGTTATAATGGTAATCTCATCCGATCCATCCTCCTCCCTGCTACCAACAAGGAAGCGGACGAACAACCCCATCCGCTGGCAATTTTATTAACCATTCCATGAGTATTGCACTATTTACTAGTCAAGTTACTTTAGTCGATTAAAAGCGGTACTTTAGTTATGCTTGTCTATGATCAAGAAACTGCTCCAAGTCGTCCATATCCATGACACGGCTTTGAAAGTTTTACCGGCGGCGCACCAATAGCAACACACTCGATCAACCTCGGAAAAACCAAATCAAAACCCAACGAGGTCTTCACGACAAAGCAATCACAAGATTCAGAAATATTTGGGGCCACCTTAAGTAGATCCATAGCGAGTAAGCAAGCTCGAGACGGCCTCAAGGTCTGGTAGACGGTGAGCGATCGGGAACCCTAAGCGGGGCTTGTCGACACCAGCGTAACGTGTCCCGATCTTAAACAAGATGCAGTGCTCACGCCGCAATCGTAATCAAAGCGGTAAAACATGGCATAAGTACAGGATCGTAAATAAAACCTCAAACTAGTTTGTGGCCCCAATAAATAAGACGGAATCAAGCTCTGGCTCAGGGGGGTCCCATATACCTCCCGGATGTGGATAGCGCGATAAAACAAGGAACAGGAATCAAGTACTCGGGGTCTTACGGGACACAAGTGAGCAGGAAAAACCAAATAGCAGATATTGCTCACCGGTGCCACTTTCTTTAGTTATCCCAGAACTACTCAGGTTAAGTTGTTTAGGTACCTCATTGTTCACCAGACTCTCACAAACCCTACACATGCTGTTCTACGACTCGCATGGCTCATACAACTCCTATAGTAGTGGCTCATGGGATGGAGGAAACAAGCTTGGTGGGGTTTAAAAGTAAAGGCTATGCATACTTGGGATTCAATTTAATGCAATCGCGACTCAATGATGCAAGAATAAAGATAGAGGCAATAGGTAATGTATGTATGCAAGCATGTGGAAGTGCTTGCCTGGTATCTCTGTTGAAGCAAAGGACGGTTCTGGGTGGTTCTCCTGGTTCTCTTGATACAACCTTTCGATGTCTATCAAGAAAAACCAAACAAACAAGGCCAACATGAATATAGAGCACAAGCATTGGAATTAAATGCGTCAAGCAAACAATCATGCCATGATGAATGATGCACAAGTTGCATGGCAATAAGTAGCATGGCATAGGTGAGGTGTGGAGGACAAGAAAATAACATTTGAATTGGGTTTTAGTCATATTTTGTTGCCATATTAGTTGCTGTTCATTATATTTTTACATGATGCATGCTGTAATGGAAGTCATGGATAGCATAAACAGAAAGGTCTCGTCGAACTGATCAAATTAGACATATCATTTGCTTGATTTGGAGTTTTAAAACAAAAGTTATTTAATTATTAAATTCTAGTGGCAAATTGGTGTAATTAAACTAAACTTGGAATTTTACTTGTGTAAAATACAAAATAGATGGCATATTTGAAATCCTGGCATCTTGCTGATATCCAAACATATATCATTTGCCAAAATTGGGTTAAGTATGTAAAAGTTATTAAAATCTGAATAGAATTTGAATTTTTGAATTTATTTAAACAGGTTTGAATTTAAACCAGCCTCTGAACGTTTTCCACTCAGCACATCCCAGCCTGAGTCGCAGACAGGTGGACCAGGGAGGCTCTCTGGCCCACACATCAGCGTCTAGGGTCAGGAGGGACCGCGGGTTGATTAAAACAAACAACAGGAGCCTATTTGCAAAAGAGCCAATAGACACTGACAGCGGGGCCACGCTGGACCGCGGGTTGAAGAGCAAAACAGGGCAGGGGGTTCTTTACGAAAAGAACACGCGGGGAGGACTGGGTTACGTTCAGAAAACACGGTGCCTTTTAGAAAGCGAGCGGTCATTGTTGGTGGGCCTCGGGGACTGCGGGTTGGTGCAAAAGATCAGGCAGGGGGGTTTGTGCAAGACTGAACCCGTGGCCACTGTGCTTCTTCCTCTGCGAAAGCGTAACACGCCTGTGACGGAGGGAAAAGGGCGCGCCAGGCTCGATCCGGGATCTGGGCGTCTTGTGCCAGCGCATGCGGTGGCTGCGGGCTGATGTTAGAGGGTCGCTCGCGTGCTAGCTAGGGTGTTGGCGCGCGCTGGAACAGACGACGACGACGATCCCACCGTGCACTGAGGGTGCTCGACGCCGTGACTCGCGCAACCAGGAAGTGAGCAAGATCGGGACGTTGTCTGGGGGGATCAGGGGCTTACCGCGGGCGTGCTGGCGTGGTCGGTTCGGCAGGGGTGGTGGCGATCCACGGCGAGGCTGACGGCGGCCGTAGCTAGGGTTTTGTCGGGGCGGCGTCGGCCTGGGGAACGTCTGGGCCTGCTCCTCCTTGCGGGTTGTACGGGGGCGACGCAGACACGCTCCGGACCTTCCTCGACACCTTGCAGCACCTCGACTCCGGCTAGAACGACAGGGGCATGGGGTAGACGGCAGGGTGGCGTGGTGGAGAGGATGGGTAGAGGAGGGGGCGAAGCAGGGCTGCTGGGATGGGATCTGGGGAGGCCAGAGAGGGAGAGGAAGAGGATAAGAAGGAGGGAGGCGTGGTGGTTGCGTGGGGGAGGGTCTGATGAGAGAAAAGGTGGCATCGGCCACCTTTTGATCACGTCACGAGGGCATGGCGAGGCGAGGGCAGGCGTGGCACCGGGGTCTGGCAGGTGGGGTAGGCCGGCTAGGGAGGCATGCAAGTGGGGGTAGGGGCGTGGCCAGGTCCTGGCAGAGAGGGGAGATAAGGGAAAGGGGAGGCCGGCTCGGCTAGGGCTAGCTAGGAGGGTGCTTGGGCGTGTGGGGCAGGTAGAGAGAGGGGGAGTGGCGAGCTGGGGCCAGCTAGAAAAGGGAGGAGGGGATACTTAGGGTTTTTGCTAAAGGGGAGAGGTAGATTAGGGGTAAGGGTGGCTTAGCTAGATGGGAGAGAGAGAGATGGAGAAGCTAGATTAGGTGAGGGATTAGTCTAGCTAGCATGGGGTTTGGGTTTAGCTTAGGAAGGTAGGGATTAGGTTTTTGTTAGAGAGGTAAGGGTGGAGAGAAAGTGGTACTTTAGATTGATCAAGCAAACTACAAGCAAGCACTAAGCAAGAAAGAGCAAGAAAAGAGGGAGAAGAGAGAGAGATGGCCATAGGGTGGTGATGCTCCTTTGGTCCATGCATGATCCAAGCAAGAACAAGCAAGACCCAAAGAGGGGGGATTTAGAGGGGGGCATGCCACATTAGCACAAATGTGCATGGGACATGGGGTATGGTTTAGCTAAAGGGAAAAGAGGAAGAGGGTTTAACACTACCAAAACAAGATCAAACAAAGAGGAAAGGATCCATTTAGAAAACAAGCAAAAACCAAAAGCTAGGGCAAGGTGGCTATTGCATGGCCCATGCAAGATAATTAATGTCACAAGTATCCTTGTGAGAACAAGGATATTAATATGGCACTATTCATCTCCATTCCAAAATGTGGACAAGGCCAAGCAAAGATTAGGGTGGATCCAACCAACAACATGGGCTAGGGATAACTCAATAAAATGCCAAGCCCATGTTATTGGATGGTGGAATTATAAGGTGGTGAAAGATAAGGTGGTGGAGTCAAAAGAGAGATGCCCCCAACTCAACTTGGGCATATAACAATGTATCAAGAGCCAAATACAATATCAAGAGGCAAATACAATTAATCATGCACATGAGATAAGAACCAAACAAGAAAGGGTTTTATATGATGCACAAATGCAAGGTGGTATGATGTCATGAGCATGATATGATGATGATGCAACAATTATATGTTGGAAGTGGCCCATTTTATTATTATGACATGTAGCATTACAGGGGTTAGACAACTGGGATGCTACAACTCTCCCCCACTAAACAGGAATCTCGCCCCGAGATTCTAGGAAGAAGAAGAAGAAGAGGAAACAAAGAGAGAAGGATGGTTGACACGGAGTTCATCTTCACGCTCCCATGTGGCTTCATCAACAGAATGGTGTGACCACTGCACCTTGCAGAACTTGATGGACTTGTTGCGAGTCCTTCGTTCTGCGGTCTCAAGGATTTTGGTGGGGTGTTCCTGATAAGAGAGATCTTCTTGGAGGTCGATTAGCTCATGATCCACGGTCTTGCCGGGGTCTTTGAAGCACTTCTTGAGCTGAGAGATATGGAAAACATCATGGACTTTGAGTTTTTCCGGAGCTCCGGCGTAAGCAACTTCTCCTCTTCTACCACGTATCTTGAAAGGACCGATGTATCTAGGAGCCAACTTTCCTTTGATACAAGGCGGTGTGTTCCTCTCATGGGAGTGACGAAGGTAGACTAGATCACCGGGTGTATACCATATCTGTGTGCTTCTGTCATAGTTGCTCTTGACGACTTTGAGCAATCTTCGAGTTCTCGAATGATATGCACCTTCTCCTGCACTCGAGTCACAATGTCGAGGCCAAACCAGATCCTTTCTCCTGCACCTGACCAACCAATCGGAGTTCTGCACTTGCGACCATAGAGAGCCTCGAATGGTGCCATCTTCAGACTCTTCTGGAAGCTGTTGTTGTAGGAGAATTCCGCATATGGAAGGCATTCTTCCCACTTCATGCCAAACGAAATGACGCAAGCTCTAAGCATATCCTCCAGAATCTGATTGATCCTCCACTTGTCCTTGAGGCGAGGGTGGTAGCGATCGAAGTTCAACTTCGTTCCCAAAGCTTTTTGGAAACTCTCCCAGAACTTTGAGGTGAAGATGCTCCCACGATCTGAACTGATTTCAAGTGGAACCCCATACAAAGAGACAATCCTGTTGATATAGAGCTCAGCCAACTGAAGTCCATAAATTGTTTCTTTGACTGGGAAGAAGTGAGCCACTTTAGAAAGCCTGTCGATGACAACAAAGATTGCATTGTTGCCCTTTTGCGACCTTGGAAAGCCAGTGATGAAGTCCATCTCAACTTTCTCCCATTTCCATTCCGGAGGTTTCAATGGCTGTAGAAGACCAAATGGTTTCTGATGGACAGCCTTGACTCTGCGGCAGACATCACATTCTGAGACGTACTTGGCACAATACCTTTTCAACCCAGGCCACCAGTATTGTGTTTTCAGGTCCATGTACATCTTTGTGCTGCCAGGATGGATAGAAAGAACCGAATCGTGTGCCTCCTTGAGAACTTGGTCTCTCAGACCCGGGTAGTTTGGAACAAACATCCGGTGATCAAAGAAGAGCGAGCCTTGATCATCAACATGGAAGGATTCATACTTCGGAGTGCCAAGCTTGGAGATGAGCTTTCTAGTGTGCGGATCACCAAGCTGACGAGAACGAATCTGTTCTTCCAAGAGAGGAGTAGCCAGAAGGTTCAGAAGATGCCCTTGTTCCACAATCTCCAGGTTGAGCTGATGGAATTCCTCGCACAAGAGAGGCTGCTGCTCTTCTACCATGAGGTTGTTGACATAAGCTTTTCTGCTAAGCGCATCTGCCATGACATTTTCTTTGCCTGGGGTGTAGTTGATGGTCACATCGAAGTCATTGATTGCTTCAATCCATCTCCTTTGCCGTAGGTTGAGATCCGGTTGAGTGAAGATATACTTCAAACTCTTGTGGTCCGAGAAGATCTCACAACGGTTACCAAGCAAGTAGTGCCTCCATAGCTTCAAGGCAAAGACCACTGCTGCTAGCTCAAGGTCATGTGTGGGATAGTTGACCTCATGTGTCTTCAAGCGGCAGAGGCATAAGCAACCACTGTCTCTCTTGCATAAGGACCGCACCCAATCCTTGCAAAGAGGCATCGCAGAAGATCTGGAAAGGCTTAGATGTATCCGGAGGAACCAAGACTGTGTGGAAGTGAGCTTCGCTTTGAGTGTCTCAAAACTTTCTTGGCAGCAGGAGTCCACAGTACTTCTTGCCTTTCTTGAGGAGAGGTCGGTAAGAGGCTTTGCTATCTTGAGAAGTTCTGAACAAAACGGCAATAGCTAGCCAAGCAGAAAACTCCGCACTTCCTTGACATTAGCGGAGGAAGCCATTCAACTATTGTCTTCACGGTTTCGGGTTGACTGCAATGCCCTTGGCGAGATAACATGACCAGATATGTTACTTGCAAGCAGAACTCACACTTGAGAACTTTGCATACAAGCGGTTCTCACGAAGCTTGTTCAGGACACACCGCAGTGCTCTTCATGCTCCTCCTTGGACTTGGAATAAACGAATGTCATCCGGATATACCACCACAAACTTGTCCAGTACTCCATGAAAGCGGAGTTCATCAGCCTCGAGAAGGTAGCAGTGCGTTGGTGAGGCGAAAGACATGACCGTGTACTCATACGGGCCATAGCGGGTGGTGAAAGCTGTCTTGGGCACATCCTCTTTGCGAATTCTGATTTGGTGATAACCACTTCTCGAGTCCAGCTTAGAGAACACCACGCTCACCTGGTGATCAAGCAGATCATTTATCCGAGGGAGAGGATATTTGTTCTTGATGGTTTTAGCATTTAGAGCACGGTAGTCAACACATAGCCTATCGGTTACATCACGCTTCTTCACAAAGATTGTTGGGCTACCCCAAGAAGAAGTGCTGTGTTGAATGAAACCCAACTTCTCTTGTTCATCAAGTTGTCGTTTGAGTTCAGCCCTCGGAAGGACCCATTTTGTATGGCCTCTTGGAGATAGGAGCCGTTCGGGTTCAAGCTCAATCACGAATTCAACCCGCGATCCGGAGGCATACACAGCAACTCTTCGGAAAAACATCCGGAACTCACGGACCACGGTACTTTCTGAATAGCTTCCATAGCATCATTATTCGAGCAGCCAAGGAATAGAGCTGAGCCGAGGAGACTTGGAGAAAAGACTAGATGGCCTTGAGGATCTTCGAGACACCGGCGTTCAAAGACAATCAATCACAGTGCATTTGCATCAACCAATCCATGCCAGGATGACATCAATGTCGAGTTGCCCGAACAATCAAAGAAGCCAAGAATGAAGAACCACCAATCTCAACTTGATTTCCATGGTGATAAGCTCGCCCTCATGTTTGAACGGTGATTGTACCACCAACCGCTTAGAGAGAGGAACCGGGACTAACTCATTCTCTCCTGCAAACTTGTGTGACACGAAAGAATGCGATGCACGAATCAAAGAGAACTTCGTGCGAGGGTGAGTTAACGGATAGCATACCCATTACAACTCCAAAGTGCGAGCTCGGCTTGAGAAGCGTTGGCGCGATTAGCCACGACCGCAGACCGGGCTTAGTGTTGATGTTGAGAGCCGAGGCGGTGGTGCACGAACCGAAGGAGAGCTTGATGCAGATCTTGGCGGGGTTGAGGAGAGCTTTGTTCTTCATTGGGCGATTCGATTGGGAATGTCCAGATCTCCACACGTGAAGCGAGCACCGGTGGGCGTGGAGCGAGTAGCGAGGACTCCGCCAGCGCTCGAGGTAAGGGTTGTTGTAGCCCCAGGAGCGCGTGGTGAAGTTTGATGGCCTTGGCGCGTAAGTTGCAGGTCTTGGTGGAGCCGGGGCGGCGGTGGGGTGTTAGGAACCCGGACACGCCGCTTAGAAGGAGTTGCCATTCTGCCGAGCTTGATGCATCCTGTGTTTCTTGGACTCCTCGAACATCGCCTACTAGCCTCCTCTTGCGATTGCCATATCTTTGCAGTTCAGAAGGTTGCGGTCTTGCATGCGTGAGTGCATACTTGATCGACGCATTGAGCCCTTGCACAATCTTTTACCTTTTTCTTGTCATCGATACCTCATCACCACCATAGCGAGACAGGTTCATAAAGTTCACTGATATAGGTGTTGGCGTTATCATTCCCTGCCAAGGTTGAGGAAAGCATCCTTCATCCTTTCCATCACAATCTCTGAGAGCTGCTCCTTGAAAGCTCCGTGAACCTCTCCCAAGTTGGTGGAAACCGGTCGCTTGCCTTCAAGTAGTTTTCCACCATAGAGCGCATCTCCCTTGAGAAGGTGGGTAGCACACTTGACCCACTCCTGTTCGGAACATCGCTAGTCTCGAGCAACCTTGAGATCTCGCGCCAATCATCCGCATCAAGAGGTCGGTCAGACACGTCGAACTAGCGAGGGTTGAACTTGAGGAAGCTCTTGATGTCACCGCGCTTGGGAGGTGGAGGAAGTGGAGCGAACTCATTCCTTCTGACGCTCTCCTCGAAGTGCTGCTGGTTCTCTTGCATGGCTGCGGAGCATTTGCAATGCTTGGCAGTTGAGCCCGATTCGGAGGATATCCTCTTCAGTCCGTGGGGAGCCATCCATTATTGATATAAAACTCAAGTCGATTACTATAATGGAAGATGATAATAATCCGAATAGTACCAAGATGGAATTAACCAAGATTAAAGGATACAATTCTTGAGATGATATAAAAATATCAACAAAGTTCATAGCACCTCAAAGATATTAAGCATATCGCACACGGTGAAAAGAGTGTGGTACACAAACATATCAAAGAAAAATTTTCCACAAATTTCGCATTAAAATACCAATAGATCATAAAATTACTTAACGAATCAAGATTAGTGACTCTACCGATCCAATATACAAAAGCGAATGATACAAGTAGTGGTATGGTCGCGACTCCATCCCGCACTCAAATCATTACTCCGCACATGAACAAGTGGAACACATATCCTAACCCCTTCTTCTCACGTGAAACCTAAGATTGGTAACTACGAACGAACACCCCAAACAAGATAGCGTCGGATACCAAGAGGAAGATAGATTGCGTCGGTTTACAAAAGCACATGGTATGGAATGTACCAACAGTTGATAACCAAAGGCAGATAAGATAACAACTTGGATGCAACAGGTAGACAAGGGATTACACACACACACACACACAACCTATGGTACTACGGAACCCAGAACACGTGAATCCTAGTTTGAACTTTGAGAAGAGGATTGAAAACGTTGCACTTCCTTACCGAAAAAAGGGTGGGTGGGAGGTAAGAAGAAAATGGAAGCAGTCCTACTCTCGCGTTTTATTTTCCCTAATATACATAACTACTCAAAATATTTGCTAGGCGACAACGTTTGGCTGAAACCACGAAGGTCGGGATGGCTCGATACCAATTGTAACTACCTCGGTGAACTACGCTCCTAGATACAAGCCTGGATGAGTGATAGTGGTTGAAATAGTACGGGGCCCCAAAGCCACTCACTGGTAGTCCTTTCAGACGTCCCAACCACTACCCTCTCAACGGGACTGTCTGCGGGCGTGGTCGGCGGCGAAGGATCAACTACGTACACAAGTGGGTATGTACATGAAGCCACCATACAAGAGTACATCGAGCCACACCATCTAGAAAGAAAGGAAATATACCAACGCCATACGGCAAGATTCAAATGTCCTAGGTACATCTATAATTTAGGATAACTCCTCATACAACACACATCGAGTATCATGCAAGCGGCAAACAAGATCCGATGCGGATAAGAAGCAAATGGGCATAAGATGCCGGAGAAAATAAGCACATCCCAACTACAGGTCTCACGGATCCCGTTCCGGAATCTCTACACCGAGCGATCGTTGCCCACATCATCGGCTTCTTCCACCCAAAGATCCGTCACGAGAAGGTACTGTTCATCCGAATCAAGAATTTATCGTGTGAGACCCTAAGGGTACTCAGCAAGTCTTAATGCCTCTAAAGGGACACAACCTGGGTGGCGCAATTGCGCAAAAGATAAACCCTAGCAATTTTACAGATAACGCTAACCATCCGCCTAACCAATGATGAGCGGATGTCCGTGAATTAAGTACAACAGTTATAATGGTAATCTCATCCGATCCATCCTCCTCCCTGCTTACCAACAAGGAAGCGGACGAACAACCCCCCATCCGTTGGCAATTTTATTAACCATTCCATGAGTATTGCACTATTTACTAGTCAAGTTACTTTAGTCAGATTAAAAGCGGTACTTTAGTTATGCTTGTCTATGATCAAGAAACTGTGCTCCAAGTCGTCCATATCCGCGGACACGGCTTTCAGAAAGTTTTACCCGGCCGGGGTGCACCAATAGCAACACACACTCGATCAACCTCGGAAAAACCAAATCAAAACCCAACGAGGTCTTCACGACAAAGCAATCACAAGATTCAGAAATATTTCAGGGGGCCACCCCTTAAGTAGATCCATAGCGGAGTAAGCAAGCTCGAGGCGGCCTCAAGGTGCAGGTAGGCACTGTGGCGAGGAACCCCGAGCAGGGCTTGTCGACAGCGTAACGTGTCCCGATCTTAAGCAGCAGTGCTATCTCGCACAATCGTAATCAAAGCGGTAAAACATGGCGAAATGCAGGATCGTAAATAAAACCTCAAACTAGTTTGTGGCCCCAAGAAATAAAGCGGAATCAAGCTCGCTCGGGGGTCCCATATACCTCCGGATGTGGATAGCGCGATAAAACAAGGAACAGGAATCAAGTACTCGGGGTCTTCGGGACACAAGTGAGCAGGAAAAACCAAATAGCAGATATTGCTCACCGTGCCACTTTCTTTAGTTATCCCGAACTACTCGAGTTAAGTTGTTTAGGTACCTCATTGTTCACGGACTCTCACAAACCCTACACATCTGTTCTCGACTCGCATGGCTCATACAACTCCTATAGTAGTGGCTCATGGGATGGAGGAAACAAGCTTGGTGGGGTTTAAAAGTAAAACTATGCATACTTGGGATTCAATTTAATGCAATCGCGACTCAATGATGCAAGAATAAAGATAGAGGCAATAGGTATTGTATGTATGCAAGCATGTGGAAGTGCTTGCACAGTATCTCTGTTGAAGCAAAGGGCGGTTACTGGTGGTTCTCTGGTTCTCTTGATACAACCACCTTTCAGTGTCTATCAAGGAAAAACCAAACAAACAAGGCCAACATGAATATAGAGCACAAGCATTGGAATTAAATGCGTCAAGCAAACAATCATGCCATGATGAATGATGCACAAGTTGCATGGCAATAAGTAGCATGGCATAGGTGAGGTGTGGAGGACAAGAAAATAACATTTGAATTGGGTTTTAGTCATATTTTGTTGCCATATTAGTTGCTGTTCATTATATTTTTACATGATGCATGCTGTAATGGAAGTCATGGATAGCATAAACAGAAAGGTCTCGTCGAACTGATCAAATTAGACATATCATTTGCTTGATTTGGAGTTTTAAAACAAAAGTTATTTAATTATTAAATTCTAGTGGCAAATTGGTGTAATTAAACTAAACTTGGAATTTTACTTGTGTAAAATACAAAATAGATGGCATATTTGAAATCCTGGCATCTTGCTGATATCCAAACATATATCATTTGCCAAAATTGGGTTAAGTATGTAAAAGTTATTAAAATCTGAATAGAATTTGAATTTTTGAATTTATTTAAACAGGTTTGAATTTAAACCAGCCTCTGAACGTTTTCCACTCAGCACATCCCAGCCTGAGTCGCAGACAGGTGGACCAGGGAGGCTCTCTGGCCCACACATCAGCGTCTAGGGTCAGGAGGGACCGCGGGTTGATTAAAACAAACAACAGGAGCCTATTTGCAAAAGAGCCAACAGACCCTGACAGCGGGGCCACGCTGGACCGCGGGTTGAAGAACAAAACAGGGCAGGGGGTTCTTTACGAAAAGAACACGCGGGCCAGGGGAGGACTGCGGGTTACGTTCAGGAAAACACGGGTGCCTTTTTAGAAAACGAACAGTGTCGCTGACTGGTGGGCCTCGGGGACTGCGGGTTGGTGCAAAAGATCAGGCAGGGGGGTTTGTGCAAGACTGAACCCGTGGCCACTGTGCTTCTTCCTCTGCGAACGAGCAGAACACGCACGCGCGACAGAGGGAAAAAGGGGGCGCGCCAGGGCTCGATCCGGGGATCTGGGGCGTGCGCGCTGACGCGGTGCCACTGCGGTGGCTGCGGGCTGATGTTAGAGGGTCGCTCGCGTGCTAGCTAGGGTGTTGGCGCGCGCTGGAACAGACGACGACGACGATCCCACCGTGCACTGAGGGTGCTCGACGCCGTGACTCGCGCAACCAGGAAGCGAGCAAGATCGGGACGTTATGCAGGGGATCGGGGCTTACTGCAGGCGTCTTTGGCGTGGTCGGTTCGGCAGGGGTGGTAGCGATCCACGGCGAGGCTGACGGCGGCCGTAGCTAGGGTTTTGTCGGGGCGGCGTCGGCCTGGGGAACGTCTGGGCCTGCTCCTCCTTGCGGGTTGTACGGGGGCGACGCAGACACGCTCCGGACCTTCCTCGACACCTTGCAGCACCTCGACTCCGGCTAGAACGACAGGGGCATGGGGTAGACGGCAGGGGGTGGCGAGGGAAAACTGTGGCGGTGGAGAGGATGGGTAGAGGAGGGGGCGAAGCAGGGCTGCTGGGATGGGATCTGGGGAGGCCAGAGAGGGAGAGGAAGAGGATAAGAAGGGGGAGGCGCGGTGGTTGCGTGGGGGAGGGTCTGATGAGAGAAAAGGTGGCATCGGCCACCTTTACTGGTCACGTGCAGGGCATGGCGAGGCCAGGGCAAGGCAGGGCACCGGGGGGTCTGGCAGGTGGGGTAGGCCGGCTAGGGAGGCATGCAAGTGGGGGTAGGGGCGTGGCCAGGTCCTGGCAGAGAGGGGAGATAAGGGAAAGGGGAGGCCGGCTCGTCTAGGGCTAGCTAGGAGGGTGCTTGGGCGTGTGGGGCAGGTAGAGAGAGGGGGAGTGGCGAGCTGGGGCCAGCTAGAAAAGGGAGGAGGGGATACTTAGGGTTTTTTTCTAAAGGGGAGAGGTAGATTAGGGGTAAGGGTGGCTTAGCTAGATGGGAGAGAGAGAGATGGAGAAGCTAGATTAGGTGAGGGATTAGTCTAGCTAGCATGGGGTTTGGGTTTAGCTTAGGAAGGTAGGGATTAGGTTTTTGTTAGAGAGGTAAGGGTGGAGAGAAAGTGGTACTTTAGATTGATCAAGCAAACTACAAGCAAGCACTAAGCAAGAAAGAGCAAGAAAAGAGGGAGAAGAGAGAGAGATGGCCATAGGGTGGTGATGCTCCTTTGGTCCATGCATGATCCAAGCAAGAACAAGCAAGACCCAAAGAGGGGGGATTTAGAGGGGGGCATGCCACATTAGCACAAATGTGCATGGGACATGGGGTATGGTTTAGCTAAAGGGAAAAGAGGAAGAGGGTTTAACACTACCAAAACAAGATCAAACAAAGAGGAAAGGATCCATTTAGAAAACAAGCAAAAACCAAAAGCTAGGGCAAGGGTGGCTATTGCATGGCCCATGCAAGATAATTAATGTCACAAGTATCCTTGTGAGAACAAGGATATTAATATGGCACTATTCATCTCCATTCCAAAATGTGGACAAGGCCAAGCAAAGATTAGGGTGGATCCAACCAACAACATGGGCTAGGGATAACTCAATAAAATGCCAAGCCCATGTTATTGGATGGTGGAATTATAAGGTGGTGAAAGATAAGGTGGTGGAGTCAAAAGAGAGATGCCCCCAACTCAACTTGGGCATATAACAATGTATCAAGAGCCAAATACAATATCAAGAGGCAAATACAATTAATCATGCACATGAGATAAGAACCAAACAAGAAAGGGTTTTATATGATGCACAAATGCAAGGTGGTATGATGTCATGAGCATGATATGATGATGATGCAACAATTATATGTTGGAAGTGGCCCATTTTATTATTATGACATGTAGCATTACAGGGGTTAGACAACTGGGATGCTACAATATCTGAGGAATCCTTCGTCTGGTGGACTTCTCTTTGTTCCTTCTCGTGCCTTCCGGTGTTTTCCGACGCAACGACATCATCTACGCCAGATCCGATGCAGAGTCTGCATCACCCCTTTGTTTCTGAACCTCGTTGTCGAGATCTTCAGTCTGAATTCCGAGAGTTGGTTGCATAATCCGCCTATTCGTGTGCAAAGTAATGGTTTGGGTGCGCGATGGACTGATCACCATCCGACTACTCTTATCATTCGCTCTTGTACATCGAATTAGTGGATCCAGCAATTTTAGTCCGTCCATGGAAGCTAGAGGTGGCTTTATTGGTTGATAGCTCTACCTTCGCCTTTGTTTCCCGGAGTGTTCTCTCGACGATCACGGACAACAACCCTTGTTAGTGGTGTCGCGAGGATCTACACGATGCGAGAAGGTTCAGTTCGCCGCCCTTCTTCCCGGTACCATGAGGCGGATCTCGAGGGCGAGATCCATTGTTACTGGTGTCGAATTGTGGCATCCCGCAAAAACCACTACTAGAAAATCGCGTTGTTTTTGCGCATTGCATCATCATGACCGCATGCTCATGTCATCATGCCACATTGCATTTGAGCATCGTCATCATCTTGCATTTGCTTGCATAAAACTATTTGCGGAAAAACCTGTTCTTGTTTTCTAAACGCCCCGTCTATGTTCCAAACGCAAAACTCGGGTCTCCGGATTATTTTGTTTTGTCTGCTATCGGTTTGCAAAAAGCCCTGTTTTAAACAAATAAAATATTTAATTATTTTAGTGGGGGCAGCCAAACCGGCCGATCCGACCCAGTCGGCCACCCCCAGAATAAAACCAGCCCACCAGAATTCCTAAAACTACCTAGTCCTAATCTATCCACCAATCACAGCTCGCCACCTCACCCCTGGACCCAATCCCCACCCACCTTGCCACCTCATCAATCCACCCTGCAGCACCCCACTCCTTCTCTCACCCCAACCGACCCTACCCGCCTGGCCCTCTCTCCCTTACACCTCGGTCCCACGCCCCACCTGGTCCCACCCACAGCAGCACACACACACACTGCCACCCCCACTCCCCCACTGGGGCCCTGACCCTTTGTCCCAGCCCCACTCCCCGCGTGTCCTGCCCCCCCACCAACCGCGTCTCCCTCTCCCTCCTCTCTCCCCCACGCCCCCGACATCCTCCTCTCCACCCGACGCCGGCCCTGCCTCGCCCTGGCCGTCCCCATGACTCCATGCCCGCCTCCTCTCCAACCTCTCCGGCCGACGCGCCTCGCCGTCCACCCCCTCTCCCGCTCCACCGCCTCCGGCCCCGCCTCCGGCCCGCGTCCGTCGCCTCCCCGCCTCACCTTCCCCTCCGGCCAGCTGCCCCGGCCACCAGGCCCCCCCCCTCTCTCGCTGCCCGCCATCTGCTCCTCTTCCCCGCCGCCAGGCTCGGCCGCTCCTCCCCTCTGCCGGCTCGCCCCGCCTCCTTCCGCCTCCGCTTGCCCTCCGCTAGGCTCCCCGGCGCACCCGCCCGTGATGTCACCGCCTGCAGACCCTGCTCCCCAGACCCGCCAACCTCCTGCCGCTCGCTCCTCCTCCAGCGTGACCCCGCCAGTGCCATCCCATGACGCTCCGCCCTCGGCCCGCCCCCGTCCTCGCCATGCCCGCGCCTGTCCTGGCGTCGCCCACGCCGCTCGAGCCTGGCCACCGCGTCCTCCCATTCTGCTTCTCCTCGCTGCACCCTACCTTGCGCGCGTGGCCGCGAACGTCTCTGTTCCGGTTCAGCGCGATGTTGTTAAACCTGATTTGAAGAGTTATGGATGGCGTGGCATGGCTTGGCGCCACTCGAAGACCCGGTACCGATTCCAAGTTCGACACCGACCCTCAAAGTCTGAAGACCGTTTCGAACCAAGGGGGAACCATCGTCAAGAACTTCCTCGAAGTGCCAAGGCCTCCTTCGTGGATCCGAAAGCCGTTATCTGAGTATCGGAACCGAACCCCTCGGAGCTCCGAGAACGCCTTCATGGGACGCCAAGACACCCGTCGAACCCCGAAGCTCGATCCTGGAGTTCGAGACCGAACCCGACGCGCCAAGTTCTTCCTCCCGGATCCAAAGACGCCGAGACCCGGGACACCAAGATCTCCTCCGTGAAACGGAAAGACCGACTCGATGACACGGAACCGACAAGAGCCACGCGACGACAAGATCTACTTCACGGATCCGAAGACCCCGGTACCCGATCCACTCAAGTTCGCCATCGACGACCAGATCGACCCCGACCCGGGCGAATCCAATGCGCCCCCGACACCAAAACAAGTCCTTCCCGGAGTCCGAGAACGATCCCGTCGAACCCTAGATCCGAACCCTGTCGAACCCCGAACCCCCGGAACCAAGTTCGCCGAACCCAGATGTGTGAACCTTTTCCCGAGCCCTATTTTATAAATGTCATCTATAAAACTTGTTGCATATTTAATTGTTCATGCATGCATACTTGGCATGTGGTTTGGGGGCCTTATGCCGATTCACCTTATAATTAAATATGGGGCCCATATGCGGGCAAATCTAGTCTTATATTGGCCTCATTTAAATTTGTGTAGCGAACCGGTAACTTATCTTGCCATGTTAAGACAAAATTTATTGCGGGGTAGTTAAACAACTTGAACCATTTAATTAAATGTCGGGACCCCGGTTCCGCTTAATATGGCCTAATCGCATTGCACCGCATATTTACCATGCCATACATCATACATGCATCATGCCCGATCTTTTGTCGTAGTATTAAATAGTGCATCCAGTGTTTATTCTAGTGTTTTGCTTCTTCGCGGATTAGGCCGATGAGTTGATGCGAGTGTCGACCCGATCTTCGGTTGAACCTTCGGCAATGTTTTCAGGCGAGCATCTCCCCCTTTCTACCTATCTTACTTTTATAGTATTTATTTCCTCCTGTTGATCTATTGCTATCTGTGTTGCGATGCTCTAGCTTTCGTACCCGTGATATCCCTTGCAGCCTTATATCGCCTTGGACACCTCCTATTACCTGTTGTTTGGTAGATAGTTGGACCTGCGCGCCGTAGTCTCTTGCTCAAGTGTTGTTGCGTGTCGCCAAGTACCACAGTTGTTGGAGTATTGCCATGTGTTTATTGTTGGAGTTGATCATAACTTTAATTACTGTTTAACAACTAAAATTGAAGTAAGTAAGCAGAGGCACAGGTGGGCAATAGATGTTATTTGGTTGTTAACCGTCCACTTGTGTCCCGTAGGACCCCGAGTACTTGATACCTGTTCCTTGAATATTCGCGCTATCCACATCCGGGAGGATTATGGGACCCCCTGAGCCAGAGCTTGATTCAGTCTTATTTCTTGGGGCCACAAACTAGTTTGAGGTTTTATTTACTATCCTGTACTTATGCCATGCTATTGCTTTATTTACGATTGTGCGAGGAGCACACTGGACTGTTTAGGAATTTTGATCCGTTTCCGCGGTATCGACAAGCCCAGTTTTGGGTTCCCAGTCGTTTACAGCCGGCCCCACAAACCTTGAGTCTGTCTCGGAGTCAGCTAACTTCGTTGCGGGTGTACTCAACGGGGTGGCCCCCGGAAATATTTCTGAATCCTGTGATTGCTTTGTCGTGAAGGCCTCGTTGGGTTTTGATTTGTTTTTTCCGAGGTTGATCGAGTGTGTGTTGCTATTTGTGCACCCCTGCAGGGTAAAACTTTCTGAAAGCCGTGTCCGCGGTTATGGACGACTTGGAGCACAGTATCTCGATCATAGACAACTATAACTAAAGTAGTGTTATAAATTTGACTTTATAATGACTAGTAATCAGCTTCACTATAATGGAATGGCTAAATAATACTGCCCACAATTGATTGTTTGGATTGTCGCTTGCGACCATTGTACCTGACTAGTAAGTATTGCAACTATAACGGAATGGCTCAATAAAAGTACCAACAACTGCTGGGTTTTGGGGTTATCTCATGCTAATTGTATCTGACTATTAAGTGTTGCAACTATCACGGAATGGTTAACTAAAATGGCCCACTGCTTATTTTATCAGGATGATTATCTATACCTGACTAGTAATTGCTGCCACGTTAACTGAATAAATAAAACTGCCAACGGTGTGAGTTCCTCGGTTGACTTCCTCGTTTGGTCTCGAGGGGGAAATACCAGGATGGGTATGTTTGATGGTAGCATCAGGTTGGTTCCGAATAGGTCTTTCTTATCCCCTCGATGGCAGCGGTGATATCGAGTCTCTATAGGTTGTTTAGTGCATCTTGCCGCTGCCGCTTGATCGCCATACCTATGTAGGCGAGGACCGCAATTCTAGCCTCTCGCCGTCTTGGCCTCGATCTTGACCGCTCTCTCTTTTCCTTTGCCCTTTGTCGGCACCCCTTTTTGTTTAAGCAGGTTTTGAGATCGACGTCGTTAGCAGGGTTACCCTTCCGGCTTGGCCTGGGCAGGGTTATGGACGCCATTGATTATTCTTCAGGGATCTTAGCCCCATTTGCATCTTGTCCGTAGTCGGACGCTCTGTCATTTTCAAGGTGATTTGGATCTTTGTATATTATATCTGTGTTCTTGACTCATGGAGTCGTGTTGTATATATATCTGTTCTGTGGGTCCCATCGAGGACTGTTGTGTAATGTTATTACTTCGTTTTCCACCCGCACGAAAGTGCCTGGTGGGCACCTTTGAATCGTTTCTATGCGGGTTTGGCGGGTTTCGCTAAAACTTGCATAGGGCCGATTCTGAGAGTGTTACAAGATGGGAGCTGCGGGGAACCCGGCGGTTGCGAGTCGAAGCCGACGATGGCCGGGTCCTAGGCGCTGTGCGGATGCGGGCTGGGTTCACGAGCGTGGCTGGCCGGAGAAGCAACAAGGCTATCCATCGTGCGCAATGCATAGGGGATTTATTTTGGTATATGGGTCACGGGGAAAGTGAGACGTGGGTGTCAGGAATATGCAACATGTATTCCTCTGGGGACCAAAGGCCACAATATATATTACAGGTATAGGCGTGAATATGCAGGAAGCCTCCTAACATATAGGGAAATACAATATACAAATATATACATCTAACCCTCCCCCCTCAAACTCATGGTGAATCCACAACACTGAGTTTGGAGAGTAAGAAATCATGCTGCGCTCTGATCTGTGCCTTCGTGAAGAAATCCGCCAAATGTAAATCTGAAGGCACATACTAAAGCGCAACAACCTGAGCCTGCACCTGAGCACGTGTATAGAAAGCATCAACACCAATATGCTTGGTAAGCTCATGCTTGACCGGATCACGTGCAACACTAATAGCACTTGTACTATCAGACAAAACCAGAGTGGGTGTGGTAATAGAGACCCCAAAATCCGCAAGTAACCACCGTAACCAGATCACCTCAGCAGTCAACAAGGCCATAGCACGCAACTCAGCCTCAACACTCGAACGGGAAACCACTGTCTCTTTCTTCGTCTTTCAAGCAATGAGCGAACCACCAAGAAACACACAGTAAGCAGAAAGTGATCGACGATCCAAAGGATCACTCGCACACGTAGCGTCCGAATAGCACTGGAGCTGGAGGGAGCTGGAAAGAGGAAAGATAAGGCGACGAGTGCCACGAAGATAACGAAGAACACGGAGAAGATGACTATAGTGAACAGTGGTAGGAGCAGAAACAAACTGACTCAGAATATGAACAGGATAAGAGATGTCAGGATGAGTGGCAGCAAGATAAACCAGACTCCCAACAAGATGACGATAACGCGTCGGATCAGAAAGAGGATCACCATCAATAGGTTGAAGCTTAACATTAAGCTCCATAGGGGTCTCAACAGTGCGCTCATCCTCAAGAGCAGTAAGAGCAAGAAGATCCTGAATATACTTTTCCTGAGAGATGTAAAAGCCATCAGAAGTGGAGGAAACCTCAATCCCAAGAAAGTATCGAAGAGGACCAAGATCATTCATAAGAAACTGATCACGAAGACGAGCCTTAACAAAGGCGATATACTAAGAATCATCACTAGTAATGATCATATCATCAACATAGAGAAGAAGAAGAGTGCGACCACGAGGAGAAGTGTGAACAAACAGCGCTGGATCATGAGCACTAGGGGAGAAACCAACAACAGTCACTACAGAAGCAAAGGGCTCAAACTAGGCACGAGGGGCCTGTTTGAGGCCATAAAGAGAACAGAATACCCAGGAGGAGGCTGCATATAAACCTCCTCACTCAACTCACCATTGAGAAAGGCATTCTGAACATCAAGCTGGGACACGCACCGGTGTGACGAGCAGTATAACAACAAGAAGAGTACGCACACTGGTCATATGAGCCATAGGAGCAAAGGTCTCATCATAGTCACGACCATGCTCCTGCTGAAAACCACCAGCCACAAGACGTGCTTTATAGCGCTCAAGAGATCCATCAGAGCGGGTCTTAATCTTATAGACCCACTTACACGTGATAGGACGAACACCGGGAGGGAGAGAAACAAGATCCCAGGTGCCAGTGCGCTCAAGCGCAGCAATTTCCTCAGCCATGGCCAGCTGCCATTCAGGATGATGCTCAGCATCCTGATAAGAAGTCGGCTCAGAGGCAACAGAAAGACCATACTTACTAGGAGAGTAATGGTTGGGGGCACGACGCTGACGAACAGGACGAGTAGAGGGAAGCTCATTAGAGGAAGACGACTCAG
The DNA here is from genome assembly GCA_030063025.1 of Avena longiglumis. Lineage (NCBI taxonomy): Eukaryota > Viridiplantae > Streptophyta > Magnoliopsida > Poales > Poaceae > Avena > Avena longiglumis. The sequence goes on along the minus strand of CP125975.1, from coordinate 439,305,439 downwards.
GAGACGACGATGAAGAAGAAGGAATAGCAGAGGAAGACTTTGGAGAACGAGGAGAACTAGGAGAACTAGACGAAGCAGAGGAGGACGGTGTCGAGGAAGAGACATCAGGGGGAGGAGATCCTGAAGAAAACACAATAGGAGTAGAAGGAGGTGTGTCAGGAAAGATAAGAAAAGAGATATCTTCCACCGGGTAGGTACCAGCGGTGGGACAAGGATAGAAAGGACGCATCTCATCAAAAGTAACATCACGAGAGATACGCATCCGACGACCAACGAGGTCCCAACAGCGATAGCCCTTATGCTCATTACTGTGTCTAAGAAAAACACACTCAACAGACTGAGCGGTCAGTTTGGTGCATTCGCGAGGAGCAAGAAGAACATAGCAAACACAACCAAACAAGCGAAGCATGGAGTAGTTTGGAGACTGTCTAGATAGACGCTCAAGAGGGATACCACCCTGCAGAGCGGCAGAAGGCTGAATATTGATAAGGTAAGCGGACGTAGCAACAGCCTCAGCCTAGAAATGCGGCGGAAGAGAAGAAGCAATCATCATGGCACGAGTGGTCTCAAGAAGATGACGATGCTTACGCCGAACGCCCATTCAGGCATGGGCGGACAGAGAATCGATCAAGGGTGCCTCGCCAAAGAAGAACACCTCGCAACATCTGGGAGATATACTCACCAGCAGAATCAGCACGAAACACATGAATGAGGGTAGAATATTGAGTATGGACCATGGTTGCAAAACGCTGATATATGGAGAGCACCTCAATGCGAGAGCGCATAAAATACAACCAAGTGTACCGAGAAAAATCATCGATGAATAAAATATAGTAGCGATGGCCCCCTTTCGAAGCGAAAGGAGCTGGACCCCAAACATCAGAATGAACTAAATCAAAAGGTTGCTGAGATATAGACGTGGTAGTAGGATAGGGAAGCTGAATCTGTTTACCCAACCTATAGCCCTGAATGTAAAGACCCATCTCCTGAGATAGACCCCACAAGACCACGATGAACTAATGACGACAGGCGAGAGTCACAAAGGTGACCAAGACGATGATGCCACTGCTGAAAGGAGCTGGTAGCAGAGGCGATGACCGTAAAAGAACTGGCAGATGAAGTGGAAGCGGAAGGAACACGAAGCCAGTCTAACTCCCAAAGTCCGGAAGAGTCACGGCTGCGAGGGACAGCTCCAACCAGGGCCTGCGTGCGACGGTCCTGGACAACACAAGAATCAACATGAAGAATGACGTGACAACCAGAGTCAGTAAGCTGGCTAGCAGAGAACAGATTCATCTTAAGAAGAGGGACATGAGAAATATCAGGAACAGAAAAAGAAGAAGTAGAAAGGGTGCCCCGACTAGAAATAGAAAGAGAGGTACCATCAACCGTGAAAACACGGACATGAGAAGGGAGAGAACGAAGAGCGGACAGAAAAGAAGACTTAGAGGTCATATGAAAGGAAGCTCCAGAATCCAGATACCACGGGACGCACTGACCAGGTAGAAGGTGGTGGTCGTAGTGCTCAAGCATCACCATGTAACCAGCAGTGCCTATCGAAGAAGAGCGTGTAGCAGCAAGCAGACCGCGAAGACTCCTGATAATGTCCTGATCGAAGAGAGCAACTGCTGAAGATCCGGAAGGAGCCGACTGCCCACGAGCTGGTGTCGCCGACGAAATCGGGATCCTTTATAACAGGTGGCCCAAGTGTGGCCATCCTTGTTACAGTAAGAGCCGTGAAAAAGAGAACCACGGCGACCCTGACCACGAGCCTGTTGGTGCTGACTCTGGCCCTAAAACTGCTAGTGTTGACTCTGACCCTAAAACTGCTGGTGCTGAATCTGACCCTGACCTGGAGGAGTGGGTAGTATAGGCGGAGGCAAAGAGGACCGCGGCTGAGTCGAGGGAGAAGACGGCATAGGAGGACCACGAGTAGCAAGCACAGATGGAACCGCAAGAAGACCAACACCACGGAGACGGGTCTCCTCAGCCCGAAGCTCAGACAACACCTCAGAGAGCGGAACACGACCACGTGCATTCAGCTGAGCACGCTGGGGCTCAAACTCCTGGCGGAGCCGAGACAGAAACTCATAGATGCGGTGAAACTCCAAATCCGAGCGCACAATCTGGTAGCACGAGCATGTGCGACAAACAGCAGTACGGAGAGAATCAAGCTAACGCCAGATAGCAGCACTCTGAGTATAGAACTCATCAATAGTAGAATCACCCTGCTGGAGAGCATGCTCCTGGCGAACCATAGACAGGTAAAGAGCATCCCTGCACGGTGATAAGGCCGACGAAGATGGGCCCACGAGCGGAAAGAGGGAGACTCATGAACTCAGCGATACTTGGGCGTAACATCGGAGGTGAGAACAGCAGCAACACGAGCATCCTCATCAACCCACTGAGTGTAAGCAGTCAGAGCGTGTCGACAGGCCTCGAGATCAGAAGAGTACTTCTTGAACTTCAGGTCATAAGCAGAAACAGCACTATCATCAGCACCCTGAGCAGCATCCTTGGCCTCCTGAGAAGCATCAGCACCGAGAACAATCGGCGTCGGCGTAAGAGGAGCCACAGGAGCAGGGGGAACACAGCGGACAGGAGACCTCGCCGGAGAGCACACCCCAAAGACGGAGACCGCGCATGTGAACGAGCATAAAGGCAGCGAAATCAGGGTAATTCGCGCCATCGAAGATCACCGGGCAACGAGGAATCGCAACATAACCCGATGAAGAAGAAATCTCTCTCTCTCTCTCTCTCTCTCTCTCTCTCTTTAGACACAGATCTGATTAGATCTAGATCTGGCCGGTCCTGACGCAAGCCGACGAGATGGTGGCGGAATCCGGCGAGGTCCGGCGGCGAAGCTGGGGCGAGGGCCGGCAGCAGGCCAGATGGGGCGTGGAGGGCCGACGACGGGCCACACGGGGCGTGGAGGGTCGGTGGCTGGGCGTTGCAGGTCCGGCCGGGACGGGGCGCACCGGCAGCAGGCCAGACGGCGGCGGGGCGAGCGAATCTGGTGAGGTGGAGGGCCAGGACATGGCGTGCCTGCAGCAAGCCAGACGGCGGTGGGGCGGGCAACAACGGCGACGGGAGAAGGTGGCGGCCTACAGGCGGCGGCGGACGTGGGCGACGGGCGGACGAGTGACGTCCGTGGCTGGCGACAGGCAAACGACCCGCAACAGGCGGCGGGGAACGGCCGGAGAGATGGCCGGAGACAGCGGCACGCCGGCGGCGGCGACGTCGAAAAAACAACGACGACATGGACGGTGGCGGCTGTGACGATGTTGCAGAAAAACGGTCTAACCTAGCTCTGGTACCATGTCAGAAATATGCAACATGTATTACTCTAGGGCCAAAGGCCACAATATATATTACAGGTACATGTGTAATTATGCAGGAAGCCTCCTAACATCTAACAGTGGGGTATGGTGAAACGTGAGGTTGGTGTGGGTCCAGGTTAGAGGAAGGCGAGACGTGGGGTGAACAGCCAGGTCACCGATCCGCGTATACATGTCCACAAAGTCCATCCAACCATCTGTTTTGTTTAGATCAAACGGCCCAACTTCCTGCCATGTCATCGATCTGTGGCACATTTTTCTATCCAATCAGGACGTATCAGCCTTTGTCTAATGTAAATATACTTTGCAAAACCGGCTTTGCCGAGTGTGCTGACACGGCAAAGACATATTTTTTTCTATTTTCAATTTATTCTTTACTTTATTTTGCAAGAATAAAGATCAGTGTTAAATTTATTTATTTCATGTGAAGGTTCAAAGAAATCTTATTAGAAATGATCTATCATGTTCTAGATTTCATGTCTTTTAGTTCAAACGACCAGTTTTATGGCTAGAATCGTGAAGTTTGTAATAATATTCTCATATTATGCATGAATGTGCATCTTGGGATGGCGAATAATGTTGCAGGAGAAAATTTTCTTTTTTATCACACAAAAAAGCCATTTTCTATTTTCTGAGTTCCAAAAACGAGGCTTTTTATGAAGCAACCACCAAAGGGTTAATTTAAAATTCTACCACTCTATATTTAAAAAATACTAGACCATCTTATATGGATAATGTTCCAACCGGAAGATCTCAAACCTTTACTTCCATCCCTGGTGTTAAAAGACAAATTTCTGCGGAATCAGTAGGAAGTATGTCAGATATGAACTACAGATACATGATCTGATGCTCATGATGTTTTGCAAAAATCATTTTTAGGTTCATAATATGCTATTTTATCAAAGATCCAATGCAAGTTTAGCGAGGCTCAGCCCCGATCTAAGAATCTTCATTTCCGCCATTCGAGAAAGTTTGACGATAGTTTGAAACGGGCATAAAAAATTCAAAAATGATCCAAACAATGTGAAACCTTCGCGTGGTGTCATATTATGTGACATAGTTAGAAGAGAAAATATCAAACTTGGTATATTGATTATGTCTCAAAAAATCTTTCACAAAATGACCTATCTCATTCGAGGTTTGCCGGCTTTCGAATCAAATGACCGATGCTATGGCTAGAATCAAGGAGTAGTTGTGATAATGTGACCATATTGTGCATGCATGTGCATCATGGGATGGCGAACAATGTTCTAGGAGAAAGTTTTCCTTTTCGTGACACGGAAAAGCCATTTTCCATTTTCCGAGCACAAAAAAGGGAAGTTTTATGAAGCAACCACCAAATGGCTAATTCAAAATGCTACCCTCCCATTTTTTAAAAATACTAGACCATCTTACATAGACAATGTTCCAAGCGAGAGATCTCAAACCATTTCATCCACCGCTGGTGAAAAAGACAAATGTCTGCCGAATCGGTAGGAAGTGAGCCCGTTTTGAACTACATGTATATGATCTAGTGCTCATGATTTTTTGCAAAATCATTTTTAGACTCACAATATGATGTTTTTTCAGAGACCCAATGCAATTTAAGCGAGGCTTGGCCCCTATGTAAGAATCTTCATTCTCGCCGTTCGAGAAAGTTTGGCGACCGTTTGAAACGGGCATACAAAATTTAAAAACGATCCAAATAATACGAAACTTTCGTGTGGTATCATATTATGTGACATAGTTAGAAGAAAAAATATCAAACTTGGTATATTTATTATGTCTCAAAAAAGCCTTCATAAAATGACCTATCTCATTCGAGTTTTCCTGAATTTCGGGTCAAATGCCCGATGTTATGGCTAGAATCAAGGCATAGTTTGTGATAATATGCCCATATTGTGTATGCATGTGCATCATGAGATGGAGAATTTTTTGCAGAAGAAATTTTTCCTTTCCATGGTACAAAAAAACTATTTTCCATTTTTCGAGCATAAAAAATAGGGCGTTTTGTGAAGCAACCACCAAATGCCTCATTCAAAATTCTACCATCTATTTTTCAAAAATAATAGACCACCTTACATGTACAATATTCCAAGTGGGAGATCTCAAACCTTTCCGTCCACCCCTGGTGAAAAAGACAAATGTTTGCCGAATAGGTAGAAAGTGAGTTCGATTTAAACTACAGGTACATGATCTAATGCTCATGATTTTTTTCAAAAATGATTTTTAAACTCACAATATGATGCTTCTTCAGATATCCAATGCAAGTTTAGTTAGGCTTAGCTCCTAGGTAAGAAATTCAAAGACTATGGTTTCGCTGGGAAACGGCCGTCAGAGCACCGGAATGCCACGAAAATTTGCAAGTGGCCAAACCACGTAATTATATTGTGGTGGACAAACCACATAATTAAAGTGTCCATAGATGCAATATGGGGATATTTGAGATAAAATATGTGCTAAAAGAAAATGGTGGCAAAAAGAGGAAGAAAAACAAAAAAAAAGGTCTTTGCCGTGTGCTTTTGTGCATGGTGCAAAGATTATGCAAATAATATTTAGCAATTTTCACATATTTCCTCTTGTTCAATAATTCGGGCGGGGCAATCTTGGGCATTATAAAAATAAATGACAGGAATATTTCGCGCTGAAAAAATATTTTGCAATCCAAAACTTTGCCGTGCCTAACGGTGAGGCACACGGCAAAGCCCTACCGTCACCACGGCCCGTCACTGCGCCGAAATGGTGAGCCCCACGAGATTGTATGCCGTGCGATTTTGGGCCTTTTTTGGCCTTTGCCGTGAGTGTTTCCTTTGTCGCGTGTTTTTTCTAGGCTTTGCTACCGTGGGTCTTTTCTGTGGCCTCACATGGCAAAGAGCACCAGCGCACAACAAAGCCGCAGGCACGGCAACGCCAAATTTTCCTCGTAGTGGTAGTATGGTGAGTTGTTCTGTACTTGCCGCGGTCCAAGGGGGGAGCTTCTGCCATGGCTCCGGTTTCTAGAGGTTCTTTTTGGTGGCTAAGGCGTGTTCGGTGCTTTACCACACTGCTAGCTAGCGGTTCAGCGCCGCGAGCCTAAGCGAGGGGATTGGGGTTCCCTCCGGCGTTAGTGTTTGCAACACTGGTGGAAACAGCCCTATAGGTCCCGGTTGGTAGGGGGTTTAGTCCCGGTTGCCCAATCGGGATGGGGCAATCGGGACTAAAGCTCCAACCTTTAGTCCCGGTTGCCCCACCAACCGGGACTAAAGGTAACCTTCTGCCACGGCAGAGATTTGGCCCATTTCTCTGCCGCGGCAGAGAATTCATTTTGGCACATTTTGTTGCCGCGGCAGCATTTTCGCCACTTTTTGTGCCACGGCAGAGAATTCATTAGGGTTGTTTTATTGTTTATTTAGTGATTTGCACTTATCAATGAAGGAACCTTATATTACATCATGATGACAATATTATATTCAATACACGGATCGAGTTCATGCACTACATACAAAAGTTGCTATTCGATGCTATCGGCCAATTTCTTGAAAGTTGCTATTTTTACAATTCCTATTGTCTATACACAATGAGTAGTATTCCCTTTGGGTCTAGGACTTCTGCATCCAAGAATCCCGCCAATTCCTCCTGAATTGCTCGTACGCGATCCTTTGGCAGAAGACCGTCCCGTAGACGTTCGATCTGATTTAAAAAAGGAGTCAGCCTATATGAATGAAACTAAACACAATTTGATTGTAATTAAAAACTATAGAAATTGTTTACGTACGTGGAGTTGCTCTAAATTTTTGCCCTTCTCATCGCACGTCTGCCGGATGAACTCGCATATATAGTATCCACATAGATTGTTATCTGGTCCCTGCGTCAGGCACTTTACGAGAACAGAGTTCAATCAAAATAATAATCAAGCATGATAATAACTATATCAAAACTAGAATCAAAGAGATGCGCGGATATAGCTAGTGGTGCTTACATCTAGTGGTTGAAATATAAGCTCCTCTTTCCAAACACCCCTAGCCTTGTTGGTGAACCGTTTCCAAGCGCTGCCTAGCGTAGAAAACGAATAAAATAAGTTATTAAGTATTTGATATCATAAAATTCACGAACGTTGCCGATATAGTGTCGTAATGATTAGAATTACCGCTGGAGAAGTATCTGCATGTCCTTCCACGTCTCAAGGGGTTTATGTTTAGAGTCCATGACTAGTACACGCCCTTTGTCAAGTTGAATGATTAACAGAATATAGTGAAAGCTGCAAATGCATAACTAATCAACTATATACTTAACATCGAGTAAGTGAAATAGAAAGTGTATACAAGACAATAACACTCATTCGAAGTTGTAAGGAAATAGTATTTCCCTTTTGGTTTCTTGAAACCTTAACGCGTGTACTATATTATCCTCCGTATCTGGGGGCTTATTTTGAGATTAGCTTCATGAACCCAATATGGGTCAATGAAGCCAATGTCATAGATTTGTCCTCTGCTGCATTCGAGAATCTTCATTCTGCATATTACAGTATGATTATATACATGCAATAAACAAAATAATATAGATGGAGACTAAATTAATTACAGAATTAGTACTTACGACATAATAGGCAATGATGATCGATTTGTCCAAGGCGTCTTGATTGAATAATTGAAATAGTTTATCAAATTCAATGGATATCATGTCATCCTTTTCTTTCCCATGATGCTTTTTGTAACCCTCAAGACTATCCATAGCCCGGCCCTTGTGGCATGCATGTACCGATTATGTAATCTTCGCATTTTGTTGGAAGATTGTTTACCTCCTCAGTTTGACGAGAGGTTTGCCGTGTCTTGGTATCGTATGCTACTTCACTCACGGGAAGAACTCTAATCGGGATAAGTAGTAGTGGGCAATACTCATACCTTGAGCAGCTTCTCCAGACAGTAACTACCTCTGGATCATACTGCTCTTCGGCCCCATATTTGCTCGACCCCACATTGGTTTGAGAAATCACCTTGAGAGGGGCGCAAGTCTGTTTTGCTTGTTCTCCGAGCTGGGCAACAGATTTCTCGCTTGCATCAGTACTGCTCTTCGAGGCTTTTTGTGCCGCATGTGACTTGAGAATAGAACGCTCATAGTCTAATGAAAGCTTTGGCTCGGATTGATGAAGATTCTTTAGCATTTTCAACACTTTGGCTTTTTCTTCTTTGGTGCTGGGGAACTCTGGCTCTTTCGGCCGCCTTAGCTTAGCAAAAAACGCTATCGTTTCCGCATCAACGATCGCCATCTCCTCTTCAAGATACCATAAGCTCTCTTGGGAGGAACCTTTGTTACTTTTGGAAGAGGCTCTTGTTTACGTTTCGACGATCGCTTACCACGAGGCACAGTAGCGGTACGCTTACGCTTTTGGCCCTTAGGCGCCGGTGATGGCTCCCGCGGTGATGGCTGCACTGGAGATTGGTGAGGCGACGGAGCCGGGTGAGGCGACGAAGACGGCTACATGGCGGCGACCCTTCGGAGACGGGTGAGGCGAAGATGGCCTTGGCGTGTGATTTCAAAGCACGATACATTCCTTCGCCATAGAATGGTGACGTTTTTGCGTCCCAAAGATCACGCCCCTTCACCTTCGTGGTAGTGAAGATCCAAAACTTCAAAGGTGGGCATGATTTCATCCACGCGACAACATCGTAGCCCTCCGAACCGGACGACGGGTAAGTTGGTGTGGGTCCAATTGGTAAGGCATAGCCGACCGCCACCTTCATTGATATGTTCACAACTTTGACATGTAGCTCGCAGTGTGTCATCCCTGTGATATCATCCACTAGGTAGCCAACAGGAGCCATCGTCGGTGCATCATCGTCATTGCCATTGTCATCACCCGGGACCTCGGTGGAAGCCACACTGCTTTTTCGATTATTCGATAGGCTGGTAGCATCGAATGCAGTGTGCTGTTGAGATGGGCCGGTAGTACTTTGCTCTTTAAGTGCGTTAATTTCATCTTGTTGTTGCTTTAATCGTTCTTCAATTAAATGCATTCGCTCTTTCTATCTATTTGCTTCAACTTCCATCCTGTCCTTTCTCCTCTGACGGCTTCTATCAGGATATTTCTTCCTCTCTTCGGGAAACCCAGTCCTCCATGGTTGGGAGCCTCTTGTGCCTCGTGTTCGTCCATCATGTTCCTTATTTCCAAGGGCGAGTGTGAGCTCATCATTCTCTCTATCGGGAATGAAGTCCCCATCTTTAACAGCCTTTACTGCTTTTCTGATCCTCTCGATTAGCAAGGGGTCTTCTTTATGTCGTATGTTATATATACACCTCACGTCCGAGTCCAACGTGCCCCCATGCCCGTAAAACCAATTCCTTGCACGTTCTACCCAATCGTCTGTCTCTGGGGTGATCTTTTTAGCACGCAGTTCATTCTCAAGTTTCTCCCACTTAGGAATGCCAGCCCTGTAGCCACCTTGCCCCATAGTATGGTGATACTTCTTGTTAGCAACATTCAGCTTATTCGTTTCAGACATTTTCTTAGCTTTTTCTGATTTCTTGTATTCCACAAACTCAGCCCAGAATGGTTTTATCTTCTCAAACTGGTCATAGAGGCACTCCCTAATATGTGAAATTAGTTAGCTCCGAGGCGTATTGATCTATTTAGTGAAGTTACAAGCTGCAAGATGGTTTTCGAGAGCAGGGACACCAGGCGATTTGAGGGAGATGTCGACAGAGCCAGTCCTCCGGCTACCCCGAGAAACTGGTCATAGAGGCACTCCCTAATATGTGAAATTAGTTAGCTCCGAGGCGTATTGATATAGTTAGTGAAGTTACAAGCTGCAAGATGGTTTTCGAGAGCAGGGAAACCACTGCGATTCGAGGAGATCTTGGGAGCCCGTCCTCCAAGCATCTCCGAGAAGCGGTCATAGAGGCACTCGGTCCAGCCACAAAAGCGGGACTAACACTCAAGACATTTATTAATATTAAAACTAAGACTACAAACCGGGACTAAAGGCCACAAACCGAAAGATATCCTTCGGTCAAGCCACAAACCGCGAAAGACATGAACTAGAGTTACATAATATGAGCATGAACTTCTTGGCATATGTCATTCCTTATGACCGCTTGACGTAACCATGGAGCATCTTCTTTACTTAACGGAATGCTTGGGTCAGTTTTCCTTTGTGAAGGGCGGAATTTCATCAAACTTATTATAATCTTCCGACATGTCATCTTGTCCTCGATTCCACGATGTTTCTTTTCCCTGAAAGAACTATGTGACGCTATGGCTCATCATATGATGTATTCGTTTGCATATTTTTTCTTTTTTGATGCGGAAGACATGTCCTTCACATAGAAACACGAGACACATCATTAGCTAGGACGAAAGGTTCATCTCTATAACCAAGATTGTTGAGATCCACTGTTGTCATTAGCTCAAACTGGTCTATCTTTACCCCTTCCCCATTCAGGTTGACCCATTTGCAGCGAAACAAAGGGACCTTAAAAGAGACTCCATAGTCTAGTTCCCATATCTCCTCTATGTAACCATAATATGTGTCCTTTTGTCCATTCTCGTCTATTGCATCAAAGCGGACACCACTATTTTGGTTGGTGCTCTTTTTATCTTGGGCGATCGTGTAGAATGTATTCCCATTTATTTCGTACCCTTGGAAATTCAATACAGTAGAAGATGGTGACGCGGCCAACAAGTATAGCTGATCTCCAAAAGTGGTGTCATTCAAGAGATGTGTCCGCATCCAACCACCGAAAGACTTCATGTGTTCATCTGTAATCCATGATTCAGGCTTCCCCGGGTTTTTGGAGCGTACAATATTCTTGTGTTCCTCGATATACGGAGCTGCCAAGGTGGAATTATGTAGAACTGTGTAGTGTGCTTTAGTGAAAGAATCTCCGTCCCTACATATCATTGCTTTCTTTCCCAGCGTGCCTTTTCCACTTAGTCTTCCCTCATGCCGCGAGTCAGAAACACCAATCGGCTTAAGGTCAGGAATAAAGTCAACACAAAACTCAATGACCTCCTCTGTTCCATATCCCTTGGAGATGCTTCCTTCTACAGCACGGTTATGAACATATTTCTTTAAGACTCCCATGAACCTCTCAAAGGGAACATATTGTGCGAAATCTGGACCGAGAATGGCAATCTCTTCCACTAGATGAACCAGAGATGCGTCATAATATTGAAGAAGGATGGTGGGAACACCAATTCAAAACTAACAAGACATTGTACCACATCCTTCTGTAACCTTGGCATAATATCTAGATTGATGACCTTATGAGATATTGCATTGAGGAATGCACACAGCTTCACAATGGGTACTCGAACATTTTCCTGAAGCCCCTCAATGCAATCGAAGCAAGCTGCGTCATAATCACGTGTGATCATGAGACTTCAGGTTTTGGAACTTTTTCTCTTCCATATTTATTATCCCCTTTATATTAGATGAGAAGCCCGACGGCACCTTGATACTGTAAAGGACTTCAAAAAAGATTTCCTTCTCTGCTTTGGTAAGAGCATAGCTGGCACGACTTAAGTGACGCCCTTTATCTGTCTTGTTATGTGTATGCATGTTCTTTGGGTCTTTCATAATTTGTTGGTCCTCCCGTGCTTCAGGTGTATCTTTTGTCTTCCCATACACGCCTAGGAATCCTAGCAGGTTCACGCAGAGATTCTTCGTCACGTGCATCACGTCGATTGAAGAGCGGACACGCAGGACTTTTCAATATGGCAGCTCCCAAAATATAGATTTCTTCTTCCACATGGGTGCGTGTCCTGTAGCGACGTCGTTCGGAACTGATTGACCGCCGGGACCCTTTCCAAAGATTACTTCTATGTCCTTGACCATACCAAATACATCATCACCAGCAGGGAGTTCAGACTTCTTCCGGTGATCTGCCTCACCTTTGAAATGCCTGCCTTTCTTTCTTACGGGATGATTGGTCGGAAGAAATCGTCGATTTGCTAGGTACACAACCTTCTTGCATTTATGCAAATATGTACCTTCGATCTTATCTAAACAGTGGGTGCATGCCTTATATCCCTTGTTTGTCTATCCTGAAAGGTTACTAAGAGCAGGCCAATCATTGATGGTTACGAATAGCAACCCTCGTAGATCAAATGGCTCCTGTTTGTTCTCATCCCACGCACGTACACCTGGTTTGCCCCACAGCTGTAAGAGTTCTTCAACTAATGGCCTAAGGTACACATCAATGTCGCGTCTTGCTTGGGCCTTGGATGAGCACCGCATCATAATGAACTTACGCTTCATGCACAACCAAGGAGGCAGGTTGTAGATACATAGAGTCACGGGCCAGTCTTTGGATGCAGCTCTGCTTCCCCAAAAGGATTCATGCCATCCGTTTTAGACCAAACCATAAGTTCCTTGCGTCACCGCAAAGCACAGGAAGTCTCTCTCGATTTTCTCCACTGTGACCCATCGCCAGGTGTCTCAACTTCCCGTGTTTCTTACGGTCTTCTTTGTGCCATCGCAACAACCTGCATGCTCTTTGTTTACGAACATGCGTTTCAACCTTGGTATTATAGGAGCATACCACATAACCTTAGCAGAACCCTTCCGGAGGGGCTCTCTCAACATCACCAGGGTCATCTCGTCTCGATCTTATACCGCAACGCATTGCATACCGGCATTTATCTAAATTCTCATACTCCTTACCATGTAGAGGATGTAGTCATTAATGCATGCATGTATCTTTTGCACATCTAATCCCAGAGGACAGAGAGTCTTCTTTGCTTTGTAGGTACTCTCGGGAAGTTCGTTATGTTTTGGAAACTTCGTCTTCATTATTTTCAGCATCTTTTCAAATGAGGAGTCAGTTAGATCACACTCTGCCTTCCATCGCAACAATTCCAGTGTGGTACCGAGCTTTGTGCTGCCATCTTCACAATTTGGGTACAACAATTTCTTGTGATCTTCTAACATGCCCTCTAACTTCAACTTCTCATTTTCTGTTTCACCATCTCGCTTTGCATCAGAAATGACCCTACCAAGTTCATCAGCCGGCTCATCTGATGCCCGTTCTTCACCTTTTTCCTCTCCATTGTCTTCCATTGCAGTATCACTGTATTCATGAAACATATGATGATAGTTGTTATCATCATCTTCTTCACCATCTTCCATCATAACCTCTCTTTCCCCGTGCTTGGTCCAGCAATTATAGTTGGGCATGAAACCTTTCATAATCAGGTGGCCGCGAATGATTTTCGAGGAAGAGTACTCCTTGTTGTTCCGACATTGAACACATGGACAACGTATAAATCCATTCTCTTTGTTTGCCGTAGCCGCATCGATAAATTTATCCACGCCTTTGATATACCCGGCTACGCGGCGGTCACCGTACATCCATTCCCGATCGTTCATCTGCATCATATAAGTAAGTTTATAAAAAAACAGGACATCATAAATAGTGAAATAACCAATTCACACCGACACATGAATTGTTTCAATGACCTAGAAAGGATAAGATTGCTAACCTCGATCGAGGGAAATAAAGAGGAGAAAGCTCAAGTGCGTCTCGGACACCTTCTATATTTTTGTTCTATGAGAAATTCAACGGGATTATTCACTCAAAAATTTCAACAAACACCTTCAATGTATGCATGAGAAAAAACTAGCACACCCCCTCACACCTTCCACCATTCGAAAAAACAGAGTGGAGGCAGAGGGGGCTGGGGCGTTGCATTTATAGAGGGCAGGGGGTCTTTAGTCCCGGTTGGAGCCAGCAACCGGGACTAAAGGTGCGTGCCACGCCACGTGGTTGTGGCCAAACCTTTAGTCCCGGTTGGTGGCTCCAACCGGGACGCATGCCCCCTGGCCTCGTGCCCGCTCCAACCCGGACGCGTGCCCGCTCCAACCGGGACGCGTGCCAGCATTAGTCCCGGTTGGTGGCGCAACCGGGACAAATGCTCTGAGGGGTCGCAAACGAATAGCCCTTTTTCCACTAGTGCAAGGGTGCCGTCAAAGCCCGGATTGTTTTCGGCGACACTGGTTGTTCCTTCGCCTTGAGGTTGGTGTCATCCTTCTCCTTGTGCAACTACAGATCATCCCTTTTGGAAGAAGGGGACGTTGCACTCCGGAGCTGCTCTCAATCCTTACACAAAGGAGTTCTGCAGTAGGGGTAGGGGCTTCTTGTTTTCCTGGTGGTGTTGGTAGTTGCTGACTCGACATGTTGTTCCCGTCGTGTTGTATTGCTCCGCTCTGGGGTGCAGCTTGTTTTTACAGTTTGTTTCTATTTTTAGCTGTTCTCAGCACCCCTTAATTTGCAGTGTGTACCTTCGTTAATTCAAAGCCGACACTACATGAATGGCCAGATGCGCCGACGGCCGTCCGCTACGCCGACGGCCAAACGTCGGGGCTGTCGGCGTAGCACCGCACCAGGCCAGCCCAACTAGCCAGCCCTCGGCGTAGCCAAGCCGTCGGCGTAGTATACACTACACCGACGGTCACCCTCGGCATAGTGGCGGCCCTCGGCGTAGCAAGCGGACGCGTGGCACATGCCGTCCAGCACGGACGGCGCGCTAACGGTGCAATCGGTTAGGCCAACGACGACCCTCGGCATATTATACGCCGACGGCCACCCTCGGCGTACCAGCAACGTACGCCGACGGTCACCCTCGGCGTAGCCTTCTCTATTTTTTATTTATTTTGTATTTGTATCAATTATTTATATATTTTTTATTAATTAGATAATTTCGTACCCTCTGAATAACAGTCTACACGTCCACATGAAATGTCGTTGCGAATCTTCTCACACCCCGAGAAATTTCTATATGTTTGTAAGTGTTATTATCTCATGTGATTCTCAATAGCACTCACCACGACCACATGAAGTGCTTGCATGTGTCCCCCCTCGCATGCATGTGCTCTAACCTAGAGGCGAAGGTTCCGGACCCGTATAAGGGGGGAATATCCCCGTTTAGGTAAAACCGGGTAGGATAGTGCCCCAACTTGTGAACCAACATGGTTTTACATCACCCTATGACCTAAACAAACACAAAACAAGAGAGAGTTACGCCGGCTACCCCTGTCAGAGGAACGTCTAGGGGGTAGACGATCCGAGTGTGCACATAGATCAGGATTTCGTCGGAGGAAGAACACGAGAACATCGGAATCAGATGAGAACTTGCATGTGTCCCTAGCATATGTGTGTGAGTGTGGTGAGAGGTTGGTATAGGTGCTTGCATGTGTCCCCCCTCGGCGTAGCAGGTACTGGGGCTGGTCCTACGCCGACGGCCTTGCCCTCGGCGTAGAAGGTGGTCACGCGTACCTTCTACGCCGAGGGCAAGGCCGTCGGCGTAGGTCCAGCCCGCTGCCGGGCCGCCCTGCTTACGTGGAAGGCGTCGCCGAGGCCGTCGGCGTGGCAGTGCCAGCCGCCCGCCTTCCTCCACGTGGTGGCGTCTGGAGGGAGGCCGTCGGCGTAGCAGCTACGCCCGCCGCTTCCACGTGGCGAGTACGCCGAGGAGGTTAATCTGGCTGTGTTGTCGGCGTTCGTCACGACGGTCTCTACACCGACGGACGCCGTCAAGCCGACGGTCTTGTCCTACGCCGACGGCCGCGCCTGCTCCGCCGAGGAAGAGGTCCACCGAGGACGGTACGCCGAGAACAGCCGTCGGCGTAGCGTACGCCGAGGGTTTTCCTGGCTACGCCGACGGCAATAAGCCCTCGGCATACCAAGCTTCTCCTGTAGTGCGGGCTCTTTGAGCCTACGGTCTAAAACACACACGCGCAACACACACACACTTGATACATGTTCCGGAAAGAAATTCGAGATGCTATAGGATTTTTCAGCTATGCATGCATGGCTGCATGCGAGAGGCCTGGATCGACGGCCTCAAATCACAGGATCGAGCCGATCGGTTGGTTTGTACTCCCTCCGTTTCAAAATATAAGATGTTTTAGCTTTGTAAAGCAAATGTATCTAGACTACTTTTAGTATATAGGTTCACTCAAGTTTGAAATGAATCTACACACTAAAATAAGTCTAGATACATTTTCTTCACAAACCTAAAACATCCTATATTTTGAAACGGAGGGAGTACGTACTACGACTACGATGTACCTTTGGTCGACCCTAGCTAGATGCGTCTTTATCCGCCTGCTCGCACATGATCATTGCCCTCCACACTACTCCACCTCTTCCTCTCCTCAAAGCCGAAACACAAAAAAATTATTCAACCACAAAGGAAGCCTGGCCCATGTATATGTGCCGTTGCAATCTTCTCTTTTTTCATAGTACTACTTTCTCTCGTGTGCCTGCTTCTCACGGTCGTGCTAATTATTGGCCCGGATAGCTACGAGGAGGCTCACCCAAAAGCTTTTTATGGGTGTTTTGTTACTGTCTTCCTTCCAAACTAATTGACTCAGATTTGTTATAATTCTGTTTCTCACGCGTAGAGCCAAAAAAGGCAACGGTATGAAAAACTTTGAAGGAAATCCAGATTTACTGAACATTTTTTTGCTATTGTGTTTTTATTTAGTAGTATATCACTTTTCTTTGTTTCAATATAATAGTACTCCTCCGTCCTAAAATAGATGTTCCAGATTTATCAAAATTAGGATGAATCTAGACACTATTTAGTATATACATCTAAATTTTGACAAATCTAAGACATTTATTAGAAAAGAATGACTCATGGAAGGTATGCATTCACGCGATTCTACCCGGCCCACCTATTGCTACTCG
Source organism: Avena longiglumis (assembly GCA_030063025.1). NCBI lineage: Eukaryota > Viridiplantae > Streptophyta > Magnoliopsida > Poales > Poaceae > Avena > Avena longiglumis. The sequence goes on along the minus strand of CP125975.1, from coordinate 439,288,454 downwards.
CCAATGACATGCAATTTGTTGCATTCTTGAGTTGTTTGAACCCTTCTGTCATCACAGTCCTCAACTTTATAGAAAATAAGAAGTGTATCTAATACATTAATTAATGCCATTTCTATGGTCAGCCAGAATCAGTTGATCACCTTAAATTCACTTGTGCATTGGCTAAACTTGTCTAGCAAGTAGGCTTATGTACTTTTGGACCCTTCTGAAACTACAACCAACTTTGCTTTGGATTAAATTAATTTCTTCACCGTGTCCCAGCGCAAACTGGTGCGGGCCTGGGACGGGGAAGCAACACTGTGTTCTAACAGTTTGGGAAACTTGAAGTGATGCATGTTTCAAGCAAAGTTTCATGATGATCCAACGATAGTTATTGTTTATATAATGCTTGAATCATTGGCTAATATTGCACACCAAAAAAGACAAAGGAAATCTTGGAGAGGGAGTGGACACTAGTATAAAACAGGACTCTAGTCCCGGTTTGTAAGAGGCTTTAGTCCCGGATTGCAATCCTGGACTAACATATCGGGACTAAAGGCCTAACCTTTAGTTCTGGTTTGTTATAAACAGGAACTAAATTGTCTTCACGTGACCCCGCTGCACATGCCGGGCTGGAGGATCTTTAGTCCCGGTTCGTAACACAAACCGGGACTAAAGTTCTTTCGCCGCAGTGTTTTGCGCCAACCTACTGTCGCGGCAGGAGGTGGGGTTTTAGGATTTTAGGTTTTTTTTTATGTTCGATTATTTTTAATTTTGTGTTTTCATTTCAAACAATTGTGTTTTCATATACATATTATTCTACGCTACTACATGTTGTAAACATTGATGCATATATAATATAATTTCTCTCACGATTACATAAAGACGTACAAATATATACACAACCGAGACTAGAACTCGTCTATTTGATTTATACAAAGATCATTACATTACATGGATACTGTCCTTTTGTGTCTATCCACGATTACACGAAGGTCTATCCACGTTGTACACTCGTTTTGTGTTTATGACGTCCTTAAACAAAAATCCCGACAACTCCTCTTGAATTGCTAGTAGGCGTTCATGTGGTAGGAGCTTATCCCGCATCGCATCCAACTATATATAAAGAAGTAGATCATTTTGAATAGAACTCAACAAAAATTATGGTATAAAATAAATTATGAATATATTGTTTATGTACTCGAATAAAGTCTGTGTCCTGCTCTATACACCCACGAATGAACTTGCATACGTAATATCCACATAAATTAGTCCCATGTGGCTGCGTTGCACACTTTTCGATCGAGAATATAATTTAATCAAATAATAATCAAGCATGATAATTATATGGAGACTAGAATTGAAGAGATGCGAGGACCTAGCTCTCGTACTACTTACCGGACCGTACGAAAAGTCAGTTCCTTACGCCATTGTAGCATCCCAGTTGTCTAACCCCTGTAATGCTACATGTCATAATAATAAAATGGGCCATTTCCAACATATAATTGTTGCACCATCATCATATCATGCTCATGTCATCATGTCCCCTTGCATTTGAGCATCATATAAAACCTTTTTCTTATTTGCTTCTTATCTCATGTGCATGATTAATTGTAGTTGCCTCTTGATATTGTATTTGGTTCTTACTAAATTGTTAAATGCCCAAGTTGAGTTGGGGGCATCTCTCTTTTTGCCTCCACCACCTTTTCCTTCACCACCTTATAATTCCACCATCCAATAATATGGGAATGGTTTTTATTTGAGTTATCCCTAGCCATGTTGTTGGTTGGATCCACCCTTGATCTTGCTTGGCCTTTGCCCACCTTTTGGGAATGCAAGGATTAAAGCCACATGGGATCATGTTGTTTTCGCAATATAACCACTTGGCATTAATTGTCTTGCATGGGCCATGCAAGTACCATCTCCCCTAGCTTTTGGCTTTTGTCTGGTTTTCTAAATGGAGCCTTCTTCTTTGCTTGATCATGTTTGGCTAGTATCAAATCCTAGCTACCCTCCTCTTTCTTTGTTCTTGCTTGGCCTATGTTGGGATCATGCATGGACCCAAAAACCCCACCACCACTATATGACCATCTCTCTCCCTCCTCCCTCTTTTCTTGTTTTTTTTTTTGTTTAGAGCTTGCTTGTAGTTGCTTGACCCACTAGAGTGCCACCATCTTTTTCCTAAACCTCTTAGCAACTCTAAACCTACCCCCAAGCCATCTCCCCTTTCTACACCTTTTCCCTAAAACAAACCCTAATCTACAACCACCTAAACCAAACCTAAACTATCTTTTTCCTCTAACTAAACCTAGCTACCTTATAACCTCCCCCTCTCCTCTCTAGTGATCCACCCTAGTACCCCCTCCTTTCTTGCCACCACCGCCTCTCCCTCTCTCTGCATGCCCCACTCGACCAGACCCCCTAGTCGCCCCACACGGTATGGCACCCCCCCTTTCCTAACCTAGATCCCACCCTAGCTAACCGAGGCCACCACCTCTTATCTCTCTAGCTCGCTCTCAGCCGTGGTGGCCCTGTCCACGCCCTACCCCCACCTGCCAGTCTCCCTTCTTCCTTTCCAGCTCCACCACGCTGCCCTGGCCCCCATGCGCAGCACGTGAGCAGGGAGGTGACCAACGCCACCCCCCGCAGCTAACCCCTTCCCCCACGCAACCACCGCGCCTCCCCCTTCTTATCCTCTCCCTCTTCCCTCTCTGAGCCTATCCACATCCGCCCCGAGGCCTGCCTCGTTTTCCTTGCCCCCTCCTCCTCCGCAGAACCCCGACGCCGGCCACCGTCGGACCCTAGCTCGCAAGCACGCATGCAGAGGCCATGATCCGGATCGGATGCCGAGGTAGCTCGGGAGGTTCCCAACGTAACCACGGTACACGGAGCAAGGAGGACACGGCCGCAGCATCGCCAGAACCTGTCGCGCCGCCCGGAAACCCTAGATCGTCGGAGCGCCGCTCGCCGCGCTGCCGCTTCCGATCCGACCACACCAAAGACAATCGGTGAGGACCCATCTCCCGCACAACCTCCTGCGTTCGCTTCACGACGCGTAGATCTTTCCGTCGAACGCCCTCTGCGTCGGCGGCGAGTTGTTCTGCACGCCTCGGCGGCCATCTTATCTAGCTTCGCGCGCGTCATCATCTAGCCTAGCCCACCCGGTGGCAGCGCCGCTTAGCACGCCAGAGCGCTGGTTCGAGCCCGCTGCGCCAAGCCAAGGCTGCCGCGCAGACGCGAGGAAGATCCACGGTCGCCGTCCTTTTTGCGCGAAACCCCCGCTGTTTCTTTTGCTTAACCCGCAATCCCGAGGTCCCACTGTCGTGGCGGTGGCTTTTTCTAAAAGGCTCCCGCAAGACCCCGTCTTGAACCAGTCCACCCCACGGCCGCGTGTGCGTTTGTAAATCCCGCCCTTTTGTTTGCATCAACCGCGGTCCCGAGAGCCTCGTGTCGTTGATCGTGAACCTTTACATTTAGGCGCTGTTGTTCGTTTCAATCAACCGCGATCGAGCGTGTTGAGGCAGACGCGTGGGCCAGAGATGCCCCCTGGCCCACCTGTCTGCGACTCAGGCTGGGCCAGCCTGAGTGGAAAACGTTTTCAGAGCTGTTTTCAAAATTCAAACCTGTTTAATTAATTCAAATTCAAATTTCTTTTCAGATTTCTAATAACTTTTACATCCTTTATCCAAATTGAGCAAATGATATATGTTTTGATATCAGGAAAATGAGGGGAATTCAAATATGCCATCTGTTTTGTATTTTTCTCAAGTAAAATTCCAAGTTCATGTTAATTACATCAAATGCCACTGGATTTTCAACAATTAATAACTTTTGTTTGGTAAATCCAAATTTAGCAAGTAAATAGTCTAAATTGATCAGCTCGACGAGACCTTTCTGATTATGCTATCCATGACTTCAATTGCAGCATGCATCATATAAATATATGTTAAACAACAAATGTTATGGCAACAATTGTGATTCTAAAACCCAATTAAATGCTACTTTCTTGTTCTTCACACCTCACCATGCTATGCTACCTTTCTTGCCATGTAAATTGTGCATCATTCATCATGGCATGATTGTTTGCTTGACGCATCTTATTCATATGCTTGTGCTCTATATTTATGTTGGCCTTGTTTGTTTGGTTTTTCTCGGATAGACACTGAGCAGGGGTTGTATCAAGAGAACCAGGAGCACTACCCAGAACCGTCCTTTGCTTCAACAGAGACACCAGGCAAGCACTACCACATGCTTGCATACATACAAGACTATTGCCTCTATCTTATTCTTGCATCATTGAGTCGCGATTGCATTAAATTGAATCCCAAGTATGCATAGCCTTTACTTTTAAACCCCACCAAGCTTGTATCCTCCATCCCATGAGCCACTACTATAGGAGTTGATTGAGCCATGCGAGTCGTAGAACAGCATGTGTAGGGTTTGTGAGAGTCTGTTGGATAACGAGGTACCTAAACAACTTAACCTGAGTAGTTCTGGGATAACTAAAGAAAGTGGCACCGTGGGCAATATCTGCTATTTGGTTTTCCTGCTCACTTGTGTCCGTAAGACCCCGAGTACTTGATTCCTGTTCCTTGATTTATCGCTATCCACATCCGGAGGTATATGGGACCCCCGAGCGAGCTTGATTCCGTCTTATTTCTTGGGGCCACAAACTAGTTTGAGGTTTTATTACTATCCTGTACTTATGCCATGCTTTATTGCTTTATTTACGATTGTGCGAGGAGCACACTGTCTTGCTTAGGAGTGGGACACGTTTAGCGGTGTCGACAAGCCCAGCCACACTTCGGGTTCCCCGTTTCACTGGCCCACACGAACCTTGAGGCCGTCTCGAAGCTTGCTTACTCCGTTATGGATTCTACTTAAGGGTGGCCTCAAATATTTCGAATCTTGTGATTGTTCCGTGAAAGCCTCGTTGGGTTTTGATTTGGTTTTCCGAGGTTGATCGAGTGTGTGTTGCTATTGGTGCACCGGCCGGTAAAACTTTCGAAAGTCGTGTCATGGATATGGACGACTTGGACAGCTTGATCATAGATAAGCATAACTAAAGTACCGCTTTAATCGACTAAAGTAACTTGACTAGTAAATAGTGCAATACTCATGGAATGGTTAATAAAATTGCCAGCGGATGGGGGTTGTTCGTCCGCTTCCTTGTTGGTAGCGAGGAGGAGGATGGATCGGATGAGATTACCATTACAACTGTTGTACTTAAATTCACGGACATCCGCTATCATTGGTTAGGCGGATGGTTAGCGTTATCTGTAGAATTGCTAGGGTTTATCTTTCGCTGCAATTCGTCACCCTGTGTTGTGTCCCCTTTAGAGGCATTAAGACTTCTGAGTACCCTTAGGGTCTCACACGATAAATTCTTGATTCGGATGAAGGTACCTTCTCGGACGGATCTTGGGTGGAAGAAGCCGATGATGTGGCAACGATCGTATGGTGTAGAGATTCCGCACGGGATCCGTGAGACCTGTAGTTGGGATGTGCTTATTTTCTCGGCATCTTATGCCTATTTGCTTCTTATCCGTACTCGGATCTTGTTTGCCGCCCGCATGATACGATGTGTCTTTGTATGAGGAGTTATCCTAAATTATAGATGTATCTAGGACATTTGAATCTTGCTGTATGGCGTTGGTATATTTCCTTTCTTTCTAGATGGTGTGGCTCGATGTACTCTTGTATGGTGGCTTGCGTACATACCCACTTGTGTCGTAGTTGATCCTTCGCCGACCACGCCGCCTGTCAGTCCCTGAGAGGTTAGCGGTTGGGACGTCTGAAAGGACTACGTGAGTGGCTTTTGGGGCCCCCAGTACTATTTCAACCGCTATCTCTCATCTAGGCTGGTATCTAGGAGCGTAGTTCACCGAGGTAGTTACAATTGGTATCGAGCCATCCCGACCTTCGTGGTTTCAGCCAAACGTTGTCGATCTAGCAAATATTTTGAGTAGTTATGTATATAGGGAAAACAAAACGCGAGTAGGACTGCTTCCACTTTTCTTCACCCGCCCACCCACCCTTTTTACGGTAAGGAAGTGTAACGTTTTCAATTCTCTTCTCAAAGTTCAAACTAGGATTCACGTGTTCGGGGTTTCCGTAGTACCATAGGATGTGTGTGTGTGTGTGTGTGTGTAGTCCCTTGTCTATCTGTTGCATCCAAGTTGTTATCTTGCCTGCCTTTGGTTATCAACTGTTGGTACATTCCATACCGACAGGCCTTTGTAAACCGGCGCAATCTATCTTCCGCTTTGTATCCGACGCTATCTTGTTTGGGGTGTTCGTTTCCGTAGTACCAATCTTTAGGTTTCGTCGTGAGAAGAAGGGGTTAGGATATGTGTTCCACTTGTTCATGTGCGGAGTAATGATTTGAGTGCGGGATGGAGTCGCGACCATACCACTACTTGTATCATTTGCTTTTGTATATTGGATCGGTAGAGTCACTAATCTTGATTCGTTAAGTAATTTTGCGCATCTATTGGTATTTTAATGCCGAAATTTGTGGAAAATTTTTTCTTTGATATGTTTGTGTACCACACTCCTTTTCAGTCGTGTGCGATATGCTTAATATCTTTGAGGTGCTATGAACTTTGTTGATATTTTCATATCATCTCAGTAATTTGTATCCTTTAATCTTGGTTAATTCCATTTTGGTACTATTTTGGATTATTATCATCTTCCATTATAGTACTGACTTGAGTTTTACATCAATGACAGGATGGCTCCCCACCGGATGAGGAGGACATTCCTCGAGGCTGGGCTCGGCTGTCAAGCATAGCCAATGCTCTGGCAGCCATGCAAGAGAACCATTGCGCTTTGAGGAGGCGTCCAGAAGAACGAGTTCACTCCACTTCCTCCACCTCCCAAGCGTGGTGACATCAAGAGCTTCCTCAAGTTCGGTCCTCGTCGGTTTGATGTGTCGACCGACCTCTTGATCTTGACGATTGGCTGGCGAGATCTCAAGGCTGCTTGAGGCTGCGATGTTCGAGCAGGAGTGGGTAAAGTGTGCTACTCACTGCTCAAGGGAGGCCTTGCTCTATGGTGGGAAAACTACGAAGGCTAGCCTTTGGTTTCCGACCTACTTGGGAGAGGTTCACCGCGCTTTCAAACAGTTCTCTCGAGATTGTGATGGAGCGGATGAAGGATGCTTTCCTCAACTTGAAGCAGTGGCAATGATAACGTCAACACCTACATCAGAACTTCATGAACTTGTCTCGCTATGGTGGTGATGAGGTATCGATGATAAGAAAAAGGTAAGAGATTCGGGCAAGGGCTCAATGCGTCGATCAAGTATGCACTCACGCATGCAAGACCGGCAACCTTCCCGAACTGCAGCATATGGCACTACAAGAGGAGGCTAGTAGGCGATGTTCGAGGAGTCCAAGAAACACAGGGATGCATCAAGCTCGGCAACAATGGCAACTCCTTCTAAGCGTGTGCGGGTTCCTAACACCCCACCGCCGCCCGGCTCCACTAAGACCTGCGAGCCGCGCCAAGGCCATCAAACTTCACCATCATGCTCCTGTGGGCTACAACAACCCTTACCTGAGCGCTCGGAGTCCTGGCTTCTGCTCCACGTCCTCGCGGTGCTTGTTACACATGTGGAGATCATGGACATCCCGCTTGAACGCCCAATGAAGAACAAAGCTCTCCCTCAACCCCGCCAAGATCTGCAACAAGCTCTCCTCGGTTCGTGCACCACCGCCTCGGGCTCTCAACATCAACACTAAGCCCGGGTTCATGTTGTTCAAGCTTAATCGCTAACGCCTCAAGCCGAGCTCGCACTGGAGTTGTCATGGGTATGCTCTCGGCTAACTCGGTCCTCGCACGAGTTCTCTTTGATTCGTGCATCGCATTCCTTTGTGTCATACAAGTTTGCGTAAGAGAATGAGTTAGTCATGGTCCCTCTCTCTAAGCGGTTGGTGGTACAATCACCGGTTCAAACATGAGGGTGAGCATATCACCATGGGAATAAAGTTGAGATTGGTGGTTCTTCATTCTTGGCTTCTTTGATTGTTCGGCAACTCGACATTGATGTCATCCAGGCATGGATTGGTTGACAGAAATGCAGCTGTGATTGATTGTCTTTGAACGCTCGGTGTCTTTGAAGATCCTCAAGGCCATCTAGTCTTTTCTCCAAGTCTCGACTCGGATGTCCAAATCTATTCCTTGGCTGCTCAATGATGATGCCATGGAAGCTATTCGAGAAGGTACCCGATGGTCCGTGAGTTCCGGATGTTTTTCCAAGAGTTGCGGTATGCCTCCGGATCGCGAGGTTGAATTCGTGATCGAGCTTGAACTGGAACGGCTCCTATCTCCAAGAGGCCATACAAAATGGGTCCTTCCGAAATGGTCGAACTCAAACGACAACTCGATGAACAAAAGAAGTTGGGTTTCATTCAGCATAGCACTTCTTCTTGGGGTAGTCCAACAATCTTCGTGAAGAAGCGTGACAGAACCGATAGGTTATGTGTTGACTACCGGGCTCTAAATGCTAAAACCATCAAGAACAAATATCCTCTCCCTCGGATAAATGATCTGTTTGACCAGCTAGCAGGAGCTGTGGTGTTCTCTAAGCTGGATTTGAGGAGTGGTTATCACCAAATCAAAATTCGCAAAGAGGATGTGCCAAAGACAGCTTTCACCACTCGCTATGGCCTGTATGAGTACACGGTCATGTCTTTCGGTCTCACCAACGCACCTGCTACCTTCTCGAGGCTGATGAACTCCGTTTTCATGGAGTACCTGGACAAGTTTGTGGTGGTATATCTGGATGATATTCTCGTCTATTCCAAGTCCAAGGAGGAGCATGAAGAGCACCTGAGGTGTGTCCTGAACAAGCTTCGTGAGAACCGCTTGTATGCCAAGTTCTCCAAGTGTGAGTTCTGGTTACCTGAAGTAACCTATCTGGGGCATGTTATCTCTGCCAAGGGCATTGCAGTCAACCCGGAAACCGTGAAGACAATAGTTGAATGGCTTCCTCCTGCTAATGTCAAGGAAGTGCGGAGTTTTCTCGGCTAGCTATTGCCGCTTTGTGCGTAACTTCTCAAGATAGCAAAGCCTCTTACCGATCTCCTCAAGAAAGGCAAGAAGTACTGTGGACACCTTGCCAAGAAAGTTTTGAGACACTCAAAGAGAAGCTCACTTCCACGCCAGTCTTGGTTCCTCCGGATACATCCAAGCCTTTCCAGATCTTCTGATGCCTCTTTGCAAGGATTGGGTCCTTATGCAAGAGAGACAGTGGTTGCTTATGCCTCTCACCGGTGAAGACGATGAGGTCAACTATCCCACACATGACCTTGAGCTAGCAGCAGTGGTCTTTGCCTTGAAGCTGTGGAGGCACTACTTGTTGGGAACCGTTGTGAGATCTTCTGACCACAAGAGTTTGAAGTATATCTTCACTCAACCGGATCTCAATCTTCGCAAAGGAGATGGATTGAAGCAATCAATGACTTGATGTGACCATCAACTACACTGAAAAGCGAATGTCATGGCGATGCGCTTAGTAAAGCTTATGTCAACAACCTCATGGTAGAAGAGCAGCCTCTCTTGTGCGAGGAATTCGTCACCAACCTCGAGATTGTGGAACAAGGGCACCTTCCGAACCTTCCGCTACTCCTCTTGGAAGAACAGATTCGGTCTCGTCAGCGTGGTGATCCGCACACCAAGAAGCTCATCGCTAAGCTTGGCACTCCGAAGTATGAATCCTTCCATGTTGATGATCAGGGCACGCTCTTCTTTGATCACCGGATGTTTGTTCCAAACTATCCGGGTCTGAGAGACCAAGTTCTCAAGGAGGCACATGATTCGGTTCTTTCTATCCATCCGGGCAGCACAAAGATGTATATGGACTTGAAAACACAATACTGGTGGCCTGGGTTGAAAAGGTATTGTGCCAAGTACGTCTCAGAATGTGATGTCTGCCGCAGAGTCAAGGCTGTTCATCAGAAACCGTTTGGTCTTCTACAGCCATTGAAACCTCCGGAATGGAAATGGGAGAAAGTTGAGATGGATTTCATCACGGGCTTTCCAAGGTCGCAGAAGGGCAACAATGCAATTTTTGTTGTCATCGACAGGCTTTCTAAAGTGGCACACTTCTTCCCAGTCAAAGAAACAATTTCTGGACTTCAGTTGGCTGAGCTCTACATCAACAGGATTGTCTCTTTGTATGGGGTTCCACTGGAAATCAGTTCGCACTCGTGGAGCATCTTCACCTCAAAGTTCGGGAGAGTTTCCAAAAGCTTTGGGAACGGTTGAACTTCAAAGACTGCTTACCACCCTCGTCGCAAGGACAAGTGGAGAGGATCAATCGATTCTCGAGGACATGCTTAGAGCTTATGGCATCTCGTTTGGCATGAAGTGGGAGGAATGCCTTCCATATGCTGAATTCTCCTACAACAGACTTCCGGAAGAGTCTCAAGATGGCACCATTCGAGGCTCTCTATGGTCGCAAGTGTAACTCCCATTGGTTGGTCAGTGCGGGAGAAAGAATCTGGTTTGGCCCTCGACATTGTGACTCGAGGCAGGAGAAGGTGCATATCATTCGAGAACACAAGATTGCTCAAAGTCGTCGGAAGAGCAACTATGACAGAAGCACACAGATATGGTATATGCCCCAGTGATCTCGTCTACCTTCGTGTCACTCCCATGAGAGGAACACACCGCCTTGGATCAAAGGAAAGTTGGCTCCTAGATACATCGGTCCTTTCAAGATACGTGGTAGAAGAGGAGAAGTTGCTTATGCACTCGAGCTTCCGGAAAACTCAAAGTCCATGATGTTTTCCACATCTCTCGGCTCAAGAAGTGCTTCAAAGATCCCGCAAGACTGTGGATCATGAGCTAATCGACCTCCAAGAAGATCTATCTTATCAAGAGCACCCCACCAAAATCCTCGAGACCATGAGCGAAGGACTCGCAACAAGTCCATCAAATTACGCAAGGTGCAAGTGGTCACACCATTCTGTTGATGAAGCAACTTGGGAGCGTGAAGATGAACTCCGTGTCAACCATCCTTCTCTCTTTGTGTCTTCTTCTTCTTCTTCCTAGAATCTCGGGGCGAGATTCCTGTTTAGTGGGGGAGAGTTGTAGCATCCCAGTTGTCTAACCCCTGTAATGCTACATGTCATAATAATAAAATGGGCCATTTCCAACATATAATTGTTGCACCATCATCATATCATGCTCATGTCATCATGTCCCCTTGCATTTGAGCATCATATAAAACCTTTTTCTTATTTGCTTCTTATCTCATGTGCATGATTAATTGTAGTTGCCTCTTGATATTGTATTTGGTTCTTACTAAATTGTTAAATGCCCAAGTTGAGTTGGGGGCATCTCTCTTTTTGCCTCCACCACCTTTTCCTTCACCACCTTATAATTCCACCATCCAATAATATGGGAATGGTTTTTATTTGAGTTATCCCTAGCCATGTTGTTGGTTGGATCCACCCTTGATCTTGCTTGGCCTTTGCCCACCTTTTGGGAATGCAAGGATTAAAGCCACATGGGATCATGTTGTTTTCACAATATAACCACTTGGCATTAATTGTCTTGCATGGGCCATGCAAGTACCATCTCCCCTAGCTTTTGGCTTTTGTCTGGTTTTCTAAATGGAGCCTTCTTCTTTGCTTGATCATGTTTGGCTAGTATCAAATCCTAGCTACCCTCCTCTTTCTTTGTTCTTGCTTGGCCTATGTTGGTATCATGCATGGACCCAAAACCCCACCACTATATGACCATCTCTCTCCCTCCTCCCTCTTTTCTTGTTTTTTTTTTTGTTTAGAGCTTGCTTGTAGTTGCTTGACCCACTAGAGTGCCACCATCTTTTTCCTAAACCTCTTAGCAACTCTAAACCTACCCCCAAGCCATCTCCCCTTTCTACACCTTTTCCCTAAAACAAACCCTAATCTACAACCACCTAAACCAAACCTAAACTATCTTTTTCCTCTAACTAAACCTAGCTACCTTATAACCTCCCCCTCTCCTCTCTAGTGATCCACCCTAGTACCCCCTCCTTTCTAGCCACCAGCTCGCCTCTCCCCTCTCTCTGCATGCCCCACTCGACCAGGACCCCCCCTAGCTGCCCCCACACGGTATGGCACCCCCCCTTTCCTAACCTAGATCCCACCCTAGCTAACCGAGGCCACCACCTCTTATCTCTCTAGCTCGCTCTCAGCCGTGGTGGCCCTGTCCACGCCCTACCCCCACCTGCCAGTCTCCCTTCTTCCTTTCCAGCTCCACCACGCTGCCCTGGCCCCCATGCGCAGCACGTGAGCAGGGAGGTGACCAACGCCACCCCCCGCAGCTAACCCCTTCCCCCACGCAACCACCGCGCCTCCCCCTTCTTATCCTCTCCCTCTCCCCTCTCTGAGCCTATCCACATCCGCCCTGAGGCCTGCCTCGTTTTCCTTGCCCCCTCCTCCTCCGCAGAACCCCGACGCCGGCCACCGTCGGACCCTAGCTCGCGAGCACGTACCAGGAGGCCAGCGCGGATCCGAGGATGCCGAGGTAGCTCAGGAGGTTCCCAACGTAACCACGGTACACGGAGCAAGGAGGAGACGGCCGCAGCATCGCCAGAACCTGTCGCGCCGCCCGGAAACCCTAGATCGTCGGAGCGTCTGCCTCGCCGTGGCCGCACCCGCCCGATCCGACCACACCCAAAGACAATCCGGTGAGCGACCCATCTCCGCATAACCTCCCGTGACGCTTCGCTCGGACGCGTAGATCTTTCCGTCGAACGCCCTCTGCGCGTCGGCGGCGAGTTGGTTCTTGCACGCTCCCAGGCGCGGCCATCTTATCTAGCTCGCGCGCGACACGCTGTCATCTAGCCTAGCCCACCCCAGTGGCAGCGGACCCCGCTAGCACGCCAGAGAGCGCGGGTTCGAGCCCTTCGCTTGCCACCTACACACAAGGCCAGACGCGAGGGGAAGATCCACAAGGCCGTCCTTTTGCGAGAAAACCCCCTGGCTGTTTCTTTTGCTTAACCCGCAATCCCTGAGGTCCCACCTGTCAGCGGCGGTGGCCTTTTTCTAAAAAGGCTCCCGTAAGACCCCGTGCTGAACCCGCAGTCCACCCCCTGGCCGCGTGTGCGTTTGCAAATCCCGGCCCTTTGTTTGCATCAACCCGCGGTCCCGAGAGCCCTCGTGTGGATCGTGAACCTTTACATTTAGGCGCTGTTGTTCGTTTAATCAACCCGCGATCCAGAACGTGTCGTTGATTGCCGCGTGGGCGAGATGCCCTGGCCCACTGTCACGACTCAGCTGGGCCAGCCGAGTGAAAACGTTTTCAGAGCTGTTTTCAAAATTCAAACCTGTTTAATTAATTCAAATTCAAATTTCTTTTCAGATTTCTAATAACTTTTACATCCTTTATCCAAATTGAGCAAATGATATATGTTTTGATATCAGGAAAATGAGGGGAATTCAAATATGCCATCTGTTTTGTATTTTTCTCAAGTAAAATTCCAAGTTCATGTTAATTACATCAAATGCCACTGGATTTTCAACAATTAATAACTTTTGTTTGGTAAATCCAAATTTAGCAAGTAAATAGTCTAAATTGATCAGCTCGACGAGACCTTTCTGATTATGCTATCCATGACTTCAATTGCAGCATGCATCATATAAATATATGTTAAACAACAAATGTTATGGCAACAATTGTGATTCTAAAACCCAATTAAATGCTACTTTCTTGTTCTTCACACCTCACCATGCTATGCTACCTTTCTTGCCATGTAAATTGTGCATCATTCATCATGGCATGATTGTTTGCTTGACGCATCTTATTCATATGCTTGTGCTCTATATTTATGTTGGCCTTGTTTGTTTGGTTTTTCTCGGATAGACACTGAGCAGGGGTTGTATCAAGAGAACCAGGAGCACTACCCAGAACCGTCCTTTGCTTCAACAGAGACACCAGGCAAGCACTACCACATGCTTGCATACATACGATCTATTGCCTCTATCTTATTCTTGCATCATTGAGTCGCGATTGCATTAAATTGAATCCCAAGTATGCATAGCCTTTACTTTTAAACTCCACCAAGCTTGTATCCTCCATCCCATGAGCCACTACTATAGGAGTTGCTTGAGCCATGCGAGTCGTAGAACAGCATGTGTAGGGATTGTGAGAGTCTGTTGGATAACGAGGTACCTAAACAACTTAACCTGAGTAGTTCTGGATAACTAAAGAAAGTGGCACCGTGGGCAATATCTGCTATTTGGTTTTTCCTGCTCACTTGTGTCCCGTAAGACCCGAGTACTTGATTCCTGTTCCTTGATTTATCGCGCTATCCACATCCGGAGGTATATGGGACCCCCGAGCGAGCTTGATTCCGTCTTATTTCTTGGGGCCACAAACTAGTTTGAGGTTTTATTACTATCTGTACTTATGCCATGCTTCTTGCTTTATTTACGATTGTGCGAGGAGCACACTGCATCTGTTAGGAGTGGGACACGTTTCAGCTGTCGACAAGCCCAGCCACACTTTCGGGTTCCCGATGCTCACGGGTCCACCCAACCTTGAGGCCGTCTCGAAGCTTGCTTACTCCGTTATGGATTCTACTTAAGGGTGGCCCCTGAAATATTTCAATCTTGTGATTGTTCACGTGAAAGCCTCGTTGGTTTTGATTTGGTTTTTCCGAGGTTGATCGAGTGTGTGTTGCTATTGGTGCACCCCGCCGGTAAAACTTTCTCGAAAGTCGTGTCATGGATATGGACGACTTGGAGCACAGTTCTTGATCATAGATAAGCATAACTAAAGTACCGCTTTAATCGACTAAAGTAACTTGAATAGTAAATCGTGAAATACTCATGGAATGGTTAATAAAATTGCAAACGGATGGGGGGTTGTTCGTCCGCTTCCTTGTTGGTAAGCAGGGAGGAGGATGGATCGGATGAGATTACCATTACAACTGTTGTACTTAAATTCACGGACATCCGCTCATCATTGGTTAGGCGGATGGTTAGCGTTATCTGTAGAATTGCTAGGGTTTATCTTTCGCTGCAATTCGTCACCCTGTGTTGTGTCCCCTTTAGAGGCATTAAGACTTGCTGAGTACCCTTAGGGTCTCACACGATAAATTCTTGATTCGGATGAACAGTACCTTCTCGACGGATCTTTGGGTGGAAGAAGCCGATGATGTGGGCAACGATCGTATGGTGTAGAGATTCCTGCACGGGATCCGTGAGACCTGTAGTTGGGATGTGCTTATTTTCTCTGGCATCTTATGCCTATTTGCTTCTTATCCGTACTCGGATCTTGTTTGCCGCTTCCGCATGATACTCTGATGTGTGCTGTATGAGGAGTTATCCTAAATTATAGATGTATCTAGGACATTTGAATCTTGCCGTATGGCGTTGGTATATTTCCTTTCTTTCTAGATGGTGTGGCTCTGATGTACTCTTGTATGGTGGCTTGCGTACATACCCACTTGTGTACGTAGTTGATCCCTTCGCCTGCCGACTACGCCGCCCGTACAGGTCCCGTTGAGAGGTTAGCGGTTGGGACATCTGAAAGGACTACCAGTGAGTGGCTTTTGGGGCCCCGCCGTACTATTTCAACCGCTATCTCTCATCTAGGCTGGTATCTAGGAGCGTAGTTCACCGAGGTAGTTACAGCCATTTACCCTGAACCTCCTTCATGAACCTTTTCCAAACCTTGTCAGACAAAAAAGAAATGAATGAGTTATTAATTACTTTACATCAGAGAGAATGAACGAAAGAGACAGATATAGTGTGATAATGATTGGAATTACTTTTGGAGGCAATCAAGTATGTTGCGGTAGTCTTTCATTGGCTTCTTTAACGAGTCCGAGATTTCAACTTTTGCACGGTCAACGTCAATGTTTAGAAGAATCCAGTGGAAGCTGCGCACGTTTATATACACTTAACATCGAGTAAACAAAAACTGAATGTGTACAAGACAGTAAGACTCTCACCCATAGTTGTAAGGAAATAGTATTTGCATCTTATAATGTTGCTCTATTAAAAACATTAGCAAGTTATCTTCCGTTTCCTCGAGTTTATTTATTAGCGTATATCCATTAACTCTGTTTGGGTCAACGAACCCAATGCCGTAGATTGACTTTATTCTATATTCCTGAATCTTTATTTTGCATATATAATAGCATACATAAGGAGATATAGTGAGGATAACGATAGAAAATGAATTGAACGAGCTGAGTTAGTGACTTAATTACTTACAGACAATAGCAGCCGAGGAGGGACTTGTGAAGGGCGTCTAGGTTGAATAACTGAAATAGTTCACAAAGTTCAATGGAGATCATGTCTGGACGAAAGTACTCCTCTTCAACTTTACATAGGAGAAATTGTCGCCCTTCCTTTGTGACTTTCAAGTACCAGATATGCAACAGTCGCATATGTGTTGGCAGATCAACGAATACCTCATCGCTGACCAGAGGCTCCCCGTAGACAAATTTTCGTGCTATTGGTCCCTTGGCGACATTATCTCCGCCGCCTAGAATTTCTTCGACGGGCACGTTACACTTCTTGGCTAATTTAATAGTTATTTCCATATCTATTGCACCTTGTGTGGGCTGGGGTAACACCTTGAGCGGGGCAATGGATTGTTTTGCCTGTTTGCCGAGCTGGGCAACTTTTTTTGATTTTCTCCCACTTGCAGTACTGCTTGATGACTTCTCTTTTAGTGTCTTCGTAAGACAGCGTGTATAGTCATCTTTCCTATTTAACACATGTTGGGGTGGTTGCTCAAGGAATGCCTTGAAGTGCTTCTTGACTTTTGGATCAACTAGCACCTGTGGCTCGGGTTGTTTTGGTGCAAAATGGGCCTTCACTTCGGCTCAGGAGATCACCGCGCTTTCCTTATCAGTCCGGTGATAAGCTAACTTGGGAGGAGATGGCGGTACTCTTGGTAGGGGATCTTGTCGTTTTCGGCGTCGGGTCTCCCTCGACGTAGCGGTGTTATTCTTCCGCTTTCTTCCCTTTGATTTAGTGGGCGGAGGTAGAGGCGCCGGAGATGGAGATGCACTTGCGCTGTGGTCCCTCTTAGGGAGGGGTGGACTATTGTTTCTCGGTGGAGATGGTGGCCTCGGAGGTGATGGATTGCTTCTCGGAGGAGAAGATTGTCTTGGCGCCCAACCTGGAAACACGATGTGTTGTTTTTTCCAAAGAATGATCCCACCCTCCACTTCTCCCAGTGTTTTCTCCCCTTCACCTGCAGGGATGTCAAGCTCTAGTGATCGACATGTCGGTTCAACATCATCCACACCGACACAGGCATAGCCAGCTGGAATCTTACTTCCATGGTAGGTCGCTTCCGGTGGAAAAGGTAAAGCAAAGCCGAGCGCCACCTTCATAGAAATGTTCTTCACTGTGACATGTAGCTCACAAGCTGTCCTTGCCTCGACTTCATCCACAGGGTAGCGAACCATCGTTGTACCGGCCTAATCATCTATCACCGGTGCATTATTCTCCATCAGTAGTAGATTATTAGCTTGTACCTCCGTGGAAGCCACGCTGCTTCTCCACTTAGATGGGCCCACCGGACTGTCTAATGCAAGATCTTGCTGTCGGACCAGTACTCTAAGTTTATTAATCTACTCCTGCTGCAGCTTGAACATGGCTTGAAAATCCTCGTTCCTTTTTTCAACCGCCTCCAACCGCGCCGCCTCGTCCTCCTTCTGCCGGTTTGTTTTTCTCGATCGGGTTCTATAAGTGTCGATGTCCTGGGGAAACCCTGTCTTCCATGGAACAGATGGGATAAAGCCTCGTGTTCGTCCGACTTTTTTAGGATCCCCGGGGGCATATGTCAGCTCATCGTTCTCTCTGTCAGGAACGAACTTTCCATCTTTTCTCTATTGTATCACTTTAACAAGTTCATCTTTGGGTTTAGTAATGGCCTTCTTTGTAACAATAATCTCCCCGGTTTCACTTTCATACGGCCCCCCATGCCCAAGGAACCAATGTTTTGACCTCACGGGCCACTGATTTGTAGCTGGCATGACCCATTTATCACGCATTTCTTTCTCGGTTTTTGCCCACTTAGGCATGGCCGTCTTGTAGCCACCTGTCCCCATAGTATGGTGATATTTATTTTTGGCCGCATTTAACTTATTCTTTTCCGACTTGGCCGTAGCTGCTTATGATCCCTTGGATGTCACAAATGGGGCCTATTTATTCCGCTGCTTCTCTAGCGGGCCAGTGAATGGCGGAGTCAGCCCCTTCTTGACATATTTGTTGTACAATATTTTCTTCCAGTCCTTGAACTGTTTGCCCATCTTCTTAAGGGCCCACTTTCTGAATGTCAACCTCAATGCCTCATTGAGTTCACGAGTGTCAAATTCAGGTAGAGAGAAGTGTGTCATGAGTGAATTCCAAAGACTCTCTTTGGCTTTGCCATCGACAAAAGTTTCTCCAACTTGCTCGCTTTTCTCTCCTGGCTTATTCCACTTCTGAGTGGTGATCGGGATGGTGTCCCTGACTATCACTCCGCATTGATATACAAATACACTTGCGGCCTCTTTTGGCTCCAAAGGTTCGCCCATCTCAGAAACTACATCAATAGTGAAACGCGCACCATTCGGCCAACTTTTTGGTCGGGCCTCGTTTCCTTGCAGAAGATTGGCCCAATGCGGAGGTCTAAGAGAAGAAACAGTCGTTAGTATATATATATGAATCAACTAATGCATCTACTAGCTCGTGATCAACGGAGGCTTTATATACCTCGCCGGACTTTGCTATGGTGTCTCCACCAAAGAATTCATCATAGTTGTCTCTTCCATCGTCTTCATCCAAGTTGACGTATTGGGAGCCATCATCATCTCCATCGTCGTCTGCCCCATCGTAATGGTAACCTCCTATACCCTCATCTATCATCTTCTACATGTGCTCTTCGTTGTCTCTATCGTCCATAATTAACTAATACAAAACAAAGATAAAACCATTTTGCTTAATGCGATAAATAAAGGAAGATAAAGTAATTCGGCTTAATATACCATATTACACATTAAAGTACCAATTAAACAATGCGATGAAGAAAGATAAAGTACCAATTAAACAACAATACATCTCGAATAATCCAGCTAGTACAACAATAATAAAAGGTATCACCCTATTACACATCTAGCTCAACGAAGACGTCGAGCCCCGGCTACTGAGCCGCGGGAGGTGTGCACCCAAAGAGTAGGAACCATCACCGGAGAATATCTCGGATAAGGTGCCTGAAGAAGCTGTCAGGTATTGGCGACCCGGACTTCCAAAATATACATGTAACGTCGTACGTGCTCGTACTCCTCCCTGACACGACGCTGTACCACCTCGTCGGGGGCCGGCTCCCTCTGCACCGCGCCTGGACCACTCGGCCGCCACCACAGAAGATCCGGGTCGACGACGACACCCAGATTCCTCACCAGACCACATCTCCCGGATGGTAGCACCTCCCAGTGCCAGCCCGGCGGAGCCCAGTCCCGTGGATGCCCGGCAACAGAGTCTAGTAGTGCTCTGTTGTTCCCGCCGAGTGAACGATGATGATGACGCGGCATAATCCTAAACACTAAACTAAACCTATAAACTTTAAACATGACGACAGTAAATAGTATCAACTAAAATAAACTATATTAAACACTAACTAAATTCAACTAAAATCAACTAATTAACTACATTAAACACTAACTAAAATCAACTAAAATCTCTAAACAAAATTACGCTAAACTTCAAACTAACTAAATTATAACTAATTAACTAACTACATTAACCCTAAACTTCGAACTAACTACCTAATTAACCCTAAATCCTAAAATACACTAACAAATTAATACTAACAAATTAACACTAACAAAATACACTAACAAAATTACACTAACTAATTAACACTAACAAAATACACTAAAAAAATTAACACTAACAAGAGCTCACTGCAAGCGGTGGCGGCAGGCGCTGTGGCAGGTCGCCGAGGCAGACGGGCGGCAGCGGCACGGGCGGCAAGGTGGTGCGATGGCGGCGCTGGGGCTCTGTCACAAGGAGGAAGACAACACAGATCGATCTGTGTGCTCCGGTTCGGTGCTCGAACAAGGCGCACGTGGTGATTATATACCCACCTTTTTACCTTTAGTCGGTTTGTGTTACCTGGCCAGGGCTAACCGGGCTAAGCCAGCGTTTTACGCTGAGGGTCAAGAACCTTTAGTCCGGGTTTGTAACACAAACCGAGACTAAAGGTGTGTTTTTAAACCTTTTTTGAAAAAGAAATTATCAATTAGGAAATTAATTATTATATATCCAAATTTGCAGAAATAAAAGATCTATAATTTAAAACTATTATCCTACTCTGTTAAATAGATTTAAATAAAATAATTGTTTCCATTTTTGAATTTACATTGTTCGGACTTTTTTTAATTTTTTATGCCCGTTTCGAATTTTTCCCTCTTGCGTGAAGATAGGGGATGAGCCCGTCAGAATTTGCATTGGATCTTTGAAGAAACAACCGTATTGTGAGTCTAAAAATGATTTTTTCAAAAAATCACGGACGTTAGATCATGTACCTGTAGTTCAAACCGGACCCACTTCCTACCTATTCGGCAGGCATTTGTCTTTTTCACCCAGGAAGGACAGAAAGTTTTGAGATCCCCCGGTTGGGATATAGTTCATGTAAGTTGGTCTAGTATTTTAGAAAAATGGAATGGTAGCATTCTGTAACTGCATTTTGGTGGCTGCTTCACAAAACGACCCGTCTGTTTGCGTTCGGAAAATGGAAAATGGCTTTTCCGTGCGACGAAAAGTAAAACTTCCTGCTGCAACATTGTTCTTCATCCAAATATCCACATGCATGCACAATATGGGCACAGTATCGTAAACTATGTAGCGATTTAGCGCATAACATCGGTCTCTTGGACCGAAGGCCATGAAATCTTGAACATGATAGGTCATTTTATGAAGGTTTTTTCGAGACATAATCAATATACCAAGTTTGATATTTTTCCTTGCAACTATGTCACATAATATCACACCACGCAGGTGCCCCCGGTATATGCCATGGTTGGGCTGAGGATCAAACCGCGTGCGCCTAGCCACGATGACGATGACGATGATGATGGCAATGACGAAGAAGATCCTCAAGCTGCGTACTATAGGACTATGCATGATTATGAATAAAGGGGGCGGGTTTAGTCCTGAGTGTTAGCTAGTACCGGTTTGTCCCGGTTTTTAATATAAATAAATGTCTTGAGTGTTACCTAGTCCTGGGACTAAATATGAAGATGTTTTTGTATTCTTGTGAGTTCGCTCGGGTGATCAAATTAATGCTGTTTTTTCTACCTGTCTATAGCAATCTCAGAAATTCTAAAAAAAATAGGATTAATTCACAAAAGGTTTAATACATTATTACATCACCAACATCCACATCTAGTGTTTTGGTTCTCTTCTAGCCCGTAACCATGGAGCATCTTCCTTATTTAGCGGTATGCTTCGGTCAATTTTCACTTTGAATGGTGGAATTTCATGAAATTTGTTATAATGCTCTAGCATGTCTGTCCTGTCCTCAACTTCCACCATGTTTCTTTTTCCTGAAAGAACTATGTGGCGCTTTGACTCATCGTATGATATTGTATTCTTTTGCTTATCTTTCTTTTTTCTCGGTCTAGTAGACATGTCCTTCACATAGAAAACTTGAGCCACATCATTGGCAAGGACGAATGGTTCGTCTCCGTACGCAAGATTATTGATATCCACTGTTGTCATTCCGTACTGCTGGTCTACCATTACCCACCTCCTGTCATCTTGACCCATTTGCATCGAAACAATGGGACCTTAAAATTAGGACCATAGTCAAGTTCCCATATGTCCTATATGTAACCATAATATGTGTCCTTTTTCCCATTCTCGTCTGTTGCATCAAATATGACACCACTGTTTTGGTTGGTTCTCTTTTTTTCTTGGGCGTGCGTGTAATATATTCGCATTTATCTCGTACCCTTGAAAAGTCAATATAGTTGAAGATGGAGACCTGGCCAACACGTACAACTGATCTCCAACAGCGATGTCATTCATGAGATGTGTCTGCAACCAACCACCGAAAGTCTTCATGCGTTTATCTCTAATCAATCTGTCAGACTGCCCCGAGTAGTTTGAGCGTACAATATTCTTGTGTACCTCGATATATGGAGCCACCAAGGTGGAACTTTGCAGAATTGTATAGTGTGATTTAGTGAAAGAATGTCCGTCCATACATATCTTTGCTTTCTTTCCTAGCGTTCCTTTTCCACTAAGTCTCCCCTCATGCCGTGATTCAGGTACACCGATGGGCTTAAGGTCAGGAATAAAGTCAACACAAAACTCAATGATCTCCTCTGTTCCATAGCCCTTGGAGATGCTTCCTTCTGGCCTAGCAGGGTTATGGACATATTTATTTAAGACTCCCATGAATCTCTCAAAGGGGAACATATTGTGTAGAAATACAGGACCGAGAATGGTAATCTCTTCGACTAGGTGAACTATAAGGTGCGTCATTATGTTGAAGAAGGATGGTGGGAAAACCAACTCAAAGATGACAAGACACTGGACCACATCTTTCTGTAACCCTGGTAGACTTTCTAGGTCAATTACCTTCTGAGAAATTGCATTGAGGAACGAACATAGATTCACAATGGGTACTCTAACATTTTCCCGCAGAAGCCCCCTTAAAGCAACCGGAAGCAACTGCGTCATAAGCATGTGAAAGTCATGAGACTTCAGGTTCTGGAATTTTTCTCTGCCATATTTATTATTCCTTTTATATTGGACGAGAAGCCAGAGGGGACCTTGATACTACTTAGGCATTCAAAAAAGATTTCCTTCTCTTCTTTGGTAAGAGCGTAGCTGGCAGTACCTTGAAACAACTCTGGATTCCTGCCTTCTCGGTCTTTCATACGTTGTTGGTCCTTCCGTACTTCTCGTGTATCTTTATTCTTTCCATACACGCCCAAGAGCCTAGCAGTATCACACAAAGATTTTTTTGTTAGGTGCATCACGTCGATTGCAGAGCGGACCTCTAAGACTTTACAATAGGGTAGCTCCCAAAATATAGATTTCTTCTTCCACATGGGTGCGTGTCCTTGGCGTCCTTCGAATCAGACCGTCGCCAGACCCTTTCCAAAGATTACTTTTAAATCCTTCACCATATCAAATACATCATCACCAGTACGACAGACAGGCTTACTCTGGTGATCTGCTTCACCATTGAAATGCTTGCCTTTCCTTCTTAGGGAATGCATGGGAGGAAGAAAATGATAATTCCCTAGGTACACATTCTTCTTACACTTATCCAAATAAATACTTTCAGTGTCATCTAAACAGTGTGTGCATGCATTGTATCCCTTGTTTGTATGTCCTGAAATGTTACTAAGAGCAGGCCAATCATTGATGGTTACGAACCACAATGCTCGTAGGTTAAATTCCTCACGTATGTGCTCATCACACACACGTACACCTTGTCCGTGCCACAACTATAAAAGTTCTTCAACTAATGGCCTTATGTATACATCAATGTTGTTGCTGGGTTGCTTCGGGCCTTGGATGAGCACTGCCATCATAATGAACTTCTGCTTCATGCACAACCAAGGAGGAAGGTTATAGATACACAAAGTCACATGCCATGTGCTATGAATGTATCTCTGCTGCCCAAAAGGATTCATGTCATATGTACATAGACCAAACCATAAGTTCCTCACGTCACCTACAAAGTCCAGGTAGTTTCTCTTAATTTTTCTCCACTGCTACCCATCAGTGGGGTGTCTCAACATCTCGTCTTTCTTACGG
This sequence comes from Avena longiglumis, assembly GCA_030063025.1. Classification (NCBI taxonomy): domain Eukaryota; kingdom Viridiplantae; phylum Streptophyta; class Magnoliopsida; order Poales; family Poaceae; genus Avena; species Avena longiglumis. The sequence continues at coordinate 439,264,692 of CP125975.1, read as the reverse complement.
TTTTCTTTGTGCCATCGCAACAACTTGGCATGCTCTTCGTTTTTGAACAAACGCTATAGCCGTGGTATTATAGGAGCATACCACATCACCTTGGCAGGAACCCTCTTCCTGGGGCGCTCTCCATCAACATCACCAGGGTCATCTCGTCGGATCTTATACCGCAATGCAGTACATACCGGGCATGCATCCAAATTCTCGTAATGCTCACCACAGTAGAGGATGCAGTCATTAATGCATGCATGTATCTTCTGTACCTCTAATCCTAGAGGGAAGACAACCTTCTTTGCTTTGTAAGTACTGGCGGGCAGTTCGTTATCCTTTGGAAGTAGCTTCATTATCTTCAACAACTTTTCAAATCCCTTGTCAGGCACACCGACCTCTGCCTTCCATTGCAGCAATTCCAGGGTGCTACCTAGCTTTTTGTGGCCATCTTCGCAATTCGGGTACAACAATTTGTTGTGATCCTCTAACATCTGCTCAAATTTAAACCTCTCCCTTACGCTATCACATTCTCCGTTTGCATCAGCAATTGAAAGGGCATGTATGCCCCCATGTGTGGTTTTGGTAATTAATGACAATCTCTATGGACTAATGTGTAAATTGAGTTTCACTTGTAGGTTTGTCCATTGGCATCGCTTTGGCCATGTGTTGGTCTCAAGGTTGAAAGATGAAGAAATTTCCAAGGGCTTTGTGCCCATTGGAATCATGAAGAAAGAAGGAGCTTGAAGGTTGATCAAGACATGTGCAAAGAGTTGCATCAAGATGGATCAACCTCAAGTAGGGATGAAGAAGGGCGAGCTCAAGATGCGCCATCTCTAGAAGATCTCATGCTTGAAGCTTGCCATCCTCATGCTCATGGAATGATGAAGACAAGTTCAAAGAAGAGGTTTCCCCATGGAGTATGGGGGAGAAATTTGCAAGTCTTCATCTTCATCAAGCAATAGCATCCAAGAAAGGTGTTCCCACTATAGAAGAACAAGACGGTCTACATCAAGTTCAAGTGGGATGCTCAAGGCAAAGGTATGTTCTTGATAGGGCTTTTCTTTTGCCGGTCTCGTATTGTTAGTTGGGAGACCGGGTTTAGGATAGATAGCCGTACTATCAAGAGGGGCTCTCAAGCGGGTGTCTCGTTTGCATCGTTCGGAGAGAGATCAAACCTTTGCATTCATAGCATCATCTTTCTTGGTTGTTATTTGGCTCTTGTCCATGAGAGGATCTAGAGCTTGTGGTCATCATCTTAACAAGCTCTAGTTCATCATCTAATGATTTTTTGATCTTGCGAGTTTTCCAGCTCCACACCTTGGGGGATACTTCACAATATTGTGGTTTTTCTTGGATTATATTCGCCGTTATATTTCCAACAAAATTGGTTTCATCCCGTTTGGAGTTTGGATGCAAAAGTTATTGCGTTTCTGGTTTTCTGGTTTCTGGAATTTCCCTGACCGAAAGTTCCGGCTTCCCATCGGAAGTTCCGCTAGGGCATATTTGCCGTCGAAAGTTCCGGTGGAAGATCCGGGTCTTCTTCCTCTCACGTTCAGTAACCTTCTGTTTTGGATGTTCTATTTGACGGAACTTCAGTCGGAACTTTCACCGGAAGTTCCGCTCCCACCGGAGGAGCGGAAGTTCCGCTTAGGCCTAGTTGCCGCCGAAAGTTCCGGTTGAATTTCCGTATCTTGTTCCGCTCACGATTCAGTAATATTCTGTGTTGGTTTTATCTATTTGGCGGAACTTCCGTCGGAACTTCCACCGGAAGTTTCGCTCCCACCGGAAGTTCCGGTGAACCGGCGGAAGTTCCGACCAGGACTCATTTTTTCAGTTTCTCGCTCAGCAGTTTTTGACTATTGGCTATGTGCCACCGGAACTTCCGGCCTTCCACCGGAAGTTCCGGCCAGGAGTCGCGAATGCCCATAACGGGCAGATCTGGGAGCCCTTTAAAAGGTGCTCCTCTTCCCCTTCATGGGTAACAACTCTTTTCTTGGTTCTTGGCTTTCTCTCTCTCCTCCATTGTTGACCTTGAAGAAGCTTTCCCTCTCCCCTTTCCCTTCCTATGATTCTTGCATATTTTTGAGGTATTTGAGAGAGGATTTCTAGATCTACAATCCCCCCAAACTAAATCCCTTCTTTGTGAAGGAATCATTGGGATCTAGATCTTGGAGAGTTTTGTGTTCTCCTCTTGTATTCTTCCTCCCTTATTCCCCCAATAGCTTTTGTAGCTTTGTTGGAATTTGGGAGAGAAGGACTTGCCCTTGCATTTGGTGCATAGGTTTGAGTTCTCCTCGGAGATTCGGCGAGTTCAAGCTTGTGGGCTTGTTTTTCTTGGGTTCCTTGGAACCCTAGACGGTTGTGTGGTTGGATTGTTAACCTTTTGTGGTCTTGTAGCCTTTTGTGGCTTTGTTGGCCTTTTGTGGCATTGTAGCCTTTTGTGGCTTTGTTGTTGGGAGCCTCCAATTGAGTTGTGGAGTTATCCCCAATATTGTACGGGTTCGGTGACCGCCCTCAAGCGTCCCATAGTGGAGCAAGTGCCTGCCTTTTGTGACGCGCACTTGGGAGAATAGGGTGAGCCTTTTGTGGTGTCGGTGGGTTGCGTGCTTCCGCATCCGGGGTGAGGCCTTGTGTGGCGTTGGGTGAGCATCGAGCCACCACACCTCGAGGTGAGCCATTTGTGGCGTTCGGAGAGCATTGCACCATCGCACCTCTCCAACGGATACGTAGCTTCTTTGGAAGTGAACTTCGGGAAACAAATCTTCGTCTCCACGTCCATCGGTAATCTCTCAATCGAGCCCTTTACTTATGCACTTTACATTGTGATAGCCATCATGCTTGAAGTATTTATATCTTGCTATCACCTTGTTGCTTGTATTTCTTAGCATAGGTTGTTGGTGCGCTTAGGTAAACTTAGTGGCTAGGTTTTGTGCTCAATAAATTAAACGTTAGTTTTATTCTGCATTTACTTGAGCCTAAACCGTAATATTTTTAAAAGCCGGCTCGACCAAGATCATCATCTGGCTCATATGATGCACGTTCTTCTGCTTCTTCTTCATCATTGTCTTCCATTGTACTACCACCGTATTCGGGAGACATAGGATAGCTGTCATCATTCTCTTCATCTTGGGTGTCTTCCATCATAACACCTCTTTCTCCATGCTTGATCCAACAATTATAGCCAGACATGAAACTGGATCGAAACAGATGGCCGTGAAGGACTCTTGAGGAAGAGTATTCCTTCTGATTTTGACACTCACCACATGGACAACACATAAAACTATTACACTTGTTTGCCTCTACCACAATGAGAAAAGAACCCGCACCTTTAATGAACTCGTCAAAGATTCGTTCAGCGTACATCCATTGCCGTCTCATCTGCATTATATAAGTTCATCAAACAAAATCACGATGCTAAGATTAGTACTAGTCTAAAAATAAAAGAACACATCGTACATATCAAACAACTATGCACTAATTTAAAAACTTTCTACTACATCTTTAGTCCCGGTTGGACACACCAACCGGGACTAAAGGGGTTGCGCCGGGCTGGGGACAAGGTGAGCCCGTTTAGTCCCGGATGGTGTCTCTAACCGGGACTAAAGGACACTCCAACCGGGATTAAAGTGGGTGACGACAATATATGTCGTGAGTGGCTGAAATGGATCGTATGGGCACCTAGAGGGGGGGGGGGTGAATAGGTGCTAACCAAATTTTAATACCTTTTCAATTTTAGGCTTAACACAAAGTAAATTCTCTAGATATGCAACTACGAGAATTTCCCTATATGCAACCCTAACTACTAAGCACGTAAAGAGAGGAGCGAAGGAACCGTAGTGGAGCACGCGGAGACACAGGGATTTGTTTTACCGCAGTTCCTTCCTTGTTAAGGGAAGTACATCTGTGTTGGAGGGGTGGGCGGTTCTAAGACCACCACGCCACAATAGGCCTCACCCTATTCTCCGATGGATCTCGCCACAAGAGGCCTGATCCACCTTCTCCACTATTGGATCCCTTCGAGGCGGGAACCGGTGCCTTTTACAACACTATCGGGGCACACACCCACAACCGAATTGGGGGCTCTCGAGATGACAACAAGCTGCCACAAGAACAAGGTTTATCAATATAAACAAAAACAAGGATCTAGGTATTTGCAAGAAATACTAGATCGGTGGTTCTCCAAATGAATGTAGAGGAGATGAAGCGCTTGATTGCTGATGATGAAGATCGAGTTCTCCTCCTTCGATTCCCCAAGGGATGGGGCCTTTGGGTGGATCTAGGTGGAGCTCTCTTGGATGAAGGTTGCAGATCAGATCTCAACTTTTTCGAATGAATCAAGAGATCTGGTAGGAGGGGGAAGGCTGGCTTAAATACCCCCTCCCCAGATCTGGCCGTTGCACAACTTTGGGGGCGGATTATCCTCCCCCTGGGAAAACTCCGCCCCAAGGGCAGATTCTCCTGGGGAAACTCCGCCCCCTCTCTGGGGCTAGCGCCTGCGAAACTTGGTGAAGATCTTGGGGGGCGGATAATCCGCCCCCCTCCAGGGGCGTATTATCCGGCCATGCCGAAAAGTCCGGCCAACACTTCGCCCCCTCTTTGGGGCTTGCACCTTAGCGATGAGCAAGGGGGCGGACTATCCGGCCCCCCTGAGGGGCGGATTATCCTGCGGGGCCGGAAAATCCGGCCAAAACTCCGCCTCTTCCGGGCTTGCGCTGGGAAGAGGAGGGGAATTATCCGCCCTGTGGGGCGGATTTTCCGCCCAAGAATCCTTTTCCCTTTTTCTCAAAGAGAGCTGCAACACTTCAACACACATTAAATAATCCTTGATATTGTTATCTAACACACAAAACACTAGGGATTATAAATTGTTCTTTCAGTGGCGACACTGATTCAGTGGGTGGAGACACTATGACAAGGGTGAGTGTCGACATTATGTCGCGAGTGTTGACACTATGTTCTGCTGCTTAATCTATAAATAGGCCTCCTTGTGAACTATCAACTGCAAGGAAGATCGTGTGCGAGACCAGGGACACCACTACGGCGGAGCTTCTCGAAGATTTCTGAGGACCTCATCCTTAGACATCTTCGAGGAGCTCGCCATAGAGGCACTCCCTAATATGTGAAATTAGTTAGCTCCACCAGCATACTTATTTAGCTAGAGAAGATATAAACTAAAATATGGTGTGCGAGAGAAGGGACACCACTATGGCAGAGCTTCTCGAAGATGTCTTAGGATGTCGCGTCCTGTGACATCTTCGAGGAGCTCGCCATAGAGGCACTCCCTAATTTAATTTGATTGCTCCTCAGCGTGTTCATGTTTTTTCTTACTTGCTTAAATGGCTGATGATTAATTAAAATGCTAGGGTGCCACTATATATATGTGAGCCTTCATAGTTTTGGTTCTTATTTTTATTGCAATAGATTTTGTGATGGCAGGTAGAAGAAAGAAGGATATTTTGTTGCTCGACGGTGGCATGATGCATTGTGAACCATCTGAATTTCGAGACTATGTGCCAAACCAAGATATATAGATAGGATGAACTCATGTATCTATGTGCTTCGATGAATCAAATGAATTTTGAGAACTATATGTACCAAATTAACCAAATATATAGAGATAGAATCCACCCAAATCTATCCATTTCTAGAGCATGAAATGAGCTAAAACATGCAATGAAAGATGAAATGATGAAGTTGCTAACCTCTTAGGACCCTTAGATAGATGTGGAGGAAAAATTATTCAGAAATATTGAGAAAAAATGGCAAGAACTCGAGCTTGAGGGGAGAAATATGAGGGATTCTTGTGTGAGCTTGAAATGGCTCGGGCCGGGAGGGGAAGAAGATATAGTCGGGCCCTTTAGTCCAGGTTTGTTAAACGATCCGGGACTAAAGATCCACGCATCCACTCCTTTCCAGCGCCAGACCCTTTAGCCCCGGTTTGTGAAACGAACCGGGTCTAAAGGTCCCCTACGAACCGGGACTAATGTCTTCTAGGGCCTGTGGCCGTTTCTATCCATTGGGACCAGGGCATTAGTCCCGGTTTGTACCAGAACCGGGGCTAATGCTCTGGACCAAAGGTCCGTTTTCTACTAGTGGGATTAGACCAAGGAGGTGGTCCGAGATGAATATTCAAGACAATATGTTTGGACAACTATTGCAGTAAGTTTAACATGCCGAGATCTAGAAAAGTTTTGTGACGTTGCCTATTGTTTTATGAAGTGAGATGATTTTTGGAAAAAAATGTTGTGCCTTGCTAGATTTAGTGCGTCCAAGTCGATGTAATAAGCAGCTAAGGGAATCTCCACCGGGCCGACCCATCTGGTCACCCCAAACGGTCCGTTTCTGTCTGTTTGGGTCGGGCCGCGGTTGATATGGGGAGGAGGTCCGGTCTGTCTGGCCGAATGCTCCCAGCGGTGCGACCCATCAGTCCGCGGTTGGCCAGCGCCAATACCGACGTATTTCCAGTGTCTTCCTGCCGCCACACCGTCTCCTGCCTCTCATTCCCGCCAGTTCTGAGCATTTCCCGCCGCATCCAGTCGCAGCCATAAAAAGGAGAGGGTCGTCGAGATATCTTGGACCAGGCCCGGACCACCCCACAGCACAAAAACCACCACGCCTGGCCTCCGTCATCGTCCCGACGAGCTCCGTGGCAACCCCAGAGAAGTGGTGCCCGACCGCCCGCTACCCTCGTGGTGGCAAAACCTGCCGGTGGCACCAAACGAATAAATATTTTCATTGCAAATGGCAAATGCCTACATTGATACATCATACATGGCGTGCGCACAGCCTAGCCTACTTGCCGGAGTCGGAGGAGTCGGAGTGGTAGCAGCGATGACACATGGTGTGGTTGAAAACGCTGACGCCAAACTTTCCTTCGCTGTCGTACTTGAAGACGAGGATGTTGCCCGTTTCGATCTGGTGCGAGCGGGCGAAGCACTACTAGCAGTTGCCAAGGTACAACTGGCCGAGGCGGTCGAACTACAGATCAACCGGATACCTTCTGGTCCTGAAGCCGTTTGCCCGCAGCATGACAAGTAGAGGCGGCGCGTCGCCGATCAGTGTCATGAACCCGCGGGGCAGGAGTAGCCTGTCATGCGGCATGCCGAGGTGGATGGCCACGGCGAACTGGGTGCCTGGGTCAAAATCTTCGGGCGACGACGTCTTTGAGGGAGAGCATGGTGGCGCGGTGTCCTCCATGCCTTCCTCGATGTCCATGGCCGCTGCGCCCTCCCCTTGATCCAGCACCGCCGGCCATGGCTAGCTACAGGTAGTGGAGAACGAAAAGGAGAAGGAGGAGAGGATAATGTTCTGTGGGGATCATGGCCATAGACGGCTAGGCAAAAAGGGCTGGCATCGAATGCCGGCGCGGAGGACGAAGAGATGGAATTAAAGTGTTCGACTAGTCAGTGTGTCGTCTTGTCGCCATTGATGGCGCAGGCTGCCGCCGATCAGCCTTCCGCAGCGCCTCTGAATCGATGTCGCGGTTGCGTCTGAATTGGTGTCGCTGCGCGCGTCTGAATTGCCTCTGCACGCGTCTAAATCAACACCGCGGTAGCTGGCGGGTGGGCCAGTGGTAGGCACGAGCAGGACACCCGAGTTGTTCGTGCGCATCCGGGCCGACGCAACCGTTGCCCAGATTAGATGCACGGATGTTTCGAGCCAGACACGTTTGTCCGGATGGGTGAGGCGGCTGGGACGCCGCGCACGTCCCGTGCGTCCGTGCGGACGAGTTCAGATACACTCGGACGAGATGAGTCGAGCCGGGGAGATGCCCTAAATAGTTCTTGTTGCTTTCTGGTGCTGTTGAAGTTTTATTTTTAATTTCCCTCAGATTGTAATAACAGTGATGGTTTCCTTAATGGAAATAGATGAGATGCGGATTGATGGGTAAAAAATATAATACATAAATAAAACGTGAAGGTATATACATTTTTAGCCCTACAACTTATATCGCAGGAGAGTTTTAGTCCCACATCTTGCAAAGTGAGCAAGATTAGTCCTACAACTTGCAATCAGGGAACAGTTTAGTCCATTTTGATTGAATTTCTGCGATTTTGATCGAATTCGTATGCTTGTAGATCGAAACTCATTCACACATGGCATTATATTTTTTGCAAAATAACTCCTTGTATTTCATCCGGCAATACAGCCTAACAGGTGGACCCCACCTATCAGATCAAATAATAATAATATATATTGGCGGCAGGAGTCGAACTCATGGCCGCACTGCTAATTTAGTAGAAGCTAGCCATTACAACACATATTCAGGTTTGATAAATTTCAAATTTCCTGTTTATTATACATTAATGCCAGGTTGATGCATTCTAGCTAACCTACACACGTGAGTGTATACACCCGGGTTAGGTGCAAGGCTTTATCTTCGATATTTAAAAATAGATGTTCTAAAATTCAAAAAATTCTAAATAATATAATTTTTTAATCCGAAATAATTTGTGTTTTGAGCTACATAGAAAAGATAAAATTAGAGATCTAGGTTTATAAACGGTGCACCTTCAAATCCTGTTAGAATTGTCTTTTTTATATAGCCCCAATACAAATCAATCCGAATTAAAATTTTGCACACTGAAAACTTATATCATTGTTTAAACGTATACATTTTTTGAAGGTGTTTCTGATACTTTAAATTTGCATTTTTAAGTGTTTAAAGTAAAGGCCTCCACGTAGCCGAATTTCGAAAATAAAGGTCTTCACTAATGCACAATATTATTCTAGCAGCTGATTGTGAGTATTTTTAGATGTATATGTGCTTTTATATTGTATAAAAGCCGTTACGACCTTCTTACTAACAATTATTATTATTCGATGCAATGGCTTGTGTAGGTGGTTAGTGATGGAGAGGTCACAAGATCAAATCCCTCCCTTGCTAGAGTTGTTAAACTATTTTGTATTTGTACTACTTTTGAAAAAATTATGATGCCATAAGTGGATGAATTTGGTCAAAATTGTTTAAACTCACCGAAATTCGATTAATTAGACTAAAATGCTCACATGATATAAGTTATGGGACTAGTGTTGCTCACTTTGCAAGATGTGGGACTAAAATACTCCCGTGGTACAAGATGTGGGACTAAAAGTGTATATACCTATAAAAAGAGAAAAATTGAACCATACATGTGCGGACTAGATAAATACTCACAATTAATTTGGTGGCAACTTGATTAATACTCACAATTATTATGGGCTAATCTAACGAGGGTAAATGGGTCACCACAAACTGAAATCTTTGTAAGAGTAATTAAACATAAAAACTTGTTGTGCTTATGATCACCCGATGCACACAAACACTACTAAAATCTTACTAAAAGTCGAAATATTCTATATAGATATCTTTCTAATGTAGCATACTAAAATGCAACTCGAAATAGGCCACCTATTTGGTTTGGGCTCAAAGGAATTGCGAAATAGGAGCGAACCGTTCCTCACGCCCATCTCACCCCGACCTGGTCGACCCCGCGCGGGCGGTTGGGCCGCACCGTCGGCTCCCTCCCAAACGAACCTCTCCCACACATCCCCTTCCACCGGCGCCGGCGTGCGTTGCCGGGATCGGCCCGACCGACGCCGGCGCCGGTGGCCCCTTTCTTCTCCCATCCGGTGACCTCCTCGCGTGGGACGGCGGGGCGACCTAGTGTCGTGGATGGTAAGTGCAGCGGAGGGAGCCCCAATTGGCGGCGAAGGTGGTAGGGGCTGGTTCGGCTAGAGCCCTGCAAGCCCAGATCTAGGCCCTTTGGGCCCGATCTGGGTCCGGCTGGCCAGGCTAGGCTGGACCTTGTTACCCCGAGTAGACTAACGAGCAGTGCAGGATGGGTGGCGGCAACAATGTCGCGTCTGGGTCCGGTTGGGCCTATGGTTCCGATCTAGAGGGTAGCGGCGGCGGTGGCCTACGCGCAACAGCGTGGTGGCAGCGACTTTACGGGCCCTTCCAGGACTCGGTCGGGCCTACACGGCCTGGTGTGTCCCTGTTGCCATGTCCAGTCGGCACCCGCCAATGGCAGTGGAGGGTGTCCTCTAGATGGATATGATGTTACCGCCTTCTGGCTCTGACCACTACTAGGAAACATGCTATTAGTGGCGCACCTGAAAAGGCCATCCGTGGCGCACTGGTGGTGCGCCACTATCCCTACGCTATGGCTAAAATATACCCGTAGCGCACTGCCTAGTGCGCTACGGTTACCTGGACACATCTGTAGCGCACCTGCTAGTGCGCCACGGCTAGAAAGGATAGTGCGCTTCCACTATCTTCCCTGTGGCGCACAGGGCAGTGCGCTACAGAAGTTCTTCACATACGCTTTAGGTCATGTGCACCACTAAAGCCATGCCATGTGCGCCACGGGCAAATTTTTGTTTTTTTATTCTGAGCCAGATGATATTCTATACATATTATATACAATATTTAAGGCAGATATACACATACAGATATAAGATATATAGTTATATATATGAATACACAATTTGCAAAACAAGATTGAAACAAATATATATAGATAAGTCCCATACATGAATACATAGTATAAGTTATATTGTTTCGATCAAGTTACAAAGTAGTTGGTGACATGCGAATACATGTGTCTTGAACAAGTTAGAGCTCGGAAGCTCGCCTAGACATCTAAACTAGAAACAAGCGCGAGATAAACAACCAAAGATGATAAGCATCACCACTACAAAGGTGTAGGTCTTCATCCGGTTCCTCGTCCTAACTCCCGCTAGATAGCGCGTGTATCTAGCTTCCGCCTCCGCCTCCTCCATAGTGTTGTACCCTTTGTAGCTATTGTCGCTAAAACGGTGCACCTGTCTCTGACAGTCTTTCCAATCATCGTAGACTATGGGAACCCGTCCCTTGTACATGACGCACCACGTCATCTACAAGTTGGCAATAATAATTAACCAGTGATTTAAAAAACATGTATAATTAAAGTTGTATATGAAGATACACTTATAGAAAGTAGTCCCAACATAAAAAGAAAGTAACTCAAAAAGAATGCCTCATATATAACTAGGTCGTTGGACACATGAATATGTTATGACGGAACTGTAAGCCAAGTAGGATGCACAACATCTGGACTTGTGCTTACACTCCCGTAACAGCACAGTCACATATATAGTGTGCCACGATATTTCAATCATCGTCATTATTCTCGAAATAGACCAAAGTAACTCGAAAAGAATGCCTCATATAGAACTAGGTCGTTGGACACATAAATATGCTACGACAGAATAGTAAACTAAGTAGGATGCACAACACCTGGACTTGTGCATATCATAAGCCTCACTATCCCGTCGTAGCATATTCACATATATATAGTGTGCCACAACATTTCAATCATCGGCATTCTCAAAGAAAGGCCAAAGTAAGCAAAGGACCAAAGAGTAAGCAAAAAAACCAAGAATTGATTCATATATAATAATAATAAGCAAAAGAAGTAAGCGATGATTCATAAACCTAATAAGCTAAGTAGTAGCAGGTACTTGTCCACACACAAAAAGGTCATCTATAGTTTGGAACTACAACTAGGCCAACATCAAGACTTCTGTCTTGGCTCAAGGAAACGGGAGGACGCCTTGTCTCGTCATGAACTTCCTATAGTCACCCTGTATCTCTAGGAGATCTTCTATGTCACGGTTATTCGGGAGATTTCCTCTATAGAAGATCCCCCCGAAGTCATGACATCACGAAAGATGATTTCCCCAAAGTGCTGCTGGATGCGATACATATCTTGTCTAATATCTGAATCAATGATCTTGGCCTTGGTTTCGGCCTACTGTTTGAGATGATCTGGCAGCGTAGAATTCTGCTGGTCTAGTAGGAATGCCCTTATGTGATGGAGTGCATAGTAGGCTTCCTTCTTACCGCCTTCCGGCTGCTTCACGCAGGGGAACTCCGTTACGTGGTTGAAGACGTGCCTCCCGAACTTGACCTTCTTACGCACGAAGGTGGTGCTTTTCGTCGAGGCATAGCCAGTGAGAGCATCATCCAGAATCCTTGATCTTGTCGTAGTTTTTCTTCTTTTCTAGACTTTCTAAGTCGAAATACGTGGCGTGTAAATGCTTCGGCGATAAGGAGATGAGTGTGCAGTGTTCATCTCTACGCAAAAAAATTCAAACAGAATGTGTTGGAAAAAGAATGATGATAATCTAATAAAGACAATCGATGGTGGCGAGTGAATAATGACTTACTCGGGAAAGTAAGGCACGAGAATGTATTCCTTTGTACTGTTCGCCACGAAGATTTCTTTTAGGTACGAGGCCACGAATCTTCGTTCAACGGCGCTTCCCAAGCAGCCGTCACGCATGTAGTAGGGGTCCACTACCGCGATGCCCGGGGTGTTCTCTCTAATGATCTGCATGGCTAGGCTAAGAGAAAACATGCGGACTATAGTATAGTGCAACGGGTAAAGGTGGAACATACCGAAGATGTCGTCAAACCACAGGAAGAACAAATCCGTGGGGGCATTATCGATGAAGCCCAAGCCTGGTGGCACCTTAACCACGAATACCGGGTGCGAGGGATCTTTCTCCGACAGAAGGCGTCTCTCTACCGTCAGCACACCGTCATGCACACTCTTCAATTCCGAACTGGTGAGCCTCCGCAAATTCTTAAGTAGCATGGGCTCACCTGCCACATGAATCCTCCACATAATACCCTCGGGTCTTGGTGGCCCGTCCCGAAACCTGATCGGATTCGCAGTTGACACCACCGGCTGGCTCGATCTGCTAAATTTTCTTTTCCTGGCCTTTTTTTTATTTTGGAGAGGGGGCAGGCATCGCGACCTGAGCACCGGCCTCCCTATGTAGTGTGTCAGGGCTTAGAATAAAGGGCCGATTGGTTGTATCAGCTAGCTCGGTGAAGGCGCAAGTTGGAGGCGTCTCTTGAGAACCAAACAGACGCTTGGTGATAGTGGGTTTATGTGTGGGGCCACCAGCTGGGTCTTCGTTGCAAAACTGAGTGTTGAAGAACTGATCATCGAAGTCTTCATCATCCGACCCACCGCATGTAGGTGATAACAAGGGTAGTAAGGGGACCTTGCCACCGCTTGTCGCTGCCACGACAGGCGGTGCTGTTGTCTATGGCGTGATGTCCCCCGCCATCGCCAAACGAATCATTCTCTTTGGCCATTGCAAGAATAAAACGAAGAAACTTCTGAGGACAGACGGATCTTCTTCATCCGCTCCTGGGGGTTGAATGGGAGGTTCCAGGTCATCGCATCCCCTTAGCACCTGACTAATTTTAACCCTGTGCACGCTATCTGGCATCGGCCTTGAGTGGAACGTGTGCTGCAAGGGTTGAATGATGGTACCCTTGGTAACATCCCTCAGCTTGTTGTTAACGTATCATAAGAGAGTGCAAGGAACATCCGTCTGCGGAAAACATGTACGGCGTCAGAGAGATGCCATAAAAGTAATAGATGGCGTGAAAGGCAGTAAAGCAATTTGTTTACCGTGAAGGCGTCGATATTGGATAATGTCGAGGCACCGCATACAACGACGGACGTGCAAGAGACGGAGGGGCTGCTTGCTGGCGCGGTGCCAACCGCTGGTGTATTCTCCCTACCGGGTTCTTGGAGCTCCGGTGTCGCCGCGATGATGGCAGGGGGAGTCACCAACATGTCCGGCACCGCGGTGATGGCAGGGGGAGTCACCAACACTTTCGGCACCGCGGTGCTAGCGCGCAGAGTCACGAACACATAATTCGCCTCATTCGTCGCGGCGTTGGGTTGTTCGAGTGGCTGCTGACCATGCTTGGAATCGGTCACGACCCTTGTCGACCACCCACACTCCAGTTCTCTATTGACTCCACCAAGGTAGGCAGGATGGACGTGAGGGTGATTGCTAGGTTGTCTTGGACGATCTGCGGGATCCGCACGACTTGTTCCTTATGTTCTTGAACCTCGCAGTTTTCCTCCTCGCTCCTTGCCGACGGCGCCACACGCGTCCTTGGCGGTGGACCAAAATGATCCACCCAATTCTTACCCCCGAGGCCGGCCAGACGGCCAGCCGATGATGACTTCTTTGTAACCGACGTGATTTTCTTGGCCCGGTTCATCGCCCTGTTAAAAGGGTTATCCCACCGGGTGGCCGCTGTCGACCCCTGGGATGAGGAACCCTGGGATTCATGACTAGCAATTTCCTCCTCCCGTAGAAGAAGTAACAGTGAACCGTTTAGAAATTCGACTTCATAGATTAGAATCCAATCGAGTTAATCCGCATTAATTAAATTACTTACCACAATTTCCTTGAATTCCTTCACCGCAGGATCCGGGGTGAGTTGTTTGGTTTTTGGGTCCACATGGTAACGGGCCCTGATAAAGTTTCGAAGCTGCCCCTTTTCAAATTTCGTAAAGGGTTAGCTATCCCCTTAGCTCTATACTCTTCGTCCTCCCTATCCCATTTGGCCTCCGTGGTTCTGTATCCACCAGATCCGAGATGGAGGTGACCTATATTCATCTCCTACAGCACCTTTCCCCGATTACTCGAGGCCTGGGCTATTTCTGATTCGCACCTCTCCTTGAACTCCCGGTACTGATCTTCGGTGATCTGCGGGTCAATCTTATGGATCACCTCGAGAATTTTGCCTTCTTTATAGATCTTCTTCTTTATCCGGGTTCTCCAGCTGGCCAGGGCGGTGCTCATCTTTGTGAGGGCAGATTTGTTTACTTCATTCCCATGATAATTTGTGTTCCGATACTTAGTGGGGAACTTGTATCTTGCGTGCAGCATCTCAAAGAGGATTGTGCGCAAATGGCCATTATCTTTATGCTAGAGATTCTCGGTGTTGATTAATATGGTGGTACGGGTGATGGCCACCACTTGCCCACCGTACCCTCTGACGACAAGATCGGGTGCCAAAGGAACCCCTGTTGGGATCACTTCGGTAATTTCCTCTCTGACGGTGCCGACCGTGTTCGGGCACCGTTCCTTTGGATTCTTCTTCTTAGGAGGATTGCTACCACTCCATGTGCCCTCGCCACCATCAATGGTTTTATCATACGTTGTTCCTTCGGCTTCTTCTTCCTCCACGTCTTCCATCTCATCGTCCTTGCTCTCTGAAGGATGGTATTCTTCATCATCTTCTAGCCGTTGGGCCGCCTCCCAGAATGTCAATTGTTTATTCAAAGGTCTGACTTCTCCTTCAGCGTTGATGCGCTTAGAACAGCCAGCCTCGTTGTTGTCACACATGTTTGCACTAATAAAAATAAAATAATGGTTAGTAATAAAGTGCCCAGAAAAATCCGACATGACCTTTGCTAATTTTATTAAACTAAGAGTGCCCGATTTCTACCCGAAACGGAAGTTAATCAACATTCCGGCAAAAATCAGGACTCATTTCATACAAGAACCTGCATACACGACATAAGAAAGTGCTTCGTACAAGAACAAGCACAATTTCAAGTTCTACAACAATAACAACAATCCTTGTTATCATTTTCTTGCAATAATAAAATGAGAATACACCATACACCATAACTTAGAAGAACAAATGATAGCAAGCTACAAAACATATATTATAATAGAGATTATTACTATTTTTATACTTGACAGCAAACATATATTACAAGACAGATATCATACTTGACAGATTATTATGTCTGACCAGATATCATACTTGCCAAAACAGATTATTACAAAACAGATATCACACTTGCCAAAATAGATATTACAAAACAGATAAGTCTGACCAGTTCACATATTATTACTGTTTTTATACTTGACAGCAAACATATATCATACTTGACAGCAAGCAAATTTTAGTATTCTCCTAACTGAAAACAACAGTAACATTGAGTCACTGACTGCTTAGTTCAACTAACTAAAGAACAACATGGCTTGGGTTTAGGAGTGCAACTGGGAACATTATAGTATGGCTTGGTTTAGGTTACTCATCTGAAAATGGACATGCTCATCTGAAAATGGCTTGGTTTTGGTTACTCATCTGAAAATGGCTTGGTGTAGGGTGCTCCTGAGGTCATGCTCATCTACTATCACAATTATAACCCTGCACATTTTATTCCTGCCTGCTTTACATGCAACTTTCACAATTATATATTAACTTGTGTGTTTTCTCTTCTGCACATTCTCCTCGTGTTTTTAACTACCAAAAAATTACATACTGAACCCTACACCTACACCATATCAACTGAACCCTAACTGAACCTCTGAACCCTAACTGAACCTCTGAGAGGGAGAGAGGAGTAGAGCTGAACCCTAACTGAACCTCTGGTAGCCGGCAATTGACAACAAATGTCAAGATTACTAGCAATTGTCATCTAAACCCTAACCTCCCAGAAGCTCAAGCACATCTATGGTGGTGTGTAAACCCTAATCTAAACCCTAACATCACCGTCGAACCCTACTCTGAATCCTAATCAGAATGGATGCAGTGAGAGGGGAGAGAGGAAGAGAGGGGGAGAGAGGAAGAGAGGGGGAGAGGGCGACGCTCACCTCCGAGACAAGGACGACGATAAGCGCGCGGATGATGACAGCCTTCTCCTTCACGGACTGCGCGACAGCCTCCTCCTCCTCGAACATGCGGCGGTCTCCTCCTCCTCCTCAAATGTGCGATGGTCTCCTCCTCCTCCTAAGACATGCGGCGACCTCCTCCTCGGACAACGGCCTCCTACGAGCTCCTATGGTGCGGCGGCAGGCACAAGTACGGCAGGCGGCGGATCGAGGCGGTGCATCAACGAATCGACTCCTCGGCGTCGGCGGTTCTCGATCTGTTTTATGAGGGATGGGAGAGGGACTCAACTGTCAGCGTAGTTAGGCATAGCGCACCCTTAGCAAGTGCTCTACGGTTATCTGTAGCGCACTTGCTAGTGGTGCCCTACGCCTAACTGCACCGACAAATAAGATAAGAAGGCAGCCATCCCTCTTGTTATCACTAGCACTGCCTTATCCCATTGGTTTTTCCCTTGGCTCTATTATGAACCTGTGAGCACCCAGGTTCAAACCCTGGTGCCCACCTTTTTTGGTTTTTATTTTAATAGTACTTTAAAGTGTTAAACGGTTATATCTGTTATATTTTTTATATGTTAAAATGGTACATATATATCATAAATGTTAAATAATAATTTGTCCATTAATAATATGCTATCCATATGCATCATTACAATATTTTTTGACAACTTGTTTTACAATATTTTTTGAGCTAGCGTTTTACAATCTTTTTTTCCTTCTTTGTCACAGTTGAATAATTTAGTCCCGACACTTTAATGTTTCTTATTTTGAACGGGCTACCTTTTTTGGGTAGGGTTGTACTTTTTCTTCTTGTGATGTATGTTGCTGCATCATATTCATCGTCATGTTCGATCTTTGGATCGCCGTACGGGTCGAAGTCTTGATCGTTGGCGACTCCATCCATTCCGATGATGTTTCTTTTTCCTCTCTACATGACAACACGGCTAGAATTTGTCAGGTCGGTAATGAAAAAACATTGGTCCACTTTGCTAGCCAGTACCCACGGTTCATTTTTACGGCCACGTTTGCACCGGCGGCCTTGGATTTGGTTGCTTCGGGTATAACCATGGTTGTGAAATACCGGTCTTCTCTTTTGACGCTCTTGGCCCATATGACACGGAACATCGGCACCTTTTCTCCACAGTATTCGAGCTCCCAGATCTCCTCGATCCTTCCGTAGTATCTTTCCTTCATGTTGTCAACGATGTAGAATTCCGACGTTACGCCTGAGTTCTGATAGTCACACTTGTTGTCATTTTTCTCCGTGTAGAATGTGTAGCCGTTGGTATCATACGCCTGATAGGTCACCAGGTTTTGCATGGGTCCCTGCGACAAGGTGAATATGATCTTTTTTGTTTCAGAAGAATGCGATCGCGGGGGATTATCAAGAAGCGTCTGCGTAAACCAACGCGTGAAATCTGAGTTGTGCTCTTTGATTATTTCTCCCTGCGTCCTCTATATGCCCCGGTCACTGTACTTATTCTCGATTAACCTTTTGTACTTCTGTACCCAAGGATCGACCAGTTCTAAATGCTGTAGCGCGACGAGGTTTGCTCGATCAAAGTCTGCGTGTCGACAAACGAAGTCTGCATGCAGTACACAACGACCCTCGCGGTGACCAGATCCGTCGAGCTTGCCAAGGTGCCTGTTGACGGGAAGACCGACAGGTTTCTCGATGTCTAGATAATTCATGCAGAAAGAGATGCACTCTTCGGCCAGAAAGCCCTTGGCTATGCTTCCATATGGACGGGAGCTGTTGCGAACGTATCCTTTGATGTGTTCGTTCATCCTTTCGAACACCGTCATGCTGCGGAGGAACATCGGCCCGAGTTGGAAGATATTCTCCATGACATGGACCAACAGATGCACCATAATGTCGAAGAATGCGGGCGGGAAGTAGACCTCAAGATCGCATAGTATCACCACGATCTCCTCCTGTAGCCTCCCGAGCTGATTCACGCCAATCGACTTTCAAGAGATGACGTCGGAAAACTTGCAGAGGCCAAACAATGTTTCACAGACATGCTCGTCCATTATCCCTCTTAGTGCAACCGGAAGTACCTGCGTCATTAGCACGACACAGTCGTGAGACTTCATGCCACTGAACCTCTGCTTCGCCTCGTCTAGGTATCTGCTTATCTTGCCCGCATAGCCGTAAGGAAATTTGACTCCTAGAAGGTACTTGAAAAACTGTTTGATCTCATCCTGGCTTAGAGTCAAGCAAGAAGGAGGGCAATAATATTCGTTCTTCTTGACCTTTTTACCCTTCTAACGACTTTGTGTTGCCTCCGACTCATGATCATCGCCATCTTCCCGATCATCAGGAGTAGTGCGTCCACCGTGAAGCTCCTTCTGGATGCCCATGAATATCATGTCGTGCCTTGCTTTCAGACCATCTTTCGTCCTATCTGGCATGTTGATTATGCTGGTGACCAGAATCTCGCACACGTTTTTCGTGATATGCATGATGTCAAGGCTATGAGGCGTGCAGAGAAATTTCCAGTATGGCAACTCCCAGAAAACAGACCTTGTTTTCCATACCTTCAACAGCGGCTTGTCTTGGTGCCTCTTTCGCTTCTTTCCAGGGACAACCTTTCCAGTTTTTCAGCAATTCTTCCACTTCTTCGTTGCTCCTCCGCTCTGGGATTCCTCGGGTCTCGGATTTACCATCGAACAGATCTCCACGTTTTCTCCATGGATCATTCTTGCCGGGCCACCTCCGGTGTTCCATGAACATGGTTTTCGAAGACCCTAGATCTTTCTCTAGTTGGATATAGCTTGTGTTATCCATGCACCTAACACATGCGGAGAATACTTGGGTAACCTGCCCCGAGATATACCCACAACCTGGATAGTCTTGCACCGTAGTGACCAACACGACTCTCATGGTGAAATAATCTTGTGCGACGGCGTCGTAATTATTGGCCCCAGATTCCCATAACATGGCTAGCTCCTCTTTCAACAGCCAGAGATACAGATTGATGTCGGTACCAGGTTGTTTCGGGCCTTGAATTAGCATACTCATTTGTATGTACTTCTTCTTCATGCACAACCATGGAGGGAGGTTGTACATCCATACAAACACGGTCCAAGTGCTGTGAGTGCTTCTCTGGCTACCAAACGGATTGAGTCCATCGGTGCTCGTACCAAGCCCGATGTTCCTCGAATCTCCACCGAATTCCGGGAATTCGAGGTCCAATGCTTTCCACTGGCTAGCATCTGAAGGGTGTGTCAACAACTCATCCTTTTCGGGGTCATCGTCATCTCCTGGATTCTTCCTTTCCGCATGCCATCGCATGAGCTTCGCTTCCTTAGGGTCCACGAAATAGCGATGCAGACAAGGAGTGATAGGAAAGTACCATACCACTTTTCGAGGTGCTTTCTTACATTTCTTCTATCGACTCATGCCGCACACCGGACATGTGGTTTTCTCCGCGTCCTCGCCCCGTAAATGATGCAATCGTTGATGTATACATGGTATATAACATGCGGTAGATCGAGAGGATAGACGATTTTCTTGGTGTCCTCGATACTATTTGGAAACGTGTTCCCCTCCGGGAGACGATCGTGCCAGAATGCCATCATATCGTCGAAGTTTGCGTAGGTCAATTTGTGTTTTGCCTTCATCTCCATAGCCTTGAGCGTTACATTCAACCGGGTATCACCGGGCCTGCATCGTTCATACAATGGAGTAACCGCGTCTTTCTCAAGTTGCGTGAGCTTGGATTTCTATCTAGCGGCAGCCCTGGCGTTACTCGTCTGCTTGAGAAGCAACTCTTGTACATAAGGGTCCCGTACCTAGCCTGACATTATTCCATTATTGTCTGCTCCTCCGGCATCTAGATCATCATCATCCCGGTCTGCTTCCGCACCTTAACCATCTCCAGGAGACTCTTCATCATCTCGCTCGTCCTCGCCGTAATGATCATCGTCATGTTGCCCACCTTTATCGTCTCCATCATCTTCGTCATCGCTTATCCAACGAGTGTATCCATCCATGAAACCATGGCGGAGCAGGTGCGCCTGTAGATGTCCGGAATCTGGGTCAATCAACCAGTTGAGTTTGCATCTTCTGCACGGACATCTTATCTCCTTCTTGTTATTTCGTATCATGTCGGCCATCGCGCATTTCAAAATCTAGCCACAATGCCTTCGCTTATTATGCGGACCATGGTTGCCTGCGTGGTGTACACAGTATAATTAGAAGTTTATTAGAACCACATAATCAATGCATGCATTCAATGGTCGATAGAAAATTTCGGCATGACCTATCCTAAAATAAGGACCTTTGCGAAATTCCAAAGTCTTGCCAAAATGGAAATGAATCAACATTTTTGCAAAACAAATGGCAACTCATTCACACACAAACACAAGAAAGAGACCGATCCATACACATGAACACATCATCCTCTCCATACACACATGAGCATCGATCATCTCCATATACATACACATGAGCATCGATCCTTTCCATACACACATGAGCATCGATCATCTACATACATATGAGCATATCATCCATATACACATGAACACATCCTTACATGGACAACTTACCGAGATTAGAGATCAATCGAGAAGATGGAAAGGAGAGGTGCAAGACCGATATGATGGAGTGTCCGGAAGGAGAGCTTCCTCTATTATGTATGTAGCATCCAATGTAAGTTCTACATGCTAAAAATGGTGAATGAGTGGAGAAATTAAGGTGGGAAGGAGGAGGATCCCGACTAGATCTAAGGAGGAAGAAGGAGGGGAAAGTGAAGTGTGGGTGTGGTAGTGGATAGTCACATGTGCAAAGTGGAGCTGCCAAAAAGTGGTCGACACATCCGTGGCGCACATGGCCCTAGTGTGCCACAGGCATTAAACACAACTGTGTCGCACATGCCAGGAGTGCGCCACGGATGTCTTTGCCTATTTACAGAGCAGAGGGGCCTTAACTTCGGCGTAGCGCACGGGCCTCATGTGCGCCACGACTATCCCTAACAACCGTAGCGCACATACACCATATGCGCTACGGGTATGTGGCATGCGGACGGCAGGCCCCTGGCCCACACATATCTGTGGCGCACTATCACCATGTGCACCACGATTGTTCTAGTTAATAGTAGGACACTGCCCACAGGTGAGCCACGCCTGTTTTACCTGTGGGGTTCTTCAACCACGTGAGCCATGGATGTGCGTATTACCTATAGCCCTTTTCCTAGTAGTGGATCGATGGCTTGGTGTGATCTTGCCGATGCGTCCGATCGGCTACCGTTTATGGCGGTGGAGGTTGTTCCTTCCCGCGTGGTTGTGTTACTGCCGTCTTGTCTTCGGCTGTCTTTTCTCAGTCCGGCCGGCCTCGCTATGGTTTCCATGGTGAGACGATGATGGTGACACAAGACCGTGGTGGTGTATGCTAGTGGGTGGCAAGATTGGTGGAGTGCTACAGATTGTCCGGGGATGTGGTTTTTTGGGGGTCCGGAGAAATCTCTGTCGTCTTGGCACCAACGCGGCGACGCTTGCGAGTGTCGTCATTCCCTCCTAAAGGGCGTCTGGGGTACCTCTTCCCACAACCCATAGCGTACCAGGGAAAATCCTAGGACTAGTTCGAGCAACAACGGCGTTGTCATCATTTTCTTTTTTGGAGGTGTTACTTGGTATGCGGCAACTCAGAGTAGGATTGTGGTGGGACTACTCCGGAGGATGCAACGATGGCGTGCGTGTCATCTTTGTTTTCGTTGATCCGCCGATGTTGGCATTGTTTCTCTTTTTTTTCTCTTTTTTTTTGTTTCTTTTGGCTTATTGTGTTGTCTGCCCCAGCTATGGTATCACAAGTTATATGGATTATTGCTATATTAATATAGCTGGATGAAAGGCTATTTCAAGGTTTGGGCTCAAAGTATTATAACTTTCTGTACCGTCAGATTACTCGGGTTATCATTTGGGGCGCCTCATTTTGAGGTGTCAATAGTATTAAGCATAAAAGTAAGGTGACACCCTAATTTCTTGATAAGTTTGCTAAAACATCTTGTATTAGAAACATATGAAGTACTTGCATGGAGGTCTCTCCTTCAGTGTGGACCCAGATTCCTACACGCAACTTCTGACTGTGCTAGCTACCGGATGAGGTATCATTTATCAACTCAGGGATACTGTCAAGGTGACTACAAATCTACCATGTCATGATGGGCTACACAGGGCCATATCTTAACCAGGCCGGGCTTGTAGCACCCCATACAAATATTAGTTACAGTACATTTGTATACAGAACCCCAAAAGCAAAAACCTCCCATTGCGCTCTCCTTGATTAATTACATTCTGCTCTAAAAAGATTAGTTAGAGTAAAGAATTAGACCAACACGTCAACAAAAGTATTACACCAAAGATTATTTTGTAGGGGAATTAGACCAAAGATTAATTAACTGAAACAGATTACACGAACCACGTACAGTTCACTGAAGAAAGGGGACCAGAATTCGGAGTAAAGGACAGAGCAAGAAACGACGATGCGAGGACCCCTCCTCGTGTCGAAAAATATTAGGGGACCGACCCAGAAAATACAAGTCAAATGTACAAATGATCATGCATGCTCACGTTCACACTAACCAATCATTTATCCACTCTTTATTTAACCATGCATGGCCCATTTCTGTCGGTAGTCTGTACCACCACCATTACCTGTCCTTTACATGTATAATTACCTTTTGATTTGATTGCCACACGATTAAATATACGAAACAAAAGAAACACTAGTAGTACTAGTTGTTGTAGTAGTGTAAAGTAAAATGCAGTAGCAGTATATGGTGTATGTAATTTTGGTAGTCAGGCTCAGCAAGTGTCCATCCATCATCGATCCTTGTCTTGCCTGTACATATCAACTTATAATCTTCCATGCAGTGTTGCAGCTTTCAGTTCGCCTGGGTTTTTCTTTATTGATTAGCTGATTGATTTATATACTGTGTATATATAGCTATAGCTAGCACCAATTGCTTAGGCCGTGGACGTCGAACTGCCCCGCGTCGTCGTCGTCGACCTTGACGCCGTCGTAGACGCACGGCCCCTGGAGGGCGCCTTGGCACGTTGGGGCGGCGGCTTGGAATCCGCCGTCGAAGTAGTCGGACCACCTGAGCTCGTCCAGCGCGCCCGCGTAGTGGTCGACGACGTGGCCGGAGACTGTGTCGGTTGGCCCGAGCTCCAGCCACGGCAGGTTGGCGCCGGCGTCGGCTCCGGCGGGGCTGAGGCCGGTGACCGTGCTGGAGCTGGACACCGACGGGAAGGCGCCGCAGTGCTGCTGCAGCGCGCCCATGTCGAAGGCCTGATGGGTCGGTACCTGAAGGTAGCACTCGGGAATCCCGTTGCCGTTGCCGTGAAGGGACCAGTCCTGCAGAGGCATCTTGAGGCCTTCCAGCATTTGCTCCACCTGGTCCTGCTCCTGGACCTGGGTCGTCGCCGGGATGAGCTCGGCGTCGCTGAAGACCGCGCGGCACGCCGTGGAGGGCGTGGTGGTGGTTGCCTCGGCGAGCGGCTTGTGGGTGGCCGGGTCGATGCCACGCTCCCTGAGCTTCTTCTTGATGTACGAGTTCCAGAAATTCTTGACCTCGTTGTCCGTCCGGCCAGGAAGCTGCGCCGCAATCTGTGACCACCTGAATAAATTGAAGTATTTCCCCATTAATTGTTGTTACTCACTCCAATCCATATTAATTGTCATTAAACTGGATGTATCTAGACATGTTTCAGTGCTAGATACATCCATTTTAATGACAAGTAATATGGATCGGAGGGAGTATTTAGATTGGAAAACAGGGGGATATCGATGGATGGATCGAGGTGGCAGGTAAACACGTACTTGTTCCCTAGCATGGAATGGAGTTGTATGATGAGGTCCTCCTCCTCCTGTGAGAATGTGCCCCTCTTGAGGTCTGGCCTCAGGTAGTTTATCCACCTCAGCCTGCAGCTCTTGCCACACCTCTCGAGTCCTAATAATTAATCCGACCAACCAAATTAACTTTGAGCGCACAAAACACAGGGGCATGCGAAATTATTGTTCTTCATTCTTTACCAAATAAAACTGCTGATCCTTGAGCAAAATGCAGCACATGCAGAAGCGCATAAATGTGTCATATATAAGGTGTGATACCTGCAAGCTTAGGGACTGAGCTCCAGCAGCCATGGCCGTACTTGGCAATGTGGTTCATGAGCTTATCGTCCTCCTCCGGGGACCAGAGGCCTCTCCTGAGCCTCTTCTTGTGGCAGCACGACTGCTTCGCCATGGCCGGCCGGCACCGAAACCTACGCCGGCCGCGAGCTATAGGCTATATATTGAAAACTAATTAACGGCTGGACAAGGATATGGACGATGGTGGCATGGACGAGAGGGAGAGGCGGAGGTATAAGAGGAGGAGGAGGAGGAGGAGGGGCGGGAGGGAAGAGGCCGGGCGGTCGCTCTCAGGTAGGTGCTGGACAGTGCAGCGTGGGAGAGTGCCCTGCCTGACCCGGGCGCCTCTCCCCCTCCTCCTCTCTATCCCTCCTTTGCCGCTGCTGCGCACGGTTGCGCAGGACTTTGCTAGCTGTGCAGTGCAAGCTAGCTATAGTAGCCAATAGCCATGCAACTTCCCTCGCCCGGCCGGGAAATAAAGGGTGTAGGTCATGGATCATGATAAGGCAATCTTCTGTGGTGCATGCTCATAGGCCTCACACTTGTTGTGGTGGGGCAGTTGACCTCTTTTCTTTTTCCCCCCTTCTCCCTTTCTCTCTCTCCCTAGCCTCTTTCGTTTCTAATTTAGCTGCTTTGTACCTCATCCTTCTTGTTTAGGTAACTAATCTCACCATGATCAAAATAGTACACCCATGTCATAGTTTATTGATGACAAACATGCAAGTCAATCGTGTCACAGTCGGTCAGGCAGTCAGTCAGCTGGAAATTAAACCACTTCATGTAGGTCCAGATCTTGGTCGATCATCCTCACACGGAGCACATGTATGTTCAGTAACATAGTATATATATTAAATTAATATGTCTTGTGACATTCAGGTGAGTGTGGTACCATATATACATAAACAATTTCTCTTTATGTACTTTACAGATACTTTGCTCCACCTTTTGTCACTCACTCGTTGAATAAGTGGGGAACATTAATTTGTGGAGAAGTGGGGACAATATACCTAGCTAGCAGTTGTGTACTATCGCCACCCTCGACTTCTTTTTTGTTGAGAAAAACAGGTGTCGATCGCTACCCTCCAATATTAATTTCCTCTCTAATAAAAGGTGAAAAATCTCCATCTCCATGCATGCACGCTATTCTGCAGCTCTCGGTCGGGTAACGTACTAGGTTTATGGTTGTTTTCAATCTTTTTCCGAGCAAAGTTACCGACCACCTTCAATCGCCCTCCGACCAGATGGAGAAAAGGATTGGCCGAAAAGGAACCATACATGCTGCATGCATGGATCATGCTCGTGTGGCTCCGAGGTCTTCTCATCCGACATTCACTTTGCTTTAACACGACTCTCTGTCTTATTTTTCCGCAGAATATATATTGGTCGATGTGATTCAACATTAGTCCTCCTCGACATATATATACATATGTAACATCCATGTCGACATGTCATCCATGAAGACTTCCAGAAGCTAGCTGGTTAATAAAATAACCAGCAGGGCAGGCCAGTGCAGCGAGAATCTCATGCATGCATGCATGCATGACCAGGACAGAAAGAAAAGGCGTACGTGTTGGACAGTTCTATGGATGGGACACGAGGCCGGGCTGCTAGGACTGTGTGATGGATGGAGTAAAGTGTTCAGTAGAGACCTTGATGAGAGACCTGAGGGTCACTGTGCATGCATGCAGGCGTGTACGTGTGAGCGCTTCTGATTAGAAGCAACCATGGTGTGTGTACCTGCAGGCAACAGAATCAAAGCGCATCTCTTTGCTTTTCTAGCTGCAAAACCCTACAATTTATAGCTAGGTAGATGCGTAGCGCTAGGTGAGGAACTAGTACGTACTTGATTGTACTTATGCGTGTGCATGCATACATACAATGGGACATATATATCGTGCTGTCGATCGTGCATCCAACCCCTTCTGAGTTTTGCCCATACATAAGAGAGAGAAAAACAGTTTGTTTTCACCTAGGAAACTCTTCGAATCAGCCTTTACGTCAGCTTTATAAATAAATCAACACACGTCCAGCATACAACCGAGTCATCGACCATAGACGTCAAAAGAAAAGAAAAAAAAATCTACTAGACCCACAACACATCGCGCCCAAGGACACAAGAGAAAAAGAAAAAGTGGAGCAGTGTGAGCTCCCACTACCAGGTCGCGGAGGCAGTAGTAGGTGTCGTGAATCGCTGGGCCGACGCCTTGATTGCCTGCAAGATGTCGTCCACGCACTATCGATCCCGCTGCCTAGACAGAGTGTACCACTGCTGAAGGTAGGCAAGCAAAGAAAACACAGAGTCAGAAGCCCGGCGAGGAAAAGATCTGCTCTCACTATCTTATTCCAAATATTCCAAAGCATCCAAGTAATGTCCGCGAACACCAACCAGAAGAGGTGGTGCCTACTTTCGATACGATTCGCCTCCGTCTCCAAGAACTCGCCGAGATCCTGGAACTGACAAGTAGGCCCAAGCGCTTCTCCGATGAAGTTCCATAGAAACTTAGCGGCAGGGTGATACGCCCAATTTGTATCACCATTATATATCATAATTTACCTCTATTCATTGATATTTGTCTTATTATAAGGTATTACTTATGGCTTTTCATCTGTTTATGCATGTTGGATGATTCTTGGAGGATGGAATGTCGGAGTCTGGATTCTGATAAAAAAGAAGGCGTTTCGGTGCAATTTCGCGAAGATCAGAAAAATATGTAAATGTATTATTTTACTAGAAGACGAAGGATGCCAGAAGGAGGGACGAAGTGGGCCCTCAGGGGGCCCACACCTGCCCTAGGCGCGGCCCCACCTGACCCCGCGCCTAGGGAAGGTGTGGCCCACCTGCCTGGCCTCCGACTCCTTCCCTTCGCCTATATATTCCCTTCGAAACCCTAAGGCTCGGGGAGCGACCACAAATAGATTTTCGCCGCCTCTAGGGGGCGGAAAACACCGAGAGAGAAAGATCTCTCCGGCGGACAGATTTCTGCCGGGGGAATTCCTTCCCGGAGAGGGAAGACCGTCGTCATCAACATCG
The DNA here is from genome assembly GCA_030063025.1 of Avena longiglumis. Taxonomy (NCBI): domain Eukaryota; kingdom Viridiplantae; phylum Streptophyta; class Magnoliopsida; order Poales; family Poaceae; genus Avena; species Avena longiglumis. The sequence continues at coordinate 439,237,072 of CP125975.1, read as the reverse complement.
TCATCAAGCTAGGCTTCATCGGGATCATCATCGTCATCATCCACACCATCATATCCACCAGCACCATCATCACCACTCCGTCCCGCTGTAACAATTGTGTTGGATATTGCTTTAGTTCTTAGGGGAAACTTTCCCGGTGTTGATTACTATTATAGTTGATGCTTGTGAGTGGAACCATTGGATTATAGTTTATGTTAAAATTGTTATCCATTACCATATCATCTTTGATCTTGATCCATATGATGTCTTGTGAGTAGTTCATTTAGTTCTTGAGGACATGGGAGAAGTCATGTTGTTAGTAGTGAATCTATGATGAGTTATTATTCAATGGTTTAGTATTTAAGTTTTGGTGCTATTATTCTAGTGGTGTCATGTGAACGTCGACTACATGACACTTCACCATTTATGGGCCTAGGGGAATGCATTGTGTATTTGGTTACTAATAGCGGGGTTGCTGGAGTGACAGAAACCTGAACCCCCGTTGGGACACCTTTGCACAAGGGAGCGTAGGATCTCAGAGTTTAAGGCTGTGGTTAGATTTATATCTTAATTACTTTCCTGTAGTTACGGATGTTTGCAGGGGGTTTAATCACAAGTATGTATTAGTCCTAGGAAGGGAGGTATGTTAGCACAGGGTCACCCACACAACACTTACAAACACCAGAGAAGAGTACTCAACTATTTGAAGCGAAAGCACTTGACAGAATTCCCATGTGTCCTCGAGAACGTTTGTTCCTTATAAGTATTTCCACCGGCTTGTCCTTTGCTAAGAAAGGATTGGGCCACTTGCCCCGTTTGTTTGTTACTTCTGTTACTTGCTCTTTGTTTTGTTGCCTTGTCAGAAAACCACTAAAAATCCGTTTGCTAAGTATTCACAGGGATTTCCTGCACCATACCACTGTTCAACACCTTCTGCTCCTTGTTGGTATCGACACTCCTATTTATCGAAAGTACTACGATACACCCCCTATACTTGTGGGTCATCAAGACTATTTTCCGCGCCGCTGTGAGTGAAGCGCTATTGAAGAGTGGAACTGGTAAGGGAAACTTTCACTGTGAGTATTGCTCTTGTTACTTCTTGTTACTTTGTTTCCAATATGGATAACCCACTTGGTTTTCTGTTTGGGAAAACTACTACCACTGCTAGGGTAGTAGATGAACCACCTCCTGTTGAGATAGATCCTTTTAAGATACCTACAAGTATTGTTAATCGTGTTATGGATAATTATTATTTTGGGGATGGAACTGTCCATCCCGGTGATCACTTGCTTTTTATCCATGAATTATGCGGGTTGTTTAAGTGTGCATGTATCACAACTAAACATGTGAAGAAGAAGTTACTCTCCATATCCTTGAAAGGGAGAGCTGAAGAATGGTATAATCTGCTGAAGAATGGACAATCCATGGAATGGGAGGAGATGGCATCTCTCTTTTACTCTAAATTTTATCCTCCCAGTGAGATCCATAAGGATAGAAATCTTATATATAACTTTTGGCCTCTTGATGTAGAGAGTATAGCTCAAACTTGGGGGAGATTGAAGTTACTAATACTTAAATGTCCTATTCATGAACTCCCTAACAATATTGTTCTCAATAACTTTTATGCTAGGCTTTCTCTTCATGATAAAGATTTACTAGATGCTTATTGTGCTGGATCATTCACACGTATGAAGGAAGAAGCTAAATGCGATCTACTAGACCGTATTCAAGAGAACACTGAAGCTTGGGAGAATGACAATGGAAGAAAGTCAGGTATAAACTTCGATTATGAATGCATCAAATCTTTTATGAGAACTGATAGCTTCTGCGATATTAGCAATGAGTTTGGTCTTGATTCTCAAAGTATTGCCAGCTATTTTAAGGCATTTGCCTCTTACATTGAAATTCCCAAGAAGAAGTGGAATAAGTACCATGCTCCTTATAAAGATGTTGTTAATCATGTTCCTGTTAGAAGTACTCAATTTTGTACTACTAATCATATTGTGCCTGAACCCCATGTTGAGAAAATGCCTTTCCCAGCTAAGGTAAAGGAGTATTCTATGATTATTAGTGCAAATAACAAAGGTACAATGAAAACTATGGAGCCTGGTAAGCATTTGAGTGATGAACCTGTGGTAGCTATTGTGAAAGACATTGTCACTATAAATATAGAGGATGAGCACATTGTCTTCTGCGAAGACGCTTCTAATATTACCTCTCATCCTGGTAAGGCTAGAAAATCTAGTGTTCCTATGCTTTCTGTTAAAATTGGTGATCATTGCTACTATGGTTTATGTGATATTGGTGCTAGTTCTAGTGCTATTCCTTATGATCTTTACAAGGAAATTATGCATGAGATTGGTCCTTGTGAGCTTCAGGACATTGATGTGGTTATTCACCTTGCTAACAAGGAGACCATTTGCCCCATTGGTATTGTAAGAGATGTGGAGGTTCTCTGTGGTAAGATTAAGTATCCTGCTGATTTTCTAGTGCTTAATTCAGCAGCTAGCAAAACTTGTCCCATAATTTTTGGTAGACCTTTCTTGCACACTTGTGGAGCTATTATTGATTGTAAGAAGGAAAAAGTATTAACTAAGTTTGATGAAGATTCTTATGAGTTCAACTTTTCCAAATTTGCTAAAGCTCCTTGTGAAAATAGCTTGCCTAATAAAGATTTCAGGATGGAACAACTTGCTTCTATTGATCTAGTCTATGACCTTGGACCTCTCTTTGGTGACTATAAGTATGCTTATTCTGATGATAAAGTTGTTTCCAGTGATAGTTATATTGTCAACTTTATTCAAAGTGCTACTAAAAGTTATTTTGAGAGAGGGAAACATGGTTTTATGCATCTCAATGATTTTAAGTTTCCCCGTTTTATGTTGAAAGCTTTAAAGTTGCATCTATTTTGTCTTCCTATGCTTGTGGCATTTTGTTTCAACAATTTGTTTTCTCATGATACCCCCATGCATAGGAAGTGGGTTAGACTCAAGTGTGTTGGTTATTTGCTTCTTGATTCTCTCTTTGATTTCAGATACATATATCCTATGTGAGCATCTTTGGAAGTTTCAAGCCTAACTTAAAGGCATTAAAGAAAAGTACTTGTTGGGAGATAACCCAAGAGTTTGGTCGAGTCTTGGAAGTTATTACCTCAGTAATAACCGCTCCTTATCCTTTTTGTTTTGGTTTTTGTGTCAAGTTCAACTACTTTTGTGAAGTAGAGGAGTTGTGAAAAGTGGCTATCCTGGGACAGATTTTTGTACTACATTGTAAAAATTCGTGAGGAAGCTCAGTACTTCGGATGGAGCTGCATTTTTCTGAGCTTGTTCTCCAAGTTGTTACCAAACTTTCATCAGTTCTGCACTTTTTGATTTGAGCAACAGAAGGTCTTCGAAAAAAATCAATCTTTACCTGCTGGTCTGTTTTGATAGATTTCTACCATCATTTGCATTTGCCTCTTACAGAAGCTTTTGTTTTGATGGGTTTTCAGTTGAAGTCTTTACCAAAGGTTTATCGTTTTTGCTTACACTAATGTTTTCATTAAGCTTGTGCAAAAGTTTTATATGAAGGAAATTCACAGAAGAGAGAAGGAATCTGTAGAGTTTGAATAGGTAAAAGTGGTGAAAACAGAAAGTTCGTGAAACCCCAATATTTTTATATTTTTGATGTTTTTAATACATAAGGGAAGTTGTGAGACGAAACTGAAGAGGAAACAGAGCCCGGGGTGGACAAACCCACCCCAGGCATGGGCCCAGCCTAGCCGCGCTTAAGGGGGGGTGTTCCCCCCTCGAACTCCGTCTCCGCCTCGTTTCCGTGTCAAAACATTCCTTATGCATTGAAACTTCATAATATATAACCCCCCGATCCCTCGAGGTTCGTGCATCGTGTTCTCGTCATGTTTTCATTTTGATCTGTTTCTGTCAGGAAATCTTCTCAAGTTTAGAGCACCATGGCCTCCGCCAACGACAAAGGCAAGAAGCCCGAGGAAGAATAACCTCAAGTCCCCAAGGAGGAGGAGATTTCAGTAGGGTATGAAGGTGACATGGAGGAGGACAAGCATCCAGACACCCGCACTACCGTCGCAAGCATTGGTTTGGTGGAACAACCTACCAAGCTTAAGAGGACAGCACAGATGTCTACAGGAGGGAAATCTCGACGTCATACTCTCTCTCTCCACGATCATATCCTCCACGTAACAAGAGACCCTTCCATACACTTATACATGAATATCAATATCAACATGTGCCCAAAGGGAATTTGCCCTCGGTTTGGGATATGCCTCGTTCTAACAATGCAGAGAAGGATCATGCTAAGGATGAAGAGTGGGGAAATAATAACAAGAACTGGGATTCTCGGACTGACATGATCATGAACCGTATAGATCAAAACTCGGAGCTAATCCGTACTCTTACTTTTGAGTTCGAGGAGTTGAAGAAACTTATTGAAGATCTTATCAAGAGAACACCACCACCTAAGGAGTAATTCGTCATCAGGTTTGGCATCCCCTTGGCTTGTTCCAAGCTTGGAGGAGTCCCGCGGTATCACCACCATTATCTTTTATCTTTTAGCTTTTTAGTGTATTCATATCTGTGGTAGAGGGGTTATCTTATAGTTTGGTTTGCATGTGGAAGTATCTCTCCTTTAGTTGATTATCTATGTATCCCTTGGTGTGAGTGTCTTTATTTAATATTAATGACTTTTACTTTTTGCACTTCTTATTTTAGTTTGCAATCTCTATTATATGATGGATCTTATTGTTCAGTATTAGCACCACTTTGGGATCATCAAGTGGATCTAAATTGGTTTTGGCAAACCAATTTCTGGTCAGTGTCTTTAGTTTGAAAGAAAAAGAAAGAAATAAAAAGCTTACAGGTATTTGGTATCATTTTTTTCTTTCTTGTTGGCTCATAAGCTTAGTATTATTTATTTAAGATTATTTTGTGTCTTCAAGGAAGATTGCATGTTTGGCTTTATTACTTGTATGTTTGCTTGCTTCTTTCAACTCTCTTGCTTGCTACCCAGCCTTGCTAGCCAAAAACCTGTTTTGAGAAGGCATACTTCTCATGATTCCAAAATCTTTTGAACCCAAAAATTTTACCACTTGTGTCCACCATATCTACCTAGTAGTTTTTGCTATTCCAAGAAAATTCTCAAGATTCATCTACATTTCGAATTAAAAATTATTTTGTTATGTGAAAACTAGTTAGTAAATCTCTCACGAACTTGATGGCACACTTTATTTCCTTGCCCCTAATAGACTTGAACCATTGTGAACATCGAAGTTGTATATGCTTGCATCTATACGTTGGAATTAGCAGAACCGTACTGTCACGGGGAAAGTTTTCAACATTGCACTTGTACTTTGTACACAGTTGATATCATGCTCTTTTGTCTATGAATAGTGTGAAATAAAGAGGGAACTTGTAAGTCCATGGAGTATGTATTCTGTGTTAGAGAAACGCCTGGGCCGCTAGCCTAAGCCATGCCTAATCATGGTGGAAACTTGCAACATTACCATAGTGAGTCATCTATGAAGCATCCTCAATAAAAAGCTATGCACATAGTAAATAAAAAGATCGTTGAGATGCTCCTTGTCTGCTTGCCTTATCATTTTGGTTATGGGAAAGCTCCTGTACCATGTGCAAGGGGTACCCGTTGGCGGTTCTCAATGATATGCAAATACTTACAATGACAAGAACTTACCTGGGCCCAAAGTTGAGTATGCATGAGGAGTGGCCCTCATATTCAAGGGACATGAGATTGCCAACTTATATTTCGTCAAGCATATACTCCATCTTTGTTCACTTTAACCTTAATCATCTCAAGATGCTTATGATAGGGGAAATGAGGGCTCAAAGCTAGTAAGTACCATAATATTTTGGAATCTCTTTATGACTTGTAATCCCTGCTACCCTCTATGAAGGGTTTGAGTCAGTAGACCTACTTCCTCTCTATCTCCAGCAAGCATTTGAGTTGTTGTGTTTCAAGCATTCATATGGTGATTTATTCAATCATGTTCTTTATCTTCCTTGTTTTCACAAAACTCTTATCTATTGAGTATTACTTTGAAAGCCTCCACTTGTGAAAAACCTTTTTGATCAAAGTGTGCTCCTGTTTTGAAACTTCTACAAAAAGCTTCTTGTGAAACTGTTTGCCAGGTGTTCTCTGACCAAGAACAAGTTTGCCAATTCCAATTATGATTTATCTTTATGCATCTCTATTGTGAGTGCGGTACTTGGTTGCAATCCAAGTTATATAATGGTGAGTTGCTTTCTTCTATGAGTTGTGTAATGGTAAGTGTGATGCTTCTTATTCGTATTCTTTTATCGACACTTCACTCCATAAACCTGTGGACATGTTTACTGAGCTCACTATTCGCTTGGGGACAAGCAAAGTCTAAGCTTGGGGGAGTTGATGCGCCCAATTTGCATCACCATTCTATATCATAATTTACCTCTATTCATTGATATTTGTATTATTATGAGGTATTACTTATGGCTTTTCATCTGTTTATGCATGTTGGATGATTCTTAGAGGATGGACTGCCGGAGTCTGGATTCTGATGGAAAAGAAGGCGTTTCGGTGCAATTTCGCGAAGATCATAAAAATACCAGAAAAATATGGAAACGTATTATTTTACCAGAAGACGAAGGATGCCAGAAGGAGGGACGAAGTGGGGACTCAGGGGGCCCACACCCTACTAGGCGCGGGCCCACCTAACCCCGCGCCTAGGACAGGTGTGGCCCACCTGCCCGGCCTCCGACTCCACCCCTTCGCCTATATCTTCCCTTCGAAACCCTAAGGCTCGGGGAGCGACCACAGATAGATTTCCGCCGCCTCTAGGGGGCAGAAAACATCGAGAGAGAAAGATCTCTCCGGAAGACAGATTTCTGCCGGCGGAATTCCTTCCCAGAGAGGGGAGAGCATCGCCATCAACACCGTCATCAAGCTAGGATTCATCGGGATCATCATCGTCATCATCCACACCATCATCTCCACCAGCACCATCATCACCACTCCGTCACGCTGTAACAATTGTGTTGGATATGTCTTTAGTTATTAGGGGGAACTTTCCCGGTGTTGATTACTATTGTAGTTGATGCTTGTGAGTGGAACCATTGGATTATTGTTTATGTTCAGATTGTTATCCATTACCATATCATCTTTCATCTTGATCCATATGATGTCTTGTGAGTAGTTCGTTTAGTTCTTGAGGACATGGGAGAAGTCACGTTGTTAGTAGTGAATCTGTGATGAGTTATTATTCAATGGTTTAGTATTTAAGTGTTGGTGCTATTCTTCTAGTGGTGTCATGTGAACATCGACTACATGACACTTCACCATTTATGGGCCTAGGAGAATGCATTGTGTATTTGGCTACTAATCGCGGGGTTGCCGGAGTGACAGAAAACTGAACCTCTGTTAGGACACCTTTGCACAAGGGAGTGTAGGATCTCAGAGTTTACGGTTGTGGTTAGATTTATATCTTAATTACTTTCCTGTAGTTACAGATGTTTCCATGGGGTTTAATCACAAGTATGTATTAGTCCTAGGAAGGGCGGTATGTTAGCACAGGTTCACCCACACAACACTTACAAACACCAGAGAAGAGTACTCAGCTATTTGAAGCGAAAGCACTTGAAAGAATTCCCATGTGTCCTCGAGAACGTTTGGTCCTTATAAGTATTTCCACCGGCTTGTCCTTTGCTAAGAAAGGATTGGGCCACTTTCTCCATTTGTTCGTTACTTCTGTTACTTGCTCTTTGTTTTGTTGCCTTGTCAGAAAACTACTAAAAATCCGTTTGCTAAGTATTCACAGGGATTTCCTGCACCATACCACTGTTCAACACCTTCTGCTCCTCGTTGGGATCGACTCTCCTATTTATCGAAAGTAATACGACACACCCCCTATACTTGTGGGTCATCACAGGGCATGTGAACATAATGTGGGTGCACGTCTCTGGCTTCCCACATAGCGGACACCGCCCATTTCCCGGACCATTACGCTTCAACACCTCCACCCCCGAAGGCAGGCGATCACGTAGAAGTTTCCATACGAAGATCCGCAAGCTCAGGGGTAGGAGGGCCGTCCAAAGGTGTGACGTCCAAGGTAATTCCAGAGGAAGAGGGTCCGATAAGCCGAACTAAAAGATAACACTCCTGAGGGAGACTGACCCCAAGTCATCTTATCCCTCTCAGCTGAGAGAGATAGGGGCAAGGTGCCCCACAGCCTCAAGAAGTCAACGGCCTCGGCAACATTGAAGGTCCTACAGAACAGGATGTTCCAATGGCCTTCTCGAACTGATTCGGCTACTAACATCGAGGGATATGCGCATATATGGAACAATATTGGGAATTTCTGGCATAGGGATATACCCTGTAGCTAGGGGTCGAGCCAAAACAGGACCTCCCGACCATTTCCCACCAGAAAGAGAGAGCGAGCCCCGACAAATGAATTGCTTAATGTCTTGAATGGCCCTCCAGAACTGGGACCCCTCCCGACGTTCACACGCCAATAGAGGGCGACCCCGAAAGTATTTATCCTTGATGACTTGTAGCCAAAGACCTCCATCATCTTGGAGGATCCACCAAACCCACTTCAGCAGCATGGCCACATTGAAGAAGTGCGAGTCAAGGACTCCTAAGCCCCCAAGAATTTTGGGAGTGCAGATATCTGTCCACTTCACCATATGATACTTCTGGTGACCATCTCTAGCTACCGAGAAGAACCTAGACAACTCTTTTGCAAAGTCTACATTCCCTCCGGGAGATGATGAAGGCCCATCTGATACATGGTGAGGCTGGACAGGCATGAGTTGATCAGTATAGTATTGCTGCCCTTGGACATGAGGCGCGCACACCAGGGTTTGCCCTTGGTTCGGACCTTCGCGGCCATGGGGGAAAGGTCCCTGGTCAACACCCGAGAGTCCCACATAGGCATACCTAGGTAGTTAATGGGGAAATCCGCCAAGCGGCAATTCAGACGATCTGCGATGCGTTGCCTATCCTCCTCGGGAAAACCCAAGATCATAACCTTTCTCTTGTCGAAGTTAATATTGAGGCCCGACATGGATTCAGAGAACATGAGCAAGAACTTGAGGTTAATGATGTCAAGTTCCTGCCCCTGTACCATGATCATCTTATCATCCGCATACTGGAGGTGGGATATCCCACCTCTAGGGATCAGATGCCCTACCATACCCTAGATGTGGCCAGCGATCTTGGGTTTGTCCAAGATCTCTGCCAGGGCATCCACCACAGAGTTAAAGAGAAGGGGGGGGGGATCAGGTCCCCTTGTATAACTCCACAGGAGGGTCGAAAATAGGGACCCACTTCCCCATTGACGTTGATCGCTGTGCTGCCACTCATGACAAACTGCATAATCCAAGATATCGCCCTGACATCGAGGCCTCGATGCTCGAGGACTTGTCTAAGGAACTCCTAATCCAGTTTATCATAAGCCTTCTGAAAATCTAGCTTCAGGAATACCCCTTTCTGATGGTGAACCTTCACCTCGTGAATGATTTCATGCAGCACTAATACACCATCATGAATCAGGCGTCCCTTTAGGAAGGCAAACTACATCGGGTGGGTCAGGCGTTCCATGATAGGGGTGAGCGAATGGCACAGACCTTGGCAAAAATCCTATGGATGACGTTGATCACCATGATTGGTCGAAATTAGCGAATATCCGTGACCCCACTAGCTTAGGGATCAGGGTAATCACGCCAAAGTTCAGTCATGACATGACAAGAGTCCCAGTGTAGAACTCCTGAAACATCTGCATAATCACAGGTCAAAGTTGGTCCTAGAAGGTCTGGAAGAAAACCACCGGGAGCCCATCTGACCTAGGCGCCGAGGTTTTCTTCATTGCTTTGATTGCCTCGGCAACCTCGGTATGGAGAAACGTGAGTGTTAGCTCCAGGTTCTCCTCCGCGGTCACCTTGGCACCCTTAGACCAAAAGTCCACACTCATCCCCAACCCCGACCTTGGGGATGCCGAGAAGAGGTCCCTGTAGAACACATAAATATGGGACGAGATATCTCTCTGGTCCTGATACGTTGGAAACGTATCTATAATTTTTTATGCTCCATGATTGTTTAGTATCTACTTTGCTTTACTTGTCCACACTTTGAGGTGCTTTTTACATGTTTTCTGGTACTAACCAACTAACAAGTTGCAACAGTGCCAGATGCCTGTTTCCTGCTATTTTTGGTTTCAGAAAAGTTAGTAAAGAAATATTCTCGGAATTGGACGGGACAAACGTCAAAGTCAATTACTTTCCGTGATGAACAAGAAGTCCAGAGGAGATCCAGAGGGGCCAGACCCACTCCAGGCGCGGGAGGGCCCAGCCCCGCGCCTGGCTAGGGCTTGGCGACCCTGGCCGCCTCCTCGATCTCCCCCTTCGCCTATAAGAAGCCATCGATGCAGAAACCCTGAGTACCCGATCAAATATCCACGAAACCGTCTATAGCCGCCGCCACCATCGTCCCTAGATCAGGGGGATCTGAAGTTCTTCCCGGCACCCTATCGGAGGGGAGATCATCCCGGAGGCCTTCTCTCCAGTATGATGCGTGAGTAGTTCCACCTTGGACTATGGGTCCATGTAGTAGCTAGATGGTTGTATCTTATCCTTTGTGCTTTCATGTATAGATCTTGTGAGCTTCGTTCATGATCAAGATCTAATCTATTTGTAATATGCATGTTGTGTTTGCGGGAATCCGATGGATATTGAGATTATTATGTTGGTTTGATTAATGGTATTATCTTTATGATTCTATCATGTCTGTGTTGTTTGTGATCTTGCATGTTCTTCGTTGTTAGTAGCTATCTTGGCCAAGTAGTTGCTAGTGACTCCAAGAGGGGGTATTTATGCTCGATAGTGGGTTCATGCCTCTAGTTTCCAAGGGAAGTGACAATAATCTCTTCGGTTGTAGATGTGTTGTTGATACTAGGGAGAAAACAATGGTCTCTTGTTCATGGAACATGTGGACAGTTTACCTTACACACTTTGCTTAAAGCAGTTGTCTATTGCTTACAACTTAATACTGAGGGGGTTCGGATGATAACCTGAAAGTGGACTTCTAGTCATAGATGCAGTTGGATGGCGGTCTATGTATCTTGTTGTATTGCCCAATCGAATCTCATAGGATCTTTCTGACTAGTATTTGCATTGTTATGCCTTGCTCAGTTCCTGTCAATTGCCCTACTGTAATTTGTTTACCCTTCATGCCATGTTGTTTATCTAAGGAGAGAACCTCTAGTGAACTATGGAACCCGGTCCAATCTTTACCATTGATACATCTTTCACTGTTACCTGTTTACTTGCTGCAAACCATTACCTTCCACACCATACGTTTAATCCTTTGTTACAGCAAACCGATGAGTTTGACAACCTCACTGATTCGTTGGGGCAAAGTCTTGAGTTTGTGTTGTGTAGGTCTCCGCATTGCTTGCAACACCTATGTGATGTTTCCCTCCTCCTGATGGTTCGATAACCTCGGTCTCAACTGACGGAAAACTTGCTGCTTGCTCTTCGCACCCTGCGCTTGGGGTTACCAACGAAGTGCCACGTCGAGAACCATCAAGACTTTCTGGCGCTGTTGCCGGGGAGACTAAGGACGTCTTCAATAGGTGAGTCCTTCACTTCCTTTCTCTTTACTTTGTTTTTAGTTTGCTTTGTTTCTTTTGCTTGGTTTTGTTTGCCTCTTTCCAGAAAACCCAAAAAAATTAGTCTAGTTTGGTTTGTTTGCCTCTTTCAAAAACACAAAAAAATAGTTCCTGCTCTAGCTGTTGCTGCTGTTTTTGGCTTGCCCACCTTTGCCAAAATGAACTCTGCTGAGAACACCAAGTTGTGTGACTTCACTAGCACCAACAACAATGATTTCCTTAGCACACCTATTGCTCCACCTACTCCTGATGCTACCTTTTATGAAATTAATCCTGTTTTGTTGAATCTTGTGATGAGAGAGCAATTTTCTGGTGTTGGTTCTGATGATCCCGCTGCTCATCTCAATAGCTTTGTTAAACTTTGTGAGATGCAAAAGTATAAGGATGTAGATGGAGATATCAAGCTTTTTTCCTTTCTCCTGGAGAGGAAAAGCTAACGAATGGTTGCTTTCTTTGCCTAAAAATAGTATAGATTCTTGGACTAAGTGCAAAGATGCTTTTATTGGAAAGTAATATCCTCCTGCTAAGATTATTTCTATGAGAAGTGATATTATGAAATTTAAACAGCTTGATAGTGAACATGTTGCTCCATCTTGGGAAAGAATGAAATCTTTGGTTAAAAATTTCCCTACTCATGGACTCACTGCTTGGATGATTATCCAGACTTTTTATGTAGGTTTGAACTTCTCCTCGAGAAACCTGTTGGATTCAGCTGCTGGAGGTACCTTTATGGGGCTCACTTTGGGTGATGCAACAAGGCTCCTTGATAATATGATGGTTAACTACTCTGAATGGCATGTTGAAAGATTTCCACGTGGTAAGAAGGTAAATTCTATTGAGGAAACTTCCTCTTTGAGTGAAAAGATTGATGTTATTATGGATATGCTTGTTAATGGGAAAGATCCTATAGATCCTAATAGTGTTCCCTTATCCTCTTTGGTTGCTCAAGAAGAGCAAGTTGATGTGAACTTCATTAGAAACAACAATTTCAACAACAATGCCTATAGGAGTAATTTTGGTAGCAATAACCTTATCCTCCTAATAATGGCAATTCCTAGGGAAGTTCTTACAATAATGCTAAAAGTGCCCCCTCTGAACTTGAAGTCATGCTCAAGGACTTTATTAGTAAACAAACCACTTTCAATAAGACTATAAAGGAACAACTTTTAACTGTTGAGAAAAATATATCCTCTTTGTCTGAAGCTCAGTCCTCTTTGATTAATAAAATGGCTGCTAAACCTGAAACTATGGAAAACAGCTTTGCTACTGCTCATGCCATACAAGTTACTACTGATGAAAATGTTAGGTTGTTAGCTCAACTCCATGCTAAGTGGGAAAGGGAAGCTGAAATTGATAGAAATAATAGTGTCTGCACTATCACCACTAAACCACCAGTAGTCCCTATTCCTGCTCCTACTACGCCTAAGCCTGTTGAGCCTACTACTAGTGATGCCAAGTTTGACTTTGATATTGATGGTTGCAATATTTCTGAAGTGATTATGTTCTTGCAAAAGCTTGCTAGAAGTCCTGATGCTAGTGATATGCATGTTGCTTTCACTAAACATATTACAGATGCTCTTGTGAAAATTAAGGAAGAGAAGCTAAAACACAAATCTTCTATTCCTAGGAAAGTTGAAGATAGTTGGGAACCCATTATTAATATGCAAGTGAATGCCTTTGATCTCAAAGCTTCATGTGATCTTGGTTCTAGTGTCTCTATTATGCATAGGAAGATTTATGAAATGCTTGATTTGCCACCATTAGAAGATTGTTATTTGGATGTCCCACTCAATGATAATGCTAAGAAGAAACTCCATGGGAGTATTAATGATGTTCTCATTATGGTTAACAATGCTTATGTCCCTGTGGATTTCTATGTTTTGGATGTTGAATACAATGCTTCTTGTCCTATTACTTTGGGAAGGCCTTTTCTTAGAACAGTTGGTTCCATCATTGACATGAAAGAAGGCACCATTAAATATAATTTTCCATTCAAGACAGGTATTGAAAACTTCCCAATGAGAAGAGAGAAGTTGCTCTTTGCTCCCCCTTTGAAAGCAAGATTTGATGTTAATGCTTCTTCATTTGAAAACACTTGATTCTTCTTGCTTCTTGTGCCTAACTTAAAGCGTTAAATAAAAGTACTTGTTGGGATATAACCCAAGAGTTTCCTTGAGTTTTGGAATTTATTACTTCAGTAATGACCTCTCCTTATCCTTTTCGTTTGCTTTTTGTGCCAACAATGACCTCTAATGAGAGGGAAGTAAGATTTGGGGAGTTGCTGTCCTGAAACAGATTTCTGTCCTCCACCAAAAAAAATCGTGAGGAGGCTCTGTAACTCGGATTGAGCTCAAAATTTACGAATGCATCCCACAATATGTTAGCTAACTTTCTTTAGTTCAAAACTTTTTGATTTGATCAACCGAAGATGTTCAAAAAAATCGGTTTCTATCTGCTGGTCTGTTTTGACATATTTCTGCCATTATTTGCATTTGCTTCTTATTGATTCCTTTTTGAGTTCTATTTAGGTGAATTGAGCTTTTTGAAGGAGTTACTACAGTAGCTTGTGTTTTTAGTGAAAATACTTGCTGTTCCAAAGCTTTGCCAGGGGTCTAATATCTTTTGAATACACTAATGTTGCTAATGAAGATTGTGTGAAGTTTTGTATGAAGGAAAAATTTCAGGTGTAAAGAGAGAATGATTCAATGAGATGAAGAATGGACAAAAGCTCAAGCTTGGGGATGCCACCATGGTGTCACCCCAAGAAATATCCAAGAGGTACAAGCGTCAAAGCTTGGGGATGCCCAAGGCATCCCCTTCTTCATCAATAAAAAGCTCAGGTCTGTCTAGACACTTCGTTTTTATTGTTTCATGCCAAGTTGTGTTGTTCTTGGAGCGTCTTAGTTTTTGTTTGCTTTGCTTAGGTTTTTTAGTTTGCTTGAATAAAGTAGTTTGGACCCCCGTTCTCGCTGTGTTGTTTTGCAAATAAGTTTGCTTGGTGTTGGAAAGGAGTAGTAAGTTCTTGCTTGAAGTGCAAGAGGAGCTTGCATTGACTGTGACTTAGACTTTATCATGACATGCTAGGTGTTGTTTTGACCTTATACTTAGTGATTATTTCTGTAGCATGTCTTGTTCCAAACAATTGGGATTGCTTAGTGTGCCTTGAAGAAATTATGCGTTGTTTTAGCATGCAAAAACATAGTATTGTGGTATTCTCCTTTGATGCTTTGCTTGGGTTAACTTGGAACATGCTTACACCATGTTATGACTATACCAAGTCACCATTAGCCTCTATGATCATTTAGTCCATGACTTGTAGTACCACTCTTTGATTTGATTAGTATGCTTTGTTGCACTATGGCCATTATTGCTCTCTTAGTTGGTTGCTCTCGGTCTTTTGCTAGCCTCCACTTGTATGAGTAAGTTCTACTCATGCCTCCAACTCCCAAGAAACCAAGTTATTCCAAAGTGTCCACTATAAACTCCTATGCATGGTGTGTTACACCATTCCAAGTATATTCTTGTTTTCAACTATCTTCCAATTAAAAACTATTTTGTTATGTGAAAACTTAGTGATTAAAGCCCTCACAAACTTGATGGCACACTTTATTATTTGCCCCTAATAAACTTGAACCATTGTGACAACTTTGTTTTATATGCTTTCACTTATAAGTTTGAATTAGCAGAACCGTGCTGTCACGGGGAACGTTTTCAACATTGCACTTGTACTCTGTACTTAGTTGATATCATGTTCTTTTGTCTATGGATGTCACCAGTGTGAAATAAAGAGGGAACTTGTAAGTCCATGGAGTTTGTATCCTGTGTTAGAGAAACGCCTGGGCCGCTAGCCTAAGCCATGCCTAATCATGGTGGAAACTTGCAGCATCACCATAATGAGCTATCTATGAAGCATACTCAATAAAAAGCTATGCATATGGTAAATAAAAAGATTGCTGAGATGCTCATTGTGTGCTTGCCTTGTCATTTTGGTTATCTGAAAGATCCTGTACCATGTGCAAGGGGTACCCCTTGGCGGTTCTCAATGATATGCAAATACTTACAGTGACAAGAACTTACCTGGACCCAAAGTTGAGTATGCATGAGGTGTGGCCCTCGTATTCAAGGGACTTGAGATTGCCAACTTATACTTCGTCAAGCATATACTCCAGCTTTGCCACTTTAACCTTAACCACTTCAAGATGCTTATGATAGGGGCACTGAGGGCTGAAGGCTAACAAGTACCATAATTTTTGGAAGCTCTTTTTGAAACTTGTAATCCCTGCTTCCTTTACAAAAGGCCTTTCTTCCACCACTATTGAGTATCCACCTTCTACCTTTAGGCACCATTAAGAGAGCATAGTTGTCATTCTGTGTGCAGTGTTCCAAAGCTTATTAATTGATGCATATTGTGATATTACTTATTCTTGTGCTACTTGTTTCTAGTCACCCTTGTGAACTTTGCAGGTGTCCTATGCATCTAATTTCTACTCTATGAGGGACGAGCTGATTGCCACTATGCTATGTTTTCTGTATGTGAAACAAACAAATGTTTTTCAATGCATGTTATTCATGATCTTTGTTTGTAGCTTGTCATGTTGCATGCGTAGTTACTATGTCCTATTGTTAGAACTCCATCTTTCATGCACATGTTTAGAGTTCTTTGATCCCAGCTTTCAATGCTTGCAAATGGTTGGTTCTTTATTGTGAGGGTGCATTTCACCTCAAAAATTATTCTGTTTATCACTTACCTACTCGAGGATGAGCAGGAGTTAAGCTTGGGGATGTTGATACGTTGGAAACGTATCTATAATTTTTGATGCTCCATGCTTGTTTAGTATCTACTTTGCTTTACTTGTCCACACTTTGAGGTGCTTTTTACATGTTTTCTGGTACTAACCTACTAACAAGTTGCAACAGTGCCAGATGCCTGTTTTCTGCTATTTTTGGTTTCAGAAAAGTTAGTAAAGAAATATTCTCGGAATTGGACGGGAGAAACGTCAAAGTCAATTACTTTCCATGGGGAACAAGAAGTACAGAGGAGGGCCGGAGGGGCCAGCCAGGGGGGCTAGAACCACCCCAGGCACGGGTGGGCCCAGCCCCGTGCCTGGCTAGGGTTTGGTGACCCTGGCCGCCTCCTCGGTCTCCTCCTAAGCCTATAAGAAGCCCCCGATGCAGAAACCCTGAGTACCCGATCAAATATCCACAAAACCGTCTGTAGCCGCCGCCACCATCGTCCCTAGATCGAGGGGGATCTAAAGTTCTTCCCGGCACCCTGCCGGAGGGGAGATCATCCCGGAGGCCTTCTCTTCGGTATGATGCATGAGTAGTTCCACCTTGGAGTATGGGTCCATGTAGTAGCTAGATGGTTGTATCTCCTCCTTTGTGCTTTCATGTATAGATCTTGTGATCTCCGTTCATGATCAAGATCTAATCTATTTGTAACCATGCATGTTGTGTTTGCGGGGATCCGATAGATATTGATATTATTATGTTGGTTTGATTAATGGTATTGTATTTATGATTATATCATGTCTATGTTGTTTGTGATCTTGTATGCTCTCCGTAGTTAGTAGCTATCTTGGCCAAGTAGTTGCTAGTGACTCCAAGAGGGGGTATTTATGCTCGATAGTGGGTTCATGCCTCTAGTTTCAAAGGGAAGTGAAAATAATCTCTTCGGTTGTAGATGTGTTGTTGCTACTAGGGAGAAAACAACGGCCTCTTGTTCATGGAACATGTGGACTGTTTACCTTACACACTTTGCTTAAAGCAGTTGTCTGTTGCTTGTAATTTAATACTGGCGGGGGTTCGGATGATACCCTAAAGATGGACTTCTAGTCATATATGCACTTGGATGGCGGTCTATGTATCTTGTTGTATTGCCTAATCGAATATCATAGTATATTTCTGGCTAGTAATTGCATTGTTATGCCTTACTCAGTTCCTGTCAATTGCCCTACTGTAATTTGTTTACCCTTCATGCCATGTTGTTTATCTAAGGAGAGCACCTCTAGTGAACTATGGACCTCGGTCCAATATTTACCATTGATACATCTTCCACTGTTACCTGTTTACTTGCTGCAAACCATTACCTTCCACACCATACGTTTAATCCTTTGTTACAACAAACCGGTGAGCTTGACAACCTCACTGATTCGTTGGGGAAAAGTCTTGAGTTTGTGTTGTGCAGGTCTCCGCGTTGCTTGCAACACCTGTGTGACGTTTCCTTCCTACTTCTAGTTCGATAACCTCGGTCTCAACTGAGGGAAAACTTGCTGCTTGCTCTTCGCACCCTGTGCTTGGGGTTACCAACAAAGTGCCACGTCGAGCACCATCAGGTCCTCTAGCAGAGAGTCCGTGTCCCAAAGGCAAGGGATTGAGCACTTCATACGCTTGCCATTTGCAATGGCATGGAGGTAGGCCGTGTTCGATTCCCCCTAGATGGTCCAGTTCTGACGACTCCTCTGTCTTTGGCAATGGTAAGGAAATCGGTAATTGTTAACTTCTTGTCTTGGGAGTAGCAACTAATCAGAATTCAGACGATTAACTGATTTAATCGGTCGGCTATTAATTGGTACAACCTACAAAAATTAGCACCTAAAAACATATGACTCCTCTTGCACCTCAACCACCTACCCTATTAAAGGCAGCCTCGAGCTCCCAGATGAGATCCTCAAGGCGCTCGAGCTCGTGTATCTAAGGTCTGATCGGCAACTACGAGGAACTAATCAACAACGACAAGAAACTGGCTGGTGATGGCAGAAATCGAGCTCCTGGAGGCAGGGATCGAGCGGGATCTTCGAAAAACCTACTTCATTGGGGCGGTCTAGCGGATGGATGGACGATATGTGTTGATAATTTTGCAACTTTTTTGACCAAGTGTAGTAGTTAATTGGGAACATACCTAGTAATCAGAGTGTTAGAGATATTAATCGGGCTAAATGATTAACACAAACAATTAGTAATAATCGACACGGTCAGGTCCCTAGTAGCGATTAATCGTCCTATTAATCACTGGTTTGGCCTATTTTTTGAACAGTGGTCTCCCGAATGCTCCTCTCCCTTATATATCTCCATAATGGAGGTCTCTAGAGAATAACTATGGGACCAGGCATTAGCCGATAGCCCCACCAGGTCCGCCTCCTGGTCTAGTGCCTGGATTTCATGTAGAATGTCGTCCTTCTGCCCTCTAATCGCAGCACCAAGGTTCGCAACCCAGCCTCACATAAGCTGTCGTGACATCATGGCGCAATGGTGCCAGAAATCAACAACACAGTATGTACGCGGGAGGGGGAGGGGGAGGCCGCGGCCTCCATCCACCTTGACCGAACCGCCTCCGCGAACCCTCGTTGTTTAAGCCAGAAGTTTTCGAAGCGGAAGCGATTCAGTCTAGGAGGAGACCCTCTGCCCGAAGACAGGAGGAGGGGGTATGATCAGAGCTGACCCTGGTGACCGCGCGGAGCGAACACAGGGGGAAGGCCACGTCCCATTCCACAGAGACAAAGACCCGGTCAAGGATGCTACGAATCGGATCCAACTGATTGTTGGTCCATGTGAATCTAGCTCCGACTCTAGTGATCTTTCTCAGGGCGAGATCAGCGATACAGTCGTTGAACATGAGAATCCTATGAAGGTCGTTGAACATGCGAATCCTATGAAACTCTCCACCCCGTCTCACTGAAATTGGATCGACAGAGAGAGAACCATACTACGGGCGCGGAAGAGGTCTAACTCGTACGTACATGAATGCGTGAAACATAAGTGGTGTTGGTGTACCTAGACAGGCGAGCCTATGGAGTGGTACTACTCCTTGTGCCATTCTTAAAAAAAATCTGAATCTATTCCACAAGTTTATAAAAAGTACAAAACACATCAAACATAATAAAAATTACATCAGGGTTCTTGAACCACCTAATGATCACTGCTGCAACCAGAGTGAGTGTGATGCGCCACTATCGTCGCTCTTTTATGGGAGTAAGCCTGACGTTGTTGCTGATAGTCAGAATTTTTTTATGCATGTGCCCCTAAGGACCAGCGCCCTGAGCCGAAGTCAACGCTGTTTAACCCTTAAATTGATCTGAAGCTTATAACACCAAACCTCTAACACACATAAATTGAACGAGATCCATCATTTGTTGTGCCATTCGGTTTTTATTTAAAATTTACACTGACTTCAAACAACCTTTATCAATTTTTTAGTACACAACATGAGAAAAGCAACCCCGATAGACAAGAAGTTACTTTTGGCAATATTTACTCATTGAGATCATTGACAAGAGTACCGCATTGAGATCAATCTCCTTGTATTTAATGTATGTGCGCGCCAGAGAGAGAGAGAAAGCACCCCTACGACATACATGCACGGTGCTCTCAGTTACTCCTACATGTCGTGTGTACCGATTAATTTGCATGTCTTAGAGTACACGCACACTCCATTAATTGTACGTAGTGGCCAAACGGTAAATTAATCTACGTGAGATGCCTGTACATACTATATCTGTTATATATGCATGTACCTTCGGGTCCGTCTCTGTATATAAGTCGACTGGCTGTACAAATTTGTCCTGTTTTATTGTTGCATAGGTACAGTACCTCGCTAAGGACATATATAGGGCGCCCTCGCTGCTTTGTAGTCAGATATCGTGCAAGCTTTACGTTACCTACAAGCCATGCATACGTCTAACTACTCGATCTTGATACGGCATGTACATATAGAGGGAAGGGAAACGCTACATTTTCATCCAAGTTTTTTTTTGAGAAAATTCATCCAAGTTTTTTTCCCACTACATTTTCATCCAAGTACTTTTCCACTACCATTTTGAACATAATGCCCACTCCGTTCCATAATATACAACATGTTATTGCAATTATGTTAGTATTTCCTCCGTACTAAAAAGATATCATAAATTTGTCTAAATTTAAATATATCTATATATTTTTTTTTAAGGATGAAGGGAGTATAGTAGTATTGGTTATAATGACATTTTATATTATGGGACAGACTAGCTAGCTCTTCCGCGCTATCCAAAACAATACTATGTGTTCTATTTTGTGTGCTCTTCAACAACATAAAATAAGTATATGTTGCCTAGCCCAATCGCATGTTTTAATTTGCAAGGAAACTGTTATTTAGCCGAATTGGTCGGTGGACTCGCATTCATTGTACGTACAGTTCACGACGACATTGCTTGGCGCGCGGGAAATTAATTTGGCAGTTGATGGTTTAATTTTTTTTTGAACTCGGGAAGGGCCCCGAAGGGCCCAGAAGACTGTATTAATCATCAGCGGTGGGATTACATTTTACAAGGAGGACCTCAGAAGAAAATGCAAATATTACCATTAGTAGAAAACGAGTCATACGTCCACCCTAGTTTGGAGCATTAATCCCGGTTATGAACGCCAGCAATCTTTAGTCCCGGGTCAAACGGGACCTTTAGTCCCGCTTCGTATCACCAACCGGGACTAAAAGGGGTGCCCGGTGACGGGACCTTTAGTCCCGGTTCGTATATAGGCCTCCAACTTTACGCTCAGGACCTCAAAATAAAAGAGAAAAAAGCCATCAGGTCCCTCTCCACCGGAATGGATCTTGAGCTCCAAATCGCGGGCGTTGACTCCACCGCCGGGGACATGGCCACTTGGGGTGGTGCAGACGGAAGCTCCCGCGACGCAGCTAGCGAAGGGCCTCCGAAACGGCACGTCGGCCTGGAGGTTGAAGATGAGATGGAATCGGTCAGAGTTCGGCCCCAGAGCTCCGAGCAGCCGCCATTCGGCCATATGAGTCGACGGCAAGCCAGCATCTGGCTGGCGGAAGGCCGTCGAGGATCTGCTCCTGAGGATTTCCACCGTCTTCATTTCTTCCCGCTCCACAGATCGGCAAAGGGCAGCCGCACGCCGCCGCTTCTCCCCTGCACCAACACCACGCTGGCGCTGAAGAGGAACAGCAACAGCTTCGCCTCGATCTGGGGAGGATGCGAGCTTATTTAAGGAGATCCCGAAGCCACCAACCACCTCCACCTTCGGCTCTGCCCACCAGAGCACCGTAGAGAGGGTGATGAGCAAAGGGAGCCCCCGGATCTGGCCCGCGCGACCCGGGAACTCACTCCAGACGAGCATAGAGCCCAGACTCCATAAAGGAAAACCAAATCTACATCCTAAACTAAGACTAAGAACGGCCAGACCACCTAGACCATCTCCTCGTCGGCCAGCAGGGCCGCCGGAGAGGAAGAAGGCCAGGGGCGGCAGGAGGAGAGGAAAGTCGACTCTCAACGGTGGCAGGAGAGGAGAGCTGGGAGGGGGAGAAAAAGAAAGCGTTGATGGTTTAATGAGCTCACTACAGGACGCGCACGCTACGCCGAGGGCAAAAAGCCGTCGGCGTAGGCTAAAATGCCCTCGGCGTATGCTACGCCGACGGCTGCCCTCGACGTAGCCTCCTCGGCAAAGGGCTCCCTCGGCGGAGCACATAGAGGCCGTCGGCGTATCAAAATGCCGTCGGCGTATGCTACGCCGAGGGAAATGCCCTCGGCGTAGCGGCCGTCGGCATAGCTTGTCGACAGGTTGCAAAAATATTTTAAAAAAAAAAAAATTAAATTTTTTATTTTATTTTTTTTCTCAATTTTTGAATCTTTGAATTGTTTGACTCGTTGATCTCTCACTTTGAATATTTTTAACACGAATTACACTTAATATTTAATTAAATTGCAGTCTTGGTCAAACTTCCCGGAAGGTCACCCATCCTAATACTACTCCAGCTCATACATTGTTGTCAATACTATGATATCAATCCTATTAACCCTTATATCAACATGTCACATATTTGTATTTTTTGAAATTACAAACAATTATTTAAATAAACATTAATGAATAAGTAAAAATATTATTGAATTCAAATAAAAATATAATAATTTTACTTTTTTGTATTTTTCTATTTAATATGGAATAATTAATATCTTTAAATCTATAAATCGGAATTTAACAAATAATATGTCTAAATTGATCAGAAAAATGAGAGGAATCCAAATATGATATCCTTATCAACTAATCACAAACCCTACGTTTTTGAATTATCTATTTGGTGGTTGCTTTAGAAAATTTCCTTTTTGCGCTCGGATAATGAAAAATGGCTTTTTGGTGCGATGAAAAGAAAAACTTGCATTGAATATTTGATAAAATAACATATTGTGAACCTAAAAATGATTTTTGTAAAAAAACATGAGCATCGTATCATGTACATGTAGTTCATATCTGACCCACTTCCTGCCGATTCGGCAGAAATTTGTCTTTTTCACCAAAGGTGGATGGAAAGGTTTCGGAACCCCCTGTTGGGACATTGTCCATATAAGGTGGTATAGTATTTTAGTAAAATGTGGTGGTAGCATTTTGAATTAGCCATTTGGTGGTTG
Organism: Avena longiglumis; assembly: GCA_030063025.1. Classification (NCBI taxonomy): domain Eukaryota; kingdom Viridiplantae; phylum Streptophyta; class Magnoliopsida; order Poales; family Poaceae; genus Avena; species Avena longiglumis. The sequence continues at coordinate 439,214,026 of CP125975.1, read as the reverse complement.
CTTCACAAAATCGTCCATTTTTTATGCTCGGAAAATGGGAAATGGCTTTTTGGTACGACGAAAAGGAAAACTTCCTCCCGCAACATTGTTCTCCATCCCATGATGCATGTGTATGCACAATATGAGCACATTATCACAAACTATGCCTTGATTCTAGCCATAACATTGATCATTTGACCCGAAAGCCAAGAAACCTCGAATGAGATAGGTCATTTTGTGAAGGTTTTTTTGACACATAATCAATATATCAAGTTTAATATTTTTACTTATAACTATGTCACATAATATGACACCACGCGAAGGTTTTGCATTGTTTCGATCGTTTTTGAATTTTTTATGCCCGTTTTAAACTATCGTCAAACTTTGTCGAACGGCGGGCATGAAGATTCTTAGCTCGGGGCCGAGCCTCGCTAAACTTGCATTGGATCTTTGATAAAATAGCATATTATGAACCTAAAAATGATTTTTGTAAAAAAACATGAGCATCGGATCATGTACCTGTAGTTCATATCTGACCCACTTCCTACCGATTCGGCAGGAATTTGTTTTTTTCACCAGAGGTGGACGGACATGTTTCGGATTCCCCTGTTGGGACATTGTCTATATAAGTTGGTATAGTATTTTTGTAAAATGTGGTGGTGCCAGTTTGAATTAGCCATTTGATGGTTGCTTCACAATATCGTCCGTTTTTTGTTCTCGGAAAATGGGAAATGGCTTTTTGGTGCGACGAAAAGGAAAACTTCCTCCTGCAACATTGTTCGCCATCCCATGATGCATGTGTATGCACAATATGAGGACATTATCACAAACTATTCCTTGATTCTAGCCATAACATTGGTCATTTGACCTGAAAGCCAAGAAACCTCGAATGAGATAGGTCATTTTGTGAAGGTTTTTTTGACACATAATCAATATATCAAGTTTAATATTTTTACTTATAACTATGTCACATAATATGACAGCACGCGAAGGTTTTGCATTGTTTCGATCGTTTTTGAATTTTTTATGCCCGTTTTAAACTATCATCAAACTTTGTCGAACGACGGGCATGAAGATTCTTAGCTCGGGGCCGAGCCTCGCTAAACTTGCATTGGATCTTTGATAAAATAGCATATTGTGAACCTAAAAATGATTTTTGTAAAAAAACATGAGCATCGGATCATGTACACCGTAGTTCATATTCGACCCACTTCCCCCGATTCGGCAGAATTTGTCTTTTCACCGTAGGTGGACGGAAAGGTTTCGGATTCCCCTGTTGGGACATTGTATATATAAGGTGGTATAGTATTTTTGTAAAATGTGGTGGTACCATTTTGAATTAGCCATTTGGTGGTTGCTTCACAAAATCGTCTATTTTTTGTGCTCGGAAAATGAGAAATGGCTTTTTGGTGCGACGAAAAGGAAAACTTCCTCCTGCAACATTGTTCTCCATCCCATGATGCATGTGTATGCATAATATGGGCACATTATCACAAACTATGCCTTGATTCTAGCCATAACATTGGTCATTTGACCTGAAAGCCAAGAAACCTCGAATGAGATAGGTCATTTTGTGAAGGTTTCTTTGAGACATAATCAATATACTAAGTTTGATATTTTTCCTTCTAACTATGTCATATAATGTTTTATGTTTTACTTAATTTTTATTTATAAATGTGTAATATTTGAGTGTAGATAGATAGGTCTTATTTTTCTGCAAATTTTGATATATTATTTGTATTTTTTCGAATTAGAATGATTTAGTTATGATTTTTCAAAGGTTAATAAGGTAAAATAAAAAATAGCTACGCCGAGGGCAGCCGTCGGCGTATCTACGCCGAGGGCAGCCGTCGGCGTAGCATAGGATATGCCGAGGACAATTCTACGCCGACGGCTGCTTGGCGGAGTTGGTCTAGACGATGGCCGTCGGCGTAGCTACCGGCCGTCGGCGTAGCTTCCCATTCCTGTAATGGCTATGGCTTATCTACAAATCTCCTGTTGAACAACAGAAATCCGTGGAAAAAACTGTTTGCTGATCTAGAGGGGCTGGCTAGCTAAATCACTCAACCATCTGATTAAATGCCCCCTACAAACATGTATATTTGTGTTAGCTAGCATGATTTGCACTGCATTTCATACCGCACATTATAGATGGTCCAACTTAGCATGCATGCTTCCAACTTGAGTATACTTAATTCCTGGCTAATAAGTTACATTTGCATTATCATGGAATAATTTTCTAGGGCCCCTTGATCCAAACGAAGCTGGCAGCAAAACGACGTGCATTATTAGGTAGTACAGTACTGCGTTTGTGCACACAAATTATTGAGATTGCAAAGTGCGACAACCTACAAAAATCACAACGAAAGGGGCTGATTTGTGCTCCAATTGAACATGCATGGTCTCGTGAGAGTTTAGGCATGCACACGTACGCAGCTTTGCAAGCACCAATATACGTATCTACTCCTAATTATGAGTACGCATGCACACCCAACTCTTCTTTTCCTAGCTTCCCTTCACGTGTTCTAAAGGGAGGGCAAAAGGTTTGGACCCGACCTGTGCCATGCAAACTTTCACATGATTAACGGGAGGACACACTGTACGACATCTTGCTTCATGTGTCGATCTGTCGATCGACTAGGGCCAAGCTGCCTGCCGTTCATTGCATGGCTCCATTTAGGACCTTAAGGTACTATATTTTGCTAGATATTATGCATGATGCTCAACGAACAAATGCATCATCCAGTGAATCATATCACACTAACAAAAGATTTGTATGCTATGTTCGGCTCATCTTTTTAATTTGTTGTTTACCGTCGAAGAGTTTCAGATAATTAGGCAAAACCACTTCGAACCACACTCTATAGTTTATTTTTTAGAACATGCACTAGTAGAAAAAAAGCTATCCGTTCGTGCCTCCTAACAGCATTAGTCCTGGTTTCGCCACGAACCGAGACTAATGCCGGCACGCGTCCCGGTTCGAACGGGCACGGGTCCCGGTTGTTAGGGGGGCATGCGTCCCGGTTTGTAAATGGTTGACTAACGCGGTTGACCACGTGGCACCTTTAGTCCCGGTTTGTGTTACAAACCGGGACGTATGATCCCGTCCTTTATAAATGCGACGTACCAGCCCTCTGCCTCCACTCTGTTTTTTCTTGGTGGAAGGTGTGAGGGGTGTGCTAGTTTTTTTCCCCTATGCATGCATTCAAGGTGTTTGATGAAATGTTTGAGTGAATGATCCCGTTCAATTTCTCATAGAACAAAAATATAGAAGGTGGCCGAGACGCACTTGATCTTTCTCTCCTCTTTATTTCCCTCGATCGAGGTTAGCAATCTTATCTTTTCTCTGTCATTGATACAATGCATCTGTCGATGTGAATTGGTCGTTTCACTATTTATGATGTCATGTTTTTGATAAACTTACTTATATGATGCAGATGAACGGTCGGGAATGGATGTACGGTGACCGGCGTGTACCCGGGTATATGAAAGGCGTGGATAAATTTATCGATGTGGCTACGGCAAACAAAGAGAATGGTTTTATACGTTGTCCATGTGTTCAATGTCGGAACAACAAGGAGTACTCTTCCTCGAAAATCATTCACGGCCACCTGATTATGAAAGGTTTCATGCCCAACTATAATTGCTGGACCAAGCACGGGGAAAGAGAGGTTATGATGGAAGATGTTGAAGAAGATGATGATAACAACTATCATCATATGTTTCCTGAATACAGTGATACTGCAATGGAAGACAATGGAGATGAAGGAGGTGAAGAACGGGCATCAGATGAGCTGGCCGATGAACTTGGTAGGGTCATTTCTGATGCAAAGCGAGACTGTGAAACAGAAAATGAGAAGTTGAAGTTAGAGGGCATGTTAGAAGATCACAAGAAATTGTTGTACACAAGTTGTGAAGATGGCAGCACAAAGCTCGGTACCACACTGGAATTGTTGTGATGGAAGGAAGAGTGTGGTCTAACTGACTCCTCATTTGAAGAGATGCTGAAAATAATGAAGCCGAAGTTTCCAAAACATAACGAACTTCCCGAGAGTATCTACAAAGCAAAGAAGACTCTCTGTCCTCTTGGATTAGATGTGCAAAAGATACATGCATGCATTAATGACTGCATCCTCTACCGCGATAAGGAGTATGAGAATTTAGATAAATGCCCGGTATGCAATGTATTGCAGTATAAGATCAGACGAGATGACCCTGGTGATGTTGAGGGAGAGCCCCTCTGGAAGAGGGTTCCTGCTAAGGTTATGTCGTATGCTCCTATAATACCAAGGATGAAACGCATGTTCAGAAACAAAGAGCATGCCAGGTTATTGCGATGGCACAAAGAAGACCGTAAGAAAGACGGGAAGTTGAGACACCCTGCTGATGGGTCACAGTGGAGAAAAATCAAGAGAGACTTCCCAGACTTTACATGTGACGCAAGGAACTTATGGTTTGGTCTAAGTACGGATGGCATGAATCCTTTTGGGGAGCAGAGATGATCACACAAGGCCCGTGACTCTATGTATCTACAACCTGCCTCCTTGGTTGTGCATGAAGCGTAAGTTCATTATGATGCCAGTGCTCATCCAAGGACCGAAGCAACCGGGCAACAACATTGATGTGTACCTTAGGCCATTAGTTGAAGAACTCTTACAGCTGTGGGGCAAACCAGGTGTACGTGCGTGGGATGAGAACAAACAGGAGCCATTTGATCTACGAGGGTTGCTTTTCGTAACCATCAATGATTGGCCTGCTCTTAGTAACCTTCGGAGATGGACAAACAAGGGATATAAGGCATGCACACACTGTTTAGATAACTGAAGGTACATATTTGCATAAATGCAAGAAGGTTGTGTACCTGGCGAATCGACGATTTCTTCCGACCAATCATCCCGTAAAAAAGAAAGGCAAGCATTTCAAAGGTGAGGCAGATCACCGGAAGAAGCCTGAAATCCCTGCTAGTGATGATGTATTTGGTATGGTCAAGGACATAGAAGTAATCTTTGGAAAGGGTCCGGTGATCATCGATTCGAGCAGCGTCGATACAGGACACGCACCCATGTGGAAGAACAAATCTATATTTTGGGAGCTGCCATATTGGAAAGTCCTACGTGTCCGCTCTTCAATCGACGTGATGTACGTGACGAAGAATCTTTGCGTGAACCTGCTAGGATTCCTAGGCGTGTATGGAAAGACAAAAGATACACCAGAAGCATGGCAGGACCAACAAATTATGAAAGACCCAAAGAACATGCATACAAGAACAAGACGGATAAAGGGCGTCACTTAAGTCGTTCCAGCTATGCTCTTACCAAAGAAGAAAAGGAAATCTTTTTTGAAGTCCTTTACAGTATCAAGGTGCCGTCTGGCTTCTCATCTAATATAAAGGGGATAATAAATATGGCAGAGAAAAAGTTCCAAAACCTGAAGTCTCATGACTATCACGTGATTATGACGCAGTTGCTTCTGATTGCATTGAGGGGGCTTCTACCAAAAAATGTTTGATTACCCATTATGAAGCTGTGCGCATTCCTCAATGAAATATCTCAGAAGGTAATCAATCCAGATATTCTGCCAAGGTTACAGAAGGATGTGGTACAATGTCTTGTTAGTTTTGAGTTGGTGTTCCCACCATCCTTCTTCAATATTATGACGCATCTCCTGGTTCACCTAGTGGAAGAGATTGCCATTCGGTCGGTATTTACGCACAATATGTTCCCCTTTGAGAGGTTCATGGGAGTCTTGAAGAAATATGTTCATAACCGTGCTAGACGGAAGGAAGCATCTCCAAGGGATATGGAACAGAGGAGGTCATTGAGTTTTGTGTTGACTTTATTCGACCTTAAGCCGATTGGTGTTTGACTCGCGGCATGAGGGAAGACTAAGTGGAAAAGTCACGCTGGGAAAGAAAGCAATGATATGTAGGTACGGGGATTCTTTCACTAAAGAACACTACACAGTTCTACATAATTCCACCTTGGCAGCTCCGTATATCGAGGAACACAAGAATATTGTTCGCTCAAAAACCGAAGCTTTGAATCATGGATTCTGAGATGAACGCATGAAGTCTTTCGGTGGTTGGATGCGGACACATCTCTTGAATGACACCACTATTGGAGATCAGCTATACTTGTTGGCCGCGTCACCATCTTCTACTATATTGAATTTCCAAGGGTACGAAATAAATGGGAATACATTCTACATGATCGCCCAAGATAAAAATAGCACCAACCAAAATAGTGGTGTCCGCTTTGATGCAATAGACGAGAATGGACAAAAGGACACATACTATGGTTACATAGAGGAGATATGTGAACTACACTATGGAGTCTCTTTTAAGGTACCTTTGTTTCGCTGCAAATGGGTCAACCTGAATGGGGAAGGGGTAAAGATAGACCAGATGTACGGAATGACAACAGTGGATCTCAACAATCTTGGTTATAGAGATGAACCATTCGTCCTAGCCAATGATGTGTCTCAGGTTTTCTATGTTAAGGACATGTCCCCCAGACCGAAAAAAAGAAAAAATATGCAAACGAATACATCATATGTTGAGCCAAAGCATCACATAGTTCTTTTAGAGAAAATAAACATCGTGGGAATCGAGGACAAGATAGACATGCCAGAAGATTATAATAAGTTTGATGAAATTCCGCCCTTCACAGTGAAAACTGACCCAAGCATTCCGTTAAGTAAAGAAGATTCTCCATGGTTACGTCTGAAGCGATCATAAGGAAGGTCATATGCCAAGAAGTTCTTGCTCATATTATGTAACTCTAGTTCATGTCTGGCCGGGATATCTTTCGCGGTTTGTGGCTTGACCGGGACTATATATAGGGGGGCCTTTAGTCCCGGTTTTGTAGTCTCAGTTTTTCATATTAATAAATGTCTTGAGTGTTAGTCCCGTTTTGTGGTTAGACCGGGACTATGAATAAGTTGTCCCGATTCGTACTTACCATTATGATCTGATCTCCAAATGAGCACGGTCACATATTAGGGAGTGCCTCTATGACCAGTTTCTTGGAGATCTTGGGAGGCCCAGGATCGGCGGCATCTCCACGAGCCGTGTCATCCTGCTCGCACACCATCTTGTAGCTTGTAACTTCTCTAACTAGATCAATACACCTGGAGCTAACTAATTTCACATATTAGAGTGCCTCTATGACCGATTTCTTGGAGATCTTGGGAGGCCCGATCCGCGGCATCTCCACAAACTGGTCAGTGGTGTCTCTCTCGAAAACCATCTTGCAGCTTGTAACTTCTCTAACTAGATCAATACACCTGGGAGCTAACTAATTTCACATATTAGGGAGTGCCTCTATGAACAGTTTCTTGGAGATGCCGGAGGACTGGGATCCGGCGGCATCTCCCTGAAACTGGTCGTAGTGGTGTCCCTGCTCTCGAAAACAATATTAGAGATGCCTCAATCTGGATGGAGGACTGGACTCACAAGGATGCCTATTTATAGTACAAGCAGCTCGGCATAGTGTCGAAACTTACGACATAATGTCGACACTCACCCCTATTATTAGTGCTGACTCGTGTTTTGTCCCGGTTGGTGTCTCCAACCGGGACTAAAGGTTCATATTTAGTCCCGATTGATGACACCATCCGGGACAAGGTACACGCCGCACGACATAATGTCGACACTCACCCCTATCATTAGTGCTGCCTGGCCTAGCCTGCTGAAATCCCTCCAACCGGGACTAAAGATGAACCTTTAGTATATTGAAAATCCGAACAATGAAAATCCTTCGCGTGGTGTCATATTATGTGACATAGTTGAAAGGAAAAATACCAGACTTGGTATATTGATCATGTCTCGAAAAAACCTTCACAAAATGACCTATCATGTTCGAGGTTTCATGGCTTTCGGTCCAAATGACCGATGTTATATGCTGAATCACGGCATAGTTTGTGATGTTGTTCCCATATTATGCATGTATGTGGACATTGGTATGGAGAACAATGTTGCAGGAGGAAGTTTTCCTTTTCGTCGCACGGAAAAGACCTTTTCCATTTTCCGAGCGCAAAAAACGGGTCATTTTGTGAAGTAACCACCAAAATTCTGTTTCAGAATGCTACCGTCCCATTTTCCTAAAATACTAGACCACCTTACATGGACTATCTCCCAACTGGGACATCTCAAACCTTTTCGTCCATCCCGGGTAAAAAGGACAATTGTCTGTCGAATCGTTAGGAAGTGGGTCCGGTTTGTACTACAGGTACATAATCTAACGCCCGTGATTTAAAAAAAAATCATTTTTAGACTTGCAATATGTGGTTTCTTCAGAGATCCAATGCAAGTTCTAACGATGCTTGTCCCATATCTTCATACACGCCGGTTCGACCATTGTTAGAAATTTAAAAAATTCAAAACGGGCATAAGAAATTCAAAAAAAATCCGAACAATAAAAATCCTTTGCGTGGTGTCATATTATCTGACATAGTTGAAAGGAAAAATACCAGACTTGGTATATTGATCATGTCTCGAAAAAACCTTCACAAAATGACCTATCATGTTCGAGGTTTCATGGCTTTCGGTCCAAATGACCAATGTTATGTGCTGAATCACGGCATAGTTTGTGATGCTATGCCCATATTATGCATGCATGTGGACATTGGTATGGAGAACAATGTTGCAGGAGGAAGTTTTCCATTTCGTCTCACGGAAAAGCCCTTTTCCATTTTCCGAGCGCAAAAAACGGGTCGTTTTATGAAGTAACTACCAAAATGCTGTTTCAGAATGCTACCGTCCTATTTTCCTAAAATACTAGACCACCTTACATGGACTATCTCCCAACCGGGACATCTCAAACCTTTTCGTCCATCCCGGGTAATAAGGACAAATGTCTGCTGAATCGGTAGGAAGTGGGTCCGGTTTATACTACAGGTACATGATCTAACGCCCGTGATTTTTTGAAAAAATAATTTTTAGACTCGCAATATGTGGTTTCTTTAGAGATCCAATGCAAGTTCTAACGATGCTCGTCCTATATCTTCATGCACGCCGGTTCGACCATAGTTAGAAATTCAAAAAATTCAAAACGGGCATAAGAAATTCAAAAAAAATCCGAACAATGAAAATCCTTCGCGTGGTGTCATATTATGTGACATAGTTGAATGGAAAATACCAGACTTGGTATATTGATCATGTCTCAAAAAAACCTTCACAAAATGACCTATCATGTTCGAGGTTTCAAGGCTTTCGGTCCAAATGACCGATGTTATATGCTGAATCACGGCATAGTTTGTGATGCTGTTCCCATATTATGCATGTATGTGGACATTGGTATGGAGAACAATGTTGCAGGAGGAAGTTTTCCTTTTAATGCATGCGGAAAAGCCTTTTTCCATTTTCCGAGCACAAAAAATGGGTCGTTTTGTGAAGTAACCACCAAAATGCTGTTTCAGAATGCTACCGTCCCATTTTCCTAAAATACTAGACCACCTTACATGGACTATCTCCCAACTTGGACATCTCAAACCTTTTCGTCCATCCCGGGTAAAAAGGACAATTGTCTGTCGAATCGTTAGGAAGTCGGTCCGGTTTTTACTACAAGTACATAATCTAACGCCCGTGATTTTTTGTAAAATTAATTTTTAGACTTGCAATATGTGGTTTCTTCAGAGATCCAATGCAAGTTCTAACGATGCTCGTCCCATATCTTCATGCACGCCGGTTCGACCATAGTTAGAAATTTAAAAAATTCAAAACGGGCATAAGAAATTCAAAAAAAATCCAAACAATAAAAATCCTTTGCGTGGTGTCATATTATGTGACATAGTGGAAAGGAAAAATACCAGACTTGGTATATTGATCATGTCTCGAAAAAACCTTCACAAAATGATCTATCATGTTCGAGGTTTCATGGCTTTCGGTCCAAATGACCGATGTTATGTGCTGAATCACAGCATAGTTTGTGATGCTGTGCCCATATTATGCATGAATGTGGACATTGGTATGGAGAACAATGTTGCAGGAGGAAGTTTTCCTTTTCGTCGCACGGAAAATCCCTTTTCCATTTTCCGAGCGCAAAAAGGGTCGTTTTGTGAAGTAACCACCAAAATGTTGTTTCAGAATGCTACCGTCCAATTTTCCTAAAATACTAGACCACCTTACATGGACTATCTCCCAACCGGGACATCTCAGACCTTTTCTTCCATCCCGGGTAAAAAGGACAAATGTCTACCGAATCGGGAGGAAGTGGGTCCGGTTTGTACTACAGGTACATGATCTAACGCCCGTGATTTTTAGAAAATATCATTTTTAGACTCGCAATATGTGGTTTCTTCAGAGATCCAATGCAAGTTCTAACGAAGCTCGTCCCATATCTTCATGCACGTCGGTTCGACCATAGTTGGAAATTCAAAAAATTCAAAACGGGCATAAGAAATTCAAAAAAAATCCGAACAATGAAAATCCTTCGCATGGTGTCATATTATGTGACATAGTTGAAAGGAAAAATACCAGACTTGGTATATTGATCATGTCTCGAAAAAACCTTCACAAAATGACCTATCATGTTCGAGGTTTCATGGCTTTCGGTCCAAATGACCGATGTTATATGCTGAATCACGGCATAGTTTGTGATGCTGTTCCCATATTATGCATGTATGTGGACATTGGTATGGAGAACAATGTTGCAGGAGGAAGTTTTCCTTTTCGTCGCACGGAAAAGACCTTTTCCATTTTCCGAGCGCAAAAAACGGGTCATTTTGTGAAGTAACCACCAAAATGCTGTTTCAGAATGCTACCGTCCAATTTTCCTAAAATACTAGACCACCTTACATGGACTATCTCCCAACTGGGACATCTCAAACCTTTTCGTCCATCCCGGGTAAAAAGGACAATTGTCTGTCGAATCGTTAGGAAGTGGGTCCGGTTTGTACTACAGGTACATAATCTAACGCCCGTGATTTAAAAAAAAAATCATTTTTAGACTTGCAATATGTGGTTTCTTCAGAGATCCAATGCAAGTTCTAACGATGCTCGTCCCAATATCTTCATGCACGCCGGTTCGACCATTGTTAGAAATTTAAAAAATTCAAAACGGGCATAAGAAATTCAAAAAAAATCCGAACAATAAAAATCCTTTGCGTGGTGTCATATTATCTGACATAGATGAAAGGAAAAATACCAGACTTGGTATATTGATTATGTCTCGAAAAAACCTTCACAAAATGACCTATCATGTTCGAGGTTTCATGGCTTTCGGTCCAAATGACCAATGTTATGTGCTGAATCACGGCATAGTTTGTGATGCTATGCCCATATTATGCATGCATGTGGACATTGGTATGGAGAACAATGTTGCAGGAGGAAGTTTTCCATTTCGTCTCACGGAAAAGCCCTTTTCCATTTTCCGAGCGCAAAAAACGGGTCGTTTTATGAAGTAACTACCAAAATGCTGTTTCAGAATGCTACCGTCCTATTTTCCTAAAATACTAGACCACCTTACATGGACTATCTCCCAACCGGGACATCTCAAACCTTTTCGTCCATCCCGGGTAATAAGGACAAATGTCTGCTGAATCGGTAGGAAGTGGGTCCGGTTTATACTACAGGTACATGATCTAACGCCCGTGATTTTTTGAAAAAATCATTTTTAGACTCGCAATATGTGGTTTCTTTAGAGATCCAATGCAAGTTCTAACGATGCTCGTCCTATATCTTCATGCACGCCGGTTCGACCATAGTTAGAAATTCAAAAAATTCAAAACGGGCATAAGAAATTCAAAAAAAATCCGAACAATGAAAATCCTTCGCGTGGTGTCATATTATGTGACATAGTTGAATGGAAAAATACCAGACTTGGTATATTGATCATGTCTCAAAAAAACCTTCACAAAATGACCAATCATGTTCGAGGTTTCAAGGCTTTCGGTCCAAATGACCGATGTTATATGCTGAATCACGGCATAGTTTGTGATGCTTTTCCCATATTATGCATGTATGTGGACATTGGTATGGAGAACAATGTTGCAGGAGGAAGTTTTCCTTTTCGTCGCACGGAAAAGCCTTTTTCCATTTTCCGAGCACAAAAAATGGGTCGTTTTGTGAAGTAACCACCAAAATGCTGTTTCATAATGCTACCGTCCCATTTTCCTAAAATACTAGACCACCTTACATGGACTATCTCCCAACTTGGACATCTCAAACCTTTTCGTCCATCCCGGGTAAAAAGGACAATTGTTTGTCGAATCGTTAGGAAGTCGGTCCGGTTTGTACTACAGGTACATAATCTAACGCCCGTGATTTTTTGTAAAAATCATTTTTAGACTTTCAATATGTGGTTTTTTCAGAGATCCAATGCAAGTTCTAACGATGCTCGTCCCATATCTTCATGCACGCAGGTTCGACCATAGTTAGAAATTTAAAAAATTCAAAACGGGCATAAGAAATTCAAAAAAATCCGAACAATAAAAATCCTTTGCGTGGTGTCATATTATGTGACATAGTGGAAAGGAAAAATACCAGACTTGGTATATTGATCATGTCTCAAAAAAACCTTCACAAAATGATCTATCATGTTCGAGATTTCATGGCTTTCGGTCCAAATGACCGATGTTATGTGCTGAATCACGGCATAGTTTGTGATGCTGTGCCCATATTATGCATGAATGTGGACATTGGTATGGAGAACAATGTTGCAGGAGGAAGTTTTCCTTTTCGTCGCACGGAAAAGCCCTTTTCCATTTTCCGAGCGCAAAAATGGTCGTTTTGTGAAGTAAGCACCAAAATGCTGTTTCAGAATGCTACCGTCCAATTTTCCTAAAATACTAGACCACCTTACATGGACTATCTCCCAACCGGGACATCTCAGACCTTTTCTTCCATCCCGGGTAAAAAGGACAAATGTCTACCGAATCGGGAGGAAGTGGGTCCGGTTTGTACTACAGGTACATGATCTAACGCCTGTGATTTTTAGAAAATATCATTTTTAGACTCGCAATATGTGGTTTCTTCAGAGATCCAATGCAAGTTCTAACGAATCTCGTCCCATATCTTCATGCACGTCGGTTCGACCATAGTTGGAAATTCAAAAAATTCAAAACGGGCATAAGAAATTCAAAAAAAATCCGAACAATGAAAATCCTTCGCATGGTGTCATATTATGTGACATAGTTGAAAGGAAAAATACCAGACTTGGTATATTGATCATGTCTCGAAAAAACCTTCACAAAATGACCTATCATGTTCGAGGTTTCATGGCTTTCGGTCCAAATGACCAATGTTATGTGCTGAATCACGGCATAGTTTGTGATGCTATGCCCATATTATGCATGCATGTGGACATTGGTATGGAGAACAATGTTGCAGGAGGAAGTTTTCCATTTCGTCTCACGGAAAAGCCCTTTTCCATTTTCCGAGCGCAAAAAACGGGTCGTTTTATGAAGTAACTACCAAAATGCTGTTTCAGAATGCTACCGTCCTATTTTCCTAAAATACTAGACCACCTTACATGGACTATCTCCCAACCGGGACATCTCAAACCTTTTCGTCCATCCCGGGTAATAAGGACAAATGTCTGCTGAATCGGTAGGAAGTGGGTCCGGTTTATACTACAGGTACATGATCTAACGCCCGTGATTTTTTGAAAAATCATTTTAGACTACAATATGTGGTTTCTTTAGAGATCCAATGCAAGTTCTAACGATGCTCGTCCTATATCTTCATGCACGCCGGTTCGACCATAGTTAGAAATTCAAAAAATTCAAAACGGGCATAAGAAATTCAAAAAAAATCCGAACAATGAAAATCCTTCGCGTGGTGTCATATTATGTGACATAGTTGAATGGAAAAATACCAGACTTGGTATATTGATCATGTCTCAAAAAAACCTTCACAAAATGACCAATCATGTTCGAGGTTTCAAGGCTTTCGGTCCAAATGACCGATGTTATATGCTGAATCACGGCATAGTTTGTGATGCTTTTCCCATATTATGCATGTATGTGGACATTGGTATGGAGAACAATGTTGCAGGAGGAAGTTTTCCTTTTCGTCGCACGGAAAAGCCTTTTTCCATTTTCCGAGCACAAAAAATGGGTCGTTTTGTGAAGTAACCACCAAAATGCTGTTTCATAATGCTACCGTCCCATTTTCCTAAAATACTAGACCACCTTACATGGACTATCTCCCAACTTGGACATCTCAAACCTTTTCGTCCATCCCGGGTAAAAAGGACAATTGTTTGTCGAATCGTTAGGAAGTCGGTCCGGTTTGTACTACAGGTACATAATCTAACGCCCGTGATTTTTTGTAAAAATCATTTTTAGACTTTCAATATGTGGGTTTTTCAGAGATCCAATGCAAGTTCTAACGATGCTCGTCCCATATCTTCATGCACGCAGGTTCGACCATAGTTAGAAATTTAAAAATTCAAATTCAAACGGCATAAGAAATTCAAAAAATCCGAACAATAAAATCCTTTGCGTGGTGTCATATTATGTGACATAGTGGAAAGGAAAAATACAGACTTGGTATATTGATCATGTCTCAAAAAAACCTTCACAAAATGATCTATCATGTTCGAGATTTCATGGCTTTCGGTCCAAATGACCGATGTTATGTGCTGAATCACGGCATAGTTTGTGATGCTGTGCCCATATTATGCATGAATGTGGACATTGGTATGGAGAACAATGTTGCAGGAGGAAGTTTTCCTTTTCATGCATACGGAAAATCCCTTTTCCATTTTCCGAGCGCAAAAAGGGTCGTTTTGTGAAGTAACCACCAAAATGTTGTTTCAGAATGCTACCGTCCAATTTTCCTAAAATACTAGACCACCTTACATGGACTATCTCCCAACCGGGACATCTCAGACCTTTTCTTCCATCCCGGGTAAAAAGGACAAATGTCTACCGAATCGGGAGGAAGTGGGTCCGGTTTGTACTACAGGTACATGATCTAACGCCTGTGATTTTTAGAAAATATCATTTTTAGACTCGCAATATGTGGTTTCTTCAGAGATCCAATGCAAGTTCTAACGAATCTCGTCCCATATCTTCATGCACGTCGGTTCGACCATAGTTGGAAATTCAAAAAATTCAAAACGGGCATAAGAAATTCAAAAAAATCCGAACAATGAAAATCCTTCCATGGTGTCATATTATGTGACATAGTTGAAAGGAAAAATACCAGACTTGGTATATTGATCATGTCTCGAAAAACCTTCACAAAATGACCTATCATGTTCGAGGTTTCATGGCTTTGGTCCAAATGACCGATGTTATATCTTGAATCACGGTATAGTTTGTGATCTTTGTTCCCATATTATGCATGCATGTGGACATTGGTATGGAGAACAATGTTGCGGAGGAAGTTTTCCTTTTAAAAATACGGAAAAGCCTTTTCCATTTTCCGAGCGCAAAAAACGGGTCGTTTTGTGAAGTAACCACCAAAATGCTGTTTCAGAATGCTACCGTCCCATTTTCCTAAAATACTAGACCACCTTACATGGACTATCTCCCAACTGGGACACCTCAAACCTTTTCGTCCATCCCGGGTAAAAAGGATAAATGTCTGCCGAATCGTTAGGAAGTGGGTCCGGTTTGTACTACAGGTACATAATTTAACGCCCGTGATTTTTTGTAAAAATCATTTTTAGACTTTCAATATGTGGTTTTTTCAGAGATCCAATGCAAGTTCTAACGATGCTCGTCCCATATCTTCATGCACGCCGGTTCGACCATAGTTAGAAATTTAAAAAATTCAAAACGGGCATAAGAAATTCAAAAAAAATCCGAACAATAGAAATCCTTTGCGTGGTGTCATATTATGTGACATAGTTGAAAGGAAAAATACCAGACTTGGTATATTGATCATGTCTCGAAAAAACCTTCACAAAATGACCTATCATGTTCGAGGTTTCATGGCTTTCGGTCCAAATGACCGATGTTATGTGTTGAATCACGACATAATTTGTCATGCTGTTCCCATATTATGCATGCATGTGGATATTGGTATGGAGAACAATGTTGCAGGAGGAAGTTTTCCTTTTCGTCGCACGGAAAAGCCCTTTTCCATTTTCCGAGCGCAAAAAAGGGTCGTTTTGTGAAGTAACCACCAAAATGCTGTTTCAGAATGCTACCGTCCAATTTTCCTAAAATACTAGACCAGCTTACATGGACTATCTCCCAACCGGGACATCTCAGACATTTTCTTCCATCCCGGGTAAAAAGGACAAATGTCTACCGAATTGGGAGGAAGTGGGTCCGGTTTGTACTACAGGTACATGATCTAACGCCCGTGATTTTTAGAAAAAATCATTTTTAGACTCGCAATATGTGGTTTCTTCAGAGATCCAATGCAAGTTCTAAATGGGCTAGTTTTCTTCCCGCCATTTTTTTTCGCCAGTTCTTCCCGCCATTTCTTCGTGCCAGTTTTTCCCGCCAGTTCTTCCCGCCAGTTCTTCCCTCCAGTTATCTTTTGCCATTTCTCACTATATATATGTAGGGTTGGCCTCCATTGTCATTGCACATCTCTAGACTCATATCTGCAACCTCATCACTCTTTCCCATGACTTCCACCGTAGCACTAACCCCCAAGGAGGCGGAGGCGCTTTGCCCGAACTACCCCACCACGGCCATGTGTCCCCGTCGGATGGATCTTGGCCGAGCGGAGGCGTGCCGGTTCCTCCTGTCCCTCTAGGTGTGGCGCGCTGGATGGCCATCACGAACCACTACTACTTCGAGCTCATGCCGGAGCAGCAGAGGAATCCCAGATGGCATCTCGACTATTTCCCGACTTGGGAAGCCTTCTTCATGGATCGGCGTGAGAGGGCGCTCGCCAGGAACGAGGAGGATGGTCCACCTCCTCCGAACTTCAACGAGGACGGCCATCGGCTGTGGTGGCGCGGCCGGACTCTCTAGAGCGTCATGGCCTACGACACGACCGCCGACTCTAGCCCCCGCCTGCGCTACCCTCATGTCCAGCCCACTCGTACTCAGCCTTCAAGGTTTAACTACGGCGACCCGACGACAATGACGACGGCCATGTAGTACGATTTACTACAGTGGCGAGTATTACAGGTGTAGGCAGGAGCATGACTGAATCACTCCAACATTGCAAAACAAGTTCGGACGATTGTGTCTTAATCTGGCCATGTATCTTAATTTTCAGTTCTTCTATGTAACTTTGTGTTAGTTGCGTTATGTACTTTAATTCCACTTCTATCCTAATAAAATTTTATTTCCGCCCATTATTTCCCGTCCTTTTTTCCCGCCCATTAATATATAAAAAATATAAGTTAATTCAAATCCAAATTAAAAACAGAAAATGGTTTTGAATTAGTTATTCAAATCCAAACACTTTTTATGTTTAAAGTTTTTCTAAATTCCAAATTAATATTCAAAAAATATAAGTTAATTCATTTTTAATTTTAAATGGTTCATAGTTTAAGTGGTTCATAGTTTAAATGGTTTAATTAATTATTTTTAAAAACAGAAAATGGTTTTGAACTATTTATTCAAATTCAAACACTTTTTATGTTTAAAGTTTTTCTAAATTCCAAATTAATATTAAAAAAATATAAGTTAATTCGTTTTTAATTTTAAATGGTTCATATTTTAAATGGTTACATTAATTATTTTTTAAAAATAGAAAATGGTTTTGAATTAGTTATTCAAATCGAAACACGTTTTATGTTTAAAGTTTTTGTGAATTCCAAATTAATATTCAAAAAATATAAGTTAATTCATTTTTAATTTTAAATGGTTACATTAATTATTTTTTAAAAACAAAAAATGGTTTTGAATTAGTTATTCAAATCCAAACACTTTTTATGTTTATAGTTTTTCTAAATTCCAAATTAATATTCAAAAAATATAAGTTAAATCATTTTTAATTTTAAATGGTTCAAAGTTTAAATGGTTACATTAATTATTTTTAAAAACAGAAAATGGTTTTGAATTGGTTATTCAAATTAAAACACTTTTATGTTTAAAGTTTTTCTAAATTCCAAAGTAATTATCATTTAAAAAACATTACAAATTTAAACCCCAAAATAAAAAATAAGGCGGGAACAGAGAGAAAATTCCTGAAAAAAATTTGAAAACAGGGTCATATGTCCCGGTTGGAGCCACCAACCAGGACTAGAACCCCCCCTGCGCGCGTCCCTTGGTCTGCTGAAAAAATTGGAGTATACGTCCCGGTTGGTGGCTCCAACCCGGAAGTATAACCCTTTAGTCCCGGTAGGAGCCACCAACAGGGGCGTATACTCCTTTGGTTATAACTGGGTACCCCTCCTCTTCTTCTTCCCCATCTCACAATCTCTTCTCGCGTATAGGGACTGAAGCGACGCCGTCAGGCTGCCCCGCCGCCCTGCACGCCCTACCGACTGTCCCTCTAGAGCTCCGCCTCCTCGCCAGGAACCTCCTCACCGAAGCTCGCTTGCTGGGTGCCCTCTCCCGCCGGAATCGAGCACGTCCTCTCCGTCACCGACGCCGGCCGCCATTGCCATTCATGCCGTTCAGGACCTCCCCATGCTTCCCCGTCACTACCTTGAGCACCAGGGTGAGCACGCGGATCTCGCCGACCTATTTTCCCTATCTCCCTCGCTCTATAGTCACCGCTTGCCGACGACCTGCAAGCGCCGCCGCCACTGATCGCCGTGCGCCATGCTCCGGTGACCAATCCGAAGTGGCGCCGCTGCCTTTTGGCTCAACGCAACCGCGCGAGTCCAGCGCGCTAGCCGATGCAGCCCCGCTCGCCTCCTAGGGCCGACCCACGCCGCCGTTTGGCCCGTTGGCCGGCGAGCCGACGTGGCGTCTGTGTGGCGTCCACGTGATGCCTGCGTGCCTGTGCCCACTGTCGACCTCTCCGGCTGAATGCCGCCGGTGAGAAATAACCAACCAGCCCGGTCCCTCTTGCTTGAGTCCGCTGAGGTGGCCATGGGCCCTCTGTCGATCCACTGGCTAGGTATGCCTGCGGTGTAAAAAGTTTAACCAGCTTTTAATAATTTTAGAAATAATTATAATCTTATAAATTCAATAACTTTTAATCTATAAGTCAGAAAAATATGAATAATATATCAAAATGTTCAAAAAAATGAAACCTAGCTATCTAAGCTATAATCATGCATTGTTCAACAACTTAAATGACAAGTTTAATTAGAAGAACAAATCCACCCCTCTCATGTGTTTCGAGAGTTAGGGTTTTCACCCTGAACCCCGATTAATTGTAGAGCATGCTTTAGGGTTACATTTCAATGCAATTCAACTTGTCATATCATCATACTTGCTTGAGCATTGCATCGATGCCATGTGTTGATTGTTTCCCTTTCTTTCCGGTGTTTGGTTCTTCCAAGTAGAATACGATATCGAGATCGAGATTGAAGCCAGATATCAACACCGTCGAAGCTCGAAGACAAATACTTGACCAACTGTAATCAAGTCAAGTACAAGGATCTTGAAGCTCTGCTTTCGGCTATCAACAGACAAAGGAAAGCATAGCCCTACCATGATATAATCCTATGATTTCGAAAGCATTTCAATTCTTTCCATGATGCATACAATTCTACTGTGGTCTTTTATCGATAGACAGAGTGTCCTATCTATTGCATTACTCTCTCTGAGCTTATATTACCTGATCCACTGCTCCTAGTATATTAGGTTTATTAGTTTGGATTATTAGGTTTATTATTAGTTAGGTATTATTTGGTTTATTAATTAGTTAGGTATTATTAGTCTTCGGCCCCACTGGTCAGTCATTGTGGGTAGCCCCAGACCCGATGAAAAACTACCCCCTGTGATGATGTAAAGTGACCAAGTAACTGTTTTAAAATGGTTTATTATTTTCAGAAATTGATGTTGCACCTAGGGTTAGTGTAGGATCTCTAAATCTGACATGTCATACATATTGATTGCGCATTGTATTATGCCATGTATTGATTGCCGCCTTTCTTTCCAGTATTGGTTATTCGCGATAGGATCCGAGCCCGAGGGTTTCTCCGAATTAGGGTTTCTGATATTGTAAATTCATTTTTATTATTGTGTATGTATATATTAGGGTTTCTCTGAATTAGGGTTTATATCTCTCAACACCGTACCTAACATTCTCCCTTAGCCACTTTGACTTATCCGTTTTTCCACCTATGCAGAAAATATGGACCCACACGACAGAGACGAATAAAAGGAAGAGTTGATCCAAGGTGTGATCCGCGGGGAAGAAAATTTAGATGTATCGATGTTTCTGAACAACTCCGGTGAGGGCGATCCTTTTTTTGCCGGAAGAGACGACTTGTTTGAGGTTGAAGGTGATGCCTTCTGCGAGGGAGAAGGCGATTCCTTGTGTAATCAAGAAGACGACCGATTTGGTGAGGTGCATGTAATATAATTAATTCATTAATTAATCATCTGCTATCTATATAGAAATAGTAACGACGATCTTTCTTCTTTTAGCCCTCCGGATCGAAGAAATCTACTGAAAAGAGCGGTCGAGGCCCAACCAAAAAGTTGGAAGACCATGAGAGGTTCAACATCGAAGATATCGCTGAAGATGGCAAACCGAAGGCTCCCGAAGTTGTCGCAATCAAATTTGTGGCACAATGCGGAGTAATCTTTAGGGACTTAATCCCGATCACCATTCAAAATTGGAATAGGCCTGCTGATGCGGAAGAAGAGGGAACATGTTTGTTTGTCCCTAACAAGGCCAAAGATTTACTGTGGAAGAGGCTCATGCTTAATTTCAAACTACCGAAGATAGAGCTGGATCCAAATGCGGAGGATCCAGTTGAGGACGCCTTAGAACATGGGAGAGACATGGAGGCTAAGGTCAGGGAGTGGGATATGAAGAATATGGCCCAGTGTTTCACCAACTGGAAGAAAAGATTGAACCTTGACTATGTCGTGAAAGAGAAGACTCCGGATTTCAAGAAGATTCAGTTTGAGAAGATAAAAACATTCTGGGCCGAGTTTGTGAATTACAAGACATCAGAAAAAGCTAAGAAAATGTCTGCAACGAATAAGCTGAATGCCGCTAACAAGAAGTATCATCATACTATGGGGCAAGGTGGCTACATGGCTGGCATTCCTAAGTGGGAGAAACTTGAGAATGAACTGCGTGCTAAAAAGATCATCCTAGAGACAGACGATTGGATCGAACGTGCAAGGAATTGGTTTTACGGGTATGGGGGCAAGTTGGACTCGGAAGGGATGTGTATATATAACATACGACATAAATAAGACCCCTTTCCAATCGAGAAGATGAGAAAAGCAGTAAAGGATGTTAAAGATGGAGACTTCATTCCCGATAGAGAGAATGATGAGCTCACACTCGCCCTTGGAAATAAGGAACATGATGGACGAACACGAGGCACAAGCGGCTCCAAACCATGGAGGACTGGGTTTCCCGAAGAGAGGAAGAAATATCCTGATAGAAGCCGTCAGAGGAGAAAGGACAAGGCGGAAGTTAGAGCAGATATTCAGAAAGAGCGAATGCATATAGTTGAAGAATGAATAAAGCAACAACAAGATGAAATTAACGCACTTAAAGAGCAAAGTACTACCGGCCCATCTCAGCAGCACACTGCATTCAATGCTACCGACCTATCGAATAATCGAAAAAGCAGCGTGGCTTCCACCGAGGTCCCGGGTGATGACAATGACGATGGTGCACCGACGATGGCTCCTATTGGCTACCCAGTGGATGATATCACATAGATGACACACTACGAGCTACATGTCAAAGTTGTGAAGATATCAATGAAGGTGGCGGCTGGCTATGCCTTACCAATTGGACCCACACCAACTTACCACTGTCGTCCGGTTCCATAGGGCTACGCTGCTGTCGGGGTGGATGAAATCATGCCCACCTTTGAAGTTTTGAAGCTTGAATACCCTGCAGGTGAAGGGTATGTGACTGAACTGGGAGACGCAACAAACGTCACCATTCTATGGCCAAAGGAATGTATTGTGCTTCGAAATCACACGCCAAGGCCATCTTTGCCGCCGCCTCACCCGTCTCCAGCGAGGTCGTCGCCGCCGCGGCAGCCATCTTCGTCGCCTCACCCGGCTCCGTTGCCTCACCCGTCTCCGTCGCCTCACCAATCTCCGGCGCAGCCATCACCGCGACAGCCATCGCCGGCGCCTCAGGATAAAAAGCGTAAGTGTACCGGTACTCTGCGTCGTGCTAAGCGATCGCCGAAACGTAAACAAGATCCTCTTCCAAAAGTACCAAAGGTTCCTCCCAAGAGAGCTTATGACTGTACTGAAGGGGAGACTACGGCTATCGTTGATGTGGAAACGACAACGTTTTTCGCTAAGCTGAGGCGGCCGAAAGAGCAAGAGTTCTCCATCACCAAAGAAGAAAAAGCCAGAGTGTTCAAAATGCTAAAGACTCTTCATCAACCCGAGCCAAAGCTGTCATCAGACTATGAGCGTTCTATTCTCAAGTCAGATGCGGCACAACAAGCCTCGAAGAGCAGTACTGATGCAAGCGAGAAATCTTTTGCCCAGCTCGGAGAACAAGAAAAACAGTCTTGCGCCCCTCTCAAGGTGATTTCCCATACCAATGTGGGGTCGAGCAAATATGGGGCCAAAGAGAAGTATGATCCGCAGGTAGTTACTGTCTGAAGAAGCTGCCGCTGCTCAAGGTATGAGTATTGCCCAGTACTTATCCCAGTTAGAGTACTTCCCCGTGAGTGAAGTAGCATACAAATACCAGTACGGCAAACCTCTCGTCAAACCTGAGGAGGTAAATAATCTTCCAACAAATGCGAAGATTGCATAACTGGTACATGCATGCCACAAAGGCCGGAGCTAACTGGATAGTGCTGAGGGTTACAAAAAAGCATTATGGGAAAGAAATAGATGACATGATATCCATTGAATTTTATGAACTATTTAAATTATTCAATCAAGACGCCTTGGACAAATCGATCATCAGTGCCTATTGTCTGTAAGTACTAATTCTGTAATTAATTTAGTCTCTAGCTATCTCACCTCGTTTATTGCATGTATATAATCATACTATAATATGCAGAATTTAGATTCTCGAATGCAGCAGAGGACAAATCTATGACATTGGCTTCATTGACCCATATTGGGTTCATCAAGCTAATCTCAAAACAAGCCCCCAGGATACGGAGGATAATATCGTACACGCGTTAAGGTTTTAAGAAACCAGAAGGAAAATACTATTTCCTTACAACTTCGAGTGAGTGTTATTGTCTTGTATACACTTTTCGTTTCGCTTACTCGATGTTAAGTATATAATTGATTAGTTATGCATGCGCAGCTTCCACTATATTCTGTTAATCATTCAACTTGACAAGGGGTGTATACTAGTCATGGACTCGAAACATAAACCCCTTAAGGAGTGGAAGGACATGCAGATGCTTCTCCAGCGGTAATTCTAATCATTGCGACACTATATCAGCAACGTTCGTGAATTTTATGATATCAAGTAATTAATAACTTCTTTTATTCGTTTTCTTCGCCGGGCAGCGCTTGGAAACGGTTCACCAACAAGGCTAGGGGTGTTTGGAAAGAGGAGCTTACATTTCAAGCACTAGATGTAAGCACCACTAGCTATATCCACGCATCTCTTTGATTCTAGTTTTGATACCGTTATTATCATGCTTGATTATTATTTTGATTGAACTATGTTCTCGTAAAGTGCCTAACATAGGGAGCAGGGAACAATTTATGTGGATACTATGTTTGCGAGTTCATCCGGCAGACGTGCTGTGAGAAGGGCAGAAATTTAGAGGAACTCCACGTACGCAAACAATACTCTATATTTTTTAATTACCATCAAATTGTGTTTAGTTTCATTCATATAGGCTGACTCCTTATTTAAATCAGATCGACCGTCTACGTGATGGTCTTCTGCCAAAGGATCGCGTACGAGCAATTCAGGAGGAATTGGCGGGCTTCTTGGATACAGAAGTCCTAAAACCAAAAGAGGAATACTATTCGGGTGTGTATGAACAATAGGGATTGTACAAAGAGCTTATTTTATATGTAGTGCATGAACTCGATCCGTGTATCGAATGTAATATGTTCGACACTTGGATCTATATTGTCATGATGATCTTGTGTAATATAATGGTTCCTGCATTGATGAGTGCAAAACACTAAATAAACAATAAAACAACATAAATGAATTCTCTGCCGCGACACAAAAAGTGGCCAAAATGCTGCCGCGGCAAAAAAAGTTGCCAAAATGAATTCTCTGCCGCGGCAGAGAAATATGTCAAATCTCTGCCGCGACAGTAACGTGAGAGGATATGATATTCATACCTTTGAAGACCGACCGCGGTTAACCGCGAGGAACGTGGATAAAGAAGACACCCCGATGCTGACCTCGAGGTCAAGATGTCCTTGCGACTCTACGACAACTCCTAGCACTGAAAGCACGGTGCCGCCAGAGAGTCACAAACGTACGGTGCTTGACGACGACTCCCTCTTCTCTCCAATCCAGCAGAGATTGCGGAACTAGATCTTTCGGCTCCGAATCCCGTCGCGCGATGGCGCTCCACGGTGAAGAACTCCTCGTTCGCACAACCCTGGCAACGGGGCCACGGTCGCAAGAGAGAGAGAAGTGATAGGCAACACATGCCTTTTATTTATTTCTAGGTGGAAATTGGTGTGTATTAATCCTCCCATAGGCACCTCTTTATATAGCCGGAGTAAGGGGTCCCTCCATCTTTAGGTCTTAATGTGGGACAAATAAAACAAAGGAAAAAGGGGCAGTCATGCCGCCAACCGGGTGGGCCGCCTGCCCACCCGCGCCCGGCCCAACGAGTTGAAGGTGGTGGCAAGAGGAGGCCCCAGGTGGGCCGATCCAGGTGGCAGCCTGCCTGCGGAGGCGTCGGCTAGAGCCTGGTCGCAGCCAGCGTCTTGGCGCCACGCAGCCGATCTGGTGGTGCCTGGATGGGCTGGCCTGATTCGCCATAGCGCAGCCATCTTGAAGCGCGCAATGCGCACAACTTGTCGCCCACATGCGGCATGAACTATCTGCTGCTCACGTTGACTGTTTCAAAAACAGCTCCCTCTGCCTGTTTTCTGTCTATTTCATTTTAGGTAAAATGGTTTAGGGATTTTGCCTAACTTTTAGGACGCCCTTTTATAAATCATTATTTAAATATTTATTTTACAATATATTAATTCATAAATAATATATAATAAACATATTCAACTAACCATTTATCCGAAAACTCTTTTATGGTCATTTTCCTTATTCTTTCTCCGAACACCTTCAGATCTCCCTAGAACTTTTCTTGTCTCTCTCTTCTCATTTCTTCAGTGATTTAAACTAGTCATTAACGATCACCAAGCTTTGTCAAACCCTTAAGTGTAATACCCAACAGTTCGAGAATACTATAGACATGGCCAAGACTCCTCTTTGACCAATGATCAACGGAGGGACCTGGATGCCCAGAATGACCTCCTATGTACTCAACGATATTTGTCGTTGAACCGTAAACACTGTGTCTTATTCCTTTTGTCTCCACGATACTGTATTATCCGAGGTTTTGATAAAGTGACATCCCCATGTCAGTGTTCAACCTCGTTACCGATAATACCTTCTTTACTCGATCCGATAAGTGATATCCCCATGACATAGTCACATGCTGTGCAGATTATGGATATAACTTATTCGAGTGGGCCCAGAGTATCTTCCAACATGCGGATGGACAAATCTCGCTCTTGACACAGTCTCCTCAACTTGTTTCCTCTGGATGCTCAACGACACCTTCATGATCACCATTTCACTGAGTGACGTTATGTTCCATCAAAGCATCCTTGGGAAACAGTGATTTGATATGGTCTCAGTCTAAGAAAAGAGTCACTATGTTTCCTAATCATCTTAACCTGAACTCTATGACATGATCGTGATACGTTGCTATAAATAGGGTATGTTCATCATCTCATTCCCTAATGAAATGACCTCATTGTCAATTAGGGGTTGAGGCACCATCATGATTAGGAAACCTTTGATAATAAATTGACCAATGAACTAGTGACTAGAGTTTCACCAGGAACTACTATTTGTTTGTATATCACACGTGTATCGATGTTTCTTTATCATTACAAGTATAACATGATATATAAACTTAATCATAAACTTTATGAAATATACCATCTTATATTTGACTCTAGGGCATATTCCCTTCAGTCTCCCACTTGCACTAGAGTACAATTAAACTAGCTGCATTTGTTATCCAATCATCAGTACCGTACTCCTTGGTGCTTCTGATTATGCTTGCTCATGGAAGAGTTCTAAGTCTAAGAAATGAACATTTCATTCCTTGTGTATCGTGCAACTTATTAATGTCATCCTATATGACACTAATACCTTTTATCATCTCCATGATAAATCCTTGTGAATGTATAATGTTTTGACAACAGAATGGGCTTATTCAAGTTCCAGATACTGGCAGTGACTTTAGATAGGTCTCGGGTACTTTATCATGGGCACTAAGTATTTGGAACACATTTTGTGAGAATTTTTTTCCCAAAGCTTCAACATTTATACACCACATGATAGTATTCATATACTATGTTATTAAATGTAGAATTCCAATTCATAATACACCCTGTGCTATTTCAAATATTTAGCCATCACACTTCAACCGTGCCTGAGGTAACCTCTAATGCAGAGATTTCCGATCTTCTTAAATTCAACACATGACCATTACGGTATAACTCCTTATACTTCAAGTATGATGTCTTTATAGATCCAGAAACATGTCTACATATCTCTCCAGATAATATGGAAAATCCTATCTCATCGTTCTATGATTCACTAATCATTTTTGAACTTGTTCTTCCAAATAAGAACATGGATCATATTATGTTGAGTATTCGTCATGATATCAATTTTGAATCCAATGTCACAATGCTGCATGCACCCCGTGTTGATGTGGGACACTTCGTTGGAACCCCAAGAGAAAGGTGTGATGAGCACAGCAGCAAGTTTCCCTCAGTAGAGACCGAGGTTATCGAACCTGAAGGAGGAAGGAAACATCTCAAAGGTGTTGCTTACAACGTGGAGACCTACACAACACAAACTCAAGACTTTGCCCCAACGAATCAGTGAGGTTGTCAAGCTCACCGGTTTGCTGTAACAAAGGATTAAACGTATGGTGTGGAAGGTAATGGTTTGCAGCAAGTAAACAAGTAACAGTGGAGGATGTATCAATGGTAAAGATTGTAATAGGGTCCATAGTTCACTAGAGGTGCTCTCCTTAGATAAACAACATGGCATGAAGGGTAAACAAATTACAGCGGGGCAATTGACAGGAACTGAGCAAGGCATAACAATGCAATTACTAGCTAGAAAGATCCTATGAAGTTGATTGGGCAATACAACATTAAACATAGACCGTAATCCAGCTGCATCTATGACTAGAAGTCCACCTTCAGGTTATCATCCGAACCCCCTCCAGTATTAAGTTGCAAGCAAGAGACAACTGCTTTAAGCAAAGTGTGTAAGGTAAACAGTCCACATGTTCCATGAACAAGAGACCATTGTTTTATACCTAGTAGCAACAACACATCTACAACTGAAGAGATTTCTGTCACTTCCCTTGGAAACTAGAGGCATGAACCCACTATCGAGCATAAATACTCCCTCTTGGAGTCACTAGCAACTACTTGGCCAAGATAACCACTAGCAACAGAGAGCATGCAAGATCACAAACAACACAAACATCATAGAATCATAAAGATAAAACCATTAATCAAACCAACATAATAATCTCAATATCCATCGGATCCTCGCAAACACAACATGCATGATTACAAATAGATTAGATCTTGATCATGAACGGAGCTCACAAGATCTATATATGAAAGCACAAATGAGGAGATACAACCATCTAGCTACTACATAGACCCATAGTCCAAGGTGGAACTACTCACAAATCATACCGGAGAGAAGGCCTCCGGGATGATCTCCCCTCCGGCAGGGTGTCGGGAAGAGCTTCAGATCCCCCCGATCTAGGGACGATGGTGGCGGCGGCTACAGACGGTTTCGTGGATTTTCTGATCGGGTACCGAGAGTTTCTGCATCAGGGGCTTCTTATAGGCGAAGGGGCAAGTCCGGGAGGCGACCAGTGTCGCCAAACCCTACCCAGGCGCGAGTCCACCCGTCCCCACGCCTGGGGTGGGTCTGTCCCCCCTGGCCAGCCCCTCCGGCTCTCCTCTGGACTTCTTGTTCCCCAGGGAAAGTTATTGACTTTGGCGTTTGTCCCGTCCAATTCCAAGAATATTTCTTTTCTAACTTTTCTGAAACCAAAAACAGCAGAAAATAGGCATCTCGCACTGTTGCAACTTGTTAATAGGTTAGTACGAGAAAACATTTAAAAAGCACCTCAAAGTGTAGACAAGTAAAGCAAAGTAGATACTAAACAAGCATGGAGCATCACAAATTATAGATACGTTTCCAACGTATCAGCATCCCCAAGCTTAACTCCTGCTCGTCCTCGAGTAGGTAAGTGATAAAAGAATAATTTTTGAGGTGACATGCACCCTCACAATAAAGGTCCAACCATTTGCAAACATTGAAAGATGGGATCAAAGAACTCTAAACATGTGCATGAAAGATGGAGTTCTAACAGTAGGACATAGTAACTATGCATGCAACATGGCAAGCTACAAACAAAGATCATGAATAATATGCATTGAAAAACGTTTGTTTGTTTCACATGCATAAAACATAGCATAGTGGCAATCAGCTTGTACCTCATAGAGTAGCAATATAGATGCATAGGACACCTGCAAAGTTCACAAGGGTGACTAGAAACAAGTAGCACAAGAACAAGTAATAACACAATATGCATCAATTAGTAAGCTTTGGAACACTGCATACAGAATGACAACTATATCTCTTAATGGTGCCTAAAGGTAGAAGGTGTAGACTCAAATAATGGTGGAAGAAAGGCCTTTTTTGTAAAGGAAGCAGGGATTACAATTTTCGAAAAGATCTTCCAAAATTTATGGTACTAGTTAGCTTTCAGCCCTCATTTCCCCTATCATAAGCATCTTGAAGTGGTTAAGGTTAAAGTGGCAAAGCTGGATTATATGCTTGAAAAAGTATAAGTTGGCAATCTTAAGTCCCTTGACTATGAGGGCTACACCTCATGGATACTCAACTTAGGGCCCAGGCAAGTTCTTGTCACTGTAAGTATTTGCATATCATTGAGAACTGCCAACGGGGTACCCCTTGCACATGGCACATGAGCTTTCCCATAACCAAAATGACAAGGCAAGTAGACAATGAGCATCTCAACAATTATTCTTATGTACCATGGGAATATGGTGCTTTTTTCTCTCTTTCCTCTTTTCTCAATGTGTCTCTCTTTTTTTTATATGAAGAATGCTTCATAGATGTCACTATGGTGATGCTGCAAGTTTCCACCATGATTAGGCATGGCTTAGGCTAGCGGCCCAGGCGTTTCTCTAACACAGAATACAAACTCCATGAACTTACAAGTTCCCTCTTCATTTCACACCGGTAACATCCATAGACAAAAGAGCATGATATCAACGGAGTATAAAAAGTACAAGTGCAATGTTGAAAACGTTCCCCGTGGCAGCACGGTTCTGCTAATACCAACTTATAAGTGCAAGCATATACAACAAAATTGCCTCAATGGTTCAAGTTCATTAGGGGAAAAGAGTAAAATGTGCCATCAAGTTTGTGAGGGCTTTAATCACTAAGTTTTCACATAACAAAATAGTTTTTAATTGTAAGATAGTTGAAAACAAGAATATACTTGGAATAGTGTAACACACCATGCATAGGAGTTTATAGTGGACACTTTGGAATAACTTGGTTTCTTGGGAGTTGGAAGGATGAGTATAACTTACTCATACAAGTGGAGGCTAGCAAAAGACTGGGATCAACCAACTAAGAGAGCAATAATGGCCATAATTATGCAATGCAACAAAGCAAACTAATCAAATAAAAGAGTGGTACTACAAGTCAAGGACTAAATGATTATAGAGGCTAATGGTGACTTGTCATAGTCATAACATGGTGTAAGCATGTGCCAAGTCAACCCAAGCAAAACATCAAAGGAGAATACCACAATACTATGCTTTAGCATGCTAAAGCAACGCATAATTTCTTCAAGGCACACTAAGAAATCCCAATTGTTTGGAACAAGACATGCTACAACAATAATCACTAAGCATAATGCAAAAACAACACCTAGCATGTCATGCTAAAGTCTTAGTCACAGTCAATGTAAGCTCCTCTTGCACTTCAAGCAAGAACTTACTACTCCTTTCCAAACACCAAGCAAACTTATTTGCAAAACAACACAGCGAGAATGGGGGTCCAAACTACTAAATCAAACTAAACAAACTAAGCAAAGCAAACAAAAACTAAGATTCTCCAATAACAACACAACTTTGCATGAAACAATAAAAGTGAAGTGTCTAGAGAGACCTGAGCTTTTTATTGATGAAGAAGGGGATGCCTTGGGAATCCTCAAGCTTTGACGCTTGTACCTCTTGGATATTTCTTGGGGTGACACTATGGTGGCATCCCCAAGCTTGAGCTTTTGTCCATTCTTCATCTCATTGCATCATTCTTTCTCTACACCTAAATTTTTTTCTTTATACAAAACTTCACACAATCTTCATTAGCAACATTAGCTTATTCAAAAGATATTAGACCGCTTGGCAAAGCTTTGGAACAGCAAGGATTTTCACTAAAAACACAAGATACTGAAGTAACTCCTTCAAAGAAACTCAATTTACCTGAAGAGAGCTCAAAAAGGAATCAATAAGAAGCAAATGCAAATAATGACAGAAATCTGTCAAGACAGACCAGTAGGTAGAAACGAATTTTTTCGAACATCTTCTGTTGCTCAAATCAAAAAGTGTGGAACTAACGAAAGTTATCCAACATACTAGGAGATTTATTCGTCAAGTTTGAGCTGAATCCGAGTTACAGAGCCTCCTCACGAATTTGTTTGGTGGAGTACAGAAATCTGTTTCGGGACAACAACTCCCCAAATCTTAGTTCCCTCTCATTAGAGGTCATTCTTGGCACAAAAAGCAAACAAAAAGGATAAGGTGAGGTTATTACAGTAGTAATAACTTCCAAGAATCAAGGAAACTCTTGGGTTATCTCCCAACAAGTACTTTTCTTTAACGCCTTTAAGTTAAGCACAAGAAGCAAGAAGAATCAAGTATTTTCAAATGAAGAATTGCCCCTCTTGTTCCTTCTTTTCTTACCTTTATTTTTATTTTTAGGGAAGATATGGTTGCTTACCGGGGGATTAAAGTGCATGATGCCTTCTCCCACGTCTATTACTGCCCCAAGGTGTTTCAGTAGAGATCTTCCAAGTGTGATCTGTCCTTTGCCTACACATTCAATAACAAGATAATCAGTAGACACCATTTTCTCTGAGATTTTTGTAAACACACCTTCAGCTATTCCAATGGGCAATATAGTGGCATTGTTGGTAAGAGATATTTCCTCTCCTCCTTCGATAAGCCCCCAAATACTCAAGGTATCAAAAATATCTTTAGGCATGAGACAAAATTCAGACATGATATCACACCGAGCATCAAAAAGTGTAGTGTTTGTTGAGACTTTAAATGTGGGAAACCAATTTGAAGGCTCAGAATTTATGGGAACATAATCATGGTAAGCCCTAAGAGTGTGATAGCAACTATTCATGGCAGCAATACTAGTCTCAAGATGGTTCAACCTAGCAAAAATACTTGCGAAAGAGGAATCAGACTTGCAAGGTGTACCATAGATCATGATTAATTTTCTTATAACATCATAAGCTGCATCCTCAGTAGAAAGCAAAAAATCTTTCTTAGCCATAGCATCCAGAGAATATCTATAACGAAGAGCAATATATACCGCGGTAGAAACTATCAATAACCAAGCTGAGGCTTTCCTCATGCTCAGTTTTCCTCTGGAAAGCAGAGATTCTAGACCAAGCTTCCTTAAAACTTTCTTCATTTTTTTGCTTAAAAGTGGATATTTCTACCATAGGGTAAATAAAGGCAGATCCCGACATGGTAGCAACTAGAGCAAGAACTAATTTTTTTGTGTTTTTGAATAAAGCAAGCAAACCAAACTAGACTAATTTTTTTAGTTTTCTTTGAAAAGAGGCAAACAAAAGAAACTAAGAAAACTAAAAACAAAGTAAAGATAAAGGAAGTGAAGGACTCCCCTAGTGAAGACATGCGCCAGAAATCTTGATGGTGCTCGACGGGGAGGAAAAGGTCGAAGTTGTGTCCCCGACAACGGCGCCAGAAATCTTGATGCGTGCACCCCGTGTTGATGTGGGACACTTCATTGGAACCCCAAGAGCAAGGTATGATGAGCACAACAGCAAGTTTTCCTCAGTAGAGACCGAGGTTATCGAACCTAAAGGAGGAAGGAAACGTCTCAAAGGTATTGCTGACAACGTGGAGACCTACACAACACAAACTCAAGACTTTGCCCCAACGAATCAGTGAGGTTGTCAAGCTCACGAGTTTGCTGTAACAAAGGATTAAACGTATGGTGTGGAAGGTAATGGTTTGCAGCAAGTAAACAAGTAACAGTGGAGGATGTATCAATGGTAAAGATTTCACCGGGGTCCATAGTTCACTAGAGGTTCTCTCCTTAGATAAACAACATGGCATGAAGGGTAAACAAATTACAGTGGGGCAATTGACAGGAACTGAGCAAGGCATAACAATGCAATTACTAGCAAGAAAGATCCTATGAAGTTGATTGGGCAATACAACATTATACATAGACCGTAATCCAACTGCATCTATGACTAGAAGTCCACCTTCAAGTTATCATCCGAACCCCCTCCAGTATTAAGTTGCAAGCAAGAGACAATTGCTTTAAGCAAAGTGTGTAAGGTAAACAGTCCACATGTTCCATGAACAAGAGATCTTTGTTTTATCCCTAGTAGCAACAACACATCTACAACCGAAGAGATTTCTGTCACTTCCCTTGAAAACTAGAGGCATGAACCCACTATCGAGCATGAATACTCCCTCTTGGATTCACTAGCAACTACTTTGCCAAGATAAACACTAGAAACTGAGAGCATGCAAGATCACAAACAACACATACATGATAGAATCATAAAGATAAAACCATTAATCAAACCAACATAATAATCTGAATATCCATCGGATCCCCGTAAACACAACATGCATGATTACAAATAGATTAGATCTTGATCATGAACAGAGCTCACAAGATCTATACATGAAAGCACAGAGGAGGAGATACAACCATCTAGCTACTACATGGACCCATAGTCCAAGGTGGAACTACTCACAAATCATACCAGAGAGAAGGCCTCCGGGATGATCTCCCCTCCAGCAGGGTGCCGGGAAGAGCTTCAGATCCCCCCGATCTAGGGACGATGGTGGCGGCAGCTACAGACGGTTTCGTGGATTTCTGATCGGGTACCAAGAGTTTCTGGATAGGGGGCTTCTTATAGGTGAAGGGGCGAGTCCGGGAGGCGACTGTGGTCGTAAAACCTACCAGTGCGGGTCCACGACCCGCTCACAGGGTGGGTCTGGCCCCCCTGGCCAGCCCCTCCGGCTCTCCTCTGGACTTCTTGTTCTCCACGAAAAGTTATTGACTTTGGCGTTTGTCCCGTCCAATTACGAGAATATTTCTTTACTAACTTTTTTGAAACCAAAAATGGCAGAAAACAGGCATCTGTCACTGTTGCAACTTGTTAATAGGTTAGTACCAGAAAACATGTAAAAAGCACCTCAAAGTGTAGACAAGTAAAGCAAATTAGATACTAAACAAGCACGGAGCATAAAAAATTATAGATACGTTTCCAACGTATCACACAACATAGTGGATGTCTGAACATCCTATTCATTTATTAAATCACAGACTTCCATACTTAATGATCCTTTCAAACCCCTTTGTATTATTTAGGAATCTTCCTAAATCAATTCATATTTTGAACCATTCAGAATCAATTTTAGGAATTCATTCCAATATAATTCCATAAGATATATCTTAATCTCCTAGATTTCAATGTCGTATGTTCCCATAAACCAACATTTATTTTATTTATCGGCCTTTTGGTTCTTAAGATCCCATTCAAAATATGCCAACTACATATGTGAGCTTAATCTTAATAATATTTCGTCACAAAAATATGTCATGCACATATTAATCTAGGTATACTCCCTAGCTCCCACTCAACTTTATGCATTTCGCATATGCCATCTCGACATTTCGAACAATTTGAAATCTCTTGATCAATCATCAATTTGAGACTTCCATTTACAAGACTCTAAATCCATTAGACATTCATCACTCCGAATCAAATTCATTCGAATTCACTCAAGACTCTTCTTGACGAATCACGCTTTGTCTTTTAAGACTCCCACTTATTTCTTATAACCTTGCGGTCTTTCAGAAATATTAAATAACTACTTTACTTGTCGATATTCAGAAACAACTTTACCTTCTAATGTCAAGTGAAGTTTTAATTTCAGGATTTCTTGTAACTTAAGTTTACCATCAATTTCCTTGTAGTTCATAGATATGTCTTGTTCCAGTAACACGATAATCAATTCACATTTATCTCTACATCAGGTGTAGGGCATGTTTGTGAATCCTACTACTTTATGTAAAAGCATTATCAAAAACTACAATGATCAAATCATTGAATTCTTTTCATTATAACATGAAGAGTCGCTTCCTAGAACTTATCCCACTTACGCTTCTCATGATTCCGATTGACGGTCATAGACCTACATCATGATCTTACTTTCATTTTCATTAACACCATTTTTGAGAAACGCCCTTTCTCGAGAATGCACCAAAACTTTAGCAATACTAAATTTTCCCTTTCTTTGGTTGTTGTTATGAAAAAAATTTGTGTTACAATTTCCAAGGACTTATTCATTAATTCTTTGGTTTTATTACATAAACCCAAAAGCTTCTACGAATTCTAGACAGCTTACTATATTCTAGGTGAGTGTTTTCCTTTTTTCATTCAATGGTCTTTACTAATGCCACTAAGCACTATTTGATTTATTGCCAGATGTCTTTCCCACATTATGCTGAATAGGTCACTTTACAAATGTTTATGTACTATGAATTAGTTTCTTAATTCGAATAATTCAAACATAATCGAAAATAACATATGAATGTAATAGAAATCATTCATAAATGCAGAACAACTGACTTGTTATAAACTTGTATGAATAACCATCTCATAAAATATAAGAAACTATATAAAAGGTTCATATTCTACCAATTACAATAATTATTTAAAAACTGTAAACTATATAATAAATATTGAGGGAGAGTGTCGTCGGCCATCATCATCATTCTCACCATCAACACGCAACGTCACCTCCTTTCCTGCAATCAACTCTCATGCAGAAGGACCTATTTTCATAAAACAGAATAAGTATCTCATACTTCTCTGCTGCAACAAGTGTTTGCAAGATTATAACATTTATAAACTTTTGTATATCATATATACTATCAACTCCCGGATTTTTAATCCTAGATGCCTGTTATGCCATACATCACAATCCCAGGATTACCATTTTTGCGAGACATAACAGATTGGATATCATAGTACATCATTCATTACAAACCATACATAAGGTCTTACAAAAAATAAAGGATCTCATGATCTAGTCTTAATACAATCAAGCAGAGGAATAACGTAATAATAACGATAGCATAGGCGAGGCTCAATATTCATGGTCACAGGCAATGCTGACGATGGGAGATGATCCTAGTTGTCGTAACCTTCCTACTGTCCATCCTCCTGATAGTCCTCTTCATAGTATGGACATGGGAATAGCCAGGGACAAAGCCATGAGTACTCTTTAAGTACTCGCAAACTAACACTAACAAGTGAAGTGGTTTTTGAATAGGTAGTACTAGGCTCTAGGTTGTTTTGCAAAAAGCCAGATTTATCTCTACTGAGTTCAGAAGCAAAGAAAGCTAGTTGAAAGTTTTATAACACCTAAGTGGGACTTGAATTTCATATCACAACTCTGTTGTGGTCAAGTCAAGTCATGAATCATTTCATAAGTCATTTTGAAAACATCTGACGACGGAACAGTATGGCCACTCCAACTGTCCATAACCGCGAACGTGGCTATTCGAATAGTTTGACACTCCGCAGAGGTGGTACACTTTCACCACAACATTCGATACATCCATCAGGAACAATCCTGAATTCACCATACTCAGTATGCGGATAATCAATCCTAACCTTTCAATTACACGCCCTAATATAGGCACCTCTCCTGTGAGTTTGGCGTCCCAACCATGACCAATGTCATCCTGGGAACTACACAGGTGGACAATCTTCACAAGGTAGCCTCAGCTCAAACCTTGGCCGCAAGGGAACCCATATTAAGGTATATAAATTTCCAGTCAAGCCCTACCCAATTTTCGGGTATTGCGGTTGTACGGTAAAATTGGAATGGTATCGCATCCAGACAACCATCAGTTTTATAAAGGGCTAAGGCTCATGCCTTAACATTTTCATCATCAAAATCATTTGGTGTTCAAGAACACATGGCAAAAACATTTCAATAGAATGAATCATCATTCTAAGGTTTTCATAACCATTTTCACCAAGTATTCCCATCTAAAGTGGATCAAGTTTTATGCTTAGCACTAGCATCTACAAGTGGGGGTAAACACTAATGAGGGGTGGTAAACAAGTGTATCCTATATAGGTTCAATCTCATGCCTCAGGATGATATCAAGATTTATCTAACTTAGGTCAAGTTTTATGCTCCTTATGCTACCTTTAAAAAATCTTTCTAAGATCTACAAGTCACTAAGTAAACCAAACTAAGAAGCTTTTATAAAGAAATAAAATAATAATCTTGCAAGTAAAACTAGGATGGGGTATCAAGTTGTGTAAGCTTGCAAGTAAAACTTGCATGGTTTAACTTAGCTTGCTAAGATAGTAGCTTGCTAAGATATTGGTATAAGCTTGCATAATTGCAAGTATAAGCTTGCTTAGTTAATAGCTTGCAAATATTAGCTTGCCTTGTGCAGAGCAGTGGTTGAAGTTCTCCTTGTCTTCTTCCTCGTAGTAGTCTCCTTCCTCCTCGTATCCTTGGTCGGTACTAGCGTCTATAAATAAATACGAGGTACACAATCACCAAACAATACTTAACTATTTTTATTTTTCACACCAAGGTTTTCACTAGATGATCTAGGATCATCACAAACATTACAATCATCAAAGCACTTGTCTTATTTATTTTATTTTGGAAAAGCAATTTCTACTCATTAAAAAACTACTTAAGATTTAATATCCTCCAACTCAAACATGGGATCATGTTGACACATGTCATCACCACATATTTCAGTACTTGGGAAAGTGATTTAAAGTGGTGTCACAATTTAATAAGGTTTAACCTTTTTTATTTTGAATGAAATAAAATGACTAGAATGGCGTATGAGGCATTATTTTATTACTTGACCATTATTTCTGCAAGTAAACCTAGATATTTTTATATATTCAAAAAGGTCTTGTTAAATGTGATTTTTGAGAGTTGGAATCAACTCAAAACCTTTTGTGGTTGAATTTTGAAAAATGTTTGAATGTAGAAAAGCTTATGCCTTGTTATTTTTAGTATAGGTGATCTACAATTCTAAATGGTTTGAATCCAACGGGCTTGGATTAAGAATTCTAGTACCTTTCTAACAAAATTGGTTTCATGCATTTTGGTTCAGTGAATCGACCTGGGTTGATTTTTGAATCTAGGTACAGAACTAGGTTTGAAACTAAATTTAAAAATATAAATTCAAACTAACTGGGTTGCGTGGTGGTCCGGCCCACGGTGCACAGCGCACACGCGGGTGAGTTTAAGTGAATGACCCCACCAGTCAGCGAGATAGGGGGTGCGAAGCGGTACAGGGTGACCTAGACCGCACGATGATCTCTAGTCTAACAGTTGTGGTTCATTGTCCACGTCGGGCAACGCCGGTGAGACAGAACCCTAACGCGGCCTGTGGGGGTCTACGGGGGATCACCGAGGCTCAGGAGAGGGTCACTGACAGGGGAGAACGACGAAGTCGACGACGGCGAATCTCCTGGTATTGGTGGCTTCACCTGGGGCAACTCCAATCGCTGGCTCCTTTCTTCCTCCTCCGCCGCAGACTCTGGCCAAATTCTGGCGATGTGCTGCTCGCCTTATTCCGGGGGTGAGGTGGGGTGATTCTGAGAGAGAGGGGAGTGAGATGGTGTGAAGAATTCGAGCAGGGGTCGCCTCTATTTATAGTGCCAGAAGGGGACCGAAGGGCGCGAGCTGAGCTCGTCGGTGTCATCGGCACAATGATCTAAAGGCATGGTCGACGATAGGGGGCAGTGCGTTGCCTCCTGGCGAAGCTCAACGACATGGTTACGCAACGTGGGGCGGTGCGAGATGGTGGGAACATCGCAACACTCTGGGCGGGTCTGACGGGAAAATTCATGGCGCACGGGTTGTCCTGGTCGCGTGGCGACGAACGGGCGTGTCTGCGGGGTTGCTGGGGTGGTGGTGATCATGCTTGCACGCGGCGAGGACGACGCGAGGTCTATGGGCGTGTGTCGCTGGTGGCCCTCTGCGCGCTCTCGGCACGCTCGCAGAGAGGCTAGGCATGCTCGGTCTGAGTGGTCCAGGGGCTGGCAAGGCTCGGGGCTTGGACAAGGGGTGGCGATGGACGGTGGAGTGCCTGCTAGACAAGGTTGGCGAGGCTAGTGAGGCTCCTAGCTGGCTGGTGACATTGGGGTGGCAAGGGTGCTCTCGGCATGCTTGCCATTGATGGTGTGGTCGGTTTTACAGTGAGCTAGAGGGGTTAATTTAGATGGATGATCTACTGAGGGTGTAGTGTGAGCTATATGGGGAACAAGTTAGGCCAAAATTAATGCTCACTATAGTGTTGGATGTTTGTTGGTTTTGTGTCTACAAGGTGTTTGATGAAATGGCCGAAAGAGATTCAAATTTGAATTTTTGATTCAAACTTTTTGGGTGTACTGGTTACATACTAGGGAGTCTCTGGTTAGCTGGAAAGGTCAAGGGGTACTGGTTTGGTTGGTTTTTAAAAATGGGTGATCTTCCCATATGTTAAAGATTCAATTTTGAATTGCCATTTGAATCTAGTTGCGAAATGTTTCTGTAAGTTTGAAAGGTGGGCTTGGGTTCACTAGAAATGGGTGAAAATAAATGGAAAATTTTCTATTTGAAATCTTGGACTAGAAACACTCAAAGTGGTCTAGTGATCAAGATTGGCAAAAATTACCATTTGCTTTATTTGGTTTGTTTTTGATTTTCTCTTGATTTGTTTCTGCTTGGAAATGTTTTAGATGATGTTGTTTTAATCTTTAAACCATTCCTTGCTATTTATAACAATCACACAAGTCCATTTATGCCTTCATACAATCATCACATACACACATGCATTCATATTGATTTGATTAACTAAAGTTTTTGTTAACCCTAATTTTGGTGATTGGAATTGGATAATCATTGTTCAATATTTTTGGGATATTACATATACCTTCACTGTCGATGACTTCTCTAGCAATGGGCTCAACCTTCACACTTCTCAAGCGTGATATGAAGTCGTGGAAATTGTAAGTTTTCACTTCACCTCTTGATGCACCCCTTGGCATACTCCTGGTAGCCGAGGGATAGAGATCATAGAAGTTCCCCTGTTAGGGGTGACCCCTTAGGGAGGCCTGATCTTTCACGAATTCCAAGGAAATCAAGGAGGGGAGTGAGGGGGAAGAGGAGGGAGGCGAAACCCATGAGCTCACACACGAAGAACTCGATGAATACACACACACGCAAAAACACGATACAAGCCGATAGCTCTCGCCGGTGGCAACCGGTCCAACACAATCCCTAGGATCAGCATTGGGCAAGACACTCTACCACGGCCAACAATGGGGGTGAGAGGCTTGATGAGATCTTGACTACTTGGAGATGAACACCGAACTCCAAGGACTTGTACAACTTGAACGCACGAGGCAAAATACAAGAGGAGGTGGGGGATAATTGGTGCTCCTTGTCAAGGAGCATGAGACTAGCAATTAATAGATCCTCTAGGGGTGTCTTCAATTACAATTATCCAAGTCTAGGGTTTACAATAGAGGGTGGGGGCTATTTATAGGCTAGCCAGATAAACAGGGGTAGTTTAGGTAAGAAACGGGAAAATATAGAAAGGGGTACATGGCGCTGGGCCGAGCTAGCGCGAGCAGGTTCAGGCAAGACCGGTAGTACCGACCTCAAGTCCGGTAGTACCGGTCATAACCGCATACAGGTCCTGCTGCACCGCTTGCGTCCTGGAGCTTCGTGAGTCGATGGTGAGCGGGGAGGTAGTACCGCCGACCGGTAGTACCGGTTCCAGCACCGGTGGTACTGCTTGCGGTCCTAGGACTTTAGTAGGAGTCGTGGCGGTGGTAGTAGTGGCGGTAGTAATGTACCGGTTCCAGCACCGGTGGTACCGCTGCCGTCTGGGCTTGGATGGGTT
Organism: Avena longiglumis; assembly: GCA_030063025.1. NCBI lineage: Eukaryota > Viridiplantae > Streptophyta > Magnoliopsida > Poales > Poaceae > Avena > Avena longiglumis. The sequence goes on along the minus strand of CP125975.1, from coordinate 439,173,573 downwards.
CCTTCTGGAGCACGCGGTAGTGGGTTCCGGTAGTGCCACTTTCACCGGTAGTACCGGTTGCCAGACCCGGTAGTACCGCTAGAGCCTGGATGAGGTTGGTTCCTTCCGCCGTGGTCTCTCTGTTCCATGGGTCCTTCTCTTCATACCTGAGGATGCACAGAGTGGGCGTATGAAGTAGTAAGCCATCCATGGGCGTATCGACATCACACGAGGATAGGAGCGAGTTAACCTTAGCTTGTAGGAGTTTGGCTCGGGCGCGAGTCATGGGTCCACTTGGGGAGCTAATAGGATTAGATGTAGTAGCGTCCGTAGGACGGGCTACATCAGCTCCCCCCCTTTGGAAAGAGTCGTCCTCGACTCTTCAAACTTCTCAACATCATCATCTCCATGGAATGGTGATAGGTCTTTGACATTGAACGTCGAGCTCACTAGGTATTTTGATGTGGGGATGTCGATTATGTAGGCGTTGTTGTTGATCCTCTTGAGGACTTTGGAAGGGCCATCGCCCCTTGGCTTGACCTTGGAGTCACGAGCCTTGGGGAAGCGGTCTTTACTCAAGTGTATCCATACAAGGTCGCCTTCTTCGAAGATTATCTCCTTGTTCTTGTTGATCCGTGGTGCTTGGCGAAGTACTTGTTGCTCGATTGTAGCTCTTGTGTCTCCATGGAGTTTCTTCATTGCTTGGGCACGCTTGTCAACGTCCATGTTTATGCGGTCCTGAAGAGGAAGAGGTAGGATGTCGAGCTCGGTGAGAGGCTTGAATCCATAGACGATCATGAATGGGATCCTCATGGTTGTGGAGTGTTTGGCGCGGTTGTAGGCGAACTCGGCATGGGGAATGCATTCCTCCCAATCCTTAAGGTTCTTCTTGATCAACACACGGAGTAACGTTCCGAGGCTCTGGTTGACAACCTCGGTTTTTCCATCAGTTTGGTGATGTGATGCAGACGAGAATAGTAGTTTGATCCCGAGATTTGCCATGAGTGTCTTCCAAAAGTAGCTCATGAATTTGACGTCGCGGTCGGAGACGATCGTGCGAGGTACACCGTGTAGCCGAATTATTTCCCTGAAAAACAGATTTGCTACATGTGAAGCATCATCGATCTTATGACACAGAATGAAGTGTGCCATTTTGGAAAAACTATCCACTACAACAAATATAGAATCGTGGCCATGTTTAAATCTAGGTAGTCCTAACACAAAGTCCATGCTAATGTCTGACCAAGGTGCATGAGGAATAGGTAATGGCATGTAAAGACCAAAAGGGTTAGACTTAGACTTAGCTTGGACGCATGTAGTGCATCGTTGGACGTGGCGTTCCACGTCGCTCTTCATCTTTGGCCAAAAGTAGTGGGTGGAAAGCATGTCATATGTCTTGTCACAGCCAAAGTGACCCATAAGGCCTCCACCATGGGACTCTTGAAGAAGCAAAATTTGGAGAGACGACTTCGAAATGCAAATCTTGTTTTGTTTGAAAAGAAAACCATTATGCTAATAGAAATCATCAACCCATTTGTCTATTGAACACTTTGCAAAAATTGATCCAAAGAATGGGTTGGAAGCGTACAAAGATTTGATGTCATCAAGACCCAAAACATTTACTTTGAGTCGCGTAAGAAGTCTTGTGTTTTTGCGAGACAAGGCATCCGCTACTACATTTTCTTTGCCTTTATTGTACTTGACAATGTAAGGAAAAGACTCCATGAACTCAACCCATTTGGCGTGCCTTTTACTCAAATTTTCTTGACCTTTAAGATATTTCAACGACTCATGGTCGGAATGGATGATAAATTCTTTGGGCCAAAGGTAATGTTGCCACACTTGCACGACACGAACCAAGGCAAAAAGCTCTTTGTCATAAATTGGATAGTTAAGGCGTGCGACATCAAGTTTCTCGCTATGATATGCAATAGGACGCCCATTTTGCATAAGGACGCCTCCAATGCCAATTCCACTAGCGTCACACTCGATCTCAAAAGTTTTTGTGAAATCCAGTAAAGCTAGGAGTGGTGCTTCGGTTAGCCTCCTTTTGACCTCATCAAACGCTTTTTGTTGTGCTTTGCCCCAAACGAATGTGACATTTTTCTTGGTCAACTCGTTGAGAGGACAAGCAATGGTAGAAAAGTCTTTCACAAAGCGACGGTAGAAACCGGCCAACCCATGAAAACTACGAAGTTCACTGACATTGGTAGGGATGGGCCAATCTCATATGTCCTTAGCTTTTGATACATCAACTTCAATGCCAATAGAAGACACAATAAAACCAAGGAAAATCAGTTTGTCTTTCGCAAAAGTACACTTGGGGAGATTAGAATATAGCTTTTCATGACGAAGGATTTGAAGGACCTCCTTAACATGTGTAACATGCTCCTCTAGTGACTTTCTATAGACAAGAATATCATCAAAGTAGACAACGACACTCTTGCCAATGAGAGATCTCAAAATATGGTTCATAAGGCGCATGAAGGTAGATGGGGCATTAGATAAGCCAAAAGGCATAACCAACCATTCATAGAGAGCAAGTTTGGTCTTGGAGGTGGTTTTCCACTCATCACCCTTGGCCATGCGTATTTGATGGTAACCACTACGAAGATTAATTTTCGAAAATATAGTGGCTCCACACAACTCATCAAGCATGTCATCAAGACGCGGTATAGGATGTCGATGACGCACGGTGATAGCATTAATTGGACGACAGTCCATGCATAACCACAACGTATCATCCGTTTTTGGTACAAGAATCAAAGGTACCGCGCTTTGGCTAGTGCTTACTTGGATCAAACCTTTGGAGATGAGTTGGTTGATTTGTCGTTCTATATCCTTCATCTCTTCGGAGTTCGTGCGATACGCGTCACGGTTTGGAAGGGGTGTGCCAGGTATGAGGTCGATGCGGTGCTCGATTCCACGAAGAGGGGGTAGTCCATGAGGAAGCTCTTCGGGGAACACGTCTTGGAATTCCTACAAAATAGTCATCAAAGAAGGAGGAACATTTGTCAAGTCATTATTTCCTTGCGCTAGTCCCTTGCATATAAGGACATAGTGCAAGATGGATGGGTTGTTTCGCACTTCTCTCATCTCACTTTTTGTGGCAAGAAGAACACTCTTAGTTTTTTCACTCGATTTTGGCTTGTGGCTCTCACTCACAAGGAGGTGTTGTGCTTTGCGCCCTCGCTAAAGCCTTTGCATTGTCCGCAATTATTTGGCTAGGTGTCATTGGTTGCAAAACACAAGTCTTGTCAAGCCATTTGAAAGTATAAGCGTTTGTGTGACCATTATGCAAAGCACGTTTGTCATATTGCCATGGCCTACCTAGCAACATATGGTAAACCGTCATGGGGACTACATCACACTCCACCGTGTCCTTGTATGGTCCACTTGAGAAAGTTACCGAGACGGTGTGCTTGATCTTGACGAACCCTTGGTCACTTAGCCATTGTATATGGTAGGGATGCTTATGTGTATGGATGGTGAGGTTGATATTCTCACACAATTCCGTGATTGCAAGATTGTGGCAACTCCCTCCATCGATGACAACTTTGATGGACTTCCCATTGATACCGGCACGAGTTCGGAAGATGTTTGATCTTTGGTCTTCATTCTCATTGACTTGAGTAGTTAAGACCCTTGTGACCACAGGCGATGGACTTGCATCATGCTCACACACAAGTAGTTCTTGGTCATCTTCCAAATGTTGCCTAGCCAATGCTTCCTTGACCCTTGCATCAAACTCATCTTCACTCAAGTACTCTTCATAGCCATTGTCGTGGATGAACAAAACTTTCTGGTTTCCACATGCGGCCGACTTGTGTCCTTTGCCTCCATACTTGTAGCATTCACCATTGAATGGTTGATCATCCTTTGTGTATTTGCCACTTGGGTGCGATTTTCCTTGAGGAAGTGTTGGCTTGAAGGGAAGCTTGGTGGTACTTGATGAGCTTCCACTTGGTGTTGTTGATGTAATTGTTGGCGCTTGCTTGTAGGTGAAGTACGTCTTTGGCTTGTTGTACTTGATGTCCTCTTGCACTTGACGTTCGACTTTTGTTGCTATGTGCACAAGCTCAACCATGTTATTGTACTTTTGGAACTTGGTGATGCGCTTGATTTTTTTTTGAAATTTTCTACTGCAGGGGAGTCCCCCACAGTCCTTTATTCATCAAAAATAGTCCAAAGTTTTACTTAAAACATATGTACATAACGAAGGAAAAAAATAGAGCCATGATAGACTATCAAGCCATAATGACAATAAATCCTTATGTTTATCTTTTAGCCTATGAATAAGCATAGAAATATCATAGACAAAACCTGCCTTCTATCCTCTGAAATTCGGTCTTGTATTCTTGAAAACCCAATCATTCCTTTGCTTCCAGATATTCTAGCACGCCAGGATTGTAACCTCTAAGAAACAAGGCCCTCTGAAAGATTTAGAGGCACGGCAAAAACTTTCTCTGTGAGCCACATCTGTCCATTGGATCTGAACATAATTCCACACCCTAGTGCTGAAGTTACACTGGAAAAAGAGATGTTTCCAGTCCTCAATGACTCCAGTAGGACATAGCACACAACCATGATTGTCAGTTACCTTCCAGTTCGTCCTAAGCAGCATGTCCTTTGTATTTAGTCTGTCATGGAACAAAAGCCAGGCAAAGAACCCATGTTTGGACATGCATTTTCATCCCCAGATACTTTTTGAGATTAAATAAGTGGGCATCATTGATAAACAATGTTTATAGAATGACTGAGACCTGTAGCCATCATTACTTAATTTACATAACCATTTGTCTTCCTCCTGAGTTAAACATACTAAGCTAAGGACATCTTGCAGCTTATCATATTCCTGAAATGCCTCAATTGAAAGAGGCAGATGAAAAGCGTCATGAAGGTTGCTCAGTGTACCCATATCTTTGATAGAAACCATCTTGTCTCTTGCAAATGAGTATAACCTTGGGAGTTTGGTTGCAAGAAGCTCTGTGTGCCAAAGATCATTCCAAAACAAAATGGTAAAGCCAGACCCCACAATGGACTTGGAAATGGATCTCCACTCATCAACTAGCTTTATAATCCCTCTCAACCAAAAAGAGCCACAAATAGTAACAGCATGTGGGACAGACTCATGATAATATGAGTTTCTGACCAAACTAACCCATGAAGGGAAAATCAGCATTATTATAAAATTTATCCAAATGCTTAATCAATAGTGCTTTATTCTGAATCTTGAGATCAATAATTCCAACTCCTCCTTTGTCCTTAGTCTTACAAATCATAGGCCAAGCAGCCAAAGAGTTAACCTTCTCCTGGTTCTTTGTTTTCCTCCAAAGGCATCTCCTCCTTGCCTTATCCATAATATCAATGAACCCTTGAGGAATTTGCAATGTGCACATAATATAAGTGGGCAGTGAAGATAGCACCGTGTTCACCAAAATAAGGCTGTCTCCATAAGACAGAAAAGCCACTAATGCATTTAACCTTCTCTCAATCCTGTCAATCAAAGGTGAGAATCCTTGATTGTGGGTTTAGTTGTGCCCGTTGGTAATCCCAGGTATGTGAAAGGCATTGTAGCAAGATGACATTGAAAGGCAGAGGCCAAATGTGTGGTTTCATCATTAGACAAATTTATTGGAATCATGGAGGATTTGTGAAAATTGACTTTTAGACCGGTAAATTCAGCATATTGAATCAGCAAGTCCTTCAATACTAAAATTTGATCCTCATGAGCAGGCAAAATTATTAGGGTATCATCTGCATATTGTACAATTGGATAATCTCCTTCTATTGGGATAGGCAGTTTCAGAGTTCCATTAGAGAAAGCTTTATTTATCATGGTCTGTAATAAATCACCTCCTAGAACATAAAGCAAAGGTGACAGAGGGTCACCCTGCCTGACACCCCTTTTACAAGCAAAACTCTGCCCAGGCACACCATTTAAAAGTACAGAAGATGTACCACTGTCAAGTATATTCTTGACTAAAGCAATGAACTTTTTTGGGAAACCTTTACATCTCAGTACTTGGAGAGAATAGCATGGTGCTCAATTGTGTCAAAGGCCTTTTCAAAATCAATCTTGAAAACTACAATTTTCCTTCTTGACTTCTGACATTGAAAAAGATATTCAAAACACCAATCCAGACAATCCTGTATAGTTCTGTCCCTAATGAAACCATACTGATTAGCATGAATACACCTTTTGATTTCATCTTGCAGTCTGTTTGCATAGATTTTAGTGATGAATTTTAAACAGGTATTAGTCAGAGAGATAGGCCTGAAATCATTGACCGATTGAGATGTAGCTTTTTTTGGCACTAAAGTAATGTAAGAGCCGTTTATACTTTCCAGGGAGATTTTTTCATCATGGATGTCCTGACACAATTGAATGAAATCTTTCTTGATGATGTGCCAACATTATTTCACTAAGAAACCATTAAAACCATTAGGTCCAGGAGCTTTTTCAGATTTCAAAAATTTAACAACCCCCTCAATTTCCTTCAAAGAAATATCCTCAGACAGACTGTGTAAACCTTGCACTTGACTAAGTAGAAAGGATAAATCCAAGTGACTGTTGGTTGGGTAAGAGACTCCCATCCTGTTCTTATAACATCTCCAAAATGCACATGCCTTCTGAGAATGGTCAGTTAAATCATTTCTAAATTCATCATGAATACTTGTAATCACATTATGCCTATACCTTTCAGTTTCCTTTGCATGGAAATATTTTGTATTCTCACCATTTAATTTTACCCATCTAATGGTACACCTTTGCTTCCAGTAATCTGACTGCAACTTCTGCAATTTTTCCAGATGACACTTAACAATATTTCTGAAGTTGAATTCAGGAATGAACAGATGCCTAGCATCCTCCAACTGATCCAGCATAAGAATAACATAATTGCACTTTGCAATCAAATTTTTTAGGTGTGATAGATTTCCCCCGACTTTTTTAACTCATACCGAAGCAATTTGAACTTTGCAGCAATATAAGAGGTAGAAGAAGATCTAATCGTAGGCTGCTTCCAAAATTTATCAACCAACTCCATAAATCCTGGTTGCTCAACCCAGAAATTCTCAAAACGAAAAATCCTTGATTTGGGGATCACTACTAGGAAAACGGCTATAGGTAATCCACACTTCTGTGGCGCACTTGCTAGTGGTGCCCTATGGGTAAAATAGGTGTGGCACACTGCCCACAGGTGCCCGAAGGCTAACTGCCATAAGCGTGGCGCAGATGGGGGTGGTGCGCCACGCCTATGTGTGGGCCAGGGCACATGTGGCCGCAGCACACATACCCGTAGCGCACTAGATCAAGGTGCGCTACGGATGTGCAACTTAGCCGTAGGGCACTCCGACCTAGTGCGCTACAGGGCTGTGTGTTGCAGCAGCTGGGTCAACTTAGCCATAGGGCAGTCTGGCCTAGTGCCCTACGGCTAAGTGGCTTGCACCAACTCCACCCCCCGTGGATCGCCTTTTTAGGTTTTGCAAAAAATAAAAGAAAATGATAAACCCTTCCAAAAATATAATCCTTTCATATTTATGTAGGTAATGTGGTATAGTTTGTAGGAAAATTAACAAACAATAATTCCGACTTTATGTGCAAAAAAAAGTCATGCCACGGTAAAATGGCCGTAACTTTTGCATATGATATCGAAAAAAATGGTATAATATACAAAATGACGAGATTAGAGATTTTTTAGATTTTCAAAATTCGAAAAGAGTAAAAAGTTATGATCAAAAGACCGTTTTTTCCTGTAGAAAAAAAGAGGGCAACTTACCCATAGCGCACCACCACCTAGTGCGCCACGGATAAGCTTGGGCGGGATTCAAATTTGAATCACCACCCCGCCCACCTACCCCTCAACTTACCCTCCCCCTTTCCCTTCTCCTTCTCCCTTTTCCTTCTCCTTCTCCTTCTCCTTCTCCTCCTTCCCCTTTTTCCCCTTCACCTATCTCTGGCCACCTTGCTCCGACGTCCTTGCTTTGGCCTCTTCCTCTCCTTCAAGTGACGGTGGCACGACGACGGCCTTCTTCTCCTCCTCCTAGCAGCGACGATGGGCGACGGTGGCCTCCTCCTCCTCGCAGCGACGACCGGCGATGGCGGCCTCCTTCTCCTCACCTACCTCCCTTCCTCCCTCTCTTCTTCTCTTCCCCCCTCTCGTCGTACCTCCCCTTCTCCAACCATCTACTGCCTCGATGCCGACAAGGACTACCATGGCCACGGCCTCCCGCACCTCCCTGCGGTGGTAGGTCGTGGCCATGACCATGCTACGGCGAGGCGACACGACGGCGGCGCATGGACCCGATTGCTTTTGCAATTCAAAACGAGGGTGTTTTGTGCATTTTTTTTTGAAAAACACATCCGTGGCGCACCATGTACCCCTAGCCGTGGTGCACCTGGTAGTGCGCCACGCCTATCTCGACACAACCGTGGAGCACCATGCGATCGCCACTCTGAGATAATCGTGGCCTTGAGGCCCGTGGCGCACTGCTAGTGCGCCACGGAAGGCCTTTTCAGGTGCGCCACGAACAAGCGTTTTCCTAGTTGTGGATTTTGGTGGCTACTTGAACAACATAAGGAACATGGTCAGAGGTAGTTTTTGCCAATGGAAATACCAGTGTGTTTGGAAAATCAATGGTACATTGACAAGAAGTAAAAAACCAATCAAGCTGTTCCCAGAGAGGTTGTCCTTGCATATTTGACCAGGTGAAAGATCTGCCCTTTAAAGGTAATTCCAATAGCCCCAAGTGACTAATTATGTCATTAAATAGAATTATATCATTCATATCAGCTCTTGGCTTATTTCTATTTTCCACTGACCCGATAAAGTTAAAATCCCCTAGGAGAAGCTAGTGTTCATGCATGTTTATGTTTAAATTATATAACCAGGTAACAAAGTTGTCTCTTTCAATTCCCTTACAAGGTCCATAAACATTTACCAAGTGCCATTTCTGACAGTTATGTAAGGAAGAGAAAGTCACATGAATAGCAGATCTATGAATTTCAATAACTTGCCCATCAAACACAACACTATTCCAAAGAACAATAATTCCACCAGATGCCCCAATTGCAGGTGAGAAAACAAAACAATCAAACCTTTTTGGACAGAAACTCCTAATAAAGGAGTGATCAAAGGAAACACATTTAGTTTCCTGAAGACAAACAACAACAGAGGCCCTGCTCTCCTCAATTTTATTATAGACTGCTGTCCTCTTATCTTTATTATTAAGCCCCCTTATGTTCCAATCCAGAACCAGCCAATCTAAATTTCCCAATGTATTACTCATTAAAATAGACACATAACAACAATAAAATCCAGCCCCATAGGACACAATGTAGAGTATGAAGGATAACATATATTGTAATTAAGTTTCCAAAAGTGTGCCAATACCAATACTCCAACAGGTTCAGATAGTCCAGAAAACAAAAGCCAAGTTCCATAATAATTACAATATAAAGGTTACCTTGCCTGTCATTCAAGCAACATAACAACTTAGACCATCTACTCATTGGACTTCTTAGCAGTAGCATCATCTGTGGAGTTGGGCATCAGATTCTCCACTATGAGTTCAGATCCAGGTATCTCCAATAAAGCTCCAGCCTGCTGCAAAATAGAGATGTCAGTGCAGGGAGGGATCTCCTTCATCTTTCTTGGCTTGGAAGACCTTGGCTTCTTCCTAGGTTTAGTCTGATCTGACATAGGCTCAAGTCTGAAACCAACATTCCTAGTTGAGCTCCTTGTACTGCGTCTTTTAGAGGTGTTGACTAGCAAAGGTTCTTTCTGCTTTTGTTTTCTTGTCCTCTTCTTAATAGAGCATTCAACAGCAATATCCTGAATTGTCTCCTGCCCAATAGATTTGTGGCCCTCAGAGGAAACATCAAGGATAATCTGCTCCTTGTCAGAAGGTACCTGGGGCAACAGAGGAGAGCGTGGCAGCCAAAAGTTGCCCATGATGGCACTGTACTCAAAATTATGAGGTAAGCACCCCACCCTAGAAAGCTGCAAACAATGGGACTTCTCCATGGACAACTCATTCAGAACATTTATATTTCCCATCCTGAGGTGATCAGGCAGAAGAACTATGAAAATATTTAAATTCACATTCTCATCCAAAGGTGGTTGTTGCTGAAAAGGAATGATAGCAAGGGTTTTTCCTCAATAACATCCAAGTTAACTTGGGGAACATCCTGCATAACAGCATCCTTCATAACAACATCATCAGGAGCATGAACCAACTGATCAACGCCTTCTCCAGGAAAAAACTGTACTGAAGATCCAGAATCAGAGGAGAAAGAAAAGGTGACAGAAGATTGATCTTGAGGAGGCATCTCATTCTGTTGAACATCAACCCTAGCATTCTCTCCTTCAATCCCCTGCTATGGCCATTCACCCCAACCAGGAACATCAGGCTGAATATCATCAGGTATCCCACCCTGCTCATCCACATTAGGCTGAAAACCATTGTCTTGTTTAGGTAAAGGGTGTGGGTTACCATTATGAGGGACAGGAGACTCATCCCCAGGCAAAGCATCTCCTTGTACACTAATCAAAATAAATCAAGGAACTGTCCAAGAAACCATAGTGCCACCATATTTCTGAGGCTCCCTGACAACAATGGACCTAGGAATATCCCCAGCCCCACCATAGCTGCACTTGATCAAAGTCCTAGTTGGAGAAGGATCCTCTCTGAACCAACCTCTTAGTTTTCCAAATTTAGCTACAGTTTCAGTGAGAAATTCCTCATTACGATAATCCATAGGCAAGTTAAGCAACATAATCCAACCAGTCCTGGTATAAACAGTGGCTCTAAAATTGGGACCCTCATCATGCTTAGTAAAGGATAAGAACCTTCCATTACCAAATGGCACCTGAGGTTGCGCCACAAGTAAGTATCTAGTAACAGAATCATGCGTCCTAAATAACCCAATGCCAACTGCAAACTTCCCACTGCGATCATTGACAATGCGATCAGTAACTTGTTGCAATATCTCATCAATCTCATCACCGATCGGCCGAGGAAGCACAACCGCCATTGCCCAGTTCTTGTGACGCCTAGGAGGGGTTGAAGAAGTAGTGACACAAATCATCAGAGGCCTCTGGTCAGCATCCCAAGGATCCAACACATGCATCCCTGCCAGAGTAAACCTCTCTGGCTGCACTGGAAAGTTTGCCATTGCTAGGGTTTGTGGAGGCAAAGCAGGCGGAGGAGAACGCAGGGGAGGAGAGCAAGATTTTCGAGGAGAAACTAAAACACGTGGAGATAGAACTGTTTTGTCAGAGGCAGAGACAGGGGAAGAGTCCAACTTGACTTGATTTGACAGCTTGACGACCCAGCGAAAAGACGAAGATGCCCCTGCCTTACCAGGACAATCTTTCTTAACGTGACCCGTTTTGAAACACGCCAAGCAACAGATAATATCTGTACACTGACGTGTAACATGTTTGAAACTAAGACATCTTGTGCATGTCCAAACTTTGTGCACCATATCATCAATCATAGTCTCAAAATCATTATCCAAAGATATAGAATTGTCAGCATTCACATAAGAATTGATCTGTTTAGATACATTCTTTGCTGGATCATCAGACAATACAGAATTTCCCAAGCCAAATGAAGAGGTCATAGACACATCTTTTCCTTTGGGCAAAATAAAACCGCCAACTTGAACATTAACCACATCAGGCAAAGAAATATCCAAGTTAATAATTTGCTTAGTGCAAACTTTTGGCTTCCAAGTTCTAGTCATCTAAGCAGGTTTGGCCTTGTTTTGAGCCAACAAAGATTTCTTACCCACAATAGTCCATTTGGCATCAAGATCCTTCTTCCAAAGGGAAAATTCTTTCTTCCAATTTGGTCCTCCAAAACCCCAGAGATGGAAGAAACATTTGAAATGAAAACATTCATAAGAGCCGAGTTTATTAATAAATAAGCCCACTCTTTTGGAAGAGACAGTAAAGGAGAAGACCCTTCCTCTAATTTCAGACACATTTAATTCACCACAATATCCTCCAATGGATTCCTCAAGAGCAAGGCCAACAGAATCATCATCTAGTTTAAATGAAGCCCGTCCAAAAGATACCACCATAGTAAAGTTGTCGGAACCAATAAATGGGTGTACTGAGGATTGAAATAACGTACGCACTTCTTTGGCAAAATTAATACCATGAGTGAAGTCCATGCCAAGAGAGGTGACAGCATGCATAGCCATAGTCGAGGGATCAATAGGGTTATTATCCAGAAAATTACGAGGTGCATTGGCCATTGGAAAAACCAAGGGGACACCATTATCAAGGAGAACTCCCTTACGTAGAACAAGTCTAACCCTAGCCAAGGCACGATGACATGGAAATGTAATCTCAGATCCAGAGGAGATGAATTCTCGTACCTTGAGGGATTTATTATCAATCACAACCCCATTGGTGGCCACAAGCTGAATTCTCCTCAGTTTGGGATTAACCACAATGAAACCCAAATACATGATATCTTGGCGGCGCTCTAAAACCCCAGAGTATAGGGCCTTCCAACGCCAAGAGGAACGATCAAGGAGCAAAGAATAAGGCATGGTGGGGTAGGGAAATGTAGGCTAGAAATGTATGTGGATGGGAGGGAGATGGAGTCCGGTAGCCAGGATGGCCACCGACGAGGTGTGAGGCCCAAGGGGACCTAGATCGCCATGAGATCGCCGATCCTATTTTTTCGGTTGGTACGATGTCGGTATCAACACCTTATATTAGTGTTCCTCAATTCTCATCGATATGCCTGATGCGCTTGATTTGGTGGTTCAAACCATTGAGGAAACGTTCCATTGTTTGTTCATCACGCTCTTCAATGTTGGCGGGGATCATGTTGAGCTCCATTTGCTTGAAGTACTCTTCCACGGTCTTTGTCCCTTGACTAAGCGTTTGAAGCTTGTTAAAGAGGCCGCGCGTGTAGTGCGAAGGAACAAAGCGGTATCTCATATGAGCCTTCATATCTTGCCAAGTTGAGATTGGAGGCTCTTCTTTTGCTTCACGAGCGAGTTGGACTTGTTCCCACCAAAGGTTGGCATAATCATCAAACTCGAGGGACGCCATGGCCATCATCTTCTCATTGCTATAGTTGTGCATGCGGAAGATCTTGTCAACCTTGAGTTCCCATGAGAGATATTCTTCGGGTTCATTGGAACCGGTGAACTTGGGTATGGTGAATTTGAGCTTGTCGAAGGTTTCTTCTTCATTTTGGTTCCGGTTTCGGTGGTTTCCATGATTTTGGTGGCCATCTTCATCATCCGTGCTCTCACGTCTTGCTTGGTGATGGTGGTGTTGCCCTTGCGGTTGTTGTGGTTCCGCATTTGGTGGCGGAACTTGGTCTTGACGACGAGCTTGGGGAGCTTGCTCGTGTTGTTGGAGCGGTTGAGGACGAGGCGGAAGCGCTTGGTCGTCATGACGAGCTTGGGGAGCCTGCTCTTTGTTATGGCGTGGTTAATGACGATGAGCATTTTCTTGTGCCATGTGGCGAGGAGGACGGCGAGCCGCATGTACAATGCGACGCTCCCCCTCGTCATGATGTGGTGGAGGCTCGTCATGGTGCTCATGTTGTCGACGTTGACGTTCATGTCAATGATGACTCCTTGGTGGGTCTTCGAGTGCTTCATGTCGACGGCGACATTGTTCATCCAATTCAGAGGATTCACTTGTTGTTGGAGGGATGTGTCGTTGACGATGGGCTTGGGGGTCCATGTGAGGTTTCTCTTGTTGAATCACTAGTGTCCTTGGTTGTGGGCGGTTCGCTTCACATCTTGGAGGTCTTGCGGAGAGGTCACCATCATAGCTTGACGTTGCGGAGTGTCGTGGAGATGGTACCGCTTGAGAAGAGCTCATGGAGTGAAGAATGGGTCCATCTTGGTGCTTTGAAGCGTGATGGCGTGAAGAACTTGATTCACTTGAGGAGTGCCGTGACGAGCTTGAGTCACGAGATCGCGGTCTTGTGAGCCCATCAATGAGGCGTTGAAGATTTTCATCTGTTGCGGCGAGAGCATGACCAAGAGCTTCATTTTGATGTCCGAGGTTGTGTTGCATAGCATGCATTTGTCCTCGGACCTCCTCGAAGCGGTTGACGATGTTCTTGAATTCCACTCGGGTTTCACTAAATTATTCTTCTTGGCGCCGCTCAAGGGCTTCACAACGGTAGTTGAATTCTCCTCGGACCTCCCAATGATCCCATCTTGTCATGTATTGTGTGTCGTCCTCTTGAGGTGGCTTTGGTTGGGACGACTCGCCATTCCTGTCCATGATGCAAAGCCGACAAGGGTGGTATATGGAGAAGAAAACGCGGGGAGTTAGCCTTTTACCTCACCTTGGAGATTGTATCAAACTAATTGCCACACAAGAGAGCTAAGAGCTTGAAAAGTGAAATCGCAAAGAAACTCACACACAAATAAAATACAATTCTCAAAAGCTTTTTGGTGGTAGGTTAGGATTGTGGAAAACCAAACGAAACGATCCAAGACAAAGGTGATTGTTCTAGGTGGTAAAGAACCAAATATTTAAAGCACAAAGGATACGATCTACAAAACACGAGGAAACACACACGTGGAGATGAAAAGGGTTAGCACGACTATGAAGGTGAGCACAAAATGTCCTAATGTAAACTAAGCTAGGTGTCGTGCCAATGCAAGGAGAGACCACAACTCGTTTGCCAAAAGAGGGTTAAGCAACGGATTTGTGCACTTGCCTTGGCACGATTTTTACTCTTTTTTTTTCTTACAAGCTTGATACTCTCTTTGTATTGGGAGATATCTTTCTATTTTTCTTTTGCTTTTTTATATTCTTTTTCTCCCTTTCTATACTACTATGTTAACTTTTGTATTTTCCCTCACACTCTCACTTTCCAAAGGCAAGTGCACAATGATTAGACAATGTCACATCCCAAGATTTTCCAAATCTTGTAATGTGAAAAATAAATGAATAAAATAAAACTTTGTTGATTTTCAGGGTGAGAAGAAACTTTTGAATCTAATTGGAAACTTTCAAAACCTATTTGGATCAAATAAAATCCTAAAGGCATTTGAAAAGATAAAACAATTAATAAAGTCAAAAACATTTGGAATTACTACTTTTATTTCTTTTAATAAAAGATTTGGTTTCAAAATAAAAGGATAGAATTATAAATAAGGGATTATTTTATAAGCCAAATTAAAATTTTGCCAAACCTTTGAAATAAAATATTTCCATTTGATAAAAATCAGTAATGGTTTATTTAAAGAAAATAATGGGGATTTATCAATACCCAATTTTGTTAAAGTAAAGACTTTTCCATTTTTTTTAATAAAACACTAAAACTTATTAATTTATTTTAAAATAAGTTTTCCAAGTATTTTATATTCTCAAATAAAACTACTGAAGTGTTTTGGTTTTATATTTAGATTTCAAAAGATAAAGATTTTATTAAAGCAAATTCTATTTGAATTAAATAACTAAGGTCCATTTTTTCAATTATTAATGGGTCCTAAAAAGAATAATATTATTTTCTTTGGACTTTGGTTTATGTTGTTAAATAGAACCAAAACTCAATACAAGTGTGGTGAATGTTTGATTTGATTTGAATGTTTGAATTGTTTGATTCAATTTCAAAACAGAAAATCACTTAGGAAAAAGGAAAAGATTCAGAACAAAAAAAATGTGCAAAGGACACAGCCAGCCAACAAGCCCAACAAAGCAAGCCCCACCCCTCTCACTCATGAACGTTTTCTCACTCAAACACTCACCCGCAGCGTCGCAGACAATTGGACCCCACCGCGCCTTTTCCTCTATCGCTGACGAGACGACCCCACCGCCAGCTCACTCTCTTCCTCCCCACGACGACCTCGCCCCTCATTCCTCTGGCAATTACTGCCGATGAAATGCCGGCGTGATTGCGCGTTAACCACGCCATGTAACGGCCCTGCGACGACGCCTACTAAAGATCCAGCATCTCCTCTCTCGTTCCCCTCCGTCGCCCCACCTTAGCGCGCCCCCAGGCTGCCGAATTACCTCCTGCACCACCCTCTGCTCCGACGAACTCGCGAGCAAATTCCGGCGACCCCGCACCACCCGTTGCCTCCCCGAGCACACGGGAACATTCCCCAGACCCAGGCGCACCTTCCCGTGTCGCCATCTCAACCGCGCGTGCTCTGCAGGCTCGGCAACGACAACGACCACCGCCGCCGCGTCTGCTTCTTACTCAGGCGAAGTTTCCTGGTAAGAACCGACCACCCCACACCCTCTCAATCACGCACGCATCATCGCCATGGCTTTGCGCATCTGACAATGCTTTCCGTTTGTTTCCTCGTGACCCGTAGCATCGTCCTCGACGACGACAGAGCGTGGCCGAGGCGCAGCTCCACTCTGGCGAGCGATTAATCCCGCGCCAGTGCGCCCCTCGACCTACCGACCATGCCTCGACCATCACCACAACCCTGCGAGCACGGTGAGCACCTCCCCTTCTCTCTTTGCTTCCTGCATCGCCAGTACCGCCACCGTCTGAGCGTCGCCGCCGCCAGCCGCCGCGCAGCGCCGCCAATTCTTGGCAAGTTGATAAGAGCCGTTCGATTCAGATCGTAGTGACGCGATAGAACCACTTAACGGCGAAGGGGTACGCAATCTGAACCGCGCGATCTGTTTAGATCCAACGCCTCACGCTGCTCATCCGGCTGAAGCAGTACCGCCCAATGAGAACACGCCGCGTGGCACTAGTTGTTTTAAAACAGAGTTTGAAATCAGATTGATTTGCAAATTTGTAAACCTTGTAACCTTTGATCCACACGTCCAAAATTTGCAAACTTTATATCAATGGAATCCGTGGAACAAGCCCTAGCCAACCATGCAATTTTTTTTAGTAAAAAGCTTCTGGGAAAATGTTTGTTTTTGCAGAAACATTTGTATGCTTGTTTAGGTTATATAAATTATTCCAAAATGATTTTTGAGGATGAAATCTTTGCAAATTGGTTTATTGTGAACCTACTGACCCTAGGAACCAACCCATGGATTTATGTATTTTGTAAAGATTAGGATTGAATAATTGAATTAGCCCATTTCTAGTCAAATGAAAATATTGATTTTGTTATGGAAATGATTTTTGAGAAAAACCTTTGGAAAATGTTTTGATCCAAACCTACTGACCCAAAACACCAAGTTCTGTGAATTAACAACTTATTTGGTGAACAATATAAAGTGGTTGCTTTGCTAAAACATTTTCCACCACATGAAAATAAAGATTGGATTTAAAAATGATTTATAGATAAAACCCTTTTGCAAATGACTTTGCCACTTTAGAAAAATTAACACTTTGAGCCTTACAATGTATAGAGCCTAGTAGAAACCACCTTTGCAAATAAAACTATCTTTTGCATGCTTGCATGCATGACTTAGTTTCTATGATTTTGTGTGTGATTAAGTTGTTTGAAAATTTGTTTGGAATGCTAGTTGAATTTTTGTTTGCTTGATTGATTTGTAGTGAAGCTAGAAGAGTGTGATATTAGCAAGATCAAGAAGTGAACCAACATTCCAAAAAGGCAAGTGACACTATCATCCAAAGTCCTATTATTTCCATTATACTTAGTGGATTTTGAAACATGCATGAAAAGGATTTCTATACTATATGCTATGCTAAATCCTAATAGGATACCCTTATATATTCCTTAGTGAAAACAATGTAGTTGTAAAATGCTTAGCCATGCTTCATATTTTGAGAAGAGATACATGTTGAGATTTTATGAAGTTGAGAAAAGACTTGTGTTTTTATATAATAAAACAATTACTCAATGAACCACCTGGGTGGAAAAGGTTACTGGGCAAAGTGGCAACAAGAGGAACCATGTTTATATGGCAATATCTTTTTGTTGTGCACCAGATAAAAACCACCCAGGGACTTAGAGATTGAACATGTTTCTCCAACAGTGGCTCCCGTGTACAGCCACATGCTAATATGGCTCTGGCTTAGTCAACTACATTGGGAAGACCCATGCATTGGTCTTCAGGTTAACTGGAAATGAGGGAACTAGGAACCCTACGTTGGTGCCTGAAGACAAGCTAGCATTGTGTATGGGAGGACCCTATGGAAAGACTTCGTCACATTCTCAATCTTCCAGTACTCCATCTTGGTGAGTACTAATCCAGCGGCCACTGGTGGCAACAAGATGAGAGTGTGTCATGTGGGTAAAGTGTACAACTTCTGCAGAAGATAAAAATTCTAAGTACTTAGCCGTGTCCCCGGTTATGGACAATACTGAGCAACTAAAGGCCTGAAGCTATGGGAAATATTGACATTCCAATTTCTAAAAGAAAAACTTTAAAGTGACAACAAAAGGCTTGAAGCACTTGGGGATTTACCAAGGAGCTCAAGAGATTTTGATAAAAACTTGAAGCACTTGGGGATTTACCAAGGAGCTCAAGAGATTTTGATAAAAACTTGAAGTACTTGGGGTGTACCAAGGAGCTCAAGAGATTTTGACAAAGACTTGAAACACTTGGGGATTTACCAAGGAGTTCAGAAAGATTTGACAAAAGATCAAAACTATTTTGAAAAGATAGGATAAATTATTGCTTTCTTCAAATGAGCCTAAACCCTACTTAGCCAAATATGCACGTATTGACAGGATCCACTTATTTCCACATAGTAGTGAAACTTGCCAATACAATTCAAATGTATTGACCCTTGTGGCTGTAACTTGTAATGTTGCAGGTTTGATTGATATTAGTGAAGTTGATTGAATAGGATTACAAAGTCTACAACCAACATGTTTGCCTGTGGCACTTTGAAGATGAAGGACCCCATGCTTATAGATTTTCTGCTGCAATGTAATGTAACAGCCAAATGAGCTATGTAAGATGTAATAAAATTATATTACTCCTGGTTATAAAGTTATATTATGACCTTTGTTTCTTGATATTACATCTTAACTGTGGATGCTAGCTATTGATCCATGGACTAGCATTGTAAACACAGGGATCTCTACCTTATTGAAGGTTGGGAACTCTACAGACAAACACAAAATGAGTTGCTCTCATAGGATAGATACACACAAAGGAAGATATGGGCTGTCAAGGTGGCGCAAGTTATACCTTCGGTATTGTTGACGACTTGCAACCGATGTAGGGCACGATGTTCGAGTGTCGCGGTGTTGACGAGTGTGGGATGATCATTTTTGCAGAAGATTTTGTTAGTATGGCGACAAGCACGCGAAACACGAACAAACAAAAGAGGACAATCAAAAAACGAAATTGAGGTGTCAAAAGGAAAGAAAAACTGTCAGTTGCGGGCGATAGTACCGCCGGCTACGTCCGGTAGTACCAGTGATATGCGGTAGTACCGCATGTACGACAAGTAGTACCGCTAGCCGCAGATCTTGGCACGCAATCGACCTAGAAAAAACCTCAAATTTGTGGCAATCTGACCGAAAAGGCTGGGCTAGGAACACCTGAAGACGGTAGATCGACTCCAAAAGCAATAGTTCTATGGTCCAAAACCACGAAAAACTCGTCAAATCCAGAGATCAATTCAAAGGCAATTTGGGGCTCTTTTTGGGGATATTCGAATTTATGATGGATAGAAGAAAAATTGAGGGAAAATTCGTGATCAACCTTGCTCTTGATACCAATATGTTAGGGGTGACCCCTTAGTGTCGTGGGAATGGTCACGGCAGATGCTACAATCGGCAGCGAGTAGTAGAACGAGGGGCAAGGGCGGCCAGCCATCTGCGGTGCGAGATGAGGGCAGACACAGGGTTTACCCAGGTTCGCCCCCCCGGAGGGTAAAGACCTACTCCTGCTAGATTGTATTATGGAGGTGGTACAATGGGCGAGCTCGGCGGCTAGGCGGCGAGTCGCTTGGGTGTATGATGGAACGTATCTCTACTCACCCTATTGGGAGGTTTATATAGGCTCACCTCCCCTAGGGTTTACATATCTCAACCGATTCAGTTAAAGCTTCGGTACTCGTTTAACCTAATCCGACTGGGCCTATCTACTCGCCTGGGCCTTTAGCTTCCAGTCGCTCGGTTCCTCGCTGGGCTCCAATCCAATCGCCGTCTTGCAGGCCCACTCGCCAGTTCCTGAGCCAGTCGGAAACGTCCTGCTGGGTATACCCCAGTAGGCATATGCCCATCAGTAGTCCCCGAGGCCGCCGTCGATTAGGCGTAGGTGGCTGCTGGCAGTCAGAGTATACAGCTTCAGAGTGGACATCCAGTCTAATCATCGGCAGGCTCCCGTATAAAGGAGAAACCAATCATCCAGGTCGCAGCTTTTGGCGTGTCGAGTCGGCAAACATAGTGAGAGGGTCGGCGAGTCGAGTGGCCGAAGTTGGACCGTTAACCGTGGTCACACTAGCCGTTGGGGTAATCCAACGGTAACTTTTGGCGTAATCACCGCGTAGTAACAGCTCCCTGATTTGGCGGGTAACAACCGCTATATAAGAGGAATGGCAGGCGATCAGAGAACCACCTTCTTACCATTTCCTCCGACTGCGCGCACCTTTCGCCTCCCTTCGCATCGCGATCCAACCGACCTGAAATCCCCCGACCCCCAACAAATCTCTCTGCCATGGCCCTCTCCACCGAGCCGTGTGGTAGATCTAAATGCACGAGGGCGAATCGGCTTCGAGGAGGCCGGGATCTTGCGAGCCGGCTGTTGGCGCATTCCCGCAGCCGGAGAGATGACCCCGAATCCGCGAGAGAGGGAGTTCATCTGCTTCACCAGCCATCTTGAACGGGGGCTAGGGTTCCCCACGTCCCTGTTCTTCCGGCACTTCTGCGCCTACTACGGGATCCATCCTTCGGATCTGGGTCCCCACAGCATCGAGCAGCTCGCCATCTTTGTCGCATTCTGCGAGTGCTACTTGGGCTGTCGGCCCTACTTCCCCCTATGGCAAGATCTGTTCCACGGACGGATCAGCCGCGAGGAAGCGGGCGGCCCAATGCTAGCCGCGGGCGGCCTAACCTTCCAGCTCAATCGAAGGCTTCATTCTTCGACCTGATGCTGCCCGCCAAGGCAGCGAGCGACTGGAAGAAATCATGGTTTTACGTAGCCGAGGCGACCCTGGAAGGCGAGGCGGCGATCCCGCGGTACTCCACCAATCGGTCCGAGCCGTGCCGTCTCCAAGTCGGCAAGCTCCCCAACGACCAACGGATGGTTGTCGACGAGATGCTCCAGACCATCCGCGGTCTGAAGAAGAAGGGCCTCCAGATGATAAACCTGTACAACTGCTGGCTCGGGCGGCGGCTCGTCCCGCTCGCTCGGCGCGAGCACTACATGTACTAGTACACGGGCCGGGAAGACTCGACGAAGGCCTGCCTCGATGAGTGGAAGCTGGAGGACTACATCCCAGCACTGAAGAAAATCACCCAGCGGTGTACGGACGCCTGTGGGTCGCCCCTATACATAAGCGTCTAGACCATAATCGCTTCACTTCGCGATCGCAGTTTATGCAGTCGCGGTAATTCTAATTTCATATTGTATTCATTGCAGCTATTCGAAGTGGTGGAAGGATGGCTCCCACCTTCGGACGATGAGAACTCGAGCTCGTCCGTCCAGGACGTGGGCGAGTCGCCTCCCGCCAAGGGCAATGCCGGGAGCGACGAGGGCGACAGCGACGACGAATCCGAAGAGGAAGTCGCCCCACTGCTCCGCAAGACCCGTGGGCAGCGTCAACGAGAGCTTGAGGCAAGTAAAAGCCTCGAGCGTCACGATGATGACGACGAGCTTCCAGAAACCACCTCGCGCCGCCAGGCGACTCCATCGAAAAATAAGAAGAAGGAAAAGGAGGTGAAGGCGCCTCCGAGGAAGACGAAGACCAAACCGACGAGGCCGGCCTCGCCGCCATTCAGCGAAAGCGTTCGGCGCCAGCCGGACAAGGACGAGGCGCCGCCAACGACAGCCGCGTTGGACACGGCCACCATCGAGGTGCCCCTGGCATCGATGCCTCCGCCATTCGCCCCAGTCTCTAGGCTGGGGGACGCCTCGGTCGCAGCAGCTTCGCCTCACAAGGAAGCTCCTGTTGAAGACGTTCCGGAGGCTCCGGTTGCTGCCTCAAAAACGAAGAAACCGTCCGTGTCTTGGGCACGCGACGTTCAGGAAATGGGGCTCAGCCGCCGACTGGGCCCCGAACTAGAGAAGCCAGCCGGCCTCCGCACGGGACTGCGCTTCATTCCAGTCGCCAAGTGAGTACACTCTCCCTCCTTTGTCTTCCATAGTAGCTCGAATTTTATTGCTTACATAATTGTTGAACAGGACCGGGGTGAAGAGGATGGGCCACCCAACCGTGGCTAAGGTGCCACCCGTCGTTAGCGAGGAGGATCCTTCCCGCAAGAGGAAGGCGGACGAGGTCGTCGTCTCTGCGGATGGCAGCAAGAAGGCCAAGGGTGATGACGTCGTCACGATTTCTGATGACACGGCGGTCACGCCAGCTAGACCCGTAACGGAGTCAGCCGCGTCTACGAAGGAGGGCGCTCCCTTGCCTGGGACGGCCGAACCGACCTCCTTTTGGGGCGGGTGCCTCTATCGCCACCTTCCCGCGCTTCATCACCAAGGTGGCCACGGCGAGTGGAACTTCACCCTCGAGCCACGCTCCTGGGACCGCCGATGCTGAAGTCGACCAACGTCGTGGGCATACGCCGGCTCTCCTCGCGTCCGTGGACGCGATACAACTCCACGGCATGCTTGGCGCAGCCATCCAGGTACCTCTAGTCCCCGACTGCGCACGCGCTGAATTTCAGCGGGTGGGCACTTAGGAATTTCTTTTGAGTACCAGTCCCCGAGTGCGCACTCGCTGAATCTCAGCGGGTGGGCACTTAGGAATTTCTTGATTGCCAGTCCCCGAATGAGCACGCGCTGAATTTCAGCGGGTGGGCACTTAGGAATTTTTTGGTTGCCAGTCCCCGAGTGCGCATTCGCTGAATTTCAGCGGGTGGGCACTTAGGAATTTTGCTTTGATTAACCTTTTTGGTGATGTGCAGGGTCTACATCTTGAATCGGCTGACCGATTGGCCGCGAAACAACGCGTGGAGAAGGAACTGGCCATCGTCCAGGAAGCGAACAAAGGGCTTCAGGCTGTTGCCGCGAAGGCAGAGGAAGCTCGCTAGGGGCTTGTCCCCGCTGGTGAATTGGCGGCGGCGTAATCGGCTTTGAGTTCGGCTGAACAGCGGATCGCCGACCTCGAGCGCGAGCTGCGGGAAGCGAAGGAAGAAGCGAGCTCGGCTGATGGGCGTGCCAAGGCCGCCATTGCAGCCGCCGAAGAGGATCACAAAGTGTCGGATGCCCTTGTTGTTGGGCTTCAGGACGACCATACGTCGCTTCAATGCTTCATCACGGATCTCGCCCGCCCGTTGATTGGTACGTGCGTCTGCCTCTTCCAGTAGTTGTTCCATTTGTGGTGTCCGTTGTATTCATTATTGTCTTCTACTCACAGGTCGCATCATCGATAGCGCGGAAGAGGCGAGCTCGTTCGACGCGCGGCAGTGTGTAAGCATGCTTGTCGACTCGGCAACATTGTCGGCGACGTGCATCCGTGCCTATCTCCAAGAGATATCGCCCACGGAAGTGATTCCCAGCGACCTCGTTGAGGTGTGGAGGTATTTGGAGAAGGCGCCCGCGGTCGTTGAGTTCATGACGCGGTCGGCGTTTCGGCGCGGAGCGGCGACGACACTTAGTCTTGGGCTTGCCCACTTCCCCGAGGACTTCGACATCGACGACGTGACGAGTGGCTACCCATCGTCGACTGGTGCGGTGGAGCTTTCCGAGGTCCTCAAGTTGCAGGATCGCACCGCCGCATATTCGGAGCGTGTCTGGGCAATGGGCGACCTCCTTTCGTACCAGGAGACGGTCGTCGTGCCAAACGACCCCGAGCCGCCGCATCGTGATTTCAAGGTCGAGCAACCCTTTCGCGCGGCGATGGCGGGTGAAGTGACGACGTATCCATCGAACCCGTACACGCCGTTCATCTGCAATCGCCGGGGTGTTGGCAAGTCGTCATCAGAGCCTGCAGAGTAGGATAGTTTGCCTTGTGGCGTTAGCAGCAGGTCTGCCATGCGGGCATATTTTGTAACATGAGACAATGCGACATGCAATCGAATGAGACATCGTGTCTATTTTGGTATTTGTCATGTGTTTGTGATTGATGTTTGAAAGAGTCCCCGAGCGCGTCCGCCCTTTTGTGGGGTTTACCTCGTATGTGATATGTTTGTTGTTTTTATGTGTTTTGTCATTGTGGTCGACTCGCCCGGGCTCGGAGATCCAGTCGCTAGGCGACTCCCTTGAGTGCTCTGTACTTTGCCGTTTTCCCTTGCGCGAACGAGGTTGGGAGGCCGAGTCCCCGAGCGTGGTACTTGGTTGTTCTAGGCGCGACTCGAGGGTGGTTGAGGACTTAGCGCGTTAGTTTGAGCGCGTCACTCCTGCCTGGCCCGTGGGGTCAGTCGCGTGGCGAGTCCTGGGCATGATCTCCTACTTGGCGTTTTCCCGGACCGCTCACGATGAACTAGTCTTCAGTCCCCGAGCGTGGTACTTAGCCGTTCGAGTCGCTATGCCAAGGATGCGGAGGACCATGGTCACTGTAAGAAGCGAAGGCAGTTGTCTTGGTTCGTAGAACCATTCGAGCTAGGCGACTCCGATGGGGCTCCGGGTAGGCGTTTTTCATGGACGATGCAAGACCTGAGGTGACTCAGTGTTCTGGCACCGCACTACTTAGCCGTGTCGATCGCTGTACCAAAGGTTAACTTCTGCGGTTAGCGTAACGCTGTCATTACGAGTGCGAGTGGCACAAGACATGGAGAGTAGGCGCAATTTGCGGTAACCGTTTCTTTTTATTTCATAGCGACTGGAGAGTACATATGTGGGGTTCTAGGCGTATAACTTCCGTAGGAGGTTTACATTCCTTGGTCGCTTGACGTCGAGTTCGCCGTCCCCGTGGACGTCGATGAGGTAGTAGGCGTCGTTGCCAAGTACTCGCCCGATGGCGAATGGCCCTTCCCACGGAGGGGAGAGCTTATGCATGCCCTTCTTGTCCTGGATAAGGCGTAACACCAGGTCGCCCTCTTGGAAGGTGCGAGTCTTCACCCGCCGGCTGTGGTAGCGGCGGAGTCCCTGCTGGTAGATAGCGGTGCATGACCGAGCGAGGTCACGTGCCTCGTCGAGTTGATCGACCCCGTCTTGGCGGGCGAGCTCGTTTGCGGCCTCCGTGTAGTGGAAGACCCGCGGCGAGTCGTGCTCGAGGTCGATGGGCATGATTGCCTCGGCGCCGTAGACCATGAAGAAGGGGGTGAACCCTGTCGACCTGTTGACTGAGGTGCGGATCCCCCAGATGACAGAGGGCAGCTCCTCGACCCAGCACCCGGCGGTGCGCTCGAGTGGTACTTGGAGTCGCGGCTTCAGGCCGTGGAGGATTCTTTGGTTGGCCCGTTCTGCCTGGCCATTGGATTCCGGGTGGGCAACCGACGCGAGGTCGAGCCGGATGTGGTGCTCTTTGCAGAATTCGGCCATGGCTCCTTTGGCGAAGTTGGTGCCATTGTCCGTGATGATGCTGTTTGGGAACCCGTAGCGATATATGAGCTCGCGTAGGAATTTGGTGGCGGTCTTCCCGTCGCATTTCTGAACTGGCTTGGCCTCCACCCACTTTGTGAATTTGTCGACCGCGACTAGCAGGTGGGTGTAGCCGGAGGGGGCCTTCTTGAAGGGGCCTACCATATCCATGCCCCACACAGCGAATGGCCAGGTGATGGGGATTGTTTTGAGCGCTGAGCTCGGCACGTGCGTCTGGTTGGCGTACTTCTGGCACCCGGCGCACCGCTGGACAATGTCGACAGCGTCGGCGTGTGCGGTGGGCCAATAGAAGCCATGTCGCATAGCCTTGGCGACGAGAGAGCGGGCGCCGGCGTGGTGGCCGCAGTCACCGGAGTGGATGTCGTGGAGGATCTTGCGTCCTTCGGCGGGTTGGATGTAGCGTTGGAACACGCCGGTGACACTGCGCTTGTGGAGCTCACCGTCGATGATGGTGTAAGATTTGCATCGACGAGCGATCATCCGAGCTTCCGTCTCGTCTGCCGGCAAGGTGCCGGCTTCCAGGTAGGCGATGTAGGGCTTGGTCCAGTCGTCTGGCTCGTTGACAAGTGCGACCAAGGCTTCCTCTGGTTGAAGCGGGACTCCGATGTCGATCCCTCGGGGGAGAGACTGATGGCTTGGTGATCGTGTCGAGGAAGACACCGGCGGGTGGTGCGAGTCGAGCCGAACCGATGCGAGAGAGTGCGTCGGCCTCCTCGTTCTTCCGCCTGTCGATCCACTCGACGGAGTAGCCCGTGAAGTGCCCCCCCAACTTATCCACTGCTTGGCGGTACGCCGCCATGGTGGGGGTGACGGTGTCACAGGTGCCAGCGACTTGCCCTGCGACGAGGTCGGAATCGCCGTAGCAGCGTAGGCGGTTGACATTCATCTCCTTGGCCGCTCGCATTCCGTGGAGTAAGGCCTCGTACTTGGCCATGTTGTTGGTGCAGGGTGTGAAGTCGAGGCAGAGGACGTAGCGGAGCTTGTCGCCCTTTGGTGAAGTTAGCACGATCCCTACGCCTGCGCCGTCCGCGTTCTTGGAGCCGTCGAAGTGCAGGCTCCAGTAATGGAGGTATGGCAGCTTCTCTGGCTGCTGGGCCTCTTCCCAGTCGGCGATGAAGTCTGCTAGGGCCTGCGACTTGTTCGCTTTTCGCGGCTCGTATTTGATGTTGTGGACGCCGATCTCGACGGCCCACTTGGCGACCCGCCCGGTCGCCTCACGGTTTCGGATGATTTCTTGCAGTGGTGCCGAGGAAACGACCATGATCGGGTGCTCCTGGAAGTAGTGTGGTAGGCGCCGCTGAGCTCTGAAGACCGCGTATACCAGCTTTTGGTACTGGGGGTACCGCTGGCGCGACTCGGTGAGGACCTCGCTGATGTAGTACACCGGTCGCTGTACTGGGCGCTCTTTTCCTTCCTCTGGTCGTTCGACGACCATGACGGCACTGACGACGCGCTCGGAAGCCGCGACGTAAACCAGCATGGGTTCTTTGTCGGCGGGGGCGGCGAGTAGCGGTGCGGCGAGTAGCACCTTCTTGAGGTCGCGAAGCGCGTCGTCCGCCTCCTTGTCCCAGCATAGGGGCATCGCCTTTTCGCCCAGGCGGGGGATGAAGCGACTGAGAGCCGCTACTCGCCCGGCCAGTTTCTGGACGTCACGCAGGCACTCGGGTTTGCCGAGCCGGGCGATCGTGTCGATCTTCGTGGGGTTCGCCTCGATCCCTCGCTTGGAGACGTACCCGATGGTTGTCCTGCAGGTACACCGAAGGTGCATTTGCCTGGGTTGAGCTTTATCTTGTATTTTCGCAGGTTGGCGAATGTTTCCGCCAGGTCGGCGAGTAGGTCGCCCTGGCGAGCGGACTTTACGACTACGTCGTCGATGTAGACGTGGATGTTGCGGACAATTTGGCTCATGAGGCATTCTTGCATGCACCGCTGGTAGGTCGCCCCGGTGTTCTTGAGGCCGAAGGTCATGGCGGTGTAGCAGAAGGCTCCGAATGGCGGGATGAACGCCGTCTTCTCCTCGTCTTTGACAGCCATTTTGATCTGGTTGTACCCAGAGTAGGCGTCGAGGAAACATAGCGACTCCGAGACCGCGGTTGAATCGATTATCTGGTCGATACGCGGGAGGACGAACTGCTCCTTTGGGCAGGCGCTGTTCAGGTTTGTGTAGTCGATACACATCCTCCAGGTCCCGTTCTTCTTCTCGACCAGGACTGGGTTTGCCAGCCACTTGGAGTATTTGATTAGCTGGATGAAGCCTGCAGCGAGTAGACGCTGCACCTCCTCGGCGATTGCTCGGCGGCGCTCTTCATTGAAGGGCCGCAGCGATTGCTTGACAGGTCGCACTTTGGGGTCGGCGTTTAGCTTGTGCTCAGCGAGCTCCCTAGGGACAGCGGGCATGTCAGAGGGCTTCCATGCGAAGATGTCCCTGTTCTCACGGAGGAACTCAATGAGCGCGCCTTCCTATGCTGGGCTCATGCCCGTCCCGATCGTCACCGTCTGGCTGGAGTCGCCTGGGACCAACTCGACGGTGCGGGTGTGCGTCGTGGCCTCAAAGGTTGAGGTGTTTGCACCCTCTGAGTTGGGCTTCTTGAGTATGGTGGGGTCGTCATTGTTGACCCCGCTTGCGTACTTGGCGAGCTCATCAGCGTGGTTGGTCTCCGCCGCGATGACGGCGTCAGCGAGCTTGGCTCCTTTGGCCTCGCACTCGGCGGCCATGTCGGGGTCGCCGTTGATGGTGATGACGCCGCACGGCCCGGGGAGCTTCATCGCGTTGTACGCGTAGTGGGGCGCTGCCATGAACTTGGCGAACGCCTGGCGCCCCAGGACGCAATGGTAGGGGTTGTCGAAGGGCACCAGCTCGAAGACGATCCGCTCGGTGCGGAAGTTTGCTGGTGTGCCGAAGGTGACTGGCAGCGTGACCTTACCGATCGGGTACGCCTTCCGACCGGGGACGATGCCGTGGAACGTGGTGTGGGTCGTCTCGATCATCGACTGCGGGAGCCGCAGCCGCCTGAAGGTGTCCAGGTACAGGATGTTGATGGAGCTGCCGCCGTCCATCAATGTCTTGGGGAGCCAGTAGTCGCCGACCTTAGGCTTGACCACCAGGGCGACTCGACCTGGATACTCGATGCGTGGCGAGTGGTCTTGTCGGCTCCAGGTGATGGGCTGCTCCGACCAGTTGAGGAACTGGGGAACGTCCACTTGGGCCACCGCGTTGACGGCGACGGCGCGAGCGATGACCTTCTTCTCGCGCTTCGTGTTGAAGCCCGTGAAGGTATGGAGCGAGCCGGACACTTTGCCGAATTTTCCGCCGTTTGGCGGGTCGTTGTCAGGGTCCTCCCGTGCTCGCCGTGCCTTCTCGATCTCCCTGAGGGTGTGGCAGTCGGCGGTGGTGTGCGTTGCGGGCTTCCCTTCCCTGCTATGAAACGCACATGGTTGGTTTAGGAGAGCCGCGGGATCGAACCTTGGCTTGGCCTTGTAGTTTCCGCCGTCGCGGCGGAAGCTCTTGGGCTCGCGTTGCGCGTGCCCGGCGTTGGCGACGAAGTCGACTCGCCAGTCACTGCGGCCCTTGCCGTTGAGGCGAGTGTTGCTGTAGCGTAGGTCGGACCATCGTCGCTGTTGCCGCTTCAGGCGGCGTTGACCTCCTGACTCGCCGCCGTTTCCTGGTTTGGGTCTTTCTCCGCACTGCTTGGCGATCTCGAGGAGGTCGGGGATGTTGTCGAGTGTGCGAGAGTGTCGCTTGAGCTTGGCGACCAGGGGCTCGTAGCGGCACGAGGTCTTGAAGCAATGGACCGCGGTGTCCGGGTGGATGCCGACCGCGTTGTACCAGAGTTCTTTCCACCGTTGGATCCAGTTGCGGGTCGACTCGCGGGGTCCCTGGACGCATCGCTCCAGGTCCTCGATGGTGGTGGCGCGGGTGTAGGAGTACTCGAAGTGCCTGACGAAGGCGTCGCGCATCTCCTCCCAGGAGTCGATACTGTCCTAGGGGAGGTTGTTGATCCACTGCCTGCACGTCCCCTCCATCATCAGGGGGAGGTAACGGGCGGCTAGCAGGTCGGTGTGGCCTGCGATCCCCATCGCCATGAGGTATGTGTCGAGCCAGATGGCGGGGTCGTACGAGGAGTCGTACTTTTCTATCTCCTTCGGCGCCTTGAAGTTTGGCAGGTACTTCTCGCCTCGGATCATTGGTCCGAAGCACTTGGGGCCGAGTCGACTAAGCGACCCCATGGGCTCGCCGTCGCGGCGATTGGTTAGGGTGTGTCGCAGGTCGTCGGGCTGGCGTGCGTGCCAGCTTTGGTTGTTGATGATGTGGGTGCGGGCGTCGATGGGTTGACCGTTGGCGGCGACGAGGTTGGTCGCCGGCCTGGGGTCATTGGTGGAGAGTGCCGCGTTCGCGGGTCGGTGTTGGAGCTGCAGTGGCTCTGGTGGTGGGCAGTTGAGTGTGTTTGCCGCCATTGGGCGGCCGCTCGAGGCCGCCCTGCTTCCCAAGGAACGCGAGTATACTCGACCTTGCGAGTCGGCGCCCGCTCTTTGCTGCTCGACGACCTTTGCGAGCAGGGCCCTGACGTATTGGATCTGTAGGGCGCCGTCGCCGGTGTCCGTGATGCTGTCGGCTGCTGCTCGGCCTGCCACGAGGTTGTCCATCGGGGTGGAGAACAGTGGGAGGCTGTTTGCGTCTCGCTCCCGTGAGGAGACTACTATCCGCGGCTGGTCCCTTGTAGGTGTGTGGTTGGGTGGAGGTGGGGCGCCCATCGCCGTTGATCCTGGCGGGGGCCGGGCGCTTCCTCCTAGTGGCGCGTTCTCGCAGATCGCGCGCCGCCACGGGCCGGTCGTTGCCGTCGAAGTTCAGGGCGCGCCCCTGAACGGTGGGGTTCAGGCGCGACCTGATCCGCTGGTGGTGGTAGCGCGATAGTTCCTGCGCCGTCACCTGCTCGAGGCGAAATTTTTCGCGCTCGGCTTGCTCCTTGCGCACGCCCGCCCGCCAGCGGAGTTCCTCGACCTCCGTTGCCGTGGCGTTAGGAGGGATTGGGGTGGAGAATGGATCCTCCGGCGGATCAGTGCCGGTCGCCATGTAGGTCGCGGCATGGTGACCGGTTCCGTCGCGGAGGTCGGTGGAGTTCTCCGACCCGGAGTCGAATTCGAAGATCCCGAGGATGGAGGGGTCCTCGAAGTCTCCCACGTTGGAGACCTGGGTGATGGAGCCCGCGGGTGAAGCCGCGGTGATGGACCCGGCGAGTGACGCCGGGGTCTCCGAGTCGGCGTCGTCGTTGAGGGCCACGTCTTCTGCAGCCGCTGAGTTTTCCACCACGTTGCTGTGGGCCGAATTGTACTAGGAGGCGAGGCGATGGATCGTGCGGATCTGGCTCTCGGAGAGCCGATCGCGTGGTGGCGACTCGCGGATGCGAGCCTCATCCTCCGAGATGATGACGTTGGTGAGGCCGACGAAGAGGCTGATCGTGCCGATCGGCAGGATCACGCCAGCGTGACGGGTCGCCGGACGTAGCTGCTCGGCAAGATTTGGAGCATCTCGCCGATCGCTATCATGCGCCGGGCGCACGCCTCGTTGATGGGCAGATTGGATCTCGCCAGAGAACACCGCCAGACCGCCAGGCCCCACGGTGGGCGCCACTGCCGGGAATGGTCACGCAGATGCTACAATCGGCAGAGTAGTAGAACGAGGGCAAGGGCGGCCAGCCATCTACGGTGCGTAGATGAGGGCAGACACAGGGTTTACCCAGTTCGCCCCGAGGGTAAAGACCTACTCCTGCTAGATTGTATTATGGAGGTGGTACAATGGGCGAGCTCGGTGGCTAGGCGGCGAGTCGCTTGGGTGTATGATGGAACGTATCTCTACTCACCCTATAGGGAGGTTTATATAGGCTCACCTCCCCTAGGGTTTACATATCTCAACCGATTCAGTTAAAGCTTCGGTACTCGTTTAACCTATTCCGACTGGGCCTATCTACTCGCCTGGGCCTTCAGCTTCCAGTCGCTCGGTTCCTTGCTGGGCTCCAATCCAATCGCCGTCTTGCAGGCCCGCTCGCCAGTTCCTGGGCCAGTCGGAAACGTCCTG
This sequence comes from Avena longiglumis, assembly GCA_030063025.1. Lineage (NCBI taxonomy): Eukaryota > Viridiplantae > Streptophyta > Magnoliopsida > Poales > Poaceae > Avena > Avena longiglumis. The sequence continues at coordinate 439,141,971 of CP125975.1, read as the reverse complement.
CTGGGTATACCCCGGTAGGCATATCCCCATCACTTAGGGAGGCCCGATCTTTCACGAATCCAAGGAAATCAAGGAGGGGAGTGAGGGGGAAGAGGAGGGAGTCGAAACCCACGAACTCACACATGAAGAACTCGATGAACACACACACGCGAAAACACGATACAAGCCGATAGCTCATGCCGGTGGCAACCGGTCCAACACAATCCCTAGGATCGGTGTTGGGCAAGACACTCTCCCACGGCCAACAACGGGGGTGAGAGGCTTGATGAGATCTTTACTACTTGGAAACGAACACCGAACTCCAAGGACTTGTACAACTTGAATGCACGAGGAAAAATCCAAGAGGAGGTGGTGGATAATTGGTGCTCCTTGTTAAGGAGCATGGGATTAGCAATTGATAGATCCTCTTGGGGTGTCTTAAATTACAATTATCGAAGTCTAGGGTTTACAATAGAGGGTGGGGGCTATTTATAGGCCAGCCACATAAACAGGGGTAGTTTAGGTACGAAACAGGAAAATATAGAAAGGGGTACATGGCGCTGGGCCGAGCTGGCGCGAGCAGGTTTAGGCAAGACCGGTAGTACCGGCCTCAAGTCCGGTAGTACCGGTCATAACCGGTAGTACCGCCCTGGGTCTGGCTGTACCGCTTGCAGTCTTGGGGCTTTTGTAGGAGTCGTCAGTAGCGAGCGGTAGTAGGGGGCGGTAGTACCGCCAACCGGTAATACTGGTTCCAGCACCGGTGGTACCGCTTGCAGTCCTGGGACTTTCGTAGGAGTCGTCAGTAGAAAGCGGTAGTAGGGGCGGTAGTACCGCCGACTGGTAGTACCGGTTCCAGCACCGGTGGTACCGCTGCCGTCTGGGCTTGGATGGGTTCCTTCTAGAGCGTGCTGTAGTGGGTTCCGGTAGTGCCGCTTTCACCGGTAGTACCGGCTGCCAGACCCGGTAGTACCGCTGGAGCCTGGATGAGGTTGGTCCCTTCCGCTATGGTATCTCTATTCCATGGGTCCTTCTCTTCATACCTGAGGATGCACAACGTGGGCGTATGAAGTAGCAAGCCATCCAGGGGCGTATCGAAATCACACGAGGACAGGAGCAAGTTAACCTTAGCTTGTAGGAGTTTGGCTCGGGCACGAGTCATGGGTCCACTTGGGGAGCTAATAGGAGTAGATGTAGTAGCGTCCGTAGGACGGGCTGCATCATCCCCATTGGCAAAAGAATCATCCATCCAATGGTCCACAAAATAAACCATCCTCATATAAGCATCATGCATGCATATCAGCTGGCTTTCCAGGCAGGTATTCTCCCGCATCTGTATGGCAAGGAAATCTCCAACCAAATCGTGCCTCCACATACACACTTGGTATTCGAACTGTGATCTCAGCAGATCCACCATCTCATTTGGATCAAGATCACCCATGAGTGTCTCTGGCTCATCAACCATCCCATAGACCATAACCAAGTGGATGAATAGTGACATGTCACGGCAAAAATAGCGGTCTATCCGCTGTTGTCGGGTTTTCATGCCATCCTTTGGCGGCTCCACATCCATACCATAGCGTATATAGTCTACCACGTCATGCTTGATAAGGAGAGAGTTTAGATGCACTAGACAATCTGGGAAGTTGGATCCATCGAACTTGAGTTTCTCGGCAACTACCAACTCATCAACATTGAAATAGGCATTGCGGTCGGCCATGATCTACATTTAAAGTTTGCAAAGGTTTTAAGACTAAGTTTATGAAAATATGAGCTCAAATAACTCCACTAAAAACATCATCCCTAACAAATGTCCTAGTGATTACACGATCCTTATTCGCTACATCACCCCAATCGTCACAGCCGGCAATATAGTTGCAAAGGTGGACGCTTCACGTTGATCACATCATTCATGTGAATCGTGCTCGATCTTTTGACCATCTTGTGTTCTTAGGCCATGTATGGACATTCTAGTCTCGCCAACTCAAACTTGTGTGTATTGTAGTGCAACCTCTACACCAACTTTATGCAAACGTTGGTATGTCTGACACCCGATTATAACGTCCTACGTCATACCGAAGAACTTTCTTGGGGGTGCACACACAAGAGAAACACTATCATTGGAATTTAATTGTTTAGGGATCACCTTATTGATGCTACCGTCGAGTATCTAATTCTAAGCACACAATAAGATACACACAACAATCATACATCAAAGGTAAATGTGATGTGATATGGTCTTCGCGCTGTGATCTCCATATAGGCGCCTCGGATCTGTTGCTAGGGAACAACGCCCTAGGGTCTGGTGCCTCTGACTTCATAGTCCACCATCACGATGATGACTGATGACCCACAAGTATAGGAGTTTTATCGTAGTACTTTCGATAAATAGGAGTGTCGATCCCAATGAGGAGAAGAAGGTGTTGACTAGTGGTATGGAGCAGAAATCTCTATAAATACTTAGCAAACGGATTTTTAGGGGTTTTCTGATAAAGCAAGGAAATAAAGTGCAAGTAAATAAAACAACAAGCAATTGCAGCAAGTGGCCCAATCCTTTCTTAGCAAAGGAAAAGCCGGTGGAAATACTAATGAGGACCAAACGTTCTCGAGGACACATGGGAATTCTATCAAGTGCTTTCGCTTCATATAGCTGAGTATTCTTCTTTGGTTTTATAAGTGTTGTGTGGGTGAACCTATGCTAATGTACCGACCTTACTTGGACTAATACATACTTGTGATTAAACCCCTTGCAAGCATCCACAACTACAAGAAAGAAATTAATATATAAACCTAACCACAACCTTAAACTCTAAGATCCTACACTCCCTTGTGCAATGATTTCCTAATGGGGGTTCAGGTTTCTGTCACTCCGGCAACCCCACAATTAGTAGCCAAATACACAATGCATTAACCTAGGCCCATAAATGGTGAAGTATCATGTATTCTATGTTCACATGATGCCACTAGAATAATAGCACCACAACTTAAATACTAAATCATTGAATAATATCTCAACACAAATCCAATACTAAAAACATGACTTCTCCCATGTCCTCAAGAACTAAACGAACTACTCACGAGACATCATATGGATCAAGATCAAATATGATATGGTGATGAATAACAATCTAAACATAAACAATAATCCAATGGTTCCACTCACAAGCAAAAACTACAATAGTAATCAATACCGGGAAAGTTTCCCCTAAGAACTATGCAAGATTCAACACAATTGTTACAGCGGGATGGAGTGATGATGATGGTGGTGGTGGAGATGATGGTGTGGATGATGATGATGATCCCGATGAAGTCTAGCTTGATGATGGTGTTGATGGCGATGATCTCCCCTCTCCGGGCAGGAATTTCCTCGGCAGAAATTTTTCTGCCGGAGAGCTCTAACTCTCTCGGTGTTTTCCGCCCCGCAGAGGAGATGGAATCATATTGTTGTCGCTCCTCGTGTATTAGGGTTTCAAGGAGAAGATATAGACGAGAGGGCGGAGCCAAAGGTGGGACAGGTGGGCCACACCCCGTGTAGGCATGGCCAGGGGTGGCTCGTGCCTGGGGGTGTGGGCCCCTGTGGCCCAACTCTGTCTCCCCTTCTGGCATTCTTCGTCTTCCGGGGAAATATAATTTTCCGTAGTTTTTCTGGTATTTTTATGATCTTCATGAAATTGCATCAAAACACCACTTTTCCATCAGAATCCTGACTCCGGCAGTTCATCCTCCAAGAATCATCCAACATGCAAAAACAGATGAAAAGACATAAGTAACACCTCTTAATATGAAATATATCAATGAATAGAGGAAAATTATGATATACAAAGGTGATGCAAATTGGACGTATCAACTCCCCCAAGCTTAGATCTTTGCTTGTCCCCAAGCGAAAACTAATCTCAGTAAACATGTCCACAGGTTTATGGAGTGAAGTGTTGATAAAATAATACGGACAAGAAGCATCACACTTAAAATTACACAACTCATAGAAGAAAGAAAATCACCATTATATAACTTAGCTTGCAACAAGTATAGGAGTCACAAAATAGATGCATAAAGATAAATCATAATTGGCATTGGCAAACTTTGTTCTTGGTCAGAGAACAGCTGGCAAACAGTTTCACAAATAAAGGTTTTGTAGAAGTTTTACAACAAAAGTACTCTTTGCTCAAACATAAAAGGTTTTTCACAATGATGGCTTTCAAAGTAATACTCATTAGATAAGAGTCTTGTGCAAACAAGGAAGATAAAGAACATGATTGAATAAACCATCATATGAGTGCTTGAAACACAACAACTCAAATGCTTGCTAGAGATGGAGAGGAATAGGTTTACTGAATCAACTTAGAAGTAAAAGAAAGGCCCTTCATAGAGGGAAGCAGGGATTTCAAGTTCATCAAGAGCTTTCAAAAGATTATGGTACTTACTAGCTTTGAGCTCTCATTGCCCCTATCATAAGCATCTTGAGATGATTAAGGTTAAAGTGAACAAAGATGGAGTATATGCTTGACGAAATATAAGTTGGCAATCTCATGTCCCTTTAGTACGAGGGCTGCTCCTCATGCTACTCAACTTTAGTTACCGGTAAGTTCTTATCATTGTAAGTACATGTGTATCATAAAGAACCGCCAACAGGGTACCCCTTGCACATGATACAGGAGCTATCCCATAATCAAAATGACAAGGAAAGCAGACAGTGAGCATCTCAGCAATCTTTTTATTTGCTATTTGTATAGGTTTTTATTAAGGATGCTTCACAGATTGCTCACTATGGTTATGCTGCAACTTTCCACCATTATTTGGCATTGCTTAGGCTAGAGGCCCAGGAGTTTCTCTAACACACATACATAACTCCATGGACTTACAAGCTCCCCTTTTATTTCACACCGACGACATCCGCAAACAAAAGAGCATGATATCAACTAGATATGTATCCATAAGTGTTGAAAGAGTAACCGGTGACATCACGGTTCTGCTAATCCCAACGTATAGATGCAAGCATATACAACTTCGATGACATAATGGTTCAAGTTTATTAGGGGCAAGAAAATAAGGTGTGCCATCAAGTTCGTGAGAGCCTTACTAACTAGTTTTCACATAACAAAATAACTTTTAATTCGAAAGATAGATGAAGCTTGAAAATTTGCTTGGAGTAGAAATAATGCTAATAGGTGGATATGGTGGACACAAATGGCACGGGTTTTGGTTCAAAGGGGTTGGATGCATCCATCCTATGCCCTCTCAAAACAGGTTTTTGGCTACCAAGGCTGGGTAGCAAGCAAAAGTGTTGAAGGAAACAAGAAAACCTATAAGTGATAAAGCCAAACATGCAATCTTTCTTGAAGACACAAAAGATCTTAAATAAATAATACTAATCTTATGAGATAATCAAGAAAGAAAATAAATGATACAAAATACCTGTAAGCGTTTTCTCTTTCCTTTCAAACCTCAAAAAGTGTTGCTACTGACCAGAGCTCAGTTTGCCAAAACCAATTTAGATCTACTTGATGCTCCCAAAGTGATGCCAATACTGATCAACAAGATCAATCATATAACAGATATTGCAAACAAAAATAAGAAGTGCAAAAAGTAAAAGACGAGACTTCTCATTAATATTCCATAAAGGCACTCACACCAAGGGATACATAGATAACCAACTAAAGGAGAGATACTTCCATATGCAAACCAAACTATAAGAGAACTTCTCTACCCAAGATATGAATCTACTAAAAAGGTAAAAAGATAAAAGATAATGATGTTATACCGTGGCACTCCCCAAGCTTGGAACAAGCCAAGGGGATGCCAAACCTGATGACGAATTACTCCTTCGGCGGTGGTGGTGTTCTCTTGATAATCTCTTCAATCAGTTACCTCAAGTCCTTGATCTCAAAGGTTAGAGTAAAAATTAACTCCGAATTATGCTCAATACGGTTCATGATCATGTCGGACCGAGAATACTAGTCCTTGTTATTCTTTCCCCACTCTTCCTTCTTAGCGTGTTCCTTCCCTGCATGGTTAGAACGAGGCAGATCCCAAACAGAGGGCAACCTCCCTTGGGGCACCATTTGGTATTGTTGCTAAATTATGAGCGTATGGAAGGGGGTCTTGGTACGTGAAGGAAGTGACCGTGGAGCAAGGATATGACACGGAGTTCTCCCTCCTATAGACATATGTGCTGTCCTCCTAAGGTTGATTGGTTTGCCACCACTCCAATGCTTGCGACGGTAGCGCGGGTGTCCGGATGCTCTTCTTCCTTCATGTCTTCTTCATCATCAACCAAGATCTCCTTCTTCTTGGGGTTTTGAGGATCATCCTCCACGAGCTTCTTGCCTTTGTCGTTGGCGGAGACCATGGTACTCTAAACTTGAGAAGATTTCCTGACAGAAACAGATCGAAACAAAAAAACGACAAGAACACGATATACGAACCTCGGGGGATCCGGGGGGGTTATATATTACGAAGTTTCAATGCATAAGGAAGGTACTGCACGAAAATGAGGCAGAGACGGAGTTCAGGGGGCTCACACCCCCTCCAGGCCCGACCAGCTGGGGCCCGTGCCTAGGGTGGGTGTGGCCTCCTCTGTTTCCTCCTCTGTTTCCTCCTCTGTTTCGTCTCGTAACCTTCCGTATGTAATAAAAACATCAAAAATATAAGAAAGATTAGGCTTTCACGAACCTTCTATTTTTACTACTTTTAACCTATTCAAAGACATACTCTGCAGATTCCTTCTTTCCATCTCCTAAAATTCCTTCCATACACGGCCTTACACAAACCTCAATGGCAACATTAGTGTATGCAAAAACAATAAACCTTTAGGTTTAAACTTCAACTGAAATTCATCAAAACAAAATCTATTGTAGCAACTCCTTTCCAAAATACCAAAAATCATCTGAAGGGGAATCAATATAAGAGGCAAATACAAATGATGGCAGAAATCTGTCAAAACAGACCAGCAGATAAAGATTGATTTTTTCTAAAAACTTCTGTTGCTCAAATAAAAAATGCAAAACTAATGAAAGTTGGATAACAACTTGGAGAGCAGGCACAGAAAAATACAGCTCCATCCGAAGTACTGAGCTTATTCATGAATTTTCACAATGCAGCACAAAAAATCTGTCCTAGGTCAACCACTTTTCACAACTCCTCTACTTCTCAAAAGTAGTTGATCTTGACACAAAACCAAAACAAAAAGGATTAGGAGTGGTTATTACTGAGGTAATAACATCCAAGACTCAACAAAACTATTAGGTTATCTCCCAAGTAGTACTTTTCTTTATTGCCTTTAAGTTATGCTTGATAATTTCAAAAATGCTCACATAGGAGATATAGATTTGAAGTGAAAGAGAGCATCAAGAATCCAATAACCAACACATTTGAGTCTAACCCACTTCCTATGCAAGGGAGTATCATGAGAAAACAAACTGTTGAAACAAAAGGATACTAGCATAGGAAGACAAAAAAATGCAACTTCAAAGCGATGATCCAATATCGTCATGGGCCATCTAGCCTAGCCAAGTCATATCCTCCGTGGCCGATCCTACGTGACAAAATTGTGACAAAATTAAATCGTCTTAAATCAAAATCAGCCCAGTCCATTTCGGTTGCTTACTTGGGCCGAGCCCAACAATTCTGGCCTCTTACTTAGCCTAATACGATGATTTGTTACTCTTATGGGCTTTGGCCATTGTGTTTCGCATTTCAGTTTTGGGCCTTGGCCTTTTTACTGTCAAATTAGTTCTTAGATTTTTCTATTTTTTGAAACATTTATGTATTTATGTAAATTTAATTTGGGCCACGATCTATTTAGGGCCCAACAATTAATATTTGGTCCAGTACAATTTTCAGCCCTTTTTCCATATTTGTTCTATCCTAAAAATCACAGTCAATAATTTTATAAGATGATTCCACTCATGAAATTTCTATTCATTATTACATAACATTTGTGTAACTGAAACATAAAAGACAACCAGATATTACAATCGTTACAAATTTCGAATAACAACCAATAATAGTCTATTAGTCTATTACAATCGTTACATGGTTCATTCCAAACAGCAAGATATTTTGACTGTTAGAATACAAGTATCTCTAACATATAGAGTCTTCAAGATTTTCTCCAATTTCTTTGGCTGGAACTCCTGGAAAAGAGAGGAAAAGACAAGTTTTAGAGCAAATAATTGGCTACTATTACAAATAGTAGAATCATAAAATAGGCAACATCAGTAGAGAAACAACATAGCATGAGATTTTTTGATAAATTATACAATAAGGCAGTTTTAATCATTATAATATAAACACCGGGCAACTTTGCATTTCACTTAATCTAATCTAACAAGACATGGTCAGTCACACACACATACAAACAATCAGTCCATGTAAGAAAATGTGCACAACAGTAAATTTAAGAGACGTAAGATAGAGGTTTTAGTTTTTCAAGTCATTCGAGAGAATGTACACCACAATTAGACTCTTTCGAAAACAGTTCTTTATTGCCATGAGATAACATGTAAGGTAGTTGCTAAAATTTTAGATTATATCATTGTAATAGAGCTTGTGGAAATCAGATGCAATATCCAAAAGCAAAAATACAGAACTTGAAATATGTTCCCAACTCGACACACAGGATTAGTTCTTTGATAACAGACTACCAATCCATCCCACGATTAACCAACCAATTATAGTTTCCAACAAGTCATCTCTACGACTACCAATCCATCTCACGATACACCCATCCTTGACCTCAAACCAGACATAGCACATACCTCGATGGGCAGGAGAAGCGCAGATTACGAAGAAGACATTGTGCGGATCTATCCTTTCACGGCGCCATGAACATGCGCGTGCACACCGGCCCGTCCTCCAGTGGGTGACAACGTCGTGGATTACTTGAGATGCACAAGGCTGGGCTTGTTCTTCCTCAATGACGGACTACATGGTGTTTGGTGAGGAAGCCCATGAGACACACACCAGGGAGATCGGCATCATCGGCTCCTGATTTAACAGATAAGTAGCATTAGGAGGTAGCAGCGTGCTAATTCAATAGAGACAAAAATCTAGTTGCTCCTGCTGCCACTAGTCCACACCTCAAACACATAGGATAATATTCCATGGCAAATCAGATGCAAACATAATAGATAGATGAAACTATACTAGGACAACTAGAAGATATCAAACTAATCTCTACTAGCACACGAATATACACATGTAGTTCATGAAATGCACAACCTAGACACTACAAGTATTAGATAGAACAAATTTAATGGCACACATTAAGCCCCAGGAAATACTCCATGTACACGAAATGAGCAACAGCAAGAAAATGAAGCTCCAGGAAATACTCCACATGTTTACTCCACAGGTTAAAAGGGCAACAAAAAACAGGATCCTAATAAAACGCTATTCAGACAATACCTTTCCACATCACATATGAATTCAACAAAATAATATGACATGGCACCTTGGCCTATCAACCAAGTAATAAAGTAAGAGGATGGGAGAGATCAGAGACTTATCTAATCGATAGAAGGGAACGCCCCTGCGGTTGCAGCGTGCTGATCTCGACAATGCAAATGTGGTAACATGGCAAGGATGATGCGCTTTAGCACACAAGCAGCAGCTAGCTCCTTTGGGTCTGCGAGAACAATGATGTGGGCCAGTAAGCATCAAGAATGCTACTCCTGCACGTCAAACTAATGCATTACGGGGTTATTAAATGATTTTGATCATAGTAGCAGTAGGTCAACTCATACTGACTAGCAAAAGGAGCTCAGTACTAGATAGGTGATTCAATATGGTTGTATTTGAAACAAGATAATGACAGTGCAATTATATTCCCACTACAATCTCATTACTACCATTGTCAAGTATAACACTGAGTATTCAGCAGAAAAGTATATATACGAGCAATGGCAGTGTAATTATATCCCACTATAAGCTCACTACTATCATTTTCAAGTACACAATTGCCAATCTCATTACTACTATTTTCAACCAAATTAGTTTATTACAAGCATGTTTAACAAATAGAAACCTTAACCAGATACCCCATGGCCTAGCATAAGTTTTACTTGCTTGTTTGCATGAACCCAAGCCCATCAACATTAAACCAAGACTGAATATGAACCTGCAAAAGCATGATTTAAGATGACAAGGTAGAAGCAATAAAACAAATCCTTGTGTTAATCTAAAATAAATGATTTAGTGGTTGTATTTATGCAGACAAAACTGCATGATGGTGATCTGTTATTCTATTGGTATCAGTCACTGTGGACAAGCAACAACTGAGACCAATCAGGAACCTAGTTTGCCAGTTGCCCAAATAAATAAAAAATGAGATGCCCCAATCAACAAAACATCAGAGGCTGACATGTCCAGATTCATTCTTCCAATCACAAGACCATCTGAAGAATCACAAAAATCATGCAACAGGGGTGTTAACTCACCAAAGCTTTGCTGGACCTCCCATATTTGTTCTGGATCTGCAAGCATCAATCAGCAACAAAAAAAAGTTCATAACCACAACACATCAAACACATATGGCGAATACAGTGGTACATAGACACTAAAGGTTTGCAGAAAACCCGGAGCGAAAAATAAGTGATGTTGAGGAGAAACAGCCGGGCGTTGTAGTGGTGAGACAGAGCCCTGGTGAGCGACTGTAGGTAAGGGCTATAGAACTGCGGGGTATGTGCAGAGTGACTAGTGTGGATCCAGCCAAATCGTCTGCATGACGAACCAACCGAGATGAGCGCAAGAAATCCAAGAGCCGATTAACAAACCTGAGATAGCAGTGGATGTGGTGGAACTCGTCGAAGTTGACATCGTTGTTGCAGTTGTCCACCACCAGCCATCGCAGCTCCGCCTCCACCTCCGTGATGCCCGCACCACTAGCACCACCGCCGCTGCCCTCAGCCTCATGCGCCAGCTTCCCTCACCTTGTCGACGCGAGCCCCAGCCCCACGCTGACACCCACGCCCACGGCCGACGCTAGCAGGCTCCTCTGCTCCATGGGCTCGCGCTCGCGATCGATCGCCCTCTTGGGCAGCTAGGGTTTATTGTTGGCCTCGATTGGGCGGTTCTAGGCCATTGGTTTGGTACAGGAGTAGAAGGGGTGCGGGGAAGGTGACTGGAAGTGCTATGGGTCGCCGGAATGGGCCGGGACTCGCAGGAATCGGCAGGGATCTGCCACCACCTGACGGGATTGGGACATACGGGGGAGCGGTGGTTGCGGTGGGACGGGAGGGGTGGTATTTGCGGTCAAGGTACATGTTGGCTGAGAATGAGGTGCAGGATTTACCGTGGGGTGGCCGGAGGTGGTGCGGAGGGAGGAGCGTCGATCCAGAGGAGGGGGTGCTGGGAGAGAACGGGTAGGGGCGGTGTTGGGGTGTGCGCGTGGGGATCTAGGGTGGGCGGCGCTAGATGGGCGAGACGGAAATGTTTTAGGGTTAGGGTTTGCCCACATGGAGCTCTTCTCAATTTGGTTTCTTGCTGTTTGACTACAGACACAGACACACCATTTTGGTGGGAGTGAAATTTCTATCGTTGGATAGTGATCATCTAGACGGCTGAGATCTGATTAGTTGGGGTGATCCATGGATAGTCTTATTCTATCTTCTGATTGTCTACCTCTATTTTGACTGATGTAATGATTACATTTATGGCATAGTTTGTGATAATATGTTCATATTGTGCACCCATAGCGAGGCTCATCCCCTAGCTAAGAACCTTCATGTCCGCCGTTTTTGACCATAGTTTGAAACGGCCATAAAAATTAAAAAAAGGTCCGATGAATGCAAATCCTTCACATGGTGTCTTTTTATGTAACATAGTTGCAAGTAAAAATACCAAACTTGGTATATTGCAAGTGTCTCAAAAAAATCCTTCTCAGAAATGACCTATCATGTTCGAGGTTTCATGGCTTTCGGGCCAAACGACCAGTGTTATGGCCAGAATCGTGGCATAGTTAGTGATAATGTTACCATCTTGTGCAGAAATATGTATCATGCGATGGCGAACAATGTTGCAGGAGCAAGTTTTCCTTTTTGTCGCATGGAAAAATCATTTTCCATTTTCCGAGCACAAAAAAGGGATCATTTTGTGAAGCAACCACCAAATGAAAGTTGCACGATGCTATCATCCCATTTTACAAAAATAATAGGGCACCTTACATGGACCAATTTTCCAACCGGGATATCTCAAACCTTTCCGTCCGCCATTGGCAAAAAAGACAAATTTTAGCCGAATCGGTAGGAAGTGCGTCTGATTTGAACTACAGGTACATGATCTGATGCCCATTATTTAAAAAAATTATTTTTAGACTCACAATATCATGTTTCTTCAGAGATCCAATGCAAGTTTAGAGAGGCTCAGCCCCAAGCTAAGAACCTTCATGCCCGCCGTTTTGACCATAGTTTGAAATGGGCATAAAAAATTAAAAAGGTCTGATCAATTCAAATCCTTCGTGTGGTGTCTTATTATGTGACATAGTTGCAAGGAAAAATACTAAACTTGGTACATTGCAAGTGTCTCGAAAAAACCTTCTCAGAAATGACCTATCATGTTCGAAGTTTCATGTCTTTCGGGCCAAACAACCAATGTTATGGCTAGAATCACGGCATAGTTTGTGATAATGTGCCCATATTGTGCACCCATATGTATGGTGGGATGGCGAACAATGTTGCAGCAGGAAGATTTCCATTTCGTCGCACAAAAAAACCATTTTCCGAGAGAAAAAAAGGATCATTTTGTGAAGCAACCACCAAATGAAAGTATCAAAATGCTACCATTACATTTTCCAAAAATAATAGGACACCTCACATGGACAAATTTCCCAACCGGGATATCTCAAACCTTTCCGTCCACCGCTGGCAAAAAAGACTAATTCCTGCTGAATCGGCAAGAAGTGGGTCCGATTTGAACTACAGATACATGATCTGATGCCCATTATTTTATGACAAAATTTATTTTTATACTCACAATATCATGTTTCTTCAGAGATACAATGCAATTTTAGCGAGGCTCAGCCACGAAATAAGAACCTGCATGCCCGCCGTTTTGACAATAGATTGAAATGGGCATAAAAATTAAAAAATGGTCCGATCAATGCAAATATTTCACGTGGTGCTTATTATGTGACATATTTGCAAGAAAAAATACCAAACTTGGTATATTGCAAGTGTCTCGAAAAAACCTTCTCAGAAATGACCTATCATGTTAGAGGTTTCATGGCTTTCGGGCCAAACGACCAATGTTATGGCTAGAATTGAGGCATAGTTTGTGATAATGTGCCCATATTGTGCACCCATATGTATCGTGGGATTGCGAACAATTTTGCAGGAGGAAGTTTTTCTTTTCGTCACACGGAAAATCCATTTTCCATTTTCCGAGCGCAGAAAATAGGGCTTTTTTGTGAAGCAACCATCAAATGACAGTTTTAGAATGCTACCAACACATTTTTCAAAAATAGTAGAACACCTTACATGGTCAATGTCCCAACCAGGATATCTTAAACCTTCCATCCACCCATGGCGAAAAAGACAAATTCCTGCCGAATCGGTAGGAAGTGGATCCGATTTGAATTACAGGTACATTATCTGATGCCCATGATTTTTCAAAAAAATCATTTTTAGACTCACAATATGCTATTTCTGTAGAGATCTAATGCAAGTTTAGCAAGGCTCGGCTCCTAGCTAAGAACCTTCAAAACCCTAGTTTCAAAATCATATGTTGAATTATGATATTGTCCCTACTATGGACTAACATGGTATTAGTAGATCCACAATTTAAAGTAATCATAATATTCATAATTAACATCATAGTATGATCTAATAAAATTTATAAAAATTTATAGACAAAAGTCAATTATTTTGGAGTTCTTATGAGAAAGATAAAAAATAATTATGAAAACACAAAAAGAAAAACTAAAAAACATAACTGGACCTAATCTACTGCGCCAAGTTCAAAGCCCGCCCAAATACACCATCCTAGCGAGGCCCATTAGGGGGAACCTGGCCGCCAGGCCCAGTTTCGATCGTGGGTGATACTCAAAAGGGTTGAGCGCGGGTATGGGACAACTAAGTGGTGTTGGTCTAGTGGTTAGGTGCCTTCCATCTATGGGGAGGTCTCCGGTTCGAGTCCCCCTGCAACCCCTTTTTTGCTTATTATTCAATTTGCGGGGAGGTCTCCGTGAGTTCAATTTGCGGGGTGTCCATAGATGGAACCAAATATTAACACATAGGTATGCCACATATGCAAAAACTAACACATAGATAAAAATGCTGGGGCAAATCCGTACTCATTTCAACTTTATTCTATTTTATACGTTATGCCCAATTTAAATCGTCGTAATCAACTACAATAAATGTCGTAGGCTACATCTGCCATATTATGACGATTTTAGCTAGGGCAAATATGACGTTTTGGAGGCAAAACGTCTTAATTTTTCAAGGTTTTGACCCCTTCAAATGGCTTATGACTATCTAGTGCAAAATCATCATAGATCTATGATGATTTTATTCACGGTCACTATTAGAAGGTCATAGTTTGCCACATTTCTTGTAGTGAATAAAAGAGAGGTACTTTTTCTTCCTATTCCATAGATTGTCCATTCTTCAGCAACTTATACCATTCTTTAGCTCTTCCTTTCAATGAGATAGAGAGTAACTTCTTCTTAACTTGTTCATTTGTGATACCTACACACGTAAACAATGCGCATAATTCATGGATAAAAAGCAAGTGATCACCAGGATGGACAATTCCATCTCCAAAATAATAATTATCCATAACCCGATCAACAATTCTTGTAGGTATCTCAAAAGGATCTATCTCAACAAGTGGTGGTTCATCTACTACCCTAGGAGTGGTAGTAGCTTTTCCAAATAGGAAACCAAGTGGGTTATCCATATCGGAAACAAAGTAACAAACAAATATAAAAAGCAATACTCACAGTAGAAGTTTCATTTACCAGTTCCACTCTTCAATAGCGCTTCACACCCCTGCAACGGCGACAGAAGATAGTCTTGATGACCCACAAGTATAGGGGGTGTATCATATTACTTTAAATAAATAGGAGTGTCGATCCGAACAAGGAGCAGAAGGTGTTGACTAGTGGTTTGGAGCAGGAAATCTCTGTAAATACTTAGCAAACGGATTTTTAGGGTTTTTTGATAAAGCAAGGAAATAAAGTGCAAGGAAATAAAGACAGCAAATAATTGCAGCAACTGGACCAATCCTTTCTTATAAAAGGAAAAACCGGTGGTAATACTTATGAGGACCAAACGTTCTTGAGGACACATGGGAATACTGGCAAGTGCTTTTGTTTCATTTAGCTAATTAATCTTCTCTGGTTTGATAAGGGTTGTGTGGGTGAACCTGTGCTAATGTATTGACCTTACTAGGACTAATACATACTTGTGATTAAACCCCTTGCAAGCATCCGCAACTGTAAGAAAGTACTTAAGATAAAAACCTAACCACAACCTTAAACTCTGAGATCCTACACTCCATTGTGCAAAGGTTTCCTAACGGGGGTTCAGGTTTCTGTCACTCCGGCAACCCCAGAATTAGTAGCCAAATACACAATGCATTCCCCTAGGACCATAAATGGTGAAGTATTTCGAGGATTCGTCCATCCTCGAGGATTCGTCCATCCTCTAGGCCCACAATACACTCCGGCAACCCGTGTATTTCGAGGATTCGTCCATCCTCTAGGACCACAATATACTTTGGAAACCCGTGTATTTCGAGGATTCGTCCATCCTCGAGATCTTCGACTCCGTCTTCGAGTCGGAACTCTCTTGTGACCTCCATGCCAGATCCGGCTGGTTCGTCGTGACCTACATGGCGGTCAACATGAACGCCCCACCAGATCCCTTCTCCATGTCGATCCCGCCAACCGTGACGATGACGGAGGTCGAAGAAGCCCGCCTGCGACTGGAGGAGGCGTCGCACAAGGATCAAGGCAAGCGCGAGAAATTCTGCCTCAAGCAGGAAACAGCGCAGGAGATGTCTCTCAACCACTAGCGTCGCATCAGGAGCCGCCTGAACTCCAACATTCAAGGTCGCGCCCCGAACTTCAGCGATGGCAATGACCCCGCCCACGTGCCCGATCTCGAGTTCTGTGAAAACGCGCCACTGGGAGGCATCAGTTGCTGGCACCCATATCGCCAGTGAATGGGGATCCTCTGCCACCCTCGGGTTACGCACCCCCTGACCAACCAAGGGTCATAATCTCTCCACAAGCCGTAGATGCAAACGGGCTCCCACCGTACTCCACTCCGATGGACAATGTCATCACGGGGCAGGCAGGAGTCGCCAACCTCAACATCATGGGAGAGGGCACACTGCAGGTCAAGTATGCCCAGCCCTACTCGCCAGGGATGTCGAGAAGCAAGCTACGAGAGTCGACACGCAGGGGTGTATGTACTCCCACTCGTCCGGAAGCAGGCTGGCCTCAAGCGGCCACCCAACGATCGTCAACACCCTCAACTTCCCACCACACGAGCCCCCGCAGCACCATCCACGGGTCGCGCACCCCACACTCTCCAGCAATGAGCCACGACCGGCAAACAACACGATCGCCGCTAACGTCCAGCAGGTCGATGCGCGGACGCACATCATCAACAACCAAAATGGCGGGCACACCAGCCCAACGACCCGAGGCACACCGTCACCAACCGTGGTGACCTCGAGCCAAGAGGCTCCCTTAGCCGAGTCGGCCACCAGTGCTTCACACCAATGATCCGAGACAAGAAGTACCCCGCCAACTTCAAGGTGCCGAAGGGGATCTAAAATTACAACCCAACGTACAATCTAGCGGTGTGGCTCAACACATACATCATGGAGATGGGGATCGCAGGCCACACCGACCTGCTTGCCGCTCGCTACCTCCCCCTGATGATGGAGGGAGCGACCCAGCAATGGATCGACACCCTCCTAGTGGATAGCATTGACTCGTGGGAGGACATGTGCGAGGCCTTCGTCAGGCACTTTGAGGGATCCTACACCCGTGCCACCACCATCGAATACCTGGAGCGCTGATCCAGTGACCACCCGAGTCGACCCGCCGTTGGGTACATCGGTGGCAAGACATGTGGATCAACGCCTCAGGCATCCACCCGGACACGGAGATCCACTGCTTCAAGAATGCGTGCCGGTACAAACCCTTGGTCGCCAATATCAAGAGGGTCTACTGGACGCTCCACAAGACTCCGACCAATGGGAGGCGGTGTGAGGAAGACCCCAACCAAGACTCCGACGACGAGTCGGGTGGAAGACGCCACACAAGCGGCCACGACAACGGGAGGCAGTGTGAGATGTGATACAACAATACTCGCCTCACCAGCAAGCGCCGCACTGATGGGTGAGTCGACTTTTCCGCCTATACCGGCTACGCGCCACGCGACCCGAAGAACCTCCGCCGCGACGGAGGAAACTATCTCGATAGCGGAAATTACCGCGCAATGCCGAAATTCGACCCACAGCTCTACTAAACTAGTCGTGTGTCTACCGAAGCAGGGATGGGAAACCCGCCACCCACACCACCGCTGACTACCATTCCCTAAAGGAGACCGAGAAGGCAAGGCGAGCAAGCGAAGGCCCCAACAACAACTCGCCAAACGGGAATGCTGACAGGTTCAGCAACGATGTCGGCTTGCTGAACACATTCACCGGGCTTGGCATCAAGAGCAAGAAGGTGCTCGCCCGTGCAGTCGCCATGAACGTGGTGACTCAAGCCGACATCCCCCACTTCCTCAAATGGTCCGAGCAAAGCATCACGTGGAGCCGCAAGGACCATGCGCCACTGATGGAGTACCCTAGGAGAGTTGCCCTGGTGGTCAATCCCAAAGTGGCTGACTACTGGCTCCACAAGACACTGATGGAAGGCGGGAGCTCCATCAACATCCTCTATCTGGACACGTTCAGATGGCTGCAGCTCCCGCAGTCTATGGTCGAATCGACCCTCACCATGTTCCACGACATCGTCCCCGGTCGAAAGGCCTACCCGATAGGGGTAGGTGACACTACCCGTCACCTTCGGCACACGCTCCAACTTTCGCACCGAGTGGATCGTCTTCGAGCTGGTGAACTTCCGCAACCCCTACCACTGAGTCCTGGGGCGACAAGCATTCGCCAAATTCATGGTGGCACCGCCCTATCTGTACAACATGATGAATCTCCCAGGGCCATGCAGCATCATTGCCATCCACGGCGACCTTGATATGGCCGTGGAGTAAAGGAAAAACGCGCTGAACTCGCGGATGCCGTCATCTCCACGGAAACCAACCACGTCGATGAACTTGCCAAATACGCAAGTGGCATTGTCAAGGACGACCCCACGATCCTAACGAATCCCAACGCAGAAAATGCCGGATCGACAACTTTTGAAGCTTCGACGCACACTCGCACCGTTGATCTGGTCCCGGGTGACTCCAACCAGACGGTCACCATCGGAACAAGCATGAGCCCCGCATAGGAAAACATGCTCATCGAGTTTCTCCATTATAATCGCGACATCTTCGCATGGAAGCCATCTCACATGCTAGGTGTCCCAAGGAAACTCGCTGAGCACAAGCTTAATGCCAACCCGAAAGCGCACCATATAAAGCTGTTGTTGCGGCCCTTCTATGAAGGGCGCCCCCGAGCAATCGCCGAAGAAGCGCAGCGTCTACTCGCCGTGGTCTTCATCCTGCCAATCAAGTACTCATTGGCTAGCAAACCTAGTCCTAGTCAGGAAAAATAACAAGACCTGGAGAATGTGCATTGACTACACCAACCTCAACAACGCCTGCCCGAAGGAGGAATTCGTCCTCCAGCGCATCGACCAGATCATCGACTTAGTCGCGGGTTCAGAGTCGCCGTGCTTCCTCGATGCTTAATCTGGTTACAACTAGATCAAGATGTTGGCCGAGGATGAGGAGAAGACGACATTCATCACGCCATTCGGCGCCTACTGCTACACCGCCATGACGTTCAGCCTCAAAAACGCCGGCATGACTTACCAGCGGTGCATGCAGGAGTGCCTTGCGAGCCAAATTAGCTGCAACATCCACGTCTACATCAACGACGTGGTGGTAAAATCCACTTGCCAGAGCGACCTGCTTGCCGACCTAGCTAAAACCTTCGCAAATCTATGGAGGTACAAGATCAAGCTCAACCTAGGGAAGTGCACCTTCGGCGTGCCCACCGGATAGCTCCTTGGGTACATGGTCTCTAAGAGGGGCATCTAAGCGAACCCCACTAAGATCGACACCATCGCACGACTCTGGAAACCCGAGTGCCTTCACGACGTCCAAAAACTGGCCGGTCGAGTCGCGACCCTCACCCGTTTCATGCCCCGGCTCGGCGAGAAGGCAATGCATCTCTACCACCTGAGCGCAATAACCCCAAGTTCCATTGGGACAAAGAAGTGGACGACGCGCTCAAAGCGCTCAAAGAAGTGCTACTTGCGGCACTGCTACTCACCGCCCCCGTCGACAAGGAGCCAATGCTCATCTACTTCGCGGCCACCACACGAGTCATCAACGTCGTGATGGTCGTCGAGCGGCCATAGGAGGGCAAGGAGAGCCCTTGGCAGCGCCCGGTCTACTACATCAGTGAAGTCTTAAGGACTCACGACAGCACTACCTACAATACCAGAAACTGGTATATACGCGGTATTCAGAGCCCAGAGACGGCTCTCGCACTACTTCTAGGAGCACCCCATCATGGTCATCTCCTCCGAGCCACTACAACACATCATCCGCAACCACGACGCGACTGACTGAGTCACCAAGTGGGCCGTCAAAATCGGCATCCACAACATAAGGTATGAGTCGCGCAAAGCGGTAAAGTCACAAGCCCTGGCAGATTTTCTCGCCGACTGGGAAGAAGCACAATATCCGGAGAACCTGCCCTATCTCCATTACTGGTTGCTCTACTTCGACGGGTCTAAGAACACGAACGGCGCAGGGGCTAGGATCGTACTCATATCCTCCAAAGGCGACAAGCTCCGCTACATGCTACACCTCGACATCATGTCCAGCACCAGCAACATGGCAGCATACCGTCAAGCGGTGAACCAGCTGGGGGGCCACTTCTCTGGCTACTCCGTCGAGTGGATCGATAGGCGCAAGAGCGAGGAGGTCGACGCCCTCTCCTGCATTGGATCGGCTCAGCAAACCCCACCCGCGGGCGTCTTCCTCGACACCATCCATAAGCCTTCGGTCTTCCCGCCGAAGGAGATCGACATCGGAATACCTCTACAACCCGAGCCTGCCCTGGTTATAGAACCCAACGACTGGATCGCACCATACCTCGCCTACCTCGAAAGCGGGGCTCTCCCTTCGGACGAAACGGAGGCACGCATGATAATGTGACGCTGCAAATCCTTTGTCATCATCAACGGTGAACTCTACAAGCGTAGCATGGCCGGCGTGTTCCAATGATGCATGCAATCAGGAGAAGGATGGAAGATCCTACAGGATATCGGCGCCCGGTTTCTAGTCGCCAAAGCCATGCGACATGGCTTCTACTGGTTCACCACGCATGCTGACGCCGTCGACATCGTCCAACGCTACGTCGGGTGCCAGAAATACGCCAACCAGACGCACATCCCTAGTTCGGTACTCAAGATAATCCCCATCACCTATCCATTCGCCGTATGGGGCATGGACATTGTGTGCCCCTTCAAAAAGGCTCCTTCTGGCTACACCCACCTCATGGTCGCAGTCGACAAATTCACCAAGTGGGTCAAGGCCAAGCCGGTCAGGAAGTCCGAGGGGAAGACCGCCACCAAGTTCCTCCGCAAGCTCATATATTGGTACGGGTACCCCCATAGCATCACCACGGACAACAGCACCAACTTCGCAAAAGGCGCCATGGTCGAATTCTATGAGGAGAACAGCATACGGCTTGACCTCGCCTTAGTCGCCCACCCGGAGTCGAATGGACAATCAGAGCATGCCAACCAAAGCATCCTCCATGGCCTCAAGCCACGACTACAGGTTCCCCTCGAGCGAACTCTGGGATGCTGGGTCAAAGATCTCCCCTCCATCGAATGGGGCATCCGCACCTCCGTCAACCGGTCAACAGGGTTCACACCCTTCTTCGTGGTGTACGGCGCCGAAGCCTTCATGCTAACCCACCCTAGAACACGACTCGCCTCGGGTCGTCAACTATGCGGAGGCCGACAACAAGAACGCATGCGAAAATAGGATCGACCATCTCGATGAAGCACGCGACCTAGCTCGCTCCCACACTGCCATCTACCAGTAGGGACTCCGTCGGTACCACAGCCACCAAGTCCAGACTCGCACCTTCCAGGAAGGCGACCTGGTCCTGCGACTCAGCCAGGACAAGAAGGGCATGCACAAACTCTCTCCCCCATGGGAGTGACCATTCGCCATAGGGAAAGCCCTCGGCAATGACGCCTACTACCTCATCGACGTACGAGGTGACGTCCAACTCGACGTCAAGCGGCGGTGGAATGTAAACCTCCTCCGAAAGTTCAACATGTAGAACTTAAACTTGTACTCCCCGCTATACAATGCAATAAATTCGACTCGCACAAATTGTGCCTACTTGCCAAACTCTTGTGCCAATCGCACTCATACATTTAGCAATACTCTACCTACGGAAATTAACCCTTGGTCGAGCGACCGGCATGGCTAACTAGTGCAGCACAAGGGCACCAAAAGTATTCGGGCCTTATGTTGTCCATGAAAACGCCACCTCGGATCCACCGTCGGAGTCGCCTAGCTCGACTGGCCCACCAGGTCAAGACAACCGCGCACACTTCATACAGCGACTGGTCCTCAACATCCTTGTGCATAGCGACTCGAACGGTCAATTACCACGCACGGGGACTTGGCCAAGTCTAAACCCAGATGCCTTGGGAACACACCAAGTAGTAGAGCGTGCCCCGAACTCGCCACATGATTGGCTTCCCGAGACAGGTGGAGAGACGCATTACATACAACGCACCATGTCCTCACCTACCTTGAGCATGCGACTAGAATGGCTAACTACCACGCTCGGGGACTCACCTAACCGACCCCGCTCGCATTCGTAAAAGCAGCCAAGTAATGAGCACCCATTGGGGTCTGCAAGCGACTGGCTCTACGAGCCACGACGAGTCGACTCTGACTAAACTTTCAGTCTAACACAAACAAACTTACACACATGTGAGGTAAACCCCATTAAACAGTGGACGCGCTCGTAGACTCGCACAACAAATAGAAATCACAAAGCAATGCAGAACGATTCATATGTTTTCCTTTTTCCTTAGTAGCAAAATACATTATTCATTGCTGAGGTTCATACAAAAGCACTTAGTCGCCCCAGGGCAACTTTCTATTCCGCGGGCTTCAAAGAGAATGCACCGCTGCCACCCCTCACCCGGATAAAGGGTTCCCAAGGGTTCGCCGGATACATCGTCAAGATCTTCGCCATCGCTGACAGGAAAGGTTGCTCTGACTTCACATCACGATATTGTGGCTCGGGGTCATTCGGCGCCACCACCGTCTCCTGGTACGGCAATAAATTAACCATTGCCAACACCCGTTTTGTGAAGGGAGTGGCCTTGGCGGTCAGCTTTAGAACCTCTGCGTTCTCCACAGAGCCAGTCGCCGAGGGATACCCGCTGGTGATGTCGTCGAGGTCGAAGTCGTCGGGGAAGTGCACGAGTCCAAGACCCAGCGCAGTCGATGATCCACGGCGAAAGGCGACCGCATCATCCACTCAACCACGTCAGGCGCATGCTCGAGGTAGCGCCACACCTCTGTCAACCCACTAGGGATCACCTCGGTGGGCGAGATCCATTGGAGGACGTCCTGGACGCAAGTCGCCGAGAGGGCGGCCAGATCCACCACCACGGTCACGCGCTGCTTAGCGTCGTATGTCTGCACCTCCGACTCCCCTTCACAAATTGCGCTTGCAAACGCCAGAAATTAAAATCGGCAAGGAAGTGCACCTCTGGGACTCACCCGCTCGGGGACTTGCCCGGTCAGCGAGTCGCCCGCCACTAAAGAAACATGGAAAATGCACTCACCAAGAAGCCGACGACAGTGCTCTGTGACGAAGTTCTCTAGGGATGACAGCTGATTTTGCAAACCAGCAACAAGCGCATGAGAGAATTTCTGCTCACCCTCCGCCGTGACGATCGTGGCCTTGGCCCTCTCTTTCGACGAGGTCATCTCCTTCTTCACAGCCTCCAGCTCATTCGCCAATGAGGTGATCCGCCCCTCCGCTGCGGCCAGCGCTGACTTCACAGACTCTAGCTCGACGACCGGAACATAACCCACACGGGCCTTGGCGATCGCGGCGGTGCGGTCCTCTGGCGAAATGAAGAATGCATTCAAATACTAGCACAACAACACGAATACAAGTTAATAGAGCTAAAAAACTCACCTACAGTCTCCTACAACTGTCGCTTAGCATCTTGCGCGCCCTGTAGGTCGCGCTCCAGGCGTTCCTTTGCAGCCTACCGATCATCCCATTCATGCCGAAGACCCTATACAAAGGAAATTACATGTAAGGGAAAACCAAAGAAGAATCTTGCCACTGAAATCCAGCGACTATATCCTCGGGGACCGGACAACCAAAGATATAAGAATCTAGCCGCTGAAATTCAACGACTAGATTCTCGGGGACTGGACGTACCTGGATGGCAGCGCCTAGCATGCTGTGCAGCTCGATGGCGTTGGCCGACGGTAACATGAATGATGTACGCCCGCATCGCTGCCCGACATCACCATCAACGAATTCAGGAACTTGAGGCGACTGCGTTCCAGTATCCGTGGCGGATGCTCTCACCATGAAGCGAGGGAACGTCGCGTTCGGTCCTGCTGGAGCACTATCCATGGGCACCGACACCCCTGCCAGCGTGGTAGACTCGCCTAGCTGTGAGCTCGCGACCGCCTCACCCTTTGAGGCAACGGTGGATCCGACTGGCACGTTGACTGGCCCTTCCGTCATAGCAGCAGAGTCACCCTTCTTCTTCTTCTTCGCGCCTTCGACTGGTGCCTCGACTGCATCGCCTTTCCTCTTCTTGGAAGGGTCGGTCTCCCCTATAGGGGTGACTAGCGGAACCTTGGCCACCAAAGGGTGACCGATCTTCTTAGCACCATTCCTGCAAAACGACACTATCAGCACTCCGACAAATGGCCCTGATAATCACTGCGGGTCACCCGGCGCAAACTTACTTGGCGACGGGAATGAAGCGTAGGCCTGTCCTGATATAACCCGGCTTCTCCAACTCCGGGCCCAACTTGCGAGTGAGCCCTCTCTCGAACACACTCGTGGCCCACGACACTGTGGGCTTCTTCGACGATGAAGCTGCAACCGTGGGCACATCCGGCCCAGGCGACGTGGGCGCCCCCCTCAGTGGCGAGGACTCTGATTCCGTGGCCATGGCAGCCCCTGGCCGCGGAACCAGTGAGAATGGCGGCAGGATTACCGTGAGTGGGATCACTCCCTCCACCATGGCCTTGACTCCGGAATCTTCGTCGAGGCCCGATCTCCACGTCGTCAGGCTCTCCACCCGACTCGAAAACCGCTGCCGATCTGGGCGGTGGTGCCGCCTTTGGTGCTGACTTCTTCACAGGCGACTTCGGCTTCCGCGCGGTCTTCGCCAACGTTTCCACACGCCGCAACATGTGCTCCTGCACGTCTCCTTCATCACTTTCGCGCTCCTCGAGGCTCTGACTCTCCTCGATTTCGTGCTAGTTATGCCCGCGAGTCTTCCGAGCCATGAGCGCAGGCGCGGTGACCTCTACCGCCTCGTCCTCGCTATTGGAGGATTCGTCCGAATCCTCTCCAAGCTCCTTGGAGAACCCATCATCAACAGGAGGGAGCCAGTTCCCCAAGACCTAAAACAACTGACAAAGACAAGCAACATCAAGAAATTGTGACCGCCACCCCTGTGACTACGAAGATAAGGAAGAAACTCACTGTTGGTTCCTGACGTTTCCCCGTGGAGGTATACAGAGCGACTCCAGCCTTTGGGCCTTCGTAATCTTCTTCAGCACGACAGCGTAGTCATTGGCATCCCAGTTCACTGAGCACGCCTTTGTTCTGTTGTCCCTGCGGGTGTACTGGTACATCCAGTGGGGCCGACTAGCCAACGGCACCAGTCACCGCCCAAGCCAGCAATTGTATAGGTTGATGGTTTCCAGACCCTCCTTCTTGAGCATCTGGATCTGTGTCAACATTTCGTCCATGACCATCCTCTGGTCGCCCGGAAGCTTGGTCGTCAGCAGCCAGCGTGGCTTGCTCCTCTCGGCGGAATACATTGGGAGCGACACCTAGTCGTTCGGCGTCTACTCCCTCACATAAAACCAGCTCTTTTTCCACTCGCTGGCGGCTTTCTTCAGGAGCATGAGGTCCAGGAAGGTAGCCTTTGTCTTCAACTGAAAGGTGATGTAGACCGCCGCTAGGATTGGGCCGCCTGCCCCTTCGCGGCTGACGCGGCCATGGAACAGATCCAGACACAGGGGAAAATAGGGGCGACACCCTAGATAGCAATTGCAGAACGCCACGAAAATGGCGAGCTTCTCGATGCTGTGCGGACCCAGATCTGACAGCTTAATCATGTAATACATGCATAACTGTCAGAAGAAGATTGAAGTGGGGAAGCCGAGCCCCCTCTCCAGGTGACTCAAGAAATATATGAACTCTCTGGGGCGGGCCTTGGGCTTCGTCTCCCCGGCCGCAGGGATTTGCCTCTTTCCCTTGAAAATAATCCCCATTTCCTAGAAGGATTTCAGTGAGGCCGTGGTGCATTTGGATTTTCCCCTCGGATACTTCGGAGGCGCCATCGATAAGATCAAGACTGGCTTGCTCTGGAAATTCTAGATCGAGAGAAAGTGGAGGACTGAGGATGCGCGGGGTTAGAGAAATGCGAAGAAGATTCGCAGCGCCCCTCGTCACTCTCCTTATAAAGGGACGCTTCCCTCCAGTCACGGAGGAGCTGTTACCTCGCGGTAATTATGCTACTATTACTGTTGTATTAGCCAACGGCTAGTTTGACCAAGGTGGCGGCCCAACTTCACTCACTTGACTCGCCGACCCACTCGCCGACGCTACGATTCGACTGGTCGCCAATGCCGCGACTGAAGACACACACACACATGAGATTCCTTCATTCATCAAGGGAGTGCACCGCCGATTCGACTTGGTGTCCAAATTGGACCCGCCTACTTCGACTGCCAAAGAACACCTGCGTCGAACCAACGTTGGCCTCAGGGACTACTGATGGGTATATGCCGAATGGGGTATACCCAGCTGGACGTTTCCTACTGTACCAAGCTCTTGGCAAGTGGTCATGTAGGACGGCAACTGGAATGCGGCTGAAGATGAAGCGTGGCGACTGGAAGCTGGAGGCCCAGAAGTGTAGATAGGCCCAGTTGAATTAGGTCAAATCCTCCGAGTGCTTAACTAAATCGGTTGTATATCTGTAAAGCCTAGCGAGGTACCCCTATATAAACCTCCCTAGGGTACTCTCTGTAGACACGCTCCATCATACACCCCATCGACTCGCTGCCTAGCCACCGAGCTCGCCACCATTGTACTCAAGCAATAATACAATCTAGCAGGAGTAGGTCTTTACCCTACGGGGGGCCGAACATAGGTAAACTCATGTTCTTAGCCCTCATCTCGCTCCACATATGGCTGGTCTCTCTTGTCCCCAAATCGTACTACTCGCTACCCATGTTAACATCTCTCGTGGCCATTCCCACGACACCACCCACGGGCGTCTTCCTCGACATCATCCACAAGCCCTCGGTCTCCCCGCCGAAGGAGATCGGCGTCGGGATACCGCTACAACCCGAGCCCTCCCTGGTCGCCATGATTGCGGAACCCAGCAACTGGCCGCACCATACATTGCCTAACTCGAGAATGGCATTTTACCTTCGGACGAGGTGCAGGCGTGCATGGTAGTGCGACGATGCAAATCCTTCATCATCAATGGTGAACTCCACAAGCGCAGCGTGACCGGCGTGTTCTAGAGTTGCATACAACCAGGGGAAGGACGCAAGATCCTGCATGATGTCGTGGGAATGGTCACGGCAGACGCTGCAATCGGCAGCGAGTAGTAGAACAAGGGGCAAGGGCGGCCAGCCATCTGCTGTGCGAGATGAGGGCGGAGACACAAGGTTTACCCAGGTTCGGCCCCCCGGAGGGTAAAGACCTACTCCTGCTAGATTGTATTATGGAGGTGGTACAATGGGCGAGCTCGGCGGCTAGGCGGCGAGTCGCTTGGGTGTATGATGGAACATACGTCTACACGCCCTGCAGGGAGGTTTATATAGGCTCACCGCCCCTAGGGTTTACATATCTCAACTGAATCAGATAAGGCTTCGGTGCTCGTTTAACCTAATCATACTGGTCCTATCTACTCGCCTGGGCCTTCAGCTTCCAGTCGCTTGGATCCACGCCGGGCCTTGATCCAGTCGCCGTCCTGTAGGCCCACTCGCCAGGTCTTGGGCCGCCGAACGTCTCCGGGGTATACCCCGGTAGGCGCATCCCCATCAGTAGTCCCCGAGGCCGTCGTCGATTAGGCGTAGGTGGCTGCTGGCAGTCGGAGTATACGGCTTCAGAGTAGACATCCAGTCGAATCGTCGGCGGGCTCCTGTATAAAGGAGAAACTAATCATCCAGATCGCGGCTTTGGCGAGTCGATTCGGCGCAACATTTGTCGGGTCGGCGAGCCGAGTGGCTGTAGTTGGACCGTTAAACGTGGTCAAACTAGCCGTTGGGGTAATCCAACGGTAACCTTTGGCGTAATCACCGCGTAGTAATGGCTGCCTGATTTGGCGGGTAACAACCGCTATATAAGGGGAATGGCAGGCGATCAGAGAACCACCTTCTCGCCATTTCCTCCGACTGCGCGCACTTTCGCCTCCCTTCGCATCGTGATCCAGCCGACCAGAAATCCTCCGATCCCCCACAAATCTTTCCGCCATGGCCCTCTCCACCGAACCTTGGGGTAGATCTAAGTGCACGAGGGTGCAACTGGCTTCCTTTGAGGAGGCCGGGATCCTGCAAGCCGGCTGCTGGCGCATCCCCGCGGCCGGAGAGGTGACCCCGAGCCCGCGAGAGAGGGAATTCATCTGCTTTACCAGTCATCTAGAATGGGGGCTAGGGTTCCCCACGTCCCATTTCTTCCGGCGCTTCTGCACCTACTACGGGATCTAGCCATCAGATCTGGGTCCCCACAGCATCGAGCAGCTCGCCATCTTCGTGGCGTTCTGCGAATGTTACTTGGGCTGCCGGCCCTACTTCCCTCTATGGCAAGATCTGTTCCACGGACGGATCAGCCGCGAGGAGGCGGGCGGCCCAATGCTCTCCAAGGGCGGCTTAACCTTCCAGCTGAAGTCGAAGGCTTCATTTTTCGACTTGATGCTGCCCGCCAAGGCAGCGAGCGACTGGAAGAAGTCGTGGTTCTATGTTGCCGAGGCGACCCCGGCGGGCGAGACGATGATCCCGCGGTACTCCGCCAACCGGTCCGAGCCGCG
Source organism: Avena longiglumis (assembly GCA_030063025.1). Lineage (NCBI taxonomy): Eukaryota > Viridiplantae > Streptophyta > Magnoliopsida > Poales > Poaceae > Avena > Avena longiglumis. The sequence goes on along the minus strand of CP125975.1, from coordinate 439,113,509 downwards.
CCATCTTCAAGTCGGCAAGCTCCCCAGAGACCAGCGGATGGTCGTTGACGAAATGCTCCAAACCATCCGCGGTTTGAAGAAGAAGGGCCTCCAGACGATCAACCTATACAACTGCTGGCTCGGGCGGCGGCTCGTCCCTCTGGCTCGACACGACCACTATATGTACCAGTACACGGGTCGGCAAGACTCGACGAAGGCCTGCCTCGCCGAGTGGAAGCTCGAGGACTACATCCCAGCACTGAAGAAGATCACCCAGGCGGTGTACCTGGACGCACAAGCTGGGGTCGCCCCTACACCGCAAATCGTCCAGCCCCAACGGTAATCACCTCGCTTCATTCGCAGTCGCAGTTTTTGCCGTCGTGGTAACTCTAATTTCATCTTGCGTTCATTGCAGCTTTTCCAAGTGGTGGAAGGATGGCTCCCGCCTTCGGACGACAAGAATTCGAGCTCGTCCGTCCAGGATATGGGCGAGTCGCCTCCCGCCAAAGGCGATTCCAGGAGCGACGAGAACAATGACGAAGACGAGTCCGAGGAGGAGGTCGCCCCGCTGGTTCGCAAAACCCACGGGCAGCGACATCGCGAGCTCGAGGCGAGTAAAAGTCTCGAGCATCACGGTGACGACGACGAACTTCTGGAGACCACCTCGCGCCGCCAAGCTACTCCATCGAAGAAGAAGAAGAAAGAGAAGGAGGCAAAGGCCCCTCCGAAGAAGAAGACGAAGCCGACGAGGCCGGCCTCGCCACCGCACTCGGCAAGCAGCTCTGACGCCCCCAGCCCGGCCAAGGACGAGGTGCCGCCGACGACGACCATGCTGGACACGGCCGCCGTCGAGGTGCCACTGGCTTCGATGCCTCCGCCATTCGCCCCAGTCTCTGGGTTGAGGGATGCTCCGGTTGCAGCGGCTTCCCCTCGCAGGGAGGCTCCTGCCGAAGATGTCCCAGACGCTCCGGTTGCAGCCTCGACGACGAAGAAGCCGTCCGTGTCTTGGGCACACGACGTCCTGGAGATGGGGCTTAGCCGCCGACTGGGCCCTGAACTGGAGAAGTCGGCCGGCCTCCGCACGGGGCTACGCTTCATTCCCGTCACCAAGTGAGTACACTCACCTTCCTTTGTCTTCCATAGCATCTTGGATTATCTTGCTTACATGATTGATGTACAGGACCGGAGTGAAGAGGATGGGCCACCCGACCGTGGCTAAGGTGCCATCCGTCGTCAACGAGGAGGATCCTTCCCGTAAGAGGAAGGCGGGCGAGGTCGTCGTCCCTACGGATGGTGGCAAAAGGCTATATGGCGACGCCGCCACGATTTCGACGACACGGCGGTCGCGCCGATCGAGCCAGAATCGAGGCGCGCCCACGAAGAGGGAGCTCCTTGACTGAGCGGCCGAGCCGACCTCCTTTGGGGCGGTGCCTCCATCGCGACATTCCCGCTTCATGGACAAAGCGCGGCGAGTGGAACCGCCGAGCCGCACACCGAGTTGCCGATGCGTTTACCGAAGTCGTGGGTACACGCCAGCTCTCCTTGCGTCTGTGGATGCAATACAATTCCATGGCATGCTTGGCGCAGCCATCCAGGTATGCCCAGTCCCCGAGGATCAGGTCGGTGTTTTGCAGCGGTGTGATCCTTTTGGTGTATAACTGTTATTTTGCGCGTCCAGTCCCAGAATGCGCACTCGCTGAATTTCAGCGGGTGGGCACTTAGGAAGTTTTTGATTGCCAGTATCCGAGTGCGCACTCGCTGAATTTCAGCAGGTGGGCACTTAGGAAGTTTTTGATTGCCAGTCCCCGAGTGTGCACTCGCTGAATTTCAGCGGGTGGGCACTTAGGAAGTTTTTGATTGCCAGTCCCCGAGTGCGCACTCGCTGAATTTCAGCGGGTGGGCACTTAGGAAGTTTTTGATTGCCAGTCCCCGAGTGCGCACTCGCTGAATTTCAGTGGGTGGGAACTTAGGATTTCGCTTTGGCTAACTGTTTAAACGATGTGCAGGGTCTGGAACGTGAATCAGCTGACTGATTGGCAGCGAAGCACCGCGCGGAGAAGGAACTGGCCATCGTCCAAGAAGCGAATAAGGGGCTTCAGGCGATTGCCGCGAAGGCGGAGGAAGCTTGCCAGGGACTTGTCCCCGCGGGTGAATTGGCGGCGACGCAATCGGCTTTAAGCTCGGCTGAAAAGCGGATCGCCGATCTCGAGCGCGAGCTGCGGGAGGCGAAGGAGGAAGCGAGCTCGGCTGATGGGCGAGCCAAGGCCGCCATTACGGCCGTCGAAGAAGATCGTAAAGTGTCGGACGCCCTTGTTGCTGGGATTCAGGACGACCATACTTCACTTCAACGCTTCATCACAGACCTCGCCCGCCCGTTGATTGGTAAGTGCATCTGCCGCTGCCAATAGCGTGTAATTTTTTTTGTCCAACGTACTCACTGTTGTCTTCTACTCGCAGGTCGCATCATTGATAGTGCGGAAGAGGCGAGATCGTTCAACGCGCGGCAGTGCGTGGCCACGCTCGTCGACTCGGTGACGTTATCGGCGACGTGCATCCGAGCCTACCTCTAGGAAATATCACCCACGGAGGTAATTCCCAGCGACCTCATCGAGGTGTGGAAGTACTTGGAGAAGGCGCCCTCAGTCGTTGAATTCATGACGCGATCGGCATTTCGGCGCGGAGCAGCGACGGCGCTTAGCCTTGGACTTGCTCACTTCCCGGAGGACTTCGACCTCGACGATGTGACGAGTGGCTACCCGTCGTCAACTGGCGCGGTGGAGCTTTCCGAGGTGCTCAAGTTGACGGACCGCGCTGCGATGTACTCCGAGCGTGTCTGCGCAATGGGCGACCTCCTTCCGTACTAGGAGACGGTCGTCACGCCCAACGACCCCGAGCCACCGCACCGGGATTTCAAGGTCGAGCAGCCCTTCCGCGCGGCGATGTCGGGTGAGCTGACGACGTACCCGTCAAACCCGTACACGCTGTTCATCCGCAATCGCCGGGGTGTTGGCGAGTCGTCGTCGAAGCCTGCAGAATAGGGTAGTTTGCCCTGTGGTGTTAGTAGCAAGTCTGTCGTACGGGCATATTTTGTAATTTGAGATAATGCGACATGCTATTGAATGAGACATCGTGTCTGTTTTGGGATTTGTCATGTGTTTTGTGATTGAGGTTTCAACGAGTCCCGAGCACGTCCGCCCTTTTGTGGGGTTTACCTCGTGTGTGATATGTTTATTGTTTTTGAATGTTTTATTATTGTGGTCTACTCGCCCGGACTCGAAGAGCCAGTCGCAGGGCGACTCCCTTGAACGCTCTGTACTTCACCGTTTTCCCATGCGCGAACGGGGTCGGGTGGCCGAGTCCCCGAGCGTGGTACTTGGTTGTTCCAGGCACGACTCGAGGGTGGGTGAGGACTTAGCGTGTTAGTTTGGGCGCATCACTCCTGCCTGGCCCGTTGGGTCAGTCGCGTGGCGAGTCCTGGGAATGCTCTCCTACTTGGCGTTTTCTCGAGCCGCTCGTGATGAACTGGTCGTCAGTCCCCGAGCGTGGTACTTGGCCGTTCGAGTCGCTATGTTGAGGATGCGGAGGACCATGGTCGCTGTAAGAAGCGAAGGCAGTTGTCTTTGCTCGTAGAGCCAGTCGGGCTGGGCGACTCCAATGGGGCTCCGGGTAGGCGTTTTTCATGGACGATGCAAGACCTGAGGTGACTCAGTGCTCTCGCACCGCACTAATTAGCTGTGCCGATCGCTGTACCAAAGGTTGACTTCTGCGGTTAGCTTGACGCTGTTATTACGAGTGCGAGTGGCACAAGACACGGAGAGTAGGCGCAATTTGCGGTAACCGATTCTTTTTATTTCATAGCGACTGGGGAGTACATATGTGGGGTTCTAGGAGTAGAACTTCCGTAGGAGGTTTACATTCCATGGTCGCTTGACGTCGAGTTCGCCGTCCCCGCGGACGTCGATGTGGGGTTGCCGAGTACTCGCCCGATGGCGAATGGCCCTTCCCACGGAGGGGAGAGCTTGTGCATGCCCTTCTTGTCCTGGATGAGGCGTAACACCAGGTCGCCTTCTTGGAAGGTGCGAGTTTTCACCCGCCGACTGTGGTAGCGGCGGAGTCCCTGCTGGTAGATGGCAGCGCGTGACCGAGCGAGGTCACATGCCTCGTCGAGCTGATCGACTCCATCTTGGTGGGCGAGTTGGTTTGTAGCCTCCGTGTAGTGGACGACCCGTGGCGAGTCGTGCTCGAGGTCGGTGGGCATGACTGCCTCGGCACCGTATACCATGAAGAAGGGGGTGAATCCTGTCGACCTGTTGACCGAGGTGCGAATCCCCCAGATGACAGAGGGCAGTTCCTTTACCCAGCACCCGGCGGTGCGCTCGAGTGGTACTTGGAGTCGCGGCTTCAGGCCGTGGAGGATGCTTTGGTTGGCCCGTTCCGCCTGGCCGTTGGATTCCGGGTGGATGACCGACGCGAGGTCGAGCTGGATGTGGTGCTCTTCGCAGAATTCGGCCATGGATCCTTTGGCGAAGTTGGTGCCGTTGTCCGTGATGATGCTGTTTGGGAACCCGTAGCAATATCTGAGCTCGCGTAGGAATTTAGTGGCGGTCTTCCCGTCGCATTTCCGAACTGGCTTGGCCTCCACCCACTTTGTGAATTTGTCGACCGCGACCAGCATGTGGGTGTAGCCGGAGGGAGCCTTCTTGAAGGGGCCTACCATGTCCCACACAGGGAATGGCCAGGTGATGGGGATTGTTTTGAGGCTTGAGCTCACGCGTCGTCTGTTGGCGATTCGCACCCGGCGCACCGCTAGACAATGTCGACGATCGGGCGTAGCGGTGGGCCAAGAAAGCCATGCCGCATAGCCTTGGCGACGAGAGAGCGGGCGCCTGCGTGGTGGCCGCAGTCACCAGAGTGGATATCGTGGAGGATCTTGCGTCCTTCGGCGGGTTGGACGCAGCGTTGGAACACGCCGGTGACACTGCGCTTGTGGAGATTGCCGTCGATGATGGTGTAGGACTTGCATCGGCGGGCGATCATCCGAGCGTCCGTCTCGTCTGCCGGCAAGGTGCCGGCCTCCAGGTAGGAGATGTAGGGCTTGGTCCAGTTGTCTGGCTCGGTGACGAGTGCGACCAGGGCTGCCTCCGGCTGTAACGGGACTCCGATGTCGATCTCCCTCGGGGGAGAGACTGATGGTTTGGTTATTGTGTCGAGGAAGACGCCGGCGGGTGGTGCGAGTCGAGCCGACCCAATGCGAGAGAGGGCGTCATCATCCTCGTTCTTCCGCCTGTCAATCCACTCGACGGAGTAGCCTGTGAAGTGTCCGCCCAGCTTTTCCACTGCTTGGCGGTACGCCGCCATGGTGGGGGAGACGGCGTCGCAGGTGCCTGCGACTTGCCCTGCGACGAGGTCGGAGTCTCCGTAGCAGCGTAGGCGGTTGACATTCATCTCCTTGGCAGCTCGCATGCCGTGGAGCAAGGCCTCGTACTCGGCCATGTTATTGGTGCAGGGTGTAAAGTCGAGGCAGAGGATGAAGCGGAAATTGTCGCCCTTCGGTGAAGTTAGCACGATCCCTGCGCCTGCGCCGTCCGCGTTCTTAGAGCCATCAAAGTGCAGGCTCCAGTAATGGAGGTATGGCAGCTTCTCTGGCTGCTGGGCCTCTTCCCAATCGGCGATGAAGTCCGCTAGGGCCTGCGACTTGATCGCTTTTCGTGGCTCGTATTTGATGTTATGGACGCCGATCTCAACGGCCCACTTGGCGACCCGCCCGGTCGCCTCGCGGTTGCGGATGATGTCTTGCAGTGGTGCTGAGGAAATGACCGTGATCGGGTGCTCCTGGAAGTAGTGCGGCAGGCGCTGCTGAGCTTTGAAGACCGCGTATACCAGCTTTTGGTACTGCGGGTACCGCTGGCGCGACTCGGTAAGGACCTCGTTGATGTAGTACACCGGTCGCTGTACTGGGTGCTCCTTTCCTTCCTCCGGTCGCTCGACGACCATCATGGCGCTGACGACGCGTTCGGAAGCCGCGACGTAAATCAGCATGGCTTCTTTGTCGGCGGGGGCGGCGAGTAGCACCTTCTTGAGGTCGCGGAGCGCGTCATCCGCCTCCCTGTCCCACTGGAAGGTGGGGTTCTTGCGCATCAGGCGATATAGGGGCATCGCCTTTCTTTTAGCCAGCGGGATGAAGCGAGAGCCTCTACCGTCCGCCAGTTTACGACGCCGCAGGCACTCGGGTTTGCCGAGCCGGGCGATCGTGTCGATTTTCGTGGGGTTCGCCTCGATCCCTCGCTTGGAGACGACGTACCCCAGTAGTTGTCCTGCTGGTACACCGAAGGTGCATTTGCCTGGGTTAAGCTTTATCTTGTATTTTCGCAAGTTGGCGAATGTTTCCGCCAGGTCGGCGAGTAGGTCACCCTGGCGAGCGGACTTTACGACCACGTCGTCGATGTAGACGTGGATGTTGCGGCCAATTTGGCTCGCGAGGCACTCTTGCATGCACCGCTGGTAGGTCGCCCCGGCGTTCTTGAGGCCGAAGGTCATGGCGGTGTAGCAGAAGGCTTCGAATGGCGTGATGAACGCCGTCTTCTCCTCGTCTTCGATGGCCATTTTGATCTGGTTGTAACCAGAGTAGGCGTCGAGGAAACGTAGCGACTCCGGGCCCGCGGTGGAATCGATTATTTGGTCGATCCGCGAGAGGAAGAACTGCTCCTTTGGGCAGGCGCTGTTTAAGTTTGTGTAGTCGATACACATCCTCCAGGTCCCGTTCTTCTTCTCGACCAGGACTGGGTTTGCCAGCCACTTGGAGTATTTAATTGGCCGGATGGAGCCTGCAGCGAGTAGATGCTGCACCTCCTCGGCAATTGCTCGGCGGCGCTCTTCATTGAAGGGCCGCAACGACTGTTTGATGGGTCGCACTTTGGGGTCGGCGTTTAGCTTGTGCTCAGTGAGCTCCCTAGGGACACCAGGCATGTCAGAGGGCTTCCATGCGAAGATGTCCCTGTTCTCACGGAGGAACTCGATGAGCGCGCCTTCCTATGCCGGGCTCATGCCCGTCCCGATCGTCACCGTCTAGCTGGAGTCGCCTGGGACCAGCTCGACGGTGCGGGTGTGTGTTGTCGCCTCGAAGGTTGAGGTGTTTGCGCCCTCCGAGTTGGGCTTCTTGAGTATGGTGGGGTCGTCGTTGTTGACCCCGCTCGCGTACTTGGCGAGCTCATCGGCGTGGTTGGTCTCCGCCGCGATGACGGCGTCAGCGAGTTCGGCTCCTTTGGCCTCGCACTCGGCGGCCATGTCGGGGTCTCCGTTGATGGTGATGACGCCGCACGGCCCGGGGAGCTTCATTGCGTTGTACGCGTAGTGGGGCGCTGCCATGAACTTGGCAAATGCCTGGCGCCCCAGGACGCAATGGTAGGGGCTGTCGAAGGGCACCAGCTCGAAGACGATCCGCTCGGTGCGGAAGTTTGCTGGTGTGCCGAAGGTGACTGGCAGCGTGACCTTGCCGATCGGGTACGCCTTCCGACCGGGGACGATGCCATGGAACGTGGTGTGGGTCGTCTCGATCATTGACTGCGGGAGCCACAGTCGCCTGAAGGTGTCCAGGTACAGGATGTTGATGGAGCTGCCGCCGTCCATCAATGTATTGGGGAGCCAGTAGTCGCCGACCTTAGGCTTGACCACCAGGGCGACTCGACCTGGGTACTCGATGCGTGGCGAGTGGTCTTGGCGGCTCTAGGTGATGGGCTGCTCCGACCAGTTGAGGAACTGGGGAACGTCCACTTGGGCCACCGCGTTGACGGCGATGGCGCGGGCGATGACCTTCTTCTCGCGCTTCGTGTTGAAGCCCGTGAAGGTATGGAGCGAGCCGACCACTTTGCCGAATTTTCCGCCGTTTGGCGGGTTGTTGTCGGGGTCCTCCCGTGCTCGCCGTGCCTTCTCGATCTCCCTGAGGGTGTGGCAGTCGGCGGTGGTGTGCGTTGCGGGCTTCCCTTCCCTGCTATGAAACGCACATGGTTGGTAAAGGAGGGCCGCGGGGTCGAACCTTGGCTTGGCCTTGTAGTTGCCGCCGTCGCGGCGTTGTCCTCCGTCGCGGCGGAAGCTCTTGGGCTCGCGTTATGCGCGTTGGCGACGAAGTCGACTCGCCCATCATCGCGCGCTGCCGGTGAGGCGAAAGTGTTGTAGCGTAGGTCGGACCATCGTCCGCCGTTGCCACTCGCGGCGTTGACCTCCGACTGCCGCCGTTTCCTGGTTTGGATCTTCCTCTGCGTACTGTTTGGCGATCTCGAGAAGGTCTGGGATGTTGTCGAGTGTGCGAGAGTGTCGCTTGAGCTTGGCGACCAGGGGTTCATAGCGACACGAGGTCTTGAAGCAGTGGATCGCGGTGTCCGGGTGGATGCCGACCGTGTTGTACGAGAGTTCTTGCCATCGTTGGACCCGATTGCTTGGTCGACTCGGGTCCCTGGACGACGCTCCGGGTCCTCGATGGTGGTGGCGCGGTGTAGGAGCACTCGAAGTGCCCGACGGCGTCACATCTCCTCCCGTGAGTCGATATCGCCCCGGGAGGGTGTTGATCCATCGCCGCACGCCCCTCCATCATCGGGAGGTAACGGCGGCTAGCAGTCGGTGTGGCCGCGATCCCCATCGCCATGAGGTATGTATCGAGCCAACGGCGGGTCGCAAGGGTCGATTTTCTATCTCCTTCGCGCCTTGAAGTTTGGCGGTACTTCGCCTCGGATCATTGGTCCGCACTTGGGGCCGAGTCGACTGAGCAACCCCATGGGCTCGCTGTCCCGGCGATTGGTCAGGGTGTGTCGCAGGTCATCGGGCTGGCGTGCGCGCCAGCTTTGGTTGTTGATGATGTGAGTGCGGGCGTTGATGGGTTGACCGTTGGCGGCGGCGGTTGGTCGCTGGCCTGGGATCGTTGGAGAGTTCCGTTGCGGGTCGGTGTTGGAGCTGCGGTGGCTCGGTGGCGGGCGATTGAGGTGTTTGCCGCCATTGGGCGCCGCTGAGGCCGCTCGCTTCAAGAACGCGAGTATACTCGACCCTGCGAGTCGGCGCCCGTTTTGCTGTCGACGGCCTTTGCGGCAGGGCCCTGACGCATCTTGGATCAGAGGGCGCCGTCGCCCATGGCCGTGATGTTGTCGCCTGCTGCTCGGCCTGCCACGAGGTTGTCCATCGGGGTGGAGAATAGTGGGAGGCCGTTTGCGTCTCGCTCACGTGAGGATACTACTATCCGCGACTGGTCCCTAGGAGGTGTGTGGTTGGGTGGAGGTGGCGGGGGTCGGGCGCTTCCTCTTGGTGGCGCGTTCTCGCAGATCGCGCGCTCGGCCACGCGGGCCGGGTCATTTTCGTCGTCGAAGTTCAGGGCGCGCCCCTGAACGGTGGGGTTCAGGCGCGACCTGATCCGCTGCTGATGATAGTGCGATAGTTCCTGCGCCGTCACCTGCTCAAGGCCAAATTTTTCGCGCTCGGCTTGTTCCTTGCGTACCGCCTCCGCCAGTTTCAGGCGGAGTTCCTTGACCTCCGTTTCCGTGGCGTTAGGAGGAATTGGGGTGGAGAAGGGGTTCTCCGGCGGCTCGGTGCCGGTCGCCATGTACGTCGCGGCGTGGCGACCGGTTCCGTCGCAGAGGTCGGCGGAGTTTTCCGATCTAGAATCGAATTCGAAGATCCCGAGGATGGAGGGGTCCTCGAAGTCTCCCACGTTGGAGACCTGGGTGATGGAGCCCGCGGGTGATGGACCCGGCGAGTGACGCCGGGGTCGCCGAGTCGGCGTTGTCGTTGAGGGCCGCGTCTTCTGCGGCCGCTGTGTTTTCGGCCACGTCGCTGTAGGCCGAGTTATACTCGGAAGCGAGGCGATGGATCGTGCGGATCTGGCTCTCGGAGAGCCGATCGTGTGGCGGCGACTCGCGGATGCGAGCCGAGTCCTCCGAGACGATGATGTCGGTGAGGCCGACGAAGAGGCTGATCGTGCCGACCGGCAGGATCACGCTGTGCGTGACGGGTCGCGCCGCCGGGACGTAGCTTCTCGTCAAGATTTGGAGCATCTCGCCGATCGCTATCATGCGGCCGGTGGCGACCGTCTCGTTGATGGGCAGATTGGATCTCGCCGCAGAACACCAGCCAGACCGGCCAGGCCCCACGGTGGTCGCCACTATCGTGGGAATGGTCACGACAGATGCTGCAATCGGCAGCGAGTAGTAGAACGAGGGGCAAGGGCGGCCAGCCATCTGCGGTGCGAGATGAGGGCGGAGACACAGGGTTTACCCAGGTTCGGCCCCCCGGAGGGTAAAGACCTACTCCTGCTAGATTGTATTATGGAGGTGGTACAATGGGCGAGCTCGGCGGCTAGGCGGCGAGTCGCTTGGGTGTATGACGGAACGTACGTCTACACGCGCTGCAGGGAGGTTTATATAGGCTCACCTCCCCTAGGGTTTACATATCCCAACCGAATCAGATAAGGCTTCGGTGCTCGTTTAACCTAATCCGACTGGGCCTATCTAATCGCCTGGGCCTTCAGCTTCCAGTCGCTTGGATCCACGCCGGTCCTTGATCCAGTTGCCGTCCTGCAGGCCCACTCGCCAGGTCTTGGGCCAGTCGGAAACGTCCTGCTGGGTATACCCCGGGAGGCGCATCCCCATCACATGACATCCACGCCGGCGACTGCGGCCACCACGCCGGTGCCTGGTCGCTAGTCGCCAAAGCCATGCAACATGGATTCTATTGGCTCACTACTCACGCCGACACCATCGACATCGTCCAACGTTGCGCCGGGTGCTAGAAATACGCCAACCAGATGCACCTCCTTGGTTCGCCCCCAAGACAATCCCCATCACCTGGCCTTTCGTCATATGGGGCATTGACATGGTGGGTCAGTTCAAAAATGCCCCGTCTGGCTACACACACCTCCTTGTCGCAGTCGATAAGTTTACCAAATGGGTCGAGGCCAAGCCGATCAAGAAATGCGACGGAAAGACCACCACCAAGTTCCTCCGTGAGCGCATCTACCGGTACGGGTACACGCACAACATCATCATGGATAATGGCACCAACTTCATCAAAGACGCCATGGCTGATTTCTGCGAGGAGCACGACATATGACTCGACCTCGCCTCATTCGCCCACCCGGAGTCGAACGGCCAAGCAGAGTGCACCAACCAAAGAATCCTCCACGGGCCCACGACTACAGGTTCCCCTCAAGCGAACCCCCGGATGCTGGGTCAAAGAGCTCCCCTCCGTGTTATGGGGAAATTGCACCTTCGTCAACCGATCAACTTGGTTTACACCCTGCTTCATGGTGTATGGCGCCAAGGCCGTCATGCCAACCGACCTAGAACACGACTCACCTCGGGTCGTCAACTATGCGGAGGAAGACGACGATATTGCCCACCAAGACGGGATCAACCAGCTCGATGAAGCACGCGACCTAGCTCGCTCCCGCACCACCATATACCAGCAAGGACTCTGTTGCTACCACAGCCACCGAGTCCGGACTTGCACCTTATAGGAGGGCGACCTGGTCCAGTGAATCATCTAGGACAAGAAGGGCATGCACAAGCTCTCTCCCACATGGGAGGGACCATTCTCCATAGGGCGAGTCCTTGGCAACGACGCCTACTACCTCATCGATGTACGACGTGATAGCCAGCTCGACGTCGGGCGTCCCTAGAATGTAAACCTCCTCCGGAACTTCTATACATAGAACTAAAACTTGTACTCAGCTGCTGCATAATGAAGTAAATTAGAATCACACAAATTGAGCCTACTTGCGAACATCTTGTGCCAATCGCACTCGTACATTTAGCAATACGCTACCCACGGATGTCAACCCTTGGTAAAACGACCGGCACGACTATGTAGTGCGGCACAAGGGCATCGAAAATATTCTGGCCTTGTGTCTTCCACGAAAACGCCACCCCGGAGCCACCAACGGAGCCGCCTCGCTCGACTGGCCCGCCAGGCCAAGACAACCGAACACGCTTCTCACAGCGACCGGTCCTCCACGCGCATAGCGACTCGAATGGTTAAGTACCGCACACGGGGACTTACCCAAGACAAACCCCATGCTTCTCGGGAACACACCAAGTATGAGATCATTCCTTGGACTCGCCATGCGACTGGCTTTCCGAGGCAGGAGGAGAGACGTGTTACAAAAAACACACCATGTCCTCACCTACCTTGGGCATGTGACTAGAACGGCTAGATACCACGCTCGGGGACTCTCCTAACCGACCCTGGTCGCGTCCGGGAAAATAGCCAACTACGGAGTACTCCTTGGGTTCACCAAGTGACTGGATCCATGATCCACGATGAGTCTGCCATGACTAAACTAACAGTCTAACATAAACAAACTTACACACATGCGATGTAAACCCCATTAAAGGGCGAACGCGCTTGGGGACTCGCACAATAATAAGAAATCACAAAGCAATGCAAAACAATTGATGTTTCTCCTTTTTTTTCTTTAGAAACAAAATATAGTGTTCATCATTAAGGTACATACAGAAGCGGCCAGTCGCTCCAACTAACAAAATGCCTCAGGGAAATCCATTAATCTACAGGCTTTCAAGAAGATGCGCCGCCACCACCCCTGACCCGAACAAAAGGCTCCCAAGGGTTCGCTAGGTACGTCGTCAACTTCTTCGCAAGTGACGACCGGAAAGGCTTCTCCGACTTAAGATCGTGGTGCTCCGGCTCGGGGTCATTCAGCGCCAACAACGTCTCCTGGTACGGCAGTAGATCTGATGTAGCCCGACCTACGTTCGTTGCCCCATCAAGGTCTCCAACTTATTCCAAGTCGTCATGGACTCCAAAGGTGAATCCTATCCTCTTTGAGATCCCACTTCCTACCCTATTGAATGGTATACTACTTCATTCTCCATCCTATGACCATGATAGGTTCACACCGCCGAGTACGGAGACGAGGGAGGAAGCCCGAGGACTCGCGCCCGACAAGATGGAGGCTTGGAAGAGGAGACATAAGAAGCTCCAGCTGGAACCGGCGATAGGACCGGCGAACCGGATCCACCGCCGGAATCTCCGGCGATAGCCCCGGCGAACCGAGCTCACCGCCGGAATCCCCGGCGCCAGGACCGGACGACCGGAACCACGGCAGAACCGCTTAGAGAGAGGCATTTCGGCGGGCGACCGGAATATCCGGCGACGACCGAAAATCTCGGCGCTAGATCCGGCGCCGCCGGACTTACGGCCGGAACTTCCCGTCTACGCGTGGATCTGGGTTTGATGCCCTGTAATATTCCCTTTACTTACCCCTTTTCCTAGTTTATTCCCAAACTACCCCCTTGTTTAGTGGCTGGCCTATAAATAGAGCCCCCACCCCTCATGTACCCCTTAGTCATAGATGATAGACTAAAGACAACCCCCATTGTGGAATCTCTAGTTTCGCCTCATCCCCTTTACCAAGGGGACCGACTATCGTCACCAACCTCAATTGGACTTTGCATCACGCATCCATCGTTGAACAAGGCCTTGGAGTTCGGTGTCTCGTTTCCAAGTTGTCAAGACCCTCCCACGGGTGTTCTTCCCTCTCCGATGTGGATTTGAGGGAGCACGGTGTCCGATCTTTCCTTGCGAGGATTCTATCGGACCGGTGGCCGCCGTTCAGGAGCAATCGGCCTTGTATCGTATGAGTTTTGCGTGTGTTCATCGTGTTCTTCGCGAGGTGTCTGTTTGCTTCCGCTACCTTCTCCCTTTCCCCTTGCTTTCCCATCGATTTGACCATGAGATCCGTGAACATCGGTCACCCAAGGGTTAACCCCTCCATCAAGATCGCCCATCGCCAACACCCACTCCGCGAAAGGAGCAGCCTTTGTAGTCAACTTCAACACCTCAGCGATCTCCACTGAGCCAGTTGCCGAGGGATACCCGCTGGTGACATCATCAAGGTCGAAGTCGTCGGGGAAGTGCGCGAGTCCAAGACTCAAGCGCAGTAGCGGCTCCATGGCGAAAGGCCGACTGCACAATCCACTCGACTACAGCAGGCCCTTCCTCAAGGTAGCACCACACCTCCTCCAGCCCCCCAAGGATCACCTCGATGGGAGAAATCCCCTGGAAGACGGCTTGGACGCACATTGCAGAGAGGGTAGCCGTGTCCACCACCGCGCTCACGCATTGCTTGTCGTCGTACGTCTGCACCTCCGGATCTCCTTGACAAATCACACTTGCAACGCCAGAAATTTAAATCCACAAGGAAGTGCACCTATGGATCTGCTACTCGGGGATTCACCCGCTCGAGACTCGCCCGTTCGAGAATTCACCCGCTTGGGGACTTGCCCGCCACTACCAAAAGTAAGCAAGAAGAATGGAACCCCACCAAGAATCCCACGGCAACGCTCGGTGACGAATTTCTCCAGGTTCGACAATTGATCTTGCAAACCAGCGATGAGCGAGTCGGAGACCTTCCTCTCGTCATTCGCCGCGACGATCGCGGCCTTTGCCCTCTCATTATAAGAGATCATCGACGCCTTTGCGACCTCTAGCTCCTTCGTTAACAAGGAGATTCGCCCCTCCGCCGTGGTCAATGCTGCCTTCGCATCCTCCATCTCGGCAGCTGGAACATAGCCCTCACAGGCCTTGGAGATCGTGGAGCGATCCTCTAACAGAATGAAGAATGCAGTAAAACATTTGCACAATAACAAGAGTAAAAATTCATAGAGGTGAAATCAAATCACCTGCAATTGCTGATTGGCCTCCTGCGTGACTCGTAGGTCACGCTCCAGGCACTCCTTCGCGGCCTGCTGATCGCTCGATTCCCGCTAAAGACCCTAAACATAGAAAACTACATGTGAGCAACGACTAAATTTCTAAGCATCTAGCCGCTGAAATTCAGCGTCTAGACACTCGGGGACTGGACGACTAAAGTTCTAAGCATCTAGCCGCTAAAATTCAGCGACCAGATGATCGGGGACTGGACATACCTGGATGGAAGCACATAACATGCTGTGAAGTTTGATGGCATCCACCGATGGCAACACAAACAACGTACGCCCACATCACTACCCGGTGTCACCATCAACAACCTCAGGAACTTGAGGCGTCTGCGTTCCAATAGCCGAGGCGGAGGCTCTCGCCACAAAGCGAGGGAATGTCACAGCCGTCGTTGCTGGAGCACTGGCCACGGGCACCAATGCCTCCGCTGGCGCGGTATGCTCGCCCAGCTCCGAGCTCGCAACTGCCTCGCCCTTCGAAGAGATGGTAGCCTCGACTGGCGCTTCGACTGGCTGTTTTGCCATAGTAGTGGAATTGCCCTCCTTCTTCTTCGCGCCTTCGACTGCGGCCTCAGCTGTGTCGCCCTTCCTTTTCTTGGAAGGGTCGGCTTCCCCTCCGGTGGAGACTAGCGGAACCTTAGCCACTAAGATATGACCAATTTGCTTGGCACCGGTCCTGCAAAAACGACAAGATCAGCGATCCGCTAAAAGGCTATGAAAGTTACCATGGGTCATGCAGTACTAACTTTTACTTGGAGACGGGGAGGAAGTGCAGACCAGTGCTAATATGGGCAGGCTTCTCCAACTTTGGGCCCAACCGGCGAGTGAGCCCCCTCTCGAACACACTCGTAGACCACGACACTTCAGGCTTCTTTGACACTGATGCCGTAGCCGCAGCAACCTCCAGCCCGGGCGACGCAAATTCCCCCCTCGGCAGCGAGGACGTTGACCTTGTGGCCATGGAAGCCCCTGGCTCCAAAGCCGCCGAGAATGTCTGCGGGAGCACCGCGAGTGGAACTGCGACCTCTACCACGTCCGCGGGCCTCGATACCTTCATCAGAACTGGATCCTCCGGGATCCTTGTCGAGACCCCAACTTCCGCGTCGTCAAGCTCTCGTATGATTCAAAAACCACCGCCGACATGGGCGACGACACTGCCTTCTTTGCGGGTTGTTGGGGATATGCTATATGGGTATCCTTATAGCATGTCTCTTATCCGGCTAACCTGGGTGGCCCATAGTCGGTAGCATGGCCTATGGCCTGCTGGGCGGCCCAATTAGGTGGATCCAGAAGGGAGGCCCGTGCCGGATAAAGGAAGGCTACGGTGGACTTACCAGCGTACCCGGAGCCTTGGAGTGCAAGATACACAAGACTAGTGATAGACGGTATAGGACTCTGTTACCTGTCCGGCTAGGACTTTTCCCTGTAACCCTAGGACCTGGCGACTATATAAGTCGGGCCTATGGGAGCCTTTAGGGCACAATCTCATACGATCATAGATCGATACACATAACCTCGCACAGCGAACCTATCTCTGTAACTCGGCATATTGCCCATATAGTGATTATAGCAGGAGTAGGATTCCGCCACCATTGTGGGATCTGAACCTGGGTAAACTATGTTACCTCGTACCCGTCAACCGTCCGCCTTACCCCACGTCTCTAAACACACACTGTGAGGACCCCTCCATGGCGTACTCGTCGGCAATACCATGACAGTTGGCGCCCACTGTGGGGCAAGAGGCGCTTCAGGCTCTTCAGCGGGCGAGGAACAAGATCTTCGCGGGAATCGGCGAAACCATAGCCATCGGTCGCGTTCTCTTTTCCGGCAACGTTCCGATCGTCCCTCCCGACGAGTTCTGGATCCCGGCGAAGACGAACCCTACGCGGTGTTCGATCGTTCCTATCGGAGATATCCACCTCTTCATCGGTGAAACCTACTCGGGCACTAGTTCCCTGGGAGTCGGAGGAGGATCAAGACCCGCACGGACCGCCTATGGGCAGGATACGTTCGCGGAAGGATCGAGGTCGGATCTCTCTTCGGAGTTTGCCGGCAAAGATCGGAAAGCATCAAGACCCGCACGGACCACCTATGGGCTGGATACGTTCGCGGAAGGATCGATGTCGGATCTCTCTTCGGAGCTTGCCGACAAAGATCGGAAAAATTCAAGACCCACCCAAACCGCCCCTGTGCAGGATATAAAGGTGGAAGATCACTGCAAATCCGCCGGGTCATTGCGCGTCTGACAGCAGAGATCCAAGTTCGGCGTGGTTACCATCTTGATCTAGCGCTGAGGCTCAGAGAGGCGAAACCCCGCTACCGCCAGTGGCTCCGTATACAAGCCGATCTGGCCCACTACCCCAATGATGATGCTATCTATCACTTCGTGGAAGGACTGGACCATGGCATGCTTCTCTAACATTCTCTAAGACGGCAGCAGGCGTCAGGACGCCTTACCTTTGAAGGCATGGAGAGCACTGTCAACAACTACGCAGAGGCCGAAGCGGCAGCTCAGACAGCGCTTGCGCTCATTGACGGAGCCCCTCCGATTCAGCCACCGCCACCACCGCCTCCGTCGCCATCGTCGTAGCAGCACCACCACCTCCAGTCATCATCGAGGCCGTTGCACCTCCACCACCCGTCATCGAGGAGGTCCTGGCACCCTCCGACTCTGTCATTGACGCGCTTTATGCTGACTTCAGTGCAGATTCAGAGGAGATAGACTTCAGTCTAGAAGAGCTAGACTCCTCTATGCAGGAGATGGAGGAGGAGTACGCGCGCGACGAGCAAGCCAACAACGCCATCACATCTCGAGGGGTGTTCGTCACCATTGGGACGGCGATGGATGAAGATCAACCCGGACGAGCTCCGCCTACGGCGCTGGAAAAGGGGACGGGGCCACTTATTGCTGCTGACGATGATCGCACAAAGGTCATGCCTCGTCCGCCTAACCCAAAGGCAGCGCAGAACTTCGGCACCGGCTCGAAACAACAACACCGCAAACTTGCCACCTCCAGATCTACTGCAGCAGCCCAAGTTACTCCAGTTGATAGAGTGATACGGCAATCTCTCGTCGAGCCACTAACCGTTGCTCATATCCTAACGTGACCCAGCTGACGAGAAGCGCCAAGCTTTGGAGGAAGCGCAAGCCATCGCGGAGCAAGGCGCTAAACTAGATCGAGATCTGGTCAACACGCAGAAGTCCATAGAAAAAGCTAGAGCAATGGAGGCCGAGTACAAGACTCTGCTACAGCAGCAGAAGTCTAAGAAAGCTCTGGCTCGCGTCATCAACGATCCTGGTATACGGCGCAACCTAGAATGGCCCCTCGGCCGCACAAGCCATACACCGACAAAGTGAAGGCAGGTGATGCCCACCCCACTCCTTAACCTCGTCGTCGCCAAGACCCTTCTGGAGCAGGATAGATCGCCTGAGGCAGTATAACAGGTCTATGACCTAGTGGCCAAGGCGGTAAAGCAGCAGGTAAAGGCCACCTCTCAGAGGCTTGAGTCTGACCCGACGCTCTGCCGATCTAGCCAGTATAAACCGCCAAGGTACAGATCTCCTTAGGATGTCGGGTCCCGGACGGGTTCATCAGAACGAAGATGGAGGGATGCGCGCAACAGGAAGGATGCTATCCCCATATCCTCCGACCATGGAGAAAAAGCCCGACCTCGTCGCCCATCGCCACAGCCCCGATCCCCCCGACATCAGGAAGACTACAAAGCTCACCATAGTACGGATATGCCCCCACCAAAGCAGTGCGGCATCGTCATCCGCGACAACGCGGTGCAGATCCGTCATGATGAAGAGCACCACCAAGGACACAAGAGCAGGTCACACCATGACCCTCCACGTCCGACAAGCAACCGTGACAGGCGCGAGGCGTTGCAGGAGGGTAACAGCAAGAAGGCTAACCCACCGCCACCTCCACCTCCGTCGCCGCCAAGAAGTCACCATGGCGGAAAAGGCCCGCGTCGTTCACGCAGCCCATCCCCTGTTGACAAAAAGAAGAAGAACCCGAAGCCATACGATGCACGTTCGCGGATCGATAAGATCTACAAGGCCCGGGAAGGACCATACCTGGGACCACGTTGCTTTGGACCTGCAATACGGTCCGCAACTTACCCCAAAGGTTTCCGGATTGACAAGACCATTAAGCCCTATGACGGCACCGCCAAGCCAGCCACATGGTTGCAGGACTACGGCAATGCGGTGGAGATTGTCGGAGGCAACCCCAACGTCACCGTCAAGTACCCCCCGTTATTGTTGGCACGCACGACCCGTCAATGGATCGACGACTTGTCGGAGAAATCTATCTACAACTGGCTAGACATGCAAGAAGCATTCACCAAGAACTTTGAGGGTACATACAAGCGTCCCTACACTGTGGGCGATCTACAGCGGTGCGTGCAAGAGAAAGACGAGACATCTCGTGCCTACCTCTCCCGCCGGCTAGATATGAAGAATTCCTGCGCAGGAGTGCACGCTCAGACCGCCATGGCCGCCTTCATCGATGGGTTGGAAAGAGGCACGTTGCTCCGACATAAGCTGAAGCGCTTGCAGGACAATCACCAACTTGACTTGAACCAGATGATTCAGTTGGCTAGTGAGTTCGCAGCTGTCGACGACGATGCTCGTGGCTCCTTGCCAGCAACGGCCGTTCCAACTCAAGCTCAGAGGAACAGCAGTACAAACCGGAAGACCGCTCCAGAAGAAAAGCAATCTACCGACATGGTCGCTCTGACTTTTGCAGGACGAGGATAAGGTGGACAACGTGGCCGAGGAAGGGGAGCTGGCCGCGGGCAGCAACGAGGAAGTGAAACCACCTCAGCGTCACTCCGCATTCCCCAAAACTACGAGGAGTACCGCGATATGCCATGCCTCGTACACCTCGACGCCAACGGCAAGGCCACCCATACCAATCGACACTTCAAGTTCGTCAACGACCTCAAGGAAGACCCGGAGTCCGGCTACAAGCAAAGTCGGAAGAATGCATCATGAGGCAAGGGCAAAGGGAAGAAGAAGGAGGAGGAGTCCAAGGATTCAAGTGACATGGACGAATACGTTGACCCCAAGCACGCCGCCAAGAGCGACGACAAGGGCAAGAACCCCTTCGCAAAGAAGGCTCCAGTCTACCACACTTTCCTTGGCACCCCCACCGTCCGACAACAGAAGACCTCTCTGAGGATCCTGATGGCCACTCTCCCCCCAGTCCCCCAGTTCTTGCGCTGGTCGGAAGTTACAATAACTTGGTACAGGACGGACCACCCAGACCTTGTGCCCACGGAGAACCAGTACGCCATGGTCATAAACCCCTTGATTGATGGCGTGGAGTTCACCAAGTGTATGGTGGATAGAGGAAGCAGCATCAACATCATGTACCTGGATACACTGCAGAAGATGAACTTGACGGAGGCAAACCAAATGCGGACCAACACCATCTTCCACGGCGTAGTTCCTGGTCGGGAGGCTCGGTCCCTTGGGTGAATTTCACTTCAGGTTGCCTTTGGCGATGTTAATAATTACTGTCAAGAGTGCATGACCTTCGAGGTGGTCCCCTTCAAGAGCGTGTACCACGTCATATTCGGCCGCGACATATTCCACACGTTCATGGCCAAGCCATGCTTCGTCTACAACAAACTCAAGATACCCGGACCAAATGGCATCATCACCGTATCCGGAAGCTTTACCAAGGCAACAAATCGCGAGATCAACAAAGCAGCCATTGCAGAAGCTGTCCTCTACAGTGAAGAATTCAAGGAGATCCAGAGCAAGGTCGATGACTTAGACATGCCCGATTTTAAGAAGCAGATCTTCAACTCCTCTCCTACGTTCAAGGCCGCCATCGATACCAAGCCGGTGGAACTTGTGGTAGGCGATGCCTCCAAGGTCACCGCCATTGGGACGAACCTGGATCCCAAATAGGAAAGCGCGCTTGAAAGGTGTACCTAGGGAACTTGCCGAGCACAGCTTAAACATTGATCCAAAATGCAAACCAGTGAAACAACCTCTACGACGCTTTGGAGATGAGAAGAGACGCGCCATTGGCAAAGAGATAGCTAGGTTACTTAAGGCTAGATTTATCCGAGAAGTCCTTCACACCCAATGGGTGGCCAATCCTGTACTTGTCCCCAAAAAGGGAACCAATGAATTAAGAATGTGCGTTGATTACACAGGCTTGAACAAAGCATGCCCCAAAGATCCGTTTTCTTTGCCTCGCATTGACCAAGTCATTAACTCGACGGCTGGCTCGGAACTTTTGTGTTTTCTCGATGCATACTCAGGATACCACCAGATCAAGATGAGGAAGTCGGACCAATTGGCCACTTCGTTCCCTACCCCATACGACACGTTTTGCTATGTCATGATGCCCTTTGGGCTAAAAAACGCAGGTGCTACCTACTAGCGGACAATGCAACATTGCCTTCATGACCAAATTGGTCGGAACGTTCACGCCTATGTGGACGATATCACGGTGATGTCTAAAAAGTCAAACGACTTAATCTCCGACTTAAAAGAAACCTTTGATAATCTCCGGAAATACAACATGATGCTCAACCCTAAGAAGTGCGTCTTGAGGTTCCGGTAAACAAATTGTTGGGCTTCATCGTTTCCCAACGTGGAATCGAGGTCAACCCGGAGAAAATCAAGGCCATCTTAAACATAAACCGTCCGACATGCCTAAAGGACATTCAACGACTAACAGGTTGTGTTGCAGCAGTTAGTCGGTTCGTCAGCCAACTTGGAGAGAAGGCCCTACCACTGTATAAGTTGCTGAAGAAGGCGGACAAATTCACGTGGACGGACGAAGCAGACGCAGCATTGAAGCAACTCAAGGAGATTCTTTCCTCAGTGCCCATCCTTGCAGCACCCGATCCTGGAGAGCCCCCGTTAATTTACATGGCGGCAACCAACCGGGTTATCAGCATCGTCGTCGTGGTAGAGTGAAAGGAACCAGGATATGAGCACGGAATTCAATGACCAGTTTACTACGTAAGCGAGGTCCTGATAGAGTCCAAGCAGCGTTACCCGCACTACCAAAAGATTGCTTATGGAGTATTCCTTGCTTCTCGGAAGCTGAGGCATTACTTTCAAGAGCACCCAATCACAATGTTGAGCAAGACTCCACTATCCGACATTATCAATAACAGTGACGCCACAGGAAGGGTCACGAAGTGGGGCATTGAACTTGCCGCCTTCGAGATCACCTACAAGAGACGCGACGCTATCAAGTCACAAGCCTTGGCGGATTTTGTTGCAGATTGGACGGAGATGCCAGACGCTACTCTGTTGCCAGAACCAGAGTACTGGGTGATGCACTTTGACGGATTAAAGCTGCTCAATGGCTCGGGGGCTAGTGTATTGCTACAGTCACCAACAGGAGACAAGCTACACTACGTTCTGCAGATCCACTTCGAGGCTACAAACAACATGGCGGAGTATGAAGCACTCATCCACGGACTACGTGTAGCCAAAGATATTGGCATCAAGCACATAGTTTGCTGTGGAGATTCTGACTTGGTTCCCCAGCAGGTGGCTGGCACCTGGAATGCGCGAAACCCTGTGATGGCGGCATATCGAGACGAAGTTGACGAGATAGCCAAGAGCTTCTTGGGCTACGAAGTCAAGTATGTGCCTAGGGAGCAAAACGAGGTGGCTGATCTGTTGTCCAAGCTTGGGTCAGGGTGCAAGCGAATTCCGCCAGGAGTTTTCCTAGAGCATCTGCGCACACCATCCGTGAAGGGAGCCGACATCGACAACCCAGATAGAGCTGACTCTTTCGTCAACATGGTGACTAAGGTCCCGCTGGCTTGGACAAAACCGTTCATGGAATATCTCGAACACGGAATTTTGCCCGACGACAAAGTCGAAAGATGGCAAATAGTACGACGAGCAAAGGATTATACCATAATCAATGGGCAACTCTATAAAAGGAGCACTACTGGTGTATACCTAAAATGTGTTTCCCAGCTAGAAGGTATGGAAATCCTACGCGAAATCCATCTTGGAGATTGCGGGCACCACGCCGCTCCTCGATCGTTGGTCGTGAAAGCCTTCCGGCAAGGATTCTACTGGCTGACCACGAAGGCAGACGCTGACAAGCTGGTCAAGACATGCATGGGATGCCAATATTATGCCCGAAAACCACATATTCATGCTGAAGAACTGCGAACAATACCAATAACTTGGCCGTTTGCGGTCTGGGGGCTGGACATGGTGGGACCATTACAGACGGCACCTTGTGGGTTTACGCATCTGCTTGTAGCAGTTGACAAATTCACTAAATGGATAGAAGCTAAACCCATTAGAAAGCTTGATGGGGCAACTGCCCTCAGGTTCGTCCGAGATCTAGTGGTGAGATTTGGTCTCCCACATAGCATTATCACCGACAACGGCAACAATTTATCACTCAGAGAAGTGCAGGCATATTGCTAGGAGAAAGGCATCCTACTTGACCTTGCATCTGTGGCACACCCACAATCCAATGGTCAGGTTGAGCGAGCCAATGGATTAATTTTGCAGGGAATCAAGCCACGTCTTGAGGCACCGCTACAAACAGCAGCTGGAGCCTGGGCGGAAGAATTTCCATCTGTGTTGTGGAGTTTACGAACTACACCCAACAGATCCACCGACTACACCCCTTATTTCATGGTATATGGAGCAGAAGCCATCCTGCCTTCCGACATCCTCCACGATGCACCAAGAGTTGCCCCCTAAGACGAGGATGACGCTGAAGAATCCAGACACCTGGATGTGGACCTTCTTGAGGAGGAGCGCGTTTTGGCATGCCAAAGATCCGCCATCTACCAGCAGAAGCTACGCAGCTACCATAGTCGCCGCGTTCGGCATCGCTTTAAAGAGGGGGATTTGGTTCTCCGACTTAAGCAGAAGAAGTCACACAAATTATCCCGGCCATGGGAAGGACCGTTCATCATAAGCAAGGCATTTCTCAATGGGTCTTACTACCTTGTTGACAATCGTGAACTAAAAGATAGACCCAACGAGGATCATAAGAGTAAGCGACGTGACCCGGATGATGACTACCCGAAGTTTGATCGGCCATGGAACATAGCACAGCTACGTCCTTTCTACACTTAGCATTTTTATCTAATTGTGTACCTCTTATATGATCAATGAAATAAAGCTCTCTAGTTCACTCATATTTCTGAGTCTTTTACCTCCTTTAGTGTTCATTTTTGGATCATGTAAAACCTTTATGCACAAGCTTTGCATTTGCACTTGTGAAAATTCCGCCTACGGGCGTTAGCTTAAGTTTTCTAGTCTACACGTTCTTTGTTATTTTTATGTGGATTCTAGAGTAGTGACTTTTGGCACTTATTATCGGCGATTTTGTGCTCAGGTTATTGACGGTGACATTGGGCATCATCACCTAAGCGCATGGTTCCGACAATGAGTCTTCCGACTCACAAAAGGTCAAGCATAAGAACCAAAGTAATGGATAAGCTAGCACTTGCTTAAAAAATATATACATGCTGGAAACTAGTTCTTAAGTAGCAGGACATAACAACCATTGTTTTCCGCCTTAAGGTTACATCACCAAGTTTTTTCCGCGCACACACCAAAGGGAAACACATATTACAAAGTGTTTTTCATTCCTTTGGCGCAGGAGACTTGGAAGAAGCATCATCATCAGCCGGAGAATCACCCTTAACGTCGGCACTATGATGAGACTCGGAGGAGTCTTGGTTGACACTGTCGATGGTGTTCATGGGCATGAAGACGTTGATGTCCACCAACTCGGCAACTCTGGTGTCATAACCCGCGAGTGATGACAAGATGGCTTCATGATCAATCTCTTTGCCGTCATCGTCAACGTCGTGGATACCAGAGGTCACCGTGTCGATGTTGGCATCTTTGTAGTGTGCCTTCACCATAGACATCGCCATCCTTGCGCCAGCCCGTGCACATGAAGCTTTCCAGCCTGTGATACGCTCAGGGGCTCGGCGTAGAATCTCCGAGTACTTCGCCATGGAGTCCGAGGCCTTGATGTGTGTCTGGAGGGGCTTGGAAATCTCTTTGGTTTGGGTAATGGCGGTGTTGATGAAGTTGCCGGCAAGAACCATGCATTCCTTGGCTGGAGGAGGCGATCTGGTTAAACCCATAGGAGCTGCAAATTCCGACAAGGATCGCATGAGTTCAACAATTCAAAGTATCCATACTACAGAAATACAAGGCGGAGGAAACTTACTGAAGATGATGGCCTCAGCTTGCCAGAGGGTGTCTGCCAAGGATTGTTTCTCTTGTTGGAGGAGCTTGTACGCCTCTCCATGGCGGTGATTCTGCTCATCGGCAACACGCTTTTGATCTTTCAAGATCGCGATCTCCTCTTTCAAGCGGTTTATTTCCTCGGAGGCGGAGTACTGCAAGGCCTTCATTGATTCTTCATGCATTTTCAGCATGTCTTCTCTCTCCTTTTTAAGGATCTTGTTCTCGCTGTCCAGCTACTGGATGTGCTTGGACTGCTCGACAATATCCTTGGCCTTGGCAACATGTTCTTCAAAGTCGTAGAAAACAAAGTACATAGTAAGTACTCGGAGAATGAAGGCACAAAACCAAGACGGAATGCACAAAAAAGAAAACAGACTCTTGTTCTTGATGATCTGTTCCTTCAAGATGGCAGTTTTACCCTTTTTGGCTTCAAGATCTGCGCGCATCTTCTGGTACTTGTCGTTGTCCATGCCCCTCCGAGCATTCTCGTTCTATGGAAAAAAGGAAAAAGTTAAATCGTTGTTTAGTTTGCTTGGAGTATCTAGTCGGAAACTTTCCACCTAGACGCTCGGCGGCTACAGCGAGTGTTTTTTAACTTAGCAATATGCTTAGCTTTTCTTTAAGCATCTAGTCGGAGCTAATTCAGTTCTCGATTAGAAGCTTGGAGGCTACATTATAAAGTTTTTAACTCGGAATCTGCTTAGCTTTTCTTTAATCATCTAGTCGGAACTAAATCAGTTACAACTAGAGGCTTGGGGGCTACAGTATTGAAAATTATAAACACTGCGTATGCTACTCTTAAAGCATCTAGTCGGAA
This sequence comes from Avena longiglumis, assembly GCA_030063025.1. Classification (NCBI taxonomy): domain Eukaryota; kingdom Viridiplantae; phylum Streptophyta; class Magnoliopsida; order Poales; family Poaceae; genus Avena; species Avena longiglumis. Next base: position 439,087,768 of record CP125975.1, on the reverse strand, counting down.
TAGTTTGTTCCATCTAAATGCTTGGGGGCTATAGTGAGAGTTTTTTCTAACTTAGTCACTCTTAGAGCATATAGATGCAAAGCCTATGGTTTTCCGTCTACATCCTCGGCGGCTACAGTGGGATACTCATATGAAATGCAAAAGGCAAAGTAAACTTACAAGTGCGATGATCTTGAGGTTTCTAGCGCTATCGCCTAGCAGCTTGCCAAAGGAAACGCTATTTCCTCGCAATATTTATGCTTGTCGGAGGAGCTCCTCAAGACTGCATGTCGGAGATGACGGTACTCCTCCAGGAACCATAGTTGTGTTACTCGGCGTAAGCACCAGGTAGACTATCTTTGGGAACTCGAAGGGTTTCTGGGGAGCAAGGGCGCCACCTTCGGCAGAAGTACCAGCTTCCACCACCGCCTTGCCGCCACCGATGGCATCCTTAGCCGGAGCTTCAGCCATTTGTTGAGCGGTGCTCTCCTGTGTCACCTGCTCGCCGACAACAGCGAGTTCGGTAGAGGCGCCAGAACCCACTCCCATGACGGAAGGTCCTGGTGCCTCCTTAGCTTGTGAGCTCGTCGGGGCAGAAGAGGGCTTGACGACAGGAGTAGCAGGGGTGATGGCGGGGGAGGCGTCGCGATGCAGCATATCCTTGATATTTCTAGAAGACCCCAAAGTTTTGGAGGTCTTCTTGAGGCTGGTCGTGGCTTTCTTTCTGAAACGTGCAAATGCATAAGTATAGGAACAAGACAGATAGATAGACAATGTCGAGAATGAGAAGCTTACACTAGGGGGGGGGTGCTTTGGCAAAAATCCCGATGGCTTTTCTCTTTTCCGCATCCAGGGCGGCAGTAGTCTTTTTGGAGGCTCCACCCTCCGACTTCTTCTTCTTGCCTCCGTCGGCAGCATCAGAGGTAGAGCTCTTCCGCTTTCACGCCAACGGGACATCATCGTCGGACACGACCGTGACTTCCTTCATCTTTGGATCATAGATTTGGGCAGCCAGGTTGTCCTCATCTAGATCGCTAAGCTGTTAAGTGATAAATCACCGTGTTAGACAAAATGGTGTTCGCAAGACGGAAGAACCAGAGCATATGTCGTACACGGAAAATAAATACCTACCTTTGGGCACTTGCCGTCTACGAACATGTCGTAGGTGATGGTGAAGCCACGCTTCTTATCCTTCACCTTGACGATGTCCTTAAGGCGGAGCTTGACGGAGTCGCTCGAGAAGTTATCCACGGAGATCCGGAAGCTATCCCTTCGATCACTGGTATACTCGTGCATATACTTCGTGCGGTGCTACAGAGGTTGGATTTGCCTGATGAACCAGCACATGGGCAGGTCCAAGCCGGTCAAACCCGTCTCTACGAACCATTCGATCCGCCTTATTGCGCGAGAAGCGTCGAGGTCGGAGGGAAGGGAGGCATGGGATCTCCATGTAGAAACTTTAGCGGCGGCTCCATCCATGAAGTCCGGGTACGTCACTTCTCGGCCCGCCATTTTGGGCCACGCAGAGATAAAACAAAAACTTTTCCTCTAACGTGGTGATCCCAAGACCTAGCTGAGGTAGAAGGCCACGAGGTTTACCACTAGACGCGCGGTTGCGGATTACTGATGAAGCGCGTCAGTTGATGCAGTGTAGTCCTCACGATCCGATCGTCCTGGTGCTGATCGCACAGCACCTCTGCTGGTATCCACACGTACAAGGAGGAGCGCCGGCGGCGAACTGCTAGGTTCGTTACGGCGGCTGGACTGCTGTGGAGCTAGGGTTTCCAACACATGGAATGACCTAACCGAATAACGATTGACCTATATATAGGGAGTGAACGTGGGCTCTGCTCGCGCGACCCATTCACTAAAGCCCATATAAAACTAGTCACCGTGAGTCCAACTCACTAACTCAGTCCTAATCTGGTTTAGGTCCAACCCGACCAGATTATATGTTCAGATCCAATCCGAACTTGCTCCCGCTCTTAAGTGTCTGACCCCGCAGGCTCATGGTTACTTGGACACGATTAGAGTCCAACTCACAATCGATCAATCGGCATCGGCTCCTAGCAGAACATGCCGATTCCCAAGTACCAAAGAGTCATGACGACTTGCCTTTTCAATGCGACTTACGTCTGAGTCCCTTTTGCCTCACGATATACCTTGTTAGACTATAGGCGAATATATGTCATCCCTTAAATAGTCCGACTCTCGTCTCGATCCGAGATATGTGATTCACCCGACTAACTCTTAGTCGATCGCCTCGGTTAACACTTAACCGAGTCGTGCATGGCCATGCTTTCCGAATCATATCTCACGAGAGGGCCCAGAGAATATCTCTCCGAGTGGAGGGGCAAAATCCCATCTTGGTTATCCACATCACGCAGCTTGATTCTCAGTCGACCCGAACCCTGCCTTTATAACTGCCCAGTTACGGATCAGCGTTTGACAGAACCTAAGTCGGTGATCCTCAACTCGGACTATGCAACAACCTCAGGTCTAAGGATTACATTGATTGAGATATACAAATGACAACTAGTTCGTTGTACCTCAATATGGGTCAATCCGACTCGCTAAACTCTTTAGCCTAGTCTGTGTAAGTTGGAATAGCATCTCCATGCCCATGACAAGTGGAACCGAGTCATCAATCCAACTTTAACATTGGTCTAAGTTGTGTGTCCAGCACAACCTCAATGACCAAGGATATTTAGTACAAACAACATGAATGCGTAGTTCCACAACTGAATCACATATTCAATGATACACATCAGATGTTTATACAAGGACTACTTAATAACTTTATGAATACAATGGGAAATATCATCATACATGATTGCCTCTAGGGCATATTCCCAACAGCTCTTCTTCCAGTGGCTATAGCGTCGCCAGATTGTGGTCGCCGCCGGTGGACTCGATCACCCCCGATGCAGGGATGACCAAGACCTCTAGGGGCACGATGACGGATCCTGCCGGCCTCGCCGCGGCTTCGCTCGACGCCGCCATGGATGGGGATGTGCTGCTGCTCGCCATGGAGTGAAGGTTGGATGCAATTGGTGCAGATGGAGGCTAGGGTTTTCTCAAGGTTTCTCGCGGAGAGCTCGAGGAGGCGCACGGCTGGAGGAAGACGATGATGCGAAGAGAATGAGGTAAAAAGTGTAAAATGCCCCACGGTTACTATTTATCATCCTCGGCGTCAAGATTCATGCAGCTTAATCGGACAGTTGCCGCGTAGACGACGTGTTCGTGAACGTGCGCGGGAAATTCGCCACGTATCCAACCATCACCGCCAACAGTTCGTATCGCTCGCGCGGTAAAATCGGATATGATTGCATTCTCTGCATGTTTGAATTACGAGGCGTCGCTGACCTAAGCCTACGCCATCCTAGCTGACATGGGTAGATGAGCCGTCACATCGAAGATTCCGGCATGGACGGATTTAATCTGACTACAGAAGAGTACGATGGAAGATTCACAATTTCTCCAGCTTACGAATCGAAGACGGAGAAAACCTTGCAGGGTTCTTTGGGAGGACTACACGATGTTGCTTGACGATCTGCCGACATCCATCTAGACGGAGCATTCCACGTGAAGAGGCAAGACAGCGCAAGATCTCGGAGTTCTCCGGCTCTTGTTGAGATATGCTATATGGGTATCCTTATAGCATGTCTCTTATCCGGCTAACCGGGTGGCCCATAGTCGGTAGCATGGCCTATGGCTGTTGGCGCCTAGTTAGGTGGATCCAGAAGGGAGGCCCATGCTGGATAAAGGAAGGCTACGGTGGAGTTACCAGCGTACCCGGAGCCTTGGAGTGCAAGATACACAATACTAGTGATAGACGGTGTAGGACTCTATAACCTGTCCGGCTAGGACTTTTCCCTATAACCCTAGTACCTGGCGACTATACAAGTCGGGCCTATGGGATACTTTAGGGCACAATCTCATACGATCATAGATCGATACACACAACCTCGCACAGCGAACCTATCTATGTAACTCGGCGTATTGCCCTTATAGTGATTTATAGAAGGAGTAGGATTCCTCCACCGTTGTGGGATCTGAACCTGGTTAAACTGTGTTACCTCGTACCCGTCAACCGTCCGCCTTACCCCACGTCTCTAAACACGCACTATGAGGACCCCTCCATGGCGTACTCGTCGGCAATACCACGACACGGGTGACTTTGGCTTTTGTACAGGCTTCACTGGCGTAGCTACGCGCCATGTGCTGTGCTCCTACATGTCATCTTCATCACTATTGTGCTCTTCGAGGCTCTGACATGCCTCGATTTCACGCTGCTTATGCCCACGGGTTTTTTGAGCCACGGGCACAGGCGCGGCAACCTCCGCCACCTTGTCCTCACTATCGGAGGACCCGTCCTCGTCATCTCCAACCTCTCTAAGGATCTCTTCGTCGAGTGGAGGAAGCCAATTCTCTAGGACTTGGAACAGCTGATAGAGAATGACGACTCGATCAGAACAAACACAAAGACCGCGACTGCAAAACTTCGACTAGGAAATTCAGATTAAGGGAGATGCTTACTATGTGGGCCTCGCGCTTCCCGGTGGCAGTATACGGAGCGATCCCGGCCTTGGAGTCGGTGTACTCCTCTTCCATGATCTTCTTCAGTGCGGCAACATAATCATCGGCATCCCAGACCACCGAGCTCGCCTTCATGATGTCGTCCTTGTTGGAATATTAGGCACAATTTCCATGATTAATTCTAGAATATTAAACATGACAAAACCAGCTACTAGCTCATGTAACTCGAACATACTAGATGTACTATGATGGCTGTGAAATACCACCTCTTTTAGCCATATAAAATGTGTCATTTATCTCTCATATCATGTTTCCTCTAGCTATATCTATGCCTTATATGCATGACTTCTAGTTCTCATTCATTTTCATATGAGCTTTGCACATTTAGTAGTTTAGGTAGAATTTTATCACTTTCCTTATCTATGACATGTGTGTAGGTGTTGATTATGAATATGGATAAAGTAGAGGCAAAAGGAACAAAGAAAGCATAGTATGGAGGAGCTGCAGGGCCAGACTTAGCCATTTGAGAGGTTGAAAAGCGATTTTTTTAAAATTTATCAAAATAAAGATCCAAGAACATGGGGTTGTATCCCTCGTCAATATGAATCCAAAAAGCCGAAGAACACCCAAAATGGAGTTTGTATGAAGAAATGGCGATCAAAATACGAAAGGGTGTTGAAGGTATGATGACCAACTATACGGCCGGAGGCCGTATAGCTCCGGTCGTATAGTTTCCAAAAAGGTCGGGAACGACGGGATTTGGCCCCAGAAAGGCTCCAAAAGCTATCCAAAGTCATATGACGGTATTAGGGGTACCCTAGGGCACCCCCAAGGCCTATATAAGGAGGGGAGGAGCCCAGAGAAAACCACCAGGCCATACTCTCCACCCATGGCGAAGCCCTGCCGTACGTCGTGCTACCGCCATAGACTCCTCCAATCAGATCTACACCATCACCACCACATAAGAGGAGAAGGGACTAGTGTCTTGAAGGCCTCCAAATCGATCTACATCATCATCTTCATTAACAACGTCACCATCACCGATCCTCTTACTTGTTGTAATTCTAGATTGAATCTTGGATTTGCACTTGTATTCAATTGTATTATCATACTTTATCCATATCCTATCCATGATGTTGATTGCCTTCATGTGTGAGTAGTTTCCTTTGTTCTTCGGGAGATGGAGAAACCCTAGTATGTGATTGAATTGAGATAAAAATTATTATGTGATATTGTTCATTATGTGTTTGTGTTAATTTTCTTCATCTTGATGTTGGGATTTATGCACCTCCTTAATATTTGCCTCTTGCGGGGACTTGATAAAGGGGATTACTTATTGGTAGATGGAAGGATGATATCACTTACTGTGACTATAAAGTAGTTTTCATTCTTTACGTACTAACTTGGGGAATCAAGAAGAACTCATCAAGCCATGTCCATGCCACTAGAGAAATCCCTTAATAGCGCAGTATCACGATGGTTGTCGGTTATTGTCTGTTGTGGTTATGACGGATGATGTGATCAGTGGTTGCTGCCTATTCGTCCATATATGGATCTCCTCCCACACATATCATAACTGGTCTTATTCATTATAATAATTTTGATCACTCTTTTTAATTACTAGCGGTGGATCCACTACTCCTTCAGAACTCTTTTCATCATCTCACAAACCTTCGTAATCACGCTCGCATGCTCTTGTTTACTTACAGCTATAGTTTACTTATTGTCTCTTATTTGAAAACCCAAAAATATCTTTTTATACAACAATCACATTTTATCTTATTACTTAGAACTTTATTTAGCATTTCTATTTTAGTATTTAATTCAAGAGATATTAGATTTCAGACTCTTGCTCCTTGTGGGATCGATATCTTTATTTTGAAACTAGCCACAAACGATATGTGCACTTGCAGTCATCAAGATATTTTCTAGCACCGTTGCCGGAGAGCTAAGCGGTGTGGGTATTTTAGATTTTTCTTATTTATTTTAGTTTTAAGATTTCTTTATTTACCTCATTTATATTTTTTATTTTGTTTACAAACCAAAAACCCATAAAAATATATGTCACTAATCATGTCTTCCAAGGAGACTAATTTTGAACAGGCGAAGCTCGCAATGGAGGAGGAAATTGGTACTCCTAAATATCAATTAAAGAAGCGAGAGGCACTGAATAAATGGCTGATTTGGGTGAATGCTTATTCATCCATACTATGTGCCTCATACTAGTTTATTTGTCAATGCTGCAGATCCAAAGATCATATTGCTTACCAATCTAAGTATAACATTGATCCCGCATTAGAATATTATAATAGAGATGAGTTTAAAATCTTAGTTAATATGAAGGTTCTAGAATTTGTGCTTTTTACTGGTTGTTTAGATTTGCTTCATTCTATGAAAAACATTCAAGAAAGATGCCGGAATCTTGAGGACATCTGTAAAGAAGTTTATCCTATATATTCATTTTGCTATGAAAATTTCATGGATAATGCTTTAGTGATCACTATTCATGAGAGAATTTTAGCCGCCATGGAAAAGCATAACCTTCTGCAGGGTGCTCCAAAAGATAATGTGGAGAGAACTCCACTCAAAGAGCCTCCACATAAACCACCGGAACATGTTGTTAATAAAGAGGTGGCACTTGTTGTTGCACCCTCTCAACTAGTGGAAGGTAAGCCCGGAGGTAATACTATCGCTGAGCTACTCGCGAATTATCTTAGTAAGAATGAAGTGGAGCAACTTGATCAACCACTTGAATCTCCTACTTCTAAAAATAATTTTCCACGCACAAGTAGTATGCATGGAAACGATATATCATTATCTAGTAATGATTTCTATAAGTCCCAAACATATGATGATTGTTCCGAGGAGGATTAATGCCTAGACAGTGATTTTGGGGACTTTCATGAGGGACTAGAAAATGAATCTTTCTATGAACATCGTGGTGCTATTAACATGGGACATGAATCCTCATTAGAAGAGGTAGATGAGTACTTTGAAGAACAAGTGAGCAATATGACTGTAAGAGAAATGTATTCCCAAATAGTGGAATATGCTAAAAAGTTAATTTCTTCGGATACAATAGACAATCCAATAATATGTACTCAATGTATGAAATTTGGGCACTACTTTCGTTTTCAATGCTATGATACCTTTAATCAATCTTTAGTATCTTATAAAAATGGTGAAACCACTAGTGAAGTATTAGAGTATGTTATCTTTGAAGGTGCCCATGAGCTGATAATACATGTCATATCACATATTCATAATGAAGATAGTGTTCTCATAAAAACAGCTTATGAAATCCTGCAACGTATTTCTTGGCATTCTCATGAACCTTTTAGTGAGAATACACTTATTATGAGGAGTAAGGCATGGAGAAAACCCATAGCGCACATAGTTACTTGTTTGCAGGAAATCTCATTCGTGAAGGACGAAGTTCCTTCCTAAGAAGAGGATGAACACGAAGAAGAACTGCAAATCCCCTTGGAAAAGGATGAAGTTTCTTCCCAAGAAGAGGATGAATACGAAGAACTGCTAATCCTTGAGGATATGCAACTACTGGAAATGTGGATGCGGGTGGATTACTGTTCTGGTAATTTTTTTAGTTTATTCGAAGGGATGATGCAATATAATGGTAAGCCTAACAAGCTTTATGATTATGAATGCATTCCTCTCTTTAAATATTTTTTATCAACCAATACTCATGTATACGGTAATAATGTAGAACTCTTGGAATACATAGTTTATGAAGGGTCTCATAAGATGTTTAGAAAAAATGGTATTATTATGAAAAGTAGCGATAATGCGGATTTAGCATGGTATCATAATATTATGGATTATATTCTCAATTATTTTCAAGAACATTTTAGTGGGAATGCACTTGTAAGAGTAAGGAGCTATGTAAAATAATAGCCCGAAACTAACATTTTGTAGGAACCACTAGATAACAAAGGAGGAACACCAAAAAGGTGAGGTTGAAGACAAACATCATTCTACTAATAATAAGTTTGTTTATGATGCCTTGATCTCTAGTAATGATTCTTATTGTGTTGAAACTGAATATAATTTATCTGCAGAGGCTTTATGCCTAGATACTGATTTGGAGAACACTAATAATGATGAACTAGAGATAAATCCTTGTAGTATTAATGAGCAGATTTCGGGAGAGCACATCTTTGATGAAATATTTGTCGATGATGCTTATTTTTGTGACTGGATTGATAACTCTAGAACTAATGAACTTGTTAGCAAGGATGATGAACTAGATAATAGAGACACTTTTGAGTTTTTCCCTGCTTCTAAAGATGAGTATTATGAAGTGTTCCCTCGTGATAGTGAGCCCAAGAAGAGTACTATGAATTGTATACCGGTGATGCTACTAAAGGTAAAATGTTTGAATTTACATGTAAATATATAATCCTTTTGTTGGAGCCATCTAGGGAGGTATGCTCACCAAACATGGCGCATCAATAATCATTTGTGAGCAATAACACATTTATCTACATGACTCCGATGCACCGTAAGCGGGTAAGACTTCGACCAGGCTATAATAGTAAGTGCTCCAAACCTTTTTTGGAGGTAAGAATAAATAATTCTTCGACTCCTATCTATTGAAATAATAATGGAGAAGAGCCTGGCTACTTGGCTATAGGAAAGCGCTTCCCGGGAGGCAACCCCAAATTCATTAGGTGTCTTTCTCAGTTTTGTGTCTTGAGTCTAGATGCATTCATGTTGCATTGGCATTTGTATTATTTGCATGATTTGCTATTAGAGTTATCTTGTTGTAGTTTTCAAAAGGTATAATTTATAGCTACTATGTGTTGCATGACTCGGTGGTACTAAAATTCCTGTTTTATACATGTTGTTGTTGGTCGACAATTTAGACTATCATTTTTCTATCAAAACATGGTGTTTCACTTGCACTTCATCAAAATCTGGGAGTATGTACAAATCTTGGACCTAGTTTCTTGACTTAAGTGTGGTGCTTAGGTTGATGAACCGACTCAGTGGGACTTGTATTTTTATCACTTGTGAGCTAATCCCCGTTCCTTCAAAAATACAAAATATTTTATTTTCTTCTTACTTTCCAAGAAGGTTCTCAAGGAAGGCAGCCACCAGGCTATATCAAGAAATATACGTTAAAGCAAAGGTTCTTTGTCCATCAAAAGAGAGGTTACTTGTACCTCAACGGTAAAGTGTGTCACCCTTGTTTTCAACTAAGCTTGGGGAGGTAACCACTTATCACACTCTCTTTTGGAAAATGTATTTTCTCCTTTATTTTGGTGATATACTCAAGTTTGGTTCTTGCAAAGTTCTAAGCTTTGGGAGGTTACTTCTTCATGTGTAGAGTCTTGTGCAATGTTTATATTCGATAAAAGTTTAATGCAGTCATGTATCCCGCTATTTTTGAATGCTTGCTTAAGTGAGTCTAGTTTTGTATTTATATGGGGATACACTTGCTCATGATAGGTACCATTGGAGTTGACTTAGAGCTTGTATGCATCTTTCCAAATTGTTTACCAAGCTCATGAAAATATTTGTGATCCTCTAGAAAACATTGACACAATATCTACACTTGGAAAGAATGAATACTTGATCAAGATCTTTTGAAATTTGTTGGTTTTCACCAAATAGCTTTGTCTTAAATGAATAGGTTATGATCGACCCCATAAATGTCAATACAATAGACTTGATAGTTTGATTATGGAAGGAGTTGTCAATTGGAAATGATATTTCGATGTTTTGAGTTCTATGCTAAATAAGGTGTTGCTTAATTGTCTTAAGAGTTTAGCTTTAAATATACTCAACACCAGAGGGTGTGTCACATCCCAAGATTTTCCAAATCTTGTAATGTGAAAATAAATGAATAAAATAAAACCTTGTTTGATTTTCAGGGCCAGAAGAAACTTTTTGAATTCAATTGGAACATCAAACCCATTTGAATTAAATCCTAATGGGATTTATAAGGATAAACATTTATTAAAGGAAACTAAAATATTTTGGAATTACTATTTTGGATCTTTTAATAATAGATTTGGTTTTAATAAAAGAAATAGAGGTTTTATAAATAAAGATTATTTTATAAAGCCAAATTAATCCTTGGCCAAGCTCTTGAATTAAAACATTTTGTTTTGAATAAAAATAGTAAAGTTTTATTTAAATAAAATAATAAGGATTTAATATCCAATTTTATTCAAGTAAAGGCTTTTTCCATTTTTAAATAAACACTAAAACTTATTTATTTATTTTAAATAAGTTTTCCAAATATTTTATATTCTCAAATAAAACCTACTAAAGTGTTTTGGCTTTATTTTAGATTTCAAAATAAAGTTTTTAAATAAAACAAATCCTATTTGATTTAATAACTAAGGCCCATTTATTTAATTGTTAATGGACCATAAATAAAAATGATATTTTGTTTTAAACAAGTTTTCAAAGTATCTTCCATTTCCAAATAAAACCTACTGATTTGGTTTTGAAAATATTTGGATTTCAAATGGAAATTTTATTAATTAAATCCAACCCTATTTTATTTAATTAAAGAATGGATCCTAAAAAGAATAAAAATATTATTTTATTTTAGGATTTGGTTTATGTTGATAAACAGAACCAAAAACTCATTACAATTGTTTGAATTATTTGAATGCTTGAATAGTTGGATGAAATTATAAACAGAAAAATAGAATTAGAAAAGGAAAAAGAATTCAGAAGAAAAAAATATGGAAACAGACTGGCCCAGCTGCCCCAGCCCAACAGCCCACCTAGCCCACCTCACCCTCGCCCCGAACCGTTTTTCTTCACCACAGAAGAAACCCGCACCCTCACTGACTGGTGGACCTTGTTTCCATTTCCTTTCTTTCACTGCTAAGCGGACCCCACCCTCTCCTGTTCATCGTCCTCACCGCAGCGACCCGTTCTTCCTCGTTCTGCCGTTGATTCTCCGGCTTAATTCGTCATAACGCCGCGTTTATTCCTCGCGGTGATCAAGCACATTTAAACGCCAGCGCATCCTCTCTCGTTCCCCTCTGACTCCTCCCTCAAGCACGCCCCCAGGCCGAGGAATTTTGCCCTACACTCCCTCTGTCTCCGACGACCCTCCTCGCCGATTCCGGCCAACACACGCCCCCTCCTGCCTCCTCGAGCACGCAGCTGTGATCAGCATTCCCCAACGGACCATTCTGCAGTCGCAGCTCGCTCGCGCGCGTCCCTAAGCGTCGGCAACGACTTTCCCGAGCCAGCGTTCGCTCCAAGCTGGCGGCGTTCCCGGTAAACCTGACCTCCCTCCTTTCCCGTGGACACGATGATGATCTCAAGCTCATACGAACCTAACGACCTTCCGCTTGTCCTAGGCGCCCCTATCCTCGCCTCGACGACCTCTGAACGCCCAAGCCCGGCTCGTCTCGGCGAGCAATCAAGGAACGACCGCCCCTTCACCAACCAGTACCACGTTGAGCATCAGCAAGCGTCAACGATTCCGGTGAGCATCTCCCCACCCTCCTTTGCTTCCTGTACCGCCGGCGCCATCATCGACTGGCCGCTCTGCCGCTAGCCACCGTCGTCGCGCCGCCAGCTTTTGGCAAAGCAGTTAGAGACGTTCGATCTAGATCGGGCGAGTAAGATTAGATCATTTAAGTCACGAAGAGGTACGCTCTCTAGACCACACGATCTAGTTAGATCCAACGCACCTCGTTGCTGATCCGGCCGAACCGTTACCCGCGAATAGCGAGGCGCCGCGTGTCACCTGTTCTGTTTAAAACAGATTTGAAATCTGATTGAGATTCAATTTTCAAACCCTTATAACTTTGGATCCACACGTCCAAAAATTACAAATTTTATGTCGTTGGATTCAGGAGATCAAGAACTAGCCAACCATGCCCTTGGTTTAGTAAATAGTATCTGTTAATTTGCTTGTTTTTGCAGAATCATTTGTGTGCTTATTTAGATTAGAAAAATAGTTTAAAAATGATTTTAGGGTTAAAACCTTTGCAAAATGGTTTGTGAAGAACTTACTGACCCTAGGAACCTACCCATGGTTTGGAAAATGGATTTTGAAAAGTTTAGAATGGATTACTTGGTTTAGTCCATTTCTAGCTAAATAAAACTATTGTTTTGTTTACAAAAAATGGTATAGAGTAAAAACTTTGGAGAAAATGTTTTGGACCAAACCTACTGACCATAAACACCAAGTTTTGAGAAACAACAACTTATTAGGTGAAACCACTTAAGGTTGTGGCATTGAGAAAAATATTTTTACACCACATAAAATGATACTTTGTTTTGAAAATGGTTTTTGAAGTGAAACCTTTTGCAAATGACTTTGCCACTTGGAAAAATGGCCATTAGGTGTTTTCAAATGTCCATGACCCATTAGGAACCACTTTTTGAAACAAAAAAAAGCTTGGCATGCTTGCATGCATTACTTTGACTTTGTCATTTTATGTGATGTTTTGCTAGATTGGTAGATTGAGTTTGTGCCTTCTTTGATTGAATTGTAGTGACTTGAAGAGTGTGATTGTTGCAAGGACAAGGAGTGAACTCATACTCTACCAAAAAGGCAAGTGATGCTTCATACTTTTGTCCCATTACTTTCACTATGCATTAGTGATTTTTCTCTAAGTAAAACTTGCATGGATTTTGCTATGTATAGACCTTGCTATAAGAAAACCTAGTAGATGAATCCTTAGTAGGATTTTCCTAAATTAAGATTCCTACTACTATCAAGCTTAGCCTAGCTAATAGAAAACATGGGTGGAAAATATATTCACACTATGGAAAAATCTCTAAGTCTGAGGACTTATGTTTTTTTTGTTTAATAAAACCACTAAGTCAATGAATCCCCTAGGTGGAATGGAAGGATTGGTTTATGTTGAGTGGTTACACAAGGCCATGGACTTGGCTTGTGTATCTCACTTGTGGTATGGCACCCAGGAACAAAGAGATTTGAGATGCCAAATGTTGAGAAGCTTCAAGTGCAACCACTTGGCATTATGGGCTCTGCCATGATCATATAGGTTCCAAGAACTTAGCCATATGGACAGTGGGTGGTAGTGTTTGATAGGTTGGAGCGCGTCCATTTTGTTCTAAGGGAAAGCTTCTGAAAGATCTTGTCTTGGGAAACCAAGTCTTGTGGGGAAAGTGCACCACCTCTGCAGAGTATAAAATCTAAGTACTTAGCCATGTCCCTGGTAAAGGACAATTTGAGCATCAAGACATGGAAGCAATCAAGAATCTCATCATTCAAATTTTCTAAGTTAAAATCTCGTGGTTTGAACAAGGGTTGTTTGAAATCTTCAATCTTTGATTGAGAGATGCCTTGTAAAGGATCTTCAAATCTTTGATTGAGAAAAATGTTTTTGCCAAGCAAAACTTAGTATTTTCAAATGTTAAGGAAAAATCTATTTTGAGCAATGTAAGCCTCAACTCCACTTAGCCAAATGCATATAGATTATAGACTCCACTATACTACCATAGTATCACTTGCCAATACAATTCAAATGTATTGACCCTTTGTGGCTGTAACTATGTTGTAGGTTTGATTGTTTTTAGTGAAGATTGATTGATTAGGATTACAAAGTCTACAACCAACATCTGCCTGTGGCACTTTGAAGATGAAGTACCCCATGCTTATAGTTATTCCGCAGCAATGTAATGTAATAGCCAAATGAGCTATGTAAGGATGTAATAAGATTATGTTATTCCTGGTTATAAAGTTATATTATGCCCTTTGTTTCTTGATATTACATCTTAACTATGGATGCTAGCTATTGATCCAGGGACTAGCATTGTAAAACACAGGAAGAATCTACCTTATTAGGTTGAGACCTCTACAGTGTGATGATTGACTTGATAGTACTCTTTGAAAGGATTTGTTTGAAGAAACTAATATTTAGAGGTAATTGAGATGCATGCCAAATCTTGACCTGTTGATTAAAGTATGATATTTCTTTATGCGTGTTTACACCACTGTTGCACAAAATGGGATGCTAACAAATCCGCTAGCCTTTGAACAATCCATAAAGAGGAAACTCTTGGAGTTTGGCCATGTGTTGCCCAACATATGTAGCAGAAATGCTATATTTGGGTATGCATGGGCCTGCATTCAAAGAAAAAGAGGGAATATTCCTCTGACCGTTATGAGAAATCATTATACCAAAAAGGGAAACCTTGGTAATGGTCATGAGGATCCATTCTTAGCCCGTACAGTCGGATTAAACACACTAACTTTTGGCATGATCTCATTAATGATGAACTGAAGTTTTAGAAAGATAAATAATATACAATGAGTGTTTGATATCCATGATTCATTGATGTGGATGACGAAATGATACACTCTAATTCTATTCTTCTTTTGACATGTTCTCGCATTTCCTTTTGGCATAAATCTCGTTACTAACAGATAAACTTTCTGAAATCTCAATAACTGATGTTTGCACTTGAGAGCCTTAACTGAATGACATGATTCGATAGAACCGATATACTTTATTCCTATTTATGCTTTACATATATTTCTGACTAAGCTTTGTCTCATAGAATTACAATATGAAAAGTTATACAAAAGGTGCAATAAGAGGATCACAAGTTTTTTTGCAAGCTAGATTCGCTGTTGACATGGAGCATATAAGTTTTGATGAATCTTTAGTGGTCTTTATAATTGATCTTGTGTTGCCTTGTAAGAATACATGGATTCTCTCTTCGATCTTGTAGAAGAAATAAGGATGCAAGGCATTGATTTCCAATGATAAGCTATTTCACAATCATTAATTTATTATCGACCCTTCCTGATCGAGGAAGAGCAAGGTATAGCTTGGGGAAGTTTATGGCTGTGAAATACCACCTATTTTATCCATATAAAATGTGTCATTTATCTCTCATATCATGTTTCATCTAGCTATAGATATGCCTTATATGCAAGACTTCTAGTTCTCATTCATTTTTATATGAGCTATGCACATTTAGTAGTTTAGGTAGAATTTTATCACGTTCCTTGTCTATGACATGTGTGTAGGTGTTGATGATGATTATGGATAAAATAGAGGAAAAAGGAACAAAGAGAGCACATAATAGAGGGGCTGCAGGAGCCAGACTTATCCATTTGAGAGGTTGAAAAAGCGATTATTTTCAAAATTATCAAAATAAAGATTCAATACCATGGAATTGTATCCCTTGTCAACACGAATCCAGCGAGCCAAAGAACACCCAAAACGGAGTTCGTATGAAGAAACGGTGACCAAAATACGGAAGGGTGCTGAAGGTATGACGACTAACTATATGGCCGGAGGACATATAGATCTGGTCGTATAGTTGCCAAAAAGGTCGGGAACGATGGGATTTTCCCCCAGAAAATCTCTATAAGTGTTCCAAAGTCATATGACGGTATTTGGGATACCCTAGGGCACCCCCAAGGCCTATATAAGGAGGGGAGGAGCCAAGAGAGAACCACCAAGCCATACTCTCCACCCACGGCGGAGCCCTGCCGCCGTGCTACCACCATAGACGCCTCCAATCAGATCTACACCATCACCCCCACATAAGAGGATAAGGGACTAGGATCTTCAAGGCCTACACATCGATTGTAACATCCCAAAAATTCATGAATTGTAAAAGAATGCATTGCTTTCATATCCTCATATCATCTAGAGCTTGCACAAAAAGTTTCAAAGTTTGAAACCAAATAAAACCATAGTTATGCCCAATAAGCCTACCCGGGGTTCTTTCCCTCTTCCCCCACTATCACCAGCGTGAACTTTACCCCGCACTCGCTGCCACTAGGCCCAATACCACGTCGTCATCGTCCCAAATTCCGCACCCGCAGACCGCGTCGTTGCCGTTGTTTCCTCCTTCACTGCCGCGATTGATTCGAGCTTAATTGCTGATGAATGTGTGCATAATTCTCTCGCCCCTCACCAGCTACTTAACCCCCTCTGCCTCGCGGCCATTTCCCCTCAAACCCCAATGCCCAAGCGCCCCAAGGCTGCCCACAATCAAGCTTGCACTGCCGCGGACCCGAGCATCTTTGGCGAGCTATTCTGGTGAGCTCCGTCCACCCCGTGCCCTCTGGTTCACTCTGCCATACTCGCCACCCTCTTGCGCGTCTAACCGTGTCCCCGGTTCGCCCTATACTGCCCCAGGTCATCGGCCCCATCAACCCCTGCGACCACCTGAAGCTCCGTCCAACTCCGACGAGGGATTTCGGTAAGAATCGAGCGCCCCTTTCCTTCTAGTTCAAACCCATATGTGCGCCGTGTACTTGCGTAGCCACTGATGACCTAGGTCATCGCCTCCGTCGCCGTTTACAAAAGCCCGACGCTAGCAGCAACTCCGACGAGCTCCCACGGCCGCAGCAGCACGCCCCTGTCCAAGCGAACTGCACCTTGAGCTTCCTCGCATCTGTGTGACACTGATAAGCCATAGCACTACCCTAGCCCCCTCTGGATTCGCTGGAGCGTCGCCGGCATAAGCGATGCCGTCAGTGTCATTGCGCCGCTCACTTTTGGTCGCATGATCCATGGCTGTTAGATCTAGATCATGCATTGTAAATTAGATCGTGAGTGAAGCGGTAAGATTTGATCTGGCGCGTTGGATCTGACTTGATCCATCAGCGCGGAAGGGTGAACTTGCACGAAATGGTATCAACCAATAAGATGCGTCCACGTGTCTGGCTGTTTGATTTAAAATCTGTTTTTTGAATCTATTAGGGATTTAAACTTGTAGAATTCCTATCTTTAGTTCTGTTTGTCCAAAATTTGCAAATAATATATTATTGGATTCAGAAAATTAAGCCCTACACTTTTGTGGCCTTGAATTAGCATTTTGCTTCAGGAAAAATAAGATTATTTGCAGAACCAATTATAGACTTATTTTGCCTATATAAAATGTTTTAAAAAATTGTTTTAGAGTGAAACTTGTTTTATTTGAACCTTAGAAAGTTTACTTTCATTACTGTTTAGTTTGACTTGTTTAGTGTAGAAAAATCATTCCATTGCATTTGCATGCATTCATATATATTTTTGTTTGAATATTTGAATGTGAATTTGGTGTTATGATTTTATGTGTAGATTTTGGTGATAGTGGTGATTGTGACTGTGAGGAATTTTGCTACTCCCCCAACTATCAAGGCAAGTGGTGCTTCATATATTTTGTCCTATTATTTTGACTATGCATTAGTGATATTTTGAGTAGGACTTGCATGGAGATATTTGCTAAGTATATACTATGCTATGCCTTGGGAAATCCTAGTAGTTGTAGTCTTAGTAGATTTTCCTAAGCTAAGAAAACTTATTATGTTATCATGCTTAGCCTAGATAGTAGAAAACAAGGGTGGAATATTCATGCTATGGAATTTTTCTAAGTCTATGACTTGTGATTTTTATTAATAAAACAACTAAGTGAATGAATCACCTGGGTGGAATGGTATGGTTGGTTTATGTTGAGTGGTTACACAAGGCCCATGTCTATGGTTTACCTTGTGTATCCCACTTGTGGATTGCCACCCAAGAACAAAGGGATTTGAGATGTTTAGTGTTGAGAAGCTTCTAGTGTAACCACATGGCATATGGGATCTGCCTTGACCACATAGGTTGCAAGAACTTAGCCAGATGGACAGTTGGTGGTAGGGTGATAGGATGGAACGTGTCCATGGTGGTCTAAGGGAATGCTTCTAAAAGGTCTCGTCTCGATCCATGTTGAGTCTTGTGGGGAAAGTGCACCACCTCTCAAGAGGGTAAAACCTAAGTACTTAGCCATGTCCCCGGCAACGGACAATTTGAGCATCGAAGACAGTGAAGCAATCAAGGATATCCTCATCCCAATTTCTAAGTTAAAAACTTGTGGTTGAATAAGGGTAAAGGTTCACCAATGTCTATTGGTGGTTCCTCGGGTGTTTTGACAAACAAAAACTTAGTGTTTTCAACTAATAAGGAAAACCTTATTTTGAGCAATGCAAGCCAAAGCTACACTTAGCCAAACTCATATAGATGTTATATACTACTATTCTACTATGGTATCACTTGCCAATACAATTCCAAATGTATTGACCCACTGTGGCTGTAACTTATGATGTTTCAGGTTACTATGATGGAGATTAGGGTTGTGAGTCTACACTCAACATGCTTGCCTGTGGCACATGAAGATGATGACTTATAGTTATTTCCTTTATGTTATGAACTCTATGTACTAGCCTTGGGCTATTGAGTTGTAAAGACTATGTTATCTCTGGAATGACGATGTAATAACGACCTTTGTATCTGTGTAGTTCATCTTAAACTGTGGATTCTAGCATTTGATCCAGGGACTAGCATTGCAATCATAGGGACCTTTACCTTAAAAGGGTGAGGTCTTACAGATGGTATCAGAGCACTATGTTGCCTGTAGGATTATGACCCTAATTTGAATTATACTAAGGAAACCACTAGTAAAATGCAACTCTTTGCAAATTCCACACTTGTATTTTTCTTCTCCTAAACCTCTTATAATAATCTTTCTCATCTCTATTTGTAGATGGCCACCATCAAAGAAGCCGTCAAGAAGGGACCACTCATGACCATGACTTTAGAATGTGAGACAGAGTTTCCCAAAGCACTCAAAAACCTCATGGTTAGCTTGGGAATACATGGTGAGGCCGTGTACAAGGGATTTCCAGTGATGGATGAAGGGGAAGCACTGTGGAATACACTGGTGGGTGCAAATCCACTTGTACAAAAACAAGGGAGATAACCACAAAGAGTCGGGATTCTGCATGGTCACCAACCCATAAATGTATATGTCATTCTTTGAATCTGCAAGAAATGCAGCTTGGAATGCTATCAAGGAGCTTGGTGAAAGACTCAGTGTAGAATGCTCAACACTCAAAATGACCTTAGGGAGGAGAAGAAGTATATCCAAGACTTAGAGACCGCCATAAAACGTCTAAGGGAAAATATCATAGACTTAGCATATGAGTGAGAAATGTGACGTACTCCGATAGTTGGACCACCACACTTGTCGTTTTTCTCACGTTAAAAATTTGGTCATACCAACCAATGTGGTATGGCAAGTCCTTGTCTAAGTTATGTTTGAATCTTAGTGCTGGTGGTAGATTTTGTATGCCATGACTTGCATGTTTTATGTGTGATTGTATGCTTTTTGCTTTTGTTATCTTATGATTTTCTCTCTACTTGTATTTTTTCTAATTTTCTCTATCTTATGCAAATAGATGCCTAGCTTTGTTGTCATCACTACCAAGGAGTTTAAGGAAACTCGTTTCGGTTATCGTCTTGTGGAGCTCACTAGTATGCTCAATCTCCCACTCCCTAGTATTAAGGCACTTCAGCTCACCAAGTTCGAGAGGAAGGATATCTGGGGCTTTAGAGTCTTGCAGCCTGGACGCCATACGAAGCCACTCACGGAGGAGATTACCTTCAAGCTGATGCATCATGACAAGTAGAAGGGACTAGACATAGTCATGCAGGAGATACTTGGACGCCTCTGCGTACGTCACTCCACCGAGCTTAGGGGCCTCTACTTCCACCCATTCGGGAGACGTGACGAGCAGGGAGAGGCTGTAGCGTATGACGCCGCCACTAGAGAGACTATCGAGCATTTTCGTATCTACCTTTAGGACCTAGAGAGCCTTGTTAGACACCTCGACACGGATAGGACCAACGTCATGCTTAGCAATGATGAGCTTCAGGTTCAGTTGAGGGAGAAGGACGATCTCTTCGCGGAGCAGGACGAGATCGTCAAGGAGATGGAGGCCAGATTCGAGAGCCAAGACAAGAGGTTCAAGAATCAAGAGAAGAGAGTGCAGGACAGAAACAAGAAGATCAAGTACATGAGGGCCGAGTTAGAGCTCAAGGACCTTGAGCTAGAGACCCAACAGTGAGTGATAGAGAGGCTGCGCTCGCAGAAGAGAGCCCTCCGGGCGAAGGTCGAGGCTTTCACCACCGGCGTGGAGGAGGGCAAGACAACCATGGAGACAGCCGGACTTACTCTAGTGGATGTGGAGGTCGACATAGAGGAGTAGTGTTGACTACTTGACTATCTATTTATCTCATTCTTTGATTTATCGAGTCGCAATGATCATCCAACATGTGGATGGCTTGCTAGTGTGTTTACTTTTCTAAAACTTGTTGTTTATGTTGTTCAAACTCTAAGTTTATCTTGTGCTTGATCATTTGTGATTGTTGTTATGTGATGTACTGTGCATGTTAGCATCTATGGGTTATATCTCATTACTTATCCTTGTTGAAACCACAGATGCCTCCCCATCGTACCAACTTGTAACTACCTCGGTGAATTACGCTCCTAGTTACAAGCCTGGATGAGCGGAAATGGTTGAAATAGTACGGTGGGGCCCAAATGCCACTCACAGGTAGACCTTTCGGCCGTCCCAACCATTTCCAAACATCGGGACAAGAACGGGCGGCGTAATCGGCAGGCGAAGGGATCAACTACATACACAAATGAGTATGTATGCAAGCCACCATACAACAGTACATCAGAGCCATTCCATCTAAAAAGAAAGGAAATATAGCAACGCCATACGGCAAGATTCAAATGTCCTAGATAGATATAATAGTTTAGGATATCTCCTCATACATCAAACATCAGAGTATCAGGCGGAAGCGGAAAACAAGATCCGAGTACGGATAAGAAGCAAATCGGCATAAGATGCCCCATAATAAACACATCCATACAGATCTCACGGATCCCCGTTCCCGAATCTCTACACCGAATGATCGTTGCCCACATCAGCCTCCTCCACCCAAGATCCCTCTTGTGAGTGTACTGTCCATCTGAATCAAACAATTTATCGTGTGAGACCCTAGGGTACTTTCGAAGTCTTTATGCCTCTAAAGGGACACAACCGGGTGACGCAATTGCAGCAAAAGATAAACCCTAACAATTCTATAGATACTGCTAACCATCCGCCTAACCAAAGATAGACGGATGTCCGTGAATTAATGACAACAGTTATAAGAATATCAAGATCCATCCTCCTCCTCGCTACCAACGAGGAAGCGGATTTAACAACCCCCATCCGTTGGAAGTTTTATTATCCATTCCATGAGTGTTGCACTATTTACTAGTCGCTTATTTAGTCAAGTTAAAAGCGGTACTTTAGTTATGCTTGTCTATGATCGAAAACGTGCTCCAAGTCGTCCATAACCGCGGACACGGCTTTGAGAAAGTTTTACCTGAGGGTGCACAAATAGCAACACACACTCGATCAACCTCGGAAAAACCAAATCAAAACCCAACGAGGCTTTCACGATAAAGCAATCACAAGATTCAGAAATATTTCAGGGGGCCACCCCATTAAGTATACCCGCAACGAAGTTAGCTGACTTCGAGACGGACTCAAGGTTTGTGGGGCCGGCTGTAAACGTCTGGGAACCCGAAAGTGTGACTGGGCTTGTCGATACCGCGAAAACAGGTCACGATCCTAAACAGTACAGGTGCTCCTAGCACAAACGTAAATAACGCAGTAAAGCATGGCATAAGTACAGGATAGTAAATAAAACCTCAAACTAGTTTGTGGCCCCAAGAAATAAGAATGAATCAAGCTCTGGCTCAGGGGGGGTCCCATAAGCCTCCCGGATGTGGATAGCGCGAATATTCAAGGAACATGAATCAAGTACTCGGGGTCCTACGGGACACAAGTGATCATGAAAAACCAAATAGCAGATATTGCTCACCGGTGCCACTTTCATTAGTTATCCCATTACTACTCAGGTTAAGTTGTTTAGGTATCTCGTTATCCATCCGACTCTCACATACCCTACACATGCTATTCTACGACTCGCATGGCTCAAACAACTCCTGTAGTAATGGCTCATGGGATGGAGGAACAAGCTTCGGTGGGGTTTAAAAGTAAAGGCTATGCAATACTTGGGATTCAGTTTAATGCGATCGCGACTCAATGATGCAAGAATAAGATAGAGGCAATAGGTACTATATGTATGCAAGCATGTGGTAGTGCTTGCCTGGCAGCTCAGTTGAAGCGAGGGAAGGATCAGGTAGTGCTCACAGGTTTCTTGATATATCCCGCTCATAGCCTATTCAAGAAGAACCAAACAAACAAGGGCCAACATAAATATAGTGCACAAGCATATGAATTAAATGCGACAAGCAAACAATCATGCCATGATGAATGATGCACAATTTGCCTAGCATTAAAGTAGCATGGCATGGGTAAGGTGTGGAATACAAGAATAAAGCCTTTTATTGAGTTTTGGTCATATTTTATACTCAAATAAGTTGCTGTATACTTTATATTTATATGATGCATGCTGCAATTCAGAACATGGAATGTATAAACAGAAAGGTCTCGTCGAGTTAATCATTTTAGACATATCATTTGTTAAATTTGGAGTTATAATTCAAAAGTTATTAATTAATTAAGGGAGAAGGGCATTTTGTTGTAATTTTAATCAACTTGGAAAATAAAGTGTTCAAAATATATTTTGGAGGGCATATTTGAAATCCTCACATTTTTCTGATTTGAAAACATATATTATTTGTATTATTTGGAATTATGAATTTAAATTTATTTTAAAGTCAAAATTAGTCAAATTAAGTCAAAGTCAAAGGTTTGACTATTTTAAATCAATTCTGAAAATATTTGATTAAAGATTTGAATTAACATTCAAAAACAAAACATTTTTCATATAAGGTTTGAATTAAAATTCCAAACCATTTGGAAGTTATGAATTAATTCATATTTAAACAGATTTGAAAATTTGAATTTGAAATCAGAAAAGGTGCTGGACTTTTGCTACTCGCAGGATTCTACCCAAGGAGGATGACAGGTGGTCCAGAGGAGCATAAAGGGTCCACCCACGTGTGGCCAGACGGGGGATGCCACGTGGTGGAGCCAAGGACGGCGGGTGGACAAAGAGAAAACCACAGGGGCCTATGTGCAAATCTGCCGGAGTGGTTCGATCCAGAACCTGACGAAACTGAACGAGTGTTTGCAAAATTGGCTAGCTGACCCTGATCTTGCGATGAAGATGACGACTAAACTGCTAGGAATTTCTCGATGCCGCAAAAAGCAAAGTTATAGAGGGGATCAGTATCTACAAGTTTGGTTTAGGATGTATCACTAGAGGAGGGCTCGTTAGTGAGTAAAATGGTGTCGAATAGAGCGGTCGCCGAGGCTTGAAACTGACGGTTTTCTGCTGTTTTGACAGAGTGTTTCGTGGATCTTGCGCAGACGATATCGAGCGGCCCCGAGCTCGGATTAGAGCGCCGTTTAGTGCGTTGGAAAGGTGGTGATACCGAGATTATGATCATGTGCTAAAATATGCCGATGGAGAAACAGAGTCACTGGAATCAGGAAGGCAATAGGGAGCCACGAGTCATTGTTGGTGCTGCTTGAAGTCTTGTGCTGGCGGAAACACGGCACGCGGTGGACTGCGGTGCAAGGAAGCTCACGGGGAAAGCCAGCAGAGAGAGAAAGAGGAAGGGGAGAAGCTCACCTGGTACACGGCCTAGCTGAGCCAGGACGTGCGGAAGGCGAAGGGAAGCAGGCGACGACGGCGAGGAAGAACCAGTGCGAGAGTCAGCGACTGCGAGTACCCAGGGATGCCGAGGCGATGTAGAGGCCTTGGCTTCACCACACGGACACCACCACGTCAACACGATCGAGCTCCTGCCATGGTGGGAGAAAGAAAGAGCAGATGGGCGGGGAAAGCTGCGGCGCGAGGAGGGGAACAGAGCTAGGTTTCCTGGGGGAGGGCCTTGATGGGGATTAAAAGGAGGAAAGGGATCACGCGAGGTGACGAGGCGGCTACACCTCGCCGTTAGCGCTGCAGAGAGGGGAAGGCCGACGGAGAAAGAGGAACAGTGCAGGAACGCTTCTTCAGGCAGTTGGACCAAGGGAAGAGAACGGCACGAGTCCTTGGTGGCATGATACTGCCGCCCAAGAGGGAGAAGGGAGGTTCTAGCCTTCTCTCTCTCCTAATTCTTGTAATGTTTTAATATTTCTTTTTGTTTGTTTCAAATTCAAGCAAGCATTTTATTTCAAATCGTTTTGAACCATGCAGATAATTTGAGAAGAGAATTTTGGAACACCAAAGATAGGCAGAAGGGAAAAATATAAGTGGAGATGAGTGATGCCCACATACATAATAGATGTATGTGCCATTTTGGCATTTTACAAGATTAGTGGCTTGAGGGTTTTAGAAAAGAATAAAATCATTTGTTAACTATGGAACCCTAGCAATGAATTCCAACATTGTAGGAAACAAAATATAGATAGGTAAAAGAGGTGGAGATATTTGTGATAGCAACTACACAACCAAGACAAAACAAATGCAAGCTAGATATGATGCTCAAATGCAAGGTGGCATGATGACATGAGCATGATATAATTATGATGCAACAATTATATATTTGAAGTAGCCATTATATTACTAGACCAAGTAGCATTACAATTGTTAGACAAATGGGATGCTACACAACTCCAACCAAAACAACAATAACAACAATGAGATGCAGCAGCTGATGATAGCCCAAACTCAGTTGATGCAGATGATGACCCAGTTCATGGCGAATCGGAACAACAACAACAACAACAGCGACAACAAGAACAACAACAACAACAACAACAACCTAGCAGTCTTTGACATGCTTACAAGGTTTTTGAGGTTGAGGCCAGACAAGTTCTCGGGAACCACTGATCCTATGGTGGCCAATGACTGTCTATGTTCTTTGAACAAGGACTTGGTCACTGTTGGCTGTACTGATAAAGAAAAGGTCAGATTTGTAGCACATCTGCTTGAAGGGCCAGCAGCTACATGGTGAGACAACTTCCAAATCACTACTCCTATTGAGGAAGTGACTAGGGAAATATTTGAGGATGGATTCCGCACTGCCCATATCTCTTTAGGAGTGATCAGTTTGAAGAAGAAGGAATTCCACAATCTTAAGAAACGTCACCGCAGTGTGGCAGATTATATTGAGGAGTTCAACAATCTGGCACGCTATGCACCAGATGAGGTTGACATTGATGCTAAGAGGAAGGAAAAATTCCTTGAAGGGCTGAATGATGAGATGAACATGAAGTTATCTATTGCATATGTTCCAACTTATCAATCACTGTGTGACAAAGCCAGCATCTTGGAAAGCAATATGAAACAGGCGGAGAATAGGAAGTGGAAGCATCACTTTGACAAGCATAGCTCGGGATCGTCTCACAAGCGTTCCCATGGTGATGATAGTGGAGGTTCTGGGTCCCACAAGCATGGTAAGTATAACAGCCACCACAACAGTAACCGTCACCATGACAACAAGCACCACCGCAGTCATGACAATGATAGATATAAGAACCACAAGAGTGGACACAAGAGCCACCATAGTGGGAATGGCAATGGAAGTCGGCCTGCTAAAAGAGATATCAGTCATGTTGAGTGCTTCATGTGTAAGAAAACTGGGCACTATGCAAATGAATTCCCAGAAAAGAAGGCTGATGGAGCCAACAAGCCAAACCCATTTCAGAAGGGTCAAGTGAACCACATCAATGTGGAGGAAATCTATGAGGAATCTGATGTTGTGGCTAGTAAGTTCAAGCTTAATTCTTTTCCAGCACTTGTTCTTTTTATACTGGCGCATCGCATTCATTCATATCAAGAGAATTTTTTGATAAAAATGGACTTCCAACTGAAAATATTGGGTGCCCTATTAAAGTAAGCTCTCCCGGTGGAGAGATGATAGTGAATTTTGGATATCATGATCTGGTGATAGAATTTGGAAAGTATAAGTTTCCACTTATTCTGATAATCCTAGATTCCCAAGGATTGGATGTAATTTTGGGCATGGATTGGATGACTAAGTATGAATGAGTAATAGATTGTGCCAATCGTACTGTTATACTCACAACCCCGGATAAAAAACGGATAGGTTCAAGTCTAACTTTGAATCTAAAGGGAGTAAGCTAAATTCTCTTCAGGGGGTTAGCATAGACAGTGTACCAGTTGTGAAGGAATATCCGGATGTATTTTCGGAGGAATTACCAGGAATGCCACCAGATAGAGATGTGGAGTTTCTGATTGACTTACTGCCAGGATCTGGACCAATAGCAAAGAGACCCTACAAGATGTGAGTTGATGAGTTGAAAGAACTCAAGAAACAACTTGGACAACAGTTGCAGAAAGGATTTATTCAACCAAGTTCTTCGTCTTGGGGTGCACCAGTTATGTTTGTTGCGAAGAAGAATAGAAGCCAAAGGTTATGCATAGATTATTGTTCACTAAATGAGGTGACTATAAAGAACAAGTACCCTTTGACTAGAATCAATGATCTATTTGATCAGCTAGAAGGAGCATGTGTGTTCTCGAAGATAGATCTCCAATCAGGCTATTTTCAGCTAAAGATTAGAGATCAAGACATACCTAAGACTGCTTTTACCACAAGGTATAGATTGTATGAGTATACCGTGATGCCATTTGAATTGACAAATGCACCAGCTTATTTCATGAACATGATGAACAAGGTGTTCATGGAGTTTCTTGACAAGTTTGTTGTCGTATTCATCAATGACATTTTGATCTACTCCAAGAGCAAAAAAGAGCATGAAGAGCATTTGCGTTTGATACTTGAGAAGCTCAAGGAGCACAAGTTATATGCCAAGTTTAGTAAATGTGAATTTTGGTTGAATGAAGTTGGATTTCTTGGACACATTGTGTCTGGAGATGGTATAGTTGTCGATCCCGCAAAGGTGTCAGCTGTAACTGAGTGGGAATCTCCCAAGTCAGTTAAGGAAGTTTGTAGTTTCCTAGGCTTGGCAGGATACTATAGAAGATTCATTGAGAATTTCTCAAAAGTAGCTAAGGCAATGACGGAGTTACTTAAGAAAGAAAAGAAGTTTGATTGGACTGAAGGATGTGAAATCAGTTTCCCAGAATTGAAGAAGAGACTAGTATCAGCACCAGTCTTATATCTGCCAGATTTGTACACGGATTTCCAAGTCTATTGTGATGCATCTCACCAAGGATTAGGTGGAGTTTTGATGCAAGAAGGGATAGTTGTGGCTTATGCCTCGAGACAACTCAAAACTCATGAAGTGAATTATCCTACTCATGATTTAGAGTTAGCCTCTGTTGTCCATGCACTCAAAACATGGAGACACTATCTTTTGGGTAAGCGCTGTGAAGTGTTCACGGATAACAAGAGTTCGAAATATATTTTCACCCAAAAGGAACTCAATATGAGACAAAGAAGGTGGCTAGAGCTCATTAAGGACTATGAATTGGGTTTGCAATACCATTCCGATAAAGCAAATGTTGTAGCGGATGCTTTAAGCCGTAAGGTTTATGTGAATGGCCTTACGAAAGGAGAATTGCCAGATGATCTGTATTCCCAATTCAAAAGATCCCAGATTGGAGATAGTGCCTAAAGGATATCTCATGTCATTGGAAGTTCAACCAACGTTGTTGGACAAGATTAAAGAAGCCCAAAAGTTGGACAAGGAAATTGAAGAGATTAAAGGTAAAATTAGTAAAGGGAAGGCTAAAGAATTCCACGAGGATGAAGAAGGTACTTTGTGGTATGGAAAGCATATCTGCATTCTGCAAGATCCAGAACTTCGTAAATTGATTCTGCAAGAAGCACACAATTCACAGTATTCTATTCATCCAGGTAACACCAAAATGTACATGGATGTGAAGGACAGATTTTAGTGGAAAAAACTCAAGAAGGATATTGCGGAACATATTGCCTTATGTGATGTGTGTAGTCGAGTTAAGGCGAAACATCAGAAACCAGCAGGATTATTGTAATCACTACCTATTCCTTATTGGAAGTGGGATAATATTGGTATGGATTTTATCATCGGACTGCCAAGGACCAGGTCTGGATATGATTCCATTTGGGTTGTTGTGGATCGCCTAACTAAAGTGGCTCATTTCATACCCGTGAAGACTACCTATACAAGTGCTAAATTGGCTAAGATCTATATGAACATGATAGTATGTCTGCATGGAGTACCTAAGAGTATTGTGTATGATAGAGGAACACAGTTCACTTCGCATTTTTGGGGGCAACTGCATGAATCATTGGGAACAAGGTTAGAGTTCATCACAGCTTTTCACCCCCAGACTGATGGACAGACAGAAAGGACCAATCATATTTTGGAGGATATGTTGAGGGCATGTGTAACATCCCAAAAATACTAAGCTTGGATCATCAAATTCTAATCATCAAAATTAGGGTTAACAAAAACTTTTCTAAATGAAATCATGAATGCATGCATATGTGTATGCATGGATTTTTAAATCCTTTAAAACCACCTTGTTTGTTTGTTTCATTTCTTGTAAAATGTTTCTTAGGTGAAATAAACATCATCTAACACATTTCCCACACTTTTCCTAAAGACAAGTAAATCAAAACACATATATGAAATGAATGATCATTTTGGCCAATTTAACTTACATGCCTACTTTGGCTGTCTCAAACTTTCAGAACCTAACAGAAACTTTTCTGGATCTTTGCACCCCTTGAATGTACTCATAACAAGGTATCAAGGCCCACTTTGTGATCATCCAAAAACTTTCAAATGCATAGTTTAAATGACAATTCAAAATTGAATCTTTATCATATGGGAAGATCCCACTTTTTCAAAAACTACTCAAACAAGCTCAATTTTCAAAACCCAAGCATCTGCAGACTCACTAGCACCAATCTAGTAAACCCACCAAAAATTATTTCAAAATTCAAAACTTGATTTCATGCGGCCATTTCATCAAACAGGTTGCAGACACAAATCAAACAAAACATCAAACACTATTGTGAGCAGTGATTCTTGCCTAACTTGTTCCCAAGTTAGCTCACACACAGCTCAGTAGATCATCTAGGAAGATTAGCCAGGCACTAGCACCACTGTGAGATTTCCATTGTCATCAATGGTGAATAGCCGAGCACCCTCTTGCCACCCCATATTCGACAGCAAGCTAGGAGAAGCAGCAAGCCTAGCCAGCATGTCTGGGAGGCATCCCACCGTCCACCGCCACTACCTGTCCCAGCCGCGAGCGTTGCCAAGCCCTGGACCACGCGCACAAGCCGCGCCCAGACCATGTCGAGCGTGCGCCAGAGCGCCACCCTCGACCATCACCCACAGACCGCGCGCCGCCCTCGCCGCGTGCATACACAATCCCCACCGACCCAGGAGACCGCCAGACATCCCTGTTTGCCGCCTCGTGCCGCACAGCCACCTCCCGCCGTCGAAGACGCCGCCTCTGCCGCGCAGAGCACCGCCCGTTCCAGACCAATCCACACCACCCCATGCCTCGAGACCATGTCGTTGAGCATCACCAGGAGACACCGCACCATCCCCTACCCTTGCCCATGCCTTTAGCCGCCTGTAACATCGCCCCCGACGAGCTCACCGTGCGCCCCGACGGTCCCCTCGCTCGACTATAAATAGAGGCCACCCCCGCACGATTTCTTCACACCATATCACTCCCCTCTCCTCACTGATCGTGCCGCACCATTCTCAGAGCAAGGCGAGCACCACCTCGCAGGAATTTCACTGGAGCATGCCGCTGCTGGAGAAGAAGGGAGCCATCGATTGGAGCCGCCCCAGGAGCTGCCGCGACCACCCCTGAGTTCACCATCGTCGACTTCGTCGTTCGCCTGCCTCGCCGACCCTCGCCAGTACCCCGGTGAGCCCCCAGCGACCCTCACTGGCCGCGCTAGGTTTCGTTCTCGCCGGAGTTGTCTCGCATCGACGATGACTCCCAGCCGTTAGATTAGAACTAGATCGAACGATCCACGTCGCCCCATACCGCTTCGCCCAGCCCCATGTCACTGACGAGTGGGGACACCCACTTAAGCAGCCCGCGGGAGCACTGCGCTTAGCAGGCCGGCCCAGTAATTTTCCCGCGCAGCCCAGTTATTCAAATTAAACTTTTTCTATTTCAATTCAAACACACTTCTGTACCCAACTTCAAAAATCAACCCAGATAGATTCATTGCACCAAATTGAATGAAACCAATTTTGTTGGAAAGGTCTGTGAATGCTGAATCAAAGCCCGTTGGATTCAAGTCATTTGGATCTATAGATCACCCATGGTAAAAATAACAAGGCAGAAGCTTTTCTGCATTCAAACATTTTTCAAATTTAAACCATAATAGCTTTTGAGTTGATTCCAACTCTCAAAAATCACATTTAACCATACCTTTCAGAATATATAAAAATATATAGGTTTACTTGAAGAAATAATGTTCAAGTAATAAAAGAATGCTACATAAGCATTTCTAGCCACTTTAATTAATTAAAATAAAAGGGTAAAACCTTATTAAATTGTGACACCACTTTAAATCACATTCCCATGGACTACAATATGTGGTGATGACATGTGTCAACATGATTCCATGTTGGGTTTGGAGAATATTACATCTTAATTAGTTTTTCAATGAGTAGAAATTACTTTTCTAAAAATAAAAAGATTTAAACCAAGCCTTAACCTTGTAATGTTAGGGATGATGCTAGATCATCCATAGGACCCTTGTGTGTGATGATTGCAATTAGTTAAGTATTGTTTGGTGATTGTGTACCTCGTATTTATTCATAGACTCTAGTATCGACCAAGGATACGAGGAGGAAGGAGGATACTACGAAGAAGAAGCCGAGGAGAATTTCAACCACTGCTCTGAACAAGGCAAGCCTAATACTACTAGTGAATGTGCAAGCTAACCCTTGCAAGATACCCTACTGATGCAAAAAAACCCATACTTGTTACTATGCCTTAAGCATATGTGATCATACCCATTTGATAAACCAATCCTAGTTTTATGTGCAAGCTTCTTACTTTATTTCTTTATCAAAGCTTACTTAGAGTTTACTTAAGTGACTGGTAGATATTGGAAATATGCTGAAGGTTGCATAAAGAGCATAAAATTTGGCCTAAGTTAGAAACCTTGACATCAGCCTTAGACATAAGGTTGTACTTAGTTGAAACTCCACTAGGTACCACCCCTCATCATTACTACCCCCACCTGTAGATGCTAGTGCTAAGCATAAAACTTGATCAACTTTAGATGGGAATACTTGGTGGAAAAATGGTTATGAAAACCTTGGAATGATGGATCATTATATTGAAATGTTTTGGACATGTGTTTCCAAACACTTAAGAATTTTGGTGATAAAAATGTTGAGGCATGAGCCTTAGCCCTTTATAAAACTGATGGTTGTCTGGATGCGATACCATTCCAATTTTATCGTACAACCACAATACCCGAATATTGGGTAGGGCTTTACTGGAAACTTATATTCCTTAGTATTAGTTCCATCATGGCCAAGGTTTGAGATGAGGCTACCTTGTGAAGATTGTCCACCTGTGCAGTACCCAAGATGACAGTTGGTCATGGTTGGGAGGCCAAACTCACAGGAGAGGTGCTTGTACTAGGGCCTGTAATCGAAAGGTTAGGACTGATTATCTGCATACTGAGTATGGTGAATTCAGGATTTGTTCCTGACGGATGTATCGAATGTTGTGGTGAAAGTGTACAATCTCTGCAGAGTGTCAAACTATTCGAATAGTCGCGTCCGCGGTTATGGACGGTTGGAGTGGCCATACTGTTCCCCCGTCAGACTTTTCAAAATGACCTGTGAGATGAATTGACTTGACCACAACAGAGTTGTGATATGAAATACAAGTTCCCGCTTAGGATTTATAAAATTGTGACTAGCTTTGGAGCTTAGTAGAGATAAATCTGGCTTTTGCAAAACAACCCTAGAGCCTAGTGTCCTATTATCCAAAAACCCCCTTTACCTATTAGTATTAGTTTGCGAGTACTTAAAGAGTACTCATGGCTTTGTCCCTGGCTATTCCCATGGCCAGACTATGAAGAGGAGTACCTGGAAGATGGACCCCAGGAAGGTTACGACAACTAGGATCATCTCCCATCGTCAGCATTGCCTGTGACCCCAAAGATGGAGCTTCGCCTACGCTACCGTTATTGTTACGTATTACGCTCCTTGATGTTGTATTAAGAACTGGATCATGAGATCCCTATTTGTGTAAGAACTTATATATCGTTTGTAATGGATGATGTACTATGGTATCCAATTCTGGTATGTCTCGCAAAAATGGTAATCCTGGTATTGCGATGTATGGCATAACAGGCATCTAGGATTAAAAAATCCGGATGTTGACAAGTTGGTATCAGAGCCATCCTGACCATAGGAGACCCTAGTTAGACTGGACGTTTGAATCAAAAACTTAGTTTCAAAAACCAAAGAAAAAAAATATTTACAAAAACTTATTCTCATTCTTATCTCTTTGATTCTTTCATAAAAATTCATGTTCCTCAAAAACTCTTGCAAAACACATAAAATTTTGACATACTTGATCACTCTGCTAATCTACTCATCCTCTATTTTTATAGATGGACGTGAAGTACAGCAAGTTTTACCAACTTGGGAATGGGGGAGACCTTATCTTTGAGAGGGATATGGATCAGCTTCGAACTTCGGGCGTCGCACTCGAGTTCTTTGGAGCTCAGCTCAATGATCAAGGAGGAGAAGATCTGTAGTGGCTAATTGTTGCAAGTCTCCGAGGAAAGATTGAACCTCCCACTGCGGAGGAAATTCAGTTTACCTTGAGGGAAAACAACTGGCTCGATGGACTTGCCAGAGCAATGCAGGAAGCTCTTTCCCGTCTGTGTTGGCTGAGCATCAATCAGATCAAGGGTACTCGCTTTGAGTTTTGCCCAAGACGTGATGCAAATGGACAACCACTGGAAGCCCCATACCACCCCGAGCTGAAGAATCAATTGGACCACCTTAGCTTCATGATGTATGATCGTCAGCAGGAGTTGGACAACTGTCGTGACTATTACAACCACAAGTCTGCCATCATCAAGACGAGGGATCAGACCATAGCCATGCTAGCAAAGGATCGCAAGTCTCGCCGCCGTCAGCTCGACAAGAAGGAGCACATTATTGCCCGTATTCGCCATCGCATCTCATCTCTGGAGGAGACCATCCACGAGAGAGACATGCAGTTGGAGGAAAGGGAGAATGCCGGAGAGGATCTTCGTGGAGACCCTTACTCTTATCTCAGCGATGACGATGATTTTCTGGAGGATCAGGCCATGGACTTCTTCACCGATGAGGATGATTTCACCTTCATCGATGATGCTGAAGATTATGAAGCCACAGACTCCAAGGAGTAGTAGCACTGAGCACTAGCATAGTGAGTAGTAGTCTGTCCCACTGTATCGTAGTTTCCAGAATGGTTCTTAAAACCATCTGTGTTTCTTTGTTGTGGTGTGTGTTGTACTGTGTGCTATGAGTGAATGAATGAAAAATCAAGTTGCCAGAAAAATATGAGTCAAACATTTAAAACTTTTCAAAGACCCAAGACCTTAGAAATTTCCATCTTTCCTCATGATCTATATCAATCTTCAGATGCCACGTGGAGGAAGTGGTTCAGCCCCGGACCCGATGTTGCAGATCCTGCAAATGTTGACTTCTGACCGCGAAGCTGAAAGAGCGGAACGTCAAGCCAACCTAGCCACTCTGCAACAGATAGCCCAGCTAGCCCACAACAACCAAGGCCACAGAAATCAGGACAACCATGGATCTAAGCTCAAGAATTTCTAGAATACTAACCCACCCGTTTTCACCAAGTCAGAAGAACCCCTAGATGCCGATGATTGGCTGCAAACCATGGAAAACAACCTACAAGTCGCCGGAGTGGAAGCCAACGAGAAAGTC
Source organism: Avena longiglumis (assembly GCA_030063025.1). NCBI lineage: Eukaryota > Viridiplantae > Streptophyta > Magnoliopsida > Poales > Poaceae > Avena > Avena longiglumis. Next base: position 439,053,552 of record CP125975.1, on the reverse strand, counting down.
CTGTTCGCCACCCATTATCTAGCCAGAGATGCCAGGTCATGATGGAACAGTGTTCGTGCAATGACCGGAGGCCAGATGATGACCTGCGAGGAATTCAAGGTCAAGTTTAGCAGAACCCATGTGCCACCAGGTTTGATCAAGAGAATGAGAGACGAGTTCAGAGAGATAAAGCAAGGAAGGATGACTGTAGTGGAATACCGTGACAAATTTTTTCCATTAGCTAGGTATGCCCCGGACGAGATAGACACCGAAGCCAAGAAGAAAGAAAGATTCCTGAATGGTCTGCATGACGAGATGCAGACGGTGTTAGTCAATATCCCCTTTGCTGATATTGAAGCCCTTGTCGACTCTGCTATCCAGATGGAAGGAAAGATCAACCAAGCCAATGAGAACCGCAAGAGTCGCATGATGCATCAACCAGGAACCCATCAGACCCCAAAGTATCGCCCCAACCCATCTCCAGGATTTGCCCCAAGAACCAACAGACCCCCTATGACCCGTCCGACCTACCCCAACCGTGGAAACCCTAGACCCGGAGGAAATCACAACAACCCCGGCAACTCTAGCAATTTCACCCGTGCTCAACCCAAGTTCAACACCAACAATGCTACCGCCAACACCAACACTGCCCCGAGGACTGGAAGCAATGTTGTGCCTGTCGCAGCCAAGGACAAGTCACAAGTGAACTGTTATGACTGTGGAAATAAAGGCCACTATTCCAACGAATGCCCCAACAAGAAGAACGCTAGAGACCCCAATGCCAATGCCCCAGCTCAGCAGCAGCGTCGTGTCCAGCCAGGGAGAAGATTTTCCCCAGGGAATTCACTCAACCGCAATGGCCGTCTTTTTCTCATGCATGCTGAAGAAGCTCAAGAAGCTCCAGACGTCGTGCTGGGTATTTTTTCTGTTAATTCAGTACTTGCAAGAGTGTTGTTTGACTCTGGTGCATCGCATTCATTTTTCACCGAAGAATTTGCCTGCACTAGTAAAATTCAACCAACCAAACTGAAGCATGTTATGATTGTGCAAATTCCCGGATTAACCACCAAGGCTAGGAAAATTTGCAAAGTCGTCCCTATCCGAATCCATGACATAGATTTTTATGCTAATCTAATAGTACTCGGAAATAAAGGTTTGGAAGTAGTACTAGGAATGGATTGGATGTCCAAACATCAGGGATTGATTGACTGTGCTAAGAAAGCCATCACCATGACCAGTACCACCGGAATATCAGTCGAGCATATATCTGAAACCTTACCTCGCCAATTCAAGTGTAACAAGAGTCTAGCTCAACCTACCATTGACCAAGTCTGGATAGTCTGTGAATACCCCGATGTATTTCCAGATGTTTTGCCCGGTATGCCCCCAGATCGGGATATCGAGTTTATCATCGAACTAATCCCCGGAACAGGACCCATATCCCAGAGACCCTATAGTATGAACCCGTCGGAACTAGCAGAACTAAAGAAGCAACTGGATTCCATGCTAGAAATTGGATTGATTCAACCAAGTGCGTCACCATGGAGATCACCTGTCTTATTTGTGGACAAGAAAGATGGAGGTAACCGTTTGTGTATGGATTATCGGAAGTTGAATGACGTCACCATCAAGAACAAGTACCCCTTGCCCAAGATAGAAGATTTGTTTGATCAGTTGACCGGTGCCCAGGTGTTTTCTAAGATTGATCTTAGAACTGGCTATCATCAACTCAAAATTCGTGCAGAGGATATTCCAAAGACTGCCTTTACCACCAGATATGGATTGTATGCAGTATACAACATGTCTTTTGGATTAACCAATGCCCCCGCTTATTTCATGAACCTCATGAATAAGATTTTTATGGACTTACTGGATAAGTTTGTCGTTGTTTTCATCGATGACATTCTGATTTATTCCAAATCAGAAGAAGAACATGAGCTACACCTAAGGACCATTCTTGGAACCCTTAGAGAGCATCAGCTGTATGCAAAGTTTAGCAAATGTGAATTCTGGTTACAGGAGGTAGGATTCCTCGGTCACATTGTATCAGCCGGAGGAATTGCCGTTGACCCTGCCAAAGTGAAAGATGTAGAAGATTGGCAAGCCCCAACCATTCAAACCCAAGTTCGTGCTTTTCTCGGATTGGCGGGATATTACCGCAAATTCGTAGAAGGATTCTCGAGTATCTCCAGACCCATGACCCAATTGTTGAAGAAGGACAAGAAGTTTGAATGGACAGACGAGTGTGAAGCGAGTTTTCAAGAACTCAAGAGGAGGTTGATATCAGCCCCAATCTTGAGCATGCCGGATATCACGAAGCCCTTCGATGTGTATTGTGACGCATCCAAGATTGGTCTCGGATGTGTGCTAATGCAAGAAGGCAAAGTTATATCTTATCTATCTCGGCAATTGAAGCAACACGAGCAAAACTATCCAACCCATGACCTCGAACATGCAACAGTAGTTCTAGCCCTGAAGACATGGAGACATTACCTAATGGGAAACCGTTGTGAGATTTATTCGGATCACAAGAGCCTAAAGTATATATTCACTCATAAGGAGTTGAATATGAGGCAGATAAGATGGATTGAGCTAATCAAAGATTACGATCTGGACATTCACTATCACCCTGGTAAAGCCAACGTGGTAGCCGATGCCCTTAGAAGATTGCCGTGCCGCTTGAACTCCATGATTTTGAAGGAGCAACCAAGTTTGCACAAGGAGATGGAAGATTTTCGAATGGAATTAGTAGGTGAAGGATTTTGGCTAGCATAGAACTTCAGCCCACTTTGATCAGTCAGATTAAAGAGGCGCAGAAGGGAAATGCCAGTATCGACGGAATCAAGCGTCGTATCGGTACGGGCGTAGTACCCGGATTCACCGAGGACGAAGAAGGAGTTCTGTGGTACAAAGGACGCCTTTGTGTACCAGCAGATTCGGAGTTGAAAGAAGTTATCTTGAAGGAGGCTCATGATACTCTTTATTCTATCCATCCCGGAGGCACTAAGATGTATCAAGATTTGAAAGAGCAATTTTGGTGGCATAAGATGAAGAGAGAAATCGGAAGCTATATCGCCAAGTATGATATGTCAGCGAGTCAAGGCAGGACATCAAAGACCTGCTGGATTGTTGCAACCTTTGCAAATTCCGGAATGGAAATGGGATTCTGTAGGAATGGACTTTATCACTGGACTACCTACTTCTAGTAGGGGAAATGACTCTATCTGGGTCATAGTGGACAGATTATCCAAAGTCGCCCATTTCTTGCCCGTCAAAACCACATATCAGAGTTCGAAGCTAGCAGAGTTGTACATCGCTAGAATCTTCAGTTTGCACGGAGTCCCCAAGAACATCGTATCGGATCGAGGAACTCAGTTTACCTCGAGATTCTGGAAGAAAGTCCAAGAAGGTTTAGGAACCCGCCTAGATTTTAGTACCGCGTATCACCCTCAGACAGATGGACAAACGGAGCGAGTAAATCAAATACTCGAAGATATGCTTAGAGCATGTGTGCTAGAATATGGATCCAAGTGGGAAGACTGTCTGTCGTTTGCAGAATTTTCCTACAACAATAGTTACCAAGCCAGTTTGCAAATGGCCCCATTTGAATTCATGTACGGAAGAAAGTGTCGCACCCCTTTGAACTGGTCGGAAGTAGGAGAGAGTCAGATTTTCGGACCCGACATCCTCCGAGAAGCGGAAGAGAAGGTTCACAAGATTCGTGAGCACCTCAAGACTGCCCAATCCCGACAGAAGAGTTATGCCGACAAGAGACGTAGAGACCTCGCCTTCAACATAGGAGATTTTGTTTATCTGAAAGTGTCGCCATTGAAGGGAATGCAGCGTTTCCAACTCAAAGGAAAGTTAGCCCCTAGATATATCGGACCTTTCAAAATTCTGAACCGTCAAGGAGAAGTATCGTATAAATTGGAACTACCTGAAGAGATGTCAGCTGTGCACAATGTGTTCCATATCTCGTTACTTCGCAAATGTCTCGAAGTCCCCGAGAAGACCAAAGTGTTCAAGAATATCGATCACCGGATCATAGAGATCAACAATGACCTGACCTATCCCGAAGTACCCATCCACATTTTGGAAGAAGCTTTTCGAACTACCCGAACCCGAAGCATCAAGTTTCTCAAGATTCAGTGGAGCAACCAAACAGAAGAGGAAGCTACCTGGGAGCGCGAAGATCACATCAGGACGGAGTTTCCCGATCTCTTCAAATCCTAGGTAATCTTTTTGTCCTTTTTCAAATCTCGGGACGAGATTTTGTTTAAGGGGGGAAGGTTTGTAACATCCCAAAAATACTAAGCTTGGATCATCAAATTCTAATCATCAAAATTAGGGTTAACAAAAACTTTTCTAAATGAAATCATGAATGCATGCATATGTGTATGCATGGATTTTTAAATCCTTTAAAACTACCTTGTTTGTTTGTTTGTTTGTTTGTTTGTTTCATTGCTTGTAAAATGTTTCTTAGGTGAAATAAACATCATCTAAAACATTTCCCACACTTTTCCTAAAGACAAGTAAATCAAAACACATATATGAAATGAATGGTCATTTTGGCCAATTTAACTCACATGCCTACTTTGGCTGTCTCAAACTTTCAGAACCTAACAGAAACTTTTCTGGATCTTTGCACCCCTTGAATGTACTCATAACAAGGTATCAAGGCCCACTTTGTGATCATCCAAAAACTTTCAAATGCATAGTTTAAATGACAATTCAAAATTGAATCTTTATCATATGGGAAGATCCCACTTTTTCAAAAACTACTCAAACAAGCTCAATTTTCAAAACCCAAGCATCTGCAGACTAACCAGCACCAATCTAGAAAACCCACCAAAAATCATTTCAAAATTCAAAACTTGATTTCATGCGGCCATTTCATCGAACAGGTTGTAGACAAAAATCAAACAAAACATCAAAAACAATTGTGAGCAGTGATACTTGCCTAACTTGTTCCCTAGTTAGCTCACACACAGGTCAGTAGATCATCTAGGAAGATTAGCCAGGCACTAGCACCACTGTGAGCTTGCCATTGTCATCAATGGTGAATAGCCGAGCACCCTCTTGCCACCCCATAGTCGACAGCAAGCTAGGAGCAGCAGCAAGCCTAGCCAGCATATCTGGGAGGCAGCCCACCGTCCATCGCCACTACCTGTCCCAGCCGCGAGCGTTGCCAAGCCCTGGACCACGCGCACAAGCCGCGCCCAAACCATGCCGAGCATGCGCCAGAACGCCACCCTCGACCATCACCCACAGACCGCGCCACCCACACCGCGTGCATACACAATCCCCACCGACCCAGGAGACCGCCAGACATCCCCGTTTGCCGCCCCGTGCCGCACAGCCAGCGCCCGCCGTCAAAGACGCCGCCTCTGCCGCGCAGAGCACCGCCCGTTCCAGACCAAACCACACCACACATTCCTCTATACCATGTCGTTGAGCATCGCCAGGAGACACCGCACCGTCCCCTACCCTTGCCCATGCCTTTAGCCGCCTGTAACATCGCCCCCGACGAGCTCACCGTGCGCCCCGACGGTCCCCTCGCTCGACTATAAATAGAGGCCACCCCCGCATGATTTCTTCACACCATATCACTCCCCTCTCCTCACTGATCGTGCCACACCATTCTCAGAGCAAGGCGAGCACCACCTCGCCGGAATTTCACTGGAGTCTGCCGCTGCCGGAGAAGAAGGGAGCCATCGATTGGAGCCGCCCCAGGAGCTGCCGCGACCACCCCTGAGTTCACCGTCATCGAATTCGTCGTTCGCCCACCTCGCCGACCCTCGCCAGTACCCCGGTGAGCCCCCAGCGACCCTCACTAGCCGCGCTAGGTTTCGTTCTCGCCGGAGTTGTCTCGCGTCGACGATGACTCCCAGCCGTTAGATTAGAACTAGATCGAACGATCCACGCCGCCATACCGCTTCAGCCCCATGTCACCGACAAGTGGGGACACCCACTTAAGCAGCCAGCTGAGCACCGCTTAGCAGGCCGGCCAGAATTTTTCCCAAGCCCGCTTATTCAAATTAAACTTTTTCTATTTCAATTCAAACACACTTCTGTACCCAACTTAAAAAATCAACCCAGATCGATTCATTGCACCAAATTGAATGAAACCAATTTTGTTGGAAAGGCCTATGAATGCTGAATCAAAGACCGTTGGATTCAAGTCATTTGGATCTATAGATCACCCATGGTAAAAATAACAAGGCAGAAGCTTTTCTGCATTCAAACATTTTTCAAATTTAAACCATAATAGCTTTTGAGTTGATTCCAACTCTCAAAAATCACATTTAACCATATATTTCAGAATATATAAAAATATATAGGTTTACTTGCAGAAATAATGTTCAAGTAATAAAAGAATGCTACATAAGCATTTCTAGCCACTTTAATTAATTAAAATAAAAGGGTAAAACCTTATTAAATTGTGACACCACTTTAAATCACATTCCCATGGACTACAATATGTGGGGATGACATGTGTCAACATGATTCCATGTTGGGTTTGTAGAATATTAAATCTTAAGTAGTTTTTCAATGAGTAGAAATTACTTTTCTAAAAATAAAAAGATTTAAACCAAGCCTTAACCTTGTAATGTTAGGGATGATGCTAGATCATCCATAGGACCCTTATGTGTGATGATTGCAAGTAGTTAAGTATTGTTTGGTGATTGTGTACCTCGTATTTATTCATAGACGCTAGTACCGACCAAGGATACGAGGAGGAAGGAGGATACTACGAAGAAGAAGCCGAGGAGAATTTCAACCACTGCTCTGCACAAGGCAAGCCTAATACTACTAGTGAATGTGCAAGCTAACCCTTGCAAGATACCCTACGGATGCAACAAACCCATACTTGTTACTATGCCTTAAGCATATGTGATCATACCCATTTGATAAACCAATCCTAGTTTTATGTGCAAGCTTCTTACTTTATTTATTTATCAAAGCTTACTTAGAGTTTACTTAAGTGACTGGTAGATATTGGAAAGATGCTGAAGGTTGCATAAAGAGCATAAAATTTGGCCTAAGTTAGAAACCTTGACATCAGCCTTAGACATAAGGTTGTACTTAGTTGAAACTCCACTAGTTACCACCCCTCATCATTACTACCCCCACCTGTAGATGCTAGTGCTAAGCATAAAACTTGATCAACTTTAGATGGGAATACTTGGTGGAAAAATGGTTATGAAAACCTTGGAATGATGGATCATTCTAATGAAATGTTTGGACATGTGTTTCCAAACACTTGAGAATTTTGGTGATAAAAATGTTGAGGCATGAGCATTAGCCCTTTATAAAACTGATGGTTGTCTGGATGCGATACCATTCCAATTTTATCGTACAACCACAATACCCGAATATTGGGTAGGGCTTGACTGGAAACTTATATTCCTTAGTATTAGTTCCCTCATGACCAAGGTTTGAGCTGAGGCTACCTTGTGAAGATTGTCCACCTGTGCAGTACCCAAGATGACAGTTGGTCATGGTTGGGAGGCCAAACTCACAGGAGAGGTTCTTGTACTAGGGCGTGTAATCGAAAGGTTAGGATTGATTATCCGCATACTGAGTATGGTGAATTCAGGATTTGTTCTTGACGGATGTATCGAATGTTGTGGTGAAAGTGTACAATCTCTGCAGAGTGTCAAACTATTCGAATAGCCGCGTCCGCGGTTATGGACAGTTGGAGTGGCCATATTGTTCCCCCGTCAGACTTTTCAAAATGACCTGTGAGATGAATTGACTTGACCACAACAGAGTTGTGATATGAAATACAAGTTCCCGCTTAGGATTTATAAAATTGTGACTAGCTTTGCAGCTTAGTAGAGATAAATCTGGCTTTTGCAAAACAACCCTAGAGCCTAGTGTCCTATTATCCAAAAAACCCCTTTACCTATTAGTATTAGTTTGCGAGTACTTAAAGAGTACTGATGGCTTTGTCCCTGGCTATTCCCATGGCCAGACTATGAAGAGGAGTACCTGGAAGATGGAACCCAGGAAGGTTACGACAACTAGGATCATCTCCCATCGTCAGCATTGCCTGTGACCCCGAAGATGGAGCTTCGCCTACGCTACCGTTATTGTTACGTATTCCGCTGCTTGATGTTGTATTAAGAACTGGATCATGAGATCCCTATTTGTGTAAGAACTTATGTATCGTTTGTAATGGATGATGTACTATGGTGTCCAATTATGTTATGTCTCGCAAAAATGGTAATCCTGGGATTGCGATGTATGGCATAACATGCATCTAGGATTGAAAAATTTGGGTGTTGACAGCATGTGCCCTAGACTATGGTGCTAGATGGGATGAAAGTCTGCCTTACGCAGAATTCTCTTACAATAACAGCTATCAAGGAAGCATTGAGATGGACCCGTTTGAATTTCTTTATGGAAGGAAGTGTACTACTCCATTGCTATGGAGTGGTGTAGGAGAAAGATATTTGTTCGGACCAGAACTGATTAAGGAAGCTGAAGAGAAAGTTAAATTGGTAAAGGACAGGTTGAAGATAGCCCAGTCCCGATAGAAGAGTTACGCAGATCCAAAGCATAGAGAAGTCACCTATGAAGTAGGTGATATAGCTTATCTTACAGTCTCACCACTTCGTGGTGTGAAGATATTTGGAGTCAAAGGAAAATTGGCACCAAGGTATGTTGGACCATTCAAGATTTTGAGCCGCAAAGGAGAAGTGGCTTATGAGATTGAATTACCTGAATCACTGTCAGCAGTTCACAATGTGTTTCATGTGAGTCAGTTGAAGAAGTGCCATCCGGAGATGGAAGACACTTCATTGAAAGACACTATACCTTTGGAAGAGGTTCAGTTGGAGAGTGATCTCACCTATGAAGAGAAACCTATCAAGATTCTTGAGACAGCAGAAAGGGTTACTCATACTAAGACCATCAAATTCTGCAAAGTACAGTGGAATCATCATACCAAAGAAGAAGAAACTTGGGAAAGATAAGATGATCTTCGGAAAAACCACCCTCACCTATTTGCTAGCCAATCCGAATCTCGAGGGAGAGATTCATCTTAAGGGGGTTAGATTTGTAACATCCCAAAAATTCATGAATTGTAAAAGCATGCATTGCATTCATGTCATCATAGCATCTAGAGCTTGCACAAAAAGTTTCAAAGTTTGGAACCAAATAAAACCATATTTATGCCCATTTTATTATATTCATATGAGGCATGGTTTTATTTTTATTTGCAAAAGTCCAAAGTAAATTTGAGTGAATAGATGTGTTTTACACACTTTTGAACGCAAGGTTCACATTACAAAAATTTGGAAAACGTTTGAATTCAAACAAGTTTGAATTAGGGTTTCAAATTCATTCTAAAAAATCAAATAGAACAAGTAAAGGTTAAAGAAAAAATAAAACAGAGCGCTACCTATTCAGCCCAACGCCAGAAACGGCCCAATAAGCCTACCCAGGGTTCTATCCCTCTACCCCCTCTCTCACCCGTGCAAATATGACCCTGCACTCGCTGCCACTGGGCCCAATGCCACGTCGTTATCGTCCCCAAATCCCGCACCCACAGCCGCGTCGTCGCCGCCGTTTCCTCCTTCACTGCCGTAATTGATTCGAGCTTAATTGCCGATGAATGCATGCATAATTCTCTCTCCCCTCACTGGCTACTTAAGCCCCTCCGCCTCGTGGCCATTTCCCCTCAAACCCCAACACCCAAGCGCCCCCAGGCTGTCCATAATCGAGCTTGCACCGCTACGGACCCGAGCATCTCCGACGAGCGATTATGGTGAGATCCGTCCACCCTGTGCCCTCTGGTTCACCCTGTCATACTCTCCACCCTCTTGCGCGTCTAACCGTGTCCCTGGTTCGCCCTATACTACCCCAGGTCGTCGGCCCCGTCAACCCATGCGAGCACCCGAAGCTCCGTCCAACTCCGACGAGGGATTCTGATAAGAATCGAGCGTCCCTTGCCTTCTAGTTCAAACCCATATGTGCACCGTGTCATTGTGCAGCCACTGATGCCCTTTGTTTGTGCTATGGTGACCTAGGTTGTCGCCTCCGTCGCCATTTACAAAATCCTGGCGCCAGCAGCAACTCCGACGAGCTCCCACGGCCGCAGCAGCACGCCCCTGTCCAAGCCAACTACGGCTTGATCTCCCTCGCATATGTGTGATGCTGGTAAGCCACAGCACTACCCTATCCCCCTCTGGATTCTCCGGAGATTCACCGGTAGAAGCGTCGCCGCCAGTGCCATTTGCGCCGCTCACTTTTGGTCGCATGATCCAGGGCCGTTAGATCTAGATCGTGCGCTGTAGATTAGATCGTGAGTGAAACGGTAAGATTTGATCTGGCGCATTGGAGCTGATATGATCCAACGGCGTGGAAGGGTTATCCTGCGCGAAATGGTATGAACCAATCAGATGCGTCCACGTGTTTGGTTGTTTGATTTAAAATCTTTTTTTGAATCTATTAGGGATTTAAACTTGTAAAATTCATATCTTTAGTTCTGTTTTTCCAAAATTTGCAAATAATATATCATTGGATTTTGAAAATTAATCCCTACACTTTTGTGTCCTTGAATTAGTATTTTTCTTCTGGAAAAATAGGATTATTTGAGAACCAATTATAGACTTATTTTGACTATATAAAATGTTTTAAAAATTGTTTTAGAGTGAGACTTGTTTTATTTGGACCTTAGAAAGTTTACTTTATGTTTAGTACTATTTGATTTGACTTGTTTAGTGTAGAAAAATCATTCCATTGCATTTGCATGCATTCATATATATTTTTGTTTGAATATTTGAATGTGAATTTGGTGTTATGATTTTATGTGTAGATTTTGGTGATAGTGGTGATTGTGATTGTGAGGACTGTTGCTACTCCCCCAACTATCAAGGCAAGTGGTGCTTCATATATTTTGTCCTATTATTTTGACTATGCATTAGTGATATTTTGAGTAGGACTTGCATGGAGATTTTTGCTCAGTATATACTATGTTATGCCTTGGGAAATCCTTGTAGTTGTAGTCTTTGTAGATTTTCCTAAGTTAAGAAAACTTGTTATGTTATCATGCTTAGCCTAGCTAGTAGAAAACAAGGGTGGAATATTCATGCTATGGAAATTTGCTAAGTCTATGACTTGGGATTTTTATTAATAAAACCACTAAGTGAATGAATCACATGGGTGGAATGGTATGGTTGGTTTATGTTGAGTGGTTACACAAGGCCCGTGTCTATGGTTTTACCTTGTGTATCACACTTGTGGATTTCCACCCAGGAACAAAGGGATTTGAGATGTCTAGTGTTGAGAAGTTTCTAGTGCAACCAAATGGCATATGGGCTCTGACTTGACCACATAGGTTGCAAGAACTTAGCCAGATGGACAGTTGGTGGTAGGGTGATAGGATGGAACGCGTCAATGGTGGTCTAAGGGAATGCTTCTGAAAGGTCTCGTCTCGATACATGTCGAATCTTGTGGGGAAAGTGCACCACCACTCGAGAGGGTAAAACCTAAGTACTTAGTCGTGTCCCCGGCAACGGACAATTTGAGCATCAAAGACAATGAAGCAATCAAGGATCTCCTCATCCCAATTTCTAAGTTAAAAACTTGTGGTTGAAAAAGGGTAAAGGTTCACCAATATCTATTGGTGGTTCCTTGGGTGTTTTTGACAAACAAAAACTTAGTGTTTTCAACTAATTAGGAAAACCTTATTTTGAGCAAATCAATCCAAAGCTACACTTAGCCAAACTCATATAGATGTTAGATACTACTATTCTACTATGGTATCACTTGCCAATACAATTCCAAATGTATTGACCCACTGTGGTTGTAACTTATGATGTTGTAGGTTACTCTGGTGGAGATTAGGGTTGTGAGTCTACACTCAACATGCTTGCCTGTGGCACATGAAGATGAATACTTATAGTTATTTACTTTATGATATGAACTCTATGTACTAGCCTTGGGCTATTGAGTTGTAAAGACTATGTTATATCGGGAATAACGATGTAATAACAACCTATGTATTTGTGTACTTCATCTTAAACTGTGGATGCTAGCATTTGATCCAGAGACTAGCATTGCAATCACCGGGACCTTTACCTTAAAAGGGTGGGGTCTTACATCAATCTACATTGTCATCTTCATCAACAACGTCTCTATCATCGATCCTCTTTGGTTACTTGTTGTAATTCTAGATTGAATCTTGGATTTGCAATTGTCTTCAATTGTATCATCATACTTCATCCATATTCTATCTATGATGTTGATTGACTTCATGTATGAGTTGTTTCCTTTGTTCTTAGGGAGATGGAGAAACCCTAGTATGTGATTCAATTGAGATAAAGATTATTATGTGATATTGTTCATTATGTTTCTGTATTAATTGTCTTCATCTTGATGTTGGGAGTTGCACACCTCCTTAATATTTGCCTCTTGCGGGGACTTGATGAAGTGGATTACTTGTTGGTAGACGTAAGGATGATAGCACTTATTGTGACTATAAAGTAGTTTTCATTCTTTACGTACTAACATGGGGAATCAAGGAGAACTCATCAAGCCATGTCTATGTTACGGGAGAAATCCCTTAATAACGTAGTATCATGATGGTTGTCGGTTATTGTCTGTTGTGATTATGACGGATGATATGAGCAGTGGTTGTTGCCTATTCGTCCATATATGGAGCTCCTCCCACACATATCATAACTAGTCTTATTCATTATAATAATTTTGATCACTCTTTTTAATTACTAGCGGTGGATCCACTACTCCCTGAGAACTCTTTCCATCATATTGCAAACCTTCATAATCACGCTCGCATGCTCTTGTTTACTTACAGCTTTAGTTTACTTATTGTTCTATTATTTGAAAACCCAAAAATATCTTTTATACAACAATCACATTTTATCTTATTACTTAGAACTTTATTTAGCATTTCTATTTTAGTATTTAATTCAAGAGATATTAGACTTTAGACTCCTGCTCCCTGTGGGATCAATATATTGTTCTCTTATTTCGAAACTAGCTACAAACAATATGTGCATTTGCAGTCATCATACTAAACAATAGGATGAACAGAAACAAGTAGCAGCTAAACATGTAGTCGTAGAACATGATGGATAACCAAACAGGAGCACGTCGCACGTACCGTTCGCTTGTCATAATAGTAACTTTGGGCAAGACTGGTCAAAGTAGACGGTGATAGGCAGCACCGTCCAACTTGGATGTAATACGACCCATGATGGACAACTCGAGAAGTCACGTAGAGCGCTTCGCAAAAACCTTATTATCCCTCTCCCATACAGGATCACAAAGGTGAGTGGTTTCGGAGACCTGCTCTCACGTCCGCCGGTGCACGTCGGCAAGAGGGATGGAGTAGACTACGGTGGAGATGCAAGTAGAGAGGAGGCAAAACCCTAGATTGGTTTTCGGTGTGTTGTCGCGGTAGCCGCATAGGACTTTATATAGAGTGGGGGAACGTGGGTAGAGTCCACACTGCGCATGTTCGGGTTGGTTACAGTAGCCCACGATCCGGGAGCGAGACGAATAGTCTAACTGTTTGACACGTCTTTCAAACCTCGGAATTTTCTTGAGCATCAAAATAAAGATCGGCTCGGCGAGATTCCCGCAACTCGTGACGCGCGCGTCGTGACATGACTAGCGGGCGTGCATGCGTGCGTACGAGCGGCTGCAGCTTCGTCGGAGGAGGAGCGTGCGTGTATCTCTCTTATTGTTACTCACTTACAAAGTGGTGCAAAACTCCACCTTATAAGGTGGTGCAACTTTCCTTTAACTACCCATGTGGGATTAAACTTTAGCTCCCACTCCACTCCCATGTGAGCTGCCGCAAACATGGGCCCCAACACATGTGAGCTGCCACAAACATGGGCTTTTGAGATTTAGGAAAAATCTGATATATATACATGGGCCTATTTGGTTTAGCCCAACAAATCTCAAATCCCCATTTGAATATTTGCCAATCCTCGCTACATGTTTATATAGCAGTATTTCAGTAGATACTGTTAAGTTGAATTTCCGTCTAGAATCTTGAACTACGTCTATCAACAACTTGAACAATGGACGAACCTTGAATTGCAAGTTTGGTGCCAATAGGTTTCACTCAAAATCATAATAGTACCTGTCTGCCAGTAGACTACCCCGCGGGTTGGAGCATATGCGTCATACTCCCTAGTCTCTTCATGATTTTACTAGAGATCACCCAACTCTCATAGACCGTGATGTTTACAGTCAAGCTCATATAGGTGTGTTCTTTCAAGAATGCCCTATAGGACGGCATATTTGCTAGTTAGAGCCAACAGAAACACATTAAGGCATGTTGACAACCTGCCTTATAGATTATGAGAGTTATGCATCTTCACATAGAGAGGGTTATAAAATACTCTCATTGGTTCAACCACTAGGTTGTTCTTCCCACGTCCTAATTCACGGGATCTCTGATCAAATAGGTTGGGTTACCACTAAGGTGTGACATCCATGGGTCTCAACCCCATCTCCCTCGATGCATTATCTATCACATTTTGTGATAGTCCCTTTGTAAAGGGATCTTCCAGGTTTTTGTCTGTTTGAATATATGTAACAGTTATTACTCCAGAGTTTCTCAATTTCCTGTCAGATTTCAAAAGTCTCTTCATGTGTCTTGATGACTTTGCGTTATCCTTAGAATTGTTCGCTTTGACAATAATAGTTTGGTTGTCACAATTCAAAAGGATTGCCGGCACAGGTTTCTCAACCACATGCAAGTCCATCAAGAGATCACGTGACCATTCTGACTCAACAGTGGTTCTGTCTAAAGCAGTAAGTGCTTCCTCCATAGTTGACCTTGTCAATATGGTTTGTCTACGAGACCTCCATGAAACTGTGCCACCTCCAAGGGTAAACACATACCCGCTCGTGGCATAGAGGTCATCAACGTTAGAGATTCAGTTCGAATCATTATATCCTTCAAGCACAGCAGGGTGTCCTGAATAGTGAATCTCATAGCTCATTGTACCACATAGATAGTGCATGACCCTTTCAAGTGAATGTCAATGATCAATACCAGGGTTAGACATGAACCTACTCAACTTGCTCATAGCAAAAGAGATATCGGTTCTTGTAGTGCTTGCTAAGTACATGAGAGAACCAGCAACTTGTGAATATTTGATGTCTACGCATTTCTATTCTTGTAGACAGTTGTTGGGCCTCCAAGTGCAGAGGTTTGTAAAACAGCAGCAAGTTTCCCTTAAGTGAATTAACCAAGGTTTATCGAACTCAGGGAGGAAGTGGTCAAAGGTATTCCCTCTCAAGCAACCCTGTAATCAAGATACAACAAGTCTCTTGTGTCCCCAACACACCCAATACACTTGTCAGGTGTATAGGTGCACTAGTTTGGCGAAGATATAGTGAAATACAAGTGGTAACAGTGCTAGAAAATAGCTTCTGACTTGTTGTTGACGTGGGGTAACGTGTGTGAGTGAGGTAAAGACTAAAGGCAACAAGAAGGAAGCAAGCAAACATGCAATAGATCTAGTAGCAAATGGTGTTTCAATGCTTAGAAACAAGGCCTAGGGATCATACTTTCACTAGTGAACACTCTCTCATATAGATATCCTCTCTTCATGATACTAATCTTAACTACTCTCCAGTTGAACACTCTAATCCACGGTAGGGATATAACAGCACACCTCAAAGTCCGCCTTCCCCAATTTAGATAACCCCACACTGTCACCTTGAGCGCTAGATGGTTCCAACAAACACCACAATTTCATAGATACATCCAACTCCAGATATAAATCATAACAAATATTCAATCTAGCCAAAGTGCCACACACGGTATGCACATTGTCACTTTCACACACGTGGGGAAAAGCATAGATCTATTAAAGCACAAAGAGTATTTATGTAGACTCAAGCCTAAGTGCCACCATGGCGTGCACGCTGTCACTTTCACACACATGGGGAGAGCAGAGATCTATAGAAGCACTTTAGTAGCAAGGTTGATCTACTTGATTACAAAGCTCATGACCACAACAAGATCATGCATAGAGAGAGAGAGAGAGATGAACACATAGCTACAGGTAGAGCCCTAAGCCCTGAGAAAGAACTACTCCCTCCTCATCATGGGAATCAGCAATGGTGATGAAGATGGCGATGGAGATCGATAGAGATGTCTCCGGGGGCACTTCCCCGTCCCGGTAGGGTGCCGGGACAGAGACTTTTTGTCCCCCGAATCTCCCTTTCGGTGGCGGCGGTGCTACGGAACTTTTCTTGGACTTTTGTTGATTGCCCTAGGGTTTTCTCATCGGAGGTTTCTTATAGGCGCAGGAATCAAGGTCGGTGGGGGTCCAGGGGGCCCACACCCCCTCCAGGCGCCTCCAGGGATTTCCTGCTCCTAGGGGGGTTTGGACACCCTGTGGCCCCCCTCCGGCTCTGCTTCGTGGTTCCGTGTTGCTCCGAGAAAATAATAATTTTGGCTTTTGTCCCGTCCAATTCCGAGCATATTGATTTTCTGCCTTTCTAGACCCAAAACAGAAGAAAACAGACAACTGACACTGTGGCAACTTGTCAATAGGTTAGTTCCAGAAAAGATATAAAAACACCTCAAAGAAAGACAAAGCAAAGCAAAGTAGATACTAAACAAGCATGGAACATAAAAAATTATAGATATGTTTCCGACGTATCAAGTATCCCCAAGCTTTACTCTTGCTCTTCCTCGAGTAGGTAAGTCATAAACAATAATTTTTGAGGTGACATGCACCCTCACAATGAAGATCTAACCATTTGCAAGAATTGAAAGCTGGGATCAAAGAACTCTAAACATGTGCATGAAATGTGGAGTTCTAACAATAGGACATAGTAACTATGCATGCAACATGAAAGGCTACAAACAAAGATCATGAATAACATGCATTGAAAATGTTTGTTTGTTTCACATACAGAAAACATAGCATAGTGGCAATCAGCTTGTCCCTCATAGAGTAGCAATATAGATGCATAGGACACCTTCAAAGTTCACAAGGGTGACTAGAAACAAATAGCATAAGAACAAGTAATATCACAATATGCATCAATTAATAAGCTTTGGAACACTTCACACATAATGACAACTATGCTCTCTTAATGGTGCCTAAAGGTAGAAGGTGGAGACTCAATAGTGGTGGAAGAAAGGCCTTTTTGTAAAGGAACCAGGGATTACAAGTATCAAAAAGAGCTTCCAAAAATTATGGTACTTGTTAGCTTTCAGCCCTCATTGCCCCTATCATAAGCATCTTGAAGTGTTTAAGGTTAAAGTGGCAAAGATGGAGTATATGCTTGACGAAGTATAAGTTGGCAATCTCAAGTCCCTTGAATACGAGGGACATACCACA
The DNA here is from genome assembly GCA_030063025.1 of Avena longiglumis. Classification (NCBI taxonomy): domain Eukaryota; kingdom Viridiplantae; phylum Streptophyta; class Magnoliopsida; order Poales; family Poaceae; genus Avena; species Avena longiglumis. Next base: position 439,036,219 of record CP125975.1, on the reverse strand, counting down.
TGCATACTCAACTTTGGGTCCAGGTAAGTTCTTTCCACTGTAAGTATTCGCATATCATTGAGAACCGCCAAAGGGGTACCCCTTGCACATGGTACAGGAGCTTTCCCATAACCAAAATGACAAGGCAACAGACAATGAACATCTCAGCAATCTTCTTATTTACCATGGGAATATAGTGCTTTTTTCTCTCTTTCCTCTTTTCTCAATGTGTCCCTTTTTTTATAAGAAGAATGCTTCGTAGATGTCACTATGGTGATGCTGCAAGTTTCCACCATAATTAGGCATGGCTTAGGCTAGTGTCCCAGGCGTTTCTCTAACACAGAATACAAACTCCATGGACTTACAAGTTCCCTCTTTAGTTCACACTAGTGACATCCATAGACAAAAGAGCATGATATCAACTGAGTACAAAGTACATGTGCAATCTTGAAAACGTTACCCGTGACAGCACGGTTCTGCTAATTCCAACTTATAAGTGCAAGCATATACAACAAAGTTGTCACAATGGTTCAAGTTTATTAGGGGCAAAGAATATAGTGTTCCATCAAGTTCGTGAGGGCTTTAATCACTAAGTTTTCACATAACAAAGTACTTTTTAATTGGAAGATAGATGAAAACAAGAATATACTTGGAATGGTGTACAACCATGCATACGAGTTTATAGTGGACACTTTGGAATAACTTGGTTTCTTGGGATTTGGAAGCATGAGTAGAGCTTACTCATACAAGTGGAGGCTAGCAAAAGACTGGGAGCAACCAACTAAGAGAGCATAATGGCCATAATCATGCAGAGCAACAAAACATTACTATCAAAGCATAGATGTACTACAAGTCAAGGACTAAATGATCATAGAGGCTATGGTGACTTGTTCATAGTCATAACATGGTGTGAGCATGTGCCAAGTCAACCCAAACAAAGCATCAAAGGAGAATACCACAATACTATGCTTTTTGCATGCTAAAACAACACATAATTTCTTCAAGGCACACTAAGTAATCCCAATTGTTTGGAACTAGACATGCTGCAGCAATAATCACTAAGCATAAGGTCAAAACAACACCTAGCATGTCATGCTAAAGTCTAGGTCACGGTCAATGCAAGCTCCTCTTGCACTTACAAGCAAGAACTTTCCTACTCTTTTCCAACACCAATCAACCTATTTGAAACAACTCACAAAGATAATAATCAATAAAGACCAGTGAGCTTGTCTCGCAAATCCACAAATAAGAAATAAAAATTTCTAATCTAAAAGCACAAGAAAACTAAGGCTAAACATAGTGCTAGCAAAAGAGAACACTCACAAAACAATAAAACTGAAAACCAGAGTGTTCTAGGCAATGGAAACTGAGTGTGTCTCTATCCAAAAGAAGTGTGGTGTAACCAACCAACTTACTCAAGCAAACTAAGAAAACGAAAACCAAAAACGAAAACTAAGACGCTCCAAGTACAACACAACTGTGCATGAAACAATAAAAACAAAGTGTCTAGAAAGACCTGAGATTTTTATTGATGAAGAAGGGGATGCCTTGGGCATCCCCAAGCTTTGACGCTTGTACCTCTTGGATATTTCTTGGGGTGACACCGGGGTGGCATCCCCAAGCTTGAGTTTTTGTCCATTCTTCATCTCATTACATCATTCTCTCTCTACACCTGAAATTTTTCCTTCATACAAAACTTCACACAATCTTTATTAGCAACATTAGTGTATTCAAAAGATATTAGACCTCTGGCAAAGCTTTGGAACAGCAAGGATTTTCACTAAAAACACAAGCTACTGTAGTAAATCCTTCAAAAAGCTCAATTCAGCTAAAGAGAACTCAAAAAGGAATTAATAAGAAGCAAATGTAAATAATGGCAAAAATCTGTCAAAACAGACCAGCAGGTAGAAACCGATTTTTTTGAACATGTTCTATTGCCCAATCAAAAGGTGTTGAACTAACTAAAGTTAGCTAACATACTGGGGGATTTATTCGTAAATTTTGAGATCAATCTGAGTTACAGAGACTCCTCACGAATTTTTTTGGTGGAGGACATAAATCTATTTCGGGACAGCAACTCCCCAAATCTTACTTCCCTCTCATTAGAGGTTATTCTTGGTACAAAAGGCAAACAAAAAGGATAAGGAGAGGTCATTACAGAAGTAATAACTTCCAAGACTCAAGAAAACTCTTGGGTTATCTCCCAACAAGTACTTTTCTTTACCGCCTTTAAGTTAGGCTTGATAGTTTGATAAGATGATCACATAAGAAATATGAATTGAAGCAAAAGAGAGCATCAAGAAGCAAATTCAAAACACATTTAAGTCTAACCCACTTCCTATGCATAGGAATATTGTAAAGAAACAAGTCATGAAAACACAAAGCACCAAGCATAGGAAAGCAACACAAGTGCAACTTCAAGACTTTCAACATAAAGAGGGGAAACTTAATATTATTGAGATGCATAAAACCATGTTTCCCTCTCTCATAATAAATTTCAGTAGCAGCATGAACAAAATTAATAATATAACTATCACATAAAACATTATTATCATGAGCCACATGCATAAACTGATTATTACTCTCCACATAAGCAAAGGCATTCTTATTAATCATAGTGGGAGCAAATTCAAAAAAATAGCTATCATTACTATTCTCATCACCATAATCATCAAATATAGGAGGAATCTTGTAATCACAATTAATTTCCTCCTCAATAGTAGGTGGACTGAAAATATCATATTCATCATTGTAATCATCATATATTGGAGGTTTGGTATTATCATAAGCAATACAATAGCTATCTTCCAAAGCTGGGAGACTAAAAATATCATTTTCATCAAAACTAGCTTCCCCATGCTTAGATGTTTCCATAGCATTAGCAATAATGGTGTCCAAAGAGTTCATACTAATAACATTGATATTAGCATGCAAATAAAGTTCCATAGGTTTTTTAATTTTCTCTTCAAACACTTCATGTCCTAACTCATGATAAATGCTATAGAGCTCTCTAATTTTTTTGTTGTTTTCCATTAAGCCTAACTAGTGAAAACAAGAAACAAAAAGACAAGATTGCAGAATCTAAAAGAAATAACTTCGATCACTCACATCGGAGGATGTGAGTACCTTTTACCTTTCCTCCCCGGCAACGGTGCCAGAAAAGAGCTTGATGTCTACGCACTTCTATTCTTGTAGACAGTTGTTGGGCCTCCAAGTGTAGAGGTTTGTAGAACAGTGGCAAGTTTCCCTTAAGTTGATTACCCAAGGTTTATCGAACTCAGGAAGGAAGTGGTCAAAGGTATTCTCTCTCAACCAACCCTGCAACCAAGATACAAGTACTCTCTTATGTCCCCAACACACCCAATACACTTATCAGGTGTATAGGTGCACTAGTTCGGTGAAGAGATAGTGAAATACAAGTGGTAACTGTGCCAGAAAATAGCTTCTGACTTGTTGTTGACGTGGGATAACGTGTGTGAGTGAGGTAAAGACTAAAGGCAACAAGAAGGAAGCAAGCAAACATGCAATAGATCTAGTAGCAAATGGTGTTTCAATGCTTAGAAACAAGGCCTAGGGATCATACTTTCACTAGTGAACACTCTCTCATATAGATATCCTCTCTTCATGATACTACTCTTAACTACTTTTCGGTTGAACACTCTAATCCACGGTAAGGCTATAGCAGCACACCTCAAAGTCCGCCTTCCCCAATCTAGATAACCCCACACTGTCACCTTGAGCGTTAGATGGTTACAACAAACACCACAATTTCATAGAGACATCCAACTCCAAATATAACTCATAAAAAATATTCAATCTAGCCAAAGTGCCACACACGGTATGCACGCTGTCACTTCCACACACGTGGGGAAAAGCATAGATCTATTAAAGCACAAAGAGTATTTATGTAGACTCAAGACTAAGTGCCACCATGGCGTTCACGCTGTCACTTTCACACACATGGGGAGATTAGAGATGTATTGAAGCACTTGAGTAGCAAGGTAGATCTACTTGATTACAAAGCTCATGACCACAAAAAGATCATGCATAGAGAGAGAGATGAACACATAGCTACCGGTAGAGCCCTTAGCCCTGAGGAAGAACTACTCCCTCCTCATCATGGGAATCAGCAATGGTGATAAAGATGGCGATGGAGATCGATGGAGATGGCTCCGGGGGCACTTCCCTCTCCCGGCAGGGTGCCGAGACAGAGACTTTCTGTCCCCCGAATCTCCCTTTCGGTGGCGGCGGTGCTACGGAACTTTTCTTGGACTTTTGCTGATTTCCCTAGGGTTTTCTCATTGAGGCTTCTTATAGGCGTAGGAATCAAGGTCGGTGGGGGTCCGGGGGGCCCACACCCCCTCTAGGCGCCTCCAGGGCTTGCCCGTGCCTAGGGGTGGTTTGGCCATCTTGTGGCCCCCCTCTGGCTCTTCTTTGTGGTTCCGTGTTGCTCCGGGAAAATAATAACTTTGGCTTTTGTCTCGTCCAATTCCGAGAATATTGATTTTCTGCCTTTCTAGAACCAAAACAGAAGAAAACAGGCAACTGGCACCGTGGCAACTTGTTAATAGGTTAGTTCCAGAAAAGATATAAAAACACCTCAAAGAAAGACAAAGCAAAGCAAAGTAGATACTAAACAAGCATGGAACATCAAAAATTATAGATACGTTTCCGACGTATCAATATTTCAGCTGATCTTTTGGTTCCTTCTTATTCTTTTGTAATGTCAAAATGGGATCATAAGGTGTTGGAGAAGTCTTGCCATCAATAAAGCCAAATCGGCTAAATACTTTCTAAATATAATGAGATTACATTAAAGTAATCCTATTCTCATTCTTAATAAGCTTGATATTCAGAATCACATCAGCCTCTCCCAGATATTTCATATCAAAACTCTTTGATAGAAAAGACTTGACTTCATTTATCACTTTGATGTTTTTACCAAAGATCAGAATGTCATCCATGTACAAACATAATATAACGCTATCGCCCCCACCATTGCAATAGTAAACACACCTATCAGCCTCATTAATGACAAAGCCAGCAGAAAGTAGAGTTCTGTCAAACTTATCATGACATTGCTTAGGTGCTTGTTTCAGGCCATATAAAGATTTTAATAACTTGCACACCTTTGTCTCTTCACCTTTTACCACAAACCTATCCGGCTCATCCATATAGATCTCCTCTTCCAACTCTCCATTAAGGAAAGATGTCTTCACATCCATCTGATGAACAAGAAGACCATAAGAGGAAGCCTGGGACAGTAGTACTCGAATGGTGGTCAGTCTAGCGATAGGTGAATAGGTTTCAAAGTAATCTTTGCCTTCTTTCTATGTGTAGCCCTTAGCTACAAGATGCGCCTTGTACTTATCAATAGTACCATAAGGCCTTAGCTTCTTCTTGAACATCCACTTACATCCCACAGGATTACAACCATAGGGTCATTCTGATAATTCCCAAGTTCCATTAGAAAGAATCGAGTCCATCTCATTTTGGACAGCTTGTTTCCAATCATCTGCATCAGGGGATGCATATGCCTCAGCAATGGATCGGGTAGTATCGTCCACAAGGTACACGATGAATCCATTACCAAAGGATTTTGCGACCCTCTATCTCTTACTCCTCGTGAGAGGTTCATCGTCATCCATCTCAAGGACTTCCTCATGTGGTTGTTTAGAATTCTCAATATATGCACTAGATTAAGGAAGTATTTCAGAAGAAATTCTACCAAGGCTATGCATATCTTCGATAGGAAACATATTTTCAAATAATGTTGCATCATGAGATTCCATTACAGTATCAACATGCATATCAGGTGCCTTAGATTTAACCACTAGAAATCTATAGCCTACACTCCGTGGAGCATATCTTAGAAAGATACAGTCCACTATCTTAGCTCCGAGCTTGCGTTTCTTGGGGATCTGTATGTTGACCTTGCCAAACACCCCTAAGTGCGCAGATATGAGTGATGGTTTTCTCCCAGCCCACTCATAAGGGGTCTTTTCTTTATTCTTGGTAGGAACTCTATTCAGGACATGACATGAAGTCAACAAAGCCTCCCCCACCATGCCTTTGATAAACCAGCAGTGTCTAACATGGAATTCACCAAGTTAGTCAGCGTGCGGTTTTTCCTCTTGGCAACCCCGTTTGATTGGGGTGAGTAGGGAGTGGTCCTATCATGAATAATTCCGTGTTCCTCACAGAATTCATCAAATATTTTGGGAAAATACTCACCACCACGATCCGGCCTAAGACGCTTGATCTTTCTCTCTAGTTTTATTTCAAATTCGGCCTTATAAATTTTAAAGTAGCCTAAAGCCTCATATTGTAACATCCCTAAAATCATGTTTTAAAACTCATGCATATCATCCATGCATCCATGATCATTTAGGGTTTCAATTCAAAATCATTTCAAAAACAGGAGCATATATTGCTCATTATTTTATGTATGAATACTCTAGCCTTTGGGCTACTTGCTAATGAGTAAGGTACAAATATTCATTCCGTAGTGTTTTGAGTTCAAACATAAGTGATTTCAAAAGCTTGAATAAATTTCCCAAAAAAGTATGAAATAAAACCAAGTTTATGTCAATTAATATATCTCTTAATGGCTTGGTTCTATTTTATTTTTCAAATGACCCAAGTTGGTGTTTTTAAACAGAAAGGTTTGACACTTGTTAAATACAAAATTCACTTTGCAAAAGTCCAGAGAAGATTTGGAATCAAAATTATTTGAAAAGGAGTTTGAAAATCATTTTAGACAATCAAACAAAAAAATAAAAAGGAATAAAGAGAAAAAAATAAGCAGCCAGCCATCCTGGCACAACCTAGCCCAACTTGACCCAGCCAGCCCAGCAAACCCTCCCGCGAACCGTTTTTATGTACTCACAATCAAACCCACAGAGTGACTGATCACCTGACCCCACTTACCCTCTGTTTCTCTCACTGACAACGCAGCCCACGCAACGGTCTTCTTCTCCACCCGGCGACGAGTTCCTCCCCCCAAATCACTCGGCCGTTTCTGGATTGATTTGCGGCTTCAATTCTTGATCAATGCTCGAGTAAATCTCGCTTGTGACCTTGCTATTTAAACCCCCTCAGTCCCCTCTCCATTTTCCCCCAAACTCCAAACACAGAGCGCCCCCAGGCTGCGAGAATTCCTCGCCGCAACCTCGCTGCTCCGACGACCTTGCCGACGAATTCCGGTGAGCACCGCACTCCCATCTGCCTATGGTTCATGCTGGCTTGCTCTGCATCTCCATGCGCATCTACTGACACTTTCCATTTGCTCGCGCATGGCCTGTAGCCTAGGCAACATCAACAACTGAGCTATGCCGCTCTCTGCTCGAACTCCGGCGACCTTTTCCCTGTAAGTCCCAGCCTCCCCTCGCCCTCTGTTTGATACGCGTAAGTTCCCCAGCGTCCTGCGCATCTAACGGTACCCTCCTCTTGTCTTAGCACGGCCCAGAACGTCGCCAACGCCGATGAACAGAAGCCACAGCCGCCAGGGACTACTCCGACGAGCAATCCACGACGACTCTGAGTGCCCCTTCGCCAACCAAGGACACGTCGAGCTTCTCCTCGTCACTGCGGTTCTGGTGAGCATCCTCCCACCTCCCCGGGCGACCTAGTTTGCCGGATCCGCCACTGTCAGAGTGCGCCGCCGCCTGTCGCCGCCGCCAGCGCCGCCACTTGATGGTCAGGTGCTGAGCGTCGTTAGATTTAGATCTAGTGGTCACGATAGATCTTAGACGAAGCGGTATGTTTCAATCATAGCCGCACGATTAAGTTAGATCCAACGACTCAGAAGCGTGATCCGGCGCGAAGCGGTACCAGCCAGTAAGATAGCGCCGCGTGGCATGTTTCTCGATTTAAATTTCTGATTTGAATCTATTAGATGTTTAAATTTGTTTTAATCATAACTTTTGATTCCCACGTCCAAATTTGATGAATTTTATATCAATGGAATTAGGAGAGAAAGCCCTTTCCATATATGCAATGTGTTTAATGTTTTGTTTCTGTTAAAATGTTTTTATTTACAGAAACTTGTGTAGGCCTATTATGTGTATATTAATTATTTGAGAAATGATTTAATGTTCAAATAAAGTTTGTTTGGCAAATTTTGAACTTGTTTAGGAATCATTACTATGAAAATAGTGATTGTGATTGTGAGGATTGTAGCTACTCTCCAAACTACCAAGGCAAGTGGTGCTTCATGATTTTATCCCTATGATTTTCAACTATGCATTAGAAATATTTTGCTAGTCTTGCATGATTATATTTTGCTTATATGTTATGCTTGGGAAATCCTAGTAGTTTTAGAATTGCTAGATATTTCTAAGTTAAGATGCTTATCTATGCCATGCTTAGCCTAGCTAGTAGCAACCAAGGGTGGCTATATGTTCATGCTATGAATAAATATTTCTAAGTCTTTGGACTATGTTTTTACTTAATAAAACAATTAAGTGAATGAATCACCTGGGTGGAATGGTTGTGAATGGGTTATGTTGAGTGGTTACACAAGGCCCATTTATATGGTTTACCTTGTGTATCTCACTTGTAGAAAGCCACCCAGGAACAAAGGGATTTGAGAGGCCAAATGTTAAGAAGCTTCTAGTGCAGCCACTTGGCAATATGGGCTCTGCCTGGATCTTATAGGTTGCAATAACTTAGCCATTTGGACAGTTGGTAGTAGTGGGATTGATAGGTTGGAGCGCGCCCATTTGGTCTAAGGGAAGGCTTCTGAAAGGTCCTGTCTTGGTGAAAATCAAGTCTTGTGGGGAAAGTGCACAACCACTGCAGATGGAAGAATCTAAGTACTTAGCCATGTCCCTGGTATTGGACAATTTGAGCATCAAGACATGGAAGCTATAAAAAATATCCTCATCCCAATTTCTAAGTAAAACTTGTGGTTGAACAAGGGTGAAGGACCCCAATGTCTATTGGAGGTTCCTTGGGAAAAGTTTTGACAAAGAAAAACTTAGTGTTTTCAACTGATAGGCAAAAACCTATTTTGAGCAAGGCAAGCCTGAGCTACACTTAGCCAAATTGCATATAGTATCTAGTCCACCAATATTCTACTAAGGTATCACTTGCCAATACTATTCCAATGTATTGACCCACTATGGCTGTGACTTATGATGTTGCAGGTTATTCTGATGATGATTAGGAGTCATGAGTATACACTCAACATGCTTGCCTGTGGCACATGAAGATGAAGACTTATTTATCTTATTACTTATTTAAACTCTTGTACTAGTTCTGTGGCCATGGAGTTGTAAAAGATTATGTCTGTCTCTGGAATAACTGTAATAATGACCTTTGTTTCTGTATACTTCATCTTAAACTATGGATGCTAGCATTGATCCAGGGACTAGCATTGCAATCATAGGGATCCTTTTACTTTATAAAGGAGGGATCTTACAGATGGTATCAGAGCACTGTGTTTCCTGTAGGATTATGACCCTAGGATTGGAAACCACTAAGGAAAAAATTTCAACAACTGCCACACTTGTCTTTTCTTCTCGTAAACTTTTCTAATCTTCTTTCTCATCTCTATTTGTAGATGAACTCCATCAACGAAGCCGTGAAGAAGGGACCACTCATGACTATGACTTTGGAATGTGAGACAGAGTTCCCCAAGGCTCTCAAGGACCTCATGGTTGCCATGGGAATACATGGTGCAGCTGTGTACAAAGGTTTTCCTGTGATGGATGGAGTTGAGTACTGGTGGGTGCAACTTCACTTGTATAAAAACAAGGAAGACAACCACAAGGGCTCAGGATTCTGCATGGTCACCAACACAATGATGCACACCACATTCTTTGATTCAGCAAGGGATGCAGCTTGGAGGGCCATCAAAGAACTTGGTGATAGAATCAAGTGCAGAATGCTTAACACCCAGAATGATCTTAAGGAAGAAAAGAAGTGTACCCAAGATCTAGAGGCTACCAATCAAAGTTTAAGGAAAGACATCATAGACTTAGCAATGGAGTCATGTGATCAAGATAAACAGATTGCCTCTAGGGATGCCTTGTTAGCCAACTTGGCAAGTGAGATGGGATTGTAAACGTACTTCGTTAGTTGGACCACCACACTTATCATTTTATTTTCCAAAATTGTTGTTTAAAATAAGTTGAACTTTGGTTGTTTGTAATGGATACATGTGTAAGATCCCTCATTTGTAAAGGAAAAGGATCCCTGTGATTGCAATGCTAGTCCCTGGATCATTGCTAGCATCCACAGTTTAAGATGAAGTACACAGATATAAAGGTCATTTATTACATTCATTCCAGAGATAAAACATAGTCTTTTACAACTCAGGGCCATAGGCCTAATACAAGAGTTCTTGGAATAAGTAAATAAACATAAGTCTTCATCTTCATGTGCCACAGGCAAGCATGTTGAGTGTAGACTCATGACTCCTAGTCATCATCGGAGTAACCTGCAACATTACAAGTTACAGCCACAGAGGGTCAATACTTTGGAATAGTATTGGCAAGTGATACCTTAGTAAATTTTAAGTGGACTATGTTACTATATGCATTTTGGCTAAGTGTAGCTTGGCTTGCTTTGCTCAAAATAGATTTTCCCTATTAGTTGAAATCACTAAGTTTTTCTTTATCAAAAACTTCCCAAGAAACCACCAATAGACATTGGGGTCCTTCACCCTTGTTCACCCACAAGTTTTACTTAGAAGTTGGAGTGATGAGATTCTTGTAGCTTCCATGTCTTGATGCTCAAGTTGTCCATTGCCATGGACTTGGCTAAGTACTTAGATTTTCCATCTACAGAGGTTGTGCACTTTCCCCACCAGACTTAGTTTCCCAAGACAGGACCTTTCAGAAGCCTTTCCTTAGTCAAATGGACGCGTTCCAACCTATCATCCCACTACCACCAACTGTCCAAATGACTAAGTTCTAGCAACCTATATGATCAAGGCAGAGCCCATATTGCCAAGTGGTTGACCGTAAGCTTTCTCAACACTTGGCCTCCAAATCCCTTTGTGCCTGGGTGGCATACCACAAGTGAGATACACAAGCCAAATCCATGGCCTTGTGTAACCACTCAACCAAAAACCACCATTCAAGTCCCATTCCACCCAGGAAGTTCATTGACTTAGTTGTTTTATTAGGAAAAGCATGAGTCCCAAAGGACTTAGAATTATTTCACCATAGCATGTACATACTTTACCAACCCTTGTTTTCTACTAGCTAGGCTAAGCATGGCATAGTAACTTAACTTAGGAAAATTCCCTAGCAATTCTACAATTCTACACTACATAGGATTTCCCAACATAGCATTTGGCAAAAGTAGCATGCAAGACTTAGCAAAAATAATTCTAATGCTTATTCAAAATAAAGGGTGGAAATATCATGAAGTATCACTTGCCTTGGTAATGGGGAGAGTAGCACTCTTCACAATCACAGTCACTAGCAAAATCTACACAAAAATTTGTAGCATACCATTACACTCAATTTATATACAATCAAAAATATGAATGCATGCATGCAAGAAATTACTAAGTGATGATTTTGAAAACTCTACCAAGCACGGGCGGCGCTAGCGGCATTGATCGGCGTTGCCTGCGGCCGGGCGCCTAGGTCGCCTCGAAGGAAGGAGGCGCCATCGGATCCGCAGCGGCGTCTTGGCTCGACGTGGTGTTGGTTTATGAAGGCGCTGCACGGTCTCGTGAACTCGTCGGAGTAACGGGCGTCGGTAGCTTGCGTCGTGGTCCTTGCCGAGGTTTGGCGCCGCTAGCACGAACCAAGTGGCATCGATTTACGAAGAAATAGGCGAACAAGCTCGCGTGAAGGAGGGCAAGGCGCCGGGTTTTACCTTAATTGGTCGTCAGAGGGCGCAGGTGGTTTCGGTCGCGAACGGAGATGACGACCTGGGTCACGAGCAGGCAAAAGGAAGGTATCAGCGTAAGCGCGAGATCATTCCGAACATCCTCGTTTGAACCAGACAGAGAGGGGCGGTCGAGGCTCACCGTAATTGGCCGCCGGAGTTGTCGGTACTGCGGGGTTTCGAGGGCAATTGCGCGTAGCCTGGTGGCGGAGTGAGCGAGGAGATGGGGGGGAATGCTTACGGGGCAGAGGGGTTTAAGTAAGCCTAGGTGCGACAGGAAACGCTTGCGAAATAATGGGCAATTACACCGCGCCATTACCAGCCTTGACAGCAGCAGCGACGTGGTCGCGAGCGTGGTTTGAGGAAGACAAGGGTGACGTGGACGGGGCCCGCTGGTCAGCGAAATAAACCGAAGGGGTCCGCCGCTGGTCTGAATGGGTGTGCTCGCGCGTGAGAGAAGAAAAGAGATGCCCCGGGTGGGCTTGCTGGGCCTGCTCCGTTGCTGGGATAAAATGGCAGCGCTCGGCCTTTTCTATTTGTTTGCTTCTTTTCTTTTCTGATTCGATTTTCTGAATAGATTTTCAAATGACTTCAAGTTCAACTTGAATTCAAATTTTCCAGGGATCTTTGCAGTGATCAGTAGTCTCAAATATAGGCATAAGATCATGTGGTTGCTTTGCAAAGGCTTGGTCAAGCTTGGGGATCAAAATATCAGAGACTTGGCACTTGGTTTGCAAAATTTGAAAAATAGTTTTTGAACCTATTTCCCAATTTGAAAACTTGGTTTAAATTCTACACTTAAACCTATCTTCATAGAAAGCAACAAACTTGGTTTATAAACAATCAAAATTTCAAATGGGGATAGCCATTTGATTTAAATCTGTTCACATAAAATCATAGAACCAAGTGCTTCTGTTTTTCTGAAATGAGTTTGGAATTTGATCTCAAATCTATATGCATGCATGAATGATATGCAAACTTTGAAATTATGATTTTAGGGATGTTACAAATCTAACCCCCTTAAGGTGAATCTCGCCCTCGAGATTCGGATTGGCTAGCAAATAGGTGAGGGTGGTCTTTCCGAAGATCATCTTCTCTTTCCCAAGTTGATTCTTCCTCGGAATGATGGTTCCATTGCACTTTGCAAAACTTGATAGTTTTTGTTCTGGTGACTCTTTCTGCAGTCTCAAGAATCTTGATAGGCTTTTCTTCATAAGTGAGATCACTTTCTAGTTGAACTTCTTCCAAAGGTATGGTATCCTTAAAAGAAGACTCTTCCATTTCTGGGTGACATTTCTTAAGCTGACTCACATGAAATACATTATGGACTGTTGATAGAGATCTTTGGCTCAATTTCATAAGCAACTTCTCCTTGCGACTGGAATCTTGAATGGCCCAACATACCTTGGTGCCAACTTTCCTTTGACTCCGAATCTTTTCACTCCACGGAGTGGTGATACTCTAAGGTAGGCTCTATCACCAACTTCGTAGGTGACTTCTCTACGCTTAGGATCTGCGTAGCTCTTCTGTCGAGACTGTGCTATCTTCAACCTGTCCTTAACCAATTTGACTTTCTCTTCGGCTTCTTTGATAAGATCTGGCCCAAATAGACTTATCTCTCCCACACCATTCCATAACAATGGGGTGGTACATTTTCTTCCATAGAGAAACTCAAACGGTGCCATCTCAATGCTGGCTTGATAGCTGTTATTATAAGAAAATTCTGCGTAAGGCAGACTTTCATCCCAACTTGCTCCATAGTCTAGGGCACATGCCCTCAACATGTCTTCCGGAATTTGATTAGTCCTTTTTGTTTGTCCATCGGTTTGAGGATGAAAAGCAGTACTGAATTCCAACCTCGTTCCCAATGACTCATGTAGCTGTCTCCAAAAATGGGAAGTGAATTGGGTTCCCCTATCGGACACAATACTCTTAGGCACACCGTGAAGGCATACAATTCTACTCATGTAGATTTTGCCTAACTTGGCACTTGTATAGGTTGTCTTCATGGGTATGAAATGTGCCACTTTAGTTAAGCGATCCACGACTACCCATATGGAATCATATCCTGATCTGGTCCTTGGTAATCCGGTGATGAAATCCATACCAATTTTGTCCCATTTCCAATCAGGAATAGGTAGTGGTTGAACCAAACCTGCTGGTTTCTGATGCTCCGCTTTTACTCTGCTACACACATCACACAAAGCAATATGTTCGGCGATGTCTCTCTTGAGATTGTTCCACCAAAATCTTTCTTTCATGTCCATGTACATTTTGGTGTTACCCGGGTGAATAGAATACGGAGAGTTGTGCGCTTCTTGCAAAATCAGTTTTCGTAACTCCGGATCTTGTGGGACACAGATACGTTTCCCATGCCATAATGTACCCTGTTCGTCTTCATGGAAATTCTTAGCTTTCCCTAGACTAATATTTTCTTAATCTCTTCAATTTCCTTATCGGACTTCTGAGCTTCTCGAATCTTGTCCAACAAAGTGGGTTGAACATCCAAAGACATGAGATGTCCTTCAGGCACAATTTCCAATCTGAGTTCTTTGAATTGATTACACAAATCTTCTGGCAATTCTCCTTTGGTAAGGCCATTTACAAACACCTTACGACTTAGAGCATCCACTACCACGTTTGCTTTACCGGGGTGGTATTGCAAACTTAAGTCGTAATCCTTGATGAGCTCTAACCATCTTCTTTGTCTCATATTGATTTCATTCTGGGTGAAGATATACTTCAAACTCTTGTGATCGGTGAACACTTCGCAACGCTTACCCAAAAGGTAATGCCTCCATGTTTTGAGTGCATGGACGACAGAGGCTAACTCTAAATCATGAGTAGGATAGTTTACCTCATGAGTTTTGAGTTTTCTCGAGGCATAGGCCACAACTTTACCGTCTTGCATAAGTATGACACCCAAACCTTGATGAGACGCATCGCAGTATACTTGGAAATCCTTTTCCAAGTCTGGCAAACATAGAACTGGTGCTGTCACTAGTCTCTTCTTTAATTCTTCGAAGCTGATTTCACAACCTTCAGACCAAGCATACTTCTTGTCCTTCTTTAACAATTCAGTCATTGGCTTAGCAACCTTTGAGAAATTTTCAATGAACCTTCTGTAGTAACCTGCTAAGCCAAGGAAACTTCGTACTTCTTTCACGTTCTTGGGAGATTCCCATTCTGTCACAACTGAAACTTTAGCAGGATTAACTGCCACACCATCCTTTGTCATAACATGACCAAGAAAACCAACTTCCTCTAACCAAAACTCACACTTGCTGAATTTGGCATAAAGTTTATGCTCTCTTAACTTTTCAAGTATCAAACGCAAGTGTCCCTCATGTTCTTCTTTGCTCTTAGAGTAAACTAAGATGTCATCGATGAAAACGACAACAAACTTGTCAAGAAATTCCATGAACACCTTGTTTATCATATTCATGAAGTATGCTGGAGCATTGGTTAAGCCAAAAGGCATCACGGTATACTCATACAATCCATACCTTGTGGTGAATGTTGTTTTAGGTATGTCTTGCTCTCTTATCTTAAGTTGAAAATAGCCTGACCGGAGATAAATCTTTGAGAACACACATGCTCCCTCTAGCTGATCAAACAAGTCATTGATTCTAGGCAAAGGATATTTGTTCTTGATAGTTACCTCGTTGAGTGAACGGTAATCTATGCATAACCTTTGGCTTCTATCATTCTTCTCCACGAACAATACTGGGGCTCCCCAAGATGAAGAACTTGATTGGATAAATCCTTTCTGCAACTGTTCTCCTAGTTGCTTCTTGAGCTCTTTCAGTTCATCAACCGAAATTTTGTATGGTCTCTTGGCTATTGGTCCCGAACCTGGTACCAAATCTATCAGAAATTCCACATCTCTATCTGGTGGCATCCCTGGCAATTCTTTCGGAAATACATTCGGATACTCACACACAACTGGCACATTGTCCATGCTAACCCCCTTAAGAGAATTTAGCATACTCTTCTTTGCTCCAAAGCTGGTCTTGAATCTGATCCTTTTATTATCCAGAGTTGTGAGTGAGACAGTATGGCTGGCACAATCTATCACTCCTTTGTACTTAGTCATCCAGTCCATTCCCAGAATGACATCCAAACCTCGGGAGTTTAATATTATCAAGTTAACGGAAAACTTATACTTCCTGAATTCTATGACTAGGTCATGGCATCCTGAATTCACTATCATTTCTCCACCAGGAGAACTTACTTTTATAGGACACCCAATAGTTTCTACCGGTAGTTCATTTCTTTCAACAAATGCTCTTGATATGAATGAATGAGATGCACCAGTATCAAAGAGTACAAATGCTGGAATGGAATTGAGTCTTAACTTACCCACAAATGCATTAGGCTCCTCATAGGCCTCCTCCACATTGATGTGGTTAACCTGTCCTTTCTGAAAAGGATTGGGCTTGTTAGGTCCTTCAACTTTCTTCTCAGGGCACTCATTAGCATAATGCCCCAGCTTCTTGCATTTGAAGCACTCAACCTGACCGATGTCCCTTTTTGCAGGCTGACTTCCACTTCCACTACCATTCCCACTGTGGTGGCTCATATGTCCACTCTTGTGGTTCTTGTACTTATCATTGTCATGACTGTGGTGATGCTTGTTGTCATGACAGTTGTGGTTGTGGTGCTTGTTGAATTTCCCATGCTTATGAGATCCTGAGCTTCCACTGTCATCATAGTGAGATCGTTTGTGAGACGATCCCGAGCTGTGCTTGTCGGAGTGTTTCCTCTTCCTACTCTCGACTTGCTTCATGTTATTCTCCAAAATAGCAGCCTTGTCACACAGAGACTGATAATTTGGAACATATGCCATAGACAACTGCAGATTCAACTCATCGTTCAAGCCTTCCAGAAACTTCTCCTTTCTTTTGGCATTTGTGTCAACCTCATCCGGTGCATAACGCGCCAGGTTGTTGAACTCTTCTATATATTCAGCCACGCTACGGTGGCGCTGCTTCAGGTTGTGAAACTCCTTCTTTTTCAGGCTCATCATTCCTGATGAGATATGAGCAGTGCGAAAGCCATCTTCAAAGATAGCCCAAGTCACCTCATCTAAAGGAGTGGTGATTTGGAAGTTGTCCCACCATGTGGCGGCTGGCCCTTCCAACAGATGCGCTGCGAACCTGACCTTTTCAGCATCCGTGCAGCCCACGGTCACTAAGTCCTTATTCACAGAACGTAGCTAATCATTGGCCATCATGGGATCAGTTGTCCCTGAAAACTTAGCTGGCCTCAAACGCAGAAATCTGGTGAGCATATCAAAACCCGGAGGGTTGTTGTTGTTGTTATTGTTGTTGTTGTTATTGGGATTGTTGTTATTATTCTGGTTTTGGATGAATGTTGTCATCATCTGCATAAGCTATGTTTGAGAATTCATCATCTGTTGCATTTCTGGAGTGATGTTGTTGGGGTTGGGGTTTGCGCGACGGGGAGGCATCTGTGGTTTGTTCAAATAGAGATAAGAATGAGATACCCTTAGATGTTTTATGCACAATACATCACAAGCAAACACATAGCATGCAACTCAAGGATAAAAGCTCAACAACAGAATAACCAACTTCTCGAAATAAAACACACAAGTGGCAAGACATCCACATGTCGGATGGTCCAATAATAAGTTCACAAATAACTAGTACGATAATGAAAGATAAACGAGTAGTCAAGTCTACTCATCAGCATCATTCTCCTCCTCGACAAAGGTAAGACCTGCGTTCTCCATCGCGGTCTTGTTCTCCTCAATCGTAGTGGTCAAGGAATCGATCTTGGCCTTGAGAGCCCTCTTCTGGGAGCGAAGCCTATCGATCACCATCTGCTGCTTCTCCAGCTCGAAATCCTTGGACTTCAGTTCTTCAGTCATGTCCCGGATCTTCTTATTCCTATCCTGGACGCGTTTCTCCTGACTCTTGAACTTACGGTCCTGGGCCTCGAACTTCGTCTCCATTTCCTTGACTATCTCGTCCTACTATGCGAAAAGCTTGTCCTTCTCGCGAAGCTGCACCTGGAGCTCGTCATTGCTGAGCATGACGTTGGTCCTGTCCGTGTCCACGTGCCTGATGAGAGACTCTAAGTCCTGGAGATAGAGACGTATCGACTCTGCTGCGTCCCTCAAATCGTCCTCAAAGTCGATGGACTCTCCATCATCATCACGTCTTCCGAAGACGTGAAAGTGGGTGCCTCTAAACTGTCGGGAGTGACGGCCTAACAGACGTCCTATCAGGTCCTGCATGACGACCTCCATGCCTCTCTCCCTGTCATCGTGCATAAGCTTGAAGACGATGGCCTCCGTAGTAGGCTCCGTCTGGCATCCGGGCTGGTTCACCTTGAAGCCCCAGAGATCCTTCCTCTCGAACTTGGTGAGTGGGTGCACCATGATGGTGGGAAGAGGGAGATTGAGCAAAGTGGTAAGCTCAACAATACGAGGACCAAAACGGGTAACCTGGAACTCCTCAATAGTTCTGATGGTAATAGGCATCTATTTATGATATAGAAAAGTTAGGACAACACAATTTAAGATGAAACAAGACAAACATTTCATACATATCCATGGAACACAAAATCACACAAGTCATGCATACATGATTCCACTACATCAATCAAGGTCCAAACTTATTTAAGGTATCATTTTGGAAAATAAGGTGATAGGTGGGGGTCCAACTAACGAAGTGCATTTACAATCCTATCTCACTGGATCTATTGGCAAACACAATGTTCCTAGAGGCAATCCACCTATCTTGTTCACATGATTCCATCACTAAGTCTATAATATCTCCCCTTAAGGTTTGGTTGGTGGCTTCCAACTCTTGAGTAAGCTCCTTCTCTTTCTCTAAGTCTTTTTGGAGGTTGAGCATTCTGCACTTGACTCTAGCACTTAGTTCTTTGATAGTCCTCCAAGATGCTTCTCTTGCTGACTCAAAGAATGTGGTGTGCATCACAGTGTTGGTGTACATGCAGAAACCTCTTTCTTTGTGGTTGTCTTCCTTGTTTTTGTACAAGTGAAGTTGCACCACCAATACTCCACTCCTTCATCCATCACTGTAAAGCCTTTGTAAACAGCTCCACCATGTGCTTCCATTGCCACCATGAGGTCCTTGAGAATTTTGGGAAACTCAGTTTCACACTCCAAGGTCATGGTCATGAGTGGTCCTTTCTTCACGGCTTCGTTGATGGAGTTCATCTACAAATAGAGATGAGAATGAGAGGATTAGAAAAGTTTACGAGGAGAATAGACAAGTGTAGAAGTAGTTGAAAATTTTCTTAGTGGTTTCCAATCCTAGGGTCATAATCCTACAGGCAACACAGTGCTCTGATACCATCTGTAAGATCCCTCCTTTGTAAAGGAAAAGGATCCCTGTGATTGCAATGCTAGTCCCTGGATCATTGCTAGCATCCACAGTTTAAGATGAAGTACACAGATACAAAGGTCATTTATTACATTCATTCCAGAGATAAAACATAGTCTTTTACAACTCAGGGCCATAGGCCTAATACAAGAGTTCTTGGAATAAGTAAATAAACATAAGTCTTCATCTTCATGTGCCACAGGCAAGCATGTTGAGTGTAGACTCATGACTCCTAGTCATCATCGGAGTAACCTGCAACATTACAAGTTACAGCCACAGAGAGTCAATACTTTGGAATAGTATTGGCAAGTGATACCTTAGTAAATTTTAAGTGGACTATGTTACTATATGCATTTTGGCTAAGTGTAGCTTGGCTTGCTTTGCTCAAAATAGATTTTCCCTATTAGTTGAAATCCCTAAGTTTTTCTTTATCAAAAACTTCCCAAGAAACCACCAATAGACATTGGGGTCCTTCACCCTTGTTCACCCACAAGTTTTACTTAGAAGTTGGAGTGATGAGATTCTTGTAGCTTCCATGTCTTGATGCTCAAGTTGTCCATTGCCATGGACTTGGCTAAGTACTTAGATTTTCCATCTGCAGAAGTTCTGCACTTTCCCCACCAGACTTGGTTTCCCAAGACAGGACCTTTCAGAAGCCTTTCCTTAGTCAAATGGACGCGTTCCAACCTATCATCCCACTACCACCAACTGTCCAAATGACTAAGTTCTAGCAACCTATATCATCAAGGCAGAGCCCATATTGCCAAGTGGTTGCACTGTAAGCTTTCTCAACACTTGGCCTACAAATCCCTTTGTGCCTAGGTGGCATACCACAAGTGAGATACACAAGCCAAATCCATGGCCTTGTGTAACCACTCAACCAAAAACCACCATTCAATTCCCATTCCACCCAGGAAGTTCATTGACTTAGTTGTTTTATTAAGAAAAGCATGAGTCCCAAAGGACTTAGAATTATTTCACCATAGCATGTACATACTTTACCAACCCTTGTTTTCTACTAGCTAGGCTAAGCATGGCATAGTAACTTAACTTAGGAAAATTCCCTAGCAATTCTACAATTCTACACTACATAGGATTTCCCAACATAGCATTTGGCAAAAGTAGCATGCTAGACTTAGCAAAAATAATTCTAATGCTTATTCAAAATAAAGGGTGGAAATATCATGAAGTATCACTTGCCTTGGTAATGGGGAGAGTAGCACTCTTCACAATCACAGTCACTAGCAAAATCTACACAAAAATTTGTAGCATACCATTACACTCAATTTACATACAATCAAAAATATGAATGCATGCATGCAAGAAATTACTAAGTGATGATTTTGAAAACTCTACCAAGCAAGTGCATGATACAGAAAAATAACAAGTCACAAAGTTTGCTAACTAAACTTATTTAGCCCTAAAACAATTTGGTAAACCAAATCTATACTCAAAATGGACCTAGAAATGTTTCTGCATACAAAGTCACTTTAACAGATACTTTTTGTTAAAAACATTGGAGATTCAGAAAGGGCTTGACTCACTGATTCCAACGGTATAAAATTTGCAAAAATCTAACGTGGGAATCTCAAGTTATAGCCATTTAAAATCTGGATCTAAATCTGTTTTTTGAATTCTGTTTTTGAATCAACCCTAGACACGTGTAGTAGTATTACTGGCGCGTACCGATTCGTTTGGATCGACAAACGCGGACCGTAGGATCTAAGTGAGATCTGGCGGCTCAGATGCACGCTTACCTCTTCGCCCACGTTCTAATCTACGCCGTAGGATCTACATCTGACGCTCCTAATCGTCCTGACCATACACGGGCTACGCTAGCGGCGTTGACTGGCGGCGGCGCGTCTGACCGCGGCGGTGCTGGCGCTCTAGGTTGCATGGGAAGGAAGGCGCCACGGATCCGCGATGGCGTCAAGCTTCGACGTGGTGTTGGTTTGCGAAGGGGCGCGCTGGCACGGTCTCAGGAACTCGTCGGAGTAACGGGCAGCGTCGGTAGCTTGCAGTCGTGGTCCTTGCCGAGGTTTGGCGTCACCCTAGCACGAACCAGTGGCATCAGGATTTGCGCAAGACATAGGCGAACAAGATCGCGTGAAGGAGGGGGCAAGGGGCGCTCGGGTTTTACCTTAATTGGTCGCCGGAGTTATCGGCGGCGCAGGTGGTTTCGGTCGCGAACGGAGACGACGACCTGGGTCACGAGCAGGCAAAAGGAAGGTATCAGCGTAAGCGCGAGATCATTCCGAACATCCTCGTTTGAACCAGACAGAGAGGGGCGGTCGAGGCTCACCGTAATTGGCCGCCGGAGTTGTCGGTACTGCTGGGTTTCGAGGGCAATTGCGCGCAGCCTGGTGGCGGAGTGAGCGAGGAGAGGGGGGAATGCTTGCGGGCGTAGGTTTAAGTAAGCCTAGGTGCGACAGAAACGCTTGCGAAATAATGGGCAATTACACCGCCATTACCGCCTTGATAAAGCCATGACGTGGTCGCGGCGTGGTTTGAGGAAGACGAGGGTGGCGTGGGCGACGGGCCCGCTGGTCAGCCAAATAAACCGAAGAAGTGGGGTCCGGCCGTCGGTTGAATGGGTGTGCTCGCGCTGAGAGAAGAAAAGAGATGCCCCGGGTGGGCTTGCTGGGCCTACTCCGTTGCTGGGCTAAAATGGCAGCGCTCGGCCTTTTCTATTTGTTTGCTTCTTTTCTTTTTCTGATTCGATTTTCTGAATAGATTTTCAAATGACTTCAAGTTCAACTTGAATTCAAATTTTCCTGGGATCTTTGCAGTGAGCAGTAGTCTCAAATATAGGCATAAGATCATGTGGTTGCTTTGCAAAGGCTTGGTCAAGCTTGGGGATCAAAATATCAGAGACTTGGCACTTGGTTTGCAAAATTTGAAAAATAGTTTTTGAACCTATTTCCCATTTTGAAAACTTGGTTTAAATTCTACACTTAAACCTATCTTCATAGAAGGCAACAAACTTGGTTTATAAACAATCAAACTTTCAAATGGGGATAGCCATTTGATTTAAATCTGTTCACATAAAATCATAGCACCAAGTGCTTCTGTTTTTCTGAAATGAGTTTGAAATTTGATCTCAAATCTATATGCATGCATGAATGATATGCAAACTTTGAAATTATGATTTTAGGGATGTTACAACATGTATTCCATGACTTGTGTGTTTTGATTTCGAAAGTTATGCATGTGATGCCTTGTCTTGTGACTTGTCTTAAAATTGTGTTGATTCTAACTTTTTCTATCTTATTAAATAGATGCCTAATGTTAACATCAGCACTGTTGAAGAGTTCCAGGGAACTCGTTTTGGTCCTCGTATTATTGAGCTCACTAGTTTGCTCAATCTCCCTCTTCCTACCATCATGGTGCTTCCCCTCACCAAGTTTGAGAGGAAAGACCTTTGGGGCTTCAAGGTCAATCAGCCCGGACGCCAGACTGAGCCTACCACGGAGGCTATCATCTTCAAGCTCATGCACGATGACAAGGAGAGAGGCCTAGAGGTAGTCATGCAGGACTTGATTGGACGTCTGTTAGGGAGACACTCTCGACAGGTTAGAGGTACTCACTTCCACACCTTCGGTAGACGTGATGAGGATGGTGAGGCCATTGACTTCGAGGGATACAGCAGAGCCGATTCGTCTATACCTCCAGGAATTAGAGGTTCTTCTTAGGCACGTGGACACTGATAGGACCAATGTCATGCTCAGCAATGACGAACTCCAGGTGCAGCTTCGTGAGAAGGACAAGCTCTTCGCGGAGCAAGATGAGATAGTAAAGGAGATGGAGGCCAAGTTCTAGAGTCAGGACAGAAAGTTCAAAAGTCAAGAGAAGCGAGTCCAAGATAGGAACAAGAGGATTCAAGACATGACTGCAGAGCTAGAGGCCAAGGACTTCGAGCTTGAGCATCAGCAGACTATGATTGAGAGGCTTCGTTCTCAGAAGAGGGCTCTCAAAGCCAAAGTAGAGACCTTGACCACCAATGTCAAGGAATACAAGACCGCTATGGAGAATGCAGGTCTTACCTTTGTTGAGGAGGAGGTTTATGCCGAGGAGTAGTGATGACTACTCATTTATCATTTATTTATCATGCTTTTTATTGAGTCGCAATGACCATCCAACATGTGGATGGCTTGCTATTGGTGTGTTTACTTTGCAAACTTGTTGTCTTTGTTGTTGAACTTTTACTATTGTGATGCATGTTTGGTGAATGTTATATGATGTATTGTGCATGTTAGCATCTTTGGGTATCTCATTCTTATCTCTATTGACCAAATCACAGATGCCTCCCCGACGTGTCAATCCCAACCCCAACAACAACAACATCACCCCTGAGATGCAGAAAATGATGACAACTCAGACTCAGCTGATGCAGATGATGACTACGTTCATCCAGAACCAGAACAACAACAACAACAACAACAGCAACAACAACAGCAACAACAACAACAACAACAACAACAACAACAACAACAATCAGAACAACCCACCGGGTTTTGACATGCTTACCAGGTTCTTGAGATTGAGGCTAGCAAAGTTCTCAGGAACAACTGATCCTATGGTGGCCAATGATTGGCTCGCTACGCCTGTGAACAAGGACTTGGTAACGGTTGGTATCTTGATGAAGAGAAAGTCAGATTTGCAGCTCACTTGTTGGAAGGACCAGCAGCTACTTGGTGGGATAACTTCCAAATCACCACTCCCATTGAGGATGTGACATGGTCTATCTTCGAAGATGGTTTCCGTACTGCTCACATCTCATCCGGAGTGATGAGTTTGAAGACGAAAGAGTTTCACAATCTGAAGCAGCGCCACCGCAGCGTGGCAGAGTATATTGAAGAGTTCAACAATCTGGCGCGTTATGCACCGGATGAAGTTGACACTGATGCTAAGAGGAAGGAAAAGTTCCTTGAAGGGTTGAATTATGAACTAAACCTGCAGTTAGCTGTGGCCTATGTTCCCACATACCAGTCTCTTTGTGACAAGGCTGCTATTTTTGAGAACAAGATGAAGCAAGTTGAAAGTAGGAAAAGAAAGCACTCTGACAAGCACAACTCGGGATCGTCTCACAAGCGTTCCCATTATGATGATAGTGGGAGTTCAGGATCCCACAAGCATGGGAAATTCAACAAGCACCACAACCACAACCGTCATTGTCACATCCCAAGATTTTCCAAATCTTGTTATGTGAAGAATAAATGAATAAAATAAAACTTTGTTGATTTTCAGGGTGAGAAGAAACTTTTTTAATCCAATTGGAAACTTACAAAACCTATTTGGATCAAATAAAATCCTAAAGGGATTTAAAAAGATAAATAAACAATAAAGTTAAAATGTTTGGAAATACTATTTTGGTTCTTTTAATAAAAGATTTGGTTTTCAAAAGAAAAGGATAGAATTATAAATAAGGATTATTTTATAAGCCAAATTAAAACTTGGCCAAGCCTTTGAAATAAAATATTTATATTTGATAAAAATAGTAAAGGTTTATTTAAATAAAATAATAAGGATTTAATATCCAAGTTTATTAAAAATAAAAGTTTTACTATTTTAATTAAACATCAAAACTTATTTATTTATTTTTAAGTTTTCCAAGTATTTTATATTCTCAAATAAAACCTACTGAAGTTTTTTGAAAATTATTTGGATTTCAAATGGAGTTTTAAATAAATCAAATCCTATTCGATTTAATAACTAAGATCCATTTTATTTAATTAATAAATGGACCCTAAAATAAAATTATTATTTTATTTTTGGGACTTGGATTTGTGTGGTTAAAACCGAACCAAAACTCAATACAAGTGTGGTGATTGTTTGATTTGATTTGAGTGTTTGAATTGTTTGTTTGAATTTCAAAACAGGAAATTCAAACAGAAAAAGGAAAAAAATCAGAAAGAAAAAATAGAACCAGACCTGACCCAACCCACCTGGCCCAAGAAACCCATTCGCAGCCTAGTTCCCTCCCCCTCTCTGCGAATCATTTCACTTAAACTCGCACCCGCAGAGTGACTGACGAGTGGCCCCTCCTTCCCTCTCTCTCCTCCACTGACGACGGGACCCCACCCCTCATGTACATCGTCTCCACATGACCCCGTCGCCCCTGCCGTTGCAGCCACTTACTCCGGCGATCAATTCGCGTTAACAGCGGCCATTATTCCAACCCGCGATAACGTTGTCTTAAACGCCTCTGTATCCTCTTCCTTTCCCCTCAGACCCCGCACCACCGGAGCCACCAGGCTGCCCTGAATTGGATTTGCACCGCCACTGCTCTGACCATCGTCCCCAGAAAATTCCTGCGAGCCCAGCCACCGCCTTGCCTCCTCGACCAAGCTCACACATTCCCCAGCCTCTGGCGCTTCTCCCTGTGCTGTCCGTTCACTCGTGGGCGCCCCAGAACATCGGCAACCACTTCGACTGAGCGCCGCCGTGTCTGCGTCTCTCTCCGGCGACCTTCCCCTGGTAAGACAGACTGCCCCACGCCCTCTCGTTCATGCTCCTGCACTCGCCACACTCGGCTGCATCTAAACGTGCCCTCGTTTTCCCTCGGGGCGAACCGCAGCACCATCCTCGATGACCTCCAGAACCGCCTGACGCCGTCCTCCACTCCGGCGAGCGATTACTCCTACGCCAGTGCTCCCCTCGCCAGACCAGCATCGCCTTGAGATTCACCGCGAACCTGCGAACACGGTGAGACCTCCCTCTGCCTTCTTTGTTCCTGTATCCGCCGCTAGCACCTCGTCCGACCGTGTGCCGCCGCTCATCACCGTCAGCGCCGCTCGAGTATGGTCGAATAGATTCACACCGCCAGATCTTGATCCTATGGCTGATAATAGAACCTGAGCGAAAGGGTACGAGTGGACCTGAGCCGTGCGATTTAACTAAGATCCAACGCACCAGAGAGGCTAATCCGCACGAAGCGGTACCGCCCAATAAAAACGCGACGCGTGGCCAGTCTTTGTTTTAAAACAGAATTTGAAATCAAATTGATTTGCAATTTTGAAACCCTTGTAACTTTTGATCCACAAGTCCAAAATTTGCAAATTTTATATCAATGGAATCAGCAATACAAGACCTAGCCAACCATGCAGTGTGTTTAGTAAAAAGTTTCTGTTAGATTGTTTGTTTTTGCAGAAACATTTGTATGCTTGTTTAAGTTATAAAAATTATTCCAAAATGTTTTTAGGGTTGAAATCTTTGCAAATTGGTTTGTGGTGAACCAACTGACCCTAGGAACCAACCCATGGTTTTAAAAATGGATTTTGTGAAGATTAGGAATACAAACTTGAATTAGCCCATTTCTAGTCAAATAAAAATATTGATTTTGTTATGAAAATAATTTTTGAACAAAATCTTTGGAAAATGTTTTGAATCAAACCTACTGACCCTAAACACTAAGTTTTTGAGAATTAACAACTTATTTGGTGAACAATATAAAATGGTTGCTTCACTAAAAGCATTTTCCATCACATGAAATAATGATTTCATTTAAAAATGGTATTTAGGTAAAACCCTTTTTCAAATAGTTTTGCCACTTTATAAAAATGACCACTTTGAGACTTACAATGTTTAGAGTCTAGTAGAAACCACCTTTGCAAATAAAACTAACTTTTTCATGCTTGCATGCATGACTTAGTTTCTAAAATTTTCATGTGTGTTTGTTTGATTGAATATTGTTTTGGAATGCTAGTTGAATTGTGTTTGCTTGATTGATTTGTAGTGAAGCTAGAAGAGTGTGATATTAGCAAGATCAAGAAGTGAACCAACATTCCAAAAAGGCAAGTAACACTATCATCCAAAGTCCTACTATTTTCATTATACTTAGTGGATTTTGGAACATGCATGAAAAGAATTTCTATACTTATGCTATGCTAAATCCTAATAGGATACCCCTATATATTCCTTAGTGAAAAAATGTAGTTGTAGTATGCTTAGCCCAGCTATATATTGGGATGGGATACATGTTATGATTATATGAAGTATTGACAAGACTTATGTTTTATATAATAAAACAAGTACTCAATGAACCACCTGGGTGGACAAGGATACTCAAGCTTTTGGACAAGGTGGAAACAAAAGGAACCATGTTTATATGGCAATCTATTTTTGTTGTGCACTAAAAGAAAACCACCCAGGGACTTAGAAATTGAACATGTTTCTCGTACAGTGGCTTCCGTGTACAGCCACATGCTAAATGGGCTCTAGCTTAGTCAACTACATGGTGGAAGACCCATGCATTGGCATCTTCAGGTTAACTAGATTTGTGTAAGGGAACTTGAACCCTACATTGGTGCCTGGTAGACAAGCTAGCATTTTGTATTGGGAGGACTTCTATGGAAAGACTTTGTCACATTCTCAATCTGCCAGTACTCCATCTTGGTGAGTATTTATCCAGTGGCCACTGGTGGCATCAAGATGAGATTGTGTCATGTGGGTAAAGTGTACAACTTTTGCAGAAGATAATAAAATCTAAGTACTTAGCCGTGTCCCCGGTTATGGACAATACTGAGCAACTCAGGCCTGAAGCTATGGAAGATCTCGACATTCCAATTTCTCAAAGTAAAACTTGATGGTGACAACAAGGGATTAGAAGCACTTGGAGTTTTCCAAGGAGTTCAGAAACATTTGACAAAAGATCAAAACTATTTTGAAAAGATAGGACAAAACTATATTGCTTTCTGCAAATGAGCCTAAACCCCACTTAGTCAAATATGCATGTATTGAAAGGATCCACTTATATTCTACATAGTAGTGAAACTTGCCAATACAATTCAAATGTATTGACCCTTGTGGCTGCAACTTGTTATGTTGCAGGTTTGATTGATATTAGTGAAGTTGATTGATTAGGATTACAAGTCTACAACCAACATGACTGCCTGTGTGTGGCATCCCGCAAAACCACTACTAGAAAATCGCGTTGAATTTGTGCATTGCATCGTCAGCATCATGCATTGTTTGCAAAAAACTATTTTCGCAAAGCCCGTTTTGTTTTCTAAAACGCCCCGCCTTTGTTCAACACGCAAACCCGGGGCTCCGGATTATTTTGTTTTGGCTGCCATCTGTTTGCAAACGGATCGTTTAAAATAAATAAAATTTTATATTATTTTAGTGGGGGCAGTCGACGGCAGGCCGACCCGACCACCCCCGAAATAAACGGTTCATTTCAAATGGTCCACCTAATTTCTAAACCTACCAACCTATCTACCCACCCCTCTGGCCACCTCACCCGGA
This sequence comes from Avena longiglumis, assembly GCA_030063025.1. NCBI lineage: Eukaryota > Viridiplantae > Streptophyta > Magnoliopsida > Poales > Poaceae > Avena > Avena longiglumis. The sequence continues at coordinate 439,007,768 of CP125975.1, read as the reverse complement.
CCAATCCGTGACCGCCACCTCACCCTCTCCCTATCCCCCAACCAACCAGACAATGCCACATCAATCCCTCACCCCAACCCTCTCTCCCCTCTCTCTCTACCTGCCCACACACCCACACCCACTCCCACCAACCACACCACGCCAGCCCCACCCTGACCACCCACTTGACCGACCCCACTCCCACGCTCCCGTCCCCACCTGGACCCGATCCCCACGCCCCGTCCCCACCGCCTGGGACCCACCCCACCTACCACGCCCGGCCCCGACCCTCTCCTCTCCTTCCGCTCGGTCCCTCTGCAAGCTCCCACCGCCTGGGCGCCGTCCCAGCTTCGCCGCCGACCCTCCCGCCGCCTCCCTCTCGCGCGCCTCCACCCGTCGCCTTCTGTCCCATGGCCTCCCGGCCATCCTTCGCCCCTCGCCCACCGTCGGCCTCCGCAGCCTCCACCTCGCCGCCAGATCGCCTCCCCGCTCCGTCTCCTGGCGCGGACCAGCCGAGCGCCCACCCCTCTGCGCCTCCGCTGCCCAGGCCGGCCTCCCGGCAGGAGCTCTCCCAGCCCTCGCCTCCTCCCGCAGCACCCGGCCCGTCTTGCGCCGCCGAGACCACCTCCCCTCGCCCGCCATGATGCCCCGCCCGCCTCGCGCCCAGCCTCACCCTCTCCGTCGACCCCTCTCCTCCTCATGGCGGCGGCCGCGCCCGCCACCCCGCCGCCACGCCAAGCCGCCTCGCCGCGTCCTCCGGCCTCACCGCCCCGCTTGCCCGTGCTACTGCCGTCCCGCCAAGCTACGCCCCCAAGCTCCGCTGGACGCCTCGAGCTCTTCCGGTTCATGGCCGTCCCGAGCCTCCTCCGCAGCGTGGTGTATCTACCGTCCGCGCCGCACGTCGTCGGTTTCAGTTCCTCCAGGAGGCGCCCCTGTTGTTTTGGGTCAGCAGTTGCGACGATGGAGATGTTGGTGTACATCTGTACGAGACATGCCCTTGTAAAGTTGTCCTGTTGCCCGTGCTATGTTGTCGCTGCTGCCTAGTATGCCAATAAGTATGTTCTCCCGTCGACAAGATCTTCGGGGACGTCAAGACCTTCATGTGTCATCGAGTTCGTCAACCATCGGTGCCACACGAAAACCCCACCAACGGGTAACCCAAGTTCTCCATCGACCACCGAAGTCCGGAACGTCGAGGCCCCCTTCGTGGATCCGAAGCCCCAAAACCCGAAGGCCGATCCCGTACCCGGTGCCGCACCAAGATCTCCTTCTCGGACCCCGATGACGCTAAGTTCTTCGCCGTAGAGCAATAAGGTTTTCGACAAGACAAGGAACGTCATGAACTTCACCCCGAATGCCAAGGCCGAATCCGGAGACCGCCAAGATCGCCATTGGAACAACAAGCACTTCGCCACGAGAACGCCAAGTTCGTCTACCCGAACGCCAAGATCTACCCCGTTACCAAGAACGATCCGGGAGTCCGAACCTCGTTTCCGTCGAACCCCGGACCCTGACAAACCCCGGACCCCGGAAACCCCAAGTTCTGCCGAACCCTAATGTGTGACCCCTTTTCTCGAGCCTTATTTTATAAATGAAATAAAACCTGTTGCATATTATAAATGTCATACTTGCCTGCATCTTGTCATGTGGTTTGGGGGCCTTATGCCGAATCACCTAATAATTAAATATGGGGCCCATATGCGGGCAAATCTAGTCTCATATTGGCCTCATTTAAATTGGTGTAGCGAACCCGGTACTATCTCTTGTCATGTTAAAACAACATTTAATTTGCGGGGTAGATAAATAACATGAACCACCTAACTAATTGTCAGGACCCCGGTTCCGCTTAATATGACCTAATTGCATCGCACCTTGCCATGCCATGCATCATACATGCATCATGCCGATCTTCTGCCGTTGTATTAAATCGCATCCGTGTTTCTTCTAGTGTTTTGGTTCTTCGCGGATAAGGCCGTTGAGTTGATGTGAGCTTATACGATCTTGGTTGAACCTTCGACAATGTTTTCAAAGAGCATCCCCTTTCTACCTATCTTACTTTTATAGTATTTACTCCCTCATTGATCTATTGCTATCTGTGTTGCGATGCTTTAGTTTCCGTACCTGTGATATACCATGCAGCCCTATATTGCCTTGGACACATCCTATTACCTGTTGTTTGGTAGATAGTTGGACTTGCGCGTCGTAGTCGCTTGCTCAAGTGCTGTTGCGTTTCTCCAGTGCCACAGTTGTTGATGTATTGCCGCATGTTGCTGTTGGAGATGATTCTAGTTTTACTTACCGTTCAGTTCAATTCCTGTTTAACAACTAAAATGGAAGTAAGCAGAGGCATCGGTGGGTGATAGATAATATTTGGTTTCCGACCGCCCACTTGTGTCCTGTAGGACCCCGAGTACTTGATACCTGTTCCTTGATTTATCGCGCTATCCACATCCGGGAGGTATATGGGACCCCCCTGAGCCAGAGCTTGATTCAGTCTTATTTCTTGGGGCCACAAACTAGTTTGAGGTTTTATTTACGATCCTGTACTTATGCCATGCTACTTATGTATTTAAATTGTGCGACAGATAGCACACTGTAGTGTTTAGGTAAGCGGAGTGATTACGCGGTATCGACACCCCGAGTTTTCGGGTTCCCGATCGCTTCTGACCATTGACGCAAACCTTCATCCGTCTCGAAGCTTGCTTACTTCGTTCGGTGTACTCAAGGTGGCCCCAAATATTTCTGAATCCTGTGATTGTTCAATCGTGAAAGCCTCGTTGGGTTTTGAGTTGGTTTTCAGGTTGATCGGCGTGTGTTGCTATTGGTGCACCCGGCCGGGTAAAACTTTTCAAAGCCGTGTCATGGATATGGACGACTTGGAGCATGATATCTCGATCATAGACAAGCATAACTAAAGTTTATTGCTATAAATTTGACTTTATAATGACTAGTAATCAGCTTCACTATAATGGAATGGTTAAATAATACTGCCCACAATTGCTTGTTTGAGTTGTCTCTTGCGACCATTGTACCTGACTAGTAATCTTGCCTTCTAACGAAATGGCTGAATAAAAGTACCAACAACTGCTGGGTTTTGGGTTTTATCTCATGCTATCTGTATCTGATTAGTAATTGTTGCAACTATAACGGAATGGTTAACTAAAAGTGGCCACTGCTTATCTTATCAGGATGATTATCTAAACCTGACTAGTAATTGCTGCAACGATAACTGAATAAGTAAAACTGCCAACGGTGTGAGTTCCTCGGTTGACTTCCTCGTTTGGTCTCGAGGGGGAAACGCCAGGATGGGTTTGTTTGATGGTAGCATCAGGTTGGTTCCGACTAGGACTCTCTTATCCCTCTCTGATAACCGCCAGTTGTATCGAGTCTCTATAGGTTGTTTCGTGCATGCTGCCGCTGCCGCTCAGCCCACCATACCTATGTAGGCGAGGACCGCCGAATTCTAGCCTCGCCGTGTACTGGCCTCAGTACTGACGCTCCTTCTTTTTCCCTTTGCCCTTTGTCGGCACCCCTTTTGTTTAAGCAGGTTTGAGATCGACGTCGTTAGCAGGGTTACCCTTCCGGCTTGGCCTGGGCAGGGTTATGGACGCCATTGGTTATTCTTCAGGGCTCTTAGCCCCATTTGCATCTTGTCCGTAGCTGGACGCACTATCGTTTTCAAGGTGATTTGGATCTTTGTATAATATATCTGTATTCTTGACTCTTTGAGTCGTTGTTATATATATCTGTTCTGTGGGTCCCATCGAGGACTGTTGTGTAATGTTATTACTTCGTTTTCCACCCGCACGAAAGTGCCTGGTGGGCACTTTTGAATCGTTTCTATGCGGGTTTGGCGGGTTTCGCTAAAACTTGCATAGGTCCGATTTCGAGGGTGTTACTGAGTGGTATCGAGCTCGGCGGTTGCGATACCCACAAGTCCAGCCTGTAGGATAACCTAGCTAACGGCCAGTAGAGTGTCAAAACTATTTTGAAAATCGGTTGGATAGTTACGATTAGGTCTGATTTTTACTCCTTACCCTTTGCTATTCCTCTCTTACCTCTACGTGTTTTGAATCCGCTCTCTTCTCTCTCTTGAGTCCAGGATTTCTCGTGGTTGGGTTTCGTCGTACCTTGAGTTTCGTTTCTCCCTTTTTGTAGGAGGTGCTACGATCATCAATCTGCAACTTGTCTGTTGAACCCTTCCTCCAATCTTTTGTTCTTGAGCTCCTTATCCATATGTGTTCCTTGCCGGATATCTGTGTCGTTGAAAAACATATGAGAAGGACGAGCATTGGTGAAGTTGGAGTATACCTTGAGCATGTGTTGTTCATGCCAATGGAACCATCGCGGAACCTAATCAGTGTGTCTTTCGTACGATTTCTGCTGGCATCATACCTTTGTTCCGGATACCGCCTAGGAAGATCTTCAGTCTAAATCTCGAGAGTTGAGTTGCCTGATTCTCCTACTCATGTATAGAGTTGATAGTGTGGGTACGGGATGGACTGATCACCCTACCCGACTCTTACTGTTCGCTTTGTACATCGAACGGGTGGATCAATGTAACTTTTCCCTCTTCTAATGGAAGTTAGAGGTGGCCTTATCGTTTGATACCTCAACCTTCGTCCTTTGTTTCTCCGGAGTGTTCTCTCGACGATCAGGAACAACGACCCTTTGTTGGTGGTGCTGCCGATTCCCAGATGAAGAAGGAACCCTCGTTAGTGGTGTCGCGAGGATCTACGAGAAGGCAGAATCGCCGACCCTTCCTTCGGTACCATGAGGCGGATCTCGAGGGCGAGATCCATTGTTAGTGGTGTCGGTGTGGCATCCCATAAAACCACTACTAGAAAATCGCGTTGAATTTGTGCATTGCATCGTCATCATGCATTGTTTGCAAAAAACTATTTTCGCAAAGCCCGTTTTGTTTTCTAAAACGCCCCGCCTTTGTTCAACACGCAAACCCGGGGCTCCGGATTATTTTGTTTTGGCTGCCATCTGTTTGCAAACGGATCGTTTAAAATAAATAAAATTTTATATTATTTTAGTGGGGGCAGTCGAACGGGCCGACCCGACCCGAACGACCACCCCCGAAATAAACGGTTCATTTCAAACGGTCCACCTAATTTCTAAACCTACCAACCTATCTACCCACCCCTCACACCTCACCGGACCAATCCGTGACCGCCACCTCACCCTCTCCCTATCCCCAACCAACCGACAATGCCACATCAATCCCTCACCCCAACCCTCTCTCCTCTCTCTCTACCACACCACACACAGCCCTGACCACCCACTTGACCCCACTCCGCTCCCGTCCCCACTGGACCCGATCCCCACGCCTGTCCCACCACTGGGACCCACCCCACCTACCACGCCCGGCCCTCCTCTCCTCTTCCTCGGTCCTCTACAAGCTCCCCGCGCGCGTCACACTGCTGGCGCCAGCTGCCCGGCAGCCCTCCTCGCCGCCTCTCCCCTCTCGGCGCCTCCACCCGTCGCCTTCGCATCCCTTGGCCTTGCATCTTCCTGCCACCGCGGCGATCCGCCCTCGCCCTGCTGGCCTCCACGCCCGCAGCCTCCACCTCGCCGCCCGATCGCCTCCCCGCTCCGTCTCCGGCGCGGACCAGCCAGCGCCCACCCTGCGCCTCCGCCCGGCGCCCTCCCGGCAGGAGCTCTCCCGAGCCTCGCCCCTCCTCCCAGCCAGACACCCGGCCGTCTTGCTCGGAGACCACCTCCCTCGCCCTTGGCATGCCCCGCCCGCCTCCGCGCCCAGCCTCACCCCTCGTCGACCCTCTCCTCCTCGGCGTGAGCCGCCGCCACCCGCTCGCCACGCCAAGCCGCCTCGCCCGCGTCCTCTCCGCCTCCCGCCCCGTGCTGCTGCCGTCCCGCCTCGCCAAGCTGCCCGAGCTCCGCTAGACGCCTCGAGCTATTCCGGTTCATGGCCGTCCCGCGCCTCCTCCGCAGCGTGTTGTATCTTCCGTCCGCGCCGCACGTCGTCGGTTTCAGTTCCTCGAGGCGCCCTGTTGTTTTGGGTCAGCAGTTGCGACGATGGTGATGTTGGTGTACATCTGTACGAGACATGCCCTTGTAAAGTTGTCCTGTTGCCCGTGCTATGTTGTCGCTGCTGCCTAGTATGCCAATAAGTATGTTCTCCCGTCGACAAGATCTTCGGGGACGTCAAGACCTTCATGTGTCGTCGAGTTCGTCAACCATCGGTGCCACTCGAAAACCCCACCAACGGGTAACCCAAGTTCTCCATCGACCACCGAAGTCCGGAACGTCGAGGCCCCCTTCGCGGATCCGAAGCCCCAAAACCCGAAGGCCGATCCGTGCGGTCGCACCAAGATCTCCTTCTCGGACCCCGATGACGCTAAGTTCTTCGCCGTAGAGCAACAAGGTTTTCGACAAGACAAGGAACGTCAAGAACTTCACCCCGAATGCCAAGGCCGAATCCGGAGACCGCCAAGATCGCCATTGGAACAACAAGCACTTCCCCACGAGAACGCAAAGTTCGTCTACCCGAACGCCAAGATCTACCCCGTTACCAAGAACGATCCCGGAGTCCGAACCTCGTTTCCGTCGAACCCCGGACCCTGACAAACCCCGGACCCCGGAAACCCCAAGTTCTGCCGAACCCTAATGTGTGACCCCTTTTCTCGAGCCTTATTTTATAAATGAAATAAAACCTGTTGCATATTAAATGTCATACTTGCCTGCATCTTGTCATGTGGTTTGGGGGCCTTATGCCGAATCACCTAATAATTAAATATGGGGCCCATATGCGGGCAAATCTAGTCTCATATTGGCCTCATTTAAATTGGTGTAGCGAACCCGGTACTATCTCTTGTCATGTTAAAACAACATTTAATTTGCGGGGTAGATAAATAACATGAACCACCTAACTAATTGTCGGGACCCCGGTTCCGCTTAATATGACCTAATTGCATCGCACCTTGCCATGACATGCATCATACATGCATCATGCCGATCTTCTGCCGTTGTATTAAATACTGCATCCGGTGTTTCTTCTAGTGTTTTGGTTCTTCGCGGATAAGGCCGTTGAGTTGATGTGAGCTTCGCCCCGATCTTCGGTTGAACCTTCGACAATGTTTTCATGCGAGCATCCCCCCCCTTTCTACCTATCTTACTTTTATAGTATTTACTCCCCTCCTGTTGATCTATTGCTATCTGTGTTGCGATTCTTTAGTTTCCGTACCTGTGATATACCGTGCAGCCCTATATTGCCTTGGACACATCCTATTACCTGTTGTTTGGTAGATAGTTGGACTTGCGCGTCGTAGTCGCTTGCTCAAGTGCTGTTGCGTTTCGTCTAGTGCCACAGTTGTTGATGTATTGCCGCATGTTGCTGTTGGAGATGATTCTAGTTTTACTTACCGTTCAGTTCAATTCCTGTTTAACAACTAAAATGGAAGTAAGCAGAGGCATCAGTGGGTGATAGATAATATTTGGTTTCCGAACGCCCACTTGTGTCCCGTAGGACCCCGAGTACTTGATACCTGTTCCTTGATTTATCGCGCTATCCACATCCGGGAGGTATATGGGACCCCACAGCGAGCTTGATTCATCTTATTTCTTGGGGCCACAAACTAGTTTGAGGTTTTATTTACGATCTGTACTTATTCCATGCTACTTATGTATTTAAATTATGCGACGGATAGCACCTTTGTCTCTGTTTAGGTAAGCGGAGTGATTACGCTGTGATCGACACCCCGAGTTTGGGTTCCCGATCGCTTCTGACCATTGACGCAAACCTTGATTCCGTCTCGAAGCTTGCTTACTTCCTTGCGGGTGTACTCCAAGGGGTGGCCCCCTGAAATATTTCTGAATCCTGTGATTGTTCAGTCGTGAAAGCCTCGTTGGGTTTTGAGTTGGTTTTTCCGAGGTTGATCGAGCGTGTGTTGCTATTGGTGCACCCCGGCCGGGTAAAACTTTCTGAAAGCCGTGTCCGCGGATATGGACGACTTGGAGCACAGTATCTCGATCATAGACAAGCATAAATAAAGTTTATTGCTATAAATTTGACTTTATAATGACTAGTAATCAGCTTCACTATAATGGAATGGTTAAATAATACTGCCCACAATTGCTTGTTTGAGTTGTCTCTTGCGACCATTGTACCTGACTAGTAAGTACTGCAACTACAACGAAATGGCTGAATAAAAGTACCAACAACTGCTGGGTTTTGGGTTTTATCTCATGCTATCTGTATCTGATTAGTAATTGTTGCAACTATAACGGAATGGTTAACTGAAAGTGGCCACTGCTTATCTTATCAGGATGATTATCTAAACCTGACTAGTAATTGCTGCAACGATAACTGAATAAGTAAAACTGCCAGCGGTGTGAGTTCCTCGGTTGACTTCCTCGTTTGGTCTCGAGGGGGAAACGCCAGGATGGGTTTGTTTGATGGTAGCATCAGGTTGGTTCCGACTAGGACTCTCTTATCCCTCTCTGATAACCGCCAGTTGTATCGAGTTTCTATAGGTTGTTTCGTGCATGCTGCCTCGACCCACCATACCTATGTGGCGAGGACCGAATTCTAGCCTCGCTGTCTTGGCCTCGATCGACGCTCCTTCTTTTCCTTTGCCCTTTGTCGGCACCCCTTTTGTTTAAGCAGGTTTGAGATCGGCGTCGTTAGCGTGGTTACCCTTCCGCTTGGCCAGGCAGGGTTATGGACGCCATTGGTTATTCTTCGGGCTCTTAGCCCCATTTGCATCTTGTCGTAGCTGGGCCTTCTCGTTTTCAAGGTGATTTGGATCTTTGTATAATATATCGTATTCTTGACTCTTTGAGTCGTTGGTATATAGATCTGGTCTGTGGGTCCCATCGAGGACTGTTGTGTAATGTTATTACTTCGTTTTCCACCCGCACGAAAGTGCCTGGTGGGCACTTTTGAATCGTTTCTATGCGGGTTTGGCGGGTTTCGCTAAAACTTGCATAGGTCCAATTCTGAGAGTGTTACACTGTGGCACTTTGAAGATGAAGGACCCCATGCTTATAGATATTATGTTGCAATGTAATGTAATAACCAAATGAGCTATGTAAGATGTAATAAATTATTTTATTCCTGGTTATAAAGTTGTATTATGACCTTTGTATCTTGATATTACATCTTAACTGTGGATGCTAGCTATTGATCCAGGGACTAGCATTGTAAACACAGGGATCTCTACCTTATCAAAGGTTGGGACCTCTACAGTCATCATGACAACAAGAGTCACCGTAGTCATGACAATGACAAGTACAAAAATCACGAGGGTGGATATAAGAGCCACCACAGTGGAAGTGGCAGTAGAAGCCTGCCTGACAAGAAGGATCTTAGTCAGGTTGAATGTTTTAAGTGCAAGAAGATGGGGCATTATGCAAATGAATGCCCAGAAAAGAAAATTGAAGGACCCAACAAGCCCAACCCTTTCCAGAAAGGGAAAGTGAACCACATCATTGTGGAGGAAATCTATGAAGAGCCAGATGCTGTTGCTGGTAAGTTCAAACTCAATTCTATTCCAGCACTTGTTCTTTTTGATACTGGAGCATCGCATTCATTCATATCAAAAGCATTTGTTGATAGAATGGGTTTCCAATTGAAAACATTGGGTGTCCAATAAAAGTTAGTTCTCCAGGTGGAGATATGATAGTAAGTCTTGGATGCCGGGATCTAGTGATAGAGTTTGGAAAACATAAGTTTCCAGTGAGTCTGATAATCCTAGATTCTCAAGGACTGGATGTAATATTGGGAATGGATTGGATGGCTAAGTATGAAGGAGTACTAGATTGTGCTAATCGTACTGTTGCACTCACAACCCCGAAAAAGAAACGGATTAGATTCAAGTCTAACTTTGAATCAAAAGGGAGTAAGCTAAATTCTCTTAAGGGGGTTAGCATATATAATCTGCCTATTGTGAGTGAATATCCGGATGTGTTTCCGGAAGAATTGTCGGGAATGCCACCAGATAGAGATGTGGAGTTTCTTATTGATTTGCTACCAGGATCTGGAGCAATAGCAAAAATACCATACAAGATGTGAGTTGATGAGTTGAAAGAAATCAAGAAGCACCTTGGAGAACAGTTGCAGAAAGGTTTTATCCAACCAAGTTCCTCATCTTGGGTAGCACCAGTTTTGTTTGTGGAAAAGAAAGATAGAAGCCAAAGGTTATGCATAGATTACCGTTCACTCAATGAGGTGACTATCAAGAACAAATACCCTTTGCCTAGAATCAATGACTTGTTTGATCAGTTAGAAGGAGCTTGTGTGTTCTCAAAGATTGATCTCCGGTCAGGTTATTTTCAGCTGAAAATAAGGGAACAAGACATACCCAAGACAGCTTTCACCACAAGGTATGGATTATATGAGTATACCGTGATGCCATTTGGTTTTACCAATGCACCAGCATACTTCATGAATATGATGAACAAGGTGTTCATGGAATTCCTTGATAAGTTTGTTGTCGTTTTCATCGATGACATTCTAATCTACTCCAAGAGCAAGGAAGAGCATGAAGGACATTTATGATTGATACTAGAGAAGCTTAGAGAGCATAAGCTATATGCCAAATTCAGCAAGTGTGAATTTTGGTTAAATGAAGTTGGATTTCTTGGACACGTTGTGTCAGGAGATGGTGTAGCAGTTGATCTTGCTAAAGTTTCAGCTCTAACTGAATGGGAATCTCCCAAGTCAGTGAAAGAGGTTCGTAGTTTCCTTAGCTTAGCAGGTTACTACAGAAGGTTCATTGAGAATTTCTCTAAAGTAGCTAAACCTATGACAAAATTGCTAAAGAAAGACAAGAAATTTGCTTGGTCTGAAGGTTGTGAACTCAGCTTTCAAGAATTGAAGAAGAGACTTGTGACAGCACCAGTCTTGTGTTTTCCAGATTTGTAGAAGGATTTCCAAGTATATTGTGATGCATCTCATCATGGATTGGGTGCAGTACTTATGCAAGAAGGGAAAGTTGTGGCTTATGCCTCGAGACAACTCAAAACTCATGAGGTGAACTACCCTACCCATGATTTAGAGTTAGCCTCTGTTGTCCATGCACTCAAAACATGGAGACATTATCTTTTGGGAAAGTGATGTGAAGTTTTCACGGATCACAAGAGTTTGAAGTATATCTTCACCTAGAAAGAAATTAACATGAGACAAAGAAGATGGCTAGAACTCATCAATGACTATGACTTGAGTTTGCAATACCACCCCGGTAAAGCAAATGTTGTAGCGGATGCTCTAAGCCGTAAAGTTTTTGTGAATGGCCTTACTAAAGGAGAATTGCCAGATGATCTGTGTGCCAATTTAGAGATCTCAGATTGGAGATTATGCCTGAAGGACATCTCATGTCTTTGGATGTTCAACCCACTTTGTTGGACAAGATCAAAGAAGCCCAGAAGACTGATAAGGAAATTGAAGAGATTAAGGAAAAGATTGGCAAGGGAAAAGCCAAAGGATTCCATGAAGACGAACAGGGTTATGGCATGGAAAACTTATCTGTGTTCCACAAGATCCGGAGCTTCGGAAACTGATTTTACAAGAAGCACACAACTCACCGTATTCCATTCATCCGGGTAACACCAAAATGTACATGGATATGAAGGAAAGATTTTGGTGGAATAATCTCAAGAAGGACATCACCGAACATATTGCTTTGTGTGATGTGTGTAGTAGAGTGAAAGCGGAACATCACAAACCAGCAGGATTGCTTCAACCACTACCTATTCTTGATTGGAAGTGGGATAATATTGGTATGGATTTCATTACCGGATTGCCAAGGACCCGGTCAGGATATGATTCTATATGGGTAGTAGTGGATCGCCAAACTAAAGTGGCTCATTTCATACCCGTGAAGAAAACCTATACAAGTGCTAAGTTAGCCAAGATTTATATGAGCAAAATTGTATGCCTACATGGAGTATTCAAGAGCATTGTGTCTGATAGGGGAACCCAATTCACTTCTCATTTTTGGAGGCAGCTACACGAGTCATTTGGAACGAGGTTGGAATTCAGCACTGCATTTCATCCTCAAACTGATGGACAAACAGAAAGGACTAATCAGATTCTTGAAGATATGTTGAGGGCATGTGCCCTAGACTATGGAGCCAGTTGGGATGAAAGTCTGCCTTACGCAGAATTCTCTTATAATAACAGCTATCAAGCCATTATTGAGATGGCACCATTTGAGTTTCTCTATGGGAGAAAGTGTACCACCCTACTACTATGGAATGGTGTGGGAGAAAGAAGTTTGTTCGGACCAGAACTCATCAAAGAGGCTAAAGAGAAAGTCAAACTGGTTAAGTACAGATTGAAGATAGCATAGTCCCGACAAAATAGCTATGCAGATCCTAAGCGTAGAGAAGTCACCTATGAAGTTGGTGATAGAGCCTATCTTAGAGTGTCACCTCTCCGTGGAGTGAAGATATTTGGAGTCAAAGGAAAATTGGCACCAAGATATGTTGGACCATTCAAGATTTTGAGTCGTAAAGGAGAAGTTGCTTATGAGATTGAATTGCCAGAGTCTTTGTCAGCAGTTCATAATGTGTTTCATGTTAGTCATCTTAAGAAATGTCATCCAGAAATGGAAGAGACTTCTTTGAAGCATACCATACCTTTGGAAGAGGTCCAATTGGAAAGTGATCTCACTTATGAAGAGAAACCTATCAAGATTCTTGAGACTGTAGAAATAGTTACTCGGACTAAGACTATCAAGTTCTGCAAAGTTCAATGGAACCATCATTCCGAGGAAGAAGCAACATCGGAGAGAGAAGATGATCTTTGGAAAGACCACCCTCACCTATTTCCTAGCCAATCTGAATCTCGAGGGCGAGATTCACCTTAAGGGGGTTAGATTTGTAACATCCCTCAAATCATGTTTTAAAAATCATGCATATCATCCATGCATCCATGATCATTTAGGGTTTCAATTCAAAATCATTTCAAAAACAGGAGCATATATTGCTCATTATTTTATGTATGAATACTCTAGCCTTTGGGCTACTTTCTAATGAGTAAGGTAAAAATATTCATTCAGTAGTGTTTTGAGTTCAAACATAAGTGGTTTCAAAAGCTTGAATAAAGTTCCCAAACAAAGTATGAAATAAAACCAAGTTTATGTCAATTAATATATCTCTTAATGGCTTGGTTCTATTTTATTTTTCAAATGACCCAAGTTGGTGTTTGTAAACAGAAAGGTTTGATACTTATTTAAATACAAAATTCACTTTGCAAAAGACCAGAGATGATTTGGAATCAAACTGATTTGAAAAGGAGTTTGAAAATCATTTTAGAAAATCAAACGGAAAAAAGAAAAAGGAATAAAGAGAAAAAAAATAAGCAGCCAGCCATTCTGGCCCAACCCAGCCCAACTTGACCCAGCCAGCCCAGCAAACCCTCCCGCGAACCGTTTTTCTGTACTCGCAATCAAACCCACGGAGTGACTGACCTCCTGACCCCACTTCCCCTCTGTTTCTCTCGCTGACAACGCGGCCCACGCAACGGTCTTCTTCTCCACCCGGCGACGAGTTCCTCCCCCCAAATCACTCAGCCGTTTCTGGATTGATTTGCGGCTTCAATTCTCGATCAATGCTCGAGTAAATCTCGCTCGCGACCTTGCTATTTAAACCCCCTCTGTCCCCTATCCATTTTCCCCCAAACTCCAAACACAGAGCGCCCCTAGGCTGCGAGAATTCCTCGCCGCAACCTCACTGCTCCGATGACCTCGTCGACGAATTCCGGTGAGCACCGCACTACCCTCTGCCTATGGTTCATGCTGGCTTTCTCTGCATCTCCGTGCGCATCTACTGACACTTTCTTTTTTCTCGTGCATGGCCTGTAGCCTCGGCAACGTCAACAACTGAGCTACGCCGCTCTCTGCTCGAACTCCGGCGACCTTTTCCCCGTAAGTCCCAGCCTCCCCTCACCCTCTATTTGATACGCGTAAGATCCCCAGCGTCCTGCGCATCTAATGGTACCCTCCTCTTGTCTTAGCGCGGCCCAGAACGTCGCCAACATCGACGAACAGAAGCCACAGCCTCCAGTGACTACTCCGACGAGCAATCCACGATGACTCCGAGCGCCCCTTCGCCAACCAAGGACAGGTCGAGCTTCTCCTTGTCACTGCGGTTCTGGTGAGCATCCTCCCACCTCCCCGGGCGACCTAGTTCGCCGACTCCGCCACTGTCAGAGCGCGCCGCCGCCTGTCGCCGCCACTTGATGGTCAGGTGCTGAGCGCCGTTAGATTTAGATCTAGTGGTCACGATAGATCTTAGACGAAGCGGTATGTTTCAATCAGAGCCGCGCGATTAAGTTAGATCGAACGGCTCAGAAGCGTGATCCGGCGCGAAGCGGTACCAGCTAGTAAGATAGCGCCGCGTGGCATGTTTCTCGATTTAAATTTCTGATTTGAATCTATTAGATGTTTAAATTTGTTTTAATCATAACTTTTGATTCCCACGTCCAAATTTGATGAATTTTATATCAATGGAATCAGGAGAGAAAGCCCTTTCCATATATGCAATGTGTTTAATGTTTTGTTTCTGTCAAAATGGTTTTATTTACAGAAACTTGTGTAGGCCTATTATGTGTATATTAATTATTTGAGAAATGATTTAATGTTCAAATAAAGTTTGTTTGGAAAATTTTGAACTTGTTTAGGAATCAGTACTATGCACTTGTCATGTTTGGTATAGAAAATCATCACATATCATATTGCATGCATCCATATATTTTTGCTTGTATTTATTTTGTATGTGATTTGGTGTTATCATTTTATGTGTAGATTTTGGTACAAATAGTGATTGTGATTGTGAGGATTGTAGCTACTCTCCAAACTACCAAGGCAAGTGGTGCTTCATGATTTTATCCCTATGATTTTCAACTATGCATTAGAAATATTTTGCTAGTCTTGCATGATTATATTTTGCTTATATGCTATGCTTGGGAAATCCTACTAGTTGTAGAATTGCTAGATATTTCTAAGTTAAGATGCTTATCTATGCCATGCTTAGCCTAGCTAGTAGAAACCAAGGCTGGCTATATGTTCATGCTATGAATAAATATTTCTAAGTCTTTGGACTAAGTTTTTACTTAATAAAACAACTAAGTGAATGAATCACCTGGGTGGAATGGTTTTTAATGGGTTATGTTGAGTGGTTACACAAGGCCCATTTCTATGGTTTACCTTGTGTATTTCACTTGTGGAAAGCCACCCAGGAACAAAGGGATTTGAGAGGCCAAATGTTAAGAAGCTTCTAGTGCAACCACTTGGCAATATGGGCTCTGCCTGGATCTTATAGGTTGCAATAACTTAGCCATTTGGACAGTTGGTGGTAGTGGGATTGATAGGTTGGAGCGCGTCCATTTGGTCTAAGGAAAGGCTTCTGAAAGGTCCTGTCTTGGTGAAAATCAAGTCTTGTGGGGAAAGTGCACAACCACTGCAGATGGAAGAATCTAAGTACTTAGCCATGTCCCTGGTATTGGAAAATTTGAGCATCAAGACATGGAAGCTATCAAAAATCTCCTCATCCCAATTTATAAGTAAAACTTGTGGTTGAACAAGGGTGAAGGACCCTAATGTCTATTGGAGGTTCCTTGGGAAAAGTTTTGACAAAGAAAAACTTAGTGTTTTCAACTGATAGGCAAAAACCTATTTTGAGCAAGGCAAGCCTAAGCTACACTTAGCAAAATTGCATATAGTATCTAGTCCACCAATATTCTACTAAGGTATCACTTGCCAATACTATTCCAATGTATTGACCCACTGTGGTTTTAACTTATGATGTTGTAGGTTATTCTGATGATGATTAGGAGTCACGAGTCTACACTCAACATGATTGCCTGTGGCACATGAAGATGAAGACTTTTTTATCTTATTACTTATTTGAACTCTTGTACTAGGAATGTGGCCATGGAGTTGTAAAAGATTATGTCTGTCTCTGGAATGACTATAATAATGACCTTTGTTTCTGTGTACTTCATCTTAAACTGTGGATGCTAGCATTGATCCAGGGACTAGCATTGCAATCACAGGGATCCTTTTACTTTATAAAGGAGGGATCTTACACATATTTAGTTTACAACAAGTAAACATAGCAGAATTTAGCAGCATCATCTATCGATGTCATGAAGTATCGCTTTCCACCTTTTGTCAACACACCATTCATCTCGCATAGATCAGAATGTATGATCTAGAGGTACCAAGTTTCTCTCCTCGACAGCCTCGTGAGGCTTTCAAGGTTTCTTTGATTGCACACAACTATGGCACTTAGAACCTTTGGCAATAGTGAAATCCGGAATTAAACTCATACTAGACATCCGAGACATCAAACCAAAATTAATGTGACATAAACGAGAATGCCAAACACTGGTATCATCATTAACACCACCCAAATATGATTCATGGATTTATTACAAAACTCTGAAAGTGTAAAGCAGAACAAGCCTCCTAACTCATAACCTTTACCAATGAATTGTCCATGTTTCGAAACAATGACTTTATTAGACTATAAAACAACCTTAAACCCATCTCTGCATAGAAGGGAGCCACTAACGACATTCTTGTTCATAGTAGGGACATGCTACACGTTCCTCAGTTGCATGATATTTCTGGAAGTAAACTTCAGATCCACCGTGCCAACACCATGAACAGAAGCATGTGATCCATTCCCTATTAGGATGGATGAATCCTGAGCGACCTGATAAAAAGTGAACATAGAGATGTCATTACACACATGAACATTAGCACCCGTATCAATCCACCAACATGGTGATTGAAATACTGAAAGAACAGTAAATAAATTACCATACCCATTAGTATTGCTAGAAGTCACGATGTTGAAAGTCTTGGCCTTTTTCCCTCTATGGTCTGCGTGATCTGGACAGTCCTTGGTAAAATCCACTACTAGAAAATTGCGTGTCTTATCTCTATGCATTATTATGACATCAACATGATTCTATCTGCCTAAAACTATTTTACTAAAAGCCCTATTTTGTTTCTACAAATGTCCCTATCTTTATTCAAATGTGAAACCTCGGTCTTTTCCGGATCTTGTATTTGTCTAAAACTATGTTTCAAAAGGTTTTGTTTTATAAAAATAATAAAATATTTTTATCAGGGAGGCAGTCCAGCCGATCGGCCCAAAGGCCCAACTGGCCAGACCAGCTACTACCCAAAATAAACCCTAGACCCACCCCAAAACCTAATCCTTGGCTATCCCCAACCATACTCCCACCCACCCATGTCGCTGCCGCCACACCACATCTTCCATCCAACGTTCAGCCACAACCCTTGCTCCCCCTTGTCCGTTCCTCATCTGTTTTTTTTCTCTTCCCGCTGGCCCCACCCTGCCGGCCCACTCTGCATGACCCCACTCGTCGCTCTCCTCTCGCAAACCGCTATCCCCTCCCATGCCTGACCTTCTCTCCCTGATGCGCTAGCATCCTCCATCGCGATCCTCCCCTCCCTCTCGTCACCTCGCTTCACCACCGTAGCCCCGCTTCCCCGTCTTCCCAAGCACGCGTAGCGCTGCCGACCTCACTGACCGCCTCCTCCTCTATGAACTCGGCCCCCACAGAGTCCATCGTTGCGGCCTCCCTCTTCCCCGGTTCCCTAACCCCTGTCTCCCTCGAGTGCACTAACCACGAGTGGGGTGTGTGGGCACCCCCATCGATTTAGTACCTGATTTCAAAGTACTGTACTAGGGGCCACAAACTAGTGTGGGGCTTTATTACTATCATGTAATTATGTCATGCTTTACTGCTTTTTTACTATTGTGCGTGGAGCGTATGTACTGTTTAGGAACCTTGTGATACGTTTTTGCTGTATCGACAAGCCCAGTCACACTTCGGGTTCCCAGTCGTTTATAGCCATCTACACAAACCCTAGGTCCATCTCGAAGACAGGACGACTTCGTTACGGGTAGCATAGTGGGGTGGCCCCCATGTTCTTGCTTTGGGTCTGGGAAACGCCGTGTTTGAAACCCCGTCGACGTACCATTGGGTGTATGTTTTATGATCTTGTACCTACCTGATCTGACAACAATGGTGTAGGTGCGTGTGGAAACTTTGGTGCACCCCTGCAGGGTTAAATCTTTTTGAAAAGTCATGTCCACGGTTATGGATGACTTGGAGCACAGTTCTCGATCATATATAACTATAACTAAAGTTTACTATTATAATATGACTTGTACCCGATATGACTAGTAAGTTGGATAACCATCATGGAATGAATGGATAAAACTGCCAACCGTGTGAGTTTCCTTGGCATGACTTCGTCGTTTGGTCTCGAGGGGGAAATACCAGGATGGGTAGGATTGGTGGTAGTATTAGGTTGGTTCCTTATAGGCCTTTCTCATCTCTTTCTGATAGCCGACAGTTCCCTCGAGTCTCTATAGGTTGTTTAGTGCATGTTGTGCTGCCGCTTCAGTCCACCATACCTATGTAGGTGAGAGTCGCCAAATTCTAAGACTCGCAGTGTACTGGCCTTAGTACTGACCTCTCTCTTTTTCCTTTGCATTTTGTAGGCACCCCTTTTGTTGAAGCAGGTTTGAGATCGATGTCGTTAGCAGGGTTACCCTTCCGGCTTGGTCTGGGCAGGGTTATGGACGTCATTGGTTATTCTTCAGGGCTCTTAGATAAATTTGCATCTTATCCGTACTCGGATGTGTATAGTTTTCAAAGTGATTTGGATCTTTGTACAGTATATCTGTATTCTTGACACTTTGAGTCATTGTTATATATATATCTGTTATGTGGGTTCCATCGTGGACTATTGTGTAATGATATTATTTTATTTTCCACCCACACGCAAGTGCCTGGTGGGCACCTTTGAATCGTTTCTATGCGGGTTTGGCGGGAATCGCTAAAACTTACATAGGGCCAATCTGAGGGTGTTACAACACACTTAAGGAGTTCGAGGTCTTTGTCAATGCACTGTATCTCATGAGCTTGTTGAACCACATGAAGGTTCTTTGTCATCTTAAAATCATGAAATATCTCCAAGATGTACAGTTCACTGCCAGCATCTACAGCACCAAACTTTGCGTCTTTATGTGCATAAACACATCACATAGACGGTCATCAAGAATGCTGAGAATGCATCCCACAAAGAAAGTATTGGCTTCCTCGAACTTCTTCTGATCCTCGTCAGATATAGTTCCTTCAGGTTTGCCTTTACTAATCTGGAACGCTTTCATCGTGGTTAGCCAAAGCTCAGCCTTGTACTGCCACCTCTTAAAGTGCACACCGGTAAACTTATCCGGCCTCAGTGCATCGATAAAATGAGCGATTGTTAATTTAGGAAATTTCCTACAATAAGGTTTTTGGATTGTTGGAATATTAGGCACAATTCCATGATTAATTCCAGAATATTAAACATGACA
This sequence comes from Avena longiglumis, assembly GCA_030063025.1. Taxonomy (NCBI): domain Eukaryota; kingdom Viridiplantae; phylum Streptophyta; class Magnoliopsida; order Poales; family Poaceae; genus Avena; species Avena longiglumis. The sequence goes on along the minus strand of CP125975.1, from coordinate 438,988,415 downwards.
AAACCAGCTACTAGCTCATGTAACTCAGACAAACTAGATGTACTAAACAACAGGATGAACAGAAACAAGTAGAAGCTAAACATGTACTCGCAGAACATGATGGATAACCAAATAGGAGCACGTACCGTTTGCTTGTCGCAACAGTAACTTTGGGGAAGATCGATCGAAGCAGATGGTGGCGAAGACGGTGATAGGAAGCACCTCCCGACTTGGTTGGAAGACGACCCGTGATGGAGGCCTCGAGAAGTCGCGGAGCGCTTCCCAAAAACCTTATTCGCCCTCCCATATAGGATTACAAAGGCGAGTGGTTTCGGATACCTTCTCTCCCGTCCGTCGGGGCACGCCGTCAAGTGGAATGGAGTAGACTATGGTGGCGGAGCAAGCAGAGAGGAGGCAACCCCTAGATTGGTTTTTGGTGTGTTGTGGTGGTAGCCACGCGGGACTTTATATAGAGTGGCTCAGGAAACCCTAACAAAGGCGAACATGGGCAGAGTCCATGTTGCGCACGTTTGGGTCGGTTACAGTAGCCCATGTGTGGCATCCCGCAAAACCACTACTAGAAAATCGCGTTGTTTTTGTGCATTGCATCATCATGACAGCATGCTCATGTCATCATGCCACATTACATTTGAGCATCGTCATCATCTTGCATTTTGCTTGCATAAAACTATTTTTGAAAAGCCTGGTTTTGTTTTCTAAACGCCCCGTCTTTTATTCAAACACCTAACCCGGGTCACCGGATTGTTTTGTGTTGACCTCTATCGATTTGCAAAAGCCGTGTTTGAAATAAATAAAATATTAATTATTTTTAGTGGGGGCAGTCGCACGGGCCGATCCGACCCGAACGACCACCCCCGGTTCCAAATCGGTCCACCTAAAATCCTACAGCTACCTACACCTAATCTACCCCCCAACCAGCCACCTCACCCCCACCAATGGCCTCCCGACACCTCACCCTCTCCCTCCCCCTAACCAACCCCAAACTGCCACCTCACCAGCCCCCACTCTCTCTCCTCTCTCTCCTCTCTCTCACCAACCCACCCAGCAGTACACACCCCGCACCCACACGACGCACACCACGCGCACACACGCTCCCACCACACGCCAGCCTCTCCACCCCGCCTGTGGCCCACCCCGGGACCCACCCCGACCCAGCCCACGCGCGACCCTCCCAGCTTTCTTCCTCCTCTCGTTCTTCCCCGATCGGCCCCTCCCTCCATCCGCCCCGCCTTCTCCTCTCTGCATGCACCACCCGCCCCTCACCGCCCGGCCGCGTGCTCTCACGCTGCGCCCCTGCGAGACCCCGCCGCTCTCCGCCCAGCTCCTCCCCTCCCCGCCGGTGCTTGCCTCTGCCCTGCCGAGCTGCCGCCGCCGCTCACCACCGCACGCACCCAACGCCAGAGCCCCCCACCGCGCGCTCGCCTCTCCCTCCGCCTCTCTTCCCCCAGGCCCCGCGCCGGCCGCGTCGCCCCGTCCCCTTCCCCGCGGGCCCGCGCCTTCTCTGCCTCCTGCCAACCGAGCCGCGGCTCCCTCGCCGCCGGTTCCCCCTCTCCGCCATGCTCCCGCCGTGCGCCGCCCCGGCGACTCCCGCCGCTCACCCCTTCGCCCTCCTCCTCGCTGGTGCCCGCCCCGAGCTCCTCCAGCACGGCCTGCCGCCTCACCACCGCTTTCCGCCCGCGACCGCGCCCACCACGTCCGCTTTCGCGGCCCCTCCGGCCCAAGCTCTCCGTCGGCCCTCTGACGCCCGCCGCACGTCCTCTCCTCGCCGGCCCGGTGCTCCCCGCGGCCGTCCCACCTCGTCCGCCGCCCCCTCAAGCTCCGCGCTCCCAGTCCTCCTCCGCCGCCTCGCCTCGCGCGCTCTGTCGCCGTCTCCCTGAGCAGCGTCGACCTTGTCTTTGTGCTCTGTTTTGTTTATGTCGTGTATATGCGCGTGAGGCTGGCTGCAGACCCAAGTTGGCCCTCGATGATCACGACCGACCGACCATGAAGTATGAAGACAAGATCTTCGTGACCGAAGAACGAGATGCATCGCAGATGTGTGGCTCCCACCATGATTCTTCATCTCGGAGCGCGACGATGTTCTCCCCGGATCCAAACGCCAAGACCCGGATATTGTACCCGGAGGCCCCAAGCTCTTCCTCACGGATCACCGAGCACTCCTTCACGGAATCGAAGGCGCCGAGGACACCGAGACTCCGGTGTGACAAGCACTTCACCCCGGACGCCAAGACCGACCCGATACACGGGCCCAACAAGACCTTCGCGACGACAAGAACGGCACCGACCCGGAAGGAGCCGATGCGCCCCGGCACCGACCCAAGTCCTGCTTCCCGGACGCGACAAGAACTACCCCCGATATCCGAGAATGCTCCCGGAGTCCGAGAACGTTGTCGTCGAACCCCGAACCCAGATCCGGACCCTGAGACCGACCCCGAACCCCGGAATCCCAAGATCTGCCGAACCCTGAATGTGTGAACCCCTTTCCGAGAACCCTATTTTTATAAATGGTCGACTATAGGACTTGTTGCATATTAATCATTCATCTCGCATGCATATCATTGGTTTGGGGGCCTTATGCCGATTCACCTTATAATTAAATATGGGGCCCATATGCGGGCAAGTCTAGTCTCATATTGGCCTCATTTAAACTTGTGTAGCGAACCGGTGCTATCTTTTGCCATGCTAAAACAACATTTAAACTGCGGGGTAGTTAAACAACTTGAGCCATTTAATTAAATGTCGGGACCCCCGGTACCGCTTAACATGACCTAATTGCATTGCACCTCTGCCATGTCACGCATCATACATGAATCATGCCCGATCTTTTGTCGTGGTATTAAATATTGCATCCGGTGTTTATTCTAGTGTTTTGCTTCTTCGCGGATAAGGCCGTTGAGTTGATGTGAGCTTCGCCCCGATCTTCGGATAAACCTTCGACAATGTTTTCAGGCGAGCATCTCCCCCTTTCTACCTATCTTACTTTTATAGTATTTATTCCCTCCTGTTGATCTATTGCTATCTATGTTGCGATGCTTTAGTTTCCGTACCTGTGATATACCGTGCAGCCCTATATTACCTTGGACACATCCTATTACCTGTTGTTTGGTAGATAGTTGGACTTGCGCGTCGTAGTCGCTTGCTCAAGTGCTGTGTCGCCCGATTGCCACGATTGTTGATGTATTTGCCGCATGATGTTGGAGATGATCATAGTTTTACTTACGTTCACTTTAATTCTGTTTAACTACTAAAACTGAAGTAAGCGAGGCATCGGTGGGTGATAGATAATATTTGGTTTAACGCCCACTTGTGTCCCGTAGGACCCCGAGTACTTGATACTGTTCCTTGATTTTATCGCGCTATCCACATCCGGGAGGTATATGGGACCCCCCTGAGCCAGAGCTTGATTCAGTCTTATTTCTTGGGGCCACAAACTAGTTTGAGGTTTTGTTTACTATCCTGTACTTATGCCATGCTACTTATGTATTTAAATTGTGCGAGGAGCACCTTTGTCTTTGTTAGGATCGGGACACGTTTACGCGGTGTCGACAAGCCCAGCCACACTTCCGGGTTCCCGATCGCTCACTGACCGTCCACCCAAACCTTGAGTCCGTCTCGAGCTAGCTTACTTCGCGGGTTCTACTTAAGGGTGGCCTGAAATAATTCTGAATCCTGTGATTGCTTAGTCGTGAAAGCCTCGTTGGGTTTTGATTTGGTTTTTCCGAGGTTGATCGGCGTGTGTTGCTATTGGTGCACCCGGCCGGGTAAAACTTTCTAAAGCCGTGTCCATGGATATGGACGTCTTGGAGCATGATTCTACCATAGACAAGCATAACTAAAGTTTATTGCTATAAATTTGACTTATAATGACTAGTAATCAGCTTCACTATAATGGAATGGCTAATTAATACTGCCCACAATTGCTTGTTTGGAGTAAACTTGCGACCATTGTACTGACTAGTAAGTATTACCTTCTAGCGGAATGGCTAAATAAAAGTACCAACAACTGCTGGGTTTTTGGGTTATCTCACGCTATTTGTATCTGACTAGTAAGTGTTGCTACTATCACGGAATGGTTAACTAAAAGTACCCACTGCTTACTTTATCAGGACGATTATCTAAACCTGACTAGTAATTGCTGCAACGATAACTGAATAAGTAAAATTGCCAACGGTGTGAGTTCCTCGGTTGACTTCCTCGATTGGTCTCGAGGGGGAAACACCAGGATGGGTTTGTTTGATGTTAGTATCAGGTTGGTTCCGGATAGGTCTTTCTTACCTCTCTCTAATAGCCGCCAGTGGTATCGAGTCTCTATAGGTTGTTTAGTGCATGCTGTCGCTGCCGCTTGATCCACCATACCTATGGCGAGGGCGAATTCTAACCTCATGTGTCTTGGCCTCGATCTTGGCGCTCCTCTTTTTCCTTTGCCCTTTGCGGCACCCTTTTGTTTAAGCAGGTTTGAGATCGGCGTCGTTAGCAAGGTTACCCTTCCGGCTTGGCGGGCAGGGTTATGGGCGCCATTGGTTATTCTTGGGGCTCTTAGCCCCATTTGCATCTTGTCCGTAGTCGGACGCTCTGTCATTTTCAAGGTGATTTGGATCTTTGTACTGTATATCTGTATTCTTGACTCATGGAGTCGTATTGTATATAAATCTGTTCTGTGGGTCCCATCGAGGACTGTTGTGTAATGTTATTACTTCGTTTTCCACCCGCACGAAAGTGCCTGGTGGGCACCTTTGAATCGTTTCTATGCGGGTTTGGCGGGTTTTCGCTAAAACTTGCATAGATCCGATTCTGAGGGTGTTACAGAGTGGTATCAGAGCCACAGCAGTTGCGATACCCCCACAAGTCCAGCCTGTAGGATAACCTAGCTAACGGCCGAAGTAGAGTGTCAAAACTATTTTTAGAAAATCGGTTGGATAGATCTGATTAGGTCTGATTTTACTCCTTACCCCTCTGCTATTCTCCTCTTACCTCTACGTGTTTTGAATCCGCTCTCATCTCATTCTTCGAGTCCAGGATTTCTCGTGGTTGGGTTTCCGTCGTACCTTCAGGGTTTCGCTTTCTCCCTTTTGTAACGGAGGTGCTACGATAATGAATCTGCAACTGTTCTGTTGTGCCCTTCATCCGATCTTTTGTTCTTGAGATCTTTATCCATGTGTGTTCCTTGCTGGATATCCGTGTCGTTGAAAAACATATGAGAAGGACGAGCATTGGTGAAGTTGGAGTATACCTTGAGCATGTGTTGTTCATGCCAATGGAACCATCGTGAAACCTAATCATTGTGTCTTTCATACGATTCCTGCTGTATCTTCCGGTGTTTCCCGATGTGATGACATCATCTACGTCAGACCCGATGCAGAGTCTGCATCACTCCGTTGTTCCGAACCTCGCTTGTCGAGATCTTCAGTCTGATTCCGAGAACGGCTGCATGCTTTTCTACTGATTGTGCGGAGTAATAGTTCGGGTGCGTGATGGATTGGCCCCCATGCCGACTACCCCTTCTATTCGCTTTTGTACATTGAAGTTGACGAGAATGCATCGGTTCCCTCTTTCCATCGAAGTAGAGGTGGCTTTATTTGTGAATACCTCTACCTTCGTCCTTTTGTTTCCGGAGTGTTCCCTCGACGATCACGGACAACAACCCTTGTTAGTGGTGTCGCGAGGATCTACACGAAGCGAGAAGATGCAGATCACCGACCTTCCTTCCGGTACCATGAGGCGGATCTCGAGGGCGAGATCCATTGTTAGTGGTGTCGAATTGTGGCATCCCGCAAAACCACTACTAGAAAATCGCGTTGTTTTTGTGCATTGCATCATCATGACAGCATGCTCATGTCATCATGCCACATTGCATTTGAGCATCGTCATCATCTTGCATTTGCTTTCATAAAACTATTTTTGAAAAGCCTGGTTTTGTTTTCTAAACGCCCCGTCTTTTATTCAAACACCTAACCCGGGTCACCGGATTGTTTTGTGTTGACCGCTATCGATTTGCAAAAGCCGTGTTTGAAATAAATAAAATGTTAATTATTTTTAGTGGGGGCAGTCGCACGGGCCGATCCGACCCGAACGACCACCCCCGGTTCCAAATCGGTCCACCTAAAATCCTACAGCTACCTACACCTAATCTACCCCCCAACCAGCCACCTCACCCCCACCAATGGCCTCCCGACACCTCACCCTCTCTCCTCCCCTAACCAACCCCAAGCGCCACCTCACCAGCCCCCACTCTCTCTCCTCTCTCTCCTCTCTCTCACCAACCCACCCAGCAAGACACCCCGCACCCACCTTTCACACACGCTCCCACCACGCCAGCCTCTCCACCCGCTGTGGCCCACCCGGGACCCACCCGACCCAGCCACGCGACCCTCCAGCTTTCTTCCTCCTCTCGTTCTTCCCGATCGGCCCTCCCTCCATCGTCGCCCTTCTCCCTCTCTGCGCGCACCACCCCCGCCCTCCGCCCAGTCGCCCGGCCCGCGTGCTCTGCGCCTGCGCCCTGAGACCCCCGCCCGCTCTCCAGCTCCTCCCTCACTGGCGCTTGCCTCTGCCCGCTGCCGCCGCTCCGCCCACTTGCGCACCACCGCGAGCCCCCGGCCTCGCCTCTCTTCCCACAGGCCCCCCCGCGTCGCCCGTCCCCTTCCCGCCCGCGCTCACCTCCGCCAGCCGGCCGCGACTCCCTCGCCGCCGGTTCCCCCTCTCCGCCATGCTCCCGCCGCGCGCCGCCCCGGCGACTCCCGCCGCTCACCCCTTCGCCCTCCTCCTCGCCGGTGCCCGCCCCGAGCTCCTCCAGCGACGGCCGGCCGCCTCGCCCTCACCACCGCTTTCCGCCGCGACCGCGCCCTCCACCTCACGTCCCTTGGCGCCCGCCCTCCGGCCAAGCTCACCGCCGGCCCTCTGTCGTCCGCCGCACGTCCTCTCCTCGCCGGCCCGGCGCTCCCCGCGGCCGTCCCACCTCGTCCGCCGCCCCCTCAAGCTCCGGCGCTCCCCAGGTCCTCCGCTCGCCGTCGGCCTCGCCCGCGTTGCTCCTGTCGCCGTCTCCCTGAGCAGCGTCGACCTTGTCTTTGTGCTCTGTTTTGTTTATGTCGTGTTTATGCGCGTGAGGCTGGCTGCAGACCCAAGTTGGCCCTCGATGATCACGACCGACCGACCACGAAGTATGAAGACAAGATCTTCGTGACCGAAGAACGAGATGCATCGCAGATGTGTGGCTCCCACCATGATTCTTCATCTCGGAGCGCGACGATGTTCTCCCCGGATCCAAACGCCAAGACCCGGATATTGTACCCGGAGGCCCCAAGCTCTTCCTCACGGATCACCGAGCACTCCTTCACGGAATCGAAGGCGCCGAGGACACCGAGACTCCGGTGTGACAAGCACATCACCCCGGACGCCAAGACCGACCCGACCCGCGGACCCGACAAGATCCTCGCAACGACAAGACCGGCACCGACCCGGAAGGAGCCGATGCGCCCCGGCACCGACCCAAGTCCTGCTTCCGGAGCGTCAAGACCTACCTCCAATATCCGAGAACGCTCCGGTCGAGCGTTGTCGTCGAACCCCGAACCCAGATCCGGACCCTGAGACCGACCCCGAACCCCGGAATCCCAAGATCTGCCGAACCCTGAATGTGTGAACCCCTTTCCGAGAACCCTATTTTTATAAATGGTCGACTATAGGACTTGTTGCATATTAATCATTCATCTCTCATGCATATCATTGGTTTGGGGGCCTTATGCCGATTCACCTTATAATTAAATATGGGGCCCATATGCGGGCAAGTCTAGTCTCATATTGGCCTCATTTAAACTTGTGTAGCGAACCGATGCTATCTTTTGCCATGCTAAAACAACATTTAAACTGCGGGGTAGTTAAACAACTTGAGCCATTTAATTAAATGTCGGGACCCCCGGTACCGCTTAACATGACCTAATTGCATTGCACCTCTGCCATGTCACGCATCATACATGCATCATGCCCGATCTTTTGCCGTGGTATTAAATATTGCATCCGGTGTTTATTCTAGTGTTTTGCTTCTTCGCGGATAAGGCCGTTGAGTTGATGTGAGCTTCACCCCGATCTTCGGATAAACCTTCGACAATGTTTTCAGGCGAGCATCTCCCCCTTTCTACCTATCTTACTTTTATAGTATTTATTCCCTCCTGTTGATCTATTGCTGTCTGTGTTGCGATGCTTTAGTTTCCGTACCTGTGATATTCCGTGCAGCCCTATATTGCCTTGGACACATCCTATTACCTGTTGTTTGGTAGATAGTTGGACTTGCGCGTCGTAGTCGCTTGCTCAAGTGTTGTTGCGTGTCGTCCAGTGCCACAGTTGTTGATGTATTTGCCGCATGATGCTGTTGGAGATGATCATAGTTTTACTTACAGTTCACTTTAATTCCTGTTTAACTACTAAAACTGAAGTAAGCAGAGGCATCGGTGGGTGATAGATAATATTTGGTTTACGAACGCCCACTTGTGTCCCGTAGGACCCCGAGTACTTGATACCTGTTCCTTGATTTATCGCGCTATCCACATCCGGGAGGTATATGGGACCCCAGGCGAGCTTGATTCATCTTATTTCTTGGGGCCACAAACTAGTTTGAGGTTTTGTTTACTATCTGTACTTATGCCATGCTACTTCGTATTTAAATTGTGAGGAGCACCTTTGTCTTTATTTAGGATCGGGACGTTTACGCGGTGTCGACAAGCCCAGCCACACTTCGGGTTCCCGATCGCTCCACGGCGTCCACCCAAACCTTGAGTCCGTCTCGGAGCTAGCTTACTTCGTTGCGGGTTCTACTTAAGGGGTGGCCCCCTGAAATAATTCTGAATCCTGTGATTGCTTAGTCGTGAAAGCCTCGTTGGGTTTTGATTTGGTTTTTCCGAGGTTGATCGAGCGTGTGTTGCTATTGGTGCACCCGGGTAAAACTTTTACGAAAGCCGTGTCCGCGGATATGGACGTCTTGGAGCACAGTATCTCGACCATAGACAAGCATAACTAAAGTTTATTGCTATAAATTTGACTTATAATGACTAGTAATCAGCTTCACTATAATGGAATGGCTAATTAATACTGCCCACAATTGCTTGTTTGGAGTGTCGCTTGCGACCATTGTACCTGACTAGTAAGTATTGCAACCTTCTAGCGGAATGGCTAAATAAAAGTACCAACAACTGCTGGGTTTTTGGGTTATCTCACGCTATTTGTATCTGACTAGTAAGTGTTGCTACTATCACGGAATGGTTAACTAAAAGTACCCACTGCTTACTTTATCAGGACGATTATCTAAACCTGACTAGTAATTGCTGCAACGATAACTGAATAAGTAAAATTGCCAACGGTGTGAGTTCCTCGGTTGACTTCCTCGATTGGTCTCGAGGGGGAAACACCAGGATGGGTTTGTTTGATGTTAGTATCAGGTTGGTTCCGGATAGGTCTTTCTTACCTCTCTCTAATAGCCGCCAGTGGTATCGAGTCTCTATAGGTTGTTTAGTGCATGCTGCCGCTGCCGCTTCAGTCCACCATACCTATGTAGGCGAGGACCGCCGAATTCTAGCCTCGCCGTGTACTGGCCTCGATCTTGGCTCCTCTTTTCCTTTGCCCTTTCGGCACCTTTTGTTTAAGCAGGTTTGAGATCGGCGTCGTTAGCAAGGTTACCCTTCCGGCTTGGCACAGGGGGTTATGGGCCATTGGTTATTCTTCGGGCTCTTAGCCCCATTTGCATCTTGTCCGTAGTCGGACGCTCTGTCATTTTCAAGGTGATTTGGATCTTTGTACATTATATCGTATTCTTGACTCATGGAGTCATTTATATATATATCTGCTCATTACGTGGGTCCCATCGAGGACTGTTGTGTAATGTTATTACCGTTTTCCACCCCTTGCGAAAGTGCCTGGTGGGCACCTTTGAATCGTTTCTATGCGGGTTTGGCGGGTTTTCGCTAAAACTTGCATAGATCCGATTCTGAGGGTGTTACAGAGTGGTATCAGAGCCCAGCAGTTGCGATACCCCCACAAGTCCAGCCTGTAGGATAACCTAGCTAACGGCCGAAGTAGAGTGTCAAAACTATTTTTGGAAAATCGGTTGGATAGATCTGATTAGGTCTGATTTTACTCCTTACCCCTCTGCTATTCTCCTCTTACCTCTACGCGTTTTGAATCCGCTCTCATCTCATTCTTCGAGTCCAGGATTTCTCGTGGTTGGGTTTCCGTCGTACCTTCAGGGTTTCGCTTTCTCCCTTTTGTAACGGAGGTGCTACGATAATGAATCTGCAACTGTTCTGTTGTGCCCTTCATCCGATCTTTTGTTCTTGAGATCTTTATCCATGTGTGTTCCTTGCTGGATATCCGTGTCGTTGAAAAACATATGAGAAGGACGAGCATTGGTGAAGTTGGAGTATACCTTGAGCATGTGTTGTTCATGCCAATGGAACCATCGCGAAACCTAATCATTGTGTCTTTCATACGATTCCTGCTGTATCTTCCGGTGTTTCCCGATGTGATGACATCATCTACGTTAGACCCGATGCAGAGTCTGCATCACTCCGTTGTTCCGAACCTCGCTTGTCGAGATCTTCAGTCTGATTCCGAGAACGGCTGCATGCTTTTCTACTGATTGTGCGGAGTAATAGTTCGGGTGCGTGATGGATTGGCCCCCATGCCGACTACCCCTTCTATTCGCTTTTGTACATTGAAGTTGACGAGAATGCATCGGTTCCCTCTTTCCATCGAAGTAGAGGTGGCTTTATTTGTGGATACCTCTACCTTCGTCCTTTTGTTTCCGGAGTGTTCCCTCGACGATCACGGACAACAACCCTTGTTAGTGGTGTCGCGAGGATCTACACGAAGCGAGAAGATGCAGATCACCGACCTTCCTTCCGGTACCATGAGGCGGATCTCGAGGGCGAGATCCATTGTTAGTGGTGTCGAATTGTGGCATCCCGCAAAACCACTACTAGAAAATCGCGTTGTTTTTGTGCATTGCATCATCATGACAGCATGCTCATGTCATCATGCCACATTGCATTTGAGCATCGTCATCATCTTGCATTTTGCTTGCATAAAACTATTTTTGAAAAGCCTGGTTTTGTTTTCTAAACGCCCCGTCTTTTATTCAAACACCTAACCCGGGTCACCGGATTGTTTTGTGTTGACCGCTATCGATTTGCAAAAGCCGTGTTTGAAATAAATAAAATGTTAATTATTTTTAGTGGGGGCAGTCGCACGGGCCGATCCGACCCGAACGACCACCCCCGGTTCCAAATCGGTCCACCTAAAATCCTACAGCTACCTACACCTAATCTACCCCCCAACCAGCCACCTCACCCCCACCAATGGCCTCCCGACACCTCACCCTCTCCCTCCCCCTAACCAACCCCAAGCGCCACCTCACCAGCCCCTCTCTCTCTCTCTCTCTCTCTCTCACCAACCCACCCAAAGTACACCCCGCACCCACACGACGCACACCACGCGCACACACGCTCCCACCACACGCCAGCCTCTCCACCCCGCCTGTGGCCCACCCCGGGACCCACCCCGACCCAGCCCACGCGCGACCCTCCCAGCTTTCTTCCTCCTCTCGTTCTTCCCCGATCGGCCCCTCCCTCCATCCGCGTCCGCCCTTCTCCCTCTCTGCGCCGCACCACCCCCGCCGCCCCTCACCGCCCCGGTCGCCGGCCCCGCGTGCTCTGCGCCTGCGCCCTGCGCGCTCTCGCCGCTCTCCTCCTCCCGCCCGCTTGCCTCACCCTGCCGAGCCACGCCGCCACTCGCACCGCCAGAGCCCCTACCAAGGCCGCCTCTCTTCCCACAGGCCCAGCGCCCGGCCGCCCGTCCCCTTCCCGCGCCCGCCCTCACCTCCCGCGCCAGCCGCGACTCCCCGCCGGTTCCCTCGCCATGCTCCCGCCGCGCCCGCGACTCCCGCTCACCCCTTCGCCCTCCTCCTCGCGGTGCCGCCCAGCTCCTCCAGCGGCGGCCGCCTCGCCCTCACCACCGCTTTCCGCCGCGACCGCGCCCTCCACCTCACGTCCCGCCGGCGCCCGCGCGGCCCCTCCGGCCCAAGCTCTCCGTCGGCCCTCTGACGTCCGCCGCACATCCTCTCCTCGCCGGCCCGGCGCTCCCCGCGGCCGTCCCACCTCGTCCGCCGCCCCCTCAAGCTCCGGCGCTCCCCAGGTCCTCCGCTCGCCGTCGGCCTCGCCCGCGTTGCTCCTGTCGCCATCTCCCTGAGCAGCGTCGACCTTGTGTTTGTGCTCTGTTTTGTTTATGTCGTGTATATGCGCGTGAGGCTGGCTGCAGACCCAAGTTGGCCTTCGATGATCACGACCGACCGACCACGAAGTATGAAGACAAGATATTCGTGACCGAAGAACGAGATGCATCGCATATGTGTGGCTCCCACCATGATTCTTCATCTCGGAGCGCGACGATGTTCTCCCCGGATACAAACGCCAAGACCCGGATATTGTACCCGGAGGCCCCAAGCTCTTCCTCACGGATCACCGAGCACTCCTTCACGGAATCGAAGGCGTCGAGGACACCGAGACTCCGGTGTGACAAGCACTTCACCCCGGACGCCAAGACCGACCCGATACACGGGCCCAACAAGACCTTCGCGACGACAAGAACGGCACCGACCCGGAAGAGCCGATCGCCCGGCACGACCCAAGTCCTGCTTCGGACGCGACAAGAACTACCCGATATCCGAGAATGCTCCGGTCCGAGAACGTTGTCGTCGAACCCCGAACCCAGATCCGGACCCTGAGACCGACCCCGAACCCCGGAATCCCAAGATCTGCCGAACCCTGAATGTGTGAACCCCTTTCCGAGAACCCTATTTTTATAAATGGTCGACTATAGGACTTGTTGCATATTAATCATTCATCTCTCATGCATATCATTGGTTTGGGGGCCTTATGCCGATTCACCTTATAATTAAATATGGGGCCCATATGCGGGCAAGTCTAGTCTCATATTGGCCTCATTTAAACTTGTGTAGCGAACCGATGCTATCTTTTGCCATGCTAAAACAACATTTAAACTGCGGGGTAGTTAAACAACTTGAGCCATTTAATTAAATGTCGGGACCCCCGGTACCGCTTAACATGACCTAATTGCATTGCACCTCTGCCATGTCACGCATCATACATGCATCATGCCCGATCTTTTGCCGTGGTATTAAATATTGCATCCGGTGTTTATTCTAGTGTTTTGCTTCTTCGCGGATAAGGCCGTTGAGTTGATGTGAGCTTCGCCCCGATCTTCGGATAAACCTTCGACAATGTTTTCAGGCGAGCATCTCCCCCTTTCTACCTATCTTACTTTTATAGTATTTATTCCCTCCTGTTGATCTATTGCTATCTATGTTGCGATGCTTTAGTTTTCGTACCTGTGATATACCGTGCAGCCCTATATTACCTTGGACACATCCTATTACCTGTTGTTTGGTAGATAGTTGGACTTGCGCGTCGTAGTCGCTTGCTCAAGTGCTGTTGCGTGTCGTCCAGTGCCACAGTTGTTGATGTATTTGCCGCATGATGCTGTTGGAGATGATCATAGTTTTACTTACAGTTCACTTTAATTCCTGTTTAACTACTAAAACTGAAGTAAGCAGAGGCATCGGTGGGTGATAGATAATATTTGGTTTCCGAACGCCCACTTGTGTCCCGTAGGACCCCGAGTACTTGATACCTGTTCCTTGATTTATCGCGCTATCCACATCCGGGAGGTATATGGGACCCCGAGCGAGCTTGATTCATCTTATTTCTTGGGGCCACAAACTAGTTTGAGGTTTTGTTTACTATCCTGTACTTATGCCATGCTATACGTATTTAAATTGTGAGGAGCACATCTTTGCTTAGGATCGGGACACGTTTACGCGGTGTGACAAGCCCAGCCACACTTTCGGTTCCCGAGCTCACGGCCGTCCACCCAAACCTTGAGTCCGTCTGAGCTAGCTTACCGTTGCGGGTTCTTAAGGGTGGCCCCTGAAATAATTCTGAATCCGTGATTGCTTAGTCGTGAAAGCCTCGTTGGGTTTTGATTTGGTTTTCCGAGGTTGATCGGCGTGTGTTGCTATTGGTGCACCCGGCCGGGTAAAACTTTCAAAGCCGTGTCCGGATATGGGCGTCTTGGAGCACAAGATTCTCGACCATAGACAAGCATAACTAAAGTTTATTGCTATAAATTTGACTTATAATGACTAGTAATCAGCTTCACTATAATGGAATGGCTAATTAATACTGCCCACAATTGCTTGTTTGGAGTGTCGCTTGCGACCATTGTACCTGACTAGTAAGTATTGCAACTACAACGGAATGGCTAAATAAAAGTACCAACAACTGCTGGGTTTTTGGGTTATCTCACGCTATTTGTATCTGACTAGTAAGTGTTGCTACTATCACGGAATGGTTAACTAAAAGTACCCACTGCTTACTTTATCAGGACGATTATCTAAACCTGACTAGTAATTGCTGCAACGATAACTGAATAAGTAAAATTGCCAACGGTGTGAGTTCCTCGGTTGACTTCCTCGATTGGTCTCGAGGGGGAAACACCAGGATGGGTTTGTTTGATGTTAGTATCAGGTTGGTTCCGGATAGGTCTTTCTTACCTCTCTCTAATAGCCGCCAGTGGTATCGAGTCTCTATAGGTTGTTTAGTGCATGCTGTCGCTGCCGCTTCAGTCCACCATACCTATGTAGGCGAGGACCGCCGAATTCTAGCCTCGCCGTGTACTGGCCTCAGTACTGACGCTCCTCTTTTTCCTTTGCCCTTTGTCGGCACCCCTTTTGTTTAAGCAGGTTTGAGATCGACGTCGTTAGCAAGGTTACCCTTCCGGCTTGGCCTGGGCAGGGTTATGGACGCCATTGGTTATTCTTCAGGGCTCTTAGCCCCATTTGCATCTTGTCCGTAGTCGGACGCTCTGTCATTTTCAAGGTGATTTGGATCTTTGTACATTATATCTGTATTCTTGACTCATGGAGTCGCTGTTATATATATATATCTGTTCTGTGGGTCCCATCGAGGACTGTTGTGTAATGTTATTACTTCGTTTTCCACCCGCACGAAAGTGCCTGGTGGGCACCTTTGAATCGTTTCTATGCGGGTTTGGCGGGTTTTCGCTAAAACTTGCATAGATCCGATTCTGAGGGTGTTACACCATGATCCGGATTGACCCGAATAAGCTAACTGTTTGACACGTCTGTGAAAAACCTCACAATTTTCCTGAGCATCAAAATAAAGCTCGGCTCGGCGAGATTCCCGCAACCCGTGGCGTGCACACGTGCAGAGATAGAAGGAGAAAAACTGGATAGTGGGCAGATGTAAATCTAGCACCCATCTAGTGGATATACACCACCGGTTCCAGATTGCCTCTTCACGGAGTAGATTCTCCGGAAGAGGCTGAAGTGTGGCTCGATACCGAGCCAGCACTAGCAAAGCGTGATGAAGCACGCAATGTAGAGAAGAGAGTTGGGCGACAAATGATGGAGTTGAAGCCCGTAGATAAAAAGAATCCCACGAAGAAATTCGTGGGCGGGCAGAGAAAGGTTGTGAACAACAAAAGCATAGAACATAACCCGAAACCCTTCGGGTGGGCACGGGATTACCTCCAAATTGGGAAGAAGCGTGTCGCCTTTGTTATTGGAGATCATACCAGCCTCGTGCAGCTTGCACAAGTGCGCATCCCTCATTTGGGAATGCCGCCATCCAACATCGGTGGTGCAACTGGGAGCGGCAACCTTCTTGGTGGTGCCGGCGGCGCTTGAACCCGCTGCAGCGAAGGAGCTCTTCTTTGACTTGCCCATCTTGCTAGCGCAACAAGCGCAGCGATGTGAGCGGAGAAATGACAAGGGGAAAACGCGGAGGATGTCCAGCGTGAAGCACAAGCACAAGCTCTGAAAATGGCAGCAGTAGAGAAGATGAACGCAAATGGTGAAGGGGTAAAAATTCCTCTATTTTCCCCATAGTATAAAAGGGCGAAGAAGATGAAACGAAGCCGTCGATGCAGAAGCCCTAACGCGTTCCCTCCATCTCACCATACACGTGTCAACAGCCACTCGAACCGTCATGAACACGCCGCCCACTACGCACGGGAATCGAGGAGATGCTGTAATTTTTGCCAAAGTTACGCGTGACTAGTCAAATCCACCTCAGAAGGTGGGACCCATAATCGTCCCGTCGCATCGTCTCTGTTTCCTCAGACGGTTGAACTCACCAGGCGTCAGCAATGATGTCATCTAAGCAATTCCAGCAACGGCTTGAAACTTTCGACCGAACAAAAGTAATTACTCGAGTCTACGACTCGACCAACTACTCAGGGGCTACTCCTATTAGGAGCGCTGGTCGCGCACCTAAGATAATACAATAGTAAAAATGCCTTGAATAAATCTTTGAGTCCTACATTGAGTCTGCGACTCACTACAGACTTAGGGGCTACTACCATGGGGACCACTGGTCACGCATTCGAAAAAATACGTCCTTCGGACAGACAATCGAATATCTGCATCCATAGAACTAAAGTCTCTGCTCGAGTCTACGACTCGAACAGAACTCGGGGGCTACGCCCATAGGATCGCTGGGTCGCGCACCCTATGAACTATTCGAATGAGATCCTTCGGATCAAGTACGATAAAAATCTTTTTGGCAACTTTGCCCAAATTAACGCTAAGTGAGAAACAGTCTCCTTAGTCACCAGAAACAGCTCTGTGGTGATAAACCTTCGGATGCTATGTCTACGACGCAAAGATAAGTCCTTGAGATATCATCTAATGGTCTAGTAACGCACCTGACTGCGCTCTACCAGTAACATACCATGTCAACAGGCACAATTGTAACATCCCAAAAATATAAAACAATGATCATCAAACTCTAATCACTAAAATTAGGGTTAACAAAAACTTTGATTAATTTAAATCATATGAATGCATGTGTGTATGTGATGATTTGATAAATGCAAGAATGATCTTGTGTGATTAACCTAAATAACAAGAAATGGTTTAAAGGTGAAAATAACATCATATAAAACATTTCCAAGCAGAAACAAATAAAGAGAAAAACAAAAACAAATCAATTAAGGCAAATGGTCATTTTTGCCAATCTTGCTCACTAGGTCACTTTGAGTGTTTCTAGTCCAAGATTTCAAACAGAAACTTTTCCAATTATTTTCACCCCTTGTAAGACCAAGTAAAAGTGAATCAAAAACCACATTTCAAACTTGCAAAAAAATTAAGCAGCCCCATTCAAATGACAATTCAAAATTGAATCTTTAACACATGTGAAGATCACACATTCTCAAAACCCAACCAAACCAGTGCCCCTTGACCAATTCAACTAACCAGATACTCCCTAGTATGTGCCTAGCAAACCTACCAAGTTTGAATCCAAAATTTAAATTTGAATTTCTTTCGGCCATTTGATCAAACACCTTGTTTGCAACAAACAAACAAAAAAAACACTATAGTGAGAAGTGAATTTGGCCAACCTTGTTCTCTCTCAAGCTCTCACTACACTCTCAGTAGATAATCTAGCCCAATTAACAAGCCTTAGCACCACTGTGAGCTTGGCATAGCCATTAATGGTGACCATGTCGAGCCCATTTGCCAACTCCAATATCGCCAGCGAGCTAGAGGACGAACTAGCCCCGCCAACCTTGTCTGGAACATGTAGCACCGTCCACCACCATTTCCTGTCCCTGCCCCGAGCGCAGCCAGCCACTGGACCACCCGCCAAGCACGCGCCTATTCTCTCTGCGTGCTAGCCGAGAGCGTGCCAGTGCGACACACTCGACCAGCACCCACAGACCACGCGCCGCCCTCGCCGCTTGCGTGCGTGATCACCAACACTCCAGCACCCCGCCAGATAACCTTGTTCGCCGCCTTGCGACCAGGAGCACCCGTGCGCCATTAAATTTGCCGTCGGACCCGCCCAGAGCGTCGACGCGTTCCGACCGATTAGCACCGCCCCACGCCTCGCCACCATGCCATTGAGCATCGCCAGGGAGCATAGCACCGCCCCTACCGTCGCCCATGTCGTTAGCCCTCTGTGTCGTCGACCACGACGAGCTCAGCCTGCGCCCGTCGGTCCCCTGCAGCCACTATAAAAGGAGACCTCCCCCGCTCGTTTTCTTCACACCAGTTCACTCCCCACCTCTCACTGATCACACCCACTCACTCCTGGAGCAAGGCGAGCACCAAGTGGCTGGAATTTCACCGGAGTTCGCCGCCACAGAGGAGGAGAGGCGTCGTCAATTGGAGCCGCCCCAGGAGAAGCTGTCGGTACCAGGAGAACCTCCGTCGTCGACTTCGTCATTCGCCCCCATTGCCGACCATCGCCTGAGCCCCGGTGAGCCTCCCATGACCCCCACCTGCCGCGCTAGGGTTTTGTCTCGCCGGCGCTGCCCGACGTGGACGATGAACCAGAGCCGTTCGATTAGTATTAGATCGTGCGGCCTAGATCACCCCGTACCGCTTCGTCCCTCACTGTCTCCCTGGCGCGTGGGGCCAGCCACTTAACCAGCCCGCGCGTGCGCTGTGCGTAGTGGGCTGGCCCAGTTAAACATCCCGCGCGACCCAACAATTCAAATTTACTTTTATTCATTTAATTTCAAACACAGTTCTGTACCTAGATTCAAAAATCAACCCAACTCGATTCACTAAACCAAAATGCATGAAACCAATTTTGTTAGAAAGGTATTATAAATCTTAATCCAATCCCGTTGGATTCAAACCATTTAGATTTGTAGATCACCCATGGTAAAAATAACAAGGCAGAAGATTTTCTGCATTCAAACATTTTTCAAAATTCAACCATAAAATCTTTTGAGTTGATTCCAACTCTCAAAAATCAAATTTAACCATACCTATCAGAATATATAAAAATATATAAGTTTACTTACAGAAATAATGATTAAGTAATAAAAGAGTGTCACATAGGCATTTCTAGTCACTTTAATTAAATAAAATAAAAAGTTTAAACCTTATTAAATTGTGACACCACTTTAAATCATATTCCCATGTACTGAAATATGTGGTGATGACATGTGTCAACATGATCCCATGTTTGAGTTGGAGAATATTAAATCTTAAGTAGTTTTTCAATGAGTAGAAATTACTTTTCTTAAATAAAATAAATAAGACAAGTTTTTTAATCCTTGTAATGTTTGTGATGATGATAGATCACCTAGTGTGAACCTTTGTGTGATGATTAGCAATAGTTAAGTATTGTTTGGTGATTGGGTACCTCGTATTTATTTATAGACGCTAGTACCGACCAAGGATACGAGGAGGAAGGAGGATACTATGAGGAAGAGTCCGAGGATAACTTCAACCACTGCTATGCACAAGGCAAGCTTATACTAATATCCTAGCAAGCCTATACTTGCAACCTTGCAAGCTAACACTTGCAAGATACCCTACTTATGCAAGCTACTACTTTCTTGTTACTAGGCAAACCATATGCCTTAAGCATATGTGAGTATACCCACTTGATACCCAATCCTAGTTTTACTTGCAAGCTTAAAACTTTATTTTATTTATCAAAGCTTTCTCTTAGAGTTTACTTAGTGACTTGTAGATTCTAGAAAGAAAATTGAAGGTAGCATAAAGAGCATCAAACTTGGCCTAAGTTAGATAATCTTAATGTCATCCTGAGGCATGAGATTTACTTAGATAAGATACACTTGTTTATTACCCACCATTAGTATTTACCCCCACTTGTAGATGCTAGTGCTAAGCATAAAACTTGATCAACTTTAGATGGGAATACTTGGTGAAAATGGTTATGAAAACCTTAGAATGATGAGTCATTATACTAAAATGTTTTGACATGTGTTCTTGAACACCAGATGATTTTGATGATGAAAATGTTGAGGCATGAGCCTTAGCCCTTTATAAAACTGATGGTTGTCTGGATGCGATACCATTCCAATTTTACCGTACAACCACAATACCTGAAATTTGGGTAGGGCTTGACTGGAAACTTATATTCCTTAGTATTAGTTCCCTAACGACCAAGGTTTGAGCTGAGGCTACCTTGTGAAGATTGTCCACTTGTGCAGTATCCAAGATGACAGTTGGTCATGGTTGGGAGGCCAAACTCACAAGAGAGGTGCCTATACTAGGACGTGTAATTGAAAGGTTAGGATTGATTATCCCCATACTGAGTATGGTGAATTCAGGATTGTTCCTGATGGATGTATCGAATGTTGTGGTGAAAGTGTACAATCCCTACAGAGTGTCAAACTATTCGAATAGCCGCGTCCGCGATTCTAGACAGTTGGAGTGGCCATACTGTTCTATCGTCAGATGTTTTTAAAGTGACTTATGAAACGGTTTATGACTTTGACTTGACCACAACAGAGTTGTGATATGAAATTCAAGTTCCCACTTAGGTGATATAAAACGTTCAACTAGTTATCTTTGCTTTTGAACTTAGTAGAGTAAATCTGGCTTTTTGCAAAACAACCCTAGATCTTAACATCCTACTACAAAAACCCCCTTTACTTATTAGTATTAGTTTGTGAGTACTTAAAGAGTACTCATGGCTTTGTCCCTGGCTATTCCCGTGGCCAGACTATGAATAGGAGTATCAGGATGACGGACCGCAGGAAGGTTACGATAACTAGGATCATCTCCCATCGTCAGCATTGCCTGTGACCCTGAAGATGGAGCTTCGCATATGCTATCGTTATCTTTACGTTATTTCGCTGCTTGAGTTGTATTAAGAACTGGATCATGAGATCCTTATTTTTGTAAGACCTTATGTATGGTTTGTAATGGATGATGTACTGTGATATCCAAATCTGTTATGTCTCGCAAAAATGGTAATCCTGGGATTGCGATATATGGCATAACAGGCATCTGGGATTAAAAATCCGGGTGTTGACAACAATGAAAAATCCCGATGGACGTGTTGAGTATCTAACTTAAAACACTGGAGTTCGACTCATATAAGACCTCAACGGCCTGAGTCGAATTACACCAGCTTTGTTTCGGATTCGAGTCCGAGGACTCGAGTCTGAAGAAGATTGTGTTGTTTTGTCCAATGATAGTTAACTGACCCTAATCCGTCGGGTGAGTCAGGCACACATATCAACAATCCCTATGAACTAACGTATTTATTGGAAAACAGGTTCGAATAAGAAGCACTCGAAAGATTATAGTCTTCAGTAGAATCTATGATCCGACTAAACACACGGGGGATACTAACATGGATATACCCTACGGGTGCCTCACATTGGTATACCGGGTCTAGCCCAGGAAGGCCCACATGAAGACTTTGTGCCCAAGGAGACTCCGGGTGTCCCAAGCCTAGTAGAAGTTCGACTCCTTAGAGAACACGTCCAAGTTGTACAGAATATTCAAGGGTGAAACCCTAACTTGTAACCGACTATACCTACCCCCGAGACCTGGCCTATCTATATAAAAGCCAGGAGGGCACGGCGAGCAGGCTCTCTCCCAACTCATACACACATCTCACGCCAGATCGCATCTATGCACCCCTGTAACCTTCGGTTCCGCCATAATAAAGAACAATCAAGCAAGAACACCACACTTCCATGCATGTGCTAGGTCCACATGCAAGTTCTTGAGGTATTCTGAGGCCCCGAAGTGCGGTTTGTTGCGAAACCCTGATCTGTGGGCCTCAGATCGTCTACCCCTAGACGTTCCTCTGACAGGGGTAGCCCGGCATATCTCTCTCTTCTTTTGTGTTTGTTTAGGTCATATGATGATGTAAAACCATGTTGGTTCAAAAGGGGGCAGTATCCAACCCGGTTTCACCAGAACAGAGAGTTTCCCCCTTATATAAGTCCAGAACCTTCATTTTTAGGTTACAGCGCATGCATGCGAAGGGGGACACATGCACCCGGGGACTAGGTTTTGCATGTTTCAACATAACAACACACGTCCATGCATGTGCTAGGGCCACATGAAAGTTCTTGAGGTATTCCGACGCCTCGGAGCGAGGTTTGCTGCGGAACCCTGATCTATGGGCCTCGGATTGTCTACCCCCTAGACGGTCCTCTGATAGGGGCAGCCCGGCATAGCTCTCTCTTGTTTTGTTTTTTTTAGGTCATATGATGATGTAAAAACATGTTGGTTCACAAGGGGAGCAGTATCCTACCCGGTTTCACCGGAACAGGGAGTTTCCCCCTTATATAAGTCAAGAACCTTTGCTTTTAGGTTACAGCGCATCCATGCGAAGGGGGACACATACACCCGGGGACTAGGTTTTGCATGTTTGAACATAACACCACTCTTACATCCATGTGCTAGGGCCACATGCAAGTTCTTGAGGTATTCCGACGCCCCGGAGCGCGTTTGTTGCGGAACCCTGATCTATGGGCCTCAGATCGTCTACCCCCTAGACGTTCCTCTGACAGGGGTATCCCGGGGTAGCTATCTCTTTTTTGTGTTTTTTTAGGTCATATGTTGATGTAAAACCATGTTGGTTCACAAGGGGGGCAGTATCCTACCCGGTTTCACCGGAACAGGGAGTTTCCCCCTTATATAAGTCGAAAACCTCCGCTTTTAGATTACAGCGCATGCATGGAAGGGGGACACATGCACTCAGGGAATAGGTTTTGCATGTTTCAACATAACACCACACTTACATACATGTGCTAGGGTCACATGCAAGTTCTTGAGGTATTCCAATGCCCCGAAGCGCGGTTTACTGCGGAACCCTGATCTGTGGGCCTGAGATCGTCTACCCCCTAGACGTTCCTCTGTCAGGGGTAGCCCGGCGTAGCTCTCTCTTATTTTGTGTTTGTTTAGGTCATATGATGATGTAAAACCATGTTGGTTCACAAGGGGAGCAGTATCCTACCCGGTTTCACCGGAACAGGGAGTTTCCCCCTTATATAAGTCCAGAACCTTTGCTTTTAGGTTACAGCGCATGCATGCGAAGGGGGACATATGAACCCGGGGACTAGGTTTTGCATGTTTCAACATAACACCACACTTCCATGCATGTGCTAGGGCCACATGCAATTTCTTGAGGTATTCCGACGCCTCGGAGCACGGTTTGCTGCGGAACCCTGATCTGTGGGCCTCAGATCGTCTACCCCCTAGACGTTCCTCTGACAGGGGTAGCCCGGCGTAGCTCTCTGTTGTTTTGTATTCACCCCACTTGTTCAGGTATTTTAGGGCCTCGGATCGTCTTCACCCCACTTGTTCATGTATTTTAGGGCAACACAAAAGTTTTCGTGGGATCCCTGCAATCACGTGGTCATTTTCGAGCGACGAGAATCATGATGATGGAGACTGCTATTCGGAGGGTACAAATACTTACAATCGGAGTACAAAATATATCAACATTAAATTATTGGAAGTAATAAATAAATTAGTACAAAATATATGGCTAAAATTAAATGGGAATAATAAGTGCAATGGCCTACACCGACGGTTAAACCGTCGGCACAGCCAAGCGCTCAGCCCAGCTAAAACCTATAGGGCTACGTCGACGGCCTGACCGTCAGCATAACCTTGCTAGCAAATGCCGTTTCCATCGTTGTGTCTGAGCCGAGGCTACGCCGAAGGATGGAAGTACGCCGAGCACTATCATCAGCACAGACCTCTCCGCTACACCGATAATTGAGTTGTGCTGAGGGCTACCGTCGGCATCAGTGTCTATGCCGACGGCCCTCCCTGCGCCGACTGCCGAGCTGGGTGGCTGGCCGGGAAGGCCACTACGTCGATGGCGCCGACATTTGCCGTCGGCGTAGCCGGCCGGCCGTCGGCGTTCGGCGCCTTTGAGTTTCCTGTAGTGAACCAACCGGACACGGGATTAGTTAGATAGGAGTATCTGGATCGAGTGACTGAGCCCTCAATCAATCGCCAAGTAATCGGGAAATAAACAGTTTAGGCCCCCGCGCGGAGCCGGTCGAGATCACCGGCGCCGGTAGTGGACATCGACGTACGGCGGCATTAAGCCATTAACTACGTCTCGTGCACATGCACGCCCGCCTTGCAGACCGTCCGGGGCCTGAGGGGGACCAGTACTGCTATAAACCGGCCTGCGTAGGCCTGGCCGGCCGGCGAGGCCCGGCCGTGGGCGCGGGAGGGCCGTCCGGTCTCCGTCGAGCGCACAGTGCATGCACGCGCGCGACCACCCCCATACACATAACACATGGCCAAGTTTTGGACGTTGCTGCTGCAGCAGCCTAGCTGTAGCGAGAGAGATGGCTAAGCTAAACCAATCAAAAAAATCTAATCCATGTAGCTAAGCTTGTTGACGTATACTTGGCTTCCCTGCGAGGCGTACGTACGTACATGCTGCACCTGAACGTATATACGGCGACGGCCCGCCGTGCCGACGCGCGCGTGTATGCTCTATAGCTTTCAGTTGGGGACCTGGCTGGCGTGTACTTGTCCGAACGGTTGCGTCTGGCTCCGTCCACGGGTACCGGCCAGCTAGCGCGGTGTACGTCGACTGATCGCGATCTCCCTCTCATTAATCGTGTGGTCTTGTTTATCTCAAAAAAAAATCGTGTGGTCTTGTCACGCGCGTAGTACGTGGTTGCATGGCCCAACTAATTAATCACGCGATTAAGCGAGCAAGCTGGGCGTGCCCATGCTAGCCATGCAATAATGCATGATCAGTCCAACTGTTGCTGCATGTACGCGCGTCTACGTCGTGTACTATACATGTACAAGTCCGTATGCTGTTCGTGGGCACGTCTCGCTTGCTTGGTGCCTAGACCTTGGCAGGAAAACGTCGCTACGGAGGCGCTGTTGCGGAGGAGTGGGCACTTGGAACGAGTTGGAACGCGAGACTGATATGCAATGGATGCAGTCTCCAACGTCGCTGGAAGGGGCCGGAAAAGAAAGCTTCACGCACAGCTACGGATCACGCCAGATGACCGCGTATATACACCACGTCTCGTAGTCCGTATCAAGGGCGCCAGCAGGACTAAGGTATACCTAGGGTTGGCTGCCCTTGAATGGACACTCGGGAGGAATCACTAGAGGAAAAAGGGCCATCCGTTCGCCACCCCGGCATTATTCGGTTCTTGGCGCCAAACGGACTAATCTTGCAGCGTCGGTTGGGCGGGCGGGGCGGGGACATGGGTCCCGGTTGGTAAGGGGCATCGTCCGGTTGGAGCCACCAACCAAGGACTAAAGGGCCACACACGTGGCACAGACGCACCTTTAGTCGGTTCTGGCTTCAACCGACTAAAGACCCTTGCCCTCTATAAATGCTGCGCCCCTCTGCCTCCACTGCTTTTTCGAATGGTGTAAGGTGTGAGGGTGTGTGCTAGTTTTCTCATGCATGCATTGAAGGTGTTTGTTGAAATGTTTGAGTGAAAAATCCAGTTGAATTTCTCATAGAACAAAAATATAGAAGGTGTCCAGACGCACTTGAGTTTTCTCCTCTTTATTTCCCTCGATCGAGGTTAGCAATCCTATCTTTTCTAGGTCATTGATACAATTCATGTCGGTGTGAATTGGTTATTTCACTATTTATGATGTCCTGTTTTTGATAAACTTACTTATATGATGCGTATGAACGGTCGGGAATGGATGTACGGTGACGGCGGGTAGCGGGTATATCAAAGGCGTGGATAAATTTATCGATGTGGCTACGGCAAACAAAGAGAATGGATTTATCGTTGTCCATGTGTTCAATGTCGGAACAACAAGGAGTACTCTTCCTCGAAAATCATTCGCGCCACGATTATGAAAGGTTTCATGCCCAACTATAATTGCTGGACCAAGCACGGGAAAGAGGGGTTATGATGGAAGATGGTGAAGAAGAAGATGATGATAACAACTATCATCATATGTTTCTGAATCTGGTGATACCGCTATGGAAGACAATGGAGAAAAAGGTGAAGAACGGGCATCGGATGAGGCCGATGAACTTGGTAGGGTCATTTCGATGCAAAGCGAGGCGTGAAGCAGAAAATGAGAAGTTGAAGTTAGAGGGCATGTTAGAAGATCACAAGAAATTGTTGTACCCAAATTGTGAAGATGGCAGCACAAAGCTCGGTACCACTTTGGAATTGTTGCGATGGAAGGCAGTGTGGTCTAACGACTCCTCATTTGAAAAGATCTGAAAATAATGAAGCGAAGTTTCCAAAACATAACGAACTTGCCGAGAGTACCTCTGAGCAAAGAAGACTCTCATCCTCTGGGATTAGATGTGCAAAAGATACATGCATGCATTAATGCATCCTCTACCATGATAAGGAGTATGAGAATTTAGATAAATGCCGGTATGCAGCGTTGCGGTATAAGATCGACGAGATGACCACGGTGATGTTGAGGAGAGCCCCTCCGGAAGAGGGTTCTGCTAAGGTTATGTGGTATGCTCCTATAATACCAAGGTTGAAAGCATGTTCGAAACAAAGAGCATGCCGGTTGTTGCGATGGCACAAAAGACCGTAAGAAAGGCGGGAGTTGAGACACCTGGCGATGGGTCAGTGGAGAAAAATCGAGAGACTTCCCGGACTTTGCGGTGGCGCAAGGAACTTATGGTTTGGTCTAAATACGGATGGCATGAATCCTTTTGGGGAGCTGCGATCCACACTGGCCCGTGACTCTATGTATCTACAACCTGCCTCCTTGGTTGTGCATGAAGCGTAAGTTCATTATGATGCGGTGCTCATCCAAGGCCGAAGCAACCGGAAAGCGACATTGATGTGTACCTTAGGCCATTAGTTGAAGAACTCTTACGGTTGTGGGGCAAACCAGGTGTCGTGCGTGGGATGAGAACAAAGCAGAGCCATTTAATCTCGAGGGTTGTTATTCGTAACCATCAATGATTGGCCTGCTCTTAGTAACCTTTCGGACGGACAAACAAAGGATATAAGGCATGCACCCACTGTTTAGATAAGACCGAAGGTACATATTTGCATAAATGCAAGAAGGTTGTGTACCTAGCGAATCGACGATTTCTTCCGACCAATCATCCGTAAGAAAGAAAGGCAAGCATTTCAAAGGTGAGGCGGATCACCGAAGAAGCCTGAACTCCCAGTGGTGATGATGTATTTGGTATGGTCAAGGACATAGAAGTAATCTTTGGAAAGGGTCGGCGGTCAATCAGTTCGAACGACGTCGCTGGGACACGCACCCATGTGGAAGAAGAAATCTATATTTTGGGAGCTGCCATATTGGAAAGTCCTGTGTCCGCTCTTCAATCGACGTGATGCACGTGACGAAGAATCTCTGCGTGAACCTGCTAGGATTCCTAGGCGTGTATGGGAAGACAAAAGATACACGAAGCAGGAGGACCAACAAATTATGAAAGACCCAAAGAACATGCATACAGATAACAAGACGGATAAAGGCGTCACTTAAGTCGTGCCTATGCTCTTACCAAAGCGAGAGAAGGAAATCTTTTTGAAGTCCTTTACGTATCAAGGTGCCGGGCTTCTCATCTATTATAAAGGGATAATAAATATGGCGTAGAAAAAGTTCCAAAACACAAGTCTCATGACATCACGTGATTATGACGCATTGCTTCCGATTGCATTGAGGGGCTTCTACCGTAAAATGTTCGAGTACCCATTGTGAAGCTGTGTGCATTCCTCAATGCAATATCTCGTAAGGTAATCAATCCGGATATTCAGCCAAGGTTCTGAAGGATGTGGTACAATGTCTTGTTAGTTTTGAATTGGTGTTTCCACCATCCTTCTTCAATATTATGACGCATCTCTGGTTCATCTAGTGGAAGAGATTGCCATTCTCGGTCCGTATTTCTGCACAATATGTTCCCCTTTGAGAGGTTCATGGGAGTCTTAAAGAAATATGTTCATAACCGTGCTAGACCTGAAGGAAGAATCTCCAAGGGATATGGAGCAGAGGAGGTCATTGAGTTTTGTGTTGACTTTATTCGACCTTAAGCCGATTGGTGTTTCGACTCGCGGCATGAGGGAAGACTAAGTGGAAAAGGCACCTGGGAAGAAAGCAAGATATGTAGGGACGGGATTCTTTCACTAAAGCACACTACAGTTCTACATAATTCCACCTTGGCAGCTCAGTATATGGAGGAACACAAGAATATTATACGCTCAAAAACCCGGGAAGCTGAATCATGGATTCAGATGAACACATGAAGTCTCGGTGGTTGGATGCGGACACATCTCTTGAATGACACCTTGTTGGAGATCAGCTATACTTGTTGGCGTCGTCACCATCTTCTCTGTATTGAATTTCCAAAGTACGAAATAAATGGGAATACATTCTACACGATCGCCCAAGATAAAAGAGCACCAACCAAAATAGTGGTGTCCGCTTTGATGCAATAGACGAGAATGGACAAAAGGACACAAATTATGGTTACATAGAGGAGATATGGGAACTAGACTATGGAGTCTCTTTTAAGGTCCCTTTGTTTCACCGCAAATGGGTCAACCTGAATGGGGAAGGGGTAAAGATAGACCAGTTATGCGGAATGACAACGTGGATCTCAACAATCTTGGTTATAGAGATGAACCATTCGTCCTAGCCAATGATGTGTCTCGGGTTTTCTATGTGAAGGACATGTCCCCGCACAAACAAAAGAAAAAATATGCAAACGAATACATCATATGATGATCCAAAGCGTCACATAGTTCTTTCAGGGAAAAGAAACATCGTGGGAATCGAGGGCAAGACAGACATGTCAGAAGATTATAATAAGTTTGATGAAATTCCGCCCTTCACAGTGAAAACTGACCCAAGCATTCCGTTAAGTAAAGAAGATGCTCCATGGTTACGTCTGAAGCGGTCATAAGGAATGACATATGCCAAGAAGTTCATGCTCATATTATGTAACTCTAGTTCATGTCTTTCGCGGTTTGTGGCTTGACCGAAGGATATCTTTCGCGGTTTGTGGCCTTTAGTCCCGGTTTTGTAGTCTCAGTTTTTAATATTAATAAATGTCTTGAGTGTTAGTCCCATTTTGTGGCTGGACCGGGAGTGCCTCTATGACCCGTTTCGGAGATGCTTGGGAGGACCAGGCTCGTCGGCATCTCCTCAAACTGGCCCAGTGGTGTCCTGCTCTCGAAAACCATCTTGCAGCTTGTAACTTCACTAACTAGATCAATCGCCTCGAGCTAACTAATTTCACATATTAGGAGTGCCTCTATGACCAGTTCTCGGAGATGCCGGAGGACTGCTCGTCGGCATCTCCTGAAACTGGCCGCAGTGTGTCTCCTGCTCGAAAACCATCTTGCAGCTTGTAACTTCACTAACTAGATCAATCGCCTCGAGCTAACTAATTTCACATATTAGGGAGTGCCTCTATGACCGATTTCGGAGATGCTTGGGAGGACTGGGCACCGTCGGCATCTCCTGGCGCTTGATGGTGTCCTGCTCTCGAAAACCATCTTGCAGCTTGTAACTTCACTAACTAGATCAATACGCCTCGGAGCTAACTAATTTCCTATATTAGGAGTGCCTCTATGACGATTTCTCGGAGATGCCGGAGGCTGGGCTCGTCGGCATCTCCCCAACTGGCCGTAGTGGTGTCCCTGCTCTCTAAAACCATCTTGGAGATGCCTCAAACTGGCTGGAGGACTGGACTCACAAGGATGCATATTTATAGTACAAGCTCGGCATAATGTCGACACTCACGACATAATGTCGACACTCACCCCTATTATTAGTGTTGACTCATCTTTAGTCGGTTGGTGTCTCCAACGGGACTAAATCATCTTTAGTCGGTTGGTGACACCATCCGGGACAAGGTAACCGCCGCGACATAATGTCGACACTCACCCCTATTATTAGTGTTATGCCCACTGCCGTAATCCCTTTAGTCCCGGTTTGTGACTACATCGGGACTAAATGTGTGTGCGAACAATGATCATGTGTGTGTGGACATTGGTGTAGAACAATGTTGCAGAGGAAGTTTTCCTTTTGTATACGGAAAATCCCTTTTCCATTTTCTCCGAGCGCAAAAACGGGTCGCGTTTGTGAAGTAACCACCAAAATGCCGTTTCAGAATGCTACCGTCCTATTTTCCTAAAATACTAGACCACCTTACATGGACTATATCCCAACCGTACAAATCGGGACTAAATATGAACCCTCTCTTTATATAGGCATTTCCTCTATTTATTAGGTAACACTTAAGACATTTATTAATATTAAAAGCAGGACAAATCGGGACTAGCTAACACTCAGGCCTAAAGCCGCCCCTTTAGTCATAATCATGCCTAGTCCTATAATCGCAGCTTGTGGTCTTCATCGTCGTCATCATCATCGTCGCGTCACCGCCACTCCGGGATCCTCGGCCCATCCATGGCATATACCGGGCCATTCCAGCCTTGATTCACGGCGGGTGGGAGAGGGTCTCTGAAGACGATGCCGCTCTGCCGGACGTGTGGGGCCTGTGGCGGGTGGACTCGTGGGCACCGTGGCGAGATGGTCTCCCGGCGATGTAGCGCATCACTGATGATAGTGCGGTTCTCCCACCACGACGGCCGACTTTGTTGTTGTTCACGGTGGCGGGCCATCACCCTCGTACTGGCGAGCTCCCTTTCCCGCCTATTAGCGAAGAAGGCATTCCAGTGTCATAGTTGTCGGGATCCTGGGATCCATCCGCTCGGCGTGAGATAGTGGTAGAAGTGGTTTGTGATGGCCGCTGGCGTGCGGAACCTTGAGGGACGGGAGGGGCGAACCCCTCCGGCGCTCGGCATCCAGCCCGTGGCGGCGTACCCGGTGGACAAGGGTAGTTGGGCGCCTCGGTCTCCTCGAGGGTCGAATGGCCCGATGGCGTTGTCCATTGTTCTAAGAGAGGAAGGTGTGGATGTGTGGATAGCCACACGATCACCCTAAATATAGAGGAAAAGGCGGAAAACTTGGCGTGAAGCTTTGGGAAATGGCGGAAATATCTTTAGTCCCGGTTAGTGACTACATCCGGACTAAAAGCTCTAGTAGAAAGGAAAGAAGGAAAACTTGGCGGGAAGAGGTGGGAAATGGCGGAAAATATTTTTAGTCGGTTTGTGACTACATCCGGGACTAAATGTGTCTTGAACAATGATCATGTTTGAAAAAACCTTCATAAAATTACCTATCATGTTCGAGGTTTCATGGCTTTCGGTCCAAATGACCGATGTTATGTCTTGAATCACGGCATAGTTTGTGATGTTGTGCCCATATTATGCATGTGTGTGGACATTGGTATGGAGAACAATGTTGCAGAGGAAGTTTTCCTTTTTGCATACGGAAAAGCCCTTTTCCATTTTCCGGCATAAAAGCGGGTCGTTTTGTGAAGTAACCACCAAAATGCCGTTTCAGAATGCTACCGTCCTATTTTCCTAAAATACTAGACCACCTTACATGGACTATATCCCAACGGTACATCTCAAACCTTTTCGTCCATCCGGGTAAAAGGACAAATGTCTGCCGAATCGCAGAAGTGGGTCGGTTTGTACTACAGTACATGATCTATCGCCGTGATTTTTGAAAAAATCATTTTAGACTCGCAATATGTCGTTTCTTGAGATCCAATGCAAGTTCTAACGATGCGATGCCCGTCCCTATCTTCATGCACCGGTTCGACCATAGTTAGAAATTCAAATAATTCAAAGCGGGCATAATAAATTCAAAAAAATCCGAACAATGAAAATCCTTGGCGGTGTCATATTATGTTACATAGTTGAAAGGAAAAATACCAGACTTGGTATATTGATCATGTTTTCAAAAACCTTCACAAAATGACCTATCATGTTCGAGGTTTCGTGGCTTTCGGTCCAAATGACCGATGTTATGTCTTGAATCACGGCATAGTTTGTGATGTTGTGCCCATATTATGCATGTGTGTGGACATTGGTATGTAGAACAATGTTGCAGGAGGAAGTTTTCCTTTTTGTCATACGGAAAAGCCCTTTTCCATTTTCGAAAGCAAAAAAGCGTCGTTTTTGAAGTAACCACCAAAATGCCGTTTCAGCACTAGTCCTATTTTCCTAAAATACTAGACCACCTTACATGGACTATATCCCAACGGTACATCTCAAACCTTTTCGTCCATCCGGGTAAAAGGACAAATGTCTGTAGAATCGTGAAGTGGGTCCGGTTTGTACTACAGTACATGATCTATCGCCGTGATTTTTGAAAAATCATTTTAGACTCGCAATATGTGGTTTCTTCAGAGATCCAATGCAAGTTCTAACGATGCCCGTCCCTATCTTCATGCACACGGTTCGACCATAGTTAGAAATTCAAATAATTCAAAAGCAGGCATAATAAATTCAAAAAAATCCGAACAATGAAAATCCTTGGCGTGGTGTCATATTATGTTACATAGTTGAAAGGAAAAATACCAGACTTGGTATATTGATCATGTTTGAAAAACCTTCACAAAATGACCTATCATGTTCGAGGTTTCATGGCTTTCGGTCCAAATGACCGATGTTATGTCTTGAATCACGGCATAGTTTGTGATGTTGTGCCCATATTATGCATGTGTGGACATTGGTATGTAGAACAATGTTGCGGAGGAAGTTTTCCTTTTTTT
Source organism: Avena longiglumis (assembly GCA_030063025.1). Taxonomy (NCBI): domain Eukaryota; kingdom Viridiplantae; phylum Streptophyta; class Magnoliopsida; order Poales; family Poaceae; genus Avena; species Avena longiglumis. The sequence goes on along the minus strand of CP125975.1, from coordinate 438,955,971 downwards.
ATGCGGAAAAGCCCTTTTCCATTTTCCGGCGCAAAAGCGGGTCGTTGTGAAGTAACCACCAAAATGCCGTTTGAATGCTACCGTCCTATTTTCCTAAAATACTAGACCACCTTACATGGACTATATCCCAACGGTACATCTCAAACCTTTTCGTCCATCCGGGTAAAAAGAACAAATGTGCCAAATCGGTGGGAAGTGGGTCCGGTTTGTACTACGGTACATGATCTATCGCCGTGATTTTTGAAAAATCATTTTAGACTACAATATGTGGTTTCTTCAGAGATCCAATGCAAGTTCTAACGATGCCCGTCCCTATCTTCATGCACAGGTTCGACCATAGTTAGAAATTCGGATAATTCAAAGCGGGCATAATAAATTCAAAAAAACCCATATAAGTTCAAAATCCAAACACTTCTTATGTTTAAAGTTTTCTAAATTCCAAATTGATATTAAAAAATATAAGTTAATTCATTTTTAATTGTAAATGGTTCATATTTTAAATGGTTACATAAATTATTTTTAAAGCAGAAAATGTTTTGAATTATTTATTTAAATCCAAACACTTTTTATGTTTAATTTTTTCTAAATTCCAAATTAATATTCAAAAATATAAGTTAATTCATTTTAAAAGGTTACATTAATTATTTTTAAAAATAGAATATGTTTTTGAATTATTTATTCAAATCCATACACTTCTTATATTTAAAGTTTTTCTAAATTCCAAATTAATATTCAAAATATAAGTTAATTCATTTTAAAAGGTTACATTAATTATTTTTAAAAATAGAATATGTTTTTGAATTATTTATTCAAATCCATACACTTCTTATATTTAAAGTTTTTCTAAATTCCAAATTAATATTCAAAAATATAAGTTAATTCATTTTAAAAGGTTACATTAATTATTTTTTAAAAATAGAATATGTTTTTGAATTATTTATTCAAATCCAAACACTTCTTATGTTTAAAGTTTTTCTAAATTTCAAATTGATATTAAAAAAATATAAGTTAATTCATTTTTAATTGTAAATGGTTCATATTTTAAATGGTTACATTAATTATTTTTTTAAACAGAAAATGTTTTTGAATTATTTATTCAAATCCAAACACTTCTTATGTTTAAAGTTTTTCTAAATTCCAAATTAATTATCATTTAAAAAACAATACAAATTTAAACCCCAAAATAAAAAATAAGGCGGGAATAGAGAGAAAATACCTGAAATTTTTTGAAATATTGGAGTATAGGTCCAACGCTTGGGCTGCTGAAAATATTGGAGTATAGGTCCCGGTTGGTGGCTCCAACCGGGACGTATACCCCTTTAGTCCCGGTTGGAGCCACCAACCGGGACTAAAGGTCCTTTGGTTATAACTGGGTGCCCCTCCTCTTCTTCTTCCCCCATCTCACCTCCTCTTCTCTTCTCGACGCCTGGCCAGTCGCCGGCTGCCTCTACCGCCCCCTCGCCCATAGCGTGGGAAGCTTCGCCTCGTCGCCCGGCTTCTCCGAAGGAATCGCCCGCCCTTCGCTCCCAATCGTCGACGACCCTCGAGCCGACGATCGCCGTCGATTCGTCGGCTCGACCTCGCCTCCTCCCGACACCACCACCGGTATCTTCTGGTCCTCGTGGACCCTCTCTCGCCTCCTCTCGCTCTGGTTCATCCTCCCGTCGACTCCACCACCACTGCTGGCCGTCGTGCCGAGAAGAGGTCGATGGCGACGATTCGAAACGCAAAGGGGAAAGCGGGGAAAAGAAGCTAGGGTTGTTGATGGCGCTTGGAGCTCTTATAGGCTCATGCGGGCGGCTATGATCTTGGCATGCGGGCGCATCGGGTGGCTGTGGCGAGCCACCATGCTGCTGCGTCGGGAGGAAGAAGATGCAGAAGGCCGAAGAATGCAGACTGGTGGGCTGCTCTTGGGCCGGGTGGGCTTCTGCTAGCGCCAGAGAGAGAGAAGGAGAGATGGGCTCGGCCCGAGAGCTAGGTTGGATACATTTTTATTTCCGAAATTTTTTTCTATTTCTATTTCTGATTTCCCTTTTGTAATTTGAATTTCAAATCTGTTTTGAATCTTTTCAACTTACAGAAACTTTTATAAAGTATATGAAATAGTGTGAGACCCTTTTATACACTTTGGGCTCAACTCATGTAGTTAGTTATTTAAATACAAAACTCATTTGAATGGTTTTTTCAAATGGAGGGGGAAGTTAGGGTTTAGGGTTTGATTTGTTCTTTCTCACTCACCCGCAACAGAGATCGCCGCCGCCGCCAAATCCGGGCGGTGCCCTACTAGTTAGGTTCGCCTTGACGCCCTCTTTCGAACAAACCCACGCACGCCCCCTCCCGAGCCCTCTAGCAACGTCGCCGGCCACCGCACAGTGCTCACCGGCGATGTGACTGTGCTGGGTGGAGCCTGCTTGCTTGCGTGGAGGCTGAGTTGGCACTAGGGCCCATCTGTCAGTCTCACTGGCTAGGGGTCGCCCCGGTGTAAAAACTATTTGCCTTTTTGTTTTTAATTCCAGAAAATGATTTAATATTGTAAAATCAATAACTTATTGTTTATAAGTCAGAAAAATACAAATAATATATCAAATTGTTCAGAAAAATGAAACCTATCTATCTAAACTATAATCATGCATTGTTCAACAACTTAAATGACAAGTATAATTAGAAGAACAAATGCACCCTCTCATATGTTCCGAGTTTCCCGAGTTAGGATTTTCACCTCGGAACCCCGATGAAATCGTCGAGCATGTCTTAGGGTTACATTCAATGCAAATTAACTTGTCATATCATCATACTTGCTTGAGCATTGCATCGATGCCATGTGTTGATTGTTTCCCTTTCTTTTCGGTGTTTCGATTATTAGGTTTATTATTAGTTAGGTATTATTAGGTTTATTAATTACTTTGGTATTATTGGTCTTCGGCCCCACTGGTCAGTCACTGTGGGTAGCCCCAGACCCGATTCACATTGTCAAGCAACTTAGGTGCATGTGGGTTCGACGATGTGCCTATCTACTACACGGTTTCCTTTCTCTTCATTTTTATTATTGTGTATGTATATATTAGGGTTTCTCTGAATTAGGGTTTATATCTCTCAACACCGTACTTAACTTTCTCCTTTAGCCGCTTTGACTTATTCGTTTTTCCACCTATGCAGAAAATATGGAACCACACGTCAGAGACGAAGAAAAGGAAGAGTTGATCCAAGGTGTGATCCGTGGGGAAGATAATTTAGACGTATCAACGTTTCTGAACAACTCCGGTGAGGGTGATCCTCTTTACCGAGTAGACAACTTGTTTGAGGTTGAAGGTGTTGCCTTCCGAGGGAGAAGGCGATGCCTTGTGTAATCGAGAAGACGACCGCCGCAAGGTGCATGTAATATAAATCAATTCATTGATTAATCATCGCTATCTATATAGAAATAGTAACGCGATCTTTCTTCTTTTAGCCCTCGAATCGAAGGGATCTACGAAAAGAGCGACGAGGCCCAACCAAAAAGTTGGAAGACCATGAGAGGTTCAGGATCGAAGATGTCGCCAGAGACGGCAATCGACTCGAAGTTGTCGCAACCAAATTTGTGGCACAATGCGGAGTAATCGTTAGGGACTTAATCCCGATCACCATTAGAAATTGGAATAGGCCTGCTAATGCGGATGAAGAGGGAACATGTTTATTTGTCCCTAACCACGCCAAAGATTTCTTGTGGAAGAGGCTCATGGTTAATTTCAAACTCGAAGATAGAGCTGGATCCAAATGCGGAGGATCCATTTGAGGACGCCTTACAACATGGGAGAGCCATGGAGGCTAAGGTCGGAGTGGGCTTTGAAGAAGATGGCCCATGTTTCACCAACTGGAAGAAAAGATTGCACCTTGACTATGTCGTGAAAAGAAGACTCGATTTCAAGAATATTCGGTTTGAGAAGATAAAACCATTCTGGGATGAGTTTGTGGAATACAAGAAATCGGAAAAAGCTAAGAAAATGTCTAAAACGAATAAGTGAATGTTGCTAACAAGAAGTATCACCATACTATGGGGCAAGGTACAGGTGGCTGGCATTCCTAAGTGGGAGAAACTTGAGCGAATCTGCGTGATAAAAATATCACCCCAGATGCATTTATTGGGTAGAACGTGCAAGGAATTGGTTTTATGGCCATGGGGGCACGTTGGACTCGGAGGAGGTGTATATATACCATACGACATAAAGAAGACCCTTGCCAATCGAGAGGATGAGAAAAGCAAGAAGGCTGTTAAAGATGGGGACTTCATTCCCGATAGAGAGAATGATGAGCTCACACTGCCCTTGGAAATAAGGAACATGATGGACGAACACGAGGCACAATAGGCTCCCAATCATGGAGGACTGGTTTCAAGAGAGGAAGAAATATCCCGATAGAAGCCGTCGGAGGAGTAAGGACAGTATGCGGTTGAAGCGAAAGTCGAAAGAGCGAATGCGTTTAATTGAAGAACGATTAAAGCAACAACAAGATGAAATTAACTCACTTAAAGAGCAGTACTACGGCGCCCATCTCGGACACTGCGCATTCGATGCTACCGCCTATCGAATAATCGAAAAAGGCAGTGGCTTCCACCGAGGTCCCGGTGATGACAATGGCGATGCCGATGATGCACCGACGATGGCTCACTGGCTACCCAGTGGATGATATCACGTAGATGACACACCTGCGAGCTACATGTCAAAGTTGTGAACATATCAATGAAGGTGGCGGTCGGCTATGCCTTACCAATTGGACCCACACCAACTTACCACTTCGTCCGGTTCCAGAGGGCTACGCTGTTGTCGGCGTGGATGAAATCATGCCCACCTTTGAGGTTTTGGATCTTCACTACCCCGCCGGTGAAGGGGATGTGGCATCGTTGGGTGACGCAAAACGTCACCATTCTATGGTCAAGGATTGTATCGTGCTTCAAATCACACGCCAAGGCCATCTTCGCCGCCTCACCCGTCTCCCGAGGTCGCCGCCGCTGCAGCGTCTTCGTCGCCTCACCCGGCTCCGTCGCCTCACCCGGCCTCGGCAGCCATCGCCCTTGAGCCATCGCCGGCGCCAGATAAAAAGCGTAAGCGTCATCGCTCTTGCATCGTGGCGATCGCCAAACGTAAACAAGAGCCTCTTCCAAAAGTACCAACGGTTCCTCCCAAGAGATCTTATGATCAGATCAAGAGGAGATCATGCGATCGTTGATGCGAAACGACAATTTTGCTAAGCCGAGGCGGCCGAAAGAGCCAGAGTTCCCAAAGACCAAAGAAGAAAAAGCCAAAGTGTTGAAAATGCTAAAGACTCTTCATCAACCCGAGCCAAAGCTGTCATCGACTATGAGCGTTCTATTCTCAAGTCACATGCGACACAAAAGCCTCAAGAGCAAGCGATCGATGCAAGCGGAAATCTGTTGCCCAGCTCGAGAACAAGCAAATGACTTGCCCTCTCAAGGTGATTTCTCAAACCAATGTGGGGTCGAGCAAATATGGGGCAAGAGCAAGATGATCTAGAGGTAGTTGCACACGGAGAAGCCGCCACGCTCAAGGTATGAGTATTGCCCAAGATTTATCCCGATTAGAGTTCTTCCTCGAGTGAAGTAGCATACCAATACCAAGACGGAAAACCTCTCACAAACTCGAGGAGGTAAACAATCTTTCAACAAAATGCGAAGATTGCATAATGGTACATGCATGCCACAAGGGCCGGGCTAATCGGATAGTCTTTGAGGGTTACAAAAAGCATCATGGGAAAGATAAGGATGACATGATATCCATTGAATTTGATGAACTATTTCAATTATTCAATCAAGACGCCTTGGACAAATCGATCATCGATTGCCTATTGTGCGTAAGTACTAATTCGTAATTAATTTAGTCTCCATCTATATTATTTTGTTTATTGCATGTATATAATCATACTTTAATATGCGTAATGAAGATTCTCGAATGCAGCAGAGGACAAATCTATGACATTGGCTTCATTGACCCATATTGGGTTCATGAAGCTAATCTCAAAATAAGCCCCGTGATATGGAGGATAATATAGTACACGTTAAGGTTTCAAGAAACCAAAAGGAAATACTATTTCCTTACAACTTCGATGAGTGTTATTGTCTTGTATACACTTTCTATTTCGCTTACTCGATGTTAAGTATATAATTGATTAGTTCTGCATTCGCAGGCACCACTATATTCTGTTAATAATTCAACTTGAAAAAGGGCGTGTACTAGTCATGGACTCGAAACATAAACCCTTGAGGCGTGGAAGGACATGCAGATACTTCTCCAGCGGTAATTCTAATCATTACGACACTATATCGGCAACGTTCGTGAATTTTATGATATCAAGTACTTAATAACTTATTTTATTCATTTTCTACGCCGGGCAGCGCTTGGAAACGGTTCACCAAGAAGGCTAGGGTTGTTTGGAAAGAGGAGCTTACATTTCAACCACTAGATGTAAGCACCACTAGCTATATCCGCGCATCTCTTTGATTCTATTTTTGATACAGTTATTATCATGCTTGATTATTATTTTGATTGAACTCTGTTGTCGTAAAGTGCCCGACGAGGACCGGTAACAATCTATGTGGATACTATGTATGCGAGTTCATCCGGCAGACGTAGATGAGAAGGGCAGAAATTTAGAGCAACTCCACGTATGTAAACAATTTCTATAGTTTTTAATTACAATCAAATTGTGTTTAGTTTCATATTCATATAGGTGACCTTTTTAAATCAGATCGAGCGTCTACGGACGGTCTTCGCCAAAGGATCGCACGAGCAATACAGAGGAATTGGCGGGATTCTTGGATGCGTAAGTCCTAGACCCAAAAGGAGAATACTATTCGGTATGTATAGACAATAGGGATTGTAAAAATAGCAACTTTCAAGGATTGTAAAATGTTGTCATGATGATCTTGTGTAATATAAGGTTCCTTCATTGATAAGTGCAAAACACTAAATAAACAATAAAACAACCTAAATGAATTCTCTGCCGCGGCACAAAAGTGGCGAAAATCTTTGCCTGCAACAAAATGTGCAAAATGAATTCTCTCATGCGAGAAATGGGCCAAATCTACTGCCACAGAAGAGTTATTAGTCCGGTTCGTGTTACGAACCGACTAATCCCCCTCAAGACGGGCAGATGCCACGTGTGTGGCCTTTTGTCCCGGTTGGTGGGGCAACCGGGACTAAAGGTTCGGGCTTTAGTCCCGATTGCCCCGTCCCGGTTGGGCAACCGGGACTAATGCCCCTTACCAACCGGTACCTATAGGGCGTTTTCTACCAGTGAATCCTCCAAGGTGTGAAGGAGGATACCTTCAAGGTTGAGAACATGGACCACAAGGAATTTTTCGTGATATGTCCCTCACTCAAAGACGGAGTAACCTCAGGTGGGAGGTTATCATCGTCTATAGCCCTGCGGACCTAGGTTCCCGGTCTTCTTGTCAGAGCTATCAACCAAGGTCGAGAGGTGCACCATCCCGGTGGTCGTCGTCGGGGATTTTAATCTAATTCGATCCCCGGACGATAAGAGCTAGCTCGGATAACATGGACTTTCCTAGGATGGGGATGTTTAATAACTGTATTGCTGACCTGGCCCTTAGGGAGATCACGTGGGTTGGGGACGGTACACGTGGACCAAAAATTGAGTTGACCCCATCCGGAGTGTGCTGGATCGGGTCCTTGGCCCCCTTCTTTTCATCTTCTTGGCCAGCTTCTCCCAGAAGCTACCCTCGACCATCTTCTCCCAGAATCTTATCTTCAAAATTCATTCAAACTTCTTAACTAGTAGTTTCAATGTCAATTTAAAAGTATAAACGATTTTGGCAGATGCGATTCTGGGAGAAGCTGGTCGAGGGTAGCTTCTGGGAGAAGCTGGCCAAGAAGCTGAAAAGAAGGGGGGCCTTGTCTTGGTTGACTGGGCACTGGCCTATCCTCTATGCTCACTACGAGCGATCACGAGGATTGGGTCAGACCACTGTTCCCTCTTGCTCTCCACTGGAGGCGGACCTCCGCCAAGACTAAACCGCTTCCACTTTGAGAACTTCTGGCTCCAGCAGCTAGGGTTTGTGGAGATGGTTTGGTCAAAGTGGAAGCGGCGGCCATCTCTGCCCCCAGGGTGCGCACGGCTATGGATGTCTGGCACTTCTGTGCGATGATGGCATGACAGTTCATGCGTGGTTGGGGGCTAACCTGGGCGCTGACCTGAGACGCAAAAAAGGCGACCTCCTAAGCACCATTCAGGTTCTAGATCGGAAGGAAGACAAAGGCGGTCTGTCGGCTGAGGAGTGGTTACAGCTCTATGCCCTGGAAGACTCCCTCCTAGGGATTTACCAGGGCAAGGAGACGTTCTGGCGTCAGAGGAGTCGCCAGAACTGGATCCTTAAAGGGGATGCGAACACGGCGTACTTCCACGCCATCGCAAATGGACGCCGTAGGAAGTGCTTGATTCCCTATATTTGGGAGGATGGTCGACTCCTAGAGGAGGCTGGGGAGATTTCCTCCCATATTTACTCCTTCTATAAGGACCTCTTCTCAGCAGCGCCCCAGTCAGGGGCGACATTAGTAGTAGATTTTTGGCCAGTATGGGCCATGGTATCTGAGGAGGAGAATGTTGAGCTCACACTCCCATTCCTGCCAGAAGAGGTGAAACATGATATAATGGATATGAAGTCCAACTCGGCACTTGGGCCTGACGGCCTTCCGGTTATTTCCTTCCAGAAGTTCTGGACATAATATAGGGAGCCATTATGCCTATGCTTCAGGAGCTGTATGTCGGGACTCTTGTGATGTCTCTCTTAAACTTTGGCGTGATTACCTTGATCCCCAAGATTGTGGGGGTAACGTACATACGCCAGTATAGGCCTATCACAGTAATAAATGTAATCCAGAGGATCATCTCCAAGGTATGTGTGTGTCGGTTGGCCCCGGTTATGGAGCGGCTAACGCACCCATACCAGTTTGCCTTCCTTAAAGGAAGATTTATCCCCGATGGTATTCCGGCGCTTCATGAGATTATCTATGAAGTGAAAGAGAGACGTGCGAGGGGCATATTTCTGAAGCTAGACTTCCAGAAGGCATATGCCAGGCTAGATTGGGCCTTTCTTCACCAGGTCCTCTAGCATAGAGGACTCGACGATGGATTATGCAGATTTTTATGAGTGGTAACACGTCTATAAACATAAATGGCAAGGTGGGTCCCTACTTTAAACCCTTGTGTGGGCTGGGGTTAGACAAGGGGATCCGATCTCACCGATCTTGTTTAATGCCGCGGTGGATGCCCTTGCGGAAATCTTGGAGAAAGCCAAGAATCGGCCACATCACTGGTGTGGCGGGACATCTCTGTAGAGTTCGTAGCATGGAAAACAAAAAAAATCTATCGCGTGAACACACAAAACTAAGATCTAATATATGGCAAAGCCAAGATCTAATCTACGAGATCGGTGCAAGGAGATTGTAGAGAACTAACTCTTATAGATCCAAAGCGTTTAACAAGATCGGATTCTCGTGGTTGATGTAGTCGATCACTTGCCGATCTCGAGACCATGTAGATGATCCGTCCGGCGCCGCTTTCCGGCAGTGCTTCCGCAGTGATACGTCGTAAACGTTTCTATAATTTTTGATATTCCATGCTTGTTTAGTATCAACTTTGCTAAGCTTTGTCTACACTTTGAGGTATTTTTATACATTTTCTAGGAGTAACCTATTAACAAGATGTCACAGTGTCAGTTGCCTATTTTCTGCTATTTTTGGTTCCAGAAAAGCCAGAAAATAAATATTCTCGGAATTGCACGGGATAAAATCCAAAGTCAATATTTCACCGAGGTGAACACGGAGCCAGAAGACGAGACGGAGGGGGGCCACGAGGGGCCTACACCCCCTGGACGCGTGGGCCAGGCCTGGTGTGGCATCCCGCAAAACCACTACTAGAAAATCGCGTGGAATTTGTGCATTACATCGTCATCAGCATGCATAGTTTGCATAAAATTATTTTTCAAACCCCGATTTGTTTTCCAAACGCCCCATCTTTATTCAAACACAAAACCCCGGGTCCCCGGATTATTTTGTTTTGTTGCTATCGGGTTGCAAACGGCCCAATTAAAATAAATAAAATTTTAAATTATTTTTTTTAGGGGCAGTCGAACGGGCCGATTGACCCGATCGACCACCCCAGAGAAACTACAACGGTCCAGCCTAGGCCCACACCTAAATCCTATTCCTACCTAAACTAGTCTACCCACCCCCTGGCCACCTCACCCCGGCCTATCTCGCTGCGCCACCTCACCCTCCCCAAAACCCCCACCACTCCCTAGCTGCCACATGGCCTACCCAACCCACTCAAACCTCTCTCTCACACTCAACCCACTCACCCATCCCACCTGCCCCACGCGCACACAGCAACGCACACACACACCCCGCCCCTGGCCTGGCCCCGCGCGCGCGCCCCTGGGTCCCACCCCCACCTCCTGCCCGACGCGCCCCTGCCCGTGCCCGTCCCTAACCTCGCGTCTCTCCCCTCCTGCTCGAGCTCGCCTCACCAGCCCCCGCCAGCCGCATCTCTCTGCCCCACCGACGACCAGCTCGCCCCAGGCCACCCCAAGCCGGCGCCGGTCCCTTCTGCAGCAGCCGCCGGCCTTCTCCAACCCCGACCGCCGCCGCGCTCACCTGCCCTTCCCCGGCCCTCGACCCCACGCGGCCCCACGCCCAGGCCGCGCTGCCCGTCCTCCTCCTACCTCCAGACGCTTGGCCTGACCGAGCCTCCGCGCTCGAGCTCGGCCGGCGACCCGCCCGCCGCCCGGTCTTCTCCTCGCCGACCCGCCCGTCTCCCCTCATGCGGCCGCCCTCCGACCCGCTCCGCGCCCGTGGCCGTCGAGCCCCTCGCGATTCCCCTGACCAGCGCCTGCACCCGCGCTGCCGCGCCCTGCTGGCCGCGGCCTCCGCCGGACCTCCAGCTGCGCCCGCGGCTCCGCCTTCCGCGCCCGTCGCCGTCGGCCAGCGCCCGCCGGCGACCCTCCACCCGAGCACGACCTGCCACCGTCGTCTCTTCCCGCCTCGAGCCGCCGTTCGCCGGGCCTCTCCTCTGCAGCCGCGGCGCCCGTGTGCCGATGCCGCTGGCCGGAGCTCGCCACCTCGCCAGCAGAGCCGCGCTCCCAACACCGCCTCGCCGGAGACCGCTCCACGTCCGGCGACCTCCGAGCTCTGCCCCGGCATCCGCGAGCAGCGCGACTTCTTGTCCAACGGCATCTACTCCATGGTGCAGGTCACCGACCTCAAGAGCTCGCCGACCATGCTCGGCAAGCACCGCACAGTCAACCGCCAGGCGCTCGCTCCGCTGCAGGACAACGACCCAAAATTCGACGCCAAGAAGGTGTTCATCAAGGTGCCATGGTGGTATTACACGGCGCGGAACCCGATCCCGACACCGGCAAACAAGATGGCACCGCAAGACCGTCACGGGACAACATGACCCTCTCCTCGGGCCTCAAGATCTACCTCTCGGGAATCCGGAGACCGATCCCCAAGCCGAACCCGAACCGACGGCGAACCCCGAGACCTCCGACACGGAACCCCCGGAAGACCCCGGACGTCGAGACCCTGAAGACCCGTTCCCGGGGCGTAGTCCGGACCCGATGACCGCCAAGAACGCCACCGGTCCAACAAGCGCTTCGTTCCGGACACCAAGTACTGCTTTCCGAACGACAAGGCCCTAGCAATGGCAAGACCGACCCCGTGGGACCCGACAAGATCTGGCCGACGACAAGAACGACACCGACCCAGAAGCACCCGTTTCGCCCCCGACACCAAACCAAGTCCGGCTTACCGGATTCGACAAGATCGACCCCCGATATCCGATAACGCTCCCGCCGACGACGTCGAACCACGGACCCGAGACCAACCCCGAACCCCGGAACCCCAAGATCGTCGAGAACCCTAATGTGTGAACCTCTTATCCGAGAACCCTATTTTCATAAGATAATAACAACTTGTTGCATTTTAATTGTTATCTTGCATGCATACATTCATGTGGTTTGGGGGCCTTATGCCGATTCACCTAATGATTAAATATGGGGCCATATGCGGCCAAATCTAGTCTCATATCGGCCTCATTTAAACATGTGTAGCGAACCGGATCCATCTGTTGCATTGCTAAACAACATATAATTTGCGGGGTAGATACATAACTTGAACCACCTAATTAATGTCGGGACCCCGGTTCCACTTAATATTGACCTAATTGCATCGCACCTTGCCATGCCATCCATCATGCATGCATCATGCCGATCTTCTGCCGTGTATTAAATATTGCATCCGGTGTTTCTTCTAGTGTTTTGCTTCTTCGCGGATAAGGCCGTTGAGTTGATGTGAGCTTCGCCCCGATCTTCGGTTGAACCTTCGACAATGTTTTCAGGCGAGCATCTCCCCCTTTCTACCTATCTTACTTTTATAGTCTTTATTCCCTCCTGTTGATCTATTGCTATCTGTGTTGCGATGCTTTAGTTTCCGTACCTGTGATATACCGTGCAGCCCTATATTGCCTTGGACACACCCTATTACCTGTTGTTTGGTAGATAGTTGGACTTGCGCGCCGCAGTTGCTTGCTCAAGTGCCGATGTGTGTCGTCATATGCCACAGTTGCTGATGTATTGCCGCAAGTTGATGTTGGAGATGATGCTAGTTTTACTTATCGTCACTTTAATTTCTGTTTAACAACTAAAATTGAAATAAGCAGAGGCATCGGTGGGTGATAGAAAATATTTGGTTTCCGAACGCCCACTTGTGTCCCGTAAGACCCCGAGTACTTGATACCTGTTCCTTGATTTATCGCGCTATCCACATCCGGGAGGTATATGGGACCCCCCCTGAGCCAGAGCTTGATTCAGTCTTATTTCTTGGGGCCACAACTAGTTTGCGGTTTTATTACGATCCTGTACTTATGCCATGCTACTTTCTGTATTTAAATTGTGCGAGGAGCACCTTTGTCTTTGTTAGGTATGCGGAGTGATTACGGTATCGACAAGCCCAGCCACACTTTCGGGTTCCCGATCGCTTCTGACCATTGGCGCAACCTTGAGGCCGCTCGGAGCTTACTCCGTTCGGGATCTACTCAAAGGGTGGCCCCTGAAATATTTCTGAATCCTGTGATTGTTCGATCGTGAAAGCCTCGTTGGGTTTTGTTTTGGTTTTCGAGGTTGATCGGCGTGTGTTGCTATTGGTGCACCCGGGGTAAAACTTTCAAAGCCGTGTCGCGGATATGGACGACTTGGAGCCGATATCTTGATCATAGACAAGCATAACTAAAGTTTATTGCTGTAAATTTGACTTTATAATGACTAGTAATCAGCTTCACTATAATGGAATGGCTAATTAATACGCCCACCATTGCATGTTTGGCTTGTAAACGCGACCATTGTACCTGACTAGTAAGTATTGCAACTACAACGGAATGGCTGAATAAAAGAACCAACAACTGCTGGGTTTTGGGTTATCTCATGCTACCTGTATCTGATTAGTAAGTGTTGCAACTATAACGGAATGGTTAACTAAAAGTGCCCACTGCTTATTTTATCAGGACGATTACCTATACCTAACTAGTAATTACTGCAACGATAACCGAATAAGTAAAACTGCCAACTGTGTGAGTTCCTCGGTTGACTTCCTCGTTTGGTCTCGAGGGGGAAACACCAGGATGGGTTTGTTTGATGATAGAATCAGGTTGGTTCCGAATAGGTCCTTCTTACCCCTCTTTTGGCCTTGATGTATCGAGTCTCTATAGATTGTTTAGTGCATCTTTCGCTGCGCTCGATCCACCATACCTATGTAGGCGAGGACCGCGAATTCTAGCCTCGCCGTATGGCCTCGATCTTGGCTCCTTCTTTTTCCTTTGCCCTTTGTCGGCACCCTTTTTGTTTGAGCAGGTTTTGAGATCGGCGTCGTTAGCGGTTACCCTTCCGGCTTGGGCAGGGTTATGGACGCCATTGGTTATTCTTCAGGGCTCTTAGCCCCATTTGCATCTTGTCCGTAGCTGGACGCTATATCGTTTTGAAGGTGTTTTGGATCTTTGTATATTATCTCTGTATTCTTGACTCTTTGAGTCGCTGTTGTATATATCTACGTGGGTCCCATCGAGGACTGTTGTGTAATGTTATTACTTCGTTTTCCACCCGCACGAAAGTGCCTGGTGGGCACCTTTGAATCGTTTCTATGCGGGTTTGGAGAATTTTGCTCAAACTTGCATAGGTCCGATTCTGAGGGTGTGGCATCCCGCAAAACCACTACTAGAAAATCGCGTGGAATTTGTGCATTACATCGTCATCAGCATGCATAGTTTGCATAAAATTATTTTTCAAACCCCGATTTGTTTTCCAAACGCCCCATCTTTATTCAAAAACAAAACCCCGGGTCCCCGGATTATTTTGTTTTGTTGCTATCGGGTTGCAAATGGCCCAATTAAAATAAATAAAATTTTAAATTATTTTGTAGGGGCAGTCGAACGGGCCGATTGACCCGATCGACCACCCCAAAGAAACTACAACGGTCCAGCCTAGGCCCACACCTAAATCCTATTCCTACCAGCTATTCTACCCACCCCACAGCCACCTCACCCGGCCTATCTCGTTGCCACCTCACCCTCCCAAAACCCCCACCACTCCCTAGCGCCACATGGCCTCAACCCACTCAAACCTCTCTCACACTCAACCCACTCACCCATCCCACCTTGCCCTTTGCAACAACGCACACACACACCCGCCCGGCACAGCCCCTTGGCCACAGGTCCCACCCACCTCCTGCCTGACGCCCCTGCCGTGCCGTCCCTAACCTCGCGTCTCTCCCCTCCTGCTCGAGCTCGCCTCACCAGCCCCCGCCAGCCGCATCTCTCTGCCCCACCGACGACCAGCTCGCCCCAGGCCACCCCAAGCCGGCGCCGGTCCCTTCTGCAGCAGCCGCCGGCCTTCTCCAACCCCGACCGCCGCCGCGCTCACCTGCCCTTCCCCGGCCCTCGACCCCACGCGACCCCACGCGACCCCGAGCCCCGCGCTCGCCCCGTCCTCCTCCTACCTCCAGACGCGGGCGCCCGACCCTGAGCCTCCCGCCGCTCGAGCTCCGGCCGACGACCCCGCCGCCCGCCGGTCTTCTCCTCAGCGCGACCCCGCCGTCTCCCCTCAGCAGCAACCGCCCTCCGACCCGCTCCGCGCCCGTCGAGCCCCTCGCAGTTCCCCGGCCCGACCAGCGCTGCACCCCGCCGCTGCGCCGCCCCTGCTCTGGCGGCAGCGGCCTCGCCCGGACCTCCGCGGCCGCGCCCGCGGCTCAGCGCCCGTCGCCGTCGGCCAGCGCCCGCCGGCGACCCAGCTCCACCGAGCACGACCTGCCACCGTCGCCTCTTCCCGCCTCCGAGCCCGTTCGCCCGGGCCTCTCTCTCTGCCGGCCCGGCCGCGGTGCCGCCGATGCCGCCTGGCCGGAGCTCCGCCCTGCCTCGCCCAGGCAGAGCCCGCCGCTCCCAACACCGGCCGCCCCGCTCGCCGGAGACCGCTCCACGTCCGGCGACCTCCGAGCTCTGCCCCGGCATCCGCGAGCAGCGCGACTTCTTGTCCAGCGGCATCTACTCCATGGTGCAGGTCACCGACCTCAAGAGCTCGCCGACCATGCTCGGCAAGCACCGCGCAGTCAACCGCCAGGCGCTCGCTCCGCTGCAGGACAACGACCCAAAATTCGACGCCAAGAAGGTGTTCATCAAGGTGCCATGGTGGTATTACACGGCGCGGAACCCGATCCCGACACCGGCAAACAAGATGGCACCGCAAGACCGTCACGGGACAACATGACCCTCTCCTCGGGCCTCAAGATCTACTTCTCGGAATCGGACCGATCCCCAAACCGAACCCGAACCGAGGCGAACCGAGACCTCCGAACGGAACCCGGAAGACCCGGACGTCGAGACCACGAGACCGTTCGGGCGTAGTCCGACCCGATGACCGCCAAGAACGCCACCGGTCCAACAAAGCGCCGTTCCGGACACCAAATCGCCTTTCCGAACGACAAGGCCCTAGCAATGGCAAGACCGACCCCGTGGGACCCGACAAGATCTGGCCGACGACAAGAACGACACCGACTCGGAAGCACCCGTTTCGCCCCCGACACCAAACCATGTCCGGCTTACCGGATTCGACAAGATCGACCCCCGATATCCGATAACGCTCCCGCCGAGACCGAACCGTCGAACCCTGGACCCCGAGACCAACCCCGAACCCCGGAACCCCAAGATCGTCGAGAACCCTAATGTGTGAACCTCTTATCCGAGAACCCTATTTTCATAAGATAATAACAACTTGTTGCATTTTAATTGTTATCTTGCATGCATACATTCATGTGGTTTGGGGGCCTTATGCCGATTCACCTAATGATTAAATATGGGGCCATATGCGGCCAAATCTAGTCTCATATCGGCCTCATTTAAACATGTGTAGCGAACCGGATCCATCTGTTGCATTGCTAAACAACATATAATTTGCGGGGTAGATACATAACTTGAACCACCTAATTAATGTCGGGACCCCGGTTCCACTTAATATTGACCTAATTGCATCGCACCTTGCCATGCCATCCATCATGCATGCATCATGCCGATCTTCTGCCGTGTATTAAATATTGCATCCGGTGTTTCTTCTAGTGTTTTGCTTCTTCGCGGATAAGGCCGTTGAGTTGATGTGAGCTTCGCCCCGATCTTCGGTTGAACCTTGACAATGTTTTCGGCGAGCATCTCCCCTTTCTACCTATCTTACTTTTATAGTCTTTATTCCCTCCTGTTGATCTATTGCTATACGTGTTGCGATGCTTTAGTTTCGTACTGTGATATACCGTGCAGCCCTATATTGCCTTGGACACCCTATTACATTGTTTGGTAGATAGTTGGACTTGCGCGCATGATTGCTTGCTCAAGTGCCTTGTGTGTCGTCATATGCCACACGATTCTTGATGTATTGCCGCAAGTTGATGTTGGAGATGATGCTAGTTTTACTTATCGTCACTTTAATTTCTGTTTAACAACTAAAATTGAAATAAGCGAGAGGCATCGGTGGGTGATAGAAAATATTTGGTTTCGAGCCCACTTGTGTCCGTAAGACCCAGTACTTGATACATTCCTTGATTTATCGCGCTATCCACATCCGGGAGGTATATGGGACCCCCACGAGCGAGCTTGATTGATCTTATTTCTTGGGGCCACAACTAGTTTGCGGTTTTATTACGATCTGTACTTATGCCATGCTACTTTACGTATTTAAATTGTGCGAGGAGCACCTTTGTCTTTGTTAGGTATGCGGAGTGATTACGCGGTATCGACAAGCCCAGCCACACTTCGGGTTCCCGATCGTTCTGACCATTGGCGCAACCTTGAGGCCGCCTCGGAGCTTGCTTACTCCGTTGCGGGATCTACTCAAAGGGTGGCCCCTGAAATATTTGAATCTGTGATTGTTCGTCGTGAAAGCCTCGTTGGGTTTTGTTTTGGTTTTCGAGGTTGATCGGCGTGTGTTGCTATTGGTGCACCCGCCGGGTAAAACTTTCACGAAAGTGTCCGCGGATATGGACGACTTGGAGCACAGTATCTTGATCATAGACAAGCATAACTAAAGTTTATTGCTGTAAATTTGACTTTATAATGACTAGTAATCAGCTTCACTATAATGGAATGGCTAATTAATACTGCCCACCATTGCATGTTTGGCTTGTCGCTTGCGACCATTGTACCTGACTAGTAAGTATTGCAACTACAACGGAATGGCTGAATAAAAGAACCAACAACTGCTGGGTTTTGGGTTATCTCATGCTACCTGTATCTGATTAGTAAGTGTTGCAACTATAACGGAATGGTTAACTAAAAGTGCCCACTGCTTATTTTATCAGGACGATTACCTATACCTGACTAGTAATTACTGCAACGATAACCGAATAAGTAAAACTGCCAACTGTGTGAGTTCCTCGGTTGACTTCCTCGTTTGGTCTCGAGGGGGAAACACCAGGATGGGTTTGTTTGATGATAGAATCAGGTTGGTTCCGAATAGGTCCTTCTTACCCCCCCTCTGTTTGGCCTTTGTATCGAGTCTCTATAGATTGTTTAGTGCATGCCGCTGCCTTCGATCCACCATACCTATGTAGGCGAGGACCGCCGAATTCTAGCCTCGCCGTGTACTGGCCTCAGTACTGACGCTCCTTCTTTTTCCTTTGCCCTTTGTCGGCACCCCTTTTTGTTTGAGCAGGTTTTGAGATCGACGTCGTTAGCAGGGTTACCCTTCCGGCTTGGCCTGGGCAGGGTTATGGACGCCATTGGTTATTCTTCAGGGCTCTTAGCCCCATTTGCATCTTGTCCGTAGCTGGACGCTATATCGTTTTGAAGGTGTTTTGGATCTTTGTATATTATCTCTGTATTCTTGACTCTTTGAGTCGCTGTTGTATATATCTGTTCTGTGGGTCCCATCGAGGACTGTTGTGTAATGTTATTACTTCGTTTTCCACCCGCACGAAAGTGCCTGGTGGGCACCTTTGAATCGTTTCTATGCGGGTTTGGAGAATTTTGCTCAAACTTGCATAGGTCCGATTCTGAGGGTGTTCTGATGGTATCGAGCTCAGCGGTTGCGATACCCACAAGTCCAAATGTGGGATAACCTAGCTAACGGCCGAAGTAGAGTGTCAAAACTATTTTTGCAAAATCGGTCGGATAGTCCTGATTAGGTCTAATTTTACTCCTTACCCCTCTGCTGCTCTCCTCTCATCTCCGCGTGTTTTGAATCCACCTCTTATCTTTTCTTCGAGTCCAGGAATTCTCGTGGTTGGGTTTCTGTCGTACCTTTAGGGTTTCGCTTCCTTCCTGGATAACGGTGTTCTACCGTCCGGTGTTCAAGCTGCCTGATGAATCCGTTTGCTGTGTTACCATTCTTTGTTCCTTGTTTGTGCCTTCCGGTGTTTTTCCGGCGCGACGACATCCTCCACGCCAGATCCGATGCAGAGTCTGCATCACCCCTTTATTCCGAACCTCGCTTGTCGAGAACTTCAGTCTGTTTCCGAGAATGGTTGCACGCTTTTCCACTGATTGTGCGAAGTAATAGTTTGGGTGCGTGATGGATTGGCCCCCATGCCGACTACCCTTTCTATTCGCTTGCGTACATTGAAGTGGACGAGGATGCATCGGTTCCCCTCTTCCATTGGAGCTAGAGGTGGCTTTATTTGTTGATACCTCTACCTTCGACCTTTTTGTTTTCCGGAGTGTTCTCTCGACGATCACGGACAACGACCTCTTGTTAGTGGTGTCGCGAGGATCTACACGAAGTGAGAAGACGCAGATCGCCGACCTTCCTTCCGGTACCATGAGGCGGATCTCGAGGGCGAGATCCTTTGTTAGTGGTGTCGAGTTGTGGCATCCCGCAAAACCACTACTAGAAAATCGCGTGGAATTTGTGCATTACATCGTCATCAGCATGCATAGTTTGCATAAAATTATTTTTCAAACCCCGGTTTGTTTTCCAAACGCCCCATCTTTATTCAAACACAAAACCGGGTCCGGATTATTTTGTTTTGCTATCGGGTTGCAACGGCCCAATTAAAATAAATAAAATTTTAAATTATTTTTTTAGGGGCGGTCGAGCAGGCGATTGACCCGATCGACCACCCGGAGAAACTACAGCGGTCCAGCCTAGGCCCACACCTAAATCCTATTCCTACCTAAACTAGTCTACCCACCCCAGCCACCTCACCCCGGCCTATCTCAGCGCCACCTCACCCTCCCCAAAACCCCACCCCCTAGCTGCCACATGGCCTACCCAACCCACTCAAACCTCTCTCTCACTCAACCCACTCACCCATCCCACCTGCCCCAGCACACCGAACGCACACACACCACTGCCCCACAGCCTGGTCCCACCCACCACCTCCTCTGCCCGCCGCCTGCCGTGCCCGTCCCTAACCTCGCGTCTCTCCTCCTGCTCGAGCTCGCCTCACCAGCCCCCCGCCCCGCATCTCTCCCCACCGACGACCAGATCGCCCAGGCCACCCCAAGCGGCCTTCCTTCGGCAGCCCGGCCTTCTCCAACCCGACCGCCCGCACGCCCTTCCCGGCCCTCGACCGCGACCCACGCGACCCCGAGCCCAGCGCTCGCCCGTCCTCCTCCTACCTCCAGACAGGCGCCTGACCTGAGCCTCCGCCGCTCGAGCTCGGCCGGCGACCCGCCGCCGCCCGGTCTTCTCCTCCGCTCCGCCCGTCTCCCCTCCAGCGCGGCCGCCCTCCGACCGCTCCAGCGCCCGCGCCGTCGAGCCCCTCGCGGATTCCCGGCCCGGCCAGCCTTTGCACCCGCTGCGCCGCCGCCCTGCTCACGGCGGCCGCAGCGCCCTCCGCGGACCTCCGCGCCCGCGGCTCCGCCTCGCGCCGTCGCCGTCGGCCGCCCGCCCGGCGACCCAGCTCCACCGACACGACCTGCCACCGTCGCCTCTTCCCGCCTCCGAGCCCGCCGTTCGCCCGGGCCTCTCCCTCTGCCGCGGCGCCCGGTGCCCGATGCCGCTGGCGAGCTCGCCCTGCCTCGCCCAGGCGAGCCGCCGCTCCCAACACCGCCGCCCGCTCGCGAGACGCTCCACGTCCGGCGACCTCGAGCTGCCCGGCATCCGCGAGCAGCGCGACTTCTTGTCGGCGGCATATACTCCATGGTGCAGGTCACCGACCTCAGAGCTTCGCCGACCATGCTCGGCAAGCACCGCCGATCAACCAGCGCTTCGCTCGCTGCAGGACAACGACCCAAATTCGGCGCCAAGAAGGTGTTCATCAAGGTGCCATGGTGGTATTACACGGCACGGAACCCGATCCCGACACGGCAAACAAGATGGCACCAAGACCGTCCGGGACAACATGACCCTCCTTGGGCCTCAAGATCTACTTCTCGGGAATCGGAGACCGATCCCAAACCGAACCGAACCGGCGCGAACCCCGAGACCTCCGACACGGAACCCCGGAAGACCCGGACGTCGAGACCACAAGACCCGTTCCGGCGTAGTCCGACCGATGACCGCCAGAACGCCACCGGTCCAACAAAGCGCTTTGTTCCGGACACCAAGTACGCTTCGAGCGACAAGGCCCTAGCAATGGCAAGACCGACCCGTGGGACCCGACAAGATCTGGACGACAAGACGACACCGACTCGGAAGCACCGTTTACGCCGACACCAAACCATGTCCGGCTTACGGATTCGACAAGATCGACCCGATATCCGATAACGCTCCGAGACCGAATCGAACCACGGACCCGAGACCAACCCGAACCGGAACCCCAAGATCGTCGAGAACCCTAATGTGTGAACCTCTTATCCGAGAACCCTATTTTCATAAGATAATAACAACTTGTTGCATTTTAATTGTTATCTTGCATGCATACATTCATGTGGTTTGGGGACTTATGCCGATTCACCTAATGATTAAATATGGGGCCATATGCGGCAAATCTAGTCTCATATCGGCCTCATTTAAACATGTGTAGAACCGGATCCATCTTGCATTGCTAAACAACATATAATTTGCGGGGTAGATACATAACTTGAACCACCTAATTAATGTCGGGACCCGGTTCCACTTAATATTGACCTAATTGCGCCGCTTGCCATGTCATCCATCGTGCATGCATCATGCCGATCTTCTGCCGTGTATTAAATATTGCATCCGGTGTTTCTTCTAGTGTTTTGCTTCTTCGCGGATAAGGCCGTTGAGTTGATGTGAGCTTCGCCCCGATCTTCGGTTGAACCTTCGACAATGTTTTCAGGCGAGCATCTCCCCCTTTCTACCTATCTTACTTTTATAGTCTTTATTCCCTCCTGTTGATCTATTGCTATCTGTGTTGCGATGCTTTAGTTTCCGTACCTATGATATACCGTGCAGCCCTATATTGCCTTGGACACCCTATTACACATTGTTTGGTAGATAGTTGGACTTCTTGGCGCCGCGCTTGCTTGCTCAAGTCTTGATGTGTGTCGTCATATGCCACGATTCTTGATGTATTGCAAGTTGATGTTGGAGATGATGCTAGTTTTACTTATCGTCACTTTAATTTCTGTTTAACAACTAAAATTGAAATAGCGAGAGGCATCGGTGGGTGATAGAAAATATTTGGTTTCGAGCCCACTTGTGTCCGTAAGACCCAGTACTTGATACCTGTTCCTTGATTTATCGCGCTATCCACATCCGGGAGGTATATGGGACCCCCCTGAGCCAGAGCTTGATTCATTCTTATTTCTTGGGGCCACAACTAGTTTGCGGTTTTATTACGATCCTGTACTTATGCCATGCTACTTTCTGTATTTAAATTGTGCGAGGAGCACACTGTACTGTTTAGGTATGCGGAGTGATTACGCGGTATCGACAAGCCCAGCCACACTTTCGGGTTCCCAGTCGCTTACAGCCATTGGCGCAACCTTGAGGCCGCCTCGGAGCTTGCTTACTCCGTTGCGGGATCTACTCAAAGGGGTGGCCCCCTGAAATATTTCTGAATCCTGTGATTGTTCAGTCGTGAAAGCCTCGTTGGGTTTTGTTTTGGTTTTTCCGAGGTTGATCGAGCGTGTGTTGCTATTGGTGCACCCCGGCCGGGTAAAACTTTCTGAAAGCCGTGTCATGGATATGGGCGACTTGGAGCCACATATCTTGATCATAGACAAGCATAACTAAAGTTTATTGCTGTAAATTTGACTTTATAATGACTAGTAATCAGCTTCACTATAATGGAATGGCTAATTAATCGCCCACCATTGCATGTTTGGCTTGTAAACACGACCATTGTACTGACTAGTAAGTATTGCAACCACAACGGAATGGCTGAATAAAAGAACCAACAACTGCTGGGTTTTGGGTTATCTCATGCTACACATGTCGATTAGTAAGTGTTGCAACTATAACGGAATGGTTAACTAAAAGTGCCCTTGCTTATTTTATCGGGCGATTACCTATACGACTAGTAATTACGCAGCGATAACCCGAATAAAGCGCCAACTATGTGAGTTCCTCGGTTGACTTCCTCGTTTGGTCTCGAGGGGAAACACCGGGATGGGTTTGTTTGATGATAGAATCAGGTTGGTTCGAATAGGTCCTTCTTACCCCCCTCGCTTGGCCTTGTATCGAGTCTCTATAGATTGTTTAGTGCATCTTGCCGCTTCGATCCACCATACCTATGTGGCGAGGACCGCGAATTCTAGCCTCGCCGTGTCTTGGCCTCAAGATCACGCTCCTTCTTTTCCTTTGCCCTTTGTCGGCACCCTTTTTGTTTGAGCAGGTTTTGAGATCGGCGTCGTTAGCGGGGTTACCCTTAAACGGCTTGGGCGGGGTTATGGGCGCCATTGGTTATTCTTGAGGCTCTTAGCCCCATTTGCATCTTGTCCGTAGTCGGGCCTATATCGCGTTTGAAGGTGTTTTGGATCTTTGTATATTATCTCTGTATTCTTGACTCTTTGAGTCGCTGTTGTATATATCTGTTCTGTGGGTCCCATCGAGGACTGTTGTGTAATGTTATTACTTAGTTTTCCACCCGCACGAAAGTGCCTGGTGGGCACCTTTGAATCGTTTCTATGCGGGTTTGGAGAATTTTGGTCAAACTTGCATAGGTCCGATTCTGAGGGTGTGGCATCCCGCAAAACCACTACTAGAAAATCGCGTGGAATTTGTGCATTACATCGTCATCAGCATGCATAGTTTGCATAAAATTATTTTTCAAACCCCGATTTGTTTTCCAAACGCCCCATCTTTATTCAAACACAAAACCCCGGGTCCCCGGATTATTTTGTTTTGTTGCTATCGGGTTGCAAACGGCCCAATTAAAATAAATAAAATTTTAAATTATTTTTTTTAGGGGCAGTCGAACGGGCCGATTGACCCGATCGACCACCCCAGAGAAACTACAACGGTCCAGCCTAGGCCCACACCTAAATCCTATTCCTACCTAAACTAGTCTACCCACCCCCTGGCCACCTCACCCCGGCCTATCTCGCTGCGCCACCTCACCCTCCCCAAAACCCCCACCACTCCCTAGCTGCCACATGGCCTACCCAACCCACTCAAACCTCTCTCTCACACTCAACCCACTCACCCATCCCACCTGCCCCACGCGCACACAGCAACGCACACACACACCCCGCCCCTGGCACAAGGCCTGGTCCCACCTCCTCCCGCCTGGCGCCCCTGCGTGCCGTCCCTAACCTCGCGTCTCTCCCTCGCTCGAGTCGCCTCACCAGCCCCGCCATCTCTCTCGCCCAGATGACCAGCTCGCCCCAGGCCACCCCAAGCCGGCGCCGGTCCCTTCTGCAGCAGCCGCCGGCCTTCTCCAACCCCGACCGCCGCCGCGCTCACCTGCCCTTCCCCGGCCCGCGACCCCACGCGACCCCACGCGACCCCGAGCCCCGCGCTCGCCCCGTCCTCCTCCTACCTCCAGACGCGGGCGCCCGACCCTGAGCCTCCCGCCGCCGCTCGATCAGATCTGCATGAAATAATCTAGCCGCCGCCACCATCGTCCCTAGATCAGGGGATCTGAAGCTCTTCCCGGCACCCTGCAGGAGGGGAGAGATCATCCCGGAGGCCTTCTTCATCACCATGCCAGCCTCCGGTATGATGTGTGAGTAGTTCCACCTTGGACTATGGGTCCATATAGTAGCTAGATGGTTGTTTCTCCTCCTTTGTGCTACCATGTTTAGATCTTGTGAGCTTCGTTCATGATCAAGATCATCTATTTGTAATCATGCATGTTGTGTTTGTGGGGATCTGATGGATATTGAGATTACTATGTCAGATTGATTAATGATTCTATCATGTCTGTGTTGTTTGACATCTTGCATGCTCTTTGTTTCTAGTAGTTATCTTGGCCAAGTAGATGCTAGTGACTCCAAGAGCGAGTATTTATGCTCTATAGTGGGTTCATGCTTATCTGAATCTGGGGAAGTGACAGAAATCTCTAAGGTTGTAAATGTGTTGTTGCTACTAGGGAGAAAACAACAATCTCTTGTTCATGGAAAAATTGTATTGTTTACTTTACACACATTTCTTAAAGAATTTATCCGTTGCTTGCAACTTAATACTGGAGGGGGTTCGGATGATAACCTGAAGGTGGATTACTAGTCATAGATACAGTTGGATGGCGGTCTTTATATATTGTTGTAATGCACAATCAAATCTCATAGGATTATGAATTTCTAGTATTGCATTGTTATGCCTTGCTCTGTCCTGTCAATTGCTCCGTTGTAATTTGTTTACCCAACATGTTATGTTATTTATCTTAAGGAGAACACCTCTAGTGAATTGTGGACCCCGGTCCAATCTTTACCATTGATACATCTTCCACTTTTACTGTTTACTTTCTGCAAGCAATCATTACCTTCCACACCATACGGTTATTCCTTTGTTTTCAGTAAACCGGTGAGATTGAGAACTTCACTGTTCATTGGGGCAAAGTATTGAGTTTGTGTTGTGCAGGTTTCCAAGTTTTTAGCAACACCTTTGAGTCGTTTCCTTCCTCCTACTGGTTTGATAACCTTGGTTTCTTACTAAGGGAAAAATTAATGTTGTACTCATCATACCTTCCTCTTGGGATTTCCCAACGAATCTCTACAGTGATCTGAGCCGCATCAAGACGTTTTTTGGCATCGTTGCCGGGGAGGCTAAGGATGGCTTCACAAGGGGAGTCCTTCACAAACTTTCTCTTTACTTTGTTTTTGTTTTGCTTAGTTTCTTTTTCTTTGTTTTTCTTGCTTCTTTTTATCAAAAATTCAAAAAAAAATAGTTTCGTTTGGTTTTCTTTTTCTTATCAAAAACACAAAAGAATTATTTCTTCCTATAGTTTTCATCTTGCTCTAGCTCACCATGTTGATCCCTAAGTTCACCCTAAAAGACCTTTGAATAGGTAGTGGCTCTATTATTGGGAAAGAAAACATTGAAGAATTCTTTAATCATATTAGCAAACACGAGGATAGATCCTTAGCAGAACTTGCTCATAATTATGAAATTGTTGCAGCTTCTTTAGTTCACATGTTGGAGGCTAGGTTTTTTAACCTTAAACCCATGATGCAAATAATGTTTCTTAAACTAAAAGAAATTAAGGATGCTGAAAGAGAGATTTTATTCTAGAAACTTTGCTAAAGGAGTTCAATTATGTTGCTAAGGAATCCAAAAAGGTCTTTGATCGTTTTAATATGCTAGGATCATGTGTAGATGTTATGGGTACATTAGAAAAGTTGGATAAAACCAAACCCAATTAAGAGGAAACTAAAATACCCATACCTTTTAAACTTGTAGGAATGCATGAAGCTTTAGAAAAGAATTTTGATTGGATTGTTCCTAAAAACCCATTTGATGAAAGTAGTAAACCCAAGAGAGTTGATAAAGGATCCTCTAGAACACATTTGGATGAGATACCTTTCCTAGTTGAAGAAATTTCGAGTATTGATCTTAATGCTTCTTCATTTGAAAATACTTGATTCTTGCTTCTTGTGCGTAACTTAAAGGCGTTAAAGAAAAGTACTTCTTGGGAGATAATTGATGTGCTCAGATCAATGTAGAGCTTCGTTGGGAGACCCCAAGAGGAAGGTATGATGAGCACAGCAGCAAGTCTTCCCTCAGAAAGAAACCAAGGTTATCGAACTAGTAGGAGGAAGGAAACGAGTCAAAGGTGTTGCTAGCAAATGGATACCTGCACAACACAAACTCAAGACTTTGCCCCTGATGGCGCCTAGTTGACGTGGGAGCTTCTTTCTTTATTCCCTGCAAACGGCGCCAGAAAAGCTTGTTGCCTCTCAGAGAGGAATTCGTTGGAAACCCCAAGAGCAAGGTGTGATGAGCACAGCAACAAGTTTTCCCTCAGTTGAGACCAAGGTTATCGAACCAGAAGGAGGAAGGAAACGTCACACAGGTGTTTCAAACAACGTGGAGACCTGCACAACACAAACTCAAGACTTTTCCCCAACGAATCAGTGAGGTTGTCAAGCTCACCAGTTTGCTGTAACAAAGGATTAAACGTATGGTGTGGAAGGTAATAGTTTGCAGCAAGTAAACAAGTAACAGTGGAGGATGTATCAATGGTAAAGATTGGACCGGGGTCCATAGTTCACTAGAGGTGCTCTCCTTAGATGAACAACATGGCATGAAGGGTAAAGCATTACAGGTGGCAATTGGCGAGGCTGAGCAAGGCATAACAATGCAATTACTAGTTAGAAAGATCCTATGAGATTCGATTGGGAAATACAACAAGACACATAGACTGCCATCCAATGCATCTATGACTAGAAGTCCACCTTCAGGTTATCATCCAAACCCCCTCTAGTATTAAGTTGCACGTAAGAGACAACTGCTTTAAGCAAAGTGTGTAAGGTAAACAATCCACATGTTCCATGAACAAGAGACTGTTGTTTTCTCCCTAGAGGCAACATCACATCTATAACCGAAGAGATTATTGTCACTTCCCTTGGAAACTAGAGGCATGAACCCACTATCGAGCATAAATACCCCCTCTTGGAGTCACTAGCAACTACTCGGCCAAGATAGATACTAACAACGAAGAGCATGCAAGTTCACAAACAACACAGACATGATAGAATCATAAAGACAAAACCATTAATCAAACCAACATAATAATCTCAATATCCATCAGATCCCCTCAAATACAACATGCATGATTACAAATAGATTAGATCTTGATCATGAACGGAGCTCACAAGATATATACATGAAAGCACAAAGGAGGAGATACAACCATCTAACTACTACATGGACCCATAGTCCAAGGTGGAACTACTCACGCATCATACCGGAGAGAAGGCCTCCAGGATGATCTCCCCTCTGGCAGGGTGCCGAGAAGAACTTCAGATCCCCCTCGATCTAGGGATGATGGTGGCAGCGGCTACAGACGGTTTCGTGGAGATTTGATCGGGTGCTTAGGGTTTCTGCATCGGGGGCTTCTTATGGGCGAAGGGGGAGGCCGAGGAGGCGGCTAGAGGGGCCACACCCCTCCCAGGCACAGGCCCACCCCTGGCCGCGCCTAGGGGGGTTTGGCCACCCTGGCATGCTTCTCCGTCTCCCTCTAGACTTCTTGTTCCCCACGGAAAGTTATTGACTTTGACGTTTGTTCTGTCCAATTCCGAGAATATTTCCTTACTAGCTTTTCTGGAACCAAAAACAGCAGAAAACAGGCAACTGGCACTGTGGCAACTTGTTAATAGGTTAGTACTAGAAAACATGTAAAAAGAACCTCAAAGTGTAGACAAAGCAAAGCAAAGTAGATACTAACAAGCATGGAACATCAAAAATTATAGATACGTTTCCGATGCATCAAGCATCCCCAAGCGTAACTCCTGTTCGTCCTCGAGTAGGTAAGTGATAAAAGAATAATTTTTGAGGTGACATGCACCCTCAAAATAAAGATCCAACCATTTGCAAGCATTGAAAGCTGGGATCAAAGAACTCTAAACATGTGCATAAAAGATGGAGTTCTAACAATAGGACAAAGTAACTACGCATGCAACATGAAAGGCTACAAACAAAGATCATGAATAACATGCATTGAAAAACGTTTGTTTGTTTCACATACAGAAAACATGGCATAGTGGCAATCAGCTTGTCCCTCATAGAGTAGCAAATAGATGCATATGACACCTTCAAAGTTCACAAGGGTGACTAGAAACAAATAGCACAAGAACAAGTGATATCACAATATGCATTAATCAATAAGCTTTGGAATAGTGCACACAGAATGACCACTATGCTCTCTTAATGATGCCTAAAGGTAGAAGGTGGAGACTCAATAGTGGTGGAAGAAAATCCTTTTTGTAAAGGGAGCAGGGATTTCAAGTTTCAAAAATAGCTTCCAAAAATTATGGTAATTGTTAGGTTTCAGCCCTCATTTCCCCTATCATAAGCATCTTGAAGTGATTAAGGTTAAAGTGAACGAAGATGGAGTATATGCTTAACGAAGTATAAGTTCGCAATCTCAAGTCCCTTGAATACGATGGCCACACCTCATGCTACTCAACTTCAGTCATAGGTAAGTTCTTGTCATTGTAAGTATTTGCATATCATAGAGAACCGACAACGGGATACCCCTTGCACATGGTACAGGAGCTATCCCATAACCAAAATGACAAGGCAAGCAGACAATGAGCATCTCGGTGATCTTTTTATTTACTATATGAATAGCTTTTTATTGAGGATGCTTCATAGATATCTCACTATGGTGATGCTGCAAGTTTCCACCATGATTAGGCATGGATTAGGCTAGCGGCCCAGGCGTTTCTCTAACACAGAATACAAACTCCATGGACTTACAAGTTTCCTCTTTATTTCACACCGGTGGCATCCATAGACAAAATAGCATGATATCAACTAAGTACAAAGTACAAGTGCAATGTTGAAAACGTTCCCCGTGATAACACGGTTCTGCTAATTCCAATGTATAACACTAGTGGGAAAACCCTTATCCACATGCCCCTTGTTCGTGGCGCACCTGAAATAATGCACCACTAACAAGGTTATCTGTGGCGCACGCGCAAATTATGCGCCACTAACTCCAAAGTATTTGTGGCGCACGTAGGATCGGTGTGCCACGCATAAGGCGGGGCCCACCTCTACCGGTCGGCCACCACTATCCGTGGCGCGCGTAAACTGGGGTGCGCCACGAACGTGGGTGGAGTCTGTGGCTCACCGTGTCGCGCGTGCTCCAAGAACTACGGTGGGCCAGGCGCCCTACATAATTTTCATGGATGTTTGTGGCGCACCCTATTTTGGTGCACCACGAACCTGGGTAGTCTGTGGCGCACGGAAACCAGGTGCGCCACAAAGCTGTCGTCCCACCTCCATAAAGGTGGCACCTTCTCCTACCTGCCACCACAAGCAAGCCATTACTTCCCATAGATCTAGCTCGACCCCCTCCGCCTCCTCACCCTATTTTATTCAATTCTACCTCCATTTTAGGTTTCCAAATACCTTTTGGTTGGATGGGTGTGGGGAGGGAGTCCCTCTCAACCATGTAAGCCCCACATATACATCATTTATTGGTCACATCTCCATCAAGTTAGCCTCCACAAGACACACGCTCCCTCGCACACGGTCTTCATCAACTTGTCTACTAGGTGAGTTGTGTTGGATGGCACATGCTTGTCTGTGAGTTGTTGGACATGCATATGCATGTGTCGCGCGGGCCAGGACGTCGATCGATGGTGTATGCATGGCGCGGATGTGTGTTGTATGTGAAGTCCGTCAGCGTCTTCGTCGCATGTATATGCTTGTGTATGATTTTGTGTGTTTGTGTGCAGGTGCCGGTGTGGTGCATGGTTGCCGAAATGTTGATTCATTTCTGTTTCGGCCAACTTTTGCACCACCCATATGCCCTATTTACAAGGGAGGTGCTGCCGAAATTTTCTGGCGAGACATGCATGCATATGTATGGTGTGATTCATTTCTCTTGTGCGCAGGCAACCATGGTGCGCCAAATGAGCGAAGGTATGGTGGCTAGATACTAGGACCGGGCGACGGCCGTCATGGTTCGTACCAACAAGACCGAGATAAGATGTCCTTGCAAGACTTGCAAACTCGGGACCCTAATCAAACCTGATTCCGGGACATTGGAGAAGCACTTGCTCATGGGTGGATTCATGCCCGGCTACAATGATGTCGTGGAGGAGGAAGAGGCACCCAGACATGATCATGTTGAAGGAGATGCCGGACATGATTATGATCATGACGATGAAGGAGATGTCGGACATGATGATCATCATCACGATGATGATGAAGAAGATTACGTACATGATCACCACGATGAAGGAGACGCCAGTGTTGGAGAAGACACAGACACGTAGACACCGCTCAGTTCAGCCCTACAGGACCCTCATCTTCGAGAAGTGCTCCTCAAGGGGGGTTACAACACAATAGCGGCCGCGAGAGAGAAAGAAAAGTTGGCACAAATGGAGAAAGACGCTGTTATTCCGTTGTATCCTGGGTGCCGGCCCGATCATACATGTCTGAATGTAACCCTCAAGGCTTTGGAGATGAAGGTGAACAACAGATGGACCGACGTGAGCTTCAACGATAACATGGAATTCTGGGGCGATGTGCTTCCCGAGAATAACACATTGCCAAGAAGCATCGATGATGCCAAGAAAGTCGTATTCCCTCTCGACCTACCATACGTCAAGTATCACGCATGCATCAATGACTGCGCACTTTATCGGGACAGTACGAGGATAGAGTGACATGTCCGGTGTGCGACCAGCCACGATACAAGAGGGGTAACAAGCAAAAAGTTCCTCATAAAGTTGTATGGTATTTTCCTATCACTCCCCATATGCAGCGGTATTTCGTGGACCCTAAGGAAGCGAAGCTCATGCAATGCCACGGGGAAAGGGTTCCGCCAGAAGATGATCCCGAGAAGGCCATATCCTGACACACCCTGCAGACGCTAACCAGTGCAAGGCACTGGACATGGAGTTCGAAGACGAGTTCGGGGGCGATCCAAGGAACGTGAGGCTGGGCATGAGCACTGATGGATTGAACCCCTTTGGCAACCAGAGTAGCACGCATAGCACCTGGCCTGTGTTTGTATGGCCGTACAACCTCCCCCCTGGCTGTGCACAAAGAAGAGGTATGTGCACTTGAGTATTCTTATTCAGGGCCCAAAACAACCGGGTATCGACATGCATCTATATCTCGGGCTATTGAAAGAGGAGTTAGCCACGCTGTGGGAGACGTCGTCCCGTACGTGGGACGCCTACACTGGAGACTACTTCGATATGAGGGTCGCGCTGCTCACGACGGTGTAGGACTATCCGGGCTATGCATATGTATCATGCCAGGTGAACCATGGACACAATGCTTGCGTCAGGTGCATGGAGAATACACCGCATATCCAGCTGCCGAGGGATCCCGGGTCTTCGAAAATCGTGTTCCCAAAGATGCGAAAGTGGCTACGCGTGAATCACGAGTGGAGGAAACGTGCGGATCTGTTCGATGGTACGGTGGAGCTCGATGGACCCCCGAAGAGGAGGAGCGGCAAGGTAATCAAGGAGTTGCTGGATAACTGGAAGGAGTACCCTGCGCCGGGGAAGAAGCGTCAGAGGGTGAAGCCGATGCGCGGCGTATGGAAAGCGAGGTCTGTTTTCTGGGACCTACCATACTGGAAATACCTCCACACGCCCCACAGCCTTGATCTCATGCACATCATCAAGAACGTGTGCGAGAGTCTGCTTGCCACTCTGTGTAACATGCCGGATAGGACCAAAGACGGGCCAAAAGTAAGATACGACATGATACATCTGGGAATCAAGGAAGCGCTTCAACAAGGAGGACGCCCCGATGATGATGATGACGACGAGGAAGAGACTCAAGGTCAGCGCAAGAGGGCTAAGCCGAACAACTACTACTGCCCCCCTTCCTGCTTCACTATGAGCGAGGACGAGCTCGAGCAGTTTTCAACACCCTCATAGGAATCAAGATTCCTATCGGCTACGGAGGGAAGATATCCAGATACCTGGACGTATAGAAGAAGAAGTTTAGTGGGATGAAGTCACACGACTGTCACGTGCTGATGACGCAAATACTCCCAGTTGCGATCCGAGGGATCATGGACGAGCACGTTCGAAACAGGGCGAAGCCGGATGGAAGCATAGCCAAGGGCTTCATGCTCTACGAGTGCTTATCGTTCTGCCAGAATTATATGTAGTCCGAGGAACCTGTTGGTCTCCCGAAGCGCAAGCACTTCGGCAGGATTGCTGGAGTTGGTCAATGCGAGGGCTTCGCAGGAGTGCATGCCATCTTCAAGGGTCGGCGCCCAGACTATGACAGGGCACACCGAGTCACGCTACAGCACATACAAGTGGTCGGTCCTTGGGTGGAGAAGTACAAAATCTTGATTGATAATAGGTTGAACGACACGGGACGGAGGAGGATGAGGGGAGACGTGATGAGATAGCACAACTCTACCTTCACGAGTTGGTTCAAGAAGTAGTTGCTCCTTCTTAATGAGGGTAAGACGCCTGCTGGCGATGATAGACTCTTATTCATCATGTCGCAGGGCCCCTCGCTAAACGTGAGGACCTATCAGGTGTACGACATCAACGGTTACACTTTCTACACCGAGGAGAAGGACAAGAATAGCGAATACCAGAACTCGGGGGTCATGATGCTATCCTACGCCGACGAGGAATCCAATGGGAACTAGACTACTGTGGAGAGAGGATGCCGATGTTCCGGGTCAGATGGGCCAAGAACATCGAAAAAGAAGGCCGGTATTTCACAACCATGGTTATACCCGAAGCCAAAGCGCCAAAGGCGGCTGGCGTGAACGTCCAGGCGAAAAAACGATCCATGGGTACTGGCTAGCCATGTGGATCAATGCTTCTTCATTACAGATCCTACAAGGCCTACCCGCGTTTTCGTTAGGAGGGGGAAAAGGAGCATCATCGGAATGGAGGGAGCCGCCACCGAGCAAGACTTCGACAAGTATGGAGATCCGAAGATAGAAGAGGAATTCGACAAGTTCTTCGACAACCCTAGCGCGTATCCTCATCTTAGAAGGAAGACCACCCTCCCCGCTAAAGGATGTCCGTACACGAGAAGAAATCCACAAGTTTCAGGGCTCAATTACTCTACCGCGACGAAGAAGGGCAAGAGGATCGTGATGGGACGTCGACGCTAGCTCGTTCGGAAGCAACATCGCACGAAGTGACCTTTTTTGTGTGTGATGTATGCATGTGCGCAATCGTGTGCGTCAAGTCGACAAAATACTATACGTGGTTTTTTGGAGTAGGGTGTTGATATACACAAGATTATATACCCGCAATTGGTAGTTTTTTTGTAATAAATTTATTACCTACCCGCAATTATATACATGTTCTCATTTTATATCTTCAAAATATTGGAGCTACTATCTTTTAGAAATAGTATAAAATTATTATTTATAATGAGTAAGTGATATTTGTTACATATGGAACTTAAAATTTGCAAAAGAATGTTTTTATTACATAAAAGAAAAATGTTGGAGTGCCAGGAATCGAACTTGGCACCTCCAGGTTTTAAACAACACAACCAACCCAGAACCACTAGGCTATACAAGTGTTGTTGTCACACTGCACCGCGCAGCCGTTTTAAGTAATGCCAGGCGAGTTCGTGGCGCACCCCCATATCGATGCGCCACGAATAATTGTCCGTGGCGCACCGATATGGGGGTGCTCCACGAACTCCCCTGACTTAGCCAAAATAACGGCATCGCCTCGCTCCCTTCCCTCCCATTCTTCTTCCCCAAATTAGACCCCATACGTGCGCTCTCACCTCGCTCCCCCGCCACTCGCCAGACTGCCGGCCAGCGCCTTCGCTCGCCGGACCGCCCGCCACTGCCTCTCGTCCGTAGGTACTCTGCCGCCCTCTCCCATCTCCCCTCCCCTCCCATATCCCCTCCCCTCCACCCCTCCCCTAACCGACGAATAACCCTAATCGACGAACCCTAACCACGCGCCGCTCGCCTCGATCTCCCCTCCCCTCCGCCCCTCCCCTCTTCCCACCCCCTCTCTAACCTCTCCCGTCTTTGGCAGCCACTACGCATCAGGACCAGGAGCACCTCACCTCAGGAGCACCAGGACCAGGACCAGGAGCACCTCACCACAGGAACACCAGGATCCCTTCAGGACCAGGAGCCACCACAGGAATATCAGGACCAGGAGCCACCACAGCCACTTCGCATCCACCACGTACGTGAGCCTCTCCCTCCCCTCCCTGCCTCTCCCTTCTTCTGAGCATGCTTCCAGAAATGCCACACTTTTCCTAAAAGAAACCACACTTCACCCTGATGGATTTGTAAATGCTTTGTCGTGAATTGGATTTGTAAATGCACGGTAAATGCTTTCATTCTGTAAATTCTTTAAATTGATTCTGAACTTCCACCTTGGATTCTGAACTTTCATGATGCTTTACTGTTTAGGGCAACTTTGATTCTGAAATTTGATTCTGAACTTTGATTCTGAACTTTGATTCTGAACTTCACCTTAACTAATACTATTGCAGATGATGATTTACTGTTTAGAGCAACAAAACTTAGTGTTACATACTGTAGTAGTTCATACAGTTGATCATGCATAGTTTAATTACTTAGGGTTCTTAGTTGTTTAGGTTATAGTGTAGAGTTGTTCTGGATGTTAATCATCCATTCGATTACATGTGTTGTTCTGGATCAGTGTTTGACTGCTAGAGTTCTTGATAGAGTTTAGGTTAGGTTATAGTGTAGAGTTTAGGTTACAGCGGTGTAGAGTTGTTCTGGATCATGTTTGACTGCTAGAGTTCTTGATAGTTTAATTACTTAGGGTTCTTAGTAGCTTAGGTTATTTGTTTGTTCAGTTAACACTTGTGCTTAGGATACATTATTTTTATTTGCTTGTTTAAGTATCTTTGTTGTTTAGTGATTAAATGTAATTATTGATTTTATAGTATCAATGTGATCATATACTTGTTTACTGATCTTTTCTTTATCAGTGTTTGACTGCTAGAGTTCTAAATTATTATTGGTGCTGCCAAAGGGTTGGTGTTTCTTCGTGAAGCTAAGAACCTGGTCATCTACTGGGACTTCAAGATCTGCAACATCTTGCTAGACTTGGTACGTGCTCTTCACCAACCTCTACGCATCTTCCAAACCTAGGACTCAAAGATTAATTATGATACATATATAAAGACGCATGATTTGTTTCACATCCACAATGAATAAAAAGTGCTGAAAATTTCAGGTTGTCAAATGCTAACTACTGAACAACAAAATGGTGACTAGTACACTAGCTCACCCATGTAGTCAGGCTTTATTCTAATTCAAAAATTACAAAACATATGTACTGATTACATGCATTGGGTAATTTGAGTTGTCACTTGCTGTTGAGTTGATAGTCCTGATTTCCAGCATGATTCTAATGTTATCATTCGGGTTCCACACGGAACACTAATATAGCTGATTCCATGAATAAAGCCTTAGTAAGGCAATTGCAAGAAACGTGATTGTGATGTCTCTACATCAAAGTGAAACGTGTGCAACTTAGGGCCATATGGTAACTGTAATCTAGCTTGTTTGCTTAGTGTGAGATTTCTTCAGTAAGCATCCTAGAATGTTTGGTAGAATTTGTAGTTTAGTCTGAACCTTGTAGAAATAATCACCTCTTGGGATGCTTCCGAAATGGATATTACTGTGTTTATAGATACTTGTTGACCTGACGTTTTTCTAATTAAGTGTTTATCGATACTTGTTGACCTGACTCAATTTGTCTAGTGACAAGTGGATTCCTAATTATTATTTATTTTCAATAGGCTATATTATTAGTTATTTGTTGTTCAGTTGATCTTGCTAGCTTTTATGATTATGAAATCGACTTTTACAGTTCAGGGTGAGTATCTTATTTCATATTAGAACATAAAACACATATATGTACCAATGTATATAGCTTCAGAAATATTATGTTTGTTCTGCTGTATGTGGTTTCTATTCTATTAAGCTAGCTAACATGTACTAATTCATTTACTTGCTCTACATGTCATTTTTATCGAATCAAAGTAGTACATTTATGGTGAAGATCAGCAGGTTGTCTACCTTTATGGTCGAAAGGCACCATTTGATGCCTTTTGTGCATGTTTTGTGTATGTTGCCGACCCTCTATGGTCGCCGAAGGCACATTTTGTGCCTCTTTTTTTTGTGAATTGTTGCAGGGATCTCAAATGAGTGCCCGTTACTCTAGAAATGTTGATTCATTTATGTTTCGGTTGAGAAATGGGCACTCCTACATAGACATTTTTAGGGGAGGTGTTGTCGAATTTTTTGGTCGAACTAATGTACTAACAAGTTCTATTATGTTGCATAGTGCAACAATGTTGACCGGACACGTCAACGACAGTGCCGGCACATCAAAGGACCCGGGACCGAGTGTTGAAGAGCAAGCCCGACAATCTAACCAAATGTTTTGGGAGTTGTCCCGGAGGAGGGAGGAGGAAGAGGAAATAGATGGGATGGCGGACAATGAAGGCGATGCCGGATCATCGTCGGGTAATGACGGCGAAGATGAGACGGGGGCCGAGGATGAGACCACCAACGACGGCGGTGACCGCACCGATGCCGGTGAACGCACCGCCGGCAGCGAACAGATGACCGATACCGGTGAACGCACTGACAGCGGCGGTAAGAAGAAGTTTGTGAGGAAGCCTCGGCCACTGCCAACGCTCGGCAGTCAGCGCCAGGAGTTCACCCAAGTGTCCCCGACCGGCACGCCCGAGGAGCCAAAAGATCTTGCCGCTGGCTACGGGGTCCAAATCGGGTGCATGGTCCGGGAGGTCGTGACGATCAACACGCGGAACCTCCGAGATCCCGACAATGTTCACCTCGTCGAGCTCCTCATGGAGAAGCTTCATGGGCGCTACAAGTTCCCGGATGAATTCGACAACAAGGTGGTCAAGGGAAATATCGTGAACCAGGCGGCGCTCATGAAGATGAGCACCGCCTTGGCCAGCTGGAGAGCCCGGGTGAAGAAGAGGATCGACGAGAAGAAAAGCTGATAGGAGATAAAGGCCAAGGAGCCGATGCTCGAGCACAATGACTATGGGCTCTTCAAGGAGACGCTGGAGACCGATACCGCGAAAATAGAATCGGTGTGGGGGAAGAGACTCTACGACCAGAACATAGGTCACCACCGCCTCGGGAGCGGCGGCTACAGAGCAGCCCAGGAGATTTGGGACAAGGAGGACGCCGAGCTTCCGCGTCTAGGCAAACCAAACAGGTGGGACCGATTCACTGACCCGCAGGTGAGGAACTTTGTGCGGGCACGCTACTTCTTGTGCCCCATAACAAAGGAGTTCAAAACCGAAGACCCAGTCGTGCATGAGTTTGAGAAACTCCTGGTAAGACACTTACAGCGGATCTCAGTAGTTCATATTATTTGCAATCGGTAATGAATCCATCCATTGTAGAAGTATTAAATGGGTTCCGCCTATGCTTGTGCAAGAAGCTGAAATAGCGGCCGCGGCAGGTATCGAAGAGGGTGTAAGGGAGCCGTGGGACACTCCTTTCAATAGGGCGTTCAATGCCAAAAAGAAGAGGCCCAAGAACAAGAAGATGACGTCCGGTGGACGTGTTGACGGCATTGGGCTGACCATGAAGGTCGGCGTCCACTTCAAAGAGGACGCAAAGACCAGGAAGGAGAGGAGGGACAAGAGAGCAGCGGAGCAGGAATGGAAGATCGGGCAGCTCGAGGCAGAAGTGGCCGAGCTGCCGGAAAAATTGGAGGCCAAGATGGAGGCCAAGATGGAAGAGAAGATGCGGAGTATGTTCCCTCCTCACCTATGGGAGGGTTTGGCCAAGTGGAATGCGGCGGGTGCAGTTGGGACGATACCGGTGCCCAGCGTGAGTGGCAGCAACTCTCAACAACACCCATCACCGAACTTTGTGACCCCGCCCTCCAACCCCTCCACGCATCCTCTTCTCACGTTGGTGAGCCCGCAGCCGGCGGCGGCGGTGCCCAACACCCAAGCTCAGCCTGCCGCGCCCAACACCCAAGCTCAGCCTGCAGCAGTGCCGGCACCCAACACCAACCCGTAGCCGACGCCGTTGCTTCGGGGTGAGCGGGAGCAAGAGCTGATGCAGCCTTGCATGTCCACACTTGCCGATCTCGACGCCCTCACAACAGTAAGTGTTGAAAGCTTCATCCTAGGGCTCGCGACCTCACACAGAATGAACTAACACACATATATGTTGTCCCGCAGAATGCCAATTGCACATTGCTTCACAAGGTTGAAGGCGTGTTGAGGGACGTAGGAAAGGGAGCCATCATTCAACCCAAGGGGCTCATGATGCACAACAAGCCAATCCCTACTGGATGGTTTCGGGTCAAGGTCGTGAGGGCCCTGAAGGGTTTCGAAAGAATCGACCCGCCCTGGCAACCCAAGGGAGCCGAAGAACATAAGGACCTTGAAGGATGTATGGCCCAAGAGCCAGCTTCGGCTTGCGATGGACGACAAAGAACGCGCCACCGCACCAAAGAAGGTACCGCTCGTCATCGCCAACACCGCACGACATAAGGCTTTGGCCGCACACACGCCATCGCCACATCCCAATGATGACATGGAGGCTGCACATGATGACGATGATGATCTGGAGGTCAACGTGGATGACTACTTCGACACCAACGCCATGGCCAACGATGGATTGTTCATGCCTCCACTTGGAGATCCAGCCCCTCGCGGTGAACCTGCCGGCCGTCTCTTGTCATGCACGCAGCATCTGTGGTTTGGCGGTTCCCAGGAGATGCCCGATGCTGACGCCGGTGGTCCTCCTACGGTGATAATCAGCCCCAACACAATACACAAGGCGGCCGGTGAGCAGCTGGCGGGATCCGCTGACCTAGCCGCTAAGAAGTCGAAGTACCGGAAGCATAGCCGGAGAAAGAAGGGTTCGACGAGCCAGCCGGCTCTGAAGAAGCAGGCAGTTTTTCGACATCATGACGTCGCCTTCACAGAAGCGCCCCGGCCTTACACGATGCACATAGCGGGCCAATCGATTCTGACTCAGGAGTTGCTCGATGTCGCGGATGCATCCATGAAGCATTTGCATCACAGCATTCTGCATCTCGAGAGCATGCTTATGAAAGATAAGAACCCCGGGTACCCAGTCTTCGCATGCAAGGTGCCAAATGGACATGGCTTCGTCGAGGTAGCACCCGCGGACCTGTTCTTCCTGCGGTACGAGGACATCTACGATCTGATGCACTCAAAGCGTCTGGACTACAACTTGGTCCGCCTCTTCGCCCTCCAGATGTTGATGAGGATCCATAGGGAGAAAATCAAAGGTATAGCCATTGTGGACCCCTACTACATGCGCGATGAAATGCTTGCGAGCGACGGATACATGGAAGAGGTGTCGCAATACCTCGGGAATTTCTTCTTCGAGAACCAGGAAAAGTCTATGCTTGTCCATGCCTTCCCCGAGTAAGTGCACACAACCGGTCTCCATACATCGTAACACATCCTTAGATTCCTTTTGTACCCTTCTTCCAACAGTTTTGTTTCTATTGTTTTGCGTAGTGGCATATACTGCACACTCATCTCCGTCTACCCAAGGTTGTCGCAAGAAACGCACTTGGACTCATCCAATGAAACGAAGCCGAAGAGATGGGACCGAATCAAGCGTGTCCTGGATCTTGCTATACAAGTCTACGCCTCCAAGCGAGGAAAGTTCAGCAAGGGGGGCGAAAGAAAGAAGGATGGAAGGAACATCTGCAGCCACGCCACCAAGTTCCCATGCGTCAAGCAGCCGGCGGGCAGTGTGAAGGAGGCCTTCTACGCCTTCCATCATGTAAGGATGTACATGAATGATTCACGGATGGAGGCGCTGCCAGATAATCTCCGAGTTTGGGCCGAAAAGTTGTCGACAATCAATGATTCGGACCTCATGGAACAGTTCTCGCGCATCCAGAATCAGATCTGTCTATGCATCCATGAAGATGTCATGAAAAAAGGAGGGGCCTTCCACTACTGCGGCAGACCACTGACTAACCGCGAGATCGAAGACCGCCTCGAGTTGCAGAGTGACGACAGGACCTTCATGACAAGAGAGGGTTGCCAACCCTTTCCCAAGAAGACTACCGGCTAGTGTGTGTCGTGTGTGCCGTCTGTATGTCATGGACTTGATCGACTATCATTGTGATGTTTAGGAAACTGTCGTGTTGGACATGTGTGTGTGTGGGAGTCGTAAACCTTAAGTTACCGAGGCTCCTTGTGCCTATGTTGGACCTGTTTAATTATGTGTGCTACTATTGTTTTAGGTGTATGAATGTCTTTGTTATATTTCGTTATCATGCCGTTCTATTCATTGCATAACATGAATGCCTACTATGTCTATATTTTTGCCTTGTCCGCAGTGATGGTGAAGGCAAACTGCTACGTGGTGTATAGGGGTCACGTTCCGGGAGTCTACGAGGAGTGGGAGGACTGCGAGCAACAAGTGATCAACTTCGGTGGCAACAGCTACAAGGGGTACAAGACTCGAGAGTTGGCGGTAGCCAAGTGGAGGAGGCACCTATGGAAGAAGAAACGGATGAAGATCATCATGGTCTTCTCCTTGATCACCGCCGCCGTCGTTGTCCTCTATTCAGTCATAGTCTAGGTCATGATCGACGATGATCAAATATGTATCGAGATGCATGTGTGATTTCGAACTTGTACTCTCCCATGACTTGTGTGTAACACTTGGACTCTCCATATTGATGTATTTCGGCACTTTGTATGAATTTCAGTGAGTTTTTGGGTATTCCTGTGAGTTTTGTGCATTTCTATGATATATTGATGTATTCTGGTATATTTCATGTGTATTCTGTGTATTTCTACTGTATTCTGCTATTTTTTCTGAAATCCTGAGACAAGTTAGTGGCGCACGAACTTATCTAGTTAGTGGCACACGTTATTAGTGGCGCATAGAAATAGGGTGCGCCACAGATGATATTTATGGCGCACATCAGGACGGTGCGCCACGGATAACATGGTAGTTAGTGGTGCACGTCACGGTGCGCCACGAACGTTAGTGGCGTCTTATTCGTGGCGCACGGGGTGTGCGCCACTAACTCCAAAAAGCGTGCGCCACAGATAGGCTTTTTCCCTCTAGTGTAAGTGCAAGCATATACAACATAGACGTCACAATGGTTCAAGTTTATTAGGGGCAAAGAATATAAAGTATGCCATTAAGTTCATGAGGGATTTAATCACTAAGTTTTCACATAACAAAATAGTTTTTAATTGGAAGATAGCTAAAAACAAGAATATACTTCGAATGGTGTAACACACCATGCATATGAGTTTATAGTGGACACTTTGGAAAAACTTGGTTTCTTAGGAGTTGGAAGCATGAGTAGATCTTACTCATACAAGTGGAGGCTAGCAAAAGACTGGGAGCAACCAACTAAGAGAGCATAATGGCCATAATCATGCAGAGCAACAAAGCATTACTAATCAAAGCATATAGTGGTACTACAAGTCAAGGATTAGATATTATAGAGGCTAATGGTGACTTGTCATAGTCATAACATGGTGTGAGCATGTGCCAAGTCAACCCAAGAAAAGCATCAAAGGAGAATACCACAATACTATGCTTTTGCATGCTAAAACAACGCATAATTTCTTCAAGGCACACTAAGAAATCCCAATTGTTTGGAACAAGACATGCTACAGAAATAATCACTAAGCATAATGCTAAAACAACACCTAGCATATCATGCTAAAGTCTAAGTCACGGTCAATGCAATCTCCTCTTGCACTTCAAGCAAGAACTTACTACTCCTTTCCAACACCAAGCAACTTATTTGCAAAAAAACACAGCGAGAACGGGGGTCCAACCTACTTTATTCAAGCAAACTAAACAACCTAAGAAAAGCAAACGAAAACTAAGACGCTCCAAGAACAACACAACCGTGCATAAAACAATAAAAACAAAGTGTCCAGACAGACCTGAGCTTTTTATTGATGAAGAAGGGGATGCCTTGGGCATCCCCAAGCTTTGACGCTTGTACCTCTTGGATTTTTCTTGGGGTGACACCATGGTGGCATACCCAAGCTTGAGCATTTATCCATTCTTCATCTCATTGCATCATTCTCTCTCTACACCTAAAATTTTTCCTTCATAGAAAACTTCACACAATCTTCATTAGCAACATTAGCGTATTCAAAATATATTAGACCTATGGAAAAGCTTTGGAACAGCAAGGCTTTTCACTAAAACACAAGCTACTGTGGTAACTCCTTCAAAAATCTCAATTCCCCAAAATAGAACTAAAAAAGGAATCAATAAGAAGCAAATGCAAATAATGGCAGAAGTCTGTCAAAACAGACCAGCAGGTAGAAACGATTTTTTCGAACATCTTATGTTGATCAAATCAAAAAGTGTTGAACTAACGAAAGTTATCTAACATACTAGGGGATTTATCCGTAAATTTTGAGCTCAATCTGAGTTACAGAGACTCCTCATGAATTATTTTAT
The DNA here is from genome assembly GCA_030063025.1 of Avena longiglumis. NCBI lineage: Eukaryota > Viridiplantae > Streptophyta > Magnoliopsida > Poales > Poaceae > Avena > Avena longiglumis. The sequence continues at coordinate 438,912,955 of CP125975.1, read as the reverse complement.
GGTGAAGGACAGAAATCTGTTTCGGGACAGCAACTCCCCAAATCTTACTTCCCTCTTATTAGAGGTTATTCTTGGCACAAAAATCAAACAAAAAGGATAAGAAGAGGTCATTACTAAAGTAATAACTTCCAAGACTCAAGGAAAATCTTGGGTTATCTCCCAACAAGTACTTTTCTTTAACGCCTTTAAGTTAGGCTTGATAGTTTGAAAAGATGCTCACATAAGAAATATGAATTAAAGTAAAAGAGAGCATCAAGAAGCAAATTCAAAACACATTTAAGTCTAACCCACTTCCTATGCATCGGAATGTTTTAAAGAAACAAGTCATGAAAGCACAAATAAACAAGCATAGGAAAGCAAAACAAGTGCAACTTCAAAACTTTCAACATAAAGAGGGAAAACTTAATATTATTGAGATGCATAAAACCATGTTTCCCTCTCTCATGATAATTTCCAGTAGCCTCATGAATAAACTCCACAACATAACTATCACATGAAGCATGCTTTTCATGATCTATAAACACATAATTTCTATCAAGCTCAAAAATAGTGGGGTTAAAACCTTCACAGGTTTTACCCAAAGTAGATATTTCAAAAGGATCCACAAGAACATATTTGTCCTCCTTTGGTAAGAATGGGGGAAAACCAAATAATGTAAGAGGTAAAGAGTTACTCTCATTAGAAGGTAGACATGGGTAGATCCATCACTCTCCTCCTCTTTACCATCACTCCCCTCCTCTTTTTCATCTAATGAGCTTTCAGTTTCAGCAATTTCTTCTTCCATAGGCTCCTGCAAGGCATTAGTCTCTTCCATTTGTGGAAAGCATCTATTAAAATATTCAAGAATATATCCATTTGCTTCCTTGTAATTATCAAAGCAGAATTTAAGTATCTCATAAACCTCATATTCATAAGGTGCATCATCAGTATTTTCAAGCAAACTAGTAAGTTCAAAATGCACCTTTGAAAGCAATAAATTCTTCAGTCTGTTCCACATCATAAAAGTCATAATTTCCCTTAACATAAGAAGATATGGTAACATTATCATTATACTCACATTTAAAAGGGAGGTGTTTATACCTCCTACAGCAATAAGCTTTATCAAAGCAATAAGTAACATTATAAGTAGAGCACATGTCTCTAGCAATAGTATTCAACTTATCAATTTGTTCCCATAAGTTTTTCCATTTTTGTGACAAACGGTGTTCCTTATAATAATACTTTTGTTCTTCTGTGAACCCACCTTGCCAATAAGAACTAGTTTCAAAGAAACCAACCATTGATAGAAAGCATGACCAAGCAAGGCAATAACAGACCAGCAACTAGAGCAGGAACTAATTTTCTTGTGTTTTTGAATAAAGCAAGCAAGCCAAACTAAACTAATTTTTTTGGTTTTTTGAAAAGAGGCAAACAAAACCAAGCAAAAGAAACAAAGCAAACTAAAAACAAAGTAAAGAGAAAGGAAGTGAAGGACTGCCCTAGTGAAGACGTCCTTAGCCTCCCCGGCAACGGTGCCAGAAAACTTGTTGATGGCGCCTAGTTGACGTGGGAGCTTCTTTCTTTATTCCCCGGCAACGGCGCCAGAAAATCTTGTTGCCTCTCAGAGAGGACTTCGTTGGAAACCCCAAGAGCAAGGTGTGATGAGCACAACAGCAATTTTTCCCTCAGTTGATATCGAGGTTACTGAACCAGAAGGAGGAAGGAAACGTCACACAGGTGTTGCAAACAACATGGAGACCTGCACAACACAAACTCAAGACTTTGCCCCAACGAATAAGTGAGGTTGTCAAGCTCACCGGCTTGCTATAACAAAGGATTAAACATATGGTGTGGAAGGTAATGGTTTGCAACAAGTAAACAAGTAACAGTGGATGATGTATCAATGGTAAAGATTGGACCGAGGTCCATAGTTCACTAGAGGTTCTCTCCTTAGATGAACAACATGGCATGAAGGGTAAACAAATTAAAGCAGGGCAATTGACAGGAACTGAGCAAGGCATAAAAATGCAATTACTAGTCAGAAAGATCCTATGAGATTCGATTGGGCAATACAACAAGATACATAGACCGCCATCCAATTGCATCTATGACTAGAAGTCCACCTTCAGGTTATCATCCGAACCCCCTCCATTATTAACTTGCAAGCAACAAACAACTGCTTTAAGCAAAGTGTGTAAGGTAAACAGTCCACATGTTCCATGAACAAGAGACTGTTGTTTTGTCCCTAGTGGCAACAGCACATCTACAACCAAAGATATTATTGTCACTTCCCTTGGAAACTAGAGGCATGAACCCACTTTCGAGCATAAATACCCCATCTTGGAGTCACTAGCAACTACTCGGCCAAGATAGATACTAACAACAGAGAGCATGCAAGATCACAAACAACACAGACATGATAGAATCATCAAGACAAAACCATTAATCAAACCAACATAATAATCTCAATATCCATCGGATCCCCGCAAACACAACATGCATGATTACAAATAGATTAGATCTTGATCATGAACGGAGCTCACAAGATCTATACATGAAAGCAAAAAGGAGGATATAAAACCATCTAGCTACTACATGGACCCATAGTCCAAGGTGGAACTACTCACGCATCATACCGGAGAGAAGGCCTCCAGGATGATCTCCCCTCCGGTAGGGTGCCGGGAAGAACTTCAGATGCCCTCCCGATCTAGGGACGATGGTGGAGGCGGCTACAGACGATTTCATGGAGATTTGATCGGGTATTTAGGGTTTCTGCATCGGGGGCTTCTTATAGGCGAAGGGGGAGGCCGAGGAAGCGGACAGAGGGGCCACACCCCTCCTAGGCGTGGGCCCACCCCTGGCCGCACCTAGGAGGGTTTGGCCGCCCTGCCACGCTTCTCCGTCTCCCCTCTAGACTTCTTGTTCCCCACGGAAAGTTATTGACTTTGACGTTAGTCCCGTCCAATTCCGAGAATATTTCCTCACTAGATTTTCTGGAACCAAAAACAGCAAAAAACAGGCAACTGGCACTGTGGCAACTTGTTAATAGGTTAGTACCAGAAAACATGTAAAAAGCACCTAAAAGTGTAGACAAAGCAAAGCAAAGTAGATACTAACAAGCATGGAACATCAAAAATTATAGATACGATTCTGACGTATCAGCCCCAACGAACAGTAAGGTTGTTAGTCTCACTGGTTTGCTGAAAACAAATGCTTAACTGTATGGTGTGGAAGGTAATAATGGTTTGCAGAAAGTAAACACGAACAGTGGAAGATGTATCAATGGTAAAGATTGGACCAGGGTCCATAGTTCACTAGAGGTGTTGTCCTTAAGATAAACAAACATGGCATGCTAGGTAAACAAATTACAGCAGGGCAATTGACAGGACAGAGCAAGGCATAACAATGCAATACTAGACATTCACGATCATATGAGATTTGATTGGGCAATACAACAATATACATAGACCGCCATCCAAGTGCATCTATGACTAGTAATCCACCTTTAGGTTATCGTCCGAACCCCCTCCAGTATTAAGTTGCAAGCAACGGATAACTGCTTTAAGCAAAGTGTATAAGTTAAACAATCCACTTGTTCCATGAACAAGAGACCGTTATTTTCTCCCTAGTAGCAACAGCACATCTACAACCTTAGAGATTTTTGTCACTTCCCCAGATTAAATAGAGGCATGAACCCACTATCGAGCATAAATACTCCCTATTGGAGTTACTAGCATCTACTTGGCCGAGATAGCTACTAGAAATGGAGAGCATGCAAGATCACAAACAACACAGACATGATAAAATCAATAAGACAAAACCATTAATCAATCTGACATAGTAATCTCAATATCCATCAGATCCCCGCAAACACAACATGCATTATTACAAATAGATGATCTTGATCTTGAACGGAGCTCACAAGATCTAAACATGGTAGCACAAAGGAGGAGAAACAACCATCTAGCTACTACATGAACCTGTAGTCCAAGGTGGAACTACTCACGCTTCAAACCGGAGGCTGGCATGGTGATGAAGAAGGCCTCCCGGATGATCTCCCCTTCGGCAGGGTGCCGGGAAGAGCTTCAGATCCCCCCTCCCCCGATCTAGGGATGATGGTCGTGGCGGCTATAGACTGTTTTGTGGAATATTGATCAGGTATTTAGGGTTTTGGTATCGGGGGCTTCTTATAGGCGAAGAGGCGAGGCCGAGGGCACCCAGGGTGGCTGCACCCCCCAGGCGCGGGCCAGACCTGGCCGCGAGGCCAGGGGTGTGGTCCCCTGGTGGCTCTTCTCCGTCTCGTCTTCTGGCTCCGTGTTCCCCACGGTAAAATATTTACTTTGGCTTTTGTCTCGTCCAATTATGAGAATATTGATTTTCTGCCTTTTCTAGAACCAAAAATAGAAGAAAATAGGCAGCTGACATGATGGCATATTGTTAATAGGTTAGTCCCAGAAAACATATAAAACACCTCAAAGTTTAGACAAAGCAAAGCAAAGTAGATACTAAATAAGCATGGAACATCAAAAATTATAGATACGTTTCCGACGTATCAATAACCCAATAGTTTTCTTGAGGCTTGGAAGTTATTACTTCTATAATAACCTATCTTTATCCTTTTTGTTTGATTTTGTGCCAAGAATAACCTCTAATGAGAGGGAAGTAAGATTTGGGAAAGTGTTGTCGCGAAACAGATTTTTGTGCTCTACTGTAAAAATTCTTGAAAAAATTATGTATGTCGGATTGAGCTGTAATTTTTTGAAATCCCCCGGGTTGTTATATAACTTTTGTTAGTTCAACACTTTTTGATTGAGCAATAGAAGGTCTTCAAAAAAATAGGTTTTCACCTGCAGGTCTGTTTTTCCAGATTTCTGTCATTATTTGCATTTGCCTCTTTATCGATTTATTTTTGGGTTCACTTTGGGAAATTGAGCTTTTTAAGGGAATTGCTATAGTAGCTTGTGTCTTTAATGAGAGTTTTGCTATTTTTAAACTAAACCCAAAGGTATATTATCTTTTGAATGCACTAATGTTGCTAATGAAGATTGTGTGAAGTTTTGTTTGAAGGAAAAATTTCAGGTGTAAGGAAAGAATGATGTAATGAGATGAAGAATGGACAAAATCTCAAGATTGGGGATTCCACCCCGTGTCACCCCAATAAATATTCAATAGGTACAAGCGTTAAAGCTTGGGGATGCCCTAGGTATCCCCTTCTTCATCAATAAAAATATCAGGTCTTTCTAGACACTTCATTTTTATTGTTTCATGCACAGTTGTGTTGTTCTTGGAGCGTCTTAGTTTTTGTTTTTGGTTTTCATTTGCTTAGTTTGCTTGAATAAAGTAGTTGGACCCCCGTTTTCATTGTGTTGTTTCAAATAAGTTGATTGGTGTTGGAAAGGAGTAGGAAGTTCTTGCTTTAGTAGTACAAAAAGGAGCTTGCTTTGACTGTGACTTAGACTTTATCATGTCATGCTAGATGTTGTTTTGACCGTGTGCTTAGTGATTATTACTGTATCATGACTTGTTCCAAACAATTAGGATTGCTTAATGGGCCTTGAAGGAATCATGTGTTGTTTTAGCATACAAAAGCATAGTATTGTGGTATTCTCCTTTGATGCTTTGTTTGGGTTGACTTGGCACATGCTCACACCATTTTATGACTATGAACCAGTTACCTTAGCCTCTATGATCATTTAGTTTTTGACTTGTGGTACCACTTTATGCTTTGATTAGTAATGTTTTGTCGCTCTGCATGATTATGGCCATTATTGCTCTCTTAGTTGGCCGCTCCTAGTATTTTGCTAGCCTCCACTTGTATTGAGTAAGCTCTACTCATGCATCCAACTCCTAAGAAACCAAGTTATACCAAAGTGTCCACTATAAATTCCTATGCATGGTGTGTTACACCATTCCAAGTATATTCTTGTTTTATCTATCTTCCAAATTAAACTTGTTATGTGAAAGTTAGTGATTATAGCTCTCACAAACTTGATGGCACACTTTATTTTTCTTGCCCCGAATAAACTTGAACCATTGTGTCATCTATGTTGTATATGCTTGCACTTATACGTTGGGAATTAGCAGAATAGTGCTGTCACGGGGAACGCTTTCAACACTTGTAAATATCTACGCAGTTGATATCTTGCTCTTTTGTTTATGAATGTCGTCGGTGTGAAATGAAAGGGGAGCTTGTAAGTCCATGGACTTATGTATGTGTGTTAGAGAAACGTCTGGGCTGCTAGCCTAAGCCAAGCCTAATCATGGTGGAAACTTGCAGCATCACCATAGTGAGCAATCTATGAAGCATTCTTCTTATAAAAAAGGGAGATAGAAAAAAGAGATTGAGAAAAAGAAGAAAAAAAGATGAGAAAAGAGGAAAGAGAGAAAAGGCACCATATTCCCATGGTAAATAAGAAGATTGTTGAGATGCTCATTGTCTGCTTGGCTTGTCATTTTGATATGGGATAGATCCTGTATCATTGGGAAAGGGGTACCCCATTAACGGTTCTCTGTGATACACATGTACTTACTATGACAAGAACTTATCGGTAACTAAAGTTGAGTAGCATGAGGAGCGGCCCTCATACTCAAGGGACATTAGATTGCCAACTTATACTTTGTCAAGCATATACTCCATATTTTGTTCTCTTTAACCTTAATCAGTTTAAGATGCTTATGATAGGGGCAATGAGAGCTGAAAGCTAACAAGTACCATAATTTTTGGAAGCTCTTTATGAAACTTGAAATCCCTGCTTCCCTTTATGAAGGGCCTTTCTTCCACTTTTACATGAGTCTCCGCCTTCTATCCTTAGGCACCAATTAAGAGAGCATAGTTTCCATTCTTAGTTCTATGTGCATTGTCCCAAAACTTATTGACTGATTCATATTGTTGATATTGCTTGTTCTTGAACTACTTGTATCTAGTCACCCTTATGAACTTTGAAGGTTTCCTATGCATTTATGTTTTGCTACTCCATGAGGTACAAGCTAAATATCACTATGCTATGTTTTCTATATGTGAAACAAACAAACGTCTTTCAATGCATTGTTATTCATGAACCTTTGTTTGTATCCTTTCATGTTGTAGAATAGTTACTATGTCTTATTGTTAGAACTTCATCTTTCATGATCATGTTTAGAGTACTTTGATCCCAGCTTTCAATGCATGCAAATGGTTTGATCTTGCTTGTGATGGTGCATGTAACCTCAAAAATTATTCTTTTTATCACTTACATACACGAGGACGAGTAGGAGTTAAGCTTGGGGATTCTTGATACGTCGTAAATGTATCTATAATTTTTAATGTTCCATGCTTGTTTAGTATCAACTTTTCTATGCTTTATCTACACTTTGAGGTATTTTTATACATTTTCTGGGAGTAACCTATTAACAAGATGCCACAGTGCTAGTTGCCTATTTTCTGTTGTTTTTGGTTCTAGAAAAGCCAGAAAATAAATATTCTCGGAATTGGACAGGACAAAAGCCAAAGTCAATATTTCACCGAGGAGAACACGGAGCCAGAAGACGAGACGGAGGAGGGCCACAAGGGTCCCACAACCCCTGGCCGCGCGGGCCAGGCCTGGCCGCGCCTGGGGGGTGCGGCCACCTCAGGCACCCCCTCGGTCTCCACCTTTGCCTATATATTCACCCCGATGTCAAAACCCTAAGGACCCAATCAGATCTTCACAAAATAGTACATAGACGCCGCCACCATTGTCCCTAGATCGGGGGGATCTGAAGCTCTTCCGGGCACCCTGCCGAAGGGGAGAGATCGTCCTAGAGGCCTTCTTCATCACCATGTCAGCCTCCGGTATGATGCGTGAGTAGTTCCACCTTGTACTATGGGTCCATACAGTAGCTAGATGGTTGTTTCTCCTCCTTTGTTCTACCATGTTTAGATCTTGTGAGTTTAGTTCATGATCAAGATCATCTATTTGTAATCATGCATGTTGTGTTTGAAGGGTTTCGCAGCATAGTAAATCAAAAATTTCTACGTATGCGAACGGGAAAAGCCAAGATCTAATCTAGGAGATGCAAACAACGAGGGGGGATAGATGAGATCTTCATACCCTTGAAGAAATCGCACAGTGGAACGTTCGACGGAACGTGGTTGATGTAGTCGTACTAGCCTTCTCCTCCTCGCGATCCGATCCGATCCAACACCGCAAGTGGCGATGCCTCCGAGAGATGCACACGTACGGCACCTCGATGTCTCCTCCTTCCTTGGTCCAGCAAGTGGGGTGGAGAGATAGATTGGATCTACAACACGACGGCGTGGTGCAAAGGTGGAGAGTTTCTGCGGCAGGGCTTCGCCTACGCGCAGTCGGGAGAGAGAGAGAGATGAGGGCAGCAACTAGGCGGCTAGGGTTTGAGGAGGTGTGGGGGGAGGGTGTGCCCCTGCCCTATTTATATAGAGGGCTGGCCGGCTGCCCCCTTGCCCCTCCTCCAAGACTAGGGCCGGCGGCCACATGGGAGGAGTGGGGGGCAAGTCCCCCCCCCCTTCTAGAAGCTCTCCCTAGGGTTTCCCCTAGGGATTGGCCGGCTGGGCCTATGGGGCCTTGTGCCCCTGACCCGATGCGGCCAGGGCACTCCCTCGTAGGCCCACGCCCCCTCCCGACAAGTGGGGCCACGTTGGTCCCACTCCGGAAGGTTCTTGAAGCTTCCGGTACAATACCGAACAATCCGAAACAATTCCGAAATCCAAAAACCGCTTTCCCTTATATGAATCTTATTCTCCGGACCATTCCGGAACCTCTCGTGACGTCCTGGATCTCATCCGAGACTCCGAACAAAAACTCATAAACCAATTATCCATTCTATCCTAGCGTCGAGACACGTTAAGTGTGTGACCCTACGGGTTCGAGAATATGCACACATGATCTTCTATCAATAATCAACAGCGGGGTCTGGAAACCCATATTGACTCCCACATATTCATCGATGATCATATCGGATGAACCATGATGCCAGGATTCAATTAATCCCATATATATATATTCCCTTTGTCACGCAATATTTTACTTGCCCGAGATTCGATCGTCGGTATCGGCATACCTAGTTCAATCTCGTTCACAGAAAGTACTTTACTCGTTCTGTAATCCGATATCACTTTGTGATTAACTCCTTAGCCACATGCTTGCAAGCGGTGTTGATATCGATTACCGAGTGGGCCTGAAGTATATCTCTCCAACTTGGGAGGGACAAATCCCATCTCGATACATACAACCCAACAAGTACTTTCCGATCACCTGAGAGACACCTTTATGATCACCCTCTCATAGGATGACGTTTGATGACCTCAAAACTTTCTTCCGATACCAGGGAGTTGTATTATCTCATGGTCTAAGGAATACAATATTTGACATAAGAAAAAGCTTCGCAAAGATGAACACGATGACACGATCTAATTTCTCTGCTTGATTTGGGTTTGTCCATCATATCATTCTCCCAATGATATGATCTCATTATTAATCGACTACTCATGTCTATGGTTAGGAAACCTTAACCATCATTAATCAATGAGCTAGTCCATAGAGGCGTACTAGGGACACGGTGTTGTTCATAAACCACACAAGTATCAAAGTTTCCGCTTAATACAATTCTAGCATGGAATATAAACTTTATCATGAACAAGAATTATAATAATAACATCTTTATTATTGCCTCTAGGGCATAATTCCAACAGTGTTTGCGGGGATCCGATGGATATTGAGATTACTATGTCAGATTAATTAATGATTCTATCATGTCTGTTTTGTTTGAGATCTTGCATGCTCTCCGTTTCTAGTAGCTATCTTGGCCAAGTAGATGCTAGTGACTCCAAGAGGGAGTATTTATGCTCGATAGTGGGTTCATGCCTCTATTGAATCTGGGGAAGAGACAGAAATCTCTAAGGTTGTAGATGTGTTGTTTCTACTAGGGAGAAAGCAACAATCTCTTGTTCATGGAACAATTGTATTGTTTACTTTACACACATTGCTTAAAGCAGTTATCCGTTGCTTGCAACTTAATACTGGAGGGGGTTCGGATGATAACCTGAAGGTGGATTACTAGTCATAGATGCAGTTGGATGGAGGTCTATGTATATTGTTGTAATGCCCAATCAAATATCATAGGATCATGAATGTCTAGTATTGCATTGTTATGCCTTGCTATGTCCTGTCAATTGCCCCGCTGTAATTTGTTTACCCAGCATATTATGTTATTTATCTTAAGGAGAACACCTCTAGTGAATTGTGGACCCCGGTCCAATCTTTACCATTGATACATCTTCCACTGTTACTGTTTACTTTCTGCAAGCAAGCATTACCTTCCACACCATACGGTTAATCCTTTGTTTTCAGCAAACCGGTGAGATTGACAACCTCACTGTTCGTTGGGAAAAAGTCTTGAGTTTGTGTTGTGCAGGTTTATGTGTTCTTAGCAACACCTTTTAGCCGTTTCCTTCCTCCTACCGGTTCGATAACCTTGGTTTCATACGGAGGGAAAACTTATTGTTGTACTCATCATACCTTCCTCTTGGGGTTTCCCAACGAAGCTCTATAGTGATCTGAGCCGCATCACGCAGTCGGTCACACGTATGGTAGTCGATGAAGACCTTACTCTCCCTTCTTCCAGCAGGGCAGCGGAGGTTGTAGATCTCCTCGGAATCCCAACAGCACGACGGTGTGGTGGTGGTGGTGGAGGAGAAATTTGCAGGGCTTTGCCTAAGCCGGAGAAGAACGGTGGAGGAGTGAGGAGGGAGGCCGGTGGTGTGGCATCCCGCAAAACCACTACTAGAAAATCGCGTTGAATTTGTGCATTGCATCGTCATCCTCATGTGTTGTTTGTCTAAAACTATTTCAGAAAAACCTATTTTGTTTTCTGAAACGCCCCGCCTTTTATTCAAACGCCAAACACCGGGTCTCCGGAATATTTTGTTTGTTGCTATCGGTTTGCAAATGGTGTTATTAAAACAAATAAAATTTATATTTATTTTAGCGGGGGCAGTCGAACGGGCCGACTCGACCCGAACGACCACCCCCCATTTTTCTAAACGGTCCACCTACACCTGCCCTTCAAAATCCTAAAGCTACCCATCCCTATCTACCCAACCAAACAGCCACATCACCCTGGCCAACCAGACGCTAACACCTCACCTTTTTCCCTCCCCTAACCAACCCCAAACCGCCACCTGGCACCCCCTCTCCCTCTCTCACCACCCTGGACCGCAGCAGCCCCACCACTAACCCCACACACGCCACCTCCCTCCCTCACAACCACTCACCGCCTGGGACCCACCTTCCCCACCGGGTCCCACAGGACCCACGCACACCGCCTCCACGCGGCCTTGGACCGCGCCCCCCCCCCCCACACACGCGACGCCCCTGACCCGTCTTCCTCCTCCTGCCGCTCCTCTCCCCACCTCCCTACCCGACCCGAGCTTCCCCGCCACCAGCCCGCCCCGCCCGAGCCTCCTTCCCCCGCAGCGCACCCTCTCTTCCTCCTCCTTCCTCTTCCCCGGAGCCTCTCCTCGCCCCCGTCCGCCGCTCGTCCCCGGGCTCCACCGCGCTCGCCTCCCTGGTTCTTTTCCTCCCCACCGCACGCCGCCGACGCCCCCTCGCCGGACCTTCCTCCGTCCTCGTCCCATGGCGCCGTCCGCGTGCTCCTCCGCCTCGCCCGGGCCTGCGCCGCGCCCCGCCTCGCCCGTGGCCGGGCTCAGCTGCCCGCGTCCCCTCGCCCGCCCTGCAACCTCCGCCTCCCAACCTCGTCCCGGCCGCCACCGTCTCCCGCGGACCTCTCCCTCGCGAGTCCCCTGCCCTGGCGCCGTCCTCCTCGGCCCCTTCGCCCTCGCGCCTTTCGCCTGCCCAGCCTCTCCGGCGCCCAGAGCCAGCCCGCCGTCGTCGCCTGCCTCCGGCTCAGGCCGCCCGGCTCTTCCCAAACCCGTCCCCAACCGCGCGTCCCGACCTCCGCTCGCCCGGCCGAGCTCGACTGAAACGCCGCCAGCCAGCTCGGCGCCAAGTGCCTCCTCCCGCGCGCGGCCTTCTCCTCCGCCACGAACCTGCTCCTCCGCGCGCCCCGCGGGTCCATCTCCGGCCGTCGCCGGCGGTTGTTCCTCTCTGCGCTCGGCCTTGCGCCCCCTCATCGGCCGCATGGCTCCGCCAGCTCGCCACCCTCGCAAGCTCGCCTCCCTTCCATGTCGATGTGTGCCTCGTCAGACTTTGGGCATGCGTGTGAAGACCCCGTGAGGATGGTGCAAGACCAACACGAGACCGATCCGATGACTAAACAACTAGACGATCCGCAACCCCGCAAGGACATCGTGTCACCGTCAAGGTCCTCGACCCGAACGCCAAGGCCGACCCGGGTCCGACATCGACAACCGAAACCCCGGTACCGAACAAGTTCGCCAACGACCTCAAGTTCTCCTACACGGAAACCACACTCCAAGGTCGCCTACACGGATACGACATGAACTACCCCGGACGCCAAGACCGTCCGACTCGATGGCGCGGGCCCGACAAGACCCTCGCAACGACAAGAACTCCTTCCCGAACCGATGCCGACGACGTCGCACGCCAAGATCTTCCGAGAAGCCCTGTACCATGTGCCGGCGTCTGCCCAAGCTCGTCCACGAGACCGTTGTCGTCGAGGGCTCGCAACCCTCGGTGGACCCCCAAGATCTACGCCGCGGAACAACAAGGCCTTCGAGTTGGAACCGACGAGATCTGCAATCATGGACGCGGGAAACACCCTCGGAACTCCAAGATCGCCATGGGACGATAAGCACTTCACCCCGGACACCGAGAACCCGAATGCGACAAGATCTACCCCGATCCGAGACCCTAACCCCGGAGTTCGAGAACGACCCCGTCAGAACTCTGGACCCCGAGACCGGACCCTGGACCCTGTCGAACCCCGAACCCCGGAACCCCAAGACCGTCGAGACCCTAATGTGTGACCCTTTCTCCGAGCCCTATTTTATAAATGCTAAACATAAAACCTGTTGCACATTAATTGTCATACTCGCATGCATATCATTGGTTTGGGGGCCTTACGCCGATTCACCTCTAATTAAATATGGGGCCCATATGCGGGCAAATCTAGTCTCATATCGGCCTCATTTAAACTTGTGTAGTGAACCGGTATCTAATCTTACCTTGTTATAACAACAGTTAAATTGCGGGGCTTATAAATAACATGAACCCCCTAATTAATTGTCGGGACCCCGGTTCCGCTTAATATGACCTAATTGCATCGCACCTTTGCCATGACATACATCCTACATGCATCATGCCGATCTTCTGCCGTTGTATTGAATATTGCATCCGGTGTTTCTTCTAGTGTTTTGGTTCTTCGCGGATAAGGCCGTTGAGTTGATGTGAGTTTCGCCCGATCTTCGGTTGAACCCTTCGACAATGTTTTCAGGCGAGCATCTCCCCCTTTCTACCTATCTTACTTTTATAGTATTTATTTCCTCCTGTTGATCTATTGCTATCTGTGTTGCGATGCCCTAGTGTTTCGTACCCGTGATATCCCTTGAAGCCTCATATTGCCTTGGACACATCCTATTGCATGTTGTTTGGTAGATAGTTGGACTTGCGCGTCGTAGTAGCTGGCTCAAGTGCTGTTGCATGTCGTCAAATGCCACAGTTGTTGATGTATTGCCGCATGTTGTTGTTGGAGATGATCATAGTTTTACTTATCGTTCACTTTAAATTCTGTTTAACAACTAAAATTGAAATAAGCAGAGGCATCGGTGGGTGATAGAGAATATTTGGTTTCCGAACGCCCACTTGTGTCCCGTAAGACCCCGAGTACTTGATACATGTTCCTTGATTTATCGCGCTATCCACATCCGGGACGTATATGGGACCCCCCTGAGCCAGAGCTTGATTCAGTCTTATTTCTTGGGGCCACAAACTAGTTTGAGGTTTTATTTACGATCATGTACTTATGCCATGCTACTTATGTATTTAAATTGTGCGAGGCACACCTTTGTCTTATTTAGGTAAGCGGAGTGATTATGCGGTATCGACAAGCCCAGCCACACTTTCGGGTTCCCGATCGCTTCTGACCATTGTCGCAAACCTTGAGTCCGTCTCGAGCTTGCTTACTCCGTTCGGGATCTACTCAATGGGGTGGCCCCTGAAATATTTCTGAATCCTGTGATTGTTCATCGTGAAAGCCTCGTTGGGTTTTGATTTGGTTTTTCGAGGTTGATCGGCGTGTGTTGCTATTGGTGCACCCGGGGTAAAACTTTCTGAAAGCCGTGTCCGCGGATATGGACGACTTGGAGCACAGTATCTCGATCATAGACAAGCATAAATAAAGTTTATTGCTATAAATTTGACTTTATAATGACTAGTAATCAGCTTCACTATAATGGAATGGCTAAATAATACTTCCCACCATTGCTTGTTTGGAGTATCGCTTGCGACCATTGTACCTGACTAGTAAGTATGGCAACTACAATGGAATGGCTAAATGAAAGTAACAACCACTGCTGGGTTTTGGGTTTATGTCATGCTACCTGTATCTGATTAGTAATTGCTGCAACTATAACGGAATGGTCAACTAAAAGTGCCCACTGCTTACTTCATCAGGACGATTATCTAAACCGGACTAGTAAAGTGTCGCAACTATAACTGAATAAGTAAAACTGCCAATGGTGTGAGTTCCTCGGTTGACTTCCTCGATTGGACTCGAGGGGGACACGCCAGGATGGGTTTGTTTGATGGTAGCATCAGGTTGGTTCCGGATAGGTCCTTCTTACCCCTCTCTGACTGCCGCCAGATATATCGAGTCTCTATAGGTTGTTTAGTGCATCTTTGCGCTGCGCTTGATCCACCATACCTATGTAGGCGAGGACCGCGATTCTAGACTCGTAGTGTCTTGGCCTCGATCGACGCTCCTTCTTTTCCTTTGCCCTTTGTCGGCACCTTTTTTGTTAAACAGGTTTTGAGATCGGCGCCGTTAGCGGTTACCCTTCCGGCTTGGCACAGGCGGTTATGGGCGCCATTGGTTATTCTTCGTGGCTCTTAGCCCCATTTGCATATTGTCCAGGCTGGACGCTCTATCATTTTCAAGGTGATTTGGATCTTTGTATATTATATTTGTATTCTTGACTCTTGGAGTCATTATATATATCGTTACGTGGGCCCCATCGAGGACTGTTGTGTAATGTTACTTGCCGTTTTCCACCATGCGAAAGTGCTGGTGAGCACCTTTGAATCGTTTCTATGCGGTCTGGCGGATTTCGCTAAAACTTGCATAGGACCGATTCGAGGGTGTTCTGAGTGGTATCAGAGCTCAGCAGTTGCGATACCCCACAAGTCCAGCCTGTAGGATAACCTAGCTAACGGCCGAAGTAGAGTGTCAAAACTATTTTGCAAAATCGGTTGGATAGTTCTGGTTAGGTCTGATTTTACTTCTTACCCCTCTGCTATTCTCCTCTTATCCCGACGTGTTTTGAATCCTCTCTCTTCTCTTTCTTCGAGTCCAGGAATTCTCGTGGTTGGGTTTTCGTCGTACCTTCAGGGTTTCGCTTCCTCCTCTGCTAACGGTGATCTATCATCCGGTGTTCAAGCTGCCTGAGGAATCCGTCTGCTGTGGCACCATTCTTTATTCCTTGTTTGTGCCTTCCGGTATTTTCCGACGCGACGACATCATCTACGCCAGACCCGGTGCAGAGTCGGCATCACTCCTTTGTTTCCGAACCTCGCTTGTCGGGATCTTCAGTCTGATTCCGAGAATGGTTGCACTCTTTTCTACTGATTGTGCAGAGTAATAGTTCGGGTGCGTGATGGATTGGCCCCCATGCCGACTACCCCTTCTATTCGCTTTTGTACATTGAAGTGGATGAGAATGCATTGGTTCCCTTTTTCCATCGAACCTAGGGGTGGCTTTATTTGTTGATGCCTCTATCTCCAACCTTTTGTTTCCGGAGTGTTCCCTCGACGATCACGGACAACGACCTCTTGTTAGTGGTGTCGCGAGGATCTACACAAAGCGTGAAGACGGAAAACGCCGACCTTCCTTCCGGTACCATGAGGCGGATCTCGAGGGCGAGATCCATTGTTAGTGGTGTCGAATTGTGGCATCCCGCAAAACCACTACTAGAAAATCGCGTTGAATTTGTGCATTGCATCGTCATCCTCATGTGTTGTTTGTCTAAAACTATTTCAGAAAAACCTATTTTGTTTTCTGAAACGCCCCGCCTTTTATTCAAACGCCAAACACCGGGTCTCCGGAATATTTTGTTTGTTGCTATCGGTTTGCAAATGGTGTTATTAAAACAAATAAAATTTATATTTATTTTAGCGGGGGCAGTCGAACGGGCCGACTCGACCCGAACGACCACCCCCCATTTTCCTAAACGGTCCACCTACACCTGCCCTTCAAAATCCTAAAGCTACCCATCCCTATCTACCCAACCACATCACCACACCGCCAACCAGACGCTAACACCTCACCTTTTTCCCTCCCCTAACCAACCCCAAACCGCCACCTGGCACCCCCTCTCCCTCTCTCACCACCCTGGACCGCAGCAGCCCCACCACTAACCCCACACACGCCACCTGCCTCCCTCACAACCACTCATCGCCTGGGACCCACCTTCCCCACCGGGTCCCACAGGACCCACGCACACCGCCTCCACGCGGCCCTGGACCGCGTCCCCCCCCCCCACACGCGACGCCCCTGACCCGTCTTCCTCCTCCTGTCGCTCCTCTCCCCACCTCCCTACCCGACCCGAGCTTCCCCGCCACCAGCCCGCCCCGCCCGAGCCTCCTTCCCCTGCAGCGCACCCTCTCTTCCTCCTCCTTCCTCTTCCCCGGAGCCTCTCCTCGCCCCCGTCCGCCGCTCGTCCACGGGCTCCACCGCGCTCGCCTCCCTGGTTCTTTTCCTCCCCACCGAACGCCGCCGACGCCCCCTCGCCGGACCTTCCTCCGTCCTCGTCCCCGCCGTCCGCGTGCTCCTCGCCTCCGCCCAGCCTGCGCCCGCCTCGCCGTGGCCGCGGCTCGCCGGCCCAGCGTCCGTCGCCCGCCACTGCAACCTCCGCCTCCAACCTCGTCGTGCGCCACGCCCACTGCCTCCCGCGGACCTCTCCCCTCGCGAGTCCCGCCGCCCGCCACAGTCCTCCTCCGGCCTCGCTCGCCCTCGCCTCGCTCGCCCGCGGCCTCTCGGCCCGCCCAGCCCGCCGCCGTCGTCGCCGCCTCCGGCGCTCAGCCGCCCGCTTCCCCAAACCCCGTCCCCAACCGCGCGTCCCCGACCTCCGCTGCTCGCCCGGCCGAGCTCGACCCGAGCCCGCCGCCAGCCAGCTCGGCGCCAAGTGCCTCCTCCCGCGCGCGTCCTTCTTCTCCGCCACGAACCTGCTCCTCCGCGCGCCCCGCGGGTCCATCTCCGGCCGTCGCCGGCGGTTGTTCCTCTCTGCGCTCGGCCTTGCGCCCCCTCATCGGTCGCATGGCTCCGCCAGCTCGCCACCCTCGCAAGCTCGCCTCCCTTCCATGTCGATGTGTGCCTCGTCAGACTTTGGGCATGCGTGTGAAGACCCCGTGAGGATGGTGCAAGACCAACACGAGACCGATCTGATGACTAAACAACTAGACGATCCGCAACCCCGCAAGGACATCGTGTCACCGTCAAGGTCCTCGACCCGAACGCCAAGGCCGACCCGGTCCGACAACCGAAACCCCGGTACCGAACAAGTTCGCCAACGACCTCAAGTTCTCCTACACGGAAACCACACGCCAAGGTCGCCTACACGGATACGACATGAACTACCCCGGACGCCAAGACCGTCCGACTCGATGGCGCGGGCCCGACAAGACCCTCGCAACGACAAGAACTCCTTCCCGAACCGATGCCGACGACGTCGCACGCCAAGATCTTCCGAGAAGCCCTGTACCATGTGCCGACGTCTGCCCAAGCTCGTCCACGAGACCGTTGTCGTCGAGGGCTCGCAACCCTCGGTGGACCCCCAAGATCTACGCCGCGGAACAACAAGGCCTTCGAGTTGGAACCGACGAGATCTGCAATCATGGACGCGGGAAACACCCTCGGAACTCCAAGATCGCCATGGGACGATAAGCACTTCACCCCGGACACCGAGAACCCGAATGCGACAAGATCTACCCCGATCCGAGACCCTAACCCCGGAGTTCGAGAACGACCCCGTCAGAACT
The DNA here is from genome assembly GCA_030063025.1 of Avena longiglumis. Taxonomy (NCBI): domain Eukaryota; kingdom Viridiplantae; phylum Streptophyta; class Magnoliopsida; order Poales; family Poaceae; genus Avena; species Avena longiglumis. Next base: position 438,894,812 of record CP125975.1, on the reverse strand, counting down.
CTGGACCCCGAGACCGGACCCTGGACCCTGTCGAACCCCGAACCCCGGAACCCCAAGACCGTCGAGACCCTAATGTGTGACCCTTTCTCCGAGCCCTATTTTATAAATGCTAAACATAAAACCTGTTGCACATTAATTGTCATACTCGCATGCATATCATTGGTTTGGGGGCCTTACGCCGATTCACCTCTAATTAAATGTGGGGCCCATATGCGGGCAAATCTAGTCTCATATCGGCCTCATTTAAACTTGTGTAGCGAACCGGTATCTAATCTTACCTTGTTATAACAAAAGTTAAATTGCGGGGCTTATAAATAACATGAACCCCCTAATTAATTGTCGGGACCCCGGTTCCGCTTAATATGACCTAATTGCATCGCACCTTTGCCATGACATACATCCTACATGCATCATGCCGATCTTCTGCCGTTGTATTGAATATTGCATCCGGTGTTTCTTCTAGTGTTTTGGTTCTTCGCGGATAAGGCCGTTGAGTTGATGTGAGTTTCGCCCGATCTTCGGTTGAACCCTTCGACAATGTTTTCAGGCGAGCATCTCCCCCTTTCTACCTATCTTACTTTTATAGTATTTATTTCCTCCTGTTGATCTATTGCTATCTGTGTTGCGATGCCCTAGTGTTTCGTACCCGTGATATCCCTTGCAGCCTGATATTGCCTTGGACACATCCTATTTCCTGTTGTTTGGTAGATAGTTGGACTTGGCGTCGTGATGGCTCAAGTCTTTGTGCGTGTCGTCAAATGCCACGATTGTTGATGTATTGCCGCATGTTGTTGTTGGAGATGATCATAGTTTTACTTATCGTTCACTTTAAATTCTGTTTAACAACTAAAATTGAAATAAGCGAGGCATCGGTGGGTGATAGAGAATATTTGGTTTCGAGCCCACTTGTGTCCGTAAGACCCCGAGTACTTGATACTGTTCCTTGATTTATCGCGCTATCCACATCCGGGAGGTATATGGGACCCCCGAGGCGAGCTTGATTCAAGATATTTCTTGGGGCCACAAACTAGTTTGAGGTTTTATTTACGATCTGTACTTATGCCATGCTACTTATGTATTTAAATTGTGCGAGGAGCACCTGTCTTATTTAGGTAAGCGGAGTGATTACGCGGTATCGACAAGCCCAGCCACACTTTCGGGTTCCCGATCGCTCTGACCATTGTCGCAAACCTTGAGTCCGTCTCGGAGCTTGCTTACTCCGTTCGCGGGATCTACTCAATGGGTGGCCCCTGAAATGTTTCGAATCCTGTGATTGTTCGATCGTGAAAGCCTCGTTGGGTTTTGATTTGGTTTTTCCGAGGTTGATCGGCGTGTGTTGCTATTGGTGCACCGGCGGGTAAAACTTTCGAAAGCCGTGTCCGGATATGGACGACTTGGAGCACAGTATCTCGATCATAGACAAGCATAACTAAAGTTTATTGCTATAAATTTGACTTCATAATGACTAGTAATCAGCTTCACTATAATGGAATGGCTAAATAATACTGCCCACCATTGCTTGTTTGGAGTATCGCTTGCGACCATTGTACCTGACTAGTAAGTATGGCAACTACAATGGAATGGCTAAATGAAAGTAACAACCACTGCTGGGTTTTGGGTTTATGTCATGCTACCTGTATCTGATTAGTAATTGCTGCAACTATAACGGAATGGTCAACTAAAAGTGCCCACTGCTTACTTCATCAGGACGATTATCTAAACCGGACTAGTAAAGTGTCGCAACTATAACTGAATAAGTAAAACTGCCAACGGTGTGAGTTCCTCGGTTGACTTCCTCGATTGGACTCGAGGGGGACACGCCAGGATGGGTTTGTTTGATGGTAGCATCAGGTTGGTTCCGGATAGGTCCTTCTTACCCCTCTCTGACTGCCGCCAGATATATCGAGTCTCTATAGGTTGTTTAGTGCATCTTTGCCGCCGCTTGATCCACCATACCTATGTAGGCGAGGACCGCGAATTCTAGACTCGCCGTGTCTTGGCCTCGATCGACGCTCCTTCTTTTCCTTTGCCCTTTGTCGGCACCTTTTGTTTAAACAGGTTTTGAGATCGGCCGTTAGCGGGTTACCCTTCCGGCTTGGCACAGGGGGTTATGGACGCCATTGGTTATTCTTCAGGGCTCTTAGCCCCATTTGCATCTTGTCCGTAGCTGGACGCTCTATCATTTTCAAGGTGATTTGGATCTTTGTATATTATATTTGTATTCTTGACTCTTGGAGTCGCTGTTATATATATCCGTTCTGTGGGCCCCATCGAGGACTGTTGTGTAATGTTATTACTTCGTTTTCCACCCGCACGAAAGTGCCTGGTGGGCACCTTTGAATCGTTTCTATGCGGGTCTGGCGGATTTCGCTAAAACTTGCATAGGACTGATTCTGAGGGTGTTACAGGTGGCTAGTGTTAAGGTGAGGTGGGAGGGATGCGCCCCCAACCCTCTTTATATAGAGGGGGGCTGCAGCCAGGGTTCCCACCCCTGGCCGATTCCTTCCCTAACTCCTCAATTTGTCGCACAAGGAAGGGAGAGGTGGGAACTTGCCTCTTTCCTTATTTAGGGTTTGTCCACAATTCCTTGTGCTGGCCGATTCTGCCCCTTGGCCTTGGTATGGCTAGACCCTAGGGTATGACGGAGCCCAAGTGACCCCTCCCAGGGTGGTGGACCCACTGGTGGTCCCTCTAGAACATTCTAGAAGCTTCTGGTCAAAACACCGAAAACATTTCCAAACCCCGGAAATTGACTTTCCTTATATGAATCTTATTCTCCGGACCATTCCGGATCTCCTCGTGATGTCCTGGATCTAATCTGAGACTCCGAACAACATTCGGTCTCCAACTCATATTCCATATCTACTTAAACAACATCGACTCCTTAAGTGTTTTTCCTACGGTTCGTGAACTATGCAGACATGATCGAGACACCTATTATATCAATAACCAATAGAGGGATCTGGAAATCCATATGGCTCCCACATATTCAACGATGACATTGTGATCGAATAAACCATTTACATACGATATCGATTCCCTTTGTTGTGCGATACTTTACTTATCCGAGGTTTGATCGTCGGTATCTCCATACCTAGTTCAACCTCGTTACTAATAAGTACTCTTTACTCGTTCCAAGATATGAAATCCCTTGTGACCTAGTCACATGCTTGCAAGCCAATTGGATGACATCCCACCGAGAGGGCCCAGAGTATATCTATCCGTCATATGGATGGACAAATCCCACTCTTGATCCATGTGCTTCAACACATACTTTCAGAACACCTAATGCCACCTTTATAACCACCCAGTTACGGAAGTGGTGTTAGATGTCATCAAAGCATCCATCCGGTGATGGTGATTAACATGATCTCATGGTCAAAGGATTAGGTTACTATATATTTGAAAGCTTGTAGCAAACAAACTCTAAATGACTTTATCTTATGTTATGCTAACTATAGGAGTGTGTACATCACATCATTCTCCTAATGATATGACCTTGTTATTAATAACATCCAATGTCCATGATCAGGAAACCATGATCATCTATTAATTAACAAGCTAGTTTAACAAGAGGCTTACTAGGGACTCTTTTATGTTTACAAAACACACAAGTCTTAATGTTTTCGGTTAATACAATTATAGCATGGGATGCAAACATTTATCATAAACACAAATATATCATAATAACCATTTTATTATTGCCTCTTGGGCATATCTCCAACAGTCTCCCACTTGCACTAGAGTCAATAATCTAGTTTGAAAAAACTTGTGCATTCAACACCTATGGCTTTCTGGTGTTGTAGATACACGATTGCTAGTGGTAAACATAATCTTCGGATCTGAACTTCCAAGTCCATGTGTATTTGCATGTATTTGCGTCTCTACGCATCACTCATTCTCCATGAGACGGCATTGTAATAAATTTGGTCCTTTCACTACTAGGAAAACGGCTATAGGTAATCAGCACATCCGTGGCTCACATGGTTGAAGTGCCCCACGGCTAAAACAGGCGTGGCTCACCTGTGGGCAGTGCCCTACTAATAACTAGAACATCCGTGGCGCACATGACCCTAGTGCGCCACGGATATGTGGGCGGGCCTGGCGGCCTACGCCAAACTTCATGGCGCACCATGCACGTGCGCCACGGTTGTTAGGGTCATCTGTGGCGCACGTGTGCATGGTGCGCCATTCTGCGCATGCCCACCTCTGCTCTGAGGCGGCCACTAACTCATGGCGCACTCCGCCTAGTGCGCCCACGGGGACTAAAACATCATGGCGCACTCGCCTAGTGCGCCCACAGTTGTACTCACATGGCGCCTTTGTTGCCGTGTGCGCCACGGATGTCGATTTTTTAAGACAGCACTTTATGTGCACATGTGTGACCACATCCACCACCCACACTTCACTTTGCCCTTCTTCTTCCTCCTTAGATCTAGTCGGGATCTTCTCCTTCCCACCTCAATTTCTCCACACATTCACCATTTTTAGCATGTAAAACTTGCTTTGGATGTTACATAAGTAATAGAGGAGGTCTCCGGTCTCTCATCTATCCGCTCTCCGGTCGACGCACCTCTCCTTTCCATCTTTCTCGCGATCGGTCTCTCATCTCGGTAAGTTGTCCATGTAAGGATGTGTTCATGTGTATATGGATGATGCATGTGCTCATATGTATGTAGATGATCGATGCTCATGTCATGATGTGTGTATGTGTGGAGAGCTAGGATCGATGGTCATATGTGTGTGTATATGGAGAGTATCGATGATGCTCATGCATGTGTGTATGGAGAGGATAATGATATGTTCATGTGTGTATGGATCGGTCTCTCTCTCTCTTGTGTTTGTATGTGAACAAGTTGCCATTGTTTTGCCAAAATGTTGATTCATTTCCATTTTGGCAAGACTTTGGCATTTCGCAAGGGTCCTAATTTTAGGATAGGTCATGCCGAAATTTTCTATCGACCATTGCATGCATGCATTCATTATGTGGTTCTAATAGACTTCAAAATTGTACCGTGTACATCGTGCAGGCAAAAATGGTCCGCATAATGAGCGAAGGCATTGTGGCTAGATTTTTGAAATGTGCGACGGCCGACATGATACGAAATAACAAGACAGATATAAGATGTCTGCGAAGATGCAAACTCAATGGTGATCGACCCATTCCGGGAATCTGCGCGCACTTGCTCGCCATGGTTTTATGGATGGATACACTCGTTGGATAGCGATGGCGTAGATGATGGAGACGGTGATCATCATCACGGCGAGAACGGGCGCGAGATGATGAAGAGGCTCGGAGATGGTGAAGGTACGGAAGCGCATCGGATGATGATGATGATCTAGATGGCGGAGGAGCGGCGATGGAACAACGTCGGTAGGTGCGGGACCCTTATGTGCAAGAGCTGCTTCTCAAGCGATTTAGTAACGCCAGTGGCTGCCGCTAGAGAGAAAGCCAAGCTTGCGCAACTTGAGAAAGACGGTTACTCCATTGTATGAAGGATGCAGCCCGATGATACCCGGTTGAATGTAACGCTCAAGGCTATGGAGATGAAGGCAAAGCACAAATTGAGCGGCGCAAGCTTCGACGATATGATGGCATTCGCACGATCGTCTCGGAGGGGAACACATGTCCAACTAGTATCGAGGATGCCAAGAAAATCGTCATCCTCTCGATCTACCGCCGTTAGATATCACGTATGCATCAACGATTGCATCATTTATCGGGCGAGGACGCGAGAAAACCACATGTCCGGTGTGCGGCGTGAGTCGATACAAGAAAGGGAAGAAAGCACCTCGAAAAGTGGTATGGTACTTTCCTATCACCCCTCGTCTGCGGCGCTATTTCGGACCCTAAGGAAGCGAAGCTCATGCGATGGCATGCGGAAAGGAAGAAGCCAGGAGATGATGATGACCCGAAAAGGATGAGCTGGCGACGCACCTTCGGATGCTAGCCGGTGAAAGCATTGGACCTCGAATTCCCGAATTCGGTGGAGATTCGAGGAACATCGGGCTTGGTGCGAGCACCGATGGACTCAATCCGTTCGGTAGCAAGAGCAGCACGCACAAAGACTTGGCCTGTGTTTGTATGGATGTACAACCTCCCTCCATGGTTGTGCATGAAGAAGAAGTACATACAAATGAGTATGCTAATTCAAGGGCGAAACAACCTGGTATCGACATCAATGTATCTCGGGCTGTTGAAAGAGGAGCTAGCCACGTTATGGGAATCGGAGCCAATACTTACGACGCCGCACAAGATTATTTCACTATGAGAGCCGTTGGTCACTACGGTGCAAGACTATCCAGGTTGCGGGTATATCTCGGGCAGGTTATCCAAGGATTCCACGCATGCGTTAGGTGCATGGATAACACAAGCTATCTCCAACTAGAGAAAGATCCAGGTCATCGAAAACCGTGTTCATGGCGCACCGGAGGTGGCTCGGCAAGAATGATCCATGGAGAAAACGTGGAGACCTGTTCGATGGCAAATCGAGACCCGAGGAATCCCAGCGTAGGAGCAGCGAAGAAGTGGAAGAGTTGAAAACTGGAAAGATTGTCCTAAGCACGGAAAGAAGCGAAAGAGGCGGCAACAAGACAAGCCGATGAAGGTATGGAAAACAAGGTCTGCTTTACGGGAGTTGCCATCTTTGGAAGTTTCTCCGCACGCCTCATAGCCTCTACATCATGCATATCACGAAAAACGTGTGCGAGTCGTCGCCACCATAATCAACATGCCGATAGGACGAAAGATGGTCCAAAGCAAGGCACGACCTGATATGCTTGGGTATCCGGGAGCTTCACGGAGGACGACTACTCCCGATGATCGGAAGATGACGATGATCATGAGTCGGAGGCGACACAAGGTCGTCGGAAGGGTAAAAGTTCAAGAAGAACGAATATTACGCCTCCTTCTTGCTTCACTCTAAGCCGTGATGAGATCAAACAGTTTTCAAGTGCCTTCTAGGAGTCAAATTTCACGGCTACGCTGGCAAGATAAGCGATACCTAGACGAGGCGGGCAGAGGTTCAAGGCATGAAGTCTCACGACTATGCCGTGCTAATGACGCAGTACTTCGGTCGCACTAAGAGGGATAATGGACGAGCACGTCCGTGAAACGTTATTTGGCTTATGCAAGTTTTTCGACGTCATCTCTAGGAAGTCGATTGGCTTGAATCAGCTCGGAAGGCTACAGGAGGAGATCGTGGTGATACTATGTGAGCTTGAGGTCTACTTCCCACCCGCATTCTTCGACATTATGGTGCATCTGCTGGTCCATGTCGTGGAGGACATCGTCACACTCGGGCCGATGTTTTTCCGCAGCATGATGGCGTTCGAAAGGATGAACGGACACATCAAAGGATACGTTCGCAGGTCCCGTCGGATGGAAGCATAGCCAAGGGCTTTCGGCGAAGAGTGCATCTCTTCGCACGAATTATCTAGACATCGAGAACCCCGCCGGTCTTCCCGTCAATAGACACCTTGGCAAGCTCGACGGATCTGGTCACCGAGAGGGTCGCCGACATCGCATGCGGACTTCGATTTTCGACGCCAGACTTTGATCGAGCAAACCTCGTCGCTACAGCATTTAGAACTGGTCGATCCTTGGGCATGCACAAAAGGTTAATCGAGAAGAAGTACGAAGGACTGCATACAGAGGACGCAGGAGAAATAATCAAAGAGCACAACTCAGATTTCACGCGTTGGTTTAGGCGACGCCCTTGATAATCCCCGCGCCGCATTCTTCTGACACGGAAAAGATCATATTCACCTTGTCGCAGGGACCGATTCAAAACCTGGTGACCTATCAGACGTATGATATCAACGGCTACACATTCTACACGGAGGAAAAGGACAACAAGTGTGATTATCGAACTTCGCGGTAACGTCGAATTCTACACCGATGACAACGTGAAGGAAAGATTCTAAGGAAGAATCGAGGAGATCTGGGAGCTCGACTACTGTGGAGAAAAGGTGCCGATGTTCCGTGTCAGATGGGCAAAGAACGTCGAAAGAGAAGACCGGTATTTCACAACCATGGTTATACCCGAAGCAGCCAAATCCAAGGTCACGGTGCAAACGTGGCCGCGAAAAATGAACCGTGGGTACTGGCTACCAAAGTGGACCAATGTTTTTTCATTACCGACCCGACAAAGCCTAGCCGTGTTGTCGTGAGGAGAGGAAAAAGGAACATCATCGGAATGGATGGAGTCGCCAATGAGCAAGACTTCACCAAGACGCGATCCAAAGATTGAAGATGACGACGACTACGATGCAGCAACATACATCACAAGAAGAAAAAGGACAACCCTACCCAAAAAAGGTAGCCCGTTCGAAAGAAGAAACATTAAAGTGCCGGGTCTAAATTATTCAACCGCGACAAAGAAGGGAAAAAAGATTGTAAAACGCTAGCTCAAAAAATATTGTAAACGCATGGTCGAAAAAGATTGTAATATTCATGGACAAATTATTATGAAATTTAGTTATACTTTAAATATTTTTGGGCATTTTGGAATATTATTACTTTTGGGCATTTTTGGAATATTTAAAAGTATTTTAAAATCAAAATAAAACTTCTATGGCATATATCACCACTTTTGGGCATTTTTGGAATATTTAAAAGTATTTTAAAAACAAAACAAAATTTGTATGGCATGTTTGGAATATTTAAAACAAGTATTTTTGGGCATTTTTGGAATATTATTACTTTTGGGCATTTTTGGAATATTTAAAAGTATTTTAAAATCAAAATAAAACTTCTATGGCATATATCACCACTTTTGGGCATTTTTGGAATATTTAAAAGTATTTTAAAAACAAAACAAAATTTGTATGGCATGTATCACCACTTTTGGAACATTTTAAAGTATTTTTTGGAACATTTTAAAGTATTTTTAAAGTAAAAATAAAAAGTGGAGCACGGATTCGAACCAGGTGCTCATCGTTTAGAATAGAGCTAAGGGCGAACGTGGGGTAAGTGAGTACTAGTGTTAACTAGTGGGACGACCAAGTACTTATCGATTGTCCAACCCACACGCCAGTAGCTCACCCCAGCTAAGTGCGCTACGGATAACCGTAGCGCACTTAGCTGGTGCGCCACGCTTGTGTGGTTGGACTAGTCAATCACGCATCCCATCCCGCAAGACACATCGTCCATCCCCATCCCCATCCCGCATCGAGGCGCCCGCCGCCACGCCAGAGGAGGCGCGCCGCCACGCCAGAGGAGGCCGCCACGCCACGCCAAGAGGAGGAGGAGGCCGCCACGCCACGCCAGAGGAGGAGGCCGCCACGCAACGCCAGGAGGAGGAGGCCCGCCACGCCAGAGGAGGCCACGCCACGCATCCGCCAGCCCTCGTCGTCATCTCCCCTCTCTCCTCGAGCAATCTCGGAGGTGAGCTCGCCTCCCTCTATCCTTCTCCCCTCTCTCTCCTCGAGAGGTTAGGGTTAGACAAAATGTGCTGGAAATGAACTCTTTATCCGAATGTGATGCGATTTGCCACCAGTTTAGTACCAAAGAAGCTGTCGAGATCGATGCAGTCCGTGCTTTTTCTAATGTGCGAAGCTCTGAATTTCAGGGAAAAACCTGAATGATATATAATAGTGAAAGAACATGCAAAAAAGGAGGTTTTCATTATCACTGTTATTGGAGAGAGGATTTTGTCTTGTTGGTTTAAACTAAGCCTATTGCAATCATTTTTGACACACGAACATGGTGGCTTGCATTGGAGTTGATTCCCTGTTTAATACTATGTGTTAATTCGTGAAGTCATAGTTATTTTGGGAGGGATATTATGATATGGAAGAAACTGAAATAACACACAATCATCAATTAAAAGTACAGTTTGACATTGTCATATTGAATGTCATTCTAAACAATCTGAAGTTTCATGAAGTTCTTGCTAAGTATGAAGTTTACTAAAGTTGAAATGCCTTAATGTCAAGATTTACTTTAGTGGACAAGTACTAAAATAGGTGTAGGAGCAAGCGTCTTGTGGGTCTTAAACAAATGACTGGTTCTAGTACTAATATTATCCTACAGTCACAATGGAACTTTTCCATGATCCTTCCCGATGGAAATCAGTAGGGGCTGTAAGATTCTGTTCGGTGTGCTATAGCTCATATTTAAGTTCCAATATCAGGATCATAAAGTTACTACATTGGGGAGAATAATTTATCCTTTTCAGTTTCGTTAGGTTTGACACTTCCAGAAGAATCATATCTTGAATCGGTGACACTCTTGCAACACATTCACCACTAAAGTTCATAAACTTCTCCTGATCTGAACAATCCCTATGAATGATAACCCATCATAAGCGGTATTTTAAGGAAAATGCTCCTAGATCGAGAACTTGTAAATGCACCACTGCAAAAATAGTTATAAGCAAAGCTGCATGTATAGAAGTCTATGAGAAGTGTTTACGCAAAGACTAACACAAAGCAATTTATGCTTATGGGGCTAACTGTTATAACGGGATATTTGAGTCGTAACATGTCTAGGGCTGCAACATTGATGTTTCCTCCACATACAAAAATAGGAGTGTAATAGTGAAAGAACATGCATACAATTATTTCTAATGTACCAAAGAAGCTGTACTTATTTTGTGCCTAGTGTTTGTTCAGTTGTTTGTGACTAAAATTCCTTCTCCCCCTCTCTCTCCCCCTTATTTTGTTCACCTAGTGTTAACTAGAATGTTCATCTGAACTGTGTAACTGAAGCAAGATTCAGGTTAGGTTTAGGTTAGGTTCAGTTCGAGTTAGGTTCAGAGTTAGGTTAGGTTCGAAGGTTTAGGTTAGGTTCAGTTAGGTTCAGGTTCGAGTTAGGTTCGAGTTAGGTTTAGGTTCGAGTTCAAAGGTTAGGTTCAAAGTTAGGTTCAGATTCAGGTTAGGTTTAGGTTAGGTTCAGGTTCGAGGTTAGGTTCGAGTAGCAAGATTCGGTTAGGTTTAGGTTAGGTTCGAGTAGATGAAAATGCAATAGTAGAACAAAGATATGCACTAGTAAAACTTGTGTTTTTAATGCATGTCTCCTATGTTTCAAGAAATGTTCGATCCACGAACACATGTAACCTGAATGTTTCAGATTAGTTGTTGTTACGCAATTCATTACGTGTTTCAAGATTAGTTGTAGCTTGAGCTAGTTGTTGTTCTGCAAGTCAAAAACCTGTGTAACATTGCACTCACTAACTATGAACCTGTGTAACCTGAAGGTTTCATGAAACCAAGTTCCCTTTTTTTACTGTTGTATAAGAAAGTGCATTTCCTTTTGTGCATATGGACAATTGTGCTTGTGCTTGTATATGAAGCACTTTATTATGTGTGTATGCAGGTTCTTGTATGAAATGAGTCCCGATTTTTGCCGGAATGTTGATTAACTTCCGTTTTGGCAGAAATCGGGCACTCCTAGTTTAAGAAAATTAGCAAAGGTCATGCCGGATTTTTCCGTGCATTTAACCAATTATTTGTTTTTTATTAGTGCAAAAATGTGTGACAACGACGAGGCTGGATGTTCTAAGCGCATCAGCGCTGAAGGAGAACTCAGACCTCCGAATAAACAATTGACATTCTGGGAGGCGGCCCAGCGGCTAGAAAACGATGAAGAATACCATCCTTCGGAGAGCGAGGATGATGAGATGGAAGACGCGGAGGAAGAAGCCGAAGGAACGGCGGACGATGAAACCACTGATGGCGGCGAGGGCACAGGGAGTGGTAGCAACCCTCCTAAGAAGCCGAAGGACCGGCGCCCGAACACGGTCGGCACGGTCAGGGAGGAAATTACCGAAGTGAGCCCATCAGGGGTTCCTTTGGAGCCCGCCCTTGTCGTCAAAGGGTACGGTGGGCAAGTGGCGGCGATCACCCGGACAACCATCTCGATCAACACCGAGAATCTCCGGCATAAAGATAATGGCCACTTGCGCACTCCTCTTCGAGAAGTCTGCCGCCATACAAGTTCCCGCTAAGTATCGAACACAAATTATCATGGGAACGGCAAACAAATCCGCCCTCACAAAGATGAGCACCGCCTGCCACTGGAGAACCCGGATAAAGAAGAAGATCTATAAAGAAGGCAAAAGTCTCGAGGAGATCCGGAAGATTGACCCGCAGATCACCGAAGATCGCCGGAGTTCAAGGAGAGGTGTGAATCGAAGAGCCTCGCCAATAGTAATCGGGGAAAGGCGCCGCAGCGATGAATATAGGTCATCACCATCTCGGATCTGGTGGATCTGAACCGCGGAGGCCAAATGGAATAAGGAGGACGAAGAGTATAGATCCAAGGGATAGAAAACCCTTTGCTAAATTCGAACCCGGCAGGTTCGAACTTCATCAGGCCCGTTACCATGTGGACCCAAAACCAAACAACTCACCGCGGATCCTGCGGTGAAGGAATTCGAGGAAATTGTGGTAAGTATAATCTAATTACCGGTGATCAACACGATTGCAATCTAATCGATGATCTAAATGATTCACTTACTTCTTCCGGGAGGAGGAAATTGTTGCTAGTCATGGATCGTGGTTCCTCATCCTGTGGGTCGACGGCGCCACCGGTGGGATAACCCTTTAATGTATGGCGAACTGCCAAGAAAATAGAGCCGATTCTGAAGAAGCGTCGTCGGCCGTCTGGCCGGCCTCGGGGGTAAGAATTGGGTGGATCATTTTGGTCCACCGACGAGGATGCATGTGGCGCCGTCGGGAAGGAGCGAGGAGGAAAACAGAGAGGGTCAAGAACTTAAGGCACAAGTGACGCGGATCCCGCAGATCGTCCAAGACATCCTGGCAATCACCCTTACGTCCTTCACGCCTACCTTGGTGGAGTCAATAGCGGAGTGCGGGTGGTCGAGTAGGGCCGTGCGATTCCAAGCATGGTCGCAGCCACTCGAACAACGCGGCAAGACGAATCAGCGAACTACGTGTTCGTGACTCCGCCGCTAGCACCGGGCGCCGCAAGTGTTGGTGACTCCCTGCCATCACCGCGGGCGCCGAGTACATGTTGGTGCCCCCGCCATCGTCGCGGCACCGGAGCTCCAAGCACCCGTCGGTAGGGAGAATACACCGGGCGCACCGCGCCATCAAGCAGCCCTTCCGTCTCTTGCACGCCCGTCGCCGTATGCGGTGCGTCGACATTAGCCGATCTCGATGCCATCACGGTAAACAAATTGCTTTAATTACCGCCTTTCATGCCATCTATATATTACTCTTGTGGCATCTCGCTCATACGACGCCGTACATGTTTTCCGCAGACGGATGTTCCTTGCACTCTCTTATGCTACGTGAACAACGAGCTGAGGGATGTTTCCAAGGGTACCATCGTTCAACCCTTGCAGCGCACGTTCCACTCAAAGCCGATGCCAGATAGCGTGCAGTGGTTAAAATTAGTCGGTGCTAAGGGGCTGCGACGACTGAACCTCCCATTCAACCCCTGTGAGCGGATGAAGAAGAGTCGTACATCCTCGAAGTTGCTTCGGCTTGTTCATGCTATGGCCAAAGAGCATGATCCGTTTGGGGACGGCGGGGCCATCACGCCACGAAACAAGACCGCCTGTCGTGCGGCGACAAGCGGTGACAAGGCCCCTTACCGCCCGTCACCTCCACGCGGTGGGTCGGATGATCATGTTGATGATATGCACATGGCGCAGATCCGCCGAGGACTTCAAGACTGGAATGATCACTTCTTCAGCACTCGGTTTGGCAAACGAAGACCTAGCTGGTGGCCCCACAGAAAGCCACTATCACCAAGCGTCTGCTTGGTTCTCGAGACGCCCAGCTTGCGCCTTTACAGCCAGCCGATACAACCAACCGCCCTTTATTCTAAGCCACGACACACTACATAGGCGGCGGTGCTCAGATTGTGCCTGCCCGCTCTCCAAAAGGAAAAAGGGCAGGAAAAGAAAATCTAGCAGCTCGAGCCAGCCGGTGGCGTCAACAAGCGAATCCGATCAGGTTTCGGACGGGCCACCAAGACCCGAGGGTATTATGTGGAGGATTCATGTGGCGGGTGAGCCCATGCTACCTAAGAATTTGCGGAAGCTTCGCCGCCATTCGAACGCAGAGTGTGCATGACGGTCTTGACGATAGAGACGCCTTCTATCGGAGAAAGATCCTCGCACCGTATTCGTGGTTAAGGTGCCACCAGGCTTGGGCTTCACGACACTTCCCCGCGGATCTGTTCTTCCTGCGGTTCGAGGACATCTTCAATATGTTCCACCTATACCCGCTGCACTATACCATGGTCCGTCTCTTTTCTCTCACCGCCACGCAGATCATTAGAGAGAACACACCGCATCGCTATAGTGGACCCCTACTACATGCGTGGACGGCTGCTTGGGTTCCCCGCGAGCGACGTATCGTGGCCTCGTACCTAAAAAGAATCCTCGTGGCGAACAAGACAAAGGAATACATTCTCGTGCCTTACTTTCCCGAGTAAGTCGTTATTCATCGCCACCATCGATTGGCTTTATTAGATCATCATCATTCTTTTTCAACACATTCCATTTGAATTTTTGCGAGATGAACACCGACGCTCATATCCTTATCGCCAAGCATTCCCACGCCACGTTTCGACTCGGGAGTCTAGAAAAGAAGAAAAACTACGACAAGATCAAGGAAGTTCGGATGATGCTCACCGGCTTTGCCTCGACGGAAGGCACCAGCCGTGCGTAAGAAGGTCAAGTTCGCGAGCACGTCTTCAACCACGTAATGAGTTCCCTGCGTGAAGCAAACGGAAACAAGAAGAAGGAAGCCTACTCGCACTCCATCACATGAGGCGTTCTACTTGACCAGCAGAATTCTCGCTCTTGCGGATCATCTCAAGCAATGGGCGAAGCAAAGGCCAAGATCAATGATTCGGATATTAGACAAGAGATGTATCGCATCCAGCAGCAGTTTGGGGCAATCATCTTTCGTGATGTCATGACTTCGGGGGGGATCTTCTACGGAGGAAATATCCCGAATAACCGTGACATAGAAGATCGCCTAGAGATGTAGGGTGACTATAGGAAGTTCATGACGAGGCAGGGCGTCCTCCCGTTCCCTAAGCCGAGCCAGAAGGCTTGATGTTGGCCTAGTTGTAGTTGCAAACTATAGATGACCTTTGTGTGTGTGGACGACAAGTGTACTTATCTTATTAGGTTTATGAATCACCGCTTACTTATTTTGCTTATTATTATTATATATCAATCAATGCTTGGTTTTTGCTTACTCTTTGGTTTTTTGCTTACTCTTTGGTTCGGACGACAAGTGTGAGTTATTTTTGTCTTTTCGAGAATATGCCGATGATTGAAATGTCGTGGCACAATATATATGTGAATGTGCTATGACGGGATTGTCCGACCTGTGATATGCACAAGTCCGAATTGTGCATCCTACTTGGTACAAGTCCGTCATAAGCAATCTGTGTCCAACGACCTAGCTAGTTATATATGAGGCATGCTTTTCGAGTTATTTTTGTCTTTTTCGAGAATATGCTGATGATTGAAATGTCGTGGCACAATATATATGTGAATGTGCTATGACGGGATTGTGAGCCTTGTGATATGCACAAGTTCAGGAATTGTGCATCCTACTTGGCTCACAGTCCCGTCATAAGCAATTCCTGTGTCCAACGACCTAGCTAGTTATATATGAGGCATGCTTTTCGAGTTATTTTTGTCTTTTCGAGAATATGCCGATGATTGAAATGTCGTGGCACAATATATATGTGAATGTGCTATGACGGGATTGTTAGCCTTGTGATATGCACAAGTCAAGGAATTGTGCATCCTACTTGGCTAGCAGTCCCGTCATAAGCAATTCCTGTGTCCAACGACCTAGCTAGTTATATATGAGGCATGCTTTTCGAGTTATTTTTGTCTTTTTCGAGAATATGCCGATGATTGAAATGTCGTGGCACAATATATATGTGAATGTGCTATGACGGGATTGTGAGCCTTGTGATATGCACAAGTCCAGGAATTGTGCATCCTACTTGGCTCACAGTCCCGTCATAAGCAATTCCTGTGTCCAACGACCTAGCTAGTTATATATGAGGCATGCTTTTCGAGTTATTTTTGTCTTTTTCGAGAATATGCCGATGATTGAAATGTCGTGGCACAATATATATGTGAATGTGCTATGACGGGATTGTCGACTTGTGATATGCACAAGTCCGAATTGTGCATCCTACTTGGCAGCAAATCCGTCATAAGCAATTCGTGTCCAACGACCTAGCTAGTTATATATGAGGCATGCTTTTCGAGTTATTTTGTCTTTTCGAGAATATGCCGATGATTGAAATGTCGTGGCACAATATATATGTGAATGTGCTATGACGGGATTGTTAGCCTTGTGATATGCACAAGTCCAGAATTGTGCATCCTACTTGGCTAACGTCCGTCATAAGCAATTCTGTGTCCAACGACCTAGCTAGTTATATATGAGGCATGCTTTTTGAGTTTGCTCTTTTGATTTAAGAGTACTTTCTATAAGTGTATCTTCATATGCGACTTTAATTATACATGTTTTTCAATCACCGTTAGTTATTATTGTCAACTTATAGATGGCGTGGTACGTCGTGTACAAGGGACGGGTTCCCGGAGTCTACGATGATTGGGAAGACTGCCGGAGACAGGTGCACCGTTTCAGCGGCAATAGCTACAAAGGGTACAACACTATGGCGGAGGCGGAAGCTAGATACACGCGTTATCTAGCGGGAGTTAGGACAGGGAACCGGATGAAGACCTACACCTTTGTCGCGGCGGTGATCATGCTTATCTTCTTTGGTTATTTATCCCGCGTTTGTGTCTAGCTAGCTAGTTTAGATGTCTAGGCGAGCTTCCGAGCTCTAACTTGTTCGATCGACACATGTATTCGCATGTCACCAACTACTACTTTGTAACATGATCAAAACAATGTAACTTGGACTATGTATTCATGTATGAGACTTATCTATATGTATTTGTTTCAATCTTGTTTTTCATATCGAGTATTTGTATATATAATTGTATATCTTGTATCTGTGTGTATATCTACTGTAATATTGTATATAATCTGTATTGCATATAATCGGCATGGAAATTAAAAAACAAAAAATACATCTGGCGCATGTTTTACCTTACGTGGCGCACTACCCCTAAAGCGCACCATGGATGTTTAGTGGCGCCTTGGGTAGTGCGCACAAGATACAAGGGGCGCACCATGCCAAACTTCACTAGGCGCGCACGCCTATCTCTACACAACTGGCAAGATTAGGCGCCACGGCTGAGATAGTCAGAAGTAGCGCAAGGCCCGTGGCGCACTACTGGTGCGCCACGGATGGGCCTTTCAGGTGCGCCACAAACGACCATTTTCCTAGTAGTGTTTGGTGAGACCTTTTGTTCCTTGGGGTTAAATCATGTCGATACAATTGTCTTATCATATATCTTCATAGTATTAGCCCATGTGAACCACACCTAGTTTCATAACAAACTACTTGACACGAATGCCCTCTTTATACTTAGCCTTTTGTTATAGTATCTATCACAGTGTCTTAACTTTAGAACTCATCCAAATCCGTTATGGAATCTCCTTTCCATTACATTGTGCCACCCATAGTTTAAATTGAGATAAACTTAATATGTATCTTGTGACAAAACTATTGTCAATGTAATACTTTACAATGAAATATCTATCAATTTTTTACCTATACAAAATAACATATTCTTAGTTCTTCCAAAGATCATAAGAATATCCTTACTATCGTCCAATGATCATCTTATGAATCATTCTGGTATTTGCTCATAACATTTAAAGCATAGGACATATCTAGATGTGTACATATCACGGTATGATTAATAAAAATATTCTTGTGATTTCACTCACCAAGTGTCAAAAACACTTGGATCTTCTCTCACTAACCAAGTGTCAATACACTTGAATCTTGATTCAATCCTTCTAGTGTGGCAATAATCTTTCATTTCATTTCTATGTTGAACTCATTCAATATCTCATCCATTTGGCACAACCATATTAGCATCTCAATTTATCCATATAAACATTGATGCCAAATATTTAGGTTTTTCCTAAGTCTTTCATCGAAATGAAATTCTTAAGCAGTGTCAATAAAATATACATCTTTTCCAATCAACAATATGTCTTTCACATAATGCATTAGAAATATGTCTTAGTGCTCCCACATAATTTCTTGCAAATGCAAGCATCTTCATCATCTCTGATGAAATTAAACTCTTTTAATAGTTTGATCACGGTGAAGATTTCAACTCCTCGATGCTTACTTCAACCATTGAAGTTTGCATGCCCTTTTAGCATCCTTTGAATTAACAAAACCATTTGGATCGTGTCATGTACACTTCCTAGGTAACCATTCTATTATAAGAACTTGTTTTGTTTGTTCAACTACCATATACCAAATTATATGTAGTGGTTGCTATATTAATCCCTTCAGACTAAATATCACTATGAAATATCAAATCTTGTCATATTCAACTCCCTGAACATTGTCGTAAACTCTTTCCCGACATGTCGACTATTTCATAGATGTGAAAACACCCATGTCTATTTATAGATCCAAACATGACCGATAGGTTTTACACCTTTTCGGAGGGTCTTCCAAGTTCAAAACTTGATTTTTCGTGTATGGAAATATCACAGATTTTATGGCTTCAAGCCATTTGACAGAGTCCGGGCCCATCATTGCTTCTTTGCATGTAGTCAGTTCATCATTGTAAAACAATAATGATTTAGCTTTCAAATCTTGGTATTTGATTGTTTACCCGACTTACTGGGTTCAATAGGAACTTAGACCTTCGTGAACACAACCTTTGAGGTACGTGAGCTATGAGCATTGTTGCTGCCTCTGGGACACTTTTCGGCGCTGCGCAACTCAACACATATAGCTAAAGTTCAATAACTTTATCAAAGTTCTATTGTCCTCACACTTAACTTTTCACGAAAAATTCCTTCTCAAGAAACTTGACGTTCTAAGCGACAAACACTTTTGTCTTCGATGTTATGGAGGAACACCCGACGGTTATTCGAAATAACATACAAATACATGCTCATCCGACTTTGATTGTAAACATTTTACTTATGCCTAGCGTACCAAAGTTTAAGAAAGGACAACTTGGGTTTTATCCCAGACCATAACTTATATGGTGTCATTTCAACGGATCATGATGGAGCTATTTAAAGCGGTAGTCACTAAAGCTTTAATATTGAAAATACTATGGCGGTTTTATAACTGACACCTTTGATTTCACCATGTCAAACAAGGTTTCATTACATATATCGAACACTCCGTACTCATATGGTGTTTTGGCAAATGCAAATCCATGGAATGATTCCTCAAATCTTAGGTGTTAAGCTAAACTTGTAACTCAAATATCTTCCTTTATGACTCACTCATAAACTCTTTATTTTCTTGTTACAATGATTTTCCACTTGATCTTGAAAGTATTTGAACATTTTCAAATATTTCACACTTCTTCCTCATTAAGTAAATATGCACATATATTCACTCAAATTTCCGGAGAAAGCATATGAAGTTGAAATCCATCGCTCACGACTACACATAATGGACTCTTACATCAATATGTACAAATTCCAATAAGTTAGTCGTTCGTTCTTCTTTGGCCTTTGAACGAATTTTCAATTATCTCCAGGAAAGTCACACAAGCGTCATTTGATCAAAATCAAAAGACTTCAAAATTCCATCAACATGGAGTTTCTTATTTTTTTCTTTCCAATATAATTTAAACAACGATGTCACTTTATAAGTGATCTTTCAATCATTTGTCTTGCGACATTTTAGCATTAGCTATTATAGATGTGATATCTCCAACTAGATTTGTAAATCATCTATCTTATATGGAATATGGTAATTATTTGAACAACCTTTTGTTCTCCTAATACTAGATGAAAATAACAATTATTGAAACAAATGTTGAAGGTAAACATTGATGTCAACGAGAAACACAACAACACTTTTTTTGCTTTCGATAAATATCATCACATATTCTCTTGCTGGTTACTTAGGCCATTGCAATTCATGAATTGTGTTATCCTGCATGACATTTCATACCAACCAATTCGGTATCCAATACCCAAGAACCACATAATTTAACAAGCAAAGAATACAACCATAACATGTATATCATCTATATACCTAAGCTGGACATTTCCAATCTTTTATTTTCTACAAAATATTTCTGAGATTCTCTTTCAGCATTTCTTTTACCTTTTAAAAGAATCTATCAACATCAATAGTTGCGCCATACACATGACACATAGTCCAAAGCTTGTATTGTCAAATACTAATACCTTTGGACTTGCACTTTTAAGTAGATCACCATCAGCAAATGTTTGGTGTTCTTTCAAAATCCATTCTTTAGTAATCTTTTAGTGTAGTAAACATTTTGCCTACATATTTTATTCATCCTTATCATGACAATTTTCATGATCAAGCTACAATAGCTTATAACGGCGAATTGCGAGTATAATGTTGCTCTCCAAAAACCTTTTGGATGATTAGGACGACTAGTGTCTCCAACCTTTGCAAATTCTCATCAAATAAGAGAACATAAATTTTGCCAAATTATACTCTATCATGTTGCAACCAAAATATTGTTTTTAGATATCGCAATAGCTTCCACACATGATGGTTTCTGAAACAATTCTTTTAGCTCCTAGATAACCTTGATATTAAAAACATCTTTTGCATATCAAGAATCATGGAGGCAAACATGATACTTTGATACTAACACCGGAATTGCTAATCTTGATTTAATACTAATTATTAAACTTTACGGAGTAAACGGAGTTTGTTTAAAGTTTGCAATATGACTTTTAAAACTTTAGATTGACACTCAAAACAATACGATACCAGTTCGTAAAGTAACTATCCAGAATTCTATAGTTCTATTATCTCATTTATAACTAAGCGTAAGGTGGTGAACGGATGCCAATGACAACAACAATTATGCAAATTCACTTTGATTTAATTTATGATAAATTGTGTTCAATTTTAATCATATTACTTTTTGAACTCCCACTCAAAACAACATCCCTCGAGTTATTTTGGTGATTACACGAACCAAATCCGCTACATCAAGTCCGATCATCATGAGAGATGATGTAGATTCAAAGGCAAACAATCAACATGTTCATCATATCATCCATATGATGCATGCTTTAACTTTCAGTGTTTCGTGTTCCGAGACCATGTATGTACATGCTAGGCTTGTCAAGGTTAACCTTAGTATTTGTACGTGCAAATATGGCTTGCACCCATTGTATGGACACGTAGAATCTATCACACCTGATCATCATGTGATGCTTCAAAACGACAAGTCTTAGCAATGGTTCCTACTAAGGACGAACACTTTATTACTTGATATTTAGTAAGAGGGATCATCTTATAATGCTACCGTCACGATCTAAGCAATACAAGATGCATAAAAAAGATTAACATCACATGCAATTAATAATATGTGATATGATATGGCCTTTCTTCTTGTTCCTTTGATCTCCATCTCCAAAGCACAAACATGATCTCCATCATCACTAGCGTGGCGTCAAGGTCAATGGCGACGCTTCATGGTTGTCCATCACCAACAACAACTATTACAACTACTTGGAATAAAGAGATTACATGATGAATAGACACGCATGTCTTAATGATTTAAAGACAGCCATAAGGCCCTTTCCGTTTGCCAACTTACAATAAGGATCATTGCATACATTAAATATAATCAAAGTCACATCATGGCCATATCACATTATATCACATGACCTGCAAAAACAAGTTAGATGCTTCCGGCGCCGCGCTCCGGCAGCGCTTCCACAGTCGGTCACACATACGGTAGTCGATGAAGACCTTCCTCTCCCTTGTTCCAGGAGGGCAGCAGAGGTTGTAGATCTCCTCGAAATCCTAACAACACGATGTTGTGGTGGTGGTGATGGAGGAGAAATCTGCAGGGCTTCGCCTAAGACGGAGCAGAACGATGGAGGAGGGAGGCCGGCGGCTAGGGTTGAGGTGAGGTGGGAGGGATGCGCCCCCACCCCTCTTTACATAGAGGGGGTTGAGGCCAGGGTTACCACCCGTGGCCGAGACCTTCCCCAACTCCTCAACTTGGCGCACAAGGAAGGGAGAGGTGGGAACTTGCCTCTTTCCTTATTTAGGGTTTGACAAACAAGGGTTTGTCCCCAATTCCTTGTGCTAGACGAATCTTCCCCTTGGGCTTGCTTTGTCTAGACCCTAGGGCATGCCGCAGTCCAAGTGACCCCTCCCGGGGTGGTGGACCCACTGGTGGTCCCACTAGACCATTCTAGAAGCTTCCGGTCAAAACACCAAAAACATTTCCGAACCCCGGAAATTGACTTTCCTTACATGAATCTTATTCTCCGGACCATTTTGGATCTCCTCGTGATGTCCTAGATCCAATCCAAGACTCCGAATAACATTCGGTCTCCAACTCATATTCCATATCTACTTAAACAACATCGACTCCTTAAGTGCGTATCCCTATGGTTCGTGAACTATGCAGACATGATCGAGACACCTCTCATATCAATAACCAATAGAGGGATCTGGAAATTCATATGGCTCCCACACATTCAACGATGACTTCGTGATCGAATGAACCATTTACATACGATACCGAGTCCCTTTGTCGCGCTATACTTTACTTATCCAAGGTTTGATCGTCAGTATCTCCATACCTAGTTCAACCTCGTTATTGATAAGTACTCTGTACTTGTTTTGTTATATGACATTGCTTGTGACCTAGTCACATGCTTGCAAGCTAATTGGATGACATCCCACCGAGAGGTCCTAGAGTATATCTATCTGTCATATGGATGGACAAATCCCACTATTGATCCATGTGCTTCAACACATACTTTTAGAACACATAATGCCACCTTTATAACCACCCAGTTACGGAAGTGTTGTTTGATGTCATCAAAGCATCCATCAGTTGATGGTGATTAACATGATCTCATGGTCGAAGGATTAGGTTACTATGTATTTTAAATCTTGTAGCAAACAAACTCTAAATGACTTTATCTTATGCTATGCTAACTATAGGAGTGTGTCCATCACATCATTCTCCTAATGATATGACCTTGTTATTAATAACATCCTATGTCCATGATCAGGAAACCATGATCATCTATTAATTAACAAGCTAGTTTAACAAGAGGCTTAGTAGGTGCTCTTTTATGTTTACAAAACACACAACTATTAATGTTTCCGTTTAATACAATTATAGCATGGGATGTAAACATTTATCATAAACAAAAAAATATAATAATAACCATTTTATTATTGCCTCTTGGTCATATATCCAACAATCTTATCCCTGGAGGGGGAGTAACGCACCTCCAATATGGGGATGACACTATGATCATGGTGGAGGGGTCAGAACAGGACTTAATTAACCTGAAATTTTTGATCCTCTACTTTGAGGTCATGTCAGGTCTCAAAATCAACTTCGATAAGAGCGAAGTGATGGTGTTTGGATACTCCATAGAAGATCAGCAAACGATCACAGATAACCTGAAATGTCGGTTGGAGGTGTTCCCCCTAAATTACCTTGGTATACTGATTAGGGACACCAAGATCCTAATTAAGGACTTGGAGCCCCTCATCGGTCGGGTTAAGGCGAAATCTGAGCCCTGGCAGGGGAGATTCACCTCTAAAGGGAGCAAGACCATCCTCATCGACTCAAGTCTCTCTAGTCTCCCCATGTATAGTTATACCTTCTTCAGGAAGGCGTCCACACGAACTTCGATATGGAGCTCTCTTGGTTCTTCTGTATGGCCAATGCTGGCCACCAAAAGTACCACATGTTTAAATGGGCTGACATCTGTGCCCCCAAAGACCTGGGGGCATAGGTATCCTTTCCTCCCGCCACATGAATGTGGCGCTCATCCTCACATGGGTGTGGAGACTTATGAATGACGATGGCGGCCTTTGGTTACAACTTATAAAAGCAAAGTACCTCTAGGGACAGTCGCTACTAGCTTATGAACGCCGGGAGGGGTCTCGGTTTTGGAGAACCACCCAGGAAATCAAGCCAGAAATACGAAAAGGTTGTCCATTTCCATCGGCGATGGAAGGGACTCCTTGTTCTGGCTGGACCCGTGGTATGGCGCCCATCCTCTATGTCACGAGGTTCCCAAGCTGTTCGCGATCTGCGTGGCACCTTCTCTCCTAGTAGCCGAAGCTTACCAGGAAGGGACATGGCATGTCACGTTCAATAGTAACCTTGGGGTGGTAGAGAGGATCACCTGGGATGAGGTGCGGGACAGCCTCCCATTGTCCCTATCCCAGTCCCTAGATAGTGTGTCCTGGTAGTTGACCCCCTTGAGGACCTTTACGCTAGGATCGGCGTATAGGGCCCTATTTAGTAGTCCCTCTCTTTCTTGGACCTCTCCTCTTTGGAAGGCCCCCTGCCTCTGAAGATTAAAATCTTCGTCTGGCAGCTGCTACACCTCTGTTACCATCGGGTGTGGAGGTTGACCAAGCGGCATGGCCCTGGGAATGGCCTATGCCCATTGTGCACTATCATGGAATCGGGCACGCATATTCTGTTTAACTGCCCTGCGGCTCGCTTCCTATGGAACTTCATCCATGAGGCCTTGGGGCCTGAGTGGCAGGCCGCCGACCTAGGAGAGTTCATGTAGGCCATTGCAAACCATACGGGCAAGAGGAGGCGCCTCTTCTGATTAGTGATTGCAGCGATGACCTGGACCCTATGAGCATGTCCTCCTGCATCATTCCTGACTCGATCTTCAAATTCCCGGCTTTTTTGCAGTAGTGGTACCCATTGTGTAGACAGCAAGACAGGGCGCGGCTGGACGAGATGATGGATCACCTGATAGTGGTGGCCCGCCGCCTTGATACACCGAGCGCTTCACCTGGAGGGAGCGGCTTCTTGTATCTGTGTGTGTGCTCCTCGCCACTTGTTTGGCATGGGGCTTGGGTTTTCCTGCTTCGTGCAGCGTGTGTGTTGTGTTGTCATGGACTCGGTTTCGTTGGATTGTACTGAATCTTGTATGGATGTTGCTTTACTTATAAAGTTGGGCGTATGCCTATTTTGAGGAGGTATACCTAGCTCCTTTTCCACCTCATCGTGATGTCGGTGGTGCCGTTGAGAAGAGAGGGGAATCGTTTGGTGGATTCTTTTATGGAGTGATGGATCTCGGTTCTTCTACATGTGTTACCTATTTGGCGTCAGAAGATTCATATCAATTCAAGATCCAATAGCGACGACTTTGGCTCTAGAGTGTTGGTCCTCCGGGCACGTGCATAAGAACTTCATGTTGCCATCAACAATGTCAGACTAGCTCTGATATCGGAGTATAGACATCGGTGCTACACCGGCCTTGCTCTTGCAACGGTAGTGATTGTTAGGTGGTCCAACGACCTTGACGTAATTTTTATTATGTTTAAGGTGTTTTGTACTTCTTGTGAACTTCTATAATAGGTCTAGATTATTATCACAAACAAAGAGAACCTTTGGATGTGGCGTCACCCTATACAAGCTATTAGTCCAAGGAACTGGACACATACGTTGTGCAAAGAACCTCTCTCCAAATCCGTGTCAAATCGTCGATTTGGGTGTTTCCAAAGGAGTACACGGGTGTCCGCTTCAGTATCCGCAAGAGATGCCACATCTATTTAATTGGTATGTTAGTTCTTTTACCCCCTCACTCCCTCTCTCACATCGACTCTCTCTTGCAAGCAAACATGAGGCCAATCTTCGGCAATTTTCTGAGCGCATATCGGTCACCGGGAGGTCTCTAACCCAGAAATCTCATTGTTAGTTGCCCCTCGGGATCTATAACTTGCTTGCCCTTTGTCATCTCGGTATTTTGTTGGGAATATGCCCTAGAGGCAATCATGTATGATGATATTTCCCATTGTATTCATAAAGATATTAGTCCTTGTATAAACATCTGATGTGTATCATTGAATATGTGATTCGGTTGTGGAACTATGCATTCATGTTGTTTGTACTAAATATCCTTGGTCATTGAGGTTGTGCTGGACACACAACTTAGACCAATGTGAAAGTTGGCTTGATGACTCAGTTCCACTTGTCATGGGCATGGAGATGCTATTCCAACTTACACAGACTCGGCTAAAGAGTTTAGCGAGTCGGATTGACCCATATTGAGGTACAACGAACTAGCTGTCATTTGTATATCTCAATCAATGTAATCCTTAGACCTGAGGTTGTTGCATAGTCCGAGTTGAGGATCACCGACTTAGGTTCTGTCAAACGCTGATCCGTAACTGGTCAGTTATAAAGGCAGAGTTCGGGTCGACTGAGAATCAAGCTGCGTGATGTGAATAACCAAGATGGGATTTTGCCCCTCCACTCGGAGAGATATTCTCTGGGCCCTCTCGTGAGATATGATTCGGAAAGCATGGCCATGCATGACTCGGTTAAGTGTTAACCGAGGCGATCGACTAAGAGTTAGTCGGGTGAATCACTTATCTCGGATCGAGAAGAGAGTCGGACTATTTAAGGGATAACATATATTCGCATATAGTCTGACAAGGTATATCGTGAGGCAAAAGGGACTCAGACGTAAGTCGCATTGGAAACGCAAGTCGTCATGACTCTTTGGTACTTGGGAGTCGGCACGTTCTGCTAGGAGCCGCTACCGACTGATCGATTGTGAGTGGACTCCAATCGTGTCCAAGTAGCCATGAGCCTGCGGGGTCACACACTTAAGAGCGGGAGCAAGTTCGGATTGGATCTGAACATGTAATCTGGTTGGGTTGGACCTAAACCTGATTAGGACTGAGTTAGTGAGTTGGACTCACGGTGACTAGTGTTATATGGGCTTTAGTGAATGGGTCGCGCGAGCAGAGCCCACATTCACTACCTATATATAGTGGAGCACCTTAACCCAAAAAGGTTAATCGTTGTTCGGTTAGGTCATTCCATGTGTTGGAAACCCTAGCTCCACAGCAGTCTAGCCGTCGTTACGAACCTAGCAGTTCGCCGCCGGCGCTCCTCCTTGTACGTGTGGATACCAACAGAGGTTCTGTGCGATCAGCACCAGGACGATCGGATCTTGAGGACTGCACTGCATCAACTGACGCGCTTCATCAGTAATCCGCAACTGCGCGTCTAGTGGTAAACCTCGTGGCTTTCTACCTCAGCTAGATCTTGGGATCACCACGTTAGAGGAAAAAGTTTTGTTTTATCTCTGCGTGGCCCAACATATTTCCCAATTCGAGCGGCTTCAGAAGGATCTTCATGGTAGCAGCAAGATCTTCAGTGGTAATAGCATCACGAATCCATGGATTCCATCCCACCCTCGTGCGTCGGTGGAACCATCAATAGTTGCGGCAACAACGTCTTCTCAAGCGGCACCATTTTCTTTGGTGGTGGCACCATCTTCTTTAAAAATGGTAGTAGGTCATTATAAACTGACTATGATGTAGGTGTTGTATTTGGGGTTCTTGAATAGGAGATTCAAGATAGGGTTTGTCAAAATTGAGCTTGCATGGAAGTTTTGATGAGGGATTTGTGATCCAATGATTCTTGATTCAGGTTAGGGGTGTGCTTTAGCTCAAATGATTCTTCATTTAGTGAAGGTGGACATTTTAGTCCCAAGCAGTTTCTTAATGTTGGAGACATTTTTATGTTGATGTGTAGTATGCTTGATCTAGAGCTAGTTGTTAGCAAGATCAACAAAGAACTTTGTTCTCATCGGTTTCCTCTTGGTTCCTCTGGATCAAGAGTTTATCATTCTAGCAAACTTCTGGGCTACAGGATGATGGGCCATGATGCCCCTACATGTGTGTGGGTGTGTGGGGGCGGGGGAGGGGACGGAGATGGCATCATGTGAAAATCAGCCACTTCACTGGTCCTCTAACATCGTTGTGGCTAAGAATGGTGTGCTTTCCCGACCGTTCAGGATGATGACATGCAAGACCTACTATTTGTATGTTTAACTGAATAACTTCGTCGACGAGCTCCTTCGACCTCAGTCGGACAAATTTATAGTCGCACATAGCCTGAAGCTCGACGATGTGTCCAAGGTATCCAAGGATGAACGCAGACACAAGGGTAATAACTTTTCATGATTGTTGATATGTTGTGCTACTTATGAGGTATTTAGAAACCCTTGATGTTAAGTTATGTGTTTTGTTGGTCAAGGGTTACAATCCCATGATCTTTAACTGCAATGTTGCAACTGATATGTTTGTTAGCTAATCGGGGGAATGTAGAAACACAGATCTTGTGATGAAACTTGTCTTATGTAATGGGGGCGATGTAAATAAGGTTGAGATGACATGGTTAGCTCTAGTATGTAATAAGCAGTGGTCATGCTTATATGTGCTGTGTCTCAATGGTTTGAATTGTATAGCCCAATGATTTTAATTGTGTGGCATGTGTAATCAACAAAAAGGTCGCCTAAATTGAGAAGAGGTGTCTACAACGCCCTAATGCAAGCAACTGGCCGAACACTACTGGTTTACATCAACCGAGTGAAAACGCCATGGTGCATACAACAAAACACCGTGTGCACGTACGGGGTCACATGCAATGCTGGCCCTCCAGAGACTACCAAACACTACTGGTAGTAGTCAATAGTACTAAAGAAAATTGAACGGTCAAGTACAATCTTTGGCAGTGCCCAACGGCCTACACGCCGCGCCATTTTCACTCTTATCTCAAGTTGCAACTAAGAGAAACCAGAGAGGGCCAGAACAATATTATGATATTTCGGTACTTTGTTCTAGAAAGATGTATTAAATTTATTAAAATTTGCATAAATCTAGACACGATTTAATAAATCTAAGACGTCCTTTTTTTGGACGGAGGGAATACTTAATTTCTGTGGCGAAGAAACAAATACACACCGAACATTTCGGTCCCTTAATTTGCTCCGACTTGATGACAAGGTGGATATAGCCATATTGGCGAGTTGTGGTCTTGTGGGGACGAAGGAGAGGGCGGCTTGGAGGTTGGAGCCAGTGGGGAAGAGCAGAACTTAGAGGAGAAAGAAGAACACATTGAGGCTTTGTTCGGTTACGCCCATCCCTGCCGGGATTCCAGTCCAATCCCCGTGGATCGGCAGGGACGAGTATTACTTCCCGCCGGCTTCTTTAGATGTGTTCGGTTACACCTGGCCTGGATCTAATCCCTTTCTACCTCCTTCGAAACCGTGTCATTCCACCGGGGAAGAAACATCGTCTCCCCACCCGTGGAAATTTTCCTGAACCGTTGCGGGCATAGAAAAAATAAACTCTCGCCTCCAACCTTCTCTCTCAGCGCGTTTTGGGGCATCGGCGGCGCAACTACCCGGAGGTGAAGGCGGCGGTGCAACCAACTGGAGGCCATAGAGGCGGTGTGCTTCAAGCACCGCCGGTTCCGTAGGCATTATCTAGGAAGCGACCTGACAAAACTGCTTGGGCCTGAGATCTGAGGCGACCTAGAGCTGTAGCGACCTCTGCCCGGCGGCGAGAGCAGAAATCCGATCTACGGAGACCGACCCCGTCCACCTCTGTACGAAGACGGTCTTCCTCGCCGGTTACTCCTGCCTCTTCTTCTATGTCCTGCCGGTGAAATAGTATGAATATTGGTTGCTGCGTATGAATGAATCCCTAATGGCAGGGGATTAACTGGATGCATAGTTAGCGGCAGGGGATTTGTATTGACGGAGATTCCATCCCAACAGGGAATTGGGTGATCACCCAATTCCACCTGGGGTTAGTTCC